>OV816027.1:6982231-9567254 GCA_929113105.1 Agrypnus murinus
AGATGGCGCCAGTGTCGTTTTACGTCGAATATGGGGTCTTTTTATGTCGATCTCTCTCTAATCTGGGGACTTTTTATGTCGATCTCTCTCTAATCTAGGGATTTTTGTCTCGAAGTACGGAATCTGTATTACCGGCCTTGTATATTACCGGCATTTGGTTCGGCGCTCTGCTAAATGGAGTTAGTGTTGCTAGGAAAAAACAGAGGGCGCTAGTGTTTAATTATTTCCTTCACACTCTAACCGATTACGGTCGTTCTGCTAGTTGTTAATAGAGGGCGTCATGAAGGGATCTGTATTACCGGCAGACTGTATACTACTACTAGAGGGCGTCATGAAGAAATCTGTATTACCGGTATGTAGAGGTCGCGTAAAAAGAGAACTGTATAGAGAAGACCCTTCAATTAGAGTCTGCAGCCATTTTATATCACAACATGTGGCGCTAAATTTGAAACTGTCTGGGATCTGTATTAGCGGAAAACTGTATACCACTACTAGAGGGCATCATGAAGAAATCTGTATTATCGACGACCTATGTACTACTACTAGATGGAGTCATGAAGAAATCTGTATTACCTATGTACTGATGCTATTAGAGGTCGCATTAAAGAGCCTCCTCTTTCGCTCTCTCACTCTCTCCTTCTCGATCTCTCGCTCTCTCCTTCTCACTCTCTCCTTCTCACTCTCTCCTTCTTGCTCTCTCCCTTCATCCTAATGCTAGTAAATGAAACAACAACATCACAATGTTTAAATAGAATATTTAATTAGCCAGGAATTATTATTATTACAATTAATTTTACACTATCATCAGATGATGCAATATTGCAGAGGGATCGCCGTCGTTCATCTTTGTATTTACTGTTGGCCTCGGTTTTCTATTTGCGGTTCCAGGGGCTAGAAACACAAAATAAGGCATTAAAAGAGAACTCAATGATGATGATGATGCGTGTAAATGTACCTTATTTGTTTCCAGAAACATGCAGTCGTCATGTGGCAAAGGTCCACTTGTTTTCCCCAGGTACAGCAGACCCAGAGAAATAGTTTTAGCCTCAATCTTTTCGTTAAGATTCTTAGCCCTCTCGTACGTCAGCTTATCGCTGATTCGCTTAGGTAGAAATGTAACGTAGTTTTCACCAACAATAATCACACTTTGGCGTTTATCACGGCAAACGACTCTTTTGAACTCTAGTATTTCGACGACCTCTTTGACTCCGTAGTAGCATAATTTCTTGATAGGTTTCAGACCGCCGCTGTTGCCTGAAGGTTTGTTCAATTGTAGTAACAAGTCCATTTTTCTACGTAAAAACAAAGACAACACATGTTAGAATTTAAATAGTAGCATTTTATTTAAAACTTTATGCGTAAACACGTACACGTTAATAATAAAAATAATTAGTTTTAACATACCTGTTTTTAATGTTGAAGCAAGCACTACTGAGTAAAAACTAGTTAAGTAATAATAATATCACCGGAGCGTTAGAAATAATTATCACCAATCCGCTGAGTCAACAAGAATAAAACTAAAGATAGTGTAGGGTGAAACTCGGTTTTTATAGTCAGCTCAATCTGCAGGAATAAACTTGTATGCCCGGAGACCCAAATGCAGCTATTCTTAACACCTGCTAAAAGATAATATCTAGATTTATTGCACTGAGAGAAAGCATAATGAAAGGGTTCATTTTCGTTAAAGTTGAAGATCGCTCGAAATGACCAGGAAATCATGCGGCTCCTTCCAACACAGAGAGCAAATGTTTTTAAACTGATCATAGCTAATACCGCCTCCTACAACATTATCGCTAAACACGTGTTTTAAGTTCAACTCGTCTTGTCTAAAGAGAATAATTAGGTTTGCATTGTCCCTAATCAGATGTTTCGGTATCTTGACGTGCGTTTGACCTAGATAAAAACAGTCGACGCCGTTATGCCTACCCATGCTAAAATATTCTCTAATCTTGTCCTGCTTGCTGCAAATTATATCATCAGAAATGAACACAGAATTAGGTTTAACATCACCGGGGCTGATTACACATTCCATACCTGTAAGCGGTTTCATTCTTAAGAATTCATATTTAAGCTGAAATAAAGGCTTGGCATATAGGTAGATATTTTCAAATTTTAAACCGTTTTCGCTAATAAGTAAACCTAACATAGGATTAGTTTTACCGCAGGAAGATGGACCGCTCAATATTGCTCGACATGATATCGGTAACAGGTCGCCATGTTTCCTAACATCCTCGCCTGATCGTTGTAAAGATGTATTACATTCGTCTAGGTTACATATGTTTAGTGACTTATTTTGTTTAACAACCTTCATTACGGTATGCGTACGTGTCTAGTCACGGTCTCGTTAAACGGATTATACTCGATTAATGCGTCGTGAAGGATCAAACAATACGCCTTAGTTGTGTTCGTAAATGCGGCAGAAGACTCGAGCTCTAGTCTAATATCGACAGTGGAATCCTTAAAACTCTCTACCTGTCTTGAACAGTCAATAACAAAAACTGGATACGTTTCAAACGATTTGTAGCTGAGTAAACAGCTCTCAGCCGCACCTCTACCTATACCGTCATAGTAGTTCTCACGAAAACGAGTATAATTCAGATACGCAGGAATGTAGTCCTTACGGTCGAAATCGAGATTTAAACGCTGATGTGGGAACACTTGCGAATCTAAATACAACTTAACGTCGACTAACTTCGAATGAGTAAATGTAGTCGGGTTACCCGTTCTTATACCCAGCTGACGCTCGTCTTGTAAAACTACAAAGACCCAGCGCGGTTTCTCTAGATCATTGGAGTTCTTTACACGCCAAACCTGAATTTTAGTAGTTCCCAACGAGGGTAACTCGTGTAATTCCCAACGTCTAAACGGAGCGATAATAGAAGAATTATCTCTTAAACTCTCCACCAGGTTCACTTTGCTTTCGTCTGATAACAGTATATGCGGAACTTCCCACGAGAGCTTATCAAACTTGATATCTACATCGGTACCTGTATAACCCGCGTCGCTTTTATAGCAATTAAAATCGTTCTTTGCGCGAATTAAAACTAGCTGACAACTCATATGACAACTTTTTTATAATCGTCTGCAAATCCAAAGATATCTTTTAAAGGTATTCTACACGTGAAATGAAAGACGTTATTCCCCTGGTTATGTAACAAATCATTATCGTTAAGTAGCCCTAACTTCCATGCATTGTAGGTTAAAGCTCTATCCTCGGCACCATGTGAAACGAGACCTTTTATAGTACTTGTAATGCCAGGCTGTTTACATACATCTATGAGTTGATTTGCGCCTAATATTAGTTGAATTTCATCAAATAGAAAGTGGGCGAAATTGTTTACCAGAAGGAATTGCTTGTTTGCAGCACGCGTTATGCTACCTAACGTTATCGGAATTTTGTATGCTGATTCTAATGATGTCGGAATGATTGGCGTTTAACGTAAACGGCAGATAGGTATAAAAATCCTCTTTTATTATATCTGTATCGACGCGCGGCTTCCCAAATATGTTTAATTTATCAATGGTAAAGGCGTCGGTGTTAATATGCATTTTATTCGTTTTGACATGCTGTTGCTGCTGTTATCGTACTTTAAAGCCTAAAGATTCAAGAAATAGGCGACGAGCTTTAGTTAGATTTAATCGAAGGTCTGCACTGGTCGACGTTCGACGGTGAATGACCTTTGATGGACATATGCTGATATTTTTATACATAAAGTTTATTTCCATTTTTCACGTTTAAGTTCTAGCCTGATGCTCGTGAAAGTATCTTCAGACAGATTTATCAACTCTCCTCTCGCGTCTACTAGTCTAATGGTAATGTTGTCGATCTCGGTGACAGTGATGGGAAAGTAAATCACATGCGATGGCTTCTTTTCAATCAGATAACCGGGTGGTACGCAAACACCGAATTTGAAGATTGTATGACCTGATTGATTGTTTCTATATGAGCCGCCTGTAATATTCGTGTCTACAAAGATGTTTGGAGTTGAAAGTATATTGACAATTCTATCTGATACGTGTCTACTACCAGGTTCTAGCACGCGCTTCTTAAATCCTAGTAGGGATCCAATGTTGTCGGGTTTGGTAAAATTGATCAACTCGGTAGCGGATTCAATCTCACACTTTCCCGTATTGGTGTTAGCTTTGATTTGTAGTAGCAGATCTCCCTCTTCCGGATCACCACTAATTTGATTCTTTATATAGTTAACGACTTCAGCCAATTCGTAGCTACGCGGTTCAATAGTTATTACCTTTTCTCCGTAATAAAATTTATTTTTGCCTGGGTATATATTCCGTATCGTGTGACTTGTATATAAGTAATCCTGTATAGACTATAGACTGTATAGACTGTAATAAGTGTATAGACTAATCCTAGTGAATATTCGTAACGCACGTGATCTAGTGTTATAGGTGGATAAATACGATCCGTAGAAAGCCTGTTTCCTGTACCGTACACCGTGATGGTCGTAGCCATACTTAACCGCTTTACACTTTCACCTCTCTTTTATACAAAAATCGTAGACACAGATGTCCGCAGTTGTATGTATTGAACCTTTGTTCTTGGGTTACGTTGTAGTATACGGCGCAGCAAGGCCCTAAATATTTCACAAGTTCAGCTGGTGGTCTTAGGTCTCCGAAGGGGTCATAGTACAAAACGACGTTTCGATCCTTTTTATAAACAACCCAATGAGTACCCGGTCCTCCAGCGTCGTCAAGATTAACAATAGCTCTGTCGAATTGCAAAGGTTTCGTTAAAGGTAGACTTGTTCTCATATAGACACCTCTAAAATAGGGTATGTCTTTAGCATGGTTTATTATATCTAGGTCTGTAAGTGGTCTCCGAGGCAAGTTATTCAGTTTTTTGACCCGACATATGGTTTTAAGTACAATGCAGCTCCGCCAGCTCTATACGGCTTCAGGTAAAGGGCGTTCCCGTTCTTACCGCCTAAAGCGATAGCTTACATACTTTTATTATGCCGTGTAGTTTCTCCTAGCTGTCGCTTATTACTATTAGTAGTGTTAACAGCTTTTGTTACGCCCGAAGCGCCTACTATAATTGCTCCGAAAGCCGAGAGTCCAGCAAAAATTGGTATGAGTGGTAAAATACCCCCTGTAGCTGTAGGCACTGGAATAATTCGGGGTACTTTAACGTTTTTTCTACCGCCCACGTTTTGAATGATTCTTCTGGCAGCGCTCAGGGCATGATGTATTAAGTCTTTACCCGTGAGTGTCTTGCTTGCACGATTCACTACACCAACAAGCTTCTTTAAAACGCCGCCTTTAAAAGTGATAATTTTCTTCTTCTTCTTTGTAACCCTTGTCGCTGTCTTCATACCCATTCCCAACTTTTTTTTAGCCTTCATTATACCGGTTACAAACAGAGCTGATGCTTTTTCCCCTAATTTAGGGTCTTTAGCCTTAACACGCTTCCAAGCAGCTTCTTTTAATACACGATCTGCCTGGTGTCTACTGATCAAATCGGAGCTTTGAGCGTACTAGATGTCGTGTTGCATACACGCCTGGTCCAAAGGATTTATACCTTTATCGCCGCGTTGTAATTTTTTATATAATTTAGTACCTGGTCCACAGTACTGATAGGAAGGAAGATGTAGTTCAATAGGCAGCTTGTCTATGAGCTTGTTAATAACACCCTTACCCTCGTGAACTAACATCTGGTACTGAGAGAAGATACTGCTTGTACCTGTATTTATACTCGGTCGCCGCCGGACTAATCTGCATTTTGAAATCTCTGCATATAGATAAAGTCTCTATGATCAGCTTGTAGAATTTTACACAGCTGCTTTTCAACATTATGTATTCTTCTTTGAAAACGGTATCTGTCCAGAGCTAATGTTTGCCAGTCTCCCTTTCTCGCCTGTCTGTATGCATACTCCCATACTATCATATGATGTATATTATTCATGCGTGCGTCGGTGAAACATACTTTCTTTACCATATCGATGTGTTGCTGCTACTACTACTACATATCGCTATGTCTGGACAGTTATTGATATTAGTACAACTAAAACTTTGTTTAAATACATTTTTTATTTCTTCAACGTTACATTTAGGCTAAGATAGAAAAAATAACTGATTAGCGTAGATATAAGCAAACTAAGCATCTGCGCAGCATTCCCGTAAGGCTCACCACATTTCCTATCTGCGCTAATCAGGCATTTGATATAATACACTTAAAACTAGAATAAAAATGGTGTCCATATCAATATGATTAGGTCAACCGATAGTAGTAGTAAATTCCGTTATTAGTCGACATTGTACTCTCTCTTTATGTTGTAAGAGTTCGTACGTGTTGCAGATTCGGCTATTAGGGCATCAAACGATGATTGCATAACTTTTTAAGTATCCTCGAGCGCTTGTAATTTACCTAATAATTTTTATAATTACTATCTAGGGTATTATTCGTTTTTCTATCTTTGTCAACACACTCGAATGATTAGTATCCATCTCATCATTTGTTATTATGAGATTTCTCTTTGTTTCTTTTTCCAACGTTGTTAGCAAACTGTTAAGTTTACTAGTTTCAATGTCAACCTTTGTTACCTTTTGCTTTAGATCTTTAATAGTGTTCTGAGTATCGGTAGTCATTGTAATAAAGGTTTGTACAGCAGAGTCGAATTTTGAGTATCTACATAGGCTTTAGAAGCGACATCCGTACCATCTATAGGGTAACTTACTGAAACAATACGTTTACCATCTGCATTAAACTGCATTTGATCGTTTGTATGCATAGCCCGATTGTTAAAATACTGCCTAGAGATTACATCTTTATCCTCTAGAGGTTCCCCTATATTGCAAATTCTTCCATCTTTAGCATTATAGTACGATCCCCGTCCTTTATCCTCTCGTCTCAAACATTTAGAGAGTAATTTTCTTTCAACATCGTCCGCCAGCTCGTTGGTATACTTTTTCGTGCAAACATCGTGGTCGTCAAGCGGTCAAGGTACTAGTCTTCTCTTCTTAACATCAATTACACCTTCATCGCTATCTGATAACATTAGTACAGAACGCTTCGTGACAAGATCGTTATCGTTGATAGGAGCGCCTACATTAGTTATACGTCGGTTCTCAACATCGAAATTGCCCTCTGGTGTTAATTTGAAACCATAACCTCTCTGTCCACGTTTTGTTGCAGCCGCTGCTTCATTTGTCATGCTCATCATAGCTCTGCCGAAGAGATCTATTGTGTTCATGATGACGTATGACAAATAACTGTCACGCACGAACAGATTACACCGTATTTATAGCTGAGATCTTCATAGCGTAATGATGTACATATTTCAATATGTCATGAGATTTATACAGTTCGTCGGATGTTCTCGGGCATAATCGTAGACGGTACTGAGACTTCTCGTAATCAGCTCACATTTAATTTAGTAAACATCGTATGCTTTTAGGTCCTGTTTTATTTTTAATTTACATCATTTTTTTATATGACATAAATGAAATAAGAAAAAACTTAATTTCATACGCTGATGACACTGCGGCGGTATTTAGTGGTTACGACTGGGACGAAGTATATAACAAAGCAGAATTTGGTCTATCTACTATTAAACATTGGCTGGATTGTAGCCTTCTTAGCTTTAATACTGCTAAAACAAAATTTGTTTCATTTAGTTTAAACTCGGCTGGTCAGCCAAGTAGAGAAACCTTATACAGCCATGTAGAGGATTGCAGAGGTGCCACCTGTAACTGTCCCTCAATTAATAAAGTTGAATCGATAAGATATCTTGGGGTTGTGGTCGATCAACACCTAAAATGGAGTTTCCATATTGACCAGATAGTGTTAAAGCTGAGAAGACTGCTTCCAACATTTTATACCCTAAGAAATATACTAGAAGTAAAAAAAAATTTATTGCTCACTTACTGCACTTGCTGCCTTGGTGGAGTCTATACTACGATATTGCATTGTAATCTGGGGTAGTGCATTGGACACCACTCTTAGAGGTCTTGAAGTTGCGCAAAATTTAATTCTTAAAGTAATCTTTTTTTAAAAAAATGGACATACTCCGCTGATCAACTTTATAGTGACAGTAATATACTTCCATTTAAAAAGATTTTTATTTATAATCTTTGTCTATGGATGTTTAAATTTATTAACATTTTTCAAAGTCCGTTGCATAAATATGCAACCAGAATGGTAGCTAATGACGTCGTCTCTCTACTTTTGTTTCGATCAACTCATTTACAAAAAACTATGTTTTTCTATGGACCTAAATTTTATGTCACTCCAAATAACATAAAACAATTAAATCATAACAAACGTAAATTTGAACTAAAAAAGTTTATTAGTCAAACAGACACAAATTACATCTATAGGATCATTACTTAAAGTACAGCCCCCAAAAATAATGTATATAAATAAATTTCACTTTAACTCATGCACATACTTACCTCTTAGCTTTATCTCTTTTACTTATTTAATATAATATTTTGTATGCTAATTAATTTCGTTACCTATGTTTCATTAAAAAAATATATATATAGAAATTATTATTACTGTTATTAAATTGTTAGCGGTTTAGCAATATTAAAATAATAAGGGAAATATTATTATTATTCGTAAGGGTTATAACGCATAAAGGTATCAATACTTCTCGGAGTGTTACAACGCCTGGGCGTCACGAGACATGCTTAAGAGAAGCGTTGAAATATGCAGTATATCCGTCTTTATTTTAAATACAGATTTTTATATATTGCCGTTTCTATCACTCCAACTGGTTTAACAATTCGAGTGACCTTCGAGAGTACCATCCATGCTTACGTGCGCGCATAGACGTGCATCTGGGTGACATGATAAATACACAAACTTTACTGTTAGTACTTCCGGTAACAAAATGCTATGACGCGCCGCCACTGTTTACCTTGATGGCTCGAGAAGTGTTAGAGATCTTTTGATTTCCCGATGCTTGGGCGTGGGGTGTCATGAGAAGCGTTATAACACACATTTAGAATAAAGTTAATCTTGCTCGAAAACTGTTTATCTAATTTAAGCAGATATTAAATTATTATTAAAGCTTAAATTGTGAAGAGGTTTAGCAACATTAAAATGATAAGGGGAATATTATTATTTGTAAAAATGCTTTGTACAAAGTCAAAGAAAGATCCGTTTTAATGCAAGTTAATAAAACCTTTTTAGCAAATAACCATTATTATTAACCAGTCTTAAAACTTTAATAGCAATATAATTTAAGCAAATTATTAAAGTTTAAATTGTTAATAAAACCTTTTGGCAAACTATTATTATTATTATTATGAATAACAAATAAGTTAAACTTGCTTGAAAAGTGTAAAATTTCATAATATTTTACCTGAATAATGTAAATTACTGTCCCTTATAGCAGGTAAGAAATCACCTAGCGATAAATGGAAAGATAGAAATCTTTTTAGAACGACGTTCTCAAATATCAATCACGAACTCTCTTAACCCTTAATTTAAAAATAAAAGCTTGTTAAACGTTAAACATAAGCTATTCAAATTTTTATGTAATATTAAATATTATAAATAATTATTTGCATTCTATGAACATTGTTTTCAGAAAAATTATTATTAAAGTTTAAATTGTTGATAAAACCCTTTGGCAAATTATTATTATTTTAAATAAACAACTAATCTTGCTCTTTTGTAAAATTTACAAAACCGTCTTTAAAGAAGTTTGAAAAAATTATATTGACGCCGGCGAAGCATTAGAATAATTACGTTAGAAAGGGAGAATTTTTACCTGTTTTTTTGGGGAGGTTCGAAAAAGCAGGTAGAATTCCACATATTTCTAGTAATTTGAAGGTCAAATCGTTCCTTTTTAGAAAAATGCAGACAGCCTCAGGGTGTTTGTTTCCCTTTTTGTCGCCGAGGATAAGGTAAAATTTAACTTCAGTTTATTTTGGTACGTTATACAGTATAGTTGTGTTAATAATAACCGCTTTTAAATTTAAAAGATGATTAGTATATATCCCTTCTTGGTGAGATGTGGTTAAGGTGTTGTTGTTTCCCGTTATAATTTAAAGTGATATGCAACGTAAAGGGTAAGTCTATATATTTTCTGCATTAGAATTAGTTTTTTCTTTTTAAAATAGTTAATTCAGCCGGTGATAATAATACATATTAGTGTTAGAAACCAGTCCGATCCCTGAACGTGATTCAAGAGCTTGTATTTATTAACGTAATTCTCTTAACATAGAGATCCGAAAGCCTTTTACGAAAGGTAGCTACTGACATAGATATAACGGTTAGACGAGCCTGCAAAATTCGCAGTTGTATCAAGAATTGTTGGTTTCTTTAAATTTCATGATCTCTTTGGGTAGAAAGTTTCATTAGAATACAATAATTTTGATCACGTGGTTAGTCATCCGTGAAATATAAAATCCAAGGGCGGGAAATCCATGAGGGTGACTTCAACAATGACAAATTCAAAATTTTAAACGTTTTATCGATCTGTCGTCGTCGATGAAAGGACCTTTGTTAAATTAATTGTAATAATAATAATTCCTAGCTAAATAAATATTTTATTTAAACAATGTGGTGTTGTTGTTTTATTTACTAGCATTAGGATGAAGGGAGAGAGGAAGAAGGAGAGAGTGAGAAGGAGAGAGTGAGAGAGCGAAAGAGGAGGCTCTTTAATGCTACCTCTAATAGCATCAGTACATAGGTAATACAGATTTCTTCATGACGCCCTCTAGTAGTAGTACACAGTCTGCCGGTAATACACATCCCTTCTTGACGCCCTCTATTAACAACTAGCAGAACGACCGTAATCGGTTAGAGCGTGAAGGAAATAATTAAACACTAGCGCCCTCTGTTTTTTCCTAGCAACACTAACTGCATTTAGCCGAGCGCCGAACCAAATGCCGGTAATATACAAGGCCGGTAATATAGATTCCGTACTTCGAGACAAAAATCCCTAGATTAGAGAGAGATCAACATAAAAAGTCCCCAGATTAGAAAGAGGTCGACATAAAAAGACCCCATATTCGACGTAAAACGACAATAGCGCCATCTGTTTTCCCCTAGCAACGACGCTACCATTTAGCCAAGTGACGAACCAAATGCCGATAATACAGAATGTCAGTAATACAGATTCCGTACTTAACCACCTAGAGAGAGACAGACAAAAAGTCACCAGATTAGAGAGAGAGACAGACATAAAAAAAATCACTAGATTTTCCCCCAGGGTTACCAACTGTAAACAAAAAAGTCACTAAAATCGTCTCGTCAAGATGGAGCAATATCTACTCCCGTTCGGGTTTTTAGAATTAAAAATATACTGATTCACCCCTGGGGTAAGGCCCATCTGTTTGTAAAATTCCAGCTTCCTAAGTCTTCTAGTTTTCGAGATATTTTTCGGTGGACATAGGACATCGGAACTGGCTATTATTATGTTTGATTATATCTACTTAATTTTTGATAAAAAATACAAGATACATGAATTGTAGTAATTGATTTATTCTATGGGGCTCCAAAAATTTGTAACATTTCAGGCCCTTTAAGAGTTAAATCCGCCACTGCTATGACTGCTGATAATGTTTCAATATTCAGTCTAGATTTATCACTGTTGTTTATCATAAAAAATACTTTCAAAAGTGAAATTGTAAAAATCTCGGTTGGCCTTGAAATAAAACATATCGAACCCCATATTTTTGTAATCGTAATAAAATGTACTATTCAAAATTAAAATAATACACAGGGTGTTCCATTACAAATTCTAAAATCGGCATTACTTCCGGTTAAACCGGAAACTCAAAATTGTCAAAAACATTCAACGCAAATACACAATTTACTGTAATATCTGCCTACCAAATTTCATTCCGATATCTCTAAAAACTCCAGAGATATTTACTTGGTTCCATACTTTTGCCCACCTCTGTATAGATACATATATAAATGTGGAACCAAGTAAATATCTCTGGAGTTTTTAGAGATATCGTCGTAATGAAACTTGGTAGGCAGATATTACAGTAAATTGTGTATTTGCGTTGAATGTTTTTGACAATTTTGAGTTTCCGGTTTAACCGGAAGTAATGCCGATTTTAAAATCTGTAATGGAACACCCTGTGTATTATTTTAATTTTGAATAGTACATTTTATTGCGATTACAAGAATATGGGGTTCGATGTTTTATTTCAAGGCAACCGAGATTTTTACAATAAAAGTACTTTTGCGGCAAAAACTAATGAAATCTAGTAGTCTATGAAACAAACGTAACAATCACATTAGTAATCAAAATTAAATTAATACAAAACGGGAAAATAAACTTAATGTAGTAAATGTTCAAACTGAACTCCATTTACTTCTTGACAAAAGGCTAGTCTATTTGTAAACTCCCTTGTAACATTAATTATTACTTCTGGTGGAATTCTTTGACTCTCTTCGGTTATTCTTTCAGCTAGTTCTTGCAAACTGTTTGGTCGATTAAGATAAACTTTGGACTTCAAATAACACCGTAGAAAATAGTCCAGTGGAGTAAGGTAAGGGGATCGCGCAGGCCATTCAATGGTACCTCTTCTTCCAATCCACCTATGACAAAATTTCCTATCTAAGCGATCTCGAACAATGCGAGCGAAATGGGGTGGTGCCCCGTCCTGATGAGACTAGATATTATTTGGCAGTTGTCCATTTTCTTCCAGCGTCGAAACAACTTGCGTATCTAAAAGCTCTAAATATCTATCCCCGTTTAAAGTTTCTTCTAAAAAGAAAGGCTCTACAATTCTGTTGTTATAAATACCGGCCGAAACGTTCAATTTTTGAGGATGTTGCGTATGAGCCTCTTGTATCCAGTGAGGGATAGTTTGCGACCAGTAGCAGCAGTTATGTCGATTTACTGTACCGTTCAAACAAAACGGAGCCTCGTCCGAAAACACCATATTTCTCACAAAGTTATTATCACGATTGCAAATATCCATCATTGTTTCACAAAATTCCAACCGTCTGTCGAAATCGTCGTCGGAGAGTTTTGTACAAGGCGAATTTTGTAGGGATGATATTTTTCTCGTTTTAATATTCTTCCTACTTAACGACGGCTTATTGCGTGTATATTGGCGAGTTCAGCAGTACGCAAATGAGGATTTTCCTCTAAAGATATTGCGATATTTTCAGCTACATTGTTTTTTGTAGAAGTTTTTGGACGTCCACTTCTTGGTAAATTACCGACTGTGCCACTTGTGGTATACCTTTGCAAAGTTTTTGTTACTAGCGAACGTGATATTTGCCGATCCGGATGAATATCATTAAAAAGATCACAAACTTCTTGATGCGTTCTTCTTCGGTCCCCAAACCAATCATCATTAAAATTTCTATTCTCTCTCTTTCACTTAGATGGAGCATTTTGCGTTCTAGTTAAAACACCTACTTATTTTAACTACTATCACGGCTAATGTCAGATTCATAAACTGTGATTGTTACGTTTGTTTCATAGACTACTAGATTTCATTAGTTTTTGCCTCAAAAGTACTTTTATTGTAAAAATCTCGGTTGGCCTTGAAATAAAATATATCGAACCCCATATTTTTGTAATCGTAATAAAATGTACTATTCAAAATTAAAATAATACACAGGGTGTTCCATTACAAATTCTAAAATCGGCATTACTTCCGGTTAAACCGGAAACTCAAAATTGTCAAAAACATTCAACGCAAATACACAATTTACTGTAATATCTGCCTACCAAATTTCATTCCGATATCTCTAAAAACTCCAGAGATATTTACTTGGTTCCATACTTTTGCCCACCTCTATATAGAGCTGCCCATTTAAAAATTCTATTGCTAAAGGTACACTAGAACCTAATTAAGAATATTACAGCAAAACATTTTGGCTGCAAGTGCATAGATTCATGAAAATTATACATTTATCATGAAATTTGATGAATCGTTAAACCAGCATGGGATTTACTTGCATACACCTTTCCATCTATGCCTTTTATAATTTCCAGGTGAAACTACACCTTACAATGGCTTCAATTTTGAAAAACCAAGTCCAACGACCTAACGATATGAAAATCGTAACTTGTCAAAATAATCTTTCAGTTTTAAGTGGAAAATCCGTTTAAGATCCTACTTCTTATTATTATCAAGCGATGTAGAGTGTACCCTTTACTTATTAAGTAACAAATTAATTTATTTAATTAAGATTTGGTCCAGTTGAGTCCAAACCCCTAAATATATAGGCAACCCAAATGACTTATATTCAACTATAAGTGCTGGAATCACAGCAATACGTAACTTACTCTTCGTACTCATCAGAATTTATAATTCCACTTGATTGAAAGACATATCATATTTTTCACGCTTCCTGCGAATTTGTTCCCTATATGTTTTAATACACCATTGTGGATTCACCATGAATGAAAACATATGGTTAAGTGTGATAAGTATAAACAAATCTTTTTTATTTACCAACCATTATAATATACCTTTTATTCAGCAATTCTACCTTCAATTCATCACTACCTTCAGAAGAACTGGAAAAAGCAAAAATATAAGCATAATATGTATACAGGATGTCTCAGACCACCTGTCCACCAATTTTAAAATTCAGGGTCTTCATATTTTTTAACAAAACAAGCTGTGATATTATTAAGTTCAATGCCTTCTATACGATGATGTAAAAATAATATATTATTTTATAATTGATACCTTTTATTAATTGATTTCATTTCAGGATTATGGAGTTTCACGAAGTATATAAATCACATAGATAAACATCCTCGTTCTATAATAATTAGATTATAAATTATATTAGGAAGTGCTTTTTTGGAAATTTATTTCGACATACTAGCTATTAGAAATTCTTGGAGAACTTGAAAAGCATTTATATATGTATCTATATATAATTTGGTAATCTCCTTGTCACCTGTATAACACCCTTATTAATGTAATACTAATTCGATACTTTATGTAAGTAAAATATCAAAATAATATATTTAATTCTATAGATTTACTACACGTATAATTTATGCAAAAGGCAGAACTTAGCTGATGTTAAATATAAAAATTTCCACTAATATACCAAACGAATAAATGAATTATCTAGAATGTTGCAAAAATTTTGCACTTCGACAGTAAAACACGCATTTATTTTACTGAATGGCCCTGAGGAACGAACTTTCCTGTAAAAAGCAATAAAATAATCTCGATCCGTTCTTGCCAACTTTCTAGATGTACTTATTTAACATTTGTTGAAATTTGTTTGAGTAGTTTCAGGTCAAAGTCCTTTGTGAAGTATGAATATTAACACTTTCCAATAATTATAGAATTTCGATAAATCTCAAGCAATTTTTATTTAAACACCATATTTTTACTGCCCCCCCCTGAATCCGCCCTTGAATTACCTTTATAGGGGGAAGGGCGGCAACTTTGAAATGTTAAATGGATACCCCTATATTTTATTGCAAATTCGGATTCTATGCCCTGAAATATGTAGATTTTATTGAGAACATTTTTTCCATTTATGACAGATTGCGGCTTCAATCGCAAAAAACTGAAATTTTGAGATTATCCCTCCAAATACACTTCCGATCAAAATATTAAAATAGTGTCTTTTAATATTATCTAAAGCAATATTAAATTGAGCTCAAATTAAGCCACCCTATCACCCTTAGAGTTGTCAGACTCGGCACAGTTTTTACATTTAAAGTTTGACTCCCACTTTTTGAACATTATTTAAATTCTTAATAAATAAATCCATTATTAGTTTAAATGTTTAATTCCAGTTTGACATATGCAATTAATAATATTAATTACTATGTAACATTAATATACTTATCCTATTTTCAATGAAAGTTAATTCTTATATTTGTCTACACATTACGTTATATATACCATTTGTTATATTTGTTTACACATAATTCTTTGTTAAATTATTTGTATTACTTTAAACATATTTTGTTTTATTTATATTATACGACTAATAACAGTTGCCAATAAATCTATCTATCTATAAATTCAATAATATTTCAGTTTATGTAAATCCATTTTACAGATCACAGTTATCAGATTGTTATGGAGTTTAACTACTGTATTTTATCTGTTACTTTAACATGAATAATAAGAGGCTGCGTATGTACAGTTGGAGAATCAATATAGTTTACACTTTAGTTTTGCCAGTGTACGTTTAAGTTCATAAAAATTCAGTAACTTAGCAACCACTAAATCATTTTTATGATAAACCATATTTAAAATATGCAAAAATTAAAACATCGGTAACGAGATTTATAAAAATGTAAACTATATTGATTACCCGACTGTACATTCAAATGGTGAATATGATAACAGCTCGTACAGTATTTAACATTCCATTAATTATTTAACTAATATTGGTGAATATGACTGTATGAGTGACCAAATGCTTTTTAAGGTGGCTGTTTGTTCTACATTTATAGTTACATAAATTACACTTAAATGGTTTTTCACCACCATGAGTAAGCATATGTTTTTTGAGACGACTCTTCTTTGCACATTTATAATCGCACAAAATACACTTACATGGTTTCTCACCACCATGAGTGAGCATGTGGCTTTTGAGACTACTCTTCTCTGAACCTTTATAATCACATAAATTACACTGAAATGGCTTCTCACCACTATGAGTAAGCATGTGTTTGTTGAGACGACTATTCTTTGTACATTTATAATCACATAAATTACACTGAAATGGTTTCTCACCACTATGGGTGAGCATGTGGCTTTTGAGACTGCTCTTCTCTGAACCTCTATAATCACATAAATTACACTGAAATGGCTTCTCACCAGTATGAGTGAGCATGTGCCTTTCGAGACTACTCTTTATTGTAGATTTATATTCACATAAATTACACCCAAATGGCTTCTCACTACTATGAGTGAGCATGTGGGCTTTGAGACGACTCTTCACTGAACATTTATAATCACATAAACTACACTCAAATGGTTTCTCACCTCTATGAGCAAGCATATGGTTTTTGAGACTACTTTTCATTGTACATTTATAATCGCATAAATTACATTCAAACGGTTTCTCGCCACTATGAGTGAGTATGTGGGTTTTAAGACTACTCTTCATTGTACATTTAAAATCACATACTTTACACTCAAATGGTTTCTCACCACTATGGGTGAGCATGTGTGGTTTGAGATTACTCTTCCTTGAACATTTATAATCACATAAAATACACGCAATTGGTTTCTCACCAGTATGAGTGAGCATGTGGGTTTTGAGACGACTCTTCACTGAACATTTATAATCACATAAACTACACTCAAATGGTTTCTCACCACTATGAGTGAGCATGTGGGTTTTTAGACTACACTTTATTGAGCATTTATAATCACATAAACTACACTCAAATGGTTTCTCACCACTATGAGTAAGCATGTGGGTTTTGAGACGACTCTTCACTAAACTTTTATAATCACATAAACTACACTCAAATAATTTCTCACCACTATGAGTGAGCATGTGGATCTTTAGACTACCTGTTACTGAGCATTTATAATCACACAAATTACATTTAAATGGTTTGTCGCCAATATGTATGGCCATGTGGCTGCTTAGATCATTTCTACTTGAACATTTAAAATCACATATATTACACTCAAACAATTTTTCTTCCGTACGAGACAATATGTGTTCAGGTAAACGAGTGCTTTCTGAAAATTTATATTGATGTTTTCTACATTTGTCACTATTAATTTGGGAACTACTGGTGTTACTAAAAAATGGTTGCTCTTCACTCTCCATATTTGTTTTCATCTCAGTTTTGGGTATATAGTCTTCCATTACTTGGGATTCTATTTTGATATTCTGATCCGTTTCAGTTTTGATTGCAGTTGTTACATCATCACTATCCATTATACCAGTATTTTATAAAATTACAACCTGAACAACAATCAACTTGTAAATGTATTTATCATTTCACTAAAGATTTTCAGACATCTATTCATATAAATATGTTATCCATTAACTGTGTAAAAAGATGAGGATTGGCCATGACCTTTTCGAACAGTTCACCGTTCTTTATAGTGTTTCACATCACAAATTGTAGTTAGAAAAATAAAATATTTGTGTAAATTTAATAACTACATAACTAAACTAGTAACATTTGGGTACTTTCATATAAGCTGCAAAAACTGGACCAGAAAATCCAGGGCCGGCGTAAGCTTTTGCGGGGCCGGGTTCAAAAATGCGCTTGGCCTAAAAAGCTCCTAAATAAATTATTTATTACAAATACATTATTAAATATTACAATAGGATCATAGAGTATCATTATAAAACAGCATAAAAAACATAATTAAACAAAATCTGTAATACTGTTTCGAATTCAAAGTAAACATAAAATCAAGTAGGCGATAGTATTCTCTAGTTGCCAAACCAATAGATGGCGCTCGCAATTTGTCAGTGGTATAGCCCCTCTATTTCATATAGTTGCGACAACCATTGATCTCGCCGCTGGAGCAAAATCACGTTGGCGACATTGAATATTACCAGGTTGGACATTCTGTCACAATAAATCTTAGGTTTAATAATAACCATGTACAAAAACATTCACAGTTTAATATTAATTTGATAATGAACATTCACGTTCGGTAAAAACGACCATATTGATACGACATATATTTCTGTAATTCTAATTTTTTAACAACTTTTAAAATTCCGCGACACCATGTATGTAGTAATTTTTTGTTTATTAAAGTTTTGTATCAAGTTTGCTCCACGATGTCGCTACTAATAGTCAGTGGAATTATTAGCGGTTACTAATATTTCTTTTATGATTTCTAATACCCAAATGGGAAAAGTGGCATTTTCTAAATTAAATTCTAGGTATAATTAAAGAATTCCCCTACCAAACATTTTTTGATTAAACTGGTGTCATTTTAACGGAAACTTTAAGCTGATTCTGAATATGTAAATATGTCAGTTTTGGGGAGAACGCCACAAAGGCCCCAAATTTGAAAATGCTTAATCTCCATGGCAATGAATAATATTTTTATAAAATTTCTATAATTTCCAAATTGTGTAATTTACCATTACGCAATTTAGTTCGGTTAGGTTAGCTAAGGTTTAGATTAAGTTAGGTTAGGTTGAGCTAGGTTAGTTTAGGTTGGAAAAAATTCGAATTTGATTTTGCATAGCAGTTTGATTAGGTAGTGGCGTTTTTATGAAGGTTAGGTTGGTAGCAACCAATTTTGGAAGCTCACACCAATTTGTTAAAAAATGTATTTGGGGGGAAATTCTTTACCTTTTCCAAATTTTATTGTTATCAAGTCAAATTATATTTAGAGAGGCTAAAAGCGCCAGTGCGAAATGTTTGAAATTGGTGATTGTGCCAATTGGTGAGTTTAAAAAATTATTTCCTTGACCTTTTTCGTTGTAAAGTTTTTTAATTCATCAAAATCTACGTAGGTTGAATGGTGGGACGGAAACATCGGTGTGACTACAGCAGCAGAGAAAGCGTGCGTATTTGTAAGTTGTAACGCGGTGCCTTATAAAACGCAGGGCCGTCTTAAGCGTGGGGCCGGGTTCCGGGGAACGTGCTGAACCCGCCTCGCGCCGGCCCTGAGAAAATACAAGTTTATAAGAAATCAGCGCGACGAATGTATCATCAGAGATTAGTAACTGTAATAAATAAAAGGGAGAATTATTTGCCCAGTGGCATGTGCCAATGTTACCAACAACAAAACATTTAACTGCACTTGTTGTATAGTTTTAGTAACATTGCTGGTTTTTTAACAAATGATGTTACTTGCAACCTTAGAATATAAAACTGTAGGAAAGAGTATAACTACCCGGTGCAATGAGCTTTAAAAGCGACGGACATGAAGTCACACTGGCCGCCATTAGGCACTACCTAAATCTTGCTTTCAGTGATTATTCTCAAACTCCGACAAATACGAAGAAGGGAATTACATTTCATAAGTAAATATTCGTTTGTTTAAAATGTTAAATATAAAACTTATATTCTAAGATTCATTTCAAAAGACTATTAAAATTGAGGTTATGTAGTTTATGTGCGCATTTCGAGACGGTGAAGACGGTCAATGGATATATCCACGACCTTCTAGATTTCGCGAGACGAAGTCTCTTATCCGGTCTGGTTTACGATTTCCCATATAATCTTTGTTTCTGAGAAAACGACGCGCATGCGATCGTCGACCACAATCGGTCAAAATTCCAACCCGTTTGAATTTCAAGCTGGACGATCGAGCATGGTCGACGGTGGACGGCCGATGGTCTAACAGTGTGACGTTGCGCATGCAGTTATATGTGTTCGAAATTTCGGTCGGTCTCGGACGGTCGACGTGGTCGAGCAGTGTGATTTCTGCCTTAATGGCTTGTTAGCGGTCCGTTAACGAATATTTTAATCATAGACAAATGGCCAATTAAAGTGCGATCAACCTTCAAATTTGCTTTATTTTTAAAAATTTTGTCTAATCAATTAATACAAAAAATTGTTTTATAGTGTTAAAAATATTTGGAATTGATTATCAAATAAATTATTAATATTCAAAATATATACATCTTGTTAAATATGAATATTTTTGTAAAATATTAATAAAACTTTCTTAGCATTGTTTTAATTAAATCTTGATAAGTACCTAATAATAATAATAATAATAATAATAATAATAATAATAAATGATCGAAAAAACACATCACGTCTACATAAAATAATATGTGAGGCAGACATGAACTATTCCCCTCTTAACTTACAAAACATACAACAACTAGAACAAGAGAACATCACAACTACAGCAGAAAAAGTAGACACATGGAAGAGAAAAGCTTTGCACGGAAGACATGCACATGATTTAGAATCACCTGAGATTGACAAAACAGCATCTAATAGATGGCTCAAGATAGGTGATCTATATCCAGAAACTACTGCTCACATACTAGCCATACAAAACCAAATCGTTTCAACCAGAAATTATAAAAAGTATATTCTGAGAGAGGAAGTAAACGATGAAAAATGCAGAATATGTCATAGTAAACCAGAGACTATACAACATCTAACAAGCGGTTGTACAGCCTTAGCACAAAGTGAATATGCTTCTAGACACAATCAGATTGCTAACATAATTCATCAAAATATATCAAGAAAATATAACATTAAAACAGAAAATTTGGAACCCTACTGGAAATATAAACCACCTTCAGTAGCAGAAAACAATACACATAAATTATATTATGATCGCACTATACTTACCGACCACACTATATCAAATAATAGACCTGATATTGTACTGTTGGACAAACAAAACAAAGAAGCGTTTTTAATAGACATTGCTGTGCCCAATACTCACAATATACAAAACACAAATACAGAAAAAATTCGAAAATACACAGACTTGGCTACTGAAATAAAACGAAATTGGAGACTAAATAAAGTCCACATTATACCTCTAATAATATCTACAACGGGTATAGTTCCAAACACGCTATTAGAAAATCTTAAGACCCTCAAACTTCCTCAAACAACATACATTTTAATGCAAAAAGCAGTCATACTAAACACATGCCTCATAATAAGAAAAGTTTTCCAACAATAGAGTATCAAGATGTTTGATTTTCATCCGCACCTTGATTATAACACCAGCAATAAGCTGTGAAATAAAAGAAATAATAATAATACAGATTTATTTCAGTCATTACAAAATTTTAGTTAAACAGAAAAAGAAAAATTGATTCAGATTTATCACATCCTTCTGATTTGGAAGATGAAGTGATAGATAGTATGAAGTAGTTTGAAAGTTTAGATGCGGTTGAATTTAATGAGCGATTTTGATTAATTAAAAATACAGTACTGGATTTATTGTAAATTATAGGTCCTACATTACAGCCAGTTACTTAAAGAAATAAATCGATATCACCTTTAAACCAAATTCTAGTTTGCTTGCAATTTTATGCCAGAGGCACTTTTCAACAACTGATTGGTGATCACATACACATGCACAAATCCACACCATGTAGAATAATTAAACGGGTCACTGAACAAATTGCACCACTTTCGATAGAACACATCAAAATGCCACCTACTGAAAATGAACTGTATGGAGTGAAGGTTGCTTTCTTTAACATTAGTGGTATTCCACATGCTGTTGGTGCTGTCTTGCAGCAGAGCTTTTTCGAAACCGCAAAGTTTATTTTAGTCTAAACGTGCAATCCCTTTGCGATACAAATCTCCAACTGCTTCATTTGATTGTACCAGTAGATGACAGTACAATCTTTAATGATTCACCCGTTCCGGCTTAATGCTCGATGAGGATTTACAGAAACGGCTTCTTGCTTGACGATGGTGGATAGATATCCTGGCAAGACCTATTTATAAACACCTTTTGTATATTCTATAGGGAAAACTGAGGAAGACACACATTCTCACTCGTAACACAACTGAACAGTTTTTTGGTGTGATTAAAAGGTTTCCTTGGGCCTACAATTAAAATTGGAATCTATTTCACCAGTTATTGTTGCCTGTGGCGTACCGCATAATATCTGTAATAAAAACAATGGCATTATAGAATGATAGAAATTAAATTGATATGAATGGAGACATTGACTTTATGCCCATTCATAACGCACATCACAATTATGGAAAATATTCTAATTATAAGCCTGAATTAAAATAATTTAAGAAAAGAATGTTGTCTATGTAGTTAAGGTATAATTAAAACTTTTAAAAGGCTCCTTTTACCTTACTTTTATAATGAGGTGATTTTATTGGTATGTAATCGTACTTATGAAAATTGACTTACTTGGCCATAATTGATGTAGCAGGTTTTTCCCACCTCGGAATAATTCCTTTTGTTCTTTTTGAAGCTAGAATATTAAAATTATTTAGAAGTTTTATCATATTAATCAATACAAATAAACTTACTTGCTTAAACTGAGCACACATAAATGTTAGGTTATGCAAATTTGACAAATAAAACTCTACTTTTTGCAATGTTGCCACATATACAATTAGTTAACAGTCAATTACATGATGAGAGTTTAACAAAAGGTTAAATTGTTTTGTGCAACCCAATTTTTATTTGACGGTCCGTCAATTTTTAACAAACCGTTAACTAATAAGAGATTTGACGAGCGTTTCTGCAACCCGGCATCAATCTCTAGCCTAACTATAGTATGAGCAAAAAGTAACACCATCAAAGGTGCCTTTGAAATTTTGAATCATGTGTATTATAAGACCAGAAAATTATAACAACTGTCACTGTCAAAGGAATTGTTTTCTATAATTTTCTGGTGTTATGATACACATGATCATTGCCATCTAAATACATCTAGATGGCATTGACATGATTCAAAATTTCAAAGGCACCTTTGATGGAATTACTTTTTGCTCATACTACACATTTTGGGAAATATGTTCCAACGGCATGGTTGTTGCCTTGCCATTTATGTGTTTTCAATTAGTTTTCATCTTTGCTCTCCATAATGTTTTAGTGATCTTTAGTTGTTTCCTGTTTGTTGTTTTTATGGCGGCTGGACTACGTTAGTTATTTATGTTAGCGGTATCCCGATAAGTGGGGTGGTGATTCAGTACAAGAGACGCGGACGCGCGGGGGCTAAGAGCGGCCGATGGCTTGCGAGCGCCTGGACCATGCTCGCAGGGGAACGAGTCAGTCGGTTAGATGATTATAAGAGAGGAGAACCGTTATACAGAGTTAACTCTGCTTATTATGAATATAATAGTTAATTACTGCTGTGTGTTAGAATAATAAATCGGATTGTTGTTGATTGGTTATTTGAATTCGTAGTTTATTAATTATTTTCAACCCTTGCTAACATATATAAGTAATGTATAATTAATGTAATGTATAAGCAGTATTTATATTAAAACCATCCCGTAACTATTATTCAGTTTATTTAAAACGTATTTCTTTTTCATTATTCCTAATTATTAAAATAGATTTCTTTTGAACACGCAAAATTCAAATAGAAAAAAGCCTTTTATGTAAGTAAAAAACCCAATGAATTTGTAAAATAAACCTCAAGAAAAGTAATTTCGCAAACGTTTAATTATTACTATGTTAAAAAACGGGTTCCTCTAAACAAACTCTTTGGTCATCGTGTTTTGTTTACAAGCAGGTAAATCCCAACACTACTTCGAATGCCCAAGCGCCCGGGCCCGACATGAAAGAAGAAGTATCGAAATCCCACACTGGTGTTCAAATAAATCAAATGTCAAATACCGCGAACCGACGGTAGATGGCGACATAATGGAGATAGTGGGAAAGTGCTAGGGATGTGCTCGCATTCGCAGGGCATGCCGATTTAATTGCCACATTTTCCCTTCAATTATAATTACAGAATACTAACTAAAACCTTGACTTGAATTGAATTGTTATGAGTTCACATCAATTCGTTTCTGTTCAATAATTGCTATGCAAAACAATTGATATGAAATGGGTTTTAGAGAATATATGTCATTAGTGTAACAAATATAGTTGCGAAAAACTATTAAGTTACATAATTTAGTGACTGTATACTGTATGCCAATGAAAACATTTTTCTGTAGTCTTATGTAATTGGTGAAAGCATTTACTTTTTACTTGTAGGTTGCAATAATTCTCCAGATATTCTATATTGAACTACGAGGAGGTAATTACAATCAAAACAAACCGACATTAATGTATAGGTTCACAGATAATGGAACGTTCTAATTACAAAATTAAGGTGAGTGAAATATACATCTAGAAAGAACAGAAATCATCCATTAACAGTATTTTAGCAACATAAGGCAAATGCATATGGTCAGCAAGTCTTATAAGTCTCACAAACTTCAACAAAAACTTTCCTAGAAAAGATATACATACCATGGAAGAAATGGTTACTCATGAAGATGACAAACATTTTATATGTAATCTTTTTAATTACAAATCTAATAAGAAGAGTCTTCTCAAAACACACATGATCACCCATAGTGAAGAAAAGCCATTTGAATGTAATATATGTGATTATAAATGTTTACAAAAGGGTCATCTTAAACTGCACATGTCTATACATAGTGGTGAAAAGACATTTGAGTGTAATTTATGCGAGTATAAATGTTTACAAAAGAGATATCTTAAGGCACACATGTCCTCTCATAGTGGTGAAAAGCCATTTGAATGTAATATATGTGGTTATAAATGTCTGCAAAAGAGCAATCTTAAGGCACACATGTGTTCTCATAGTACTGAAAAGCCATTTGAATGTAATATATGTAGTTATAAAAGTTCGCAAAAGAGCTATCTTAAGGCACACATGAACTCGCATAGTACAGAAAAACCATTTGAATGTAATATATGTAGTTACAAATGTTCGCAAAAGAGCTATCTTAAGAGACACCATTCCATTCATAGTGGTAGTGGCGAAAAGCCATTTAAATGTAATATATGTGACTATAGATTTTCCTGTAAGAGCCGTCTGAAACGACACATATTCACTCACAGTGGTGAAAAGTTATTTGAATGTAAGATATGTGGTTATAAAAGTTCACAAAAGTGGCATCTCAAGCGACACCTGTTTACTCATAGTGGTGAAAAGCCATTTGACTGTAATATATGTGGTTATAAATGTACGCAAAAGGACGATCTTAAGCGACATATGTCCACTCATAGTGGTGAAAAGTCATTTGAATTTAAGATCTGTGAATATAAAGGTTCAAAAAAGAGTAATGTTAATAAACTTGTGTCTACTAATATATGTAGTTATAAATGTTTGCAAAAGGGCAACCTTAAGCAACATATGTCCACTCATAGTGGAGAAAAGTTATTTAAATGTAAAATCTGTGAATATAAAGGTGCAAAAAAAAATAATCTTAAAAAACACATGTCTATTCATAGTGGTGAAAAACCATTCGAATGTAATATATGTGGTTATAAGTATTTGCAAAAGGGCAACCTTAAGCAACACATGTCCACTCACAGTGGAGAAAAGCCATTTGAATGTACTATCTGTGAATATAAAGGTTCACAAAAAAGCAATCTGAAAAAACACATGTCTATTCATAGTGGTGAAAAGCCATTTGAATGTAATATATGTGGTTATAAATGTTCGCAAAAGGGCGATCTTAAGAAACACGTTTCAACTCATAGTAGAGAAAAGCCATTTGAATGTAATATATGTGGTCATAAATCTTCGCAAGAACGTTATCTGAAGCAACACATGTCCACTCACAATGGTAAAAAGTCATTTGGATGTAATATATGTGATTACAAATGTTCGCGAAAGGGCAGTCTTAAGCAACACATGTTTGTTCATAGTGGAGAAAAGCCATTTGAATGTGATATATGTGGTTATAAATGTTCGCAAAAGATCAGTCTTAAACAACACCTTTCCACTCATAATAGTAATAAGGCATTTGAATGTAATTAATTTGAGTGGTTATAAATATTCAGAAAAGAGTAGTTTCAAGAAGTGCTATACTGATGAAAAGCTGTTTTATTTGACAACAGGAAAAACTATTTTATTAACTAAAGGTAGAACAAGTAATAAGATTATTAATCAGTAAACAAGAAATGCATGACAACATTAATGTGTTGCATAATTTTTCATAACTGAATGATGTGTAAGATATTTATTTTGTTGGTAATGGCTAATGGGATATACTTTATAGGTATATGGTTCTACTATCCATTTTTCTTCTAGTCCTCTGACTTTGATACCGTATTGCTCGAAAACTACTGAACCAAATTAAATATTTTAAAGATGAGCAAGTAGTAAATTTATTTCTACATGTAACAGTAAAATATTATATTTCTAACTGGTATACCTTTGTTTTTATCGGACGATACGCAATAAAAGGTACCCATTTTTAGGGACAATTTCATTGAAAGTAAGTTCACTAATTTTTTTCTCAGAAATGTTCCGAATTTTAACAATAAAAGTGCAATACCAAAAAACCGTTTTTTGTCGAAATCGCTTGTCATCAAAAATCGTTTTTTTGGTTCCGTATTTTTATTATTAAGATTAGGAACATTTTTTTGAAAACAATAATGTCTACACATGAAAAGTGTTGATTCAGCGAAAATTTTTTGACGCTATCTCTATTAATAAACAAGAACGCATACTTTTCTATTTTTTCATATAAATCTTAAATAAAACGCTTTTTTGTCTGAGAATTAATAGCATAAGAACCACATGGTTTCATTCTAACCCCTACAAAAATCTCATAGCTATATGACATATACTTTCTGAGAAAAAAATTAGTGAACTTACTTTCAATGAAATTGTGCCTAAAAATGGGTACCTTTTATTGCGTATCGTCCGATAAATACAAAGGTATACCAGTTAGAAATATAATATTTTACTGTTGTATGTCGAAAAATATAATATTTTACTATTGTATGTCGAAATGAACTTACTATTGGCTCGTTTTTAAAATATTTAATTTGTATCAGTAGTTCCCGAGCAATACGCTTTCAAAGTCAGAGGACTCTAGCAAAAAAATCGATAGTAGTTACATATTAACAAATTTGTGAAAGAAATGCTAGTTTGCCAATCGTGAAACAATACATTAATAAATTAATTATTTGACATGTATTATTGAATAATCTATAAGTACATACTGTTATGATATAGGTCAATAGGAAAAAAGAAATATTTATTGTTGTGAATAATAAACCCTCCAACACTTGATGAAAGATGAATGGTTATAAATTGCAAAATAAACTTGTTGAAATTCACAAACACAAAATCATGGTAAGACAGTCTGAAAATATACACAACTAAATATCACTTACCTTTATAAAAAAAATTCCCCAGCTATAATTTCTAAACTGGAAAACAAGTTCCATAAATGCATGAGACGAAATCGGGCAGGTCGCTAATTAATTAGGAAGCTATTTAAATTATATCTGTAAAACGTTGTTAATGGACCAGACACTAATAAATACACAAATAAATTTCTTTTTAAACATTTAAATGGATAATTTTATTTATGTCCGATTGCATTATAAAGTACTGTTTATTGTATTGTTTTGCGACAGTAAACTGGCTTATTATTGTACTCGTAAAATAAAGTGGTAGTAGTAAAATAAAGTATATAGTAGTAAAATAAAGTATGGCAACTGTCTATTACATGTCAAATTTTCTTCTGTCAAGAATAGATGTCAAATTTATAAACTGATTTTTTTTTATAATTAGCCAATTTTAGGAATCGAACATAAAGCTTTGTATGCAACTGTTACATAATCGGACCTTATAGACTCGCCCTTTTTATAGGTCTTGCTCGCTTCGCTCGCTCGGCCATAAACTGGGCTTGTCTATAAAGTCCTACATTATGTACTTGTTGCATAAATAGCTATTATTAATCTCATGTCCGTGTCACAAGATATTAAAGGTCAAAGGTCACGAAAATCGGTTTTTCACAATTATTTCGTTTTCTATGCGTCATATGTCGTTTAAGGTTCTTATAAAACTTGTAGACCATAAGATTATCTACAATTTTTTATCTACAATGCATTTTATCGTACGATCAGCCGTTCTCGAGATATAGCGCGGACAGTGGCACGCGGACATCCGTATATAGGATAACGCTGTGTAAACTGCGGAGCCAGGTATATAGTTCGTCTATACAAAGTTAATTATTGAATAAAATGGCACAATATTGAAATTATTATTTTTTATTCTTTTATTACTAATTAAGAACTGTTAACATATCGATAGTTCTTCTTATTGCATTTTTTAAATACGCATGAATCGACACCAAAAACTTCTAAACAAACGATCATAGTCTAAAGTCAGCTGATGTACTAACCACAGCATGAACTCTTCGACCTCGTGCTAAAAAACTTGCACGAATGCATATTTCGTGCATCAGCTAAGAAAATATTTAATATTAAACTTTATTAACTTAAAATTTATTTTATAACAAATTGATAATATGTAAAAACCAACGTAACAGTTATAATTAAGATTTAATTAAGAATATTGTCACGTGGGGTTTTCGTGACTGGAGGACGTAGTCAGAGGTAGAAATGAAAATAAACAAGTCATAAAAACAACTATATACTAACAATAGAACAACAGAATACAATAGGTACACACATTGGGTATACAGCGTGAGGACGTGCATCTCCTAAAACTAACATAATCATGAGGGTGGTCGGAACCACCCTGCTCTAGCATTAAATCTACAAACTAAGCGTAGGAGAGCCTGGTCACAACTCCCCCATAACTAAGTAGAACTAAGAGAGGTGAGGGGTATGGTAATCAGATTCCAACCATAAAATAAATTAAAAGGTACTCACTAGTTTGCTTGAAGATGTTGTGTTCGAGTCAACTCACTGACTGAATTGTAAACTCAAAGCAAGCTGTTTATATACCACATCCTCATGAATATCGCGGAAGCCTTACTGTATAATTGAATAAATTTCGCATAATGAGATGAATAATAAGATACAAATATAAATGCATACTGTATACATTACTTCTAATGAGATGCAGACTGCATACATTATTTTCAAGAATATGCAGACTGTATAAATTATTTCTAATGAGATGCAGACGCGTGCATGTATGTGGGTAGTTATTGCATTACCCTTGATAATATTTGTACTAAATGAATACAAGTTGAAATGTTACAAAAAGGATTTCAGTTGAAATAATTCCTTTTGTGACAATATTAGTAAAAAAAGTTAAGTGATGCAGGTGTTTCCAGGAAATTGAACCGTAGTTAAAAGTTGTTAATAATAATTGTTACGATAATTTCAAGGCATCTTCTGGCACATCTACAGCTTAAAATATATTTTAACTTGATAAAATTCAATTTAAAATCGCTCTAAGAAAATCTGTAGAGACTGCGCGCCATCTAGTAACCAGTAGCATTATTATTAATGAATTTGTAAGTAACTGTTGTTTAAGGGCGCGTTATTGGCGCAAAATATTAGCGTCAAAATATAGCTCACGCTTTTCATTCAGTTTTCTTTTAATAATCGTTTTTTAGGAAGCTAACATTTGATGTCGATTGCTAAACTGTTAAGGTAGTGTGGATCATAGTTCGTAAGGAGTAGATATATAAAATAAATTTTGTAATCGTAGTCGAACTTCGCCAATCTTGTAGAATTAATGTTTTCTAAAAAATAACCAAACTAAACATAATACAGTCATTATAACACTGTTTAATAGCAAAATCTATGACAATGGATAAATGTTTTTGCTTACTTATATAGTATTGATTGAAACAAAATAGATGTACACGGCCCGGAAATTTAAATATGGCACCGCAAAAATCTAGTCATTTTTAGTTGAACACTTTCTGCACCTGGAAGCGTTGGGTGGTAATATTGTTTGTTTGTTTGTTTTTGGGCGAGGAATCAGGATGGCGGAGCATCCTTCGTACCTCATGGCACCGATTGCTATGATCATTTGGCCGACCCTGCTAGAATTTAGCCGAATCTGAGGGAATTCCACCCCCTAGGGATTTTTAACGTGCCGAACATCGCATTGACACGGGACGTACAGTTTTACTTCCTATCCGAGAAGAAGGCATGTTTTTAATTTTTCTCAGCTATGAAAAATTACCAGCTCGGCCGGGGATCGAACCTGCGATCCTTGGATTATGATGCAAACATGCAAACCACTAATCCACCGAGGCTGGCTGGTGGTAATATTAGCGGGACATTTAAAAGTGATATTAACCAAAAGATTTAAGGTTCCGTTATCGCGTAGGTAAAGTACCGCTTAAACCATTTAAACTTAAAACATTTATTGTGCAGGAGATCTTTTCTTAAGAGTGTTATCTCGTTTATATTATGCTTTATAGCAAGTAAGTTATTTCCCTAACGAATAAAAAAGTGTAAATTTATAAAAACAAAACTATAGCTAGAGAGCTTTTAAAAATGGTAAGGTGTACTTCCTAAATTATCGTTCAAGTGTTATTTGAGATAAAAATTCCCGAATATACAACAGTATAAAAGAACTTTATGAACTAAAAAAAGGTTATATCAGTGCCGGTCTTAGCCCTCTTGGTGCCCTCGGGCAGAGTCCTTCAGAGCGCCCTTATTAACTTTAAAAAGTTACTGTTATCGAATGATCTTAATGATTTTACTAATTTTACTAAAGGCCGGCACTGGGTCATATCCCGCGTTTATTCATATATTTTGGTAAATGACAACTATCATTCTTAGTTCAGGCTTTTGCTCACGTAACGCGCTGTAGGCGGATCGAGTTGAAAAAGCGGGAAGTTTCAACGAGTTTGATTTGACTGTTAATACATTTAACGCATTTTCGTTATTGTTACATATATTTTTGTGATTGTCGATGTAAAGTAACAGATTATTGTTTATATCCCTTCCCATACTTTAACTTTCCTAATCTTTTGACTATATTTAATAAATTTCCGAAGTGAATGTTGTTTTTCTTTACTTAAGAGCATGTGACGGTTAATTTTTGAATAAACTATTTCACTCTTAATTAGTCCTGATTAATTTCTTAAAACGAATATATATTTTCAATTTATTAATATAGTAATACTTTTCTTTTTCTTAAAACCAGCAAGAACAACTGATATTTTTAAAGATATTTAGCAGTTTTATATTCCCCTTTTTAATTTCAACTACCTTAAATTATTCCTTGGCATTTAAAAATTAAAAGCTTCATTTAAACTTAAAAGATTTTGAAAGTTCATGCATGTCTTGCAACAGTGGCAACACTGTGAGTAGAGAAGTGCGATGCGATCAAATAATGTTTGTATTTACATTTTCAAATTTTAGTTTTAAAGAAATTAATTTCCTTTTGCCGACCGTAGCGCCATCTTTAGGTGTTTATAGTTTCTGAATCTTCCTATTATTAACACTGGCGGCGATAACAGGCCCTTAAGCACACCTGCTTTCGTTAAATTCCTATTAATGTTCTTAATTATATTTGTTACGTTATTTTTTATGCATTTGCTGTTATATACTTAGTAAGAATTATCATAAAACAGTTTAAAATAAATTCTAACGTAGTGGGCGTCATCTGGTAACCACGAGCACTATTAATGATGATATTTCAGCTTGTGTCGTCGAAATAGTCATACGGTTTGTCGCCAATATTTTAATGCATAGATATTACCATTGACTAAAAATTTATAGACAGTCCACCTGCTGGTTCTAAATGTAATTAGAGATGGCATAAACATTCACATTCATGTTTTTTACGGTAGCCACAGGCGTGCTGCCATGCAATTTAAAAAATACTGTGTTATATTAATTCATGTTTACCATTTGCATTTAGTTTAACAATATAATCAAATAGAATGTAGGTATTTATTTATGAATAAGTAGAAATTTAGAGGGTCTAATCAGATCAGTGAAGTAATCAACGCGTAAAGTAGCATGGTATTTTTGTAAGTTATTTACTTCGTTTTAATATAAGAAAGTTTTTAAGATATTTACTTTATAACTAATTTCTTGCAAGCTTTTATATGACTATTCTATACTTGGACTAAAGGTGACTTTGTTTGACTCGCATTTTTTTCAGTTGCTTGGCGTTTCGCCTTGCCTCTGAATTTATCTCAGCTGTTCAGAAATATGTTGTGGCTAGGCAAAAAAACTACACATTCACAAATTCGTTTGTGCGCATGATGACAAGATGTACCAATCTGTAAAGTAACGGAGTTTGCCTGCGATACGAATTATACAGGGTGTAGCGAAAAATGGCGGGCTGTCTATACACAGGCGGCTACTACAACTAAAAATAAGGGAAAAGGTTTATATAAACATAAACCCTAAGATGGTTCGTTACTGAGTTACGGCTACTGGAGGCTTTCAGCTTTTTATTCAAAAATATTACAGAAAACGAAGTTGTTTAATTAAATTGTAATAAATGTTCAAAATGACCTCCACGGACATGACTGTCTCACGCGGTTAAAAATTCGTGGCATCCGCCTTCCACTTTCTGTCAAAGATCCTCAATGTCTTGAACTGGAATAGAATACACTATAGATTCTAGATGCCTCCATACGTAAAAATCGAGAGAATTTAGATCGGTAGACCGTGCAGGCCACGCTACAGGTCCACCACGACCAATCCATCTTCCAGGATATACTGCGTTTAACAATTCGTGTGCTGTGTGACTGAAGTGAGCCGGTGCACTGTCATGCATGCGTCCACATGCGTCCTCTAACATCTAGTGGAACAGCAGTCAGCAAACAGAGTAAGTCATTTTCTAAAAAATACCGATAATTCTTCTGGACAGGAAGTTGTCCGGGTAGTGCAAAAGGACCAATCAAGAAGTCGTTGATAATTCCTACCCACACATTTAGTGAAGATTGCTGTTAATGCCTGGACTGAATAATGGCATAAGGGTTTTCATCTTGCCACTGATGTAAATTGTGATAATTGGTGATGCCATCAATTTATATACAAATTAGTCATTTTGGGAAGAGTTCAGTAATAAACTAATGAAGGGATAAACATTACTCTCAAACACTAACTCCAAATCCTCTAATCTTCAATATTACAAATATCTTTACTTACCTTTCCCAACCTCTTATTAATTTGCAAATCCAAACCTGTACGTCTGGTCACTATTATTCATTCTGGTAGGATTATACTAGATCAGGAGAACTAAGTCAACTAGGATCAAGGCTGATCTGGAGGTTACCTTCTTTGTGAAATCAGAATGACCGAAGTGTAAGTGTAAACTGCTAAGTGTCTAAAATTGGTTTATTTATGGATCTGAATGGGTTGACAATGTTCCGATGGAAGACATTGCATCGCAACAAAATATGCTTTAATAAACCAACTCACTAACGAACGAAATACTGTTTACCTACATTTTATGTGAAACAACAAAAAATCAGTTTAACGTCACTTGAAATTCTCTTAACAAAATAAATAAACAATCACCTAAAAATGAACATAACTTTATTATCAATACAAAACATACAAGTTTACATAAACATTTGTAAATGTACAGGTGTTGTCTTGTTATTAAAATTGCTAATGTCACATAATTCTAATAAGGGATGCCTTTGTATTCATTCAATGGTGACTAAACATCTTAAACGTTGAAATCAATATTGAAATGAAAATGAAATTGACTTAATTCTTCTTTCTTTGTTTTCTTAGAAAATATATAGATTTTGCAACTTGCAACGTTGATGTACTATGTGTAAAAAAACTTACTGCATCTGTTACTGATAAATATATAAGTATATCCTTGTAGCTATCCTCCTCACAAGTTTTTACTATTTGGTGCATTTTGAGGCTACACAATAAATTGTAAAATTCAAATTAATTACTTATTTAAAAACCTTTTAGCTTTCAAGTTGCCACCTGTAAGATATGGATACAAATGTCCTTTATTCAAATGCGTTCTTAATTACAATCCAATTGTTGAGTATAATTTTAATTTTTTACAGAAACAGCTTACACATTTTTTTACATTTGAGAGCAATCACATAGAATGAGCAGAAATTTATAGATTGAAGAAATCTACCCTCAAGAACTAATTTAATTAGTGGAAAAATATAAACCATCTTGCAAACGTAAGAACAAACAAAGAAAATAGTAATAGCCACAGAGATTATTTTTATTTCAAAAATATACAAGGCTCAATTTTTTTAAATTAGTTCTGACTTTGGTAGAGCATATATTGTTTGTTGTTGGTCCTGAGAAATTAACTACCATTTCTATCAGCAAGAGTATTGGATGTGAAATGATTTTATAATAAAATGTGTCCTAATATGTGTCTGAAATAAGTCATTTGAGTGGTTTCACACCAGTATGAACTAACGTGTGCTTTTTTAGACTTCCTTTTTGGGAAAATTTGTAATTACAAATGTTACATTCAAAAGGTTTTTCATCACTATGAGTACGCATGTGCAATGTTAGATTTCTTTTTTGTGAACTTTTGTAATCACAGATATTACAATCGAATGGTTTATCATCGCTATGTCTAAATAAGTGCTTTTTTAGATCTCCTTTCTGTGAACATTTGTAATTACAAATAGTACATGCAAATGGTTTCTCGCCAGTATGATTAAATACATGCTTCGTCAGATCTCCTTTGTGCGAGCATTTATAATCACAAATGCTGCATGCGAAGAGTTTCACACCACTATGACTAAATAAGTGTTTTTTTAAATCTCCTTTCTGGGAGCATCTATAATCACAAACATTACATTCAAATGGTTTCTCACCCTTATGAGAAAGCATATGAATATTCAGACTTTTTCTCTGCAAGTATTTCTTATTGCAGACATTACATTTGTATGGTTGTTCACCAGTATGAATAAGCATGTGCTTTTTCAAAGTTTCCTTCCGTGAGCACTTGCAACTACAAATATTACATTCAAATAGTTTTATACCAGTATGAGCATACATATGCCTTTTCATAATTTCTTTCCGAGAACATCCATAATTACAGATGTCACATTTAAATGGTTTCTCCCCAGTATGAGTAAACATGTGTATCTTTAGATTCTGTTTTCTCGAACATTTGTAATTACAAATAGTACATTCAAAAGGCTTTGTGTGTGTAAGTATATGTCTTTGCAGTTGTTTTTGTTTTGAACATTTATAATAACACGCAGAACATTGAAATGATTTGGCGGTGCTCTCATCATAATGTGTTTGACTTTCACACAATGTATTAAACAATTTACAATAATTGTATGATTTAAATTCAAAGGCAGGACCAGATGGTTTAGTTTCCTTTTTCTGTTGTAGTTCATGTTGAATAGAAGATGCATTTTCATTGTTGCCGAGAATAATGGGAGCAACATCCTTTATTTCACTTTTCATTTGATAATTATCTATTATTAAAGATGCCAATTTGAAGTCAGCTTTGTCTTCAATAAGCTCTTCAGCATCCATGGTTGCTGTGTTGGTAGTGTTAAAATCTTCAGCAACTGTGCACAAAATAGTATTAATCTTATTCGATACGGGTTTTCTAAAATAATTTTACTTTTTGAATATACGATCATGGCAAAACTTATTACTGTCATGTGAATTTTTTTTTTTCTTATTATTATTAATGCAGTGTAGGAAATTAAACTATATTTATACCATATCAAAAATGTTAAATGTAAGAGAATACATGCCCTACGAAAACTTTCGACAGGTTGCGCAGTAGCATGTAGCGACCGGTCATTTACAAATTATGGCGCCAAATAATATTCTTAGCATTATCAGTGGCGTAACAGACAGCCGAAATAGGATTAATAATGTCAACAACACATGGGTTCGCATTTTACTTTTAAAGTGTACAGACCGTACTCGTCACGCTCCTTTATCTCAAAGTGTCGAGTTCCATTTATTCGATAAGTGCAATCGTTGGTGTATTTAGGAGTTTCTTTTGGGTTAGTTAGTTTGTTAGATTCTTTATTTCCATCATATGATGTTATTTAGATACATTTGGTTGCTTACATGCTAAAAATACTAATTACTACCTACCGCTATATTTAATCTGCAAGTACAGGTATAAATCAATTTAGTTTACATTACTTCTAATAAAATTACAACAGTTTCGCTTAAATTCTCTATTATTTTTTGAATTTTTAACATCCTGTGGTAGTTCATTATATAATTTTAAACACCTTATAGAATACATTATTTTGTGAGGATGATTTTGTATGCAAAGGTAATCTAAATTCATTAATATTTCGAGTGTTATATTCATGGTATTCCCTGTTATACGTCATGAATTTTGACATGTAATGTGGTAACTGCCCGTTCATTATTCTAAAAATTAAAAATAGAGTTTTATAATAAATTCTTTGTCTTATGGTGAAGAATTTTATTCTTCAATTTGTCCGCGTAACTTATTTTAATTGTCTCACTTTTTTTGCCAGCAGTTGGTTATTTTGTTCCCATTGTACTTTACCTTCCTGTATTATGTTTTTTATCTCCGATATTTCCTGTTTTTGGCTGCCTACATCTCTTACCAATTTATTCATTTCTTGCGCCCATGTTTCCATGGCTCTTTTCATGTTTTCAACAGCAGCTCTAGTTTTGTAATTCTTCATCTCTGCACAGCTATCACAACACCAAAGTATATTCTCATGTTCCGATATGAATTTTAAAGCTTCATCACTTAATCTAGCACATTTTTGGTGAAACGCATTATCACACCATCCGTAACAGATTATATATTTTTCTGATCTTTTTATATCATTTTTACATTTAGGGCAAACCATTTTTCTAACTTATTTTTCGTAGTATTATACTAATATAATACTTTAGATTGGCGCTTGCCAAATCCAATTGATTGCAACTTATTTCAACGCACTAATTAGGTCACACAACCGCTCGCGATAACGACTCAACCTGCAATCCTCACACAGGAGTAAGAAAGGTAATGGCTGGGGAGGGGCTATTACTGAATTTCTGGGTTTTTACAGGAAATTGCGCTTTCGGTACAGAAATCAAAACACTGAGTGCATTCAAAGATTAAATCTACAAATTTGAGCGATTACAGCATAAAAGAAATATACACCATACAATAAATAATATTATAGGTAGTACTTTTAAGTTATGTACCCAATCGGAAACGGTTTTGAACCGTTGACACCTGAATTCCATATACACCACAAAAAATCACTATGCCCGGCTCCCCTAATGTATGCTCGGACAATCTTAATTTCTAAAGGGAATTTGTACCGCCTTCAACGCTCTTTTGTCGGCCCTGAGTATAATACTGGTTACCGGGACGCGTACTTATCGACCGACAAGTATTAGACCCGGTATGCGATATAACGACGCTTAATTGGTCAAAATTCTAATGCACCAATAACTTTAGTTAGTCATTTTCTCTGATGCTTTATTTTCTTTACAGATAAACTAAAAAAAGTGACACTAACAAAAAAAGTTGAATTTTTGATTTTACCGTATATTTTTATTTTTTAACGTTTAAAATTTTTTTTAGCAATTACAGCTTATTGTTTCTATATACGCTAATCAAACACAGCCTTCTGAATTGAATAACCCTTACGATTGGCGTGGTGCATAAATCGCGCACAGTGGAAATCAGTGCTGCTTATAACTGCTATTTATAATTTATAAATTATGGTTACGTTTTAAAGATCGTAACATTTCACAAATATTGCAAGTATCTTTCTGCTACAATTTTTAGAGTTTTGTTAATATATATGATATAAACGGCATTACCACATTAGGTGAAAAATTGTTTTTTATGAAATGGAAGACAAACATGACATTTTAAGAGCGAACATTAATTTAGAAGATAATACCCAAGCGAGTTCTTTAACTTGTTTAGTGAAGTAATTAAAACAAACTGGTTTTAATTATTTATTTAAATGATTAACAGACTGCACTCTAATTAAGAAGTTTAATTATTGAACAATGTGTATAATTTAATAGGCTTTAGTACATTACTTCTATGATAATGGCAGATGACTTAGAAGTATTTATCCGTAAATCTATCTCTGAGAAGCTACCTTCTACCATGTGCAGCAGATGCTTCGTTTTTGTCAATCAATGCAGTATCATCCACTAATCCAAGGATAGTCAAAGGTTCTTGATCCTTTATCAGCTTAAAACCAGCTTCACAAGCTACAGTAGGCTCTAAAATAATTTCAAATGTATAATTAATAAACGTAGTAAATAGAATTGATGACAGTGGATCCTCCCTTTTATACTTTTTCAAAATGTAAAAATATTAATCCAGCTTTGTATTTTTCTAATTTAGCCATTTTTAAAATATTTACTGATTGTTGTTTAAACATATAAATAACAGACAAATTGTAATTAAACATCGTACAATTTTAAAACACTTTATCTTTTATTGGTTCTTGCTCCAGCTTAAAATATTTTTATTGTTAGAATAAACTTTCGTATATCCCACAAAATTGAGACTCTCAGATTAGGTCGCTTTGAAGATCTCTAAGTTCTTATTTTGGTATACAAATAATTAAAATACCAACACATAAATAAATTTTCAATAATAACAAATTTATTTCTTTTTTAACACAAATAAATGAAAAAAATTATGATACCAAACTTTTTTTTGGAATCAAAAAGACTGATGGAAAGGTGTATGAAGCAATCGCCACTATACTCACAGTTTGTGTTGTTGAATTTCAAGTAAATCCCATGCTGGTTTAACGATTCATCAAATCTCATGATAAATGTATAATTTTCATCACAAAGGTAAGTGGTGTTTGTTTTTGTATAACTTTTCAGTTTGCCTTACTACTATTAAACATAAGTGATAGTGGTCTTTAAATTTAAATTAATTTATGATCAAGTGTTGTAAAGGGTATACTAAGACAGCGCTTATCACCATAAAATTTTATTGTCGCACGAATGCGATGCTTATTAACCATTAAAATATCATAGCAGTATGTAGCTATTGATGAATTATGTGTTAAATTATGTTTTTTAGTTAAAGAAATATCTTTAGTATCTTGTGAATTCTTCAAATCTCTGTTTTTTTAAGTTTCATTGCACTTATAATTTGAGCAAACATATCTCCCAACGCACGATGGAAGTGATGGGATGAGTTGTAAAACTTGCAGTAATTTATTCTTCATTTGTCCAAATCAAAAAGCGTTTTCAATATGTATGTGTAGATTTTGATTGGAGATTCGTTTTGACATTATGACAAAACAGTCAAAAATTTACTAAAAAAAATTGTAATATATTTATAGCAGAAACAAAAATATACAAAATGCTAAGCAAAATAATTCACAATATATGCAGATATTTATGCAAAAACTGATTAAAATGTTTCTTACTATTTTAGGACACATAGGTACACAATCACTTTTAATTTCGCGGGCAGAGTATATGAAAGTCTGGGGCTCTCGCAATCCAACAAATGTTGCTATGGTGCTTTAATGTGTGTGTACGAACATGATAGCGATATACGTTCATTAGCTGCAGCCCTGGGTTTGACGTATTCGCTGACCACCACTGGTATTACATAAGCCTACTGTTATTACCTAATTTTAAAAATGCGAATATCAGAAAAGCGATTTCTGTTTGGCTAGGGTAGACTAATTACTTATTTTATAACATTTGGAAAAGGAATTTGAGGCAGCTTTAAAATTTAAAAATTAATTTTTTGTAACAAGTATCTGTTATTTTTTTGAAAAATTGTTGATACATGACATTTACTATTACAACATTCAAATGATTGCTTACCACTACGAGTGAGTATTGTAGTGCCGCAGCAAACTTGCTTTCCGGCAGTATCTTTTATTACATATATAACATACAAATGGCTTCTCAATACTATGAGTGAACATGTGCTTTTGCAAATTTGCTTTTTGTGAAGATTTATAATTACAAATGATACACTGAAATGGTTTCTCGCCACTATGAATATACATGTGTTTTTTAAGATCACTCTTTTGTGTACATTTATATTCACATATATTACATGCAAATGGTTTATCATCACTGTGAATAAGCATGTGCCTTTGCAAACTTGTTGTTAGTGAGCATTTATATTTACAGATATAACATTTAAATGGTGTCTCACCGCTATGTGTGAGCATGTGCTTTTGCAAGTTTCCTTTTTCTGAGCATTTATATTTACAAATATTACATTCATATGGCTTCTTGCCACTATGAGTGAACATGTGTTTTTGCAAACTTACTTTTTGTGAGCATTTATAATTACATATATGACATCCAAATGGCTTCTCGACTTTATGAATAAGCATGTGCTTTTGCAAGTTTCCTTTTTCCGAGCATTTATAATTACAAGTATTACATTGAAATGGTTTCTCACAACTATGAGTTAACATGTGTCGTTGCAAACTTGCATTTTGTGTGCATTTGTAGTTACATATATTACATCCAAATGGTTTCTCACCACTATGAATGAACATGTGCCTTTTGAGATCACTTTTTTGTGAACACTTATGACCACATATATTACATTCGAATGGTTTCTCACCACTATGAATGAACATATGTTTTTTGATATCACTAGTTCGTGAACATTTATAATCACATAGGTTACATTGAAATGGTTTCTCACCATTATGAGTGAGCATATGTCTTTGCAAACTTTTTTTTTGTAAGCATTTATATTTACATATATAACATTCAAATGATACCTCGCCATCATGTGTAAACATGTGATTTTGCAAGCTTGCTTTTATTGATGATTTATAATTACAAATATTACATTGAAATGGTTTCTCAACACTATGAGTGTACATATGCCTTTGCAAACTTACTTTTTGTGTACATTTATAATTACAGATATTACATCCAAATGGCTTCTCACCACTATGAATAAATATATGTTTTTTGAGATCACGCTTTTGTGTACATTTATAACCACATATATTACATTCAAATGGTTTCTCTCCACTATGAATGAATATATGTTTTTTGAGATTACTTTTTTGCGAACATTTATAACTGCATATTTTACACTGAAATAGTTTATCATCACTGTGAGTGAGCATGTGCTTTTCCAAACTTGCTTTTTGGGAGCATTTACAACTAGACATATTACAGTCAAATGGTTTTTCATCAGAATGTGGTAACATATTGCCTTTAAAATAGTGCATTTATAATCATATGAGTAATTACATTGAAATAGTTTCTCCCTTCTTCTATGGATTAGGCTATTTCTTTACATTGTGAATTTTTTTTTCTAATATGCTTTAGCACAAAAAAGATAATGGACATATTTGATGTGTTTTTAGGTTACATTTCCTTTTTTTCCCCTCCTTTTCCATTTATCGTCTTCTTACTACAAATAAGTAGGTTGTACATACCTACTTCATTAGGAATTAGAGTTGGGCAGTTGTAAATAAAAGCATATATTCATTGACACTACCTCAAACCTGTACAAATATGGTATACCTTAAATATAGAAAATAATGTAAGTCTTGTTTACACCTTTCAGGTAAACACTGTTTTATATTATGTAATATTAATAAAAGCGATTCATTGAAATGAAAAAGCAATCAACTATGTTTATAACCTTCTAATAAACACGTACAAATACTGCTATTGCCAGTTTGTATTGTACTTAATTATTATTAATAGTTATTAGAAATTACTGATGTAGTCTAATAATAATTATTATAAAGGGCAGCGTTTGCGGATTAGTCCGTGACAGACAATTATCATTTGATTGATCTCTTGTTATGGTCAGTGATGCAAAATAATTTTGGGTTAAAAGTAGCTAAGATTAAGAAGAAGAAATCCCTAGAATCCTTTCTTTTTCCAAAAGTTCCTAGAATTTATGCATAAATTTCTAGAATCTTTGTGTTTCTAAAATACGAATCCATGTTTCAGTCTAATGAATCCTCGTAGATTTAAAAACCTGTTTAGGGAATTTACAATATAACAGGTGTACAGGCAACCGTTATGAACTAACCTTTTTCTCCCGCCAATGGCGAAAAGCAGAATCAAAAACTGGTCTACCTTTTTTACTTCTGAATATTGGCTAACCTTACTGATCTAGTTACTTTAGTTTAGTAACTTATAATGGCAGCAACCCCGATATGATCAAACGTCATATGTATATAAAAAAAAAATAGATAAACATAACCTCTGATTGATGGACGTTTTATGAGCCCTAAAGCTACAAAAGGTTGATATCAATTAATAATAGTTATTTATGTATTAAGGGCATAATCTATTAGATTATAGCATGAGAGAATGTTTAAAGCCCGACGAAGCAGGGCTTTTAATTTCTCGAGGGCCATTATCTTGATTATGCCCGTGGTACATACAACGTTTTATTTTATTTTGCTTCATGGAAAGGCTAATTGCAAGCAATTGCACATTTCATTTTGAAAAAATGTAATAGTTATAATTATTTATTAAAATTGTTAGAACTCTATAGAAACGTTTTCTTTGTATCTTAGCAGCTTTATACGCCCTCGGGCTAAAAAAGCCAAATTACGCCCGCAATTGAGTGCCAATAAAGACGATTATCATGTCAAAATAAAATAAATATCAATATATCTCAATGGCAAATGAGTGAAAAAATTAAAATTGGATAAACAATCTCAAAAAATTAGTAAAATTCCCTATTTCTCTAGGTGCAGCAATCCCTAGAACTAGAGAAGAAAATTAATAATATTATTGCTGATTGTGGACAGTGTTGCCAGTTGTTTAAAATTGCGCCAGTTTTGTGCTCTTACAGTATTAAAATGTTTTGAAATTTGTCTGATATCGGCGATAACGCTACATGAAAGAAATTGCTGATCTTCAAACGAATATTGTTAATCTACATACACTATTGCTGGCCCGCGGCTTCGCTCGCGTGGAAGTTGTTAGTTAAATGGGCGCCAGTCGCAGCCAGAACAAACGAAAACCCGGAGCTGTCGGAATGCAACAAATGTTGCTATGTTGTTTTAATGCAAGCGTACGAGCATGATAGCCAAATACGTTCCATTGCCACAGCTCGGGGTGTGACGTATGCGCCGACCGCCACTGCGGCCTTAAATCACATATAAACATATACAGAAACACGCTGCGCTATTTTGGAGACTGCACAACAGTTTTGTAATAGGAACACATAAGCAACAGGAGATTTAATATACTAGACATTATTTTAAGTAAAATAACTTTTAGTTTGCAATACTTTCGCCATCTGCTGTTCACTTGATAAATTCATGCATAGAAATGTATAACGTTCGGATCTACAAGTATATTAAGGTAAGTACTCACAGCAGCGGATCTGCAGGCGTATGTCATACGATTAGTCGACTCAAACCGACCAATCGTATGATATCCGCCTGCGAATCTGCTGCTGTGAGTACTTACCTTTAGTTTCTCAGTTGCAATTGGAGCAATGTGGTTTCTTTGAATATTGCATATTCGTTTTTTAAAAGTTAATAAATACACGGTTATTTATGGGTATTAGAGATACATTTTCGCTAACTTTTTTGTAGCAAACGTGGAATATTACATTTCATTACACTACCATGGCTGTAATATAAAAGTATTGATAAGAAATAAGAAGGTTCACAGATTTATTAGAGTTTTATAAAATTACTGTAAGCGCTAGGTATATAATGAAGTGATTTAAAATATTCCCCATTGCCAGTTTATAAAATTTGTAGTAACCGTTACTATCTTTTATATTAACAAATTGATATAAGGTTTGCCATTACCTCTTTATAAAACTAATATTTCTAGAATTATACAGGGTGTAACTAATATAAGTTCAAATCGCGTAATAGGAAAGTAGTGGTAATGATTTAGAAAAAATTGTTTTTAACATGTGGTCGCTTCTTGCTTGTTTTCGAGAAAACACATTTCAAATCTTAAGTACTCTTGTTCGAGTACAAGTACTCGACTTGTACGAGCTACTTGTAATTTTTAAAAATATAAAAAAAAGTTTTTTTTGTTTGTTTCGTATTTTTAATGTATGTGTAAATTTAAGAAACAGCTTTCTCGAGAACTAGCAGGAAGCGACTACATGTTGATAAGGAAAATATGTCTAAATCGTTACAGCTCCCTCCCCTCCCATTACAAAGTTTCTAGTTATATTAGTTACACCCTTTATATGTTATAAAACTTTTGGCGAGCAATTTGCTAACCAATACTTTATAACCTTACATTACTTTTAGCCCCTACAATCTATTACTCTCATAAACCATGTTATGAATCATGTCTTTAAGAGTTAATATAAAAAAGACTGCAATATGTTTTTTGTTCATAAGCTTATTATTGGCTAATAACATTACTAAACGATTGCAAAATATATGAAACTAAAATTTAGTTGTATTTAGTTTTATAACGACACTTTTAGTAAAGTTATGTCACTTAAGGGTAAATAGTGTTATTTCTCATTTTTCATTCAAATTTAAGCTAATAGGCTGTCTTATTCCACCAAAAATAAAAGATTTTCCAGCTTCTTAATTAAGAATGGGTTTTTATTTGGCAGGAACTTATTTTCGTATGAAAATCCTATCATTAGGAAAAATTATCTTTAAAATAAATTTTTTGTAGTAGTTAGGCTAAGCCGATGGTAATAGGATGTGCAAATTAACTCAGAGAATAAGAATCTAAAATAAAAATGGCGGTGACTAAGCGTAAATAATCAGACAAACAACGCTAAAGTTGCTATTTTGAGGTTAGATTGTTAGGTTACATACTTGACAGAAAGATGTTACAATTCTTATATGTTTTTGCAAAGCTTTTTTAAAGAAAACCTCTTGGTCGCGAAGATCTTGGGTGTTTTAAATTTACAAACCTTCTTTGGTAAGTATAATTTATACTGTTAAGACGCCAGAGCACCATCAGTTATACCAAACTATTATACTCTTTAATAAAACTTGTTAGCATCTTATTTATCAAAATAGGAAAACGCAAACCAAATAAAAGCTAATAACTCTAACTCTAACTAAGTGAGCCAAAGGGTAGATTATTGGAAATAAAAAGATAAATTCTAAATGAATACATTCCTTGCAGAGCAAAATTGATTAAGAACGGTCTTGGTAAATAATAAAACTCAATAAAATTTCCAAGAGTATTACTGGAAAATAAAAGTAAATCAATTTAGTTTTGTGTATGACAGCCAAGAACTACTTTAAAAGGACTGCTCGTTTTTGGATCGCAGTTAAAAGATAAAACCGATGTAAGAAATGCGAAGCCGGCGGTTTAAGAGACCTTGTAGGAAGAAAAGATATTTCTTGGAAGACTGATGTGGTTTATCTAAAAGCAGAGTCTTCAATAACTTGTAAAAATACATAGGAAGGGGTTATATTGCGCAAAGCAATACAACGAAGGAAAACAAAATTATGACAATTAAGAAAATTGCCGAAAACATGACGTAGTAAAAATAGATCAAAGAAAATAAAAATTAGATAGAAGAAGTGATTTTTCACATTCCTTGTATAAACCAAAGCTGAAAGTGACTTCCTAAAATAAAAGATTAATTAAGAATGAGGTGTTAGTTACTTAATAGGCTCAAAATGAAATACAAAATTAGTCGGATGTTAGACGCGTATAAAAAAAAGGATTTGTCAATAGGAAAAGGTGTTTAGTCAATGTTCGGTGTGCCAGATTGAAGTGTAAAACTGCATGCTGTTAATACGGCGGGAAAAAATCTTAAAAGTGGGTAAGTGTCTTCTAAGTAAGTAAGAACTTGGGCCGAGAGAATTATGCAGTTATTCCTTAAACGCGCGAGATAACCATTGTGTTTATGGGAACAGTTTATTTAAATAGTTAAGGACGTGAATCATAAAATCGATGATACGGATTATCGTGACAGTTAAACAAAACAAAAGGAATTCGAGTGAAAAGATTTAAGTTTTAATAATCATCCACTAGTAAAACTAGAAAGAAGACTGCGAGGTATACTCTTTTCCCCCTCTTCTAAAAAAAAATCGCTAAAATAAAATCAAAAGAAGTTTGTAGATGAAAAATGTATACGAGAAATTTAATTTTTTGTTTTTTCCGTAATGGGAAACAGTAAAAGAAACACTAGTTGACTGTAGGGACAAAGTCGAGTGAACACTACTATGATCGAAATGTAGGAGCGGCGAGAGGGAACAATCCGCCGCCAGTGCTAAGATACAGGGAGCCAATTAACAAGAGGGAATGCAAGAGAGAAACACTAATTAACCGTTGCGTAAAGTTAACGTTAATTTAAAAGTGATACGAAAAATATTGACATAAAGAAAAAAGACAATGTAGAATAGATAAAAATATTTATAAAGGGTTTTAAATCTTGCGAAGAAAGAAATAATACAGGTCTTTAAAAGATTAATATAAAATTGCAAAAGGAATTGCCGAAATAGGACATAGCTAAAATTCGATATATATTGATAGGGTTAAAAAATAATTCACGGAAAGACTTGGTAAAATTTTATAGTGCGTTGTTGAAACGTTAATATTAGTGAGATATTATATTTTAAAGGATTTCAATAGAAAGAATCGAAATTAACAAGGAAATGAAAACGGAAAAAGATGACATTATTAAAGAGAAAAACGTGGTACTGCAAAATTAGCGCACGAGAATGGTCAATCTTAGAGGAAAAACGCTGAGTTAAAAAGAAAATTCGCAGGGGAAAAACAGGGATCATAAAACCAGTGACCAGAATATTGTATCATTGTTGTATCATCTCGGAATAGAAGCACGGATCTCTACCACAAGTGGAGTGGTTAAAAAAAAGTACGTAGTGCAAAGAGGGTACGAGAGGGTATCTCGGAACAGAAGCAGGCACCTCCATCACAAGTGGTGTGGTTAAAAAAACGTAAGTAGTACAAAAAGGGTGCGAGAGGGTATCTTGGAACAGAAGCACGGCTTCCACCACAATGTCACGTGGGGTTTTCGTGACTGGGGAACGTAGTCAGAGGTAGAAAGAAATCAAACACAAGTTGTAAAAAACAACTATATACTAAAGACAATAAACAGAGTACAAAAGGTTAACGTACATGTTGACATATTGTGAGGACGTATATGTCCTCCTAAACTAATACAATACAGGGGAGGCTGGAACCCACCCTGTTATAGCACTAAGTCTACAGACTAAGCATAGGAGATAACCTCCTGGTAACTAAGCCGGGTAGCCTGGTCACAACTACCCATAATTTCGCATAGAGTAGGCGATTTAAGCGCCGCCTCCTCAACTAAGCAAACTAAGCCATAATTAATCAAAAGACACTTGCCCGCTTGTTCTTGATGAGGCTTCTGGTGAGTCCTGGCACAGACTGATTTGAAGCCAAAACAAGCGGGTTTTAAAAAATTTAACAGAATTCGAAGCGAGTGACGTCAATAATTTTAAACAATAACAAAAATTATCAAGTTTCTTAATTCTAATTACATAGGAATCTAGCCCATAAAATTACAAACAAAATGACATAAGATACTTATAATAGACTGGGAGCCAGCAAAAAAGCACCATGAAGATGAATGGTACGTAGTATGAAAGGTACCACGACGAAACTCTTTGGGGGAATAGCCGGTGTTATCTTTTACAGGGAAACGTGTATGTATGGCGACCTGTAAAGGTGTGCAAGGTGTCGCCTTTGCGCAGCGTAATTTTTTGAATGTTTCAAAACAAACTATGCCCTTAATCAATGAGCACTAAGCTGATTCTTGTTTTATATTGTTTATTAGTTAGCCAAGGTACGTGAGACTTATGCGCCATACCGATGCGGCGTTGCAAACTGTCCGCCATATTGATGAAAACGTATAGTTTTTTGCATGTCACTTTGGACTTCGTACACCAAGCTAATTTTTTGTGGGGTGCTACATTTTATTCTTTTATCACTGATTATGAACTGTTTCGGCATCTCTAAATACCCGCCATACTTATACAAAGATGTAATTTTTTCACTAGTGCATGTATCGTAGGCACCAACGTTAAAATGTATTTTAAATCTAGAGAACGAGTATATGTGCGCCATACCGATTTAATAATTAAATAAATTAAGAGTGTCTTTCATATGTGTTTTTTTTCACTGATTCCCGGTCTATCAACAAATAAGGCTGTAAATTAACGTCAAACGCAGCTGTCAAATGGTTGTAAAAATGTTAATTAGCTCTTAATTACATGATTTCAAGCCACAACATCATATGGTATAACTGCATTACACCACTTGGCAACCTTCCTGAATAAATTTACATCAGGAACAAATTAATACATATAGGAAAACTTATTAATAGTTTTGGCAATGAAACATTTTAATGGAGTAACTTTGAATCAAATGTCTTTAAATAACTAAAACTAGGAAAAACATATATTGAAATATTAAATCAAAAAGCTAGCTTATGTTTGCATGGTAAAACTCTTATTTTCTTATAATGTGCTATTTTTAAGAATAATATTGCATGTAAAATAATTAACATGAATAAATTAACTTCTTTGGCGTGTTTTGTTACTAATGTATCTATTTCTATTTACACTATTACTATTATTAAATTATTACTAAAAGTTGAATTCCAGAAGTTATTATTTAACCATCGGCTGTGACAGTGGAAGTCTTCTGGTCTAGTCTGGATGTTTATTGATATATTTTGATGTGTTTCGCGAGTCCATGCTCTTATTGACCGTGTGCACGTATTACAATGGGAGTTTCATACATTTGAATTTGGAAAGTTTAAAAAACATCTTTCTAAATACAACCCTACAGAACTCTTCGAGTTAAACAGGTAACAGCTTCTACCAGGCTTCTATCGCCTCGCTATTGCTATCTAACATTGGTAAACATGGCAGACTTCTCACTTCAGAAAGGAAACTTTTACACGATTTGATAGAGGATATTAGAATTCAATGCAAAAACTCTCTATTTCTCAGAAATAACATATTTTAATGGTGGGCCAATGATTCACGTCCGACTCCACCGTTGCTCATCTTGCAATCCAAATGTCTTGCCCACGACCTTCTAGATTTCACGAGACGAAATCTCTTATCCGGCCTGAGCACTCCATTAGTTCAAGTGTTTCTCCGCTGGCGCCAGCAAACACGAAAATGCGGAAACGGATATATAACACGTAAACGCCAATTTCAAACTACGCTAACTTCGCGCGCTTTTATACTTTTTGTCGGTTTTGCGCGTATCGTCAATAAATAATATTTTCCTAATCTTTTAAGGCAGTTTTCTTTATTTTTTAATATAATTACGTTATTTCCTTATTTGTTTAAATTTTCGTAGTTTTGTTGCTGTTTTTTCGTTCACTTTAGTAATGGCAAACACTAACAGAAGAAAGTATAACTGCCGCAATGCAATGTGTAATAGTACTGATCCTACAATATCATTTCATGAATTTTCTTCAAATTATACCTACCTTACGAGAAAAATGGTTTCAAATCTTACGTTGGGGTTATGGACACCAACACTAAACAGCAAAATAATATATACTTCTTTATTTCGACAGATCACCAATTACAGATACCTGAAAGAGTCAATTTCTACATCGAACTTCCTAAAAATATAACAGAATTAATAAAAGAACTCCAAACCTTATCTATGCATCTCGATTGCAAATTCTTTCAGCATCTGTAGCCCTTCTGGCAGGATACATTGCCAAAAAACTAAAGAAAGGATTGAATGTCAATAGCCTATTAGATTCTCTGTTAGCTGCCTCGTGTTCAAATTCACTGATAGGATTTGTAAATCTTCAAAACAGAGGTGCCTTAAAATACTCCACTAGAAGATTTACACTTTTAATCAAATAATCGAACTTGTAATACATATTATAGAACATTTACCTGGAGAATGTAATCCGTCTAATATTCTAACATCACTAGGTATTTCTAACTCCAATTGCTTTTTCACAGTGTTTGGTTTGCCACGACCACAAGCAGGAACTTAGTAATATAATTCTTTAAAAACTGCTAAAACCTTGTTTGGCAAACAGAAACATTGCAAAAACGTGAACAGATAATGTAAAGGGTGTTTTTTTAAATTTGGCGTCAGAGCAAGCAATGAGAGTTCGATTGTGAACGCACCTTTGAATGTCGCCACGCCGCAGTGTATCTAAACCTAACCTCACTTTTAAGTTTTGACATTTTGACATTTGAAAAATAGTGGTCTATTCACAACAAACTCATAGTCATAGCTAACTAGGACGCCAAATTTAAAAAAACACCCGTTACTTACTGCTCACTATCTCTATATCCTAAATCCAGCTCACGGGAAGTTATAAAATTGTAATTTCAATAATGCTATTGAACTTGTAAATTAATTTTAATAACATAATTAATTTAATTATATAAATTTATTTAATTAATTCGCAAAATATTTACGTAAACATGCAATGCTTGACATTTGTAAGGGTTATCTAACCTATATATCTTCAAGTGACAAATAAACATCAGCGTGTCAGCTAGCGCCAAAACGGCGAAATTTTGCGTTTTCTCAGAAACAAAGTTTATATGGGAAATCGTAAAAGTGCCCAGGCCGGATAAGAGACTTCGTCTCGTGAAATCTGGAAGGTCGTGGTCTTGCCGTTGAAATATTATATTGGCCTTCAGGCAGAACTTACAATATATATGTCAGTATGAAATGTCACTGTCAGATTTATTTATTATAAAAAGTTATATCGTTTATACCATTATACAGACAGTACTTTCTCAAAATGGAGAACTTTCCCATCAAAATCATACTCATCCAGAAGCCCCAATAAAACTCAAGATTATCTATAAAGACACCTTAAGTGCGCAATATGATTTTCCTTTCGCCCAAATTCCATATTTCGTTAGCGTATTTTATAGCCCAGACGCCGACCCTTTTTCCATTTACAAGTACCTTTGTAGCGCATCACTGGTATCATTTAAATGGGCATTAACTGCTGCTAGCTGTAAAAAACCGGTCAACATTACTTCCGAAACTTATGCAATTACTGCAGGTAACTAACATATCCCTTAAAACTTTCAAATTGTCATCTCATTATTGTTCAGGGTTTCTACCGGGTCCCACCATAACTGTGGATGATACAGGGACTGCATTTGAAAGAGGACAAAGGCATCTCGTTACCCAATGGATCATTCATCCGAACTTTACCTTCTTTGGCAACTTAAACAAAAACGACATTGCTCTTCTCCGTACTGAAAAACCATTTAAATTGAACAGCTTTGTAAATTTAATTATGCTCTTGCCTTATTCAGATAGTTCTGTATGCGATATTGCTTCATTGTATACTTCGTGCAGTGTGCCTATGTTCAAGAATAAAACTTTGGCGACTGATACTGAAAACTTGTTACTGTTAACTGTATTCCTGATCGACGTGCACAACTGCAAGATATTCACAGACGGGAAAAACGCTACTGGAGGTTCGAGCCATGTTTGTTCAATCAACGATTTGGACAGGAGGTATTGTGCAGGAAATCTGGGAAGTCCGTTAATTTGTAAAAACAAGCAAGTGGGAATTCTGTTAGATGTTTTTGGTTGTAATGAAACAAACTGGAGCTTATACACAAGAGTTGATTTGCATCAGGAATGGATTGAGCGTTATGTGCGTAATGGTTTGTGGTATGAAACCCATAAGAAGTCTAAAAGAAGGTATAAAGGTTTCTTTTTATGCGAAAAACAAAGGTCTAAGATGCAGAAGCGTTGGGATGATGATGATGATGATGATGATGATGGAAGTGGGACGATAATATGTAGTAATACTCTTATATTGATTGTAATATTGTGGATACCTTTTAACAATAGTAGTCTTTATAAATAAATCTTCCACATCTAATTACTCTTATTTATATTTAGATTGGATGGCAATGAATATGACAAAAAGATAAAATGAATGAATGCTTTCCGTTTTAGACAATGCCCCATCCTCGGATGTTTTGGTTGTGGGGTTTGAAAAACTACCAGAAAACTTCAAGTGTTTAGGCATTTTCACAAAACAAAGAACCATTCAAGGAGCTAATGTGTCAGATCGCTAAACAACAAAGGCTTCTAACGGCTTTACACACCTGAGCCAATCGTGACTGATAAATACCAAACACTACTCTTAACTGACATGAAGCACTGGTTGGTTTTAAACAAAACAAGGTCATAAATATCTAAATAGCAATGATGAGAATCTGTAAGAGACCTACTCACAATTAAACGCTCCACTTACTCAAGGTCTTAAACGGCTTGCAGAATTGGGTAGTTGCATTGAGTAAATGTCCACTTAAACGATTCTCTCACGAGATTCTACTAATTAAATTATTTAACTAATACGTCACAGAAGTCGTAAGCGGAAAAACTTAGTTCAGACTTAGGGGTTTCATGGCTTAAGGTCTACAATTTATAGATTCTTAAGAACTAACATTCTCAGAAGTTCTATAGTTTTAAATGTTTAATATATGAAAGTCGCTGAACAGTTTCAAAATGCAGGTTCTAGTTCAGGAACTTAAAGTGTGGTCTTGATGAGACAGTCTTACTTTTTTTCTGTGCTTGCAATTCCTACAAACAGATGTCTAAACTCAAATATCAAATGTTTGTAATTAGAAAATGCCGTCGAATTTTCATATCTTAAATGTGGCTCGTCATAGGTTGGTTAAGAACGTACTGACTAGACATACTGAGAAAGCACTGGCTTAAAAGTAAGCATGTGCTCACTCAAATAAGTTGTTTTTATTATTTCCCTTTCGTAAATTACAAAGTCACATCTATTAAAAAATTAATAACTAAAACTATACAATACTGTCACTTATTAGGGTTCTCGTATGTCTTAGCCTACAAATACTAACTGTTCGAAAAATATTTAGCAGACTGGCCAGATTTTCCATTAATTTTATACGTCAGTTGCCTAGAAGCAAATAATTAAGTCTTTTATGCATTTTATATTGCTAAAATCCAACTGTTACCTCTTTGTTTTGTCTTCGTTGATTACGTAAAGTATTTAACATTTCCCTTTTCCATATATCACTTATAAGTTCTTCGGAAGCTCTTTGATCTCTACAATCGCGGGAAGCTCTTCCCAGTAGCCAATTTCCCGTAACTGTTTCACAACCGTTGCAGATTCGGCATTCACCTGAAGTGGATAAAATTATCGTTAAATTCATTAAGATGAATGTAAAGGTTAAGGCAACCTCGAGATTTTAATGGTGCACGTGGTGCTGCGGAGATTAAGATACACTGTGCAGCACTAAAATATATTTAGGGATTTTTGGGAATATGTTATTATATTATGATTCACAATACACAAAAGAAGTAAAATCTTGAAAAATTGGTAATAATCGAGCAGGCACAAGAGATACCGACATGGACGAGAGTGTACCAGTACAAACTGGTATTGGTCAAAACATTTCTTAAAGATTTTAAATTAATGAATTCGGCTTGATTTCCTATGGTTATGTAATGTATGCTGCTTATTGATTATTATCACAGAATATTTAAATGTGTACACAAAACCAATATTGGTACAAACAGCACTAGCGTGGTAAACATAAAAAAATTCAACATGCATTGAACATGCAAAATTTGTAAGATTTTGTCGTTGTTGCACTAAGGTTACTAAAATTGCTAAATTTAAGGGGTATCTGTTTAATCTCTAACAAGTCGCAAAAGTACAAAATAAACTAACATTGGTACAAACCGGTACCAATCTGGTAAAGACCAAAGAATTCCTAGAAAATGCAAAATTTCTGAAATCGTTTGTTGTCTTGTAATAGTCAGTTAGTAAACGTTAGACTTGAGCTCTACTTTCTAATTTACGAGAAGCTATTAAGGTATAAACTAAACTAACATTGGTACAAACCAGTACCAGTCTGGTATAGACCAAAAAATTCCTTAAAAATGCAGAATTTCTGAAATAGGTTATTGCTCTGCTTAACAGTAAGTTAATAAATGTTAGCTCTATTTTCTAATCTATGAGAAGCTATAAGGTATCAACTAAACTACATTGGTATAGACCACTACCAAACTGGTAGAGATCAAAGCATTTCTAAAATAAACAGAATTTTTAAAATCGTTTGCTGTCCTGTAATAGTCGGTTAGTAAATGTTAGACTTAAGCTCTACTTTTTAATCTCTAAAAAGCTATTAAGGTATAACCTAACCCAACATTGATATAAACTAGTACTAGTCTGGTAACGACCAAATAATTCCTAAAAAATGGAGAATCTTTAAAACCGTTTGGTGTCCTGTAATAGTCGGTAAGTAAATGTTAGACTTGAGCTCTACTTTCTAATCTAAGGGAAGCTATTAAGGTATAAACTAAACTAACATTGGTACAAAGTAATACCGATCTGGTAAAGACCAAAGCATTTCTAAAATGCGCAGAATTTTTAAAATCGTTTGTTGTCCTGTAATAGACGGTTAGTAAATGATATACTTGAGCTCTGCTTTCTAATCTATAAGAAGTTATTAAGGTGAAAACTACGCTAACATTGGTGCAAACCAGTACCAGTCCAGTAAAGACCAAAAAACTCCTAAAAAATGCAGAATTTCTGAAATCATTTGTTGTCCTGTAATAGTCGGTTAGTAAATGTTAGACTTAAGCTCTACTTTCTAATCTCTGAAAAGCTATTAAAGTATAACCTAACCTAACATTGGTACAAACCAGTACCAGTCTGGCAACGACCAAATAATTACTAAAAAATGGAGAATCTTTGAAACCGTTTGCTGTCCTGCAATAGTCGGTTAGTAAATGATAGACTTAAGCTCTGATCTCTAATCTATAAGAAGCTGTTAAGGTAAAAACTAAGCTAACATTGGTACTAAACAGTACCCGACTGGTAAACACCAAAGATCTCTTAAAAAATGCAGAATATCTGAAATCATTTGTTGTCCTGTAAAATTCTGTTAGTAAATGTTAGACTTGACCTCCACTTTCTAATCTCTGAAAAGCTATTAAAGTATAACCTAACCTAACATTGGTACAAACCAGTACCAGTCTGGTAACATCCAAATAATTCCTAAAACGTGGAGAATCTTTGAAACCGTTTGTTGTCCTGCAATAGTCGGTTAGTAAATTATAGACTTGAGCCCTGATTTCTAATCTATAAGAAGCTGTTAAGGTAAAAACTAAGCTAACATTGGTACAAACCAGTACCAATCCAGTAAAGACCAAAGAACTCCTAAAGATGCAGAATTTTTGAAATCATTTGTTGTCCTGTAATAGTTGGTTAGTAAATGTTAGACTTGAACTCTACTTTCTAATCGCTGAGAAGCTATTAGGGTATAAACTAAACTAACATTAGTACAAACCAGTACCAGTCTGGTAACGACCAAATAATTCCTAAAACATGGAGAATCTTTGAAACCGTTTGTTGTCGTGCAATAGTCGGTTAGTAAATGATAGAGCTCTGATTACTAATCTATAAGAAGCTGTTAAGGTAAAAACTAAGCTAACATTGGTACAAACCAGTACCAATCCAGTAAAGACCAAAGAACTTCTAAAAATGCAGAATTTCTGAAATCATTTGTTGTCCTGTAATAGTCGGTTAGTAAATGTTAGACTTGAACTCTACTTTCTAATCTCTGAGAAGCTATTAAGGTATAAACTAAACTAACATTGGTACAAACCAGTACCAGTCTGGTAACGACCAAATAATTCCTAAAAAATGTAGAATCTTTGAAACCGTTTGGTGTCCTGTAATAGTCGGTTAGTAAATGTTAGATTTGATTTCTGCTTTTTAATCTATGGGAAGCTATTAAAGTACAAACTAATCTAATAGTGGTACAAACCAGTACCAGAGTTACTACAAGATAATTCCTAAAATGCAGAATTTCTCAAATCCGTTTTTGTTCTGCTATAGTCGGTTAATAAATTTTAGACTTGAACTTTATTTTTTAATCTTTGATCAGCTATAATGTCACCAATGAAACTAACTTTAGTACAAACAGGTACTAGTATCTGAAGGAAAATTTCTGAAATCGCTTATACTTCTGCCATAGTCAAATGCGAGAGACAACTTAGTCTATAAAACTGACCTATACTTACCAATGAAACTGGCAATATGTCGATCCTTCTCATTGAAACCATTTATGGTAATGATGTTGTTTCTGGGATAAAACGGCATTTTTCCGTGTAAACGCCATTCACTCGATAGCAAAAATCCTTTCTGTGCCGGCGGAGTCTTTGGAAGCAATTTAATGTGCAATTTTTTATATTGTCGTTTAATTTTTATCAGCTTACCAGCAGCAAACGAAGACCAGTACCCTTCTATATTGCATGGCAAATCTAATAAAAACTCACTCTTTTATATAAGTTTAAAAGAAAATCTGTTTTAAACCTTCTTTTCCGATAGAATTAACAATGCTTTGGAATAGAGCCTTATGAATAATCACATTATCAGTTGGAGTAGTTTCTATATCGTCTTCTTGTTTTTCCTCAGTTGCCCCGTTAGCTGTTTCCGAAACGGCATCGTTGTCGTATTCATCCTGATAATCCTCATCAGGTTGCGGTTTGCAGCCACAACTTTTGCCTCGACTATCATTTTTTAATTTTTGATTTCGAGGTTTTTCCCAATCCCAAGAGTTTTCTTCTATATAATCTTCAGGAATTTCAGTTGATTGTGGTGAACTCGTTTTGGAATTGCTTTCTCTGCTTGAACTGTTAAACCGTTTTGCTTGTGTTTTATTTGCAGCCGAAGAAATCATTTTTGATATGGGAAGCATTAGACTGGAATTGTTGTCGTGAGATGAAGAAGGCGTAGGTATAATATAAGAAGAAACGAAATCTTCCATGGCTGAAAACAATAATAGTAAGAGGAAATTTGGATCTATCTTTTGTTTTTCTTTTTTTCTAATTTGTATAATGCTCTTAGCAGAAACGCGTTTCATAGAAAGCTGAACTGGTGTAGTCAGTGGTGAAAGTGTATCTGTAGCGGATTTCTGATGAACAAGAGGACTTTCTGACGTTCTAGTATCGGTCAATTGTTTTATGAGTAAAATTGGCTTTCCTCTCGAATCTTTAATTATAAACCTACTTTTTCTTAGACTTCGCCTTTTCTTCCGTCTTAAGCTAATCAGTAGCGATTGGATATTCTTGGTCAATCCTTTACTTTTGAGAACAGGGTAAACTGCTTGTACTTGGTGACGAAAGTCTTTGAGTTTTTCCGGCTCTAAGTGACCGCGTCTTATCGCAAGTGACGATGTTTGGGTTTCATGCGAGTAGGAAATCAGAGTGAAGATTAATAACGTTTGGATGGTAACAACAGGGAAGAACAATTTTGACATATGGAACTAAACAATTTAATGCCTACAGGCCACATTTCACGGACACTAACAATGTCACTTTTTGAGGTGCAGCTTCACGGTAAAATGTCAATTTGTCATAACTTGACAGTGACAGAACTGGGTAAGCTGTCGTTTTTGAACTGTAGTAAACAAGACACCTATGCCAACTTTGATTATAAACACAACTTGATATTACAAAATTTAAATGGATTATTGGTTAGCATGTTTTCTACAAAATTTAAGGAGCGCAGGTTCGATTCCCGACCGAATTAATAATTTTTCATCGCGGAGACAAATTAAAAACAGGCTTTTTTCTCCGATAAAAAAATAAAACCACAGGCGCCGTCAATGCGATGTATGGCATGCTAAAAATTCCTACGTGGGGTAGAATTCCCTTAGATTCAGCAAAATTCTAATAGGGTCAGCTATGTAATCATAACAATCGGTGCCGTAAGGTGCCAGCGATATTTCACCATTTCGATTCCTCTCCCAAAAATTGCCTAATCAGCAGTTGCCAAATGAAAGGGTTTTCTCCTTAGAATATAAAACTGTAGGAAGGAGCGTAACTACCCGGCGCAATGAGCTTTAAAAGAGATGGATATGACGTCACACTGACCGCCATTAGACACCACCTAAATCTGCTTTTCTCTCAAACACCGACAAATACGAAGAAGGGAATTACATTTCATAAGTGAGTATTCGTTTGTTTGAAATATTAATTATAAAATTTATATTCTAAGATTAATTTCAAAATACATACTATGTTTTAAAATTGAGGTTATGTAGTTTATGTGCGCATTTCGAGACAGTGATAACCGCCAATGGAAATATCTCATTACAAATATACAAATATACACTCAAAGATTTTCGCAAAGAACATATCCCTAGAAAACATGTCATGAAAGACTGAAAGAAAGATCTGACTGCACAGGTAGTGTTGAATATAAAAAGACCACAACAGATAATGCTACTTTAACTGAAGAAAATAGACTCGCAATCGTATTGGTGTAACAGGCTGTTTTCCCATTAATTAAACAAGGAACAATTAATAAAATAGAGGGCGCCACCCAAATTTTTAGATGTTATTAAGTAATATTAAGTAATGTTAGTAAGTTGAGAATTCTACCATTCCTCATTAAAAGATTCTCCATTAATTTATGTTAAATTTAGTTTAAGAAACCTCCCCTTTAAAGTTAAAATTTAGTTTATAAATGAAACACTAAGAATTTGTCGTGCCAAACTATAGTATTGATTAAAGCTTAACGCGTTTACACAATACAAAAATATACAACAGTTGAAGTCCATAAAAATCTACTTGCATTATTATTCTCTACATTATAACTTTATGTTGAGATAAAAATAGTCTAATACTCTAATAAAAATTCCGCAATTAAGAAATAAAACTTCGACAGGGCAGTTATAAATACTTACATAAAACATGTGTGACATTGATCTTTTTGTAACACCAGTCCTAGCAATTCATTATTTTACTATACCTCACAAATACAGTTAGAGAGCCGCAATAGGAAATTATTGATGTATTTCTTACCATTCCAGAACTTATTAATCTTATCAGAAACAAGAACACGGCCATAACAAACTTGTATCTTAGTCGCCCTCCAGAGGGCGCTCGTTTAGTTTTGCGGTCTGGCACTCACGAGCGACTTTCCAATGTTTCTGTCAATGATGGTTTGGTATCCTTTGCATCATAGAGAATACCAAGATACCACTACCAGAATCATTAGACAGTCGGGCGTGAGTGCCAGACCGCTCTTAACATGCATACGTGAAAGGGTCACGTGACATACTTTTTACCACTTGATTCTTTTTTCTAATTCTTTTTTATATTTTTCAATAGACTTATAAAGATAATATTATTTGTAAAAGGGGTTCTTAACCCAATCATTACTGTAATTATGCTGCATAAGACATAAAATATAATTCTGAAGGTAAGTATATTCTTTTGTAAACATTTATTGTCGAAAAGGTTTAGTTACATATTGTCATGATATTTGATGGTTCTAGAACGATGTCATACCTACACTTACATTTAATAAGCTTATAACAAAAATATTCTCGATTTCTCAATTTATAGAGTACATAACCTCAATTTATTAAAACAATTTCTATAAAGTAGGTCTCTTAAATGGCATAATAGATTCCACTTAAAACTAACATGCTCAAACTGTAGTTATCAAATAATCTTCAAAAAAAAGCTAGTTTGTGTCAATATATTAACGAGATACATGATGTTAATGTATTTTTTCAATGTAGAAAGATACTGTCTTGTATGCTCTACAGTCTTGTATTATGTTTGTATGTATTGGTAGTGTAACCATAAATAAATTGACTTACTTGTCAATTGACAGTTTCTTAACTGTGTTGTTTTTTAGGGTTTCATTATAACGACATCAATAAAGATGGGTTTATTGTATTTTTTTGTTAATTGTACAATTGATTGTATTCTGGGAGTTCATGTAATACTATCTTGATCGCAGGATTTGTATAGATATTCGTGATAAGATTGAGTTTCTTTGAAATATTTGATGAAAACATTTTCAAGTTTCATGTAAACTGGGTTGCATATTTTGTTTAGATTCAACTAAGAAATATTTAAATATTTTGGTTGATGTTGAGGTTAGATTTAAACGTCAAATTTGTAAACAATGTTAATTTTTTTATGTTAACAATAAAAGTTTAAACATTTAATTAGAATAAAAGTGTTTAACTAAAGTAATTTAATTAATAAAAAGTTAATGAATGCCAAATATTTTTACGAATAGGGAAAATTTGTGGAACATTATTTTTGGATAAACGTTATTTGGGAAACTAAATAAAAATTATTTATTAAGTTATGATTAAGTAAAGGTTAAGTTGTTAATTTAATTGACATATTTAATTTGGCATCTTTAGCTTCACTGTTTTTCTTTATTCTTAATTGCACTATTACCTTCGTCACTGTTGCCGTATTAATTATTAGATAACAAATAAAAATGGTGTGTTTGGTGTCAAATGGTTGTTTTGAATATTACTAATTAGTAATGTGTAATTATTTATGCTTCGTTAATGACCGTCAAAATCTATTAGTCATAACTATAGCAGTTGTGCCTAATCAACATAAATAAGATAAGAACAAAATTCAAGGATTATTCATTCACATCGTAATAATTATTAAATTAGCTAATTACTTACATAATAAGGTTATAGTATATTGTACAACTAGTGTTACAATGACGATGTTTGTAATACGAGTATAAGTTTGGTTAACGAGCCGCGAAGCGGCGAGTTAAGCTATATACGAGTATTACAAAAAGGAATTGTAACACGTGTTTTACATACTACTTTGTCTATTTCGCCTTAATTTACAATTTACTTTAAAGAAATGGGAAAATGTACATGTATTTTTGATGTGGTAATGTTGGTAATAACTTATAACGCATACAATGACATCCACTGTCATTTTGAAAAAATCACGTAGGCAGGAAAAAATTCAAGTTTAAAAAAGGTGACAGCTTAGTTGTTTCTTCTGATATAAGATAAAAATGTATTTTTATTATAAATAATTATTTTGATAAGACAATCATGTACTCAATCAATGTTTTACTGTTTCTATTACAATAAACATTTTAATACATCAAAACTGCTTAAACATACAACAATAGAAAATAACTAACCTAACCTCTAAATCTAAACAATGAAAATGAAATTTGAGTAGGGACGGACACGGGATTCACGATCATCAACTTGATCCGGAAAACCAACAAGCTTTTCAGCGCATTTTCGTAGGAAATCCGCTATTAGCCGCGCTTTGTTTTAATTCAAAGCTTCTTAAAATAAAATACGTTTCATTATTTTCGCTGTTATTTCTGAGCATCATAACATTCAAATTTTCAAAACGGCGCCAGTTAATGAATACTTATTAGTACCTATCACGGGAAAGTGCTTTTCTTTTGGATAATGTGCCCCCAGAACCCGCGGAAGGGTTGGTTGTCGAGCATTATTCCTTTCCTTTTTATATTCTTCCTAACACCTTGTTTATGTTCCCATTAGTAGGTAAAAACTGAAAAAAATATTTGATGAAATGGAGGTGTACATCAGTCAACTCAATTAAACTTACCTCAATATCGACAAGCGATATACGTTTTGGCTTTTTAATCTAATTTTGATCTTGAAATCAGAATATAGCTGTGTTATTGCTTATTACGTATTTACGTCTGACACTGGACTTCGTTGACAGAATGACATGACAGAGTAGGCTGGCAGCAAAATTTACTTACCTACTGCCAGCCTTACAAATAAAAAAATCACTACTTTCAGTTGCACAAAGTAGCACTTGTGTAACTGTTTTTCGCAAAAACAGTGTCACAAAGTAATCTTTGTATACGCGAAATAGACAAAACAATTTATGCTATGGACTTAAATAGAATTTTTGAAGTAGTTTCGATTTTTTTTAAGTTTACCAGCAAAAATCCGGAAATAATTTGTTTACATCTTTCTAAAAGATCCTCAAACGAAACCTTCAGAGAGAATAATAACTATTCACGGGAAACTTATCCTGGCTAAAGAAACTGGCCCGTATTCACATCTCACTATTAAGTTAATAGCATGTTTAATTACCATGGCGACCAATTCTGACCTTTTCTCACCTATTAGAATTAGATAAATCTATCTCTTTTCTTCTGGATCTTAATCATAACTTTAGTTAAATACACCTTTAACAGTGGCATGAGAATACATCCCACTGTTTTTAGTTAAGCTGTTAGGAAGGTTTTTTCATCCTAGATATTGGTTTGTCTCTTTGTAGCCAGATGTATTTCATGTATTACATAAAACGAATAACACATCATGTTTTTAAAAGCAGAAACTCAAAGAATTCTGAAATAAGGCGTTAGCCTCATTCCATCCCCGTTAACTATGTTAATAGTTGACGGGGAATATAATGTAATGTTAATAACTAAAAGTTACACTGTTTAGGATATAATCCAGTCACGGTTTTAACACTCCTTAACACTTAAATAATAACATCTAACACACTAACAAATTGATGCAATAATTGTGGAAAATAGCTTTTAGTGCAATAAATTCAATTTTTAAACTGCATTTGGGACTATCATGAAAGTTTTTGAAAAAAGTCAACTCAAATGTTGTGTTTTTCTCTAATCTGTATCCAACTAAATCCTGAAATAACTCATAATAGTGTCGTTCTACAAAACCTTCCGGGCTGCAAAAACGTGGTTCATAACCTCAAAAACATATAAATACAGGTACAATCTCCAAAAAATCAAAAAGAAATTGTAGCAATACATACAAAATTTTGAAATAATCAATCAATTAAAGAAACGCGTAATTTTAGGAAATGATATTTTAAGAAATTACAACGGAATACATACCAAAAGATAATTGATTTATTCAGAATGACTTAAAAGTTAACTCGAATAGCGATTATGCAAAAATGCACAAACAAATCATACAGGGTGCTACGAGATCAACAGATAACAAATATTTCTGACGAACAACTATATTGGTGTTAATATAATTATATTAAAAATAAAAAATAAAAAGCTGATAAAAAATCCTTCAAACAATTGTCACGCCACTGGTTCTAAACGTGTTCTCTCTATTATAATAGAGAGAACACTTTATCAGCTTTTTGGAAACAGTGCCTATATTATTTAGATAACAGGTAACACGGTTAAACAAGTAAACAGAAATATTTTTTTAAAAGATAATATTGGAATTTTACTAATATGCAATTTATTTATTCTTTGTTAATGAGTGTTGAGATTTATTAGTCATAACTGTAATTATTCCTAATTATCATAAGCAGGAAATATTCAACATAACAAAATAATCGCTGAAAGGTTTACTCATGGTGATTAATTATTTAATTACATAATAAGTACATAAGTACATTAGAGTTTTACAAATTTAGCGCAATTTGAAATATAATAAAATATGCACAGTGTTCCATTTTAGAGTGCAACGTCTTTATACAGGGTGTCCTGTTTAACAGTCTACACTCAATCATTCAGAAAAGCTTCTGGCTATAGCAATGAAATTAAAAGAACTGTGTATTATCCGACCTCTAGTTTACGAAATCAGTATTAGAACCCATCTTAGAACTTCAGCTCTTAGAACATCAGTCATCGGAATTATTTAAAATGGAATCATTATGTTTTAAATATAGAAATCGATAGCTAGTGTGATTCTGAATAAAAAATATAAAGATATCAAGATTTTCGTTTACATAGAAAAGTGCAAGAAACGTCGTGCACCACGAAACAAATATGGCTGCCATGACACTGAAATCAGGTTATAGTGCACATATGTATGTCCAAAATGGTCTATTTATGACAGCTAATTTGTAAATAAACAAACGGTTGTTCTTATGTTACTAAACATAATAATGTAATATAACGTTAAGATACAGAATAGGACTCTTATATTGTATGCCTTTATTGGCCTTATTAGACATTTACGAACCTTGAGAATTGTTAGGGTCTCTAGAATTGTTTAGTCACTGCATCTAGTCACCTAGGCCAGCTGATCGATCAGAGTAACGCAAACCGCCCCCATATTGGGACAGAAAAGGGTGATCTTTAACAATGGATAAATTAAAACCACGTCTTACGTGTTTGACATATTAGATGTTTGATCTTTCAGAATAAGAAAAACCTTTTAAATTAAACGTGGATTTTATTAAATTCAATACAGAACAAATAATGAACAATTTTCTGGTCGACCAGCTGTCCTAGGTAACTAAAGTCCATTTCACGAACAGATAGAGTAAATAAAACGCCCACTTAAGAGCGGGCATTTAAAAAGCTATTGTGTAATTGGTAGGACAGTTTTACAGTATAAAATATAACACAGCCTATAAACCAATAAAAAGAGGTGTAGAGATAATTGGATGCAGTTCATACAGGATTGCCAGTTTGTACTAAAAGTTGCCGCACACTGTGGTGAAAACAATGAATTCTTTTATTAGATTACAAATTAAAGCAATTAATATCAGTTTTTGTTTAGACAACAAACAATCTGTAATATATGATATTATACCAATGTAATATATTATAATTCGATAGAAAACAATACCCCTATTGGTAACAAATAAATAAATGGCTTCATCGGTAATTGTGAGATGCATAAGACATGACACTTGACGGATGCCTGTAACCTAACTTCTTCTTGTTATTACGTTCGATCCAGGTGTAATTTTGTTGTATAGCTAGTGTGATTCTGAATAAAAAAGTATCAAAGTACTACGGGTCTAAAATGCATAATAATGGATCTATAGCTATAGCAGCCAACTTACAGATCGTATAGACCAAATCTCACATTTGTGTTACAGATAAGGGAAAACTGCAGAAAAACCTTAGCCAGATTTTCCGGTCCCGGGAGTCCAACCCGAGCCGAATTAAATCATTTATTAAAGGTACTCTGAGGTTATGTTGGTATATCTCGAAAGCTTCTAAAATGTCTAATTTGCGTTTGTTACTACAAAAATATATACAAGAATATATATTCTTTTGAAAACTCAGATAACTCATAATCTTTTTGTTTAACCAAAGTGCCAAACATGTTTGAATTATGATTTAGTTGTTAAAATCTGGTTGTGTAAGTTCATAGTTCAAACTCTGTGTACCAAGGATTTGTAAGCTGCTGGTTTATGTGATCTGTGGTGACAGGATTGATTTGGTATGGTTATGTCCGTATGTGTAGGTTTTCTGTATACAAAAAATTCAAATAGATTGTGTGCGTTAATCTTAATAGTAAGTCCAAAAAATTAATAGCCCTGTTTCGTTCTGTTTCTAATGTAAGATTTATGTTATGGTAGTGGAGAGTATTAATAAGAATTAAAAATTCATAAGGGTTAACCTCAAAAGACCTGTCAAAACAAGCTAAAGTGTCATCAACATAAACGAATCCAAAATAAAATATGTTTAGTAAAGAAACGCTAAAATAAAATAATTTATATAATTATCGAAGATCGATAATTATAACGAAGATAAAGATCGAAGATAATCCAGATGACAGACTCGAGTTTTACGCAGACATGATCGAGAGCTGTGGTTATTGATTAGATTTCGTCAACTACATACCTTCTCCGACGGTACGGTTAGCGGGCAAAATTGCTGTTACTGGCCCCAAGAGAATCCGCACTGGGTGGTAAAAGCTCACACTCAACACAAACAAACAATGTTTGGACTGGAATTATCGGAAACAGATAGCTAGAGTTTTATTTAAATTGCGCTGTATTGTGGAAAAGCTAAAAGCGAATAGCAAATAGCAAAAAATGAATAACGAATAGCGAATATCGAATAGCAAATAGCGAATAGCGAACAGCGAGCAGCGAACAGCGAACACCGAATAGCGAATAGCAAACAGCGAACAGCGAATAGCGAATAATAAAAAGAGAATAGCAAAAACGCGAAAAGCAAAAAAGCGAAAAATCGGTAAAGCGAAAAAGCGAAAAAAGCAAAGCGGTAAAGCGTTGCCGCTAGCTATCTATTTCTATACTTAAAACATCCATTTAAAAAACCTCGATGACGTCATATCCGGTACCGATACTGACTTCGTAAACTCGTCCGATTGTTCGTAAATTGTCCGATTGATTAACTGTAGTCTGTTAAACAAGACACCCTGTATATTGGTAGTGTTTAACCGATTTAAACCAAACAAATAACTTCTTTGAAAAAACTTAAAAAAACAAAAGAATCTTTATTTTTAGAATTTTTATCTTAAATGGGGTATATTTTAGTGTAATTGTTCTTTTTAGATTGTTTTTTGTTAACAAGTTATGGCGATAGATTTTAAATGGAAACTCTAATTCCTTATGATGAATTTGGAAAGAGCATAAAATTCTAAGACCAAATATACTAAAAAAAAGTATGATACTGTATTCTGGAATTTTTGAGATAATTGATTTAAAGTTTTAAACCAAAAATCGAATAACAATCAAGATTCTATAAAAAAATCTGTAAACAATCGTCATAATTTTAACGCTAAGTCAATTGTTACATGGCTACTTGATTCAAATAATCTTAAAAATAGCAAACCAAAAACAAAAACCACGTGTATACGGAACATAAACAAAACTGTGTTGGTGTTCAACTTAAATTCCCTAGATTTCGTAAACAGTAACGGCACGTTCACAATGAACCATCGAATAACTAACCATGCTTCCTAAGGTGTTGTTGAAACAGTAACTTAGTTAACCTGAGATTAAATTATATTCATAGAATAACTATTCATTGATTTATTTAGTGTTGGTTATTCATCTTATCGAGAAAGTTTGGTTCAAATCTGATAAAAACTGAAGAAGGTATAAGGGTGTTACACCCTTAAGTGGGTTAAATTTAAAAACCAGTAATCACAAACCGCCTTTTCCATTTTTAGATAAAAGCATCTCTTACTGCTAAAAAAATATACTATTAGCAACAAAACAGAAGGAAACACGTCATATATTTGCTATAACAAATTCACCCCATAAAATAGAAAGTTATGATACCTTAACAACATTTCTGCTAATTACCCTTAAGTACTCCAGGTCGTTTACTCGTTTTTGATTGGATGTTAGGGTTTGGAATCAACATATTTAAAGGATTATCTTGAATGATTTTGCATAGTATTTGATCGTCTGTCAATAAGTCAACTATTTTCCTTCCTTCCTAAGTACCTCAAAGTATTATAGCTCAGAAGAAATGTATGACATCGCCATGCAGGTAAGTTGTTTGGATTTGCTATAATATATTCAAAGATTTTGGATAACCTTGTGTTTTGGTAGTTACTATCTATATTGTCCACAAAAATACCGTTGAATTATAATTTTTTTGTTTATTAATATGGTCGAAGTATAAGTAAATTCAATATTTAACTTTTTGCATAAAAAGAATAAATTTTAAAGAAAAAGATTAAAAGACTTCATCTGAAATTGAGTAAATAGGCATAAAAATGCTAATTTTTGAAGATACACCCTTCCGATACAAATCTTCATGTTTTGTCATTTTCTAACAAAACTGTTTTTTTAAGGTTGAAGTTAATGTCTTCACGAAAACTGGCGAAAATTCCTTCCATGCCGAGAGGCACGCTACAGAGTCTTCTTCTTCGAAACACATTTATGAAGCAGTAGAGTTGCTCTTAACGGTAGCGGAGGAAGTTAAAAGAGAAGAAGATGCATATCTTAATGCCAACCGACTTCAAAATCAAAAAGGTGCATTCTTGCCATTGGAAAAGGCAGCCAATGGCATAGATTTGTTAATATTGGCTGCTGACTATCTTGAGCAGCAGGAGACGCAAGAAAAGAGAAGCTGAGTGAGATGTCTGAATTTCAAAAATTCCTGTGAATGCTGTTTCGTATCTGATTGTTAAGTAGCCGTGGGTACTATTTCTTTTCTAGCTGCCAGTAACTTTTAAGAAAATTGTAAATAAAATATTTAGTTTTTAAGTAATACATGCATTTTGTCCTTTTTTACCAGTTAAATAATAAATATGTAAAAATAATAATTGAATTTGTTTTATTTGAAGAGTTTTAGTTGCTTTAATACAAATTAATTGGAAAATCAAAAAATATAAACAGAAGAAAGTAGAATAAATGAAAAATATACTTTAAAAATAACAAAGAGTTTTAATTTATTTAACTTAAAAGATGGAAGCGTGTTTTGCATAATTAAAAATTTACTGCCGTTTTGTTTTTTAATTATTATGAAATAAAAATATAAAGAAGGTAGCCATCTTAGTCTTTGCTTGTAGCAGTGTTTTCTTTTATAAATGTTTTACGTTTATTTGGGTTACAATAACAATCCAAAATAGTCTTGACAACGCATACTAGCGAAGCATTCTCATTACAAAACAATGTAATAGAAAAATAATGCAATTAAGAGGGTAGTTTAGGTAAATTAACAAATGGTTAATTTTTGTACACAAAAAGAGTAACATGTACTCGTAAAATGTTTAACTCTGTAAAATTTAATAAATTACAAATAAAATAAATGTTTAACAGTGTTTAACCAGTGTTTAAAAAGACCTGCATTATTTCTAAATAAAATAAAAAAGATATATAAGTAAACAAAAAAAATTAAAATAACAACTTACCAGAAGACGAGAGATCATCTAAGGGTAGGTCCTGCACGAAAGAGCTTTATAAATCGGAGAGGTGTTCCAAGATGGTTTAACTAAAGAAATACGCAATAAAAGATGAAAATCAATAGGGACGAATAGAACTTTTTTATTTAGCGAAGGCACTAAATCCAAGAAATAAGTTCGTTAAACGGTAATTTTGTTTTTAAAATAAAAACAAAATCACACAAAATTGTATTTACATCACTAATTTATGTAACTAGAATTCTTGAAATTAATCTATGATTTGAAAAAATGATGCATTATAAACATCTTTTTATAAAAAGGAAAAATTAAATACATAAGATTACCGCTGGCTTTTATAGCCATTGTTTAAATTAAACTATTGTTATGATATAGGCATTCCGAATTACATGTATGCGCAATGTGTTGCCTATCTTCCAGGCGAAAGAAGGATTTCACAATTTTTATTTTAAAACAATAAAATTTTGCATTAAATATGTTGAGAATACACACTACAACGTCGTGAGGCAATAAGGGATACATTTTAAACAGATTCTTCACTTGGATTTCACAAACTCAATTTTAAGATGAACGATTTTCTGTCGTTGGTTGATATTTTGACATTTAGATATTTTGAAGCCATTTTATGGCATGTTTTCACCTGAAAATTATGAAAGGTATAATTGAGAAGGCATTCACAAGTATTTATTACTTTACTTACAGCTTTTATTATTGAATTTCACAAAAATGTTCTATTTCTTTGACGATTCATGATTTTCCATAGTCAATGAATATTTCTCAATGTTATTTGAATTTCTAAGTAAAATATCTTACTGCAATATTGATAACCAAGTTTTAGGGTGCATTTAACACTAGAATATTAAAGTGGGGAGCTTTTTATAGAGAAGGTTTAGGCCTTTGAAATCCCAAAATTGTAACGTTTCAGCATGGTCTGCTAGAATGTTAAAATTTAGTTTATATTTATAATTTTGGTGTCAAAATTTATGTAACTTTTGTTTGATAGGATCTGAGGATTAATTTTATGTTAAGAAAAGGATGTAGCAAGATGTTAAAATGTCTTTATTTAAATTTTTGTGAAGTAATGTTTGTAAGAAAATTCAAGATGGTTGTCAATGAATCGTAAATCTAAATTTACATTTTGATAGCCATGTTAGGTATCAAAATAAAGGAAAAATTTCAATTTCGTTTTCATCTTTCATTTTATAACATTTGTTTAAACAATTAGTTTAATTTATTATTAACAATGTGGTTATGAACATTTTAGTGTAAAAGATACTCTTTTGTTTCTAGTAACTTACTAAATTAATCTAGTTCCGAACTAGGAAAATTACTAGCGATTCGCAATTGTTTTCCAATTATTATAAAAAGAGCACGAAAATTTAGTTACTCTCTCTTGAATTTCCATAAAGAGCAGAAGTCACGTCATTTTGTATGTTATTAAGTTGTTAAAGTTTGGAGGTTATGTTGGTGAATTCTACGTCACTTTAACTGTCAACAAAGTGAGGTTATGACAAAGTCATCTTGTTTTTCAATTTTTTTTATAAGTTTTTAATAATTTTATTAATAATAATTATGATGATCAGTGAACTAAAAGTGAAATAAAACAAAAGTGAAGTGTTGATTTGGTGTACAGACTGATCTCATACATTGAAGGAACTTTTTGGAATTTTATTTTGAATGGAACGAATTAAAGGAAGGTAATGGAATCTTGTTGCAAATAACCGAATTATCTTGTGTACTCACGTCATGGAAGATACATGTTGTACCTTTAACAATTATAATTATCTTCATAAATCACAAATAAGATCAATTTGAAGTGTGATCTAGAATGTGTTCATCTTTTCAACAAATAAACAGGTAATTTTACCAACTATAACAGAAATCTGCTAATCTTCAAGTTAGGGTGATTAATTTTTTGTGTGGCGACAGATAATTTTAAAATTTAAAATAATTTTCAATTTTTAATTTTTTTAATAGTAATTTAAGATTGTTGGATTGATCAGATAAGAATTAAAAAGGACAAAGAGAATTAAAATGTCTCTTACTTCTTATTTTGTTAAATCCATTTGACATCAAGATTTAATTGATTTTGTTTCACGTTTGTTTAATTGATTTAAATTTAAGATGTTAATGACTGTTTTCGTTTCTCTCCAATGAATTTTAAATCTTTATTTATTTTGTGTGTTTATAAATAAAATTTATCCATTTAAATGTTTATAAAGAAATTTATTTATGTATTTATTTGTGTCTGGTCCATTAACAATGTTTTACAGATTTAATTTAAAGCTTCTTAATTAATTAGCGACCGCCTGATTTCGTCTCATTCATTTATGGAACTTGTTTTCCAGTTTATAAATTATAGTTGGAGAATTTTTTTGATGATAAAGGTAAGTGATATTTAGTTGTGTATATTTTCAAACTGTTTTACCATGATTTTGTGTTTGTGAATTTTAACAATAATACATTTTTTTAATTTATAACCTTTCATCTTTCATCAAGTGTTGGAGGGTTTATTATTCCCAGCAATAAATATTAATCAAGCACCATCATCTCAATATATCATATCTATATGGCGCCCGAACGCGGTGCTTTCTTTTTTTCTTATTGACATTATATAACAATACCATCCGTCAATATATCACATCACTATGTATATTTATGATAACTGAAAATAAAACTCGTATCGCAGGATCGATCCCTGCTCCGGTAATTCTTTTTTATTTTAACTTCTTTAAAAAAATAATTATTGAATTAATTATTTGAATTATATTTTTAAATGTTATTTGTTTGTTTTTATTATTAATATTATTATAAAAGCTACCAGGTAGGGATCAATCTTGCGAGTTGTGTTAGAAAGCAACCACATTACGTACATCGCTGTTGGATGTTCTAACGCGCATTGTATGCTATTAGACTTAATGTTAGATTTTATTTATGCTGTACAGTTAAATATTAATATCATTATGTTTAATCGTTTAGTTTTATTTTCAATATACATAGTTTGTTTAAACAATGACTATAAATAATTTTATGTAATTATTTCTTCTTCTTAACTCGTGCATTGATTGTATCAAATCTTGGTCTAATCAATAACATGCAAGAAAAATACAAAAATTTTAATAATCAGTAAAATGAAACATTTAGCAAACTTATTAAAAATAACCCAAGTAGCACAAAATATTGGTGCAATATTGGCTAGAATGGTACAGTGTTCCTAACAAATATTGGCCCAATATAGGAATATGATCGTGCTGTTTTATTGGTACAGTATTGATTTTAAATATTCCTCAATAATATTCTACTTTATTGGTCCAATATGGTCTTTAAACATTGCTCAGTAATAATATGCTATGTTGGCGCAATGTTGATTGTAAGTATTGCTTTATAATGTATTGGAAAACAATAAAAATAAAGATAAAATAAATAAATAAACGAGGAGTTAATTAAACCATATTTATTATTAGTACAGTGCCGCCCATTTGAAAGTGCACGACTCTTTATATGTAATATTCCAAAATGACATCGTTTAAGTCAGGATTCCATGGGCTATGTGTTTATAACAGCTACAGCGGAATGAAAGGTTTATTATTATTTTCAAATACTTGTTTAAAATAATTTATTTATCAGCTTAGAGTAAGTTATAGAAAATATAACTGAGGGAACTCTGGTTTATCGTGCACTTTCAAATGGGCGGCAGTGTACATAGAAAAAATCTAACGTACCCAAGTACACAAGTTTATACGAAAGAATCAAATGTTAGTTTTTAAAAATAGACAATAAAAGAAACGACGAAAACTTAAATTTAAATGAAATTATAAACAAAATAAAATATCTAACCTGATTGAACAATAATCTTATTAAATATTTTTAATAAAAGGAGGATGACTATTCACACCAAAACTGGTTGACGGTCTGTTCCTGTCATAAAATCGTCTCAATAAGTATTTACCGATGCACTAACTACACTTTTATGTTGGTGCGTAAACTTATCTACATGCATACAACAGCGCCTTAAAAAACAATAATGGTGTCACACAAAATAACGGCATTGGTCCTGGTTCAACACAACACAAATGTTCAATCTTCGCATAAGATGAATAAATTGAATTAAACAATCGCATGAATCATCACATACAAGTTAACACTTACGAATGTATTTATTAAACACAGTAATGAAGTCGCACGCTCACACACTCACTATCTTGAACTTGTTGCGTTGCATTCTAAAACATACTGTACATTCTTGAAATCAGGGGTACGGAGCGTAGCGAATCGTAGCCTTTTTGTTTACAAAAATGTATCTTTTATGATCTTGTATGTATGTTTTGGTTTTGGTAAAATGCAACGTAACACTCATTTCAATAGATTTTCAATAATAATCAAGGCCTGACTTTGAACTTTTGGGCTTTGTGTTTGAGGTTATTGTCTTCTATAGAATTTAAATCGTTTACTGAGAAAATTAGAGTTACGTAAATAAATATGAAAGATATAAGTAAATATTACAAAACAATATTGTTAGAGTATTTACTGTAAATATGTATGCGATGTTGTATTTAAATAATCGTTCAATATTGCTATATGATATTTAAAAGAAAAATGCTGCAGTTATTCTGGCAGTAATTCAATATTTGTTCAATAATTTAAAAATAAATATTGTTAAAACATATTCTGAAAAACCAATATTGGCTAAATCATGCTAATATTTCCCCAACTATGCAATGTAGGTTCATTATTGCCCCAATCATTTGTCAATATTTTGTGCTACTTGGGAAACAAAAAACAAAATAGTGGAACAAAGCGTTATATAAAAAAACACAATCATATGAAAAAAATTAATTTAAGTGGAATCTATGTACATTTCATTTAACCTGTTTGTTAGTCTTGTGCATTATTATTGTTGTTTATACTTACAGTTCTGATATGCAATTTGTTAAAATTATGAGAGAAACAAACATTTTCGAAAAGAAAAACCGTCATTTTAAATGTTTTGTTTTGGGAAACAAATTAAAGTTATCTGCCAGCTGTAATCGAATCTGAGATGGCAGCGACTTAGTGTTATTATCAACCCACCCCGGCTAACTAAGGCAATCAAACTACACTCAAAAAACAATCCGATCAACCTGCCACTATATTCCAATGGTATTTATTAGTATCTTGAAATATTTAAAAAAAATTTTTAGTTTTTGGAATCTTCTACGGATACCCCTTTCGCTTTAACATTGAAAGACGTTTATAACGCTTTTTGTTCTTAGGCGAAACGGGAAAGTTAGCTAAACAAAAGATTTCTAAATGGAAGTAAGGCTTTAGAGTAGAATGTTTCTTAATCCTAGGAGAAACTTCTCTCCCCACCATACAAAATTTTCAGTCTTTTTATTTCTTTTATTATTTGCGCTACGCTTTTTACAAATTATTGCAATATAATGTACTTAACATTGTGGTTTAGTATTTCATGTTTTATACAAATAACACAATTATGGTCTTGTTCCAGATAATCCTCTGGCAAAAGGAGAGTTACTATTTGTAGATAAGTAATGCTCCCCACTGGCATTACATGGAAAGTTCTCACCCATAACTGCCGTTGAGGTCGAAGTACACCGTCCCGAGCCAAATTCAGAACAGTTGCTGCATTTTACACCAATGAAGCTTCTTGAATTGATAGCTTCATTGAAGTAGGCGATGGCTCTTATGTGGTCGCAAAAAACTATAGAAATGAGAGTATTAACGCATACACGAATCAATAAATATTTGTTGTATACGTACCATACGGTAGAATACTATTTACAGGAACTCCTGGAAAAAACGGACAACCGCGCTGAACGACCCCACAGCCTAAGAAATCGTAATTGCATTGAAAGTCAATTGTACCATAAGCACTTTTATAGCCAAAGGTTCCACCACTTGTATGAACTGCCTGCACACACAAAGCATCCGTACTAGCTAAACGTTGATTTGGATCACGATCTTCAAATCCTGGACCGGCAGCATCCAAACCAACAATCCGTGGAATCTTACTTCCACCAGTTCTATTCTGCACCCGTTTGCCAGCAAATCCTGCCACATGAGCACCTAGTGAATATGCATTTATTTGCACATTTCCCAATTGCGTGATTCCAGCGGTAGTAAGGTTGTAAATGAAATCTCCAATTGATTGTCCAACGTACGGTACATCGCAGACTGATTCTCCGTAATTTAATTCAGAATAAGTAGACCAGTCAACAATGATAATATTTACCGGAGATTTATTTAGATAAATGTCTTTCATCTGAACAAACCACGGTTGAGAACTGTCTAGTAACCAACCATGTATTATAAGAGTTACCCGAAGGAGAGGATTAATTTGATTAAGATTTGTATTATTGAGAACTATGCCATTTAATTGATTTTTTTGATTGTACAATGTATACCGTATATTTGAACCAGCATTCTGATCATCTACGTTAGAACAATCCATAGTGGCCACTTCTTGAGTTATGTTGAAGAGAGTAGCTACTGAGACAGTTTCAATTTCTATAAGTGATGGTCGGCACGACGCTACGGATTTATTAAAAGTAATTAATTAAATATACATATGATCTATTTTATATAAAGCTCACTTACCCCCCGTCAGTAAAAAAGTAATGCCTAACAAAGAAATCATGTCAGTCATCAACATAAAGCAGACAAATCGACACATTCAAGAAAGCTTTGCTTATACTTTTAAAATGTTGCAGTATGTAAAATAATAGGTTTGTTAGAGCTTAGAGGGGTATTAAAGTGAATCCTTGTTAAGTTATAATAGCACTATTTTATTTAAACGGTAATGATTTGTGATGTACTCTACAGAGTACTCTAAAAATATGTGTCGTAGCTTTACTAGTATAAGCAAGTTGTATTTTTTTTGTATTTTTCGATTTATTATTAAAGAGTTAAAATTATTATTTTTTCGAGGGACAATAAAGATTGTTTTTATCTCAGGAAACTCTACTCGGTTGGTATTCTTTAGAACACCCTGAATAGGTATTTATCAATAGTTTAAAGTACGTATGCATAAGACTAATCAGAACAATGTTTCAGATAATACAGCAATACACGTGTAGTACATTGTGGTACTTATGCTATCATTATAGATAACAATTGTTATACAGACATAAATGTAACTATTAGCAAAACAATTAATATTCAGTAATTCACATGCTAACTAGTGGCTAAAATAAATACACTATGATCCAAAATGAGTAACGATGCGGCGGTTAGAATTTCATGCCGTGGGTTTTAGTGTAATTCACGTTGTTAGTGTAGCACTATTGAATTGTGTTGCGTGAAATTACAGCGTCAACTCGTCACTTTCTCGATTATATCGTTGTGGTTTTCCACGTTGTTCCCGGTTTTCAGGTTTGCTTTATTTCGCTTGTTTTCTTAATTTACAAAATAGTTCTTTTCAGAATTGCAGTTCTTTTGCAGTATTTAAAATTAATGAAATTTATAAGCTATATTCTTTTTGAAACACCACTGTGAAATAAAAGTAGTACATATAAAAATGCTAGAAGATTATTCGTGTGACAATAATCTAAGGTAAATTAAAATTTAAATTTAAACCGACGTCAATCATTTTGGAACACCCTGTAGATTAATACTTTATAGTACAGTCAAAATAGGTTTGTAATTACTATATTGTAGTGGTCAGACCTACAGTCAATCAAAATTATCAAAGTAGCTGTAGCAAGTCATTTTGTCACAAAACAATGTTCATAATAATCAATTTACCTAGTTCTGTTATTACATACAAGTTCAGGCAAAATATTTCAAAAATATCAACTATTTGATTAAATATAAAATGTTGGGGATGTTTATTACAGTTTCTTTGGGGTTGATAACTTGATTTTATGTTTAGGGATATTTATTACAGATTCTATAATGTTGGTAGTTTGTGTTGCTAAGGGGTAGTTAAGAAACGTTTGGTTTTTGTTTTTTGAAACAGAGAGGAGGTTTTGGGAAAACAGAGAGGAAGTAGCCATATTGTCTTGGTTTGTAAAACTGAATATAAATTCATGTAAGTGTATTCTGTTAATTGAATTTATGTTGATTCTAGTTGTGTGGTGTAATTTTTGTATTGTTTAATTAATCAGAAACCCAAATCTCTCTTTTGAATCTATATATAGTATAAATCAAAATTTATACTGTAACTAGATTTGTTTGATACTTTTTAATAATTGATAAAATTATCCTTTTTATGGGGAAATATGATTAATAATATTTTATAATGTTTGTCGTAGCATTACAGCTAATTATTGCAATTTGATAATTTATTAGTGTTTAAATACGACTACTGCTGTTATGTGTTTTACTGTCAGTTCTTATAGAGTTTTTAGGTTAATATTTATAACCTAACAAAACATTTTACTTTGTGACTAAAAAAATGAAGGGATAATCTTTTGGTCCGGAACAAGAGATTATGTTACCCTAAGGTTAGAATTATTATTATTTAAAAGTGTATTAATCTGCACGGTGGTAATAAAACCCATGATAGGCCGTGTAAGAGAAAATCTGATTTAGTATTTAAGAGACGAAGGCTCCCCGGTGGCTTAAGTCCATTGATCAGCCGGGTTGTAGAACCGTCCAAAGACTGTTGGGTACGAAGGCTCCCCGGTGGCTTAAGTCCATTTGATAGGCCGTGTCGTAGAACCGTCAAACTGTTATTTAAGAGACGAAGGCTCCACGGTGGCTTAAGTCCATTGATCAGCCGGGTTGTAGAACCGTCCAAAGACTGTTGGGTACGAAGGCTCCCCGGTGGCTTAAGTCCATTTGATAGGCCGTGTCGTAGAACCGTCAAACTGTTTTGTTTTGCATATTTATATTATTTATATGTGCTGTTATTCTTTTTCAGTGCTTATAACGCACTCTCGCTTGTCTAAGTATCTAGATACGAGCTTTCCCTGTACTTGACAGTAAAACTATGTCTTGCAAAAGACGTGTTCTGATATAACCATATATGGTTTGGTCACAACGTATATGTTGCTATGTCAAATATGATATAATTTTTGTTCAGCAGTCCTTGTGTATTCATTTTAATCTGGCACGTTTACCTTGCCTAGTTTATCTGTAAATCTTTTTGATTCACTCTGTTTCACTCATTTTTGATGTTTTATGTCATTGAGAGATTTGCGTTTGTCTATTTATAAATGCCTAGTATTATCACACAACTGTATCAACTTGATAAATTGATTTATTGATCTGTATTGTTTATTGTAACCAAACTAAATAATCATTTGATCACATATAAAACTTGCAGCGTGTACGTATTTAAGCTGGGCTAGCATATAATTTCAAGGAGGTTTTTAGAGAACTAGCCATTGATTTGTATCAGTTTAAATACGTCCCTCCTCGCTCAAGATTAAGAATAAATTAATAAAATAATACAATCATATTTAATTGTTCTTTTATTTGTGTTCTTTTACTTGTGATTTCTCTTTCTCCGTCCGTATGAAGTAGATCAATCGTTATCAACCTTGGTCACATGGTATAAAAAATAATCACAACGTAGGATCCAGTTTGTTAAATATCAAGTTTGTTCTTTTTGTTATATTTATCTTTATAAAGTTTGTCATTTGTAAGGTTGGTAATACTGTGTCAATTTCCGGTTTGTTAAATATTTGAATTTTACGCGGGTAGAGTAAGATGGGCCGTGATCGTCTAGTGGGTAGGGACCCCGGCTCATTACAATATTGAGTGAGAGCCTCAAAATGTAAGGGAAGATGTGTCTCAGACCAACAAAAACATCGCTGAAAAAGATATTGTTGAAGTACCGGTATTTCTCTACAAATCTTGTAAACTTCACATGGATGTTATGTAACGGACGCGAAATACTGATAAGTTAACCTTAATTAGGCCATCAACTCCAGTCGTGCCAGGATTTGCTTATAGGCCTATAAGAGGTTTTATGTTACCTACACTGTCTACTTCCACATTTTCCATAAATTATCCGTATGTTCGATGACGGTCAAAATCTTGCGGTCGCCGCTTGGACTACAAGCAGATTACAGTAAATCTAATTTTTAACTTATATGTACATCAGTGTCCTTTATTGATTAAAAAAAATGTTAATTCGAATATTCATTAATTCAAAGTTTTGTTTACTCCCTTCGACTTCGAATTAACGAGATTCTATATATTTTCTTTTTGCGCCTTCAGATTTCAGATAAAATTTATCAAAATAAAATGTGTAAATGTCTAAGGCACTTCAATAAACCATTTGCCTATGTATGTAAATAGTACACTTTATTTAAACATAGCGTGTGGTTAGAAGAATGTTTAAATATAGTGTTGTATATTGTAATAGTGTAATAAACTTCAAGATTCCAAGAGAGTTTTACGTGGATTACATGTCGTTAGACTTAATGTCCACGTCCCTTCTAAAAGGAAGTAATTGAGGTATGCTCAATCAGCGCGCATATGCTAGCATATGCTCCTAGTAGCTCATGGTCGGAGCGAGGTTGCCCATACCGAGAAATCAAAACCAAGAAACCACACCCGAGGAACCAAAACCGAAAAGCCACAACCGAGATACCACACCGAGAAACCATAACAGAGAAATCATAACCGAGAAACCATAACCGAGAAATCACAGTCGAGAAAATAAAAAAAATAAAAGTAGTAGGTATCTAATTAATTAATAATAGAATATTACGGCATAGCGTGACCTGGTACAGTTAATCTCTCTAGTAGCTGCCACGTTAACTGTTGGAGTCTGACCCTGTTTGATCAATCAAACTTACTAGCTTATAACCTAACCTCCGCTGAACAGCGTTTCCTTTATGTCGTTGGTCTTTCGTTTTCTTTCCCCGCCCTATGTATTCTCATCGGTCTCTGTTAGATCTATCAAACTTACTAATTTATAGGCTAACCTCCGCTGCATCGCGTGTCCCTTAAGCCATTGGTATTTCTCTCTCTTTTCCCGCCCTATGTATTCTCATCTGTCTCTGTTAGATTTATCAATGTTATTAACTTATAGTTATTACGTCATAATGCATGGATGCATTCTCGGTAGTTCTCGGCTTTGGTTTTCTCGGTTGTGGCTTCTCGATTTTGGTTTCTCGGTAGTTTTCTTTCTCGGTGAATACCGTTACTACATGTTTCTACTGAAAATAAACAAATGGTACTCTTAAATATTATTCTAAACTAAAAACCTCAAACGGGATTTTACGTAATACAAAACGGTTTAAATAATACACTACAATAATACAGCAGCATAATAATTTTTTTGTCATTTAAAGCCATGGTCAGGTGTTAACTGCAAAACAATCAGGTCAACTTGACCACGAACGTTAAAACCATTTGAAATAATTCGCCGTATGATAATTCCTTTTTTATAGGCAACGATTTCTTGTAGTTACAGAACTTGTAAAATTGCAAATTTGTACAAGTGAGTTATCATTTGTGTTGCGGTTTAGTACCAAGATATTTTCTACCAACTTGGATAAGCGGTGTGAGGTTGTGTGAGGTGGGCATAAAGTATTGCATAAAATCAAGTCGTTGTTCAATATGCCTAAAAGCACTAGGACATTTTGCAAATAGACTGAAACTCTGCCGTTACATTGCAAAAGGTTCGATGGTTGATGAAGAAACGGGTTATGTGAAATGCTTAGAACGCCCGAGTATTGAAACGAATACCCAATGAAACTAGAATAACGGCAATAAGCAATTTTTCCTAGATTATTAATACATGCATTACTAAAAAGAACACCAAATCGTGGGAAAACCTTCTGTCTTTTGCATATATTGCCTTTTGGATTCCAGAGAAGCGTAAATCGAAGTCACTTACGAATACACAAAGTTACACACAAAATACACATAGATTTAATACGTCATTCTGTCCATCTTCCACTGTGAATACAAAAATATCAAGAATATTCAAACGGACCGAAGCGAATCTGGGAGATGGAGACACTAGAGTGCAGTGAAGTTACTATGTTCTCCAGATGAGATAGCCATTATAAACCATGAAACTCAATCATTCTAAAGGTTGATTTTTGAATAAATGTAATAACAAATATACTGTATAATGTCACTGAGGTTCATAGCTGAGTGGTGCAGTTTACCGTACCCAGGCAGCAAAAACACGAAAATGACGTGAAAAACTGGCCAAAACAAGAATTTACTCATTAAAATTAAAGAAAACATAGTTCGCAGTCTAGTTTCGTTGGCCATTGTCTCATTATTTCTAATGAATGACATCTTCCTAGAAGACTTCAACGATAAATCAAATACTATGAATAATAGGCATCGCCACAAAACCTATAAGCCAAACCAACGCATTTTCCGAATATTTCTGTAATAGGCCATACTTTAAGTTCTGGCAAGTTTTCACTACAAAAATGTTCAGTTCTTAAACTTTAAAATCAAAAATGGCGGAGAATGATAACTCTACATAAATGACAGAAAAAAGACTGGTACCCAAAATGCACTGCGCGAGCTCCACGCGTAAGCGACGCCTACGATGATTAGTTCAAAGTTTAAAAGTAAAGCCATTCTATTGCAGATCATGAATTACTGTTGGAATTTATCAAATATTAAAAATGCACTAACAATAATATTTGTACGAAAATAATATAGATAAATGTTTGTCTTCGCCGCAATAAGACGCTTTAAACACAATGAGCCTTTGCAATAGCTTTACTGAAACACATACCATTATGAAAAATATAACACAAACTGAAAAAAAAATATCTTCGAAATAATGCTAATATTGTTTACGACACCAAATGCCGTATCGTAGCATTTAGTTTTTCACCGTGGAAACCGGTAAAATAATAATCGACAAATAAATCTAATATATCTATTATCTAAAAAAGACGACAATTAATGTGATATGTGTCACGTCATTTTAACGTCACTTACTGGAAGTCATTATCTCGTCGACTTTTGGTCCAATAACGTCTTATTACGAGTTATCATCAGATTTTGACGTCATTATGATGTACCTTTGCTACCTGGGTACCGATTAACTTGTGGCCGCATTGCCTACGTTATTGATGTTAGCAAATAATTAATTTTCAATTAATTAATCAAGGGCGTGTTAATGTCAATTAATAATAATTCGTTGTTAATTTATATTTTTGGAGAATAAAGTTTTAAAAATGAGTTGAAATAACGCTTCTGGCCATAAAAGCTTCATTATGCCCTTAACACATAAATAACTATTTGCAGTTAATTAATATAATCCGTCACATAATAAAGACCACAAATGTAACCTCGAAAAATGAAACTTTAAACGTAAATATTTCGAAAGTTTATGATAATTTGCAATTTTTTTTGCAGAAACAACTTCTGCTAGATATAAATAAACCGTTTCATTCATTGTGATTCAGATCAGGGTGTTACTTTACTTTCCGTACTAGACCCGCAATCAATCAATAATGTACATAGATTGAAGGAAGGTTTCATGTGATTCGTATTCGTGTGTAATATAAAATTAGAATAAAACAAAAAGAGCAGGGAGTAGTGAATAAGCAATGCTATAAAAATATTTTCCAGGGGGTACTTAATAATTTGTTATATTTTGATATAATCTTTGGGTAAAGATGGGGTGGGGAGCTGCAGTCCTCCCCCTGTGTGCGTCACTGATTAATAAAACAGTAAATTTTCAGAATTTTCTGAAAATGGTTCGACCACTGCTAATAAAATGGAAAATCCTAATACAATTCAAGCTGTTTTTTGCTTTTATTTACAAAAAAATAAATAAACTGAAAACATCATAAATCTTTAAAAAAAAAAGTTCACGAACAGTCCATAATATGCACATCCTAATGTGTGCTGTTTTTCTAAAACTGTATTTAATTAAGTAATAAGTGAACATTGCGAAGTTATTTCGAGAAATTGTTATATTTGTTATCATATTCACAGCAACTATTAGAGTTATGACTAATAAATCTTAATACTCATTAAGTAAATTGCACATTAGTAAAATTCAAAAATTATTCTTGAAAGTCCATATGTCTCTTACTTTAGATCAAGTTTTACTTAGTACTTTTGGCTACTTCTTTTCTGGTGGGTTTTTTAATGTCTCAAACATATCATAGATAATTAAGCAAACCCATAACCTTCTTCCTTTTGTGGTATACAGAAAGACAAGAGGACATATCTTATTCTTATATAATATTGAATGTTTTCAAAATAATTTCAAGAAGATGAAAGTCCATGTCTATTTGGCTGTTATTAAATAATACATAGTCCACTATGGATTTTTCCTGTATGGTATAAAACAAATTTTTACCATAGATGCCAGCAGTTAATATATTATAACATGTTCAACACATAGAGCAAGTTTTTCACATACATGCATACGTATGTCTAATTAAGAAATCAAATATAGGGATTAATCCGTGTTTTTAAAAAATTGTTTGTAAAATCTCCTCAAACAAATAAAGTTACTACTTCTTTTTATTATTCTGTTCATTAGTTTAGTACATTAGTACATATCCTGAACATGGTAAATAGAAATTAGATTTAGACCCTCTTATAAAGAAACATCATAAAAAATAAGTACAACCTAATACTTTTAACATAAATGAGGCAGGTGTGAGCGCTAATGTCTTTTGTAGCTCAGTTAGTCGGAGTGGGGTGATTAATAAACCAAAGTCACTATAACATTTAAAAACTTTCTGATCCGTAATATTACACACGATTGAAAAATAACCAGGATACGATGTGGAATGTGCTGAACGATTAAGTAAGAATATTGATCTTTTGCACTGACAACCTAAATAGGTAGCGAAATTATTAATTTGTAATTGTAAAATGTTACAGGAAAAATGGTGTGTCACGCTCCTGATTCAATTACTAGTTAAGTTAGGCATTTATTTTATCAAGTTAACTAGGCCAGTAGAATGCTAGCGAAAATACGAGAAATTATAATATGGACACTAAAATAAAACATGTAGCGAAACTCAAAAATCACATAGAAAAATAAGCAAAACGTATAGTACGTAACAAGTATTTAAACAAGCCATCATTCGCTGGTAGACAATACCCACACCATTGGTGGCTTTGCTATTGTTATCAAAATAGCCATGATCGTAATAAACAAAAATAATAGGTAACAAATAATTCAATACACAAATAAAATGTACACAAAATAAAGAACACAAAGTTGTGTTTATTAAATTTTAAAATTAACAAGAAGAAAGAAAATAAAAAATATGTGATACTAAATTAAATTCTTTTGATAGACTCAGAAAGACAGATTGTAATTATCACTTTGATTATTGAAATGCAATAAAATAAATAATGATCGATGGTTCTGATTCCTTAACTTTATTAACACAACTAATTATTATAATTGTTTTAACACAAGAAAAATAAATCAAATAACTTAAAGAAAGTCAGCAGTACGGCAGAGTGGTTATAGTGGATTTCTATCGCTTAACATAGTTAAGTCGAGTTCGCGGTTTGGGAAAACGGGACAATTTTTCGTCCCGAGGTTTTTTTCGGGGACACCGGGACGGAGAACTAAAAAAAGGGGCGGTCCCGTTCGAAACGGGACGTATGGTCACGTTACTTATACGTAATATTCAGGCAATAAAAAATAGATGCTCATGCTAGGATATTAGTTTTATTCATGCTTGGTTACAGATAATTTTATCCAGTCAAAGTAGGAAAATAGTACGATTGTCATAATACGCATTTAACATCACTTTATAGAAGGTTTATAAATATAAAAAAGCATATCAATCAGTTATATTGTTTTTGTAGTAGAACATGGTTTATGTAACCCATGTTACATGGTCAGGATAGTTTATCCATATTTTCTAGATGATTTTATCTTTCTTTCTTTATATGGGGATGTTTGACGATAATTAACGTAGAAGAGAATTTTCTTGATCCTACTAAGCTGAACCAGTTTCGGGAAAATATTTCAATGGAAATATGTAATACGGGTCATTATTGTAATATCTATAACAGTACAATTAACTTACAAACTCCTGTATTTGAAAATGTTGTGTTAGTCTTTGTGACGGTATTGGCTGTGCTGATATGCTTCAATTTTTTCAACTATTGATTTAATTATAATATTTTACACCGTTGTATGAATGCAGGCACTTAGAGTACTGTATTCTGGACAAGAGTGAGTATAGTTTGATTTCATTTATGTTGTCATTTGTATGGGAACTTGCAAAGCATCGTTTGACCTTAGGGAAAAAGAACAATTTCAGTCGATAAAACGTATTGGGAGTGTCCTTGCTCGACGGCAGACCAAAAATCTGCAAAATAAAGTAAGGTTAAGTGATAACCACATGCTTTTTGTAAACAAACGACGATTTTTTACAAAGTGTTTATGGAATTGAATAGTTACCTAAATACGAGGGTGGTCCCAGAAGTACCCGACCTGACCAAGAGGTGGCGGTAGTTGTTTGAAAATATCACTGTATTGGAAAGTACCCTCAGCCCAACCAATATAAGAACTGGATTCTACTCTGGGTGAGTCTGCTGCTTCGTTTACAACAGTTAAATTTTGGGTAGCTGAGTTTAAACGAGGCCGTACGAGCTGCCAAGACGAGCATCGCAGTGGTCGATCAAATGAGGTGACGACTCCAGAAACGGTGAAGAAAATCCACAAAGCGGTACTTGATGATCGTCGACTGAAAATGCGCGAGCTAGCAGACGAGCAAAAAGTGCGGTACATCGCATATTATCTGAAAATTTGGACATGAGAAAGCTGTGTGCAAGATGGGGGCCGCGTTTGCTCACACTCGAGCAAAAACAGTGTCGTGAAAATGTTTCAATTGAGTGTTTAGCGCAGTTTCACAGCAACAAAGCAGAATTTTTGCGCCGTTTCGTAACAATGGGTGAAACATGGGTCCATCATTTCACACCCGAGACAAAAGAACAATTGAAACAATGGACTCAAAAGGGAGAACTGGCTCCAAAGAAGGCGAAGACCGTTTCATCTGCAGGCAAGGTTATGGCGTCGGTTTTTTGGGATGCGCGTGGAATAATTTTTATTGACTATCTCGAAAAAGGAAAAACTATCAACGGCCAGTATTATGCAAACTTATTGTAACGTTTGATCGAAGAAATCAAGCAAAAACGGCCGCATTTGGCTAAAAAGAAAGTGTTGTTTCATCACGACAACGCGCCAGCTCACAAATCCGTTATTGCAATGGCCAAAATTAATCAATTAAAGTTTGGATTGCTACCTCATGCACGATATTCGCCAGATTTAGCCCCCTCGGATTATTTTCTGTTCCCAAACTTGAAAAAATGGCTCAGTGGTCAAAGATTTTCCAACGATGAAGAAGTGATGTCAGCAGTTAATGGCTATTTTGAGAAGCAAGACAGTTCTTATTATGAAAAGGGTATCGAACTTTTTGAACACCGCTGGGAAAAGTGTATAGAGCTGAAAGGAGATTACGTTGAAAAATAAATAAATCTTTTTCCAAAATTTTTGTGTTTTCTTTGTTGGGTCGGGTACTTCTGGGACCACCCTCGTATTTAAATCAAATAAGATTATTTTCGTTCTTCAACAATTATATGGAATTGTGAACGATTTATTTAAATCAAAAGAATATTTTTATTTATCATCAATTCGGATAACGACATTGTATGGATCAGCTGTTGAATTGAAGCTGTCTGCATTACCGATAATACAATAGAAAATACATTTGAGTGGATTCGTTGACGTTTATATACAAGGTAAATCAAAAATAAAAGGATTTGGTTCACATTAGAAACAACAAAATCATAAAGACAATTTTTTTAATAAATTCAGAATTTATTTTTCTTATTTGAGAGGGTTTTCAATAACAAAGTTGTAACATTTAAACAATTTCAATTTGTTTATTCACAAAAAATAATTAATTTTTTGTTAGGTAAACTTCTTTAGCAATTATAATATTATATATTATATAAACTTATTTGATGTCAGTTTGTTCAAATGGAGACCAGTTACGACTGCCATGTCAGGTTGGTAACTAATATTTAACACATTTGAGCAAGCTCAAGGAAGATTTTTCATTTTTTAATTTTCCTGTTTAAGTATTTTTTTTATTTTCTCTTTTGAAATAGCTTTTCTATTTATCATAATAAAAACAAAAATCTGTGTTTCAATTTATCTATGTGTTTATTTATTTGATGTTTATGCAAGCATCCATTTATTTTCTTCACATAAAGAGTTTAAGGTTGCTGTTTGTCCAGTTGCAGAAGTTCAAGTGCATTGGTAGTAAGTTTCTTTTTCCAGGTACAGCATTTAATAAGGTCAATGTAAATTTTTATCTTATGGTCTATCGAATTACACCTGAGTCAGCCTATTTGAGTGAAAGAAAAAAATGGGTATTATTTAAAATTTCTTTATTAAAGAAAGCTACCCAAAGTAATTTTAACATAATTAATTTATTTTATTTTTTTTTTATTTTGAATAATAAGATCTCAATAACTTTATGGCTACTTAATTATTTTGTTTGGGCTGTGTCTTATATAGCTCTACAAAAAAAATCTCCCATTAAAACAAAATAAAATTTTTACTTTTGAAATACATAACCAAACTCTAATTTTGAAATTTAAATCAAATAGAAAACTACAGAAAATACAGTGCGAGTGTAAAGTCTGGAACTAGCGAAACGAATCTTTTATTAAATGTTCTTTAAAAAATTCGTCAATTTTTATCTTAAATGAGACGTATTCTAGCGTGATTATTATTTGTAAATGGTTTTAGTTATGACGATATCGAAATTCTTTTTAAATGGAATTGGTATGAAATTCTAATGCCAAATATCCTAACAAAAGTATTATACTGTATATTATACTTTTAAAGTTTTAAAACAAAATCGAATAATTCTCAAGTGTTTCAAGTTTTAATAAATAAACCTTTTTAAAAAATGTGAAGAACTGACATAATTTTAACGCTAAGTCAATTGTTACATGGCTACTTGATTTTTTTTATTTAAAACTTGTATTTCAATTAATCATTATTTGATTTTTTTTTAACTTTAAAAAGTGAGCAATTATCTATATCTCAAAATGCGGCATAAAGAGTCAATGATAAAATTTAATTTAATTTATCTATTGTTACCCCGGTCCAAAGTAGATTAGTTTCTGGAATCAACCCTTTTATCTAATACCAGCCAAACCTTATTTTTGAAGTTAAAAAATTCCCGAAAAAAGCCGTTATCCCCTCAAGGATAATTGAAAAAAGTGAGAAAGACTACTAAACATAATATTTAATTATAAAAACGAAGACTATCATATAGTTGTGATCATTTCGTCTTCATTGTTATTTCCTGATATCTTAAATATTTGAACCCATAAGCGTTAAATAAAAGAAAATCTTAAAAATGGGTTCGTAAAAATCAGAAAAAAAGGTATAGACTTCCGCAAAACCATTACAGCTAACCATTGGTTTTCAACGCCGCCGCCGCTTCAAAAAGATAGTTTTAAAAGACTTTATAGTGGCAGTATGAAAACTTTTTTGAAGAAACGAAATGTTTAAGGAAAAAATAGTGAGTAATTTGAAATTTGAATGTGTAGTGTTTCAGTATTTTTCTCCGTAAAAAAGATCTATGGTAAAGATCCCACCGATACGAAGCCTTGTGTATGCTTGCTATTGCTGCAATACTGTTTTGCTAATACTCGTATTGAAAGAGCGTAAATAGAAGCACTGCTTGGTGTATAGTCAGGCGTTATTTTATTTCATTAATTAAAACCTATTTCATAGAACAGAATACAAAAACACTTACTTAGAAGGTATCTTTTGTTATGAAACTTCCACCCCATAAAATGGAAAGTCCTGGTATTGTTAATTACCCCAGGTATTCCCAAATAACCTTACTGCGTTTTGATTGGCTGTTAAGATTCGCAATCAGGGTACTTAAGGCATTCCATTTAACTGGTTTTTATAGTATTCGATAATTTCTCTCGAAGATACCTAGTCGTCTTTGAAAACATTATCAAGAAGCGATCCTAGATACAATCTATCAGAACTACCAAGATGTGCGATCTTACCATGAAGGTATGTATGATCTTAACTTATTATACCATTAAATTGTTTTTTTTAATTTTCATGGTTTTGTTTTATTTTTATATTTTGTACATTATATTTTCCTTTTTTTCTAATAGGTTTGTTTTTCTTCTTAGGTTGAAGTTCTCTTCTCGAAAACTACAGAATCCTTGAGTGCAGAGGGATACAGTTGCAAATCTTCTGCGCAAAAGGTGCTTGAAGCAGTTGATTTAATCTTAAAGGCGGCCGAAGAAATTAAAAAGAGAGAAAATACCTGCTTTCATTCGGATAGATCCTTGGCTCAACAAAGTCCAGCGTCGTCACTACCAGCAATTAGTAACATAGATTTGTTATTATTGGCTGCTGAATATCTCGAAAAGCGTGAAGATCAAGAAGAAAAAAACTGAGTCAAACTTCATAGTCCAAAGACAACTTCTACACACCATATTAAGGTTCCTTATTTCCTCGTGAACTATAGCTACTAATGTTTTTTGTACTTTTACTTTTTATTGCATCCTGTATATATGCTGTATAGTGTTTTAATTTTCTATTTTTCTACCAGTTGGTTAATAAATGATATTATTAATATATTAAGTTTTGTTTTATTTTCATAGATAATGTCAGTTTATAATGAAAAATGAATAAAACTAAAAAAAGTAATAAATTAAAGAGAGCATCAAAATAACCATTTTAAAAAAGAACTTACTGAAGATGCTTACTTAAAACCAAGAACCATACGTACTGTATTAATGCACCGGTAAGAGATATCTTTTTATTGACAAATTATCATTCAGGGCGTAGGTACTGGTTTCTTAAGTTTATAGAATATAAAGAAAAAATAAGGTTTTAAAAATAATAAGGAATATGGGCGCAATTCACTTAATATAAACTCGTTACAGTACTTGATCAGGATCGACAAGTGAAAAAGGATTGTGATTAAATTGATTGAATTCAATAACTATTCGTGATTAGTCAGGTTAACGTTAAGCAAGTTAATGTAATTTAATCACTTTAACCTCCGAAGTGCTTGAGCCAACATTATCACAACCATAACTAGTTTTAATTCTCATTTATTCATAAATAAAAATATTGTTTTTTTATAAAAATAAAATTAATAAAAAATTAAGATTTGTTTTATTTTCACATATGAGACCAGTTTATAATAAAAAATATTAAAATTAAAAAAAATAAATAAAAGAATGCTAATTCAATGATAGTATAAAATAAAACATTTAAAACAATCGGCCCTATATGTTAATCATGTTTAATATTTATATTTTTAATGATCAATCAATCAATGATCACATACCACGTAAATTGCATTGCATTTTGTGGATTGTGGATCTACTGTTTGTCTACTGCATCTTTTTAAATACAATGTTTTGACATAATTTCCAAGCTTTCTGTATTCTTATCAGTTTAAAAAACGCAATCCATTATAACGTTATATCAAATAATCTATTTAACGTAAACATGTATAACATAAATAGTTTTATTCTAACTAATTTGTGATATTTTTGTAAAACTGTCTTAAGTATTTAGGTAATTAAATAATGAGTAGTCATTGTGAGGTATTCCAGGAATTGGTTGGCAATTTTGTAAAGAAATTCTGCATACCCAATATAACGCAATTAGGTTTATGACTAATTATTAAGGAAGAATAGGCAAATTAATAACATTAGTAAAATTCAAAGTTTATCCTTGAAAATACAGATTTCTTTTAAAGACCTTTGATGAAGCTCTTATACTTTTAGTTTCTTCTTGGACTAAGTGCTTCAGTTTGTTTAGAAGACATACCGTAAATAGTTAAGCAGGCATAATATTTTCAAAAAGTATCACAATATTCTAGTTTTCTTTTTATACATAACTTAACATAAACTAGTATCGAATGGAAAAGTTTTGACTCCTAAGTTTAAATGTGCATGGCAAAAAAACTAACCGTTTAAAATAATTTTAACGGAAAGCGTGTCTTTAATAATTAATATTTCAATAACTATTCAACAGAATTGTAATTTTATAAGCATGGATCTAATAGTGCTGTATGTAGGGTCAGGCGGGGCAAAAAATGGACACTTTTCATTAATACTTCATTACACTATTCAAAAAAATTATCTAGTTACTTTGTATGTTTGCCAAAATATCTAATTCATATGGAAAATTTCTCGCTATGCTGATAGTCGTTCGTTCTCGGTAGCTCAGTTCGTAAAGATACCACCTAGACTCCTAGACAGTGGAGGGTCCTAGGTACGATTCCCAGCCGAGGCGATAAATTTTTTCTTAAACCTTGGATAATTTGCCAAGCCGACGCGAGATTTTGATACAGTTCGCCAAGTGCAACTAGTTGTTTATTGAGATTGTTTTGGTTTTCGTTCCGTTTACTGCAAATAAAAGTTTAAGGCTTCATAGTACAGTTTATCCCTTCGTATTAATAAAATTAACAATTGGTGCAGTGTGCCGCTAGTTTATGATTTGTGAAGTTAATTCAATAATGAATTGAATTGTAAAGATAAATTATATCGTGAATTGATTTAATTTAAAGTTTAGTAATTCTTATTAACGATTCAACAATTAATACAGTGTGGCGTTAGTCGTCAATTTAGGAAGGAAATTCAATAATACGTAGAATTTTTGCGCAAATACTCTTCATCTCTCTTTGTCCCTTGCAATGAATATATTGTGAGCGTACCGAGTGACGCCACTGTTGGAATTATATGAGTTTAAAATTTTTATTGATAGGCAATGGCCAAGTTATTAAGGACATTATTCCAGCAAACTTCAGTTCCTGAATTCAGTTATTATCTTTAGCATCCTTACCAGGGTTCACAATTCTACTTTCAGCGAAAAGTGTGAGGTATTTTGTACCTAAAGTTAAGTGAAATAAAACTAGTAAATTTTGTGTTTAAAAAAGGTTTTACAATCTATTTCGGATTAGCTGATGGACAGTATTTCTTAAATAAGTTGTTTTTAATACATAAGATGGTTATTCCTACCTATTATATTAAAACTGTTATGACCAATTAATCTTTATAGTAAAAGAGATCCCTCTTATCATGTTAAATAAATTATGGTTACAGTGTTTTATTAAAAAAACTATATTTTTTGTTTATGAATAAATGAGAATTAAAACTAGTTATGGCTGTGATAATGTTGGCTCAAGCACTTTTGAAGGTTGAAGTGATTAAATTACATTAACTTGCTTAACGTTAATCGACTAATCACGAGTAGTTATTGAATTTAATCAATTTAATCAGAATCCTTTTTCACTTGTGGATCCTGATCAAGTACTGTAATGACTTTATATCAAGTGAATGGCGCCCATATTCCTTATTAGTTCTAAAACCTTTTTTTTTCTTTACAATCTATAAGCTTAAGAGACCAGTACCTACGTTCTGAATGATAATTTGTCAATAAAAAGAGATCTTTTGCCGGTGCATCAATACAGTAAGTATCGTCCTTGGTTTTAAGTAAGCAACTTCAGTAAGTTCTTTTTTAAAATGTTTATTTTGATGTTATCTTTAATTTATTATTTTTTTAGTTTTATTCATTTTTAATTATAAACTGAGATTACCTATAAAAATACAACAAAACTTAATATATTAATAATATCATTTATTAACCAACTGGTAGAAAAATAGAAAATTAATACATCATATAGCATAAAAATATACAGGTAGCAATAAAAAGTAAAAGTACAAAAAACACTAATAGCTATAGTTCGCGAGGAAATAAGGAACCTTAATATGGTATGTAGTAGTTGTCTTCGGACTATGAAGTTTGACTCAGTTTTTTTCTTCTTGATCTTCACGCTTTTCGAGATATTCAGCCGCCAATAATAACAAATCTATATTACTAATTGCTGGTAATGACGACGCTGAGCTTTGTTGAGCCAAGGATCTATCCGAATGAAAGCAGATATTTTCTCTCTTTTTAATTTCTTCGGCCGCCTTTAAGATTAAATCAACTGCTTCAAGCACCTCTTGTGCAGAAGATTTGCAACTGCACCCCTTTGCACTCAAGGATTCTGTAGTTTTCGATAAGTTAACTTCAACCTAAGAAGAAAAACAAATCTATTAGAAAAAAAGAAAATATAATGTACAAAATATAAAAATAAAACGAAACCATGAAAATTAAAAAAAACAATTTAATGGTATAATAAGTTAAAGATCATACATACCTTCATGGTAAGATCGCACATCATGGTAGTTCTGATAGATTGTATCTAGTATCGCTTCTTGATAATGTTTTGAAAAACTACTAGGTATCTTCAAGGGAAATTATCGAATACTATAACAACCTGTTAAATGGATCCCCTTAAGTACCCTGATTGCGAATCTTAACAGCCAATCAAAACGGAGTAAGGTTATTAGGGAATACCTGGGGTAATTAACAATACCAGGACTTTCCATTTTATGGGGTGGAAGTTTCATAACAAAAGACACCTTCTAAGTAAATGATTTTGTATTCTGTTCTGTGAAATAGGTTTTAATAAAGTTAGAATCTTTATTTTTGTTGTTGGATAACTTGAACCAAAAATGACAGAAATTGAGCTAAATGGTATACATGAAATAAAAGAATTCCTGACTATACACCAAGCAGTGCTTCTATTTACGCTCTTTTAATATTAGCAAAATAGTATTGCAGCAATAGCAAGCATACACAAGGCTTCGTATCTGTGGGACCTTTACCATAGATCTCTTTTACGGAGAAAAAAACTGAAACACTACAGCTTCAAATTTCAAATTACTCACTATTTTTCCTTAAACGTTTCGATTCTTCAAAAAAGTTTTCGTACTGCCGCTATGAATATTTTTAAAACAGTCTTTATGAAGCGGCGGAGGCGTTGAAAACCAGTGGTGAGCTGTAATGGTTTTGCGGAAGTCTATGCCATTTTTTTCTAATTTTTACGAACCCATTATTAAGATTTTCTTTTATTTAACTCTTATAGGCTCAAATATTTAAGATATCAGGAAATAACAATGAAGACGAAATCACTCTAGTAAATTAAGTTAGATGTCAATTGCTCATTGGTCATTCCGACCAGATTGTAATGACATAAGACATCTAAAAGATGTTTATATATATAAAAAATAAAAACAAAAAAAAAGTCTTTCTCGCTTTTTTCAATAATAAATTAGTTTTTTTTTTGTTTTTATATGCACTTGACTTAAATTTGTTACATATGACATTTTATATGCAAGTAGCTAACAGTGTCGTATGTACTATGTTAAGTTATTGTTTATGTTAAGTTATTCTATGAAATATATGGTAATGCATTCTGCTGTTCTGCTGCTCTAATCAAAATATTTTTTACAAAAATTTTTTTAATAAAGCAACAAATCGTCAAGAAATTTTGAAAATATTCACGAATTAATCAATAAATAATTTAAAAATTATTTTTAATATATTCTCGAATTACTTAATAAATAAATTTTTAAAGAATTATTAAATATTTTTTAGAAAAATATTTTGATTAGAGCAGCAGAACACCAGAATGCATTACCCTCTATTTCATAGAATAACTTAACATAAACAATAACTTAACATACATACGACACTTTTAGCTACTTGCATATAAAATGTGCATAGGTAAAAAATGTAAGGATACTACGTTCTAATTCCCTATAAGAGATATTTATTAGCAATTCTTGTACGTCTGTTTTGTGATTTTTTTATTATAAGAAAATTAAACATTGCAAAAGTGTCAATTTTTTGCCCCGCCTGACCCTACATACAGCACTATTAGAACCTTGATTATAAAATTATAATTCTGTTGAATAGTTATTGAAATATTAATTATTAAAGCCACGCTTTCCGTTAAAATTATTTTAAACGGTTAGTTTTTTGCCCTGCACATTTAAACTTAGGAGTCAAAACTTTTCCATTCGATACTAGTTTATGTTAAGTTATGTATAAAAAGAAAACTAGAATATTGTGGTACTTTTTGAAAATATTATGCCTGCTTAACTATTTACGGTATGTCTTCTAAACAAATTGAAGCACTTAGTCCAAGAAGAAACTAAAAGTATAAGAGCTTCATCAAAGGTCTTTAACAGAAATCTGTATTTTCAAGGATAAACTTTGAATTTTACTAATGTTATTAATTTGCCTATTCTTCCTTAATAATTAGTCATAAACCTAATTGCGTTATATTGGGTATGCAGAATTTCTTTACAAAATTGCCAAACAATTCCTGGAATACCTCACAATGACTACTCATTATTTAATTACCTAAATACTTAAGACAGTTTTACAAAAATATCACAAATTAGTTAGAATAAAAATATTTATGTTATACATGTTTACGTTAAACAGATTATTTGATAGAACGTTATAATGGATTGCGTTTTTTAAACTGATAAGAATACAGAAAGCTTGGAAATTATGTCAAAACATTGTATTTAAAAAGATGCAGTAGACAAACAGTAGATCCACAATCCACAAAATGCAATGCAATTTACGTGGTATGTGATCATTGATTGATTGATCATTAAAAATATAAATATTAAACATGATTAACATATAGGGCCGATTGTTTTAAATGTTTTATTTTATACTATCATTGAATTAGCATTCTTTTATTTATTTATTTTTTTAATTTTAATATTTTTTTATTATAAACTGGTCTCATATGTGAAAATAAAACAAATCTTAATTTTTATTAATTTTATTTTTATAAAAAAACAATATTTTTTATTTATGAATAAATGAGAATTAAAACTAGTTATGGTTGTGATAATGTTGGCTCAAGCACTTCGGAGGTTAAAGTGATTAAATTACATTAACTTGCTTAACGTTAACCTGACTAATCACGAATAGTTATTGAATTCAATCAATTTAATCACAATCCTTTTTCACTTGTGGATCCTAATCAAGTACTGTAACGACTTTATATTAAGTGAATTGCGCCCATATTCCTTATTATTTTTAAAACCTTATTTTTTCTTTATATTCTATAAACTTAAGAAACCAGTACCTACGCCCTGAATGATAATTTGTCAATAAAAAGATATCTCTTACCGGTGCATTAATACAGTACGTATGGTTCTTGGTTTTAAGTAAGCATCTTCAGTAAGTTCTTTTTTAAAATGGTTATTTTGATGCTCTCTTTAATTTATTATTTTTTTTAGTTTTATTCATTTTTCATTATAAACTGACATTATCTATGAAAATAAAATAAAACTTAATATATTAATAATATTATTTATTAACCAACTGGTAGAAAAATAGAAAATTAAAACACTATACAGCATATATACAGGATGCAATAAAAAGTAAAAGTACAAAAAACATTAGTAGCTATAGTTCACGAGGAAATAAGGAACCTTAATATGGTGTGTAGAAGTTGTCTTTGGACTATGAAGTTTGACTCAGTTTTTTTCTTCTTGATCTTCACGCTTTTCGAGATATTCAGCAGCCAATAATAACAAATCTATGTTACTAATTGCTGGTAATGACGACGCTGGACTTTGTTGAGCCAAGGATCTATCCGAATGAAAGCAGGTATTTTCTCTCTTTTTAATTTCTTCGGCCGCCTTTAAGATTAAATCAACTGCTTCAAGCACCTTTTGCGCAGAAGATTTGCAACTGTATCCCTCTGCACTCAAGGATTCTGTAGTTTTCGAGAAGTGAACTTCAACCTAAGAAGAAAAACAAACCTATTAGAAAAAAAGGAAAATATAATGTACAAAATATAAAAATAAAACAAAACCATGAAAATTAAAAAAAACAATTTAATGGTATAATAAGTTAAGATCATACATACCTTCATGGTAAGATCGCACATCTTGGTAGTTCTGATAGATTGTATCTAGGATCGATTCTTGATAATGTTTTCAAAGACGACTAGGTATCTTCGAGAGAAATTATCGAATACTATAAAAACCAGTTAAATGGAATGCCTTAAGTACCCTGATTGCGAATCTTAACAGCCAATCAAAACGCAGTAAGGTTATTTGGGAATACCTGGGGTAATTAACAATACCAGGACTTTCCATTTTATGGGGTGGAAGTTTCATAACAAAAGATACCTTCTAAGTAAGTGTTTTTGTATTCCGTTCTATGAAATAGGTTTTAATTAATGAAATAAAATAACGCCTGACTATACACCAAGCAGTGCTTCTATTTACGCTCTTTCAATACGAGTATTAGCAAAACAGTATTGCAGCAATAGCAAGCATACACAAGGCTTCGTATCGGTGGGATATTTACCATAGATCTTTTTTACGGAGAAAAATACTGAAACACTACACATTCAAATTTCAAATTACTCACTATTTTTTCCTTAAACATTTCGTTTCTTCAAAAAAGTTTTCATACTGCCACTATAAAGTCTTTTAAAACTATCTTTTTGAAGCGGCGGCGGCGTTGAAAACCAATGGTTAGCTGTAATGGTTTTGAGGAAGTCTATACCTTTTTTTCTGATTTTTACGAACCCATTTTTAAGATTTTCTTTTATTTAACGCTTATGGGTTCAAATATTTAAGATATCAGGAAATAACAATGAAGACGAAATGATCACAACTATATGATAGTCTTCGTTTTTATAATTAAATATTATGTTTAGTAGTCTTTCTCACTTTTTTCAATTATCCTTGAGGGGATAACGGCTTTTTTCGGGAATTTTTTAACTTCAAAAATAAGGTTTGGCTGGTATTAAATAAAAGGGTTGATTCCAGAAACTAATCTACTTTGGACCGGGGTAACAATAGATAAATTAAATTAAATTTTATCATTGACTCTTTATGCCGCATTTTGAGATATAGATAATTGCTCACTTTTTAAAGTTAAAAAAAATCAAATAATGATTAATTGAAATACAAGTTTTAAATAAAAAAAATCAAGTAGCCATGTAACAATTGACTTAGCGTTAAAATTATGTCAGTTCTTCACATTTTTTAAAAAGTTTTATTTATTAAAACTTGAAACACTTGAGAATTATTCGATTTTGTTTTAAAACTTTAAAAGTATAATATACAGTATAATACTTTTGTTAGGATATTTGGCATTAGAATTTCATACCAATTCCATTTAAAAAGAATTTCGATATCGTCATAACTAAAACCATTTACAAATAATAATCACGCTAGAATACGTCTCATTTAAGATAAAAATTGACGAATTTTTTAAAGAACATTTAATAAAAGATTCGTTTCGCTAGTTCCAGACTTTACACTCGCACTGTATTTTCTGTAGTTTTCTATTTGATTTAAATTTCAAAATTAGAGTTTGGTTATGTATTTCAAAAGTAAAAATTTTATTTTGTTTTAATGGGAGATTTTTTTTGTAGAGCTATATAAGACACAGCCCAAACAAAATAATTAAGTAGCCATAAAGTTATTGAGATGTTATTATACAAAATTAAAAAAAATTAAATAAATTAATTATGTTAAAATTACTTTGGGTAGCTTTAATAAAGAAATTTTAAATAATACCCATTTTTTTCTTTCACTCAAATAGGCTGACTCAGGTGTAATTCGATAGAGCATAAGATAAAAATTTACATTGACCTTATTAATTGCTGTACCTGGAAAAAGAAACTTACTACCAATGCACTTGAACTTCTGCAACTGGACAAACAGCAACCTTAAACTCTTTATGTGAAGAAAATAAATGGATGCTTGCATAAACATCAAATAAATAAACACATAGATAAATTGAAACACAGATTTTTATTTTTATTATGATAAATAGAAAAGCTATTTCAAAAGAGAAAATAAAAAAAATACTTAAACAGGAAAATTAAAAAATGAAAAATCTTCCTTGAGCTTGCTCAAATGTGTTAAATATTAGTTACCAACCTGACATGGGAGTCGTAACTGGTCTCCATTTGAACAAACTGACATCAAATAAGTTTATTAGATAAGAAAAATATTTACAATTGCTAAAGAAATTTACCTAACAAAAAATTAATTATTTTTTGTGAATAAACAAATTGAAATTGTTTAAATGTTACAACTTTGTTATTGAAAACCCTCTCAAATAAGAAAAATAAATTCTGAATTTATTAAAAAAATTGTCTTTATGATTTTGTTGTTCCTAATGTGAACCAAATCCTTTTATTTTTGATTTACCTTGTATATAAACGTCAACGAATCCACTCAAATGTATTTTCTATTGTATTATCGGTAATGCAGACAGCTTCAATTCAACAGCTGATCCAAACAATGTCGTTATCCGAATTGATGATAAATAAAAATATTCTTTTGATTTAAATAAATCGTTCACAATTCCATATAATTGTTGAAGAACGAAAATAATCTTATTTGATTTAAATACGAGGGTGGTCCCAGAAGTACCCGACCCAACAAAGAAAACACAAAAATTTTGGAAAAAGATTTATTTATTTTTCAAGGTAATCTCCTTCCTAAAAAGTTCGACACCCTTTTCATAATAAGAACTGTCTTGCTCCTCAAAATAGCCATTAACTGCTGACATCACTTCTTCATTGTTGGAAAATCTTTGACCACTGAGCCATTTTTTCAAGTTTGGGAACAGAAAATAATCCGAGGGGGCTAAATCTGGCGAATATGGTGCATGAGGTAGCAATTCAAACTTTAATTGATTAATTTTGGCCATTGCAATAACGGATTTGTGAGCTGGCGCGTTGTCGTGATGAAACAACACTTTCTTTTTAGCCAAATGCGGCCGTTTTTGCTTGATTTCTTCGCTCAAACGTTGCAATAAGTTTGCATAATAATTTTGAAAATATTCACGAATTAATCAATAAATAATTTAAAAATTATTTTTAATATATTCTCGAATTACTTAATAAATAAATTTTTAAAGAATTATTTACTAATTAATTCGTAATTACTAATTCAATACTAACGTATTTGTTGTTTTATTAAAAAAATACTATCTTTAATAAAAAAAAAAGTTGATTCAGGCACTAGGACACCAGAATGCATTACCCTCTATTTCATAGAATAACTCGAGAAATAATACAGATATCATATTACAAAATACCTACATACAACACTATTAGCTACTTGCATAGAAAAATACATTCAATTTTGTCGAGCAGTTACTGAAATATTTAATTATTAAAGACACGCTTTACGGCAAAACTCTCCGAAAACTTAACTTTTTGTAACATATAATGTGCGAAAATTCAAAAACCAAAAATCACATAATTATATATAAATTTTCTATTTTATACAAAAAATAAATTCATAAAGACATTTTTAATCTTTCTAATATGATATAAAACAAAATGCCTATTCTTGTCACATCAAATCCTACAGTGTTTTAAAAGTAAAACGTACTGTTTATAATTTCCACGATATGAACCTTATATATGATACTATGAACATATTAAACCTGTTTAATACATAGACCCAATTTCGCACATATACACATGCAGTGTTGTGTATTTGAGTAAGCTCCCTATACTTATTTCTCATATTCTGACTGCAATGGTATACAATAATTATTCATACATTTTTAATCATTCGTTCTTTTTGGCAACCTTGATATCTCATTGTGTCCAAAATCTAAAGAAAAGGAACAGTGCCAAGGAAGCAGGAAAAAAAGTTAAGCTACTTGCCTACAATTCTAAGCAATAGGTTCTCTAAACACGAGGGAAATTCAAATAATAAGATTCAATAATAACAGTTGGCAGAAAGTGAAGGTTTTAGATTTCATACATATAACACTGAGTACTTGTAAAGTTTAAATAATATAGTTTACATTGTAATGGCTTTAATATTAAAGGATTACCTAAATCTTCAAGTAACTTTTTAATTTTACAAACAGGTATTACTTAACTTTGTCTATTGTCAACCGATCTAAGAATAGATTAGTTTGTGGAATTAACCATTCTGTCTAATTCTAAGCAGGTATTACTTTTGTAGAAAATTCCTGGAAGAAAAAAGTAATTACCTAAACAATGAACGGACTATAAGCATATTTTAAGAATTTGTTATTTTCTAATTTCTGGTACCTACTAATGAATAATCTTAGTGGGATCTTGTATGATACTTCTAACTTTAGTATATAGATAGTAAAAAAAAAGATTCTGAAATACTGAGTATAGCATTATTACTCCAATTTTCATTATGAAATAAAAATATAGTATTGTTAATGTACCAGACCCACTTTAGATAATCTAAATCTAAAGAATTATGCATAAATTATTGGTATTGTTCCTGTATGCCAACCTCATACATGAACTACGGAATACGGCGATTTATTCAACATCAACACGAAATTGTCATAATTATTGTGTAGAGATACCACCACTTCCCTAAAACTGGGAAGTTTAGTAGCTACCTTGAAAGGGGCATAATATAGGGGGTATTTTTCAACAACACTACAAGCGCAAATCGATGTCAAACTTTAATTGTTGAGATTTTCTCCAATACGAATGATGAGCTAAAAATGAATATTTAACTAAAGATTCAGTTATGGTCTGATTTGACACCATTCAATGTCTTTTATATATACAGGGTGTTTCACTTAATTTTCGTGTAAACTACATGTGCGGCATTACTTGTCAGTAGGAACAAAAAATCCTTATGTCATTTTTGATTTTACGCACATCGAGAAAAATTGATAAAAAGGTCCATTTTTGGAGACTGCTGGAACGTATCACGACCTATCTCACCATAAAATCAAGGTCAGGTCAAAAAAGTATACATGGAAATTAAAATGGAAACTCTATTAAAGCAGTGTGAATTTACAAACGCAAACGATGTTGATGTAATGTCCGCTGAATTGCAAGAACTGTGTCACTAGTTTAATGCCATATGAAACAATAACACTTGGTACACGCAAGAATAGGTTAGATAGCTAGATTAACAGATAATGAAATAGATTGAGATAATGAAATGCCGAAAACACATATAACACATTACATATGATAAAATTGACTGTAGTCGGAGAGCTAATGGATAAAATCCCTTTTGTTATCTGTATTCATAGTATACGAGTAGGAAAACCCTTATCTGGCAGGACATCCCCTCTGGTTTATGGACGAGAATGTGGTAAAAAAATGTCACATTTGAAACACATGTAATGGTTTTCTTTTAAATTTTTGTATGAATCAAAATACTGAAAAAAAAAACGATAGCAAACTTGCCAGACAAATATTCCTCTGATTAATTAATAACAGATCAACAACAAATAATTGATTATTAAAAGATTTTAAGTATTTAACAGTATGAGTGCAATGTCTGTCTTTTTTACTAAGTACCTTATAGTTTGATCCTTGTATAATGTCATTCCAAAATGACAGATCAAGTTTCCACTGATTTCATTCCTAAAAAATTAATAAACTTATTAAATGTATAACTGGTTGTCTATGTGTACATAATGCTCTTACACTTGAAATATTTTAATAATTAATTAATTTAGTGTTGATCTGGCATTAATTAATTAGAGGAATATTTGTCTGGCAAATTTTCTAGCGTTTTATTTCAGTATTTTGATTCATATAAAAATTAAAAAACCATTATATAGATGTTTCAAATGTGGCATTTTTTACCGCGTTGTTTGATCTCTTTTTCCATAAATCAGAAGGGATGCCTTGCCAGACAAGGGTTTTCCTACTCATATGCTACGAATACAGAAAAAAAGAGATTTTATACATTACGGAGCTGTGAAATTGTTGTGTTTACTAGCTTTTAGACTACTGGTAGACGGTGGTACATGTCAAAAGGCTTAATGAAAAATAAAAAACTTGCACCTCTAATTATATCAGTTCTAATAAAAAAAATTGACGATCCAAAAAAATTTTTTAAAGTTTTAATTATTATTTTATTAATAGTACCTATTGAATAGATTCATGAGTATTAATTAATAGCCATAGTTAAATCGATTTCAATAATATAGGAAGAAACTGCTACGCATTCGACAAATATAACAAGTTGGTTAAGACTAACTAAACTAAAACTTAACACTTCAAACACTAAAGCTATGATAATATCAAATAAGGTATTACGAGCCATGATTAAAGGTGTCTCTAACTAAAGATTCGTTTAAAATCAACAAGATTAGAGATAGCTTTATCTAATTTTAATAGGTGGGAAAAGATTAGAATTGGTCACCATGGTAATTAAACATGCTCTTAATTTAACAGAGACATGCGAATATAATAGGTTTTAATTTAATGGATGATGGTTGATATGGAATATTTAGGAATTATGATAGATAACAGCCAAACATGTAGATTATGTTGTAAAGAAGACAGCTGAAAAGATAGGTTTCTTAGATAGATTAAGCAATAAATTAAACATATGGTCTAGAATATAAGTTTATAAAAGTATTATTGCCCCGCATTTTGAGTAGGTATTGTGCCTCCATTCTAATAAAGGAAACTGACATGCCCTAGATGTCTAGATTGTAACAAAAGAACTAGAATATCCATTATGCTGGATATGCTAATTTGTTTTACCATAAAGCAAAGGATTTATTTTATAAGGGATTGAAATTATATAATGAACTACCACAGGCATAGGCGATGACTTTTCAAAATTTTTATGAGGGCTGGCCAGTTTAAATTCTACATGTAATAACAATACAACGTAAAAAATAAAAATACTCAAATTGAATTTAGAGATTAACCTGTGCTTTTAAACAATCGTTTATAAGATCTTCCAAAGTAAATGAAATTATTGTTTATGTTTATCATTTTGTTTATTAGTTTAAACGGTACTTGTATCCGGAATATAACAAAAAAAAGTTCCTTTTTTAAAGAAAATCATTTAAATTAGTGCAACAGACATGAACTTCTATATTAACAGCATCGAAGTTCAGCCCAATGTTTTCAAATTGAATAGTAAGAATGTACATTGGCACATATTTTGAAGTTCAAGGAGATAATAATATATTATGGGACAAGTGGTTGAAATAAAATTTCAACGTTGAGAGTGTTTTTTTTCAACGAGCGATAGCGAGTTGCAAAAAGTAACTCGAGACTAAATTCTACATGTAATAACAATACAACGTAAAAAATAAAAATACTCAAATTGAATTTAGAGATTAACTTGTGCTTTTAAACAATTGTTTATAAGATCTTCCAAAGTAAATAAAATTATTGTTTATGTTTATCATTTTATTTATTAGTTTAAACGGTACTTGTATCCGGAATATAACAAAAAAAAGCTCCTTTTTTAAAGAAAATCATTTAAATTAGTGCAACTTAAAGATGGTGCGCCCAAGAGCAGACATGAACTTCTATATTAACAGCATCGAAGATCAGCCCAATGTTTCCAAATTGAATAGTAAGAATGTACATTGGCACATATTTTGAAGTTCAAGGAGATAATAGTATATTATGGGACAAGTGGTTGAAATAAAACTTCAACGTTGAGAGTGGTTTTTTTTCAACGAGCGATAGCGAGTTGCAAGAAGTAACTCGAGACGTTGAAATTTTATCAGCCACGCGTTCCATATACTATTTTTTCTTCGAATTTTTAGTAAATTAATGCACTTTAGAAAAAAAATTACATTTAAGTGACAAAGCATGACATTAAAGTGACATTTCCCTTGTCAGCAATTGAATGTCGAACAGTTTAAAATTCAAAATCGCGGTAGTCCGATAATAATGCGATTTCAACCATTGTTATCGATTGCAAAATAAGTGATTTCAATGTCATGAGTAGAAAAACAACTGCTTGGTTTCTAAATAAAATAGTAAGCCTGTTTTTATTTTGTAGTTTTGAGGGACGGCTTTTCTTTTGATATTGTTTCAAAAACAGTATTTTTGTTTTGTGATTTGTAAGACTATTTGAAATTCTTTTAATAGGCATATTAATCTCTATGTGGAATACATTTCAGCAAGTCTGCGAATAATAGTATATTATGAGACAAGTGCTTGAAATAGAATTTCAACGTTGAGAATGGTTTTTTCAACGCTCGACAGCGAGTTGAAAAAAGTAACTCGAGACGTTGAAATTTTATCAGCCATGCATTCCATATACTATTTTTTCTTCGAATTTTTAGTAAATTAATGCACTTTAGAAAAAAATATTACATTTAAGTGACAAAACATGACATTAAAGTGACATTTCTCTTGTCAGCAATTGAATGTCGAACAGTTTGAAATTCAAAATCGCGGTAGTCCGATAATTTCAACCTCTAGAGGTTGAAATGCGATTTCAACCATTGTTATCGATTGCAAAATGAGTGATTTCAATGTCATGAATAGAAAAAAGCTTTTATGCACAGATACATTATAATTAGACTATTATTGCTAGGGTCATCTAAACATAACCGTCTATGGCCCAAGGGCCTCTTTATGGTCGGATGGGCAATAACAAAACGTCAATTAAATGTCAGGAGTTTTTTGTTAACTCTTAATTGGTTCTTAATATAATTTGTAAACTTATCACCAGAATTAATAATAAAGAGGGGATATGCGAGTGTTGTGCGTGCATGGTCGACAAATTTAAAACCTAAATAAAAACGGGAAAAAACGCAAACTTAAACATAAGTACGATTAAAATAATGAAATAAAGTGCAGAAAAACTAAAATTAAGTGTTATTCTTGAGAAATACGCGAAATAATAAAACAACGAATATTAGAGGTAAGCAAACTTGACCTTGATGACAAAGTGAAAACTTAATAAACAGTGGAAATAACGTAAATCTAAACATAAGTGTGATTAAAATAGTAAAACTGAATGCGGGAAAACTAAAATTAAGTGTTATTATAGAAGACACGCGAAATATAAAAAAAATAAGAAAGAAAGGTTCAGTAAACGCGAAGAGAAGCTCCAGTATTAAAACTAGAGAAGGTGTGTTCAGTAACGTGGGACAAAGGCGCTAATACTAAATATACGAGGTAAATCTGGAAAATAAATGGATAATATCCATAAAATGGAGGATACGGTCAAAAAGCAAATAACATTAATTGACATAATGGAGAAATTAAATACAATGGGTGTCAAAATAGACCAGATAAAAGGGGAATTAAAAAACAATAAAGATGAAGTGCAAAAATTAAGAGAGATAGTAAAGAAACAACCAAGATAGAATACCTAGAAAAAGAAATAAGTAATAAAAACTTAGTAATATTTGGAATAGAAGAACAAAAAGAAACAACAGAAGTATTAAGAGACAAGTTTTTAGGTATATTGAGCGAGATAGATGTCGAGGTAAAGAAAAATGAAATCGACTTTATACATAGAATCGGAAAGCAGCAGCAGTTGAAAACGAGACCAGTAAAAGTAACCTTAACAACAAAAGTTAAGAAGATAGAGATCGAGAAAAATCAAAAAAATGAAAGGAACTGATATTTGGATAAAAAAAAGGGAAACAAGCAAACAATTTATGCCATACCTTCTTGGTCCAAGAAGAAAAGGAAACATTGCTTATATTAAAAGAAATAAACTTGTAGTTAATGGACATGAATACTATATAGAAAAATTGGAAGAAGTAATAGAAGATGAAGAACCCCAAAAAGAAAACGAAATAAATCAAGCGAAGAGGAAGATAATAGATTCACCAAACGAATCAGAAGAAAAAATAACACAGGATAATAAGAAGATAAAAGAAAAAATTGGAAAAAAGCCATTCCAAAAACCAACTGGGCACAAACCCTTTTAGCGGGGTTTACAGAAAAGACAACAGAGAAAGAAAACCAAGGCACAAGCAAAATAAAAATATAGAAAATAAACAAAAACTAAACGCAAATGATAACGACCAAGGCAAAGAAACGGAACACGAATTAATAAATAATATAAACAAAAAGAAAATAAAACATCCCAAAGAAAAGAAGTTTAAGAATTCGGGAGCAGGAGCAGCTACACTGCTTCCAATAAAATTTAACCCTCGATTAAGGAGGTTGGGCAAGGGGCTAACCCCTCCTTGAAAACACAACTGGTTGTGAAGGCTCGTCAAAATACGAACGAAAGGTCAGACTTAAAAATATACTCCTGGAACGCAAGAACACTCTATAAACCTGGAGCAATCCAAACACTTATTGGAATCTTAAATAAATATAAAATAAATATCCTAGCGATACAAGAAATGAGATGGAATCCTAGACACGCTGGGTTACACTAAAACAGAACAACACCAATGGTACGATGATGAATGTAAAGAACTTACAAGAAAAAAAACATTGCATACTTAAAGAAAATCCAAGACTACAGTGAAGAAGCAGAAAAAGAATACAAAACCATACGGAAAGAAAAAAAATGTTTAAACAAAAAAAGAAATCCTATTACAAAAAAGAATTCAAAAGACTAGAAACATACAACAACCAAAATGCAAGTAGAAAACTGTATCAAAAAATAAATAACATGAGAAGAGAATTTAAGCCTAGAACAGGAATGTGCAGAGATAAAAAAGAAAGATAAAAAGAAAGCAATTCAAAAACAAAAGAATAATAAATCCCCTGGCTCGGATAATTTGACGGCAGAACTATTAAAAGCAGGTGGAAGAACCGTAGAACAAATATACCACTTAATAAGATTAATATGGGTACAAGTTAAGATTCAAACGAAGGAACCTCGGCATAATGTGCCCACTACATAAAAAAGGAAACCAACTAGAATGCTCTAACTACAGACCGATAACGTTACTAAATATAGGGTACAAAATATTTACTAACATCCTGGCAAGTAGAATACAAGTGCAGGCAGAAACAGGAAACTACTAAAGCGGTTTCCGAAAGGGAAGATCCACAATAGAACAAATAAGCATGGTCAGACAAATTCCCCAAAAAATATGGAAAATGAACATCGAAACACACCACCTTTTCATTGTCTTCAAGAGTGCATATGACAGTATCAAAAGGCAAAAACTATACAAGGCAATGGAAGAGCTAGGAGTACAAAAACCTGATTAGATTAATAGAACATACTATGGAATGTCAAAACAGATAACAATCGATCCAAATATCAAGAAGAACTAAATTAAAAATGTATAAAACACTAATAAGACCGGTATTAACATACGGGGCGGAAACATAGACAATCTCAGCTAAAGATAAGAACGATCTGGGAATATTTGAAAGGAGGAATACTGGGAATACTTAGAAGAATATTAGGGCCAATCTGTGAAAATAAAGACGATGCTACAACCATGAAATATACACCACCTTTAAGGAGCCGAACATAGTTAATAACATTAAGGCAGCTAGGTTACAATGGGTAGGGCATATAATACAACTAAATGAGAAAATGCCGCTCCGGAAAATATTCAGCAGCAACCCGCAAGGTAAAAGAACAGCTGGACGACCACGAAAGACCTAAGAACACTAGGGATACGAAATTGGGAAGAAAAAGCGAAAGAGAGGAAAGAATGTAAAACCGTTGTCGAGCAGGCCAAGGGCCACAATGGGCTGTAGGATGATGACACTTATGACCAATGAAAATAAGCTGAAATTAAATATTTTGGAATAGTAACTATAGTAACGTACTTAGTATAAGCACATAAGTATATGCACAGCGGCTTGATGTACCTACATATTCATTTAATTATATTTTGTACACGATAATAGATTTGAGATAGAAACTTAATCTGTGCATAAAATAGTGTATGTATAGCGGGCATAACTTGCTTTTATGGCCCTACAGCCCCATTATGCCCTTAATACATAAATAACTATTTCATATTAATTTTGTTTACAGTAAAACAAATAAGATTTTTTCAAACTATGACTACTATGAAAACACATTGAAAACAAATGCACAAAAAAGAAATTTGTTTTTTGGGTTATTCCAATTTTAATGTTATTTAGTATCATCTTTTTCTTTTAAATTCAAAATAAAATCGTAATGCAAATCCTCCTTAAATAGAATGTTAATGGATTTTTTGCGTACTTGATGGAAAAGAGCCACTTTGTTAGAAAACAATAAAGGAAAGTGCTACATTTCCACCAAGCAACACTTTTCCTTATAATTATTTTTAATTATTATTAATTAATTTTTAAATTCTTATTTTTAAGATTTGGATATTTTACGTCAAGTACACAAAAAAAAATATGTTTCACGCATTAGTAAAGTGATTTCCCCATGCTCGTGTAAAATTAGTCCACTTGCTCAAGAATTAAAACCTGTTTAGAGAATAAAGATGCTGCAGCATGGGATGTTTTTTTAGTCAATCAGCTATACATATTAAAATGTTTACATATTCAACTAAGTTTTTAAATCACTACACAAGTTAATCATGTTAAGATATTGAACTTCATCTAAAATGGAATAAATGATTGAGAATATTCTGTAAAAGGACTTCACATGGCAACTCAAAAGAAATATAAAAAAACTCAATAGAATGATGCATAGATATTATATTTACATAGTTATAAAAATTTAAGTTTGACATAATATATTACAGCTTATAATAATATGCAAATTTTAAACAATACAGCTATTACAATGTATAAAACAAAATTAGAGAAAGATCATAAATATTTAAATTGCTCCATTGTTCTGTTCATGTTATGCTTACTTTTTATTTCAAAATAGACATTTAAAATAATTTTTTTTACAAAAGTCGATTAAAAATTCCACACAATTCTTATAAATATTAACAAAAAAAGTAGTTGATGAATATAATATTATTATGCAGAAGTTACATGATTAAATAAAAAAAGAAATTATGAAGAGTGTTTTGAATTAAATATGAATTACTGTTATTTTATTAATTATTTCTCTTCTTTTCTCTTTAAATAACAATCAAAAATAAAAGGCACAAATGTACCATCATACAAGCCAAAAAGCATGTGGTTGGTTTTGTTTGTCTAATTTTGTTCATCTATCAGTGTAGAGGTAACATGCCCATCGCCAATTATATTTTTGCCATTAACAATTGGGCTGCCAGTCGAATTGGCGATGGGTTGAGCTTGGTGCTTGTTACGTAATTCAAAGACTTGCTGTATAGCTTCACGGAAACAAAGAAAATTGTAGTCGATTACGCCTGGAAAAATTATTTTTATTGTAAGCAGAATTAGTTTAGTAGTTTTTACATTACAAACCTTTATGATCAAAATTATCCTCTCTCAGAATGCACACAAGGGCGAGAAATTTATTAACTTCCCGAAGGTATAGTACGGTTCCATTATTTAACTTAATTAGACTAGAGCTTTGTTCATCAAATGCAGTCGTTTCTTGTTCTTCTTTTGCTTCTTTGTAACTTAAAAGCAACAGGGAATTATTAATAACAAAGAATAAAAAAAAAGTTTTTAATTTACCCATAGATCCATGAAACATCAATCACCACATCAATCATGTCACAGCACAATTCGTAGCTCTGCATGTCGACTGGAGTCGAATCCGTGGCTATATAGATTTTGGATACCACATCAAATAGGAACGATTTTTCAATTGCAGAATTCTGAAATGAAGAGAGAAATGAACATCTTCAACTATTTATGTAGTTAAAGCAATCACAAAAATTTCCAACAACCCTTATCTCGTGCTTGATAATATCCCGCCCTTTGAAGATTTTCTATAAAATTGTATTTATTAGGTAAGCGCCATAAATTCTTGGCCTGGCAGGCTTCTACAGGTGCCAACATGTTCTAGCTCGGTTGTGTCATAGTTGAACATGTAAGAGACCTACACTATATATGTTACGGCTAGAAGTGTAATAGATTTTAGTAGCCACTCAAGCATGGTGACGAGTGCATGAAAATGTCGCAGCTAACGAAAATTGAGTACCGTGTGGTCATTAAATTTTTAACAAATGAAGGGCACACGCCTAATCAGATCAAACAACATTTAGATGGCGTTTATGGTGATTTATCTCCTTCATATTCCACTGTAAAAAAGTGGTCAAGATGTTTCCGTTTGGGGCAAGAATCTCTTGAGCGCACCGGTCGGCCAATTGAAGCGGTAACGCCTCAAAAAGTTGCAATCATTGAAGAAATGGTATTAGAAGATCGCCGTTTAAAAGTTAAGAAGTTAGCAATGATGTCTGACATTTCGGAAACAAGTGTTCATCGAATTCTTCATGACCATTTGGGTATGAATAAAATTAGTGCAAGATGGGTACTGCATCTTCTTTCTGCTGTTCAACGTCAACGTCGCGTCGAATGTGCGCGCTCGTTTTTAAACTTGTGTGGAGACGACCCAAAGCCAATTTTGGAGTCCATTGTCACTGGAGATGAAACACTGGTTCTGTATTATGATCCTCTCTCCAAAAGGGAATCGATGGAATGGCGGCGACCCGACGAACCTCGTCCCAAAAAGGCAAAAGTTATGGCAACAATATTCTGGGATTGTGACGGCATTTTACTGATTGAGTTTAAAGAACGCAATACAACTGTTAACAGTACAGTCTTTAGCAAATGTCTTGTCCCGAGTAAGGGCGTTGCTGCTTTAAGAATCGAAATACCCCTTATACTGTGTACGAAAAGAGACCGAATTAAACTACCTGGGCAAGATATTTAAATTCTTTAAAGCTTATTTTGAAAACACGCTTGTAAAAACTCTTGTCACTCATTCTATTCAAAATTTCTTAGACATACTTTATAAAATAGTCCTTTTAACTGGAAGCATCTACTAGTTAAACAAAGCTACATAGCGTGTTTATGTTTCATTCTTTACTTTTAATAAAAAATAACTAAACGAAAATAATAATGAAAACAATCATCGAAAAATAGAGGTTTAGGAGTATTTTAGATAACTAAATAATCGCAGAAATTGATGTAAGCGATAAATAAAAAAAAGTAATAATATTGATTTATGTAAATATGTTAAAATTTTAAAAAGTTATTAAATATTCAGGTGTTTTAATAAAAATACTACAAACTAAGAAAAACTAGAAACATAGATATAGTAGCAACTAAAAACAAAACAGTCACAAAACAAAAATTAAGAAACACCCTTGGCAAAGCATAGAACCTTAGATCTTATATATCATTAATATCTGTTTACCTAAAATTTTTAGAAAATATTTGTGGAAGTCTACAGATTTTTAAATCCCGCCTCCTTTTAAGTAGATTAGTCAATGGGTTTAATTTTTCTCTCTAACACATTATTCTGTCAATTACCCATCTCTCTCTTGCATGTACTACCTGAGTGCAAAAGTTGAACCCTTTTTCATAAACATCCCAGAAACTACTTTCAAGATATAATCCTGTGAATATACGCAAACTGTATTTATTATTAAACTTAATTTATTTGACCGGCAACTACTGGGAATTTTACCTGAAGGTGAATAAACCGGCCCTTAATGTTTAAATATGCCTCGTTTGTATGCCCAATCTGATTCTACTTTGGAAACTCGAGGAATGATTATTAGTTTTGATTATTTATTATTTTTACTAATTTTTACAATAAAAACTGATTACAGTTAGTACTAATAATTTAGTTTCTTTAGTGTTTACAAAATAATTAACCTTTGTAAATAAACAAATCAAACTCGTAAATAAATTAATAGAGTTTATAATAAAGTATTAAAAAGCATAAGATGTTTATTTCTTAAAATAGAAGAAACAATAGTAGAAGTGAAACGGCTATTTTGTATTCCAGTAAAATAAGAAATACACTTGAAAATAGCAGTTTTTATTACTCTATTGTTGTTATACAAAGCCACTCTAGGTAGGGTAGCAATCTTTAAAACTGGTTATATTTGGTGTGTTGTTTGTTTTGTAAACAAACAAAGCTATGCTCCGAAACGTACGTCGTTTTTTTTACCAGAATTGTTAAATGTGTTGCCTGCTCGGGACAAGACATTTGCTAATGATTGTACATATTATGCGTCTTTATTGCATAAATTGAGAAACAATATTCGTGAAAAACGTTGAGGAAAATTGACAAGAGGTGTTCGATTATTACACGACAATGCACCCGTTCATACTGCCGCAATTTAACAAGCTGCCATTCGCGATGATTATTTTTAGAGGGACATTGAATTATTAATTCCACGTTGTAATAGGTGTATTGACATTAGGAGAGATTATATTGAAAAATAATAATTATTATATTTTACAAAGTTTATTTTTTCTATATCAGGCCGAGAATTTATGGCGCTTAAATCGTATATACCATTTAAATCATTTGTAAATATATGCAATCATTTTTAGTGCGTATTGTATAATAAATTTTAAAATCGCCTGCAAATAATTGAAATATTGAATGACAAATAGCCTTAGTTAAACTATTTATCATTCTCAAGAACAACAGTGGTCCTAGATTGAAACCTTGCAGTACCCCCAAATACGTATCGAAAAACTATAGATGTTGCACCAGTATAAACCACATATTGCTTTTTACCTTTTAGTAGCAAACAAAAAGTTCTAACAAATTAGAAGAAAAACCAAATTCATGCATTTTTTGCAATAGAAATATCGTGATCAACTCTATCAAATGCCTTTGAGAAATCTGTACAACTTGCATCCATTTGGAAATTGCCATTAATGATGTCCATAACTTCTTTAGTAAAAAGAATCAATTATATACAGTATATCAAAAAAGTTTAAACACCCCTACTGCTTTATAACAATTTCATAATAAAATGGGAATAGATGCTATAAAATGAGAAAATTTCTTCTTTTTGGAATGTTATTTAATAATAAATACATCTAGTTCTCTTAGCAAATAGCTTTTTGTTTTATTAGAAGTACGAAAGCTAAGGAGCAAATGATAATAATGCCATTGGCAAATAAATCAAAATAGGTTACAAAAATATTTAAAACGTTTTCGGCTTTATTGCAGTTTTATTAGTTCAGTTTGACGAAATTTAAAGTTTTTTTATATTCCACTAAATTGGATTAATAAAATTAATATTTTGATATAAAAATATAGGTAAAGGTAAAGAAATTCCTGTCAATATTCGTGAGTTGATCATAAAGCATTACCAAGATGGAAGAGTTATAAGGAAATTTCAGAAGTGGTTTGTTCAAACATAAATACAGTTTATAATGTTTATTTTCCTCTAATAAATAAAAATTTAAAATCAAGGACATTTTCATTAATTCACAAACGTAACAAAAATTCACAATGAAATTCTACAGCATAGGGGTGTTTAAACTTTTTTGACATACTGTATGTTGATGCAGTGATATATATTTTTTTACATTATTAAAGATGAAGTCATATAAAATCGATTCAAAAATCTTTGCAGGTGCTGAAAAAAGTGCAACAGGTCTATAGTTTCCGACATCACGACTCCTTAATTTAAAAACTGGGCAGACTTTTGTTACTTTCCATTGTACAGGAAAAGTGTTAGATGATAATATTTTGTTATATATGTTGACTAAAAGTCTTATAAACTAATCTGCACAGGCTTTAAACAAGTAGGGTTGCCAACTTTTGAAAGTAGGAAGTAAGGACAGTCAAGAATTTCCAGAAACGTTATTTATTACATGCATTTACAATAATAAGATTTTCCAATGCTATGTAAATGCAAACAAAATGTCAATGTACGTTTCTCCACATAGACATGAGTTTACCTCTAGTAATAAATTCAAGGGATAGTTTATAGAAACCAAAGTTTTTCCTAGTTATTTATATAATCGTGCTACATTGAGTTTTGTTAGTTATTGTAAATATTATTAATAGTAATTTAAGTTATAAGTCCTGGAAATGGAATTTTACATTCGAGTAAGATGTTACAAACAAGGTGACGAAGGAGCCGAGTCCAGAACATCGAAACGAGACTGTAAGACCATTTCCAGGATGTATGACCTAATGCGTTTTATATCATACTGCAATTATTTATTGGAGTATTAGTTTAATTTAAAAAAAAATTATTTAAAATAAATTTCCGAATGCAAAATATGGACATCTATGAAGGACGAGTGTCCATGGTAACTAAATACATACTAAAACATTGTCCAGTTGATTGATTGTATTTGCGTCCAGTAAAATCTTTTATTCACAATCACATTGCAATATGTACATTTCATATGTTGTAAAAACCTTGGAAAGTAAGCTATTGCTATAGCACCACCAAAGTGGTTAACAATTTCCTTTACATGTCTGTAAAACTGACATGTAAAGTTATGGCCAACTTTTTTTCTGAATAATTTAAAACAGGACATTTTATCCGATTTAAATTTAAGTTTTTATAAATATATTTAAGGCTAAAAACATATTTTTTATTTAATATTAGTTTTATTTTTCCGTATTTTATATTTAATAATTACAATGGAATTAATTAATTTCTAATTTTAAAATACTGAGCGCATACATTGCCATCTAGCGGCGAAGAATTAAACCTTACTTAAAATTTCTTTTGGTCGATAGATGGCTGATTGAAATTATGACAGTTTATAAAAAATTTATTTTAAAATTACTTTTTGTTTTGATTATCTTAAGTCTAATTATTGTGAATAAAATAGTATACATGTTTCGTTGGTAAAGTTTCCACGCCTCGCGATATTGTTTGAACGAGACAGTACGTCGAGCTTGGCTTATTAAGATATCCTTTACCAACTCAACATGTAATACACTATTACAGTCATACTAGACTGTAAGATTGCATTTGCCAAACTGAAGAGTTTGATGTAAAACTGACAAATGTGACCCAGTATGAAATAAAATAATTTAAAAGCCGATACTCAACATTACAGATTTTCGAAAATCTGAATTAGCAGATTTTCCAGCAACTTACTTTGTAGTGCCACTGTAAATATATTTACTAAGCTCTGTAATCAATTAATACGTACTGTCATTAGTAATTGTAAAAAAATCATCAAAAAGTAATTAATCATAAAAATGAAACAATTTACGTGCTTGATTTACGATATTAAAACCCGCGTTCTATTCCCGGTTCGGGCAATTCTTTTGTAATAAAATATTTAATATATTTCATAAATAAACAATCTTTTTATAATTGTAATGTTTACAAAAAGAAATAACTTAATAACTTAAGGGATAATTTTATATAATTATGCTTTTTTATATTGTATTTATAAAAAGAATTATTTATAAGATAAACAACTCATTAAAGAAACAAACGAAAAAGGATAATAAGTGGCAATTAAAGAAGAAAAAGACATGAACAGACAGCATGGAAGGCGCATTGGATTTATAACTACAAAACCCCAGGTCTATTCCCGGTTCGGATAATTCTTTTGTAACAAAATATTTAATATATTTCATAAATAAACATTTTTTTATAATTATAATATTTATAAAAGAAGAATAATTATCTAAAATTATCCCTTAATTTTATAGTCGTTTAAACTAGAGTTCCTAAATATGAACAGAGCTCTGTGTTATTTAGAGTTAAGTCACGCATGTCAAATCTTCCTAGTGACATTTCACGTTTTAAACTATTTATTAGAAGATTGGTAATCATGAAAATTGGTTTAATAAATTAAACTGTCACTATGACAATTATATAAATCTGAAATTCTGTACAATTAATACTTTATTAAAAGCTGTGGTAAAATTGATATGTGTACTATAGTAGTTTTAAAAATTCTCTACAAACAGTAAATAAGTGATAATGTGCACATTAGAAATGTTTACATGCATAAAAATAAACATGACAGCATAACCTAAAATGTATAAGCTGACAGCTGCTGAATGTTGTCACTAAAGAAAAAAGTATCTCTGTTTCAGATAGCTTAGTTTTGGCCTAGAAAGAGATAGATTTTGACATGCATGTACTAACTCTAAAATAAAACAGTTCAAATTTTCATTTAGGAACTCTAGTTTAAACTATAAAAATACAACTAAATAATTATGCTTCCCATATTAATATTTAATTGTAAATTATTTTTTTACGAACATTATAATTAATAAAAAAATATATTTATTTATGAAATATATTAAATATTCTATTAAAAAAAATTACCCGAACCGGTAATAGAATGGAGGTTTTAAAATCGTAAATCCAGCGCGTCTTCCAGTTGGCCATACTATCTGTTTATGTCTGTTACTTCTTCAATGAATGTCATTTATCTCTTTTTTTGTTTGTTTGTTTTTTATTATTAATTACTCATGGATGATTTCTTACAATTACCAATTACAGCACGTTCACTTATTATTTGATTAATATTAATTAATCAATAATTAATATTTATCATTTATGCATGTTATTTCTGGTAACACTGCCTAGGAAATCTCAATTTCTCTGAATCTATCTCTCTTCAAAATTAATGTGCGGTGGGGACCTAGTTCAAGAGGTTCCCCTTACTGCTGCCTCCCAGCAGATGGCTCAGGACTGTTTGAATATATCCTTAATGGTCAATCAGACTCATCACCATAATGTAAAACTTCAACTGCGACTTGACCATTAATAATTAATGATGCTAAATTAATAATTAATAAGCCGTAGATTAGTTGATAAGTTATGTGTTATAGTTGAAGTTTATTAGATATTTAGTAAATATGCTTCTATGCAATTTTCGAGATTGGCTGGTCATTAACGACCTTGGTCGATTTACTACAGTATACTATACACATATGTTTTCTTTCTTTTTCTTTTTAAGCTTTTAGACACATTTTCTTCATCGTCCGTTAAACTATAATCTGTAGCTTCACTCATTTTAATGGCTTAACAATAACCTAACTTAATACAGCGCATAGCAAATTTGATTCAGTTTGCACGAACGATGTTGGTGGTTAATTTGAAATTCACAATTCTTGATTTTTGAAAACAAATTTCAGTGATTAAAATAAAATTTAAAATTTAAATTAAAATATTGAATCATTTTCGTTGATTGTTTTAAATAAGGACAAACCCTGTCCTTTCCTATAACAAGAAAAGACGAAGGACACAGTTAGAAAGAAGTACTGTCCTTCAGAAAAAAGGTCAATTGGCAACCCTAGGGGCAATGCATAAATATCAAAGAACAAACAACTATTCGGTATGCATAACGATCATATTTTCTAAATAATTGATAATTGCTAGTTAATACAACTCTAAATAAACAAGTCTTGATTACATAGAACCAGCGATTAAGCAAAGCAAACGTGCTATACAAAATATTAACAAACAATTCATACTTACTGTATTTAAAATATTTAATAGGTTTTCTAAAGCAGGTAGCTGCGGTATCAATTTCTGCACTACCTTTGAAAATGCCTCAAATATAGAATGATCATAAATGGATGTTAAATGAAAACTAAGATGAATTTGATCATAACCTAAAAATTTTCTTCTTTTTAATCAAAAACGATCATTTATAATTATTTACAACCATACCAGCATCCGATAAATCATCAGTAGCCCTTTGATGAATATCCCTTTGAGATTCCATTTTAAAATCATCACCTAATCCATCGACTTTATGAATAAAAACTTCAAATTTAATATTAGGATTTACTTTATACGCTTTCGTTACAGTTAAATTCAATTTGTTCAAAGCCTCCATATAGTCATCCTTAAATTAATTTAAAAAAATTATAATTTAGTATTGATAACAGCTTTTTTAGTTACTAACCTGCGCATCAATTACAAATACTAAAGCACCGCATCCACCAAAGATCATATCCGAATCAAAAGTTGAATCGAAAAAGTCTATTTGGCCAGGAAAATCCCAAATTTGAAATTGCACAAAACTAGAATTGTTTATGTCATCTTTAACTATTTTATTTGTACTTTCCAAGAATAAAGTCTCATTCGGTGACATTTTATGGAACACTACTTTTTGTATCGATGATTTACCTGACCTAAAATATAAACACTCATCGATAGTTATTAATGTAACATGGTTTTCTTAACGAGGATCACCTCCTAAGACCCATGAGTAAAATTCTAGGTTTCTGTTCTGAGGATGACAGGTTGCCATCGTGTTCACCCTCGAATGTACCATAACCAAATTCCTTCGGAAATGATCCTGCATGACCATCAAATGCACCCACCTCTTCGTCGTCTTGATATGACGACTAAAAAAAACGAGATTTTTGAATAGTAAGAATCATAAAAGACATTTTTATAACATGTGTCAAAAAAAGTAACCTAAAAATTGCGTTGCTATTTACCATTGTGGCCAGTTGGATACTGATGCTGGAACTTTCTTAATAAAGGTCTATATTAGTTGTTGAATGTTAAAGTTCTTTGTACTATCACATTTCAATAAATCATAGATTATTTGTCAACAACGATTAATATCATATGACACGAGACCCCAAGCAAGTGTTTAGTTTGATACACACTTACAGTGACCTGTTTTACAACCGTCAACATTTTTATCTCATTTCTGATACGATCAGAGGCGTATCACAAAAAAGGTGTTTTATTACTAATATATATAAAATTTTAAAAATATATTCTAATCTTTTAGTGTTTAGGGATTCGTTTTTTTAATATTTCTTTTCAATTCGGTTTAGGTTCTGCTTGTCTATGTACTTTTGATCCTTGCAGATCTTAGCATTCCCTTTTTCCCTTGTTTTTACTTGAATTTTCTTTTATGCTATTTTCAATTTGCATTATTTTTATAGTGTTAATAATTACAAACTTTATCTAATATTTGCCAGAAAAGAAGAAAAACAAACACATCTGACATCAGTATACAATTATACATACGTACTACATTTTGAATTAGTATACAGAATGTAGAATCATTTCACGTATAATATATACAGGGTGGGGCAAAAGTCCCGCAACGGCCAAATATCTCCCGAGGGGAAGGTTTTTTAAAAAAATGTTTCAGGCAAAAGTTGTATGGCTTTGAAAGAGGAATCATTTGCATACAAAACCATCTCCCACCCCTTCACCCCCTCCTGAGGGGTGGGGGTAACTTTTAAATTTTAAATGGCCAACCCTATTTTTTTTTGCTGATTAATATTCTCTAAGAAAAAACAAGAACTTTTGTCCGAAAAATTTTTTTTTAAAAAGACGAATTTCGCGATTGACCCAACGAACAAACTTTGGATATTCAGCTTCCGTTGAAGATCAGTCGAGATCCGGACTAAGAAAACCTGCAATATCACTGGATGTTCTCCTCGACTTACAAGACCCACACACATTACCACTTGAGTTGAGTGTGCATCGCTAATCCAGGAGGTAAAATGTAAACGTGTGCACATTTTCAAAAATCATGTTTTTTTTCAAAAATTGTTCAAAAATTTTTTTGTTTATTTTTTTTCCTAGATTTTTTGCAAAATTCTAAGCCTTTTTTACCTCTTGTAATTTTTCTGAAAACCCCGTCATTTTCGCGTAAAAGAGTCGGAATATTTTGGAATATCCAAAGTTTGTTCGTTGGGTCAATCGCAAAATTCGTCTTTTTAAAAAAAATTTTTCGGACAAAAGTTCTTGTTTTTTCTTAGAGAATATTAATCAGCAAAAAAAAATAGGGTTGGCCATTTAAAATTTAAAAGTTACCCCCACCCCTCAGGAGGGGGTGAAGGGGTGGGAGATGGTTTTGTATGCAAATGATTCCTCTTTCAAAGCCATACAACTTTTGCCTGAAACATTTTTTTAAAAAACCTTCCCCTCGGGAGATATTTGGCCGTTGCGGGACTTTTGCCCCACCCTGTATAACAAATTCCTAGGCCTTCTAGCTTTCAATCTGTGATAGCCAACTTTTTTAAATTCTTCTGGCTGCCAATGTTGCCATATTGGATTTTCATACCAATAGACAGACAAAAAGATTATCTTTTTAAATTGGTAACCAACATAATCTTTTTCTTCCAAAATCTTGCTGAGATTTGAAAATTTGTGCAAATAATTTATAAAATCGTGAATCCTTTGAAAAACAATTAAAACTGACAAATAAATAAAGAATTTATTTAATAATAGACCTAACAGGTTGCATTCTAGTGGTCTACGTGTAGTTTTTTTATTGGCAAGTTGTTAACCGATGAAGAAAAGCGTTGTGTATGCAATCCGGACATCTTCCCCTGAAAATCGCAAATGCTTTCGATTCTATTCCGAGGCAGAGTATCCAAACAGCAGTAGACAAAATGAATTTGGTATCATAAATAACAGCGCACACTTTGAACAATGCAAATAATTATATGGTGTTTTAATTTATTATCTTTTTATCTTTAGACCAATAAAATGTCTGCAGTATTCAAGGAGCTTAAATAGCAATTAGCAATGCAATCTGCCCCTATTGTTTAATTGTTTTTTAAATCATTAACGATTTTATAAATTAGTTACATATACTTTCGAATTTCAAGGTTTTTGAAAGAGGAAGGTTATATTCGTTACCAATTTGAAATAGTATATTAAAGTACTAATTTCATAGGACACGTTTTTAGTGCACGCATCTAAGATTAGAAAGTTGGCAACACTAAAAATTCCAATTCTGCATTTGTTTTTCAAATTCACTGCGTAAATAAGTTTGACATTAAAAACAGCTCCAAAATGGCTTAATTTGAATAAGCAAATAGAAAAAGGTTTTTTATTTGTCTCCTTAATGCTGTGAAAATCCGATACGACGGCCATGAGAAAAAAATTGATCATCACAGTTTAAAATCTAAAAGACCTATGGCCGGTTTCACAAAGCTTGATTAAGTTCCGATTAACATAATTGTCATTAAATTCGAAATTCAGAAATTTCATTGGCTGATATTTAACAGACCTTGAATTTTACCCAATTATATTTCTAGTTTCAAATTTAATCACAATTAAGTTAATCAGAGTTTAATCAAGCTTTGTGAAACCGACCACTAGAGAATTTTTGTCAATGCCATTCAACTCATCAGAGTGGTTAAAAACAAATAGTTTTCAAGTTTGATTGAAATAACAGAATTCAATGGTAGGAAAGGTGATATTTTTTTCTGAAATCACAAGTTTTAGTTTTATCTGAACTTGTGAAGCAATATCTTAGAGAGTGGCATATATGCAGCCCTTTGTACTTTTTAAATATGTAGTAATACATTGCCAATTTTCTAAATAAGTAATGACGACATTTCTTTGAAGGCGTTGTGACGGTAGCAGATTGATAAAATTAAATAAAAGCATAAAAATAAAAGCAAAACGTTTAAAACGTACAATTCTAACCGACATTATCAAAAGATCGTACAAAAGATGAAAGACTAAAATAAAAATACTTAAGGTATTCTCGATTACTACAAAAACTTTCAGGTTTTATAACATCATCCTCAGTAACGTTATATTACTTAAATATATGAAGGATGTATAGTTAACCAACAGTTCTGTAATAACACCATATAGTGTTACTTAAACTTATAAAAGATTACTATGGGTAATATTACAGTTTCCAGTCTTTATATAAGTATTTACTGCCTTCCACTAGCACGGTATATGCCAAAATAAAAGGAAGATATCTCACTGAATAATCAGATCATCCTGATGTAATAAAACTAAAATAGAGACCCGACACCGAAGGATTTGAAAAGAAACTTCCTCCAAGTTTGAAAAAACTCACTAACAATCCTCTAGTCAATACAAATATCAATCATAACCTACAATGTGTATGACTATCCACTTAGATGCGTATTAATCATGCACATTGATATATCAATTCACATGTATGTGTACAGAGAGTGCATATCCAACAAACTTTTTTAGTTAGGTATATAACAGGAACCGCAAGCTTATGATCACTAACTTACTAGTGATCGTAGGTTTGTGGTTAATATTATATAAATAACATGTTCATCTTTGATTCTGTTTGTTAGTATTTTGCTAACAAATACTCCGTTTTATTTGAAAATTGCTGAAACTGTTTTCTATTTGGAGCAAATGGTACATCTTCATTTTTATTTTGTTTGTCTATTTCATATTTATCTGCTGTTTTTCTAAGCTTTCTAGTAGTTATCACATCAGGCACACCTACAAGAATTTCTTCTTCATAAAAAGTTTTTCTATTAGTTTTCATTGTTCACTGGAAAAAAAAGTACTGTTAGGTGTATCTGGAAACGAAGAAGAAAATTATCATCATTTTTCTATAAATTGCTTACATGAAAACAAGTACATATAAGGAATCCTAAGTGGACAAAGAAAAAATCTCTCGTTCTAGTCTCAAACATCCGTGCTGTTCAGCCAGTTTGATATGTTGCAACTGTGTATCAACAGTGAAGAAATATACCTTTTTAAATCCAGTTCACTAATTTTTTGCAACGTATAGTTTTCTCTCTAGCACTTTAGAAATCAATTTTTTTTCTGGGAAAAAACCTTTAGCTTCAACAACTTCACTACAACAACTCCTTGAAAAATTTTGCTAAGACAACTATCTGGATACTGCTGCGCTCTGAGGAGAATATAATGATGGGAAAAACGTATTGTCTCATTCTTCTCTTGTTTCTATACCTCTCCCCTACAGCATACATATTTAAATATCTCAGACAATTATTTCAATTATCGTACGTGTACACTTTCACAGAACTACAATAGCTAATACGTACTCAGTTAACTGTATCTAAATGACAGGGCTTAGTTTTGGTCAGGTTTGTATGTGGTCGTCGTATTGGAGTTCCTAAATGGTTATATGCTGTGGATGTTACATTCCAATAGGTATGCATCCCAGCATCTTCAGTTTCTCCAGACGAGACACAACGCTTCTTAGAAATAGTTGAAAATCTCCCACCTGGGAGTCACTATAGCAATGATTCCCATCCGTCCATTCAATTAATTGCTCTTGTGGTCAGTGTTATTAGCATCTCTATTCAACCAAATCTTCCAGCGATTCCAGAAATTCTGAGAAATCTTTAACATCGTTCCAAATTATTTCAGCAGCTGCTAAAATAGAATTATTTTTGTCTTCTTCAATATCATCACGGCAGTGACTGAGGTAGTCTTGCATATAACATATAAGCAGCCGTACTTTTAAAAGGACTATCTACTTCCAAATGTGATCATCTGCCAAAGATACAGAAATATTTTTGTCGTGGAACAGATTAATGTCAGGTGTAAAACTTAATAGAGTGTAGATCGCATCTCTTTGGATTGGGCTTTACCTGAACCTGAATAAAATGTTCTATAAAACAGGTCTTGAATGTATAAATAGATTTATTGTATAAAGTAATAATTTTATGCATACACAACAGCTTAGTTTCTAAAGACTTAATGATGTAAATAGAATATGTACAATAAATAAGTAACAATACATTTACTTTAAAGCTTTATTATATCTCACTAAAATTAAAAGACTAGTGATTGTGAAGATGATGATGATAGTGATGGAACACGACGCCTCCTTCTCCTTAACCTACTCGTTGATTCAAGATTAGGCGGAAGCATCCTTTCCCAAATCTCCTCTCTTTTTCTATGCAGTTCTTCAACTTCTGTATCGCTTAAAAATAAATCTTCATCATCAGCATCCACGTACACATCTTCCCCTGCTTTATATCTCTAGACAAATTAATTAGTAATTAAACAAAAAAAGAAAAACTAATACAAAATTAAATGCTCACCTGATACTTTATCTTTCTGAACTGATCTTCATTCTTAGCCCAGTTCTTCAAAATCTTCCAAATTTCTACAATACCATAACCAATAGTGTCATCTTTAAAACGAAAAGATCCGTTAGTATAAAACAGAGAATAGATCTTCAATTTATAATTAGCTGGTATAGAATCTCGTTTAATCAACCAAGAGCCTCTTCTATATCTCAGGCTGATGTAGAACATAACCCGTCTGGAAACCAGTCGTGCTACTCTACATGGTTGAAAACTAAATTTAATTCTCTTTGACGTGAATCTAATAAAACTAATTCCTTTAAGGTTAAAGATTGAGCTTTCTTCATCTTTATTGTTGTCAAAATATTCTTGGAATTCCAATTCACGTTCCAGTTCTGTTCGGTGAGCCCTCTCTTTGTCTTTTTCCTTTTTGGTTTTCAAGTACTGTTCTGAAACAAAAATGTACTTGGAGTTATGTGTATTTATAAGCAAAATATACAGTGTTATTTTTGAAATAAAGTTTGTTATTAGGAGTAAAACGTAAAAGTGTACTTTGTGTGGCAAGCCTGAACGTCTTAGAACGTACTGTAATAGCAAGTAGTATTTTTTAACTTTTTTTCAAAATTTCCCTTGTCTCCCTCTTGCCCTCTTCCCGTTCTTCCCCATCTGATTCCTTTTTTTACTTAGACAGAATATCGGCGCATTAAAACTGTCGTTAAAGTGACAGTATAAAATGCCCGACCAATCAGTTTGTGTGGCCGAGCACATTTCTGGATGTGGAAGCAGGAGGGTACCACTACTCCGACATGCCGCAAAAGTCTTCCTTGGGTATTATCCCCAAGCTACAGGGCTACAATACCGTTGCTGAGGAACTATACCTGAACCTAACCAAAAACGGGAAGCACTTGGTTACCCCTAGCATTTACATAGGTTAATAATGTAAGTGTAGGTGCCTGTTCCCGTTAGGTCCTAGTACTAGTGTTAAATTTGTAAAGTTGACATACAAAGCTCAATATGGCAGTAACTAGCTTAGTCATGACCTACTTCAATTCTTTTTAAGCTATACTAAAACAGAGAGTCAATTGCGAGATTGTACTAGCACCCCTGACCTAAGGACTACCAATGTAGGATAATTGGTAATCAAGACTGACTTAATTTGCTGACTTAATCTGCCCTCCAAAGCACGACAGGTTGCTATTTCCGTACAATATATCCTTTACCCGTCCAATTTCTGACCTCCCTTTCTTAATTTTGAATATACCGTTTGACCAGTATTTACAGCTTTGAGTTAAGATGATTTAGTCTGAAAGTGTAACCAAACGTACTGTTATGATATAGGCCTCCCGAATTACATGTATGCAAGATGTGTTGCCTATCTTCCAGGCGAAAGAAAGATATCACAATTTTTTATATTAAAACAATAAAATTTTGCATTAAATATGTTGAGGATATACACTACAACACTGTGAGTAGATAGGGGATATTTTAAACAGATTCTTCACTTAAATTTCACAAACTCAATTTTAAGATGAACGATTTTCTGTCGTTGGTTGATATTTTGAAATTTAGATATTTTGAAGCCATTTTATGGCATGTTTTTACCTGAAAATTATTAAACGCGTAATTGAGAAGGTATACACAAGTATTTATTACTTTATTTACAGTTTTTATTATTGAATTTCAAAAAATGTTCTATTTCTTTGGCGATTCATAATTTTCCATAGTAAATGGATATTTTTCAATGTTATTTGAATTTCTAAAAGTAAAATATTTTACTGCAATATTGTTAACCAAGTTCTAGGGTGCATTTGACACTAGAATGTTAAAGTGGGGAACTATTTATAGAGAAGGTTTAGGCCTTTGAAATCCCAAAATTGTAACGATTCAGCATGAACTGCTACAATGTTAAAATTTAGTTTATATTTATAATTTTGGTGTCAAAATTTATGTAATTTTTGTTTGATGGGATCTTAGGATTTATTTTATGTTAAGCAAAGGATGTAGCAAAATGTTAAAATGGTTTTATTTGAATTTTTGTAAAGTAATGATTGAGAGAAAATTCAAGATGGTTCTCAATAAATCCTAACTTTAAATTTCATTTTGATAGCCATGCTAGCTATCAGAATAAAGAAAAAATTCTCATCTTTCATTATATAACATTTGTTTAATTTATTATTAACAATGTGGTTATGAACATTTTAGTGTAAAAGACACTCTTTTGTTTCTAGTAACTTACTAAATTAATCTAGTTCCGATCTAGGAAAATCACAAGCGATTCGCAATTGTTTTCCAATTATTATAAAAACAGCACGGAAATTTGGTTACTTTCTCTTGAATTTCCATACAGAGCAGAAGTCATGTCAGTTTGTATGTTATTTTGTTAAAATTTGGAGGTTATGTTGGAGAATCTTACGTCACTTTAACTGTCAACAAAGTGAGGTTATGACATATGTCATCTTGTTTTTCAATTTTTTTATAAGTTCCTAATAATTTAATTAATAATAATTATAATGAACAATCAAAGTGAACTAAAAGTGAAATAAAACAACAATGAAGTGTTGATGTGGCGTACAGACTAATCTCATAAATTGAAGGTACTTTTTGGAATTTTATTTTGAATAGAACGAATTAAAGGAAGATCATGGAATCTTGTTGCAAATTTTTTTTTTTTTTTTTAACTCCATTTATTAGCAATCTGCCCAAGGGCAATAAGCTCATGTTGTGATCAGAAAATGACATGTGTAGATTAGTCCCAGCGAACCTTACTACTTACTAAATTACATAATTCTTACTAAATTACATAATTGATATACTATAATACTATATCTAAGCGAAATTAAATAATTTAACTAGTGAATGTTTATTAATCACATAAATCTGTCTTTTAAGTCAGAGGGTGTGAACCTTTTGAGGCGTCTTGGCACATCACTTAGCCCAAATACCTGGTTTGCTAATGCATTTGGATGCACTGACATTCTTTCCCGATATTTTTCACTGCACTGATAGATTACATCTTTGATTGGGATAATTGGTATGTCTCGTTGAAGCACAGCGTTTGACACATAGTAGGGAGCGTCGACAAAGGCACGAACCACCTTGTTTTGAAACCTCTGCAATATTTCAATATTGGAGTTGCTGGCTGTGCCCCAGAGTTGTATGCCATATGCCCAAATGGGCTTTAGGATGGCTTTGTATAAAAGTATCTTGCTCTCTAGGGACAGTTGTGACTTACGTCCAATGATCCAGTACATTTGGTACAATTTTAGCCCTAATTGTTTCCGCTTGGAAAAGATATGCTTCCTCCAGGTGAGCCGTCTGTCCAGATGCATTCCTAGATATTTAGCATCTTCAGCTTGTGGGATTTGCCGATGATTAATCGTAACTGGTGTGCATGTTCCTGTTCGCGTAGTGAATGTGACATGCACAGACTTTAATTCGTTGGCCTTGATCCGCCACTTCTTGAGCCAGTTTTGTATTTTATTGAGATTTACCTGCAAATTCCTAGATGCTGCTGTAGGGTCAACGTGAGAAGCCATGACTGCTGTGTCGTCAGCATATGTAGCTGTAGTTGTTAGTCTTGTTGTAGGTAAATCTGCGGTGTAGAGTAGATACAGCGTTGGGCCTAATACGCTGCCTTGAGGGACACCAGATTGGATAGTCAGAAGGTCCGAATATTCATTATTTTGTTTAACAAGAAAGTGTCTGTCACTAATATATGATTTAAGAAGTAAAAAGTGAGGAAGTGGTAGATACTTTTTCAACTTGTATTGCAGTCCAGTGTGCCACACCTTATCAAAGGCTTGAGATATGTCCAGAAATACTGCAGAGCAGTATCTTTTTGCATCAAGGTCTCGATTTATTTTGTTTACTAGCCTATGGACCTGCTCTATTGTTCCATGTTTATTTCGGAATCCAAACTGATGTTCTGGTATAAGATGTTGTTGATCCAGAATTACTTTTAGTCTTTTTATATATATTTTTTCAAATACCTTTGATAAGACAGGCAAGAGACTTATTGGTCTGTATGAGCTAGTTTCTTCAGGTTTTTTTCCGGGTTTCAATACCATAATTATTTGTGCCACTTTCCACATGCTAGGGAAATAGTTGAGTCGAAGTATCGCATTGAAAATGAAGGTTATTAATTTAAAACATCTTGCAGGTAATTCTTGCAACACTTTGGCAGTGATTAAGTCGAAACCAGGCGCTTTCTTGGTTTTAATTTCAGACCTGATTGTTTTAGTTACCTCTTTTATTGTTGTATTGTTGTGAGGTAAATCTAATTGGAATGGAGTTTCAAGAAAGTTTTTAATTTCATTTTCTTCGTCAATGGTTGCTTCAGAAGGGTGTGGTTGGAACACTTTTTGGAGGTGTTCAGCAAAAACTTCAGCTTTCTCCTTGTCGTTCCTAGCCCATTGATTGGTAACAGTTTTAATGGGAGGGTTGTGCTGAGTTGGTCTTTTTAATCTTCTCGTTGCTTTCCATAGAGAATATTCGGTCGTTTCTGTAGCCGTTAAGCTTCGTAGATAATCTTGCACACCTTGATTTTTGATGTTCAGCAGAATTTCTTTTAATTCTTTTATTGCCTTGTTGAGCTTACTTTTGGTTTCTGCAGTTCTAGATTTTTGCCACTGTTTTCGCAGTCGTCTTTTTTCAATAATTTTCTGTTTAATAGTAATTGGTACTTTTTCTGTTTCATGGGTAAAATGTGAATCTGGAGTAGCATACCAGGCTGCTTCTTGAATATTTTTGGTTAGTTGTTCTACCGCCACATCAACGTCTCTATTAGTTTTTAATGGGAGATCTAGTCTTATTAATTTATCCATTTTTTGCCTAAAAAGGTCCCAGTTGGTATTTTTGCTGTATAAGGATGGATGTTTATCTTTGTTCAAGATTTGAGAATAGATGGTAATTTTTACTGGTGAATGGTCAGACGATAATTCTAAGCAAGTTTCTGCCTTACTTTTCTTTATATCGATGCCTTTCGTTATGCCAAAATCTAACAGATCCGGTAGTTTTTCTCTATCCGATGGCCAATATGTTGGTTCACCTGTTGATATATACTTCAGGTTGTTATTATCCATGGCCTTAAGCAATTCCCTTCCCTTGGTATTTGTTAATCTTGAACCCCAAGTTTTATTTTTGGCGTTATAATCGCCGCCTGCTATAAATTTGTTACCTAATGTTTTAAAAAACATCTCGTAGTCTTCTTTTTTATTTTTGTGCTTAGGTGGGCAGTATACTGCCGAGATGGTGATTGGGCTCGTTCCATCTTCAAGGGAGATGCTAGTGGCTTGCAAAAAATCTTTAGAGAATTTTTCTCTTTCATAATGCTTGATACTATTTCGAACTATTACTGCTGTCCCACCATGTGCCTTATTATCTGGGTGTTTGGTTGTGTATATTTTATATTTAGGTATCCTTATGTAATGTTTATCAGTAAGATGTGTCTCCGATATTAGCATAATGTCTATGTTGTGGTCTGTTATGAATGTTTTTAATTCTTGAGCGTGTTGATGTAAGCCATTGGCATTCCAGATTACGATCTTATAATTACTTTGTACTGCCATTAAGCTAGTTTACTGATGACTGTGGTTAGTAAATTAAGCATAGTGCTTATTTGCTCGGTCAGCTTAGTTATGATTTCTTCAAGCTTGTTAAGATTGTTGGTTTGTTGACTGTTTGCGAGTATTGTTGGATGGTTGTTATTCTGTAAATTATTTTTGATAGCTTGTACATAAGTCATATTTGGTTGTATTTTTTGGGTAGGAATAAGTGTTTGAATCATCTTTTTTTCCCTGAGGGCTGGGTAAAGCCGTTGTTGCAATTGTTTATGTACAATGCAGCCTCGATAGTTAGCAGGGTGATCACCACTGCAATTGGCACATTTTACTTTGTTGTCCCGAACTTTCCGTTCACATTCCATTGTCGGGTGAGTACCTGCACATTTCACGCATCGTGACATTTTGCGACAATAATTTTTAGTGTGGCCGTATTCTTGGCATCTTGCACACTGGGGAATGATTCGCTTAGCATGAGGAGGTTCGAATTTAATGATATTTTGTTCTAATTTTGTAATATTGTATATTTCTTTATTATTCTCATTAGGTTTGAGATCTATGAACCATATGGGGAGTTCTATTTTAGTAACTTTGTGTTTCATTTTATATATATTTACCACTTCGTGTCCTTTTTCTTTCAGAGCTTCTTTAATACTCTCAGGTGCTGTAGAGGGATGGATACCTCGTAGTACCACTCTAAAGCTTTTTTCAGTTTTAGGCCTGTAGGTGTGATACTCAGTTTTCTTTTCATCGAATATTTTAATGACAGCTACGTAATGTTCTGCTCTTTGTAATTGTATTTTTACTGTTTCAGGACCAAGTGTTTTTACTATGTATTCATTAGGTGCTATTTCGTTTAAAGTTTTGTGTATATGTGCGATATATCCAACATTATAGACAGTTATAGGTGGTGGTTTAGGGACTGCTGTTATTTTTATAGACTCGTTATCATTTCCCTCGGTTTTGTCTTCCAACAGCTGGTTAAATCGATTTGTTGTATCAAATGGTTTTTTTAACCAGTATTCGGTAATTTTTGTTTGTTTTCTGCTAATTGTCTCATCTGGACTTCTTATACGTTTTTTATTTATTACAGTTTGCCATCCATTCCCTGCTGACGTTGAGCATTCCTGTGAGGTGCTAAGGAAATCTGAATTGTTAGGTTGATAATTTTGAATTTGATTTGCAAAAGGCATTGTTACTTGCGGCTGGGGGAAGTGAAGGCCCATTGTTTGCATTTGCTGAATTGGAGCCTGCATTTGTTGATATGACATTTGTTGGTTCGGATCATAATAAATTGATTGTGATGGTGCTGTTGGCACCGGCATATAATACTGGGAGCCAGCCATTTGGCTGCTCACCTTATCTAGGTTTATTTTTATTCACTATATTTATATTCTTTTTAATGTAATTTAAATTTAATTTAAATCTGTTTGTATAAATACACACTTATCTTATCACGGCGTCCACATGAACCCGATAAGCTCTTTTAGTATCACTCACAACCACTTTCAATACACGTCTTTGCTCCATGAAAGTAAAATGAGTACTTGTGCAAACAACCGTTGTTGCAAATAACCGAATTATTTTATGTACTCACGTCATGGAAGATACATGTTGCATCTTTAATAATTATAATTATCTTCAAAATCGCAAATAAAATCAATTTAAAGTGTGATCTGGAATGCGCCCATCTTGTCAAAAAATAAGCAGGTAATTTTACCAACCATAACAGGAATCTGCTAATCTTCAAGTTAGGGCGATTAATTTTTTTGTGTTGCGCCAAATAATTTTAAAATTTAATTAAAAAATACTCCAATTTGCAATTTTTAATTTTTTTTAATAGTAATTTAAGATTGTTGGATTGATCAGATAAGAATTAAAAAGAACAAAGAGAATTAGAATGTCTCTTATTTTGTTAAATCTACTTGACACCAAGTATTAATTGATTTTGTTTCACATTTGTTTAATTGATTCAAATTTAAGATGTTAATGACTGTTTTCGTTTCTCTCCAATCAATTTAAAATTTTTATTTCTTTTGTGTGTTCATAAATAAAATTTATTCATTTAAATGTTTAAAAAAAATGTATTTATGTATTTATTTGTGTTTGGTCCATTAACAATGTTTTGCAGATTTAATTTTAATAGCTTCCTAATTAATTAGCGACCCGCCTGATTTCGTCTTATGCATATATGGAACTTGTTTTCCAGTTTATAAATTATAGCCAAAAAATTTTTTTGAATTTTAACAATAATAATTGTTTTTTATTTTGGAATTTATAACCTTTCATCTTTCATCAAGTGTTGGAGGGTTTATTATTTCCAACAATAAATATTAATCAAGCCCCATGGTCTCAATATATCATATAATACAGCGCCCGAACGCAGTGCTTTTTTTTCTTATTGACAGTATATAACAATACAGTATATCATATCAGTACTACATATATAGAAATTATTCGGATTGACATGAACGGCTACAGTGTCGATTTGATCAATGGTCCTACCTCAAAGTCTTTTTATTAATAATTTTCTTTTATGTCCGGTCGGGCGATTATGACCTATTTAGCGGCCTGTTTTTAGAGCGTAAGTTGCTAAATTAGAGCTCTAGGGCTCTAAAACTTTTTAGAGCCCTCTAGAAAAATAGTTAACCTTGTTTACGCCGTCTCCATAGTAACAGCAGTAATTAATTATATACCATTGCATCTACCTACTTGAAGTTTTATCACTGCACCTACCTACGTGACGTTTTGCACTTATAATTATTTTTATTTTAAAATTAAATATTAATTTAAACTTAGGCCGGACATAAACTAACGTATGCATTTCGGGCTTAATTAGTGTTTTAGAGCCCTTTGTCGTCTTAGCGCCTTCGGCTTTCGCCTCAGGCGCTAACTGACTCTGCGAACTCTAACACACTCAATTAAGCCCTTAATACATAATATACTATTATAGATTTCTGAATGGATTACCCACCAGCAACTTAAGAATTTATATTTGTAACCTGTTTTGTAACAAATATTTGTAATATTTGTAAGCAAGTAATTTGATTATTGCTAAATCATTTCTTCTTTATGTATTGGTAAAAGATTGAATGCTTATCACGTTTTATTGTTTACACTGTTGCCAAACTTTTATAAAGAATACTTGTTCCCTTTTATAAATATAACCTTTTAAATATAGAAGAGTTTTCTTTATCATTCACTTTTAACACGCCCTTGAACACCATCTCATCAATTATCTTTCGGACCTTCCTGTGATGACCTTACTGCAATGATTTCCTTTCAGGTGGAGCACGATGACAATAGCTTTCACTTTCCTAAAGATAAGTCAACTAATGTTGCCTTTTGTTTGTTACTGGAGAGCTTCCATCCACTTTTATGTACTTCTCCAATTACCAACCTTACCGCCTGTGTGTAGTATAATTAAGTGAGTATCACTAGTAAGTGAAAAATTTAAGAACGTTCTAAAATATGAAATGTTACTAGAGAAATATGACATACGAGACCTAACTATAAGTAACACAATTGAACAGTTCATATTTATGAACTTTTGCCCTAAATACATTAGGTCAGTCAATCTATATATGTTACCTCTTTGGATATGTTTTGTATGTTGGGGCCCTTATTAAAAAGCTAAGTTTTTGACTGACGCGCCACCTCACGTGCCCTACATTGAGAAAACAATGAGAATTTCGACCTTTTTATTATCTTCGCAGAATATCTCAAAAACTAGGTGTTTTACGGTAAAAGTGAGTAGTTTTAATTTTAAAGTAGACTAAAAATCTTCTACACTTTGAGTGGAGAACGACGTTTCTAAACCCAATAGTTGCCGACATACAGCTCTTTAAAGTTTGGGTAGTTTTGAAATCAATCGGTTTAGTTACTAGTTAAAAAAGATTATAATCAAAATATAACAAACAAACGCAGTAACAAAAAAAGTTTTAGAATTTCAGTCGCTTGGAAGAACCGAGAGTGATCTTTTCTAGTTTTCTACTCACGATATCATCCTCGAACTGTTCAATTTCGAAATCATCACTTTCTGCTTGCTCATCTAATTGCTCAATTATTGATGGAGTGTCTACGTCTTCGGTGTCACTATCGACAAGAACTCCGGACGATTTTCTTTTGCAAAATATGTATATCAATGAACAGTTGAGCCCTGATTCTCTGCACCCACACGCATTGCGGCATCCTTTTTTGCAGCTACATGAAATGAATTTAAGAAGGGATTCAGTAGCTGGATCCTTTTCTGTTTTTTTAGGAGGGAAATCGAGTGAAGACGTAGACACTACATCAATAAGATGAGCAAGCAGAATGATTTAGAAATTGAACAGCTTGAGGATTATAATATAATCCGTTCTCTATTCACTATATTATAGTGAATAGAGAACGTAAAGAGGTCACTCCCGGTCCTTCCAAACGATGGAAATTGTAAATTTTTCCGGTTACGGCGGTTTTATGTTATATTTTGATTATTATTGGGACGCGCCAAATATTGATCTGCATTCTGTCGGAATTTTATTTTATATTGTCATATTGGAAGGTTTCAAGGTTATGTTACAACTAACGTATGCATTTAATTGGTTGCATGCACGGTTGCATGCACGATTACATACCGTATATTGACGTTATTTTGTCTAATTCTGTTGCTCTACAACGCCATCTATATTTATTGGCGCGTCCTAATTAAATCGATTAAATTCAAAACTACTCAGACTTTGAATAGCTGTTGTATCTCGGCAACTATTGGATTTCGAAACGTCGTTCTGCACTCAACTTGTAGGAAATTAGTAGTCTTTAAAATAAAAAGTAACCGCTTTTGTCGGAAAACACATGGTTTCGGAGATATTCTGTGAAAACCAAAAAAAGGTTGAAATTTTCATGGTTTCTTCGATATGGCGGTGCGTGCGACAGGCCGCAAGGTCGAGAACTTGGAATAGCAACGACCACAACATACAAAACATATCCAAGAATCAGAACTGCCCAATCTTTTGCAAGATAAGGCCCTTTTTTCAGATACTTTGACTGGACTAGAGTTCCTAAATATAAACTGAGCTCTGTGTTATTTAGAGTTAAGTCACGCATGTCAAATTTTCCTAGTGACATTTCATATTTTGAAACTATTTATTTAAAAGTTGGTAATCATGATAAATAAATTAAACTGTCAATATGATATTTATCTAAATCTGAAATTGTTGAAACAGTTAATACTTTATTAAAAACTGTCGTTAAATTATTATATAGTAGTACACAATTGATATAAGTACTATAGTAGTTTTTAAAATTCTCTATAAACAGTAAATAAATGATAATGTGCACATTAAAAACTTTTACATACATAAAAATAAACATGAGATAAAGCATAACCTAAAATTTATAACTGACAGCTGCTACTAGCAGCAGCCGCAGACTAGCAGTCGGAGTTGATTGTGAACGAGCCTTGCTCCCAAATTGTCAAGTTTAGACAGTTTGAAATAAAAAAAATAGACATTGCAATTTGTCAACGTTTTAAAAGGTTTTTCACAACTCCAATTGTTAATTATTAAACTACTATTAATAAATATTAATTGGAGTTGTGAAAAATCATTTAAGCAGCAACTAATGGCGTGCACACTTTTGCTATCAGAAGGTTAATTATTAACAGTAGTTTAATAATTAACAATTGGAGTTGTGAAAAACCTTTTAAAACTTTGACAGAGAGCAATGTCTAGTTTTTTATTTAAAACTGTCTAAATGTGACAATTTGGGAGCAAGGCTTGTTTACAATCAACTCCGACTGCTAGTCTGCTGCTGCTAGATTCACTCCGGTTTAGTTTCTTCATTTTTTGGTTTAGGTATAGTGAGTGTATGCATACATCGTCTCTGAAATTACCCAGGACATACAAAAATGAACATGGGAAAAATGAATAAGATCAGAGCTTGCTGTGGCTTATTATAATAGGTACATCAAATTTTAACAAAGTGACATTTATTGTAAACAAAAGAATAAATTAAATATTACTACAAAGTCAAATTTTATTATTACCATAATTGTTGTTTACAGTGACAAAGTAATTTAACAATTATTTAAAAATTAAAAAAAAAACTTGATTATGGTAACACATATTAGTTTATCTTTCCATGATTCGATATTATTTAATATATATTGGTACAATCTGAAACAATAATTGACAATTATTATCTAAAATTATTTATTGGAGCAGTGAGAATTGTGTTTTTGAGAATAACATTTACATCAGTATTTCAAATTAAGGAGGCCACAGCAAACTCTGATCTTATTAAATGTTTCGCATTTTAATTTCTGTATGTTCCGGATGGCTTCAGATACCCTGTATTAGTGACTCTACCCTGTATAGTGCAACAGAGCCACTACAATCTACCGCATAATTAGTTTTAACAAAATACCGCGAGAGTGCAGATCGATCGTTGGCGCGTCCAAATGTAAACATTAAGGGCGCGTTATCGCCGCCAGTGTTAATAATAGGAAGCTTCAGAAACTATAAACACCTAAAGATGGCGCTACGGTCCGCAAAACGGAATTAATTTCCTTAAAACTAAAATTTGAAAATGTAATAATAGAAACATTATTTGATCGCATCGCAGTTCTCTGCTTTTAGTGTTGCCAGGCATGCGTGAACTTTCAAAATATTTTAAGCTTAACTGAAATTTTTAATTTTTAAATGCCAAGGGATAATTTAAGGTAGTTGAAATCAAAAAGGGGAATATAAAACTGCTAAATATCTTTCAAAATATCAGTTGTTCTTGCTGGTTTTAAGAAAAAGAAAAGTATTACTTTATTAAAATATTGAAAATATATATTCGTTTTAAGAAATTAATCAGGAATAATTGAAAGTGAAATAGTTTATTCAAAAATTAACCGTCACATGCTCTTAAGTAAAGCTAAACAACATTTACTTCGGGAATTTATTAAATAATAGTTAAAAGATTAGGAAAGTTAAATTACTTTTAAATGTCCCGCGAATATTACCACCCAATGCTTTCTGGTGCAGAAAGCGTTCAACTAAAAATGACTGATTTTCGTGCTGCCATATTTAAATTTCCGCGCCATGTACATCTATTTTTTTCAATCAATACTAAATTAGTAAGCAAAAGCATTTATCCATTGTCATAGATTTTGCTATTAAACAGTGTTATAATGGTTGTATTATGTTTAGTTTGGTTATTTTTTTAGAAAACGGTAATTCTACAAAATTGGCGATATTCGACTACGATTATATTTATTTTAGATATCTACTCCTTAACAGTTTAGCAATCGACATCAAACGTTATCTTGCTAAAAAACGATTATTAAAAGAAAACTGAATGAAAAACGTGAGCTATATTTTGACGCTAATATTTTGCACCATTAATTTAAATAAACACCAAGTGATTTCCAGTATTTTTTCTAATATTGGTAGATTATTAAACGCAGTCAAAATACGATAGATTTCGTAATGCCATTAATGGGTAAGTATTGATAATGAATTTCAAAAGCTGTGCGAAAATATAATTAAATGTAGTTTTTTAATTTAAAAATTTACAAAATCTAGACCCTAAAAGGACTGCAACATAACTTACATAACTGTACAGATAAATTAATCTTACCAATTCTTTCATCTTCACTATACGTAGTTTCATAATACGACCACATATCATCATCATTATACCAATATCGAGCCAAAGATTTATCAATCTCTGATACATTTTCATTGGTACTACTAGTACCACTCGTATTTCCATCGCCACTGGTTTCACTTTCTACACTCATGCTATTTTGATTTGTATAACATCAATAATCATAATAGATATAAATAAAATAAAGTCATTTTCAAATAGCACAACCGCAAGTTGACTTTTTAATATAACAATTTCTACTAACTTCAAAAATTGACAATCAACGTTAACTATACGAATATTTTTATAAATCGCAACATGTTTCGATATAAAAATAAGGTTGCGTAAAGTTATCGGTAAATACTACTACAAAAGCCAGCTGCGGGCTCGCCACAAAGACTAATCAAGTATAAAAACTGCAACTGCGTCAGATGTTTAAATTCATGTCAGGACCTTGAAGTAGCCTTTCTTTAAACTTGAAGAAAGCAACACCTTTTAAAAACCGGGTTCGTACATACAGAAATTATTTGTAAGAGAAATTTTCTTAATTCAATCTTTAAAATAAAGAATTAAAAACGTGATTAAATAAATGCTTGATATGGTATCGAGGTTGATAGGAATGAACAATAGGAACCAGCAGCAAATTATTACAATAATAAAATGAACTGATATTAATAAGGATAACAAATAGTTTAGTCATAGTTACTTTATATAAGCCTTTGTTTAGTAGGAAGTGTTTCAATGATATATTAAAATAAATATTAACTATTAAAGATAAGTGTACCTACAACTAATCAGAAATTAAATTTTTTAAATAACTTCAAGTTTCAGTTTCAATAAAGTATAACCCAATAAAATATTACTGGGTGGTTCCCTCACACAACCCCTTCAAAGTATTTCGGTGCTCAGAATCTACAAACATGAAATGAGGGAACTCGCCAATAGAAATTAATGTAACTTGGCAATGAGTAGGCATAGGGGCATTATTTCCCTCTAACAGCCAGAAACAGCCACCTGGTGTACCAAAAACTATTATATGATGGGGCTGGTATGACAGATTTGTAGTATGTAGAAATTACGGTCTGTTTGTTTTTCTGTATTTCATCGCACTATAGGAAGATGCCCCTATAAGGCTTTATATGTAGGAGAGCCCAAAGTTGGTCTGCAATCAACAAATATACCGAAAGAGTTACTAGGAGATATTCTGACAGAGGATGATCTCAGTAGCTATATGGAAGAACCCGAACATTGTAACGAGCATCTCCAAACTGAAAACCACGAAGATGATGGTATGACGCAAGAAGAAGACTCCGAGAACGTGCACAGCAAAATTCTATTATTTTAAATCGAAAAGTTGCAAAAAACGGCCAAGAAATGGCCGCAAAGAAATGAAAATGTCATTCGAGGCGAAGTTTTCGTCAATAGAGAAAGGCGCAACGGTACTCGTTGCTGTTCCAAAACTTGATAGAGCTCACTTAGATGACCGTAATATTCCAGGATTTATAATGGAAGTTCGAAGCGGTCTGTACTAAGTTGGAACTAGTGCTGGTATTCATAAACCATTGTGTGCAAGAAACCAAATTCAGCAAGTTGAAAACGTATCACTAAGTATTCAAGATATCCCTATAAGTAAGGAGATTTATTTTCGAGAAGCGAGTTCTAAGCATTCTCTTTACAATGGGCAAGGATTTCGCAAGTGCTCTTGTAAAAAATAATGTTCCACCAGGAAATGTGCATGTTTGCGTAAAAAGCAATTATGTGGCAGTAGATGCCATGGAATTATAACATGCAAAAATAAATAACATGTTACTCTTTTTTATTTTCAATTTTTTTATGCTGAAGAGCATAATGAATTTACGTTTTAAGCAGGTATTTATTTATTTTTTTGTTGTTTAAATAAATATGTAATATATTTCTATTTGTTTTTTAAGAGAATGATGTACTATTGTTATGTTCGATAATTCAGTCTAATAAATAATTAACTTCCATTCCAAACATGGGCAGTGTTTATTGATATCTTATTTGCCGACAGCACATTAAGTCATTTACTATCTGCCTGTTTTAAAGAACGGCATTTAGTAAATAATACCTAGGCATATAGCAAAATCGCATAAATTTATTCTCGTTTTGCTATCTGCCCCGTCACTTAGTAAGTGACTAGGCATATAGTTATTTGCCGGATTTGACTATCTGCCTTCGACATATATAAAACAATCATCTTTATTATTCGAAAACCAATCAACTCAACATCAACGAGGAAACTTGAGAAACACAACAGTTGAGTAATTTTGGCTCGAGTGATGACTCATTATATGATATGTATTACTATTATTATTATTATGGCTCATTATATGGGTATTATGATATGTAAATACGACAACCCATTGTGGGACATGACCCATTGTGGCTTACTTTCCCCTACACTTAAATCATAAGAAAGTGGCAGTGTACTGCCACAGATTATTAACAGATAAGCCTCTTGAAAATAAATACGCTTACTTTGTTGGTTAGTACGTGCTACTGCAACAGGTGGCGTGCCAGAGCGCTGTGCAACCAAGGTCCGTAGATGCAAAGCAAGCTTTGAAATATAGGTCATCTCATACACTTCCACTATCAGTAGCGCGAAAATGGCGGAACATGTTAATTAACTTGAAAACAGAAATAAGCGACAACTCGACTTGTTTTCAGTTGGGTACTAAGCGTTAATTCAACGTTTTAGAACGTCATGCGCCTCATATGACGATCGTGTCGGCTTTGATAGCAGCCGTATTGCAACTTTTACTAAGCGCGAAAATGGCGGCATTGCGATGACCTATATTTCAAAGCTTGCTTTGCATCTACGGACCTTGCTGTGCAACTACATTTGACCATACAAATAATGAAATAATATATTGATATTTGCATAGTATAATTATTTTCTCAACGCAGGATATATATCGATATTTTTCTAGTTTGATTAAATCCTATAAGTTATATTCATATCGCCCTTTTTTATTCTGTTAAGATGTTTATAATAATCATGGTGAGCCTGGTATGAACATAATCCGATTGTACCTATTCTTTTCTCTCCGTTTGTATAATATAAAATATATATTCCGCGTCAGACTGATTAGTATCGTCATATGTACCGATTGTTATATTTCCGTGAATATTTGAGTTTTCACCAATACACAGGATAAATTTTTATCTCTAATTTTATATATGGCGTTTTATATAGAGCAGGAGTCTCACGATAATTTATACATATATTGTCTTTGAATATTCTAAAACAGATAAAGAACCCTGAACCCTTGTTAGGAATTTTAAAAATAACGAAACTTTTATTGAATCAGCTAAATAGATAGTGTACTTATAAGTGAATCTCTAAATAACGAATGCGTTAACAGAACTCCTGCATTAATATACATAACGTTTCATCGTGTTTTTTCAAAACACATTTCATTGTAAAAGAATAAGAATAATTTCAATTTTATTTATCAGGCGATATACATTATATTATTTTCATATATTAGTATGCAAAGTTATCGTTACAATAAAAAGTAAAATATTTATCTGATTTATTTCTCCAGGTTAAGTCTTCAGGGTTCTCATAACTGGAGATATTGCAAGAGGTAACTACCCTGTGTTTCAAAGTTATAAAGACGTATTACAAACATATGTTATAGACTTATATTTCGAAGGTAATAAATAATTAACTTCCATTCCAAACATAATAATAATAATAATAATAATAAATGCCTTTATTTATACTCCCAAAAAGACAAAACTAAACATATATATTCTTAAATAAAATAATACATGAGGCGAAGTTCAGAGCCTGTTTGAGGCAGGCTCTGCATGGGCAGTGTTTATTGATATCTTATTTGCCGACAGCACATTAAGTCATTTACTATCTGCCTGTTTTAAAGAACGGCATTTAGTAAATAATACCTAGGCATATAGCAAAATCGCATAAATTTATTCTCGTTTTGCTATCTGCCCCGTCACTTAGTAAGTGACTAGGCATATAGTTATTTGCCGGATTTGACTATCTGCCGTCGACATATATAAAACAATCATCTTTATTATTCGAAAACCAATCAACTCAACATCAACGAGGAAACTTGAGAAACACAACAGTTGCAGTAATTTTGGCTCGCGTGATGACTCATTATATGATATGTATTACTATTATTATGGCTCATTATATGAGTATTATGATATGTAAATACGACAACCCATTGTGGGACATGACTTGTCTTGTGGCTTACTCTCCCCTACACTTAAATCATAAGAAAGTGGCAGAGTACTGCCACAGATTATTAAACAGATAAGCCTCTTGAAAATAAATACGCTTACTTTGTTGGTTAGTACGTGCTACTGAAACAGGTGGCGTGCCAGAGCGCTGTGCAACTACATTTGACCATACAAATAATGAAGTAATATCCATTAATTGTTTAGTTGACTATGACGTTTTATATAGCATGCGCAAGTTTACAGTTTATTTTATCCTATGCATTTACCGCTTTACACAGAAAAAAAAGAATAAAATAGCATCATATTAGCCTTGCTGTCCTAGAGCATTATTAAATCGATAGTACATAAAACATTTATATATTTATAAAACAATTTTATTACAAATGATTTTCTTTAGAAAATCTGCTGAAATTGTGATATGTTGTAGTTTATATCATCTTGACCAAAAGTGTCTATGGTCACGAAGCTCTAAAATTACCAGTTTTGGAGTTACAGAGCACGAAAAGCAGGAAAAATTCATACTTCGGTTTATGAATTTTTAACACTTACAGCCCCGGTAACGTCATTTTTTGCGTATATTTCTTGTTTTGATTAACCACGACGAGGTTGCGTGAGTGGATTTGGAACATTATTTGGCTTTGAAAACGGCCGATTTATTTGATATTAGAAAATATTTAAAAATGAAAAATATCATTGATTATTGCGTATGGATGATATGTTATAGATGGAGAGTGAAACAGCCCTTTTCAGGACCAAATATTGTCCATTATTGGATGGTACCGGGTGCTCCATTATATTTTGACCTTACAACTTACTTATTTTGAAATTATTTCTAGAATATAAATTTTATATTTAATATTTTAAACCAACGAATACTTACTTATGAAATGTAATTCTCTTCTTCGTATTTGTCGGAGTTTGAGAGAAAATCAAATTTAGATGGTGTCTAATGGCGGCCAGTGTGACCTTATATCCGTCGCTTTTAAAGCTCATCGCGCCGGGTAGTTACGCTCTTTCCTGCAGTGTTATATTCTTAGATCTTGACCCTTTATAAACCTATATAACTTTTTAACTAATTGAGACAATGAAATGGGATGTTTATTAGTTTTCTTATTGTTGAAAGATTTTTTCTGATTATCCGTCCTTTTTGTCCACTTCCGGTTTAATCGAAAATGACAGCGTGTTTTTGGGGATAGCGCAACTTTCCAAAAATACCATACTTGTCATGATTATACAGGGTAATGGTTTTATAAGCTCTTAAAGTGAATACTGCATGTTATTGAAATGCTAAATTTTTATTAATTAGCGACGTAGATGCTTAAAACATACTTATACAGACGACTATTTAGTCGTAAATAATTTTTCACGTTTTTCTTGAAAATTGTCTGATGTAAGAGTATAGTATAAGTGAATATTTATTATGGTTGAAAAGAAAACACAATACTCTATAGATTTCAGTAAAAAATACCTATCATATAATTTAAAAAGGTCGATGACGTCATCACGCTCACGCCGATTTAGTAAATACAGAATTTTCTGAACCAGAACATTTCATGCCATTTAATAATATACAGGGTGTTCCATAAATATACCGACAAACTTTTAGGGGTGGTAGGGGATATCAAAACAAACATTTATTGCTATATAAACATATGTCCGAAAACGCTTTGTTTTCGAGATACAGGGTGTTGAAATCTGTACAAAAAATGAAATTATAGTTTACAATACGTGTTCAAAATGTTGACCATTTGCTTCAATACAACGATTAAAGTAAGTAAAGACAATAAAGAAAATATGGCAAGCAAGAACACAACTGAGAAGACCTGTAGGCAGACCAAGGAAAACCTGGGACAGACAAGTAGAGGAGGCTCTAAAAGACAAGGGAATTACATGGAACGAGGGGAAAAGAATGGCACGCTACAGGAAAGAATGGGCAAGACGGGTATATGGAGCACAATAGAATAGAGAAGAATACTGAGTTATTTTTTGCATTACTATATTATTGTATTAACACTGTTTTACACAATGCTTTATTTTTGATATTTTAACCAATGTATTTTAATTTATTTAGTTTGTTTATTAGGAATACGAATTTTGTAAAATTCACCTTAACACCTAACGGTAGATAAGGTTATGATAATATATATATACAACGATTGCACCGCCGGATCATTGACTCGCGCACCCTATTGAAGATTCCAGGGATTGCTTCTAGTTGTGCACAAGCGGCCATCATTTTTGCGACAAGATCTTCCTCATCACAAATGGGTGTTGCGTAGACTAAATGTTTCAGATAACCCCAAAGGAAGAAATTCTCAGTAACTGAATTTACAATTTGTGCCATTCTTATCAAAGGAGAATTATCTCGTATGTCGGTCCTATATTGAGGAATATGCAGATAACAATCACTTCATTAGTTAATTAAATTCTTATAATTAATGACACATGAAAAACACATTACACACATAAATTTCATAGATAATAACAACAGAATTTTGTTTTTATTAACAAGTAACAATGAAACAATAAACAAAACGAAAATTGATACCATCAAAAAAATATTTTCTTTTATATGAAATAAAAAGGCAGAAATAGTTGTTTATTTTTTTGTAAATTTAAATAGCAATGAAAAATATGAATAAAAGATTCTCTCTTTTTAATTCTATAATTAAGTTCCAGTAATCTCAAAATATTGTTTCAAAACAAAAGTTGTTTTAGCTTAACTATAAAAAAATTACTTCTTGAAATAAAGAGAATAATTTGTTTCAATTCTATATGCCCTTTTGGTATCATCAAAATTTCTTATATTAATAGTTAAATTAAGTACTACAGAAAAACTGTCGATTTTTTAATTACTAAGATTGTCATCCTTTCCTTGTTTAAAAATTGCCGCTACAAGCTGGTTATCATTCAAGCTGACAAATAAATCAAGAAACATGTGTCATTGATCACTGCATAATTATTTTCAATTAAAAAAAATGTTTTACAAAATTGAAATACCAAATCCATTTAATTCTTTTAAAATCATGGTAAGTAAAATTTTATTTATTTATCCAAATGCATTTAATTATTCAATAATTTCCATAAATTTTTGTTGTGATCAGATATTAAACAAAGAACCAAATAAACACTTAATTAACTCTTTGCACTTTGAATTAAAAACTTTTTAAATTGTTACACTTTGAAGTTTAACATCAATAAACATAACTTCAAACCTATGACATTTCATTTTTAGGTCAACATAACCTTAATTTTTAATAATCTAAACAAGACATGTGCACGTTCTGCACGATGTCATTTGAGAGAGATTTTTGAAGAAATGGCTGTCTATTTATATGATTTGGCTACAACAATTGCCTCCTATACAAATTTTGAACAAAACAAAAAACTGTTGATATTACATGAATATAATAACCAAATTCTTATTTACAAATTTTCATTAAAGCAAAAACGAATTAAATAGCCTTATAAGAAATTAGATTCCGAATTCAATGATATATAATACTTGTATGAACAAACAAAATTAAGTTTACCATTAAATGCTGATGACACACAATTTGCTTAAAACTATTAATTGACTAAATTATCCAAAAATATCTTTTCATGCTTTCCTATCTTCACAAATTTAAACATTATATACACGTCTTTAGATGAGAACAAATTCAGATAATAAACCAATTACAATATTTCAATGAAAGTTCCAAAGGCGCAGCATAATTACATGTTGTTAAAACGATATCAGCAATACAATGCAGCCCATACATTTAAGATTGTATCAATTATGTAGCAAATACGCAGTTTTACAAACCTCCACCAAAATAAAAGTGGGTAAATATTTCTATACACCCTTAATATGGTACACCTTGTCAGTTCCAGGTTAAATCTTACATTAAAATTGACCTAAACTTCATTAAATTAAAAAAATAGATTAACGTCACCCAAATTGTTAATAACTATACAAGGAATATTAACTAAATTCTATGGAAAAATCAGTTTTCCAGATGTCCTTTATCTGCTTGTTAAGTGTACATGTTATTCATAAATAACTATATTTTAATTCATAAAAGAAAAATTACACAAAATCATTATTTTATAAATTGAGTTTATGCAACCAATTTAACGTGTTGTTTTGAAATTGTTGGGTGAATCCTTTGTGGCATATTAAACATCATGTTCTTCAGATTCATATTCTGAAAGTACAATAGTAAGAAAATTAAAACAGATAAAACACAATAAAATACATTGTTTTCTTTAAAAATACCTCTTTATTATAACAATCTTTTTATAAATAACCAGATCAACATCAATATACATCAATAAATATCTTTGTATGTAGATACGGTTTATATTATTTTGTTGTGAGTAATCACAAAAAGTATTAAAAAGATATGCAGAATAAACTTCTTCACTACATTTTTTAAGTCTTATTACTCTTTGTGATTACAATATAAGAGCTTACATTGGCGCATTGTTTAAACATTTTCTTTTCCTTATTCTTTAAACTCTTTTTTTCTCTTCACTACTAACACATTTCAACTTTTTGATATTTTTTATTAAATTACTTTGGATAATTGATAATGGTTTACATTTACATTTAAAGAGTTAATAATAATTTTACGCTAATATACAAACAGCAAATAATTACATTATACGAATTGAGGATGGATGTATAGTTCAGCAGAGATGATCCTCAGAAAGTTAAATCGGTAAACAGTAGCAGCTACTATACTTTCTAGCACATAGAGAGCAGATCGATTAAATTGATATCAAAAATAAATTAATTACAGTAATTTATAAAATGTAAACAATTATCAAATATACTTTCCAACCTCTTAATTTTTTTTTTTGAGAAACTGTACAACATTTAGCTCTCAAAGCTCAGCTTATAAAACTAGAAAATACTAAACCCTACTACTGTAAATTCTAAAAAAGTAAAAACTACACGAAAAAGGGGTAAAAATAGATTTTTTCATTTATATTTACAATCAAATAGTGAAACAAACACTCTTATTTAACTAACACAAGGATTTTTTGGCAGTTTTTAGAATTTACATTTATGTATAAGTTCAAAACAATTCAAATTTCCTCTTCTCTATGTACCCTGTTATAATAATTAGAAAACTTGCAACAACGAAAGAATAACTTGCAATAAAAACACTAATTAATTACACTATAAAAACAAGTTATGTCGAAAAAATGTATCTTTTTATCACAAATAATGGCAATTCCGTTAATAGTTTTCTTATTTCTTTATAGTACGATAGTTATAGGAATAGATCAGTTGAATTAACACTATTATTGTATATTTATTCTAAAATACCTTCGTTTGGTTAACAGTTTGAAACACCAATGGTTAAAAAGAAGGAAAATTAAAATAATTTAAACAGAAACCCTAAGTTTTTTTCAGGTAAAAATTTAAATCAAAACCTTATGCTATATACACCGTTCATAAGTATTATAAGATGAAGGTTGGCATTAAATTAAAATTTACACAGGAATAAATCATCTTCATCAAAAAAATTATGCTAGATGTAATTAGGTTTTAATTTATATTTTGGTAAAACACTGCTTAAATAAATTTATAATAGATTTTTTGAGCCTTACGAGTATTAGTTACTTAATACAAGGATCCGTATTACTTAATTGGTATTGATCTCAATTGATAAGCACAATTAAATATCAGAGATTCAGTTCAAGTTAAAAAAACATTTTTGTACAATAAAAACTATCCATAAGCCATATAAACTATTATTACAGAGAAATCAGATCATCAATAGTAGAAAAAGACTCAACTACTTGGATTAAAAAAATTTTCTAAGCAGACTTACCACATTTTCTTTTTCTTTCTAAAATACTGTATTATATTATTTATATATAATATATTTATGTACACTGACTATTTAATGTTCAATTAAAATGAATATACCACGTCTTTTTCATTTTTAAAGTCACATAAGGCGCTACACGTTACTTTATCACATAATTCACATTTACAATAAAATCTTTAAAAAATTAAAATTAGGAAAACGTTTCTCTTCACTATAACCACCACCACCACCACATGTGGAGGGGGGCAGTTCACTAACTTTCCCGACTTTTTGATTGAAAACGACGAGGCCATGGTAACGGCCAGTCGGGCCAATGTCTAGGAACCGGACCGCCAACATTTCCTTCGAAATATAAAAATAGGCAGAACCACCATTCACGACCTAAATAATTATTCGGCGCATGTTGCTAAAATGAAAGTAAAATGGTATTAGTATTCAATAATAATTGCTGCAACTTGAGACGGTAGGTACTTACTTTTAAAGTAACATTATTGGCAAGAGTATGGTATGTCCAAAAAGTACGAGTGGTAACGAAATATGCTATAATTACATCAACAGAGTAATGTCCATGAGCAAGTTGAAGCATAAACACTCCTACGACACCCAGAAGCCAATACAGCCAATGAATTGGATATAACTTTTTTGGTGTATCTAAACAAATTAAACTATGTAACTTCGTACATTCAAACTTGTTACATTACAATTTCATAACCTCACTTATTAAGTTAAACATAACCCTATATATAAACAAGATGAAATGTGTGACTTTGTTATTATCAAGGTTTTAAGCTACACAAATGTGTTACTTTTAAAATGCTACGTTTGCAAAACACTTTTAATTGAAATAATGCTCAAAACATATTACATAACCTACAAATTTCTAAATATTCCAAACAAGCGCTTCTTTTTCACGGTTGGTTGTTTCTTGTGGCACACTCTCGTATGGTAAAGCAACCGGGAAACAAGCAGTAATATAATTGCATAAGTCTTGAGAACTCTAGAGCGAGTAGAGAGTGGTGAACCAAATAATAAGTATTAGAAGATTCAAGTGTGTGGGCGACTGCCCAGATTCAATTTCAATTTCTAGGCTTCAAAGTCTTTAGGTACTTTCAAAATTTTTAAAAATTAAAGATCTTACATTTTAGAAGAATTTCACCCAGATCCAGATTGCTAGAGTTTAGGAAAAGAAATTAAATAAATATTTAAAAAGTTACACGTTATGAGTTTTAAAAACTCAAAATCTTCAAAAGTCAAGATTTTAATAATTTAATTAAACTTCAACATTTAGACTTTGAATACTATGACTGTTTAATACTTGATTCTCCCAATTTCTAAACACCAAAAACTTCCAATTTCTCGGTTTCAGAAATCAAAGATTACGAAAATTTAGAGCTTTCAAGTAATAACAATACAAAATTTCAAATTTTGAAAGTTTTTCAAATTGAAATTTTCAAAGTGCCACAATTTCTAATCTCAAATATACACAGAGTTTCATTGCTGTGGTTGTTTCAATGTTTGGTACTCCAAACTTATAAATCTCAAAACTTTTCTGTTTCAGAATTTAAAAATTTCAACATTGTAAAATTTTAAAAGTTTGTCAAATTGGAATTTTTAAAGTGACTTAATCTTTCAACTGTCTTAAGTTTTGACATCTCAAAAAACTCTGAAAAATGTAAGGATTTTCATGTATTGTATACACAGAGTTTCAATACTAAGATCGATTCAGCTTCAGAAATTAAAAATGTTAACGATTTAGTTTTAACAATTAGTTCCAAAAAGTGACAAAGATCCTCAAAATTGTTTCAAATGCTGTTTTAAGTGTTAGATACACAGTTTTAAGTTCTAAGGTTTAGATCTTTATAAATTTAACACTCTAAAATTTCAATCTGTTGATTGACAAGGTTTTGAAATTCTAGATTTCTGGGTTATAAACTGCAATTTTAGCAATTCAAAATTCATTAAAGGCCTAAAGGCCTGGAAGACCAAATCGTCTAGATTTTCAGCTAAACATTTTTCATTTTTTTTTCATTCTTTAGAAATTTAGAATTTTAAAGTTTCAAATCTTCATATTTTAAAAAGTTAAAACATTATAGTAGCTACAATTTAAATACCATACCATATGATGATTGGCTGTTGGAACTATGTTAGAGGTTATAATAGAGATTGGTTATAGCAGAGAAGTTACATATTAGAGGTTAGGTTTTATTTTTGTGACATTTTGTCGTATAGAATATTTTTGCCATGTTGTCTCTTGCAATATATGATATTCTTGCGATGTTTTGACCTTAATCTTTAGATTCTAAACTTCTAGAATAGAACTTCAGCAGCTTTAAAAGGTTCAGAACTTTAAAGTTTCATGACATCAGCAGTTCTAGAATTTCATTGAATTTTGACTTTCAAATTTCTGAATTTTTGGAGTATTGAAGCACAACTTTAAAGTTCTACAATTCAGCTTTGAGTTTCAAAGATCCATAGTACATAGTTTCACAGTATATTGCATTTAGAACTTTAATTTGAATCTTTCAAAGGTTTACCATTAGAAAATGAACTTACATAACCAACTCTCACAAATATTTATTATAAGTTAAATCAAGATTCAATCAAAGTGTGGTTATGAAATCTTAACGAAATTCTTGAAGTTTCGTAAAACTGCTACTTACATTCGGAAATAAAAAGATAACTGAGCACTAAAATTACAGTATGCCCACTGTATATATAATCCCCGCAGTACGTGTGCTTTCCATTAACAGACAGCCCTAGGCCCGAGAACAATGTGATTATTCGCTTTACAACTAAATAAGGAGTCGTTTGATTGGTCTTTGGTGAACAGTAATATGTTTTACTAGCAACAGGCATTACAGTTACGTACATTGTAATCGCTCGGTACATGTACAGTAATGACATAATTAAAAAAAACCTCCTAAATACAATGAACCTGAAACAAAAAAAGAGTAAGGTTAAGTACAATTAACACCTTTAAGATTTAATAATTATATATGCATAATTTCTTTAGAGTACTGTTGATTGTAGGAATTATCACAATTTAACCATTAGAATGGATATAAAATCCAATTTGCAAGTGTTAGGTTAGTTTACCAAATTATAATCTAAACAAAGTTATGAACGGACAGTAGGTATCTTACCTATGCTTATGTAACAATATGGATATTAAACAGGAATTAACAGAAATAATAATCATGTATTCCGATACATCTAAGGCCCAATCAAGGGCAGGTACACTGTCTAAAAATATATCTGGAAGTGGACCATATGTATTTCGATCTGGCACCCTTTCATGAACCATCGCTAGTGATGCCAGTGTTAGGATGAAATTAAAAAACATTACTATTGCAGCTGTAACAAACATTGAATTATTATTCAGCATTTTCGTTAATGTTTGGTTTTGTACCTATAAGTGTTTTCCACCGCTCTTGTGGATACCGAGGTTCTTCCCTGACTGGTGCAGGGATATTAATCTTGACGACGCCATTGGCGTCCGCGCTTTTTCGTAACACTTCTTCCTCATCTTCTTCCACATAATACTCTTTAGCGGCTGTCGGATGACTTCCATGGCCCCACTTGTCACCTTTTGCTGGAGTCGGAAGTAATGGCTGTCTTTGATACAAATCGCCTAGAAATAAATTTTTAAAAAATTATAAGTTATGATATGATAACAATGAAGCACTAACATCTAATAACTGTAGACATAACCTTACAAATAATAATTTCAGTTAAGTTCCATTTTTCGAAAAATGTGGAAAGTGGGTACAACTTACTGTACAATTTTCTTAACGAACACTTTATATTTATTATTAATAATGACAGTCTTATTTTGACTATATTCATTTATTCATACTGTATTACTAATATCAAAAATTCTGTCATATAGAAAATCTCTTATGGTTTACTAAGATATATGCACTCAAATATTTTATTCGAGAGATCAACCACTATGGAAACTAATGCACATTTCTTTAGAAATAGGAACACATGGAAAAGATCCCGGAAACAGTTAACCATGAAATGGAAATTGAGGTTAGGTTGAAGCAAAGTTATTCAGATTTTGAGGAAATTCTAAATTAATCAAACACTTAGGTTATGTTATGCATGGAGCCTATGGAAGAGCTGACACCATTTTTGAAGAAAAAAATGATAAACTTTCAAAAATTGCAAATTCTTGTTCTCAATTTTGCTCGAAATTTAAGCACTCTAGGAAAAATCCGCAGTGGACAAAACTTATGTATTCTTTGAATGCAATGCCGTTAAAAAAAAGTATAAAAAAACTTCTTTTTCTAATTTTTTCAACTTTTAAAAAATCTTTTTGGAACTGCATACGTGTTTACCCTGTTTTAGGGGTCAAATATAAATTTTTTCATATAGGAGACATGTGACATTTGAAAGTAGAGGTTTCAAGCTTTAAAATGAGCCCCCGCTGGCCTTTCTAAGTTGTGCCAATTTTTGGATTAACCCGTGGTTGAGTTCAGAAAGAATGGCCCATATATACCACGAAATCTTAATGTTTACAAAATTTGATCGCCACATCATTTTACGGAATACGTCTCTGCGTATTATTTACCGGCATTCGTAGGCGATGTCGACCGATAAACTTCGGTGCACTGCTTCGTTTATGGGCGTGATATTCGAAGATGGCTTAACGACATGAAAGTGCCGACACACAAGTAGACCTACTGATTGTTATATATACTGTGCTAAAACGTTGCGGAGAAACCTCTGCTAACAAGAGGGTCCGGTGTGGGTGGATTGAATCTCACCTGACGTCAGGGTCTTTTATGGAGCTAAGTATTCCGATGTCTGGCCTAGACGAATGGAGGAGAATCAAGTGAGGTTTATCTCCGTCAAGGAGTTCGCTCGCTGACCTATGAGAAACTGCAAGCCACCAGGTAGCGTTTCGGAGGTGATAGTATAGGGGTCCGGCTTTGGCTGTACAGTTCCAGTCGTCGGATTCTCAGAAATCGTCTAGAGACCTACACTTAAGGGACGTTGATGCGAAGATACACGGCCTCTCACATTCAAGACAACTTCACCTTAACGGGTACACACCGGGACGCTACTTTGAGGGGCCCTATAAAGTAGCCTCGAAACGAAGCTCTGTCAGGGGCACACCAGGCCTATAACTAGGAGATCGGGGTGGCAAAACCGCTTAAAAACCAAGTCCCGCCACATCTGAGATTGGATTCGATCGGGCAGTGGCCTCAACTCTGGCTTAATGAAGGAACTTATGAAGGCAAGAAAAAGGGCTGGAGGGTTCCGATGAGACATAAATGAACCTAGGTTGGGAAAATAGTCCTAATGCTGGACGAGGTAATTAGTCCCGTATCAAAGAGGTCGGGGGGTGCCGGAGGGTAAGCACGTATTAAGTTAATCACTCCCGTACTAGCCTGGAGAGCTAGTAGAGGGTGGATAGGCAACCTCGCTCCGACCAGTGAGTAACTGGTAACAATTGCGCGCTGATTGAGCGTATCTCAATTACTTCCTCCTAAGGGAAGGAACGTGGGGGTGACGTTTTTATAGGTACCCCACGTAAAGCTTTTTTCATGATACTCATGTATACAGGCGGAGGTAAAAAAACGAGACAATTTGGACCGTAGAATTGCTTGGAGCGAAATGGCAATACATTTTCGATGAAAAACAACACATTTACAAAGTTATCTCTACATCAAACTCTATCTGCCTTATAACCTAAGCTAACCTATAGCCTAACGCAACGTAATTTAACCCAACTTAACCTAAATAACTATTGGGCTAATAATAAGATCAGTGCCGGCGCTAGCACGGACCTTTGTAAGTCCAAAAGACGAAACAAATGAAAACACTACTGTAAACAGCTCTTACTGAAAAGGCTTAAGTCTACTTCTAGCCTGGACAACTTTCTTCTCATGGCGTGTCACGTTTTCGGAATGCTGGACAGTTTTAGGTCTGGATCTGAATAGGTGTCGGCTGCCCCGCCCCCAAGATGAGCCTTAAGGTTAAGAAAAGACCATTCGATAGTACTGTTTATTCTTTATCGAATAAGCAGCGTGCAAATTTCACAATAGCAGTGAATGCAGTATACACGTAGTTGAACATACAGTTAGAATCATACATTTGAAAGATTCTATTGAATACTGTTTGTTGATTACTACTTCCCACTATTTCTGATATTGGTACGTAGATGTAGTGTTATGAATGTAATTATTATCAAACATCCAGAAAACGTCTTTTGTTTCAATGATATTTAAAAGTTTGATTTTATTTATAATGTTGGAATTTCAACATTAATAAAACGTCATACAATAGGACTTCAATTCACTCACATACACAATATTTCAAATCTTCAATTTGAAGCTCGAACTTAAAAAAATATTTAATCAGAGTCGACTATGGACTTACTAGGCGTGTCGTAGATTAATTCTTACAAACAAATTTGGGTAAAACAGGAAGCAATTGTTTGAAAGAGGAATGATGTGTGTCTATCAATCAACAAACGGAATTTTACTCACAAGTGACTGATTAATCTTTCTTAATTTCACAGAACAAAGAAGTATTGGGCGGTTCGAAATATGTGTGATCAAGTTGCTATTGAAATGCTATTTATATTTGTACTACAGGGGACATACACATTTGCCAGTTTACCGCATTGCATAGATTATGGCCTACTTGTTCACATACATTCTATTGTTATCCTATGAATCATACATGAAAATATTGTATGAAAAAAGGACAATGAAGCATGAAAATGCTTCTATTTTGTGTAAAATATTTTATGTACATTTCTGTCATTGTAAAAGCTTTGGAAAGTAAAAACGGGTTATAGGTTACAGTACAAAGTGGTCAACATTTTCCTTTACGTGCCTGTAAAACTGACTAGAGAGTCTAGGCTAACTTTTATTTTTAAATTATTTAAAACAAGACGCTTTCCGATTTAAATTTAGGTTTTTATAAAAGTATTTAACGTTAAAAATATCTTTTTTATTTAATATTAGTTTTATTTTTGCATATTTTATATTTAATAAATACGAGGGAATTAATTAATTCCAAATTTTAAAATACTGTGAGCATACATTGCCATCTAGCGGCGAACAATGAAATCTCACTTAAAGGTTCTTTTGGCCGATAGATGGCGCTGAATTAGAATTTATTACTATGATCTAAGATTTACCATGACAGTTTACAGAAAATATTTTAAAATTTATAATTACTTATTTAAGTCTTAACGATTGTGAATAAAATAGTAAAATAATAATAACTTTTAAAAGTTATTATTAACTTTAATTTTGGGAAGTGATTTCAGACGTCGCAACCGGTTGGTAGTTATCCACTGCCAACTTACTAAAAATGCTTTACCAAAATTCCAACTAAATGATTTAGGTATTTTCTAATTGTTATTTAAAAATAAATGATTATGAATAAAATAGTATACATACTTTAGTGGAAGGCATGTATTACAGCCTCGCTCTGTAGCTGATCACGGCGCTTCGAGCTTCGTTTATCTATTTACCGCTTCGGTTAGCAAAAAGCATTTTCCACCTTGGTATGTAATATACTATTCTTAAATGAAAAGCAATGTACAGTTTCCAGGTACATATAAATGTAGTTGACCTCTCGATTTTACGCATTAACTGAGTAACTCTCGTATTTTTGTTAAGTAAGGTTATGTCGTAATCACTAACTTTGGAAAAATGTCTAAATTGAACCAACTCTTTCAACATTTCTAATAATAATTTTCTTGTACTTGCACCATTTCTAGTTACCTTTTAAATTCGAAGATCCAATAGAAACGTTGAGCAATTCAAGAACGGTCGTAGCATCGCTTGGTAACAACAAGGCTTTCTGATTTTTCTTAGACATTTTTTCTTCTAAAATACTCTTTGAATGGAAAAAAAACGCATCCCCTACGGTTAACTAATTATTACCTTGTGTCATTGCAGGCCCTTTGGAACTGTGTGGCGATTCCTCGTCGTCCAATGGTGACAAGACCGAATGCGGACTTATAAGGGCATGAGACGAATTGTGCTGATGCAAATTTGGTTGCGGTGCGTCTCCCATAGAGTGGATTGTTCCATAATCAGCAAACTTCGGCTCCAATACCATCCTGAAATAATAAATGGAATTTTTAACATTATGGCTCTTATAAATATATTAATGAATGTTACACTATTAATGATAGCAGTAGGATATTGGCACAATAGTGCGCTGTGCCTTCCTACTTTGCGTTGATAATATGGTGTGATGTGAATTCATTGAATGTGATTGGAACATATTTACAATTGGAATGAATTAATCAATAGAGAATTCCCGAAGCAATAACCTTTACCAAATAACAATTGGCTATTAAAAAAAATTAAGACAATAATATCTTGTTTTCATAAATAATCTTATAACACTTTACACAATTGATGTTATGCGAAATTAATTAATAAGGAAATTAAAAAAAACATTTTTGTTAAAAAATATCTACATTTTTATAAATCCTAAGGTTATGTAGGCAAGGATTGATTGTTTTGATTGGCTAGCCTGGTAGATAAAGTGACAAAAACTACTTTTAGGCTATGTCAGATGTCACAAAAACCAGTGGCATACTTCAATTAGGTTGAAATCATTATTCATTTTTGCATTTTGAAAAAATTGCAGCAGCGCAGCCGTCAGATCGTAAAGATTCCATTTGTTAGGACATTGTGAGGCTACCAGATACCAGAACAACCAAAATGATACTAAATTAATAGATGGAAAATTTGGGAAAAAAGAGACTTAAAAATGAAAAAGACTTAAGAAGATTAAATGATAGAAATTGGAGTGAAAAGAGCCAAAAATAAGAAAGACTGGAAATCCATAGCAAACCAAGCCTTAGAGTTTAGTACTGTTTCACGAATTTATTTATCTGCAAAACTACTTGGAATTTCTATAAGTTAAACAATGAACCTTTGTTTACACTTCTGATTTTTCACAAAACAATGGCTTTTTCAGTTATTAAAAAATATTGCTTCTTAACAGTGCTCAAGAATACGGCTACCCTGACGTCTTGATGTTCTCACGTATCACTGAGTTAAGCATTTAGTTGGACCAATTAAATTTATTTAATTCAACTAAACATTTAATTAAATAGACTAAATTTTATTTGATTCAACTAAATATTTAGTTAAATTCAAATAAATTTAATTGGTCCAATTAAATTCTCCCTATAAGGGTCCCACTTAGTTTTCGCTTTTCATTTGAAATACGTGACCCAAAAGCTTAGTTGTTTTGTTTAATCGATTTTTCAATGGATTTTTTCTGTATATTTTTAATAATTAAAATATGTTAAAGTAACCAGCTACAAAAGCTTTTTGTGTATTTCAACAGGATACCACCAGGCTAAAAGCAGCGTTACAAACCTTGTGCAACTTTGTTCTAGAACGTACCACTTTTTCAGAAAAAAATAATAAGTTGGAAGCTTTAACATCATTTTGCCGCATTAATAATAGTAGTTTAATTATGGGGTTTTGTCAGCATATGCGTTTCATCCAGCTCAACAAAAAACCCCAATAACACTTTTTCGTACGAACAATTGTGTACGCGTAAAATAGGATTCTTTTTACATTTAAAAATTTATTTTACTGAATTAAGAAACCCTGCAAAGTTTGTAATACAATCTGCTCGACATTCTCCGTCGAGTCGTATAATGCTGAAGATTGTAGTTTGTTGAACTAGAAACAATTGGTCAATAAAGCATGCTTTTTTTCTATGCTGCTATTACTATACCATACAATTTAATGAAGAATCTAGGTCAATGCCTGATACATAGCTGTATAAATAATACTGTTTTAGGGTGAGATAAGGTAAACAATTTGTCAAAAACCTCTTTAAATCATAAGCGTCCGGTATATTTCAGCTGGTTAAATTAATTAAAGAAATAATAATATGCAATATAGTATACGTAATTAAACAAACTAAAAAATTCTAAGAAAGTTTTTATTTGACATCGAATCTCTTTTACGAAACTAAAATATTTTTTGTATACAATGAACAGTTGGATTTTACTGTTTTTTTTAAACATGCCAAGCGCCCTGTTTATGCAGGTAAAAGCCTAGAATAACCCAACTATTCTTTTGTAATCAAAATTTCGCAAAAAATTTGATTTACTAAATTACACGCATTCCAGGAATACATGTTAATAATTAACAAATTGCATAAACAGATGCGGCATTGCTTTTGTTAAACTGATTTCTGTATTTCTCCCTATTTTGTACGTTAATAGATTATAACTAAAAAAAAATACTTTTTTTAAATGGCTTCATTACACTATGACACTTAATAAAATTTTTAATTAATACCGGTTAATAGGGTGTATGTATTCAATGACAAACAAAACAATACAAGAGTAAAACTCCTACCGTACGCCACCGCTGGCGTACAGTTTTTAACAGCAGAGATAACAAGAATGCTGCTTGCAATCTGATATTATATGTACACCTGTGTACATATAATAGTAAGAAAAAACAGAATTCACCACGGTAAAGTGGCTGAAAATCGAGTGCCGTCACTCCTACCAATTGCCAATAATCCTCAGGATGATAAGTGCATTATATTCAAAGACTATAAGATATGATCAAAAGTTTACTCATAAATTTTTATATGTAAAAAGTGTTTTAATAATAGAATAATATGCTTCTATAAATTAGAATGGGGAGATGCAAAACTATTCAAGTATTTAGCTGTTGCAATACGAAGAGAACTTTCTTTTATCTAAAACAGCTTCATTTAAAAATTCCATTATTAAATGGAACGACAGATGGAACCAAGCTTCGTCAAAGTTAAGTAGCGTTTTCAAGTATTGCAAGGTCTTCACAGGAACTACAAAGAGCAGTTAATAAAACAGGCACACGCTTTACATAAATCAACCACATCATTATGAAGTTTTCTTCTACAAAAAATGGGTACTTGCATCAAGGAAACTGCAATCAAGTTAATAATTGAAATGTAATTAGCTACGCATAAGTATACATGCATCCGGCGCAACATAATTACTCTAACATTAACTAATCAGTACTCACGTCGTCGTATAACAAACTTGATTACAGAGAGGAATAAATTGAAACCATAAAAATCCAATTTAACCCAGTTTATTAATGACTCGATGAAGTTTTGTCATTTAGTTACTCCTGTTTCATCGCACTACAGCAACGGTATTTAATAAGTAATATTGACTTCTTTTTAAAACGAATTTTTTCAAGTGGATATTTTTCATTTTAAAATTTAAAAACCCGTTTGTTTTAATTAAAGAATAATGGTGTTTTAAATGATCCTACAATTATGTTATGTTATTAGAATTTTCTCATGAATATTCAATGATGTATATTTATATAAATAACGGCACAATAATTATTTAATAACGTATATTCAATTTTAACTTTTAAACAGATTTAATGACAAGTCTTTTATTGTTTCTAAAAGTTTATCTTTGTTGATATAATTAACTTAAAATATACCGGATGATTCAAATGATGGAACAAGATATACTACTTAGAGGTGCCAACCTGAATTCAAAGTTATCCCCAAAACAAAAACCCCTTAAAAAATTCCATTTAAAAGATCCACCTAAATCTAGGAGGAAATCTCCCATCTTCTTAACTGGGTCGGCACAATTCTTTTAAGGACGTACGAGAGCTGCTGGCTACACGATTTTCATCTTTACGATATACGGTTATAAGTTTCCGATTTTCTCACTAACCAGCACAATGGTTCATCATCAAAATTCAAAAAACCATCGCAAGTGTAACAACCTATACCACAACTTTTATATGAAGCAACGTTTTGATAAAATGCTTACTCTTTGAGATATAACGAGTTAAATGTCAATCCTGCTTTTGCCTGTCACATTATTTTCACTGACGAAGCCACAGTTTGTTTGAATGGAGCTGTTAACAAACAGAACTGTCGTTACTGGGCTTCCCAAACCCCACACCCAATATCTTGAAAAATTGAATGTTTGCGCTGGTATTACTGATAATAGAATTTTAGGCCCTTATTTTATAGAAGGAACTTTAACTACAGGAAAATATTTGGAGCTGCTAAAGTGGCCATCTTGTTCATTCTTATTAGACGCGCTATATCCCGATCATGAGGAACTCGACATTTCTAATAATAGTTTATGGTACCAGCAAGATGGAGCACTTCCTCATTATAGTGTTGCTGTTCGGGAATATTTAAATACAGTTTAAAAACAAAATATAATACTAAATATTTGTATTATTAAAATTGAAAGTGGGAAATTATTTACAAAATAAGTCAGCGTGACTACTTTCAGCTGATGAGATCCAAAAGATCGAAACAGCTATCCTACAATGGTTCCTGTGTATTATACACATGTATATAATTTTTAAATGTTGATTTTAATTTTGTCACACTGACTTAATTTGCAAACAATTTATTAAAAAATAGTATCTTTTCTAAAAACAGATCTTGATTAAGGCACCAGAAGACCAGAATGCATTACCCTCTATTTCATAAAGTAACTTAAGAAATAATACAGATATAAAAATACAAAAATTTCCACATACATACAATACTATTAGCTACATGCATATAAAATTACATTCATTTCTGTCAAGTAGTTATTGAAATATTAATTATTAAAGACACGCTTTACGTTAAAACTCCAAAAAATCGGACTTTTTGTACCATAATTCGCAAACATTCAAAAACCTATAATCAGATAATTTTACAAATTAGTATTTTATACAAAAATAAATTGTCTATCTAACTGTTGTTTGAATTAATTTGAGCTCTTAGTTTTTTTGCTATGCGCATTTAGACTCAGAACTTTTGCATTCGATAGTAGATCATGTGGTTGTGTTTTTTCAAGAAATTGAAATCAATTTTAGGAATCTGCAGAGGATTTGCAAGTAAAAACTTGCGTACGACTAAGAAATTTTCGACGGATTGTGTTAGCGCCCAGGATTGAACTAAAACACTATTTACAAGGTAAATAATGATAAGATAGGACCTGCCCCTTCCAAAGAGAATTTCGTTTACATCAGGTCACCCATAGTGACGGACTACACGAAAATTCCCATAAAGGTTTCTAAATTCGATATCAAAAAGCATTGAAAAATCTCTGTAAGCTTGGAATTCTATAGCTTCACTATTCTTCTTCATATCAATTAGGTACAGGGTGTACACAAATGGGTGTGCAAATTGCGCAGTGCATTAATAAGCACTAATTTATTGTGCATTAATTTATTTGGATGATTAGTTAATTTCATAGCTAAAGGCATCTAAAGATCGGACTCGAACATTCCAAACTCAGTTAAAAAAATACTGAATACATTTTAAAAGGACAACGTCATCGTAAATAGTACGTTGAATAACGCCATTATAATAAACTTGAATAAGTATCACTAATATAAACATGCATTAAATAGAATTATTACAAGCCACAACAACTCTTTAACAAATAATGAATTGAACAAACACAAAAGGTTTTTAATATTTATTAAGAACCAACACACCTAGTACAATAAGGGAATCTATTTATAGTGTAGGTAATGGCGTAAATTGTTAGGTGTACATGATATCAGGAGACCTGCAGTTTTCAAGTTATACAATGTTAAACATTTGAATGTACTTAACACACTTGTCATGTATCTGATCATGTAGTACGATAAAACATTATTCTGGGTGGTGCTACCAACATTATCAGAACGCTCTAATTAACCAAGATTGTTAATTTGATATAATGATAATTTATATTTACCTAATGGTCTTTCTTGGGCTATTATTAAGATCAGGTTAGGCGCTCGTGTCAACATCGTTAAGTTCAAGTTCACTGCTGCTTCGTTGGTACGTATGCACGCGCACGTTTAAGCCGGAAATCTGCTATGGAAAGCTTTTTAAATAAGAGAGTTGATTTAAAAAAAGATTTGGTCACTGGTTATTGAGAAAACATTTAAAGCTTACTTTTCATGCTTAGATGTTTGTTTACTAACAGTAACACACTCTTTCTTGGATGTACGTATATCAAGCAGTCAGTGTTAAGCGATGAGAGGTTGATAAAAAGTCAAATTAAATTCCAGTTAGTTAAGATTCATAAATTACTTTAAAAACATAATCCGAGCGTGATAAATATTTGTTTTCTATCAAGAAATTAATGCGACTAATATATTATTACGATTTTCAAATTTTAATGGATTTGACGGGAAAATATATGAGTTGGCAACGGAAATGCTGGATTTAGAATATCAAACTAAAATCGAGTCTTTTATTTTATTGCTTTGCACTTTTAGAAAAACGAAAATAGAATTTTATAGTGTACAAATATTTAACAAAAAGTACAATAGGCAAAATTTAAAAAAAATAAAAAAAAAACAATAAAACTGTTTATTTTACCTTTTATTGTTGTTGTTGTTTATGATTGTTTTCCCAATAGAACGTTGTTAATTTTATTAATGTTGTGGAAATACTAAAAATCAGATTTAAAAAACAATAAAACTGCATAACACCGTTTTGCTGAAACTATAACTTATGCAAATTTTTATTCATCATATGATCCTGCTAGCTTGCTACAAACAAACTGGAAATATCCCCTTGAAGATAACCAATCAAAACATATTTTTGTCTGTTTATACCACATTTTAGATATCGTTATAGTTCTTCCTTTAGCGAATTAAAAGGATGTTGGTGTTATTAGATAGTAAAAGATAAGTATCTTTCCCACATTGTCCTTCACTCATTGGAATCTTTTATCAACTACTATTGTCTTTTCCTGAAGCTTTTGAGATATACCAAAACAAGGTGCCTTTAATGAATGAACAAATTGTGTTCAGTAATTTTCTGTTGGATTTTTAGTTTTATTGCATGTGTTGTATCTAATTACCTATTTCCTGTATATAACCTTAACTGTAAGGTATAACCTTTGATAACGATACTCGGTATCAAAACAATTGCCAGGCACATACATATTAATAATTATGTTAATTCAAGGCTCAGCACCTTATAACTCTAATAATAAAGTAACTTATCCTCACTTTTTATTCTAACAAATTGTTGAATTTTAAACCCTGTCACTAAAACAAATAGCACAGACAGAAGACCGTTAATTTTTAAATGATACGAAAGGAGGCAAAAAGGCAACCTTGCCAGGCGATAAATACTTAATAAGAAATAACACTGAGGCTCTTGTACTTTCATTTTAAAAAACACAAAAAAGTTTGTGTCTAGAAGAGTTTGCTTCTGTATCACTATTTTGCTACGGGATTCCCAAATAGTAACAGGGCAAGATTGAAAAATAAAAATAAATCGTAGTCTATAGGTATTCTAGAACATTGTTCTAAATCGATGGATTGTGTCACCTTGTAGGCGTGACGAGTATAATTGGAGTTAATAAAAGAAAAAAATTCAATCAACTTTTATCGTTATTACTACAATCATTTATATCTTATATATAGGTTAGTTGAAATGATTTGACGACCGAGTCTGACTGGCTGACTGAATTTAAACTGCATCAATGAATTTAAAAATGGAAACTTTCACTAAATATTATAGAGAAGGGAGGTTGTTAATAGGTATGTTGCAAATTCTTTAAATATTTTAAGGAAGTCCGAAATTAATTGGTTAATTTCAACATTTTTGCAAAATAATTTATGTAGAACGTTTTGCTAATAATGGTGTGATATACTAGATATATATATACGTAGGTAAATAAATTATGATTACGGTCACCGTCACACTAACAATTATTACGATAAATGAGGTGAAACAGGTGCGCAATATATATATATATATATATATATATATATATATATATATATATATATATATATATATATATATATATATATATATATATTTTTTTTTTATTGCAAAATAAATTAAAATGTTTAACAAACTAACACTGAAAGCGCTTTACTATTAGTAGTTATTAAATATGCCTTTTTATTGTTGTACATGTGAGAGATAAGACTTTATTATTATAGAGTTTAAAGTATGTTGTGCAAGCTGCTCTTTATTTCATTAGTTTTCAGCCTTACACTTCTTAATATCTAGTGCATATTTAGGGAAAAGAATAAAAATTTAAATAATAAATATTTCCATTTTATTAATGAATGAATATTTTTTTGTTACTTAATCTTATTAAAAAAAACTACGCAAATGATGTTATGTGATAAATGGTAATTTATCTAGAAAATTACAAATCATTCGGTGATGTAAGCAACAATTTCTTGTTGTGCTCGTTACAAACCTGATACGTACTTCGTTTGTGAGTAATGTTATAATAATTTACAATTTTATTTTTTTTTAGAAAAAATTACCACGTACATATATATATATATATATATATATATATATATATATATATATATATATATATATATATATATATATATATATATATATATATATATATATATATATATATATATATATATATATATATATATATATATATATATATATCTATAAAATAATTTATTATTATTCATATTTTATCAAAAAATTATAATAAGTAGTTAAATGCAAGAAATTAATGAATGGATGCGTTTTTAGGATGGGTGTGCAGAAAATGCATTAATTTTGAAATAAAGATTCTTTTAAATTAAGTTAAACAATTATTTCAAATTAAACTTGCTTTCCCTGATCTTTAATAAACAAGCTTAAGTGCTCGAGCACTTAAAAATAAAGAAATTGCTTCCACGGTAAAATATAAAACAAAAGAAAGTTGATAATGTGCAGGCTTTCATTTCACGAGTAATTTTTTTAAATTCATGTTTGTTGATTTTTATTTATTTAGTTTGATTTTTACAAATTTTGATAATTTTATATATATATATATATATATATATATATATATATATATATATATATATATATATGTATGTAAATAAAAATTATTTTAAATTAATTTAATTGAAAGATCTCATTTTAATTAAGTTTTATTAAATTCTCTTTTTCGGTGATGTAAAACTCGTTTAAAACAATTAAACTGTAACCCATTTAAAGCATATTAGTCACAATTAAATAATTTCCGACAAATTATAAATTGCTATAATACTTTTATTTAGAAAAATGATTCAATGATTTTCGCTTCTATACTAAAATATTATAAGACTACATAATTTGATGATTTTACATAATTTGAGTCTAAAAAATACCTTTTTGGTTTTAGTTTTGTATTTTTATTCATAAATTGTTACTATATTATATTATAAATTATTATTATTAAATTATTGGACAACTTTTATCAACTTCAGTTTTATGCATTATTTTTACAAATTCAAAATAAATTTTCAAATAAGTTTATTTATTGAGCAATTAATATTAATTAAACAAGAGAGTGTGTTTAACATGTGGTTATTTTGTAAGAATATTTAAATTCTTATAAATACTATTGCAATGCTCTCATTTGGAAGAAATCTTCTATGTATTATACATAAGATAAATAAATATAAATACATTTTTAAGATAAAGTATAATTATTTTTAAAACTACATATTATCAATTTTTCATATACATTAATTACTATGTATAACTAATCTACTGATTAGTTATTCATTGATTTATTGTTAATTAAGTTAATTACTTATTAAAAACATTAAGCGATTCTATTGTAGAGGTTCGATCGATGGCAATAATAATAATAATTATTAAAAAAACCATACAAACATGTAAAAAATGAAATCGATTGGAGTATTTTAAAAATAATTGTTGGTTCCTATTTTTAAACCACTATTAAATTTTCTTAAATCCCACAATTTCAACACAATTAAAAACTTATTAATTTTAATATTATTTTGAGATTAATTGTTCTAATTAACTATTATTTAAAATTTAGTTTTGAAACTTTTAAATGTATAAAAAATGAGTATTTTCAAAAATTATATGCAGCAAAAATTATATAGCATCTGTTAATTTAAAAATTAAATTTGATTTTTAAAGGTCGTTAAAAGCTTGATTTGCTTACATAAATAAATACTTGCTTCTACTAGTATTCGCAATATGATGTTTCTTAAATTTTAAAATAGGTCTTTATAAAGTTTTATTAATTAAATCAATTAGATAAATAAAAAACGTATCAAAACAACTTTCTGCATTCCTTAAAATTACTGTTAAATGTCTGTATTTGCGCATTAAGTATTTGATCATTTCTGTTTATTAAAATCAAAAATTTACAATCTTTAACAGCCAAAACAAATTGCAGTGATCTATTTTAACTATAATTCAATAGATATAAAATGCGGGGTGGAAAGGAATACAACGCGTTAATTTGAGTGATAGAAGACATCAAAAGGAAGAGAAAAGTCTGGTACAACTTTGTTCTAATAGAACCACTTGTAATGGTACATGTACATACCATTAAAGAAATGTATGTAGGCAGCGTTGAAATTAATTGAAATATTTTTGACAACATAAATAATGTGCGAAATTTTTGAACAAACTTACTATTTATTAATGTTAATAAATAACAGCGATTAATAAAGAAATAATTCAAGAACTACCCTTATTTCCCACGCCCTGTAAGAGTATATAATAGATATGCTAAAATATGATGATGAAATGTATGTAACAGTAAACATTCAACGGTAAGGTTGTTGGGACTTATTAACAAGAAAGAAGAGGAATCGTAACAGTTGGCGCCCAACGTGGGGCTCGTAAATTAGGGTTCAGTTAAGGCTATTAGGTGCAAACATATTAAATGCATGTCACTTTTGTTACCTATTAAATACCTAATGAAACAAACAAAAAAATCCTGAGAAAGATTTTATTTAACATCCAATTTCTTTTATGGGAAAAATAATTTTTGTATTCAATGAACAGTGTTTTACTGTTTTCTTAAAACATTTCAAGCAACCTGTTTATGCAGGTAAAAACCTAGAATAACAACTATTTTTTTGTAATCAAAATTTTGCAAACTTCTACTAAAGTGTTACATTTGATTTGCTAAATTGCATAAACAGGACTGATCTTCACACATGACTTCATTACACTATGACACTTAAAACAATAATTATAAGCGGTTATTAGGGTGTATGTATTCATTCATTAATCACAAAGAAAATGTTACAAGAGTAAAACTCTTATACTGTACGTCACCGCTGGCAGTTTTTAACAGCAGTGCAATAAGAAGAGTGCTGCTTGTACTCTGATCTTATTTTATATTTACACAGGTGTTAATTATGCCCTGACCTAGTTTCTTCATTTAATGTTTTTAAAAACCTTTTATAATAAAAAAGCATTTTGTTTTACAGCAAAACAAGGATGCGTCATTCAACAAGTGTACAACAAAATCAACATATATGATCGATTTGTTTAGACTACGAAATGATTTGAATTTTAAAACAAGTCAAGACTTTCAGTTGTAAAATGTGATTGTTTTTAAACAAGGTTGCCCGATATAGCATTATATTTTTTTCTAAATTAAGATTAATTTATTAAGACTTTTTTGTTCCTTTTAATGTCTTTTATAACCCCTTAAAACTAACACGCCCTCCCATGCTTTATACTATTATTATTTACACAATTTATTATGCATTTTTTTAAATAATATAGTATTAATAATTAAAATGAATACTAATATTTAAATGAATTATTTTAAGAACAATTATAGATTTCACTTTCTAAAACCACTTTTAGATAGTTTCAAATAATTTTTGAAAAAAAGATTGCATGACGATTTTCATTGAGATTCTCGTTATTAGATTTATGAAATTATAAATTAATAAGTTCAATAGTTTAGCATTTAAGTTTCTCCAATCTACTGAAGTAATTTTTAATTTTTTTATTTCAATGCTCAAGATTAATTTGACTGTTTATTTAATTTAAATTCTTGTAATTAAATATTTTAAAAACTTGTATTTTTAACCAGATCATAGTAAACATTTGTAATTGTTTTATTGTATAATATATAAATGTATTTTGTTAATAAAATTAAACAAGCACAAAAATAATCGATTCTTCATCTGAGTTCATCATTGTTTTATTTAGTGTACTGCACGTAGGAAACTAACGAAAATTAGTATACCTACTTTAGTAAATTTTTCCACAACTTCATATTATAATCTTTTATAATTTTTTTCAATTCGTCTCGAATATAATATATTTATGTAACAAATGGTTATCTAGTTTTTTTTACAAAACAATTTTTCATTTTGTATTTTAAATATTTTCTTGCGTTGCTTTATTTATTTAAATAAGTTTTTTCAAAGTTAACTTTTTTATAGGTGTTTCTTTCGAAATACGCTGATATCTATTAATAAATTAATATTGATAAATACCTACTATGTTAATAATGGCTGGGAATAATAGAACATGCCTTTTTTGCAATTATCAACATGAATTTTGATATAAGTAAACTTCAATTGAAAGTATTTAATTAGATAATAAATGTTTTTAAAAGACGTGTAAATATCTAAAGTAATAACAATTTCTAAACAGGTGGGTAGCTTAAGTTCCTTTTAAAAACTAATCTTTAATACGGGCTTTTTTACCTCGATTTTAAAAATCTTTTGTTTAAATTAATTTAAATTTTATAGTTACTCATTTGGGTTTTTAAATTATTTAATGTAATTAACCGTTAATCTAATTTTAAAGATTTCTGGATATTTAAACGTTCTCTGATAAACAATTATGTTTGTATTATTATTGCTAAATATTTTATGAATAAAATTAAATAATCGAATAAATAAGTCATTTTTAATAACGAAGGAATGGAATGTCTTATCTTTTTTGCATCTATGATAATTGAAAATTTTTTATTTAGTAGATATATAATTTTATGTTATAGTTTTCACAATTATACTAATATTACATAACTTTTATTATGATATCTATCTCGAAATAATTTCAATAATTAGTATATCATAATTCTTTTTAAAAAATTTTAAATTATTTAAGTAGGTATACCCATACTTGAGCCGACCCCCTCCCTTTTTATGCAAATGACCCGCGATCTAATTAATATGCAAATGAGGCGTGGTCTAATTAAATGCGCGAATTAATATGCAAATGAGGCGTGGTCTAATTAAATGCGCGAATTAAATGCGCGAATTAAATTAATTGATCTAATTAAATTAATTCACGGTATCAATTACATATCTCCTCTCTCATTTACATATATGATTTCTCATATGCATGGGCGAATTAAATTAATTGATCTAAATTAAATTAATTCACGGTATCATTTACATATCTCCTCTCTCATTTACATATATGATTTCTCATATGCATGCGCGAATTAAATTAATTCACGTCTCATTTTGTATCTTTCATTTTCAATTTGTCATCTAGGATTTCCCGCTGAAAGATTTGAATTCCTAGCGCTGCTAAGGCCATCTATCGGCGACGTCATATGATCGGTATAGTAGATTTCTATGCACCTGTTGATAGGCAACCCGCAATATTTTTTATAAAAAACCAATGGAGCCAACAGGATTAGAACCGGGGACCGTTCGAATGGTAGCCAGCCAATGCATCCATTACACCACGAAGGTAATCTATTAAAGCACTGTAAACGGGTTATAAAAAAAAAATAATGCTGACTAGCTATTGTTGTGTCGAATTGACGATTTGATTTGAAAATTTAATAATGTAATTTATCGTTTAGACTAACCCTTGCTTACTTCTATATATGTTTAATTAATATGTAATTAGTACATCAAAATATGTTCTTAATATGTTAATCAATTTCCTTATAAAATATAACTATATATCATTGAAATAAAACATTAAACAATTGCAGTCGTTTATCATAAACCTAGTGGTGAGTTTGTATTATTCGTATAGCGATATGGATATATTATTCAGATATGTCGTGTTATGTGTTTAAATTTCTCATATGCATGCGCGAATTAAATTAATTCACGGTATCATTAGTGTATCTCCTCTCTCATTTACATAACTGATATCTCATTCTGTACATCTCATTTTATATATTATTTGCCATCTCTCATCTCTCTCTCATAAATTTATTTTAAAATAAATCAGTCCTATTTGATATTTATCTTCAAGTCATCATGTAATTCTGTGAAAATAATTTAATATGTAGAAACGTAATAATAAAAAATTTATTTTCAACTATGCAAAAGTAACTCTTAAGCTAATGTCAATCAACTGTCGGATTAGCTCTGGTGCATTAGACCTGATTAAATATACGCCATAAACATTTAGTTTGAAAGGAAACAATTAGGGTCGTTATGATTTCATAAAATTTTATTCAAGTGAATCTTCTTAAGAATATAGAACACTGTGAAGCATTATTTTAAAATTCAAAAACATTATCTATAGCTAAAACTGTTTAAGAAATAACTTTTCAAACTAAATGTTTTTTGCATGAAAATACGTACAAACTAATTAGCCATGTTTCGACATTCTTTAAAACTGCTTTTAACTATAAATAAACAAACGTTCTTACGAATGACTGACTGAAAGGAATTTAGATTTTTATAAATAATTTGTTAAGAGATCAATGCTACTGTCAATCACTTGTCGGATTATCTCTGTTGCAATTTTAAAAAAGTTAATGAAGCGTGAATCAAATCTCTATGATTCATTTGAAAGCAGAAATACTAAACAAGTGACTATATTTCTTCTAAGTTTCTTTATAATTAGCTCATGCAGAATAACACAAAGGATGAGTCATATTTCTTGGTTAAAAAGTTAATGAAGCGTGCATCAAATCTGTCTACATTGACAATCAATATAGTCACTTGTTTAGTTAAAAATTTATATAAAAATTTATCCTATGTATTGGTGAAAACTCAAATATTCATGGAAATATAACAATAGGTACATATAACGATACTAATCAGTCTAACGCGGAATATATATTTTATATTATACAAACGGCTAGAAAAGAATAGGTACAATCGGATTATGTTCATACTAAGCTCACCATGATTATTATAAACATCTTAACAGAATAAAAAGGGCGATATGAATATAACTTATAGGATTTAATCAAACTAGAATCTCTGTTACATTAGACCTGTTTAAATATACGTCATAAACATTTAAAATACGGTTTACAAGTAAAGCAAATTCTAATTTGAAAGAAAACACTTAGGGTCGTTATGATTTCTTAAAAATTTATTTAAATAATTCCGACAAATATTTATAAATAAAACTTAGAAAAAATGAATATTGTGTAGTACCACTTTTAAAGTCAAAAAGCTTATACCTGTTTCTTTAAATATTCTAATATTCAGGGCTATATGAACCAAAACGATTAAAAATAAACATTCTTTCCCTGTTATGCGAATAGTATAATAGACAGGCATCGTAATCCCTAAAAGCAATCAAGCTTAAGCTATTTCGACGAAAACAATAGAATTTTAAAAATAATTACAATCACTTTAGTACGAACAATAACATTTAGCATTCTAGTGTATTAAAATCTAGAAATTGCAGAAAAACTGGTTTAAAATAAATTGTATGTAGTTATACATTGTGAAATAAAAATGTAAGAATAAAATACATACACGGTTTAAACTAAACTATATATATTAAGAAATATTAATTACGGCTTTTATAGCTATTCTTAGACTAAGGCCTAATTTAGGTAGTCAAATTGTAGGTAATCGAATTGTAGATACATATCATGATGTGATATCATACAATTATATTCTAGTAAGAATTGTAATAAAGTCGCTGCTATAAATAACAACATTCTTTATCACGATCATCTATCATTATCATAATCATCTAATGTCATACAGAGTCAGCAGCTAGCTCCTAAGTTCGTATATGCGAGAATCGGTATTATATAACACACACACCGGTCTACATTCATTGCTCTAATATTGATAGGAACTTTCTAGAATCAACAACTATTATCAACACAGCTATCCAGAGTTTAACAGTGTATATTTAATTTAATCAGGTAAGTTATTATGATTTTATGTTTAACGATCTTTCCATTACTGTTTACCTGCTATATCTATAATATGTAAATGTTCTACAATTGTTTATGTAAACTAATCATTTTGAACTTTTAGATTACATCTCATTATCCTGTGTTCGAGGTCGATCATCAAAGTATAATTTCCTGCTTCTTTGAAATCAATCATGTAAGTTGCTTTTATTTTAACGATGTTGTGTAAACTTATTTTGAAATTTATTATAGACTGACTGCAGTTTTCCAATCTGATAGAATGTCTGCTGAAAATTATCAAGTTGACAGTGGTGATAGTGACGTCGACGACAATGAAATTGAATGTTTCGCTGAACGTGAAGATAAATTTGGAGAAGAGGAAATCTTCTCTAAATTTAAAAATACCATAATTAATACCAGAAGCAATAACTACGACGTGCTGAAGTACGTCGTCATCATGACTGTTGTAATAGAAGAAGAAATGGAACTACCCGGGGGAGGAATCATAAGTGAAACTCGTAGGTTCTCATCGGATACCGTTTTGCTCAATCACGACGATATTAAGATAAAATTTAAAGAATTTTTAAAGTTCTTATCTTACATAAAAGATAGGGTAGGTGTAAACAATATTAGTAATATATATTTTATTAGTGAGTAGTTTAGTTTTATTCCTTTAATTTTTATATAAATAAGATTTAGTTTTAATTTTCTTATATTCGTTTATTTTTAATTAATAAGATTTAATTTATGTGTGTATGTTTTTATATAAAATATAATATTATTTTAAATGCATTCTGTTTTATTTTAAAAAGAAAATAGATTAGCAAAGCAACTAAGACGTGTATGAAAGAAAAGTGACAATTGAAATTCTTAACCAATAGAATGGGAGCCTTTCTAATATATTAAAGGAGTGAAATAACAACTTGATAACACTAGAATTTTTCATCATATCGTACAATGCAGACATTTCATATCATTATTAAAATTTTATAAACAAAACGATAAAACAAGTTTATAGTTTTTCATTTATTTCTACGTATTCATCATATATGAAAGCGCGTGCAGTAGCGAGATCTTAATAATCTTCATTATGGTATATGTATATGTCTAGTCACAGTTTCAGCAAACGCATTGTATTCTATCAACGAATCATGTAAATATCAAAAATTCGTAACGGTTATGCATAGGTTTAATACCATCAACAGCTCATTTAAAGAAAATGTTAGATTTTTAACAGTTTATGAGCATTAATCAAAGACTATTCTATAATGATGTATTATTTATTTATAAACATAGTATAGTAGCTAAATACATGACTGACTGAAAAAAGGTTACTTTTATTAATGATGACTATTGAATTCGATCTGTCACTAGCTTAACCTTTTAATTTCCACTTTTGACCAAATTATAGTTGATCTGATCAAATATTGCTTACAAATCGGATCTCTAATCTAATGTCTACAGTAGAATCCTTAAAACTCTCTATGAAGTTTTAGAATTGTCGATTACTAAGACACTCGTTTCTTCTACCTCCTCCTTTAGTAAATTCATATTGTTAGCTTCTACTTTGTCAACTGTTACTAGAATGCTGTTCTTTAGATCCTTTACCTCGCTCTATGTATCTGTAGTCATTACAATGAAAGTTTGTACTGTTGTGTCGAATTGACAATTTGATTTGAAAATTTAATAATGTAATTTATCGTTTAAACTAACCCTTGTTTACTTCTATATATGTTTAATTAATATGTAATTAGTACATCAAAATATGTTCTTAATATGTTTTTCAATTTCCTTATAAAATATAACTATATATCATTGAAATAAAACATTATTAAAATATTAAAAAATAATTTTATTTTATCACGTCCTAAATATTTACACGACTGATCGCGTTTCTCGTCAGCTTCTTTTCAAACAATTGCAGTCGTTTATCATAAACCTAATGGTGAGCTTGTATTATTCGTATTACGATATGGATATATTATTCAATTTTCATGTCTTTTGCTAACCCTACATAACTTAAGCTTTACATAGATTTAGACATGTTTTATATTTCGTATTTAGACACATAGCACGACATATTTGAATGATATATCCATCTCGACTAATGAAGGAACAGGAACACTACCCGTCTATTTATACTGTTCGACCAAAGCAATCGGTTGTTCTATCCTACGTTGAGAAAAATAACTATACTATGTAAGCATAGATACGTTACATATGATTGCGAGCCTGAGTATAAGCATAAACCCTATACTACAGATTTTTATCCTTTTTTTCATTATATCTACTACAGACGAGGTGAAGAATAGGTACATTTAACATGCGTATGCTACAATTATCTAATTTATAGTTTCTAGACGTAATGTAATTTTGAACAGATTTTAACCCTTTTTCGTTATATCTACTACCCTTGTAAGCGATTTCTACATATACTTTCTTATTGTTTATACACCATATAGATATTCGTAGCATCTAAAGTAAACTCTTATTTAAACGTTATTTTACAATATATCATACATTTCAGCAACTCGTATGATTATCCCTCTCTATCGTAACCCAGTATGTAAGGACATTATGTTAAATACTATCTCATACATGTAAATAGTTACAACAATAAAATAGAAAAGTATACTTGAGGGTGAGAAAGAAGTCCAGGACGCGGCTATCTATAACATATGTCATATGTTTTGTAATACGTCTTTATAACTTAACTCTACGTGATTTCCTCTTACAATATCTCTCTAGTTATGAGAACCTTGAAGACTTAACCTGGAAAAATAAAACAGATAAATATTTTACTTTTTTATTGAAACTAGTTAACTTATATTCTAACATACAAATATACAACAACAAAATAGAAAAGTATACTTGAGGGTAAGAAAGAAGTCCTGGACGCGGCTATCTATAACATATGTCGTATGTTTTGTAATACGTCTTTATAACTTTGAAACTTTACGTGATTTCCTCTTACAATATCTCTAGTTATGAGAACCTTGAAGACAACCTGAAGAAATAAAACAGATAAATATTTTACTTTTTATTGAAACTAGTTAACTTATATTCTAACATACATATTTGAAACTAGACAACTTATATTCTAACATACAAATATACAACAACAAAATAGAAAAGTATACTTGAGGGTAACATTTTGTATAACCATTATCTTTTATTCTATAATACCTTCTTGTTTAAGCTCAGAAATAATTGAAATAATATCATCCTAGTTTTCTTAACTACTGCTACCCCTCTGTTTTAAGGTATACAGTAGACGAAGCCTATCGACAACTTGATTCCAATACGGCGTTTTGTTTTTGGAATTTGAAATTGGTAGCTTGAGGTTAGAGCCTACGAATACATTTTTAGGACAGAAAATAATCTCATCCTAGTTTTCTAAACTACTGCTACCCCTCTGTTTTAAGGTATACAGTAGACGAAGCCAATCGACAACTTGATTCCAATACGGCGTTTTGTTTTTTGGAATTTGAAATTGGTAGCTTGAGGTTAGAGCCTACGAATACATTTTTAGGATAGAACGTAGGGAGCAGAGTAAGTATAAAACAACATACTTTCATACAAGAACGTTTATTAATACGAGTAGTTTCGATGCTACTTAAAACATAATACATAACTTAAATATATAATATCTATTAAAATAGACCAGACCAGACCAGACCAGACCAGACTAGACTAGACTATAGATGATAGACAGTAAAATCATGAACAATTATACCGTCTGTAATATAATAGAGCTTACTTGATATTTTAAAATTAGCGGCTGAATCTAATTATTATAGAAATTCAATTGTAGAAACTGAAGATGTAATCTTTAAAACATCTAAAGTTAGAAGTTTTTAGTAGTCAGGTCAGATTAATAGAGGGTGTTATAATCAAATCGTTTTAGAAACTATTTGTTTGTAAGATTGGCGCCGTAAAGAAAAACAGCATAGCTGTAGTCTTGATTTTGAAATTGAGATAGCTCGGAACAAAACGATGAATACAAAGTTTAGAAGTTTATTTCAAAATTCTGTGATAAAAAACATTAATTCTTCTTTACTTTACTTTAAAACCCAAAATTGCATGATAAATCAATATAATATTAATATAAATGATTAAGTTAAATGAAGCAATCTAGGTTAGACCCCCAAAAAATTATATTAAGGTTATAGATTTTAGACTCCGGTTGTTGCAAAGATTCAAGAATCTCTATTAAGATTAGTCCATAAAGCATTTATTAGGTTAGAGCATGTAGCTACTTACAAAAAAAAATCTCTATTAAGATTAGTTCATAAAATATTTATTAGGTTAGACCATTGTAGCTACTTACAAAATCGTCATTAACATTCGAAAAACTTCACGTTCTGACCGAAGGGTTAAGGTTGAAGGGTGAAGGGTGAAGGGAGAAGGGAGAAGGGAGAAGGGTGAAGGGAGAAGGGTGAAGGGTGAAGGGAGAAGGGTGAAGGGAGAAGGGAGAAGGGAGAAGGGAGAAGGGAGAAGGGAGAAGGGAGAAGGGTGAAGGGAGAAGGGTGAAGGGTGAAGGGAGAAGGGTGAAGGGAGAAGGGAGAAGGGTGAAGGGAGAAGGGTGACTAGCCAGGGTTAATTAAGTTAAACGGAACGTGAAGTTTTTCGAATGTTAATGACGATTTTGTAAGTAGCTACAATGGTCTAACCTAATAAATATTTTATGAACTAATCTTAATAGAGATTTTTTTTTTGTAAGTAGCTACATGCTCTAACCTAATAAATGCTTTATGGACTAATCTTAATAGAGATTCTTGAATCTTTGCAACAACCGGAGTCTAAAATCTATAACCTTAATATAATTTTTTGGGGGTCTAACCTAGATTGCTTCATTTAATTTAATCATTTATATTAATATTATATTGATTTATCATGCAATTTTGGGTTTTAAAGTAAAGTAAAGAAGAATTAATGTTTTTTATCACAGAATTTTGAAATAAACTTCTAAACTTTGTATTCATCGTTTTGTTCCGAGCTATCTCAATTTCAAAATCAAGACTACAGCTATGCTGTTTTTCTTTACGGCGCCAATCTTACAAACAAATAGTTTCTAAAACGATTTGATTATAACACCCTCTATTAATCTGACCTGACTACTAAAAACTTCTAACTTTAGATGTTTTAAAGATTACATCTTCAGTTTCTACAATTGAATTTCTATAATAATTAGATTCAGCCGCTAATTTTAAAATATCAAGTAAGCTCTATTATATTACAGACGGTATAATTGTTCATGATTTTACTGTCTATCATCTATAGTCTAGTCTAGTCTGGTCTGGTCTGGTCTGGTCTGGTCTATTTTAATAGATATTATATATTTAAGTTATGTATTATGTTTTAAGTAGCATCGAAACTACTCGTATTAATAAACGTTCTTGTATGAAAGTATGTTGTTTTATACTTACTCTGCTCCCTACGTTCTATCCTAAAAATGTATTCGTAGGCTCTAACCTCAAGCTACCAATTTCAAATTCCAAAAAACAAAACGCCGTATTGGAATCAAGTTGTCGATAGGCTTCGTCTACTGTATACCTTAAAACAGAGGGGTAGCAGTAGTTTAGAAAACTAGGATGAGATTATTTTCTGTCCTAAAAATGTATTCGTAGGCTCTAACCTCAAGCTACCAATTTCAAATTCCAAAAACAAAACGCCGTATTGGAATCAAGTTGTCGATAGGCTTCGTCTACTGTATACCTTAAAACAGAGGGGTAGCAGTAGTTAAGAAAACTAGGATGATATTATTTCAATTATTTCTGAGCTTAAACAAGAAGGTATTATAGAATAAAAGATAATGGTTATACAAAATGTTACCCTCAAGTATACTTTTCTATTTTGTTGTTGTATATTTGTATGTTAGAATATAAGTTGTCTAGTTTCAAATATGTATGTTAGAATATAAGTTAACTAGTTTCAATAAAAAGTAAAATATTTATCTGTTTTATTTCTTCAGGTTGTCTTCAAGGTTCTCATAACTAGAGATATTGTAAGAGGAAATCACGTAAAGTTTCAAAGTTATAAAGACGTATTACAAAACATACGACATATGTTATAGATAGCCGCGTCCAGGACTTCTTTCTTACCCTCAAGTATACTTTTCTATTTTGTTGTTGTATATTTGTATGTTAGAATATAAGTTAACTAGTTTCAATAAAAAAGTAAAATATTTATCTGTTTTATTTTTCCAGGTTAAGTCTTCAAGGTTCTCATAACTAGAGAGATATTGTAAGAGGAAATCACGTAGAGTTAAGTTATAAAGACGTATTACAAAACATATGACATATGTTATAGATAGCCGCGTCCTGGACTTCTTTCTCACCCTCAAGTATACTTTTCTATTTTATTGTTGTAACTATTTACATGTATGAGATAGTATTTAACATAATGTCCTTACATACTGGGTTACGATAGAGAGGGATAATCATACGAGTTGCTGAAATGTATGATATATTGTAAAATAACGTTTAAATAAGAGTTTACTTTAGATGCTACGAATATCTATATGGTGTATAAACAATAAGAAAGTATATGTAGAAATCGCTTACAAGGGTAGTAGATATAACGAAAAAGGGTTAAAATCTGTTCAAAATTACATTACGTCTAGAAACTATAAATTAGATAATTGTAGCATACGCATGTTAAATGTACCTATTCTTCACCTCGTCTGTAGTAGATATAATGAAAAAAAGGATAAAAATCTGTAGTATAGGGTTTATGCTTATACTCAGGCTCGCAATCATATGTAACGTATCTATGCTTACATAGTATAGTTATTTTTCTCAACGTAGGATAGAACAACCGATTGCTTTGGTCGAACAGTATAAATAGACGGGTAGTGTTCCTGTTCCTTCATTAGTCGAGATGGATATATCATTCAAATATGTCGTGCTATGTGTCTAAATACGAAATATAAAACATGTCTAAATCTATGTAAAGCTTAAGTTATGTAGGGTTAGCAAAAGACATGAAAATTGAATAATATATCCATATCGTAATACGAATAATACAAGCTCACCATTAGGTTTATGATAAACGACTGCAATTGTTTGAAAAGAAGCTGACGAGAAACGCGATCAGTCGTGTAAATATTTAGGACGTGATAAAATAAAATTATTTTTTAATATTTTAATAATGTTTTATTTCAATGATATATAGTTATATTTTATAAGGAAATTGAAAAACATATTAAGAACATATTTTGATGTACTAATTACATATTAATTAAACATATATAGAAGTAAACAAGGGTTAGTTTAAACGATAAATTACATTATTAAATTTTCAAATCAAATTGTCAATTCGACACAACAGTACAAACTTTCATTGTAATGACTACAGATACATAGAGCGAGGTAAAGGATCTAAAGAACAGCATTCTAGTAACAGTTGACAAAGTAGAAGCTAACAATATGAATTTACTAAAGGAGGAGGTAGAAGAAACGAGTGTCTTAGTAATCGACAATTCTAAAACTTCATAGAGAGTTTTAAGGATTCTACTGTAGACATTAGATTAGAGATCCGATTTGTAAGCAATATTTGATCAGATCAACTATAATTTGGTCAAAAGTGGAAATTAAAAGGTTAAGCTAGTGACAGATCGAATTCAATAGTCATCATTAATAAAAGTAACCTTTTTTCAGTCAGTCATGTATTTAGCTACTATACTATGTTTATAAATAAATAATACATCATTATAGAATAGTCTTTGATTAATGCTCATAAACTGTTAAAAATCTAACATTTTCTTTAAATGAGCTGTTGATGGTATTAAACCTATGCATAACCGTTACGAATTTTTGATATTTACATGATTCGTTGATAGAATACAATGCGTTTGCTGAAACTGTGACTAGACATATACATATACCATAATGAAGATTATTAAGATCTCGCTACTGCACGCGCTTTCATATATGATGAATACGTAGAAATAAATGAAAAACTATAAACTTGTTTTATCGTTTTGTTTATAAAATTTTAATAATGATATGAAATGTCTGCATTGTACGATATGATGAAAAATTCTAGTGTTATCAAGTTGTTATTTCACTCCTTTAATATATTAGAAAGGCTCCCATTCTATTGGTTAAGAATTTCAATTGTCACTTTTCTTTCATACACGTCTTAGTTGCTTTGCTAATCTATTTTCTTTTTAAAATAAAACAGAATGCATTTAAAATAATATTATATTTTATATAAAAACATACACACATAAATTAAATCTTATTAATTAAAAATAAACGAATATAAGAAAATTAAAACTAAATCTTATTTATATAAAAATTAAAGGAATAAAACTAAACTACTCACTAATAAAATATATATTACTAATATTGTTTACACCTACCCTATCTTTTATGTAAGATAAGAACTTTAAAAATTCTTTAAATTTTATCTTAATATCGTCGTGATTGAGCAAAACGGTATCCGATGAGAACCTACGAGTTTCACTTATGATTCCTCCCCCGGGTAGTTCCATTTCTTCTTCTATTACAACAGTCATGATGACGACGTACTTCAGCACGTCGTAGTTATTGCTTCTGGTATTAATTATGGTATTTTTAAATTTAGAGAAGATTTCCTCTTCTCCAAATTTATCTTCACGTTCAGCGAAACATTCAATTTCATTGTCGTCGACGTCACTATCACCACTGTCAACTTGATAATTTTCAGCAGACATTCTATCAGATTGGAAAACTGCAGTCAGTCTATAATAAATTTCAAAATAAGTTTACACAACATCGTTAAAATAAAAGCAACTTACATGATTGATTTCAAAGAAGCAGGAAATTATACTTTGATGATCGACCTCGAACACAGGATAATGAGATGTAATCTAAAAGTTCAAAATGATTAGTTTACATAAACAATTGTAGAACATTTACATATTATAGATATAGCAGGTAAACAGTAATGGAAAGATCGTTAAACATAAAATCATAATAACTTACCTGATTAAATTAAATATACACTGTTAAACTCTGGATAGCTGTGTTGATAATAGTTGTTGATTCTAGAAAGTTCCTATCAATATTAGAGCAATGAATGTAGACCGGTGTGTGTGTTATATAATACCGATTCTCGCATATACGAACTTAGGAGCTAGCTGCTGACTCTGTATGACATTAGATGATTATGATAATGATAGATGATCGTGATAAAGAATGTTGTTATTTATAGCAGCGACTTTATTACAATTCTTACTAGAATATAATTGTATGATATCACATCATGATATGTATCTACAATTCGATTACCTACAATTTGACTACCTAAATTAGGCCTTAGTCTAAGAATAGCTATAAAAGCCGTAATTAATATTTCTTAATATATATAGTTTAGTTTAAACCGTGTATGTATTTTATTCTTACATTTTTATTTCACAATGTATAACTACATACAATTTATTTTAAACCAGTTTTTCTGCAATTTCTAGATTTTAATACACTAGAATGCTAAATGTTATTGTTCGTACTAAAGTGATTGTAATTATTTTTAAAATTCTATTGTTTTCGTCGAAATAGCTTAAGCTTGATTGCTTTTAGGGATTACGATGCCTGTCTATTATACTATTCGCATAACAGGGAAAGAATGTTTATTTTTAATCGTTTTGGTTCATATAGCCCTGAATATTAGAATATTTAAAGAAACAGGTATAAGCTTTTTGACTTTAAAAGTGGTACTACACAATATTCATTTTTTCTAAGTTTTATTTATAAATATTTGTCGGAATTATTTAAATAAATTTTTAAGAAATCATAACGACCCTAAGTGTTTTCTTTCAAATTAGAATTTGCTTTACTTGTAAACCGTATTTTAAATGTTTATGACGTATATTTAAACAGGTCTAATGTAACAGAGATTCTAGTTTGATTAAATCCTATAAGTTATATTCATATCGCCCTTTTTATTCTGTTAAGATGTTTATAATAATCATGGTGAGCTTAGTATGAACATAATCCGATTGTACCTATTCTTTTCTAGCCGTTTGTATAATATAAAATATATATTCCGCGTTAGACTGATTAGTATCGTTATATGTACCTATTGTTATATTTCCATGAATATTTGAGTTTTCACCAATACATAGGATAAATTTTTATATAAATTTTTAACTAAACAAGTGACTATATTGATTGTCAATGTAGACAGATTTGATGCACGCTTCATTAACTTTTTAACCAAGAAATATGACTCATCCTTTGTGTTATTCTGCATGAGATAATTATAAAGAAACTTAGAAGAAATATAGTCACTTGTTTAGTATTTCTGCTTTCAAATGAATCATAGAGATTTGATTCACGCTTCATTAACTTTTTTAAAATTGCAACAGAGATAATCCGACAAGTGATTGACAGTAGCATTGATCTCTTAACAAATTATTTATAAAAATCTAAATTCCTTTCAGTCAGTCATTCGTAAGAACGTTTGTTTATTTATAGTTAAAAGCAGTTTTAAAGAATGTCGAAACATGGCTAATTAGTTTGTACGTATTTTCATGCAAAAAACATTTAGTTTGAAAAGTTATTTCTTAAACAGTTTTAGCTATAGATAATGTTTTTGAATTTTAAAATAATGCTTCACAGTGTTCTATATTCTTAAGAAGATTCACTTGAATAAAATTTTATGAAATCATAACGACCCTAATTGTTTCCTTTCAAACTAAATGTTTATGGCGTATATTTAATCAGGTCTAATGCACCAGAGCTAATCCGACAGTTGATTGACATTAGCTTAAGAGTTACTTTTGCATAGTTGAAAATAAATTTTTTATTATTACGTTTCTACATATTAAATTATTTTCACAGAATTACATGATGACTTGAAGATAAATATCAAATAGGACTGATTTATTTTAAAATAAATTTATGAGAGAGAGATGAGAGATGGCAAATAATATATAAAATGAGATGTACAGAATGAGATATCAGTTATGTAAATGAGAGAGGAGATACACTAATGATACCGTGAATTAATTTAATTCGCGCATGCATATGAGAAATTTAAACACATAACACGACATATCTGAATAATATATCCATATCGCTATACGAATAATACAAACTCACCACTAGGTTTATGATAAACGACTGCAATTGTTTAATGTTTTATTTCAATGATATATAGTTATATTTTATAAGGAAATTGATTAACATATTAAGAACATATTTTGATGTACTAATTACATATTAATTAAACATATATAGAAGTAAGCAAGGGTTAGTCTAAACGATAAATTACATTATTAAATTTTCAAATCAAATCGTCAATTCGACACAACAATAGCTAGTCAGCATTATTTTTTTTTTATAACCCGTTTACAGTGCTTTAATAGATTACCTTCGTGGTGTAATGGATGCATTGGCTGGCTACCATTCGAACGGTCCCCGGTTCTAATCCTGTTGGCTCCATTGGTTTTTTATAAAAAATATTGCGGGTTGCCTATCAACAGGTGCATAGAAATCTACTATACCGATCATATGACGTCGCCGATAGATGGCCTTAGCAGCGCTAGGAATTCAAATCTTTCAGCGGGAAATCCTAGATGACAAATTGAAAATGAAAGATACAAAATGAGACGTGAATTAATTTAATTCGCGCATGCATATGAGAAATCATATATGTAAATGAGAGAGGAGATATGTAAATGATACCGTGAATTAATTTAATTTAGATCAATTAATTTAATTCGCCCATGCATATGAGAAATCATATATGTAAATGAGAGAGGAGATATGTAATTGATACCGTGAATTAATTTAATTAGATCAATTAATTTAATTCGCGCATTTAATTCGCGCATTTAATTAGACCACGCCTCATTTGCATATTAATTCGCGCATTTAATTAGACCACGCCTCATTTGCATATTAATTAGATCGCGGGTCATTTGCATAAAAAGGGAGGGGGTCGGCTCAAGTATGGGTATACCTACTTATTTAGATTTTATCATATTTATAATTTCCGAAAAAGTGCCCCAAATGCAAATTCAATTACTAGTTTTTTTTTCTGTATAATGATTAATTATTATTTTAATGGAGAAGGCAGAAACGAATTTTGTGTAATTAATTTTTAACTAAATGTACTTTTAAAACGTTACATCACTTTTGTTGCAATACTGCATTTTCGAAACGAATTGTTGCATACAGTTCTAATTTCCTGATATGCTTTGTTACATTCAGATTCGAATAAACCAGCGTTATCACTATTATTGCAAATGTTTAATTTATTGAGGTTTCTTAATTAAATTAAAATTGTTAATTAAGCTTAATGATGTTTAAATAATATAATCTTTTTAAGATTTATATATATATTTTTATACAATTCTTGCTGTTCGCACAATAATATAAAGTTTATACTTTTGATTTTTATTTTTTTATTTTAAATTGAACTATTTAAAGAATTTGATTTAATTATTTTAGAAAAACCTCGCTTACGCCAAAATAAATTTTGTGATGATTGATATTTTTTTTCTGAAAATAAACTGCTAGTTTTTATGCGATTAAATTTATTTAATTTTATTGTATTTAAATGAATTATTGTATTTTAAAAAAATGCAGCAAATATTTCTAATATTTTTCTAGTTTTTTTAAATTGAATTTTCTTTCTAAAGATCATTTTTAGTTTTTTTTATTTTTCATCATTATTCTTTCTTAACTAAGATTTTATTTCTAGCAAACATAAACTTTATGGTTTTAAATATAAATTCAATATAAATTAATTTCAAATCAATGTAAACAATATTTTAATTTTGTCATGTATATATCAGACTTACTGTTTCGAGGCTCTCCTTGAGAGCAGAACTTTGCACTTTTTCGGTCCGCACGAAATCGCTAAACGGACCGCATGTTGACGGCTAGGGTACACCATACAAAATATGCATTATTTTAAAAACATTGGTTGCCTACTCTCATAAAAGACCTTTTAAGGAATTACTATTAAGTGCGTTGATGACAATTATCGGACACCAATTAAGGTGGCTCTTCAATCAATTGTTATGACATAGCAATCAATTGAAATGAAATAAAATTAAAATCGCTTTTGCAAAATCGATTGTTATGCTTGTTCTTTAACAATCATTAAAGTGTAACAATTGATATGATTACTTACAGAATAGACCTGAATAACAAGAGAAGAGAGTGGTTTTTGCGCTTGATTCTAAACTATTGCAAAACACTATGGACTTTGTCTTCAATCCATCAAGAACCTCAACCGACCACGAAGTCGTAATAAAACAAACAAACAAAATGAAGTATTGAATCTTGGGAGTCCCACCTTATTAGAAAAGATAAAGATGCAAGCAAAACGACCAATTCATCAAGTTCACGTTACCCACATAAATATGCAATTCGCCCATACATATTCATCATTCATGTTCAAGGAAAAATTCTAATTATTCAGTTAGCGATCATGAAAAAATAGAGAAAGTTGACGTCGGGTCACAACAATTCAAGCCAAAACAGTTTCATTCATGATTTTTCTTCTTTTTTTGTCATTAATTTCTCCTAGATTGTACACACAAATGAAGATTTCTATTGTTGGGAAAAATTAAAATACCTACATAATTGCATAACTTTCACATTTCTTCTGTGTGCATTATTATCCATTCACGACTCCGTCGAACTCCTCCCGAACTTTCCCACAGTCTTCTAATAATAATCTTCCAAAAACAAGTTGGCAATGATATATGCACAAATCGCGCCACACCTCCTACTACATCTCGCGCATTCTGTTTTCTTTTATGACGCCGCGCGACATTTGATGAAAAACAAATGGGAAGAGTAAAAACAAACCGAAGTAAATAAGCTTTTTTTTCCAAATTTTGAATTTAAAATATAATTAAGGAGAGGCGGCCTTGAGTTGCTTGACTGGCTGGCAATAATTACAGAGTTGATTGGTCCAGCAGTACCAAGTTCATTTAACTTGAATTTAAATAGATTTTTTGTTCGTTTAAGATCATTAGAAAAAACAATTGAAGAATGACTAACACGTTTTCATAGTATTTATTTGTTTGTATTCCAAGAAAATCAAGCGTAGAAGCAAGAATTCCGCGGACAAACAACTTTTATAACAAGCAAGCATGTCGTAGCAGTCTCCAGTTATTAGAAATAAACAAAACTGTTTTTTTCTTTTCCAACATTCCTATCTGCATGAAATATTAAACGCGCGATTTTCTTTTTTAAAGTTTTTGCGTCCCCCTATGGGGCACCAAATTAATAACCCCATGATGGGCGCCAAACTAGATAGTACTACATTTATAATTAAACAATGAAATTGTTTATTTGTAGAATAAATTTAAAATTGACCGTGGGTTCGAGGGAGTTCAAGTACAGAAAAACTGAAAGCGATTAAATAATTAAAAAAGCAATTTAGTTAAAGAAATAAAAAATAAGTGTAATTGGAAAAGACTGCTAAAAATATAACCAACCCCTAAGACTTTTCTTTTAATAATTCAGAAGGTGGAATGAAAACGACCATTTGATTGAAGCCCATATGGAGTGACGTCAAACTTCACTGATAAATGGCCCCCCATCACATCAGACATCAAATGTAAACGACCTATAAATTATTTATGCTCATTCGTGATCATCTACACTTATTTAATAGTGAGCATAAGGTAATGTGGAAATAATTCCGGTCCAACAAACACCTGTTGGATGGTTAATTATAGGGATTTTAAAAACATAACCTCACTAAAGTTTTTTAAATTTATAAAAACAATCATCTATCTATCTTACAAGTACGAACGCAGTGATTAATACAATAAACTAATCATTGATACATACATTTAGAGGATAAATGTTCCCCTTTTCATAGTGTAGAATATTCATTTATAAGGGCTGCCCAGTAGGCCTAGAGGATTTGAAACAATTGAAATCAGTACTCCATCACAATCGTTTTTGAACATTTAACACACTTCTGATTGGACATTTAATTTTTTGTTAACCGCACACTTATTGTACACTTAGCAACAGGAATCCACAGAATGATCTACCTTATCACAATTATAACAAAACAATTAGATTTCACTTTTTCCGGGTGGGCAGGTAGCAGCTGCTAGTTCGCATCGAATTCCAAGTCATCGAACTCCCTCATCTTCTCTTATCAATCAAAAACCAATAATCTTTCTGTTTTATTTAAAACCTCGAAATCTCCGTTAGCACTAACTGGAAAAAAACCTTTTAAATCAAAATTGCAAATCTTAATAACGGAAATGACTGACGCGTGCCCGATTTATTTTAAAACACACCATCAGCAGAGTTGCACTTAGCCCCTCTCTATATGCTTGGTACACACGTTCTCGACAGCCAACTGCTCGGCTGGCCGACAAATGTGGGTTCACTTGGTGAGGGGAACATTAGTGTCTTTCAGCTGAGGTCTCGCCGAGTACGCTTGTACTCGCGAATACTCGTGAAAGGAAGGCCGCGATCTCACTCGCACACTCGTGTTTGAACCGATGAGGTTGCGGCCAATAGCCGGAGCGGTATCATCGTATCTCTCTCTCTCATGCTTTGAACGAACTTCTTTAAAAAAGTTTATCTTGTTACATTACAACTGACCATACGCACGGATGAGTCGGAAAAAGAACCGCAAGGTCAGGGATCTTTAAAAGACCTAAATTTAATAAATTGTTTTCAGTTTTATTAGGAGATTGGTCAAAGACGGGAAGCTGAGTGAGCGTTTTAAAAATCAACAGTTAACAGGTAAGTTTCATTTCAGCTAAAGAGGTATAAAATAAGTCTAAAACAGTCACTGTCCTGTTCCGTAGGGCATACTGAGTGAGATGATAGTGGTGGTGACTACCAGAATAAGAGAGTTGAGGCCATTAAAAAGAATAGAGAAAGGAGAATAACTAAATCAACAAAAAGTTTATTAACCCTCATTGTTCTCTCCTAGTCTGTATTTGATCAATGATTACTTAATCGACAGTTATAATAATGATAAATTGGTTTATAAATCAATATATCCTACCCCTCGTCATTATTCAAGCCCACCAACAACTAAAAAGGGATAACAATAATTAATGTTACCTTTTTGGTTCATTAACCAGATTAACCTGCCTCTAAATATGTTATATAAATTTTACCGACTTTTCTTAACAAATTTATTTACCTCTCTCGAAAATTTTAAATTTAATATAGTTGGCTTTGATTCAAAAAACAAACGCCAGTTGAATTTATTGTGTTCAAGTTCTATTTTAAAGCCTTCAATTGTTTTCGGCACATGCAGTAAATAATACACTAAAATAGTTCTGATTAGTGTTTGGGCGTTTTAGGTGAAGGAAACGTTAACATTATTAGATATTTCGAGGGTGTTTCCCCATATTCCTAAAATAGACCGTTTTAGAATTAGCGCTCCTCATTTGTGTACATTTTGGGGTGTTCGTCTTAATAACAAGTCGCCAATGAGATAAAGTCAATTGTTTTTACACTTTTGGTCTAATTTAAAAAAACAGAAACGGATAGTCATGCCATGACTGGAAGTATTCACTTGTTTTTCTAAAGCCCTTTGTATTATATGGTCTTGTCTCCCTATTTACAGGGCTGGAATTTGAAATAGTTTTAGAAGTCTTGAAATCATGGGAAATATTTTATATTAATTCACTTCTTAATCACCTCACATCTCAGCATCATGCCATAGTATTGCAACACCATTAAACCATTGAAAACAGGTTCTTCTCAGAACCACGAGTTTCATCTCATAAGATCCTGTGGTCTTCAGGTCATACCGAAAATCGAAAAACGGCTGCATTATAGCATGTACTGAACTGAAAATCGTTAATTAGAATTAAGAAATTGTCATCCCAACGACATTATTTTGAAAGGTTAATTTTATTTGCTGACCATGTGTTGTACACCATTAAATTCAAAATTTTATTTTCTATCAGTTTATCTAATTAGTTTTTGTATTAATAAAAAATTAGAAATAATAATAGGATTAAAAGTTTTTTGATATGTCAAGATTTTTTTGGTTTGTAAATTTTTTTTAAGAACTCATTTGTTTTGGTCAAATCACATAAAAGGACGGCCATTTTTTCAATAAATTCTCTTCTTTTTCCATAATTCAAAAAGAGCACACATCTTGTTGAGATTAGAAAAATGTAAGGTTATGTTTAGAAATGTAAACTAGTGTCAAATATTAGAGACTAGAAGTTGATAAAAGAAAGTGTTTAATTAAGTATTAAGAGCTTTCCTTTGCAAATTTAAATTAAAAAGTTCATACATAAGAAAAATTTCTTTTAATTCATATAGGAGAAAAATAATTCTTCTGGTATTAGTTAATTTTCTTCTTATTGTTTGGATATTTTGTGTCAATAAAAATATAAAATTGTGTTGTTATTATCTTGGAGATTTATTTGTGTATTTGTTTTTCTATTATTTTGTCTATAATTAATAAGAATTCAGAAAACTTTTAAAGCGACCCGCCTGAGAGAGTCTCACTTCTGTGAAAAGTAAAGCTATTCATTACTGCAATACATTTAGCCAGAGCATTACTTTATTTAAAGGTAAGCAAGTTGTACGTTGTTTATCTTATTATATCATATTATATCAGTTTTGTTCTTTTATTATTTGTTTTTGTTTTGTATGTAATCAAGATTTCATTTTATTGACGACTATATCTAGTCGTATCATTTTGTCAACCAATTGAGGCAAAACAAATTTAATTATTTATCTAAATCTCTCATATAAACGCCATCTACATAGTAGTATGTAAACCGCAAGCTTAGTGTATGAAGCCACGCCTACTACTCATCATACCATCTATGGCATATGCAACTTGCCAAATCCTAACCATTAATGGAATTAGGCTAGATTCGCTAAGAACCTGTTGGTCATCTGGACGCCATTTCAGAATCATTTGACATTTTCTAACGACTTTTTCTTTAGACTGGCATCAGACGTTGATTGTCACAGATGGAATGAATGGAATTAAATCATTCAATTATTTTATACCAAATGCGCTTCCAACGAGTGCAACTATTCACTACTGTTGAAAATAAACTAGAACAACTGATCTGAACATCCTGTCTGCTAGAAAAAAAGCTACTCGCGACACGTGTGACCTTGCCATGTGCGACAAAATTGCTGAAAATATGCAGGGCTGGCTCTAAGCAAATTCAGTTCCCTTTGGAGCTCCACCAACCATCTCCAACCCAGCCTCGGTAAGTGACTTACTATATTATTGTGCTTGTAGTATACTTAGGGGAGATCCAGAATCTGCCATAGTCGACATGATGATGTATCAGACTCCCCTACTACTCTTGTATTAGTAGTAGATTGTATTAGTTAGTAACATGCTGATTACTGGGCTCTGCTAATGCCGTGTACTGGTTGGTTGGTTAATTAAAAATCAACAAGAAAGAAAATAAAAAGGCAATTACACTAAAACCAGAAAACATCGTATAGTACATCGTTTTAGTACCAAAACCCTTGAAGTTGGTATAGTAAACCTCCGACTAAACATAAATTTCCAATTTTTGTCGTTGTTTTCACCAATACGCCGAGTTCGGGGGAGGGGGATGTGAAGCCGCGGCTTGATCTGGCATCATTGAACCGAAAACAAAGCTCAATACCACCAGCAAGATCTTCCAAACTTTGTGAGTGATTAGTAGAAACTGTTGCTTCGTTTAAAACACAATTTAGCTAATAACATATCTCGTCATCAATGACGTAACCAGCCTACTACGATTTAATAAATCCACGTATTTATGCCAATTTAAAATTCTAAAATAGAAATTCTCTCTCCTAACGCTTTATTGAATTCCGCGGAAAAAAATATTGAAATGAAGCGATGATTCATTCTATTAATCAACCCGCACACTCTATCTACTTCTGCGTGCAACTTTCCCGAATTGCTTTTCATTAGCTGTCTATTTCCTTCAAATGAAATTGCTCTGTTGATTTTAAACACAACTAATTACTCTTGGCAAGCTCCGGAATGGTTGCTAGTAGGTGCAAACGTTTATTAGGAAGATTTGTTTTTCAGTATTACCAACCAAGAAGAGAGAGATGCAACAAAATGTAAGGTTGGCGGTCAGGAGACAACAGTAAACAACTTGTGGGAATGATCTTTTTAGTCTTTTACATATATTTACATCATCATATTTTACATATATTGTCTCTTAAAGAAAAAGAAGAAACAAAACAGCAATATATATATATATATATATATATATATATATATATATATATATATATATATATATATATATATATATATATATATATATATATATATATATTATAATTAATTAATTAATGGGTGAAGGTCTGTTTTCAGTAATCGATTTATTTCTTTGCTAATATTTCACTGAATAGTTTTCAGCATTGTCAAAGCCTATTTAAAACATATGTAAATGATAAATGAACAAAATTTTCTTAAAATATATACAAACTTACTTAGAAATGGAGATTACTATTAACAAATAACTACAAAAATAACAACAACGTTAACACTACACAACATTTATGTTTTTTGAATTCCGGAGGGAAATGTCAATTGTTTTATTTTGCTCCAAATATTAATACGTGGCTACCTTTTTTTAACTTACCGAGAATTGTTTTTATTTTTGTATTTTTAATCCAGGTTTGAATTTTATTAATAAAGTGTATATAGTACTTAAGTTGTTTATGTCATTTCTATTATTCATTGCATTATTATCATTTAATATGTAACACATTTCCAAAAAGGCACGTTTACTTTTATTTACGTCTCTGTCAAGAATTTTTGCGTCGTTATAGCCAATGATATGGTCCAGGTTGTTTACGTGAGTACTAAGTGCAGTGGCGTTCGGTTTAAGTCTATTGTCACTCTTATGTTGTATGAGTCTCTGTTTTAGTTTTTGTCCAGTCTGTCCTATATATGTTTGTGAACAATTTGTACATTTTAGTTCGTATACGACATTAGATAGGTCAGTAGTAGGAATTTTGTCTTTTAATTTACTAAAAAGGTTATTTATAGTCAAAGGAATAGTTAAAGGAACTTAAGTACTATATACACTTTATTAATAAAATTCAAACCTGGATTAAAAATACAAAAATAAAAACAATTCTCGGTAAGTTAAAAAAAAGGTAGCCACGTATTAATATTTGGAGCAAAATAAAACAATTGACATTTCCCTCCGGAATTCAAAAAACATAAATGTTGTGTAGTGTTAACGTTGTTGTTATTTTTGTAGTTATTTGTTAATAGTAATCTCCATTTCTAAGTAAGTTTGTATATATTTTAAGAAAATTTTGTTCATTTATCATTTACATATGTTTTAAATAGGCTTTGACAATGCTGAAAACTATTCAGTGAAATATTATCAAAGAAATAAATCGATTACTGAAAACAGACCTTCACCCATTAATTAATTAATTATAATATATATATATATATATATATATATATATATATATATATATATATATATATATATATATATATATATATATATATATATATATATATATATACATATATATATATATATATATATATATATATATATATATATATATATATATATATATATATATATACTCACACACCAGGCCTGAAAGTTTAAATTATATGCACATCCCATGCTCCCCTTCGTGTAATTTTCACCCAAATTCACGATGCTCTGTAACTCTCTATATACGTATATATTTTTCCAGAAGACGTTTTTCTCTATTCGTGCTGCACTAGAACAGCCATCTGCAGTTTTCTCGCGGCGAACAATGAAAAAGAAACTCCATTTCCCGTCTCTGAAGTTTCGTAATATGAAATTGTCTATAATACATACTGGAGGAAAACTTATGGACGGATGTGTTGTAAGGTTTTTGTTTTTTTTAACGTGGGATCTTTTGTTTTGTCTATAAAGTTCGGTTTGGCAGTTTTTAGTTCAAAGATTTACATCTAGTGATCCGTAAACTTATCATAACTTATCTTGTTTTTGACTGTATCTTATTTTATTAAATTTCGTTGAAAGATTCGTTTGATAAGGAAGCTTTCTCGCAATAACAATTTCTTGGCATTGTTCATTATACAGACTCAGCTTCCCCTGCCTCCCAATAGTTAACGCCCCTCCAGTACGAGCATAAAATTTGTCGACTTTACTAGTAGAAATGCCGACGCACGTATGCTCGGTGGTAAAGAAACATAGAGCTGCAGAAGAAACTGGATTCACTGTATGAAACTGTCAAACTGGCGGTTATAGGTTAGGTTATAGGTTAGGTAATAAGTTCGATTGTAGGTTAGGTTATAGGTTAGGTTGTAGGTTAGGTTACAGGTTAGGTTATAGGTTAGGTTATAGGTTAGGTTATAGGTTAGGTTATAGGTTAGGTTATAAGTTAGGTTATAGGTCAGGTTATAGGTTAGGTTATAGGTTATGTGTTATGTTAGGTTATAGGCTAGGTTATAGGTTATGTGTTATGTTAGGTTATAGGTTAGATGTTTAGGGTAGATTTGTCCTGGATAATACCATGCCAGGAACAGCTCTTTTTCCGTAAGGCAGAGGTAGCAATGCAGTATTTTATAGTGATTCCCTACATTTTTATGATCAAGCAGGTATTCAATAGTCTTAGTTGAATTCAGAAATGCTAAAACTAAACAACATTTCCGACATTGAAGTTAAGTAATTGTTACTCTCAGATTATTTTTCTTAAATACGCAATTTTTTTTAGCATGTTTTCATAATAGAAGACGATAAATTTTTCATTTTATTACAGAACATCCATTTAAAACCCATTTCTGGAGTTATTAACCAAAGTGCTGAAACTATTTAAATTTACACCAAATAGACTGGGATGTATTTGCAATAAATTCCGTTATTTTTAAAAATATTTGCTTTTAGTGTATAACCTGAATGATTTACTGTTACAAGTTAATGTCTGTATATTTTAACTGAATATGCCAACACAACTGAAAGGAAATATGTGGCCGTTGATCAAGCTTGAAGTGTTGAATTTATTCGTTCGAGTAATTTTTAAAAATAACATTTACTTTTTTGCTATTTTTTTGTGTATTTGTATATGAGGTTTACTTATATCGGATGAAAAATTACTTCCACTCGTCTCATTATACATTTAACTAGGTTATTAAAACAAGTAATAATTTACTATAGTAATTTTCTTGAGAAATTTAATTTAAAAAGTGATATTAAACGATGAAGTGTTTTCTCGTATTGTTTATCCTATTAGTTTCTGTAATTATGTGCAATTTACAAATAATTTGATAATTATGATTTATCTTTCTTTCCGTATCTCGTCTTAATGTAGAGTAGTTTATAATGTTGTATTTAGAGTAAACAGTAATTTTCACTATTACTTCCAAAATCATTAATCATTCATCACGAATTAATCAAAAATAAAATCCATATTATACAATAATATCAATTAATGTAAACGAGAAATGCCCAATAAAGTGTTTAAAGCTGCCAGGGCTCAACTAAAGGAATCCTGAGTATACGTGGGAAAAATCAATTATATGGTATATATTATAGAAATTGTATGGTATAGTATATAGAGATAGGAAAAATATCTCGATTATACTTGGCACACAATTCATCTGCACCCTTCTCTACGTAAATGTGAAGGATAACTCCTAGAAAAGCAGCAGCTAGGCCTACATTCCTTCTTCGCATTACAACAGAGCTTCTTATTTTATCACAAATGTTATTATGATCTTAGAAACTCGGTACACCAAAAAGATTGCCCGAAAATTCGAAACTACGCGATTTATGATACTAAACATTCGAAAGGCAAGCAACAAGTAGCCCATAATCCCAGAAAGACAACAGGCTTATTCAACATCACCAAATCAGTCTTCCTAACAGAGCTTCTTATGTTAACATAAATGTTATGACGATCTCAAAAACTCGATACACCAAAAATAATTGCCCGAAAATCCGAAACTACCCGATTTATGATACTAAACATTCGAAAGGCAAATCACAAGCAGCCCATGGTCCCAGAAAGACAATAGGCTTATTCAACATCACGAAATCAGTCTTCCTAACAGAGCTTCTTATGTTAACATAAATGTTATGATGATCTTAAAAACTCGATACACCAAAAACATTACCCGAAAATCCGAAACTACCCGATTTATGATACTAAACATTCGAAAGGCAAAGCACTAGCAGCCCATGGTCCCAGAAAGACAATAGGCTTATTCAACATCACGAAATCAGTCTTCCTAACATAGCTTCTTATATTAACATAAATGTTATAATGACCTTATAAACTCGGTACACCAAAAAGAATTGCCCGAAAATCCGAAACTACGCGATTTATGATACTAAATATCCCAAAGGCAAAGCACAAGCAGCCCATAGTCCCAGAAAGACAATAGGCTTATTCAACATCACGAATTCAGTCTTCCTAACAGAGCTTCTTATGTTAACATAAATGTTATGATGATCTTAAAAACCCGATACACCAAAAACATTACCCGAAAATCCGAAACTACACGATTTATGATACTAAACATTCTAAAGGCAAAGCATAAGCAGCCCATGGTTTCAAAAAGACAATAGGATTATTCAACATGACGAAATCAGTCTTCCTAACAGAGCTTCTTATGTTAACATAAATGTTATGATGATCTTAAAAACTCGATACACCAAAAACATTACCCGAAAATCCGAAACTACATGATTTATGATACTAAACATTCCAAAGGCACAAAGCACTAGCAGCCCATGGTCCCAGAAAGACAATAGGCTTATTCAACATCATGAAATCAGTCTTCCTAACAGAGCTTCTTATATTAACATAAATGTTATAATGACCTTAAAAATTCGATACAACAAAAAGATTGCCCGAAAATCCGAAACTACGCGATTTATGATACTAAACATTCTAAAGGCAAAGCATAAGCAACCCATGGTTCCAAAAAGACAATAGGCTTATTCAACATCACGAAATAACTCCTAAACTAATAATTCCTAACAGAGCTTCTTATGTTAACATAAATGTTATGATAATCTTAAAAACCCGGTACATCAAAAAGATTGCCCGCAAATCCGAAACTACGCGATTTATGACACTAAACATTCCAAAGGCAAAGCACTAGCAGCCCATGGTCCCAGAAAGACAATAGGCCTATTCAACATCATGAAATCAGTGTTCCTAACATAGCTTCTTATGTTAACATAAATGTTATGATGATCTTATAAACTCGGTACACCAAAAAGAATTGCCCGAAAATCCGAGACTACGCGATTTATGACACTAAACATTCCAAAGGCAAAGCACTAGCAGCCCATGGTCCCAGAAAGACAATAGGCCTATTCAACATCATGAAATCAGTGTTCCTAACATAGCTTCTTATGTTAACATAAATGTTATGATGATCTTATAAACTCGGTACACCAAAAAGAATTGCCCGAAAATCCGAAACTACGCGATTTATGATACTAAATATCCCAAAGGCAAAGCACAAGCAGCCCATAGTCCCAGAAAGACAATAGGCTTATTCAACATCACGAAATCAGTCTTCCTAACAGAGCTTCTTATGTTAACATAAATGTTATGATGATCTTAAAAACCCGATACACCAAAAACATTACCCGAAAATCCGAAACTACACGATTTATGATACTAAACATTCTAAAGGCAAAGCATAAGCAGCCCATGGTTTCAAAAAGACAATAGGATTATTCAACATGACGAAATCAGTCTTCCTAACAGAGCTTCTTATGTTAACATAAATGTTATGATGATCTTAAAAACTCGATACACCAAAAACATTACCCGAAAATCCGAAACTACATGATTTATGATACTAAACATTCCAAAGGCACAAAGCACTAGCAGCCCATGGTCCCAGAAAGACAATAGGCTTATTCAACATCATGAAATCAGTCTTCCTAACAGAGCTTCTTATATTAACATAAATGTTATAATGACCTTAAAAATTCGATACAACAAAAAGATTGCCCGAAAATCCGAAACTACACGATTTATGATACTAAACATTCTAAAGGCAAAGCATAAGCAACCCATGGTTCCAAAAAGACAATAGGCTTATTCAACATCATGAAATCAGTCTTCCTAACAGAGCTTCTTATGTTAACATAAATGTTATGATGATCTTATAAACTCGATACACCAAAAACATTACCCGAAAATCCGAAACTAAACGATTTATGATACTAAACATTCTAAAGGCAAAGCATAAGCAGCCCATGGTTCCAAAAAGACAACAGGCCGATTCAACATGACGAAATCAGTCTTAAAAACTTTAAAGTAGCTTCGGGCAAGTTACTGCTACAATCATAATACCACTTTGAAGTTGCAACGACTTTAAAGTAATTATACTAAGTGGCAATACAGTTCCATTTACTTTAAAAGTTACTTAGAAGTAATGGAACTGCATAGTTCCAATAAATACTATAAACAACTACACAATTACTAAAATATTCCGAATTGAAGTAATTAAACCTATAAAGTCAACTACTCAATCAAAGTTCCATCAGTTACTGCTACTTAGATGCTGCTTGGGATGCGAACGTAAATGTTATGATGATCTCAAAAACGCGGTACACCAAAAATACTACATGATTTATAATAATAAACGTTCGGTAATTAAAAGACGCATTTCAACCACACCTCCCAGAAATTCCTTCAGTAGGGAAAAATCAATTACTAGGAGCACTTCAAATAGATCTCTCTATACACTGTACTGTACTCCAACTACAGTAGAATAAGAAAATGGAAAAAGTGATTATGACAGATCTGAACCCTAAGAAGCAACTGGTTATGATCTATTAACCAGCAGAATGTAAAGAATTACTATAAGAAGGTACAGTTATTTATTTGCAATAGCATATGACGTCTGAGTTACTTTCCAAGTTGTTCTAATCCCAAAACCCAGCAAACGTCAGACATATGTTAAATCCTATCGTCCTATCAGTTTGTTGTCGATTCTCTCAGAAATATTTGAGAAACTCTGAAAAATATATAGGAAGAATGGAAGGAAAAAACTAACTAATTCCATATCAATTCGAGTTCGGTTTTAGTTAGAGGGTAGTTACAAGAATAATACAACCTGGAAAATAAAAGCTATTGCTCGGTTGTATAAATAATAATATCGGCAGTACCACAAGGGTGAGGACTTGGTCCGGTACTGTACCTGATTTCACACTGATGGATAGCCTTCCTAGTTCAAACAATAGTGTAAAAGTTACCTTCGTGGAAAATTCGAACATTATATCCTCAGATCACAGTTTAAAAAAAGACTTAAATAAAATTCAAAGTTGACTTGGAGGTGGACGATAAAAACTAATTAAATCATGCCCATTCAAATCACTATGCTCACGAGTGACTCTCAATAATCTACTACCATATACCACATTCTGGCACACAGTCAGATGTTTTTGACTCTACCTAAATAAATATCTTACATGGAACCCTCATATCTGGAATAAACGCAAACAATTAGGTCGGAAGTTTAGGAAAATGTAGTTTCTTTGTTTGGAAGAATTCGCGAAAAATTCAAATTTAGAAATTTTCCAAATTCTTCCTATCGTCAACGGTGAAGAAAGGCATCGCGAACGCCTTCATGATCAAAAATTAAAAAAAAACTAGATGCCAAAACCATATTTTCGGTAATGCAGTTAATCAGTGTAAAAGGGAATAGGGAATAGAGTCTCCTTTTAGCTCGATACATTTAGTCCAGAGTTTTTCCAATTTTTTGATTTCTTCCAAATAATAGGTTTTCTCAAGGCCCTCAAAATAGGCGTTTGTTTCAGTGATGACCTCTTAATTCGACCCAAATCTCTTACCGCCCAGCTATTTCTTCAGGTTTGGAAACAGGAAATAGTCACAGGGGTCTAAATCTGGAGAATATGCTGGACGGGGTAGCAGTTCGTAGCCCAATTTATGGATTTTTGCCATGGTGACTACAAACGTGTGCACCCGTGGATTGTCTTAATGGAACAGCACTTTTTTCTTCGCCAAATGCGGTCGTTTCTGCTTCAAATCAATATCGAATCTGTCCGAAAGCTCTGAATAATATTCGCCGGTGATTGTTTTACCCTTTTCAAAGTAATCGTTGTGAATGACACCGCGTGCATCCCAAAAAACTATGGCCATGACCTTGGTGGCCGATAGACCCACCTTGGCCTTCTTTGGTGCACGTTCACCCGGAGAAACCCACCGTCTTGATTGTTCCTTGGTCTCTGGTGTAGTATGATGGGTCCATGTTTCGTCTACGGTAACGAAACGCCACAAAAACTCGTTCGGATTGCGGCTGAACATTGCCAAACACTCCTTTGAAGTGGTCAAACGGTTGCGCTTATAGTCGAGTGTGAGCAATCGCGGCAGCCATCGCGCGGATAGATTTTTTCATGTCCAAATATTTATGTAAAATGTGATGTACCCGTTCAGTTGAGATGCTTACAGCCTCAGACACCTCACGCACTTTCATTCTCCGATCGTCCAATATCATTCCATCGACGAATTCTGGCGTGACGACCTCTTTTGGGCGACCTGAATGTTCGGCGTCACTTGTGCTGGTACGACCACAACGGAACTCAGTAAACCACTTCTTAACCATTGAAATTGATGGTGCAGAGTCCCCATAGTATTTATCAAACCTTTCCTTGGTTTCGGTGATGGTTTTTTTACGCAAAAAATACTGCTTAATCAGCACACGAAATTGACTTTTTTCCATTTTAGTTAAAATTCTTGAGGTTGTTTGCTTTCAACGGCTGTCAAACACAAACTAAATGGCGCAGCCTTCTCAAAATTTTACAGTAGTCTATTCATATATGGCAGTTCACGGGAGCAGTGTTGCAGTTAAAGTTACTGCGCGGGAAATTCAAAAAGTCACTGATTTATCAAACCACCCTCGTATTATCGTATACATCAAAGAGCAGACCTGACTTTCCGGTACAGTTATTTGGATCTACTAAGTTATTATCTGTTTTTGAGTTGTACTACTATATATATTTTAAAAAATCTATTTATGGCTCTATTTCTTTATAATGTGTTTGTAGCGTGTTTAAGTTAAAAACTATGTTTTATTAATCTTCGCAACAGACAATTACCTAAAAATAAAGTTGCTTCAATATAAATAAAACAATGTAAGAAATCAATTAATAAAATATTATATTGTGGTGTATTTTCGTAAATCTTAATTTCGAAAATAAATTTAAAATTGTTATTAAAACAAAAGTAAAATTTATTACTGTCGGTTCCTTTGTCCATTTTATACCATGGCATTCATTTGCCAAATCTACAAACCATTATTGTAAATACATTTTTATTGACTCCGTTTAATGCTCTTCAAATATGAGCATGATGATAATAGTTAATCTTTATTTATGTGTTTATTGCCAAAATTATGAATCGGCACTTGTTATCTAAACACAAATGGCTTTTTAATCGATTGTAGGAATGCTGTCATAGCTGTTAAATTAGAAATGTATGAACCCTCGTCATAGTTATCTATAAGTAATCATAAATATTTTGACAAAACAAAAGAAATTCCGGTAATGTTATCAGCAGGACCCGAAGGCGACGACAGGTCTAACCGAGATATGTGAGTAAGGGGACGTGCGAAAAGTTCTACAAATTTATTATTACTTATTAATATTTATTATTAATAAATAAATTGTATCGAAATATAATTCATTATATTTAAATTCATCTTTCGATAAATTAGCCAGACGAGTCGTCTCTTCCGTCCTTCCGAGGCCGGGTTATTAGGGTCCTTTTGAAAACCATATCAACCGCTTACTTCTAAAAACGGTCTGAAATATTGACCAGAATAATAGTTCCACCCACCATCCAAACTGAAACTGAACAAGTATTGTTGAGTTTGCTGTTATATGGCAGGAGTTGCTCTTCCTGTTCTACGAAGATAAAAAAGCAATCAAAGTGTGCCCTAATAAGATGATATTTTTAGAGTTTGTGTAATCCTTCGTTTTTCTACCTACAAAGCAACAAGGAAAGAACATCCCGTTTGAAAACCCCATAAAAACAATTATCTATATAGAAAGTACAGGTCCACATTCAGCCTTGACTGAAACCGACTCATCGGAAGAATACGCACATTACAATCAATACCAACCTGTCACCCTTATCGTATGTTTACTCTTCAGTTTCGTGTACACCAAGTTTCACCAGCCTGATTAATTAAATGAAGTTAAAATTTGTGTAACCTTACAATTTAAGCACTTTGATACATTTACAGAAAAAGGGTATAAACTACATTCAGATATCACTTGTCAGGAATCGTACTCCAAAGTTAATCGAATAAGTGGGAGTACTTCAAAAACGTACTATACTACAGGGTGAGACAGTTACCTGCATATTTTACATATCTTCCTTATTATTAGAGATAGAAAAAACTGTTTCGGAGGGCCCCGCCCACTTAAAATCATTTTAGGCTGATTTAATTATTTATTAATTCTTGTTTCTGTTGTAATTTTAAAGTTTATTTCGAATTTCTTGGTTTGTAATAACAAGTGACAGAAAAATAAAGTTTTCATAACATCCAGTATTTAAATAAATAATTTAACTTTCAGTTTAGAATTTAAGAAGTTTTTTGTAGACGGAATGAAACACCCTGCATAAAAAAGCAGTATATATTTCATGTTGTAGTTATTGCACTTAATAATCTAATAAGTCTAATTACAAATCGTATTTATTAGAAGAACTCATAGATGTATGGTTTCTGGTTATACTCATGGCCTGCCATTATGTAAGATCTTTTTTGCGATTTTTCCGAATATTTTTATTATGTAATATGTACAATTTCCATACTATAAGAAAGAGAAAAGTAACATATACAAAATAGTGCCAAAAAGTATGTATAGAGATCTATAGATAGAAATTTAAAAATATTAAGAGGGCGTGGCCTTTGCCAAACGAAATTAACGGTTAAGCATACCATTTTCAGAAATGGGTAAACGAACTGGACAATAATACTGTCGAAATTCGCGTTTGTCGAAACAATATAGCTTTCCCAAGTATTATATATGAATCATTAGAATTGAGCCCCTTTATTTATTGCAAAAAGGTGGGCAAACGAAATTAACGGTTGGCTAAACCAGTTTGGAAGATGGGAAAACAAACTGCACAATTATAGTATAGAAATCCGAATTTGTTTAAAAAATATAACCTTCCGAAGTATGATACGCGGGTCGTTAGAATTAAGCACACCTTATTTATGGCAAAAAACGGTGGGCAAAAGAAATTAACGGTTGAGCATACCATTTTGGGAAATGGAGAAACGAACTGGACAATAATAGTGTCGATATTCGCGTTTGTCGAAACAATATAGCTTTCCCAAGTATTATGTAATGGTGACCATTAGAATTGAGCCCGCTTTATTCATTGAAAAAAGGTGGACAAACGAAATTAACGGTTGGGTATACCAGTTTGGAAGATGGCCAAACAAACTGCACAATAATAGTATAGAAATTCGCATTTGTTTAAAAAATATACCCTTCCCAAGTATGATACGCGGGTGGTTAGAATTAAGCACACCTTATTTATTGCAAAAAACGGTGGGCAAACGAAATTAACGGTTGAGCATACCATTTTGGAAAATGAGCAAACGAAATGGACAATAATAGTGTAGAAATTCGCGTTTGTCTAAACAATTTAGCTTTCCCAAGTATTATATATGAACCATCAGAATTCAGCTCGCTTTATTTATTGTAAAAAGGTGAGCAAACGAAATTAACGGTTGGGTATGCCAGTTTGAAAGATGGGCAAACAAACTGAACAATAATAGTATAGAAATTCGAATTTGTTAAAAAAATATATCCTTACCAAGCATGATACGAGAGTCGTTAGAATTAAGCACACTTTATTTATTGCAGAAAAGGTGGGCAAACGAAATTAACGGTTGAGCATATCATTTTGGAAAATAGGCAAATGAACTGAGCAATAATAGTGTCGAGATTCGCATTTGTTTAAACAATATAGCTTTCCCAAGTATTACATATGGACCATTAAAATTGATTTCGCTTTATTTATTGCAAAAAGGTGGGCAAACGAAATTAACGGTTGGGTATACCAGTTTGGAGGATGGGCAAACAAACTGAACAATAATAGTATAGAAATTCGCATTTGTTTAAAAAATATAACCTTCCCAAGTATGATACGCGGGCCGTTAGAATTAAGCACACTTTATTTATTGCAAAAAAGGTGGGTAAACGAAACGAAATTAACGGTTGAGCATACCATTTTGGGAAATAGGCAAACGAACTGGACAATAATAGTGTCGAAATTCGCATTTGTCTAAACAATATAACCTTCCCAAGTATGATACGCGGGCCGTTAGAATTAAGCACACTTTATTTATTGCAAAAAGGGTGGGCAAACGAAATTAACGGTTGAGCAGATCAATTCGGAAAATGGGCAAACGAACTGGACAATAATAGTGTCGAAATTCACATTTGTCTAAACAGTACAGCTTTTTCACGTATTATATACAGACCATTACAATTGAGTCCGCTTTATTTATTGCAAGAAAGGTGGGCAAACGAAATTAACGGTTGGGTATACCAGTTTGGAAGATGGGCAAACAAACTGCGCAATAATATTATAGAAATTCGCATTTGTTAAACAAATATAACCTTCCTAAGTATGATATGCGGGTCGTGAGAATTAAGCACACCTTATTTGTTGCAAAAAACGGTGGGCAAACGAAATTAACGCTTGAGCATACCATTTTGGGAAATGGGCAAACGAACTGGACAATAACAGTGTAGAGATTAGCGTTTATCTAAACAATTTAGCTTTCCCAAGTATTATATATGAACCATCAGAATTCAGCCCGCTTTATTTATTGTAAAAAGGTGGGCAAATGAAATTAACGGTTGGGTATGCCAGTCTGAAAGATGGGCAAACAAACTGAACAATAATAGTATAGAAATTCGCATTTGTTTAAAAAATATATCCTTACCAAGCATGATACGAGAGTCGTTAGAATTAAGCACACTTTATTTATTGCAGAAAAGGTGGGCAAACGAAATTAACGGTTGAGCATATCATTTTGGAAAATAGGCAAACGAACTGAGCAATAATAGTGTCGAAATTGGCATTTGTTTAAACAATATAGCTTTCCCAAGTATTACATATGGACCATTAGAATTGAGTTCGCTTTATTTATTGCAAAAAGGTGGGCAAACGAAATTAACGGTTCGGTATGCCAGTCTGAAAGATGGGCAAACAAACTGAACAATAATAGTATAGAAATTCGCATTTGTTTAAAAAATATAACCTTCCCAAGTATGATACGCGGGCCGTTAGAATTAAGCACACTTTATTTATTGCAAAAAAGGTGGGTAAACGAAACGAAATTAACGGTTGAGCATACCATTTTGGGAAATAGGCAAACGAACTGGACAATAATAGTGTCGAAATTCGCATTTGTCTAAACAATATAACCTTCCCAAGTATGATACGCGGGCCGTTAGAATTAAGCACACTTTATTTATTGCAAAAAGGGTGGGCAAACGAAATTAACGGTTGAGCAGATCAATTCGGAAAATGGGCAAACGAACTGGACAATAATAGTGTCGAAATTCGCATTTGTCTAAACAGTACAGCTTTTTCACGTATTATATACAGACCATTACAATTGAGTCCGCTTTATTTATTGCAAGAAAGGTGGGCAAACGAAATTAACGGTTGGGTATACCAGTTTGGAAGATGGGCAAACAAACTGCGCAATAATATTATAGAAATTCGCATTTGTTAAACAAATATAACCTTCCTAAGTATGATATGCGGGTCGTGAGAATTAAGCACACCTTATTTGTTGCAAAAAACGGTGGGCAAACGAAATTAACGCTTGAGCATACCATTTTGGGAAATGGGCAAACGAACTGGACAATAACAGTGTAGAGATTAGCGTTTGTCTAAACAATTTAGCTTTCCCAAGTATTATATATGGAACATTAGAATTGAGCCCGACTTATTAATTGCAAAAAGGTGGGAAAACGAAATTAATGGTTGGGTATACCAGTTTGGAAGATGGGCAAACAAACTGGACAATAATAGTATAGAAATTCGCATTTGTATAAACAAATTCCTTGTAAGGTTTAAGTATTTGGTAAACAAATGCCAATTTCGTCACTATCATTATCCAGTTGGTTTGATTTCTCAAACTGGTATGTTCAACCGTTAATTTCGTTTGCTCACCTATCTTGCAATAAAGTGTACTTAATTCTGGAAAAGCTATATTGTTTAAATAAATGCGAATTTCGACACTATTATTGCCTAATTTGTTCGCCTATTTGCCGAAAAATGGGAATTTTAATGCTTCACATTCATAAATATTGGCTCGGAATGAGTTGAACTATTTATATCTAAATAAAAAAATTATTTCTCAAATAATTAATTAATGGAGGGTAGGCAAACAAAAACACTGCTGGGCAAACCTTGGGCAAACAAATGTGCTCGTTATTTTTTAGAAGTAAAGACTTGCGAAAGTCATTAATTTGGAAGTTCGGAAGATTGTCACGGTATCCTGCTACACAACATGTTTGTCAAAAGTGCTGCAAGGCTTGAGAAACAAAGGCTACATGCTCCATCAAGATAATGCTCCTTTCACATAGGTTCAGGCAACTTCAAACTGTTTGAGGGAAAGTAACGTTACAGATATTGAACATCCACCACATAAGGAAAATAGTTATTTTCTTTAAACGTCAGAAAACATGACATTTAGTAAGTCGATATACATTCTTGTCACCAGCCGTATACGGCAGTAAAAGTACTTTTGCTGTTGATGATTGAACCACCGCCGGCCGGCAGGAAAAGTACGTTTGCTGACGCTGACAATAAAAGTAATTTTTATCAAATCAGACATCACTTCGTAATCAACGCTAAAGTTCCTTTAATTGTAAGTGACATGGTTACCATCTGTCAAAACATTATTTTAAAATAACTTTAAAAATTTATTATAGTAACCCCAAATTTTCCAAAGAGGAACTGTGAAGTACTGTGAAGCTTATAATGTAGATTTTATTTTAAACTGTATATAGTATTGAGGTCTGTAAGTTGTTATAAAAACCACTTACCAGACTCAGTACTGTAATGTCCCGTTTACCGCATTGAAAGCTTAATTTAACAAGAAAATACGACACAGTACGCAATAAAAGAATCTTTCCTCGACCACCTTAAAAGTCGTTTGTTAATACTAACGGTTGTCATTAACCTTGATTGATTGCCACTAATTATTAACGGGATGGGGGGGAGGGAGGCAACAAGGAACTGGTCTCAATATTACTCATGCCATGTTATACATTGGTTTGAATTTGTTTATTCTGTACCAATGTGAGCTTTGTGTGTTAGTAATTTCCTGAAGCTGTTAATTTAATTATTAGTTTCTTAATTTTGGCGTAAGATTTCTAAAAGGAATCTTATTGCTACATTGAAGGCGCCTTTCAGTGAGCACGAGATTTCTTTGTGAAATTGAGAAGCTGTAGAATTAAATTTATTTTATGCGTTTTAAATATGGGTTGTTTAGCCACCCCTTACTGTATTTCAGCGCGCTCAAGTTAATAATTTGTGAAAATATAATTATATCAATTGTTTATTTTGAATTTGTTTATTTAAATATTAAACTTTGTTCTAACCAACCATGGCGCCACTACATATACATATATAGTAGCATCCTGTGGTTAAATCTACAGAGTGGTTCTAATAAGACATTCCTTTGCGGTCATCTAATCACTGGAACGATTCTCATTAAAAATTGTTGTGCTACTGCTTAACCGAAATAAATGACGAGAAAATTTTTGCAGGATGTTTTCATTCATTACAAACATTTCCATAACAATTGAACGCTTTTTGCTCAATTGCCGGTTTAATTTATGGAAATCGCTTCTATACAAATTACTATATATCGGTCAAGTTAGGCAACTTAGTATGCAACTAACGAAATATCCGACCTTGGTGAATGTTTAGGATGTTTTGTTTGTCGCCCACAAAAATTGTTTACTGAAACTTTTGCTTTTATCAAGTCAACAATAGAGAAATAACGTTTTTACCGAATTTCTTTATAAAACAATTTCCTCCCACTATACAACACCTTGTTAATTATCTACTCTCTCTTCATTTGTTTTTTTCCATTTGTATTTGTTAGAAGAAGAGAGAAAGAGAAAGTGGGTATGGTATTGAAAAAAAGGTTATGTTATGATGGTGAATCATCAATAAATACGAAATTTATGCATCTGAATTCGTTAAAATAATCATTTGTTGTTATTATAAAAACAAACCTTAATAAATTTAAGGGTGAATTAATAAGTAATGTTTATTATTATTAACTTCTTTTTTGTTATGAAGATAAAGAAATTATATTTTCAAGAAAATTGTTGTTGAATTAGAAAATTACTTAATCAGCTATGATTAACATATGCTTATCACAACGGAAACTTCCAACGAAGTTACTAAATAAAATAAATTAATGATTGCTGAGATTTATGAGTTTTATGACATTCAGAGTGCACTGTGTTGCACTGGTAAGTAATAAAAGTATAATATATATATGATAAATAAAATTTTATACCTGAATTCCTTTCAATAATTCCACTTCAAAAAGTTTGGATCACTATAATAAGAAAAAACAAACACACCGTTCGCGTTCAATTAAAACTGGCGATGAGCACGGGATACAGCTAAGAGTACTATAGAAAGTGAGAATGTATCAAAATAGCCGTAACGTCATAGAGGTCAGCATACAAATGGTGATTATCGTAAGCACAAACACGACTGTACTAATAAAAGTACAAACGCCAGAGTGCACATGTTCTTTCTGTTAAGATAATCTGCTACACAAGCACAATTCTGCCCTGTTTGTTTCTTCTTCAGAACTCTTTAATCACAATCTCACTAATGACGTTCTTGATAAAATTATACATAATTTATTTTTACATTTCTGCGTTGTTCCAATAGGTTAAAGTAATAACACTAAAGTAATTATTCATAAAACAAGAAAGTTCAAGTTAAATTTGTGCTTATCTAATCATAGTTCATATTTCGGTTATAGCATGACGGTGCTCTGGTGTGTGTGTGTGTATTTGGGGCTAATTAACATAATTTAAGCTATTAAATTAAGCTATTGAATAATGATAACTATTTATCAATATCAGCAATAACAACTGCACCAAGAATTGATAATTATATTTAGTAATCCAGAACTTTTAATAACTGTAAACATTTAAATAATTGGAAATTAAACAAAATTAATTTAATTGGTATTATTCACATTTCAATAGAATATTAATAACGTTCAAACAGTGATTCATAGAAATAACAATAAATATTATGTTATGTTAATTTCCAGAGTACTTTATGGTTTTTATTTGTCACTTCTGACGTGTCCGTGTGTATGTATAAATCTCCATTTCCTTAGAGAAAAGAACAGCTCGTCATCGTATGCACATAGGAATTGATGACGTTACTCTAAAATAATGGACTTATGTTCTTCAGACGGATTTGTGCCAAAGAACTTGCCCAAAAAATTTGCGACCTGTCCGAACGAATTGAACCGATCTCTCTCAGCGTTGACAGATTGTGATAATGCTGCCCGTCGACTCACCAATCACTAGAGATCATCATGGCAGGTAGGGTGACAGAAAATGATCTGAGCATCTAGAATGAAGTACTGTCGGTCTTTTAGTGTTAATAAATATTTCAATATGACTTATAGCGATTGTCTTTACATCGTGCTATGCTTTTTCGCTCAGCAGCCATTTGCATCGGCTTGCCGCCACTAGACTCTGGTAAGCAAGCGTTGACAGTTTAAGATCTGTACACTATTCTTAAGCGCGTTCAGATTAAGAGATCTCCTAAATTCAAAGTCTTCATGCTCAGAGCTTTCTGTTGATACCTACTTAACATAGTCTCTGATGGTCGACATGGTAATGTCATAGAGCTATTTTGCCTTCGAACTTCTGCGTGCCCAACATGATGTCAACAACGCAGTCACAATTTTAAAGGGCGCGACGGACATATTTAACCTAAAGATATCAGATATACGGTCACCGTTGTCCGTATGGAAGGTTTAGAAAGTCTACAGCTACTGATGATGAAATAAGCAGATGCCGGCCTTGAAACCAGTGTTAGCCAAATTACGATCTAGAAAGTCAACAAATATCTCGTTTAAGATCAGGGGATCGATCAATGTGACTATTCGCACGAGATTTGAAGTCTTATTGAGAAAGCGGGAACTGTATTTGTTAGGCCCCCAGTCTTCAGAAGTCGAGCTCTGATCTTGTCCACGAAAGTGGGGCTACATCTTCAAAGTTTGTTATATGGGGGTGGAGTCATGGAGCAACTACCAAAAAATTGACAACATTCCGTAACAAGTCTTCCGTAAAATGGAAAGAATGGAAAAATAGGAAACTCTGTTGCTGCAGCACATACTACAAAGAATCATCACATGTTCTTGACTGGCCATCCGCAATTGATGCCTGCATTGCTTGCTATCAGCAGTTAATGCCTTTCAGTTCCTTAAGTAGCTTAATTTCTAGCATAAGTTTTCATTGTCTTAGCATGTAAGGAAACTTCTTGAAAAGATGCAACCCACCCTCTAGTTTTTTTGTAGCTGGATGTATTTTACACCCCTATGCAAGGACAGTAATACATCCTATCTTTTTTTAGGAATGCGTTGAATGCCCTTCTAACTTATTATTTTTACCATATGTTCAGCTTTTTTTACGAGGAGTGTTGTGTAATGATCTTGTCATATAAATGATCACCACGATATCATTACATTAATAACTTCCATTAGGAAGGCATTGAATCATAGGGATTGCCATAGCAACAATAATAAATAATCAAGTAAAATAATAAAGATTTTATAAGTCTACACGCTTATTATCACTTGAGTTAAAGGTAAACCAACAACTAGTACGCTATAGCACCATAAGAAGAAGTGCAATGATCACTAAGTAAATGCTTTAAATTTATCTTGTCCAGTTTACTTTGTCACAAATACTTATAATTGTATGGTTAAAATTATCAGTCTCTGACTCTTATCACATAGTTCTTCTGACAGCTTCTCATAAGCGTCATAGGCAATTCAAACTAATTTTGGTCAATTTTCAGCAATTTTAAACATTCTGGAGAGCGTTAGAACAAATCTTAGCGATTACAAATACCTTTTAGCTATCGTCACCAAATGAATTGAACATTTTGGCCAATATTCGCAATTTTTGACAATTGTAAGCATCTTCAATTATTGTAAGCAATCTTGAAATTCAAGAACAGTTTAACATCTTTTTGAAATCTCTAAGGACCCGTCAATGGTTGCATACAATTTTATATAACCGTATACATCAAAATTCTTGTTCTGATCAAATCATGATTGTTGATAGTTTGAAATTCAATAAAACTTCACGGGTTAAGTTATCAAATGTACACTATCAAAATTTTTGTTCATTGTTTTTTTTGTTTTCAGCTTCTGGACATCTTTTGATACAATCTGAAATAGGCAGCAAGCTGGTGTCTTCATTCCGATCTTGCAATGTCTTGGTGGAAGAGCCAACTACCAGAAGTTTGGGGAAAAAACTCAAAATAGGATAGTCCCATAGTCCTGATATTATTGAACTTTGACACACTCTGAGTATCTACCACTGCACAAAACATTAAAGCTTATATCTAACACTTTGTGAAGCTCTAGACCTTAGTATCAGGACATTTCAGTATTCAGAAACTGTAAAACTATGGCACTTTGGAGTTAGCATACGCGTCTCTATCAACGCATTAAAGACGCGGATTAAAGCTGACGCTCTGAAACGTCCGACTTCATTTCTGAAGCTTCGAGACTTTGCATAGAGTTTTGTCACTTATATGACAAAACCGGGGCTTATTAGGGGTACTTACTGTTGAGAAACTTTGGATGTTGAGAATTGTAAAACTGAAATTGCAAAACTCATCTGCTGATGACTATAACTATGACTGACTGATCGGTTGACTGCATACAAGCGTTTAGAACTGACAACGACTGACTGCGACTATTTACGACTTACTACGAATCACTAAGTTTGTGTCTACGATTAACTACGACTGATTACCGCTGACAACCCCCCAACCTCGACTGACTATGGCTAACTATGATTGACTATGAGTAACTATGATTGACTATGACTGACTATGAGTGACTACGACTAACTTCTACTAACTGAATACAAGTGTTTAGGACTGGCAACGACTGACTGAGATTAACTACAAATCACTACAACTGATTACCACCGGCTACGACTGTGTCTACGACTGACTAAGACCGACTACGACTGCCTACACAACCCACTGCCTGACAACTGAGTGTGATCGACTGCGGCTTTCTGACAATTCTGAACTTTTGACGTACAAAGCTATCAAGCATTAAAAATTGGCTTCATTTAAACGATATTAATATTTTGTTTTCCAAAGTCAAAGCAATCGATTTAACGTTACCGGTTGTGTTTAAAGGGTTAACACTTTTTGACAATAGTCAAAAGATAGCCCTCAATATCTACATTGAATTGTATAATTTATAATTATTATAAGCATTTTTAAATAAATATATAACTTGTCCTGCACGTTCTCCTGATCTGTAATTTGTTTGGAACGATAAACGAATTTAAAAGAAAACAACTATTTTCTATTTCATTACTTTCCCCGATACAGAAAAAATGTCTTCTACTAAAAAAAATCACAAATATAAATCTCGAGTTAATGATCTGCGACACGACAAAAGATCAAAAGAAGCTAAACATAAATCTAACAGTGCCGACTAATTGTCATTTAATTAATTTCCCAAAAAACAACCCAAGTTCAAGGTGAAGGACACAAGGACAATCCCATGTCTGCCTTTTTTCGTTCCTTCTTTTATTCTATTGGAGACAGTTAATGAGTATGTGATCATATGAACATCAAGCAAAACAATAGTCATTTATTCTCTTCCAAGGTTCTATTTAAGGAATACATTAATAAATTGAGGTTAAGTGATGTTGACCCGTTTTATGTGCACTTGTGGAATGAAACAAGCAGTTCATTAACTGAACTTTATTCAATTTTTTGCATATACGTATCACTACCTTCTAATTCCCAAAAAAAAAAAACATAAAAATTACAGAAAATCTCACCTTAATAGTGCTTTGCGCCACTTCTCCCCAGTTTCTACGACGATCAATTGAAGTTTCATAACGAATACAGTAAAATTACTTTCGCACAACTTCTTGATGCATGTGGGAGAGACTTCACCACTAACTCGTTTAGTGTAAACTTTTACCACGGCACAAACACAAACCGCAGAACTTGGGAAAAACTTTTTTATCTTCTCGTGAAGCTTATTGTGGTTTGATTCAATCGAGTCACTTAACTATGATGTTTTGCACGACACTGGTTTGTTTATTTAAAGAATATTTTTTCTACGCGCGAAAGAAAGAGAGGTAGATTTATCTGACGTCTTTATTTTATAATCGAATATAATGAGCGACAACTATATAATTTGGCTGATCTGTAAAGAACATAAATTTTGGTTTACATATTTATTGTAGAATGTGATTCACACAAAACCTTTGCTAGTGTAGGGAAAATGCTGTAAAATTAATAGAAAATAAAATGTCAAAATTTTAATGTGAGACACCCTGTAGATTCAAAAGAGTCACTTGAGCTTTTGAGACACGGTGTACATTTGTCGAATAAATGCCAGCTTGTATCTAATTACTTGTAACATTATATCTATTTTACCTTTTACGACCTCTACATGCTGTGATTGTTTCTACTCGCCTATCATGACCTTTCTTTTTACAGAATGGTAAACAGTTCCAAATGGTATAGAGATAAAAAAAATATCGCTTGACTTGTTGAGGCCTGTGAAGGTAAGCAGAATTCCAACAGAGTAAGAGCCTTCATCACTTTTTTAAAGTCCCAACCTTTCTCTACAAAATGATAAACTGTTCCTAATGGCATGGAAATAAATAGATCGCTTGACCTTTTGTGACCTACAGCGAAAATCTAAATTCATACAAAGGAGAACTTTCATAGCGTATCTTTACATTTCTTTCATTTACTCCTTTTTATGATCTTACACGCTTATTTCGGGTTTTTTAAATTTTGACCTTTCTGCACAAAATGATTCTGTTCCCAATGACGTAACTAAAAGAATAGTTTCACCTTTTGTGATCTAAGAATTTCTATGAAGTAAGAGCTTTCACATGATTACATACATGGCTCATCCACAACTCATTTAATTGTAGACCTTTTATTACCTCTAAGGGTTGTGGTCCTTCCCATACACCTATCCTAACGTCTTTAAAGACCTCGTCTTTCTTTGCAAAATGGTAAACTGTTCCCAATGGCATGGAAATAAAAAGATCGTTTGACCTTTTGTGACCTGTAGCGAAAATCATAATTCCTACTTGATCTGTAGAACTTATTTGAACTGTTATAAAGTAAAAGCTTTCACGATTTCAAAAAAATTGCTTGACCTTTTGTGACCTTTAGACTTGAGAATTCCTACGAAGTAAGAGCTTTTATATCTTTCATTTCCTTAATTTACGATTTTTACAGCATCTAAAGGCATCGCATCTGTTATCAGAAGTAAAACTTTACTGTAGGCTCGATAATGTTTAATAAAAGGAAGATTAACCTAATTTAATTTCTTAGTCTGTGTTCTATGTTGTGACCTTTGATATGATTATTGGATTGTTTTTAATCCAAGATACTACAGGTTTTGGTTTTATAGTTTTCGTAGTCTTTAATCTAATAATATAATAATTACTACTACCCATTACCTAGCGAACCAGGCCCCAGAAGCTATGAAGTTTGTGCGGGAGGGAGGAGCGCGATTATTATTATTACGCAGGTCCGTCGTGCGGCTGCAGCCGGCTTACAGATTGTATTAGCACAATGCTATGCTATGCTATGCTACGCTAAGCTACACTACGGTACGCTATGCTACGCTACGCTATACTATGTTACGTTAGGTTAGGTTAGATTAACTTAGAATAAGTTGAGTTAGTTTAAGTTAAGTTAGATTGGTTTAGGTTAAGTATTAGGTTTTGATGTAGAGAAGATTCATAGTGTCTGTTCTCATCTCATCTCGACTATTCGGCCGAGTAGTTTCTATAAAGTCAATGAATTGAAACTTTTGATTCCTCACATGCCATATTTTAAAATCATTGGATTTTAACGGATTTTAACGGATTGGATTTTAATCATTTGAATGTTTTACGCTACACTAGGCTAAGCTACGCTACGTTACGCTACGCTATACTATGTTACGTTAGGTTAGGTTAGATTAAGTTAGATTACGTTGATTTAGTTTAAGTTAAGTTACATTAGGTTAGGTTAAGTTAGGTTAGATATTAGGTTTTGATGTAGAGAAAATTCATAGTGTCTGTTCTTATCTCGACTCCTCGATCGAGTAGTTTCTATAAAGTCAAAGAACTGAAACTTTGATTCCTCACATGCCATATTTTAAAATCATTGGATTACCATCATAGTCAGTTAAATCATTTTATTTTTAGCCACTTGGCCCATTTTTAACAATCAGTCATAGTTAGGCTTTCAGTTTTTTATTGTAATTTCTTGGCATACCATACATCTATAATAAAGAACCTCCCAAAGAATGGCTAAGTTCCTAAGGTTCATTACTTTCTATGAAGCATAAAGAGCTCATGGCTTGGCTATCGATCCTACCCAGTTGATAAAACGCGTCGTTTCCAGTTTCGATCTCATAAGTCCCACAGTCTCAGATTATTGAATTATTGACTTGTGACTCCCCTTGAGTAGTCGATATTATAAAAAATGTTTTGATTCCATTGATTCCATTCATATGTTCAATTCCATAGATACAACATTCTAGAATCCTGACCTTTCATGACCTTTAAAGATCGATCACTAATGATTTTGCAATATTGAATTAAAGCAGGTTAGTTGAAAGCGATATCAGGAAAAAAGTGAATATCAATAGCTGTCTAGAATATCAGATTTATGACCCTTCATGTTATTTCAAGTTTTGGTAACATTCTCACCTTCAATTTTTTAGATTTACAACCTTTTTATGATACTTATTTTTTGTTAGTCCAGTTGTCTGATGATAATTTAAAGTGCTGAAGTTGTAGCATCACTCTGCAGATTGGAAAATATGATAATTCCTCAACTCTTCTAACCTCCAACTGAAAACAAGTCCAATAATCTGAATAGTCTTATCTACCAGCCCGACCTGCTTTACATGACTAACGTTTCTGTGTCCAAATGAGGTGAAACGGACTCTAAACAATATTTATCATACATTTACCTCATGTTGCCATTACCATAAAATTGAGCTTGAAACTTCATGATACCCTCTGACTGAACTTTGAACTTTTTTTTATATGAGAAAGTGCGCCATTGCGCGACCGATAGGCAACAATTCGGTTTTTACATATTTTGTTTATGACGGAAGATATAAAAGTAGATTGTGTTAGTAAATTAAACTATTGAGTTAGAGCATCCTAAGGAGATAAAAGATTATTCCAGGTATCAAACGCAGGTGATACTATGTGCATTTTTCCTACACTTGTATGGATCACACCACTGCATTGTATGTAAAGAACTTGGTTAATGATTTTTTGATCAGGACTTTCGTTTCTATTTGCTGCTTTGTAAGAAAGGGTAATACTGTTACCATTCAAATAATTGTCTTTCTGAGACAAAGAATATTCGCGTTATCTTACTTCAAGCCATAATTACTTCCGCGTTGCTTCCTAACAAAAAAAAACAAGATTAAACCTTTTAAGATTTTTGTTATCAGCTAAGTAGATTCATTCAAGCAAACCGAATACGCCGCGTATCATCATCATCCCCTCGTTTATTTTGCTCGGTCTTTAAATTCATAGCCACCAACAACCGCCGCCAACAACCATCACGGAAAAACAAACCCAGAGCAGGCTAGGCTGCTTTGATGTCTTAACGAGATCTTTGTTTTAATATCTTTTTTACCCTCGCTGTATACAGACATAAATCGCAGTGGTTGTTGGTAAAAAGCAGAAAAGATAAAGTGGATCGAGATTAACGAGATATCGTTTGTTTAAGAAATAAAGGTTTGTTAAGTTTAACCTTCAAAGTCGATTTGCGTTATATATTATTTATTTAGAAGCATTCGTTTATTGATAGTCATGAGATCATAGAAATAGAATTGTTTATTGTTTTTCAACTACTATTATTGCGAAAAGAAGTATATATATTATCATCTTTGGAGTTTCTGCGAGGAAGAAAAAGTAGAGCAATAAGAAAAGAGAGAGAGATATAAGTATTTTATCAATCAATTCACATAAACATAAACTGAACAAAGTTTATTAAGAAACATCGTTTATTCCTTTGATTAATTCAAAAATAATTAGATAAACTCTTACAAAAGACTCCATGCGCGGTGCTTAGACAACACTTTATACATTACATACATTATCGTCATTCTCAAAGCAATTTTGTTAAAATTCAATCCGCTGAATTGTCTGTAAATGTTTCAGACTTTTATTATAGTTAGACGTTCCTCGTCTCACAAAGTCCAATATTTCTTTTTGAGTTTTAGAATTTGAAGGCTTCAAAATTCAGATATTCATTGTTTAAAGTTGCAAACTTTTCATGTTATAAATATCAAAAATATTCAAGGTTTGTAGCTTATCAAAATTAGAATGTTCAGTTTTAAAGATCAGAAATTTCAAAATTTCCTATATTTGCGACATTTTCAAAATTCCAAAAATGATCTACAGTATGCAGGAGCATTAAGTTACACACCTATATTGAATCTAGAAGTTATAGAAGTTATAGTTATAGAATCCCAACACCAAAACGAACGAAATTTAGATTTTTAAAACATGTTTTACACAAGTAAATGAATTAATGTTAATTGGCGATTAGTTAATATCAATCAGTTATGCCTGGTTTATACAGTCATTAACAACTAAGAAATTATCACTGTCACTAAACAGCTGAAAATTAAAAGATGGTGTTTACTCAGATCGGTTTATACAACTCACTAAGAAATTACTATCATTAACTACGAATTAAGAATTGGTCCAATTTTAATTTTTCTGATAATGATATAATGACAATCGCAAGTGCGCATGCCCGCTGGGAAACGAAACAGGTTAGCCACTACATTATCATGCAGTTGCCCTCGAAAAATTCAAATATTTATGGCGGTAATGCTAACTCATGGCAGTATGCGCACGCGTTAATATTAATTTATAATTGCTGTATAAACCGGTCTACTTTTCTTTAGTTACATAATGATAATGACCAGTGATAATGTTTAGTTGTTAATGACTATATAAACCAGGCATTAATAGGTTAATGTATTATAATTAATAATATTGTAAAAAAGTATAAAAAATATTAATAATAACAAAGAAACAAACTAAAAAGTATGATAAATGAATATTCATTAAAGCCACCATAACCGAATGCAGAGCGCGCTACATTTCGAATTACAAAACACTTCAAATGGCAGTTTAGATAATTTTTTTTATTAATATTTAATACATTTTATAAATATCATATTTACAAAAAGAAATAATTACATAAAATTATCCCTTAATTGTATGGTTATTGTTTAAATTTAAATTAATTAAAAATAAATATATATATATATATATATATATATATATATATATATATATATATATATATATATATATATATTTTTTTTTAAATTTTTTATAGAAAATTTTTTTTTAATTTTATCTATTATTAAAAAATTTTTTTTTCAACAGTCCTGTCATTATAATGTCAATTTGTAAATGCATCCACACCTAGTTATTACCTCTGACGATGAAATAAAATTTATTTCGAAAGCTTAGACTGAGAAAAAAATAACAAAAGGTGTTTTGTTAAAGCCCCGACCAATTCCCAAGATAAAAAAAGTTCTTTCTATATATATATATATATATATATATATATATATATATATATATATATATATATATATATATATATATATATATATATATATATATATATATATATATATATATATATATATTGAGGTGATATCGTTTCACCGTTTTGAAAATTTCATTGATGATGTTCGGAAACGTTAAAATGAATATTTCGTATCGGTTCTTAAATTAAATGAGGGGCAGGTTATGTCATGGGCACATAATCAGTAAAGATCATAGTTAGGACTTTAGTTAAATTCATCAAGGTTTAAAGTAATAACTTATGGTTATAGATTTCATGCAAATATAACCTTACTTTCCAAATAATCACATGCACATAAATAAATTACATTTATAAATAAAAAGGATATGATTTAGATAGACTGTTTTATCACAATCATGTATAGGCAACCTAAGTTACATTTTAGGTCACGATTCCCACTTGCCAGGGAAAGTTATTTTCTTATTTAAAATTTCCAGTTACGATCTTGCAGCGTTAAGCATATTCTTTGACATTCTTTGAGGCCAGCTCAAGTTTACACGTTTATTTTCATGTAAATAGATTAAGTAGATTAATCTTGTTATGATTGATGTAACATAATTAAATTTTGAATTCATATAATAAGATTCTGGTCATTACAAATTATGGAGGTATTGTAATCCTCTTGGTTCGAGAAAATGACTCTTGTAGCCTTTATCCTGGTTTTTATTGTCATTGTTTTTATATGTGTGCCTTAAGCAATGTACACTGGACATTTTATGCACAAATTGATTAACGTAGAAGTTATTTTCAAGCTGTGGTTTGTGAAAGCATCTATTGGCACATATGGCTTATCGTACTGTAATAAAATCATGTTTGTATGAAATTGTAAAGATATCTTTATGTATAAAACAGTTGTATCACTCACTTTGAGTATCCAGTTAGCTAATTTGTAAAGATGAACTCTGAATTTGTTAAATTATGTATATAAATTTATGTTATACGAGAATCGTCATCGTTAAGTGTTTTTCGTCCGTACCTTCTTTAATACTCAATTTGGGACCATATATGTCCTATAGTTTTTTAATCAGTGTTTTAAAAGCTACAATCTTATGGCATCAGATCTGGGATTAGTTTTAATCCGGATCACATGTTTTGGATTATGATGTCATGAGTGTCGCGTCGATTCGATTTTGTTTGTAATAAATGACATGGAATTCATTTGTTTTGACATTTCCTATATAAGCTGCTGCATTTTAAAACAAATTTAATCACAAAATATTCAAGGCAGAAACCACGTTTGACTGCAGTTTGAAATCTGTAAAAATTTGAGGTTATATGTACAATCATATGTTGTTGACATGTGTCAATTGAAATAAACATTATTGAAACTAAAAGCAAAGGTGTTTACCTGCAGTTTATTGAAGAGTTAATTAGCATTGTGCTATAAATATATTAAAGTGAAAGTATTTCTTTATTATAATTAAATACAAGTGAATTATTTTGTGTTCATCGATCAACGCATCGATTAGATTTTTATAAACAACAATCAGCTGTTTGGGTATACAGCAGTTTTGCCAATTGGATTAATATTTTGAAAAAAGGAAACTATTTAAACATACAAGGTTGGTTTCAAAAATAATATAATCGTTCCTTGTTTATTAAAAGAAATAAAACTAATTTGTAAAGTTCATCTTAGGGAGTATAAAGCTATTTGTTTTAACTCATTAAATTCTTTTTAAGAATTCATTTCATTATCAATTTAAAGAAAACAATTTAAATTTGTTTTAATAAAGATTTATTTATTTTGGATAACAATTTAGTTACTTATAAATAATTATTTTTGTTGGTTTGTTCAAACGAATAACTGTATTTAATCCTATGTCAGATAAATACGACCTTTCTTAACGTTTAAGCAAACTATAGGATTTATCCTTAATAACAATTGTAAATTTATATTTTCTTTTTCATTGACTTTTCTTTTCTGATTTAATTTTTGTTTTTGAATAAAGGTTTTGTGTTTTTCAAATAACGTATGTGTTTAATTGATGCTACTACAAGCATACAGCATTTTTCTCTTTCCAAGTCAGATTACAGTTACAGGTGTCCAGCTTGCAGAAGCATAAGTGCTTACAATTTATGTTTTATATTTAATGTCACTGCCAATTCTTGTTTCCAGGCATAAAAGAATATAAGAGTCTCGAAATTCAAATAATTTATGTTCCACCGAACAAACCTGAGCTAGTTGATATATATATATATATATATATATATATATATATATATATATATATATATATACAAGAACGAGTTATAATAATGGGATATCGCGCAACAGAGAAGAAAGAAAACATAAGTTGCGATATCCCATTATTATAACACTTTCTTGTATATCTCTACGCGCATTATTACTTCTAATCATTGTAGTGGCTTTAGCTGCCTCCGTAGTGACGTTTGTTGTTGCACTGAAAACTCAGTGTCTTCAGGCCGATACTGCAAATGTGCGGTTGGCTGCTATCAGTGAAACCTTGTGTTGTTACATCTTTCTGAGTTGGTTGCTTTTATATTTATTCCATCTGCTATGCCGTCCTGATGATCACTAATAAGTGTGAAACACGTGTAGACGGCTGCAACTTATGTTTTCTTTCTTCTCTGTTGCGCGATATCCCATTATTATAACACTTTCTTGTATATATATATATATATATATATATATATATATATATATATATATATATATATATATATATAATGGTTTTACTTTAATTAATATTTTGAATGCAAATTCATATAGAAAGATTTATCGACTCTGCTGGGACTCGAACCCAGGACCCTCCACTGTCTAGGTGGTATCTCTACTAACTGAGCTACAGAGAACGACTACCAGCATAGCGAGAAATTTTCCATATGAATTAGATATTAATTAAATATTAATTACATATTAACATACAAGTAAATGTTTGCTTAATAATGCAGGGATCGATCATGCGTCACACCCGTTACGAAGCAAGCGCCTTCGACATCAAGGCACAGGAGATAGTTACTTGATGCGCTAACGCGCATTCCTAGTACTGTTAGCGCTAAATAATGTTAGTTTTATTTAATAGCATAAGTTTAATCATTTAGTTTTATTGTCAAATAACATAAATATACATAGTTTAAACAATGACTATAAAATTAAGCGATAATTTAATGTAATTATTCCTTTTTATAAGTGTTACATTTATAAAAAAATTGTTTGTTTACGAAACATATTAAATATTATACTATATACAAAAAAATTGCCTAAACTGGGATTGGAACTTGGGTTTTGTAATTAAAAACCTAGTGTGCCCTGCATTTGGCTATGACGGTGAAACATTATAATTTGTATTTATTTGTAATTGTAGAATATATTTTGTAAAGTCATAATATACAAATCACCCCCGCAGAAAAAATGTTTTAAAATTGAATTATTAAATTGAAAAAATTGTTTTTTTACAAATATATTAAATATTTCATAATTTTATTTAAAAAAATTACCCGAACCGCGTTACATCCACAATCTATATGCAAACAATATCGCGCGCATGCTTCTAGAGTAGGCGGGACCAACTTTGGTAGTTAGCAATTGTAGTGGCCGCAGTGGCCTCTTTTGACACCAACAATAATTAAAAATCCAAAGAATATTGATTTCCAATTATTCGTCTCCCGATCAATTCATCTATTAAAATGAAACAAAAAGCAAAGTGTGGTGACCTAAACAAACTCAATTAATCAAATTTTGAAATGATCAAATAAATTAATTATTATGTAAAAAACTTAGTTAAGAAAATAGAATTTATTGTAAAGCAAATTGAAAGATCAACAATATCTATTGTGCTGTGCACTTGTTATTTAACAGGATCTTCAGACAGCAGGAAGTATGATACGTTGAACTTTAAAGTTGCTAAAACATACATTTTTGTAATAATTAAAACACAAAGAACTTGTCAATATAACAACATTATTAACGAGAACTTGATTGAGTTTAAACCATAACAGAAAGGAAATAAAGTTTATTTAGTTCAATGTAGTTCGTTTTATTTTAAACCCTTCCTATCTAGGAGGAGTTATTACATGGCGACCCTGCCAAACCAATAAAAGTAATAATAAATTAAATTAATAATTAAAGTGACACTATTACGGGTCATATTTTCAACTACTTCCCGAAGCTTGTGGATCGTTATTTGGCAACTATTATTTCTTAGCGTAAGTTGTTATGTTGGTTTGACTTGAGTATTTTTTTATAATGTTTCATCAAGTCACCAGCTTTACTAGTTTTTGGTTTCCTTGGTATTTTTTTTGATGATCTAAACTATCTGTCAGCTGGTTGTGGTTGCAATTTCGCGGAATTATAATTTGTATTTTTATTACCCTTGAATAGGGGATATATCAGTGAAATTGTTAATTGGCGAGTTACCGTTTTCTGAATCTCATTTCTACCTTTTCGTGCTCGATAATCTCTTGAAGAGGATCTGCAGCTAACCACAGTCCCCGGCTACTTTGATGTAAGTTACCTTATATCGATAATTTCTAAATGTATTATTTTTGGAAAATAAGATTTCTTATTTTCTTACTTCTTTCTAGTTGAAGTAATAATCTCCCGACATCATCAACCAAACCGTTTATTGTTTCCAATTGCCTGTTTGTCTATAGCCATAAAACCCTCACTGAGAGGTAAGTGGTATTGGTTAAAGGTATTGACTTTATGTTAAATTCATTTTTCTCTTTTTAGGGTTCTTGGTTTTGGGTTTCTCTTAAGTTTCCCTTTATTGCGTTACCTATTGTTGTTATTGGTACCATTGAACTACTCCTCCAATTCCCCTTCTTTACCGCTACTTTGCTCGAGAACAGCTGTAAGGTTACTTTAGTGGAGACAGCGCGACCTGCATGGTGTGTTGGATTCTTTCCAGATAAGTGCCGAGAAAGATACATTTATGATGAAGAAATATACGGACTACCCTTTTTTTTGGTGTTTGGCATATCTTATTCAACTCTATGATTAAGACTTATAACTGGTAATATTGAAAACTGGGTAAACCCTAAGTAATCCAGAAAGACCATATCCTTTTCATTGCGGAATAATTAATCCATTGCTATTCTATATGTAAAGCCGAATGATATCATAACGCTACTCAAGAAATCCATGAGAGTCTTAACCTAGAATGTCACATAACCTTTAAGTCAAGTTTGACATTTGCCTACTTTTAAATTGACAACCTAAATTAATCATTCTTGAACTAGGCCTACTATCGGTCTGCCAAACTAATCAGTCCTATTCTATTGTTACCTTAATAATTTTATCATACCTGTAACTTATTTCATATTACCGTATGCAATTATACCAACGAGTTGAAGCCCTTAGTTGGTTCTCTTTTAATTTTATTTACATCAGGTACTATATACTCCACTATAGGAACAGCAGCTTTCTATTGAGAATAAACTCGTAGTAAGAGCGTAAGTATCTGTAATCCCATTGTATTTATACGTTCCGCATATACTGGGTGGAAATAAATGATTTTCATCAAGTTACCATTGCATTCCCCATGTAAAAGCACGACGTGCCGCTCTACGAAAATAGAGAAGACAGTACCATAACCTCAAAATATACAATTCTATGAATTGTTTGACAGATTGATTTCATTTATTGACAGAACTCATTTAGTACTAAATCAAAAAGAGTAGAGCGGTACAGAAAAATTTACATGTGAAAAAATTCCAAAGGGAACTTGATGAAAATCATTTATTTCCACGCTGTATTTGCCTCGAATCACGTTAAAGGGTGTATCGCAATAACGATTGAAGCTGATTGATGCCCTTTTAGAACCTTGGGGTTCATTCTCGTTTATGGACGCAGTCGTTTACTTAAACGAGTGGCGCACGGGTTTTTCTTTTAGCTGAGTTAGCTTTGGGCAATATCGCGTTGACTGCAATCATTCACTTTGATACCGTACTATATACCCTGAGGCTGTGGCAACACCTAGAAGTTTAAGAAAAAAAAACTATGGGGAAATCGCAAAGTAAAGAAGAAGTAATTGTAGCACAGGCAGGCAACAGCGGAGGCTAAACCAATTCTGTTGGAAAGGGCGAAGAAATACAATTGTACCTCATCATCGGACTAATTATAGTAGCATATGGAATATACTTTTATGAGAAATGCAACCAAAGGTGGAACAATAAGATAAGAAGAGTTGTGTCCGTAATTAAAATCTAAAAAATCATTTCAGCAGGAGCGACACCAGCAACATCTACAACCCCACATGGCGAAGGGTAGTTAGTGTGTTGAGTGTAAATGTGGAAAGTGTAAAGTCCCTTTAATAAAAATTTGTGAAGCGTGCAGTGAAAATTAAGTAATAAGTGAAAATGAGTGATGAGTGTACCGGCAGAAATTAAAAACTTATTAGAAGACTTACGCGTATTTCAGCGGAACTTAAATAAGGATAGTTTAGAAAGACGAAAGGACTTAAACAAAACAAAACATAAGTTAGAAAAATTAGATAATTTTAAAGAGGGATTTGCCACCATTCAAACTAAATTTACTGTATTAATAGCTGAGGAAAAAGATAAAAATTTAATCAAAGAAATTAAACTGTATTTTAGTCATATAGAAAAATTTATAAATAGTGTTAATGATATTTTAAATGATAGGTTACAATTAGCAGTTAATATAGAAGAAAAATCAAAAATAAACAAGATGGGGGAAAAATTGCATTTAAAAACGGTAGCAAGCTTGTTACCCTTGATGAATGATCAAGAGGAAATAACAAAAAACTTAATTGATACTATTGAATTATATGATTCATTGCTCGATGCCAACGATAAAAAACTTTTAACTACTTAGATTATGAAGGCAAGGCTTTCACAAAGTGGAAAAATTCGCTTACAATCTGCTTATGATAGTAATGCATCTCTTATTGCTGACATGAAAAAGCATCTGCTAACTAAAAAATCGGCAGTTTCGCTTTCTTCTCAACTAAATAATTCGCGACAAGGTAGTAAATCAATTGACGAGTTTGGGAAAAATATAGAAGATTTACTTGTAAATTTAACGCTATCCCAAGCTGACGGTAACGATCAGGCGGTTGAAATTTTAAGATCAGCCAACGAAAAAATTGCAATTGAGGTATTTGCTAACGGTCTTCAGAATTCATCTCTGAGGACTATAATCAAAGCTCGAGATTATGAAAAACTGAACAAAGCGATAAGAGGAGCTACAGATGCTGAACTAGCCAGCAAAGGCTCCAGTCAAATATTTTCAATTAGACTAGGAAGCCATCAAGGCCAGCGATCCAACTTTCAAAATTTTCGAAATTCTAGGCGTTCATTTAAGAATAATTATTACAATTCGCAAAATCCCAATAAGAATAAATCATTTACTAATAGTAATAATTTTAGGGGAAACCACAATAATTATTTTAGAGGTAATACTAATCGAGGTAGATTTAATAATAAATTTAGATCAAATAATAATACCAGAAGTAATTCGAGAAATATCTACACAGCTGAGGTGAACGATTCCTTTACTGCACAACAAAGCAGTTCTAATGATAATATGCAAACGCAATCGAATACACGGTTTTTTCGTTCCCAAAGTAATTAGCGATACAACAATATTTCATTTAGATGGGTTAAATTTTATTAGGATAGGTTATAAACAAAGGGAACTAAAATTTTTATTAGATACGGGTGCTTCTATTAGTGTAATTTTTAAAGATTTTATACATTTTAATGAAAAAGTGAATGCGTCAACAAATGTTAACATACGAGGAATTGCAGGCTCAGTAAATACGCTAGGTTTAACAAACTTGTCCCTAACCAAAGACAATAACACAGTGTGTCACAAGTTTCACGTTATGGATTGTTTAAAAAACGGTTTACATGGCATTTTAGGTGTGGACTTCTTTCAAAGATATTCTGCTACAATAAATTTTGAGACATCTTTTTTTATCTCTTTTAATTCAAAATAAACTTGTAAAAGTACCCATCGAATCAGAATGTGATGTCCGTACAATCATTCCATCGCGGTGCGAAATTATAAAATATTATTACACTAACAATCCAAATGATTGTGTTGTACTACCTATGGAATTAGGTGAAGATATTTTTGTTGCAGGAACGTTAGCACGTCCCAAATCCAATTTAATACCTGTTAGAATCTTAAATGTTCTAGATGAAGATGTTATAATAAAAAAGTTCCAACCTAAAACTGAATTACTAAGTAATTATGAAATCCATTCTTTTTCCAATAATCCTATAACACAATCGGTTAACCGTATTGAAAAACTATTAGATTTAATAAGTACTAAAGAACTAAACAACGAAGAGAAAAGTTCAATAGAGCGTATTTGCGCTAAATACAATGACATATTTCAACTTGACGGTGATCCACTTACGGTAACTAATGTTTGCAAACAACGTATTCAATTACAACCATCTGCAACTCCAGTCTATGTTAAACCATATAGACTACCACATTCACAGAAAAAAGAAATAGACTGGCAAATCGAAAAAATGTTAAAAGACGGAGTCATTGAGGAAACAATATCAGGATACAATGATCCATTATTAGAGTCAAAAAGTAGACCCTATACTCAGTCATTAATTAGAGTCAAAAAGTAGACCCTATACTGCTTTTACAACACCACGTGGTCAATATCAAATGACCAGAACACCCATGGGCCTTAAAAGTAGTCCAGCATTTTTTTCTAGAGCCATGACTATTGCAATGTCAGGATTAAATTACGAAAATTGTTTTATTTATTTAGATGATTTAATAGTTTTTGGCAACAGTTTAGCAAATCATAATCAAAATTTAATAAAAGTTTTTCAACGTCAATCTTAAATTAAATCCAAACAAATGTGAGTTTCTAAAGAAAAATATTCTGTATTTAGGTCAAGTCATTTCAGCCGAGGGAGTTCTACCAGATCCAACAAAAATCGAATCTATTCAACATTATCCAATACCCAAAGATGCACAACAAACTAAACGTTTTGTTGCATTTGTAAATTACTACAGACGTTACATCAAACATTTTGCTGAAATAGCAGCACCATTAAATGCTTTAACGCGCAAAAAGTGTTCCATTTCATTGGACTGATTCATGTACAAATGCATTCGAAAGACTAAAACAGTCATTAATTAATCCACCAATACTTCAATACCCGGATTTCTCACCAGAAAATTGTTTTAAGTTAAAAACAGATGCCAGCAAACATTCTATCGGATCGGTTTTATGTAACGGAGATGATAGACCTGTAGCTTATGCTAGTAGAACTCTGAATTTAGCAGAACAAAGATACCCAAGAATAGACCAAGAACTTTTGGCAATCGTATGGTCAGTTAAGCATTTCAGACCTTATTTATACGGTCGAAAATTCACTATATTTACAGATTGTAGATCATTAGTATACTTATTTGGAATGACCAATCCTTCTAGTAGACTAACTAAATTTCGACTTGCTTTAGAGGAATATAATTTCAATGTAGAATATGTACCAGGAAAAGTAAACGTAGCAGCAGACGCTCTATCTAGAATTCGTATTAGCGCTGACGAATTAAAGAAGGTGAGTAGCTCTGTATGCAACACCTTATATGTGTTGACAGGTGCACAACAACACAAAAATAATAAAACATAGAATTCAAGTACTGACGAACGGATAGGCCACCCGGGAGTCGTAGAAGTTTTAAAAAGACCAGAAAATTCTTATGAATTAAAATTTGTATATCCCAAAGATTATAATGAATTAGTTAGAAATAATAATTATGATGTAAAACGCGGAAGCTTCCTAGGCGATAATAAAATAAAAGTCATTTGCCGAAAGCAAAATGATCGATCACCGTTTACCTTAGACGTAAGGTTGAGAGATTTGCAAATGCTCTGTAAAGACTGCAATATTCCGGAATTGTTTATTATAAAAATGATAAATGCGCAGAAATAACTAAAGCAATACTACAAAATAAAATATAATTAAAGACCATGGCATTAAACTATCAATAATAAAGGGAGTACAAAATATTACTGATTATGAAACTCAACAAATTATAATGAATGACTTCCACATGTTACCTACAGGAGGACATGCAGGAACAAAACAAATGTATAATAACATTAAAAAGTATTATTATTGGTCAAGCATGACAAAAGACATTGAAAAGTTTACAAAACGATGCGATGATTGTCAACGGTATAAACATTCGAAGCCCAACGTTGAACCTATGGAAATCACAGCTTCATTAGCTTTTCAAAAAATATTTATAGATCTAGTTGGACCTTTGGATCCAGATATTTATAATAATCGCTATATACTAACTTTGCAATGTGAACTCAGTAAATTTTTAGAAGCTTACCCTCTCGTAAATAAAGAAGCACAAATGGTTGCGAAATCTTTTGTGGAAAACTTCATTTTACGATACTGTATTCCAGAAGAAATTGTAACAGATTTAGGTACCGAATTTACAGCTTCGATCATGACTCAGATCTGTAAATTGTTACAAATTAAACATTTAAAATCCACAGCTTATCACCATCAAACTTTAGGTTCACTCGAAAACTCTCACAAAAGTTTAGGTTCTTATTTGAGAATGCAAATTTGAGAAAAAATTATGATAATTGGTCCTCATGGATACCTTACTGGTGTTTTGCTTTTAATACTACCGTACATAGCTCAACACAGTACACTCCACATGAATTAGTTTTTGGTAAATTAGCAAACCTTCCTTCCAATATTTGTAGAAAAGTTGATCCACTTTATAATTTCGACAATTATCCAATTGAACTCAAGTATCGGTTACAAAAAGCTTGACAAGACGCTAAAGCAAATTTAATAGTATCAAAAACAAAAAGAAAAGCAAAATATGACATTCGTGCTGCACCAATTAGTTATAAAGCAGGAGAAAAAATCTTATTAAGAAATGATTCAGGTTTAAAAACATATCCTATATATAAAGGACCTTATGTTGTTATTGAACAAAAGAATCCTAATGTTACAATTAAAGTAGTTAATAAGTTAAGGACAGTACACAAAAATAGAGTTAAGAAATATAATAATAAGGTACTAGAAAACAAAAAAAAAGCACAAACAACCAAAAATTTTTTTCTGAATTCAATTTTTTTTTCTTTCGGCTATGGTAGTGTGGTGACCTAAACAAACTTAATTAATCAAATTTTGAAATGATCAAATAAATTAATTATTATGTAAAAAACTTAGTTATAGGCCAGTAAAATAGAAACCGTTGGTGGAAATAAATGTTGGAAAGAGGGAGATCGTTTCGATCGCTTCGTTTGACGTCAAATATAAGTATCCTAGGTTTGCACGGTCCTTCGACTCAAGCTTACCTGAGGGCATCAAAAGAACCACGAAATCTTCGGACCGTTTTTAGTTTTTTGCTTATAACTCCAAAGCGGTGCTTTCCAACAAAAACTTCACTATTACAAGAATTAAAGAGCAGTAAATTCTGCGTCGAAAGAGTATCCAACACTTTAAATTCGGTCCAGTGGTATGGTCGAAATCGACGGTCGAGAAAAGACAATTTTACAATTTTTTTATTTTTCGTCAGACCGGACGCCCAGAGGCTTTCCGTATAAAAAACCCGTTGGACTGATTCTGATTGTTAATATAAGTCGGGAAATATCTAAGCTTTGATATTATAGAGGTTGCCGGATTAAATTAATGGCCATTTTTTTGTCATCCCCCATCATAGCAATTAGGATCAATCCATATGAAGTAGTGCAGTACTGGTCGCTCGATCATTTCGAAAAAAGATAATTTTTTGTGTGTTATCACTCCTAAGTATTGGTAGATAAAAACCACTGTCATTTTATTTTTATTCCATTTGATTGAAATATGACAGCCATATTTGTTTCGTGATGCACGACGTTTCTGGCAGTTTTTGATGTAAACGTAAATCTTAATATCTCAAGAACGGTTGATCCTAGAGACTTGCGGTAAAAATGATTGTATTGCTCACATGTCGAAAATGTTCTATTTCTTTGACGATTCATAATTTTCCAAAGTAAATGGATATTTTTCAATGTTATTTGAATTTCTAAGTAAAACCTCTTACTGCAATATTGTTAACCAAATTCTAGAGTGCATTTGACATTAGAATATTGCATTTTTATAGAGAAGGTTTAAGCCTTTGAAATCCCAAAATTGTAACGTTTCAGCATGGTCTACTAAAATGTTAAAATTTAGTTTATATTTATAATCTTGGTGTCAAAAATTTATGTAATTTTTGGTTGATAGGATCTTAGAATTAACTTTATGTTAAGAAAGGATGTAGCAAAATGTTAAAATGTTTTTATTTGAATCTTTGTAAAGTAATGATTGAGAGAAAATTCAAGATGGTTGTCAATGAATCCTAGCTCTAAATTTGCATTTTGATAGTCATGTTACGTATCAAAATAAAGGAAAAATTCTCATCTTTCACTTTATAACATTTGTTTAAACAATTAGTTTAATTTATTATTAACAATGTGGTTATGAACATTTTAGTGTAAAAGACACTCTTTTGTTTCTAGTAACTTACTAAATTAATCTAGTTCCGAACTAGGAAAATCACTAGCGATTCGCAATTATTTTCCAATTATTATAAAAACAGCACGAAAACTTGGTTACTTTCTCTTGAATTTCCATACAGAGCAGAAGTCATGTCAGTTTGTATGTTATTTTGTTAAAATTTGGAGGTTATGTTGGTGAATTTTACGTCACTTTAAATGTCAACAAAGTTTTTAATAATTTAATTAATAATAATTATAATGAACAATCGAAGTGAAATAAAACAAAAGTGAAGTGTTGATTTGGTGTACAAACTGAACTCATAAATTGAAGGAACTTTTTGGAATTTTATTTTGAATGAAACGAATTAAAGGAAGATAATGGAATCTTGTTGCAAATAACCGAATTATTTTATGTACTCACGTCATGGAAGATACATGTTGCACCTTTAATAATTATAATTATCTTCATAAATCACAAATAAGATCAATTTGAAATGTGATCTGGAATGTGCTCATCTTGTCAACAAATAAGCAGGTAATTTTACCAACTATAACAGGAATCTGCTAATCTTCAAGTTAGGGTGAATAATTTTTTTGTGTGGAGCAAATAATTTTAAAATTTAAAATAATTTTCAATTTTTAATTTTTTTAATAGTAATTTAAGCTTATTTGATTGATCAGATAAGAATTAAAAAGGAGAAAGAGAATTAGAATGTCTCTTAATTCTTATTTTGTTAAATCTATTTGACACCAAGATTTAATTAATTTTGTTTCACGTTTGTTTAATTGATTTAAATTTAAGATGTTAATGATTATTTTGGTTTCTCTCTAATGAATTTTTAATTTTTATTTCTTTTGTGTTCATAAATAAAATTTATCCATTTAAATGTTTAGAAAGAAATTTATTTGCGTATTTATCTGTGTCTGGTCCATTAACAATATTTTACAGATTTAATTTAAATAGCTTCCTAATTAATTAGCGACCCGCCTGATTTCGTCTCATGCATATATGGAACTTGTTTTCCAGTTTATAAATTATAGCCGAAAAATTTTTTTTGATGATAAAGGTAAGTGATATTTAGTTGTGCATATTTTCAGACTGTTTTACCATGATTTTGTGTTTATGAATTTTAACAATAATAATTTTTTTTGAATTTATAACCTTTTATCTTTCATCAAATGTTGGAAGGTTTATTATTTCCAACAAATAATATTAATCTAGCCCCATCTATATCTTATCAATATGTACACTCAGATAAACTGTTGAATATTTGAGTTATTACTCCAATGTCTGCTAGAATCTTCATAATGATTCCTTATTCGCAATTTGCCTCTCAGAAGCCTTTGTCAAGAACGACGAAGTCATTATTCTTGTAGAATTAACCAAACCAATCATGACGAGATACTGCTTTTGATTGTTGGCAGGAGAGAAGATTAAGGCAGAGAGGGCGAGGGAGAGAGACAGGGGGTGCACTCATTTACATATGACGTTTAAAAGGTAAGTGTTATCAATTTCCTCTTTTTCTATAACATACACTGTACTCAAGTTACTGCCAACCGACCAAAATACCATTAAATAGATTTGTTACATCATCCCGAATATAGCTACGAGTATATCTTCAAAAAAAAAACAAATGAAAAATGTCCATAGGTTAGCTGCATTAAATGTAAACACCCTGTATTCTTTCATACATAATAATGATTAAATACTTTGATAAATAAAACGCGCATCCTCAACAATGAGTACAAATTCATTAGTATCAAAAGCTCGACCTATATTTGATTAGAACTAGGCGAGGAAATTTGAATATTAAAATGTGTGTCTATGTCAACAAGCAAAATACGCACGCGAGAATATGAACATAAATATAAAGGTAAAAATAAGGTTATGATTACAATAATGAAAACATTTATGCGTAATAAATGTAAATAAAGCGATTTGCTTAAACAGCCGGAAAGAATAAAACTGTTAACTTTGTATTTTTAATATCCGAAATGAAATCTAGGGTCCTTATCAGTATTTTTTGTTGTAACTATTCTAATGGATATTTGATAGTGAAAATCGTGCTTTTGCTATCGTGAAGTTAGTAACGTTGTAAATACTTATTATTTATGAATGATATTTAATAGTCCTTACAAATACAAGTATTTTGTATAATTCGATAAGGTTGACTCCCCATGGGGTCCACACAGTGACTCCAACATGGATCGGGCTCCATCCATTGAACTATATATAAATAACTGGAAGGGACGCGCAAGCACGCTAAATCAGAAAACGTTGAGTCAGGGGCAACAGAGAAGAATGTAGTATTCCCGTCTTTTTCTAACTTATGTTACCTGCATTATAAGGACACGTGGTAAAACTTTTTGCTGATTTTTAACGTAGATTAAGTTTTATTTTGTGTGCGACCAAATGTTTAATTTGAATCATTGAGTTAGAAAAGGATGAGGATCCTACGTTGTGGCGGGTTGCATAAAATTTCATTTGTCTCAGCTATTTACACAAGGCATCCATTCCAGTTATTTATATATAGTTCAATGGCTCCATCAGCTAGCCGCCATTACCATCGAACGATAGCTACTCCCAGATTACCATAATCCGATTCCGGTAATCTAGCACCATAGTATTAACACGGACTGCGAAGTGAAGTGGCGACAAAATGAGTGCCTGAATTGGATCTTGGGGTGATGTTATGAAAATCGCCGTATTTGTTCCTTCCAACCAGTTTTCCACATTTAAACAAACATTCCCCCATCATTTCCCAACCCGGAAATAGGCTCATACCAACACGAACCAGTTGCCTGTCTTTACCACCAATTATGGTCTACTCTGCTGCGTTGCAGATTAACAACCATTAGCATCCGAGACACCCTGTCCTATAAAGGTGAATGTCCTGCTTCACTGTTGAAAACCAGCTCTGGTCAACGAGAATTGAAAAATTCAAGCTGCGCAGGCTTAATGCTTTTCAGCAGGGTTAATATTATTTTATAAAACTTATAAAACCTTAATAACAAGATAATACAATTTCTGCAGCATTTTCTTATGCATAACACTAACGTCAATTTCCTGCTTTAAGCTTAAAAAAACATATTCTGTAATCATTTCAAAGGTTCGATCTACCATAAATTGAAAAAAAAAAATCATAAATTATGAGATTTTCAGATTCATAACACTTTCTCAATACCAGATGATTGGGCCCTTGAACCCTGATTAAAACCAGAAAAAAATTAATAAACAAGGATGCATAGTTAGAATGTATCCTGGATAATCGCAGATGCGTGAAAAAGGATCCCGAAGTAATCGTCCGTAAAATACCTACTTATGAGGGGGTAGGTATATACATAAAATGAATTGGGTTTTCAGGTGAGAGGAAAACCCTTCGATAAACTTGTTATGTAAACTTAATAATATTAATCAATGTTTGTTGAACGAAGGGATATCCACGTTTTCTAGGTCAGGATATAAAGAAAAATATCAGAAATGTGAAGTAAGGATTACCAACATCCACATACACTGAAAAGCACTTGAAGAAACTTCTCGTAGTTCAGAAATTCTAAATGTTTTTATTTATACATTTTGGACATTGAGATTAGTTGCTGACTTAACTGAAATCAATCTTTTCTGTTTTGGGGGACGATTTGATTAACTTAAAAATTTAAGTAGGGATGCAAATGATCTACCGAAGCTCCTTTCCCTTTCTCTACACTTTGATTTAAGTTTTATGTAAAAACGTACCTTAATACCATTATGGACTAAGTTTGCAGAGTTTTATTTCTTAAAGACTAAAGACGAACATGAAACCGCTTGGTATTATATCGCAAAAAATTTCCGATATCCGAGATCCGAATCTCTATACCTATCACAAAACTTTCGGCTAAGTTAGGTTAGGTCAGTTCAGGTTAGGTTAGTTTAAATATCAGCTGCCGTTTGTTCATCCACGTATTGCATTTTAGCAGGACTAAAAGTACTATTTTACAAAAAGTAGCATTAGCCAAGAAATCTCATTGAACCAAACGTCCATTAACCTAAAAGTTCAGTTGGACTAAAGATCTTGCTGACGATCTGCTGACTGAGACGAATATCTAATATTGTCAACTACCCACTACTAGCAGTTCTAAAATTAAGTATCTATTATATATCACCTATAAGATTAGATAAGTAGCATAGTAGGTCTAGATCAGTAGGTCTTATACCAAGTTTAAGAGCCTGGATGCCGGTTACGGTTACTACTACTACTAAAGAACTCAAAGATAAGTACTGTGAACGCTGTTAATCCTGATAACAGATATTACCGGTCGAGATTATTCCATAACATCTCTAACAATTGTTACATTTGACGGCGACCTCAATTACCATATCGTCACCAGACGTTAAAGTCGATCTAACTTTTGCTAATTTGAAGAGAATAACTCATCATAATTCATACGAATCAAAAGTTAGCAATTCCATATTACCAATACCTTTAGTGATAAAGGTCACTTCATTATCCGCTCGCAGACAGCTTTTTTTTTGCAACCTAATCTAGCCTAACCTACCATAAACTCTTCTAAAACTATCATAAACAAAATGAACATATACGCAGAGTACAATTTGACTTTGACAATCTAACCTAACCTAACTTAACGCAACCTAAACTAACCTATTAACTGGCACGGCACTGCTTGTGGAGAATCATCACCAGGAAAATGAATTTGAAAATACTTATGGCTTAAATACTTTTCGCCGAATTTTGATGGTGCCGGTCTAATAATCGTCTATGGAGATTTAGTGTCTTAAATGGTAAGTATTTTGCACCTCTGTCGGATTTCATTAATGCTGCAGATCCCAAAACAGTCCAGAATCTAAACTAGGAATTTTTCTATTTGTCGAATGGTAACAACTTTTACTAAATTTGCAACAAAATGAAATTTAAAATTCAATTGTTTTTGTTGTTAATTGTTACCAACATGAAAACCTTAAAAAATCTTAACAGCAAATGTCATCTAACTTTAATAAAGAGAAAATTACTACATGTATATTGTAACTAAGATTTAATAAAAAGTTATTTAAACATTACAATTATAGAGGCATTATATTATAATAATATTACCGTTTTTACAGAACATGAATGTCCATTATCAAATTAATGTTAAATTGTAAATGTTTTTGTGCATAATTACTATTAAACCTAAGATTTATTGTAAGGAAGAACGTCAAATCTGGTAATATTCAATGTCGCCAACATCGTTCTGGTGCAATTGCTCCAGCGGCGAAATCAATCGTGGTCACTGCTATTAGGTGTAGCCATTTTCAAATCATGCTAAGATTTTTATGATTGTTTAGATTTAATCACAATGTGCAAAAGAATACACCTATTGGGACGCGCCAATAATCATAGATGGAGTTGTACAGTAACAAAATTAAACAAAATTACTTCGATATGCGGTAGGTGATTATGCAGGCAACCAATGAAACGTATGCTTTAGTTGTAACATAACCTTCAAACCTTCCAATTTAACAATTATTCTACCGCATAATCAGTTTTTATAAAATTCCGCTAGAATGCAGGTCGGTCTTTGGCGCGTCCCAATTGGAAAATAAAGATGTTATAAAACTCATTTTTTGCAAGCGCCACCTAGCAGCTCCATTAAAATGCTTCCCATAGATTCTATACAAAAATTTTACTCCGAAAGTTCCACTTAAAGGTGACGGATCCTCATTAAAGCCGTCGTCTATGGCAACGGCAAACATAACCAATTTCGGATTTGCGTCAGATACATGTACTGTTAGATAGCAGGCAGATTATCTCAGAGTGGTGCAAAGCTTTTAGGTGTCATGGAACCCTGACCAGTGCTTGACGAGTGCTTTCTTAAATAACGTTTTTTTTAATAACTACTACTACTACTGCCTGCTACTAACACTAGAAGAAATAAGAAGGTTCTAACGCACCAAACCATCAGCATTACTTCGACCAAACTATTAAATTTAATTAGAGTAGAAAAGTTTAGGTTAATTGTTTCTGTCGTGCTGAAGAAGAATTCCTACTTCAGACAGTAGAGTCAAAGCGTTCGGCTGGGCGAGATTCTGTAGCACTAGTTATGACAGATAGTGTTGGAAGGTGATAGGTGATAAAATGTAGGTGTGTAAAGTCTAGAAAAATAAACCTACAAGCTTTTGAAACAATCTAATCGACAACGATTTGCACTATCATCAAATTAGGATTCGGATGGTTGAATTTGAATTTGGTAATTCGAATTATTGAAATGGATTTATCACCAACCTCTTGGAAATGGCTAACATTCAACCACAATAAGCAAAATTTCAGATACTGTCTAGAAGAAAACTCGCGCCTACTGCAAGATTTATTTTGTGTAAAGTCATTGTGGCGTGGACTCAGTTGGTTTGGTATTTTTGGGCCATACTTTTTTTTTGAAGACGACAAGCCACGCAGTTACAATAGCTTTTGAGCACTATGCTACCATGCTAAACGATCCTTGTCTACAGGAATTATCTCCTTTGTTTATGAGCCGGTTTATGAGGAATTTGGGGCAGATACATTAGACATAGTTTAGAATTTACTGACAGGTCCAAAAAAGAAATGATGTCTATTGCAAAGTGGAAGTATCAATCATGAGAATACTATCTCAAGAGATTATTAGAGATTGTGAAGCTGTTCGAGAGGGCAAGTGATGGTTCGGTCGAATATCACCTAAACTCGGGCATTCGAATACGTAACCGGGAAACTGTCCGGAGAAGAAGCGGTTGTGGGTTATATTTTTGCGGTAAAAGAGGAGTGAGAACAAGTTTTCTGCCGGAATCCATACTGCAGTACTGCCGAAAAAAAGCGTACAAACACGTACATCGAAATAACCGCTTGTCAGAATGGATGAAATACTTTGCACGTACTTGAAGAAATCTGATCAGACACGTGGTAATGTTCGGAGACAGGGCTCAATTGCCATTGTGCCATAGTAAACAGGAATTATCCCTCTATCCGTCAGTTAATCCAAAAACTGTGTCTAGTTCCAAAATTCGTTCGATTGTGACACGGTATAATATATTGTTATGATATAGGCATCCCGAATTACATGTATGCACGATGTATGCCTATCTTCCAGGCGAAAGAAGGATTTCACAATTTTTTATTTTAAAACAATCAAATCTTACATTAAATATATTGAGAATACACACTACAACACTGTGAGATGATAAGGGATAAATTTTAAACAGATTCTTTACTTAAATTTCACAAACTCAATTTTAAGATGAACGATTTTCTGTCGTTGGTTGATATTTTGACATTTAGATATTTTGAAGTCATTTTATGGCATGTTTTCACCTGAAAATTATTAAAGGTATAATTAAGAAGGTATACACAAGTATTTATTGCTTTACTTACAGCTTTTATTATTGAATTTCAAGAAAATGTTCTATTTCTTTGACGATTCATAATTTTCCATAGTAAATGGATATTTTTCAATGTTAGTTGAATTTATAAGTAAAATACTTTACTGCAATATTGTTAACCAAGATCTAGGGTGCATTTGAGACTAGAATGTTAAAGTGGGGAACTTTTTATAGAGAAGGTTTAGGCCTTTGAAATCCCAAAATTGTAACGTTTCAGCATGGTCTGCTAGAATGTTAAAACTTAGTTTGTATTTATAATTTTGGTGTCAGAATCTATGTAATTTTTGTTTGATAGGATCTTAGGATTAATTTTATGATAAGAAAAGGATGTAGCAAGATGTTGTATCAAAATAAAGGAAAAATTCTCATCTCTCATGTTTTAACATTTATTTAAACAATTAATTTAGTTTTTTATCAACAATTTGGTTAGAAAGGTTTTTGGTGGGAAAGATGTTGTTTTGTTTCTAGTAACTTACTAAATTAATCTAGTTCCGAACTATGAAAATCACTAGCGATTCGCAATTGTTTTTCAATTATTATAAAAACAGCACGAAAATTTGGTTACTTTCTCTTGGATTTCCATACAGAGCAGAAGTCATGTCAGTTTGTATGTTGTTTTGTTAAAATCTGGAGGTTATTTTGGTGAATTTTACGTGACTTTAAATGTCATCAAAGTGAGGTTATGACAAATGTCATCTTTTTTAAATTTTTTTATAAGTTTTTAATAATTTAATTATAATGAACAATCAAAGTGAACTAAAAGTGAAATAAAACAAAAGTGAAGTATTGATTTGGTGTACAGACTGATCTCATAAATTGAAGGAACTTTTTGGAATTTTATTTTGAATGGAACGAATTAAAGGAAGATAATGCAATCTTGTTGCAAATAACCGAATTATTTTATGTACTCACGTCGTAGAAGATACATGTTGCACATTTAATAATTATAATTATCTTCATAAATCACAAATAAAATCAATTTGAAGGATGATATGGAATGTGCACATCTTGTCAACAAATAAGCAGGTAATTTTACCAACTATAACAGGAATCTGTTAATCTTCGAGTTAGGGTGATTATTTTTTTTGTGTGGCACAAATAATTTTAAAATTTAAAATAATTTTCAATGTTTAATTTTTTTTAATAGTACTTTAAGATTGTTTGATTGATCATATAACAATTAAAAAGGACAAAGAGAATTAGAATGTCTCTTAATTCTTATTTTGTTAAATCTATTTGACACCAAGATTTAATTGATTCAATTCATGTTTGTTTAATTGATTTAAATTTAAGATGTTAATGACTGTTTTCGTTTCTCTCCAATGAATCTTAAATTTGTATTTCTTTTTTGTGTTCATAAATAAAATTTATCCATTTAAATGTTTAAAAAGAAATTTATTTGTGTGTTTATTTGTGTCTGGTACATTAACAATGTTTTACAGACAATAATTAATTTAAATAGCTTCCTAAATAATTAGCGTCCCGCCTGATTTTGTCTCATGCATTATGGAACTTGTTTTCCAATTTAGAAATTATAGCCGGAGAATTTTTTTTGATGATAAAGGTAAGTGATATTTAGTTGTGTATATTTTCAGACTGTTTTACCATGATTTTGTGTTTGTGAATTTTAACAATAATAATTTTTTTTGGAATTTATAACCTTTCATCTTTCATCAAATGTTGGAGGGTTTATTATTCCCAACAATAAATATTAATTTAGCCTCATCATCTCAATATATCATATCATATGGCGCCCGAACGTGATGCTTTTTGTTTTTTCTTATTAACATTATATAACAATACCATCCCCCTATATCATATCAATATGAACGTACAATAAGTATAATACAAGCTTACTATAGTTTCAATAAGATAGTGTGGCGTATCACACGATACACTTCTCAATATGCACACCGTTCAAAAATTGTTCCCGGTATGCGTTATATCTGTTATATCTTCATGTGACTAGTTCTTATGGTGATATTTAATATTTTGAATCTCCAAATACAGTACCCTGGTGCATTTTTGTCGTTGTGTAGTACAGAGGAATTCACGGTCATATTCAAGGTGTAAAGTCCAATCAGCTGTTCTTATGCTATTAAAAGTTCTGTTAATGATTTGAAAAAATTAGCAACTGTTACTTTGCCTCACAAGCTTTCTACTTATCGACCACAAGATGAGCATAACTTGATGACCTTGTATGTGCAGAGCTATGTGGAGAGAAAATCAAACATCTTTGTGTTATGCGAATGCTCGTTTATACAAATTGTTGTGTTTTTTAATCGCAGCAAGCAGGTGCGTAGATTGTTCAGCCAACAAAATTGCTGAATGCATCATAATTTAAAATTTATTTAAAATGTTTTGACATTCTCTTCGATTCTACGCAGTACCAACAATTTCCAATAGGAGTTTATCATTTGTTATTTACGATGACACCTTAACGGAAATCGAAATTACATTTAGGTAATTGTGCCGTTTAATCTAGGTTCCCACAACCTCACACTTCTGCCCTACAAATACCTTACACCTTATACATTTAGAAAAGAGAGGCTGACGACCCCGCTTGAACTTTCTTCTAACCCCCTTTTTTCCCGTCATCGATAAATAGTATCTTACTTTATAATGGATCTTGATACAATCACCGTCACACCCATAAAATGGAATAAGAATAGTGAACCCGCCAAAAATTCTCATCTGATATCTAAAGAAACTCGGAGACCCACTCTAAAAGTAAGCCTGTCGGAAGTTGATATTCCATTTTTTTTCTTTTTTATTTCTGGTTATTCTTTTGTGTAAATTATTAGGATCATTTTTTCCGTTTTTCTTCTCCTTTTTATTCAAATGGCGATTGTAAGGATGTTTTAAGTAACCAAAGAACGCGAATTTTTCAATCCGGTTTATCAAAAGTGCACGTCATCTCGCTAGAGAGCACTACGAAAAGTATCAATTTTCTCCCGATATGAAAGCGTGGCATTTTCGAAGGTTACGTGTGTAATAGGGTTGTAGCCGAGAGAAGAAATATTATTAACAGGCGCCGTCGTTGCCGCAGCTGACACCGCCGTTTGAGTTAATGGATTCGACGTTTTTACCCAGCGTTAAGTTTTAGTGGGAACCTGTCCTCTAGATGTCAGTTTGACATTTACATATTTTTAACTAATAAAAGTATGCTTATGTAGGCCAGGGATGCATGTGTGTATGTTGTGTATAAAAAAGAAGAAAAAACAATAATTTTGCCGAAGGTTGCCTAATTGAATCTTTCGTATAAGTAATGTGTTTATGAATGTGATTTTCGATATTGGAAGCAAATAATAGACTTTACGGTTCAGATTTTAAACAACCTCAATTAAACTTTTCATTTCTCAAGCACCTTAAAGATCTCATTTCATAAATTCGAAAAACCCATCCTTTCAGTTGAAAATTGTATCGTGCTTAAAACTCTAGTTTTAAATATTCCATATAGGTATCTCAAAAACTCCAAAATGTTATGGTTTTCTAAAATGAGTGCAAAAAAACTGTTAGGTGGAATCGGTGATGCACGTTTAATCTTTAGTTTTAAGAGTCGAGTTTTCGAAAAGTCTAGGAAACCTGCAATGGTCAAAAATAGTTGTTGTTTGTAGCTTACTAGATCACAATTTATAATATATGACAGAACTTAGTACGACCCTGTGTATAATGAGATATTTAAGATAGTGTTTATATTGCTTTTTATGGTTAAGATAGTTCTTGCAGAAGAATCTTGCTAAATAATAATATAACGGGTCTCGTTTTGGTCGATAAGCACGTATCGATCTCATACAAAAATAATTTATTGGTCTACAGCAATTGAAACACTCACATATCCCTTTGTATTTTAACTTACAAATAAAATTTCTAGCAGCCAACAATATAATAAATTTCGCTTCGTGTGTTAAGTTTACAACTGTAAACTTCCGGTAGAAGTTGATAAGCACTTGTTAAAATGTGTATATTTTAACTGTTATTGGGTGCTATTATCGACAGCTTTTATAGTATTTAATTACAAAAATTAACGAATATTTTCCTTCCCGTGCCGTTAATGGTGTATGCTAGTAAGAAGATAATCTGGTGAAAAACGGCGAGTCTAATCGTTAATCAAATGACGTATTATATTTTCTACGACGACTTTTCAATAAAAGTTCAAGCAACATTCAAATTATTCTTCTAACTATCTTCTAACTGCTGTAGATAAACCAATCAAGAATAAGATAAAATTGTTACCATTAATATTAAAGTATTAGTTTGACCTCGACTACAAAAGTCTTATAAAATAACAGAGTCTCAAGAGCTAAGCTATCTCCAAAGATACCAAAGATGTTGATTATTAAGTCTTAAATAAAGTTTTTGGTTATCTTTGGGTTATCTTAATGGACATATTTTGGGACATATTGCAATCTATTTAAAAATATTAATTTTGTATTGACACCAAAGAAATATCGTAACCAAGTAAGTGTGCCCAAATTCTTTTTAATGATTTTGGTATGTCCAAACATGCATAATAATGCCTTGGTAATAAGGGTTATGGTAAACAGCTTTCATAATCTACTTATGTTATTACCCACCCCGAGTGCTCATCTGAAGTATCGGTCCATCGTAAACAAAATATTCACCACATTTTAATGGTTGAGTATCCAGGCAGATTATAGATTATATTAACTTTGGTTTATCTGAACAATGTAACAGTGGCTCTATAAAAAAGAAAAATGCTGATGAATTAAAAGAAACTATCTTTAGCAATCTTCGTTCTATTTTTATTGGGACGCGCCAACGATTGACCTGCATTTTAGCAGAATTTTATTAAATATAATTATGCGATAGGGTAATTTTCAAATTGAAAGATTTGAAGGTTATGTTACAGCTAAATCTTGTGTAGGCTAATATGATGATATTTTATTCTTTTTTTCCCAATGTAGATGCATAGGACTGTAACGAAGTTACTTAATTCTGGTTGTTTATTTTGGGTGTATGAATTAAAATCCGTAACTTCCCGTGCAATCTGAATCCGTTCGGATAAGTGACCGACTCGAGCGAGTGCATGCGTCCCTTCCCTAACCGTTATTTGGCGTGCGCCACTCCGTTCCACTCCGTTCCACTCCTGCCATTTCCCACACGTTCCGAGAGCGCCTATATAAACAGGCGCATAGCGACGATTTAGTCAGTCCGCGTCCAGGACTCCCATCAGGACCAGCCAGCCCAGCCAGCCCAGGCAGCTAGCCAGAGTCGACCAGACCGTTCAGTAATTGTCATTCCTAGCAAAGGCTTTTGCAGTAATTGTCATTCACGGTAAAGGATTTTATCTGTAATTGATTCTCGCAGCAAAGACTTTCGGTGTAATTATTATTCGCAGTAAAAGGTTTTCGATGTAATTGTCATTAGGTGTAAAGTATTTCGCTGCAAATAACTGGGAATTCTTAATTTTCTTTTGTTTCTGAGCAACCTACTAAAGCTACCGACGAGCAATCTAGAACTACTTCTACAAAATTGCTTCCTTCAAGCTATGCAATACCGTTTTGGGGAGTGTACAGTATAAAGTTCCCTTGAGCAGCCTTTGGGTGTATAACTACTTAAGAAGTATAGATTTACCTCCTAACACACTAATGGTATCTTTAAACCCTGCGTTGTCTTCAAATAGTTAGAAACTACATCTAAACAGTCTACTTTAGTTCTTGAATAGTTTGCAGCAATCTTAAGCGTAAGTTATCTAGTCCACAGCAGTTTGCTCGGCTATACAGAGGCTACTCTCGAATAAGTTAAAACTGTATCTGTGGACCAAGTAGTCTGAAGTTGCATTCAAGGTGTACAGGCGTGTCTTCGAGCAACATAAAACCGTTTTTGTTTTAGCTGTCTCCAAATTCTCGTCTTATCAGTTGGACGATCTTAACGACGTCTAGGCTGAGAAGATTTATAAAAACAATCTTAATGCTGCGAACTAATTAAATTACGAAACAGGAGCTGTGCAGCCGTCCACACTGCCATCAAGATGAATGATGACTGTCTATGGATGTGTCAAGCATCGTCATGCTCAGTGCAACATATTGAAAACGATGACTGTTCTAGCAGCGCTGGAAGTTGACAAAAGTAGAGCGTGTTTGCATCAGCCGTTAGCAAACCAAACGTTGATTATTGCTCTAGGACTCATCACCCATTGCCCAGTAGAGCTTCTAAAGCTCAGAGACAATTGAATTGTAAGGAATTCCAGGAAGGTGTAAGATGGTGAAAGAAGAAAATCTGGATCAACTGATGATTTAATTTTTTTCCACGGAGTCGCTTGAATTAGTGCCAACATTAAATAGTCATATCAAACCAAGTTTTGAGAAAATGTTGCACTAACTAAAAGACTACTTGTGAACACCCAGGACAATTGCTACAAAGCGTCTGCACTCCATGGACAGGAAGATGGATGCATTTGGCAAGCTGTGCACCGGGATATCCGATGACTATACAGCCAAATGATACCTGGAGACACGCTACACGAGCAGTGGCAGCATGAAATAATGTCCTGCCACTCCAACAAGAAACCTAGACAAGTTTTTGAAGTCATACAGGAAATCTGACCAGCTCAGATGATTGTTTACCGTGGCAGCAAAACAGACATCGCTCAGTACTTTTCTTCTCTTACATGGGGTATCGTAACGCTGACGAATACGCTGCTAAGTTATCGAAACCTGTCAAGAACATTACGTAGATGGACGACTTTCTTGGATGATCACAGATTGAAGACTTGGTGCTGCAATGTTACAACAGCTAACGGATGTCGCCGCGATGAGAGGATTTCCTGTCGTGAAGTGAAATAGCAGCTCTAGTGTTGGCATTTATTCCTCCTAAGAATGGAACGAAGCTTTGATCTACTTTGAAAGGCTGAGATAATACATTTCTTTTATCTTAATTCTATCTAGAATCGCTAGCATTATGTAACGTTAAGCAAAAAACTTTTTCTGAAAGAAATTTAAATATTCAGAATGATTTACAAAAAAAACAAGCAAAACAGTTCAATTAAACTATTAAATTTACAAGGTGTGCAAATTATATTTTCTAGAATTGTCTAGAAGACTTCCATCGGAGGTCTAATTAAATCTTAATAAGTTTTCCAATAAAAGCTAGGCATCGCTTCTTACCCTTTCTTACAAGCTCAGATTTTGCTGACAGGTTAGAAAAAAAAACATGCCAAGGACCTTTTTCATTTTGGGCAATAAAACTGACCAGAAAGCAATATACGATACGAGCAACACTTCAGTTACACGTAATTAGGTCAATATCTATAGCAAAAGTGATATTCTAGAGGCGCCGGTTCGATTACATCTGGAAAAGCCGGCTGGCACATAATGAAGGTTAACATAAAGCTCTCTATATAGACCTTTTCTAACACAACATCTATCATAGAAAGCTCAATTTACCTATGAACACTTTTAATTTACACTTTAGAAGCACTTATTTAACTGCAAACTACACATATTTTCAAAAGCACTCACTCGCACACATACAACACTCGCGCGCGCTGAAAGCTCAAAGGTTTCACCGGCAGCAACGATGACGTCGACGTCACACAAAAGCTCCGTTCCACCCGAGCTGTACTGGCTAGGCTTTCAGGGCTTCAGCTTTTGAATGGGCTACGGCGCCGCTAACTACGTTAATTTCAGCGCATGCTCCCGTTCGGGAAACTTGACATTTCCCTTCTTGTTTTTCTTCTGCTATTATTATTATAAAAAAGAAGATTCTAGATGTTTCTAACTTTAGTTAAAGCTAAATTGCTGTACTTTTTGAGTTTTAAAAGCTTAAAGCTTAAATTCAAATTTTTCCTAATGTTTCATGCCAAGACGTTTGTACTACTACAGATCGATACTTCTAAGCGTATTTTTTCCTATTAGGTTACTGTGAATGAACCTTGTCGCCCACACCAAATATATTGATTGTAAGACAGTGAGAGAATCTCTGCCTTTTCCCTTCTGATTATTGTGTAAGGGCTTGTAGGAAAGGATATGGGTGGAAGGAGAGACGTGGCGAAATTTAGAGCTTGGTAATTCCTCCCACTCACCGCTCTCTTATTATATTCAACACATCAATTATTATGCACTTTTTTTAATGTAATCTTCCATTCGATTTTATTGGTTAAAAACAAACGAAAAAACAAGGATGACGAGATTTTCCCCAGTGAGTAATAACGACTTCTGTTGTTGTACATATAGTTTACATCAAAACAAACATTTTGATGAAACATTTCCCATCCCCCAGACATTTCTCTTGTTAATAAAATTGAAGCCAGTGTGTCATTACAAGCCCACGCTTTTTTTGTTGGCCTAAAATAATGACGTCAGATATGACGTCAAAGTGACGTTTTGGTGTAAGTTTTTTTTATTATAGTTCAAAAATAGATCCCCTTTTGTAATGCACTTTTAAATGTGGCATTTTTAGACGAGAATTAATGTGAAAAGGGTAAATGGGGTTGTTTATTCCATTGATTTCTTGTCAAGCGACTATTTTGAACTTTTAATGGAATGTTAGCAAGTATTTGGTTAATGATGATTTTTTTTCTGTTATTTGAAAAACAAATTCAACAAGAGAGACCAACAACTTTCGTTTGGTGATGTTCAGAGATTTTTAAACCCAGAAAAATAACAATTAAATATAGATTTAATGTTACTTCTGATATTCAGTGACGTGGGCTGATTGTGGGTGTTTTTCGTACCAAAGACCGACTCTGAAAAGCTTTCACATCGTGAACTCTAATCCAAAAACTTACTTTTGATATGAGTCTCTCTAAATCTAAAGAATCTAACTTTAAATGTCTAAAAAATCCCAAGAATCTAAATAAAGCAACTTGATTCGCTCTGAAAGAACGACCAGTCTGATCGACTCTACTAGGCCAAATATTACCGAAACCAGCTTGTGGGAATTGTAAATAAAACACTTTAAACGTGAGGAAAGCAGATAGATCTTCTGGCAGTCAAAACAGTAAAATTATACCTGAAGAAGTGACCTCCATCGATCGAGAGTAAATGGATTAAAAGCTTTGAAATAGTATATTTTTTCTAATAAAACCTTTATATAAGGTTATATTACATAGGAAATCTTTCTTGTATTTCGAGAAATAAATATTTAAATAATCTTCCTGTTTCTCTTTACCAAATGGTACTAAATGGTATTACATTTCTTCACTAATTGTGTGTATAAGGCTACACAGTGTGCCGTCATTTCGTGAATTGTAGAAAAGTCATTTTTTGTGTTGTTTCACAGTTATATGTAACAATTTACTTAAAGTTTAATCCATTATGGTGGTTAACGATTGTTCTGAATATAATCGTTGCACTATTTGGAAGATTCTTGGCAAAAATAGAATTTCTTTTGTTTGTAATGCCGACTGGCGAATTAATTAATTAATAATAAGGTATTTCTTTTTTCTAGTTATTTATCTGGTTTTCACCTCAAGAAGTCTCTTGTTAATTAATCAAAGAGTACAGAAAACAACACGGTACAAGGCAATTTACGTGACCCATCCTGTACGTTTGTATACAATAATTGTTACTTACGACCTCCTTATCCCCAAAAACCATAAACTTTCGATATATCGTTCAGGTCATCGAATAGTAGCATTATGGAGATTTTCAGCCTTACCATAGCCCCCCCCCCTCCCGGGTAGAAACCTAATTCCAGCTATAAGTGATTTAACGTATTTTAGATATTATTATAATTTAGCATAGGCTTACCCTAGGTTAAGTAGTAATAATGGAACTCTATCTAACTGTCATAACCTAGGTTAAGCCGAGTAGCATTTCTCTTGATAGAACTTCCAAATAATCTTTTTTCATATGAGGCTCGCAGGCTCGCGCCCAGCGTTTTCGTCTTCTATTCGAAAATAGAGCACAATGACAGTCTTGATAACAGTAATAAGAACAAAAACTGTAGATTTTTCTAAAAAAAAAAAGATAGCCAATTTACGGTCAGTCATTGTTGTCAACCCTGATCGATCATCTGATAATGCGATAAGGATTGCGTGCAGCAATGTTTGTTGTTGTTAACATGATAAATAGAGAATGGAAGGGTTAATTTTAAACTTTCAACATTGCGTAAACGTTATTTTTAAAAAATTTAATTTTAACGATTGCCTATACACATTAGGTGAGCGAATGGGGTGAGGAGAGTTTGTTTTTGCTTTTCATGCACTGTAAATCTATAGGGCATAATTATATCGATACCATTTTATATCTAATGAATTTTTCAGTGCAATTTTAAATAATTAAAATAATTAATAAAAAGCAAAAAATGAAAATGGCTATATAGCTAGGTGAAAAAAAAACACGTGGAGTTGATAACAATAGAGTTAATGAAAATGTAGAGAATATAATCCCAGGTGATTTACGTGTTATTCTTAAGTAAATAACATCGAACACTACTTCCTTTTAGATTTGAAAGATAACGTTTGATAATAATTGATAAGAAAATGTTTTTCTGTGTTAAGAAAAGTTAAATTAATCTAATCTAATAATATTTCCATCGTCTTTTATTTTTTGCAATTTTTATTTAGTTTTATTTAGTTTGAGAGTTGGATTTAAAGAAAAAAGCTATACAGCACAACGATTAGTATTAGACATATAAAAGAGTAGATTTCCTGCGCATATAGAGAGGGAATACGCAGAGTTTGCGCAGTTAACTGCAACGCATCAGTTGCGTTTATGAAATTATTATTTTATGTACTAATGGGTAAAATAGTGCTGACGTTTTTTTCTATTAAACTTAAACCAACATAATTGATTGAATTAAAATTGATATAAGCACAGTAAATAAAAACGTACAATCATGCATTGAATACTAGAAACAATGTAATACTTACAAGTTGATACACATGATTTGAGAAACCATTTTTATATTATTCCTAATAGTCCAGTCAATTTAGAACAAATTCTCATGAACAGCGGAAAGTTGAGGAAAGTCCGTGGATTTTTGCATAGGCCTCTCTGGAGGTCTGTTAAATAACCCAGTAAAAGTCACCGGCTGTAGGTGGCGAGCGTAAACCACGCCCCCTAACGGTTTTTGTCGTTTTTCTCGGAAACTATTAGGTTTATCGAGATGAAGAAGATTAGGTAAAATAAAGTTTATTTAAATCCCTACCAGAAATGTGCGAATGTTTTTTCGTACCTCGCCTTCTTTTTGTGTTATCGAAGAAAGAAGATATGTCATACATAAATGAGTAATTTGCTCCAGTAAATTTGCTCAAGGAACTTTCGGACGTAACTTTTTGTCGTCTCATATTCGTCATGAAATAGGTAAGAAACATTCGTTGAGACCCGGACGCGATCGTGGTCCAGTCATATTTTACCTTAGCATCTCTTCGGCAAAATCCATCAGGCGATATTATCGTTATCCTTGGTGCCAGTCGGATGAAAGTTACGTATTGGCAAATTAATTCTTAGGAGAGTACACTGTGCTAATTAATTTGCCAATACGAAATTTTCATCCGACTGTCATCAAGGATAACGATAATATCGCCTGATGGAGTTTGCCGAAGAGATGCTAAGGTAAAATACGACTGGACCACGATCGCGTCCGGCTCTCAGCGAGTGTTTCTTACCTTTTTCATGACGAATATGAGACCACAAAAAGTTACGTCCGAAAGTTCCTTGAGCAAATTTACTGGAGCAAATTACTCATTTATGTATGACATATCTTCTTTCTTCGATAACACAAAAAGAAGGCAAGGTACGAAAAAACATTCGCACATTTCTGGTAGGGATTTAAATAAACTTTAATATACCTAACCTCCTTCATCTCGATAAACCTAATAGTTTCCGAGAAAAACGACAAAAACCGTTAGGGGGCGTGGTTTACCCTCATTATCCCCTCGAGCTCGCCACCTACAGACGGTAACTGTTACCGGGTTATTTAACAGACCTCCAGGAAGGCCTATGCAAAAATTCACGGACTTTCTTCAACTTTCCGCTATTTTTTCTAATTTGACTGGACTATAAGGCACAATTTGTTCTTTTTATTGAAAGTTATAGTGAAACATCTATTAACAATTATAAAAAATTGAATATCAGCCTCCAACATTTCACAAGTAAATAATAGTAGGAATAGTCTTCATCCTAAAGAGTATTCACTGTAACATGCGTGTCCAAAGTTTGTTTCACATAATTACCAGTAACAGGAACTAAACACAAAAAATTCTACTTCAAGGTTGTTGTTACCACGAAGTATAAAATAAGTTAAAAAATTCTGGAACTTTCAAGTGACTCCTACTTTAAAACGACGTCAACGTTTTTGTAACCACTTTCCAGTTCCTAATGTCACTGCAAAGTTCACATTGGAACTTTAAAAACGTTTACACACATATACTCACATTTAACCATGAACATTATATTTTTTATACTGCTACTACATAAGAATTAAATATGGGATATTTTAAGGTCGTGGCAACCAAAGAAAAAAGGGGAATCCATCTCATCCTTGTTCCCTATAAATGGGAGCAAAATAGTATTTTGTATTGGCACCCAACTACTACCAGTTCAAAAACACAACTAACCTCCAAATTCCAAATTACCCTACAACAGATATGCTTCTATTAGGCAATCCAGCTGTCATTCAAATTGTGTTTTTGTGGTGCCGTCAGGCATGTTTTCTCACAGCGGCCACCATCATTTGGATCGATTAGGCTAATTTATTAGGTAATCCAATAAATAGTCTGTCAAATGGTGATTTTATGGCGCCAACAGGAATGTTTGCCTATAGCAACCATATTCCTTTGGATTGTCTAAAAAATGTTACTTGTTAGCTTAAATAAGGTTCCGTTACTTCAAAGTCTAAGCATTTGTTTCAAACAGGTGGCAGAAACTTCCAGTACTACTTTAAAGTTTTAAAAAGTAGCTGCGGGCAAGTTACTGCTACAATTATGATATCACTTTGAAGTTGCAACAACTTTAAAATAATTATGCTAAGTGGCAATACCGTTCCACATAGTTTAAAAGCTACTTAAAAGCAGTGTAACTACATAGTTCCAATAAATACTAGAAACAACTAGGTACATAATTACTAAAATATTCCAAACTGAAGTAATTAAACCTATAAAGTCATAAATTTAGTTGTAGATATATAACAACTACTCAATCAAAGTTCCTCAGTTACTGCTTGGGTTCTGTTTTTAAATAGCAGTAATCAAAAAGCACGACTTAACAAGCCCCATTTGCCTAAGCTTTTGTAAGGCAAGTTGTTTTTTTCTAAAAATTTTATGCCTTAAAAGATTATTTGCAAACCTGTTAAATGCTGTAATATACAGCTCTTAAAGCATATACGAAATAGTAGTTTGTGCAACAAATGTGGATATGATACCTATATCGCACGAGAACGAAGTTTGAGGCACGACGCCGAAGGCGAAGTGCCTCAGTCGTCCGAGGGCGATATAGGCATTCCACCCAAGTTGTACAGTATCTTTTTTCTTCGAGTAAGCAAAACAATTACAAAATAGATTGGCATTTCTCCTTGAGAAATTGAATATAAGGATTAACCTATGCTTTTATCCATGATAAAATATGGTTTGTAAAATCCCTCTGTCATTGTAGAATTTTTAAGAGAATTATTAAAACTTTGCAGAAATTTTGTTTTATAAAAAAAAAATTAAAAAAGAATTATTTATTCTCCCAGCTGGAATTGAACCTGCGTCGGTCGGCTTCAGTTTATTTATACCTAGCATCTACCCGACTGAGCTACCAAGACCTATCGCAAACTCTGTCTACTATACTTATTATAAAAGTAGGTTGTACTTATTTAAATGATTTAATATTTATGTATTTTTAATTATAAACGTATAATTGTTAAAGCTACAATTTCACAAATCACGTTATTTTCAAATGCTTTAAGTGTTATTGAAAGAAGGAAACATTGATTTAACTTACTTTTACTTCTATATTTATGACAGGAGTTGTCAATAAATTAATTACAAATAAAGAAGTGTCAAATTGGACTACGTTGATTGGTTGTTTTCATATCCGTACACTGTACGGATATGAAATTATATCCGTACACCTTGCTGGAATTGCATACATTTCCATTGCGCGAAACGTGAAGAAAACGGGTGATTTACAGGTAGGAGTAGAAAAAAGTATTATTCTTCAATTAAAGGTAATGAAGTTTATTGAATGTGCATGTAGGCATGTAAATTATGCAGCTCCGAACGAGGAGTTACGAAATATCTTGGTGGACAAGAGACATCAACACGATTTACAAATCAAATTTCATATTTTATATTGCGTACCTCTAGAAGATTGCTATAAAGAGAACTGTTGTAGATGAACCGATCAAAAACATTAAATCTTATTTGAAAAGCATCTCTTGCAAACAAACCATCTGATGAATTTTAAAGTGATATTTAGAAAGAAGCGCATATCAAAAATGCATCTCTGATATTCCATTAAACCTCCTATTTTATTTGTTTCAACGGCAGTTGTTTGTCAAACTTCGAGATATGTAAATGGTAAAAGCCCCATTCTACTTTTATTAATTCCCAGTTTAATTCCGAATGAAATACATTGTTATGCAAATAAAAGCACCGCAACAACGGCGGGATTTATTACCCGAGTATGTCTTACAAAATCAATTCTACACCTTCAATAGGTGATATTTTTTGGAATAGTCTTTATTCACGAACTTTATTGCAAATGAATACTGTTGGGCAATTTCTAACAATAAACTTCGTTATTATTATGGATCAGATCTCATTGTGCAAATCTGCGTAGAGTCTGTGTTACTCAATAAGTTCTGTACTATTACCGACTCGAGATTAAAGCTCTTTGTTTTTGGTTTTAAATAGTGAAATTCCTTTTTTCCCCTTTTGTTAGGCTAATTATAATTTGATTAGTGCATAAAATGATTTTGCGATTTATTAAAAGTACGAAAGTACGATCCACACTCCCAACCAAGTAGGCGTTTTAAGTAAATCGACAGATTTAAAATCTAGTTTGCTGTTTAATCTTCATAGCTGAAACTGCGAGGTCCACCTTTGTTTGATGTTGATGGCAAATATGGTTTTGCAGTCCCTAGTATTTTGAAACACCACAAGTGAATCACTGGAAGCCTTCTGCAAAAAGTCTCAAAATGGCCTGGTGTACCAGGTGGTCATTTTCAACGAGTTATTTGAAGTAACGTCTATAAACCAAATTAAGTGTATAGAAACAACCAGGTGGGTTCTTTATATCCTATTTTTTGTGGAAGCATTAATAACTATCATTTGATCAAAATTTAAGAGTGGATTATTATTAAGTAAATTTTTATAAGATTCTTAATTTAATCTTTTAAGTAAAATTAATAAACTTCAAACCTAACAACGATCATAGTACGAACTCTTAAAGTATTTTTTAATTTAGTTGTAATATTATTATAATCCGTGTTAATATATTACTAAAATAACAAGTGGAGGCTTTCCAGTTCTTTTTTTTACTATCTAATAATTTTTTTGTGAAATAAATAAATAAATGGTATAATTTGTGTGCTATTGTTGTGTGATAACAGAGTGTGGAATTCGGTCCTTGCATAATTGAGACTGAGTCATTTTAAGATCTAGAGCTCCGTATGGTGGAGTATTAACACTACTCGGTTATTAATTTAAACCAATTATGCTGGCGCCCTTATATCTATATCTCTATGAATTTGATGATGCTGCAATTCACCTGCTTTTCCTTCAAAAGTTCTCATTTAATGGTATTTAAGCTAAGCCGAGGCATAGATAGTTGTATAACGTAAGTATTTTAGTTTTTTGTAAAACTTGTTACAAATTGACTCCCATTCGTGGGGCTTGTTTATATTTTGTGTTTTGGTAAAATAATTTAAGTTAGAAATCGACTATCTAACGTGTAGACTTCGTTAAGTTGGTTGGAGTTTCAACATATGATTATGTTTCTATTAATATTTCTATTTTTATGTGTAAAGTTATTTTGTGTGTTGATGATATTGTATTTGCTTGAATCGGTTATCTAAAACTTAATCGTTAGCGTTGTTTATATAGATTTTGTTATTACTTAGATATTAATAAATATTATTTATAAATATAAAAAAATTGAAGAGATTAAATTCGGAATCATGCGCCGTTGAAATACTGGGGCTTGTTTATTGTTTGTGTTTTGGTAAAATAATTTAAGTTACACTTCTTTAATGAATTTTGAGTGTTTCGGTCATCTTGAACTTAAATTGGATACAAAGATTCAAGATCTAACGCGTGTAAAAAGCATAAATAATATAAGAAGCATAAAAAGAATAAATAGTATAAATAGTACAAGGAACACAATTAGTACAAGTAGCATAAGTAGTAAACGTTGCGCAAGTGGAACAAATAGCATAAGTAAAACAAGTAGTACAAGTACAGATAGTACAAGTAATGCAAGTAGGACAAATTGTGCAAGTAGTGCAAATGGTAGAAGTATTGTAAGTAGTACCAGTAGCACAACTAATATTAGTAGTACAAGTAGGTAAAGTAATTCAAGTCATACAAGGAGTGCAAGAAGTAGTGCAAGTAGTGCCAGTAGCACAAGTAGTACAAAAGGTACAAGTAATTCAAGTCGCACAAGTAGTACAAGTGGTAGAAGTAGTACCAGTAGTACTAGTAATACACGTAGTACAAGTAGCACAACTAGTACCAGTAGTACAAGTAGTAACAATAGTACAAGTAGGACAAGTAATGCAAGTCATATAAGTACTGCAAGAAGTGCATGTGATAAAAGTAATACCAGTAGCACAAGTAGTGTAAGTCATGCAAACAGTACCAGTAGTAAAAGTAGTACTAGTAGTGTAAGTCGTACAAGTAGTGCAAATAGTACAAGTAGTGCAAATAGTACAATTAACATAAGTAGTCCCAACAGTACAGGTAGTACAAGTCGTACAAGTAATGCATGACGTACAAATAGTGCAAGTGACACAAGTAGCGCATGTAACACCAGCAATACAAGTAGAAAGAATAGTTCAAGTCGTACAAGTAGTGCAAGTAGTACCAGAAGCACAAGTAGTACCAATAGTACAAGTAGGACACGTAATGCAAGTCGTATAAAGAGTGCAAGAAGTACAAGTGGCAGAAGTAATGCAAATAGTACCAGTAGTACAAGTAGTACAAAAGGTACAAGTAATTCAAGTTGCACAAGTAGTACAAGTAGTAGAAGTAGTACAAGCAGTACAAGCAGTACAAGCAGTACAAGCAGTGCAAGCAGTACAAGCAGTACAAGCAGTACAAGCAGTACAAGCAGTACAAGCAGTGCAAGCAGTGCAAGCAGTACAAGCAGTACAAGCAGTACAAGCAGTACAAGCAGTAAAAGCAGTACAAGCAGTACAAGCAGTTCAAACAGTGCAAGCAGTGCAAGCAGTACAAGCAGAAAACCAGTACAAGCAGTACAAGCAGTACAAGCAGTACAAGCAGTACAAGCAGTACAAGTAGTACAAGTAGTACCAGTAGTACAAGTAATACAAGTCGTACAAGTAGTGCAAATAGTACCAGTAGCACAACTAGTATCAGTAGTACAAGTAGTACCAATAGTAAAAGTAGAACAAGTAATGCAAGTTGTACAAGTAGTGTACATAGTACCAATAGCACAACTAGTGCAAGTAGTACCAATAGTAGAAGTAGTACAAGTAATGCATGACGTACAACTAGTGCAAGTAATACAAGTAGTGCATGTAACACCAGCAGTACAAGTAGAAAGAATAGTTCAGGTCGTACAAGTAGTGCAAGTAGTACCAGAAGCACAAGTAGTAGACGTAGTGCTACTAGTACCAACACTACAAGTAATACAAGTCGTACAAGTAGTAAAAGTAGTGCAAATAGTACTAGAAGTACAAGTAGTACAAGTATTGTAAGTCGTAGAAATAGTGCAAATAGTACCATTAGTAAAGTAGTGCAAGTAGTACCAGTAGCCCAAATAGTAGCAGTAGTAAAGTAGTACAAAAGGTACAAGTAATTCAAGTCGCGCAAGTAGTACAAGTAGTAGAAGTAGTACAAGTAATACAAATCGTACAAGTAGTGCAAATAGTACCAGTAGCACAAATAGTACCAGTAGTAAAGTAGTACCAATAGTAAGAGTAGAACAAGTAATGCAAGTCGTACAAAGAGTGCAAGAAGTACATGTGGTAGAAGTAGTACCAGTAGTACAAGTAGTGTAAGTCGTATAAGTAGTGCAAATAATACCAAAGTACAAGTAGTTCCGATAGTAATGCAAGTCTTACAAAGAGTACGAGAAGTACAAGTGGTAAAAGTAGTGCAACTACTACCAGTAGCACAAAATGTACCAGTAATTCAAGTCGCACAAGTAGTACAAGTGGTAGAAGTAGTACAGTAGTATAAGTAATACAAGTCGTAGAAGTAGTACAAGTAATAAAAGTAGTACAAGTAGTGCAAGTAATGCAAGTCGTACAAATAGTGCAAGATGTGCAAAGCTCAATTGAAATAGACTACTTTTGCTTTTTTACTAGCTTTTAAAATGCCTTATATCAATATAAATATAATTTAATTTACAGTAGCAGGCATTTCTAGCTTTTCCTTGACAAATGTTTTCTAACCTAACTATCGTTTGTACCAATTGCCTAGTTATTAGTACCAACCCAACTAAAAATTACAAATATTTCAGATTGCTACCAAAAACAAGAAAAACGGAATTATGAATAATTCAGAAACTAAAATGTCTCTTGTCTATGTCCAAACAATAATAAACTTCTAACAAACCGACAAATAAAGTTTTTAATTGCTTATACTCATTCTGGTGACATTTAAATTACTTCTTCTATTTATTTTTAATATACTTACATTTATTATTTATTCTCAACAATCATTACACTAAAAGGTTTGTCTTTTATAAAGAAGCAAAATTCACTTTTAATAGTAATTTCAACATAACCTACATATTTACAACTACAGCTCTTGTAGGTATAACTGAACCAAAACAACAACAAAAGCCACAAACCTGTAAAGGTAAAGATAAATTTATAGAGATAAATAAATAGTTGAACAAACATCTCAGCTGATAAATTGATAACATGCGGTATGTAAAAAGTTATTTATAATTTTCCCACAACTAACTACTGTTGTCGTCAGAGTTTGTTTATCTTCTTTGTTATTATTAAGGTTTCAATTTTATTTATGGTAACGAGCAATTTCCCGAAAGAAACCCTTCTGAAATCAATAGAAAGTCGTCGTCCTGTTTTCTTTCTTTTTGCCCGCCATAACAAATAATATTATTACGGAAACTTTTTTAGATAAAATTGTGACCATGACGTGTGTGTGCTTTTTTATTAAAGGGTGCGTCTTTTTATTGTTTTAAATTAATTAAACCTTGACCTGACGCACAAGTTTTTTATACTAGTGTAAGCACCTAAAAATTAAGGTATGTTGATAGAAAATACTTTATAATACTGTGCAGACCAACTCCCCAGGGCAGATGGAATTGAGGCTAGGTATCTCAAAACGTTTCTTTTAAAGTTTAAATTTTCTTTGTTTTTTTTACCAATCAGATATGTATTTTGAAATGGTCGAATTCTTTTACAGTTGCATGCAGAGCAGTCAAAACTCGCACATATTACACATCAATCTATTTAAAGAAATCAAAGAAAACAAAAATAAAGCCTTGACAAAATTTGTGTAATCTGGGAATTTTTCTACGAATCGTAGCCCACTTCATCTAACCTAACCTAAACGGTTGGAAGCTGACAATATGCCACTTTAACTTGGCTTTTCTGGCCAAATGATGGTTTTAACCTAACTTTATTGAATGCGAGCTTATCTAACCTGATTTGGTAGCATTGGATTACTTAACTTTTTTAACGTTTTTTTAATTTTTAACGTTTTTGTTAGAATTTATTAACACTTTTGAATATATTGTTTAACAAAGAAGAAACATAAAAAATAATCACTGAAATAAATTAATCCTTTTAGATAATGAAATTAGTTACTTACTTAGTTACTGAAATTAGCTAGATTTTGTTATACATATTATTCGAATATATCTGAAAGTTTGTGTATTCGCAGAAATTATGTTAGTTTCAAAGGTAACATATCTTTTCTGTTGTTTTCTTGTTAAAAAACACATTTGGCCAACGTAGCGTCTGTAGTCCCTTCTCTAGTTAATCTATAAAGAGAAATATTATTTTTCCTGCTCAATGCTCTGCTCCATAATGACAGCGCCTGGTTATCTTTATATTATTTCAATTATACTGCTAAAGATAATTCAGTAACTTCAGTGCAAATCACATCTTGTTGTAATATCTTGTTTTGTCATATCGATACTCCATAACAGTAGCGATCAATATAATCGTGATGCGTGTTTGATACTATTTTTCAAGATGAGACTGAGCTGGTCAAGTTGTTGGGAACCCATATCATTCCAAACGTGACTAAAGCAAGCGATTCTTGCCTTTCCATTCTTACGAAAAGGTTCATCCTCGGCATCTTGGGCAGGATCAAACATATCACACGGACAGTTTACAGAAGCTCTTTACTATTTCCTTAGCTTAACATTGTGTTCTGGTTTGTTTTGGTTTGAAAACCTAGGGAAGATCACTATAGATCTTTACCAAATTCAAATGGTTTATCTTTGTGTTGACAACAATATTAAGACAAACAGCACGTACAAGATCGCATTACGTCCGATTTTCCGTGTCAACTGCTTTGGAATTATAGTCAGAAAAGAACAGTCAAAATGCAAAGGAATGCACTGAACTTGTATCGCAAGGAGAATATCCGGACTCAAACGAATTACTTAATTGGTACTTTCTTCCATTTTAATAATATTACTGTGCGTCAAGAAATTCGAGAATTTTTTATAACAATAGATTAAAATAATTGTAATATTTATTCGTTTAAAGAAGATTGTTATCATTTACTTAAAAAAAGTACGTTGAAGGAAAATTTCTTTGCTAATTAGCATGACAACATACAGTTGCTATCAGTTATTTAAATCGTTGTTTTTCTTTGCTGTTACTCTATGATCATTAGGGTGGGAGACCATTCTTCTTCATCCGAATTACAGTCAGATTAATTCGTTCGCATGGTTTTTATTATGACTTTTTGTTGTTATCAATAAAACTGTAATGCAGCTTAAATATATTTAATAACTGCGACAAAACATAAGCTAACTAAACGCAAATGGTTCAAAATTTTATAAAATTAATACTGCTTTGTTTGACCAAACTTTGTGCTTTTTTAAGTGATTATTTTAGATTTTTTCAGGTTTATTAATCCATGTCTAATGAATTCTTTCACAAATAAGATATGATTTTAGAAGATATAGAGATATATATTTTACTATTTATAACAACAGATTAAAATAATGGTTATAACCATTTTTAAAAAAAGTTTATAATTTACCGCAATATAGAGGAAAATGTTATGCAACGAGTTGTGCAAAATGCGTCCAACTAGCGAGAAACCGACAAACTAATTACGAAAAAGCCCAATTTAACTGCAATTAAAGGAATTGTGTTGATAAGAGTGCAAGCCGTGTTAAAAGACTTTTCTTGAAATAAAGATTTATAAATCTATATTCAGATGTTATTATTTAAATAAAAAAAATTAAATATATTAATGATGTTAAAATTACTTTGGCTAGCTTTAATAAAGAAATTTTAAATAACACCCAGATTTTCTTTTACCCAAATACGCTGACTCAGGTCTAATTCGCTAGAGCATGAGATAAAAATTCAATTTACAACTTATTAATTCCAGTACCTGGAAAAAAAACTTACTACCAATACACTTGGACTTCTGCAACTGGACAAACAGCAAACTTAAACTCTGTATGTGAAGAGAATAAAAATGGATGTTTCATAAACATCAAATAAATAAGCACATAGATAAATTGAAACACAGATCTTTATTTTTATTATGATAAATAGAAAATCTATTTCAAAAGAGAAAATAAAAAAAATACTTAAACAGAAAAGTTAAAAAAAATGGTGGCTTGAGCTTGCTTAAATGTGTTAAATATTAGTTACCAATCTGACATGGGAGTTGTAACTGGCTCCATTGAACAAACTGACATCAAATAAGTTTATCTGATAAGAAAAATCTTTACAATTGCTAAATAAATTTATCAAACGAAAAATTAATTATTTTTGTAAATAAACAAATTGAAATTGTTTAAATGTTACAACTTTGTTATTGAAAACACTCTCAAATGAGAAAAATAACTTCTGAATTTATTTTAAAAAAATGTCTTTATGATTTTGTTGTTCGTAATGTGAACCAAATCCTTTTATTTTCGATTTACCTTGTATATAAACGTCAACGAATCCACTCAAATGTATTTTCTACAGTATTATCGGTAATGCAGACAGCTTCAATTCAACAGCTGATATCTAATATCCACACCAGTCGAATTATCCAAATCAATAATTAAGTAAACATAAATCTTCTTGATTTAATTTAAATAAATCGTTCACAATTCCATATAATTGTTGAAGAATAAAATAAATCTTCTTTGATTGAAATATTCAGGTAACTATTCAATTCCATAAACGCTTTGTTAAAGATTTTCGTTTGTTTACAAAAAACATGTGGTTATCACTTAACCTTACTTTATTTTGCAGATTTTGGTCTGGAGTCGAGCATCGACACTCTCAATGCGTTTTATCGACTGAAATTGTTCTTTTTCCCCGGAGTTTATATAGGTTTCACCAAAACAATCGAAAAACAACGCAAATTCTCAAAACAATCGCACATCAAAATTTTATCATGCAACTAACAAAAAACATGTGTTCATAATTAGCACTAATCTTAAAGATAGAAATGTAGCTGGCGAAAAGACAATTAAAACAGTATAACACACTTATGGTCTAAAATAAACGGTAACTGAGAAAATCAACGAAAACGACCAACGGTCAAAAATCTCATTAAAACTTAATTACAATGAAAACTCATTAACTCCAGCTGTGCCTATATAAGGAATTACTACATAGCTACCCAAGGTAACTCATACATATGCAGTTTACATAGAAAAATATTTACAATAAAAGAAAAACTTAAATAAAAAATCTGTTTACACGTTTTTAAGGACAAACGATGCTTTGCAAGTTCCCATACAAATGACAACATAAATGAAATTGAAGTGTACTCAGTCTTGTCCAGAATGCATTACTCCAAGTGCCTGCATTCATACAACGGTATAAACTATAATAAAATCAATATTTGAAAAAATTGAAGCATTATCAGCAAAGCCAATACCTTCACAAAGGTTAATACAAATTTCTCTATTACAGGAAGATGTAAGTTAAATGTACTGTTATAGACATTACAATAATGACCCGTTTTACATATTTCCAGTGAAATATTTTCCCGAAACTGGTTCAGCTTAGTAGGATCAAGAAAATTCTCTTCTACGTTAATTATCCTATTTTTACTCCTATTTTTCTACTTTAACTTGATAAAATTATCTTTAACTAAGTATGTATCATTAAGCATGAATAAAACTAATATCCTAGCATGACTAATGAATATCTATTTATTTTATTGAATGAATATTACGTATAAGTGCTATTTGCCTATTTGAAAGCTTCCGGAGCCTATCGTAGCCTATTAAATGTTCTTAATGTGTTACAAACTAAACAAATCTTCAATTAGATAATATGATATCATCTTAATAGAGTATGTATGTTCTTTGTGTGACTCTTTAGGAAGGGAATCTTTTATTTTTTCTGAATTCAGAGCCATTTTTGTTATCTTTTTGCTTTATTGAAGTTAGTATTATTTTGAGTAATTTATTTCATTTTGAATTCAGTGGCGCCCTAAAAGAATTACCAACTTTTTCTAGAATTTGCACCCCAATCATAATTCCTTCCCCTATTCATGATTGTTATATCATACAGAAAATAGTTTTTGTAGTGATAGCATAGTTTAATTGATTTGTTTATATATAGCTCTCTAGTTACGTAATTAAAATGTCAGAATGAAAGAATGAGGTAGGTACTTAATTTTCTTAACGAACAAGGCTTTCCGATAACAGTGTCCTTATTTAGATTTTGAATTATACTTCTCTTTCTTAATATAAGGGTAGGTATGTTTGATTATTAAAATAGAAATAATAAAACCTACGTACGCAAAAACAAATTAAAAATAATTTATTTGAGTTTTATTATTTCCGAGTGTCCCTGAGAAACGTACACATTAAAAAGTTCTTTACTGTCATGAATTCTCAATGGCGCTTTTACTATCTACCCCTTATTTTGATTTGTCGGTCGTTTTTTTCTCATTTATTATACTAACTATACTTAAATAAGCAATAAGAAATTTAGTAAAAAGGACTGTAATTACATTTCCATTTAAAATTATTAGTTTGTATTTATTATTGGTTTTGTACGATTGTGCGTCCATTTGTTCGAGTATGTTGTTGAGTACTTCCGTCTGATATTTCGAAGTATACATGTTTTTTATTGATAAGATACGAAGGCTGGTTGTGAATTTCATTAATATATTCCGTTACAAGGACGTCCATCAAGAAGGCAATATGTGGCGCTTGACGCCTACGTAGCTTTGGATTTTAATGTGAAAATTTTATAATTTCCATCTATGGAAAACGAGCGGATCAAACACTTACAAGTTTCCAGTACTTTGAAGCTTCCATTGCTTGAAATGAGTATCTGATCTTTCGCTGTTTTGAAAATTCAAAACTGTGAATCTCTAATATTCTGATATCCGAAACTGAAAATATAAAACCCTGACAGTCTAATCTATATAAGTTTAAAATTAAAATATTTAATCGTTAAAAGTATTCTAAATACTTAAAACAAATAACAACTTTGAATCTTTGTACTCTAAAATAATTGTACCTAGAAATCTGTAACTTTCCAAATGTATGAAACTCTGAATTTCTGTAATACTGAAATTGAAAATACGGAACTCTGAAGGTCAAAAATATAGAAGCTTGAAATTTCAAAAATATGTGTTGGCTTCTCTCGGTTAAACCATCCTAATGAAGTAATGAGTACCTGTAGTAGATGATTAATGAAATTAATTTGGAAATGCTTGCTGTAGACGACGAATGACTAATTAACCATTATCGATAAGTGCCATATAAAAATCCAGTAATACACAATCCTTTATAGATATAAAATCTTGTATCTAAAATATTTTAGATCTCTGAGCAGGATATTCTCAAGTTGATCATGATTTTATGACTCATTAAGTAATTAGATATAAGAAGACGCCTTTCCAAAATATAAACTTAAATAATTCTGGGTATCCTAGACATGCATTGATATTAGATCGAAAAACAGATATTTGGACAAAAGAATTTTTTTGAAACAATTCCGACGTATGACTCACCTTATTAGAAGCTCATGAGAAGCCTCAATCTATTGTTAACTAAAAATGTCGCTTATCTTGAGAGGCAATGCGTTGATGAGAGCAAAAAGGTTAAGAAAAATCCCCAAGACAATATTTGTGGTAATAAGATCGTGATCTAACATTTAACTTTCCTCACTCGGTAATAAATAATATCTAACGGTTTTTCTGTCTGAAACTGCGACGAAAAATTTCATAAGTTCATAAGCATAACGCTCTTTCTGATTTTTATATATACCCTAAAAGGTAGTACCCTAGTAGTTTCATAAGTATTTCTGAAAACCAGTAAAGGACGCGATAGTCGCAGACGCCGAAGACCGATACAGGAAAAAGACGTGAAATTAACGTCTAGCATAAGATGTGGAATGACGTCTGGCATTTAATGTCATCAATCTGAGACATTAGGAGGCCGTAGAACTACATACGTAATTTAGTAACCAATTTTCTACGTTATTCAGTGACCAATTTTTAGCAGATTATTAGAAGCTATCTCTGAGGAGGCTAAAACAGTCTCCAAGTTGGCATTCTTGGGCAGTATAAAGCCGGTTTGATTAGTACACAGTAGTATGAAGCTGTGTTTGGGCAATCTAAAGGTTTTCCTAGTTATACAGAAACTATTCATGAACAGCTTAGATCTATCTCCAAAACACCTAAAACTATAGTTGAGTTTTTAAAAATGTAATTGCAAGAATAGGCCGGGAGCTGGCGACCAAAAAGTGTAAGAGTTTTCTAAAGGCTAATATTTTAATATTAGCTTATATTTAGGGTGTAAATAAATATCCTACACAAAATAAACTCGGATATGGGGACAGTCGGCGTCAGCGCACCTTGAAAGTTGTAACAAGAAGTAGCGTTATCTAAGTGTTTTCTAAAAGCTGAAAATTGATCACTAAGCAGTTTATGTAATAAGAAACTGGAAAACAGTCGTCAGACTGCGTAATGATCGAACACGTTTTATCAGCACCAATGCGGTGGTCGCATGTCTTCAAAATGAGGTCAATGCAAAGAAGTGATTTGAAAAAGCTGAAATTTGGTACAGTGTTAATTTATTGAATATAGATTCTCAAAAAACAGTCAGACTTCATTTAGATATTAAAATATTAGCCTTTACAAAACTTCTACACTTTTAGGTCACCAGCTCTTGGGCTAGTGGGGGTATTATTAATAAGATAAGACGGGCCTTACTAAATTTACAGTAACATATTTGGCAGTGCGAACAGAATGATAGGCTTGAAGAAAGCTTTTATAGAGCTACATTTAATTTGAAGTATTTAGAATTAATCTTTTCCGTTTAACCATTACGTACGAAAATAAACGTCATTTATTAGCAATGTTTAACCATCAATATTACTTATTCTATGTGATTACTGTTTAAAGATAATACATTTCATTTAAGTTTGTGGAACTAATCTGTTTCTTTTAAGAAATACGTGTTACATTTAACGTCGAAATAGCGTCATTATTTGGTGATTTTTAACCATCAATATTATTTAGTCTCTATGCTTCCTATTTAAAGACAATGCATTTAATTGAAGTATGTGGAACTAATCTATTACTTTTAACTAATACGTGTAAAATCCAACGTCAAAATGACGTCGATATTTGGTGTTTTTAACCGTCAATATTATTTAGACTATATGATTACTCTTTAAAGATAATAAACTTCATTTGAAGTTTGTGGACCTAATCTTTTTCTTTTAAGAAATACGTGTTACATTTAACGTCGAAATAGCGTCGTTATTTGATGATTTTTAACCATCAACATTATTTAGTCTCTATGAAAGATAATGCATTTCATTGACGTACATGAAACCAATCTTTTCCTTTTAACTAGTACGTGTAAAATCCAACGTCAAAATGACGTCGATATTTGGTGTTTTTAACCGTCAACATTATTTAGACTATATGATTACTCTTGAAAGATAATAAACTTCATTTGAAGTTTGTGGACCTAATCATTTTCTTTTAAGAAATACGTGTTACATTTAACGTCGAAATAGCGTCGTTATTTGATGATTTTTAACCGTCAACATTATTTAGCCTATGTGAAAGATAATGCATTTCATTGACGTATATGAGACCAATCATTTCATTTTAACTAGTACGTGTAAAATCCAACGTCAAAATGACGTTGATATTTGGTGTTTTTAACCGTCAACATTATTTAGACTATATGATTACTCTTTAAAGATAATAAATTTCATTTGAAGTTTGTGGACCTAATCTTTTTCTTTTAAGAAATACGTGTTACATTTAACGTCGAAATAGCGTCGTTATTTGATGATTTTTAACCGTCAACATGATTTAGCCTCTATGAAAGATAATGCATTTCATTGACGTAAATGAAACCAATCATTTCCTTTTAACTAGTACGTGTAAAATCCAACGTCAAAATGACGTCGATATTTGGTGTTTTTAACCGTCAACATTATTTAGACTATATGATTACTCTTTAAAGATAATAAATTTCATTTGAAGTTTGTGGACCTAATATTTTTCTTTTAAGGAATACGTGTTACATTTAACGTCGAAATAGCGTTGCTATTTGATGATTTTTAACCGTCAACATCATTTAGCCTCTATGAAAGATAATGCATTTCATTGACGTATATGAAACTAATCTTTTCCTTTTAACTAGTACGTGTAAAATCCAACGTCAAAATTACGTCGATATTTGGTGTTTTTAACCGTCAACATTGTTTAGACTATATGGTTACTCTTGAAAGATAATAAACGTCATTTGAAGTTTGTGGACCTAATCTTTTTCTTTTAAGAAATACGTGTTACATTTAACGTCGAATTAGCGTCGTTATTTGCTGATTTTTAACCGTCAACATGATTTAGCCTCTATGAAAGATAATGCATTTCATTGACGTATATGAAACTAATCTTTTCCTTTTAACTAGTACGTGTAAAATCCAACGTTAAAATGACGTCGATATTTGGTGTTTTTAACCGTCAACATTATTTAGACTATATGATTACTCTTGAAAGATAATAAACTTCATTTGAAGTTTGTGGACCTAATCTTTTTCTTTTAAGAAATACGTGTTACATTTAACGTCGAAATAGCGTCGTTATTTGATGATTTTTAACCGTCAACATTATTTAGCCTCTATGAAAGATAATGCATTTCATTGACGTACATGAAACCAATCTTTTCCTTTTAACTAGTACGTGTAAAATCCAACGTCAAAATGACGTCGATATGGTGTTTTTAACCGTCAATATTATTTAGACTATATAACTACTCTTTAAAGATAATGAATTTTATTTGAAGTTTGTGGAACTAATCATTTTCTTTTAAGAAATACGTGTTACATTTAACGTCGAAATAGCGTCGTTATTTGATGATTTTTAACCGTCAACATTATTTAGCCTCTATGAAAGATAATGCATTTCATTGACGTACATGAAACCAATCTTTTCCTTTTAACTAGTACGTGTAAAATCCAACGTCAAAATGACGTCGATATTTGGTGTTTTTAACCGTCAATATTATTTAGACTATATAACTACTCTTTAAAGATAATGAATTTTATTTGAAGTTTGTGGAACTAATCATTTTCTTTTAAGAAATACGTGTTACATTTAACGTCGAAATAGCGTCGTTATTTGATGATTTTTAACCGTCAACATTATTTAGCCTCTATGAAAGATAATGCATTTCATTGACGTACATGAAACCAATCTTTTCCTTTTAACTAGTACGTGTAAAATGCAACATTAAAATTACGTCGATATTTGGTGTTTTTAACCGTCAACATTATTTAGACTATATGATTACTCTTGAAAGATAATAAACTTCATTTGAAGTTTGTGGACCTAATCTTTTTCTTTTAAGAAATACGTGTTACATTTAACGTCGAAATAGCGTCGTTATTTGATGATTTTTAACCGTCAACATGATTTAGCCTCTATGAAAGATAATGCATTTCATTGACGTATATGAAACCAATCATTTCCTTTTAACTAGTACGTGTAAAATCCAACGTTAAGATGACGTCGATATTTGGTGTTTTTAAACGTCAACATTATTTAGACTATATGATTACTCTTGAAAGATAATAAACTTCATTTGAAGTTTGTGGACCTAATCTTTTTCTTTTAAGAAATATGTGTTACATTTAACGTCGAAATAGCGTCGTTATTTGATGATTTATAACCGTCAACATTATTTAGCCTCTATGAAAGATAATGCATTTCATTGACGTATATGAAACCAATCATTTCCTTTTAACTAGTACGTGTAAAATCCAACGTCAAAATTACGTCGATATTTGGTGTTTTTAACCGTCAACATTATTTAGACTATATGATTACTCTTGAAAGATAATAAACTTCATTTGAAGTTTGTGGACCTAATCTTTTTCTTTTAATAAATACGTGTTACATTTAACGTCGAAATAGCGTCGTTATTTGATGATTTTTAACCTTCAACATTATTTAGCCTCTATGAAAGATAATGCATTTCATTGACGTATATGAAACCAATCATTTCCTTTTAACTAGTACGTGTAAAATGCAACGTCAAGATGACGTCGATATTTGGTGTTTTTAACCGTCAATATTATTTAGCCTATATGATTACTCTTTAAAGATAATAAATTTCATTTAAAGTTTGTGGACCTAAGCTTTTTCTTTTAAGAAATACGTGTTGCATTTAACGTCGAAATAGCGTCGTTATTTGATGAATTTTAACCGTCAACATTATTTACCCTCCATGAAAGATAATGCATTTTATTGACGTATAGGAAACTAATCTTTTCCCTTTTTGCTAATACGTGTAAAATCCAACGTCAAAGTGACGTCGATATTTGGTGATTTTTTTAATCATAATATTATTTAGCTTAATTTCTGTTTAAAGGTAATACATTTTATTTAAAATATATGGAACTAATACGTTTTAAATATAAAGTGGAAATAACGTATTTTTTTAGTAATTTTAAGCTATTAATATTATTTAATCTATATGATCTCTGTTTAGCATGTTTCCTGTAACACGAAATCTTTAAAACTAGTTAGTGTCGATTGGGTGGTGATATTCTGGAGATCTTTAAACACGAATATTTTTTATGATGCATTCCTTTTGAAGTATGCAGCACATAATACGAGATTTTTAACGTCGAAATAACTGATTTTGTAAGTAATATTTTTTTAACTGATACGCATGTAAGTTTCGTTTCGAAATAACGTTAATTTTTTGTTGATCTTTAACCAACCTGAACAAGTCTAATATAGAATTTTAAGAAAGATGAAATTTCAAAGAGACGTAACGGTACTTTAGTTAAGCCCTCAATCGTATTCAATAGATTAACGGGACTTTCGAACCCCTTTTAGTATTTAAGTTTGTATTTTTAAAACTGACCAACTTATGCTTCCTTATTACAGCTGTAAGTTCGCATGTATAACATTTTTCTGTATTATCTTTATTACACACAACTAAAACACAACCAATTATTTACTTTATATTATTCGTGCTTGTGAAGGTAAATGATGCCCCTTGATTTAAATAATATAGAACACACTATTAATATTGTGTTTAATAGTTTAATGACCTTTTATTAAAGCTCTGTCGACTTTTAGCTATTATCGAGCATCTCTTACTGCCAATTAAAAGTGACAATTTTAGGAGCGTAAAATCAGTAATTCTTTTAAACAACATAAAAAAGTTACAAAGATTCTAAGCTATCCGTCATTATATGACGTAATTGTTTTGTACGTCCAAAAATGTACGTCAATAAGACGTAAATTAGACGGTGGTTTAGTTTGAACACTTGTTGGAAGATTTTTTCATATATTTTATATAATCTAAACTAGATATATTTTAAATTGACCTTTTACAAGATGATTCAGCTCCTATTATAGCAAAGTCTATAATTGAAGATCTTTATTTCTATGATTTGAGATAACTGCCGAACAATCGGCTAATTTAAGTGTTTACTTTTCGATATTGGTAAGTAGTAATAAATGAACATTTTTTTTTCCAAATAATAGATCTTGACTAGAAAAAAGAAATAAAATAAAAATCGCACTTACCGTTCACCACGATCATTTCGAACGATTTCCTTGAAAGATTTTCTTCTTAGTTTAGTAGTAGATGATCTGCAGGGATATACGACGAGACGGGGTTGTTCGCTTGATATATTCGTCCACAAGACATGAAATTGGCGACAACGTTTCGTTAAGCGTATTCGAGTTGATTGATGAATAGATCGGCGAGCAACTTCAGGTGGTGATGTTGGGGAAGATTCGCCGTCGCCTTCATAACCACTGGGGGATGAAAGAAAAAGGGACAAAAGTTTATTTTGTTAAAATCTCACTTCATTTTTATTTAAAAAAAAAGGAAAAACTCACTTAGTCTATCTAGACCTGATGATAACGAAATAAATTAAGCCAACACATTCAATTTGTCTTCTGAATGATAGATAACGCACTGAACTGAATTATAGAGGGGATCTCGAGGCTTACTTATCACTTCATAACGAGATTAAATGTACTTAACATCCACCTATTGTCAACAGTATCGTTACGTACATTTCTTAATGAGAGAATTGTATTTTTAGATTTTTTTTTTATTAATTCGAGCTTTCCATAGATATTAAAGGCAGGCTTATGGTGCAAAAATATAATTTCCACCAATTTCCATTAACTTCGCCGCTTTTTTAACAAATACCAATTAAATGATAAAATGGGATTAAATTTAGCAGGCGTGGAACTAGTCTGTTTTAGCAATAACGTCAATGCAGCAATTTGGATAATAATAAATGCTGATATAATCTCAGGGTTTAGTAGGTAAATAGATTTATCTTATCTCCAAAATGCACCCAAAAAGTTACTATCAGATCTGTAATTTACTTGTTTTATCATTTTCGTTTGAATTTTACCAAAAAGGAGTGTTTTGAATAGCCAAAGATGAGACCCTACTTGACGTTTATAGGAATCAAGAAATACTGATTACCAGTCCTTGTAACAGTGTTTTTGTAAGTAGCGTTCGGCAGAATAATTATTTAATATCAAAAGGAATTCGGGAGTAAACGAAAAGTAAAATCTTGTAAGTTGTGTTTGCAGTCAATAACTGTTCTTCAGTTTTAGGTTGGAAAACACTGATACAAGATACTTATAGTTCATAGGCTGCATATCACGACTAGAACCGTATTATACAGGCTGCATACTATAGAAAACTGACGAGAACTACATGCTATAGACTGAAACTATAGATACTAGTAGACAGTAGTAGACTATAGATTCGACTCAGACATCAGAATATAGTCTGTAGACTATTATCGATTGTATATTATAAAATAATGGCATGGTCTGTAAATAGCATGGACGCAAATGGAAGGCATCCTATAGATCATAAGTTATAATCTATAGACGTACGCTACAGTCCCTTATAGACTAAAACCACATGTTACAGACTATAGATTAGACTGTACAGCACAGACAATAAATGAAAGTCCGAAGATCATGACATATTATACCATAAATAATAATGTATAGATATTGAACTTTAACACCATCGCTCATAGACCAGAAACTATTAATAATATCCTATTGATATAGACTATAGGACCGTACTCTATATTACTACAAACTCTAGTTATATGCTACTCTCCGTTGAATAGGACTATAGGGTATAGATAGCACCTATAAAAAATAGACAAGGACTAGATGATATGGGCTGATACAATTGACCTTAGACTATATGTAGACTTAGACTGGTTTTAGACCGCATACTCTATAGTACAGTCATCAGATTATAATCCGTAAGTTATTTCGTAAGTAGCATAAGTTATAGTCGGCCGTAGACATTATACCACCATTACAAACTGAAAACACTTACTGTGAACCACATGTTACATGTCATAGACTTGTTGTAGGCCATCGACTGTATAGTACAGAAAATATATTACAGTCCGAGGACTGTAAACTGATTATAGAAATATATAAACTGTAGATCACGACACATCATAAATTATAATCTATAGATCGTAGTTGTAGAACGCAGACCATAGACCAGAAATTATTGACAACATAGAACAATAGGGTATCGAAAATAGTCATAGACTCTACAGCACAGGAAGTAGGTTATAGTCCGAGGACTGTAAGATTATATAATTACATAATAGACTGTAGATTATGACATTCATAAATAATAATCGATATATCGTAGACTGTACAGCATAGATCGTAGGCAGAAATTATTAACAATATACTATTAAAATAGGCTGTAGGACTACAAACTATATTCAAAATATAGACTGCGTCCATACACTGCTACAATATGATGTAGGGTAAAATAGCTAGTACGGTTCAATAAGCAGTACACTAGAGAAAATAAGCAAAGGCTATATGCTGCTACTATAGAACCTGGGTCTATAATATTAACTTATACCATATAGTCTATAGTCAACATAGTCTATGGTCTAGACTATATATTATAGACCATAGACTGCTCGCAGACAAAATACTCTATAGTAGAGATATCAGATTACAGACATACATATATCATACAAATCACAAGTTACAGTCTGTAGACTGTAGACTATACGCTCATTATAAATTACAGGTTGCAGATTATAGACTAGTTCTAGACCATAAATTGTACAACATAGAAATTAGATTATAGCCCATCGACTATAGGCTGTAGATTATAGAATAACATAGACTGTAGATTATGCCATATTATATTACAAATTATAACCTATAGATCGTTGACTATACACCATAGAACATAGATCAAGAAATATAATTTAGATCATAAGTTACAGTCTATATATCGTAGACATGCTACAGTCGTAAACTATACACTGTATAGAACTGTATAAACTGTAGATTCTAGAATAACATAGGCTATAAATCATTACAAATTATAGCATAAATTATAATGTGTAGAATGTAGACTATACACCATAGATCACAGACCAAAAATTATGAACAATATATTATTGAAATGGATTATAGATTATAATTATGGACCGTACTCTAGACTATAGACTACAACCTGTGCAATGTATAACGCAGATAAGACTGCGTACTAGAAGATGAAACTACATATTACAGAACCATAGACTCTATATTGCAGATTATTGACTATAAACACAAAAATCGATATAACCGTAGACTGTAGATTATAGAATAATGGCAGACTATAGATCGTAACATATGATATAAATTATAATCTATAAATCGTAGACTTGGGGTTTTAATGCTTTTGTCACCCCGATCTACCAAATTATAGGCTTGGTGGGCCCTTGGCAGAGCTTCGTTCTTAAGTCTACATGTTATGGACTCCCGGGATGTACCCGTTTCAGGGTGAAGTTGTCTTGAGCGTTAGAGGCTGTAAGTAATCGCTTCGCACCCCGTAAGTGTAGAGATTGTAGAGGTTCTTTCAAGTCACTGGACTTGCTGCAGACAAGTCATAGGGCGATTCGGATAGCTTCCAGAACGCAACTACCTGGTGGTATGCAGTATCCCATTGGCCAGAATTTACCCCTCCTGACTAGGTTAAACCTCACTTCGATTATCTTCCTAACATTCGTAGCGGTACTCTCAGGTGCCTTAAGAACCGTTTTCTAAGTTAAGGATCTATACCACCCACGCTGATACTCATGTTAGCTGAGCTTCCCCCGCAACGTTTGGATAAAAATGGAAGAAAATAAGTATGAATTCTTGTTTAATTTAATTCCGTTTATTTCGGTTTTTGTTTCGTTTGCCACATTCTTAGGTGTCCGCAATTAGGTTCTTGACTAAATTCCGGGAATGGAACATCGTATTGTCATAGGACTTTTACCGCCGTGTAATAAATAGATAACATATTTTAGAATCACCAATTGTCATTTGTTTTTAGGTACTGTTATCTATGACGAAAATATTGATTGGGTGTATGTTTGAATGTTTACAGAATATACAATATTTGTTTAATGTGACTCATCTGCGTTAGCTTAGGACCACTACGAATTGAGTTACGCTCAATTAGCGCGTCAGTTACATTTGTAAAAGCTACCGGTAGTCAGTAGTAGGAGCGAGTTTGCCTACCTATCCTCTACTAGCTCTCCAGACTAGTGCCTGTGAATAAACCTTTTTTTACCATATCAATAATTATTTATAGGGAAATTCGATACCGACTTTAGTTTAATAAAATCGATCAACACTCTAGTTCAAGAAAATATTGATCCTGATTTGCAATCAACTTGGCTTTTCAAGTCTCGTACCCATTTGAAGATGATAATTTAACTTGGTGTTAATCTCCACAGCTGAAACTGAGAGCTTCATCTTTGTTTGTTTATTTAATGTTAATGACGAATATGGTTTTGCAATCCTGACTAATTTAAATCCCCGCAAATGAACCACTGGAAGCCTTCTCCAAAAATGTTCTTAATAACCTGGTGACCATCTCCAACGAGCCATTTGAAGTAACGTTTGTAAACCAAATTAAGTTTATAGAAATATCCAGGTGGGTATTGTATATCCTATTTTTTTGTGGAAGCGTTAATTATTTTGTTTTATCAAAATTTAAGAGTGGATTGTTATAACTATGTTATAGAAATTTTAAAGATGCAATTTTATGAGATTCTGAATTTAATTTTTCAAGTAAAATTACTAAACTTTAAACCTAATAACTAATCATAGTACGAATTTTCAAAAATTAAAAATATACATAAGTATATTTTTAATTTAGTTGTATTATTATAATCCATGTTAAGATATTATTTAAATAACAACTGAAGGCCTTCCATTTCTTTTTTTACTATCGAATGACTTTTTTAAATGTGAAATAAATAAATAAATGGTATTATTTGTGTTATTTCTTGTTTACTTTTGTTCTATGCTTTTGAATTTGAAGCTCTATGAATTTGATAATGCTTCAATCCACCTATGACCTGCCTTAATCTCAAAAGAGGGAGGGAGTTCTCATTTTATGGTCTTTAAGCTAAGTCGATGCATAGATAAGTTGTATAACGTAAGTACATTTTTTTGTAAAATAACTTGTTACAACTCGTGGGACTTTTGTTTATCAAAACGTGTTAACTAGAATTACGCCCAAGTGTAGGGCATTTGTTTTTGTAAAATCATTAGCTACAAATTGGCGCCCAACGTGGGGCTAGTTTTTGAAAGTTACAGTATCGACTCGCGAACTGAAGTCTAGCCCCGTCTCCCCCAGACCAAGGGAAGAACCCTCAGATCAGTCCAGTCAAAGTGCACTAATACCAAACGCAAAAAAATGATTACAGTGTCGTTATTTATAGATCTATACCTAGAAGTTATACCGTAATATATAGCCTGTGTATGCTTTATAAAAACGCCTTGATGCATCCTCCACGATAGGAACCATTCTTGAAACTATAACAAGAAGCGCTATAATTTTGAAACAAATCAAGGAACTCTTTCAAAACTGTTACCAATTAACTATATCTGCCATAGCTGTAAAAAAATCTCGACTTTACAAGACGCTCGCTCTGGAGATGGGGGCGCGGTTTCGGTTTTGGCCTCTTCTGGTATCCTATTTATTAACGATTACTAAATGATGTGATGCATACTAGAAAACTCTTTGAGACATCTGCTAGATTATACGATGAGTAGGTATCATGTATACGGGGTGTTTTGAACAAACACTAGGTTAGAGAAAGTGGCAAGCGAGATAAGCGACAGTTAGATGAAATTCCATATCTTTGTACACCAATAATTCTCCTACGTTTTACCCCTCAGGTGGTAATATGAATAACCGAAAAGCTGGAATAGTTAAGATATTGCAACTCTTAAACGCCCTGTATATTTAAGTGTTCTTTCTGTGATGCAATAATAACTAACATCATGAAAATTTTTTTATAATCGAACTTCTTGGATAACGCTGTTTTTGGTTGTAACGGTTAGCCGACTACTAATTGAATACATTGCGTGATTAGAACTGATCTGCTTTAATTAATATACCCAGCCTACTAGGGCAATAAAAATTTCATTAGATTCCATTAACAATCTTTCTTAACATTTTTTCTTTTCGTGTTTGTCCACTTCATGATTAGTTGTATTTTTAATTAAAATCCAATTTGAGGAAAATTCTTTAATGTTTATTTTTAGTAAAGTCAGGGGAAGTTGTAATATATAAAAATGTGTGGGTGGTACATTAAAAAATCTAATTATATTCTATAGAAGAAATTCAATAGATTCCTATCAGTAAAATAAAGGAGGAAAGAGAAAAAGAGATTTATTGTTAGGTACTCTTATGGATTAGGAGGGCTATAGTGGGTGATTAAAGCCCCGACAGGGAGTGGATTAACCATAAACAAAATTACAATTAATCAAGAGATGGAATTCGAGTATGTACATACATTAAGGAAACTAATTATAGACTTCAGGAAGAAACTCAATAAATAAAGCAATTTCAATTTAACTTCACATTTAATTTTCATTTCCGTTGACGCAGGTCACAGGTATGCATAAAATAAAAGGTGTACCGGTTGCACTCAGTCTGAGCATCAGCTTCCTCCGTCACTACCTCTACAATTTCTTGAATTTAGCACGCACGCGATCAATAATTACTCAAACAATGAATTTAAATGAGTAATCAAAGCCCGTACTGCACCAGCAAGCGGGCAACTCGCACCAAAGTGGAAAATCTATTAGATTTCCCGCCGATCAGAGAAAGACGCCGGCAGGTTGATGTTATATTTACCTAGAAGGAGAGAGAGCACGAGATATAATGGAAAAGTTAACCTGCGGCGGCAGCGGCGGCGATGATCCAGTGGAAAATTGTTGCGTTTGCGTGTCGAGTTCACTGGGCCGCGGCGGTTGCTTAGTTGTTGCTAATTTTGGACGACAATAGTCGCCCACCTGCGAGACGGAAAACTATTTCCGTTGAATTCAATCAGAATCTGAGCTGCTGAAGCGGCAAGCAAGGGGTGGGTGATGGTGGAATTGGATTTATAAAGGAAGTGGCAGCTGGCACGTGCGAAGTAGAAGAAACATATTTATTATTTCAATTAAAATGAAAAGATTGAAACGAAAAACGGGGAAAATAAATAGTATTATATAAATAAGGGGATATAAATACAACGATCATCAACTAACTATACACTGCAGTAATAGAAGTTGCCTAACAATCAGGCGCTTATTGGCTCTTTGTTTATTTGTTATCAATAGAGCTTTGAAGGAGGTAACTTTTGAGGTGGTGATAAAACAGAATGAATGTTATGATGAGAATGTTTATTAATACCTTTCTCACTTAACATCCCTTTCCATTTGTAATTTACAGTAATAATCACAATGACCATGTTTTAGCTTAATTAGTACGAGTAGGAGCTTTCGAGTTCAAATTTGGTTAAAAATTGATACGGGTGTGAGCGTTTGGGGAATATTATTGTAAATATTTTGTTGACTGTTATTACAGTATGTGCTAATTGCTTGTACTAAGTTTGGAACAAAATGGAAATACAAATAGAATTTAAATTAAAAGGTATGAGTACCCTTTTAGTTAAAATAGACCATTACAATAAAAACAAAATTGGAGAGAAACTTCAATCTCTAGAAAGTAAATACATAAAATTTTGCCAAAAAGCGGCTACTAGGAAGTAATAGTAAACTACATTTAGTAAAAGGCTCTTTAAAAACAAGGAATTTGTAAAAACTGATATATTGGAACTTAGAAAAAATTTGAATCCTTGAAAATCTGAGTTTCTGAAATCTGGTCTATCCTGAAAAAGTGAAACGCCTTAGCACTTTTAGTCTTTACATATCTAAATTTAGAGCTTTTACATACAAACTGATCTAGAAAGTTCTGTGATACCCGGATACCCCTTCACACAAAATTGTGAATTTCTAAAACATAAAATTGAGTAATTTTTGTTAACTTTAAACTTTGATACCCTAAAGATATGAAAGTTTGAGACTTGATGTTTGTGTCATCCACGTTGGCAAAAGAAACAACAAAAAAGTGAAACAAACTTTGGCTTCCACAGGATCCTTCCAAGGATTTCCAGGATGACATACATACATAACAACAACTGGCAGAGGATATTGCGCAAGCAATAAACTCTGTTAACTGTTAATATAGAACAAGTTCTCAAAGGGATTACGGAAGCAACGAACTTCTAACATCAAAACAACTAAGAAACTTTTTGGGTTTCGCCAAAAGATTCGGAAAACAGTGGGCATAGTGGTAGGGACTCGGTGAACTGTGAAATTTTCCGTTTCATCAAGAGGAAGAGAAGGAAAATCGGTTGATATACAACAACCACTCTCAGACTCCAAAGCAGTAACAATAAACAAAAGGGTTAGGCTCACTATGCCGATCTAGTCTCGCAGTGCTGCTACTAAAGGCATTAAGATAGCAATTGTTGATCAACGATAACACCTGCATTAAGCTAAAGTTGCACTGATCTAGGATAAACTCATTGAGGTTATGAACAATACTCCTTCGGCCATTGCAAACACACACCCGGATAGTTTTAGCTTCTGGGACCGAATTTACACGACATTGGCTACGGGAAACAGTCAAACAGCCTTTTGGTCTGCGAGGATTGAATCATTCGAGGTTATGAACAGTATTTCGCTTTGGGTAACAATGGCTTCCCTGGGCCAACTTTTGATGGTCGCGGAGTTGACAATAAAATTGTTAAGTTTCAGCAGTTTTGACAGTGGCAAGTGTTCGTTCACGTGCCAGATTTCGCAGAATTACCTGACAGAATCGTCCGGCGGACTGGATGCTGCTTAGTTGAAAGCTGGAGGAGACAGAACGAACCATAGCCTATTCTATTTATAAGGCGCCCTTCAGAGCTCTGAAGCAATTCAGGGATATAAACCTACAACTTAGCCACTCGGCTTCTGCAGCTCTTGCAGGCACACTAGAAGAAAATAAAAAAGACTGTCGCGTGAAGAACTGATTTAGGTTAAATCTATCTAAACCCTAGGGTCTGTAACCCTATCAGAAAAGGACCAAAAATGTTACCTCTAACAAATCTTTGTCCCAGGGAAGTTCCTGCGGTCAAGGTGAAGTTCGATTTGGGACAGGGACCGAATGAGGTGATCTTTCAGATGAGCGTTCAGCAATCCCTCTTTTAATTCCATTGCAAAAGCTTCTAGAGTTAACAAAATTGAGAAAACTTGTAAGTGGATAGAAAATAGGTTAAGCAACCGAATTGTACTTATATAGCAGTTACATGTCTTGGTAAAACTAGCAGATCTGGTTGCAAAGTGATTCATCGGGAAAGGTACCTAATCTCTTCTCACGTGCGGAACCTTCGACAAGGAAAATTTGCCCAAAAGCGTACACGTGAGATGTCTGTGCAACAGGCGATGTATACTTTCAAGAGATACTCTAGGTATATAAACAGTGGGCAATTAGCATAAAACATAAGATAACTGTTGTACCAGTTCACTAGAATCAGATTAGATGGATTACAACCTTTCTCACTTCAGGTTGTGTCATGTAAGTCACGTATCTAACATGACGGTTAAGATGGTACTTGCCTGTATGTATCTACATATCTCGAGATTGTTAATGATTTACGCAAAAAAGTAGGGAGACATCACCCACAAGCTGACTCTTCGAGGGATTGAGTGGATTTTATTCCTCCTACAGTACCATAACATTAGCGAAGCGTGGGAATGACTTGTTTCTTCTGTGAAGGTGGCAGTGAATGCTGTAATGGAGGGACAGCCCCGTCTCACGAAGATCTTTGCTTACAGACTTGTCAAAGCTGCAGAATCTATCAATAGCAAGTTAGTAGCTTCCGACAAAAATGGCCATAACGTCAAATTGTTTTCTGATAGGTCCAGCAGTATCAAGCAGCCTTCTGGTATATTCACAAACGGTCATTTATTCTTATCGACGAAATGAGAGATGTCACAAAATCTTTCTGACTAGTGCTGAAGAATATACTTTCGTGATCTGCCGTGGTTCGCTGTTCGGACAAAGTGGAGAGTCAAGGCAGTAAAATTGGCTAGGAGATTTGGTGTTTGTTGCTTACAAATACTTACAGAGAAGTGTCTAGCCAAAAAGGGTCGCTGTGGGAAAGTTTTCTAGACGAGATGGAGTAATTCGTGTCTTAAATGTAAAGATTTGTCATAGAGTATTTCGAATAGCTGTGGCCAAGTTGTGACATGTGGTACATGGATAGCAAAATCTATGAAAGACCGAACGTAAGGGAAAGGTTATCAATCTCGGTATATACATACCTTAATATATAGCAGAAAAAAATGATTAAAATAAGAGAAAACACTTAAATTTATTCGAAAAAAGATCTCACCTGAGATGAAGGACGCCTTAGGAAGAGATACCATTGTGAAGTCTACAGAGTTGGTTATAACTCATCTGAATTAACCTGAAATTTGAACTAAAGCCCATCAAAACAAACATTAACACGAGGGCAACAAAATGCTGAAACCGGATTGGTCGGTTCCCAACCCGCCACACGTTACTGGCTGCTCTCTCACTCGTTTTGGTTTTGAAGGACTGCAGCTTTAATGTGAACGTGCACATTAATAAAGAACTATATACGCTCTGATGGCACGCAGAAAAATTCAATCCGAACGTTTATTGACTATATTTTGTATTTTCCGACTGAATCCTATATGAAATAATTGGTTGATAAAGCATGTAATTTCCAAGAGAAAACAAATTCCACCTAGTTTTGTTGAAATAAAAAGTTTTTTTTATTATTAGTTATGAATATTTATAATTGTTCGTTGTCGATATGAAAAAAGAGCAAACAAGAACATGTCGACTTTAATTTCTAATACTTCTAAGCATTCCTTCGACTAGTACACTATAATTTCCAGGATGAATAGTTTATGGGTTTCTGTTTCCCTTCCACGAGTGAGAGATATGGGAAGACTGGGAGGGAAAACTTTTAACTTTCTCACATTAATTTTATAGCAGCCGTTGAAATATTAATTCCAGTAGTGTACTCAACGATACCTTCTCAAATATTTATACAAGGGCGTAATAAAAAATTATAGCTCTGTCGGATGGTGACCGGAATTGCCGTTTTCATAATTTTGTATAGTGTTTCATGAAAAGGCCGAGTAACGGGAAGGGAGAAAAGTATATTTTCCTACCCAATTCCATTACCATTGCAAGTGAATCATTATTATACCATTACTATCGATTTTGTAATTTAAACATAATTTTTCAATATTTTATTATTTGCAATTAAATAAAATAGGAAGGAAAACAAAATACATATTATTAAGCAAATTGGGTGGTAAATACAAAAAAAGTGACGTTATTATAATCAAATCAATTTAAAATTCGTCAGTTTTGTAAACTGAGCCGACGAGAAAATGAGCTACTAACAATTTTGTCCAAGAATCTAAAAAGGATCAATTATAATTTGTTATGCTAGTAAAGATGAAAAACAATCTCAACAATAATACAATTTCTAATTGTGTTATGTTCATATCTTACAGTATGCTCTTTGAGGTACCTTCGTTATGTTTACGGTCCCCGTCTTTTGCTTCAATGATCTTTTGCTAATAGATTATCAGTTCAGTGACGTTTGCTTTTACGAGACTTTTGGTCCAATGTACTTTTATCAAATAAAACTGTTTATTCATTGGGACTTTTACTAACAACCACAACTTTTGAAATGAATTGGGACGCGCTAAAGACTGACCTGCATTCTAGCGGAATTCTATAAAAACTGATTATGCGGTAGGATAAATGTCAAATTGGAAGGTTTGAAGGTTATGTTACAACTAAAGCGTGCGTCTCATTGACTGCCTGCATATCGAAGTCATTTTGTTTAATTTGTTGCTGTGCAACGCCATCTATATTTATTAGCGCGTCCCAATAGCAAGTCCAATATTGTTTTCTGAATTTTCTATTCATGAGAAAACATTACATTGAGCATTGAACAATAAAAATAGGTCTCGTTAACAGATGACCATTGCACAGCAATAGTAGCTGTTTTTTAAGTTACTAGTAGAGGCCGCCGTTTACTGTTAACCTATTGAACGAAAAGTACAATTGGAAAAAAGTTCGTTGAATCAAATTACTCTAAGAATTTCGTTGGACAAAGAGTATCATTGCACGAAAAGTCTCAGTGGACTACACGTTCATTTAGACTAAAGGTGCCATTATTGAATTCAACATCATCGACCAAAAATCCGTTGGTCGAATGTCATTCCACAAAAGGTCCATCAGACTAAAAATCCCATACGACGAAAAGTACGAACAATGACATTGGGACAAACGTTCGTTGAATTTTAACAGTATCGTTGTACAAAATCTGTTGGCCTGAAAGGCATTAGGTGAAAAGGCCATTAGACTAAAAGCGGCGTTGGACGAAAAGTTTCATGGGACTAAACGTTCATTAGGCTAAAAGTAGCCATCGACTAAAAGTCATTGGATCAAGAATCAATTTTTCAGAAAGTCATTAGACTAAAAGTGTTCGTAGACGGAAAGTGCCATTACACAAAAAGTTCCTTAGGACTATACGTTCATTAGACTAAAAGTATCCATGGACTAAACGTCATTGGACCAAAGATCTATTCTTCCGAAAGTCATTAGGCAAACAGTCCATTAGACTAAAACTACTTGGTTAGACGAAAAGTCCCATGGTACTAAACGTTCATTAAACTAAAAGTATTTATGGAGTAAACATCATTGGTCCGAAGATCCCTTCTTCCGAAAGTCATTGAACAAACAGTACATTAGACTGCAAGAGGCGTTGGACGGTAAGTTTCATAAGACTAAACGTCATTGGACCAAGAATTCATTTTTCAGAAAGTCATTTTCTAAAAGTGCCCGTAGACGTAAAGTGCCATTATACAAAAAGTTCCATTGGACTTAATCGTTCATTAGATTAAAAATATCCATGGATTAGACGTCATTGGCCCAAGGATCCATTCTACCGAGGGTCATAGATAAACAGCCCATTAGACTAACAATAGCGTTGAACAAATGGTTTCATAAGACTAAACGTTCATTAAGGTACAAGTATTCATGGACTAAACGTCATTGAGTCAAGAATTTGTTCTTCGAAAGTCATTAAACTAAAAGTGGCATTTGGTAAAAAATCCCATGGAACTAAACGTGCATTAGACTAAAAGTATCCATGGATTAAACGTCAATGGGCCAAGAATCCATTCTTCCGAAAGTCATTAGACAAACAGTCCATTAAACTGAAAGTGGCGTTAGACGAAAAATCCCATAGGACTAAACGTTCATCAGACTAAAAGTAACTATGGACTAAACGTCATTGTGATAAGCTACCGAAAGTCATTAGACAAACAGTCCATTAGATTAAAAGTGGCGTTAGATGAAAAATCCCACATTACTGAACGTTCATTAGGCTAAAAGTATCTATGGACTAAACGTCATTAGTCTAAATATCCAATCTTCCGAAAGTAATTGGACAAACTGTTCATTAGACTAAAAGTGGCGTTGGGCAAAAACCCAATAGATTAAGCGTTCATGAGACTAACAGTCTCCATGGACTAAACGTCATTGGTCTAAGAATCCATTCTTCTGAAAGTTATTTGGCGAACAGTCTATTAAACGTTGGACGAAAAGTCCCATGGGTCAAACGTTGATTAAACTAAAAGTATCCATGCACTAAACGACATTGGACCAACAACCCATTTTTCTGAAAATCATGAGAGGAATAATTCATTAATCTAAAAGTGGCGTTGAACGAAAAGTTGCATGGGACTAAACGTTCATTAGACTAAGAATCATGGTGTAAACGTCATTGGGTCAAAAATCCATTCTTCCGAAAGTTATTAGACAAACGGTTCATTAGACTAAAAAGGTCCAAAACTCTATTATTCCAAAAGTCAATTGACAAACATTCCATTAGATTAAAAGTGGCGTTGGACGAAAAGTCTCATGAAACCAAACATTTATTACTCTAAAAGTTTCTATGGACTAAATGTCATTGGACTAAGAATCCATTCTAGAAGAATTAAACACGAGGAGAAGTCCCATTGGATTAAACGTTCATTAGACTAAAAGTATCCATGCACTAAACGTCATTGGGCCAAAAATCCATTCTTCCGAAAGCATTAAGCAAACAGTTCATTAGACTAAAAGTGGCGTTGGACACAAAGTCCCATGGCCCTAAACGTTCATTAGAGTAAAAGAATCCATTTTTCCGAAAATTATGAGAGGGATAGTTCATTAGACTGAAGGGGTTAGACGAAAAGTCCCGTAGGATTAAATGTTCAGTAGACTAAGAATCATGGACTAAACGTTATTGGGCCAACAATCCGTTCTTCCGAAATCATTAGGCAAACAGTTCATTAGACTAAAGTGGCGTTAGACGTAAAATCCCATGGGACTAAGCGTTTATTAGACTAAAAGTATCCATGGACTAAACGTCATTGGGCCATGAAAGCATTCTTCCGAAAGTCATTAGACGTACAGTCCATTAGACTAAAAGTACTCTTGGACAAAAAGTGCCATTATACTAAAAAGTTCTATTGGACTAAAAGTTCATCAAATTAAAAGTATCCATGGACTAAAGGTCATTGGGTAAGAAACCATTCTCCAAAAGTCATTATACGGAAAGTACCCATAGAGTAAACGCCATTCGGTCAAGAGTACATTCTTCCGAAAGTTTTAGACGAACAGTCTATTAGACTAAAAGTACTGTTGAGCTGAACGATGATTAGACTAAAAGACCTTAGTACTAAACATCAATGAATCAAAAGTCCATTCTACCAAAAGTCATTAAACGAGAAGTCTATTAGTTAAAGTTCCGTGGTACTAAACGTTCATTAGACTAAAAGTACCGCTGGACCCAAAAGTCATTAAACCAACAGTCTATTGAACCTAAGGTCTTCCGTCATAGTAAAAAGGTGAATCAGCGTGACCGACCAACAGATGGACGGGCGGATAAACAGGGTTCTTTATACTAATTTAAAGCGATTAAAACTGCTTCAAAAGGTAGTTTCAAAAGACAAGCCAATATAAGGCAAAATGTCGCGATTTTAACAGCAGAGTACCAGCAACTGAAACAATGGAAACAAAGTTTTACGGAGATTTTGAATAACCGCTCGAAGGTGGGAGAAGGCTCACGAGGAAAGAACGGCGAGCACAACAAACATGGACACTTCTTCTAAACGCAAAAAACGCAGTGAAGCAAATGAAAAACATGGTAACAGCCATGTATAGACAGCACCCCCTTCCCAGTAGACACAAAGCTAAAACATACGCAGACGGCTAAGAAGATCAGTAATTGGTAAACCAGATAAGCATTTTTAAAATTAGTGGGCCCAAAGAGTACCAAATGACCCTTCTCCGAATTCGAAGGTCCTATTCGCTAGAGAGATAGAAAATGCGAAAGGCTTTGGAAACGTTAGAAAAAAATTTACCCAAGCCATGTATCCTTACATACCTACATAAGAACGGAATTGGGAGCGAAACAGCAATGCTTTCATTCGCCCATTCTGTTAATGACGCTCGACTGTATGTTACGCAAGACAGCACATTAGAGTCGGGTCATATGATGGGGTCAACAACTGCGACAATCTCTGCCTATTACAAGGATAGGCTGAAAAGTTTGTGTAATGACGTACAGATGGCGCTGTTTTAATCGAATTTTATGATGCGCTAGCAAACTTAATAGCTCAGACTTTCAACTGGTAAATTCCAAGTCAATTAGTTTGTAACTAATTATATTTTGACAGCTGTTTTAGTAAGAGCGTTTCGAAGTATTTTAAGAATGGGCAGTTCAACTTGATGATACGGTGTGCCAACAGAATTAATAACCACACAACATACTACCTGGAGACAGGCAAAAACGTTGGCTTCAGACATAACATGTTGGTCCCTATGTTCCACTGAAGGCGCCATCATATCCATTCCTATAATTAAAAAATGTACCGCCACTAGAGGTCCCAGCATGTCTTTATCGAATCTCTGCCCTTCTTTGCTCACTTAACTTAACACGTAACAGATATCACATAACCTATAAAAGTTATGGCCACTTTATCTAAAGTGAAATCGACTGGGAGGATAGCATTAAGACCGTCAGAACTGCACCTCCCTGTCTTTTGCCGTTCCTGAGAAATAGCCATAGAGATTATACTAGGTGTGTCTCAATAACCCGCTTGCCTTCAGGTAATCTCATGATTCAAGAAGCGTAAACTACTAGCCAAAATGTTTTACCGTAAGTGAAACTCACATCACAGGGGAGGCGATTATTGTTAGATTTAGTTTTATTTCAGTTTAGATTAGTACAACCGCTATCGTTAAAGAGAATCTTTCTCTTTATTTAAGCTGATGTCCGTTCGTTCGTTCATTCTCCGGAAATTCGGTTTTAGTGTTTAAAATATAGGTCAAACCAGGTTTATCATTTATTCATTGTTTGCTAAAGGTGTGTATCCCGTGCGGCCTCGAGTTCTTCATCAACTTGCTAGTAGTAGTAATTGTGCTATTGAAACATCAAGTTGTGTTGCAAATGTTGCAGCCATGACCTGCCCATTCTTGTCAACATTCAATGCACACATGTAATGATGCGTTATTATTATTTATACCGAGGATTTCATTAATTCATTACAGTCTGCATTTTTGTTGTTTACCTATCGGGGATTATAATCATATTTTATGATTCCGTTCCTATTGTTTCTATCGATCGGATAAAGTCGACGGAGCGATGATTCCTTTTTCACAGAAATAGTAATGGATGCAAAGGTCAACATTTCAGACGATAAAATTTGAATAAGCTATGCAAAAGTATGACAAATGATTGACAACCTATTAGTTAATGTTATACCATAAAAGGTTAAACTGAAAACATTTGCAGCTTACCATTACATGTATTAATTCGAGAAATTGAGCTGTTTTAAAATCCGAGACTAGAAGAATTTTCGATCACGCAATCTCTGAAATGTGAACGGCAATATCCCGAAGACCTGATTATGTGAAAGTTTGAAAAGAAGAAAGTTTAGGTGAAATCTAGGGAGAAATGTCTATCTATGCCCCCCTCGAAGGTCGTTGAAGATGAAAATATTTTTTCATTTGCTCCCCATAAAAAGGTTTCTGTGAGTAGCAACGCTTTGGAAGGAATGATACGAGGTATCTTTGCCTACATCAAGCTAACGAAAAACAATATAGTGTTCTCTTTGCCAGCACAACAGCGAAAAGAAGTAGTCCCGGGCAACCTATAGGAACTTTGGAGCAGTGATAGATGCACACCGGAGATATATCATATTTTCAGGAGCTACGCACCAAAAGACAAGAGCAAAAACGTCGTTTAAAAAAAATCACCTGACATGGTTTTTGATTATCAAACAACGATCACAGTCTTGCAAGATGACTTTTCAGCCATCAGACAAAACAAATCAAGACCCGCCACAAAATTGGTCGCGAAGTTTCGAAGCAGTAGGACGCTGATTTAAACCTTAATCGTCGGAACAGCTTTGACAAGCCTGTGACAACAAGAAGGTGATGATCGTAGCCACCGATACCAATATGTTTTACATGTCGCTTTCTTGGAAACCAGATCAAACCAAATTCACTTTTTGAGTTCCGCGTTAAAGCTCAACAACGTGGCACCCATCTTGCACACAGCTTTCTCATGTCCAAATTTTCGGATAATATGCGATGTACCGCACTTTTTGCTCGTCTGCTAGCTCGCGCACTTTCAGTCGACGATCATCAAGTACCGCTTTGTGGATTTTCTTCACCATTTCTGGAGTCGTCACCTCATTTGGTCGACCACTGCGATGCTCGTCTTGGCAGCTCGTACGGCCTCGTTTAAACTCATCTACCCAAAATCTAACTGTTGTAAACGAAGGAGCAGACTCACCCAGAGTAGAATCCAGTTCAGCTTTTATATTGGTTGGGCTGAGGCCTTTCAAATAAAAGTATTGTATCACATAACGATGACCAATTTTCTCCATTTTCACAAATTCACTGACAACGTTCACTATTGATGGCTGCCAAACAAATACTGAACAACGTGGCGCTTTCAAACTTGAAACATATGTTTTATAGACTGCGTACTTTCCAATACAGTGATATTTTCAAACAACTACCGCCACCTCTTGGTCAGGTCGGGTACTTCTGGGACCACCCTCGTATATAGACCGGTAGGGAGAACAGAAGACAGGATAGTGGAAAAATTCTACTCCGAGTTACAAGACGTTTTAAACGAAGTAAGAGAAATAACCACCAAGGTAATAATAATGGGCGATTGGAATGCCGGAGTGGAGGATGATGTAGATTCAGGTTTAGAATGTATAGGAGAATTTGGCGAGGGGCTAAAAAATAGAAATGGTAATAAAATGTTACGGTTCTGCCAGATAAATGATTTAAAGGTAGGAAATACGTTCTGGTACCAGTATCCAGATGATAGATACACCTTTGTAGGGGGCACCAAGTAAGGGTGCCAGAAGCCTAATTTATTACATAGTACACACAACAGACCTAAATATGATAAGAAATATAAGAACTGAAAAATCTGCAGAACTGGGGACACAACATCGACTGGTAGTGGCAGATCTATGCTGTAACATAACCTTACTTGACACCAAAAAAAGATATAGTAGAATTAATACAAAGGAGCTAAGGTGGCAAGAAGTAAGAAAAAGATACCAGGAAGAAATAGAAAAAAGATTGATTGAGGCAGATAGAGCACTAGATAAGGATCTGGAAGAAATATGGAAAATTTTTAAGACAACAGTGATAAATGCATCTGTAAAAGCATGCGGGAGTAATAATAAGAGTAATAAATGAAGGGAGCAAGAGAACGGACTGGTAGAGCGCCGATATTAAAAATAAGGTGAAGTAGAAGAAAGAAGCTTGGAAGAACTATCAACAGTGGAAAAATGAAATATCAAGACTTAAATATATAGAAAAAAGTAAGATAGTTAAAAATGCAGTGAGAGAAGCTAAAAAAAGAAGTTAGTTGGAAAAAATTCGGGGAAGAGTTTAATGATCAATACAAAACAGACAATAGGAGATTTTGGAGTAGAATAAAGGCAAACAGAAAGAAAAGAAAAAGGGAAGAATATGCAATAAAGGACAGCGAAAGTAAAGTACATGTAGATATAATAGAAAAACTAAAAGTATGGAGGGATTATTATACAGAAAAATATAAGAGAGATAATGATGAAACAATAATCGTGCAAAGAAAGGAAGGATCACAGGAAGTCCATGAAAACATATCAATGGAAGAAATTGAAGAAGCGATAACGGCTATTAAAATAGGGAAAGCGGCAGGAGAGGACGATATGGACCCCGAGATGGTAAAATGGGTGGGGGAAAAGGACAAGAAATGGTTGTGGAAGATTTGTGAGAAAGCATGGAGCAGTGAAAATATACGTCAAGACTGGAGGAAGAACCTAATAGTTCCGATACATAAAAATGAGAAACAAAGTAACTGTGAAAATTACAGACCAATCTGTCTCTCCTCAGTGTGCTTTAAGATATACTCTAGAGTCGTGGGAAATAGGATTAGGAAAGATATAGAAGGGCGATTAGAATATGAACGAGCTCTATTCAGAGCAGCAAGAGGTACAAATGATAACGTGCATATACTAAGGAACATAATGGAGAGGAAACTGCGAAAAGGGGAAGAATTATATCTTTATGTTCATAGATCTCAAGGCAGCCTTTGATATGATTGATAAAAAAATAGTATGGAAAACACTGGAAGAATATAACATATCAAGAAAGGTAATAAATGTAGTAAAATCAATATACAAGGAAGTCCTAGCAAAAGTCCAGATTGAAGGAGAAAAATCGGAAGAGTTTATCATGCAGAAAGGAATAAAACCGGGTGACAGTATGAGTCCATTATTGTTTATAATCATAATGAATCTTCTACTCAAAAACACAAGAAAACAGTCATGCCATAGCCAGACAATAATCGCGTATGAACATTTAGTACCTGTAAAAATAGACTCTCTACTATGTGCCGCTGATATAGTATTAATCTCAGACTCGAGAAAGAAGATGCAGGACCTAGTAAATATATGGCAAGAGGAGATAGTCAAACTGAAAATGATTATAAATATAAACAAAACTAAATATATGATAATAAATCAAAAGACGGGAAGTGGGAATATTAAAATAAATGAGGATGAAGTAGAACGGGTAACTTGTTTTAAATATTTGGGAAATATAATAACGGGAGACGGTAAAATGGAAACAGACATAAAAAGTAGGATAAGGAGCGCAACAAGAATCTACTACAGTATAAATAAGACCATACTAGGGAAGAGAGAAATAGACAATAAAGTTAAGCAGCAGGTATATAATAGATTAATCACACCAATAACGATTTTTGGGTGCGAAACATGGGTAATACAGAGAAAACAGGAATCGCCAATAAATGCCATGGAGATGAAGTATATGAGGAGAATAGCAGGGGTTACGAAACATGATAGGATACGAGACGAAGAAATTAAAGGGACGTTAGAACAAATGCCAATAATGCAGACAATAGAGAACAGGCAGTTAAATTTGTTTGGACATGTAGTAAGGATGGAACGAAATATGCTGGTTAAAAGGATAACAGAAGCAGGAGTGGAGAGAAAGAGAAAAAGAGGAAGACCGAGGAAGACATGGATGGAGAGGATAAAGGAGATAGGACTAAGAAGGGGAAAAACAATACAAGACATGAGAATAATGACCAGAAACAGAAAAAATTGGAAGAAGTGGGTAAGAGATAGCAGCATGGATAAATAAGCCCGACACCCCAATGGGTACCAGGGATTTCGAAAAAGAAGAAGAAGAAGATTTCGATAATTTATTCTGGATCCGCTTTTTATCTCAACCTTTTGTTTCACCTACAGGAATTGTTAGACATAACAATCACCTTTGACCAACAGACTAAGAATGCAAAAAGTCGAGACGACTATTTTTACCTATTCTTACCAATCTCTTTTCTTGTACCAGACGACCTTTTTGGGCTTGCTGTTATCGAACAGTGGTGGAAAATGATCAGAAAGATTTTGATGAAATGTGAAAGAAGTTAATCAGATCACACCGGAAGTTAGCTCTTGCCTGGGACTGAAGACACGAGCCCTTTAATTTTAACATTAGTTCCAGCGCTTTTTTGCAGTTATCAAGCATTCTAGTAGTTTGAGTGTCTAGAATTCCAAGAAGCCGAATCTAATCATAACGTTTAGGTTTTTGATATGTTGTTCAGGACATCAAGCACAACTACTACGCCACAATTTAGATTTACAATATCTTTTCTGGGTGGAAACCCTGCATGTCTAAGCTATTGTTTTTAAGTGCTCACTTCTAGATCTCTCTGCTGTTTAAAATAGCAAGTACAACTAGATATGCGTCCGATAATTCATGGTATCTTTTTATCAAATAAACAAAGGGATAACAAGCATCTGTGCAGTCAATCCGACATGTAACTAACACGATTTGTGCTTTGTGTACAACTAATTATTTCATCCGTCTGTGATGATCAAAACATACAAACCAAGCTCATACCTCAACCACCCACTTACTATGCTTGCTTAGCAATGTGCTTTCTAGTATTCCTACCAGATATTACTGCAACAGTCCACATTAATTAACAACTTCCCTCTTTTTTCCTGCAGTTGACTGTAATTGTTACCAGATTTCTATCTGGTAACAATTACAGTTTACTTAGGGTTCTCCCTAAGTAAATGAGTAACCACTGAAAATAGATATTATACTATATATAATGAGCAGGACAAAGAAAAAATGACAATCCAAGTCCTCTTCAATTCTTCGAACTTCTTCAATTCAATTCTTAAACGATATTGCGAAAAATAGATATATTAAAAAGTATGAACAATGTTTCAGTTAAAATACAACCCCAAACCCCTAAACAGTATAATGTAAAAGCAGCCGCTGAAAGAGGTTCGAAGACGTCAAATTCCATACCTATCAAACTCAAAACTCACTCAAAATAATTCCAGTATCAAATCCTTTGCGTAGTTGCTTGTAACATTCGCCATTGAACCGAAACGACATTAATAAAGGAAGTCATCAAAGAATTAAGAAAACAGAACGAACAATCAAATTCTGCAACATGGAGTCTCGCAACAAAAAGCAAGAGAATATACCAAAGCACTCCAAGGCGTCAACAACGTCCAGCAAATCAAGCTGTTACTGTGATCCAACAACATTCAAACGATACATACAAAAATGAAAACCAAAATGATGGAGGAGATGGACAAAATGATGGATATCATGGACGCTCTATTACCAAATTGACATCAGACTCCCAGATTTCAAATATCCGCTTGGAAAGGCAATGACTTGGTTATTCATGACCAGAAAGTTGATTTGTAAACGCCACCAAGAAAGTATCCAAACAACATCAGTAGCAGTGGAAAACAAGCAGGATAATTACGGCTACAGTCATTGTTAACTGGACATGTTATACCTGCCTTAAATGCAACTACTGTTTCTATATGTTTCATTGTCAATACTAATGATTATTGGTTGATTTTGAAACCTACTGTAAATAATATACTTTGGGGGCCTAAAATATTAGTGGGTTAAGTCCCGCTGGTCCGAAACAGTGGTTAGTTTCCCTAGGTACAGATTTATTATACTATTTGAGAGAGTGAAATCTCCACGTTGGTAATAAACCATATATGGGCAGTGTAAGAAGTCCCTTTTACCATTAATTGTGTAGACATATTTGATTTATGTTATTTTATATGTGATATATTTAGTGTTCTGTGAAAACCAACGTCCTACAAAGATTTAGATATGTACTTCTGTTCTGACGTGAAAGCGTCTTGCAAGATGACATTTACAAATGCTTATTTTTTATGTGTTCTTTATATACATACGTGTCTGGTCACAAAGTATCTGTTGTTATGCCAAATATTAGATAATTACTGTGCATTAGTTCTCGTTTATTCATTTTAAATTGGCATTCTACATTTTCTAGTTTATATGTCAACCTCATTGGTTCTCAATTTTGATTTACTTTTGATGGTTTATATCAATGAGAGATTTATATTTTTAACGGTTTATCAATATATTGTACAAACACACAAGTTTATCGACTTTATAAACTGATTTATTAATATGTATTGTTCAGTTTAATCAAAAACGCCTTGTAATCTAATTATATGATAATCTGATCGCTGATTGAACTTAAAGTGATGAGTATTTACTCTCGGTTAGCATATTTTCAAGGACGTTTTTAAATACATAACCGTTTATTGTCTGTCAAGGTAAATCCGTCTGTCCTACGCTCAAGGTTAAGAATAAATTGATAAAATACTACAATCATATTTAACTGTTCTTTTATTTGTGTTTATCTCTCTTCTTCCGTTCGTATGAAGTAGATCAATCGTTATCATGATATATTCCAAAAATTTATCATCGACTAAGACTTTCAAAACGCTATTGTAAAACAAGTCCACGATACCGGAACAGGCTGAAGGACCTTCAAAATACAGGGATACCAGGAACAATGTGGAGGTCTGTGTTTCATCAGATGTATATAGGACCACAGTCTTCCAGTCAATCATTATCAGTCACCCTTTACCCTGACTAAAAACTTCTTCGTCGCTTCCAGAGTTAAGAAATTTAAGCGCCTCGACCAACTTGGCCTCCCTTAAAGAACTTAAGTATTAAGAAGCCTAACTACACGTAGTATGTTGTCATGAAATACATAAGTATGTGTGAATTGCTAAATGAAGCTCGCCATTGGCTACGACTGTTACTGTAACTTATTGCATGCCTAAACATTCTGATGCCAATAAAAAAATACTTATTGTTTTCTCCCTAGACGTTTGCATCTGACCAACGTTTGCAATCTTGGGAAGCGATTAATTGCCTGTCGTATTCAATCAACTTTAGTACCCATTGAAGTTTCAGTGGAAGGGAATTCAGAGTATAGGGTATTACTTTAAAATTTTTAATTTTTAAATTTAATAATATGGAAATGGATTAACCTTTTATGGATTAGCTACTAGATTTGCTTTTTCAAAATAACGTTAATTAAAAGATTGATAAGTTTATTAAAAACTTTTTGGTATTATAAATAATTATAAAAGTAAAATTAAGTAATTGAGTTAATATTAAAGTAGATATCGATTTAAGTTACCTTTTATTACTTTTATACAATTTATATGTGTAGTTATTCATTAAAATATAAATAATAATTAAGTCAACAAGTCTAAAAGTGGAAATAATTGCAACGTCCGAAGATCCAATTTTAAAAAGGGGTTCAGAGTTCAACTACAGTGGTTCACGTTCCAACAACAGTGTTTGTTTATTAGGTTATTGTGATTGCTAGCCTTTACGTGTGTTAGTGCAATGTTGATTAATGTTAAAGCAAACGTACAATTATAAACGGATTATTGGCAAAACACTTCTACAGTAAGTTACTTTGTAATTAATTATTTTGAAATTCATTCACGATAGTAATAAATAAGTTAATGTGTATAGCCTCGACATGCTCTTGTGTTTCATATAGTAATTAAATGTTGTATCTATTTTATGGCCACAAACTGTGCATTGCATATCTTGCAACCGATTTTCATGAATTTCAATTAATAAACGAAGTTAAAAATCACTAATCAATTATTATAGCGTTACATGACAAACTGTTTGTGTGACAAAGAACTTAACGTAACGTAAACATAGATGGGAGCCTTTTCCCGAATTGTAGATTCAATCGTTGCTTTTAAATAATAGCAATCGATTAGGGTGGCGTCCTCTATATCGTTCAATTATTCCCGTGTCATATCCGAAATTAGTAAGCTTTTGTAATTAACACCCACGACCGTAAATATAATTTGAATATGTAAGAGGTTACGTAAGTATAGGGTTTTTATGATTTATTTGTATATTGAAATTGTTACGGAAGGTTAAAACTTGATGCCATGTAAGGGATTTTTATTATATATTTGTTTGATTCAAAAGTTTTAGTTGTTATAAAGTTCTGGTAACGTGGTGCTTTAAATTTCAGACTCGGGCTTAAACTAACGAAAATAATTATTTAACTGTTGCTGCCTTTTTTCACTATACCTGCTTAAATGCTAAAGTAGGATTTATAATTTCTAAATTATTGCGTTATTATTGCAATGTTTATAACGAGTATATTGAATGTTTTTGGCACGTGATTCTGTTGTATACAAAATTGAAATGCTAGTACAGCTACAATAACATTTATTGCTTTATCGTAAAACTTTATGACTTGTATCGTTTTCATAAGCATTTCTTAAATTTTGTGATGCGTGTAAATTTTCATAAAATGTAATATTCTGATTTTATCAAGGAAGAAAATATAAAAGAAAAATAAAAAAAAATTATTCTGTTTACGTGCACATACCTTAATAGTTGCAAATCATAGTTGTTCTACTAACAACATTGAATTATGTCTTTATGTTAGTCATGGAAAACTGATTCATTATACCCATATTATAGGATCTATACACTATTACACATTCTCACTCTTTATTAGCATCAATAACGTTGAATAAAGATTTGTTTTGTTCACTTTACATTTTTAAATTCAAATTTAAAAAGATTAAGGCACTTTTAATATTATTTCATTCGCTCAAATTCACAGCTGAGAAGAGTATAAACAATTGAATTAAATCTTACAGATTATTTATTTTTCTTAAATCATAGTTATCACTTTTTAAGTCAGATTATCAGATTTTAACCAGTTTATCACCAAAAAGTCTAAAACTAGTCTTTTTCTAACGTGTTTGTAAACAGAAATGGTGCGCACCTGATTTCTAGTGACGTCGCCGTGCAGCCTCCGCCGGGAAACGTCGTCGAGCACTGGTCCTGAGCTTGACCCGAAGGCTTTCCATGCATGTCCTGGTGACCAACCCAGCAGGCGTCGCTACGATCCTTACTTCTGGGTGCGCAGGCGTCGCGACGCGCTACTGCGAGCAAACAGGTGTTAACATTTTGAACTGTGTCAAGTGAGGATACATACAAAGGAGAAAAAATAAATTAAAAAAAAACAGAAGGGCAAAGGTTGTATTTATTATGATTTAATTATCTGACATGTATATATTATAGTTAAATGGCTTTTCCCTCGTTATTTAATTAAAGAACGGTGACATATGAATAATAAATTTATAATAGAATTTTCGATTGTAGTAAATTACACATTTCAAAGTTTTCGGTGATATTAATTCTTTATTGACTAAACTTTAGTTTTAGAGTAAAGTTGCTTGATATTGTATTTGTTTATTATAATTATTAGTTGCTAGCAAGTAATATTTTAATTATCACAAATAAAATAAATAATATTAAACTAAAATTAAATTAAAAAATCTATTTTTAAAATTAATTATAAAGACTAGTAACATTTTTTATCTTGTCCTCTATTATAATTAATTAGAGTCAAGAACAGATTTACAATCTAAATATAAAACTTCAATTCAAAATTGAAAAAGTTTCAAACTGCAAAATAAGAATCTCAAGATTAATAACTACTATAACATAAGAAAAAACAACATAAATAGTTATAAATTTTGAATAAAGTATTATAATTTAAATGAGATAATTATTGAATGAAAGAAATTTTTCTAAAATGTTTTTACAATTTAAGATAAACATCTTTAGTACCAAGATTTAACTTTCTATATAAAAAATTGCAGAATAAATGTTTTTAAAATTTGAAAATTTAATAACGTCACAATAAAACCATTTGATATCTATATACAAAAAGATAGTGAAGCATACGCAACATTAAAAAACAGTTACAAAACTCTCCAGATTTCAACATAGTTTGAATAAAATTGAAACCTAAAAATGAAATATTGAACACAAAGTATAATTTTATAACTTGTTGGATTGGTAACTTCTTCTTCTTAATTATTATGAATTAATTAGAGACTGTGTTAAAATAATTTTTTAATTGGCTTGTCTGCGATAAATCAGCATAGTATACTTAATTAAGAAGATAATTTTAAATAGTTATAAAAAGATTATTGCTCAAAGGTTAAAACAATTTTATTTTTAACAAAAGGGGATAAGTGCTGTGGACAACAATCTCAGGATTCTGTAATATTTGAAAGATTCTGAAATACTCCAGTTAAGTGAAAGTACATTTATTCAACAAACATTGTTTTCGTGTACGGACCTATTATCGTACAATACAACTACAAAAACACAAATTGCATTTTACTATATTAAAGATTAAATAACAATAATAAAGACTACTACCAGGCTTCAGAAGCTAACATTCCAAATATATATTGAAACTAAAATTGTGTACACTACATGTATTTTTATACGTGCACTTTATAATCCATTTCTATTTTATTGTTAGTAAAAATGCATGGCATAAAGCCTAAAATGTAACCATTGTATTTTAAGGTTTATCTAAAGTATACGGGGTGTTCAGAGAATATAAATCTCAGTCTTGAGTGCAGTATTTTTATTAAAATTAATCGAAATTAAAAATTACCTACAAATTTGAAATTACAGTCGCTTATCTTGAAATGTTACTTTTTTCAATTTCTTTTGAAATTATCAGTGTTATTATGAAATTAAATAACTGCCATTGACTGTACTAAAGTATTAGATAAAAATAACTAAAATACACAAAAAGTATTATAACGTATCGAATAAATATATCTACAGTTATTAATTTACCTATTATATGATTTATACAGTTATATAAAATTTGACTCATTCAATCTAAGTTGGTAACATTTTACAAAAGTTGAGTTATATATTTTTTATAAATAAATAGATACATGAATAAAGGCTAATAAATAAGATTAAAGACGTTTTAACAAATTTAAATAAATAATAAAAATTTTACTATTTAACTGAAAGTTAAAATTTGTCTTAATAAACAACATAATTATTATGTTGTTTATTGAAGCAAAACCTTATAGTTTCATAATTTTAATTAAATGTTTTATAGCTTTTAAATTGATATATTTTCTTAAATAATAATAATAAAATAATATAAGAATGACTGTATAAGGCTGTTTATAATTTTATAATTGTTTGAAGGATTCCGATTTTTTTTAACAGCAACTGACATACAAATTTGCAAATTTTATTACTAATTTTTGATTTTACTATGAATTGCATATTTTAAAATTGTATAAACTCAGAAAAAAATATTTTTATAATTATTTCATAAATTTAAAATGGGCGAAACGAAACTTTCAGCGCTATTAAAAAAAATTAAATAACTAGAAATTTGAAAAAAATTTTAAATTTGGTGGTACATTAAGACACAATATTTAAAAAAATAGACTTGCATCAAAATACAATTACACATTTATTGCTTTCAGGCTTGTTACCAGTATGAAATGATATTTACTTTAATCTAAATTAGAATCGTCCATTACAGTATCATTATGGTAATGTCCAGGTAATGTGTACTTTTCGATGCATTACTACTTCCTACGTAATATTTTACATTATTTATGGCCATGACAAAAAAGAAAAAAATTATAATTATCATAATAATATTTATCCTGCAGAATTTAACACAAAATTGCAGTCGATATTCTATACTTTCAAGAAGACATAGTATTTTACCCGTCGGTTATTGACAAATAGCCCCTTCGTTGGTAGATAAATATTCATCATTATCTAAATAATGACTACATAACAATCATAACGATGACCAGAAAGCTAAAAGATAATAAATTAAATTCATATCGGTAGTGTAATCATTCTGAATATAAAAGGTCAACTACAACAATAACTGTAAAAGTTTCATGAATTTTTTATGATTCGCGTTTTTACGTCTTCATCATTACGAGTAATAATTATAAAACACAATTATATCATTATAGGGAAAAAATAAAAATGTAAAAGGGATTGATTGTTATCTAACTATAAATCATTGTTTTTAATAAGTATTTAAGCAGTAATTAGCAAAAATTTAAAAATATTTGGTTATGTCCATCAATAATCAAAAATGCCCTAATATAACTGAAATATAAAATGTAATGATTTTTAAAATATCTTTTTTAAATCCTGTTATACCAGACGAATCCGGATTGAGGTCCATAAAGCTTCAAAGCATTGTCAGAAATAACTGCCCATGAATTGGAAGCGCCTTCGAATTCTAGTATAATTGTTCATGAGCTTTCTTGGACGTGACAGGGTATTGGAGTTGCATTAACAGCCCACGTTAACACAAAAAAAAATTGAAATAGATTAACCGATTAACGCCAAGTCGGTCCCAAGACCGTTGTCGAATGAGCTCCAGAAGGGAACTGACAGACAGCTTGGGACGAATCTGTTTAAATATAATTTTTAAATAAATTTATGCTATGCTAACATAAGCAGATGCAGACTGTCTATTTTTAGTAGTAGACTACTCCATCTGTGACAATATTATAATTGCCGCTGAGTGCATTTTCCAGAATTATGCAGATTATTAACTCAAAAAAAGAAACCATTGAGTTTTACTTTGAAGTATCTTTCAAACAGATTTAAAATCGGAACAATAACGACTGACTGACTTGAAGCATGGTTTAATAATCAATATCGATAGCAGTTCAATAGATCGATGTATTGTCTACAGTAGCGTAGCGTGCCTATAAATTCTTGCCAGAGAACTGTATTCCTTCCTCTACAAGTATTCTCTGTATATATTACATACAGCGCCGTAACTATTTTTACTGCCCAGTGCCCAGATGTCACGTCCAGTGCAGTCCGTGACCTCCTGTTGTTTTTTCTGTTTTCGCTTGGACTGGTATGGTTCACATATTGTTAGTGTACCTTTTTACTCTCTCTTCCTTTTTTTTGCTTAATTATGTATCAAATTGTTTCGGCCTTTATATCATTTCTATATAGACATTCTTATACGACGGTTGAACTGACAATTGTTAGTTATAAAAAGACCGTTGCATTTTTTAACAAAACATCTTGTGTTTTTCAAAATAATCTCCATTCAGACTAATACACTTGTGAGTTCTTTGAAACCACTGTTTAAAACATTCGGAAAATTCATTTTCTGAAAGGTCCTCAAAAACTCTTTGAAATTCTGTAACTGCTGCATCTGCGCTGGAATATCTTTTACCACGCATCATTTTTTTAACAGTTGAAAACAAAAAATAGTCGCACGGCGCCAGATCTGGGCTATACGGAAAATGAATTACCAATTGAACTCACGTATCTTTCAAAAAATCCAATGTTCTGGCAGCAGTGTGGGAGGATGCGTTGTCATGATGGACTAAGATGTTACGCAAACCGGTCCTTCGGCGACCTGTCTGTAATTTTGCAAACATCTGTGGTAAAGGCACATCGCAGTACCATTCAGAATTAACAGTTCTGCGATCTTCAAGTGGAATAACAGCAACAGGACCACTTCGACGAAAAAAACAGCAATCATTTTCTTATTGACGCTTCTGCCACGAATTACTTTTGTGGGCAAGTCTTCATCTTCGAATACCCAAACACTAGACTGCTGTTTAGTTTCAGGGTCGTAACTGTATACCCAAGATTCGTCACCACTTACAATATATGCCACTTGCTTGGAAGCTCCTCCGTAAAATTTTTGCAACATAAATATACACCAGTCTACTCGAGTCTGTTTTTGACTTTCTGAGAGCAAATGCGGTATCCAACAGCTTGCTAGCTTTCTTACCGCAAGATGTTTATGCAAAATGGTATTCACCGCCGAGGATCCAATCTTCATTTCCTCCTGAATCTCCCTATAAGGAATATTTCGATTTCGATTATTTCGGACGCTCATGCAAGGTCGACCTTGTGAAGTATATCGTACCCTGTCGAAGAAGAGGATACCTCCATAACATTTTCTATTCTTACTTTGCTTTCAAAGTAAACGTGAAAGGTAAGGTAAAAGAACATAACACTACGGAACAAAAATAGCACTTGTTTCTGCATCGGAGACCAGACTACGCGATTCTTATAGATTCTTGTGCGTAGAATTCGATGGCGCCAAAAAATTGCGTATCACGTCATGATTTTGAGATATTCGCACTTAAAAGTGCAAAAAAAGCGTTATAACGCAAAATATTTAATATAGGATTAAATTTTGTCATATGCATTTGAAAGTACCAACATTCAGCTACAATTTAAGATACTTACTTTGCTTGTGCACAAATTTTTCGTAGAGATATTTGTATTTGAATGACAGCATATCAAGCATTTTACACACAGCACGTTAATTAAAGTCAATACATACGTCATACTTTTAAGAGCGAATATCTCAAAATCATGACGTGATAGGCAATTTTTTTTGACGCCATCGAATTCTACGTACAAATCACCTAGTCTGGTCTCCGATGCAAATTCGTGTTCCGTAGTGATAATTTGGTTTTAGTCTACATACGATCTTTAGTTTTCCTGCGCTGCTGTTAGTAGTGTGGTGATTATGTCATAAACGTACGTACAAAGATTAACGCTCAGACATCAACCCTAAAGGATGCGAAAAATCCAGAAAGTGTCTTTACGAAAAATAATCGGCCGAAATTGGCCCAAAAATAATCAAGTGGTGGCGAAAAAACTGCTGCTCCTGCAGATAATACTTTAAACCCTAATACGTGATATTCCCAACGGTACAGGCCCTCGTGGTTTCTTCTGAAGTCAAAACCATTCATTTGAACTACTCTTATGTGATGCTAAGAGTTTGTTACCATATTTTGTTACTTTATTTGTTTTTGGCATACTGACTCGTAAGCATCTGTTTATAGAGCTGTCTCTAGAGATAAAAATTTTATTTACAGACTAGCCCATTATGAAACCCGTAATAGTTATTTACGTGCCAAGCATTGTAAATTAATCTTTACGGGAGAGCTGGAAAGTTTGTGGGGCGAGTGAAGAAGGAGCGAGCCTCCATAATCCAGCGAGCCCAGTAACGATTAATTGCAAAGCGTGTCGCGTACAAACTTTTATTTCCACATTCACCAGCATTTTTTATGAATTGTACATTTTTTATGAAAAGACATTTTGGAATCAAAGGCGGTAGCACAATTTATACCTAGGCCTTACCATGGTGTTGTGGTTAAGCAACACATTAGTTGCCATAGCTTTTTGTTGATGAGCATTGTAAAATTTTACAGGTCTCTTTTAGGAGCACGTAAAGTTTTACAGGTCTGTGGCTGTAATTACTCATTTACTTAGTTACATAAAGGCCTGTAAAGTGGCATTTACATAGAAGGGGGAAATAAACATAATTACAGGGTCTTTATCATCAATACCATAGCAACATACATATTTATTGAAAACAATTCATATATCGATGGCGTCAGTGCAATACCTCGTAACTACCAAAATCATAATTGTTCAGAAGAAGCAAAAAACGTTTAGACAAGCTATAACAAAAGCCATTATGAGGTATTACATTCTCAAATTTTAAGCTTTTTGATTGGTTTATTTGCTGTTCTAATATTCTAGGACTGTACAGCTTTATGTAAAGTGTACATAACGTCAGAATCGTATATTGGCCAAAAATGTAAGTTACGAGGTATTGCATTGACGCTGTCGATACGTCTTACGTATTGTGCTGCACTGCTTCAGTAAATGAAAAAATTATTTATTAAAGATTTACGAGTCACTATACAATAAAACGTTAAATAATCACGTACAATAATCAACCGTCACACGAACCCTACGTGCTCGCACGAATAACAAGCTCGCTCGAATAGTCGCTTGCTTGTTAGGTACCGTGCTCGCACGTCAAGTTCTATGTAACGGTCTTGCAATGTAACTGTTATTGGGCTGCAATGTCAAACCTGCCTTTTTTTGTTTCTTCATCTGGCCTAATCAAGATCATATGCACAATGTCAATAACAGTTTCTTTACCTTTATCAATGAGGATATTTATAAAAAAAGATAAACCGTGTCTTATCTAGAATTTTGTATATTTTGATAAATTACAAATAAAATTAAATAACATTACAAATAAAACCTAAAATATTTACTATATATGTTGTAACGAAGTTACTTATGTCAGTGTTTAATAATGTAACATTTGTGTATATATTTATTTTAAATAACCACGCAAGCCCCGCCGCGTGACCTCGCTCTTCTCCGGTAAGTCAAGTCTGGCGTCCTCACCCGTCTTTTTCCTCTTAGCCGTTGGCAGTCTCTTGCTCAACGTGCATCCCCACTTATTTTGGTGGGTATATAAGCAGGTTCGCCGGACTGTAGGCTCTGTCTCTTTCCGTTAAACTAAATAGAAGACCGGCCAATAGAAATTACCGAACCGAACCAACAATAACCAGAAAAATAAGAAAAAAAAAATAAAAATAAGAAAAAAAGAGGGATTACATTTTGAGCATTTATTATAAGCCAATAATTTGATATTTATTCTGTAGTTGCTTTATTTACATTTCATGTTTTTTTTGTGCCAAAATCTATCAGCGACGCCAATTTTGGGTCCACACCCAAAGCTAGCTGTAGCACTTTTTATAACGTCTTCACAACACTAGCACCATTCCAGCTTTTTTAAGTCTTGGCGAAAAAAAGTCGTAATAATGTTTTTCTATTTCTTCTTCTTGAATAGTATTTACAAGTATACGGCAACCGGGGTGCGCTGCAAATGGGAAAGGTAACAATTCGTGTTCAAAATATTTCTAGCAAAAATGATTTGCTGGAATGCGGCATTTGTGTTGCAAAGTTCAACAGGTCAATTCCCATTCCCCGTGCATTCAGCTTCAATGCAATGTTTTAGTAAGTGTACCATTTGAATGTACCTGTATCGCAACATTTTTCCGAAAACCTTGAAATTCTTTGAGATGACCTTTCTTCCGTTTTCTCCCAAAATTCCAATATGAATGACTGATAGCTCACACATAATTACGAAAAACCAGACAACGTGGCATCCACCGAATGTGGAGAATCAGCTCTGGGTGTCTCTTTAGAATTTTTCCGGTATTGAAGAACAGGGGCCGATAAAAAATTATAAATACAGTTATCTGTTTAACCTATCGACTCTTCTCTATAGCATACTGAAGGACTGTTGTGATGGTGTCGACGGTTGGTCAACAAACTGCAGGTAGTGGGCTGCAGACTTCTGATACGGATGATTTCTCGTTACAGGAACTATTCTATCCCTCTATAACTGGCTAAAATTTCGGAACTGGTGACTGCTGTATAACAACAGGCGAAGAAGTGAAGATTTGCACTCCATTCATACCGTGGTCACCCATAATGTATACCATTATTAATCAAACTTATTTTATTAAAATTTGTTTAAGGATGTGTTATTTGTTATGTCAGGGATATCAATGTTTTTGTCGTGTTATTTTAATAATTGAACATTTTCTATACAGAAAATCTGCATGTTCAGAGATATGAAATTTACACTAATTCCTTTTTCTCAAAAGTGGTTTTAAAAAGGCCGACAGCTTATTTCTTCTGTTATTAGGACCTGCAAAGAAGACTAGTTGTCTACGGAATTTAGAACCCACTTCTTATGTTCCCGGTGCTTTCTATTACCTTAACATTAATACCTGCTATTACGTTAATATTATTCCCTACAATATGCAAAATTTAATAGATTCTTTCAATATTTAAATGTCTGACCTTCTACATCCCTAAACGCAAAAATAAAAGTTAGGGACTGTTTTTGTTTAAAATGGGACAATTTAGCGGGTGAGGCCGTAAAAATTCGAAAGTCGCAAAAGATGGTCCACCCTAAATTGTGCATACTTTATGTACGCATACACCTGTTGTCTTTAATTATTAACCGCTCTAACCTCATTTTCTAGATAGATTAAAAAAAACTTGATGGATTAAACTGAAAGCCATAAATATTCTACATAAAGTAATCTCGAACATGTCGTTACTGCAAGCAATTATCCTTATAATTTAAAATCGATCAGATTCTTATTAAAAAATCAAAACGATCGGTACTGACACAATTTCATTCCATTTTAAAAATTCATCAGACACACATTAAATTTTTGTTAATAAATTAAGAGAAAGAGAGAGAAATGATGTATTTTTTCCTATCTCTTATCGACTTAATTGAGTCCGTGCGAAACGGACCAACTGACACTTAAATTATAAGGTACTTAACAGCAATATATGTGTGTAATACACATAACAAACGCTGGAGAATATTAAATTATTAGCGTTAATTGAGTTTAAGAATGATTTATATAATATATTCACCTGCACGCGGACATCCCTGAACAGACCTTAAGGGGCACCCACCGCCTGCACAATTCCCAACATATGGGGTGAACTGTCAAAGTATCTTGACGACATTTATAATTTTACTGACGTACTATTTTGTAAATGACATTTTATGCATGGCTAACTGATTTTTTCCTTAATTGGAAAAACTTCAAAAAACTTATTTTCAAAGTTAGGAAACAACAAAATTGTTGTACAGCATTATAATGCAAAAGGCCACTAAAACTAATGAATGTGTGAAAACCACGAACGGCACTTCGATACTCGAGTTTCGAGCTTGTTAGCTCTCATCAGTCGAAGATAGCCGCTCGTAGTTTTCACAAATCCAACGGAGTACAAATACTAACTCCGGAAACTTTCGACCTGGAACGCTCTCGCTCTGTCACACAACCACCTCAAGTTCTCCAGGGCAGTCTGCTATCTCAGATGCAGTTTCAATCACAGTCGGTAATGTGCTTCTGCGAAAAGCCGCTTTTTCACCTTTTATTCCATGTCATTCATATTTCCTGCTCGCTAGGTCTTAAACCTCTTCACCACCATTCCAGTAATCATTGTTACTCCTGTAAATAATTACTCCATTCGAAGCAAACTAACCAAGAGGGAGACAAACCAGCCAAAGGCCACCACTAGATAGCTAACGACAAAGATCCGTGCCAACAACTCTTTCAATTCCGCTGGTGCTTCAACACACCACATCAACACCAAATTGCAATCCGCCGCATGGCTGAAGAGTCATGCAGTAGCCACTGTCTTGCTACGCTAACTTTAGAAATCATCTCTTCTAAATAAGTTTTTCAATATTTAAACAAATTTGGGGTTATTGGAAGTTGTAACTATTAGATAATCTAGTGGTAGGAGTGCAGAGCCTTAAGAACTAGTCATTTTAGATGTTCGCCGGTCTGCCTAAGATAATGAATAGGAACGCTAGGTGCACATTAAATAAAAGTAATAAGAAATTAATAACTTTTAAACAAGAAAAGAAAAAGTCAAAATAGGATTGACTAGAAGAGGCGAAGTCGACATGAGAAAGCTAGGTGTTGAATATTGTAAATAATAGTACCAAATGAGCAAAATCGAGAAAATTGGGAAAGATAATGTAGGAAGGACAGACGTGAAGACACGATATTATGGCCTGTAGTACTGTGTTATTATACATAATGTCATGATGCTTGCCATACGAAAAAACTACCTACTCTATAGTTTTAAACAAGCTTTTGAATGAAATTTTAAACCGACACGTTACATTGGTTGCATAACTTCAGTTTAAAAATTATAAATTTTGTGCGATTTATCTTTTATGAAGCTAGATATGGTTAATTATAATTAACGTGCACACTATTACACTATAGTCAGATAAAGGATATCTGGAATAATGATTTTTTCTATAGAATTTGGTTAATTTTCCTTATGCATTAACGATGTGAAAGATGATTATCTAGTTTTGCATTTAAATTAAGTTTAGGCCAAATTTAAGAACCTAAAACAGACAAGGTGCATTATAATGGTGAGGTATGCAAGTATTTACTACCTTACTTTAGCAATTAGCATAAAAAATATGTCTTCATGTTAACGGGTTTTCACAGTTGTAATAAACTTTTTGCATTTGAAAATTATACAGCTCTTGGTTAAATAATTTTGGTGGAGAAATGTAAAGCTGCCTCACTACCACATAGTTGCATCTATCTTAAATGTTGAGGCTGCCTAAATTATGTTGCAAGTTTTGGATCGTACATTGAAATACTGTAATTGGTTAGATTTTTGACATTATTGATGCCTAAAAGCATGCAAAAGTAAGCTGAACCAGTTTCGGGATTATATTTCACTAGAAATATGTAAAACAGATCATTATTATGATGTCTAGTACAGTACATTTAACTTACTAACTCCTGTAATTAAAAGATTTGCATTAATCATTAAGGAAAATCAGCTGTTTTGGATATGTCGGAGGTTTTTCAAATTTTAATTTTAATAGAACATTTTTCACCGTTGTTTGAATACAACCACTTGGAGGACTGTATGCTAGACAAGTTTGAGTATAATTTGATTTCATTTATGTTGATATTTGTGTAGGATCTTGTATAGCATCGTTGAACTCCTAAAACGTGTAAACAGATTTTTCATTTAAGTTTTTCTTTTATTGTCAATATTTTCCCATGTAAATTTGATATGTATGAGTTACCTAGTGTAACTATGTGTTCATTTCTTGTAATGGTGTAGCTGGAGATAATGAGTTTCCATTGTAATTTGAGTGTTAATGAAGTTTTCATCGTTAAACGTTTTTATTGATTTTCTTAGTTAATGTTGATTTTAGGCTATAAGTGTCTTATGTTGTTTTGTTATTTTGTCAGCTACATTTCTGTCTATTTAGATTTAAGATTAGTGCTAATTATGAACACATGTTTTTATTCTGTGACGTCACGAATGTAGCGATTAGATTTTGTTTGTGGAATTTTGTCATAGTCGTCAATTGCTTTGAGAAAACATATAAAAGACCCTCGGAAAAATAACATATTTAGTCGACAAAACGTATTTGAAAAGTCCACGTCCACTCGTATAAGATTTTCTAAAAAGATAAAGTAAGGTTAAGTCATAACCACATGTTTTGATAAACATATGTCGAATGTTGTCACGTGGGGTTTTCGTGACTGGAGGACGTAGTCAGAGGTAGAATGAAATCAAACACAAGTTGTAAAAAACAACTATATACTAAAGACAATAAGAGAGTACAAAAAAGTTAACATAAATGTTGAGTACATATTGTGAGGACGTACATGTCCTCCTAAACTAATACAATACAGGGGAGATCGGAACCAACCCTGTTCTAGCACTAAATCTACTAACTAAGCGTAGGAGATAACCTCCTGGTGTTTACAACTAAGCTTTGGGTAGCTTGGTCACAACTACCCATAATTTCGCAGAGAGTGGGCGATTAAGCGCCGCCCACTCAACTAAGCCACTAAGCATTACATAATTAAAAGAATACTCACCAGCTTGCTTGTAGATGTAGTGTTGGAGTCAATTCACTGACTGGTTTGAATAGCTCAAGCAAGCTGGTTATATACTGCTGAACGAGGAAGTAATTAGTATCGTAGTGGGAATCAGTAGGCAGAAGTTCTCGGTAAGCAACTAGGGAAGTTCATGCTTCCTGGCAGCAGGCTTGTGGGTAGATTGCATTTGCGCTGCTGGTGCCTGGCACGAATCGGCAGCTGTGCGGAAGTGTTGTCGATGGAATATGCACCTGCTTGCAATTCGTGTGGGTTACCTCGCATGTACGGAGTAAGTAGGCGAATAAGTTGCATGCCAACGAATGCAATGGTGGGCAAAGCGAGCGCGCTTCGAAGAAGACCTCGCAGGTGTCTGCGCACATGGCACCAAGTTAAGATAATGATGATGATGACAGTGAATGTAGATATGCAGCTTATGAATATAGCCTAAAATTGTAACGAAGGCATAAACTGCATAAAACGTTTTGTAGTCATGTGCGACACATTATAGTTATCGCATTATAATGAATTTAAATTCCTTTTTTAGATCTTTCCACTATGAGTAAGCATATATGGTCTTCAAGCGGATTCCTTTCTTGAATATTTATAACATATACTACAGTACATATATCTTCAACGGTTTTTCATCACGATGATTCAACATATGCTGTTCAAGTTTGCTCTTTTGTCGACATTTACAACCACAAATATTACATTCAAATGGCCATTCACCAGTATGAGTGGTTATGTGCACTTTAAGGTTACTCTTTCGTGAACAGTTATAACCACATATATTACATTCAAATGGTTTTTCATTACTATGAGTAAGCATGTGCTGTTTAAGGCTGCCTTTCTGTGAACATTTAAAATCACATATATTACATTCAAATGGCTTTTCACCACTGTGAGTGCGCATGTGCTTATTAAGATCATTCTTTCGTAGGCTTTTATAATCACAGATATTACATTCAAATGACTTTTCACCATTATGAATGGCCATGTGCGTTTTAAGGTTACTCTTATGTGAACATTTGTGGCCACATATACTACATTCAAATGGCTTTTCACCACTATGAGTGCGCATGTGTTTAGTAAGGTCATTTTTTTGAAAGCATTTATAATCACATATATTACATTTAAATGGTTTTTGCAAACATTTATAATAGAGATTACGGTTAAATGGCTTTTCACGATTATGAATGGCCATGTGTACTTTAAGGCTACTCTTATATGAACATTTATAACCACATATATTACATTCAAATAGTTTTTCATTACTATGAGTAGACATGTGTTGTTTGAGATTCCTCTTTCGTGAAAATTTATAACCACAGATATTACATTCAAATGGCTTTTCACCAGTGTGAGTAGACATGTGGTTTTTAATATTACCCTTTAGCGAACTTTTAAAACCACATATATTACATTCAAATGGCTTTTCACCAGTATGAGTGAGCATGTGCACTTTAAGACTACCCCTATGTGAACATTTACAACCACATATTTTACATTCAAATGGCTTTTCAACATTATGAGTGCACATGTGTAGTTTAAAATTACTTGCATACAAGCATTTATAGTCACAAATATTACATTGAAATGGTTTTTCACCACTATGGGTGCCCATGTGCCGTTTGAGACTTTGCTTGTATGAACATTTATAACCGCATATAATACATTCAAATGGCTTTCTATGAGTAAGCATGTGTCGTTTAAATTGACTTCTGTGCACACATTTATAACCACATACATTACATTCAGATGACTCTTTGCCTTTATGTGTTAAAACGTGTTGTTCTAGATTATACTTACGCAAATATTTATGACCACATAAATTACATTCAAATGGCATTTTACTGTTATGAGTGAGCATGTGTTGATTAAGATCACTCTTGCGCATATATTTATAACTACATATACTACATTCAGATGGCTCTTTGCTATTATGAGTTAACATGTGTCGTTTAAGATTATGCTTTTGTGAAGATTTGTGACCACATATAATACATTCAAATGGCTTTTCACCAGTATGAGTGCGCAAGTGATTTTTAAAATGACTCTTTTGCAAGCATTTATAATCACAGATATTACATTCAAATTGCTTGTTGCAATTAAATGTATTACATATTGGTTGTTCGTTATCTTTATGAATAAGTATTTGTTCCTGAGAATTACTTTGCTGTGAAGGTTTATGTTGATAGTTATTAAAATCATAGAGTTTGCTATGAGCATTCATTAGCTGGTGAGTTTCTAAATTAATGATGTTATTGAATTGTTCTTCTTCATTCTTATTAGTGTATATTTCACTCTTCATCTCAGTTTTGGTGTTTAAGCCTTCCATTACCTGCAATTCTATGCTTATATCCACTTCAGTTTTTATTGCAGTTGCTTTCTCATTATCCATCATGTCTGGATAATTATTAGAACCTGTAATAATCAAAAAGTGATTTTACATAATACATAAATGTATAATCATGTATCATTGCTTCACCAATTATACACGACTTCATAATAGCTTTTTTGATTTGAGTGATATATTTATGCATAAATAAACAAACAAATTACTTGTAGGCAGAAACGCTGTTAATTATATCTAAAGAACTGACAATAATTATTTAGATTCCTCTTTTTATATTCATTGTTCCACTCAATAAGTTCATGAGAGCACACGAATGTCACAAGAGCTGTAGGTATTCAGTACGTAATCGCATTGCCAACTGCAAGAATTAAAGTGAAGTGACCAAACGCATAATATTATTAGACTAAAGACAGTAAAGCATTTTGAACTCTTGTTCAGCTTTCCATTTTATGTCCATCTCAATTTGAACTTGTACTTGTACAGTTTTTTCTAATTGAAACAATTAATTGTGAAAAATAGGGCATTTAAAATAATATTGTGATAAGTATTTATGTATTTTTATTCGCAGCACAGTAAAATTTATATTACTACGTAGCTATATCTTATGCGAGTTGAGTGATAAGTTGCAGGTGAAGTTAGGAATACTTCTGATTTGAACGCTTTTGCGCAATGTCTAACGTGCCATCTAGTGGAGTAACCTTACGCTTTTATCTCGGAACCGGTTGAAACTACTCGGATTTTCATAAATCTTTTTTTAAAATCTTGTAAATATAAAATATTAAAACCTTTATAAATTAGAAATTGACGCTCAGATCGGAAAATGCGGTGAAACTCGAATAACCTGAGAATTTTCTAAGTGGTCCAGTACTGGTTGCTCGACCATCTCAGAACAGGATAATTTTTGGTGTGTTATCACACCTATGTAGTGGTCGTTTGAAACCACTATTAATTTACTTTTATTCTTTTTGGTTTAAATATGGCAGCCAGATCTGTTTCATGGTGCACGACGTTTCTTGAAGTTTTCTATGTACCTAAACGAAAATCTCGATATCTCAAGAACGGTTAGTCGTAGAGACGTATGGTAAAAACCGTTGTATTGTTCACACTTCAAGCTACATTTGTTGTTCTAAACAAAACTTTTGTAAGACGCTTCCTTATTGGTGCAGTTTAACACCTTGTTTTGCAAAATTCCCGCTTTTTAGAGTGCCACATTTCCAGGAAAAGGTGAGGTTTTAGGGTTCATTTTTTCTAAGAAGGTACACAATTAGGAATAGTTAATGTTTAACATATTTGAAATCTGAAGCTTCACTATTTTGGTATTTATGGGCTTTTGAAATTCTTGATTTCTTTGGGCAAGTTTGGACCTCAATATCTCTGATGGGCATGTATGGATTTTGTTTATAGTCTGGGCAAGTGAAGCAATATATGATGACAAACTGTGGTAAAACATTTAATTTTGATATTAGCATGACGACAGAGTTATGCTGAGTTGAAAGCTGTAAAGAAATCTTGTAAATGACTCTAACACGTTCCAGTGATAAACTATGTATTTTCAATATACGACCATCTCCATTAGTAGTTAACTATGATCGTCAACTATTAACCTATAATGGTTTTAATGTTTTATATGTACGGCATTTAAAAAAAATCATTCAAATCCGAGTTTCAACCGGTTATGAAATAAAAACGACTTGATTTTTCTTAATTTTTGGCTTTGGACCTCAATATCTCTGATTTAACTTTGAAAAATTTTAACTTTGATATTAGGGCGAGGACAGAATTATGCCCAGTTCAAAACTGTAAATGTAAACCATCTTTATTAGTAATACTGATTAAATGTACGTTATTCTGGTGCTAACATTGGTTTGGGAAAGTAAAATTATTATTACATTACTATTATTATAAAGTTATATGCTATTGATTAAAGTCCTTGCAGTGCTATAACTAAAGTTATTAACATAATAAGGGTGCTTTTTCTATGTATTTTATTCCGTGGTCGATTTTTCTCTCAATCCGTGTAAATTGTATGACAGATAACATGAGCACAACTCTATGCTCACGCTAATATCAAAGTTAAAATATTTTTCATAAAAATGAAAAATATTATTCTTCATTTGTACGAAATATAAAAATAATCCATCTATGTCCATCAGAGATATTGAAGTCTTCTTAGAAAAAAGAACCCTGAGATCTAATCTTTTCCTGGAAACGTGGCACCTTAAAAAGTGGGAATTTTGCAGAAAAGGTGTTCAACTTCGGGCTTAAATTTCACCCATAAAGAAGCATCTTACAAAACTTATGTTTGGAATAACAAATGTAGTTCGAAGTATGAACAATACAACGGTTTTTACCACATGTCCCTACAACCATCCGTTCTTGAGATATCGAGATTCTCGTTTATATAGAAAAATGCAAGAAACGTCATGCTCCACGAAATAAATCTGGCTGTCATATTTAAGCCAAAATAAATAAAAATAAATTTATGGTGCTTTCGAACTACCAATACATAGGTGTGATAGCACACAAAAAATTATCCTGTTTTGAGATGATCGAGCGACCACTCATACTGAACCACTTGGAAAATTTTTAGGTTATTCGAGTTTCACCGCATTTCCCGATCTGAGCGTCAATTTCTAAATTATAAAAGTTTCAGTATTTTATTTTTACAAGATTTTAAAAAAAGAATCGTAAAAATCCGAGTAGTTTTAACCGGTTCTGAGATAACGCTCTTTTTTTGCCTAACGTTCCTCCACTAATCAGCGTATAGAAATAATAAGTAGCGACACTTGCTATCGGTGTTTTGATGTTCATGCACTCAATTTCAATGACCTTCAAAGACTTTAGCGTCTATCTTCAGCTAGCGGTTAAAAGATGTCGCTGTTAAAAGAGGCAAATTCGAGAATATAAAGGTTTACACCCACAATAAATTTTTATAAACAAATTACATTATTAGTTCTAAAATACACTTGATGTATTGCAAAATAAATTATTGATACTATTAGAATGCAACATATGATTTACATAATTTACACTTACGTATATGTATCTATAATTAGGTTTTATAATATTGCGGTGATATCAAATCACCTCATTGGAAATAGTATTAACGATAGATCGGAAACGTGAAAACAAATATTTCACATATCAGATTTAAATTAAAAGAGGGACATGCTAAGTGATAGGCATAATTAATATAAAGGTTACATATAGGGTCACAGTTAGGCTCATCAATATTTAAATTAGAAATCAAGAATAAAAATTTCATGCAAACATAATCTAAGTTTCATATACATAATAAAAGGTTTCATATTTTTAAAAAGGATATCAATCAGTTAGATTGTTTTATCATAATACACGTTTATGCAACCCAAGTTACATATTGGGATGAGTTTTCCACTTGTAAAGAAGAAATAATCTTCTTATTTCAATTTAGAGGCTACGATCTTTAACGTAGGGTAAATTTTTCTACTTTCCAAGAGACCAACTCAGTTTCGCGCTGTTAGTTAACTGAAAACAGATAATTAGGTCAATCTTGTTATGACTTATATAGTACAATTAGTTTTTAAACTGTGTTATAAAAATTCTGACCATTTTTATTATTGAAGGTTTTAATCTTGTCGTTTTGATTCATTGTGACGATTATTGACTCTTATCCTCTTTTTCTCACCATTGTTTTTATGTAAACACTTGGAGAACTGTATGCTGAACAATCTGATCATAATTTGATTTTATTTGAATTAATATTTAAGCTGGAACTTGCAAATGCATTAATTGGTTAATTCGATGGTGGTATCGGACTGTAAATCATGCTTTTTGTAAATTGTAAAGATGTTCCTGTAGAGAATTTATATGTATTAGTTGTATTGTGTAATTATGTATCTATTTTGTAAAGAATAAACCTGTTTTATTTCAATTTTGTATGTAATTAAGCTATAACGAGATTTATACATTGTCAATCGTTTTCGTCTTGTATCTTCGTTACGATGCATTTTGGGATACAAGTATCTGACATTGTTTTAATCCTTGTTTTAAGGGCTACAATCCTGTAATCATAAAATTAAGATTCGTGATAATTACAAACAGCTGTGCGGATGAGTGACGTCATCAACTTTACGTGATTTGTTTTTGTTTTGAAAATATGTCAGTGCAGGCTTTTGATTCAACAAAATCTAAATAAGTTGAAGCCAAATTTAACAAAGGCAGTTGACAAAACGTTCACGGCAAAACCTATGCCCGACTCTGGATAAAAATCTGTAATATAAAGTGAGGTTAGATGTTTGGACCATGTGATTGACGTAAACGTCATATATTAATGGAATTTGAATAAAGTTAAAGTGTTACCTGAATATTCTTATAAGTTTAAAGAAGTTTTTATTGTTGTTCCACAATTATTTAAAGTGAACGTGATTATTTAAATAAATTCAAGAATTTATTTTTCTTCATCGATCTACGTATTGATGTTTTAAAAACAGGAAATCAGCTGACAGGTTTTGTCACAGTGATACCAATTGAGGATTTATTTAAAGGAATTTATTTTTTATAATTTATACCAGGTTGGTCATAATAAAAGGGTTCTTTATTATGACCAGCTTGGGAATTTATTTCCCAATTGTTAATTGTATTAATTTGAACAACTTTTCTTGCCATTTACTTTTCATTTGAATTTTAATTTTGTTCATTAAATAAAGTTTATGTGTTTTTAAACTTACTTATGTATTTAATTGATGCATATACAAGCATCCAGTTTTCTTTCTTTTTGAATTTAGAGTTTAGCAGTTGTTGTCCAGTTTGCAGTAGCCCTAGTGCTTGCAATTTAAGTTTTTCTTCTTTTCCAGGTATAAGAGTTAATAAGAGTCTCATAATTCAAATAATTTATGCTTTACCGAGTAACCCTGAGCTGGCTGATTGGAATAAAGAAAAATATCTGTGATGTATTTTTATTTTAATCCACCGTATAAAATTTATGTTTTATTTGGAACGGTGGGCATACTATATTTTATTTTAATATCACCGCAATATATACAAATAGGAGACACATGCAAACCACAATATACATGTAAATATACTAAACTTAATCATGGTTCTATACTATAAGTTTTCGATGAACCTTCTTACCAGATCATTACCGCTTTTAATATCTTTATTTATAAACTTGCGAGTATAATAACGTCGCATTCGACAACGTAACCTTTTCATACAGTGTGTCGCATTTAAGATGTATACAATCTTGTAGTTTCGTTATTTTAAGGAGTAAAGATTTGAATGTTGGCACATTGATACATAATTCCGTTGATAGTTTTTTCATTTTTTTAATAGTACGCTAGTTATAGGAATAGATCAGTTGAATTAACACTATTATTGTATATTTATTCTAAAATACCTTTGTTTGGTTATCAGTTTGAAGTACCAATGGTTAAAAAGAAGGAAAATTAAAATAATTTAAACAGAAACTCAAGTTTTTTCAGGGATAAATTCAAATCAAAACCTTATAAAATTTACACAGGAATAAATCATCTTCATCAAGAAATTTATGCTCGATGTAATTAGAAGGTTTTAATTTATATTTTGGTAAAACACTGCTTAAATAAATTTATAATAGATTTTTTGAGACTTACGAGTATTAATTACTTAATACAAGAATCCGTATTATTTAATTGGTATTGATCTCACTTTATAAGCACAAATAAATATCAGAGATTCAGTTCAAGTTAAAAACATTTTTTGCAAATAAAAGTTATCCATAAATCATATAAACTATTATTACAGAGAAATCAGATCATCAATAGTAGAAAAAGACTCAACTACTTGGATTAAAAAAAATCTTCTAAGCAGACTTACTACATTTTCTTTTTCTTTCTAAAATACTGTATTATATTATTTATATATAATATATTTATGTACACTGACTATTTAATGTATAATTAAAACAAATATACCACGTCTTTTCATTTTTAAAGTCACATAAGGCGCTACACGTTACTTTATCACATAATTCGCTACACGTTACTTTATCACATAATTCTCATTTACAATAAAATTTTTAAAAAATTAAAATTAGGAAAATGTTTTTCTTCACTATAACCACCACCCTCACATGTGGAGGGGGGCACTTCACTAACTTTCCCGACTTTTCGATTGAAAACGACGAGGCCATGGTAACGGCCAGTCGGGCCAATGTCTAGGAATCGGACAGCCAAATTTCCCTCGAAATATAAAAATAGACAGAACCACCATTTACTACCTAAATAATTATTCGGCGCATGTTGCTGAAAAGAAAGTAAAATGGCATTAGTAATAAATAATAATTGCTGCAACTTTAGACGGTAGGTACTTACTTTTTAAGTAACATTATTGGCGCGTATAGTATGTCTAAAAATACGAGTGGTAACGAAATATGCTATAATTACATCAACGGAGTAATGTCCATGAGCAAGTTGAAGCATAAACACTCCTACAACACCCAGAAGCCAATACAGCTAATGAATTGGATATAGTTTTTTTGGCGTATCTAAACAAATTCAAAAGAAGGTTATGTAACTTCGTACATTAAAACTTATTACATTATAATTTCATAACCTCACTTATTAAGTAAAACATAACCCTATATAATAAGATGAAATGTGTGATTTTGATATTATCATCGTTTTAAGCTACACAAATGTGTTACTTTTAAAATGCTAAGTTTGCAAAACACTTTTAATTAAAATAATGCTCAAAACATATTACATAACCTACAAATTTCTAAATATTCCAAACATTCGCTTCTTTTTCACGTTTGGTTGTTTCTTGTTGCACACTCTCGAATGGTAAACCAACCGGAAAACAAGCAGTGATGTAATTGCATAAGTCATGAGCACTCTACGGGCGAGTTAAGAGCGGTAAATCAAAAACGCTGTTAATCATTTAAATAGTAATAAGAGTTTCCTAGATTAGGAGATTCAAGTCGACCAGATTCAATTCAATTTCTAGGCTTCAAACTTCAAAGTCTTTACTTTCAAAATGTTTAAGATTTAAAGATCTTATAGTTTAGAAGAATTTCACCCAGATCCATACAGCTAGAGTTTCGGAAAGGAAATTAAATAAATATTTGAAAAGTTACCCGTTATGAGTTTTAAAATTTCAAAATCTTCAAAGCCAAGATTTTAATAATTTAATTAAACTTCAACATTTAAAGTTTAAATACTTTGACTGTTCGATGGACTCAATACTAGGTTCTGCCAATTTCTAAATGTCAAGAAATTTCAACTTTTTTGGTTTCAGAAATTAGAAATTACAATGATTTAGAGCTCTCAAGTTATAACAATACAAGATTTGAAGTTTAAAGTTCTTCAGTTTTGACATTTCAAAAACTTCAAACTTTGAGGATTTTCATGTATTGGAATACATAGAGTTTCAATGATGTGGTTTCTAAAATTTATAATTTTTAAAATCTAGAAATTTCAATGTTTTAGAGCTCTAAAATTATAAAAATCCAAAATTTCAAATTTTGAAACTTTGTCAAATTCAGATTTTTAAAGTGGCTTAATCTTTAAACCCAAATATTTGAAGTTTAAAGTTCTTCATGGTTTTAGGTTTTGACACAGGCCCGGATTGTAGTGAAATTTCGGCCCGAGTTTTTCATCAGACCGGCCATACAATAATAATAATACACATAAAAGGAGTTTTTCGGTTTTCTTTAATGTAAATGTTAAATACTAAAACTACAAATATATTAACAAAAAAAAATAAAACATGTTATAGTAATAAATATATTTTATGTGCAACCGTACGCGAACGTCGCGAAGTAGGCTCTTCGTGTACTCCAACACATACACGACCCATAGAGGACGCGAACTCCAATGTCGCGGCCGTTACTAAGGGTAATGTCCTTTAAAGACTTTAATGGACGTTACCCTTAAAACTAAAAGTCATTTTATTATTTGACACTTGAAAGTTGACATGTCAGATAATAATACGAGAATGACAAATGACGTTTCTTGATTTGTAACAAATAAATTCGATAAACATTGTAAAATAAATTAAACTGTCGGTTTTTAAAAGCAATGGAATTTGTAATTACTTATTTTTTGAAGTTGTTAATGTTGTGTATATACCTTATTCGCGACATTCGTTAGCGACCTCGAGATTGTCCCGCATCGGCCGTAAACGGCCTCGGCGACAATTATTCTCTCGGTACGTTAACAAGACATTTGGCGGCCTTGGTATACAAATAACTATTATATGCAACCATATGCGAAGTAGGCTCTTCGCGTACCCCATACAGGACGCGAACTTCAATGACGCGGCCGTTACTAAGGGTAACGGCCTTTAAAGACTTTTATGCACAGATGCATTATGATTAGACTATTATTGCAAGACTCATCTAAACATAAAAGTCTTTTTATGGCCCAAGGGTCTCTTTATGGTCAGACGGGCAATAACGAAATGTCAATTAAATGTCAGAAGTTTTTTTGTAGAATTTGATTGGTTCTTAATATAATTTGTAAACTTATCACCAATGAAAATAAACTGAAATTAAATATTTTGGAATAGTAACTATAGTAACGAACTTCGTATAATCAGATAAGTATACGCACAGCTGCTTGATGTACCTACGTACTCATTTAATTATATTTTTACACAATAGTAGATTTGACATTAAAAACTTAATCTGTGCATAAAATAGTGTATGTATAGCGGGCATAACTTGCTTTTAGGGCCCTACAGCCTTTTCCTAGTCCTCGGCTGACGCCTCGGGCTAGAAATAACGCTTCTGGCCATAAAAGCTTCATTATGCCCTTAATACATAAATCACTATAATGGACGTTACCGTTAGTAACATCTTTTAAACTAAAAGTCATTTTATTGTTTGTCATTTGAAAGTTGACATGGCAGATAATAATATGAGAATGGCAATGACGTTTCTAAAACATTGCAACAACATGTTTCTTGATTTGTAATAAGTAAATTCAACAACCATTGTAAAATGAATTTAACTATCGGTTTTTAAAAGCAATGGAATTTGTGATTATCTATTTTTTACGGCTGCACAAATGTTGTGTATACCGTGTCCGCGAAATTCGTTAGCGTCCTTGAGATTGTTCTGCCTCGGCCGTAAACGGCCGTGGCGACAATTATTCTGTCGGTACGTTAACAAGACATTTCGCGGCCTTGGTAGACAAATAACTACAGTGAGATCCAGATTAAGTAAGGTTGGTTTGAATTTCGCGCCTTAGGTTTTAGTGTATTTCACGTTGTTAGTGTAGCACTATTGCAATGTGTTGCATCTAATTCTTCATTACTTTCTCGTTTACATACGCTTTGCCACGGTGTTCTGGGGTTTCATTGAATTTTTGCTTTATTGCGCTTGTTTTCTTATTTTACGAAACAGTTCTTTTCAGAACTGCAGTTTGTTAGACGATTTTATTATCAAGTGAGTTTATTATTTAAAATTAACGAAGTTTATAAGCTGTATTATTTTTGAGACGCCACTGTAAAATAAAAGCAAGATAAAAATGTCTAAAACGTATTCGTGTTGTCAACGCGACAATAATTTAACGTAGCGGTAAATTCAAACTGTCTTCAGTCATTTTGGATCACCCTGTATTATTTTTAAACGTCATATAAGAAAGGACTTATATGACTCAGTTGGCAAGGTACAAGCGGCATATTTGAATCAGCTGTTTTTAATCTTTAAAACGTTCATATTTGCATGCTATTTGTCAAGTATCAGAGGTTATTAAATACGATATCTCACTACTATGAGTAGAAAAAGCAGAAAAAAGTAGAAAATGATATTAGAATATTTCTAAAACAAACAAATTTTATGTCTTTTGTGACCTTTTCTTTATTAAAAAAAATGTAACCAGGATTGACCGAGGCGGCCCAGTTCGGCCCCTAACTCACCGGCCCACCGAGATTTTCTCGGTAACTCGGCGGTACAATCCGGGCCTGTTTTGACATATCGAAAACCTCAGAAAAGTTTAAAGATTTTCAAAAATTTTAAAGTCTTCGAAATTGAAAACTCTTTAGATGTGTTTCATAATCCTTATTTTTATAACTTCAGTTAATGTTTCAAGTTTTTATGGTTTCAAACACTGTTTTAAGATTTTAGATGCAATATAGTTTTAAAGTTCTAAGGTTTAGATCTTTATAAGTTTAATACTCTAAAATCTCAATCTGTTGATTGTCAAGATTTTGAAATTCTAGATTTCTGGGTTAGAAATTATAATTGTAGCAATTTAAAATTTTTGAGATATAAAGCCTCGAAGACCAAAACTTCCAGATTTTAGATGAACAATTTTCATTCTTTAAAAATTTAGAATTTCAAAGTTTTAAATCTTTGAAGTTTCATATTTTAGTTAAAAGTTAAAACGTTGTAATTACATTTAAAACACCAAACCATGCAATGATTGGCTGCTGGAACTAACTTAGAGGTTACAGTCGAGATTGGAAGTTACATTAGAGGTTAGGTTTTATTTTTGTGACATTTTGTCCTATAGAATATTTTTGCCTTGTTGTCTCTTGCAATATATGATATTCTTGCGATGTTTTGACCTTAACCTTTAGATTTTAAAGTTACAAACTTCTAGAATAGAACGACACCAGCTTAAAAGGATGATGGATTTTTAGAGTATTGAAGTACAACTTTAAAGTTGTACAATTCAGCTTTTAATTTTAAAGTTTCAGAGATCCATAGTTTCACAGTTTATACTATGCATTTAGAACTTCAATTTAAATATTCCAAAGGTTTACAATTAGAAGTTTCAAATAGAAAAAAACTAATTACCCCTTAAAATGAAAATGCCAACTAACCCTTACAAATATTTATTATAAGTTAAATCAAGATTAAATTGAAGTGAGGTTATGAAATCTTACCAAAATTCTTGTGAAGCTGCGTAAAACTACTACTTACATTCAGAAATAAGAAGATAACTAAGCACTTAAATTACAGTATGACCCCTGTATATATAATCCGCTGAGATTATTATACAGTGGGCATACTGTAATCTAAATGTACTTTCCGATTGCAAACGGAAAGTATACTTACTGCCGAGTAAGTGTAACGGAAAGCACACCTACTGAGGGGTCTGTTGACATCTCTAGGTCCGAGAACAATGTGATTACGTAACTGTAATGCCTGTTGCTAGTAAAACATTACAACTAAATAAGAAGTCATTTGATTTGTCTTGTAATCGTAATTTGTAATGTAATAGCTTGGTACATGTACAGTAATGACATAATTAAAAATAATTTCCTAAATACAATGCGTCTGAAACAAAAAAAAGTAAGGTTAAGTACAATTAGCACCTCTAAGATTTAATAATTATATGTGCATAATTTCTTTAGAGTATTGTTGATTGTAGGAATTATCTCAATTTAACCATTAGAATGGATATAAAATCCAATTTGCAAGTGTTAGGTTAAGTTACCAAACTTATACCCTAAAAAAAACTATGAACGGGCAGTAGTTATCTTACCTATGCTTATGTAACAATATTGATATTACACAGGAATTAACAGAAATAATAACCATGTATTTCGAAATGTTTCGGAATACATCATTATTATTTCTGCCCTTAGATGTGGACCAGTCAAGGGCAGGTACACTGTCTAAAGATATATCTGGAAGGAGACCATATGTGTTCCGTTCTGGCACACTTTCATGAACCTAGACTAGTGATGCCAGTGTTAGGATGAAATTAAAAAACATTACTATCACAGCTGTAACAAACATTAAATTATTATTAAGTATTGTCATTAATGTTTTGGTTTTGTACCTATAAGTATTTTCTACCTCTCTTGTGGAAACCGGAGTTTTTCCCTAACTGGTGCGGGAATATTAATTTCTTCCATTTACTCTTGAGCGGCTGTCGGATGAATTCCAAGGATCCACTTGTCATCTTTTGCTGCAGTCGGAAGTAATGGCTGTCTTTGATACAAATCACCTAGAAATAAATTTTTGAAAAATTAAGTTATGATATGAAAATAATGAAACACTAACATCTAATAACTCAGTAACTGTAGCATAACCTCACAAATAAGTTGCTATTTTTCAAAAAATGTGGAAAGTATAACTTTTGTGACGGTGCTTTAGGAATGCTTTAGTGAATATGTACTTTATTTCTTTTTCTTTTGGAAATTAAAGATAGTGGATGTATATGTATCTATTATTCTCTTTACAATAACATCAACATAAAACAACTGAATTATATGAAATCTATTGTAACTATGACGCAACATTCTCTCTCCTGTAATTGCCTTCAATTACTTTATTATTTAGTTTGTTGGCCTGCCTCTTGCTTGTCTTCTTGTCTTCTGACTTCTAAGACTAATGGTTTTCTCAATGGCAGTCGATAGATGCCTTTGGACATTATCTGCTTTGCTTGGCCTGTCTTCTGACTTCTAAAACGCCGAATCTTGTCAATGGAGGTTTGCATTTATCGGTTTTCGCAGCTTTCAATCTCTGTTTGGTAAGACCATTCATCAATTCGGTCTTGTTTTTTTTGTTTGTTGTTTCCTGCCTTACTTTGTGGAACTCCATAATCATAAAATAAATAAAGATTAGTAAAAAGTATCACAGTATTTATTAAAATATAACCTGACAATATTGTTTCGACAGCTAAGCTGTCATTATTAAAGGTAATATAAATATAAACAAACACGTCGCTTAGGTAGATACACAAATAGGTAACTAGATAAAATAATAATAATCAGAATTAAATAAATATCTAACACTTCCAGTAACGGAGCATTACTGAGCTCAAGTTGTTCATTCATTAAAGGTACCCTGAGTTTGTGTTTGTATATCTCAAAGGCTTCTAAAATGTCTAATTTGCGTTTGTTATTACAAAAATGTAGGAATTTAATATTATTTTGAGGAATCATTGTGTGATTTTGTTCTAAAAGGTGTCTGACATAATTAGATTTTTCATGATGTTTATTTTTGTAATGACGTACGTGTTCTTTATATCTTATGTCAAGATTTCGAAGTGTTTGGCCAATATATACCGAACTACAAAAAGAACAATTTAAACGGTAAATGCCCGATTTCTAAAATTGTGACGTCATAAATATCTTCCGCGTTGCGATTATTTTGAAAATGTGTCAGCGTCGGCATTTGTTTCCACAAAACCTATATAAGATGGAGCCATATTTAACAAATTCAGTCGATTAAAAGCATCTGACGAATCTATGCTTGACTCCGGATTGAAAATCTGTAAATTAAGTTGGGTTATGTAATAACCATATGTTTGACCTTGGTTTTATGTCAACGTAAAGTATAAACAAGATTGAAATAAAGTTTGAAGTATTTACCTGAACAATTGAAAAGTTAAAGAAGATTATATCCGTTATTAACAAGTATTTGGAAGTGTGAACGAGTTGTTTTTAAAATAAATTCTGGGAGAATTTATTTCCATTATCGATTTTATGAATTCACGTTTTTATAATACGAAATCATCTGACAGATGTAAATGCAGTGATACCAATAGCGAATAGAATTTGAAGGAAATTCTATTGACATTATATACCAGGTTGGTCGAAATAAAAGGTTTTTAATTTGATTTGCCAATAATAAAATTTATAAAGTTTATCTAAATAATTTCAGAATCAAAGTTTTTAAAAGAATTTATTTTTCTTAAATAAAACATTTCAATTTCTCTTTTATTAAAATTTATTTTTTTATAAAGCAAAGTATTTGAACATTTGTAAATATTTTATCTGATTTGAGATTTGTGTTAGTTTGTTCAAGTGAAGAGCTGTAGTAGCCCTATGTCAGGCTATTACGACTATTTAATACACTTGAGCAAGCTTGGGAATTAATTTCCTAAATTGATTTATTGTACCAATTTGAATAATTTTTCTTTTTATTTCCTTTTTTAATTTGAATTTCCATTTATTTTTTTAAACTAAATAAAGTTTGTGTTTTTCAAGTTATTCATGTGTTTAATTGATGTACATACAAGCATCCATTTCTCTTTCTCCTTATATTTAGAGTTTAGCCAGTGGTTGTCCAGTTGCAGAAGCCCAAGTGTCTGCAATATAAGTTTTTCTTTTCTTCCAGGTATAAGAATCAATAAGATTTTAATAAGTCAAACAATGCATGCTCTATCGAATAAACCCTGAGTTAGCCGATTGGGAAAAGGAAAAATATTTGGGGTGTATTTTTATTTTGTTTTATTTTAATTCACCGCATATAATTTATGTTTACCTTGAACGTGTGGCATATTATTTATCAAGTTAAATACACCACAATACATAAAGATAAACAGTAAGGAAATGCGTGAACGAAGGTAATCCAAATTCAGTTATCAAACGCATAACCTATCCTTCTCGGGATTGGGAAAACGATGCCTGGAATTTTTTTTATCATCACAACCTACCATAGTACAAGGTACATAACTTTACATGGTAATATCAGTAATTATTATTAGTTTCTGATGGAATAAAAACGTAGTTCCTATTAACATAATTTTTCAGATTACCACGTTGATTTAAATAATTTTTTGTTACTAACCTTACAATTCAGTTTTTTATTTTTAGTACACTGCTGTGTAAAGTCTGTTTATTTAAATAACTCACAAAAGCAGTCCAAGAAAATCAATGAATGCACAAAACAAGAACACAAATGTGATAACACCGATAATTAACACAGATAAATGCACTCAAAATAACCATGCGATTCAGATAAAGCTAACCTCTTCAAGCAACGGAAACGGAAACCACGTGATCATGATCATAACAAACTGCACTAGCACTGTTCTCCTAGCCAACTCCTAGTGAGATGTGTTAGAACTAATCAACGTGCCAACAGTTGCTATATTCAAGTGCTCCTACCGTGGTCGGGCGACGTGCCTACCCTGCCTTTTCTTGTTCGACGCAATGAAGAATTGGTACTCTTCTGGATCCATCCTGTATTTCACACTCGCACGTTCTGAAGCTAAGGCGTGCAGATTTTGCGTATCTGCTGCGTGTAGAAATAGGGTAACATGTTCCATTCTCAGTTGTTCCTTTCTTCCATTTTCGAAATCAAGCAATTCCAATATTAATGACTGCTAGCTCACGCAGAATTACGAATAGCCAGACAACATGGCATCCACCGAATGTGGAGAATATACAGAATCAGGCATTCCGTAATGCTACTCACAGGCTGGATGGGACTGCCTAAACAAACTGCAACATCAGTCAGCTCTGGATGTCTTTTTTTGAATGCTTCTGGCACTGAAGAACAAGGGCCAATCAAACATTAAACTACAGTTTCCCGTTTTAACTTTCGACTTCGCTTGTGCATGCAAAAATTGTGCATACTTTATGTACCTATATACCTGTTGTCTTTAATTATTAACCGCTCTAACCTCATTTTATAAATAGATTTAAAAAAACTGGTTTAGATTGAACTGAAAGCAATAAATATTCTACATAAAGTAATCTCTAACATGTCGTTACTGCAAGCAATTATCCTTATAATTTAAAATCGATCAGATTCTTATTAAAAAATCAAAACGATCGCTACTGACACAATTTTATTCCATTTTAAAAAATTCATCAGACACCCATTTCAGTTAATAAATTAAGAGAAAGCGAGAAAGTGATGGATTTTCTCCTATCTCTTGTCGATTTAATTGAGTCCGTGCGAAACGGACCAACTGACACTTAAATTATAAGGTACACTTAAAAGCAATATAATATGTTTATACACATAACAAACGCTGGAGAATATTAAATTATTAGCATTAATTGAGCTTAAGAATGATTTATATAATTATTCACCTGCACGCGGACATCCCTGAACAGACCGCAAGGGGTACCCACCACCTGCACAATTCCCAACATATGGGGGTGAACTTTCAAAGTATCTTGAAGACATTTATAATTTTACTGACGTACGATTTTGTAAATGACGTATTGTGCATGGCTACCGGATTTTTTTCTTAATTGAGAAAAACTTCAGAGGACTGTCTAACAATCCAAAAGAAAAATTACTTATTTTTTAATTTTTAAATCTTTGGGATTGAGTGTTTGGTGCGAGACATCACTGCTCGCTAACTAAGAGGCAGTAAACTACCTAAAATATTTATGGGGTAGATTATTCAACTTTTTTATCTGACGAGTGCTCCAAACTCGCGGTAGAGGCACTACTTGCACGGCCACTTTGCTGAACAGCCGCGAAGTTGTTAAACCATCGACACTACCGCCAACTCTTAGTTGGAAGAGGCAAGTGCAGGATATGGAAACCATGAAACTGAATATCGTGTCCAGCCGGGATAACACTACTTTGCTTCAATACACTGGTTTAGGACTCAGTTCCGAAGCGACTTCCTCCTAAGTCGGGGCCGCGGCATACAGTTACCCGAATTTGAGACCTTTCGACATTGAACGCGCTCTCCCTTTCACACAACCACCTATCATTCTCGAGCGTAGTTTGAATCACAACCCGATAATGTGCTTCTGCGAAAAGCCATTTTATCACCTTTTATTCCATCTTATTCATATTTCCTGCTCGCTAGATCCTATCATCTTAAACCTCTTCGCCACCATTCCATCATTGGTACTTCCATAAATAATTACTCCATAGAAAGAAAACCAACGAAGAGGGAGTCAAACCAGCGAAAGGCCACCATCAGATAGCTAGCAACAAAGATCAGTGCCAATAACTCTTTCAATTCCGCTGGTGCTTCAACACACCACCACATCAACACCAAATTACAATGCGCCACATGGCTGAAGAGGCATGCAATAGCCGCTGTTTTGCTACGCTAACTTTAGAAATGATCCCTTCTAAAGGAGTCTTCCAATATTTAAACAAATTTGGGGTCATTGGAAGTTGTAAATATTAAATAATCTGGTGGTATGACTGAAGAGCCTTAGGAACTAGTCACTTAAGATGTTCGGAGGTCTAGCGTTTACCTCCTCTAGAGGAGGTCTAAATGCACCGGCTGCTGGAGACATCTCTTTAACAAATTTAAATTCAGGACGCGGGTATTGCTTTCATAACTTACTGATTATAAAAGAAAAGGAGTGACTGGTTATAGACAGAAAAAGAATACATATATATTTGGGCGCCATCTGTTTAGAAAAGTCCAGGATTAAAAGAAATACTGACTTAATATTCGTAAACAGAAACGAATATCAGATCTATTAATTTTACTGTAATTATTAGTCATGTTCAGTTACGTCAAAATTAAATTGGTTAAAATATATTTAAGTACTTTCATAAATATATGGTCCAATATTATCACAATAGGATTAAATTTAAAAATAGATTTATTTGTAAATAAAATAAATATTTTTCATTTAGGACATAGTTACAGGTTTAATAAAAAATTATCCAAATAAGATTTTTAATAATTAATAATTCTTATTAAAAGGGAAAGCTATGCGCATGCAAATAATAATCAAAAAGATGGTACATGAACTGTTAAATAACTTACTCCAATTTTAACAAAAAAATATCCATCAATTTACAGTAGATTGACCGAATAATTTAATTCGATACCACTCCACAGAATGATTAACAATTAATGCCTTTATATTCTCACTTAAACACTAACTACCAAGATTAACAGCTTGGTGAAACTGAAGAACATGGAAAACACTTAATCGCTGACACCGTTTCTTACTCCAGACCAAAGAATTAAAGTTCACAATTGTTTTGCTTTAGAACTACAATGTCATTAAAGTTCCCTTTTAAATTTTTTTCTTATTTGTTGTACTATATATTGAAATTAAAATTTGATTTGATTTGATTTGAAATAACCGAAACAAACATTTGTTAAAGAAACGGTTCTTGAAACGCCACTGGTTAATATTATTAATAGTTAAAATATTTTTCTTTATTAAGATTAGCACAACACTTAATTAGTTTCAGAAGCTATTTTATTTTAAAATTTTCGTTAATAATTTAATTTGTAAGCAAGCAATTAATAGCTGTTGTATTGTTAATCTATTGAAATTACTCGAAAAACCAGAATGCGGTAACAAAAATACTTGCTGCATTTTAATTCTAAATCTTCAAATTTTACAAAACTATTTGTTCGCAAGGCATAAACTTTTGTTTTCCCGAACAGACTAATTATTGGATTTTTTTATTGTGTTTGTAATAACATTTCTAATTTAATCAAATTAGATTTTCGTAACCTTCACAACAACAAAACACATTACCGTATTCGAAAAATGCCGTCGGCAAGACAACCTCTTACGATATTAAAAGAGCGTTCTTAGCTCCACTTTCATTAAGTGTCTATTGCTGACTGACTAAACTAAAAAAAGATTCAGTGTTACATAATGAAAAATGATTTTAAGAGGGACATTTTAAATTGGCCAATAGCGAAACAACGCGGCTTTCACAAGCCAATCAAAGGTTAATATTTCAGAACAAGAAATATTTGAAATAAAGGGACTTCACTTATAATTGAAGTCTGCAGTATTTGCAGTAATTTGATACACTGGAATCGAGAGTTTATTTATCCAAAACTTGCTAAAGAACACGTATGGGGAAATCATAAATTAAGGTCAAATGGATTCTATTAATGTTTTTCTTCTACGAAACAAAGATTATAAGCCTGAGAACATCTTAAAATCGGTCGGAAGAATGTAGTATAACTTTTTTCAGCGTTATTACTTTGAAATGTAATTTGGCACAATTATTCGTATGAAAATAACTACTCGATTGGCAATAATATTTCCGAGACAGAAAAACATTTTTCTAGATTAAAAAGGGCTGATCGGCGTAGCGTTTATCGGCTACATTTTGTATTTTCCGGCTGAAACCCATATTAAATAATTAGTTTGATAAAGCATGTGATATTTCCAAGAGAAAACAAATTTTACTTAGTTTTGTCGAAACAAAAGTTTTTTTTATTAGTTTTGAATATTTAACAGTGTTCGCTGTCGATATGAAAAAAGAGCAAACAAGAACATACCGAATTTTAATTTCTAATAAGTACTTCTAAGCATTCCTTCGACTGGTACACAATAATTTCTAGGATGAATACTTTATGGGTTTCTGTTGCCCTTCTTCGAGTGAGAGATATGGGAAAACTGGGAACGAAAACTTTTAAGTTTCTCACATTAATTTTTAGCAGCCGTTGAAATATTAATTCCAGTAGTGTACTCAACGATACCTTCTCAAATATTTATACAAAGGCGTAATAAAAAATTATAGCTCTGTCGGATGGTGACCGGAATTGCCGTTTTCATAACTGTGTATAGCGTATCATCAAAAGGCGAGTAAAAGAAAAGGGGAAAATTATATTTTCCTACCAAATTCCATTACCATTGCAAGTGAATCATTATTATACCATTACTATCGATTTTGTAATTTAAACATAATTTTTCAATATTTTATTATTTACATTTAAATAAAGTAGGATGGAAAACAAAATACATATCATTAAGAAAATTGAGTGATAAATACAAAAAAAGTGACGTTATTATAATCAAATCTATTTGAAATTCGTCAGTTTTGTAAACTATCAACTAAATAATATTCGATAATCATACTTAACAGCTATTGTAACAGAAAAAGCCGACGAGAAAAATGGGTTACCAACAATTTGTCTAAAAATCTAGAAAATATCTTTTGTTCCAATCACTTTTTGTCTAATAGACTATTGGTTCAATAATGTTTGCTTTAACGAGATTTTTGATCCAATAAGACTTTTCGTGCAAAGAGACCTTTGGTCATCATTTTGGTCATACATCAAATTAAACTGTTTATCCAATGGGACTTCACAACCACAATATTAAATTAATATCAAGTTAAATATTTTTTTCTTAATTTTTTAGTCGAGGGCGTCGTTTATTTTCAGCCATTTATTGCGTTTTAGTAGAATTAGATACACTATTATACGGAAAGTACTATTGGAAGAAAAGTTCTATTTAATCCAATGTACATTACACTAAGAATTTAATTGGACGAAAAATATCATTGTACGAAAAGTCTCAGTGGACTAAACGTTTATTAGACTAAAAGTATCATTGGATTACCGACAAAACCGACTAAAAATCCGTTGCTTGAAAATCATTAGACGAAAAGTTCATCAAATTAAAAGTCCCATAGCACCATAAGTACTTTTGCACGAACAATAATATTAGGCCAAACGTTCGTTGAATTAAAGTACCGTTAAACTAAACGTCATTGGTCCAAGATTCTGTAGGCCCGAAAGTGATTAGGCGAAAAGTCCATTATACTAAATGTGACCTTGGACGAAAAATCTCATGGGACTAAACGTTCATTAGACTAAATGCATCTTTGAACTAAACGTCATTGAGCCAAGGATCCATACTTCTGAAAGTCATTAGACAAACAGTTCATTATCCTAAAAGTGGTGTTGGATAAAAAGTCCCATGATACTAAAAGTTCATTAGACTAAAAGTATCCATGGACTAAACATCATTGGGCAAAGTATCCATTCCTTCAAAGGTCATTAGACAAACAGTTCATTAGACTAAAATTATCCATGGACTAAAGGTCATTGGGCAAGAATCCATTCCTATGAAAGTCATTAGACGAACAGTCCATTAAACTAAAAGTGGTGTTTGACGAAAAGTTTCATGGGACTAAACGTGCATTAGACTAAAAGTTTCATGGACTAAACGTCATTAGGCCAAGGATCCATTACTCCAAAAGTCATTAGACAAAAAATGGCGTTGGACGAAAAGTCTCTTGGTACTAAGCATTTATTAGACTAAAAGTATCAATGGACTAAACGTCATTGGACCAAGAATCCATTCCTATGAAAGTCATTAGACGAATAGTGTATTAAACTGAAAGTGGTGTTGGACGAAAAGTCCCATGGGACTAAATGTGCATTAGACTAACAGTATTCGTGGACTAAACGTCATTAAGCTAAGACTCCATTTCTCCGAATGTCATTAGACAGGTTTTGTGTTACAAATACTTCCACGTTTTCCATAAATTATCCGTATGTTCGATGACGGTCAAAATCTTGCGGTCACCGCTTGGACCATAAGAGCAATACCAACAATCACTATACAGACTGTTACATGTAAATTATTTATCATGTGATTAGTATTAAATCATACATCATCATATATTCAATCATATACTAAACGGCAAAACTCATTTTAAAACGGGCCACTCATACGTACTAGCTGCAATAAGACTTACATAATGTAAATCCTTCATGTATGTAGAATGCAATAGTATTCTTCTTTCACTAGAACCTGTAAAGCTTTTGTTTACTTTTAATAATGCTATGTCGTAATGTTTATTTGTATCCGGTTCCTTTCCATATTTTTCATGAATTATAGTCTTGGCAATTGGATGGTCTATTCTATTTCTTCCATTAGAACAGTGTGAAGTATTGCCACGTATTATACAAGAAATTTGCGCACTATAAGTTTCTTCACCTAAAAGTATAAAGATTTACAAAGAATACAAATTCAGAAAATATACATTACAAGTAATGGAGTAGCTGAACACAGTGTTTCCTACTATTTTTATTGTGTTGGTACCTAGTCTTATTACTTAAAATTGGTTCTTTAGTTTAATATGTGCATTTTGATTACGTAATTGGTTTCGTATACAATAAGATTTCTACATTCTAAGAAAACTTTGCAATCTTCAGTATAACATCATCTAACTAAGTTAATGTACTATTATTATGTTATTGCTTGGCAACTTAATTTTTCTTAAATATTGGTTTTAGGCACATCAGTCCGAAGTAAGTTAATTTAACTATATAAATAAACAAAATAACATTTCACCTGTCTAGAAAAAAGAAACTAAATATTAAGGCACCTAATAAATCTTGTTTTAAATCTAAACTAGTCAAATAATTAACTAAATATCTAAACAGTAAGTTACCATCAGTTCTAATTCCAAAAAATCGCTTACGTTTCTTAGAAGATAAGTCTTGGTCTTCCAGCAACTTTGTAAAACCATGTAATGGCTATGCCTATGCCATTGAATTATATATCTATACTATCTATTGCTCCTGTATTTCTGTATGATCTATACATTGACCATGCCATAACAGTTAAGAAAGATATAAATTACGAAATCAACATCTTTCAATTCCAGCATAGTTATTAATTTTATATCGTCCTAAATTAATTATAAAAAATATAGATTTGCATACCACCGACTTCCAAGTTATCCCGTACAATTTTGAATCCGATCCTTTTCTAATTTTTTCTAGAGCAATAAATTATAACTAATTTAACAACCACATAATAGTAAAAACCTTTCTATCACACCAAATAATATTGTTGATACACTTACATAATCTTTAATTTGTTGTTGAAATGTTATCTGCAAAAAACGTAAGTGTGAAGGCATTTTCGTGTTGTATTGTCGGTCTATGTTGAGATCAGGAATTGTGTACAGATTCAGTCAAGGTTTCCCTTGTTCTGGAAGTCAAATTAACTAAAGGATCGAATGGTGTGACTTAGTACGTTTTAGAAAACTTATCTAAAAATATTAAATATGTAAATATGCCTAAAGTGACGCGTTTTACTATTAATAAATTAACGACCATATTGAGAGATGGTTAATGAATGAGTTTTAACTCCTGGTTTATGTAAGTGTTTATAAATGTTTTGTTAAAGATTTCTTTGGTTGATAGTGACATTTTAGATTGTTTCTAGATTAGAAATTTTATTGGGACATGTATTTCGAATGGGATCCCAAAAATGATCTAGAATGTATGGAATAGTAATGCAAGTAGGATTCATTATTTATCACCATTATCAGTTTTTATATTGTGTAACAGTTTTTTTTAATTTATTTTAATATATAGATTTCAAAATTAATAATAATAATCAATGATATTCTTCGGCACGACATATTCTTGGTGTTCCATCCATAAACTAAATTTTGCTATAAAAAGAAAGATTTGTTGAAATGAATTTCAACAAATTTTATGGAAAATCCTTTCCGAAATTGTGGATTTCTTAATTCTACCTAACTATTTCATAACATCTAAAGACTTGGGCGGTGCTCTCTATCTTATTATTTGTTTCTCCCGTCTATTCCTAATCAGTAAGCTTTTGCGATTAACATCCACGAAGCCTGAGCATAATCTGAATTAATGAAGCGTCTCTGCCGGTACATAAACTTTACCCTAAGTATCGTGTTACTTTGGCTTTTGAACTATTTGTTTATGCAGAAAAACGGTAGTTACAATAAGCGCCATTGCGTGAGTCTTAGTTTTTAGTTTATTAGTTTTTTGAGAGAATTCAAATGTTACAGCCCCATACTATATGTAACTGAGAGGAATATTCTGACATATAAGTACGAGTAAAGCCAAGTAACAGTTATGCAACCTACCTGTCGTAGGTATTTGTTTCTCTTTCTGCTTATATGCAGTGCGAATGCCGGCTGTGGAATATTCTAAATAAAGAGTAGCTGCTTATGTTGGGCCGAAATTCTCGGACAGGTAAATCTTAATTTTTGACGGATCATCTTTTTCACATTAAACATTTTTTTATCTACCCCCCCCCTTTTCTACAATGACGTCATCATATTTTTTTAATATAACAACCCCTACTTTTTCTTGCAAATTCTGGTTTTCCTGGAAATTCTACATACTACTGCATGTCTATTTTGATATTTAATTGTTATTTGACAAAATTATGACCATTTAAAGTTTACAAGATTTACCGTCCAACGTTAATGTACAAATTTCCATTCGTAGTCGTACTATATCCCGATCATGAGGAACTCAACATTCCTAATAATAGTTTATGGTACCAGCAAGATGGAGCACCTCCTCATTATAGTGTTGCTGTTCAGGAATATTAAATACAGTGTTTCCAGATCGATGGATTGGGAGGCGTGGGGCACTTGAGTGGACAGTACGATCACGTGATCTTACACGTTTGAATTTTTTTATAGGGTTACCTGAAGGGTAAGGTGTATGCTAACCGACTAAATTCTATTAATACCTTGTGTGTATTTGTGTTTTTTTAGGTTTGAAATTAATTCATTGTTTTTTCTTTGAGTGCTGGTAGTGGGATCTTTGTCTACTAGTTTGTACGTATTTTGGTCTTTGAGTAGTTCTTCTAGTTTGTTGTTATATTCATCTTTTTTTATTGCTACAGTGACATTGCCTTTATCAGCTTTGGTAATGATTATGTTGTTTCAAGAATTTCTTTGTTTTTAAAATTGTTTTATTTAAAGCTTTATTATGTTTTTGTTGGTTATTAGTAAAATTAGTTACTATATTAGTAGCACAAGCTCTGTATTCATTTTTTTTGTCTGCGTTACATTGATCAATTACATCCTCCAGGTCCGCTAACAACTTTCCTATGTGAATATCGTTATTATTTGGTTAAACACTAAATTTGGGGCCCAGAGATAACAAATCTTTTACATCTTGGGGAAAGTCAACATTTGTACAGTTATGGAACCATTTCTCATTATTATGAAAAAAGTTTTCTTTGACAATGTTGTTTGAGAGTTCATTGAATTTTTTGATGTTATTCTTTTTAATTTTAATGAAGAGTTTTTGATAACACTTATCAGTTCTTTTTTGGTAATTTGAAATAATGATCAATGTAACGCAGACAAAAAAAATGAATACAGAGCTTGTGCTACTAATATAGTAACTAATTTTACTAATAACCAACAAAAACATAATAAAGCTTTAAATAAAACGATTTTAAAAACAAAGAAATTCTTGAAACAACATAATCATTACCAAAGCTGATAAAGGCAATGTCACTGTAGCAATAAAAAAAGATGAATATAACAACAAACTAGAAGAACTACTCAAAGACCAAAATACGTACAAACTAGTAGACAAAGATCCCACTACCAGCACTCAAAGAAAAAACAATGAATTAATTTCAAACCTAAAAAAAACACAAATACATCGACGAAGCTACAGCAAAAAAGCTGACTATATATAACTCAATACCAGCGAAACTCTATGCTATTCCTAAAATACACAAACAAGGTACACCACTTCGACCAATTGTATCTACAATCAACTCACCAACTTATAATCTATCTAAATTTGTTTCAGACATATTAATCAAATCCTTTAATAATAAAACTGAATATAACATAAAAGACACATTTGATTTTGCGAAGAAAATGAACGATTACCAACTACCTAAAAACTATGTAAATGTTTCATTGGATGTAACTCAATTATTCACCAACATCCCTCTAGACCTAACAATAAAGGTTATTGAAGAAAATTGGAATATAATACAAATTCACACTAACATCTCAAAAGAATATCATTATAATAAGATTCATCTTTAACCATACATACTTTGTAAGTAATAATAAACATGTAAAACAGATATTTGGTGCTCCAATGGGGTCACCATTAAGCCCCGTATTAGCACTTATTATCATGGATTATACCCTAGATAACTGTCTAGCTCAATTATCGTTTAGTGTACCCTTCATCGTCAAATTTGTAGATGATATCCTCGTAGCCATACCAGAAAACAAAGTTCAAGAACTATTAAACACTTTTAACTCGTTTAACCCACATATTCAATTTACTATTGAAGAGGAAAAAAATAAATCTATACCATTTCTAGACACTATCGTAATCAGAAATGAATCGAACAAAATAATGTTGGACTGGTACCAAAAACCTACAAATTCAGGTCGCTACCTGAATTTCCACTCCAATCAATCAATAACACAAAAAAAGAACACAGTATTAGGTATGAAAAACAGAATACAAAAAATAGTTCATCCTACAAATTTAAACAAAAATTTAAACATTCTCTTAAATATGTTCAAAAATAATGGTTACCCGAATAAACTTCTAAACATATGGATTTTCAACACACCATGCAAAATAGATTTAAATAAAACTAATCAAAACAATAATATTAAAAAATATAAAAAATTTCCATTTATTAAACAAATTACTCCAAAACTTAAACAACTAATAAATAAAGAAAATATTATTATAGCTAGTTATTGTAGTCACAACTTAAATAATCTCTTTACTAAATTAAAGGATAAAACTGAAAAAGACAGATTATCAGGATTAGTTTACTTAATACCATGTAATGATTGTAATGGTGTATATGTGGGACAAACTAAACATTGGTTATGCAATAGGGTAAAACAACACAAATTAGATATAAAAAATAATAAAAATAATACAGCTCTGTCATCACATACAAAAGATACCCTACACAATTTCAATTTTAATAACGTAAAAATTCTTGAAATGGAACAAAACCTCAATAAAAGGAGATTTTTAGAGATGTATCATATTAATAAAAACAAGGATTCAATTAATTTCAACACAGATACCCAAAATTTAAATATAATTTACTCTTACTTAATTGCAAAACCAACGATGGTAGGCAACACATATAACACCAAAAAATAAGTTCTACGTGATAGATATTATTAACAATCCTTAAATTTTTACTCGTAGTGTATATATTTTAAATTTTACAAATTGGCCAACGTGCAACTTTATATGTCAAAATAATTAAAAGCGCAATTGTTCATGTCTTTATAAATTTTACAATTGGAATAATAACAGTTTTAAAATCTCAAAACCAAATTGTAATCGTCATTATTAACGTTTTAACTATGTGCTGTATGCATCAAAATCTATGTATTTCAACAAATCATGTTTTCTGACTTTTAATTTCCACATTTGTAAGTATATTTCAAAAAAATAACCTAAAATAATTAATCATACTTAATGATGAAATATAATATAAATACAAAGATTAGTTAAAGTTTCACAAGTTTTATTAATATCTTAACCTGACAATATTGTTTCGACACTTTGTGTCATTATCAAAGGTAGATAAGATTGATAAACAAACACGTTGCTAAGGATAAATACATACAGAAAATAGGTAACTAGATACAATACATAACAAAAACTAAATATCTAACACTTCTAATAAAGGAGAATTACTAAGCTCAGTTTGTTCATTCATTAAAGGTACTGTGCGTTTATGTCTGTATATTTCAAAAGCTTCTAAAATGTCTAATTTGTGTTTGTTGTTGCAAAAATGTAAGAATTTAATGTTGTTTTGAGGTGTCATTGGGTGGTTCTGTTCCAAAATGTGTTTGGCATAATAAGTAAGGCTGGAGACAGTAAACGCAATCATACTTAACATTGCAAAATAAATTTTTTATAGCATGTGCAAGAAGAAGCCATACAAATAGATGGCGAAAATTCCACAAATGAAATAAAGAAAAATTAATAAATTCGTTTGTTTCTTTTTGACCACACACCCAATAAAGTGAAAACTATTTCATCGTTTCTCCTTATCTCATCAAATTCCTTCAGTACATCTTCAAATTTGTCCGTTCTTAATTGCAACTCTACAACACTCCTACCATCAAGGTTTTGTTTCACCTGCAAAATATTCTCAATTTAATTTTTAATTTTATACACATTTACAAATTAAAAATTGACATTATCCATAGTTTTAACCTCTACTTTTTAACCGAACACAAAGAGAGCAAATCTGCAATCAAAATTATCAACTAATCAGGTAAAGAAATAGAAATTCTATCTGTCTAATTGTAATAGATTAGTACCACAAATCGTGCAGATAATAGTATCGAGTATATCTTAATGGCTCAAATAAAATGAACCAATCAACAAATAGGGAAATTAAAATAAAAGTAACATTCAATGGTGTAAAATTTCAAATAAATCCGATATTAAATATTCATAGGCCAAATACCACCCCTTAAATAGTATATGTAATCAAAATAGTTCCCAAATCACACAGAAGTATTGTCTAGTAAAATTGTTAGTGCTCTTGTACAAATATTAATTTGAACGATTGGAACACTCTCTTTGCAAGCTCAAACCTTCTCCTGTTTTCCGTCGACCATCGAATTGTTTCTACTACTTACACTTAAAATAGCTTGCTTAAAATCGTCTTCTGGAAAATCTGGCGAATCTGACCATAAATTTTTACGTTTTCTATTAAATCAATGGGCTGTATTTGGATAGATGTTTTGATTAAGGTTCAGGTACAGAATACAAGTGGGAGAATTCTGTTAATAGACTTCAATTTACAAGCTAGAAATTGACATTATTTATTTTATTTTTAACATCAACAAGCTTTGTTACTAGGATAACACAAATAAAAATCCCCTTATGATTGTCCAAGAACACAGGAAATTGTGTAATAACCTGTCGACCCTTCTTAAAAGTTAGTATTTATTTAAATTTAAACTTAATTCTATCATTATTTACAATCAATTCATCTTAAGACTTCAGTAAAACATTAACGTTCAGTAAACGAAATAATGTTACTAGTGCGAGTTCGGCAAGTGCCTTTTTAAGATTACCACTTTGAGAACATTTGTAGTTACATAAATTACACTCAAAGGATTCTCACTAGTATGAGTACGATTGTGCGCTTTAAGATTACCACTGGCTGAACATTTGCACTAACATCCCGCTGACAGAACTTCTCAAAGGGTATGTATGAACCACACCTACTAGACAAATAAATTACATTAAAATGGTTTCTCACCAGTGTAAAATTGCATGTGTTTTATTTTTAGCTACATAAAGTACACTCAAATGATTTCTCACAGTATGAGTTCGAATGTGCACTTTAAGTTCATCACTAGCTGAACATTTATAGTCGCATAAATTACATTTAAATGGTTTCGTATCAGTATGAGTTTGCATGTGTCTTTTAAGATTACTACTATCTGAGCATTTGTAGCCACACAAATTACATTCAAGAAAACATTCAAATGGTTTCTCACCAGTACGGGTTCTAATGTGGGCTTTAAGATCACTATTTGAGCATTTGTAGTCGCACGAATTACACCCAAATGGCTTCTCACCAGTGTGAGTTTGCATGTGTATTGTTAGGTGACTACTAGTCAGGCATCTGAAATCACAAAAATTACATTTAAATGGCTTCTCACCAGTGTGAGTTCGCATGTGCATTTTAAGAGTAAAACTTCGAGAACATTTGTAGTCACACAAATTACACTTAAATGGTTGCTCACCAGTGTGAGTTCGCATGTGTCTTTTAAGATCACCACTACATGAGCATTTATAGTTACGTAAATTACACTCAAATGGTTTCTCACCAGCATGAGTTCGAATGTGTGCTTTGAGATAACCACTATTTGAGCATTTGTAGTCACACAAATTACACTCAAATGGCTTCTCACCAGTGTGAGTTTGTATGTGTGTTCTAAGACTGCAATGTTGAGAACATTTGTAGTCACATAAATTACAATGATATGGTTTCTCACCAGTGTGAGTTCGCATATGTGATTTAAGTCCACCAGTGGTTGAACACCTATAGTCACACAAATTACACTTAAATGGTTTCTCACCAGTGTGAGTTCGCATGTGTCTTTTAACATCACCACTTTTTGCACATTTGTAGTCACACATATTACACTGATATGGTTTCTCACCAGTGTGAGTTCGCATGTGTCTTTTAAGTTCAGCATTATTTGAGCATTTGTAGTAACATAAATCACACTCAACTGGTTTCTCACCAGTGTGAGTTCGCATGTGCGCTTTAAGATTACTACTTCGAGAGCATTTGTATGCACATAAATTACACTCAAATCGTTTCTCACCGGTGTGAGTTAGCATATGTGATTTAAGTCCACCAGTGGTTGAACACCTATAGTCACACAAATTACACTCAAATGGTTTGTCACCGGTGTGAGTTTGCATGTGCGATTTAAGTTCACTAATCACTAAAAATTTGTGATTACACAAATTACACTGATATGGTTTCTCACCAGTGTGAGTTTGCATGTGTCTTTTAAGAGCAACATTATTTGTGCATTTGTGGTCACATAAATCACACTTAAATGGTTTCTCACCAGTGTGAGTTCGCATGTGTGTTTTAAGATTACCATTTCGAGAGCATTTGTACTCGCATAAATTACACTCAAATGGTTTTTTGCCAGTATGAGTATGAATGTGCGCTTTAAGACTCTCAGTAGATGAACATTTGTGGTCACACAAATTACACTCAAATGGTTTCTCACCAGTGTGAATTCGCATGTGCCTTTTAAGATGACTACGTTGAGAACATTTGTAGTCACATAAATTACACACAAATGGTTTTTCGCCAGTATGAGTACGAATGTGCGCTTTAAGACCACTTCTAGCTGAACATTTGTAGTCACAGAAATTACACTGAAATGGTTTCTCACGAATGTGAGTTCGCATATGTGATTTAAGTGCACCAGTGTGATTTCGCATATGTGATTTCAGAGCACTAGTGGTTGCACATTTATAGTCACACAAATTACACTCAAATGGTTTCTCACCAGTGTGAGTTCGCATGTGCTTTTTAAGATCACCACAATTTGAGCATTTGTGGTCACATAAATTACACTCAAATGGCTTCTCACCAGTGTGAATTCGCATGTGCATTTTAAGAGTACCATTTCGAGAAGATTTGTAGTCACATAAATTACACTCAAATGGTTTGTCCCCAGTATGAATTCGAAGGTGCGCTTTAAAATTACCTCTAGCTGAACATTTGTAGTCACACGAATTACACTGAAATGGTTTCTCACCACTATGACTTAACTTGTGTCTTTTTTTACTGTCACTAATGGCTTGTGTGGGTTCTTGTGGAGCACTGGAGTTATGGGACACATTTTCGACTACCTTAGAACAAGCGTCAATTTCATCCATGGTATTAGAATCTTTCATTGTTTGTGGATCGATTTTGATCTCCAATTCTTCTTTGATTATTGTTAGTTCATCGTCATCCATTGTATCGTTATTTAAGGAATTATTGCAATCTGCAGCAAAAAATAACAGCACAAAGATTGACCTTTTAGTTTTACCTATACCTAACTTATAGCTATAAGGTATACGCTTTCTGAATTTAATACCATAGATGTTAATTTTTTTATACCTAGTATAACATTATTAGATTGAGAATATAATTCACGTGTCACATGGTACATTTTTTATTAATTTCATTGGTGAAAGTACAAAAACAAACTCGCAGAATAGGCTATCAAATCGATGATAATTCTATCACCGCATGTTGACTGTCACCTGTTTTTAATAAATAAAATTGTTTACTGTCAAAGTGACAGAAAGTTTCAGTGTTTATTTTCTTTCAACGTTCATTATATTCTCTCACCAAATATAACACGTGTTATGATTAATCAACGATGATACCACTCGTTAAAACCTTTAGAAAATTTAACTCGTGCTTCGCACTGGGTCAATTTTCGTCGGTTTTAACTCGGGCTATCACCGATGATAATCATAACACTAGTTATATTATCCCCGAATATACTGGGTGCCCAAAAATGATTTTCATCTAGTTGCCTGTGAATTTCCCATTTAAAATAAAAATTGCCGCTAATTGTTGTTACATAACCTCAAAATGATAACTGACATTTGATTGACAGATCAAATTAGTTCAAACTTAAAGAATAGAGCGGCACAGAAAAATTAACATAAAAAAAATTTCAAAGGTAACTAGATGAAAATCATTTTTGGGCACGTCGTATTTAGATTGAAGAAGTGAGTACAGTCTTAAACTCAATGTTATGACTATCAGTAGGTAATCAACAAGTATGATTTACAAGCAAGTTACGTTTAATAATGTACCTACATACAATACTGCATATAATATATCGTATATTTTCAAACAGGTACGATTGGAAAATAGTACCAAATAGTACTCCAAATAGTTTTGGTTAAATATCTTTATAATACTATACATAATTGTTTGCTCAAATCGTATCAAATGTATTTGAATACTGATTTAAAAGACAATTATAACAAACTAATTGTAAATCCACCGTAAAGGATTGATGAATTTTTTGTTACAAGTTCATAATCAACTTCAATGCTTTTTAAGATTATTATCATTAGAGTTTTAAGTAATATAGTATTTACATTATTAGCAAGGTAAATCTGTTTTTACTGGCGATAGAAGGAAATGATTCTACAACTTGTAAAACTTTTACAGTGTAAAAAATATAAAAGTATAATTTTTCTGAGCACGAAATAAATTAATATTATTAACAAATTACCAATTAAACGAATCAATATTAGCGTTTAAAGATGTAATAGATCAAAATTTTTAACAAATAATAATAACTTACAAGGCGAATAGGTGTTTATTCAGTCCAAAAATCTGACAACAACTGTTGCATTACTCATTAAACAGTTAATCAAAGCAAACAATAATAATAAAAGGACACAAAAGATTTTAGTCAGATTACGCACCGATATTTTGAAGTAAAATACGTTGTTTACAGAAATAGTTACAAAGGGCACAAATTTATGACATAACAAGGAACAAGCGTCTGTGGCAGTCTGGCAGTGCTACCAATGTTGATAATTAGATTTATCCACAGGGTGGTTCCGAATTATCTTTGGAAACATAATCAATAATGAAACATTCTAATACACACAAAAAAATCTACTTATTTATACTTATTTTAAACGTTTTCATGGCTTTGTCATTTCCCTAATCTAGTCATTAACCCGGACAAGTCGATTACAGAAACTACCTAGATAGACATTATACGCTGTTAATGCAGCAGTTTTGAAAAATGAATGATTTCAACAAAAAAAAAGGGTTTTACACGCGGTTGCTATGTCTTGGTGTGTAAGCGAAAATAAAAGAATTCATTTCTATTCGTTTTTTTTTAATTTCGTTTTCTAGAAAAAAATTTACTCGATACCAAGTTCTTACAATTAAGGAAATTAGGATTTCAAAAAAGGCGAAATTCCCTGTACGTATTCGGTTCGATACAAAAATGACTAGTACACTGTACTCTCCTAAGAATTAAGTTGCCAATACGAGACTTTCATCCGAATGTCACCAAGAATAACAATATCGGCTGATGGATTTTGTAGAAGATATGCTAAGGTAGAAGATGACTGGAGCTCAATCGCGTCCGGCTCTCAATGATTTTTTCCTAGAAAAAAAAGTAAAAAACCGTTAGAGCGCGTGGTTTACTCCCATTATCTCTTTGGGCTCATCACCTACAGGCAGTGGCGTAGGGGGTTATTTAACAGCTCGCAAGAAAGACCTATGCAAAAATTCAAGGACTTACCTCCACTTTTCGCTATTTTTTCTAATTTGACTGAGCTATGTGTAATATTTTTTAATATTTATGTGACAATTAAAACCAACATTTCCACAATATTTTTATAATATTAAAAAAAGTGCAATATTAATGCAATATTGCACGCTCATTTTTAATTTATCAAAACATTACAAAATATCTCATTAACATACTTCAACAATGGGCGTGTAGACGTTTTCTTTTTTCATAGTGCCACTTATTTTACTAAGTGAAGTGAAATAGAAAGCATTTAACATATAGTTAAAACTTAAGTCATATTACTTACTTATATTTAATGTTTTTAAACCTTTTTATTTAGAAATTCAGTTTTGGTTCACTTTTATCTTCTTAATATAAATAACTAGGGTTTTTAAACATATTTACTGATAAAATTCTATAAAACTACTAACCTGAAGATGACTGTACGGCATTCGGGCTACTATTGTTAGGGTGTTATTAAATTTAGAAATACCTACCTGCTTATGGGGGCTATAGAAACAGCTTGTGAATTTCGGTTTATTCGATTTATAAATTATTTGAAAAGTTTTTTTTTTAAATCTAACGTAGCACAAGCGATTGTACATCAACCAATATTATAATAAAATAGCGAACGTGCTTTCAAATCAGTTTTTAAATCATCTAAGTCAATCTTAGCTATTTTGGACAATAGGACTTTATTCTTATTTAAAAAGAAAATTTGAATTGAAAGTAGAGTTCTGTTCAAGATAGTACCTACAAAAATTAATTTGAAAGGGCGTCCGCTATTTTATTATAAATTTGTTAATATACAATCGCTTGTGCAACGTTAGATTTCAAAGAAAAACTCAAATAATTTATAAATCGAATAAAGCGAAATTCACGAGCTTTCCCTAGCCCGATCTTTACTACATATTATATAGTTTCTCGTAAATACATTATCTTTTTACAAATCTCATTTATTGCTTTAATTATGCTTTTGGTATGGAGAGTTATGGAACGAACTTTAGTTTTAGAAGTTTTATTGTGTCTGTTTGTATACTTTTTAATAAACATTGTCTTAACTTATAAACCTGTTATTTAATTATACAAAACCTTCGACAATTATCTTTAACAACAAAATAAACATTTTGTAGATAATATAAGCAAATACAACTCGTTTTCTGCAATATACATCTATTTCTAATGGCAGTAGATTATTTATTGTGCGTCATTTCACCGTGTAGTGTAAACTAATTTTTGTGCGTAGTGTTCACTGTAGTGTAAACGGGAATGCCCGCATGTGGACATCGGCGCTTAGACAGAGCATCGACACTCCGACACCCCGGTTGTATTGGTAGAAACGACGATATGAAGATTTTTTTTAAATGCTCATATTTCTCTTATTTTGCAAGATGAAAAGTGCGGTTTTTAATGCGAATTTATTGGTGCGTCCCAATAACAACTGGCTAAACATAGCCAGTCTCTATAGATTTATAGTTTGCATGATTACTTCATAACCCAAGGGTCGTAGGTTCGATCTCCTGATAGTCTGTCATAACTATGAAAATTGGTTTTTCTCGTCTTCTCTATTAATGGATGTTGTCGAAGACTATCTTATAAGAATTGACGGTTATTACAAACTTATGCGGAAAGGGCACCGAACAAAACAAAATGATCAGTGCCGGTCTTAGCCCTCTTGGCGCCCTCGAGCAGAGTGCTTAAGAGCGCCCTTATTAACTTTAAAATGTTACTGTTATTGAATGATTTTAATGATTTTACTAATTTCGGCGCCCCAAACAGCCTAGAGCCCTCGGGCGGCGCCCGACCTCGCACCCCCCTAAGGCCGGCACTGAAAATGATGACTAACTATATCATATTTTAATTAGCTGCTTCATAACTTCAGGGGGTCTTTAACTAACATTTAACCCTTCGATAACCTTTTTTATCGGCAAATACTTATATTTACAGCTTTACAACCGCATGCAATTATCACAGACATTTCACGACAAACCGTTTAATTCATGCCCCGTATCTAAATTCTTTAATTAGGTATACTACTTGCAATACAATTACACTCATGCTTTTCGCTAAATAATAGCAAATAATAGTCACAATTTTTATGTTCCGTTAATTTTATTTGCATTATGTCAAACGTAAAATTTAAATATATCTATGATGTACTTACGCCGCCATCCGGCAGATGGCGCGTGCGTCAAGTGAATCAGATGTGTCAATAGCGTATTATACATAGATATTCATATAAAGGGTGGGATTAAAGTGTGGAATATTAAGAAAAAAGCGAACTCAACCGGTTTTCTTAAAAACGCTGAAACACGTCGATTTTGTTTTTAAAAATACACATTAATATGTGCGATTCACCTCCCGACTTCATTTGTTTTTAAGTTATGACGTCATCACAAAAAAATTTAAATGACACCATAGATTTTTTATAGTGGAATCCGATAGTGATTTTAATTCCCGTTATGATCATGTAAATAAATCATACGGTTGCATAACAAAAATTCGACCTAAACTTTATAAATGTTTGTTAGTTATGACGTCATCACAAAAAATTTAAATGACAATATAGATTTTTTATAGTGGAATCCGATAGTGATTTTAATTCCCTTTATGATCATGTAAATAAATCATACGGTTGCATAACAAAAATTCTTAGAAAAATCGACCTAAACTTTCTAAATGTTTGTTAGTTATGACGTCATCACAAAAGATTTAAATGACAATATAGATTTTTAGTAGTGGAATCCGATAGTGATTTCTCTTCCCTTTATGACCAGGCAAATAAATCATAAGGTTGCATAACAAAAATTCTGAGAAAAATCGATCTGAACATTTAATGTTATTGATATTATGGTATCAATATATCAGATCGATTTTTCTCAGAATGTTTGTTATGCAACCTTATGATTTATTTGCATGATCATAAAGGGAAGAAACATCACTATCGGATTCCACTATAAAAATCTATATTGTCATTTAAGGTTTTTTGTGATGACGTCATAACTTAGAAAAAATGAAAGTCGGGAGGTGAATCGCACATATTAATGTGTATTTTTAAAAAACAAAATCGACGTGTTTCAGCGAGTTAACATTTGTTCATTATCCAAGCGAAGTGCGACCTCATTATAACTATATGCGAGCTAAACGCTTCGAGCGGGGCGCCCACAATTGCAGGCGCTATCAAACCCACGGCCACATGTGTGCATAGCAAGCATCTGGAGTACGCAGAACTCTATAAAGAAGTCACGTAGACCACAGCAGCTGCAATACGCAGAACTCAATAAGGAAGTCACGTAGGCCACAGCAGCTGCAGTACTCAGAACGTTAATAAGGAAGTCGCGTAGGCACACGGCCACGATTTCACACCCACAAAAGGAGTATATAAAGACCAGCACTTTATGGGACAGTTCAGTCTGATCTACCCAAAAGATTCGCCGACAAACTTACTGAAGATAAAGTGGTCGATCTCCAACCACCACCCAAACCAAACCAGAAGATAACGAATAAAACTCTGTCTCTAGGATTGGTTTACCTAGGTAAAGTAAAGACAGAAAGATATCAACCGTATGCTGACTGTATGTTTATCGAAACGAATAAGGTATGAACTGTAACAGGTAGTCTATTCAATGAACATCGCCTAATACTTTTTTCTGATTCTTCTTCTAGCCTATGGATTCGCAGTTAGAAACACGGGCCTGCTAAATGCCTGCAATTCACCTACCCTATCAATAAGTCGTACAGTGCATACATTTAATATTATTATTAAAATTTTATAAATAAAACGATAAAACAAGTTTATAGTTTTTCATTTATTGGCGTATAGGTAGATATTTTCAAGTTTTAATTCGTTTTCATTAATTAGTAGACGTAACAAGACATTAGTTTTACCACAAGAAGAAGAAGGTACACTCAAAATTGCTCTACAGGAAACAGGTAAAAGTTTACATTGCTTCGTATCACCATCGGAATATTATCGAGAAACATGATCGTCTAAGTTAAATATATTTAGCGACTTCTTTTGCTTAATAATTTTCATTATGGTATATGTATATGTCTAGTCACAGTCTCAGCAAACGTATTGTATTCTATCAACGAATCATGTAAAATTAAGCAGTATGGTTTAGTTGAATCAGAAAGTGAATTGACCGATTCAAGCTCTAATCTAATGTCTACAGTAGAATCCTTAAAACTCTCTACCTGCCTTTAACAATCAATTACAAAAACTGGATGAGCTTCTGGCGTATAGGTAGATATTTTCAAATTTTAATTCGTTTTCATTAATTAGTAGACCTAACAAGGCATTAGTTTTACCACAAGAAGAAGGTACACTCAAAATTGCTCTACAGGAAACAGATAAAAGCTTACAATGCTTCTTATCACCATCGGAATATTATCGAGAAACATGATCGTCTAAGTTAAATATATTTAGCGACTTCTTTTGCTTAATAATTTTCATTATGGTATATGTATATGTCTAGTCACAGTTTCAGCAAACGCATTGTATTCTATCAACGAATCATGTAAAATTATGTAGTATGGATTAGTTGTATCAGAAAGTGGGTTGACCGACTCATATAATAGTTATTATTATTTTGAGTTTCATAAGAGGGTTTATTGTAATACGAGAGCTTACAATAAGCCCTATAAAACAAATATAATATACTATTTCTACCTTTGCGTCATTAATATTATAGAAATCTGTTAAGTTTGGCTGCTCGAAGTGTCTCATTACATTCTAGTGATTTTTGCGTGTGATTTGGTAACGCTGTCAAATGACATTTGACGTTTTGTTATTAAACTGGTGAAATTTAAATGTGGCTATTCGCAGTATAAAACAGATGTTACTAATCTTGCAAAATAAATTAAAGTTCTATTTTGCATGTAATTTATAAATAATTTGGGATAGGTACTGCTAAAGCATGATTAGTTTATAGAGTTAAATTTTATTAATTTACATGAAGGCCTGCCATGTAAAGGCCAGGCCCCAGGTTTATGGACGGCTCCATAGAGCGCGGCCAGTTTTAAACATCCAGGCGCTCAATTGGCTTTTTCCTGGGTGAGTCATGGCCATTCTAGGGGGGGCGGTCCCACCCTGGGCCCCCCTAGTTACGCCTATGCGTTTGACGAAATTTATTGTTACTTGATCGTTTGTTGTTTCAACTTATTTTATGAAATAAATATAAATATTTAAACAGAAGGACGCAAAACAAGCATCTATTATTTCATCTTACGTATACGAGGATGTAAGTTATGTAGTCGACGATCATATTTTAAGCATAAAAACTGATTTTGGATAACGAAAAGGTGACAGGAAGAATGATGAGGATAAATAGATACAGTTTTCACACTATCACTTCGGTATCTTTTCATGACTACAGCAATACTGCATCCTCTTGCGTATATGTCTTTGTAAAAGGAATGAACAATTAATCAACATGCTCTAGTTGATGAAAAAACCTATTTTAAGCAATAAAGCTAACAATACAATAAAAACGCTCTTTGACTGTTATGCCACTTGTATTGTAATCCGTTCCGATTATAATACTTGATACTTTTAGGAGAAGAAGTTTATGAGGCGTACATTTACTGTAGTACGTAGCAGTACTTCACATTGTTCTTCTGGAAGAAATAGAATAGACGATTATACAAATTATTAACTACACTGCTTAATAATGATTCCTCCATTTTTGGATATATCACAGTTTAATGACTTTTCCAAAATTGCCACTATTTTACACATATATGCATATGAAGGTAATTAATTAGAAAAAGGTATGAAACCTTTATGTTAACATTACTCGTTTTACTTTTTGTATCTATTCTTATTGTACGTATGATTTCAAATCTTTCTTTGGTGAAGTCTCCTGTTACCATAAAATCTTGTAATGCTATAAAAACTTCATTTCACTTCACATACCCAGGAGAGTTATTTCTACTGAAGAAATCTGCAGTTACTTTTTCTTTCCCCGCTTTATGCCGAACATCAAAAATAAATTCTTGTAATACCAAAGTCTATTTGCACAACCGATTAAGAAATTCTTCTTTTTCAAAAAAAATATAATTCAAAATTGCAAGTTTATAAAAAGTTGTCTGTACAAACCAACATATACCACAAAAATATTTGGCCCAACTAAAAAACTTAGGTCTTCCGTAAGACGCCTAAAGTTTATAATTTTCTTCAAAAAATGTTTTCTGATAGCCCCTGATTTTTTTATTTTTTCACCTTGGACGTGGAGTCTCAAAATCATATATAGAATGTTGTTAGTAGTACAAACAGGAACAGAAGCCTTTTTCCATAACTCTTCAAGCTTTAAAGCCAATCGCATAGCTATTACTTTTCTGCTGACTGATGACACCCATCTGATTTCAACTGCTTTCGAACCCACTCAAAATACTTCAAAACATCTATTTTAGTTGGCACTACACTAAAATCACTTATATCTTTGGGTTGACCGATAATCGGCATTTAAAAATATAAATAGGGTAATATAAATAATTACCCTAAATACAATTTAGTAATGCTACAACTCAATAATAGTTTTGATCAAGAACATGCAATATGGCTTAAATAAAAAAGTAAACTCACGGGCCCTGTAACTGGGATGTTTGATACAACAACTGGCACTTAATCTGGCATTAATCTTTACTGGCAATATAACTTTCCCATGTTCAGCGAAGTTCTAGTAGGGTTGGACAGTATAAGATTAGTTTATTTTGTTGTCTTTAAATAGTAGTAAAAAGAGTTGCTATTTAGGTACACATCATCATTTAAGAGCTGCCGCTGCAAGAATAAGAAAATATAACAAATATTGAACGACTTTGGCAATGCAATTTTGTGTGTTATTAATTTTCTTTGTAGTAATTAATTTACATATAAAACTGCATAGGTTGCGTACAAAGTGAATATTAATAGTATTTTCGGATAATTCTGGAGACCGTTGTGTTCTCGATCATAAAAAAATGCGTGAACTTTATAAACTGTAGCATTAGCTGCTACTAAACGAAAATAAGTCTATGTAGTTTTACAAGCATGTCATTTAATTTGTTTACATCAAAGCAGAACCAAATACTTGTTCAGTGTTGTAATACTATTTTATTGCACTTCTTCTGTACTTCTACACTTCTCAGCTCTCGCTTTTGTTAGTGAGCTGTACGTTGTAGTGATACGGTCGACATCGTAAGGTCAAGTTATTTTTGGTGATTATTTTTAGATTATTATAAGAGGCGAAACTTCGCGCGGATCTTTCGCTACCAGTTTCAGTGACCTCGGAACGCTTGGCCCTTTAAATTGGAAGTGCACAAATGCGCGCCAAATTCAAATATTTACCACGCCTAAACTCAACCAGCTAACCTCCAGATTTGTTAATTTCGTACGTATATATTGTACTGTACAAGTAATATTTAACCTTGTGCCACGTTGGGCCTCATTAATTAGGTAATGTAGTAATGTTATTTTGTTCAAATATTAGATAATTTATTTAATTATAAAAGGTATATTTCTATTATGAAATTAACAAAATTTATTCTATGAAAAGCCGGGGTTCTACCTTTTCATGAATGAATGCAATTTCATTAGTTATTATGGGTTTGTGTATTACAATATTAGTTCCCTCTATTTTGACTAATAATCAATATCAACATTAAAATTTATCATCTAACCTCAATTTTTTTATATATCTGACAGGTAAGTCAAATTTTATATGACAGGTAAGTCAAATTTTATTCTTTATGAATTTTATTTAAATTATAATTTATTTTCAGAAAAGATTTTATATATGGAATTTGCAACTTGCCTTACAAGCTTTTATCCAAAGGTAAAAACTATCTACCGCTTCAAAAAAAAACAAATCTATTGTAAGTAACATTGTTTTGGTAAATTTTACTATGTAGTCATGTGCTTTTTATTTTCTTTCTTTTAAAACTTAGTAAACACTTTTGCTCTGCTATTAACACTCACTAATATCACTGGAGATGTTATTTATACCTAAAACTCCTTTTCTTTACTTCTAACTTTTATATTCCAGGAACCTCTTCTTTATATTAATGGTACTCTTAATATCTCCTGTAGTAACGTTTGATGGACAAAACCACCTTTACTTCCCAAATGCTATCACCACCATGCACTCTACAACAAATAAATAAAACGGGACCACTTTATGGGTAAGTTGGTTTATTTTTCTTCTCAATTCGGTTTATGGTAAATCTCTTAATCTTGTACACATGTCATAATTATTCTATATATATTCCACACGTTTTTTATCTATAGTACAATTGATAAATTAATTGATTATAATTTTTTCTATTAGAGGAAAAATTTTTCTCCTGTCCAAAAAAATAACACCACCTTCAATTATTTTATTTATTTTTTTCTAGCTTGCTGCAAACTCAATGAAAACCATGAAACAACGTTCATAAAGAAAACATCTACATGACCCTTCATCAACAACGATTATGTCTGAATGTTTAATATTATAATTTATAATAACCTGTCTTATAAAATAATACCCCTTCTTTTTATTTTGTTAAATTTTAATGTATCCTTTAGTTTTTTATTATATTATACCCTTAATTCTTTTATTTTATTCAAAATATCATCACAATATATATGAGCACTATATGAGGGATGATTTTAATAAAACTATAAACAAATTGTTGTCTTTATTCAATTCAATTCAATTGAATTCTTTATTGCATATAAAGTTTTACAAACATAAAAAACTTATTACAAGTGATTGGTAGATATACATATATGGTATTCTCTCACAATAAAAGAAAATATTTAATAATCAATTAATGATGACATTTCGCATGAATCACAGTTAATTATAAATATATTCTACAAACTATAAATTACACTCAATTGGTTTCTAACCAGCGCGAGTTAGCATGTATGATTTACGCCTAACACTTTGAGAATATTTGTAGTCACACAAATAACAATCAAATGGTTTCTGATGATGGTTTAAATAAATAAAATGATAAATTGCTTTTACTGTCTCCAGCCTTACTGTGTGGAACTCCATAATCATGAAATATAATCAAATTAAAAGATTAATTCAAAGTTTCACAAGTTTTATTAGTTTATCTTAACCTGACAATATTGTTTCGAATATAATGACATTTTAATGTCGAAACAATATTGTCAGGTTAAGATAAACTAATAAAACTTGTGAAACTTTGAATTAATCTTTTAATTTGATTATATTTGATAAATTGCTTGTTTAACTTGGACAATCACCAAAAAAACACACCACACATTAACTGTTTGTCGCAATATGAGTACACTTTCACAGACACACAGATGAAAGAACTATATATTGGTATATAGATACGACACTCTAACCAATTTCACAACAATTCATTTTAGTTGCGACCTAACATCGCTGAGCGCGGCAGTCGCATTAATGAACCATGGCGGGAAATTTAAAACTAGTATTCGGAATATTCCGCAAAATTGACTACTTTTCTCCATACAAAGAGTGCGTTTTCGAAACATGGTTAGTATAATACTAACAGTAATGTACGAAAACGAACAACTTCTATAGTAATGCATTGAGTTCCGTATTTAAAGTAACAAAATATGATTCGTGTTGCAGTGTTATAAAAGGTAGTAACAGATTCAATAAAAGACAACAGTACAAAATAAAGAATCATTTAGCAATAAAGTATAGCTGTATTATACAGTGTTGTACATGGACATAATATCTATAATAACACCAAACAAAGAGCGCATCTCATATTATTTAAAACTAATTACATTTTAACACCTAAAAACACGTCCGTAATAACTGTAGAAATATTTATTAACAAGTCTTTACCAGGTAATTGATGGGGTATATGTAACACTGGAATGCTGCCAACTTTCACGTTTGTCCGATTGTGACAAGCAACAAATTTCGCATCTTCCTGGAAATGTCTAGCACAAACCCTATAATACTTACGTACCAGACTGAACCCTTTTGTAAGTAACTCTGGTCTGCCAATATTTTCACACCATGTTGTGAACAGCTGCAATGCAAAAATTGTATAGTTTATGAAGTTTCATCTTTTAAGTACTTACTTCGTTTTCTTGTGGAAATACGTGTAACATAGCATCTTGTTTATAAGTGCATTGTGGTACACAGCACTTATAAGGCATTTTATTATACACCTTCGAAACTGGCGAACCGAACGTAGACTGTAAACGTAAAGGAAGGTTACACTTACACTTGACAATGTAGAAGACATATCGCTTACCGTACAACACACTAGAAACGTCAGGATTTGTGTTTTACACCAACAATCCTGCCAACCATAACCATAACACTAACCATCATGTGTTGATAATACAGAAACCTACTAATAATAAAGCCTGCATCAACGCCCCAGTGAACGTAGGTAGCAACTAAATTGAATATGAGGTAGCATACGGAGAGTGCGCACCCCGTGCACAGACAGAATCACTAATTGACTTGACAAATTTAAATGAAGGAATAAGCCTCCATCTTTGGCATTACTCTGCTCCCGTCCAATGGGATCTCAACAAATTAAAAGCGAGCCGAGAGTAACCGAGAATCGGCGATGGGACCTTTAATTTGGTAGTGATATTCTTTCTCTCTCGAAATTGAGGTTTCTTTATCAACTTTCGCCTCTTATAATAACTACTTTTTGGTTCTACTTACCAGCGGAGATAAAGAAGTATTATTAGGAGTTCCGATACTGCCGGATGCTACTGGAAAGGAGCAGTGTTTGAATCAATCGTAGAGTGGAATTTACAAGATGTAGTGAAAGCCTTATACTGTGATACAACAGCTTCAAACACTGGATGTATTAATGGGGCATGCACTCTATTAGAGCAATATTTAGAAAAAGATTTTTTATATTTGCCGTGTAGGCATCATATCTTTGAAATAATACTTAAAGGTGTTTTTGATATGAAAATGCCTCAGGCATCAGACCCTAATCGTCCCATATTCAAACGGTTTCAAGAATCATTGGTCGATTAATATAATTAATATTACATTAACATTGCATGATCATAAAGTTGAAATTCTAGAATTCGTAAGAAATGCTTTGAAGAAACAACAACCAAGACTAGAGTTGACTGAAATTTTTCTTGAACAACCATCTCACAACATCACAATTGGAGCTCCTGGGGCATATAATCATGCAAGATGGATGGTAAAAGCCATTTACTCTAAAAAATATCTTATTCTGCAATAAATTCAAACTAACAGTCAAAAAAATATCATCTATATTTTTATTGTAACTAGTTACATGTAAGCTTGGTTTAGTGCATCGCTTGCTGTCAAAGCACCAACCCATGAGTCAGGATCTGTTCAAAAGCTTATTAATTACAAAAATGTTGACTGTGTTGTATCACATATTGCTCCTGACAAAACGTTAAACCACTTGTGGTATTTAAGCATAAAAAATATTGCTGTGGCTTTCTTCGACGACGAAATATCCATTGAAATTAAGAAAGAAATGATTAAAGTTATGGAAGATGTTGAAATACCACACGACAAAGCCATTAAATGGGTTTTAATTAATAAAAATGAATCATCACTAATATTAAATAAATCAATTGCTGAATTTGTATTTTCCAGCACAAAACATTTTTTCTGCAGGTTTAAAATAAATACAGCTTTTTCAGAAAAGAATCTTGAAACTTGGACTGACGAAAATTTTAACATAGGTATTCAAATAGTTAGCACATTATAGGTTGTTAATGATTCAGCTGAATGAGGCATTAAATTAATTAGTGTATACAATATATCAACAAAAGACGAAGAATAGAAACAATATGTATTAAATTGTAACCGATTATCGTCGACACTACCCAGAGTGTAAATAGTTTCTACTGCAGAGTAATAGTTAGTCTTTTTTGTATTAGGTTATTTAAGGAAAATGATAATGTAAATATTTATATTTTGTACTTGTTATTTATATTTTTTGTATAATTTAATAAAAAAGTACTTTATGATATTGATTTTTTATTGCTAGAGGTAAATAGGTTATAATAAATCTCGTTTATTATTGGTAATAATAATTAAATTATTTATTATTAATACAATATTATTACATAAAATTGTTTTCTTAACAACTAAACTCAAAACAAGATGCAGACACAGTATATTTATCAAGTTAAATCGAGGTCACCTAATATGCACCTTATGAACATAAAGGCATAAACTGCATAAAAAGTGTGTCGCATTATTGCTATCGCAATACATTTAAATGCCTTTTTTAACAAGGATATATGGTCTTCAAGCTGATTCCTGCTTGAACATGTATAGCACGTATATTACATTACATATATTTACAACGGTTTTTCATCGCTATGATTCAACATGTGCTGTTCAAGATTGCTCTTTCGTCGACATTTACAACCACATATATTACATTCAAATCGGCATTGACCAGTATGAGTGGTCATGTGCACCTTTAGGTTACTCTTTTGTGAGCATTTATATCTACATATATTACATTCAAACGGTTTTTCATTAGTATGAGTGAGTATGTGCTGTTCAAGATTGCTCTTTCGTCGATATTTACAACCACAGATATTACATTCAAATGGACATTCACGAGTATGAGTGATCATGTGCACTTTAAGGTTACTCTTTTGTAAACATTTATATCCGCATATATTACATTTAAATGGTTTTTCATCACTATGGATAACCATGTGCTGTTTAAGATTGTTCTTTCGTGAACATTTATAATCACATATATTACATTCAAATGGCTTTTCACCACTATGAGTGCGCACGTGTTTATTAAGATTACTCTTTTGTAAGCATTTATAATCACAGATATTACATTCAAGTGGCTTTTCACCATTATGAGTAGTCATGTGCACTTTAATGCTACCCTTTTGTGAACTTTTATAATCACACATACTACATTCGAATGGCTTTTCGCCTGTATGAATGCGCATGTGCACTATAAGACTACTCTTATGTGAACTTTTATAACCACATATTTTACATTCAAATGGCTTTTCAACACTATGAGTGCACATGTGTATTTTAAGATTACTTGCATACAAGCATTTATAATCACAAATAGTACATTGAAATAGTTTTTCACCACTATGGGTAACCATGTGTCGTTTGAGACTTTGCTTATATGAACATTTATAATTACATATAATACATTTAAATGGCTTTATATGAGTTAACATGTGTTGTTTAAATTGACTCTTGTACACACATTTATAACCACATACATTACATTCAGATGGTTCTTTGCTATTATGTATTAACATGTGTTGTTCAAGATTAAACTTCCGCAAATATTTATGGCCACATATATTACATTCAAATGGCTTTTTACTGCTATGAGTGAGCATGTGTTGTTTAAGATTGCTCTTGCGCACATATTTATAGTCACATACACTGCATTTTGATGGCTTTTTGCTATTATGAGTTAACATGTGTCGTTTAATATCATGCTTATGTGAAGATTTATGACTGCATATACTACATTCAAATGGCTTTTCACCAGTATGAGTGTGCATGTGTTGTTTAAAATTACTTGCATACAAGCATTTGTAGTCACAAATATTACATTCAAATTGCTTGTTGCAATTAAATGTATTACATATAGGTTGTTTATCAATTTTATGAATAAGGATTTGTTCCTCAGAATTACTTTGCTGTGAAGGTTTATGTTGATATTTGTTAGAATCGTCGAGTTTGCTATCGGCATTCATTTGTCGGTGAGTTTCTAAATTAATGATGTTACTGAATTGTTTCTGTTCGTTCTCAGTGTGTATTTCACTCTTCATCTCAGTTTTGATGTTAATGTCTTCCATTATCTGCAATTCTATGCTTATATCCACTTCAGTTTTTATTGTAGTTGCTTTCTCATTATCCATTGTGTTTGGAAAATTATTAGAACCTGTAATCACTAAAAGTTATTTAATATAAATGTATAACCGTGTATAAGTGCTGCACCAATTATACACAACTTTATAAAAGCATTTTCGATTGAGATATTTGAAATATTTATGGGTAAAACTGCATAAGAGGTACCCGAGCATACGCATACCTACTGTGCATAACGATTATATCTAATAAACTCATGGGAATAATTCGTACACTGTTGCCAGCAGTGGCGTAGCTACGGGGGGGACATGGGAGATATATCCCCCAAGGGTCAAAAACTAAAAAAAAATAGATGAAATATTTGACGAACTGACCAAAAAACCACGGCGCCTAGATTTTGTTTTGTAATGTTTTTTGTTAAATAAAGACTAGTATTCTAAAAATATTGTTTTTTATTCAGTATTCTTTAATCAGAATGGCCAGCGAACCTGGAAACCTTGAAAACCGGGAAAAAACCAGGAATTTGCCGAATCAGGAAAAAACCGGGAAAAACCTTGAATTAGTGATCAAAGTCGGGAATTTTTTTAAGGGAAGAATAAAAAACCGAAACTAGGAATCAACTACAAACAATAACATGTAACGCATTATCATATAGTTACTAAGCAAATATTGAAAAATTTTTTTTTATATACGTCGAAATGAAGCCATTTGGACACGCATTATGCGTGTCCAAAAGAGATCTATTTGAATACTGGAAACCGTAACATTTTATTTTTTAAAGTTGAGATCACTGTTAGACAGCTGTTCTTAGAATCTCAAACTTATCTTATTTACGCAGTGAACTCATAAGTGGAATGCAACCCTCGCAAAACTAGCCGCCCGCCTTCTAAATTCTACTTTGAATTTATAATAATTTTCAACAGTACAAGAACTTTACATATAATACATGATACACCTGGAAAGTTTGAACAAGCTACTGCCGATTAATAGGCTTTGTGTGTATCAGACAAGGGTGGAAATTCCTATGTCGCGCGGAATGCGTAAAGTTAGCGAGGCTACGTGCAAACAAATGCAGAATTCTTAGTGTTGTAAACTGTCATGCTACTTACCAAAATATCCCTAACAAATCTTATTTACAATAAAGTAATTTTTTAATTATTTAATAATGAAATAACGCAAAATAGAATAAATAGTATAAGGTATCCGTTTCATAAGACGTTTTAGCGCACTTCTCCTTTAGAAAATTCTCCGCTACGGGGGTCGTTTTTTAACCTCGGACGCGTGCGCTAAAAGCGTTGCTTATGAAACGAATACTTTAATATACTATTTTGTGCAACCGTACGCGAAGTGGACACATCGCATACGCAACACAGGATGCGAAATGCAATTTCGCGGCCGTTAACTGCAAAGTAACTTAGTGCTAATATAAATATCTACCCATTTTTACGATTTTTTCTACAAAACTAAATGTCTTATTTACGTCATTTTCATAGAAACGCTGCAACTTGAAAGCCACCTTGCTTTTCAACGAATTAAATTGTTGGTTTTTAAAAGCAGCGAAATTTAAATACATATTTTTTACAGTTTTAGAAAAAATGTTGTGTATACTTTGTCCGCGAAATTCTTTAACATCCTCGAGATTTTCCTACATCGGCCGCAAACGATCTCGGCGACAATTGTTCTGTTAAAAAGAGATTTTGCGACATTGGTATACAATTACTATTTTCTTCTATTTCCGTGTTCAAATGAAGCCATTTGGACACGCATTTTGTCCAAAAAAGATTCAGGACACGAGGTTCAATACTGGAAACAATAACATTTTATTTTTAAAGTTGATATTGTTGAACAGCTGTTTTTAAAATGTCAAACTTATTTACGTAAATTTGAAAAACAAATGCAGTATTAGAATTTTCCAAGTTGCCAACTGTCCAACTATTTAACAAAGTATTCGTAACAAATTTTGTTTATAACTAAGTTATTTTTGTTTAAAACAATTACAAATTAACGCAAATAGAAAATAGTATATTAAAGAATAGTTTCATAGGACACGTTTTTAGCACACGCGTCCAAACCTACAAAGAACAAGGATACTAAAGGCCAAATAGAAAAAATAGTATAAAGTATTCGTTTCATAAGACGTTTTAGCGCGCTGGTCCTTATAAAACTCCCCGCCACTATTCGGGCCGTTTTCTAAACTTGAACGCATGTGCTAAAAGCGTGTCTTATGAAACTAATTTTTTAATATACTATTTTACACAGTTCAGTTAAATTTCTAATCGTTATTTAGTTATTTAGGCTTTTCCGACAATAAAAAAAAAGGCTTCATGTATAGTTTTATGTTCCGTTATTATTACCTATGCCAGTGGTACTTATGCGTAAATTATTGAAGGAGAAAAACGGGAAAAATTATATTTTACGACCTGGAAAACCGGGAAAAAACCTTGGATTTAAAAGTACCACTCTTGCTGGCCACGCTGTTAATATTTGGCACTTTTTTTCATACAATTTATAAAAAACATAAATAAACAGTTACTATAGGTATACGTTCAGAGCCAAGTCCGCGGATTTTCTTTTATTATTTTATATCCCTCCCCAAGGGCCAGCTCTGGCTACGCCACTGGTTGCCAGTCCTACTTTCTTTATAATAAATAAAATATTAATGTACTGTATAAATTTAATATTTTGTATATTCTTAAAGCACAAACGCAAAAATAATTTTGAAGTTATTCATTACAAAAATAGTATATTAAAGTATTAGTTTCATAAGACGCGTTTTTAGCGCACGCGTCCGAGTTTAGAAAACTCCATATCTTCTTTCGGCCTGGAAAAATGCCATTTTACCGCCTAGTTCTACAATATACTATTATTTCAGGTGGAATGACATGAAGATTGGACATTGAAACCTGCAATCATTGTTTACTGGATTTAATTTTCTTGAAGCAAATACAAAAATGTTGGAGACAGCGCAACATTTTAGTAACAGGAACACATACACAACAGAAGGCTTACAGATACTGGAAATTATTAATAAAAAAACTTTAATTTTGCAATACGGACGCCATCTACTATTCACTTGCTAGATTCATGCATAGAAATCTATAAGGTTCGGATCTCTAATTATCTTAGTTTCTCAGTTGCAGTTGGAGATGGCGCAGATGCAGATTGTTTGAAAATTACATATAACTCTAAATTTTTAAAAGTTAAATTACATTAAAGCAAATACAGAAAAATATTACGCTACATTAGAGACAGCATAACACTTTTGTAACAGAAACACATAAACAACATAAGGCTTACAGATATTAGAAATTATTTTAAATAAAAAACTTTAATTTTGCAATACGATCGCCATCTACTGTTCTAGATTCATGCATAGAAATCTATAAGGTTTGGATCTACAATTACCTTAGTTTTTCAGTTGTGATTGGAGATGGCGCAGATGCAGTTTATTTGAAAATTACATATTCTAAATTTTTAATAAATAAAAGCAAATACAGAGACGCTTTACGATATACTAGAGACAACACAACGCTTGTGTAACAGGAACATATAAGCAACTGAAGGCTTACAGATACTAGAAATTATTTTAATTAAAAATATTGATTTTGCAATATGCTTGCCATCTTCTGTTCACCTGCTAGATTCATGCATAGAAATCTATAAGGCATGGGGAAAGTTTGTATTGGTGAAAAGCGTTGCAATAGTCAAATACTTGAATCAGGAATTTGTATTAGGATATTATAAATTGAAAGATATTAGCATGAAAGAAAATGTGTATTGGTGAAAAGCCTTGCAATTGCAGAGTTGAATTCCATAAAGCTAAATAGGTTTTAAAATTCTATTATAAATAAGAATTTTATTGTGCAATGACAACTTAGAATTTCTCCCAAGAAGCCAATATTGTTTGTATTTCAGACCAACTTCAAAGCGTTTCTTTATCAAACATGTTCCTTCCAGCATAGCTTAGCTTCCAAGTTCATGTCAAGGTACTGTAGTAATTCCACTACACATCAGAAAGGCATTGAACATACAAGCAGGTTGCTAACCAACAGCTGCATTTCAGACATAAGGTAAATCCATATAAATTTATAAAATGATTAATTTCCAAATTCCAGGACCATTATCAATCTTACCATAAAAAAATTCTCTTTCCACAAAAACAAATTAATTCAATAATTAACTTAACAACACTGTTTTTCTCCAAACGTCATACAAGTGACATTTTAATGACAGAATTCTGCTAGTAGAAGTTTCATTTATATGCTTAAGCACATAAAGTACTTTATGTGCCTAAGCATATAAAGTCTAAGCTACTTGATTTAGTAAAAAAGGTAAGTATGTAACTACCAATAATTATCATTTTATTGTTAATTTTTATTACAATTAATATTAATATTAAATGGACACTTCGTCGCATACTGAACAAGAGGCTGTTTTGTCATTTCTTCCAAATTGCTGTCGCTAACTACATGTGTAGAATGCAGTTCCAATGAGCTAACATTTTCTTTACTCGTAGTGGGACCATAATCACTTTCTCTGATAAGAAAAGAAGAATTAATTATTAAAAAATTAAAGTCAAAAAAACAAACCTGCTACTGGTACTCGACATGAGAATCCTCCTGCTAATCTCCTTTTTGTTTTCTAAGGATTCCGCTATATATCCTTCTGCAACGGAACTAGACTTCCAACAGCCATGTCGCTTGAGGGTAGTAATGTCAGCGCCAGTGTCGACAAGCAAGGTCGCCGAAGTCCTTCTTAGACAATGCCCTGTATACTCATTACAATAGAGCAGTTTTAAATATGTAGCCGCTTCCTTTCCTATGTTTCCAATTTTGTGGATTCCCATAATCATCCGATAGCATCGTCCATTCTGATATTTTATAAATAATCTTCTTTCTTCAAATCCTTCAGGCCTCTGGGAGACATATTTTCTGTACTTATTTATATACGTCTCGCCAACCACAGTGAAAGAACGACTTTTATTTGTTTTGCTGTCAGGGATTTTTACTAGCAATATGGAGCCCTGTTCTTCGACATCATCCAGCGTCATCTTATATAGCTCATCGCATCTGCATGCTCCAGATATTCCGAATATTAATATAACCTGATAAATTATAATTTTTAATTATTTTTGTAATAAGAACTTATATATTTACCTTTGCGGCCAAGTATTTTTCATCTGGAGCGTTAAAGATGAACATATCGAATTGTTCTTTGGTTAGAACTCTTGCTTTCTTGGGAGAATACCCTTCGTTCTTCTTTTTCAAAAAGGCACGCAGCTTTAAATATTTTGAGATATCAACATCATGTCGGAGATTTAACAATGTCCTGATCATCGAATAATGCGACCATAAGCTTGAACTTTTCATTCTTTTGGCCATCTCCGAAAAATACGCCAGAAGAACACTTTCTGAATAAACGGATGCATTTTTTCCGAACACCATGCGATGAATTTCTTGAACGCTGCTTCATAAACAGCGCTTGACTTTGTAGGAAGAAGATTTTCAATTTCAGCTCTTGCTGCTTCGGCTATTTCTGGCGGCGTCAACTGAAATTCACCTGAACTAGACATTACCACAAAATTCTTCAAATTATCCACTTAAAACACTACTATTTTACTGCGTAATTCGTGGACTGACTTTTCTTTTCGCAAAAAAAATCTTGTTTGGTGGGTTGCTACGGTAATATCTAGAAATTGTCTATCAGGCGTTGCGATTTTCGTACAAGTGTAATGTTTTCCGAAATAATCTCCGTAATTAGATCTTTCTTTTTGTATTATAATTTTGCACGTTTGGAGAAAAAATCGCATATATTATTCGGAGTATAAGCGCTTTATGTGCTTCAGCTGATTTGGCTGCCTCACTCCGTTCGGCAGTCAACCTATCAGCTTCAGCACATAAAGCTTCACTTATACTCCTAATAATATAAATAACTATTATTTAATTGAAATTGTTTATTATTATTTACACTACTTAAATTCAAAAACTATAACGATACAAAAACATTTTGACGTAACATCAAAACATAACCTCAAATTTTTGACTTTGGTTAACTAAGACATGTCTACTCATAACATAACCTTCAAATTTTCTATATTTTGCTCTGCACATAAACGCGTGGTTTGGACAACAAAATTTTTCAGAGAGAGCTTCACCAGATTTCCAGCTCAATTTATGTTTTCAAGAAACAAAAAAAAACTTAGTTACTTTTCTAGTAATCTCTAATAAATTTTAGTGTAAAACAATTGAATAAAATTGTTACTAAATTTACATAACCATATTGTTATTTATGATTAACTTGATTGTTTAAACAAATATTATGGATAGAAGAAAATTCCTCTATTTATTGATATGCAAAACTTCCATTAACATTTAAAAATAAACTCAGGAGAGAAAGTCGACCAAATCAGTTTTACAATGCATTGAAATTTTATTAAAATTTGAAATAATTGCTTAAAAACACTTTGTTAGCTTTTCTACAAATTCTATCCTTATATTATATTGAACACTGATTACAACTTTTTAGACATTCAAAATTTAAATAAGTGTTTTTTAAACACATGAATCTTCTATTAGAAATCATCCCCACATTTACCTATATGTCTCAGTTGTGTCCAAGGAAATACTTGACAACATCATAATGAAATAAGCCCACAGACTTTTTAATATTGAAAAATAACAAAATTATTATGAAACTACCTATATCATTAGGTCTCAAGAAATTTTTGTATTATTTTACAAATTAAACTTACAGGCAAGATAATAATTTTTTGCATACATCTTCACTAACACGCATCTTGTTTGTTTCAGGCCAAAACAAACCTTGAAATTGTTTTAATACTTATTTATATACAAAAATCATGTAACAACAGATAATCGTCACCTGACCAACAAAATTTACCAAAATTAAGAGAAAATTCTAATTTAGAATTTATCCTTTTTCTATTTAGTGTGATAAACCTATTTAAATAATTTTAATTAAAATGTCTTAAAAAATCAATTCCTTGGAAGTTATGCAACCCAACTAACATTGTTGTGCATAGTGATGCCTATATTTTCTATATTTTTCTAATCGCATTAAATATTATGACAGTATATTACATTATATATATTTACAACGGTTTTTCATCACTATGAGTCAACATGTGCTGTTCAAAATTGCTCTTTCGTCGACATTTACATCCACAGATGTTACATTTAAATGACCATTCACCAGTATGAGTGGTCATGTGCACTTTAAGGTTACTCTTTTGAGAACATCTATATCCACATATATTACATTCAAATGGTTTTTCGTCACTATGAGTAAATATGTGCCGTTTAAGGTTGCTCTGCCGTGAACATTTATAACCACATATATTACATTTAAATGGATTTTCACCACTATGACTACGAACGTGTTTATTAAGATCACTCTTTCTCAAGCACTTGTAATCACAGATATAACATTCAAATGACTTTTCACCTTTATGAGTGGCCATGTGCACTTTAAGGTTACTCTTATATGAAGTTTTAAAACCACATATATTACAATCAAATGGCTTTTCGCCACTATGAGTGTGCACATGTTTATTAAGATCACTCTTTCGGAATGATTTATAATCACAGATATTACATTCAAATGACTTTTCACCACTATGAGTGATCATGTGCACTTTAACATTACTCTTGTATGAACTTTTATAACCACATATTTTACATTCAAATGGCTTTTCACCACTATGAGTACGCATGTGTTGTTTAAACCGACTCGTTTGCAAGTATTTAAAATCACAAATATTACATTCAAATGGTTTTTCACCGTTATGAGTGCATATATCTTGTTTAAAATAACTATTTCGCAAATGTTTATCATCACAGATAGTACGTTCAAATGGCTTTGCACGATTATGAGTGATCATGTGCACCTTAAGGCTACTCTTATATGAACATTTACAACCACATATATTACATTCAAATAGTTTTTCATTACTATGAGTAGACATGTGTTGTTTAAGATTGCTCTTTCATGAAAATTTATAACCACAGATATTACATTCAAATGGCTTTTCACCACTGTGAATAGACATGTGATCTTTAATATTACCCTTTAGTGAACTTTTATAACCACATATATTACATTCAAATGGCTTTTCACCAGTATGAGTGAGCATGTGCACTTTAAGACTACTCTTATGTGAACATTTACAACCACATATTTTACATTCAAATGGCTTTTCAACATTATGAGTGCACATGTGTAGTTTAAAATTACTTGCATACAAGCATTTATAGTCACAAATATTACATTGAAATGGTTTTTCACCACTATGAGTAGCCATGTGCCGTTTAAGACTTTGCTTATACGAACATTTATAACTACATATAACACATTCAAAAGGCTTTCTATGAGCGAGCATGTGTTGTTTAAACTGACTCTTGTGCACACATTTATAATCACACATATTACATTCAGACGGCTCTCTGCTATTATGCGTTAACATGTGTTGTTTAAGATTATGCTTACGTAAATATTTATGACCACATATATTACATTCGAATGGCTTTTTACAGCTATGAGTGAGCATATGTTGTTTAAGATCACTCTTGCGCACACATTTATAGCCAAATATACTACATTCAGATGGCTCTTTGCTATTATGAGTTAAAATGTGTCGTTTAAGATTGTGCTTATGTGAAGATTTGTGACCACATATAATACATTCAAATGGCTTTTCACCAGTATGAGTGAGCATATGTTGTTTAAAATGACTCATCAAAAAGCATTTATAATTACAGATATTACATTCAAATTGCTTTTTGCAATTAAATGTGTTACATATAGATTGTTCGTCATCTTTACGAATAAGTATTTGTTCCTCAAAATTACTTTGCTGTGAAGGATTATGTTGATTTTTGTTAGAATTGTAGAGTTTGCCTTCAGCATTCATCAGCATCAGGTGATTTTCTAATTTGATGATGTTATTGAATTGTTTCTCTTCATTCTCAGGAAATATTTCACCCTTCATCTCAGTTTTGGTGTTAAAGCCTTCTATTACCTGCAATTCTATGCTTATACCCACTTCAGTTTTTATTGTAGTTTCTTTCTCATTATTCATTGTGTTTAGAAAACTATTAGAACCTGTAACAATCAAAAAGTGATTTTACATAACACATAACAACATACAGTACAGCATTCCACTAGATGTCCAGCATTTTATTAAACGCCCATCTTATTAATTTGAACTTGTACTTACAATTTTTTATAATCTAAATAATTAATTGTGAAAAGTAAAACAATTTGAATATTAGTATTTCAAAAATAATATAATAAACATCTCATTTTCGCAGTAGCAAAATTCATATTACATGTATTTTATGTAGTTAATAATAATATTATATCTTATTATTCTTATTTGTGACTTGAACGATTTTGCGCATATTCACAACGTCTCATGTGCCATTGGCTACGCAGTATTCACAATCTTTATCAGATTACATGATTTGAGTAGGCAACACATTTAACAAATCACGTAAAAGAAACGATGTACGCTTCTGAGCATAGGTTCTGTTTCTATTGTTTGCAAACAACACAGTAGACATAACCAGTTTTAAAGGTATTGCTACCATACCTAGAATGGCTTAATATAACAGCAATAGAGTAATAAAAACTTCTATGTATTTTCAAGTGAGTTTCTTATTTTACTGGAGTATAAAAAATTATTAAACAGTCGTTTTATTTTGACTACCATTTCTTTTATTTTATTGTCAGCGAGTCTGATTTGTTTATCTACAAAGTTTAATTATTTTGTAAATACTAAAAAACTAAATTTTTAGTAATAAGTTTTTATTGTAAAAGTAATTTAACAATTATAAAAAGTAAGATAGAATGATCACTTGGTGGAAGTGAAAGTGTGCACACACGTGTCAATCGCTCCGTAAGTAAACCCAAAATTAAGAGTAATACTAGTATAGGAACCATAAAATTGATATTTAAGAAGGAAATTTACCATATAAGCGGGATAAATTAAAAATTAATTTGTAAATATCAAACATTAAATAAACAAATAAATGTACTATACTATAACCAAAAAATGAAGGATCTAAACCGAGTGAATCTAGCAGGCGCAGATTAGCAGTCCGAGTTGATTGTGAGCGAGCCTTGTTCCCAAATTGTCAAATTTAGACAGTTTGAAATTAAAAATTGTCATTGCAATCTGTCAAAGTTTTGAAAGGTTTTTCACAACTTCAATTGTTACTTATTAAACTACTATTAATAAATATTAATTGGAGTTGTGAAAAATCTTTTAAGCAGCAACTAATGTCGTACACACTTTTGCTATCAGAATGTTATTTATTAATAGTAGTTTAATAAGTAACAATTGGAGTTGTGAAAAACCTTTCAAAACTTTGACAGATTGCAATGACAATTTTTAATTTCAAACTGTCTAAATTTGACAATTTGGGAACAAGGCTCGCTCACAATCAACTCCGACTGCTAATCTGCGCCTGCTAGATTCACTCGGTTTAGATCCTTCATTTTTTGGTTATAGTATAGAGATAAGTTTATCACGTCAACGAATGATAACACTCACGCTGTTTAAACGATTAAATAGGCAACACAAATAACAAATTAATGTGTAAAAGGAAGCTTAACTAATACGTTCATATTTAAAAGCAATAAAAATTCTAAAATTTTTAAACAATACATTGAAAGGAAAATAAAATAATTAAAATAAATACCTAAATAACAAAAATAAATAAGAATAATAGTTAAAGTCCACTTCGCGTACGGTTGCACAAAAAAAGAATAATGCGCGACGTGTTTTTGTTTGTAGCCTATTCCCTAGTCTTAGTTTTTTATTTTTCCCTGAAAAAAATTCCCGACTTTGATCACTAATTCAAGGTTTTTTCCCGGGTTTTTTTCCTGATTGTGCAAATTCCCGGTTTTCAAGGTTTGCAGGTTCGCTGGCCACCCTGTATTTATATGTTGAGCTCATATATTTTTTTGTATATAAACGTCCCCAATAGCTAAGAGCTTTTATGCAGGGTATTAATACGGGAACGTTTTAAGTTCGATAAATGTATTTTTATATTTTATCGTTTAAATATTTACAGAATAAATATGTTTTCAAGTTTAACTAAAATGAATAATATTGATCCATATAATTATGAAAGTTTTTATTTATATTTTTTTCTTCAGCCTAATTTTGATACTATTGAGTATAGTTAACTATTTGATCAAAATTTATTGGATCTGATTACATTTTCTAATTAATGATCTCAGCTATCCTTTTAACTATCCTTATTAAGCTTCATAAGCAGATGGCGCCCAGTTAATGTATTTTATTGAGTTTTGAAACCTTTATCTATCCTTTTAATAATTAGACAACTGTAAAACCAATACCTACGACCTGATACTTAAATTTGTAATAAGAGAAAGATCTCAAGCTAAAGAAATTTTGAGCATTACAGTAAAGTAAGTATAAATACTTTGATATATTTAAAGTTTTATTGTTGTTTTATCGTGCAGAAGAACGCCTGTTCACTCTACTTTCGAATGTCACATGTCTCCTATATGAAAAAATTTATGTGACCCCTAAAACAGGGTAAATACGTATACAGTTCGAAAAAAATTTTAAAAGTCGAATAAATTAGAAAAAGAAATATTTTTAAATTTTTTTTTTAACGGCATCGCATTTTTCCTCAAAGAATACATAAATTTTGTCCACTGCGTTTTTGCCTAGAGTGCTCCAATTTCGAGCAAAATTTAGAACAACAATTTGCCATTTTTGAAAGTTTATAATTTTTTTCATCAAAAATGATGTCAGATAAAAAAAAATGATAGAGTAAAAAATGCCTATTTTTACTCAATGAATACCAGTGATCTTTATTCGGTAATGGCGGCACTGCTTGACAATGAATTATCCTTAGAAAAATCCATTTTCCATCACAAGTGATGATTCATTTCAGCAAACAATCGTCGCTAAGATTTTGGAGTAATTCTCTACAAATGTTTACTCGTCGTTGGTGTTGAGTTCCGCTTAAATCATGTGGAATTTTGAAAGAACATTTAATAACCTTACCAGGATTTCTTAAGTTGCACCAAATGTCGAATTTAATGCTCCCAACTGGGTATACAATCAATGTGTTGCAGTAACAGGATTTTCATCAACAGGTTGCGAAAGGACACTTGATTAATCTTTAAAGTGCTACCACACCTAAGATTCCTTTTGAGGGCAGTATTGCCATTTCTAAATGTTTTCAAGTCAGGCTGGGCTTAACTTGCATTGACAGTCCCTTTGCCTCTTTTTAGCAGATATTTGGAGTTGCTTCAGAGGAGCTGGTATCCTTTTTAAACTTGTATAATAACAGCTCAAGAATTTTTTGCTTTTGATTAGTCATTATAGGGAGATACTACTTATAACTAAATATTTGTTGACAGACATATTGTTATTTATTTAAAGTACACTTTTTATTAGCAAATAAAAAATTACATATAACTACCTTCAAAACAGAATTGTAAAATTAAAGAAAAACAACAACTTTTTTCCAAACGACCTAACAGAACAATTATAAAAGCTTTTATGACAGGATAATTAGGTTATATTGGTGTCATGCCTAAATATCACAGACGTAATATCGTCAGACGAAATATCACGGTTAAAATATCACAAAACAAAATATAATAAAAAATATCCCAAGAACAAAATATAATAAAAAATATCACATGACGAAGATGTTATTTTTAATAATATTTACTTCTGGGTGTACATGGATGTTTGCTTTAGGATGACATTATATAGATATCTCCAATTGTAATTGTTACTATTATAATGTAAATTCGAGATTTACATATAAAGAAGCAACAGGTACAGAGGTTCGGGATTTCAGACAATGCCTCCCATACTGAGGAGCCCAAAGTGAGGGCAAAATAATTATCTAAGGGTGTTTTTTAGGGTGTGAAATTATGTGGCTCTCAATTTGCTGCTATACCCAAGATTTAATTTTATATGTTTAAATAATTTATTTTAAAGCAAAAAGAGAAAGTCTTATGTTTAATAAAATATTATAGTATGTATTAATATAATAAGAAATATCCAAAGAACCAAATATCACATGAAAAATTAGTAAGAACTACTGTGATACTGTATTTAATATCGATGGATATACTTACTTACAATGTTATGTTAGGTTTAAGGAAATATGGTTTGTACACACACTATAATTACAGTTGTAAATAAGAACGTAAATGTAATTATTTGTATATGAGTATTTAAATGTCGATAAAGGTTTTTTACTGAGTAATAGCTATTTATGTAACAAGTACATAATGTAGGACATTATAGACAAGCCCAGTTTATGGCCGAGCGAGCGAAGCGAGCAAGGCCTATAAAAAGAGCGAGTCTATAAGGTCCGATTATGTAAGAGTTGCATACAAAGCTTTATGTTCGATTCCTAAAATTGGCTAATTATCAAAAGAAAATCAGTTTATAAATTTGACATCTATTCTTGACAGAAGAAAATTTGACATGTAATATACAGTTGTCATACTTTATTTTACTAATATATACTTTATTTTACTACTACCACTTTATTTTACCAGTACAATAATAAGCCAGTTCACTGCCGCAAAACAATACAATAAACAGTACTTTATAATGCAATCGGACATAAAATAAATTATTATTATATTTTAAACATAATGGTGATATTTTGTATTAGGATATTTTTTCATAAGATATTCTGTCCTTAGGATATTTTTGCATGTGATATATTAGCATGTGGTATTTTGACTATGATATATTGTCGTGTGATATTATGACTGTGATATTTAGACATGTTATTAGGATAATTATGCAGCTTATGAACGTAGCCTAAAATTATAACAAAGACACAAATTGAATAAAAAGTCTTATAGTCATGTGTGTCACATTATTATGTTACAGTATATTACATTTATTAACTGCCTTTCCTCCACTATGAGCTGATTACTTCTTGAACATTTATAAGAACACATATTACATTACATATATTTACAATGGTTTTTCATCCCTATGAGTAAACTATTTATATAAGATTACTCTTTTGTGAACATTTATAACCACAGATATTACATTAAAATAGCTTTTCGTTACTATGAGTAAACCTGAGCTGTTTAAAGTTGAACATTTATAACCACAGAGGGGTATGACATTCAAATGGATTTTAAACACTATGAGTAGTTATATGCACTTTAAGGTTACTCTTTTGAGAACATTCAAAACCACATATTTTACATTCAAATCGTATTTCACCACTATGATAAAAGACCATGTGCCGTTTAAGAACTTGCTCATATGAACATTGATATCCACATATATTACACACAAATGGCATTTCACCACTATGAGTGCGCATGTGTTTATTCATATTACGCTTTTGCATGGATTTATAATCACAGATATTACATTCAAATGTCTTTTTACCACTATGAGTCCGCATGTGTTTATTAAGACCACTTTTTTGCGAACTTTTATGACCACAGATATTACATTCAAATGGTTTTTCACCACTATGAATGCGTATGTGTTGGTTAATATTACTCTTTCGAAGGCATTTATAATCACAGATATTACATTCAAATGGCTTTTCACCACTATGAGTGAACATGTGTTGTTTAAGCTGATTCGTTTGCAAGCATTTATAATCGCAGATATTACATTCAAGTAGCTTTTCATCATTATGAGTAGTCATGTGCACTTTAAGGTTACTCTTTTGTGAACATTTAAAACCACATACAATACATTCAAATGGCTTTTCACTACTATGAGTGAGCAAAAGTTGATTCAGAAGACCTTTTACTTGACATTTGCAATTAAATGTATTACATGTTGATTGTGCGTCATGTTTATGAATAAGTATTTGTTCCTCGAAGTTATCTTGCTGTGAAGTTTTATGTTGATATTTGTTAGAATCGTAGAGTTTGCTATCGACATTCAGTTGTTGGCGAGTTTCTAAATTACTGTTGTTACTGGATGGTTTCTCTGCATTCTTAGTGTATATTTCACTCTTCGTCAGTTCATGCGATTCCATTATATCCACATCAGTTTTTATTGCAGTTGCATTCTCATTATCCATTGAGGTTGGAAAATTATTAGAACCTGTTAAAACCAAAAAGCGACTTTACATAATATGATAATACTGGGTGGAAATAAATGATTTTCATCATGTTACCATTGCATTTCCCATGTAAAAGCACGACGTGCCACTCTACGAAAATAGAGAAGGCAGTACCATAACCTCAAAATTAAATAAATTCTATGAATTGTTTGACAGATTGATTTCATTTATTGACAGAATTAATTTAGTACTAAATCAAAAAGAGTAGAGCGGTACAGAAAAATTTACATGTGAAAAAATTCCAAAGGGAACTTGATGAAAATCATTTATTTCCACGCTGTGTATAACACAATTGCTTCACCAAATGCACGACTTCATAAGAGCTTTTTTATTTGTGCAGATAATCTAATAACTTAAACTTAAACTTTTCTAAATTGATGTACATACTTATTTATTTATAAATAAACAAACTATATTTACCTGTAGGCAGAAATATTGTTCATTAAAACATTTTGAATATCATTATTATTAGAAAAATAATATTACAATAAATATTTAGTATAGCCTGTCCTAAATGCTTTCGCGTACATGCACAACGACCAGTAGCGTAACAAGACGGTATTGGGCCGCGGGGCAAGATAATGATTAGCCCCTACCCGCTCGGTAGCAAAAAAGAGGAAAATTTAAATAAAATTCAGACGTTGATAGTTAGTTAGCTTCTTTATTTCCATCATATGATGTTATTTATTAGATACAATTAGTTGCTTACATGCTAAAAACACTAATTACCACCTACCGCTATATTTTAATCTGTAAGTACAAGATATAAATAAATTTAGTTTACATTACTTCTAATAAAATTACAACAGTTTCGCTTAAATTCGCTATTATTTCTTGAATTTTTAACATCCTGAGGTAGTTCATTATATAATTTTAACCCCTTATAGAATACATTATTTTGTGAGGATGATTTTGTATGAAAAGGTAATCTAAATTCATTAATATTTCGTGTGTTATATTCATGGTATTCCCTGTTATACGTCAACAATTTTGACATGTAATGTGGTAACTCCCGTTCATTATTCTAAAAATTAAAAACAGTTTTATAATAAATTCTTTGCTTTATGGTTAAAAAACTTAACATATCCAGCATAAGGGATATTCTAGTTCTTCTATTACAACTCAGAATAATCCTCATAATTCTGTTTTATAGTGTTTGAAGTTTTTGCATATCAGTTTCCTTTATTAGAAATAGAATCGAAGCACAATTCGCAAAATGTGGAGCAATAATGCTCTTATAGACTAATATTCTAAACCATATGTTTAATTTACTGCTTAACCTACCTAAAAAACCTATCTTTTTAGCTGTCTTCTTTACAACATAATCGACATGTTTGCTAAATTTTAGTCTATTATTTATCATAATTACTAAATATTTCGTATCATTAACAATTTCTATATTTTCTCCATCAATGTTTACCCCATCCGTTAAATTAGAGCATACCTTGTTTGACATTGAGTTTTAACCAACTTGTTCTATCCCAAACGGCATTTAAGTAGCAGTAACTGAGATCGAAACTTTGATTGAGTAGTTGTTACGTAACTACAACTAAATTTATGACTTTATCGGTTTAATTACTTCAATTGGGAATATTTCAGTAATTGTGTAGTTCTTTATTGGAACAGTTCCATTACTTCTAAGTAACTTTTAAAGTATATGGAACAGTATTGCCACTTAGTATAATTACCTTAGTCATTGCAACTTCAAAGTGCTATTCTGATTGTAGCAGTAACTTGTCTGAAGTTACTTTAAAGTTTTTAAAATTTTAAAGTAGTACTGAAAGTTCCTGCCACCTGCCTGGAACCATTGTTTAACCTTTTAAAGTAACTATACAGTAGTATTCAAAGTAAAACTTACGTTTTTGTTACCCAGGAGAATCACTTTAAAGTAATTTTTCGTAAACTACTCCATCTCCATAGTTACTTGTAAAATGTTGAAAGCCATTAATCAATTTTTAATTGGTTATTATTGTTATTAGATGTTTTACTACATAACCTTAAATAAAAATAACAAATTGGTGCCAAATTGTGCCTTAGAAATTGTTATGAATGTAAAGTTGGCAATATTTATTTGTAGTGATGTAACTAACCAATCCTGGCCCGTCCGTCAGTACCACTTGAGTCAGCTTGGAGGACACACATCTTGTACAGTGTATCCATTGTGTATGTAATGCTCCCTGCTCGCTCAATATTAATAAAGTTAATTAATGACAATTATTAAATATATTTTATTTAAACACATAAAAGAACATAACAGGAATAATAATGGTTTCTATCATGTGTATCAGCTTATAAGTATTTTTGTCATATTTTATTAAAAGCATTTTTTATTAAAAATATATTTATAAACATAATTATTATTATAAACATAAAGTAACCACGCAACACGATGTATCAAAGAGAAAAGAAGTTCCACGAAAGTAGCAATTACTACGTCGCGTCGTATCTGCTACCCAGAAATTGTTTTCCGTTTTAGTTCTAGGCACGTAACGAAGCCGTAGCAATTACGTGCTTGTGACTATTGGCAAAAACTTAATAGTTCCACTGGAAGTTGCTGGTACATAGCGATGACTAAAAATGCCGCTTGGAATTTGTCAAGTCTGAATTTACCTTTTGTATCGCTAGTTTAATATCTATGTCCGATGCTGTTATTAAGGTATCACCTGCAAAAAGATTTATATCACAGGCGTTCAGTTGAGTGTCTATATCATTGATATAAAGTATAAATAATAATGGACCTAAGATTGTCCCTTGCGGTACTCCCAGATTGTCTTTTGGATGAATTGACTTCATTAAACCTGGTAATTTGATGTCTATTAGTTAAATAACTTTTAAACCATCTATTGGCTGAACCTTTAATCCCGTATCTTTCCATTTTTTAAATAAGATATCCCTATCAATTGTTTCAAATGCTCTTTTTAAGTCCAAAAAGATATTTTCTTATTTTTATCCATTTGATCCTTCCATTTTGCTATGATCATATTTAATGATAATAATAATAATAATAATACGTTTAACTCGCAGAGTGGCTGAAAGCGGGGAGCCATTGGGGGAGTAGCGCCCCCACGGGTATCAGCTCAGTACACTAATCGCTTTAACAAAAGAATGTGCTCTCACAGCTTTGCTTTAACGTATTCGGTAAAGAGCATTGTTCGCGTTACTCTAGCCACATGATTGGTGTTACTTTACTCCAAATCTAGGTTTTTATGACGAATGGACTCATAATTGGTAAGTTAAGTCTCCATAAGATGTAAATAGTTTCATTGTGGATGTGAGTTCTTGAGTAATTCTTGTCACCCTCTTGACACGCTCTAACTACAACAACCAAGATTTTTCACTGTTGTGAAACGCCGCTGCTCACACAGTACTACTGCAGACACAATTCATGATATTGCATTTAGTACACATGCAAGATAGAGGCAAAAGATTTGTTCTAGACATGTGCAACCTTGCCACCTGTAGCTGAATCGCTGACTGTAACTTTAACACGCGCCTATTCGTTACTGAGCTCTGTTAATAATTATTTATATTTCTATTCGTATTCGCGTTTGTGTTTATGTTCATTTCGTGGCCGTGGTGCTCTTGCTCGAGCTCGTGTTCGCGTTCGAGTTCGTAGTTTGTAGGTTAGATTAAGGTGGTAGGTAATACTTTAATGAAATCACCCTAGTCTAATCTTTATTAGAGCTTGATTAAAAAGAATAAAACAAACAAGAGTTGTTGCAAAAACCAGCGTCGGCAAGCTTTTTCCGTTAAATATGAAGTGGGTCACTTTGGTGAACCAGTCTCTTTCTGGGATAGTAACGATCAAGAAATTTTAGTTATCTACCTAGCTATGAAAACAACGAGTTAGAGAACAGATAAAATTTTATTTTTTAACATAAGAACCATTAACACTAACACACTTATTCCAGTGTTTTTCGAAAAAAAACTCTTTAGGTAATTCTGCAAAATATAACTCCACAGCGTTTTCCCAGTCATCATTCGATAAAAAGCGACCCTCTCAAGTGTTTTTTGAGTTTTGAAAAAGATAATAGTCAGAGGGGGCGAGATGGTAAGGTGGATGTTGTAATTCCTAAAAGCCGCATTCATTTATTACTTCTTCGTACAACACAAGTAATAATTATTATTATTAAACATTTTTTACGTAACAATTCGTATTTTATGCACCCCGCAGTTGTCGTGCAGAAGCAGAGTTTTCTGAGCATAACTGTAGGGTCTTTTTTCGCATATAGCCGCTTTCAAGTTCCTAATTGTGTCTTTGTAGACATTTCCTGTTATTGTAGTCTCTTTTGGCATATACTCAATTAAGATAATCCTCTCCGCGTCCCAGAAAACTGTGGCCATCATTTTCCCTGCAGAAAATTGCGTCTTCGCCTTCTTCGGTGGTGGAGAACCCTTATGAATCCATTGCATGGACTCTTGTTTCGTAGGAGGGTGCCAGTGGTATACCCAGGTCTCATCCTCGGTTATAATTCTATAGAAGAAGTCTTCATCAATCAAACATTTGTTTCTGATATTCCATCTAGCAATAACTGAAACTTTTACTCGGCGGTCAGTCAACGCCAAATCTTCAACTTTGCTGATGATTTCTTCAGTTCGTGCTTCCAGAGATCTTCCACACTTTGGGTCATCATGAATGGATTCCCTTTCCCATTTAAACTGCTTGCACCACTATTTGATTTGGAAATAGGACGGACTATTTTCTCCATACACTGCCACCATTCTCTCATGGATATTCTTCGAGCTACTGCCTTCTTTCGTTAGAAATTTCATGACGCTTCTGTGTTCAAGCTTCAAATCACTCATTTTCGCTTCTTTAAACTGATAAACAAATGACAAATGTTAAGCATTTGGAATGAAACTTGGAGATGACCCTATAAAATGTCACAGCAACTTGAAATTAGAAAATTGTTGCGGTAGTTTTCATTTCAGAAATTTTGCGGTTTTCATAGCTAGGTAGATAACTTAAAGAACTCCCCGCGTATGTTTACCAGAGAGTACAAACTAAAAAAAGACACCTGTTGAAAGTAAATGTGGTAAAAGTACTACTTCATAAATGTTGTTTAATAAATAAGAAAATAAAAATTAAAAGAGAATCCCCATGTATGGCCAAACTATTGATAGAATATCAAGTGGCTATTCATACGATTCTCTTTTAGAGGATCCATCATCCTCCGTTCGGCAGTCATAGACGTCTCTCTTAATTACTACTTAAGTTGCTACTATTTACAAGAAGTCCCACTTAGCTACTACCAATAGGTTCACATCTGGGGATCTTCTATTAGTACTTCTGATACCGGGTTGATCGTGGATTTATTATGTACAGTATTTACAAAGAGGCATTGTACTGCCTGGAGGCTAGGCAGTTGTTAGGTCTATATGAAGTAAATTGTATAGATACAGCTGCGGTGGCGAGAGTCATTTTTATTTCTATTTTTATTTATCCATTTCTTCAACCATTAAGTATTATTGTAGTTGTTTTTGGTTACATTTTAATTTCAGTTTTTGTCATTGTTTTGTAGGAAAATTCACAGAAACAAAAATCAAACTTAACATTTTTGTAATTATTATTTTAATAGCACTGAATTACAACTGCCATCTGTGGAGAATATTTGAAGAAATTTTTATGTTGTCTGTTTTCGTGTTGTTAAAGTTTTGATTAAATATGTATTTAATCAGTGTATGATAAAAGTGCTAAAAGTTGGACCATTTATCAATTTTATGTTATTCGGCATTGAAGGGAATATGAATAGCAACTACTATTATTATTCCGTATAACCAACACATCAAAAGTATTTATAGTTTCGGACCAGCTTCCCAACGTTGCGGTACACATAAACACATAATATGTAAAGCTAGCAAGGATGGTGTAGGTACAAAGTAATGTCGCTGAAATATTGTCAAATCGAACACAATAGTCTGTATGTTCCATTGCTGAAGTAATCTCGAAAGAAGTTTACACCCTGAAATTACGCAAATTTTAAATTAAACTTGAAGACTTTTTTGGTATTACAAATATTAAAACTTACAAACCAAATTTATAGAACTGTGCAATTCAAAAACCGAGTCTCTAAACCTTTGAGCCCCCTAAGCTTTAATATCTAATAGGCTGAGAATTTACAATAATTTGAAACTGCAAATCTATCAATTTTTAAAATCTTTTTAATTCAGATTGACCAAATCGTTCAAGAATTAGTTTTGTTTTTTAAAGTTGATAAACTTCCAGTCTTGGTAAATTAAAATATTTATGGTAACGATCTTTCTTCGCCTTAAACTTATCCCCTTTCTTCAATGACACTCTGATGAGTGATTCGGCATAGTATAACGTATCGTTTAAAAAGATTTGCGCATCTGTGGGATAGTATTTGATTTGTTTAATGCTACCTTCGGTTAGAGGAACGATATACTCGAAGTTGGTGGAGTTCAAAAGTGCATAACCTTTTTCACGATTGTATATTCCCATCATATACAACATTGTCTCGTAGTGCAAATTAGACACGTCTTCTAAAAGGAATACTTTTGCACGATCGTCGAGTTTAACTCGGACAGGAGTTTTGTGAAGATATTTACCGAACTTATCCAGAGTAATCGTTTTGAGGTAATGATGGTATATGATGATATGGAAGACTAATAATAGCTTCGAATTAAAATGGGGGGGGGGGGTTGCAGACGGATCTAGCGTCCCAAGAGGAATTTTCAGCCTAATCTTATCGTCTTTTATCAACCGCGTTTCAATTAATTGTTTAGCAAAACCAACTAGCTTACCGTTTAAATATAGAACGCATGGTGCTGGTGAGCTGCGAGCTTCTTGTACAATCCCTAAGGTATTGTGTATTCCTGTTTAACGTTGCCACCTTTTAAATTGTAATATTTCAGTACGTCGGGAGTAGTTAATTTCGAATCATGCTCAGAGTCCGCCCACATATACATCAATTGTAATATTACGGTGGACTTGTGTATACACCAGTAAGATTTCTCGGAGTCCACCCTGGCTCGGAGTCCGCCCATATATACATCATTGTTGTGTACCTTACATTTTGTATATCGTCTAATAGGTACACTTTCGAACGAGTGTCGAGTTTCACTCGGACAGGGGTTTTGTGAAGATGTTTACCGAATTTATTGAGCGTCATGATTGCACTAACGTTAGCAATATTATGAAACGGATCGATACGCGTGTGATGATTTATTCGATAATTTTAGCAGCTCTCAATTCATCGATAATATATATGATTTCATTAGTGTGACCGGTGTGACCAGCCGATTTTGAACTTAAAAGGAGTCTCAATCTGTCCACTAATTTATTAGGATCTTTCCAAGGTATAAATTCCACCTGTTTATTATTATAGTTGAGAACGCGCATATCACCACCGCCACGTTTTGGTAATGTGCGAGTTTTCGATCGCGTGACCGGTGTAGTAGGTGTAGACTCGCTTCGGAATCTTGCCCCAGGAGTAGTTAGAAGGGCTCTAATTATATTTGAATATTTCTTTCCGGTTCCATGTAGCGGTGTACCCTCAATGTAACCTCTTCTTGTAGCATTGGTACGTGTAAGAAGGTCCTTATACTTCTGTAAGTCTGATTGAGTGTATCTAATAGGTGCTTTTTTAAATACTAATTCGTAAAAACTATGAATGCCTGTATATTTAAAAATTGTGCCTGAGGGTTTTTTAATAATAAAGTCGTTCATGTCAAAAGTGAGTACGGAGTTTCCGATTAGGTACTGCTGAGATTCCGGAAGGAATCGTACTCCATAATGATGGTCGAACTCGTTCTTAGTATCCCTGAACATGTTTTCCATATAAATTTTAGCTCTACCAGAAAAGGTCTCTTTTATGTAAGTTTGGAATTCCGGACTGAACCCAGCAGCAGCAAGTTGTTCTTTCAATTGATCCAATGTTGGGATCCCAGTTCTTCCATGACTTCTGTTTCAAAAACCGAGATATCAGGTGAGGGAACGCTAGTAGTGCGGTTCTTTGGGCGATAGGTGATGGTTCTCGAGGCATACCAATTCGGCTTGCGGGTAGAAGTCGTTTATAATATTTTGGAGTCGAGGTAGGTATGGGAGAAGAAACTTCTGTTTTTAAGGGTTCTTGTTTCGGAGTTAATAATTCCGTTTTAACTCCGGTTATAAACTCACGCAATGGTTGAGTGATAGGTTGATAGCGGCGTTGTAGTTCTACTTCTGACCGTGCAATTTCAGACTTGAGACTTTTGTATTTCTGTTTAACATGTCGTCGTGCTTTAACCAAGTCTTCTGCTACACGCTTGTCCATGTTTACTAAAACGTTTAGTTCGCGTCTTCGGTATTTATGGTGAAGTAACAGTCGAAACCTTTTTGATAACGTCCCCCATTAAGTGGATAATCTTTGTCTATTACTAAAAAGCCATATTTCTCCTTTCAACAGTGTATACACAAGTGTTTAAACGCTTCGAAAGTTATATCCCCGCTAACATGATCGTTAAATATGTGATTTAAGTTAGTATTATCCTGCTTAAAAACGACAATGAGATATGAATTATCTCTTACGAGTTGTTTAGGTATTGCAGAATATGTCTGACATAAATAAAAACAGTCGATGTGTTTATGTCTACCGAAGCAGAAATAATCACGTATGGTGCTTTGACTATCGCAAACTGCATCGTCGAAGATAATAACTGAGTTTTGGTTTGCATCCTTAGGTGGTAATATAGTTTCAGAAGAATCGTATTCGAAATAACCGATTCTAGTAAACCTATCATTAGGTTGGTTTTACCACATCCGGAACTGCCTACTATTATACCGCGTTTGCATCCTGCCCCCAACAATACACTATGTTTAAAAACTTGCGGCGTCGGTAAACAATTATCCCGATTTATAATAGACAACCTCTGTCTCTAACGCACCAACTTTAACTGCCTCATGTAGGACACGTTGTGAAAGAGCGTATATGGGTAAAGGGTATAAATATATAAAGATGTTGGAGCAAGCTTCCAGTCACACTTCTCCTGTGATAGGAGTAATGTGTTATGAAACGTACTCTGCGAAAATCGGAGAATCGTCAATCAACTCGTAAGGGGAAGGGAGTGATCAACACTCTCATTAATAAGTTACCGTTAGAATTACATTTACCAGGGTATAACTTCTGTGGACCTGGCACTCGTTTGCGTGAAAGGTTTATTCGTGGAGACAAAGAAATAAACCTGTTGGATGAAGCTTGTAAAGAGCACGACATAGTCTATTCAAAAACTAACGACCTTGGTGAACGTCATAAAGCTGATCGTATATTAGGACAGAAGGTGTGGACGAGGTTTCGTTCTAAGGACGCTCGTTTTGGAGAGAGAGCGGCTGCGCTTACTGTGGCCGGCATTATGTTTGGAAAAAGAAAATTGGGTATGGGTGTTCTACGATCTAAGGTGAATAGAAGGGGTACTTTAACGTATTAGCGTAATTAGCTAGAAAACGTATTGGTGGTAAAGTAAAAAAAGCTATCTTTAAAACGGTCTGCTCGTCTTGCCCTAGCGGCATTGAAACGTAAGAATATCATTGCTCCCAAAGGGCGGATTATACCTATCCCTAAACAAGGTGGTTTCCTACCGCTGATTCCTTTATTCGCCGCTCTCGGAGCTATAGGCTCCTTAGGAACTGAAGCAGCTGCAGTGGCCAAAGCAGTGAATGAAGCAAAAGCAGCAAAATCAGCGCTCGAAGAAATGAAACGACACAATAAAGCGATGGAGCTAGCGCCTGTAGGAAAAGGATTATATTTGAAACCGTACAAAAAAGGATTAGGATTGTATTTACGACCTCCAAAAAACTACCCTTAAAGCTACCACACCGAGCACTGACCAATATCGATCTGTCAAAGTACGTAAACAAGTTAAAGATTCCATACTTCAGAGGTATTTTTATGCGAAACGGGTTACCGAAACGTATCCGTAAATACGAATGTAAAATTGTAAATTTGGATGATCCGGATGGGGAAGGTACGCATTGGATATCGTATGTTAAACGTGGTCGAAATATATTATTCTTTGATCAGTTAAAACCCCCACTAGAACACGTTCATTAGTTTAAAAGTGATGGTAGCTTAAACGTTATTCGTTACAACTACGATTTTTTTTTCAGAAGTTTCGTACAATTGTGGACATTTAGCGCTGAACTTTTTATATGATAACACTGCTTAACATTTCCTTAGTCTTACTGGGAATGTTGAGATGTCTCAAACATTCATCTTCTCCTCCAAAACTTCTGTTTTAACTTCTCCTTATAACCCTCCCATATATTTGGATGCTAAAAAACAATGGTTTATGCGTTTGACAAATTTGGAGCTGGACAAGTTGGAGCTCAATTTCACACTCACCAACCTTATACCACTCGTTTTGAGAATAATGACGAAATTCTAATACCTATTCAAGAGGATATGTCCACTTTGCCTTCGCGTAGTTATCTATATGTAGAATGTACTGTATTGAAAGAAGATGGTAAACCATCAGCGAGTGGTAAATTTATAAACAATGGTATTGCACATCTTTTTAGTGAGATTTGGTACAAAATGATTGGAGTTGTGGTGGATTCGGTAATAAAAGTTGGTCTAACAACCACCATGAAAGCTTACCTTTCCCACAATTCCAATGAAAGCGTTAAGTTACAAAACGCTGGTTGGTTTCCGGATAGTACCAGCACCTTGCTAGATAGTAAATGTAATTTTTGTGCCTGCATACCTTTATCAACACTGTTAGGGATTGTTGAAGACTATGGAAAGATTATTATGAACATTCGTCAAGAATTGGTATTAATTAGAAGCAATTCTGATCTCGATGCCCTAATATCCACCGATACTAATGAGAAGCTTAAGGTTAACTTGCAAAAAATATATTGGAAAGTTCCACATATTCAACCAGGATTGGCGGAAGAATTATCATTAACAAAATATATTGGGAAAGATATTGACACTCAAGTGGCATTTAGAAGCTGGGAAACTCATATTTATCCCGCTGTACTGCAAACGGATAAGCATAGTTGGTCTATTAAAACATCGACCACTCTGGAAACTCCCCGTTACGTTATCATAGGGTTTCAAACCAATCGTGATGGTCAGTTGCAGAAAGATATGAGCGCATTCGACACCTGCGATATTCAAAACGTGACGGTATTTTTAAATACAGAAAGGTATCCTTACGATTAAATATTAATTATACCGAAAATCGATATGCTACTTTATACGAAATGTATGCTATCTTTCAACGATCGTACTATGATAAACCCAACAAACCACTACTGGCTCCTGAAAGATTTAAGGCATTTACTAATCGTCATCGACTGTTCGCGACAGAGATTCGTTGCTAGGGAAAGCTCTTGTTCTTCGAGTTACTTTCGTAACCCACAAAAGCATTCCAGCGAACACTACTGCTTACTGTCTCATTTTGCACGATCGAGTAGTTACGTATAACGCATTGACGAAGCAAGTACGACAACTATAAACGAAATCATTATATACATTTATTAGTATAGTAGCACGCATCGACCATGCTGTTTGTCGATGTTCAAGGTTTCAAGACTTCCGACACAGACTTTGTGCCCAAAGAATCAGCCGTATTTGATGGACATCACGTGTCTCACTACGTCTTCAAACCTCCGTTTACCTTTCGCAACTTACCTCCCAAGTTTCGCCAACAAGCTACTTGGTTAATGCATAGTCATAATTGTCTCGATTGAAATGAAGGATTCACTCCTCCGTTTATGTTTTCCATAATTCTTCAACGCTTGACTCAGCAGGCGGACACCGTTTACGTGAAGGAGTCTGAAAAGAGCAACTACATTCGACGTTTCGTGTCGCAACAGGTGGTGGAGCTAGAAGAGGAACAGTTCTCCAAGCTATGTCTCCATCATGCTTTTATCATCGTCATTCACTCTGCTATTGTGCATTAAGCAATGTATACTACTTACATAAAACTCATGTAATGGATTGTTCAGAACCATCACAAAAATATTTAGTTCCTTTGTGCTTGTTAATTTGTTTGTGCAATAACCTAGAAAAATTCTTAATCCAACAATAATGTCCATTTCCGTGATCGTCTTCTACCAATAAGAGATTTACGTGTACTTCTGTTTTAATTTTTGAAAAATACAAAGGTCCAACTACCTCATACTTTACTACATTAGCCTTAATAATCTTTTCCAAACCGTAAACGTTAACGGAAATTCGAGGATTATCGTTCAAAAACTTATCTATTTTTTTTACTTTTACCGGAAACTCCACATTCGTCAAGTTCAATACCTCGTTGGGGTTCGGATACGAGTTGCATCTGTGAGCACTTCCGTTAGGGGGCACAAGAGCGGATACCAAACTCCAAGCGAAGCATCGTTCATCATTATTGCTGCTCCCTTTGTTCGCATCTGCGGGGGTATGGGGATGTAAGAAGAAGCACGTAGAGGGTTAAACTTATTAACGTTTACTTCTAAAAACAACCATCTAACTAACGTCCAACCTGGAAACATAAAAAACACATAAGTTCTCGCTTCCACACCGTTTTAAATGTCATACCTGATTCTCGCTCTGCAAATTCCTCCGACTTAGTAGCCAATATTTCAGTAATATTTTCGTAATATCCCTCTAGATCAGAACCTGGACTGATAACAGAATTCTTTGTGTTGAAGGACTTGATATCTTCCAAACCCTTGGCTTCGAGAACGTAATATCCAAATAACTCCACATTTACTTTTATCGAGGTATGCTTGTTCACCTCATTCCTCAGAAATTTGAACACTTTAGCTTTAATATCCTCCATAAACTCTGACGTATCTACATGATGTTCATTCGTGGAGATTCTGTAGCTAGCAATACGAGACTTAAATGTAGACTCCATAACAGCTATCCCCTCTTCCCCATCTAATGCTCGGGCAGCTTTTTCCTTGTGAACATTAGTTCGGGCATGCGTTGCATAGCTGGTACGCGGCATAATTTCCCTGCACGGTCCACAGAAGACCAGAGCTAAAAGATATCATACTCAACATAAAAAAATCTAAAGAGTATTTATCAAAAAACCTTACCTGCAGGTGGAACCATTCGTGCTCGTTTTGGAGCTGGACCTTCCACAGTGTTACCCTTGCAATATTTTTGTAGGTGGCGTTTAAGAGCATCCTTTCTCGAAAAGGATTTATTACACTTTTCACAATTCATCTAATACATATGGATAGTTACTCGACGAGAAAGTGCATCGTCACACACACCAACCTTCACATTCATCTCTCTAACTCTCTAAGGACTTCCAACCACTCATTCAACTCTTTCATACACCTTTTATGCAGTCTTTTACAACTCACTTACTCACACACATCATCAAACCAAGAGTCCTTAAACATCCTTTCATACTTTCTCGCTACCCCTCTCAGCTGCTTCACCTTTCTAAGGGTCACTGCTCTGCGTCGTTTTCTATCAATGTTGTCCAAAGTTGCTTGATTGAGCGCCTTCCTCGGCCAAACCAGAGCAGGAACACACACCTTTCCAGCTGACAGGGGTAGCGGGCCATTCCCGCTTCCATTCCTCGTCATCACCTCCATCCACCCCTATTTTGGACGTGGACGGACGAGCGCTCTGTTCTCAACATCCATTGTGGATGTCGAAGGATAGCTCTCTTTCTTGCACCACATCCAAATCGGGAATCCACGAAATTGGTGACCACGATACCGGAGGAACAGCGACAGGAACACTTATATCCTCATATAATAACGGATCGTTCACATTAATGATCTGCGCACACTCTCGCATATGGACTTCGTACGGAAGAGGTGACGAAGGAAGTCCACATTCATTCCTTTCATCCATCAAATTCTCCATATTTTCAAGCAAAAAGCAATCCAAACATACTTACTTGTTCCACTTCACAAACAAAACAATTATTCTCACACACTCAACACACTCAAAAATCACTTAAAACAATCCTTTCAAACACTTAGAAATAACACATAAAATAAAGGTGCAGTTGTCTGACTTTACTTTATAAAGGATAACGTAGGAATGTGGTTTACGATTATAAGTCTATCCAGAAGTAAGGGGCGTGGTTTAGAGGGTGGTCAAGTACAGAGGGGTGTGGTTCGGAGTGGGAGGGGAGAACAGAGCTAAAGTATTAAATATAATTAAATCTTAATAAGGGGTCTTTAAGACTAATTCATAACTTCCGTTATTAAAAGTAATCCGAACGAATTATGTATTCAAAATATTTTAAATTAACTTTTGTGGAACCTTTGAATCAGGTGGAGAGAAATAGGAAGTTTCGTGTTCATTCTTGTTTATTTTCAAAAAGTTGCATGACGAGATTTTCTGAGTGTGGAAGAGGTGAACCAATCATATTGTCGAATCAATACAACGATTTTTAACGACTAACTACACTTACGTAGCGGGGCGGGTCAACTCATATGCACTCGGAATTTCGACGTGAAAGCTACTCTGATTAAAGGTATATATTTATTATAACAATTTATTAATTTATTGTACAATATAAAATTGTGAAATATTTCGTGGATTGTTTTTCGTAGCAATGGTTATGTATTAATTTATTGTTTATTTTTAAAATGAATTAAACAAATAAATTATATTTTTGTTTATTGTTTCCAGCCTTACTTTGTGGAACTCCATAATCATGAAATAAATAAAGATTATTAAAAAATAAATTATAATTTATAACTTTTGTGGATTTTCATTATACCTATTAATTAAACAAAGAGAGAGAAGTGCAGCAAGAACACGAGGTAGGTAGAGAGGGGGAAAGCTGAGAGGGAGGTGTGGCTTATAAAGGGGAGGGGCTTGGAGAGGGGGAAAGGAGAGGGAGGAGTGGCTTATAATAGTGAAGGCCCTGGAGAACGGGAAGCAGAGAGGGAGGCGTGGCTTCTAATGGGGAGGGGCTTGAAAAGTGAAAGGAGTTCAAATGAGAGTTCAAGGTTGTGTGGCTCCACTAAACCCATTCTTTCCCTACTAATAGAGTATTAAGAAACTACGGGTAAAATGTAAAACACCTTTTTCGTTTATTGAATTTGAAAAAGAGTCAGGTCCTCCAGGATGGGAAATAATTAATAATTTAGCTAGAAAAAAATATAAATTATAATTATTTAGTTTTGAATCATTTGTTTTTTGATTAAATTTGAATCACCTTAAGAATCGCGCGTCGCCCTGAGAGCTGGAGATTTCGTGTTTTAATTCACATTTCTGCTTAAATATTAATTTTATTAAAGAATTTAATTATATTCTATGCAAGTTACCTCATTACGTATTAAAGATATAATGAGATTTTACTTTTTTAGATTTCTCTTTAAGGCGCCAAGCAAATTTTATTCTATTTTGAAATAAAAAATCGCTATTAATGATTCAGATCTGGTAACAAAGAAACATGCTTTAATACTAGAAAATAAAGCTATTGACTGTAAGAGACGAAGATTAATCAATTTAACGGACCCCGTAGATGCAGAGGATGCAGTTACAAAATGGTATATGGATAGAGAGATATCTAACAACAGTCACGACGCGCTACGCCATAGTATTAAAACTTTGACCTCGCTTTGTATAGAACTGTCTAGGGCAACTTTATGGCTTCTTGCTAAAGCAGATTCTAGATCTAGAAATTTTGATAGATCACCGCTCGTAGACCTACAAAATTTGTTAATTACTCAAAGAACCTCACAATAGTCGTAGGATATATTACTTTACATTCTATTTAAAGGAAGATCTACTCACTCACTAGCTCCTTTATACCTAGTATTATTATTAGTATACTTATGTATTATTTTAGATATAATTTAGTATTATATATCAATATGAAATGTATTTTCTTCTTTCAATAAAAGTTCTTGTATAAAATATTTGTTTTTTATTTTTTACCTTAAATTACAGAAATAAAAAGACAAGAAATAAATCATATTACATCTATTATTTACGAATAATATAATACATGTTATAACATTACAAAATAATCGATAACACAGTGAAACGTCTAAAAGATATAACAATTTGAAAACTATATACAGGTATTATTTAAACTATTACATCTATTACATACGATTAATATAAATACATGGTGAAAATATACAAACATTATTAAACTATATAAAGAAAAAATTATTTTGAAAACTATATACAGATATTATTACTACAAGAGGCCCGTAGCATCAGTCGATCCTAGGCGCTTTAAATCCATACGGAACGGAATCAAAGTCGTCTGCGCAGTAAACGTTCTGGTAGATGATCCTTTTGAGTTCCTGCATCATTTTGATACGTTTTATTTCATAGCATTACCAGAGGCAGCAGTATCAGTTTTCCCACGTCTTACATATGCATACAATCAAACTACCTGGAATAAGTAGATGTAGGTACAATTAAAAAACAATAAGTTTTAAAGACATTTATTATATTATATTTATTATACATTATATCCAGATGTAATAAATTTAAGTCTATCATCTAAATCAAGGTCGTTCTGCAAATCTACAATAGTTTTCTTAGTAAACTTATAAACAAATTAATTCAAAAATAAATCATTCTTATATCTACAAGAAGAATTTAACACGCTTAATAAAATATTATTGTCTACAAACGTTGTTCTAACTTTTATAGCCACGTCCAGGACTTCTTCGGCGAAACAATCGTAATTGCGATGCATAGTTTTAATACTATCAATCTTTTTCCATAAAAAGGTTTTCATCGTGTATAATCTCCCTAGACTTAATTCGGAAATGTAAAGTTCAAAACTTTGATTATTTTTTGAAACAAATTTGAGACACTTGTTTCCTACACTATGAAGCGTATAATCGGTCAATACGTATCCATCAAGTTCGTTGTGTTTCAGACATCCTAATATGTACGAAGCATCCTCTATAAAATCTTTAAATGAGTCTTCGTTAAACTGCACCTAGATCAGTGCCTTTCTGCAAGATTCTTATACACACATCAAAATTCTTGAATGGATCCAGTACAAGATGTAAATATTTCGACCCGCTGTTGTTTAACGGCAGCTGTATTTCACAAAGAAGTCTTGATTTTTTGTAGTTTAGAATTTTCTCATCAGCATCCTGAACTTGTATATCGTATGTTTCTTTTGCAAACTTTTTAAAAGTTTTGATATCATCGCTATTCTGAGCCTGGTATGAACATAATCCGATTGTACCTATTCTTTTCTCTCCGTTTGTATAATATAAAATATATATTCCGCGTTAGACTGATTAGTATCGTCATATGTACCGATTGTTATATTTCCGTGAATATTTGAGGTTTTCACCAATACACAGGATAAATTTTTATCTCTAATTTTATATATGGCGTTTTATATAAAGCAGGAGTCTCACGATAATTTATAAATATATTGTCTTTGAATATTCTAAAACAGATAAAGAACCCTGAACCCTTGTTAGGAATTTTAAAAATAACGAAATTTTTGTTGAATCAGCTAAATAGATAGTGTACTTATAAGTGAATCTCTAAATAACGAATGCGTTAACAGAACTCCTGCATTAATATATATATAACGTTTCATCGTGCTTTTTCAAAACACATTTCAGTGTAAAATAATAAGAATAATTTCAATTTTATTTATCAGGCGATATACATGATATTATTTTCATATATTAGTATGCAAAGTTATCGTTTCAATAAAAAGTAAAATATTTATCTGATTTATTTCTCCGGGTTAAGTCTTCAGGGTTCTCATAACTGTAGATATTGCAAGAGGTAACTACCCTGTGTTTCAAAGTTATAAAGACGTATTACAAACATATGTTATAGACTTATATTTCGAAGGTATCGAAAATGGTTACAGATTATTATTAATCATACGAGTTTACTATAGATACGATGAATATCCTACAAGAGTATATAGTATATTATTACATATCTGCGTATTTCGAAGCTATTGAAAATATATGATATATTGTAAAATAACGTTTAAATATGGCGACGAATATCTAAATGATAAATAAACAATAAGAACACATATGTAGAAGCGGTTTACAAGGTAGTAGATATAACGGAAAAGGCTAAAATCTGTTCAAAACTACATTATGTATAGAAACTAGAAAATTAGAGAATTGTAGCATACGCTTGTTAAAGAGCCGGTAACAACTCATGCGACTTCGAGTATATAATCTCAGTAAACCTTTATTGTCTAGTTAGAATACTTATATAGGGTATTCATGAATTTAGAAGTATACTACATACGTTCGTGACAATCTGATAAGAGGGATGTATACCTTTGTTATGTACAGATACAATTGATGTAATACGTGCAACATTAAACTCATTTCTTTTAAACTGACGACACCTCATCATACAAAACATACTGTATTTATGTATTCCCTTTCTCTGCTGATATGTCTTCTACAGTGTGTTTTAAATATTATACCCTGTTCTCTCAAGAATTCATAAGATTTTCGAAATATCTGTTTATTTTACTTAGCACATATAAAAGTAGCAAAATGAATTTCTATTTTAACCTGTTAACTTTTATGTACTTTATTTTGCTATTCAACTTGACCCTAATTATGATTAAATGAGAAAACATGTTATCAATCTGTTCAAAATTCGAATGTCTAGAAAAAATGGGTAGCTCTTACTGAATATACGAAGAATACGTTTTAGGTATGTATTGAGATACATAACATTTCTCTCATATATGAATTTGTATATATCGAGTTAAAGTTAATGAATGAATACAACATAAATCATTACTCTACGTATTGCATGATTAAGACTTCAATAATCGAACGAGTTATTCGTACAATTAAGCAAAAGCTGTATATGATTTAGTTGATAGCTCTGTATGACATTCAGAGTTAGATGTTGACTCTATCAAGTTTTAATTTGCTGATCTGAAGCTGCTGAAGACCTTCACTTCTGAGGGTAGGAGCATTCTAGATCTTGATACCGTATATGTTTAACATAAAAATAAATGAAAAACTATAAACTTGTTTTATCGTTTTATTTATAAAATTTTAACAATAATATTAAATGTATACATTGTACGACATACTGATAGGGTAGGTGAATTGCAGGCATTTAGCAAGCCCGTCTTTCTAACTGCGGATCCATAGGCTAGAAGAAGAATCAGAAAAAAAGCATTAGGCAATGTTCATTGAATAGACTACCTGTTACAGTTCATACCTTATTCATTTCGATAAACATACAGTCAGCATACGGTTGATATCTTTCTGTCTTTACTTTACCTAGGTAAACCAATCCTAGAGATAGAGTTTTATTCGCTATCTTCTGGTTGAGATCGACCACTTTATCTTCAGTAAGTTTGTCGGCGAATCTTTTGGGTAGATATGTTATATGTTTTTCAGCGACAATAAACACCGCTCTGCGTCCGTCCCTGCAGGTGATAATCTTGACCTCTGATATCTCTGCTACTTCCTTCACGTTGTATTCATGCAATTTCTTGACGGGTTTTGCTGTTCCGGCTGATTGGTTCAATTCCTTTAAAAATTCCATTTCTTACTGTAAGCAATCGTAAAACATTTACATATCAGGCAGTTTTAAAATATAAGCAACTGAAGATAAAACATACCTGCTTGATATATTTCAAATAAATTTGCAGGATACAGAATTATCAAACGTTGATAATTTCGCGTCTTCGACTTCCTTGATACAGTAACCTGTTAGAATAAAAACTATGTGGATTTCACGCAGATAGAAACTGCAGACAGTCTATAACAAATTTCAAAATAAGTTTACACAACATCGTTAAAAATAAAACCAACTTACATGATTGATTTCAAATAAGGAAAATTAATATTTCTTAACGATAAATTATATTTCTTAGGAACTGTAGACGATCTAAACGGAAGTCGATATATGCACTATCCAAAACTTGTCTTGGGGGTATTCAAATGTATTTGAACGTGCCCAGATTTAGTATAACTTTTTTCCAATGTTTGTATGTCAAAGAATATGTATGTTATTTCTTATACTTTTTAATAAAACATTATTTCTTGCTTAGTTATTTTATTATTATCATTCCTGTAGAATAACCCGTCATTCCCGTGTTACGAGGAAACAGAAAACTAGTAAAAAAAACAGTACTTCCAAAAACCCAGCATTACTAGTGGTTAACTCACATTGTAATGAGAAAAGATTCATAATATAAAACCTATACTAATTTATTGATATTTCTACATTGTTTCAAAAAGTATGTAAATATGTTTTACTGATCCACTTTAAACTTACCATTTATAACCACAGATATCACATTCAAATGGCTTTTCACTACTATGCGTGGCCAAGTGCACTTTAAGGTTACTGTTTTGTGAACATTCAAAACCATATACAGTGCGAGTGTAAAGTCTGGAACTATCGCAATAAATCGTTTATTAAACGTTTTTGAAAAAAATCCTCGAACACGTCAATTTTTATCTTAAATGAGACATATTTTACTGTAATCGTCACTTAAAGATCGTCTTTTGTTTTTGAGTTATGACGTAAGCGATAATTTTTTTAAATGGAAACCCTAATCTTTTATGGTGAATTTGGAAAAAGCATGAAATTCTTAGATCAAATATAATAAAAAAGTGTGATATTGTATTTTTCTATTTGGAAGATATTGTACATAATAGTAATGAAAAATCGAAAACACGTCAAATAGGTCAATGATTTGATAGCTTATTTACTGTTTCATTGCACATAATGTGTTGAAATTATTATGAAATACAAAAGAAACAAGAAATAACAAAGTAAGGAAAAATAATTAAATTAAATGTTCGAACTGACCACCATTTTGTGCAAGGCAGTACCCGAGTCTGTACTGAAATTCGTCACGAACTTTACGCAAAGTCTCGGGTGGAATTAATCTTATTTCTGTGCGAATTCTTTTCTGTAGCTCTTCTACTGTCTGTGGGCGGTTTATGTAGGCTCTTTAGATAGCCCCATAAAAAAAAATCCATCGAAGTTAGGTCGGGTGATCTCGGAGGCCACTCAACAGTTATCCATCTACCAGAAAAAATTTCGTTTAAAGAATTCCTAACACCAATAGCAAAATGTGCCGGAGCACCATCTTGCTGAAACCATAATGTATCGTTTGGTAGATCCGGATATTCATTGTTCGGATAAAGCACTGCAAGAGCAGGAATTAAATCGTTTCTTAAGAAATCCAAATACTTTTTACTTGTCAATGAACCCTCGATAAAAACCGGTCCTAGAATTCTATCCCCTACAATTCCTGCCCAAACGTTGAGTTTTTGAAGAAACTGCGTGTGCATCTTGTTCATCCAGCGCGGATTTTCAGGTGCCCAATATCGATAGTTATGACGATTCACTGTTCCATTAAGGTGAAATGTTGCTTCATCAGAAAAAATGATGCGATTTGAAAAGTCGCCATCGATATTGCACTGCTCCATCATTACCTCACAGAACTCTGTTCTGCGATCAGGATCATCTCCGTTAAGCTCTTGCACTAATTGAACTTTGTAGGGATGCCATTTATGTTTCTTTAAAATCTTTATAACTGACCTTTGAGAAATGTCATTATTTGCTACTAGTTCTCTTGTAGTTCCATGAGGATTTTCTTGTAGAGACAACAGAATATCTAATTCGTTACCTTCTTCGGTTGTTGGACGACCACCCCTATGGCGATCTCTCACATGTCCGAGTTCAGAAAACTTTCTTCCTATTTTGGAAGCTGTCGCTCTTGTGATAGGCTCTTTATCAGGATACTTGTTATTAAATATCTCACAAACCTCTTGTTGTGTTCTAGTACGGTCGCCACATCCCCTCAATATTAAAATTTCAATTCGCTCTTTTTCAGTCAAATATCGCACCATTATTTACTGAATTACGTAAAAAAGCCCACAATAAAAACAGATAAACAAACTGATAAAGAACTGTCATAATTTTAACGCTGTCAGTTGTTACATGGCTACTTGATTTTTTTATTAAAACTTGGAACTCTTGATTGTTATTAGATTTTTGTTTTAAAACTTTAACGGCAATTATCTCGAAAATTTCAAAATACAGTACCATACTTTTTTAGCATATTTGGTCTTAGAATTTCATGCTCTTTCCAAATTCATCATAAAACATTAGGGTTTCCATTTAAAAGAATTATTGCTTACGTCATAACTCAAAAACAAAAGACGATCTTTAAGTGACGATTACAGTAAAATATGTCTCATTTAATAATAAGAATTGACGTATTCGAGGATTTTTTTCAAAAACGTTTAATAAACGATTTATTGCGATAGTTCCAGACTTTACACTCGCACTGTATATTACATTCAAATGGTTATTTAGAAGTATGAGTGGACATGTGTTGTTTAAGATTGCCCTTTCGTGAAGATTTATAACCACAGATACGACATTCAAAGGGCTTTTCACCGATGTGAGCAGACATGTGAACTTTAAGAGTACACTTTCGCAAACTTTTATAGCCACAAATATTACATTCAAATGTCTTTTCAGAACTATGAGTGCACATGTGTCGTTTAAGATAACTCTTTTCCGAGCATTTATAATCACAGATATTACATTCAAATTGGTTTTCAGGATTATGAGTGGACATGTGCACTTTAAGTCTACTCTTAAATGAACATTTATAACCACAGACATTACATTCGAATGGCCTTTCACCATTGTGAGTAAACATGTGGCTTTTAATAGAAGCCTTTACTGAACATTTATAATCACATATATTACATTCAAATGGCTTTTCACCAGTATGAATACGCATGTGCACCTTAAGGCTGTACTTTTGTGAACATTTAAGACCACATATTTTACATTCAAATGGCTTTTCACTGTTATGAGTAGTCATGTGCAGTTTAAGGTTATTCTTATGTGAACATTTAAAACCACATATATTACATTCAAATGGTTTTTCAATTTTATGAGTTACAATGTGCCTTTCAAGACCGTGCTTATATGAACATTTGTAACCACATATAATACATTCAAATGGTTTTTCACTGCCATGAGCAAGCATATGCTTTTTAAAATCTTGCTTGTATAAAGATTTGTAACCACATATAATACATTCAAATGGCTTTTCACTGCTATGAGTGAGCATGTGTTTTTTAAATTGATGCTTGCGCACACATTTATAACCACATATATTACATTCAGATATATTATGAGATAACATGTGTCTTTTAAGATAATGCTTATGTGAACATTTATGACCGCATATATTACATTCAAATGGCTTTTCACCACTATGAGTGAGCAAAAGTCTTTTCAGAAGACTTTTTACTTGACATTTGCAGTTAAATGTATTACATGTAGAATGTTTATCATCTTTATGAATAAGTATTTGTTCCTTAAAATTTCTTTGTTGTGAAGGTTTATGATGATGTTTGTTAGAATCGTAGAGTTTGCCATCGACATTCAGTTGTCGGTGAGTTTCTAAATTACTGTTGTTATTGGATGGTTTCTCTTCATTCTCAGTATATATTTCACTCTTCGTTAATTCATGCGATTTTATGCATATATCCATCTTTGATTTTATTGCAGTCGCTTTCTCATTATCCATAGTGTTTGGAAAATTATTAGAACCTCAACCTACAACAATAAAAAAGTGATTTTACATAATAGATAACATAATTGCTTTACCTATTATACACGACTTCATAAGTTTTTTATTTGTGTAAATAATTTAACGTAAACTCTTCTAGATAGGTGTATGTAAAATAAACATACTATTTACCTGCAGGTAGAAACAGTGTTTAATATATTTAAAAATATTGGTAATAATTATTTAGACTCCTCTTATTATATTCAATGTTCCACACTCAGGTTTCACACAATAAACTTATAGAGAGCACCAAAGCACACGATATGTAAACAGTTGTATTCAGATTCAGTCAGTAATCGCATTGGAAAGTATCTGTAATAAGAATAAAACTAGAGAATTAAACGTACACTATTATTATCAGCTTATTAGGCTGGACAGTCTAACAGTTTGAACTCTTATTCTGCATTCCACTAATAAATGTCCATTTCCACACCACCATGGTGAATCTAGAGTTCCTAAATTAAAACTTTAGCTCAGTTCATATTTAGGAACCTAGGTGAATCTAGCAGCCGGATTGAACGTGAACCAGCCTTGCTCCTAACTTCCGTTAATCGTAGACTGGACGTGCGTTATAGCAGCAAATCTGTTATTAATTTCTACAAACATGAGAGAAACTAACAGTATCTTGAGTACTATTTGGGCTTCACAGTGTAAACGATTGTTAATACCTACACAAAAATACAGGCTATTGTCGGCATGTTCATATACTACTTGCTCTGAGTAAAATAATGTTAAATCTGTTGCTTATATCAAATGCTTACGTATACATCATACTGAACTCTGTTTTATTACGACCAGTTGCAACTCGATTAAAATAACGGGTATACAAACTCATTCCTTCATATTATTCTTATCAGATTATTCCAGTTAACTTAGCTAAATAGCTACGTATGTATCATAGCAGACACTAACAATCCGTTGAGAACAGCTTTTGACCTCCCGTTCAACACGGGAAAAATATTAAATTCGAAATCTGCTAATAAATACGATACCTATGTTACATACTTTTTTTGGCTAAATTTTAGGTGTAAGTTCACCAAGTTTACAGCAAGCAGAGGCCGCCCCCAGGACATCAATAACCCATAGAGAACAGCTTTTGGCCTCCCGCCAAACACCAGCAAAAAATTAAATTCGAAATATTCAAATAAATACGATGTCTATGTTATATACATTTTATGTCAAAGCTTTGGGAGTGCGTTCACCAAATTTACAGCTGAGACCGCCCCCAGGATATCAGTAACCCAGAACAACTTTTGGCCTCCTGTCAAACACCGGGAAAAAAATTTAAATTTGAAATCCGCGAGCATTCAGCATCCAGCGTCACATACAATTTTCTTTTATATCCCAAATACCATCAGTACGAGATTTCCATAATATTAGATGGTTGCCAACCAATCACAGCATAGTAGACGGGGTCCAAGATGACCGCCAACCAATCATAGCGCAGTCAATGTAGTTTAGGTTAGAACACGTGATTTTCTTTTAGGTTAGACTTATATGTAATATAGTTAGGTTAGAGCTTACGAATATATTTTAAGTTAGGTTTAGGTTATCCCGTATCAACGACTAGAATACTCTAATAATAATAATAATAATAATAAATCTTTAATAGCAATCACAGCTATACATAAAAATGAAACATTTTTAAATAAATACATCATTACACATATCACAGCTTTGATAATTATATAAATATACAAATACATTATGCAGTTATATAACAGTATAGTTACAGTACAGTAAGATATCACAGATTAAGAGAACAAAAAATTAGTAATTGCATAGGTGTAGCTAGTCCGTTCACATCATAACATAATCCTGTTATCTTGAATATTTTTTTACAATTTGTTTTAAACATTTTAAACAAACAATTAATTATTGTTAGACCTTTATTGAATACTTGATTTTCACCAAAATTAGTGCGAGTTCTCAGTACATAAAAATTATCCCTCCTTCTGGTATTATATGTATGAATATCACCTACAAAAGTACAATGGGTTACACTTAGATGTTTGGGTAACAATCCATTTAACAGTTTAAAAATGAATAATAAAGTATTTGTTGACAATCAATTTAAATGAGTTTACATGAACTAGATATCAAGTAGGCATTCTGTGATGTTTTTTAAAAGTGTTGTGATTAAAAACAATAAGTTTTTGTATGTCATATGTAAACTTGATCTTTCTTCAATTTACAATAAAATTATATTCTTTCCAGTATTTTAGCATCATTATGTCTACATGAAATAAATAAAGATTATTAAAAGTTTCACAGTTTTATTAAAATATAACCTGACAATATTGTTTCGACAGCTATGCTGTCATTATCAAAGGTAATATAATTATAAACAAACACGTCGTTAAGGTAGATACAAAATAGGTAACTAGATAAAATAATAATAATAATCAGAATTAAATATCTAATACTTCCAGTAACGGAGAATTACTGAGCTCAAGTTGTTCATTCATTAAAGGTACCCTGAGTTTGTGTTTGTATATCTCAAAAGCTTCTAAAATGTCTAATTTGCGTTTGTTATTACAAAAATGTAGGAATTTAATATTATTTTGAGGAGTCATTGTGTGATTTTGTTCTAAAAGGTGTTTGGCGTAATTCGATTTTTCAGGATGTTTATTTTTGTCACAGTTTTATTAAAATATAACCTGACAATATTGTTTCGACAGCTATGCTGTCATTATCAAAGGTAATATAATTATAAACAAACACGTCGCTAAGGTAGATACAAAATAGGTAACTAGATAAAATAATTAATTTTATAAAGTAATTCTCCGTTACTGGAAGTATTAGATATTTAATTCTGATTATTATTATTATTTTATCTAGTTACCTATTTTGTATCTACCTTAGCGACGTGTTTGTTTATAATTATATTACCTTTGATAATGACAGCATAGCTGTCGAAACAATATTGTCAGGTTATATTTTAATAAAACTGTGAAACTTTTAATAATCTTTATTTATTTCATGATTATGGAGTTCCACAAAGTAAGGCTGGAAACAATAAACAAGGTTATGTCTACAGGTTATGAGGCCCAGACACCAAACATAAGGTAAGCAAAATACTGGAAGAAGGAATGGATGATTTGGAAATATCTTTTTTATAATAAAATAATTTATCTTTTTGATGGAACTAACTACAGCAATTGGAGATATCGGCTGGAAGTTCATTTAGATCAACATGATCTCCTGGAATATGCAACAATGAGTGTTCAGGAAATATTCGAGGAAAAGGAAAAGTACTTGCTGATGTCAGTCAGGAGGAAGAAAGACAAAACCTAATAGATACTCCCATAAAGAAAGAGAAGAAATCTAAGGCAATGATTGTTAGTAGAATAGCTGACAGTCATTTGGAATATGCTAAGGATACAAGTACTCCAAAGGAAATATTGTTAAGGTTAGAATCTGCTTTTCATAGGAAATCAATTGCTAGTTAACTGTTTTTAAGGAAAAAGCTTCTGCAGTTAAAATTTAATGAAGGAGAATCCATGGAAAATTTTCTATCACAATTTGACAAGACTGTAAGGGAATTAAAATCTGTTGGTGCAAAAATAGAGGAAGAAACTCTGGTGTGTCAACTTTTGCTGTCACTGCCAAAATCCTTTCAAGCCTTTGATAACACCTCCTGAAATCATTGAGCCCGAACAACTTACAGTTACAAAAATAAAAGGCAGACTTTTAGAAGAGGAAAGGAAACGAAAAGGAATAGAGGGAGAGCAAAGTGAGATTTATACAAAAAGTCAGAATGCAGTTTTTAATGTCAAATCTGGAAAAACCAATAATGTAAATAATAAAGTGAAACCACAATTCAATTTTAAATGTTACCGATGTGGCAAGCATGGTCATCGTAGATCCGAATGCAGAGTAAATCTAAAAACTCAGCCAGATAGGAATGTAAATTTGGTTAATTCTGAAAAGGAAAACGACAATGTTCTATTTCTCGCTGTTGGAGATGATGAAGAAGAGGATACTTTGCATGCTATGACTGGAAAAGTGGAAACCTTTGAATGGCTGGCTGATAGCGGAGCTTCAGACCATATGGTCAATTCTAATGAATACCTCTCATCTGTAAAAGACTTAGGTGCAAGTAAGAAAATTAATGTAGCCAAGGCTGGTGTGGTTTTTAGTGCAACTAAAAGTGGAACGATAAATATTTTATCTTGTATAAATAATCGATACATTCCCATTTCTGTTAGGAATGTATTGTATGTTCAATCTTTAACTAACAACTTACTCTTAGTTAAACGGCTGGAAGAACAAGGGTTCAAGATTATTTTCTTGAATGGAAAAGTTCAAATATATAAAGGAACAATCTAGTTGCTGATGGTTTCGGAAAAGGACATCTGTATGTTTTAAATTTCTCTTTGAATGTAGGTCAAGCAAATAACTGCAGTACAGAAGAAGAATTATTTAATTTGTGGCATAGACGTTTGGGTCATCTTAATTGTGATTCTCTGTTTCAGCTGAGTAAATCTAATGCAGTAAAAGGAATCCCTAGATTCAGTGGTGTACACAAAAATTTGTGTGTAACATGTTTACAAGGAAAGAAGTGTCGTGCACCTTTTCAAAGTACAGGTGCTGAAAGATCAAGAAGGATACTGGAACTCATACACAGTGATGTGTGCGGTCCAATTACGCCAAGTACTTGGGACGGTAAAAGGTACTTCTTAACTTTTATAGACGATTATTCTAGATTTACCATTGTTTATGTAATAAGTAATAAAAGTGATTTACTAACTTGTTTCAAAAACTATGTAGACAAAGTAACCTCTAAATTTAGTGTAAAAGTTTCAAGATTAAAATGTGATAATGGTGGAGAATATGCGTCAAAAGAATTTATAAAGTTTTGTAGTCAAGAAGGAATTCGCGTGGAATATACCAATCCTTATACACCTCAACAAAACTCAATTGCAGAACGCATGAACCGTACGCTCTTGGAGAAATCCAGAGCAATGATTTTTGATACAAAACTGAATAAAGAACTCTGGGGTGAAGCAGTATATACTGCTGCTTCTCTGATAAACAGGAGTTTAACTAGAGGTTTTTTTTGGTGATAAGCAAGGAAAGTCTCCAGCTCAAATTTGGTTCAGAGAAAAACCAGATTTATCCAGAATGAGAGTGTTTGGCTGTAAAGTTTATACGCATGTGCCTGATGCACTTCGAAGAAAGTGAGATTCCAAATCTGTAGAAGGTATTATGCTAGGATTCTAATCAAATGGTTTTAGAATATGGAATCCAGAGAAAAGAAGAATTTATTGCTCGAGAGATGTAATTTTTGATGAGGCATCTAACAAAAACAAAAGTACAGTTATAAGTTTAGATAGCTGGGAAGATAAAGATGAAAATAAAGATGACAAGCAGGATGGTGATACAATTCCTAGAATAGAAGATGAGTCTGATACGAAAGAAGGTAGAATAAGAAAAAAACCGATGTGAATGCAAGATTATGACATGTCTTATTATGCACTATCAGCAGCCGTAGATGTTGATGTACCGAAGAATATAAACGAAATTGCCAGTTCAGAAAAATGAAAATCAGCAATTGAAGAAGAAATCTCCTCTTTAGAAGAAAACAATACATGGGTACTTTGTCGACTACCTACAGGAAACACTGCTCTGGAAAGCAAATGGGTATTTAAAATTAAGCAAAATTCTGGCGGGGAAATTGAACGTTATAAAGCTTGACTTGTAGTAAAGGGTTACGCTCAAAAAGAAGGCTTAGATTATAAAGAAACGTTTGCTCCTGTGGCAAAAATGAATACTATCAGAACTGTATTTGCTGTAGCCAATTATAACGAAATGTACGTTCATCAAATGGATGTTAAGACAGCGTTTCTTCAGGGCAACTTGCAAGAAGAAATATATTTACAATTACCAGATGGATACACCGTTGAAATAGAGGATAGAGGAAAATTTTGTAAACTTCAATGGCCCTTATATGGACTTAAGCAGGCACCTAGAAATTGGAATATTCGATTTGATACATATGCAAAGAAGATTGGTTTTAAAACATGTGAAAGGGATTATTGCCTGTATGTTGCTACAATTGATAAAGAAATAATTTATCTAGTATTATTGTTTGTCGATGATTGCATGTAAGAATGTAAGTATTATCAATGAAGTCAAACAAAAGCTTGGAGAAGAAATCAAAATGTCTGATATTGGAGAAATCAATACGTTTATTGGTATAAAAGTGACATGACATTGAGTCAACAGCATTATGCAGAAAATATTCTTAAGAAGTACAATATGCAAGACTGTAATCATGTTTCGACACCACTTGAAGCAAATTTGAAGATAGTTGATGAATGCAATCAAGAAACTAAATATCTTTTTTTCACTACTAGCTTTAAAACATACTATTATCTAGTCTGTTGTCACCTTGTGAAGTTAGCCTTGTTGCCTAGTGGTAAATAATTTTTTATTATTGACTGCTAGTCAATAATCCAGATTTTAGTGTAACACGGGGCAAAAATTCATCCCATTATACACTGGCATCCAGGAAAAAATCCGTGATCGCGATAGTACGTTTTTTATGTGAGAAGAATAAAAGGAATAAAAGTACTAGTAGTGAAAAAAATTATATATACACCACGGTTGTGAAGTGTTTTCTAGAGCCTCTCATCTTATATCCCTCGATGCTGCGCATCTCGGGATCTAATAATGCTCGGCTCTAGAAAAAAACTCTTCACAACCTTGGTATATAATATACTATTAAGTATCATACATTTGGTTTTACTAAGGTTTAATTTTAACGAATTATTATTTGACCAATTGTAGATATTTGTAATATCTTCATTTAAGTTATTACATGTTTCTAGTGTATTACAGCCTGTATAGTACAACAGAATATCATCTGCAAACATTTGTATCGAACAATTTCTAACTACATTTACTACGTCATTTATAAATAATATGAATAATATTGGCCCCAAAACTGAGCCCTGAGGAACACCATAACTTGCACTTCTTTCACTGGATATATTATCACCATACTTCACAACTTGACTTCTCTCTGATAAGTAGGATTTAAACCATTGGATCACTATCCCGCCAACACCCAAACGTTCAAGCTTCAATATTAATATATTTCTGTTTATGGTTTCAAAGGCACTCCTATAATCAAGAAACACTGTACCAACAACTTTTTTATTATCTATCACGCTTTTCCACTTACTTAACACTGATTGTATTGCTGTTTCACATGAATTCGATTTACGAAACCCAGCTTGATGTATAGCTTAGAAATATTTATGTAGGTGCAATTTATTGTAAACTAGCAACCAAGATACTAACGCAGAATGTTTTGTATCTTAAAACGTCTGTTAACAGATAATTATAAAGATTTTACTCCACATTTAGTATGCATGCAACGTACTGTACCAATATTAAATTGTAAATGTGGACAATACCAAGATCTTAGAAATAAAGGAAATTAGAAGGATTTCTAAAAAAGCGAAACACCTTGTACGTATTGGGTTGGATACAAAAATAGACTAGCACAGTGTACTCTCCTAAGAATTAATTTGCCAATACGAAACTTTCATCCGACTGACACCAAGGCTAACGATAATATCGCCTGATGGATTTTGCCGAAGAGATACTAAGGTAAAATACGACTGGACCACGATCGCGTCTGGTTCTGAACGAATTTTTCTTATCTATTTCATGACGAATATGAGACCACAAAAAGTTACGTCCGAAAGTTATTTGAGCAAATTTACTGGAGCAAATTGCTCATTTATGTATGACATATCTTCTTTCTTCGATAACACAAAAAGAAGGCGAGGTACGAAAAAACATTTAAATAAACTTTAATTTACCTAACCCCCTTCATCACGATAAACCTAATAGTTTCCGAGAAAGACGACAAAAACAGTTAGGGGGCGTGGTTTACCCTCATTATCTCCTCGAGCTTGCCGCCTACAGACGGTGACTTTTAGGGGGTTATTTAACAGCCCTCCAGGAAGGCCTATGCAAAAATCCACGGACTTCTCTCAACTTTTCGCTTTTTTTTTCTAAGTTGACTGGACTATAATTACATAAATCTAATTAATTATACTAATTACATTGATTAAAACGCACGACGGTAAATACCCTCGTGGACCTCTAAAACGTTCTGGGTCATCTGATGACGTCATGCTCGCCATCGCTCTACCGGAGAGGTCTATTGATAAAGTTACTAGATTAGACAAACAGAAGCAGAAACATTATTGTTATTACTCATAATCAGGGGTACACTTCTTTCCATGAGCTTCATATTAATATTTACATTCATCAATCTGTATGTTGAACTATTTTCAGCTATTTATCGAAGAACTGAATCGTGCCAAGGGTGAATTAAGAATGATCGATATGGTGACAGGCGTCTAGCTAAGGTTAATTAAGGATCAAGGATGATTGATAGGGCGATTATAGCCGTAGTGCCAGGGTTAATTAAGCATGAAAGTGTGTCGTGTCAGGATGAATTAAAGATGAAGATCGTCTAGCCACGGTTAATTAAGGATGAAGTATGATCGATAGGGTGATGATAGACGTAGTGTCAGGGTTAATTAAGGATGACGGCGTGTCGTTCCAGGGTGAATTAAAGGTGACCTAAAGAACATGTTATATAGGAGTTCATATTCAGGAGCGTTTTACGATCAGGGTTTGCACGTCATTTGAAGATACACCAGGAGAATGAAGTTCAGTGTTTTACTTGTTTAAAGTATTTGACACGCCTCGATAACTACATAAGTCATTTGAAAACTATTCATAATACCATAGATGTTGATAATAATAATAATAATATGTCATCACCGAGAGATGATATATTTAAAGACGTGAATCTAAAACATACGCATACCAATGAACTCGGTGCTATAAAAGTCAATAAACAAATAAGATATGAAGATGCCGATGAAATAATAAACGCTCGTAATGCTATATGTAATAAATTAGCTTACTTCCGTTGTGATAAAGCAAAACTTCACGGTAATCCAGTTATACCTCGGTCGGGGGCTGTTGCTATCAATATCTCACCGAAGCTTGAACAAGCACCTCCAGTTGCATCTGCTGATGAAAAAGAATACGATTCCAGCTTAAAGGATTATCACGAACTATTATAAAGCGTTATTAGCTAGCGGGGAAAACAAAAACGTAGACAAAACTAGATATGCTTTATATAATGACATCGATCAGTGGCGATTTGGTTGTTCGCAAGTACAGTTTCAGGAAACAGATATTTTAATTAAAAACAAACTTTTCAATGGGACACCAGGCCTGTGTAATTTACTGACGCTTAAACAAATAAGCTTTCCTAGTCCAACAGAAGAAGATATAGACAACTAAGTATGTGAAAATTGGCACAATATTGAAATTATTATTTTTTTATTATTATTTTATAATTAATTTTATTCTTTTATTAAAAACTGTTAATATCGAATAGGCCACTTCTATCCCTCGGGCTGGCATCGTCGCCCTCCTGGCATTATCATCTAGTAACACTCGCGGTGCATACAAAATTTTATTGTTCCGGAGAATATGAATATGTATAAGTAGAAAATTAGTTTTAATTTATAATTGTTGACGTTGCCAAGGCCGGTGTTTATATATTTATAAAACTAACAATTTGTATGTTTGTCAGATGGTAACAACTTTTACTAAATTTACAAAAGTTAGATAAATGACAATATAAATTCAAATGTTTTTAGTTGTTGTTACAAATATAAAACCAAAAAAATCCTAATAGCACTAATGTCATCTAAAAAATAAATTAATTTTAGCTAAGAAATTTAAGTTAAGTCGACACAAAAGAATTTGTGGATCACGCACCCAGAAACAACGTGCAAATACACGTTATTTGTTGTGTTGCAACATACTAGTATGCAAACATATAGTTTCTGACCTAATGATCCAAATTACTATTGAACGTAACGGCGACTCCAATTGTAAAGTAAACCATGATGAATCAACCAGTTATGAATTATAACGCCCGCTTATAATGCCCTGGTTGTTATGAAGTTGTTTATGTAGTTCGTATCATAGGTGTAAACACAACAAATAATATGCAAGTGAAACATAAACATTTTTTGCCCAATTGAGGCAGCCATATAAACCACACTAGCACACTAGGTTTATTAATGCAGTTGACCATTATTTTGCTGCTGTACAATGCCATCTATATTTATTGGCACCTTCCAATTAAGAATAAAATTCCTTTTCCCACCTTTATGGTTTTAAACATATGTATAGAGAAATCAACTCAGGTTAATTTCCATTAATACCTTAAAAGAAATACAGCAAATGATGGTATATTATATTTTTATTTAGAGCATAATATGCTTATAAAATAAAACTTATTACTTATAAAATTATAAAATATACATAAAGATTTGCCATACAAGATTTAATATAAATCTTTCAAGTTTTTTAATTTAATAATTAATCGGTGCCAAGTAAGTGAATGTGTTTGAGTGTTAAACACAATAAGGAAAAATTTTAAAAAAGTTCTAAATATTTTTAACAAAATTAGTAGAAATGGCAACAAATATATACATACACAAACAAATTACACATTAGTCTTTAATTAGTACCTACTTAATTATAGGCTAATAATTTTTGAATTTAATTGAAGTGGGTGTGCCAGCTTCAACTACTGCACTTTTAAAGCTTAAATTACAGCTAAACGGGGATAGGTATAATTTTCTTTGTTGGTCCAAATTAGCCTTTAATTAGTACTTAATTATAGACTTAGAAATTTTGAATTTAATTAAGTGGGGGTGCTGGTGTTTCCCATGTAAATATGCGTTTCCCAACTTCTAAATGCTACCTCAGTAATATATGTTGTACCTACAGTTTAGTTTGGGTTTTTCATTAGCATCCCTGGATCAACCTCAGAACTGCTTTGAATTAAAGCCAATTCTTGACAATTGTTCATAATAATTTTTCCATAGTCTTAAAAAATACCGAACAGTATCTTTCAGTAACGTACCTTCTACGTACAGAAAACTGAGATACAGTAAAGTGGACATGTTTTCTTGAACGGTATTTCAATTACTTTCAAATCGAATTCAACTCCAACAATGGAATTATTGACAACAACTTTCACAGTCTTTACATTTAATATACTCATTATTAGTTGATGCAATAAGTGCAATATTGTTTTTTAATGTTCTTTGTCATGTAGAAAGCTATGTTTATAAGCATTTTTAGTTTAATGTATTTTACTTCTTTTTATAATAAATAAAAATAAAGTCTTGTTGCAGTATTCTAATATATATCTGCATAAATTAATATTTCAGTATTGTAAATATGTTTTTATGATCCATCCATTAATCAATTATGTACAGCCTTAGTCATGTGCACTTTAAGGTTACTCTTTTGTGAACATTTAAAATCACATACAATACATTCAAATAGTTCAAATGGTTATTCAGAAGTATGAGTGGACATGTGTTGTTTAAGAATGGTCTTTCGTGAACATTTATAACCACAGATACGACATTCAATGTGAGTAGACATGTGAACTTTAAGATTACACTTTCGCGAACTTTTATAACCACAAACATTACATTCAAATGGCTTTTCACCACTATGAGTGAACATGTGTCGTTTAAGATAACTCTTTTCCGAGCATTTATAATCACAGATATTACATTCAAATTGCTTTTCAGGATTATGAGTGGCCTTGTGCACTTTAAGGACACTCTTAAATGAACATTTATAACCACAGATATTACATTCAAATGGCTTGTCACCACTATGAGTTTGCATATGCACTTTAAGATAACTCTTTTGCATACATTTATAACCACATATATTACATTCAAATTGTTTTTCACGATGATTGGACATGTGCACTTTAAGGCTACTCTTATATGAACATTTATAACCACAGATATTACATTCGAATGGTCTTTCACCAGTGTGAATAAACATGTGGCTTTTAATAGAAGACTTTAGTGAACTTTTATAATCACATATATTACATTCAAATGGTTTTTCACCAGTATGAATGCGCATGTGCACCTTCAGGCTGCACTCATGTGAACATTTAAGACCACATATTTTACATTCAAATGGCTTTTCACCAGTATGATTGAGCATGTGCGCCTTAAGGCTGCACTTATGTGAACATTTAAAATCACATATATTACATTCAAATGGTTTTTCAATACTATGAGTTACCATGTGCCTTTCAAGACCTTTCTTATATGAACATTTGTAACCACATATAATACATTCAAATGGCTTTTCACCGCGATGAGCAAGCATATGCCTTTTAAAATCTAGCTTGTGTAAAGATTTGTAACCACATATAATACATTCAATTGGCTTTTCGCCGCTATGAGTGAGCATATGTTGTTTAAATTGATCCTTGCGCACACATTTATAACCACATATATTGCATTCAGATATATTATGAGTTAACATGTGTCGTTTAAGATAATGCTTATGTAAACATTTATGACCACATATAATACATTCAAATGACTTTTTATTGTGATGAGTAAGCATATGCCTTTCAAGAGCTTGCTTATATGAAGATTTGTAACCACATGTAATACATTCAAATGGCTTTTCACTGCTATGAGTGAGCATGTGTTGTTTAACTTGACACTTGCGCACACATTTAAAATCACAGTTATTACATTCAAATAGCTTTTCCCTGCGATGAGCAAGCATATGTTGTTTAAGATCACTCCTGCTCACATATTTATAACCACATATATTACATTCCAATGGTTTTTCACTACTATGAGTGAGTAAAAGTTTTTTCAGGAGACTGTTTGCTTGACATTTGCAGTTAAATGTATTACATGTAGATTTTTTGTTATCTTTATGAATAAGTATTTGTTCCTTTAAATTACTTTGCAGTGAAGGTATCTGTTGATATTTGTTAGAATCGTAGAGTTTGCTGTCAACATTCATTTGTCGGTGAGTTTCTAGATTAGTGTTGTTATTAGATGGTTTCTCTACATTCTCAGTGTATATTTCACTCTTCGTCAATTCATGCAATTCTATGCTTATATCCATCTCCGTTTTTATTGCAGTTGCTTTCTCATTATCCATTGTGTTTGGAAAATTATTAGAACCTCAACCTGTAACAACAAAAAAGTGATTTTACATAATATATAACACAATTGCTTCAACAATTATACACGACTTCATAAGTTTTTTATTTGTGTAGATAATTTAACTTAAGCTAAGCTTCTATTATTAGATTGATATATGTATAAATAAACAAGCTGTTTACCTGTAGGAAGGAACAGTGTTTATTATATTTAAAAATATTGATAATAATTGTTTAGATTCCTTTTATTATATTCATTTTTCCACACAATAAGCTTATAGAGAGCACATGATATGCCACAACAGTTGTATTCAGTCGGAAATCTGAGGCGCTGGTGATGGTTTTCGCGCATATGCATAATGTCACGCGTGACATTGGCTGCGCCTCGCTTTAGGCAGGAATCACACTGCTCGACCACGTCGATCGTCCGAGACCGACCTAAATTTCGAACACATATAACTGTATGCGCAACGTCACACTGTTAGACCATCGGCCGTCCACCGTCGACCATGCTCGATCGTCCAGCCTGAAATTCAAACGGGTTGGAATCTTGGAATTTTGACCGATTGAGGTCGACGATCGCATGCGCGTTATTACTTTGCATTTCCAAACACGTGGGCGTGTTTGCAAAGTTTGTGTATCAGAACATAACTTATGTATAAAGTTTATAGGCATGGATGTAAAATATTGCGATTTTGTTTTTCCGCAGTTAGTATAATAGCCCATGATGAAATTTGGTCTTATAAGCTGCACTAAAACATTGATGAATAGCGGATACAATACAAAAAATTCTCCTTGTTCCCGCTTTAAATACATTTTTCGGGCTCATATTTTTCTTTCTCCTCTGCTTAATCTCCTCAAAAATCATATAATTAACAATTACATTTTCGGAATCGCTATCACCACTGCTACTCATTTTGAAAATTTTATTAGAAAATTAATAAAAGTGAGGTTAGGAAGAAAAAACCGCTCGAGGTCGGCCAGTGTGATTTGAATATTTTAATGATCAGCGGTTGACCGATTTTTTTAAGCCGATGGTGGACGGTCGATGCTGGTCGATCGAGCAGTGTGATTCCTACCTATTATTCAGCAAACTTTAAAATCAGGCGTCACACATGCTGTATTTGCCGAATTCCGAATGTTTGCTACTTGGCGAACTATTTCCCAAATTATTCGTCACATACCTAGCATGTTTGTCGAGCATTTAGTTGGGAGCGGGAAATCGACGAATGTTCGCAATAGTTTAATAATAAATATATTTTAGTTTTATTATAATCAATAAAAAGTATTAATAATATTATTTTTATAAGATGGATAATAACAATGGCAATAAATCTTGGCGCAATAATAATCACGTAAAGCTTGCAGCAAGTTCTTTTATTCTAATGGATATTGCGTACATCTTACTACATAAAAAAGAATACCTAGAAGACGAAGATGGTAAATGGTGGCACTTAATTCATAAAAATTGTAATTCCAAGTAGTTCCAGTTGTAGTTCCAAGTAGTTGTAGTTCCAAAATCAAAACAATATTCTTTTCCCGTTGTGCTAAAAAATTACAAAAACACTTCACAAACATTTGAACGAATGTGTGGGAGGAGACCAAATTAGGTGATAGAGAAACATTCGTTTCTTCTGTGTATCATTTTACCAACATAGATATAGACACTATAAGTAGGTGTTTGCCAAATAACAAATATTCGTTACTCGACAAATACCAGATGTGTGGCGGCGTCTTTAAAGCCTTCATCCCATGTGTGTTTGACAAACATTCGTTATTCGTGGATATTTACCAAGTAGTGGGAACGGGTTACTCGCACAAATGTTCGCTATTTGTCCTTTCCCGTTGGTTGTCGTGTCGGTAAATATAACACAAATCAGACTTTTATTACTTGACAAAAATATTCCTTAAAAATGTATAGACAAGACTCAAGTACAGATGTTTACCAAATATACAAGTAGTAGCACATGAAAATTAAGATTAAAGTGTTAAGTAACAAATTAATTTCATAGTGCAAAAAATGTCAAAAATACGGACACACGCAGAAAATTGGAACTGCGAAAATATATGCGTTAAATTCGCAGGCAAACACTTAACAATTGAGTGTAAGAGAACTAAAAGTGACAAACCTGTATGTTCAAATTGTGATGAATCACACCCTACCAATTCAAAGGATGTTTCATTGCGCGTGAAATACAGAAAAGGTGCGACAAATCAAACAAAAGTGAACATTCGTATGATTCGAAACCGAAAACATTCTAGTAAAACCGTTGAAGGTGTATCATATGCTCAAGTAGGTAGGTCCGACAAATCACAAGCACAACCCTGAGGCCTGAGTAATCCGTTGCTCAGAGACTTGGGATTGGACATATCGGTGTCGGTTCAATGGGTGGGCGCTGTGTGGCTGCTCCGGCTACCCAAATTCTTTTACGCTGTAGGATATACTTGGACTAGCTTGTAAGCTCACAAAGTCGACCACATTTAACCTCCCAAGGTCTGGTCAAAGTTTTCTGCAAAGGCCATACATCTAAAGCGATGTCGTAGAGCATAAATAAAATTATAAGTAATTTTCAGATCGTTAGGTATAATAAAGTCGTAAAATTGTTAAATGTGCATTTTCTACAAAAATGCACATTTAACAATTTTATACCTTCATGACCTTTGACCCGAACAACAAAATAAATCCTTGTAATGAATATATTTCGGCATCGCACAACTTTTGGTACCATTGGCATCTTTGACTTCAGAAATGCGAGATTTGACTAACAAATTATTCGAACTTAATTTGAACATAAATTTGAATTTCTGTTTTGCTTTCATAACATGCACTTACTAGAGTAGTAGCAAAATCTGAAAAGCCTGTGACGTTATAAAAGATGCGCGTTGTGTTCGCGCTAACATCGCGTAGTGGTGTAACAAATATTGTTTTTAATTAGTACTATACGAAAGACGAAGGTTAATGTAAGATGAACGCTCTACAATAACTTGAAAAGTAAAATATCTACCTATTAAAAGAATAAACCAGTTCGAACGTAGTTTCATCTAGTACGCATGTGACGTCAACAGGTTTTTCTCATTTTGCGATTACTTTACTTTGATTTTTAAAAGATAAGGTGTAGGCTTGGGTGTAGGTTATGTTGACTGTCATACACATTATTGACACCAAGTTACATTATACTTACAAATCGTTAGAAAGTTCCGTATTTTGATATTGCGGATGTTTGTTAATTTATTTTACAAAGAAGCGTTTCGGTTATAAGCACAAACTCTATTTTGGCATTTTTCTAAGGCGTTGTCTAATAACGCATTTTTGAATTTAGCAGCACTATATATTCTTTGTTACAGCGTTTGTACTTATACAAACGTTTACTGAATTGCATTTTTGTACAAATTCTATAAGTCTGTACTTCTTCGACTTAAAGCATCCTATTATAAGATTATATAGATTTTTGTAGAATTGTAGAGTTTTTACAAAATAGACCCATAAATCTATATTTACATTACATAACCCATTCAAAAACCATAACCAGCTGATAATTTTCCTCCAATCATTAAACACACTTTAAAAACTAGGTGCTTGAAGGGCAAGGGGGAAGGTAATACAGATCAGATTGGATCATCAAGCTCCAGCGTTAATGAAACAACAAATAAGTGAACCAGATGATCCTAGGTAACACCAAGTCAGTAGATCAGTTTATTGGAAAGTTCCTCAGGAGTGCTCATTCTTATCTCCTTAACATGTACATGTCCGAATGATAGCTAGCACTTTTCCGAAAAATCTACGGCGGTGTCTTATGCGTGCTATTCATATGTACACGTGCTGAGTGAACTTCGTTCATACAAATAATTCTTTAATGGGTATTGAGGGCATATTAAATACAATTAATAGGTACACTAACTGAGAATTTTTAACTTTTTCGTTCCTGAAAATCATTTGACAAGTTTTCAGAAAGCGTTATTTTGATATTCCTAGAAAACGAATTATACAGAAAAAAAAACTTAAAAAAAACAAAAACTGAACACGAAAGTCAGAATACAGGTGGCAATTATAACTTACATTCCGAGATCGGCTTTAAGTTGCTCACTCTTAATAATTCAGAAATTTGAATACGTTGGTCGATTTCCAGAAAACATACATTTTTAAATCTTTTTTGAGAAAAAAGGAAGACACTGTAAAGTATAAATTCTTCACAATACATGTGCATTGCCAAAATCTTTTCCTTGAAAATTCAAAATGTTTGTAAGTCATCTGGTTATGTATTACTTGGCCGAGACTTCAAGGCATATTTGCGACTGCAATTAATTGGAAAACCATAATAGAATTTGGGAATTACACATTAATAGCTTTATTTTAATCGAAATGCTCACCTTTTACCTCTTTCAAAGCCAACTTCAAAGTTGGGACACATGGGGTTACGGTCAGAAAAATTAGGAATATACAAAAAATCATCTGTTTAGTAGCCGATTCCAATATGCCAGATCCGGCAAAAAAAGCTACAATACGATATAAGTTACAAGCTACAAGTTTCTCACTTCCTTGCCCAGTTCACTACCGCCACTGCTCACTTAAATACCATCAATGTCTGTCTCATTTCCATACCTGCCCAGTTCAATGTCGCCATTGCGAACTTCAATACTGACACTGACCATGACACAAACCTCGGGTAAAAAATTAGGATACTGATAGTTTCAGGAGTAGTAAATATTCAGGGTGTTTATTTGTGCAGGGCAATTAACATTCAGTAGTGTTTAATTACTTTTCATCTCGTATATTTATTTTCAAAGAAAAATGTTGTAAATACACGTACAGCTATCACGAGCAACATACCTGTCCAACAACAAATAGCATTTCATTATTAACAAGACAAATTTATAAGATTACGTTATACTTAAGAAAAATGCCTAGCAAAAATGTTAGCTATGTGGTAAGTGCGGTGATAGCATCTATCGTCAGGATGCTGGAAAGATTATATGTATAGCATCCTCTTCGACGATAAAATAACAGCAATATTTGACGTTTGAGAAATATTACATCTGGTATTACGTTTGGAAAACCAGAACTTATTTGCAATGAATTGCATAAAATCCAACCTATAACCTAGTTTGTTGCAAGGTAGAATGTATTTCAGTCCATTTTATTTTTTCGAACATATATTCACAACGGTTTTTCATCACTATGAGTAAACAAGTGCCGTTTAAGATTGCTCTTTCGTGTACAATTATAACCACATATATTACATTCAAATGGTTTTTCACCACTGTGAGTAAACATGTGTTCTTTAAGACTCACCTTTTGCAAACTTTTATAATCACATATATTACATTCAAATGGCTTTTCACCACTATGAGTACACATGTGTTGTTTAAACCGACTCTTTTGCACGCATTTATAATCACAGATATTACATTCAAATGACTTTTCCCCATGAGTGGTAATGTGCATTTTAAGGTTGATCTTTCGTGAACACTTATAACCACATATATTACATTCAAATGGGCTTTCACCACTGTGAATAGACATGTGGTATTTAAGATTTGACTTTCGCGAAGTTTTATAATCACACATATTACATTCAAATGGCTTTTCACCACTGTGTTTGCGCATGTGTAGTTTAAGATGACTTTTTTGCAAGCATTTATAATCACAGATATTACATTCAAAGGACTTTTCACCATTATGAGTAGTTATGTGCACTTTAAGGTTACTCTTTTGTGAACATTTAAAATCACAGATATAACATTCAAATCGCTTTTCACCACTATGAGTAAACATGTGGTCTTTGAGACTCCCCTTTCTTGAACTTTTATAATCGCATATATTACATTCAAATGGCTTTTCATCACTATGAATGTGCATGTGTTGGTTAAGATGACGCATTTGAAAGCATTTATAATCACAAATATAACATTGTATGGCATTATCATCAGTATGAGTGGTCATGTGCGCTTTAAGGTTACTATTATATGAACTTTTATAGCCACATATATTACATACAAATGGCTTTTCACCACTATGAGTGCGCATGTGTTGATTAAGATCACTCTTTCGCGAACATTTATAATCACATATATTACATTCAAATGGCTTTTCACTATTATGAATGCGCATGTGTTGTTTAAGATGACTCTTTTGCAAGCATTTATAATCACAGATATTACATACAAATGGTTTTTCATCGTTGTGAGTGGTCATGTGCACTTTAAGTCTACTCTTTTGTGAACATTTATAACCACATGTATTACATTCAAATGGCTTTTCACTACTATGAAGGGGCAAAAGCCTTTTTACTCGACATTTGCAACTAAATGTGTTACATATACATTGTTTGTTATCTTTATAAATAAGTATCTGTTCCTTGAGTTTGCTATCGACATTCAGTTGTCGGTGAGTTTCTAGATTGCTGTTGTTATTGGATGGTTTCTCTTCATTCTCAGTGTATATTTCACTCTTCGTAAATTCATGCAATTCTATGTTTACATCTATTTCAGTTTTTATTGCAGTTGCTTTCTCATTATTCATTGTGTTTGGAAAATTATTAAAACCTGTAAACAATCAAAAAGTGATTTTACATAAACTATAACACAATTGCTTCATCACTTATACACGACTTTACAATTTTTTTATTTGTGTATAGATAATCTAACTTAAACTCTTCTAGATTGATATACATACTTATGTATAGATAACAAATTATTTACCTGTAGGCAGAAACAGTGTGTATTGTAGTTAACAAAATTGATATTAATAATTATTTGTATTCCTCTTATTACATTCATTGTAGCGCACAACAGTTGTATTCAGTTGGTAATCGCATTGGCGAGTATCTGTAAAGAATTAAACTAGAGTTACCAAACGTACACTATTATTACTTTAGGCTGGACCTTAGGACTGGACAGACTAGCAGTTTGAACTCTTGTTTTGCATTCCACATTTTAAATGTCCAATTTAATGTGAACTTGTACTTACAATTTTTTATAATTTAAACAATTAATTCCGGAAAGTAGAATATTTTGAATATTATTCTTCGAAAAATAATATTAAAATAAATATTTAATCGATAGTATACTTGCAAAACCTCGTAAGTCTGAATTGTCTAAAAATGTTTCTGATGATATCGAAGGTCGCTGCGGATTCGTGCAAAGTGTTGTAGCTGTTAGCTCATAGATAAACAATATGTAATAGATACTACTAGGTAATGTTCCATACTAACTTTTGTATCCGTAGCTCCATCTATCAACGTGGACCATTAATTAATTTATGGCGCAAATTTCAAAATTTGTATTGTTTCAAAATAATATATTAATGATCGTAAATGATTTAAAACAGTTAAAAAAATTATTTACGAACATTTAAAATTATAAGAATACCGAGTATATGCAATTATTAGGAAAAGATTAACAGCCATATATAACAATCAACTGTAATCAGTAAAGTGTAACCACAATATGAACTAATGAATATCTATACTAACTACAAGTTATTATCAATTAATAAGCTGATTAGTTCCGCTTAATATCGATTGACGCTTATTTTATTAAGATTGTACTTAAAGTTTTAGTAACATAATGCTAGAAAATATTTACGCGGTTTATAATCTTACTAAGGAAAGCCTCACATTTGGGAGACAATTATGCTATAGTTTCTGGGGGGGGGCAAAAGTTACGCTTTAAATATTGTGAGTTGATTATGAAAAAGATTGAAACTTAATAAAGTATTAAAATTGATTTAATTGTCAGTACAAACAACACATATAACAGATTCGGTAAAAGCACAGTGAAGATATATACAAATATAAACTACGTTTACCATAGAAGAAAATGCACTGGCTGAAATAATTGTTGTAAAGCTTGGCTCTCATCACAACTGAGACTCTACTGGCGGGTCGCTTTAATAGGGTAATAAATAAATATGGATCTATAAAACATAATTAAACCACACACACAAAACAAAAAAAATAATAAACCAGAAGTTTCTTTAAAATTGAAATGACAAAAATTTATTCACACAACACAAAGAAAACAAACAAAATTAAAATTGAAATAAAAAATAAAAGGAAAATTGAAATTTGGATATCCTGAATAAAAGAAAAATCAATTCTAAGATAGTTTATTTTTTTATCTTCAGAAGTAATATCTCTGTCATTCGTATTAATTTTAATAACTAAACTATATAAATACCTTAACAATTTGATATGGTTTTGTTTACATTATTTTGATGTATCACATAACCTTCAAATTTTAAAATTTTGCTCTGGGCACATATTCGTCTCCTTCAAAAAGAAAAGGTGTAACTCACATTTTGTCAAAAGTGCGTTTGTAATTGTTAACAGTCTGTAGAGATACATCCTTTAATATAATCAAGTGATTTATCTAAAAACCTCTTTGTTATTGAAATAAGATGTTTTTGTTAGTCGTTTCTCGGTTTATCTTAAATATTTTTATTACGAGCCTTTTCAATTGCTCTACTATAAAGTTGTAAAAAATGAAATACGCCTTTTCGTTATGAAGTAGATGATATGCACTGCTTGAATGATCTAAAATTACAGAGAGTTTGTCACCAAATTGCTGCTTGCTGTATTTATATCTTTTCAAAAACAAAGGACTACAATAGTGATTTTTCTAGTTAAAAACAATTGCCAAATTGTAACTAAATCTACATAACCATATAATTATTAATAATTGTTTAAACAAATTCTATAGTTAGATAGAGAAAAAATTCTCTTTATAATGATATATCATACTTATATCAAAACAAATTAATAAGATGGGAAGAAATTGTCAATCAAATCATTTTTCAAATGCATTTAAATATACATTTAAAACTTAAATTAACTAAAACCACTTAGTTACATCCTACTCTTCTTACAAAACCCATCTTTACATCGTATTGAACATTATTCACACATTTTTAGATATCCAAACTATAAAATACTACCTAAATTACATGACTACAAATATGATGCAATTCACCCCTAAACGTAAGAGGCAAAGAGTCATAAAGAGGCAGAGAAGTATAAAGAGTACAAAAGGACTTGCTACAGTTACGGCTCGGGTAGGTAAAACAGTAAATAGGTTAAATAGGCTTCAGATAACTAAACTAGTATTGTTATTTTGACTTTACTAGACCAATCATTGACTTTATTATTGATTTAAAACAGCACCCTTATAACAGCTATGAAGGGTATAGAATGATCACGAACAATACACACGAATCGCAGAGAGGAGTAAAAGTTGCTTGGACAATGTATTTACAAATTTTAAAGGTCGCATACACAGTACGTATAGCGGACGATTATAATCAGTATCTTACTGAAATGTTACAAAATTTCTTAAGTAACATCAAAATTAAAATTTTAAATGCAATATTGAAGAAAATGTAAATTTTTATTTATTAAACCCTTCACACCAGAAGAGTTAGTTGAAGTTTCGAAAATATTAAAGAAAATTCCGGGGGGGGGGTTCCGCAAGGGAGTGTGATAGGCCCAATTTTTATTTTTAATTTTCGTAAATGATTTAAATTCAATAATAACTGTTAAGAGTTAAACTATCACATGCTTTGCGGATGTTACAAATTTATTAATAGGTAATAAAAGTCCTCAAAAATGAATCGTAAATTGTAATGAGTTATATCTAAAAGCAAAAAATTGATTTGAGTCCAACCTTGTTATAAATATAATGTAGGCTTATAATAATAGGCTTGTTATAAATGAGGGAAAAGCAAACCTGATGATGTTTTTGTACAATGAAATAAGAAATGAACAACCATACAAAATGATTATTGATGGTAAAAAAATTGAAACTGTAAATCAGACTAAATCTTTAGGAGTAATAATTGATAAGTTTTTAAATTGTAGAAGGCATATTAAGTAACTATCAAAAAAATTAAACCAAACTTGTTAGTAATAAATAGTTATTAGTTATAGGATTATAGTATTAACTAAGTAGGTACATAGACGAAAATGCAATTAAGATAATTTATCATGCTAATTTTGAATCATTAATAAGATATGGAATTATATTGGGGGGGGGGTAGCTCAACCACTGACTTAATATTAAATAAATGTTTGTTAAATAAATTTAAAAATAAAGGAACATTTACACAGAATAATACAAATCATACATATAGTACGAGAACGTTCAATATAAATTATCCTACTCACAGATTAAGTAGGTATAATATATTGCATCCGTTGAAAGATGCAACGAACCATCTGTTGATAATTTTAATAAACGTAACATACATACCTTCCCGACGCTCTAATGCAACCAATGAATGATTCATTTGAATGTCCTAACAGAGATCAAGATGTCACTGACGGAATTCCAAAAAATAATTCTATTAGAGGTGTAGGTAATCTGATTGGCTCCAAAAACTGTTAATATGTATTTTTCTCTATAGTGAATATTGCGTACATGAGCTTATTACAAAGCATAAAGGCATTACAATTAAAGCAAAAAAATGTAATTCCGTTCATAGATTTATGTCGCCTACGAAACCAATTATCCTATCAACCGTTTCGCAGTTCACTTCTAATAAAGTTCTATCGTCGCATCTTCCTCTCGTCGGATGAATGTAAATGTTTTATTTGTAGGAATTTAAGTCACATAGCTAGATGTCCGAACGTACCATACAATAACGTTTTAGCAACCGATCAGGCTAACTTATTTCGGAATGTCGATAGCATTAATGCTAACGATAGCAGAGTCAATTATGACTAACAGTGGTGAAAACGTCGAAGCAACCCCTAACCCTACACCATTCAGTAAAGTTAATATCACCTATATCAGCTGACCCCACAGAAATTGAAAAAGCAGAACCCGATGCGTCGGATAAAAAAAGCGTATGGCCATATCCCCATCGCGTCGACAGAAACATTAACAAAGACGTAACGGTTCATTTTTTTAACTTCCGAAAAATGCAATTTTATTTGTATAAATGATAAAAACCCTTAGTGCGGTTCTGTATATTAATGTAATCTTTTCTGGATTTAAAGTTGTGTTGGTATTCGATATAAATGTGAGTTCCTAAATATCAGGGGTCACTTTTAAAAAAGAAATATTCCAGACTAATAAAATTATTTCTAGAAAAATCTATAGACTTCGCTTTAAACAAAGGTACCGTTTTTGCGTTATATGTTAGCATTTACCATCTCTTGTTTTCGTGAAAAAGAACATTCTCGAATGAATTTGTCCCCTGAATTTAAAAGGCCAGCGATTTCAGTTGATGTGAACGTACTATTTTATTTATTCTCATACACGTTAAGTTGATATTCTATGAAGAAATATCATTAAAACCTATCTTGCCTTAATTTATGATTTCCTTGTATGTGCTTATTGGTAAATTTCAAATAAACACATCTGCGTTTCGAAAGATATCATGTCTGCAAATCTTGTTGTGAAACCTCGGGCTCTGAATTTTCTTTGTGTAAAAATACTAATTTCGGTTGGCTTAAAAAAGTCATGTCATTCTCTTATTGGTCTATTCGAAATGCTCCCTCTTAAGATTGCCCGTCACCATGTAAGTTTGAATCCTTTTTTAACTAGAGAGTCCGAAATAAGCTTTTGAAGAGCACCGAGCTCTGGGGCTCTGTCTTGGAGGGATGCCCCAGGTAAAGTTTTTCTTAATTTTATTTTAAAACACTACAATTCTTAATATGAATAAAGTTACCGTCTTCAAGAATATAATTAAGTTATACCACTACCGTTTTGTGCGTTTAGTTCTGTTATCGTACCGGAGGCTCATTTGCTTCAATTTATCGTTGATTTTTTGGGGTTAATAAGTTAACCAACCTATAAAGCTAAAATTGACACCTGATCGTGGGGCAATTTTTAGTGAATGTTACAAATTAGGCTATGATATAAGCTATAAAAACACTTTTATTATTCTGTCTGACTTGTTTGCATTGTGATAGAGTAGCATAATTATAAAATTTGATAAATTTGAATAAATTGGTTTTTGTTGAGAAATTATTGTATTGCTTAAATTTAAATCTGATGTTTGAAATTTATTTAAAAAAGCACATTATTACAATATGTGCAATCAAATATCTTTGATTTTTGATTTAAATCATTGTTTCGTCTTGACAGCTCTGCCTGTAAACGATAGTTACAAGCATTTGGGAATAATATTAGATAAAAAGCTAACTTAGACCAAATATATAGCATATATAACAAACAGATGTGAACGAGTTCTCAATATTCTTCGAATACTGACCAAAATCAAACGAGGAGCCAGAATCAGAAAGTCTGCATATGCTTACATATCTATAAAGCGCTAATTAAGTCTTGTATTGATAAATAATTTTTTAAGTTTTTTCAAAAATTTTCTGATATATGGGTACTAAGATTTTAGGTCATCGAAAAGAGAAAAAAATTTTTATCAAATGAGCCTAATGAAATGATACATTGCTATTAAAAAAATTAAAGTGTTATTCATTACTCATTTGTTTTCTGAAATAAAAACAATTGAATGCTATCTTATTATGGAAAATAAAATGTTAAACAACTTTTATATAACACATTTTTTTATAAACTCGATATTTACCGAGATATATACTATATTCCATACATAATGGGCACCCTGTATAGAAAGCAAAAGTAGAATTGTGTCACAAATGAAATTATTTCGAATTGAATACTTTTATAATTTCTCAACTTACGTTCTGTTCAGTGCAAGATTACATTCGTCTAAGCAGCAGCTTCCTACGCTATCAGACCATCTGCAGCGGCTACCCATGCGAATACACGCTTATGCATCTCATTAGAAGTAATTTATACAGTCTGTATCTCACTAGAAATAATTTATTCATTTATACAGTATGCATTTATATTTGCATCTTATTATGCATTTATATATTCATCTCATTATCTGTAATTTATTCATTTATACAGTAAGGTTTCCGCAACATTCATGAGGATACGCTATATAAACAGCTTGCTTTGATCTTACAACTCAGTCAGTGAAAATGACTCGAACAATCCAACATCTCCAAGCAAGCTGGTGAGTACCTTTTATTATTATTTATTGAGGGGTTGACTCGAATCTAGCACCCAGGGGTGCCGATTACCTGTCTCCCATCTGCTTAGTTATTAGGGGGTTGTGCCCAGGCTCCCTATGCTTAGTTGTAGTATTCTAGGAACCCAGATTGCCGGGCTTCCTAGCGCCTAGTTGTAGGACCTAGTGCTAGTACAGGGTGGTTTCGATCGCCCTTATGTTTATTGTTAGTTTTAGGAGGAGTTACACGTCCTCACACTTTATTTGTGAACCCAATGTTTTGTAACTTGCTTTTCAGTATATGATCAATTGTGGTCTGCGTTACGTCACGAAAACCCCACGTGACAATTGTATTAAGTAATAATCATATTAGGGAGGAATTTATCACGAATTTATTAAACAGACCAAACTGGAAGTTTGGTAAGGGCTTATAAATTAACAAAATCAAGAAATGAAGCTTTTTGTTGAAGAATTGAAGCTACTTTTGGATGAAATCTCGAAAGAGTGTCAAGTTAAAATTAAAAGGAATGTTTAGGACCAGCACAAATATAAATTGCAATAAACAATGTCAATACAATACCTGCATGTAAAAGCAAATAAAAACTAAGGACATGATGAAAAACTAAATGAGTGAATAATGAAGACTAACCGAGTATTCAGGGCACCAAAGAAAGATTATCAGAATGAAAGAATTATCAAGAAAATTAAACTTATATTGTATAAGGTGATATAAATCCAAACATTAATGCACGGGTGGTAAATGAATGACAACAAACAAAAGTGCAATCAAACGAATTGAACTTGTTAGGAGCTGTTTTGAAGAAAACCCGATTGGGCAGAATAAGAAACATGACCATAAGAAAAGAACTTAACATAAACCCGTTAATTAATGTAATAGGTACTGCAAAAGGTTTTAAATGGGGACATATATGTAGAATGGTGAACAAAAGAATTTCAAAACAATATGGGAAAAGGGCAGGTCCAGATCCAGCTAGAACACAATACTGCAAAACAAAGAAAATCTAATATGGGACAAATGAAAAAAGAAAAGCTTGGTCAGAAAAACCTTGACACTACATATAGGTATAAGCGGCAATGGCATTGATAAGCAGTATAAGGATTAAGCAAGAATAATAGTACAACTAAGTATTTTTGTTATAATTTATTGGCAATTTTAAACATAGAAAAAAAATCTAAAAATAACTTATTCTATCCTTAAAAAAGCATTTCCTCCTGTAAACCCTATTTAGCAACAATGTACGTATATTGTAATCAAATGACACTTCACCACTCTGAGCCAACATGCATCTTTTGAAACTGCTCTTCTGAAATAATTGACATTAATTCTTACATTCAAATGACTGTACACTACCATGAACTGGACATTCATAACCGTGTATATTACCTTAAAATTATTTCTCATTGCTTATGAGTCAGCATGTGCCTTTTGAGATTACTGCTCCATGTACATTTATAATCACATAAATTACATGCAAATGGTTTTTGATCACTATGAGTGGACATAATATGTTTTTTAAGATACCTCTTTAGCGAACATTTGTAATCACAAACATCACATTTAAATGGCTTTTCACTACTATGAAGGGACATATGCCAATTAAGATAGCTTTTTTGTGAAGTTTTGTAATCACAAACATTACATTCAAATGGTTTTTCACCATTGTGAGTGAACATGTGTTGGTTAAGATGGCTCTTTTGTAAACATTTGTAATCACAAATATTACATTCAAATCGTTTTTTATCAGCATGAGTAGACATATGTTGTTTAAAGATATTCTTTTGCAAACATTTGTAATCACAAATATTACATACCAATGGTTTTTCATCATGAGTGGCCATGTGCCGATTAAGATAACTCTTTTGCGAACATTTGTAATTACAAATATTACATTCAAATGGTTTTACATTGCTATGAGTCGACATGTGTTGATTAAGATGAGTCTTGTGAGAACATTTATAATCACACAAATTACATTCAAATGGTTTTTCACCAGTATGGACGGACATATGTACTTTAAGATACCTCTTTAACGAACATTTGTAATCACAAATACTACACGCAAATGGTTTTTCACCGCTGTGAATGGACATGTGTCCTTTAAGATACCTCTTTAGCGAACATTTGTAATCGCAAATATTACATTCAAAAGGTTTTTCACTACTATGGGTGGCCATGTGTCGAGTAAGATGACTCTTTCGAGAACATGTGTAATCACAAATATTACATTCAAATGGTTTTTCACCAGTATGAGTGGATATGTGTTGACTAAGATGATCCTTTTGCGAACATTTGTAATCACAAATATGACATGCAAATGGTTTTTCATCAAAATGATTGTACATATGTTTTTTAAGATACCTCCTTATTGAGCATTTGTAATCGCAAATATTACATTCAAATGGTTTTTCATCACTATGGGTGGATATGTGTTCATTGAGATGACCTTTTTGCGCACATTTCCAACCGCATATATGGCATTTATATGGTTTTTCACCAGTGTGAGTGGACAAATGTAATTTGAAATAACTCTTTCGGGAACATTTGTAATCGCAAATATTGCATTGAAATGGTTTTACACGGCTGTGAGTAGACATGTGCTGATTAAGATAACTCTTTTTTGTACATTTGTAATCACAAATATTACATTTAAATGGTTTTTCATCACTATGAGTTGCCATGTGATGTTTAAGGTAACTCTTTTGCGAACATTTGTAATCACAAATATTACATGCAAATGGTTTATCACCATTATGAGTGAACATGTGTTGTTTAAGATAAATCTTCTGCCTACATCTGTAATCACAAATATTACATTCAAATGGCTTTTCACCACTATGTGTGAGTAAGTGTGTTTTGAGATTACTCTTTAAAGAACATTTATAACCACATTCATTACATTCAAATTGATTTTCAGCACTATGAGTGGACATGTGTAGTTTAAAATAACTCTGTCGGGAACATTTGTAATCACAAATATTACATTCAAATGGTCTTTCATCAGTATGCATGTACATGTGTTCTTGAAGATGACTTTTTCTTGAACATTTGTAATTACAAATATTACATTGAAATGGTTTATCACCAGTATGAGTGGAGATGTGTTCTTTAAGACAACTTCTTTTCAAAGATTTGTAATCACATATATTACATTCAAATGGTTTTTCACCAGTATGAGTGAACATGTGTTGTTTAAGATAACTCTTCTGCGTACATTTATAATCGCAAATATTACATTCATATGGTTTTTCGCCAGTATGAGTGAGCAAGTGTGATTTGAGGTTACTCTTTACAGAATACTTATAACCACATACATTACATTCAAATGGTTTATCATCACTATGAGTGCACATGTGATTTGTAAGATTACTCTTTAGGGAACATTTAAAACCACATACATTACATACAAATGGTTTATCACCAGTATGGGTGCACATGTGTTTTTTAAGATAGCTCTTTCGGGAACATTTATAACCACATATATTACATTCAAAAGGTTTTATACCACTATGAGTGGCCATGTGTTCTTTAAGACTACTTTTTCGTGAACATTTACAACCACATATATTACACTCAAATGGCTTTTCACCACTATGAGTTAGAATATGTCGCTTGAAGTCAGTTTTTTGAGAACATTTATGACCACATATACTACATTCGAATGGTTTAACATGACTATGTGTGCGCAAGTGTTTTTTAAGGTTACCATTTAGAGAACATTTGTAACCACATATATTACATTCAAATGGTCTTTCATCGCTGTGAGTGGTCATATGTCTGTTAAGATTGCTCTTCCATAAACATTTATAACCACATATAGTGCATTCAAATTGCTTTTCACCACTACAGCTCGCCATGTGTGTATTTGTTAAGTTTATAAAATTTGGTATCCTCATTCATTTGTGGATTTTTTTCATGTTCGGTGTCTATTTCACTTTTCGATTCATTTTAGTGTTAGAACCATTAACTGCAATTCTATGTTTAAGTATATCTGTTTCGGTCTTGATTGCAGTTTAGCTCCTTATTGTTGAACGTGTTCATATTTAAAAAGTTATCGCAACCTGGAACAAGTAGAAAGTAAGTTTATACCTTATACTAGCAGCATATAAAGTGATTACCTTTATCAATTATATATATTATAATTCTTTGAATTGAAGAAATTTAAATATAGATGCGGATATGTTTACGTGATGGCAACAACGCTATTTCTTACATTAAATAATAATTAACACTATTAATTATTTAGATTCCTTATTTTATCAATTATTCCACAACATAAGCTAGTGGAGAGTACACAAATGTCAGAGCGTTTGCATTCTTCAGTAATTTCAGTAATGTACATCAGTGATGCATACACTCATACTAAAAGCAGCCTGGACGACAATCTTGAGTGAGACTTTCTAATTTTTTATTTCTCTAAAATAAAACAGTGGATGAGATGCCTCGAACTATAGCAACAGCAAATTTTAATAAACTGACGAGCCTTGCCGAGCCTTGCAGTGATGCCAAGCTTGTTACAGAAAGATGTGGCAACTTAATTTATTTTAAAGCACCACATGGATATAAAAAGCACCAAAATACTGTTTGGCGCGAAAATATAGATTGAGTTCAGACGCTTCAATTGGTAGTTCTGTCAATACTCAACTTTTTTTTTAGAATTTTATTCATTAAAAGTCGTTTAAAATGAACGAATTTTTATTACTTTTGTTAGTTCCACCACAATTCTCAATGCATTCAACTCATTTTATTGAATTATAATTTATGATAAAGCGTGCGGTCTTACAGTTGGTTTACAAATTAACCTCAGAACACCTTCTGCTTTATGAAGCGGTTCAATATTCAAATTCAGTTTAACATGAAATGCTGAATAAAATACAATGCGCTTTTACACCCAATATTATTATGCATGTAGATGTCATTACTGCAAAAGTTGACATTCAGTAAATGTTTTAACTTAATTACTTAATTAACTAATACATAACATGATGGAAAAAGTTTATTAACAATTTCCTTATAACTTAAATAGTTTTACTGATTATAGTTGTAACACTACACTCACGGGATTATTCAAAACGGTTTGGTAATTCTGACGGCTTGAATCTCTTAAGTCTAGGTTCCTCGTCATCACTTTCAAGTAGGCACTCTACTAGTGTATTTGGATGAACAGTCAGACGATCACGATAACGGATGCTATACCTTTGTATTTCGTATTTTGTAAGCAAATTGTTGAGATTGTTACATTTGTTATACTTGATATGCAACAAGCATAACAATTAATGTGTCAAAAACGGTATTCTGTAAGGATTTATTTTGTTCCACTAATTGACATGACTTAACAATTTATTGAAATCTATATCAATTGTTGGATAACAATTGATATGAATAAAAATTTACCACTTCGAGACTTTGATGTTTGTTTTTACTTTTAAAACATATCGTATATGAACGAAAATAATTGGAAATTATTTAAAATATAAGTAATTTTAAAATAAACGCCCTAGCAATTGTTGTCGAAGAAATTACTTTCCTCTTCTAAAAAAGTTTAGTGCATTTCGATTTCGTACGTTGCGGTGAGCGGAACTGTTTGTTGTTATTAGTAGTATTGCTACTAAACGCAAGTAGATTTTTTTAATGATGTTGCCGTTGATTCTCATTACAATAATAATGGATTTGGAAGGAAACTTGTTCCTGGGCAGAGTAGAAGTAGTGGAAGCAGCAAATGAAAGGTAAAAATAAATAAATAGTATAATGTAAAAACTTAACCTAACATTGTACACAGAAATCGTGTTTGTATATTGCAAGGCAAGTATTGGATAGTAATGACCCTTTCTCTTTGCCTGAACTTTGTCAGATGCATCCGAGGTAGCAAGGAATGATTGATCAAGCGATGTTGATTGCAGAAGACAAATAAGAAATAACATCTAAATCACTTCTTATAGAACGAGGTAATATTTATTTTATGCGATAAAGTATCGAAATTGTTACTAATTCATTTCCTATTATTGTTCTTTAAAAATTGTAGCAAATTGGCTACAGCATCAACAGCAGCCCTTTCATGCATTGCAGTTGCTAATCTTTTTATGACAGTAGCATTCTTGCATATGCAGTTGTAGTCCTCTTTGGAGCAGAGAGTAGTGCATCAATACGACGAATAATTCTTCGTAGCTTGGAAAGTGCGTCAGTGCCATCGCTTGCACCCCTGGAGCTTTAAGTACTCTAGATAGTCTAGCTGGTTACTTGAACATCCTCTACTTTGACTTTCATCGTGGGAGATTGTACAAGTATGATTTAATTACTTTCCAAAACATCTTGTAAATTGTAACATCTGTTGCAGTAATCACTTCTGTTGATGATGTTGACGGAATTGGTGGTTCTAAGAAAAATGGCAAGTTCCACCCTTAAAATTCGAGCTCTGTTTCTAGTGTTGCATTTATATACATTTTGCAAATTATTATAAATAAACTATGAAAACGTCGATGTAGTTTTTTTAAATGAAGTATTTTTTATCTTTGTTTAAATTTTTAATATCTTGGAAGTGTTGTTTGCTGGCGTCGCTTGATATGTGTATTTTTAGAAATTGCTGCTAGACAATATTTTCTGTAGATTATAAATTAATGAAAGTTTTTACCCCTAATTTATTAATGCATAGTAAAAAACAAATCATTTATTCAAGTTACGACCTAAAGAACTGATTGTAACCTAAGATTCCCAAGAAATTGCATTATGTTTTTATATCCATTGAGATTCTTTTACACAATTTTGCAAAATTTAAGTATGGATGATAATAGGAATTCTTTCTTACTACTATTTGCATTATAAAACTGTAAGTAATATTGTTTATTACTTTAGAAAGAAAACACTCTTGCAACTTGCGACACACACAGTAATTTTCTAATGTTCATCCAGTAACCACCAGTTGTTGCTCTTCCCTAACAGCACACCGACGTCCGATGGACGTTTGAGCAATGTCCTCGGCGGACTTAATGAACGTCCAACGGACGATCGGTTATAGTCCGTGGGACGTTATATGAACGTCCATGGGAAGCCCAAATGTCACGAAGTTGGACATTATTAAAACGTTCCAGACGGACGTTTTGCGTACGTCTTCCAAGAACTTGACTAACGTTTTAAAAACGTCCATATTATGTCCAAGGGACGTAATAAACGTTCGATTTATACTACGTGGGACGTTATATGGACGTCCACGGGAAGTCCAAATGTCATGAACTTGCGACGTTCTTAAAATGTCCCGGGCGGACGTTTTGCGTACGTCTTTGTATGTCCTCGGAGGACTTAATGAACGTCCAACGGACGATCGGTTATAGTCCGTGAGACGTTATATGAACGTCCATGGGAAGTCCAAATGTCACAAAGTTGGACATTATTAAAACTTTCCAGACGGACGTTTTGCGTACGTCTTCCAAGAAATTGACGAACGTTTTAAAAACGTCCAAGGGTGGTAATAGACGTTCGATTTATACAACGTGGGACGTTACATGGACGTCCACTGGAAGTCCAAATGTCACAAACTTGCGACGTTTTTAAAATGTCCCGGGCGGACGTTTTAAAAGCCTCCATTATACGTCCAACAGATGTAATAGACTTTTGATTTTACTGGGTCGGACGTTCTATGGATGTCCATGGGAAGTTAAATCGTCATAAACTTGGATGTTCTTAAAACGTCTCAGATAGACGTTCTGCATACGTCAGCCGAGGATTTGCTGGATATTTTAAGAGTGTTGAGTGTTAAGTCCAAAGGGGACCTAATGAATCCTCGACTCAATGCCCTACACCACATAGATATTTGCCGCCGACTTGACGAATATCCCAAAGATGTTTTACAGTTCTCCAGTGCACGGATCTAAAATAAACAAACCACGCAAGAGGAAATAAAATAAAGTTATTTTTAAACGTCATATCCTGTACACAAAAGTAATTTCGATTCCTATATAAGGTTTCTCTTTCAAGAACGAACTTTTAACTTGGGACTTTCAGTCCCAAGTTCTTCCAGTCCAACTATTCAGTTATTTCACTTTATTTAATAAATCATTACAGGTTGATTGGTATCAAAAATAAATTCTTTAGAAAATAAACTGGAATTAGACATTACAATTTTAATTCTAGTTTACTTACCATTCCTTCCAGACTGATTTCTTGCACCACTCTGGTTCATGCCTTGAGCCATATGTGGTTTGGGGAGTGAGACCTACATGGGGCGACTTTATGAAGGGACAAACATGCTGGCAAACAAATTTTGGATTTTAGTATATAGATTTTAGGTTTAGGTAATAAATATTTTAAAAATTGAATAATTTTTTGATTTATCTAACTACGTTTTTATCAATATACATCCTTTTTTTAGCACAATATAAACTTATCTATGTTACAATATGTACTTGATAATAATAAAAAATTATAAAACTGTTAAAGGGATTTAAGGACGGCTTTCGTTGGAAAAATCAAGTTTTGTAATTTCATTTAGAACACCAAAATCTACAAACTCTCAAAGTTGCAAAACTTTCAGGTTGTTTCGAATTATATAGGAATCTAAATTAATGGCAAGCTAATTATTGGTAAAAATCAAATTTTTAACAAATATAAATCCTTTTTCTACAATAATATAATTATTACATAGATTATATGATGTAAACATACAGCATAAAAACTTAAAATAAAAAGTAAATTCAACTGTTTGGAATCATTATCAAAATTTAAAAAATCCAAGTTCTTCTATCTTCACTTTTAGCCACTTCAGAAGTTCCTTTCAAGTATCTTTTGAAAGTGTCTGCTATTTTCTTTTCGATGCAACTTTTCAGCAACGGTTTTAAAGCAGCACCTAAAAATAAATGCAAATATAATTAATATATTGTGCACATAGCTTTTATCAATGCAATACCAGCATTCAAGATTGAAAAATGCCATATGCCTAAACCAGTGACGGTTTGTACACTTTTGGATGTTCTGTTAGCAGACGGCAAGTATATATTAACTGGTTGCTTAGCAGCCGATTACACGGGTTGCATCCGTGATGCTAACAGAATATCCAAAACAGTACATAGTAACCTCTGCTGGCATCAGGTCATACATGGATTTATTTGAAATACAATATAAAACTCAGATGTTTTATTTGAAAAACATAAATCTTAGATCCGTAGCTTTTTTTGGCAACTTTGTTATTATTAAAAATATGAAATCCATTAAATTAGCAAATACTTTTATTTTTCCATGCTAGATTACGATAATAAAAAAAGATTGAGCAGTGTGTTACTGTTATATCACAGTGGGGGGGGTTTATGGGAGCCGGGGGGGGGGGGAGAAAATTGAAAAATCAGCTCTCTAGCTCTCAAGGTTAACGAAGGGCAAGATTTCGATTGCTCAATTTGATAGGTAGAGATAAATGAAGGTCGTCACGGGTATGCTGTTGACCACAATTGAATGGTCATAGAGTATTTCCGGGTTACTACAAACTTTTGGTTTTTGATTTTTTTTTTTAATTTTGGATTTTTTTCAGAGAGTATTGTCTGGTTGCTACACACTTTTGAATTAAAACAACATAGTGAGTAATGGACCACTTGGGTCAGACGGTTTTACTGACTTTTTGTTTACGGTTATAATATCTACAATTTCTCTTATTGTATACAATCAATTGTAAAGGAAAATAATTTTTCATGTTATTTTTATTTAAAATCTGCTGGTCCTAACTAAATAATATTAATAAAATTACTATCTATTCTATATCTATAATGTCTATAATATCTACAATTTCTCTTATGATATACAAACAAAGCAGTACACATCACTGCTGATCCATCTCCATCTCCAACCGTACATTCAATAGGTGTAGCAGTACGCTTCCGTGACAATTATCATCGCAGTTACAGTCTACATCGCATCGTTGCATCCAAATTGGGATACCGGACCGCTGAAATGCAACTGTTTGGAACACACCATTGGATCGAAGGTGTTGTAAAGCATTCGTTTCATGCAGCCATCACACCAATGGGATGATATGTGGTAAATCGACCTCGACACCCTGATGTGGTATTCCTGCGGTAGGGTGGCCGTACTACACACACTGCGTATGCAACCCTTGCATAGACGCTTCTCTTTCCACGTGTAGTACGACCACCACAGACAATACGGGACATCTGCCACGGTAAACCACCCCTGCAATACCGTAGCCACCTGTTGAAACCGTAGGGTTCGGTTTGCACAATCAATGTCCTCCATGTCACCGAAACGGTCTTTATCATAATGTTGGGCGGACTTCGCGGTTGTATACCAAAACCATTTTCACATCACCCATAGTTCGAACACTAAGCGTTCTATTCCTATACCTATGGGTGATTTCGGATTCATTAGCTCACGATGGTGGCGGGCGATGGCTACATGTGGACCCAACGAGGCAGCGATGCGGCGTAACGATTGAGCCCGTAGGCTGTGCCAGCGATCCCAGTGCTGCGCATCTGGCGGGGTACCTGCTTCAGCTGAATGTGGTGCACGAGGAGCGACGAAGGACATTGTGATATGTTACCTGGTGTGGAAAACACTCCCTATTATATCGAAGTAGCAACATCCACGGAGGGAGTGGGGGTCCCTGGGGAGTGGAAGACCTTGAGGTACCTATACACCCACCTATACACCAATGACCTTGAGGAAATGCAAGGTTTCTGTCTATACACCAATGACCTTGAGGAAATGTAAGTATTTGCGCGAATGCAAGGTAAAGTTGTGGGGGTGTTGGAGGGGTTCAAGGTGAAGGAGTGGGAGTGAAAGTGGGGGTGGTGGAGGGCTTCAAGGTTAGCGAGTAGGGGGTGGTTCGATAAAACCGGAGGGTGACGCGGCGGAGCGTCAGTCTGTCTTCGTTCATCATGGATACATCATCTAGTAGTGTTACCAGTGTTGGTGAAGTGAATAAGTGTCGTTGTGTGACATTGTCCTTCTGGTCAAAATTATCGATGCAGAAAGCGTGCCCGGTACATGTGCCGCGTACACCATCTCCAGTTGCTGCGTGCCCGGTACTTGTGCCAACTATCGAGCGTGCACCATCTCCAGTTGCTGCTTGCCCGGTACTTGTGCCAACTATCGAGCGTACACCATCACCAGTTGCTGCCGCAAAGAAGATCATAGTACTGCAAAATGTGGTAGTAAAGGCGGCACCCGTTAATGTGGAGAAGCCGAAGTACGACATGCTTAGTGGGCGTTCACAACCTTTGCTGCGAGACCTGTTCACTTCGAAAAATGTGTTTTCGCTGCTGGAAGTTTGCACTTGAGAGGAATCCCCATCGTGACGGTCCAGGAAGCACCTGCGGCATCACCATGGTCGGGTGAGTGGGACTCCCAATTGTTGAATAGCCCACCGGGCAGCGATTATTATATCTCAATTCGGGGGTCCCTTTTGGGGGATGCATCACCATCTGCAACCGAGGATGACGAAGTGAACCTGCCCATGGAGATTACCGCAAGTGAAAATGTAATTGTTGATGAAACGGAGTCGGACTGTTCCACATCAATTGCAAGCGCTCCTGACGATGACGATGAGGAGTTAATCATTCCGGGTACCCCCTGTGATGACGGGGTGCATGACCATTTGGACATAGACACAGCGACACTTATGGAGGTTTCTGATGACACAGCGTCTATCCAGTTGTCGGCAGCATCAGAGACTTCACAACTTCACCGATTGTCTTCATAGATGGTGTACCATGCGAGAAGCAGTCTTTACCGCTTGCTGTCGATGACGCACAGCAGACAAAGATTACAGGACGGTCAAGAGAAGTGGAGTCCGGTTTGTAAGGGTGTGAGAGTGAACGCATCGCTCTCCTTCAACGCAAAGCGGAACTCTTAGCTGCTGTGGAAAGATACGAGATCAAAATCAAGAGTATCAAGACGCAGCAGCTACGACAACTGATGACGGAGTTGGGGTCCTGTGAGAGCGAACGCCTCGCACTTTTAACCGAAGCGGAAAACTTGTCTGCTTTGCGTCATCAACGACGTTAACGGTTGGTATAACTGTGACCTCCACTAACAATAACGCAGTCCTCTTCCTATCCCGGTTGGGTTTGCATAACACGTCCTCGTCGTCCCGACTGGAAATCAGTATCGCGAACGTTAGTGGTAAAAGTTGACGTAAAAGCTTTATCGTTTGCCAGTGCGTTCCCGTTTACTGATTACTAAGAATATGCATGTGTGTAGCTTCGGCGCGTTCTTCACCCGACGGGATGCCTTAACCCGTCACCGAAGAGAAAGCTGTCGTGGACAGCTGGACTACCCATCCACGAGAATAGTGAGTGAAATAGTGACTCGAATAGTCAGATTGTTGAAGGGTACGATCATATGCTAGTTTTTGAAACAGCTTTTGGTAGATGAATTTAGGAACGGGTCCCAACGACAACAGGTATGTCTTAAAATGCGCTTTCTGGACAGTTTACGATTTCTAAATTCTAGTTTGGATAAGTTGTCTCAAAATCTAACTCCCGACCAGTGTTTGACTATTAAAAAGTATTTTGGAGATGGGGTTAGCTTCAACTTACTGCGACAGAAAGGTGTGTTTCCCTGTTCGTACGTAGACAGCTTCTCCAAACTCGAACAGGACACGTTGCCGACGTATGAGGACTTTTTCGATCGTTTGACAGGGGAACACGTCTCTCGATCGCAGTATGCTCGGCTGTGGAGGTGTGGAATACGTTTGGATGCACGACTTTGGGCGACTATTCGGATCTCTATTTGAAAACCGATGTCTTACTTTTGGTTGATGTCTTTGAAAACTTTAGACGTGTATGTCTTGAAAATTACAAGTTAGATCCGGCGCAGTATTTTACTGCACCGGGTTTAAGTTGGGATGCTATGTTGAAACGCACGTCTGTAGAACTGGAGCTGCTCACGGATCTGGACATGCTCCATTTCTTTAAGAAAGGCATTCGGGGAGGTGTCAGTACCTGTGTTGGCAGGAAGTGTTTCGCGAATAATACGTTTCTTCCAAATTATGATGCGTCCAAGCCCCATTCTTTTATTATGTATATCGATGCTACCAATCTCTACGGTTACAGTATGCGACAGTATCTGCCGCAGCGCGACTTTGAATAGCTTAGCCCGTACGAAATTGAACAGTTCGATCTAAATTCCGTGGCGGAAGACGCCGATGTGGGTTACGTGCTGGAAGTAGATCTACACTATCCAACGCGGTTGCACGATTTACACAATGACTTTCCTTTCTGCCCCGAACCTCTGGTGCCGCCTACGGGTAACGCGCGTAACCCAATATTTTGCGGAAGAGCACAACACCATCCTCCACAACGTGATGGTAGTCCTCAACGGTGAGATCGCGCTTAATTATCGCCTTTTTTACCCCTTTCGCCTTTTTAAGCGCGATCTCACCGTCGCGGTCAAGTACGTTTACACAATACGTTTTAGCACCTGCACCGTAGAAACTGCAGAGGGGCACTCCACAATATTCATCTTTCATTTTACCAACCACCGAGGCCGTGCACGGTATACCGTGAATGTTGTCAGGTGGGAATTTTGAGGTGTCAAATTTATCTAAGTGTTGCTTCGTATCAGCATAAAAATTTTCAGTACGAATTTATATAATGAAAGAGTCAGTATCTGTGTACAGCAAGCGCACGTTATCACCATATAAAGGTTTGAGAAAATCATTAAAAAATTCATACATTATCGTTTTAGAAAGATCCAAAATAGTAAAACCCACGTACACCGGTTTATTGTATGTAACGGACACTTTTTGTAATTCTATAGCGACCAAATCTTCCGAAAAGACAGCAACGCTTTTAAATTGAGGCTTTGCTACTAACGTCTCAGCTCCATGCTTTCTACCATGACGTTCCCAATGACTGACCAAACGAACGTCCACCCTTTTATCGACATTTTCCATTGTCTTGCCAAATAAACTGTTAACCATTAATTTAAAGAAGTCCCTGTCCGCTTCGTTAGTAGCCTGATTACGTAACGTGGTATTCAATCAATATAGGAACGCAACCAGGGTGCCTGATGAAATTTTAACACTCGATGAATTTTGGTTAATTCTAAACCATGCTTAAGACACTGTTGTAAATTTCTATAGTGGATAACGTAACGCGTTTTATCGAACAAGTTTGGAATTAATTTTTGGTGACGCGCGTTACCCGTAGGCTGCACCAGAGGTTCGGGCAGAAAGGAAAGTCATTGTGTAAATCGTGCAACCGCGTTGGATAGTGTACATCTACTTCCAGCACGTAACCCACATCCGCGTCTTCCGTCACGGAATTTAGATCGAACTGTTCAATTTCGTACGGGCTAAGCCATTCAAAGTCGCGCTGCGACAGATACTGTGGCATACTGCAACCGTAGAGATTGGTAGCATCGAGATACATAATAAAAGAATGGGGCTTGGACGCGTCATAATTTGGAAGAAACGTATTATTCGCGAAACACTTCCTGCTAACACAGGTACTGTAACGGGTTAACACTTGGGCGGTGTTAATGTTACACTTATTATTAATTCTTTTAGACGGAATAAAACACAGTTTTATATCTAAGAATTATTTATTTGACTCTTCTCGTTTATTGATACGCGTTGCCTAGTACCATTTCGTATCCATGCAAAATTATATGAGTTGTGAGTCGTTCACAACATTACCCCGCCCGATCTGAAACGTGGGTATTACACACATGAAAAAGAAAAAATACGGAATGGTATTTTAGAGAAAAAATGGAGTATTTTAAGGTAACTTGAACAAAGTTTTAAAATTCTCCAGCTACAAAAACTCTACTAGGCAGTATAGGTAGTTACAATAAAAAAACTTAAGCTAAATAACACTACGGAACTTGCGACGGCAACTCTTGGAACCTGTAAACAGAAAGAAAAAAACAGAAAAGTGTTCAAATTTTTAAAGTCAACAGGTAAAAGGTTTTCAAAAGATGCCCTCGCGTAGCATTTGAAATCAGTTTATTGTTGGCTTAACATTAAATGGTAACTAATCTAAAAAATGTGCAGGCTTTAGCCTATCTAAAGAGATAGGGCCAGTGTGATTTTCTAGAGTGGCGTATTTAACTGTCCGTTCTAACACTTTATAGGGGCCTAAATAACTGTCTTTCATGCCCAGAGTGTGCGTGTCATTACGAACGTATACGTGTGTGCAGTTGGTCAAGTCGCTGGGGACGAAGGACTGACTGGAATACGTTTTTGTAAACAAATACTTCTGCTTCCTCATACGACGTTTGAGATTGGCTATGAAATTAGGGAGATTCATGTCGTTAGCCAGTTGTTCTTCTTCGAAGAAATCACCAGGTAGTCGTAAAGGTGTAGCATACAGGATTTCTGCAGGAGAAACATTAACTTGTGATTTCAGGGTTGCACGTAAGCTCAAGAGAATCCAAGGGAGATTCGTTAACCAGGAGGAAGTTCCTGTGGTTTGAATGGATTGCTTGAGTGTCCGATTAAAACGTTCGATAACGCCTTGACTAATCGGATGGAAGGCCGTGCATTTGACGTGTTTAATTCCTAACATGGCCATGAAGTTGATCCATGCATGCGAAAGGAATATTCTTGCATTGTCCGTGGTGAGATACTTGGGAATTCCAAAGCGGGATATCCACGTGTCGACAAATGCAGTGATTACTGACTCTACGGAAGAATCCTTCAGAGGAATGGCTTCCGGCCACCGACTGTAGCGGTCAATAATCACTGCATTTGTCGACACGTGGATATCCCGCTTTGGAATTCCCCATTGGAGTAGTTAAAGGTTGTGGTGTTTTCTGCAAAGAATAAATTAAATCTAATTTCTCTACAAAGGATATTAACGGTAAGTCATTGAAATTGAAAGACTGAATTTTAAGTTCTGTTGGTAGTTTAGCTATTAAAAAGTCTTTGGTTAATTCCTCAGTTAATCCCAGATCCAATTTTTGGATGTCAAAGAGTAGTTCTTTGACACTACCAGAGAATTGAAGAGTCTCCAAAAGATTATGAATGCGAGATTCTCGTGGGCCCAGAATCGATTTTATTACTGCCCGTTTCAATGTAGTATATGGTCTTTGTCTCGGCGGATTTATAGTTAGGTCTCGATGAGCTCCTAAAACGTCAAAAGGTAAGTTTAGAGTTAATAAGTTATATTTAGCTAGTTCACCGTTGATCAGCATACGAGCAAAGTATCGTTCTACCAAAATAAAATACAGGTCGACATCGTTACTCGTAAAAACTGGAAATGGAACTTTGACAGTCGCCATTTGAAATATTAAATAAGTAAATAAATGATTTGAACTTATCGGATCAGAAAGAGCACTAGTTCCGGTTCCAACGGTCACCCTCAGCCAGCCACGACAAGTCAAGCAAGTAAGGCAGGATCTTACGATGACAGGAGTCGAGCAGCAGCTGATGACAGATAACGCAGGAGCAACTAGATGTGGTTGACCTGGAGAATTCAGTGCAGCAGGCAAAGACCAGTACTGCTAAATTCTTCTTCAGGAACGTCGGGTCACCATTTATAACGGGTTAACACTTGGGCGGTGTTAATGTTACACTTATTATTAATTCTTTTAGACGGAATAAAACACAGTTTTATATCTAAGAATTATTTATTTGACTCTTCTCGTTTATTGATACGCGTTGCCTAGTACCATTTCGTATCCATGCAAAATTATATGAGTTGTGAGTCGTTCACAACAGTACTGACACCTCCCCGAATGCATTTCTTAAACAAATGGAGCATGTCCAGATCCGTGAGCAGCTCCAGTTCTACAGACGTGCGTTTCAACACAGCATCCCAACTTAAACCCAGTGCAGTAAAATACTGCGCCGGATCTAACTTGTAATTTTCAAGACATACACGTCTAAAGTTTTCAAAGACATCAACCAAAAGTAACACATCGGTTTTCAAATAGAGATCCGAATAGTCGCCCAAAGTCGTGCATCCAAACGTATTCCACACCTCCACAGCGCGAGCATACTGCGATCGAGAGACGTGTTCCCCTGTCAAACGATCGAAAAAGTCCTCATACGTCGGCAACGTGTCCTGTTCGAGTTTGGAGAAGCTGTCTACGTACGAATAGGGAAACACACCTTTCTGTCGCAGTAAGTTGAAGCTAACCCCATCTCCAAAATACTTTTTAATAGTCAAACACTGGTCGGAAGTTATATTTTGAGACAACTTATCCAAATTAGAATTTAGAAATCGTAAACTGTCCAGAAAGCGCATTTTAAGACATACCTGTTGTCGTTGGGACCCGTTCCTAAATTCATCTACCAAAAGCTGTTTCGAAAACTAGCATATGATCGTACCCTTCAACAATCTGACTAGTCGAGGCACTATTTCAATAAGACTCGAGGAGTAAACAAGAAGGTGAAGGTCGGAGACGTTGTCTTCCACCCATCTGGCAACTCTCATTTATCCAAGTTAGACCCAAGATATGAGGGACCATTTGAAGTCCAGCAGGTGTTGCCAAACGATCGTGTCGAACTAAAAAATATGGTGACGAATCGAAAAAGAATTGTTGCCCTAGACATGCTGAGGACTTGGCCTGGTGAATTTGATGGAAATTTTAACTGATTATGATTGTAAGGATTAGTGCGTAGTTTATGGCATGCCTTTGTGAATAATCTTTAAAAAAATCAAAAACAAAAATATATAGTTTATTTGATATGTAGAGCCATCACGCAGTGTCTGTGTAAGCTCTTAATTTTTGAAGTTTAGCTATCACGCAGTGTCTGTGTAAGCTCTTAATTTTTGAAGTTTAGCTATCACGCAGCGTCTGTGAAAGCTTTTAATTCTTGAAGCAGAGCCATCACGCAGTGTCTGTGTAAGCTCTTAATTTTTAAAGTTTAGCTATCACGCAGTGTCTGTGTAAGCTCTTAATTTTTGAAGTTTAGCTATCACGCAGCGTCTGTAAAAGCTTTTAACTTTTGAAGTAGAGTCATCACCATGAGTCTGTGTAAGCTCTTAATTTGTTTTAAAACCTGGTTATCACGCAGTGTCTGTGAAGCTTATAGTATTTGAAGCCGGGCCGTCACGCAGTGTCTGTGTAAGCCCCGGTTTCCGAAAATAGCTTTGATTTTTGCATAGAAGAAGAATTGATGAAAGATTAAGCTATTCAAGGTTTTGTGTTCGTCTAAATTTTCAGACCGAAATCCAACATCTTAATTCGGGAGCAAATTAATTGTCATGCTGGCCGTGTGAGAAGAGGACAAATAATCCCGGATTTGGATGTGCAATAGGGGGCACTCACCTTGATTTACGTAATTATTAACAACTGGATACCTGTGTTGCTTTTGTAATCAGTTTTATGTAACAATTACTCATATGTTGTTTTATTGATATTTTTGTAAAATATATTATGATTTATTATTAAGTTAGTTGGCGAAGAGTAAGGTTTATACTTACTTATTGTAATTAAAAATAGACGGGGTTTATTTAGAATTTCTTTTTTTTATTAATAATTAACCGTATAATCCACATATATATGTAACTATAATATTTAGAAACACACAGTTATACGTATATAAATTATATTAATTGAGAATTAACGATAACACTTAAAATATACATGCTAGAAATTCCTGACTAGAATAAAAACAATGAACTAGAAGTAAATCCTTTACTTTCTTCTTGAATACATTAATTGATTATATATTTTTGAGATTTTCAGGTAAGTGATTAAAAAATTTAAATGATTGTATTAAGGGACCTTTACGAATTTTTTCTAACCTGGCAGTTAGTCTTCAATATTCTACAAGAATAACCTAGCAAACAGCTTTAAAATTATGGAATTAACAAAAACTACCAAATGAAGATATCTGGTTAATATGAAAACAATGGTTTAACTAAAATTCTACAAAGTTGATATACATTTGCATACATCCCTAATATAATACATTCTGTCTGTTCCAGATAATTTCTTTCTTTGAAATAGAATCAAACTTAAATAAGTTGAAAAAAAGACAAGTAAATCATAAAGTTATAAGAAATATTATCTAAATACTATGAAAAACTAGATTTCCTAATATCCTTTATCTACTTAAAGAGCTCTAGTGAGCATGTTAAAGTTAATTAACTGGATTTTTATTTCATAAAAGAAGATTTTATAAAAATATTTATTTTAAAAGTGAGGTTATGCAACCATTCAATCGGATTAAGTAAATAATTGCATGTATCTGGTTATAATTATTGTGCAAATGAATTATCTCTTATGCATCATCAAATGTCATGACAATATGTATATTGAAATAATAAACAATTTCAGATTAAAATATTTGTTTATTGAGCTATCATTTTTACAGTAAGAAATATAGGGGAGACTAGGGAGGCTTGATACTGTGGGAGGTGTGATGCACGTTTAAATTAACCGCCTACAATATTTCGTCATTACTAGATTTGGCAAAAGCTGAGTCCTTGCACGTGGCCGTTACACTTAATATCAGTTTGTGTTCGTTAGGCGCAAAGATAACTTGTCGGTGACAAAAGATCGTAATTGGGTGAACATTTTATACATTTTGTAAAGGTAAGTGTAAATCTTTTGCAGACAACTGTTTCAGAATATCTTGTTTATTCAATACACATGTGACAATATATAGATCTAGCTATAATTTAACATATAATCTAGATTCGCAATATAATCTAGAGTTTTTCTAATACGAAGTTTTGTAAAATATTACACATGAAGGAGGCTTGATACATGTTATGTGGGGGAGACCTGATACATGTATCATGCCTCCCACAATAGTGGCATTTAAAAACAATAATATTCCTTATTATTTCAGATGCCATTCAAATAGAAAAAGAAAACAAACAGAACAGTAACATCGCCTGAAAGAATGAAAAGGGCGGTGAAAGAAGTTGCAGATGGATGTCCACTCAGAACTACGGCTACAAAATATGACATAGACAAGATGACCCTGAGAAGATATGTAATGAAATATAAAGAAATCGGAGAATGGACCAAATTTGTTCCGAATTTTGCAACTTCGCAAATTTTTAATTCAGAAGAAGAGAAAAATCTATCAGCATATTTAGTAACTGCTGCTAATATGAACGACAGGTTGACTTCAAAAGAAACCAGAAAGTTTGCATATTTATATGCTGTAGAATTTAAAAAGAAATTTCCCCCAAATTTGACAAAAAATGAAACAGCCTTGTATGAGTGGCTTCGGGGATTTATGAACCGAAATAATGACTTATCACTGCGGAAACCAGAACCAACAAGTCTTTCTCGTGGAACAGCTTTTAACCGACACATGGTGGGAGAATTTTTTAAGTTATTGAAAGGGGTGTTGTTAAATCGAGACCATTTTGGGCCTGACTCTATTTATAATTGTGATGAGACTGGGATTCAAACTGTCCACAAACCCTGCAAAATTATTTCGAAAAAAGGACAAAAAAAAGTATGTAAAGCGAGGACAGACAGTCACGGTTCTGTGTACAATTAATGCAATAGGAAATACTATTCCTCCATTTTATGTTTTTCCGCGTGTTCGCATACAAGATTATATGACAGATGGAGCCCCACCGGGATCTAAAGCTTCGGCTCACCCAACTGGCTGGATGACAGTTGAAAATTTTGAAATGTATTTATCACACTTCATACAATATTCAAAATGTAGCAAAGAGAAAAAAGCTCTGTTGATTATGGATAACCATAGTAGCCACATGTCGCCGATGGGTCAGGATATGTGCAAGGAAAATGGTGTGGTTTTATTGACTATACCCCCGCATACAAACCACCGACTACAGCCCTTAGATGTTGCCGTCTTTGGATCATTTAAAACATACTATACTGAAGCGTGCGATGATTTTATGGTGCAAAATGCGGGTCAAACTATTACTCTAAAAGATATTGCAAAACTTACGGGTATGGCATATCCACGAGCTTTTACACCATTAAGTATCACCAGGGTTTGCTAAAACTGGTATTTACCCATACAACTCTCAAGCATTTACCGACTCTGACTACCTTACTGGAAAGGTAACTGACAGACCAAATCCTTCACAGCTAGATCCTACACCAGAAGCAGTAATAGCTCCTTCACTTACTGAAGAGCATACCCAGAGGGAACGTACACCAGAAGTAGAAGCAGCACTTGTTGAACATCACACACCAGAGCCAATACCATCAACTTCAGATCATACAAACCATACACCGGAACCTGATTTTGGACAGATTACACATAAGAAGACACTTGAGGACATAAGACCACTTCCTGAGGCCCCGCCAAGGAAACAGCACAGCTCAAGCAGGAAACCCACAATAACAAAACAAAACAAAACAAAACCTAACATGGAGGAAATGAAAAGTGAGCATGAAAAAAGGCAAGAAAAGAAACAGGGAGCGCAAAATAAAAAGAGCGTTAAAAGAAAAATTGTAGACGATACAGTAAATAAGACAAAAAACAAAGGTAAAAAGAACAAGAAACAAAAGACTTGTTGACGAAGATTCTGACACATCGGAGCAGCCAAAATTCGACGTATCCTCTGATGAGCTCACTGATATAGATGAACAAATTGAGAAGGAAATAGAAGAACATTTTGTTACAGGAGTAGTAAATGTAAATGATTACGTGCTAGTACGATTTGCCACAAAAAAGACAATAGCACACTACATTGGCCAAGTCTTACAAAAAGTTGAAGATGAATATTTTATAAATTTTATGCGTAGCAAAAAACCTGGTTTCCATTTTGTATATCCTGATGTAAAGGATGAATTTTTTGTGCCAGAGGAAGATGTCATTAAACTACCACCACCGAGTTTTGTAGGTGGAACTGCCAGAGCTTCAAAAAAGTTGAGATTTCCCATTAATTTTTCGAAATATAATACAGCACTAGAGGCCAATTTGGCCTATGGCTTTAATCTTCTTCCTCCACGCATTTCTGTCTTTCAATTTTGGATGTCGGTTCCTTGCAGATCTTCCTCTATCTGTTGCCACCATGTTTTCTTTGGTCGGCCTTTCTTCCTTTTTCCCTCCGGTTCCTGGCTCAGAATTTTCCGTATTAGGTCATCTTCTTCTTTCCTCATTATGTGGCCTAACCACCTTAATCTGCTTTGCTTTATTATTGTATTGACGTCCGAGTTCTGGTATAACTCCTCCAATTCTGTATTCGTTCTTCTGCGCCACCTCTGTTCTTCTTTCACTCCCCCAAAAATCCGTCGTAAAATTTTTCTTTCCCATATGATTAACTTGTTTTCTGCTTGTTTGGTTGTTACCCAGGTTTCGCACGCATAAGTAAGGGCCGGCCTGATGATTGTTTTGTACAGATTTATTTTTATTGCTCTTGGGACACTTCTTTTTGTTAATATGTGATTTAATGAGCCCGCACTTAATATTCTTTTATTTATTTCGTCTTCCTGATTTCCTTCACTATTGATCACTACTCCTAAATAGGTCACCTCATTTGTTACTTTGAAGACTAGTTCTTGTTTCGTTGATTTTGTTTTTATTTTCAAACTTTGACTCCCCTCCTGTTCTTTATTCCCCATGATCATATAATGCGATTTTTGGGTGTTTATCTTTACTCCTACTTCTTGCGCTTCATCCTCCAAGTCCTTTACCATATTTCTTAGCTGTTCTTTCGTTCTATACAACAATACCAGATCGTCCGCATATGCTAATTTTGATATGGGCTGTTTAGTATACTTTTGTTTGTCTCGATTTTTGCCTTTCTCATAATGCATTCTAGGATGATGTTAAATAAATATGGTAATAGGGGGTCCCCCTGTTTTAAACCGATTTTGCTCTCAAACTGTGTTGACAGATGGCCTTTGAATCTCACCTTATTGATTGTTCTGCCCAGTGTCATCGCAACTAGTTCTGTTGTTTCCTTTTTGTACTGGAGCTCTTTCATTGCATCTATCACTTTTGTTCTTATCACTCTGTCGAAAGCCTGCTGAAAGTCGATGTACAGCGCATGAATTTGTATATTTTTATCCCTACATTTTTCATGTATCTGTCTGATTATAAATATTTGATCCACTGTTGTCTTCCCTTGTGTGAAACCAGCTTGATAGTGTCCTACTTTATCTTTTGATCGTTCTTGATTCTTTCGGTTATTAGGGGATGCTAGAATTTTATATGTTGTGTTCAGCAAAGTGATTAGTCTGTAATCTTCTACTTGTTTTTTATTTCCTTTTTTAAATATTGGATAGATCACAGCCATTTCCCATTCTTTAGGCATTTCCTTTGCTACCCGTATGTGCTTTATTAATTCGAAGATGCTTCTTCTTAATTCCTCGTTTCCATATTTTATTAGTTCAACCACTATGTCATCTGCTCCGGGACTTTTGTTGTTCTTCCCCTGTTTTACAATTTTTTCGAAGGCCTCCCACGTTGGTAATTCTTCTTCGGATTGTGTTTTCTGATCCTTTTCTATCCCCCCTATTTCTTTGTTTGTGAGAATTTTTTCATAGTATTGTCTTATTATCTCCGTCATCTGTCTTTCAACCATGCACAGCTCTCCGTTTTCATTTCTTAATCCCATTGTTTCCCCTTGGTATCCTTTCCTTTCTATAAAACATCCTTTTGTTCGTATTTTTATATGCTTCTTGTAGTGTTTCTATTTCTTGGATGATTTTGTCCTTCTTCTTTTTCCTACATATTGTTTTGATTTTGTTTCTTGCTATTTTATACTGGCGTTCCGCTTCGGTTGACTGTTGTTGTAGCCAGTGTATTCTCGCTGTTCTGCCCTCTTCTATAGCTTCTTTACATTCTTGATCGAACCAGTCTTTGTTTTTTGATTTACTACCCTTTCGTCAATCATTTTCTTGCCAACTAACATAGTTGTCTTTAGCAAATCCCATTCCTCTTCCATCACTTCTTTTTTACTGTTGTTTGCTAGCTTCTGTTGTAACATTTCTGCATACTTTTCTTTTGTCTGTGTAAGTTGGTTTGAGTTGCTTTGTTATGATTCTATTCAGAAAGTGATCCGATCCGACCGTTGCTCCCCTACGTTTTTAATAGTATTTGCCTGCCTTTTCGATATCAGCACATGGTCTATCTGATTCCTGCTTTTCCCATCGGGGGAACACCAGGTTTCTTTGTGTATGTTTTTCCTTTTGAACATTGTACTTTTTATAACGAGGTTATTCCTTGCCGCAAGACTAATCAGTCGTTTTCCGTTGTTATTAGTTTTCTCGTGTAGGCTTTCATTTCCTGCTATTCCCTCTATTTCCCTTTCTTTCCCTATTTTGGCGTTTTGGTCGCCTATAATTATTTTTATGTCGTACTTTGGAATTTTATTTATTGTGTTCTCTAAATCGTCGTAGAATCTTTCTTTTTGTTCATCCTCTGCTGTTTCGGTTGGAGCATATGTATTGATAATGCTTGTTTTTCTGTATTGACCTTTAACTCTCAGTACGCTTAATCTTTCATTTATTATTTCCCATCCTACTATCTTTTCTTTCATACCATCGTGAATCAAGAAATCTGTCCCATATCTACTCTCTTCTCCGCCTCCATTGATCCACGTATATTCTTGAATTTTTGTATTTCCTTCCCCTTTGATGTTGGTTTCTTGTATTCCTAGAATATCTATTCTGTATCTTCTTGCCTCGCCTACCAATTCCTTTATTTTTCCTTCTCTATTTAGGCCTCGGGTGTTCCAAGATGCGATTATTAATTCTAGTTTTTTCTTTCTTTCTCGCTCCGACATTTCTCTGCTCGTCTTTTGGGCTGCAATGTCCATTTATATGGTTCGTTTCTGACAGGTAATTTCCTCTTTTAAGCTATATCTCGCCTATACGAGTTGCATGATTTCGTCTTTTGTATAAGTTAACCTTAGATTTTCGCCTGGGGGTTGCCAGTTTCCATATTTATTTCCTCTTTAATTTAATTTTTTTTAATAATATTTAATTCTGTTAGCATAATCTGCATTTGGTCCCGACTTTTTTGAAGCCTTGTCCGTACTTCTTTTTGTGTTTCTTGTAAATCTTTCATCATCTCCTGCATCACTTTTCCAAAATCTTCGTTCTCCATTTTCAGTACTGAAAATATTCGCACAAGTGGGTGTGCGTGTCTACGCCAACGTCTTTGAAATTTCGCTTGCAGAATGCACCAATCACAAAACGTGGCTTTATGACTCGTTCGTGACGATTATAGTGACGTGTGTGCCAGTTGTTAAAATGGTGGGCACCTTATCTTTACTAGCTTCTTGCAACTTTCATCGCAGTTTGGCCTTTAGTTGTTATCGTCGCGACCGAACTTTATTAACACCGCACTTGCCGCCTTATTTCATCCACTTTCACTATTCACTGTTTTTAATAACCTTGTCTTCTTTACTAAATTCGAATATTTGATCGCGAGTCAAGGATGCGATTAGCATTTAACCTGACGTCACCATTCGAATCATTTAAGTTTTACTAATATTATATAAATTGCATCCTCTATACGAAGGAGATTTTCTGTAGAGGGGATACTTTGGTTTATTTAAGAAAAATTTCTCTTTATTCCTGGAATCATAATTGTGAAAAATTATTTATTTAAGTTATTCTTTTCTTTATGTATGTAAGTTAACAATTGTAGAACATACATAAAAGTGACGGCCAGAACTTTATTTTCTTGTCCTACAGCTATAATTGTATGGTAATTTAAAAATTAATCTAATTATACGTTTTTGAATGATAAAAACCCTATTAATAAATCCCCATATTATCAAATTATAATTAATTACAGTACACTAAAGCAAGTGTTTTTTAAAGTAATTAAAACAGAATAAGCTTGGCTAAATCTGTTGAGACTACGTTATGTATTTGATCAGCAAAAGCTAAATTCATATCAATTAAAATGCCTAAAATTTTCGGTATAAAACCATCTGGGTTCCATAAAACCGGACGGTTTTATGCCGAGAAAAAGGTAACATCGTTACCAAAATACATATTGGCAATTACTCAAATACAATGTGTGGTTAAGAAAAGTCGTTAAACATAGTATTGTATGAATTACAAATGATTAATAATAATATAATAATAATATTTATTTATTAGCCCATTTCATTTGTGGTACATGATTAACATAATACTTATTACAATAAGGTTGTTCTAATTAAGTAGCAATTGCTATATCATAAAAAAAAAAAAAAAAAGTATATATATATATATATATATATATATATATATATATATATATATATATATATATATATATATATATATATATATATATATATATATATATATATATATATATAGACTTTATTGGGCTAAAAGGATCGCAATCAGATGGTCTAATAGCCTCTGTTCTTCCTTGCGAACCCTTAAGCAGACATCCTAACTAACATTCTAGATATGTTTTAACATACCTTAAATTTAAAACAACAAATGTTATATTTATAGCTAACTAACAATTAACAAAACAAACAGAAATCGAAAGATCAAAAATGCGAGCATACAAACAATGGCAGAGAAAAAAGAAAAATTTGAAAAATTTTATAAATTTGATAAATCTGATGGAGGTCCACAATATAACCAGATTAATAATTACAATAAATAAGTGTTCTAGTGCTGTTAAGGATTGAAAATCTTCGAACTAATACAATTAATATTATTAATGAAAATCTTCTGCAACTTACATCTACATGAAAAATATGATTTCAAATGTGTTCATCATCCAGAATTGCAACCGTAACCGGCAGATGGTTGGTGCTAAAATTCAAAATTATATTTATTTGTACGAGGGGAACGCTGATAATATCTAGAATGCCATGTTTCTAAAAACGAATTTGTTTTTAGTTGACAGCTACTTTTTAAATGTTTTGAGAGTTGATTGCCTTTGCTCTAATAGTTTTTTTAATTATCATAATTTAAAGATTGATTGTTCACCCAAAAATGAATTTGACTAGAGAACATTTCCGGGTTATGATTTTTTAAGATTTTAAATCGTCATTAACGCCTAAACAATGTGAAGATCGGCTTAGAAGTGCTTTTGGCGAAGAAGCCCCGTCTAAGGCAACAATTTATAACTGGTATAGCGAATTCAAAAAGACCGGTTTTTTCTCAGTGATGAATTTCGTGAAAGACGCCCAAGAACAGCTGTTACTGATGAAAATATTGCCGCAGTTCGAGCAATGCTTGAGGAAGATCGACGAACATCTTATGAATTTATTCGGGCGACATTGGGCATTGGTATGAGTCAAATACAAAATATTTTACAACAGTTAAAAATGCGAAAACTTTGTTGTCGATGGATTCCACATAAACTGACTGCCGATCAAAAAGAACAACACATTGAATGGTGCAGAAAGACTGAAAAAATTCCAAGGCAGCACTTCAAATTTGGTTTGGAATATCGTCACTGATGACGAATCTTGGATTTATTGTTATGATCCTCAAAAGTTAATCGGCTCAATGGGTCTCACGAACCAAACCTAAGCCTACAAAAGTTCAAAGAATTCGCAGTGCTGGTAAGAAGACGATTGCTAGTTTTTTTTTCTAAAACGGGTCATATTGCTAGTACAGCATTAGAAGATAGACGTACCGTTACTGCCGATTGGTACACAAATGTCTGTTTACCACAAATCTTTGAAAATGTTCGTGAAAAACAAACCAAAGGAAAAATAATCTTGCATCATGACAACGCATCATCGCATAAAGCAAAAGTAACAACTGAATATTTGGCTGCCCTAAACGTCAGCACTATGGACCCCCCCACCGTACAGCCCTGACCTAGCACCTTGCGATTTCTTTTTGTTTCCCAAAATTAAAGATAAAATGTGTGGAATCACTTTTTCGTCATCAGATGAAACAGTTGAACATTACAAAAACCTGGTTCGTAAAGTGTCTCAGGAAGAGTGGCATCATTGCTGTAAGGACTGGTTTCATCGAATGCAAAAATGTATTGATGTTAAAGGGGAGTATTTTGAAAAACAATAAAATCATTTAAATTTTTTTAAAACTAACCTTGTTTGATTTTCTAAGAATTTTCAGTGTCGTCCTCGTATAGAAGATAATGAGTATACATTATACATTTCAAGTTATGGATGGAAACAGATATTGTATTATTTTTTAAATGTTTAAGACTTAAAAGTATCTTATTTGAATAACATTCTATAACGCCAAGAATGACTGTAAAATATGCTTGTTAGACTGATTCACTAGACACGTTTCTGTAAAGTTCGCAAATTGTGAAGCTATAGTGTCTCAAACAGTTCATTTGTCCTCTAGCAACCTCCTAAAATCTGCTGTTCTTAAAAGACTAATGCTTTTGCAAACATCTCACAGCACTTATAACTACAGATATTACCTCAAAATTGTTTTTCACCACTGTGAGTGAGGAGCATGTGCTTAAGAAAACTACCTCTAAGTGAGCATTTATAATTACATAGTACACATCCAAATGGTCTCTCACCGCAACGAGTGAGCATGTGCCTCTGCAAATATGCTTTTTGTGAGCATTTAAAACTACAAATATTACAGGCAAATTGTTTCTCACCACCATGAGTGAGTGTATGGTTTTTCAAAGTTTCTTTTCGTGAGCAATTATAATCTCTTATATTACGTTTAAATGGTTTCTCACCACTATGAATAAACATGTGCTTTTGCAAATGTGATTTTTGTGTGCATTTATAATTACAAATTTTACATCCAAATGGTTTCTCACCACTATGAGTGAGCATGTGCCTTTCCAAATTTGTTTTTTGTAGGCATTGATAATTACAAATGTCACATTCAAATGGTTTCTCACCAGTATGAGTGTATAAGTGATATTGCAAACTTGATTTATGCGAGTATTTACAACTACAAATATTACATGCAAATGGTTTCTCACCAGTATGGGTGAACATGTGCTTTTGCAAACTCGACTTTTGTGAGCATTTATAGCTACAAATATTACATTCAAATGGTTTCTCACCACTATGTATAAGCATATGCTTTTGCAAACTTGATTTATGTGAGCATTTATAACTACAAATTTTACACTCAAATGGTTTCTCACCAGTGTGAGTGATTAGGTGCTTTTTCAAGCTTCCTTTCTGTGAACATTGATGACTACAAATGTTACATCTAAACGGTTTCTTTATTTTACGAGTGAACATGTGTGTTTGCAAATGTGCTTTTAATAAGCATTTATAGTAGTATAATTTTATTCAAATATGGTTTTTTTTACCAACGTTAGTGGGCGTATGTTGTTGCTTATTTCTGTTCATTAAGCGATTATTATATTTAGATATATTACATTATGATTGTTTGATAGCAGAAACACACCAACGATTTTGAAATTTGTCTTTTTCTGGATCTTATATGTTCAAACTTTTGTGCAGTTTCGTCTATTAATTTTTGTTATTACTAGCAGTTTTGTCATCAACTACAAATACAGTAAAATAATTAATCCTGCTTCCTGTGTGCAGTGAAATGATGTTAGCACTACCAGATGTGATAAATGATGTATTTGATATGCATTTTAACCCATGATATTCCAATCACTTCGCATTCCTAGTTGAAAAGATATATTATCATATAATATATAATAATGACTTTAAATATAAAAATACTTACAGAAACTGGTACAAATTAATCAATGGGATAAGTTCTGTTATCTAAGCTTCGACTGATCTACCACTTAACCCAGCAGGAATATCACCCTTACAAAGCTACTTCAGACATTTGTAATAAAACTAATAAATAATTTACGCCTAAAGAATCAAAATCAAGAGTGCTGCACAAAAGCGTTTTCATTTAAAGATGTGTCTTTGAAGCCTTGAACACCTCCATAGATTACAATGTATTGCAGCACCTCTGAGCTAATAAGCACTGTGTGCTGGAAAATTTTGTAACATTCATAAAAACAATTCATTGAGATTTTATAAATGCTGTTAATGCTAGTTTGTATTGTAGTTACTTAATTATCGATAGTTTCACAATTAATAATATGGACGCTGACCGAGAAGGGATGTCAGTCAACTTTCATTAATTCCCCACCGCAACAGTAAAATTGTTCACGTTGGATGTGTGAATAAACACTGCATAAAACTAGAGTTCCTAATTGAAAACTTTAACTGTGTTATTTTGGAGTTAGGACACGGATGTCAATATCTTTCGCTTTATAGGCCAAAACTAAGCTGTCTGAAACAGAGATACTTTTTTGCTTCTTTTTAGTTTAGTGACAATATTCAACAGCTGTAAGTTATAAATTTTAGGTTTTGCTGTCATGTTTATTTTTATGCATGTAAAAAATTTTAATGTGCACATTATCATTTATTTACTGTTCGTAGAGAATTTTTAAAACTACTATAGTACATATATCAATTTTAGGACAGCTTTTAATAAAGTATTAATTGTACCGAATTTCAGATTTATATAATTGTCATACTAACAGTTTAATTTATTAAACCAATTTTCATGATCACCAACCTTCTAATAAATAGTTTCAAAATATGAAATGGCACTAAAGGTTATTTCACGAACAGATAGAGTAAATAAAACACCCACTTAAGAGCGGGCATTTAAAAAGCTGTTGTGTAATTGGTAGGACAGTTTTACAGTAAAAAATATACCACAGCCTATAAACCAATAAAAAGAGGTGTAGAGATAATTGGATGCAGTTCATACAGAATTGCCAGTTTGTACTAAAAGTTGCCGCACATTGTGGTGAAGACAATAAATTATTTTATTAGATTATAAATTAAAGCAATTAATATCAGTTTTTGTTTAGACAGCAAACAATCTGTAATATATTATATTATACCAATGTAATATATTATAATTCGATAGAAAACAATACGCATATTAGTAACAAATAAATAAATGGCAACATCGGTAATTGTGAGATGCATAAGACATGACACTTGACGGATGCCTGTAACCTAAGCAATGTCATCGCAACAGAGCTATTTTGGATAATGTATGTGATGGAATGAAGAGTGACATACGACGCTTTTAGTACATTCATTTTATTTTAGTAATGAACCACCTAACTTGGACAAAATACATACTGCACTATCTAGCAATGAAGAATTAGGTATAATAATATCACGAAGTACACTTTACAGATTGTTAAAGGAAATGGGTTTTCAATTTTTGTTCTTGTATATTTTAATTTTACTACAACTTATCTTCTGCAGGTGGTCAAAAAGAAAGCAGTCTAGCTTAATTCAAGAGCCAGAGGAGATAGTTGCATGGAGGCGTAAATATTTAAGACAAATAAAAGCATTTCGAGCTGCTGGTAAAACAATTTACTATTTAGATGAAACATGGAGCAACACAAATCATACTGAAAAAGTATGGGTTGATACCACCGTTACATCATACAGGCAGGCATTTTTACATGGTCTTTCGCCGGGCCTCAAAACTCCATCAGGTAAATATTTATGCTTTTATTGTTAGTTATTTTGAATGCATTGGAATGTCTAATATGACTATTTACATTTAGGAAAGGGAAAACGCTTTATCATATTGCATATTGGTTCAGAAGAGGGATTTGTAGAAGATCAGTTACTAATGTTTGAATTCAGCAAAACCGATGACTAACATAAAGCAATGAATGCAACAGTCTTTGAAAAGTGGTTTGAAGCCATGCTGCAAGTAATCAAAAAAGATTCAGTGATCGTGATGGACAATGCTTTGTATCACAGCAGAAAAGTCGATAGTGTTCCAAATAGCAACACCCGAAAAGCAGATATTCAAAATTGGCTCACTAGCAAAGCCATTCCCTTTGAACCCGACATGGTAAAAGCAGAATTGCTTCCAATAGTGAAGCAATATAAACCTGATGTACGATATGTAGTGGATGACTTTGCTAAACAACATCAAGCAACAGTTTTAATATTAACTCCCTACCATTGTCAGTTTAACCCAATAGAAATAATATGGGGACAGATAAAAGGTGAGGTATCAAGAAAAAACACCACATTTAAATTAGCAGATGTGAAACATCTCTTCATGGAAGCTGTTCAAAATGTTACACCAGCTAATTGGGAAAAAGCTGTTAAACATGTAACTGAAGTTGAAAATGATATGTGGGAATTGGATGAAATTATTGACGTGTAGGTTGAACCACTTCTTATAAATGTAGGCGAGGATTCTACTTCTTAAGGTGACGAACTCTAATATGTCACTATTGTTTTATGGTAGTTGCCACTATCGATGAAAAGTCACATTAAAGTAGCATTATTAAAATATTTTTTATACTTGCGTGTCCTAATGAACTGCATTAGGACACGCAATGAGATTTATTAGAGTACTGGAAACAGTAAAATTTTGTTTTTTAAAGTTGGTAGCACCTAACAGCTGTTCTTAAATGTCAAACTTATTATATTTAAAAGTGCGGTTATGTTGTTATGTGATGAAATGCCAAACTTTTAAAATATAAAATAAACATACACAAAATAAATTAATTAAATTAAAAATTATTTAATAAATTCACAAATTATTCTTTATACATCTTTTGTATTAAAGGTACAGTTATTATACACTTTGATTGTAACAGCAGAAGTGTCCTGGGCATTAATCTTAAATGAAGGTAAATTTTGCCCCTCAACAATGTTTTGTTGGCTAGTTATTGGGTTGCTGCTAAAAGTGTGTGATTCTTCATGTAAAAATGAAGCAGTGGAAAACTGGTCAATTACCACTTGAGCCGTTAAAGTGGAAGTACATGGCTTATTAGATAGCAATTCAGCTACCTCCATTTTTTTTTAACTGAAGCATCAATACAGCCCTCAGCCACAGCTGAAGACTTCCAACCTCCATCCCGTTTTATAGTTATTAAATCGCCACCTTTGTTTGCCAATTGGGAAGCACTTGAACGTCGAAAGCAATGACCTGTAAAAAGCTTCGGGTTGGCTAAATGCAAATAAGTGGCAATAATAAAAGGAACTTTTCCCATGGTGTTTATACCGATAGGAGTAGAAATACATTTTCCATTGCGGTAGGTTATAAAAACCGCCTGTGGTTTATTTTCTTAGGCCTTAGGCTCAAATATTGCTTAATTAAATTAATCCACAGTTTCTCTATAATTAAGAATTCTCTTCGAACTTTATTTTTTGTTTTTGTTACAGTCACAGTGAACACATCATCTTTGACCACAATATCGTCTAATAACATGTTGGTCAATTCATCTCTTCGGCAGGCACCACAGAATCCCATTATTAACGCAACCTTAAATAATTGAAATATATTAAAAATTGAAAGTATTTAGCACAAAATTTTACTTACTTTCATAGCTAAATGTTGGTTATTTTCTGCAGTTGTTATAAATCTATCAATATGGTTAAATTCCAATATTTTAATAAGATTAAGATTAATTAAGATAAGTTAATTCTTTTTAATAAGATGGAGGGAGAGAATATCTGACCATTTTACCTTCTTGTCACAGAAACTAAATTAATTTTATAAAAACAAAACAATTTAAATAACAAATGCTGAAGTTGAATTTTCAGTGTAGCCAACTATCAGAAGTACTTAACAAAATTTCACTAACAAATCTTATTTAAAACTAATTTATTTTTTAATAATTAACGAAATAACGACGCAAGTATAAAAAATAGTATAAAGTATTCGTTTCATAAGGCGTTTTAGCGCACTTGTCCGTTAAAAAACTCCCCGCTTCGCGGGTCGTTTTCTAATCTCGGACGCGTGCGCTAAAAACGCGTCTTATGAAACATACTTTAATATACTATTTGTTTATGTACATTATTGTAATATAACGACAAATACACAATTATAGTCGAATAAAGATATTGTTTTGTGATATCATTGTGCTGTACTTTTAGCAGAATTATAGGATTTAATGGAATAATAAATGGGTTTCTTTGCTTTTGTTATTTATTCATACCTATATCGTCAGTTTAATGCAGAATTAGTTTAGGTCAATTTTTGCAAAAATTGCCTTTTCGAGCCTAGTAGTTGCAGTTTACAGTATTGCACGTTTAATGCAGAACCATCCTAATTCAATTTCTTTATGATTAAGACTTTAATTAAATATTTATTACAGTAAATCCTGGATGTATTTATTACAAATTAAATACAGAACAATTAAACTCGTTTTTAATAAATAATACAAGATGCCAAAGTAAGGTTAGGTTCATTCGTCATATTATTCAGCCCCCAGTTGATTTTTTAATAAATATCATCATTTTATTTACAAATTATGCAGTCAATATCTATTCAGCGTTGTAATAATAAATACTAAATAAATTAATGCAATTTTATTAATTAAAATAATCCTGACAGTGACATCTATTAACGCAATAATTAAATAAAATGTCCTTACAGTGTGAAACGGGTTTCTGTCACGTAGCTTCGCCCATTTTATATAATTACACTATCTGTTCGTGACACAGACTTTTAGTTTGACAGCATACTTAAATTCTTAGTTGTCAAACTTTCTTAATTAACATATTTTATGAAATATTTATTAGATTATACAGTTTATACGATGTACTGAACGTATACTTTAGCTAATCTTTTATTTTACAGTAACGTCACACGCTTTCTACTGCGTACCTAGAGTTAGTATATATTATGCTATGCACTTATGTTGAAGAGCGACAATCAAGCAATGCACGTCATTGATGACGTACTAAATGCGTCATGTATTGTCGTAATCATGTTTACATTTACTATTGTTAAATTTAAATAAATTCTATAACTTAAAAATTACATTTTGTGAATAACTTAGAATATGTGTCCTGATATTTTACATATTACTGTCTATCGGTAAGGAACCACTTTAGTATTGTGTAAAACTGGTGTGGTCTCCATGTCTTGGTTTATTTGTTTAATGATTCGGTGAACTTGTTCGGTTATTCTATGCATTGTACGAAATTCGAATTGATGGCTGAGAACTAAACTTTGATCTTCTAGCACTGTCTGTAATCGTTTCTACAGAAGTTTCTCGAAAACTTTGGATAAAAGTGGTAGCAGACTGATAGGTCTATATGATTCTATATCCATCGAGTTTTTCCCAGGTTTGGGGATCATTATAATCTGCGCCACTTTCCATTGTTGAGGAAAGTATCCTATCTTTAGTGCTGCTTTAAATATATACGTAAGGGCTTTTAAACAATTTTCAGAGACTTCTTGTAAAACTTTGCCTGTAATAGGGTCGAACCCTGGAGCCTTTTCTCGATTTAGTTCTTTTGAGATGACTGCTTATATTTCGGTAGTTGTTATACGTTTTATTGGTGGGCGCATTTTAAATGGTGCGTCAAGCATTAGTTCAATTTCATTCTCGTCCTCAGGAGTGGTTTCAATATCAAACTTTGATTTTGATTGTTTGGTGGTCATTGTTTGTGGTCTTTTGAATTGTTTTGTCGCCTTCTAGAGCGAATACTCTGCGGTCTGTGTTGGATCTAGTTTATTTAAGAATTTATTCTTGAATAGAATCATTCTTAATTTTGTTGAGAATCTGGTTTAATTGCTTAGTAATTTTATTTAGTTTTATTTTGTCATCAGGTGAATGCGTTAATTGCCATTTTGCTCTGATTTTTCTTTTTTCGCAGAGTAAATGTTTTACATCAATAGGGATTACTTGTTTAGTGTGCGTTTCATCGTGATCAGGTGTTGATTGTCAAGCGGCGGTTTGAATTGTTTTCGTTAGCGTCTTAATCGCCATTTTTATGTCTATTGCAGTTTTCAGTAAAAAGTCTTGACTAATGCGGTCGTCTAAAGTTTTTCGATATAGTTCCAATCGCTTTTCAGACTATAAAGGCTTAGTTCTTTTGTTTTTTCTAGTATTTGGGCGTACATGGTTATGATTACTGGTGTATGATTGGAGTTGAGCTCATAGCATGATTCTGTTAAAAAATTTCTTGTATTAACACCTTTACTAATACTGAATTCTAATAGGTCTGGTAACTTCTGTGGATCGCTTGGCCAATACGTGGGATCATTTGTTGACAGATAGCTGAGATTATTGATTTTCATAGCGGTCAGTAGTTGTCTCCCCTTTGTGGCGGTTACTCTAGATCTCCAAAAAGTATTTTTTGCATTGAAATCTGTTTCTAAGTGTTTTAAAGAAATGGTCAAAGTGTTCGATTTTGTGTCCAACTGGCCTCAGGTAACTCTCAACGGTCTACAGCTACCTCAACTGGATGAGGTTAAATACCTTGGTCTTCACTTGGATAAGAGAATCACGTGGAAAAAACATATATTCAGTAAGCGCAAGCAATTAGGACTTAAATTTCGAACAATGTATTGGATGTTAGGAAGACAATCGCGGATGACAGTAGAAAGCAAATTGCTTCTATATAAAACTATGCTGAAACCGTTTTGGAGTTACTGGATAGAGCTATGGAGCACAGACAGCAATTCCAACCTAGAAATCCTAGAAATAGAAGGTTCCAAAATACAGGGGCATAGTCAATGACCCATGGTACATACCTAACGCAGTAATCCACAGTGACTTAAAAATTCCATTTCCCAGTCAGCACACTGACGTCATAATGTCGCCTTTTTTCGGCAGTAACGACGTCAAATGACGTATTAAAATGACGTCAAATTGTCGTAAAACTGACAGCATTATGTCATAGCCCAAGTACGTCAATATAAGACGTCATTAAAACGTGGTTCAATGACGCCATTAAAACGTCCTGTGCTAGGACTAGGACAGGAATTATAAATAGTTAAATATTGGATATAATATTTATTATATACTATTTAATAAATAATTATTAAACAAAAGTAAACATTCAATAACAGAACATACATCTCTGTATGCTAATAACTGAATAGCTGCTAAAGCAAGATGCAGAATAATTGATGATACTAAAATAATATTAGTAAGTACTAAGAAACCATTGCATTAGTATTAATTTATTAACAATAATAATCTCACAAAATCGTCGAAGGGGTAAAATTGTATAGGTTATGTATTATTGCGACGGAACAAGTAATTATTAATACTCACCCTTTGTGACAAACCACACAATTATTATGCAGTAGTTGCACCTACACATACACTATAAATGTAGGTACGTCAACAACTTTAATAATAAGTAGAAACGTTACTAATTAAAGAGCAAAACAAATACACGAAACACGATGTTGCTGTTTGTATTGCGGCATGTGGTCACGTGCAGCTCAGTAAAGAAATAAAGTAAAACAGTGTTGTTAGATTTGTCTCTCGTACATCAGTGGAGCTGACAATACAAAAATAGTGTAATTGAACTTGAAAACAGTAAAATAATGTATTCTATTTACATTCTGCAAATGTAAAAATAAAAAATGTTTTATGAAATATATCACTTTTTGGTTACCTAGATCTAGATAGATCTAGATAATAAAATTGTATAGGTTATGTAGTATTGCGACGGAACAAGTAATTATTAATACTCACCCTTTGTGACAAACCACACAATTATTATGCAGTAGTTGCACCTACACGTACACTATAAATGTAGGTACGTCAACAATTTTAATAATAAGTAGAAACGTTACTAATTAAACAGCAAAACAAATACACGAAAGACGATGTTTCTGTTTGTATTGCGGCATGTGGTCACGTGCAGCTCAGCAAAGAAATAAAGTAAAACAGTGTTAGACTTGTCTCTCGTACATCAGTGGAGCTGACAATACAAAAATAGTGTAATTGGACTTGAAAACAGTAAAATAATGTATTCTATTTACATTCTGCAAATGTAAAAATAAAAAATGTTTTATGAAATATATCACCTTTTGATTACCTAGATCTAGATAGATCACAATTAATAAAACTAGAAGTCTAAAAACGACCTTATTGTACGCCTAAAAGACGTCATCTTGAAGACGTCTACGTACGTCCCATAAAATGACGTCTTATGAACATCATTTATTAGTCATATGACGTGGCCGACCAATAATCACTTAAAAATAACGTCATTATAACGTCAGGTGCTGGCTGGGTTGTGCGTGATGAAATTAAAAAATTTAGTGTAAGTAATAATGCTAAACTCCGAGTGCACCCCAATGATCTGGCAACCATACTGTTAGTCGACGAAGGTGAAGTCAGACGATTAAAAATGTTCAAACCATCGGACCGTTCCACCCGTTTGATTAAAGTACCAATATCAGGACAGTTCATTTGTCATTTGTACTAATTATTCATAAGTGATTATTAGTTAATAAGTTTTATAGAGAATCTTCTTTGGAAGGCTCTCTGCATGGCCTATGATTACATCATCTGTACAGAATTAGCCATAACAAATACTTATTATCCTACTTTTAGGTTAGATTGCATAATTAACTATTGTGAAATATAAAAAAAAATACATTTATAAAGATTCTTTGTTTTAAGTAGAGACTATTTTGGGTGAAGTCCGGCACATGAATGACCTCTTACATCCCGGCTCCAGGTAAGGAAAGCCACATAAAAAGTTATGAAGGACAGGGGAAGGTGGCGGGCATTATTGGTCGACGACGTCATATGACTAATAAATGATGTCCATAAGACGTCATATAATGGGACGTACGTAGACGTCTTTTGGACGTACAATACAATACGTACAAGTTTCATTAAAAAAAATATTATTTTAACAGGGGCCAAGGAATACTGGTCATATTAAGCAGGTGGACACAATATAGAGATGTTTTGACTGCAGTATATAATATATGTTATTTCCAATATTCAACTATTTATTTATAATTCCTGTCTTAGTCCTAGTATAGGACGTTTTAATGACGTCTTTGGGCTGTGATATAATGATGTCAGTTTTACGACAATTTGACGTTGTTACTGCCGAGAAAACGGCGACATTATGACGACGTGCTTGTTGTGCTGGCTGGCAGGTTAGCGGTGTACGGTTGATATTGTAGTTGGTACTCATTAATTTCTATTACTAATAAACGGCGTTTTAATTACACGTTTTCCATTCTTCTTATTACTGTACCTTAAAAGTTTTAGTTATAATAAATGTATAAACTACTAAAGAGCAATAAAAATGTTATGTTTTATTATAAAAAATAATAGTTTGCAAATATGTGTTACTTATTAGTATAATAGGTACGTAGATTCTGAAAAACAGATCATAAATTTGCAACAATTTCATATAAAAGTAAAATTATGTTCTACATATAATAACGATTAATTTTTTAAACAATGTCTTATTTAGAACAATTAAGTAGGTACAATGTAAATTTTTAACAATCTCTATATGCAATAGTGTTGTGAATCACTGTAATGCAAAAAATATGAATTCTGGTGTAACGTTAACAAACAATTTTATAATATTAACATTAATATGGTTTTGCAACCGAAACACGTCATTTGCTACGCCTTATTCCTGCTAGTGTTACTGGTAGAATGTATGATTCGATATAACACTTCAGAACGAGTAGTAGGTGGGAACCAGCAAACATAAAAGACTTTCCACATCAAGTATGTATCATAATTCTAGATAAGAAAGCTAATCAAATGTATTTTCGTGGTGGTGGTACCATAGTTAGTAATTACTGGGCTTTAACAGCAGCGCACAACCTGAACGATATTTCTCTTAGTCAATTAAATAAAAATTATTTACGTTTTCGTAAAATAATTTATATGCGTGGCAACACTTCAATATGGCGCGGAGGATATTACAGTGATCATATAGTTGTTAATGCGACACCCAAAATACAGGCCGGGTGCAGCTGATTACGATGTAGCATTAATTAAAGTGAGTAAACCTTTTATTGCCAAATTTGAAAAGCCCATAATGGTAGCCGGATACTCTTACAGTGAAGTATTAACTTCAAAATTATTTTATTGCCAAATTTATAGTCTGCTATAATTGTAAGTTTTCAGTATTCAAACGAAGGTGTGCTAATTCTTACGGGCTGGGGAAAGCTCTCTGAAAATGCTGAATCAATCCCAGATCAACTTCGCAAAGTTGGTGTAAGATTGGTAGATCGCATTGACTGTATACGGATCTACCAGTAACTACCCCAGATAACTTGTACTGTTTCGAAGTCACCATAATTTCATTTTGGTAGTAACGAAGGTATATCAATTACTGAAAGGATGATGTGTGCTCGGGAAGAAGGTAAACGAGCTTGCGAAGGCGACTCTGGAGGTCCGCTGATTTCGGGAAAGGTGTTAATTGGTGAGTTATGCTATATAAATGGGGTTTTCTTAGTTATTAAAAATTATTATACTTTTGTAGGGCTGGTATCTTTTGGATCGGAGTGTGAATCTAACAAATATCCGGATGTTTATGTAAATGTATCAGCAGTCTCCAAATGGCTCAAGTGGTGTGAAAAAAAACACAATGCTCTTTTGGGCATTAAATTTGCCGATTATCCGAGACGACATTCAAAAAGTAGCTGGGTAATAAAACGAAAAAGATTACTGGGTGTAGTATCCTCTTGTTAGAGATAGCTGCTGTAAGTCGGAATCATGGAATTTATTGCAAAAAAGATATTCAACTATACAGTATTTGTATTTTTCCCTTTCAAATATTTTAATCATAAAGCATATTAAATTAATTGTTTTTCAATATTTAAATGTTATAAGTTGCTTTAAGTCGCCGTCCAAAGTTTACTGTACAGTAGGATAGTATAAGTGTATTCTTAGCTGAGACCTCGGTCCTGCATCAAAACGTCCGTAAGGACAGGCTAGGATCACACGATGCTCCATCTTAGTCGGAAACGAGTGCAGTGAACATCTTGCCAACTGCAGAGATTGTTTGTCAAGTTGTGTTTTAGCAAATTGTATTTATTTGTATTTCATAATCTAATTTATACTCCCAATAATTCTAATCTTAAGATCATTAAATATACAGTGTGACTCCAAATGCAGTTCACCATAAGAAACTCTTTTTATTAGTGATTTTATGACAGCAAAACTTTCGCTTGTTTTAAAACCACTAAAAATTATAACGGAATCTCTATATTACTAATAATAAAGTAAAAAATACTTTCTTTTCTAAGGAAAACGACTAAGTCCTGTATATCTCTTTAAAATAATGGTGCTATGCAATAAGGAAGACACGAAATGTCAAGGTTGTTTTACGTGGGGTACCTGTGTAAACCTACCCCCACGATCCTTCCAGAAGGAAGTGATTGGGATACGCCCAATCAGCGCGCAAGTTACACAACCGGCAGTCATGCAATTGCTACCAGATTAACTCACTGGTAGGAGCGAGGTTGCCTATCCACCCTCTACTAGCTAAGTCGCGCATAGTGACCGAGCAGTTGACTTAACACGCTGCTCACCCGCCGACACCCCCCCGTCCTCTTTCATACGGGGTCAAGTACCTCGTCCAGCAATAGGACTATTCCCCAGCTTGACGCTGTTATCAAGTGGGACCACTGCCCGATCGAATCCAACCTCAAATGTGGCAGGACTTGGTTTTTAAGCGGTTTTGCCACCCCGATCTACCAAATTTAGGCTTGGTGGGCCCTGGACAGAGCTTTTAAGTCTACACGTTATAGACTCCCGGTGCGTACCCGAAATTGGTGAAGTTGTCTTAATAGTGAGAAAATAAATTTCTGTAAGCTATCTTAATAAATATAGCCCCTCTATTTCAAATAGTAGCGACATTGTGGGGCAAACCTGACACAAACTTTAATAAACATAAAGTTACTACATGCATATATCACCTTCATTTAATAAAATGTTTAAAAATTAGAATTTCATAGGCGTATATTATATTAACATGACAGTTTTTACAGAACACCATTGTCTATTATCAAATTAATGTTAAATGGTGAATGTATTTATGCCTGCTTATTATTAAACCTAAGATTTATTGCAACATGAAATTTTAAATTTGGTAACTTTTAGTGTCGCCAAAATCGTTCTGGTGGTTTTGCTCTAGCGGCAAGATCAATCCTTGTCGCTACTATTTGAAAATAAAGGTGCTATAATAATAAATAGAGTCACTGCATCTAGTCACCTAGACCAGCTGGTCAATCAGAGTAACGCAAACCGCCGCCATATTGGGGCAGAGAAGAGTGATTTTTAATAATGGACAAATTAAAAGCACGTTTTACGTGTTTGACATATTAGAGGTTTGATCTTTCAGAATAAAAAAAAACCTTTTAAAGTAAACGTGGATTTGATTAAATTCAATACAGAACAAATAATGAACAATTTCGTGCTTCGTTTGCCCCAATATGGCGGCGGTTTGCGGTACTCTGGTCGACCAGCTGGCCTAGGTAGCTAGATGCAGTGACTCTAATAATATATTCCAATCAGCGCCGTCTATCGATCAACAAAAAAATCTAAATTTTATTATTCGCCGCTGGATGGCAATGTATGCTCTCAGTATTTTAAAATTCGAAATTAATTAATTCCATCGTATTATAAAATAGGAAGTAATAAAAATAACCCTAATATTAAATTTAAAAAAAAGATATTTTTAGCGTTAAATACATTTACAAAAACCTAAATTTAAATCGAATAAAACGTCTTGTTTTAAATTCTTTAAAAATAAAATTTGGCCAAGACTTTACTGGTCTTTTTTACAGATGTGTAATAGTTATTTATGTGGCGATTGCAAGCTTTGTGAATTAAGCTTTACGGGCGAACTGGAAAGTTTGTGGGGTGAGCGACGAAGGAGCGAGCCTCCATAATCTAGTGAGCCTAGTAAAGATTAATTGCAAAATAAGTTTTATTTCCACCTTCACACAGCGTTTTTTTTTTGTTATTAATCTATAGATTATTATATTTTTCAGATCTACATTCAAACAGTTTTCAAATCAAGCTTTTCTCTCTATTAGGTATTATATGTTATTTTCCGTTGACAAATTCCGTAGGCACTTTTCGTTAAATTCGGAGATTATTTAAATTCATTGCGATACCGCGCTATAAAATACTGGCAACACTGCTTCATATGCGTCAGTATGCTTATGGTGAACGAATATTAATATTATTTATTAACTGTAATAATAATATTAATGATGAGTAAAATCTTTTGTTTATTGCTATTATGAAGGGAACCTAAAAATAAATAAAAATAAAAATCCAAAATTGAAGCTCTGATGAACAGTGCTCTACCAACTTGATCTAGTTAAGGCCAATAAATTTCTACAATCCTGAAAAATACACATTTGTATGTATCTAACGATTTCTGTCCAATTATACACCAGCTAACTTTGAAATAACTTTCGCATTATAATATTTAAATTATTTTCTGTATATTATAGGTTCTGGTTATGTGGTATATATTAATACAATGGACCCTGAAGAAATAATCATAATTAAAAATGAAACAAATATCAAAATAGAATCAGAACCACAGAACACCAACAATAGCCTTCGAATTTGCAAGATTGAGAAGCAACAGTCCAGTAACACTAGAATTGTACCACATCAGCAGCAAATTAATACTGATCAACTTTACAAATGCAACTTACGTGAATTTGAATTTTTACAGGAAACTAAATTTCACAAACACATCCCCTATAAGCACGAAAAATTCCAATGTAATGTATGTGATTACAATTGTACAAAAGGAAGTATTCTCAAAAGATGCACGTTCACTCACAAGGGTGAGAAACCATTTGAATGCAGGTTATGTGACTATAAATGTTCAATGAAAAGCACTCTAAAAATACATATGCGTACTCACAGTGGTGAAAAACCATTTAAATGTAGTATATGTGATTATAAATGTTCAGTGAAGAGTACTCTAAAAATACATATGCGTACTCACAGTGGCGAGAAACCATATGCATGTACTTCGTGTGATTTTAAATGTTCACATAAGGGTAATCTAAAAATGCATAAGCTCACTCATAGTGATGAGAAATCAATAGCATGCACCTTATGTGATTATAAATGTTCAGTGAAGCGTAATCTCACAAATCACATGTTCACACATACTGGTGAAAAACCATTTAAATGTAACATATGTGATTATAAATGCTCGCGAAAGAGTAGTATGAAAGTGCACATCCGTGGTCATAATAATAATAAACCATTTCAGTGTAATTTATGTCATTATAAATTTTTACAAAAAGGTCATCTCAAAGCACATTTGCGCTTGCATAGTGGTGAAAAGCCATTTGAATGTAATCTATGTGATTATAAATGTTCAGCAAAGAGCAATCTCAAAAGGCACATGCTCATTCATAACAACGAGAGATTATTTGAATGTAATGTATGTCATTATAGATGTTTTGAAAAAGGTCATCTTAAGTTGCATTTGCGTTCGCATAGCGGTGAAAAACCGTTTGAATGTAATTTATGTGTTTATAAATGTTCAGCAAAGAGTAATCTCAAAAGGCACATGCTCATTCATAACGATAAAAAATCATTTGAATGCAATGTATGTCATTATAGATGTTTTGGAAAAGGTCGCCTCAAATTACATTTGCGTTCACATAGCGGTGAAAAGCCGTTTGAATGTAACTTTTGTGTATATAAATGTTCAGCAAAGAGTAGCCTCAAAAGGCACATGCTTATTCATAGTAATGACTGTTGATGAGAAGCCATTTGAATGTAATCTCGCATAGTACTGATAAACCATTTCAAAATAATCTATTTATATGTAATTATAAATATCTGTACAACAAAAATGTCAACTGACACTGAAAGCCTACAAATTGTATACGACACTTTACTGATGTGTTACAAATATTTTTTCTGGAACTCGAAAATCTTCTAAACAATTTTTTAAAAAGCAAAAATTATTATTTCTAAACCAAAAATGTGGTAGGCGGTCCGGACTACAAGTTGGGACCCTCTTGCCACAAGTAGGTATGTAGGTGCCTGGTTGTTATTATTTAACTCTTTTTTTTTATTGTTGAGAAATGATTTTAATATACGAGGGTCGTTTTTTTTCAACCTCCGATAGGCTATAAATAAAAGACAAATGTATATAAAAAAAGTCATTTTATTACTAAAACTTCTGTATACTTATGGTTACTTTTCGACATACTCACCATAAAGATTGAGGCATTTGTTGTATCTGTGAACAAGCTTTCCAATACTGTCTTCATAAAATGTTGCCACCAACGCATTTAAATGAGTCTTGACGTTGTCTTGAAGATCCTCGGTAGTTTGGTACTATCCTACTGTCTAAGTACTGTCCTCCTAGCCACGTTTTTAGTTCAGGGAAAAGATGAAAGTCACTCAGTGCTAGGTTGGGACTGTATGTCGGGTGATCGAAAATGTCCCTTTGAAATTGCTCAAGGAGCCGTTGTGTTGCAACAGCACTGTGTGGACGGGCTTGTCATGGATCAGAACAAATTCCAGAAGTCAGCATTCCTCTTTTCTTGTTTTGAACGTCTCTCCGCAAAGTTTCGTCGTAAAGTTTCACAATAAACTACCGAGAATCTTCAAGACAACGTCAAAAGACTCATTTAAATGCGTTGGCGGCAACATTTTATGAAGACCGTATTGGAAAGCTTGTCCACAGATACGACAATGCCTCAATCTTTATGGTGAGTATGTCGAAAAGTAACCATAAGTATACTGAACGTTTAGTAATAAAATGATTTTTTCTATATACATTTATAATAGATAAAGTATCGCTTGATCTTCTAATTACATAATATATATTATTTCATACTGTGTCACATTTGTCAGTTTTACGTCAAACTTTTTTGTCCAGAACATGCGATTTTACGGTCTAGTATGATTGTAAAAAATTTTACAGTCTAGTATGACTGTAAAAAATGTTACCGGACGCAAATACAATCAATCAACTGGACAATGTTTTAGTACGTAATCAGTTACTATAGATACTCGTTCTTCATAGATGTCCATATTTTGCATTTGGAAATTTATTTTATATATATTCTTTTAAATTAAATCAATATTCCAATAATTGCAGTATGAAATAAAACGCATTACGTCATACGTCCTGGAAATGGTTTTACAGTCTCTATAACGTTTAATTAAAATATCAACTTATATACGAATAAATTTAACAAACGTGATACAGTTTACTCCTAAATGTTTAATTAATGTTTCAACCTCCTGTAAAAGCTGATTACACGCACTCATCATATGTTCTTCGGTGTCACTGCTCTGTATTTGAACCGAGGTCGATTTATAACGACGTGAATCAGATAGCATCTCCCCGCTAGATAGCAACTGATCATATTCATAACATACAAGCACTGCTCCTGAAATAGGTATGCTGACTCCTGCGTCTAAGATGCACTGCCGAAACTAATGTTGTAATTGTAACTGATTTAGACTGTAATTGCTATCGTCTTTGATCTCGTTTAATGATAATAGCGACATGATGTTTTGTTGTTACTTTTTCTCTCTTAAAACAACATCATCGCGTAAATTTAGTACAAGTGAATCATTACAAAAATAAGAAAAATGGTCGGCTAAAGTTGATGATTTTGTCCTTCGTAAAAGTTCGAACAGCTGTTCTGTAGTCCTCGGCTGCTGTTTCTGGACCAGGGCGTGTGCCGGTTCCCGCAGTTGGACCATGATGAGCCTCAGCTGGTCCGGGGATGTCGCGATGTCATCTGGGAGATGAAGTCCTCCAGGTCTACATCGTCGTGGCTGCCGTAGGTCGGTAGGGCTGGGTTGACTGCCGTAGGTGTCAAAGCGGTGAGTCGGTCCAGCAGGGCTGCGAAGAACGCCGAAGACGGGTCCATGGATGCTGCTGTCGGTTTGTTGTCCTCTGCCATCTCTCGCGTTGTCGATCGGGTGTTCACCATAGGCTGGGTCGTCGGTTCTTGTGTTTATCCAAACACACACTGTAGTTGGGCGCCAATTGTTACCGTTGAACGGCTCGTAGATGGAACTTCCTTGTTACGGATATCGTGAGTTACCAAAAAAAGCTGTTAAAAGGAAAAGTGTTAAGAAATAATACGGCAGTATTATAACACAAATAAATCATATATTAATCCAAATATATACGTTAACAAGGTATGATAATAGTTAAGGTAAAGTCGGAGTAATAATGAGACAGAGTGTCTGCTGCTTAACGTTATTTTAATCACCCCGCGAAGAGGGGTGAGGCTGTTATAGGGCTAATAAAGATAGCCCTCTTCAGCCAGCCGTTGGCAGACCAATTATTATTAAATTAAAATTTAATAATAACTAGCCCGGCAACGGCAAGTGACCCTTGTGATTATTATTAGCAGCATTAATAATACTGTTGGTAATGATAATCACAATCGCTCCGTACTCGTTGTATTCTTTAATAATCTCGCATTCATGGTTCTTCTTTTGTTTTGTTATCGGCCATGCCAACATGTGGAACATGTTGACATGGGCGATAACGTTGGAATGTCGAGTGAGTTGATTGGTATTATAATTACCGTTATAATAGATGTGGAGGCGTGGCCGTTGTTGTTGGCGATGTTGATTGGTTAGAAGTTGTTCGATGGTCTAATTGTTGTTTACTAATTATGGCGTTGGTTAAAATGTTGATAATAGTTGAAATTTGTCGTTGTTGCCATAATTAGTCGAAGTGAGAATAATAAAAGACAGAAGATGCTGATGTTGATGAGGAGTTGTTGATTGTTGGTTACAGCCGACGAATTAAATTTGGTTATTTGATGAGTAGTTAAGTTGAGTTAGATTGAACAAAAAACCGCTCTTGTCAGAACCACCCCCGAAATATGGCTTTCGGGGGAACTTTGTGTAGCACTAAGCAGTGAGTCGATTCCACTGTCGTTCCATTCAACAAGCCCCTGAACAACGGAGTTCGGAGGACACCCAGGATGGGACTCAGGGAATAAGGATTAACAGCCGCTAACGGGTAGCTTGACGAGCCACAACACAAAAACCCAGCAGAGTTACCTTTTGTGTTAGCGACTGTTAGGGAAAGAAGGGAGGTGCCCCCCTGGTGGAGGGTTGTGGGATCCCAGTGCCTGTCACAGCACTGGTGGCACCGGTGGTACAACGGAACATAGCCAGGCCCACCACCCCGACTAGGAACCGGAAGATGGAATAATAGGACAGGGGTTGCCTCCTGGAACTAGGTTTTATCGACTCACCGGTTAACACTACACAAACTGACCGAGCCCGGTTGCCGGCTGGAAAGTGGCCGCATGATTAGCAACTCTACTAGGGTTCGCGTACCGTTCGAGATGGTAATCACACGCGTGTCCACTCACCAGACCACAACACAGTACTGACAGAGTGTCTCGCGTAAAGCGCTTTTATAAGTTAGATGACGGTCCCTCCTCCAGGCTGGTGCTGCATCGTAGTTGGCTGGCCGGATTCTCCAATTGCAGGCTACTGGCGTCCTGGCGCTGGTCGTAACAAGTTTATTAGAAGAAATCTAAAATTTGTGCTATTTTTACATAAGAAACAATGTTAATTTGTAAATTTGTGTGGATTTGTCACATTTTTATATATTAAATATATGAGAATTAAAACACAATACATTATTTTAATCGTATATTTTCCTAGAAAATATATAATTATGTACAATTCATTTAAAAAAATTCTCTCTCTCTCACTCTCCCTCTCTCTCGCTCTTTCTATCTCTCTCTCGCTCTTTCTATCTATCTCTCTCTCTCTCTCTCTCTCTCTCTCTCTCTCTCTCTATGGTGCAAAATTTGAATGATATTTTAAGATTGCAATAGCGAGTTTTCAGACTTTTTTGCATAATATTAATAACTGTAATGATATTATAAACATAAAAAATAATTAAGAATAATTAATTAATAATTAATAATAAAATAATTTTAATTTAAATAAAAATTTCATTTAATTTAACTAAATTATCAACCATAAGATTATATCCCAAAGGCAATTAAAATTTTGCTTATTTTGTTTCCAATGCCAAGATTGCTGTTACATATCTTGCATAAAATATGGTTACAATATTATTTAGTAAGATATTTCGTAACATAAACTAATAATTTAAAATAGTATTATTGTCTTTATTAATTAATAATAATATGTTTTATTTTGTAACAGAATTAAAATTCAATTTACACGAAACAAATTACAAAAGAAATATATAATTTTAGGTGACACAGCACCAACTGATAGCGTTATGAATTTTAAAATCATCGACTATAATAAAGGAAAAATAACATGAACTAATAATGTAATATGTAGTTAAGTAACAACGTATTGTTAACAAAATTTGTCTAAATCGATGCATTTATTATACGCGCAATTCTTTATAATAATTCTTTATTGATAATTAAACAATATTATGAAATATTAATACTATAAATATTAATGAATGAACAACTTGAGCTCAGTAATTCTCCGTTACTGGAAGTATTAGATGTTTAATTATGATTTTTATTATTAATTTTTATTATTATTATTATTATTTTATCTAGTTACCTATTTTATATCTACCTTAGCGACGTGTTTGTTTATAATTATATTACCTTTGATAATGACAGCATAGCTGTCGAAACAATATTGTCAGGTATATTTTAATAAAACTGTGAAACTTTTAATAATCTTTATTTATTTCATGATTATGGAGTTCCACAAAATAAGGCTGGAAACAATAAACAAAAAAAAAAAAAAAAACAATATTAATTTGTTCAATTGGTGTCTTACATTAGAACCTTGTAGATCACTAATGATAGTTTTACAAAGGTTACATATTTTAAATGTTCAATAGATTTTCAAGCTGCATACAGTTTCTTAAATATAATGTTAGTTTCCGCTTGGTTTCCATGTATCATTTCTTGACTTTTCCACGGTTTATACTATAATAGGAATGTTTTAATATATTTACATTACATAAATGATTTGTGTTAATTACCTTTAATTATGAAGTCTGTTAATAAATTTTACCCATTTCCTTTTGGTGGAATAGATGGTGAGCTTGACGATTTGATTTAATTTGGTATCACGTCATTTTTGCTGTTATTTAGTCAGTATTAGAAAATTATTTCCAGTTATGTAATTGTAATTACCTTTTTATTTTCTTCAGGGCTAAAAGCTGTTAAAATGCTGCTACTACTTAATCATCTTTTCAAAATACCAGATGGTCCTTGTGAATCATTGGTAACACCTTATTTTATGTGGTCTTGTCATAGAGAATACATCGTCAGCTTCTTTTGTGAATTTTATTGTTGTTAATTCTTTTGCTGTGTTCATTATCAGATAAAGAACTTAATGCTGATGTAACTTCCGATTCAGATGATACAATAATCTTGGGTAAAGCATCTTTTTCTAATTTTAAAATCATCATATAGGTACTGAATTGGTCTCGTGGTATTCTGCAATTATTTCTTATATTAATAATGCATAAGTTTTATTGATGTCAAACCTGTGAAAAGTTATTGCTAATCTCTGTAATTTTACATACACGATTGGGTATTATTTTTATTGTTAACCTTTACAAAGTTAAATGTATACACACACTATATAAACTATCTAACCAAATACTAAATAAACACTAGTACTAGAACTAAGTGAAAAATATTAAAGAGTTCGCGCGAAACTGGTAAACACCATGAAAACCATACGTTCTGTTTACTAAACTGGAATATTATAAAAGTTTGGTTAAGTACCTCAACATCTGTTGTTTGCTAACAATAATTTGTTTTGGTTGTATCTCACTCTTATTCATTGCATGACAGCAAAGTTGTATCAAAATGGCCGCGCACACCATTCCAAATTTTGAATGCGCAGTGAAGCAAGCGCATTCTAAATCTTTTATTGTCTATGGTCAATCTATAGGTTCGTTTTAGTGGATTCGTTTATACAGTGGGTACACGTCCAACGTGAAAAATTTTTCTTATATGCTGGTGAATTTGTGAATATTGACTGGGATCCCTGGAATGGCTTTGTAGATGCTTCCTTGGTCAGCATTCATGTTATTATGAATCTCTTATAACAACATCAATAATTAAGTACAACAGAAACTATCGCATTAGCAGTGGTTGTATGTTTTTATGGAAAGGCTAATAAATCTTAACTGATTTGCGGTTGGTTTCATCTTAATGTATTGTTTTTATAAATGTTACAAACATTGCTAGAGATGCTGCAATACATTGTAATCTATGTAGGACATAGGTGTCCAAGGACACATTTTTAATGGAATTGCTTTCATGCCTCATTTTCTGATTCTTTTAGTGTAGATTATTTTGCTGCAATTTTTACGGAAATGCTTCTCAACTGTCAATACCGGTCAATGATATGTTAGCACAAAGCGTCTAAAGTAGCTTTGTAACGGTGAACATACTCTATTCCTGCTGGGTTAAGTAGCAGAGCAGTCGAAGCTTAGATAACAGAACTTTGCCCAGCAATTCATTTGTACCTGTTTATGTAAGTATTTTCTTGTTAATAAAGAAATTATTATTATATCAAGTATTTCAGAATTTTGTACAGTAAGTGTGTATAGAGTAAGAAGAGATTAAAAACACTGCTAGCAACAACAAGAATTAATAAAAGAAACTACACTAAAGTTTGAACATGAATTTAATACGTGCTTGTAAATCTTAAAATCTTCGGGTATTTCTGCTTCCAAAAATCACGTATGTAATATATAACTATAATCGCTTAATGAACAGAAATATGCCCACTAATGGTAGTAAGAAATCAGTTGAATGTAATATATGTAACTATAAATGTTCACAAAAATCAAGTTTGCAAATGCACATGTTCACTCATAGTGGTGAGAAACCATTTGAATGCAATGTATGTAATTACAAATTCTCACGAAAACCAAATTTGCAAAAGCACATGTTAACTCATAGTGGTGAAAAGCCATTTTTATGTAACATATGTAATTATAAATGCTCACTGAAAGCAAGTTTACAAAAGCACATGCTCACTCATAGTGGTGAGAAGCCATTTGTATGTAATATTTGTAGTTACAAATGCTCACAAAAACATCATTTGCAAAATCACATACTCACTCATAGTGGTGAGAAACCATACGTATGTAATTTTTGTAATTATCAATTCTCACTAAAAGGAAATTTGCAAAGGCACTTGCGCACTCATACTGGCGAGAAACCATTTGTATGTAATATTTGTAGTTATAAATGCTCACGAAACTCACATTTGCAAAGTCACATACTCACTCATAGTGGTGAGAAACGATTCATATGTAATATTTGTAATTATAAATGCTCACAAAAATCACATTTGCGGAGGCACATGCTCACCCATAGTGGTGAGAAACCATTCAAATGTAATATTTGTAGTTATAAATGTTCGTATAAATCAAGTTTGAAAATTCACATGTGCACTCACAGTGGTGAGAAACTATTTGAGTGTAACATATGTAATTATAAATGCTCACAAAATCCAAGTTTGCAGAAGCACATGCTAACTCATAGTGGTGAGAAATCATTTGTATGTAATATTTGTAGTTACAAATGCTCACAAAAAGGAAGTTTGCAAAGGCACTTGCGCATTCATAGTGGCGAGAAACCATTTCTATGTAATATTTGTAGTTATAACTGCTCGCAAAAATCAAGTTTGCAAAATCACTTGCTCACTCATAGTGGTGAGAAACCATTTGTATGTAATATTTGTAATTATAAATTTTCACGAAAATCACATTTGCAGAGACACATGCTCACTCATAGTGGTGAAAAACCATTTGTATGTAATATTTGTAATTACAAAAGCTCACAAAGATCAGATTTGCAAAGGCACATGTTCACCCATAGTGGTGAAAAACCATTTGTATGTAATATTTGTAATTATAAATGCTCACAAAAATCAAATTTGCAAAATCACATGCTCACTCACAGTGGTGAAAAACCATTTGTATGTAATATTTGTAATTATAAATGCTTGCAAAAATCAGATTTGCAAAGGCACATGCTCACCCATAGTGGTGAGAAACTATGAATTTAATAGACTGTTATAATTTATTTGTAGAGCAATCTCAGGCTCATAATTCCAATACTTATCTGTTAAACTATCTACATTAAAATTATTAATAAATTCTGCCTTTTTAATAGCGTTTTTGTTTGTATGCACCGATACTGCATGGACTAAAACTGATACTGTGCAACCATTTGATTTAGTATGCTTTTCAGTTCACACGAACTCAGTGCCCAGTATTCGATTTAGATACAGCTGATGCACGAAATATGCACTCGTGCAAGTTTTGTAACAAGTTTTCATGCTGGCTAGAGTTCCTAAACATAAATTGAGCTCTGTGTATTTAAAAGTCAGGCATGTCAAATCTTGCTAGTGACATTTTGAAACTTTAGAAGGTTGGCAATCATGAAAAACGAATTAAACTGTCAGCGTAACAATTATATAATTCTGAAATGGGGTACAGTTAGGACTTTATTAAAAGCTGTCGTAAATTATTAGATTGAAAATTGATATATGTAATATAGTAGTTTTAGAAATTTTCTATAAACAGTAAATAAATGATAATGAGCACATTAAAAACTTTAGATGCATAAAAATAAACTTGACATAGGGCACTGTCTTTCTGAAGGACCACCTACGGTGGATTTTGTGTAAAGAATTCTTACCACCTCCACTGGAGTTTGGTCTCCTGTGTATAGTCTTCTTGGCCAAAACTAAGCTGTCTGAAACAGAGATATTTTTTGTCTCTTTTAACTTCTTTGACAAAATTTGGCAGCTGTCAGTTATAAATTTTAGGTTATGGTAGAGACCCTTCAATTAGAGTCTGGCCAGTGCGTTGCCACGGTGCCCGCCATTTTATATCACAATATTTTTGATATAATATTTTGATTTTGACACCCTAATTTTAATGTAATTTTGCTGCTAAATAATGTTTTATATACACAACCCACTATTTTGTGATTTTTAATTGAGTCAAATACCGTTTACATGAGGCCGTGTAACTATTTCCATACTTTTCAAATTTGGCGCCACGTGTTGTGATATAAAATGGCTGCCTTGACCAGACTCTAATTGAAGGGTCTCTAGGTTATGGTGGTTATGGCTAGCATTAACGACATCAAGCGGCGATTAGTAAAATGTCAGAAAGTTGATGTAAAAGATCCCTCAAACCAATTCTTTAGGTAAATACAAATTCATTGCAAACAGTTTAATAATTCATAATTTTATCATAATAGTTTAAATATTATTGCACTCGAAACTGTTTTGTTTACTAAAATGTTTTGTTATAAAATAATACAGTGTGTTTTTTTTTGTAAACGATAATATAGGAAATCCAATGGAATTTTATCGTTTTCCTCCTAAGTTTGTACCCTTGCAAATGTAAGTAGAAATTTTAATATCAATCGAAAGAAGAATTCATTTTACGTCAAAAAAATATTAAACTTTATCAAGAAAACCAAAATCGATTTAGAAAGGGACTTAAAAAGTTTATTGATTTACTGCTTTTGGTAATAAGTTATTAAATAAAGCTGGAAGATGAACGCCGATTGGTGTAGCGGTTAACGCTTTAGATTCCTAATCAAAAATCGCGAGTTCAAACCCCATCATCGTATACTTTTTTTTTAATTGTATTGCTTACTAATTATTATTTTTAGAACTTTATTACAACGATTATTAGTTTTATGCCCTTTTTTCATTTGCCTTTCTAATAGATAGTTAAAATTGTACAAAAAGTAACGGTAAACCCCCGTAGCAAAAATTTCTAACAATAAAAAGATGAATAATAATTCCTACATCTTTGTAATAACAAACGCAAATTAGATATTTTAGAAGCCTTTGAGATAAAAAAACACAAACTCAGAGTACCTTTAATGAATGAACAACTTTAGCTCAGTAATTCTCCGTTACTGGAAGTATTAGATATTTAATTCTGATTATTATTATTATTATTATTATTATTATTTTATCTAGTTATCTATTTTTGTATCTACCTTAGCGACGTGTTTGTTTATAATTATATTACCTTTGATAATGACAGCATAGCTATCGAAACAATATTGTCAGGTTATATTTTAATAAAACTGTGAAACTTTTACTAATCTTTATTAAATGTTTATTGCCTTTTTTAAACTAATTATCTTAATACCAGGGTTTTCGTTTATGATTAGATGTACTAAGATCTAGAGGATGTAGGTATACTAGGCTCGTGTTGATTAGATGTTCTCCGAACTAATAAAAACCTTTTTAAAATTATTACAGTTTCAACACAAATTTTTCTTTTATATGTTCAATACAAATGTTTGTCAAATTTTGCTTTCCAATTTTGAGTCTCCTTTGGAAAGAATAGCTACAGATATTGCCGGACCATTTCCCGAGACCGATGATGGGGATAAGTACATCTTGGTGGCGATGGACTATTTTACCAAATGGCCAAGATCATATGCACTACCAAACCAGGAAGCTGCAACAGTCTCTGAGGTACTGGTTAAGGAACTCTCCAGTTGTTTCAGAGTGCCCCTAGAACTGCAATCGGCCAAGGCCGTAGTTTTGAGTCCATGCTTCCTGAAGAAGCAAGACTCGGACCACATCCGACGGAATGGTAGAACGCATTGACCGGACACAGGGAAAATATTTGGCTAAGGTCGTCTCCAATCATCAACGAGACTGGTATCAATATCTGCATTTGTTCCTGATGGGGTAACCGGACAGTCATCAGTTCTGTGATGTTTGGACGCGAACTACGCCTACCGTGTGATTTGGAACTTGTTTGCCCACCTGCGGAACAGGAGGTAACCCAGATTGATTACGTCAACAACTTAAAAACGAATTCGCGATTAAACCCAAAAGAATAGCCGAACCGCAAATTACCAGACGAAGTCTTTGTATGATGGGAGAGCCCAAGGAGTATTTCAACCTGGAGATCTGGTTTGGTTATAGAACCGGCAAAGATGTCGTAGCTTAACGTCAAAGCTACAGCGAAATTAAGAGGTTCAATACCGGATGAAAAAATTTAAAAGTAATGAAAATCTGAAAATTCTGTATTAAGTATTTACTTTTAACTAAATTGTAATTTGTTCTTGTTTTATTTTATAATAATTGTGGTGAGGCTAGTTAAGTATTTATTTTTAATATTCTATCATTTTTAGCTTTGAAAATGAAGAAAAATGTGATGGCGCTAAAATAAATTAGAAGATAAAAAATAGAAAATTTAATTCATACATAGGTCCTCATAAAATAAAATGTCCATTGACATTTGTTTATTTACTTTACACGCAATGTTAAAAGGAGAATTATCAACATTTAAATGTTCACTTTTATTTATTTGATTTATGAGAAACTAAAAAAAGAAGAAAAGAAATTATAAAATTTGTGTTACGTTTTATACATGTTTTGACAAAATTCCAAAAAGCATGAATTGTTAGGTTATAAGAATTTTTGGTGTGCATGGAGATTTAACCTCTGGTAAAAATAACAAACACCTTATAAAGGTGAAAAAATCAAATTCTTTTTCTAGACGATTGATTAAATAGTAAAGGTAGTCTTGAAAGGTAGTTGGATAATGAACGTCTCTCAGAAGAGGAAAAAATTTCAAAAATGGTGAAAATACTTTATAAACGAATGTAGTACAAATATAGTTTTGAGGAAAGAATTTTATAAATATAAAATTGAGCCAATTAAAATTTGTAAAATTCCTGTAAATAATTATCTAAATGAAATATATTTGAAGAAAAGCTTTATAAATAGAATTTACTGTAAAACGTGTTCCAGTTATCTGGTTAATAGCTGGTAATATCGCTACTTGGGTACTGACGAGGCGGCAGTTTTGCTCAAATACATAGCGAGGATTTTGCCAGAACCTAATATTATAGTAACCATAAACCTCTTATTAGTATTTTTTTAAGTTATGGTTTATTTTGTTCACTTGTATTTTTAATATTATAACCCATTTCAAGACTTTGTTCAAATTAAAACAAATATATCAAAAACAGCGTACAATTAACTTATTTTATGTCATTGATATCATACCATTAGCAAACATGGTCTTATAAAGTAGTTTTTATATATGTATGTCCTAATGAAGCCATTAAGACACGCAAAATTTATTAGAATACTGGAAACTGTAACATTTTATTTTTTAAAGTTGATATCACTGCTAGACAGCTGTTCTTAGGATGTTAAATTTATCTTATTTATTCAGTGAACTTTTGTAACTGAATTAACTTTTCTTGACGTGGAAAAGCGTTTTTAAAAATGATACTTTATTTTAAAAACGCAAAAGACGGAGTCCAAGTTACAAAAATAAACAGTTTACTGTTAAGTACAATAAGATATTTATGCGTCGTGAATTTACACAATATGCACTTGCATAATCACTTAAATACTATTATACAATTTCAACTTGAAACTGGTAATAATGATGTTCAGAAAGACCGAGGTAAACAGTAACCCTGGTTACCAGTTTCTACGGTTTTCTGGGTGAGTATGGCTTGAAAGAAGGTAAACAATTACCCTGGTAATCAGTTTCTATCCCCAAGCCCGTCGTAACTCACACTGGTCTGTCCCACAAAGCTCTGGTCTTTATATACTCTTTCTGTGGGCGTAGAATCCTTCAGTTGAGCACACGTGGCCGTGGGTTGTGCCTACGTGATGATAGCGTTCTACTTCCTCTAGGAATTCATAGAATGCATTACATAGAGTTCTGAATATTGCAGCTGCTTTCTCTCGCTTTCCCTTTTATCGTTCTGCTGTGCTGCTGGAAACCAGCTATAACCAGCATCACCGTCAAGAAGCGAAAACCAGCACAGCAGAACGCTAAAACGGAAAGCGAGAGAAAGCCACCGGATCAAGCGAGACAAATGACACGCAGCCGCGCCAAAAACCAGCCGACCGCAACCATGCGCAACACCGTAACCGTATATAAAGACCAACCGCTGCAGCAAAACGTCAGTCTACATAGTGTAACCACGCGAAGCAGAAAGAAGTTAGAAGTGACCTGAAGATGGCAAGTGTGATCTTGCCGAAACGTCGTCAACCATTGTCTGGTTCCTCTAGGAGCCGAATAGTGAATACGCGGAGTGAAACCCGGAAAAGTAGTGAAGTATCATATAATATCCGCGGAAATTTAAAATGTAACATATATGTATATATATATATATATATATATATATATATATATATATATATATATATATATATATATATATATATATATACAATAAATCTTTTATTTGTATAAAAATATACAAATAAAAGAAGTGAACCAAAAGGTGGACCAGAACGCTTCAGTGACTTATACAAATGCAAAATCAACAAGAGCTGTTGAAAGAAGAGCTACTCTCTCGACTAGATCAAGAACATTGAGACCTAGTTTTAGTAATATGGAACAGATGGTACAAATTGATTATGCTTATAAATTTGAAGGCAAAAGACACGTTGAAAATTATTTGGGTGAATTTCGAAGTGAAACCCAGAAACTCAGAATGGTACGGAGAACACTTAAGGGTAATGCAGAATTATGGTACAATTTGATCCAAGATGAATGTCAAACATTCCAACAATTCAAACAATTATTTATTAAACAATATTGGAGTGAAGCTCATCAGAATTCTCTGAGGGAAGAGTTCGCTAGGGCGAAGTACGACAAGAGTTTAAAAATATCTAGAGAGATTTATATAATGCAAAAATATCAGATTGCACCCCACAAATACCACCAGAATCCATGGTATTATATCTAGCTCGACAATTAGAATCGAGCATTGGAGAAATGATCGTGTTGCAAAATATACAAGACATGCCTACGTTATTACAGTATTTGAAAAAGTATGATGCGTTCGAGCAAAGTAGAATGGAAAGGGGACAAAGAGGGTATAGCCATAATATAAATGTACCCAATAGTAACAATAACAATCAGTATAACAGGGGAAATACATTCCCGAACAATAATTACAACTTCGTTAGAAGAAATCCACCAACGACAAATAGCAATAATGTTAATTACCACAACAATAATAATTATTTCAATAGAAATCAATCTTTTAACAACAATAATTTTCCTTTCCGAAATAATAATGGTCGGGGAGGTATGAATAACTAAAACAATGGGGCTGAGAGGCGGAATAATATTCAAAATGAACAAAGAAGTAGTCCACCTGAGAACAGGCGAAGAGAAGAAAGTGGTTCAGGAAAGAGAAGAAATGTTACGTTTAGTAATAGTAACAGGAGTACACCTCCACAAGGCCGTAACGGCAGAATAAACCAACAATCTACTAGAAGAGTAGAATCAAATAGAATTGCAACTCGTGAAGAGACTCAAGCATCGGAAAACTCCGAAGAAGAAGTTGTTACAACTAGAAATGTTTCACAACATATTTTATAAATTCTTTCCTAGCTCCTAATAATAATAAAACATCATACCAACATCCAAGAGAGTTCATCGAACTTGACAATAATAAAAAAGAAATTAATGACAAACACTAGTTACCATTTATAAATATTGGTTTTGATAATAAATATTATAAAACTCTGATAGATACGGGGTCCGAAATATCTCTAATAAATGAAGATTTAATAAACAATAATATGAAAATATTTAAATATAGAATTGTTAGGGTAAATAAAATTGAAGGTATTGCTGCTACTAGTAAGAAGATTGGTGTTATTAATAAATTAGTCCACATGGAAGTGAAGCTGGGGGATAAAGTTTATCAAACACAATGGTATTTGGTTCCGAAGTTATCGATTGATTTAATTATGGGTATGGATCTTATAGATGAGTTAAAAATTATTATTAATGCAGAAGAAAAGTTTATTAATGTCCATGGTGACAAGAGTAAATGGTTGACACGAAATAATGTACCAAAGAGTGTAACAAATATGTGCAACCAAATATGTGGAAAAGAATTATTAGTAGAGGAACAAATCGGAAACCAAGCCAAACCATATAAAAAGCAAAATTATTGAAGAGAATATTCAATTAATAAATGATGAACCCAGCATAGCACAAAAATATGAACATAAATTAGAATTAATAGATCAAGAGCCTTATAAGGTAAAGATATACCCTATTCCATTTGCACATCGTGAGCAGGTAAAACAAGAGATATCCGTTATGTTAGAAAATAATATCATCGAAAGATCGAAAACGTGTTATGTCAAACCAATTGTCGTTGTGAAGAAACGCGATGAATCAATAAGACTTTGTCTGGATGCTAGGAGGTTAAATACAAAAACAAAGCCTCAATTTGAAAGTTCACAGAATATGGACGTTATTTTATTTAAAGTATGGAACAAGAAGGTGTTTTTAAAAGTGAATTTAGAACGATACATTAAAGAGATATTTAAACATTTTCAATTATCTTTCAGAATAGTTAGGAAATTTGGGGACACAACTTATGAATTAGCATATTTAGATAGCAATAATATTAGGGGTAGATTTCATGTATCGATGATTTATCCATATAATGTCCCACGTGAATAAAAATTTTTAATGTTGAAAATAAAAATAAAATTTATAAAATTGTCCAATTTCCAAAATTTAATTTTTCTTGGGGGATCGTTGCGGTGATATGGGAAAACAGAGAGGGAGGCGTGGCTTATAAAAGGGTGGGGTTTAAAAGGTGAAAGGAGGTTGTGTGGCTCCACTAAACCCATTTGTTCCCTACTATGCAGGTATGTATTAATATACCATAAAGTATTTCTCATCTTAGTTATTTGCATTTATTGCGAATGATTGTGGTGTTTCCTATAACAGTATACATTTCTATAGAAATACTCTTTCTGTTAGTAATATTGCTCGTAAATAATAATTAATTACAAACATAAACAATGATGTTCCGATGCTATTACTTAATATTATGGTATATTAATCATTAAACAGAATACATTTTTAACGGTAAATAGTGGAGGGAAAAGTTAATTAGAGTTATAAATCTTTTATTAAATGTTTTTAGAAAAATCCTAGAACCTGTAAATTTTTATCTTAAATAAGAGATATGTTAGCGTAGTTGTTATTTATAGATTGTCTTTTGTTTATTAGTTATGGCGATGGCAAAAATTTTACAAAATTTTTATGATGTATTTGGAAACGGCATGAGATTCTAAGACTATGATTCTATGCTAAAAAAGCATGATAAATAAAGTTTATAAATGATTTAATGATAATTAATCAACTTTGCAATTCACTTCACAGTTGGAATCTATATATTTAAAACGCAAGGCTTATTTTTGTTCCAGTTCGTTTGAGAGTTCCACCGGGCCGATTTTTTTTTAATTGAAGCTTTCGCTGTGTAGATCAGTCAACACTATTTAATTTTTGTATTTTTTTAATGTTTATATTTTTTATTTAAACAAATATAAAAGTTTAATTTGAGATGGGCGAATTGGACATTCACTTGGGGCGTCCTCTCACTTTTTACGGTGGTGAGTTTCGTAAGTACTCCCGCTTATAAATATAAAAGGGTGATGCAGCAGTCCACTTCAATCATTAATAAGCGGTTAATATGCGGTTAATGTTTAAAGAATTGTTAGGTTACGTAGACAAAACTCGCATAGTTGAAAATTATGGACAACAGACAAATTATTATACAAATAATAGCTGATGGCAATTGCTTATTTAGAGCAGTTTTATATTGCTTATATAAAACGCAGTAAATTTGCCAACACTATGTTTATGTCATGTTTTTGAAAAGGAGGTTACAGCGGATCTTTGCGGGGTGAAGGGCAAGGGGATATCTCCTATGCTTTTACATAGGCTCTAACAAGAAATACCAATCGATAAAAAAATAAATTAACATTCTTAAAACTGAAGAAAATCATTTTATTATGAATGCCTATAATGCATTTATTAATTATTTGTATATATTAAAATAGTTTAAGTCGATTGGAGTGCATTTGTTTAATTGTTGAAAGTGTAAATATAAATGTAAATAGGTTAAGAATCGTGGCAACACCTCAAAGAAATCAATCGATTTTGTTGGTAGAAGTGTTAGGTTTCAGCTTTCGATTAAGTTGACATCCTAACCTCCAAATGTCAATCCCAAAATATAAGTGGAAACATGTTGAATGTTTTGTAATTTTGTATGCAATTACACATGGGAATATTCTATTTTTTAACTTTTGTATAGTCTAAAGATTACAATCTGCTAAGCAGATACAAGAAATATATAAAAAGTTGTTGAGGTTTAATACATATATTTTTAAAATTAGTGTGTTTGTATTACTGATTTCGTGGATATACCGATTGTGATGATAAATTTTATTCATCACATTGCAAAAGGTAATTTTACATTTTGCAATATTTCCGTCGAATTAACATTTGTATTCTGATATTATTAACGCAGAAGACTGAATTGTTCAACATAATTTGATTAATAAAATATATGATTATTAGTTAATACAATAAAATATAGATTATTATAACAGTCATTATATGTCATCATTCTGTTCTGTTATTTGAATTCGCGCGCCATAAGGTGTTGTCACATCTCTGCTGTCTTTCCACATATGTCGTGAAAAATTCTTGTTTTGTTTACTTTACATTATTATTGTGCATTAACTAGACACAAGATTTCAAAAATATTGGGCAGCATTGTTCTTCGAATATGAGAGTATGTCATTTTAGTTTTTTATCAGATTCCCTACATTTCTTCATCATAATTTTTCGTTAAAACTGCTAAATGTTAGATGGTCTCCATAAGAGCCCATGTTAAATTCTGGATTTTATTTTCCATTTTTCTTGGTAATGGTACACAAGTAAATTATAAAAAAAAGTTACCGAATAGAATAAGTGTCAAAGAACTCGAGGTTTAAATTTCACGTCATTCTCTACATTTTTACATTTCGCTGTATCCTCCTTGATTTTATTCTTATCATTTCGTAAGGTAGAATTTCCGTATGTATGTAGAATAAACTGGCGGGGAGAGTAAGCCAAGAGAGGAATATATGTCGGAAGAGAGGAGGGTAAGCTAGGAGAGAGTATTGCTAGGCTTAAGAATTTTCAACTGGTTATGTTTGGTTGCGTTTATTTAAATAATCACTCACGAAAGTCCAAAGGATTGGAATCACACATCGAAGGTTGTATATAGGGAAATCCTTCAATGCTTTTGACCGTCATGTCTTGGCGACGTTTCCCAAGTGAATTTATTACCTATAATAATTCCAATAATACATGTCATTAAATCTTTAACAAAAGGGGCCCATTTTTAAGGGCCTAATCAAATCAAACAACATTTAGATAGCGTTTCTCCTTCATATTCCACTGTAAAAAAAGTGGTCATGTTTCCGTTTGGGTCAAGAATCTCTTGAAGTTGATGAGCCAATTGAAGCGGTAACGCCTCAATAAGTCAATAAGCAATCGTTGAAGAAATGGTATTAGAAGATCGCCGTTTGAAAGTTAAGGAGTTAGCAGTGATGTCTGACGTTTTGGGAACAAGTGTTCGCCGAATTCTTCATGACCATTTGGGTATTGTTATGTATTTAGTAACATTCATTTTAGTGATATACCTAAGTTGGTAATAATATGATAAACTCACGTTGACTGTACAAGTAGCAGAATGAACACCTGTATCTTAAAAAGAAATAAATAAAGGTAGTGTGCATCATTCAGTAAAGTTTGTTTTATTTAATTAAAACTTCATCAGCTGTTGCTATTAAATACACAGCATAAATTTGGCGACGAAGATAAAAACATGGCATTAATCGGGAGCATTGAGCAACTTAAAGTAAACACGGAAGATATACAGGACTATTTTGATCGTTTGGAACAATTTTTCATTTGTAATTGTGTGGAAAACGACAAGAAAGTGCCCTTATTTCTTACCTTAGTTGGAGGAGAAACTTATAAAATTTTAAAAGACTTACTGAGTCCCGAATTACCTAGTGCAAAAAGTTATGATCAGTTAAAAAAAAGTTTACTGGATCACTTTAAACCAAAAACACTGGTGATAGCTGAAAGGTTTAAGTTCTATAAAGCTTGTCAAGAGGAAAGTGAAACCATCTCGCAATTTACAATAAAGTTACGAAACTTAGCCAGTAAGTGTGAATTTGGTACATTCTTAAACGAGGCACTTCGTGACAAGTTTGTTTGTGGCTTGAGAAGCGAGCAAATTCTGCGTAAACTGTTAACGGAGGTAAACCTAACGTTCACACAAGCAACCGAAACTGCATTATCGATGGAGGCTTCACAGGGAGAAGTGAAAATGTTTCATAACGTCCCAAGCATCAACAAGGTTGTCGGTCAACCATATCACTGCCAAAAGAAGGAAACCAAACAAAAACTCAAAATCTAAGCATTCATGTACTAAAATTAGATCTTTTAGTGAGGGAGAGAAAGTGTTAGCGTTAATTTACCGAAATAATAAGTACATTTGGACTTGTGGTAAAATTTTGAAAGTAATTAGTAAATCTACATACTTAGTAGAAGTAGACGATCAAATTAAAATAAGATATTTACATATTGATCAACTCAAGCATCGTGAGTTCGATCCTAAACCAGTTGTTACAGTACCTGTTACGGAAAATTTATTTGAAAATAATAAACCATTTTCTGATAATACAACCACTGTAGTAGCAGAAGTAGATAAAGGTACACCAAGTAATTTAACTATATTGCCAGATGAATCAAAGGAAACGTATCAGACAATTCCAGCTTCAAGTACTGATACTGCACCTGTTCCTACAAGTTCTTCACTAGAACCCGTTCCCTTAAGAAAGTCCTCACGTATTATTAAAGTACCTGATCGATTGAACTTGTAACCATTATATGTATTTTTAGTCAATAAGTTATAAGTGCAATTAAACTATATAAAAAAGAAAAACCAATTAGTAAGATTTGTTCAGTTCAAGTATATAATTTTTGTTTTATTCCTTCTTGTTCATTGGAATGTTTTGTTAGTTAAGATAGTATTTTGTACACAATTTGTAAGTTTTTGTGGCATAAGGCAAATTAAGCCCCCAAGGAATGTTATGTATTTAGTAACATTCATTTTAGTGATATACCTAAGTTGGTAATAATATGATAAACTCACGTTGACTGTACAAGTAGCAGAATGAACACCTGTATCTTAAAAAGAAATAAATAAAGGTAGTGTGCATCATTCAGTAAAGTTTGTTTTATTTAATTAAAACTTCATCAGCTGTTGCTATTAAATACACAGCAGGTATGAATAAGATTAATGCAAGATGGGTACCGCGTCTTCTTTCTGCTGTTCAACATCAACGTCGCGTCGAATGTGCGCGCTCGTTTTGAAACTTGTGTGGAGACGGCCCAAAGCCGATTTTGGAGTCTATTGTCACTGGAGATGAAACAATGGTTCTGTATTATGATCCTCTATCCAAAAGGGAATCGATGGAATGGCGACGACCCGATAAACCTCGTCCCAAAAAGGCGAAAGTCGTTCAATCGACAAAGAAAGTTATGGCAACAATATTCTGGGATTGTGATGGCACTTTACTGATTGATTTTAAAGAACGCAATACAAGTGTTAACAGTACATATTGTGCGTCTTTATTGCATAAATTGAGAAACAATATTCTTGAAAAACGTCGAGGAAAATTGACAAGAGGTGTTCGATTATTACACAATGCACCCGTTCATACTGCCGCAATTTCACGAGCTGGCATTCGCAAATGCGGCTTTGAAGCATTAGATCATCCACCGTACAGTCCGGATATGGCTCCTAGTGACTATTATATATTTTCCAGTTTAAAAAAAGACCTTAGGGGACGTTGTTTTAAGGACGAGAATGCGTTGCAAGCAGCTGTAATTGAACATTTTGAAGGAGACTTCAGATTATTTTTACAAGGGCATTGAATTATTAATTCCACATTGTAATAAGTGTATTGACATTAGGTGAGATTATATTGAAAAATAAATTATTATATTTCACCAAGTTTATTTTTTCTATATCAGGCCGAGAATTTATGGCGCTTACCTCGTACATCATTACCAAACTCTGTAACTGTGCATTATGTACCAGTGCACTGCACTGTTTTTGGAGATTAACCCGAGTACATACTATATAATGCAAAAATATGTATTGAGAAAAATGAAGATAATAATAATAATGTGTAATTTTTATTGAACAAAAAATAAACATAATTTACCAAATACATTTGATTTAGGTATATAAGGTATAACTATCGTATTCCCTTAAAATACATATGACTAAAATAAAAGGGCAAGGTTCAGTAGTGGATATAGTCCACATCCTGCTCTTCCAAGTAACCTCGAATGAACTTATTGCTATTTTAATCCATTCAAAACACAACATTCATAAAGTACACATCTTGACGTACTTCATTATTTGTTTATTCGGAATAATGGAACCCATTTTGACCACATTTAAATTCAGTTATCAGTATGTGTAGACATGTGCTTCTGCAAACTTGCATTTCATGGACATTTATAACTACAAATAATCATAATAAATCCAAATCAGTGACAGTGACTATGCACCCTTTTAGTAAACATCAAGAATATTAGATAGTAGCTTCGTGGACACTTACATGAATAGAAGTTTGCTGTTCGCTAACAGAAAAACCAAAAGGGTACATAGTAACTGCCGCTGATCCAAATTGTTTCTACCACCATGTGTACTAGGTACCTGAAGGTCAAATATAACCTCAACTGCTACCATAAATTGTATTTAACGTTACATAAAATCTATGCTAGAGTAAATTTTAAAATTACTGATGTACAAGACACATTTCTAAAAAGTTTCAAAATTGTAAAGCTACAGTGTCTCAAACAGTTTGTTCTCTAGCAACCTCCTAAACTTGCTTTCTCGTAGCAATTATAACTACAAATATTATTTCAAAATTAATTTTCACCACTATGCGTGAGGAGCATGTGCTTATTCAAACTTCCTTTTAGTGAGCATCTATAATTACATAGTACACATCCAAATGGTTTCTCACCACAACGAGTAAGCATATGCTTTTGCAAATATGATTTTTGTGAGCATTTATAACTACAAATATTACATCTGAATGGTTTTTCACCACTATGAATGAGCATGTGGTTTTGCAAAGTTCCTTTTAGTGAGCATTTATATTTACATATATTACATTCAAAAGGTTTCTCACCACTATGAGTGAGCATATGCTTTTGTAAATGTTGTTTTTGCGAACATTTATAACTACAAATATCACATTCAAATGGTTTCTCACCACTATGAGTGAGCATATGCTGCTGTAAACTTCCTTTTTGGAAGCATTTATAACTACAAATATTACATACAAATGGTTTCTTACCACTATGACTAAACATGTGCTTATGCAAACTTGACTTTCGAGAACATTTATAACTACAAATATTACATTCAAATGGTTTCTCACCAGTATGAGTGTACATGTGACCTTGCAAACTTGATTTGAGTGTGCATTTATAACTACAAATATTACAACTAAATGGTTTCTCACTACTATGAGTAAACATGTGCTTTTGCAACCTTTTCTTTTGTGAACATTTATAACTACAAATGATGCATTCAAATGGTTTATCACCACTGTGTATAAGCAAATGCTTTTGCAAACTTGATTTTTGTGAGCATTTATAACTACAAATTGTACATCCAAACGGTTTCTCACCAGTATGAGTGAGTATGTGCATTTTTAAATTTCCTTTTTGTGAACATTTGTAACCACAAACATTACATCTAAATGGTTTCTCACCGTTATGAGTGAACATGTGCTTTTGCAATCTTTTCTTTTGTGCGCATTTATAACTACAAATAATGCATTCGAATGGTTTCACACCACTGTGTATAAGCAAATGCTTTTGCAAACTTGATTTTTGTGAGCATTTATAACTACAAATTTTACATCCAAATGGCTTCTCACCAGTATGAGTGAGTATATGTGTTTTCAAAGTTCCTTTTTGCGAAAATTTATAACCACAAATATTACAAGTAAATGGTTTCTCACGATCATGAGTAAGCATGTGGTTTTGCATGTTTCTGTACAGAATTAAGCAATTATTATAGTTATATATAGATATTACATATGGTGATTTGGTAGTAGAAAAACACTGGAGATCTTGGAATTCTTGAAGTTCTAATATATCGTTGAACAGTATTGACAGATAGAAAGCACTTGCAGTAAAATAATTACACTTGCGAGTGATGCAAGAAGCGTGTTCATGTGTCCATGGAGATAACTATAGATTACAATGTATGTGATACAGCACCCCTGAGCTAATAAGCTCCGAGCTGGAAAATCTTGTAACATTCATTGAGATGAAAAAGCAAATTAATTAAAAATTACTAACCTTTCCAAAAAAAGGCACAAATACTGCTAATGCTAGTTTATATTGTAGTTAATTATTGATCCGTTATAGATTCACAATAGGTATGGATGCTGACCGAGGAGGAATGATCAAGGAAACCATTCCAGGGACCTCAGTCAATATTATTCATAAATTTCCCACCATATAAAGAATATTTCTCACGTTATACCTGTGAATAGCCACTGTAAAATGAAGTGTCTAAAACGTAACCTACAAATTTGTTAATTTAGGAATGAAATATATAGTTTATACAGTTGATAAAGTACAGTAATAAATGTATATTTTAGATAATCTTGTAGTTTAGAGCAACCTCGCACGCTTCGACTGCGTACAACAACAGCCGTGTATGTCTTATTATTATTATTATTATCAGTGCTGATGTTATTGAGTGGTAGATTTTCGTACTAATTTTAATGTTAAAAATGTAACAGATTTCTTTAAGATTGTAATAGATTCCTGTAACATTAAATTAGAGGAAAAAAGGAAAATGTCAGGTTAAATTCTTATTTTATTTATTAATACAAGCAAAATAATAAATATAAAAGCAATAAATTACATTAAAATTTAAAAAGATATAGTTATTATATGAATAACTTTTTATAGAAAAAATTATTATATTACTACATAGCACGACCTCCTCGATTCGACGTTTGACGTCTTTATATGGCGTGCTGTCCATTTGTTAGTTTTCGGCGTTCTTCGCTTGGCGCCATGTAGCGCGGGAATATGATGCATTCAACCGTTCGATTTTATTCGACGCGTTCGCCCATCCAAACACACTTATCAAAATGTTTATGCACAGATACATTATAATTTGCCTACTATTGCTAGACTCATCTAAACATAACCGTCTCTTTATGGCCCAAGGGCCTCTTTATGGTCCGACGGGCAATAAAGAAACGTCAAATAATTGTCAGAGCTGTTTTTTTTTGTAGAACTTGATTGGTTCTTAATATATAGTATATTCCGTAACTTCACCACAGTAACCGTAAGCTCGGTTTCGTGTTTCAAAATATACCAATTCCTGAAAAAAGTTAATTTATGGAACACGATTCCTGAAAAAATGGTTTCTTTTCGCTAACCACAAGTAACCACTGCAACCGCAGTGAAATCGCGGTTGTTTGCGGTGACTTGCGGTTAGTTTACCACCACTCTAAAAGAATACTACGGTTTTCTGATTTCTTTAACATTTTGCATAAATCCTTTTAGGACAATTTCTCAACTTACCATATGCAAAAAATATCGTGTACAACACGTTAGAGAGTCTCTATTTTCCACTCATTTGGTTGATAAACCCGGGCTTCGTCCTCCTTAATCAAAATTGTAAATTCATGAAAAAAGTATTACTTTCATAACTCTTTGTACAATATACTATTCCGTAAGCATTTATTAATTTATATACATAAAAGAGATCCATTTTCAACGGGATTTAAAGTTGGTATTTTCTACCGGCTATCGGCAAGTAAATTTTAAAATTGGCGCCTTTATTTTGTGTTCGACCTTCAGGGTCTCTAGTATGATTATGGCATCATTAACCTCACAAAAGTTTGTTTTTGGTGGTGTTTCTTGCAAACAATTCATTTGCCGATATTTTAACTAACTCTATAAAAGGTTGCATACTTACGCCTTCTTTGACCATCTTCTTCATTACTACTACTGCTATCATCAGATAGTATGTTTTCCATAAAAGACAATATATTATTCATTTTATTAACTTTAGAGCACTTAAATGTTATTTTCTGATGTCAAGGTGCAGCGTTCAAATTTGACACCACACTACAAGGTTCAGCTGTTTCAAAACTATGTAAGTTTTTCAGCAACCATTTGTTACCAAAGACTAACCAGAACCAAAAATGCGGTTAGTTTCGGTTAAGTTTAGGAATATACTAATAATTGGGTTTGGAAATTAATAAAATGTATTTACTTACCATTGATGTATAATATTAGTATGGATTTAGAATTCTATTTTGTAAAGCCTTTTTATTTGGAAATATTTATGAATGGATTGATGACACAGGTTTCTTCAATTGTTTGTCAAGATTAATAAAAGCAGGCAGTCGATACCAGGGAATTACAAAACTATGGTTGGTATTTTTGTGACACCAAATTTAAAAAAAAAAGTAAGGATTACTATCTTAAAAAACAAAAACCATCAGTTTTTCATAGTAATTAATTTTATTATTAGCATAAGAAATTTGATGATACCAAGAATAAATCAGAATTATAAACAAATTAAATTCTTTATCGAAAGAATTAGTTTTTTTTATAGTTGATGGAAGCAAGTATTTATTTGAAAGAGAATTAATTATCTCCAAATAAAGAAAACTTATTGATTTTGGAATTAATTGAAACTAATCAAAGAATTAAAATGATAGAATTTTATAGTCAAATTTTCCCTTTGCAATTTAATTTATAAATTTAATTTCATAATTAAGATTTATTTCTGTGTTTTTATTTCATATAAAAGAAAATTTAGTTTTTAATATATTTCTTTTGTATGAACTTTAATTTTATTTGTTCTTTCTTTCTTATATGTTAATAAAAATAAAAATTTGTGTTATTATCTTAGAGATTTATTTATGTATGTATTTTCTATCGTTTTTCCCATAATTATAAGGATATATAATACCATTATAGCAACCCGCCTGAGGAAGTCTCTTTGGGAAAAGTATAGCTTTACACAACTTTCTTCTAAATTCTTGTTAATTCTTTCCAAATTTCGCCCATCATAGTTATTAATTCATCCTCTCATCTAAACAATGGTCTTCCTCGTAAGCATCAGTCTCTTCTTGGTCTCCAGCATGTTGTCTGTAACCTCATAATATGTCCGGCCCAATTCCATTTTAATAGTCTGTAAGTTTCCAAAATATCTCTTACACCCGATTGTCTTCTGATTTCTTCAAAGTAGGATTTTATCAAGACGTCTTATATTAAGCATATATTAATTTATTAATTGAGGACCACGTTTGAGCACAATAAGTCCTACTTGGAATAACATAACTATTAAATAATTTTTGTTTAACCTGCACTGGTAGCTTAACTTTAAAAATATTTTTTAGACTCCTGAAACATTTCCACCCTGAACTAATATGTCTATTAATTTCTTTTCCCATGTTGTTACTGAACGTTAGACTTTGCTCAAGATAAACCACTTCTTCCACATACATTACCACATTAGATCCGATTGTTATGTTGTTAACTTTTCTATTTGATAAAGCGTATGTTTTATCATAATTTATTACAAATCCAGCTTCTTTGCTTGCCAATTCAAGTTTACTTAACGTATTAATCAGTTGGATTCTGGATTCAGCTAACAACACCACATCATCTGCAAAATGAAGGTTAGTTTTTTTCTTTAGATAGATATTCCATATAATTCCATGTCAAATTCTAAAAGATTTCTTCCATTGCACTGTTAAACAGATTAGGAGCCAATGCGTCACCTAGTTTTACGCTTTTATTTATAGTAAATATGGTCCTGTATTGAGTGTATTTTCTAGTCGCATTTTAGCTTTACTTTCTTTATAAATGTTTTGCATCTGTTTTACAAATTTGTGTTTGATATTTTGATTCTTTAAGGCCAACAACATAAAATTATGTGATAAGCTGTGAAAAGCTTTTCTGTAATCTATAAATAATAATAATCATAGATGGATTGGCATGTCAAGTTCTCGACACAATTTGGTTGATACTTTGAAGGTAGTTATGTGTTGAATAACCAGTTTTGAATCATACTTGTTCTATAGGTTATGTCTCGTTCATTTTAGTAGATATTGGTTCTTTGGTTATTCTTAGAAATAAATTGGCCTGTAGTTGTTCATGTTGTCCAAATCTCCATTTTCATGTAACAAGCCCATATTCAGTGGCAGTTACTATGTACCCTTTTGAGTATACTGAAATAAGCGAGCAGCAAGTACATTAGTCGGTTACTTCGTAAACACTTACAGAGATACATGTTAACATGTTAAAAGTTTAATAAACAGGCTTTTAAGAACGCTGTCAAACTATGTACCTGGAGGACAAATATAATCTCATCTGCTGTCATAAATAGTTTACAAGATAAATTTCTGAAACATTCACTAATTTATAACTACAAATATTACTTCAAAATTGTATTTCACCACTATGAGTGAGCATGTGCTTATGGAAACTTCCTTTCAGTGAGCATTTATAACTACAAATATTACATTCAAATGGTTTCTTACCACTATGGGTGAGCATGTGCCTTTGCAAACCTCCTTTTAAGGAGGATTTATAATTACATAGTACACATCCGAATGGTTTCTCACCACTATGAGTAAGCATGTGGTTTTTCAAATTTGATTTTTGTGAGCATTTATAATTACATAAATTACATCCAAATGGTTTCTCACCACTATGGGTGAGCATGTGCTTTTGTAAATGTGATTTTCGGGAGCATTTATAACTACAAATATTACATCCAAATGGTTTCTTATCACTGTGAGTAAGCATGTGGTTCTGCAAATTAAATTTATGTGAGCATTTATAACTACAAATATTACATTCAAGTGATTTTTCACTACTATGAGTGAGCATATGCCTCTGCAAATACGATTTTTGAGAGCATTTATAATTACATATATTACATCCAAATGGTTTCTCACCACTATGTGTAAGCATGTGGTTTTGCAAATTTGATTTTTGTGCGCAGCTGTAACTACATACATTACATACAAATGGTTTCTCACCACTATGCGTGAGCATGTGCTTTTGTAAGTGTGATTTTCTCGAGCATTTATAACTACAAATATTACATCCAAATGGTTTCTTACCAGTATGAGTAAGCATGTGGTTTTGTAGATTTGATTTATATGAACATTTATACCTACAAATATTGCATACAAATGGTTTCTCACCACTATGCGTGAGCATGTGATTTTTCAAACGTGCTTTTTGTGAACATTTATAACTACAAATATTACATATAAATGGTTTTTCACCGCTATGAGTGAGCATGTGCCTTTGCAAATCTCCTTTTCGTGACCATTTATAACTACAAATATTACATACAAATGATTTCTCACCACTATGAGTGAACATGTGCACTTGCAAACTTCCTATTTGGCTGCATTTATAATTACAAATATTACATACAAATGGTTTCTCACCGCTATGTGTGAGCATGTGCTTTTGCAAATGTGCTTTTTGTGAGCATTTATAACTACAAATATTACATACAAATGGTTTCTCACCACCATGGGTGAGCATGTGGTTTTGCAAATGTGCTTTTTGTGAGCATTTATAACTACAAATATTACACATATATGGTTTCTCACCACTATGAGTGAACATGTGGTTTCGCAAATTTGCTTTTCGTGAGCATTTATAACTGCAAATATTACATACAAATGATTTCTCACCACTATGAGTGAGCAGATGCGTTTGCAAATTTCCTTTTTGCCTGCATTTATAATTACAAATATTACAGACAAATGGCTTCTCACCACTGTGAGTGAGCATGTGCTTTTGCAAACTTAATTTTTGTGAGCATTTATAATTACAAATATTACATTCAAATGGTTTCCTACCACCATTAGTAGGTATATGCTCTTGCATATTTCTGTTCATTGAGTGATTTTAGTTAGATATGTTACATATTATAATAGTATAGCAGCAGAACCACACCAAAGATTTAAAAATTTACAAGCTCATCTTATGTTCAAACTTTTACTACTCGAGTCTGTTACTACAATCCTTTAGCACTAACAGATATGATGAATGATGTACTTGATATGCATTTTTATTTTAATCTCTCTTATGTATTTATCCACTTCTTACAGTACATACTCAGTTCTGAAATAATCCTTGACATTCAAATCATTTTGTACTCCTACTTAAGACGTATACTTACATAAACTGGTACAGATGAATTACTGTACACGTAAAGAATTAGAGTGCTGCAAGAAAGCGTTTCCATTTAAAAATGTATTCTTGGACACCCCCACAGATTACAATGTACAAGTGCTGCGACCCCTCTGAGCTACTAAGTACTATGAGCTGGAAAATTATATGTAGATTCTCAGATCATTTGATGTAATAAATATTTCGATCGACAAAATAAATCCTTGTTTTGAATATATTTCGGCATTACACTACTTTTGGTACCATATTAGCATTAGGCAATCCAAACCAATATGGTCGCTGAGATCAACCACATCATTAGATTAATAAAATAACTATTTGACAGACTATTGTATTACATAAGGTGCGTTCGGCTTCGTTGATTTTTTTACTCTTTTTTTAATAGTGTTTTTGGTTGGTTGCTCCAGTACTTACTGGAGCGCACTAAAAATGTGTGGTGTTTGATTGATAATTGAGTGCACGTCGATTTTGCTCGAGTGCAAACTTTTTGGAACTGAGAAATTTGTCAGAGTCGTAATCGAGCAAATCTACATAACTTTAAAGTTATGGCGCCTCAAAAGGTTATAACAATTTTTAATATTGTTGATGAATTGTTTTCTTCAGATGAGGATATTAATGATAATAATATCAATTTTAGTGATTATAGATTGTTATTAGCAAATATATTATTATAATGATTTTTTACGATGATAAACAAGATTAGTGTTTGTTGAGATTGAGGTTAGCATTATATCTAAACCTCAGCTAAAACGTACTATTGGTTTTATATGATCTAAAACAGCAAGGCTAATATGATGCTATTTTTTTAGTATTTTATCCTATGCATTTACACCGAAAAACTGACATCATTACGGAGTGACATGAACTGCGGTGCTGACCATTCGAAAATGCTATTGTCTCGCTAGTCCTTTGACTAAGGTAGGTCTATACAATATCGCCATGCTAAGCTTCACCATTTTTTTAAAATGTAATTAATAGCTATTAGAGCAGATAATACTAACTCGATAGCGTTCGGATATTAACGCATAGACCAAAAGCTCACCCACCAATAGACATAAAAATGTACCTTACAATGGTACATTTTTGTTCTTTGCAAAATAAATATCAGCATTATGATATTTAATTTGAGGTGGTAGAGCACTGCAATGCCCATGCCAGCTTTTTCCTTTAGTACAGCGATGTGTGACACACATCTAAATGTGTAAAAGAAGTGCCTTGCAAAAGTATAATATGTTTAGAAATGCGGTTTGCGAGATTCGATAAAAAATAAAAATAATCCGGCGGACGCGTTCGCCAACTATGAATTCTGGGACATTGGTCCGCTAGAGAGGGCAAACTTTGTAAAAAAAACATCTTCAAATTAACACTGATCTCTGAATTTACCCCCAAACATCACAAATCCCGACTCCTATCCATTTCGGATGGTACAAGGAAGCACTATACACTCGCATCATTTTGTAAAAATTGTCAGGCAAAAAAAATTATAAGTAATGGTGCGAGCGTGTGGGCGCCTTCTTATACCATCTGAAATGATTGGGTTGGGATTCGTGATGTGTGGGGGTAAATTCTGAAATTCCTCCAATCTCCATGCGTAAACCTATAATTTTTCTAGAAGTGTTATTTTACAAAGTTTGACTCCTCTAACGGGCCAGTGTGAGTGTCCCAGACTTCGCAGCTGGCGAAAGCGTCCGACAAATTATTTTTTCATTATTTATCTATTCGCAAACCACAATTCTAAACATGTTATACTTTTTTTTAGACATTTATATGTGTGCCCCACATCCTTTTACCAAAAAAAAGCTATCACGAGATTTTCTGTGCTCTAAGGTTAAGTTCTCATGCGTGCGAAATCCGAATATACGACAATCCGAAAATCACCTGATTGGCATAAAAATTTAAAAATCGATTATCGGTAATTTCTGCACACGAAAATTTAACTTCATCCGTCATCGTATAAAAGTTGAATTCAGTTCAACTTTTTCCGATATTTCGTGTGATCGTGTGTTTTTAACCTCGTTTTTATTATTTATGTATGTGTCAAACTCGTCAAAATGGATTGCATACAGCATCAAATATATCTGTATAAAATGAGTGTTATTGTCTTGTGTGCAAACAAACAAATTAAAAGAAAGAACAACAAATTAACTACAAATGTCACTGCATTTATACAATCGGATACGAAAATCGTAAGTATGTGAAGGGTGTATTTTCCCGCTTACGAAATGCATAATACGATTACGATTCGGACCTCAAATTAATACAATTCCAACCATCTTTGGAGCAAACATATTACACACAATTAGCGGTCGGTCGACTCCTGGTCTAGCACGTCGTACTTGGGGTTAACTGCATTTGCACAACCTCTGAAGTGAGTGCATAAAGAGCGTGCATGTTTTGTTTACGATCATCTTTTAGTGTAGCCTCAATCTGCGATCTCAAGTTTGTTTGGTTGTGGTAAGATTAGGGTATCTACATTATTTATTCGTGTTTAGAGAGTCTTTCATAAATTGTTGACAATACGTCACATTTTCTTTTTATTAAATCTTAAAAATGAAAATGACCGGTTATATTTCTACATACAGATCCATAACCTATAATTACTATTTTGGCGTAAGCGCATACTAGGTTTGTCGTAGTTCGTTCGTTTACTTGGTATTAAATCTTCTTACTCGTTGACCACGTGATGTCGCTCTACTAACTCTACGCCTAAAGTCGCTACATCTAATCATGCTGGCAGATCAGAATACCGCAAACTGCCGCCATATTGGGGCAGAAAAGCATGACCTTTAATAACGGACAAATTAAAATGACATTTTACGTATTTGAAATATTAGAGGTTTGAACTTTCAGAATAAGAATTAGGTAAAAATAATAACATCTGTCACTGTCAAAGGACTATGATTATTTTGTATAATTTTCTAGCCTTGTAATACACGGCTTAAAAATTCTAAAGACATGTTTAATGGAGTTACTTGTTGCTCATACATATGTTTAGAAACATTTACAGGATCGCATTTTTGTCTCTATAACTCTGTATTTCTTCAACTTATAGAATTCCATAAGCTTATAGATTTGTAAAGTTGTAGACAGTCTTAACATAATAGACCTTAGAATATAAAACTGTAGAAATAACATAATCATCTACCACATACGACTGGGATGGGGTGTCAATATCTCAGTATTTCCGGTTTTATAATTAGATATTTCCATGGACGGTTCTCACTGTCTCGAAATGGGCACATACTACATAACCTCAATTTTAAAACAGTATTTTGAAATTAATCTTAGAATATAAGTTTTATATTTAATATTCCCTTCTTCGTATTTGTCGGAGTTCGAGAATAACCACTGAATTATTTACAACAATGAATACCATAGAGACCGAGCACTTCGAAAAAGATTTAGGTAGTGTCTAATGGCGGCCAGTGTGACTTCAAATCCGTTGCTCTTAAAGCTGATTGCGCCGGGTAGTTATGCTCCTTTCTACAGTTTTATATTCTAAGGAATAGACCCATAATCATCATAACACACATAGTATATCACATAACGAGCACGGAAAGTGACACCTAATACACGAGTGTGGCCGAGTGCGTAAATCACACGAGTGCGTTAGTCACTTTCCTGCTAGTTATCTACACTATTTTTCGCACGACCTTCACGACTTAAAAACTACTTATTTTCAAGTTAACGATTTATTTTGAAATTGACAATTTATTTTGTATTATTACATGATTACAAAAATGTAGTGTAATGTTATTATTGTAAGACTTGCTAAAATGAATGGAATGTGTTTGGTTACTTATAGTTTGCGGCAACTTCTGAAGTGACCGATGACTGCAAATCGTACTACGAAATATACGCAATATTGAATTCAGCACATATTTATAATTATAGGATATACAGGGCACAAAACAAAACACAAAAACCAGTACAATCCAAAAAAGGATTTTTTTGTAATCTTCGAAAGTGTCCATTGTTTTCTTTTGGTGGAGTTGAATGTTAATAAATAGGGTCGAATAAAAGCTTTGAGTCTGCTCCACGAAAGATATTTAGAACATAATAAATTTTAAAGTTGACTGCAGTTTCGGCTTACTTACGATAAATTCTCAAAACATTACTAAACCAAAATCTGCAAAAAGAATGCAAACTTACCTAAGTAGTTCATTAATTATAAAATCATTATTATAATAATAATAAATTTCAAATTGAAATTATTGTATTTCATCTTCACTGCATCACATAATACAGATAGCAATATGCTTACTTTCTGGGATTCTCGATGAGATACCCAACAATTGATACCTGTAGCTACTCCATATTCTTACCAATTCAATTTAAACAAGTCGAAATCTTCTCAAACATCTTTTGCTTCAACCTGAAGTACTTTCGGCCATGGAGCATTTGAAGTGCTTGTAACTAGGGTAGTAGTAAATGAGGAAGACAGCTGTCCTTGCATTATTTGTAATTGTGTGTTTATGATTTGCATATTTTGCATTTGTAGAACTAAAAACCCTTCAAGTGTGGCCATTGCGACAACTTCGACACGAGGTTAATAAATTCAAGTTGAAAAAAAACACTAACCTTACAATCCGCCGAATAGCTCAAAAAAAATTTTTATTTCAATATGTATTTTGTTTCACTGTAGAACACTAGTGGCGTACATTGAAACAACTTCAAAAAGTTGTTTCAAGAAAATTTATCATTTTATTCTAGAAAGAGTAGTGAATGTTTAATGGAGTAGTGATAACAAATCATTATCAACTCCAATAAACTAAAAATACAAAACTATCAATGTAAAACTGGTAATATCAATGTGTGAACAGTAATTCAATAATTTTCAGTTTCAACGCACGTCAATATTGTGAAAGCCGATGGCAAAAGACAGTAAGGCGGTTAGCGTTTTGTTTTTCCTTGCTCTTCTGGAGGGGGTAAGATCATTTTTACGTCGTTTTCTGAAACCATCGAAATGTCGGGAGAACAATAGGCAAAATAAATTTTTCTATCATCTTTGTATGTTTTCTATAAAAATTTACTTCTATGTCACCATTCTCATTTTTATTCTTCAAGACCTGTCCTATGAAATAAACATTTCTTTTGAGTTTCTCCTTGATTTTGAACTGCACCAGCACAAAATCTCGTAATACAGGAGAGCCTTCAAGGTTTTCAAAACAATTTGAGTAAATTTCGGGACACCAGTCCTCCGTTTCTGAATAGAGGGAAATATTATCTGTTTATCTTCATCTGATGATTCTAAAACTTTTCTTTTAATCTTCACTACTGCTTTACTGGACACACTCTTTTTATTTTGCTCTCTTTCCTCTATAATTGTTTTTTCGGGTGTGTCGGTGACTATCATACTCCTTTCATTTCTTCTCTTAGTTGTACCCTTCCTTTGCCCTGCTTTGGGAAATCCTCTAAATTGTTCAGACGAAACAAAAACCCTTTGGGCTTCCTGTAGAGGCGCCTCCTCGTGTTCCTGCACGGACTTCTCCACTAGTTCCTGCACGGGCTCCTCCAAGTGTTTCTGCTCGAGTTCGTTATTTTCTTCTTCATTTTCTTCATTTGCTGGCGCATTCGAGCTCCCAGGAATTTCGTCAAGCTGTTGTTTGTCTTCAGGTCGATCAGTGATAGCAGAACTCATAAAATCACTTTCGTCAAAGACGTCTCTGTCGAATGGGAAGATACCACTTCGCTTGAACCCAGATTTTATGTTGCTTGGTGTCATCGAGCGGTCATGAGCAATTCCTACGCATTCGGCAACTTGATAGATCGTCATTGGTTCTGCTGGGTGGTGTAGCATCCAATTGTCCACTGCCGTATTATAGTGTGCTTTAAAAGAAGAGTAAACACTTACATCTAACGGTTGAAGTCTATGACTACAATGGGGAGGCAGCGTTAATATGGTCACACCGTTTTCTTTAGCTTTTTCAATCGTCGCAAGTGAAATGTGACTTTCGTGATTGTCCATTATCAAGAACATTGGATTTTCTTCACTTGACAAAGTATATTTGACAAAATGATCGATAACTTGAGGAAATATTTCTGCAGTCATCCACCCAGAACTTGTAGCAAGGCCTAACGTACCATGAGGGGCACCATTGATCATGTGAATTTTGAAATGTTTCCTAGGAAAAACCATCACGGGTGGTAAAGCTGCGCCAAAAGCATTTATTATGCAACACGTGGTAACGTTTTGTCCTCTTTCTCCGCTCGTACACTTATTCACTTGCTTTACCCCTCTTGCTGCAATGATTTTCTTCGGATTTTGGACCGTTGTAGTTGATGTTTCGTCCAAATTATACACTCTTGAACCATCTGACATGTCGAACCTTGAATAAATATTTTCCAAGTTATCAAAAAACACCGAGGTATTGTGCCTATTAAATGCAGTCATTCTTGATAGACTGCATCCCTCTGGACTGCGAATACTTAGTTTAGGATGGCGTTTTCTGAAGCCTCTAAACCATTCTAATCCGGCTTCCTTGTTTTTGACCAGCTCGCAGGAACTACTATATTATTCTTGACAGCCATTTCATAGGCCAGTTTTCTGCATTCAACTGTGTTCATACCGTAACACATCTTAGAAAGCTATTTCGCCAATTCTTTTTCTTCGTCTGCATTGAAGATCTGCCTAGCATTGTACTTGAGGGTCAACCTTACTTTCCCAAGGGGATTTTCTTTTTGTTTCTTTGCATAGCAGAAAATTGTAGCAAAGGGAACGCCGGTTCTTTCAGCAACTTTTCTTAAAGACAAACCGCTTTGAAGTAGGTTTAAAGCATTTTTCATCGTTTCTGCTGAAGTCAGACCAATTGTTGTTTTTCTCTTTCGATTTCTGGCCATCTTCAAAAATAAATAGTCAAATAAAATAATTAACCGCGAGTCTTAGCCAAGGTATGTACAATAAAAGATAGTTGGGGTTCAGTGAAACATATGTGGGGCTCAATGAAACAATCGTGTTTTGCTGTGCCCCGGCCAATTATAAACTTTCATGAAAAAAATCGGTGAAACTAAAAACTAACAGTATATAAATTTCTCAAATATCACTTACCTTCTACAGTCTTTATACTTGCTTTTGCACAAAAAATCAGCTTTCTATTTCAAAAACTGTACCTCTGACGCCACTTTTAAATACTGCCGAAAAGTAACAGACGGCACGATTTAACAACGCAAACTCTCTTCTGATAAAGTAGGGAGCGACAGAGTGTTGATTTCTTTTTCCAAAGATGAGTTAGTAACTCAAACACTTGTTGTGAGATGGAGCAAGGTGTAACATTATTTTTTTTATTTTTTCTGAAATGTTTCACTGTGGAACGTTTCACTGTGGAACACTCTCTCCTACTACTTATTTTATTTTATTTATTTTTGGGCGAGGAATCAGGATGGCGGAGCATCCTTCGTACCTCATGGCACCGATTGTTATGATCATTTGGCCGACCCTACTAGAATTTAGCCGAATCTGGGGGAATTCCACCCCCAGTAGTGATCTTTATCGTGCCAAACATCGCATTGACACGGGACCTACAGTTTTACTTCCTATCCGAAAAGAAGGCATGTTTAAAATTTTTCTCCGCTATTAAAAATTACCAGCTAGGCCGGGGATCGAACCTGCGATCTTTGAATTATGAAGCAAACATGCAAACCACTAATCCACCGAGACTGGCATTATACTACTTATTATTCATACAACTACTTAAAAGCGTAAATGTGTGTTTGTACATAACCTCATGAAAATATTACGAGTATTAGTACTTACATGTATTAGTAGGATGAAACATTTTTTTAAACTCCATGTTTAAATATAAAGAAAATTAAATAAAATTATATCACATGTAGGACAGGGGGCGTAATTCGATCATTTAAATTTTATTAAAAAGTACTTTCAGCATATTTATTTTAAAGAATTCTAATTTTCACAAATGAAAGTTAAGCCTAGCTATAAATATGACATTCAATAGGTCCTCTTCTAGGTCGTGTGACTGCTTGCTCCATTGTGGGTGTGTCGGTCGTTAATATGCTTCACTTGCGGTAACTTATTTCCCAAACATAAAATGCCACAGGGCCGGATTTAGGGAAATAGGAAAAGACAATTTCATTAGTGGCTTACCCTTTACATGAGAATAGGAGTACTTACGGGGGAGATTGTGGGTCCCACGTTGCTTCTGGATGATTGGAGCCTTGGAGAGTGAAGATCTTCAGTGCACTGTCACGATCATGGTGACCTGAAGCAGATGCTTGCCGCATCGGGTGCCCTCCTGCGGAATTCTAAAGGACCAAGTGTACACTGTTATGTACACCGTCATGCACCATACTACATGGTTGTAGAGAGGAATGGGCACCCCCCAGTGATATCGGCCGGGGCCAGTGGTGTGACTTTGTCACCCAGGTCGAGATCAACTGAAAGCTTCGCCAAACCGTCAGTCTCCCAAGTACACAGCTAGCTGTTTAAGCTCCTTTCAGCTTATCCAGCTCTAACCATTATTGCCAATAACAGAGGATAGCAACCATTATTGCTAATACCACACAATATCACACATTAAGTACTGTGTGATCATTTAAATTTCAGATCTAGTAACCCATGGAGATTTTAGTCATATCTTTTATTAATCAGAAAATACCAAATGATTGTTTACATTTCTACTCTATACGCCTATTCTAATCTGAAAATTAAATGATCACACAATATATCTAATAATAATATTAATTTATTTGCCCAACAGATTAATATCCAATTATAGGACAAAAACAATTACAAAACATCTATTAGAAAGCAATTAACATCGCAGAAAAATATAAGAACTATAAAAACTACTAGGTACAGTTTAAATTTAATAGTGTGAACTATCTAGTTATGTTTAAGATTTTACGATATCTTGTTAATCTACCTTGCAAAATATCTCATGCATGCATTATATCACATAATGAATAATGAAATATATCACAGTCAATACTAATTTTGTTATAACCTGTGCACATAATAAATAGTGGTGAACTCTTGTATAAATTAGTTCTAGCACTTTTTACATAAAAAGCTATTGGATTACTCTCATTCATTCGCGGGACATAAGAATTTATCTGAGCTAACAGAGATATCGAGTCAATTCTATTATGCAGTAATTTGTATAGGAATATTAAACTAGAAGTGAAAGCACGTTCTTCTAACGAGGAGATATTTAATCTAGTTTGCAAAATTTTATTCTCAATAGCTCTGCCTGGATAAACACCATCAATACGAAACAAGATAAATTTGAGAAAATATCGTTGAACAGTTTCCAATGACTGTTTATGTACCCAATAATTTGAATACCACACAATGGCAGCATACTCCAGTTTCGACCGTATTAATGAGAAATAAAGTGTTTTTAGAGCATGTACATTGGAAAATGTTCTACAGTTTCGTTTGATAAAACCTAACATTCGTAATGAAGCATTGACAGTGCTATTGATATGTTCGATGAAGAAAACTAGGAATCATATTGTGACCAGTTGTTTGTTTGTTTGGTAATCGTTTTAAAGCTGCTGATACATCTGTCTCGGTTATTTTATTAATGTTTATACAGGCTTTATTATCGTCATTAGATTTGGTACAGTAGCTAATATTACTTTTTGGATTATATACGCTACTAAAGTAGTTAGCAAAGCCGTTCACTATGTCTTCAGGGTCCTCAAATTTATCCTCATCCAAGAAAAGAATACTAGGTATTCTAGTAGTACCCTTTTTTTCTTTTATATATGACCAAAAGTGCTTTAGATCACTACAGCTGCTATCTTCAACTTCGGCAATGTAATTTTTATATGCTTGCGTTGTTTGATTTTTTATTTGTCTTCGCAAACGAGAGAATTCATCATAATAGTACTCAACTCTAGTGCTTTTAAATTTACATAGGTAATAAGACTTTAACTTCAAACAGTAGATAATATCTTGCGTATACCATTTTGGAAACTAGCAATTTTTATTTTGAAATACTGGTACGAATTGATCAAATAAAAAATATAATTTTTAATAGAATGCCTGGCACAATTTGTTAACATAAGTAAACTGGTCCAGAAAATTGCAATCAACCCTTGTTAACTCGTTATACAGACCCATAAAATCAGCTCTCTTGAAGTTATATACTTTGTTAGTAGTATTTATGGGAAAGATAGGTAGTTTGAGCAACATTTTCAATTTCAAAATTAAAGTGCAGAGTGTCTAATATCTTCTTTTAATAAAGGTACCCAATCACGTCTTACTTCATCTTTCACGTTTGTGATTATTAAATCTAAGATCCTGGCATCATCATTGGTAATTGTATTTAACTGTTGTAATTCAGAGAATTCCAGAAATCTTGAAAGGACTAGTTTTTTTTGGGTCATTTGTCTCTTTACTTACAATAACATACAATAGCAATCATTATTGCTAATAACATACAATAGCAACCATTATTGTTAATAACCATAATGCAACCATAATTGCATCATCAACAACAACCACAGACAATTATCACTTCATAACCAAAATGCACAATAACAAATATTACAAATTCCACATCTGCATCTTTTGGTCTTCTTTACACCACTTTTGACAGGACTATTACCTTTTGCATTACCACGGACCGACCAACTCCCTTCTTTTCTATACCTTTGGATATTAGTTTCTTGAGTGAGGGTTGTAAACATACCATAGTGTCAAAGGGACTAATAATTTATTGCCGTACATTCCTTTCATTCTGTTATAATACATTTGGGGTTTTTACAGAGAATCAAAGCTCTAATGACTTAAGTTAAACATAATATGCCATTATCACTTACTATTTAATCAATACATGATACTGATCTACTTAAAGAAAATACCACATCCCACACACATCATAAGATTACTATAGTATAATAAAACACACTTTAATTCGTTTTTAACATGTTCTATTTAGTTGGATTTTGCTTAAATTAATGGTACGATTCTAAAGCCAAAAGGTTATAAAAAAAGTATACTAATAACATATTGATTTATTGGAATGTTATTCTCGCAAACTAAGGTCGCACATCTGCTCCCCTTTCACAGGTAGTGACTCCACTATGAGTGAATATATTTCTTTTCAGACCTTCCTTTTACAAACATCTATAACCACATTTATTCAATTACATTCAAATGGCTTATCCTCACTGCGAATTATAATGTGCTTTCTGAGATCACTCTTTTGTGGCTATTTATACATAAATAACACTACAATGGCTTTTCGCCACTATGAGTAGCCGTATGTTGTATAAGTTGACTCTTTCGCGAACATTTATAACCACATACATTACATTCAAGTGACTTTTCCCCATTATGAGTGGACATGTGTGTTTTAAGATTACCCTTTAGTGAACATTTATAACTACATATATTACATTCAAATGGCTTTTCCCCACTATGAGTGAACATGTGTGTTTTAAGAGTACCTTTTAATGAACATTTATAACTACAAATCTTACATACAAATAATTTCTCACCGCTATGAATGAGCATGTGCGTTTGCAAACTTCCTTTTTGGCTGAATTTATAATTACAAATATTACATACAAATGGTTTCTCGCCACTGTGAGTGGACATGTGCGTTTGCAAATGTACTTTTTGTGAGAACTTATAATTACAAATATTACATACAAATGGTTTCTCACCACTGTGAGTGAGCATGTGCGTTTGCAAATGTGCTTTTTGTGAGAATTTATAATGACAAATATTACATCCGAATGGTTTTTCACCACTATGAATGAGCAGGTGCGCTTGCAAATTTCGTTTGCTCCTGCATTTATAATTACAGATATTACATACAAATGATTTCTCACCACTATGAGTGAGCAGATGCGTTTGCAAATTTCCTTTTTGCCTGCATTTATAATTACAAATATTACATACAAATGGCTTCTCACTACTGTGAGTGAGCAGGTGCTTTTGCAAACTTAATTTTTGTGAGCATTTATAATTACACATATTACATACAAACGGTTTCTCACCACTATGGTTGAGCATGTGGTTTTGAAAATATGCTTTTTGTGAGCATTTATAATCACATATGTTACATAAAAATGGTTTCTCACCAGTATGGGTGAGCATGTGGTTTTGCAAATGTGCTTTCTGTGAGCATTTATAATCACATATGTTACATAAAAATGGTTTCTCACCAGTATGGGTGTGCATGTGGTTTTGTAAATGTACTTTTCGTGAGCATTTATAGTTACAAATATTACATACAAATGATTTCTCACCACTATGAGTGAGCAGATGCGTTTGCAAATTTCCTTTTTGCCTGCATTTATAATTACAAATATTACATACAAATGGCTTCTCACCACTGTGAGTGAGCATGTGCTTTTGCAAACTTAATTTTCGTGGGCATTTATAATTACATATATTACAGTCAAATGGTTTTTTACCACTATTAGTAGGCATACGTTGTTGCACATTTCTGTTCATTTATTGATTATTATAGTTAGATATATTACATATGATTGTTTGGTTGTAGAAACGCACCAAAGATTTTGAAATTAGTCTTTCAAAAATTTACAAGTACATCTTATTAGTTCAAACTTTTATGTAGTTTCTTTTATTAACTTTTGTTGTTGCTAGCAGCTTTGCCATCAACTACAAGCAAACTAATAATTAATCGCTTGTTGTGTGCAGTGAAATGTTAGCACAAACAAATGTAATGAATGATGTACTTGATATGCGTTTTTATTTTAATCTCTCTTATGTTTTTATCCACTTCTTACAGTACATACTCAGTTCTGAAATAATCCTTGACATTCAAATCATTTCGTACTCATACTTTAAAAGATGTATACTTACATAAACTGGTACAGATGAATTACTATACACATAAATAATTAGTGCTGCAAGAAGGCGTTTGTTTGCATTTAAAAATGTATTTTTGGACATCACAGTTTAAAATGTGCAAGTGCTGTGGCACCTCTGAGCTAATAAGTACTACGAGCTGGAAAATTAAATGTAGATTCTCAGATCATTTGATGTAATAAGTATTCAGCAGTTTTTATACCTCCATGACCCTTGACCTGATAAACAAAATAAATCCTTGTTTTGAATGTATTGCGGCATTACACTACTTATGTTCCATATTAGGCAATCCAAACCAATATGGTCGTTGTGGTCAACCCAGGGTCAAGCACACCATATTTGGGTTACAGGTGCGTTCGGTTTCGTTGATTTTTTTTTTGTTTTTATTAGTGTTTTCGGTTGGTTGCTCCAGTACTACACCGGAGTGCACTAGAAATGTGTGAGGTGTTTTATTGGTGCGCGCCGATTTTGCTCCCAATGCGAACTTTTTTGAACTAAGAAATTTGTCAGAGCAGCAATCGAGCAAGTTTCCAAAACTTTAAAATTATGGCGCTCCAAAAAGTTATACCGTTAGGTTATTAACGATTTTTAATGTTGTTTGAAATGTACTATATCTAAAATAATGAAATGTGCAATAATCTTATATTTTGAGTACTGCGCATACATCGCAGTACATTTGATTGTGCACACAAAAGATAAGTGCTTTTACAAACATTATATTTGTTCATTTTGTAAACAAACAGGTCACTTGGCTTCAGTTTGTAAAAAGATTAATAAGACAAAAGGTAATAGTTTTCATAGAAAAAATAATAGAAGACACCATTATTTAGAGGATGTTCCTATAAATTGTACCTCATTTGAAAATAGTAATGATGATATTAGTTTGTTTAATATTGATGATGGTAGTGATTTAAGGCCATTTTTGATCAATATTCAAGTTGAGAACGTACCAATTTATTTCCAAATTGATTCTGGAAGTAGTATTAGTTGTATTTCCGAAAATTTGTATTTAAAAAGATTTTCAAATATTAATTTAAGGTCTTCCGATAGAAGCTTTTGTTTTTATAATGGAAACCAAGTAAAGCCAGTAGGAGTTATTTCTGCAAATATTTGTTTTAAAAATGTACAAAATACCCTAAACCTTTTTGTGATGGAAAATGGTGGTCCACCCATAGTAGGGAGAGATTTCTTGACATTATATAATATTGGATTTTCAAATGTAAATTATATAAATTCAAATGATAATGACTTGAATCATTTAATTAAAAAATACAGTGATGTTTTTTCACCTGGTTTAGGATATTTTAATAAGGGTTTAGCTTCAATAAAAGAGAAAAATAATAATATAACGCCAAAATTTATTAAAGCTAGACCAATCCCATTTGCAATTAAAGATAAAGTGGAGGCGGAAATTAATCGCTTATTGTTTTTAGGTGTATTAAGACCAGTCGACTACAGCATGTGGGCAACCCCTATAGTACCAGTTTTTAAGAAAAACGGAAGTTTAAGGATATGCGGGGATTTCAAAGGCACAGTCAATCCTGTAATCGAGGTTGATCAGTACCCCTTACCCAGGATTGACGAACTTTTCAGTTGTTTAGAAGGCGGCGTTGAATTTTCCAAATTAGATCTTTCGCAAGCATATCAGCAGATTGGACTGGATGATAAGAGTCAGGAGCTTTTAACTATTTCAACGCACATAGGTTTATTTAGGTATACCCGTATGCCTTTTGGTATTTCCTGTGCACCTGCCAAATTTCAGAAAATAATGGACTCTTTATTTAGTAAGGTTAGGAGAGTCGCTGTGTTTCAAGATGATATTTTGGTCACAGGAAGAAATAGAAAAGAGCATTACGAAAGTTTGAATATTGTACTTAGTATTTTAAAAGATGCTGGGTTAAAAGTTAATTATGAAAAATGTAAATTTTTCCAAAAACAAGTTGAATATCTTGGTTTTGTTATAGATAGTGAGGGATTGCACCCATCAAAAAATAAAATTGAAATTATAGATAAAATACCTGAACCTAAAAATGTTAACGAATTAAAATCATTTTTAGGAGGTATAAATTACTATGGTAGATTTATTAAAGATATGTCCACGATTTTAAGTCCATTATATGACCTTTTAAAAGATAATGTAAAATGGTATTGGTCTCTGAGCTGTAGGCAAGCTTTTTTTAATGTTAAGGAAATTCTCAAATCTCCTGCATTGCTTGTACATTTTAATCCAAATCTAGAAATCAGATTAACTGTAGACGCTTCCTCAGTAGGGATAGGTGCAATACTTAGCCACCGATTTCCTTCAGGTGTAGAGAAACCCATATTTTTTGCTTCTAGAACGTTATCTAAAGCAGAAAAAAGTTATTCACAAGTTGAAAAAGAGGGATTGGCCATTGTTTATGGTGTAACTAAATTTCATCAGTATCTTTATGGCACCAAGTTTAAGCTTATTACTGATCATAAACCCCTTTTAACAATTTTTGGTGAAAATAAAGCAATTCCCAAGTTTTCAGCAAATAGATTAACTCGATGGGCAATAATTTTATCAGGATATAGTTATGAAATTGAGTATGTTTCGTCATCTAATAATTGCGCAGATTGGTTATCTCGTCTTCCTATTGAAAATGCTCAGTTCCACGACGACTCTGATTTTGATTATTGCTTCTTTTTAAATAGTTCTAAATTTTGGAACACAAATTTTGAGGATATTAAGAAGGCTACCCTGCAAGATAAAACTTTATCTAAAGTTAAACATTTTGTGAAAACTGGATGGCCAAAGAAAAATAATGACAATGAGTTAATTGCCTATTTTCCAAAACGGTATGAATTTTCTATTCAAGATGATTGTTTAATGTGGAATCACAGAATTATTGTTCCACACAAATTTAGGACCGAGATCTTGTCTCAGTTACATTCTACTCACCTTGGAATGGTCAAAATGAAGAACTTAGCTCGCAGTTATTTTTGGTTTCCGGGAATAAATCAGGAAATTGAGAAAATTGTTAAAGATTGCGAATCATGTTCTTTACTTGGTAATAACCCCCCAAAGGCTGAAATATCTCCTTGGCCATCACCAAGCGGACCGTGGGTTCGCTTGCACATAGATTTTTTTGAGTTAAATAAAAAATCTTTTCTTGTTATAATAGATGCATACTCTAAATGGATTGAAGTTTTTGAAATGAATAAAATTACCTCTGATTATACAATAACGGTCTTGCGATCACTTTTTGCTAGATTTGGACTTCCTTTATTAATAGTATCTGATAATGGTAGATCCTTTGTGTCAGAGGAATTTGAAAAATTCTTGTCTGATAACAACATTAAGCACTTGACTAGCCCTCCTTATCATCCAGCTTCTAACGGAGCTGCCGAGAATTCAGTAAAAGTTATTAAAAATGCTCTAAAAAAGGCACTTCTAAACAAGTCAGGCATAAATAATGTTCATTTAGCTTTGTGTAGATTTCTGTTCGACTATCGAAATACTCCACACTGTACTACAGGGGTTAGTCCAGCCTTGTTAATGTTTGGTAGAGTGTTACGTACCAGATTTTCTACTTTTTTGCCAGCTAACAGTCAAGCTAACCTTAAAGTTAAAACAAATTTAAAAGAGGTTGACGAAAGGGTAGAAATGGTTAAAAAGAAACAAGTAGTAAATAGTAGAGGATGCAAGGGAAAAGATTTTTCCATAGGTGAAATAGTATTAGTCAAAAACTATTGTGAAGTTAATAAACCAAATTTCATTAAAGGTAAAATTGAAAAGAAAATTGGAAAATGTACTTATTTAGTAGAAATACCAGAATTGCAAAAAAGGTGGAAGAGACATTTAAATCAAATTAAAAGTTATGGTCTTCGGGAGTCTCACATTCCTATTTGCAATTCTGATACTTCAAAGAGAAATTCTTTACATTGTAATCTTGGTGGTTCTTCCGAATCACAAGCCAGTGATAGTGCAACTGATGTTAAAAATTGTAATACTTCTGATAGTGATTCTTCAGAGCCACCAATCACATCAAATTTCAAACCTAATATTAGGCTTAGACCTAAACGTGAAGTGAAGCCAATAGATAGGCTACTATATAATTAGTTTAATTGTAATTAAGTTAAATTGTTTAATTTATGTAATTTCTTTTGTGGGGGAAATGGTGAAATGTACTATATCTAAAATAATGAAATGTGCAATAATCTTATATTTTGAGTACTGCGCATACATCGCAGTACATTTGATTGTGCCTTGTCAGTGCAGTCAAGTTTGGGCTATTAGAGAATACACAGTTTAAATTTATTAAGTGTTTTATTTCCTAGCTTAAACGTAACTAATAAAATTAATTGAGTAAAGACATCACATTGTTGATGAATTGTTTTCTTCAGATGAGGATAGTAATATAATAATAATATCAATTTTAGTTATTAGATATTTGTTATTAGCAAATATAATAAAAATTTAATACGATGATAATCAGAATTATTGTTTATTAAGATTTAGCATTATATTTGAACGTTAGCTAACACGTACGTCGGCACATTCCACTGAAATAATTCTTTATGTTCGGTTGCTCCGTTAATAATTAGCGCTCTACAATTAACTGAGTGGTGGTAATGACGTCATTACGGAGTCAACTTGTCCCGTGCTGACCAACCGAAACGCTATTGTCTCGCTAAAGTTTTTTGAGTATGGATATTAGAGCAGATAGTACTAACTAGATAGCGTTCGGATATTAACGCATAGACCAGGGGCCTACCGACCACTAATTGTGTATAATATGTTTACTCCAAAGATACTTGGAATGGTCTTATGCGTAAACCAATAATTATTCGGGAGTTTTCTAACGGGCCATTGTCCCATAATTCACAGCTGGCGAGCACGTCCGCCAGATTATTTTTTCATCATTTATCGAATCCCGCACACCTCATTCCTAAACATATTATACTTTTACAAGACATTTCTTTTGCACATTTAGTTGTGTGCCCCACATCTCTGTACCAAAGATAAAGCTGGCATGAAGACTTCTGTGTTCTACGACCTCAAATTAACACCATTCCATGTATTTTTGGAGTAAACATATTAGGCAGTGTTGTGTTAGTCAGATTAGGGGATTTTTTCTTTAGGGGATTTTTTTCTTTAGGGTAGTATTTCTTTCTGAAGAATTCTCCTGGGAAAAAATATTTACCTGGGCAATAACAGGGGATTTTTAGGTCTGACACTCCACTCAAATCTTACCTGGTAAATCTCAAAATCAGATAAAAATACAAAAACCCAATAAAGATTACCCTAAAGATTAGTAAAATATAAAAACATATTTTATATTTTATTTGCACTAAATTTTTTCTAGCTCTTGGAGATTTATTTGTAACACATAACTTATTGCAGGATATTTTAGAGATAGACGCAAAACATTTCAGTCACGAAAATTATTAAAATCCCATAACAAATCATAATTTACGAAAACAAATGTATTTTCTTTTTGGGGATTTTTTAGAAAAGTCTTAAATTTGGGGGATTTTTAAATTTCCACTGGGGAAATTGAACCGAACGATCTGGCAAACCTGATATTAGGTATATTAGGTATAGGTATACACAATTAGTGATCGGTGGACTCCTGGTCTAGAATGTCGTACACAGAGTTGAGTCCATTTGCACAACTTCTGAAGTGAGTGCATAAAAAGCCGTGCATGTGTTGTTTACGAGCATCTTTTAGTCTAACCTTAATTTGCGAGTTAAAGTTTGTTTGGTTGTGATAGGATTGAATATCTCTATCTATAATGTATTCGTGTTCAGTGAGTTTTTCATAACTGTTAACAATACGCCTCATTTTCTTTTTATTAAATTTTAAAAATTAAAATAATATTTCTACATACAGATCATAACCTATAACTACTATTTTGGCGTAAGCGCATACTAGGTTTGTCGTAGTTCGTTCGTTTGCTTGGTATTAAATCTTCTTACTCGTTAACCACGCAATGTCCACTCTAACACCGAATGCTAATGCCGAACTCACCTCTAATTGGACTAATCAATCCAAACCAAATTAGTCGCTGGGGACAAACATTCCCGACTGTGCCACAATAACATTTGACAGGTGGTTGGATTGCCTAATTAGTATCTTTGACTTCAGATATGTGGGATTTTACTTATTTAGAAAAGCTGAAAGCTTTTAATAAATTATTCAAACTTAATTTGAATTTCCAATTTTCGGATCTAATATACTTTGATTGTTAAAAGATAAGGTATAGATTATGTGTACTGTCACACATTATTGATACCAGAGTTACATAGTTAGTAGCTACTTACTTTTTACAATGAAACGTTTTGATTATTTGCACACTCTGTTTTGATATTTTTCTAATGCAACCTTTTGAAGCTAGCAGCACTACATCTTTTTTGTTACAGTGTTCGTACTTATAAAGTATTAGCAAAAAGTAAGTCCATCGAAGGTGCTTTTGGAATCTTGAATTCTTGTGTATTCTAATAGCGATTTATATGCACCAATGCTGCACGGACTAGAACTGATGCCATGCAACCGTTCGATTTATACTTTTCGGTTCACACTAACTCGGTGCCGAGTGTTCGATAGCTGTTGCACGAAATATGCACTCGTGCAAGTTTTTTAGTGCGAGGTCGTAGAGCACGTGCCGTGGTTAGTGCATCAGCTGATCTTTGTTATGATCGTTGGTTTAGAATTTTTGGCCTCGTTTCTTGTGTATTTAAAAAATGGACTTAACATGAACTAAATATAATGTAATAGAGCAATACAGTGCCAAATATTTATACAATAAAACCAATAAAAACACCTCAGAGCACGTGTTGTTTCATATAGTTGAGGTTAAGTTGTGTTGTTTATTGACGCGCGCACGTTCCATTTATAAGTCATTTTTATATGCTCGGTGTTCGTGCTACTTTGCACTATTTCAGAACTTGCTCGGTGCGAGGGCAATATTTGTGTGTATAAATCGAAAACGCTATAAATAACATCAGAAAATAATAAGAACTGTCACTGTCAGAGCACTCTCATCATTTTGTATAATTTTGTAGCCTTAAGCTAAGTACTCATAGCAGCGGATCCGCAGGCGGATGTCATACGATTGGTCGGAATAAGTCGATTTGACTCAAACCGACCAATCGCATGACATCCGCCTGCGGATCCGCTGCTGTAAGTACTTACCTTTATACACATGGCTTCCACAATTCCAAAGACATGTTTGATGGAGTTACTTTTTGCTCATATGTTTAGAAACGTTTACAGAATCGCATTTTTTGTCTCTATAACTCTAAGTTTGTATTTCTTCAACTTATAGAATTCTATAAGCTTATAGATTTGTAAAATTAGAGACAGCTTTAACAGAATAGGCCAATAATCATAACACACTAATTTGTATGTTATTTATTATAACACTTGCTAATGAATGGGGTGTGTTTGGTTATTTATAATTTGCGACAACTCCTACTAGTGATTCGATGACTGCAAATCGTACTAGGAAATGTGCAGTATCGAATTTAACCTAAGGATTTAACACAGATTTATAATTATAGGATATAGGTACAGGGCACAAAATAAAACACAAAAACCGGTGCAATTCAAAAAAAGGTATTTTTAAATCTTCGAAAGTGTCGATTGTTTTCTTTTAGTGTAGTGAATGTGTAGTGAAGTGTATGTTAATAAATAGGGTTGAATAAAAACTTTTTTTCACGTCCTATATATAAGGCTCTACTTTAGTCCCCCAAAAGAGGGAGTAAAGTAGCACTTTTACTCCCTGAGGGAGTAAAGTGTTTCCATGACAACAACAACAAGTAAACAACAAAAAAAAGTAATCGCGGTACATGTTAGGATTTATTATCCTGTGACTGTGATTTTGTCGTTTTCATAGTTCAACTGTCAGAATCACATATAACGAAATTTTCAGAAAAAATTTTCGAAATTTTGAATTTTTGCGATTAAGTCTTTTCGGACTTGCAAAAAATAGCGTATATACTATTAGTCTTCTCCACGAAATATATTTAAAATATAATAAATTTTAAAGTTGACTGCAGTTTTGGCTTACTTAAGATGAAGTGTGTTTAGGGTCTGCATATTTTGCATTTGTAGAGCTAAAAACTCTTCAAGAGTGGCGATTGCGACAACGTCGACACGAGGTTAATAAATAAAACTTGAAAGAAAAAGCACTAACCTCACAATCCGCCGAATAGCTCAAACTATACTACAACATAAAAACTTTTAAGTGTTTAATACACACCCGACACCATGCTATATTTCGTAAGTATCTTTATTAAAATTAAAAAGTTAGAAATATTAATAATATAAATGTAATTCATTTAAACGACAACTCTACGCATTTACGAAAATTCAATCGATTCAAACCGGTTTACACCTGAGTCGTTCGAAAATGTAAATTCATGTGTCAAACCCTTAAGCTAAGTACTCACAGCAGCGGATCCGCAGGCGGATGTCATACGATTGGTCGGTTTGACTCAAATGAAATTCAAATCGACCAATCGTATGACATCCGCCTGCGGATCCGCTGCTGTGAGTACTTACCTTTAGAATATAAAGCTGTGGAAAGAACATAATCATCTACCATATACGACCAAGATGGGGTCTCAATATGGCGGAGTAGGTGTTTCCTGTTTTGTAATGAGAATTTCCATTGTTTTAATGTGTAATTTCTTTCTTTTTTTGTTGTTAAGACATGTTTACTAAAAGGTAAATACTTTTCGGCAAATACCAATTTATTAATGTTTGATCTATTTGCATGAGCGATGTCTTTTAAATGTATTTATATTTTTATATTCTAAAATACTATTAGTAAAGTTTTCGTCACATAATAAAGAATTCAATTGAATTTGAAAGTTTTGAAAATCTAACCCAGTATACCAACTTGTTGTTCTAAGAGCTTATAAGCTCACTTATCGAAAAAAAATGTCATTGTCATGGAACTACTGATAAAAACTACAATGATTTTATAAATATTTGTTTCATAGTGTATTAATAATTTGGATTGTACAGAGATAACATCGTGATGGTTTTACCATCATACCAGCGCTATATTTACAAAACAATAAGCAGGGTATGCTCTTATCTTATCTCTTATATAAATAATTAACCAATCTGTACATGTAAAAGTTCATCGATGAGACTTTTAATGAGATGTACACGCAATAACATTGATATGCAATAAACTAAAATTCATACTGGCGGAGCTATTGTCTGTTTAAGGATAAGCACGTCATCCAGCAGCCTCCATGACTAAAAGTGATTACACACATACACAAATAGTTTAATTAAATAGTTTAATAAAAATTCAGTAACAATCATATTAAAATGTGAAGATCATATATGACGTCAGTACTTTACATACCTGTGCGTACTTAAAACAGCAAAGCAGGCAGGGCTTTTAAAATATTTAAAAAAAATTGAGAATCTCTTTAAATGTTAAATTCTGAATTTGCACTATAAACCTAAAAAACTGGTACTTTCATTCGGTTTCGGTTCTGATTCCAGTAGTTGCTTTGAAAAGATAAGGGTTCAGGTTCCGGTAAGACAAAATATTGGTTCTTCTGGGTTTTTAAGTTCCATTTTCTATTACGGCAAATGCAACATCATGTTCTCTTTTTAGAAATGCTACCTCTCTTAGTCACAATGCCATTTCATTTGATTGTAGTGTTTTTGTCTGTTTTGTTAATTCTTTTGTATGTAAATACAATCATGGCATGGGCATGTCATATTGAGATGTTGGAGACATAACAAAAGACCAGACGTCAGCACTTTATTTATTTATCCTCTTTGTTATGATCTCTATGAGTGAACATGTGCCTTTGCAAACTACTTTTATGCGAGCATTTATAATTACAAAGAATACATCTATGTGGCTTCTCAGCACTATGAGTAAACATGTGCTGTTGCAAATTTCCTTTTTGCCTGCATTTATAATTACAAATATTACATCTGAATGGTTTCTCGCCACTATGAATGAACATATGCTTTTGTAAACTAATGTTCTGCGAACATTTATAATTGCAAACACTACACCTAAATGGTTTTTCACCATTATGAGTAAACATGTGCTTTTGTAAACTAATTTTTTGAGAGCATTTATAATTACAAACATTACATGTGAATGGTTTTTCGCCATTGTGAGTGAGCAGATGCTTTTGCAAATGCTCTTTTTGCGAACCTTGATAATTACAAAAATTACATCTAAATGGTTTCTCACCACTATGAGTGAGCATATGTTTTTGCAAATTTCCTCTTTGCGTACATTTATAATTACAAAGATTACACACAAATGGTTTCTCACCAGTATGAGTGAGTATGTGCTGTTTCAAATTTTCTTTTAGAGAACATTTATAACTACAAATATTACATTCAAATGGTTTCTCACCATTATGAGTGCGCATGTGTCTTTGCAAACTTGCTTTTACAGAGCATTTATAATCACATATAGCACATTCGAATGGCTTCTCACCACTATGTGTAAGTATATGTTGTTGCAGATTTCCTTTTTGTGAGGATTCGTAGCCACATATATTACACTTAAATGATTGTTTACTTGCATGCACGCAGCTGCGAGGACATGTTTTATATTCCAACTGTGGTGTAATTTCTCTTTTGTAATTTTTGTTGTCGATAACATCAGCTTTATTAAAATCGTCTTCAACTACAAACAAACTAATTTAATCTTGTTGTCAGTGTGCAGTGATATAAGTTTACCAGTAAAAGACATAGGGCTGCCACCTGTCCTGCATTTAGTAGGGCAGATCTTCATTTAAACAACTTGTCCTGCTTCCTACATTACTTTTATGTAGGCCGCCTTTTGTCCTATGTAACCGAGCAACTTCTGAATAGTAAATCTAAATCTAAACAGTTGGTAATTCTAAATTTCAATTTTGCGATGCCATAAATCTTGCATACAATCTGGCTTTTGACTATGAAACAAATTAAGAAATTCAACTGATAATAGATGAACAACGTAATTATGATATCTTCAACATTTGGGCAACAGCCCAAGGCGTTACTGTCAGACGTTGGGACAAAACCAGAAAAATTACTTTGAAGTACGTTGTCCTAAAGATCTCACTATATTATTATTATTATATAAATAATAATAACAAGAAAATGGGAGGGATTAATATGTATGGTCAAAGTATGGTATGCGATTAGATTATGAAGCGAGCAGTATTGCCATGTCTAGGGATTTATTTTGAATCTAGAGATTTTTAAGACCTGAAACAAAACGGGTTTTTTTTACTTGAAATTTAGTTAAATCGTTTAAATAGAAGGTTCGCCAGTTTGTAAAACGACTAAAAACACTACCCAGATTCTAAAATAACGAACGACAATTTTACAGGACGTGTTTTACAAAATAGTTAGCCGTTTTATAAAGCGGCGGATTTTGTAATCTGGCTACGACATGACATAATCAAGGCAAAAAAATACGATTTTCCTTTGGTGTATCTGTAATTATACAATCAATCTTCGAATTATGTTTTCTCTTCTACTTTTCGTTAACTTTGGGAATTTCCCGAAAATGACGACACCGGATAAACAATGGCAACGCGTCAAAAAGATACTCGAAACGCTGCCTGATAACCGTTTGTCAAGGCGCACGAATATTTATTAATATTTTTATTATTAGCTCTAATAATAAATTAAGAATAATATCTTTTGTTAATTGCTATTATTACTGTAATAAGAAATCGTAAATGCAACATCTAGATTTGCAAATCTGATGAGCAGTGCTCTTCCATCTTCATTTATTAGTCTGCTTTTAAACCTCTACAATCCTGAAAAGTAAATCCTATAAATATAATAAGATACAATGGATACTAAAGAGGCAATCATAATTAAAAACGAAACACACATCAAAATGGAATCAGAAATAATGGAGGACTGTAACACCACCAACAATGATGTTCAAACTTACGAGAGTACACAGCAACAGTTCAGTGACACCAGAATCCAAAATGCCTCTGACCAACTTTACAAATGCAACTTATCTCAATCTAAACTTTTTCAGGAAATTAATTCTCAGAAATACATGTTCCCCCATAAACATAAAAAACAATTCCAATGTAACTTATGTGATTACAGTTCTACCAGAAAAAGTAGTCTAAAAAGACATATGTTTACTCACAGTGGCGAGAAACCATTTCAATGTAATTTATGTGATTATAAATGTTCAGTGAAAAGCAGTCTAAAAATGCATATGCTAACGCATAGTGGTGAGAAACCATTTGCATGTAATTTATGTGATTACAAAAGTTCAGTGAAGAGTAATCTAAAAATGCACATGCTCACTCATAGTGATGAGAAACTAATTGTATGCACCTTATGTGATTATAAATGTTCAGTGAAGGGTAATCTCACAAAGCATATGCTCTTGCATAGCAGTGATAAACTATTTGAATGTAGTTTGTGTGATTATAAATGCTCACGGAAGAGTAGTATTAAAACGCACATCCTTAGCCATAATGATGAGAAGCCTTTTCAGTGTAATGTATGTCATTATAATTGTTTACAAAAAGGTCATCTCAAAATACATTTGCGTTCACATAGCGGTGAAAAACCATTTGAATGTAATCTATGTGATTATAAATGTTCAGCAAAGAGTAATCTCAAAAGACACATGCTAATTCATAAAGATGAGAAACCATTTGAATGTGATGTATGTTATTATAGATGTTTTGAAAAAGGTCGCCTCAAATTACATTTGCGTTCGCATAGTGGTGAGAAACCGTTTGAATGTAAGTTATGTGATTATAAATGTTCCGTGAAGGGTATGCTCAAAAGACACATGCTCACTCATAGTGGTGAGAAACCGATTAAATGTAGGTTATGTAATTATAGGTGTTCAGTGAAAAGTATCATTAAAAGGCACATGTTCACTCATAGTGGTGAAAAGCCTATCGAATGTAGCTTATGTGATTATAAATGTTCAGTGAAAAGCAATCTCAAAAGGCACATGCTTACCCATAGTGATGGGAAACCATTTGAATGTAATAAAGGCCTCCTCGATCACCCGATTTAATCCTCCTGTGGGGTTTTATTAAAAAAAAGGTTACTGCAACTGTACCCACTGCAGAAGAGTATAAAAAATCGTATCTGACGTACTTGCCAACTAATAGTAATGTCTGAAATGTTACACCAAGTACCAAATTCATTAGGAAAAGCATGTAGAAATTGAAGGGGGTCATTTCGAACACCTGAAGCACGATGAGTGTTAAATAAACTGAAATGTAATGGCAAATTATTATTTTTTATTCTAACCTAATAATTAACAAATTATGTAACCAGTGGAGCAAATTTAGTAATTTTGTGTAAACATAAGTATATGTCGATACTCCTTAAATATGGGAAGGGGCAAAAATTAAAAAGCTACATCAAAATGGTTTCCCCGTTTCTACCTGTCCCAAATTGCATTCACACACTTTAAGTCAAAAAAGGCAAAAAATATCCCTATAGCTAACCCACAAACTCAAATTTCCTAAATAAGACACTTATTTTTCGAGGTGTTGATCACCTTTTCGGTATTTCTGCCCACTGTGCACAGTCGTCAAAACATAAATAATCACTATTTAATAATTTAATTAATCGTATATTTAATATTCGTGTAACACAATATTGTTTTGCGCAATGTATATCCATAATTCTCTTTTATTGTTACAATAAAATGTTTTTTTACCTTCAATGTTTGTTTCAAAATTTCTAACTAATCGGAATAAATAAAATTGTAATAAAAAATTCAATTTCGTGAAATAAAATTTCACAAAAGCAGCGCCCTTTGGTGGGTTGCTACTGGGGCGGTAGTTACGCCACTAATCAAGATTGGATCAAGCAGTTTTTTACAAATAGTATATGGAACCCCTATATAAAAAAATGATATTCAAATCTTGTGTTGTTAGCAGTTCAATCCATTAAATAACTTGAATGCCTTTTGTGGTAAATTGTACTTCTATTTAATAAACTTTTCTTCATATTTACAGTATTTTTATTATTGATATAAAGATATTTTACACTTCTATATTTAAATTGGATATGTTATAATTTTTCTCTTTACAAAAATTATACTTGTACTCTTCGTTTACAAATTTGTATCAACATCCTTTTGTTTTGTAACTCTCACTGAAAGACTTTTTTGTCCAACTACCTTTCAAGACTACTATGCCATAACATACAATGAATCGTCTGGAAAAATAGATTTTCTCGCCTTTATAAGGTGTTCATTATTTTTGACATGAGATCTGACAGGTTTAGTGTTAGTTAATAATAAGCTAGCTGTAAAAACAAGTTTTATTTGTAATTGTTGATGCTTCAATATAATATAATACGATCTGTTTAACATTAAATGGTTTATTACTATTACAACTGGCTTTTATTTAAATACATATTAAGATACATCAAATCTCCATGCAAACCAAAATTATTTATAACCTTACAATTCACATTGTTTCGCTTTCTTTCAAACATGTATAAAAACGTAACATAATAGTTATTTACATTGCAAGACCGTTACTTAGAACTTTACGTGCAAGCACGGTACGTAACAAGCGAGCTGTTATCCATGCAAGTATGGAGGGTTCGTGTAAGGGTCGAGCATTGTACAACGTTTTATGGTATACTGACTCGTAAATCTTTAATAAATAATTCTTTTATTTACTGAAGCAATACAGTACAATACGTAAGATATGTATGAAGCTTCCTAATGGGCCCGTAAAAACAATTTTTACCCATGGAAACAGTGCTGAATAAACAAATGTTTACGAGTCAGTATACCATAAAATTCATATTATTTTCTAATTTTTTCTTTTAGTTTGCTGCAAAATCTGGATGTGCCAATATACCAATAAGGAAAACTTTTGAATAAGGAACAAAACTTCATATGAACAGTTAAATTATATTGATAATTCTCCAATTTAAAAGTGAACCCAATGTATCAATTTACAAATAACTTTAGTGTATCATTTTTATTTCGTAGTGCCTATGTATTGTAATGATTAAAATAGTTAATCATTTTAATTTGCTAAATTCAACCTCTGTAAAGTTAAGGTTTGGTTATCACAAATCAAATACCAATTAATGCATTTTCTTGGATATATTTAAGACAAAAATATATTATTCTAGTTACACGTTTGAACTCTTAAAGTTAATTAATCTAATTTTCTATTACTTGGTTTTACTGACTTATCAATAATGTCTTACGTGCTACTTACAAAATATGCTACTCAAGCAAGATGTATTGGACTTGAGCAATTCTGCACATATTGTAATAATGTGTTTTTCTAATAAATTCCAAACATCAGATTTAAAATTAGGCAATACCATAATTTCTAACAAAAACCAATTTATTCAAATTTACCAAATTTTATAATTATGCTCCTCCATCACAGTATGAATAAAATTAATCTGAGAAATTATCATTACAATATATTTAATTCACATAAATTTTGTTGCAGTAATTAATGAAATATCCCCTCTAAATGTTATTACTAACAAAACCAATAGTTTACCATGGTATGATAGCGAAATCAAAGATAATAAAGCCATAAACCGTGATACAGCATATAAAAGATTTAAAAATTGTAATAATGCAAATGAGAAGCAAAATCTATGGCATGTCTATAAACAGTTGAGAAATGAATACTCTTAAACTTAAAAAACAAAATTATTATATTATATATATACAGTGAGGATTTTATTTCGCTGAACATCAGCACTATAAGTATTAACCCTATGTTCAGTTTTTAAAAAACCATGTCAATGCATTACAAGCAATTACAACATAGCCAAGCAACCTCTGATAAAACAATTGCCATTAATGTCCTTAAAAAGTGTCAAAACTGATTTTTTTTTTAAGTTTTTGCACTTGCGGTTTACACGAGGGTTTACGGCATGTATTTAAAAGATGAAAAAACTGCTATTGTACGCTGGTACAATTGCAATAATGATAGTATGCAACAAGTTTGCGATTTGTTTGACACTTTTTAATGGCATTAATGGCAATTGTTTTATTAGAGGTTGCTTGGATATATTGTACTCGTAATTGCTTTTAATGTATTGACATGTTTTTTTTTAAACTGAACATAGGGTTAATAGTGCTGATGTTCAGCGAAATAAAATCCTCACTGTATATATTATATTAACACTATTGATGCATATTCCAAAGCAGTGATGTCAGAATCAAGCCGCTGTGATTTTGCCCCATTTTGATTACTGTTCCAAAATTCTCTATTTTTTAAATAATAATGAATAACAAATTCTTCAGACTTGAGGCATGAGAGTTATACTTAGGTGCAATAAACGAATGCCCATTCAAAAAATGTTGAATGTATTACATTGGCAAAATGTCAATCAAAGATTAAAAATAGCTAACATGGTGTTCATATTTAAAATACGTAAAGGGTTGATGACAAGATATTTTGATCAATTGATTACATTTAACAATGATATTCATAATACTAGAACAGCAAATCAATTTCACTGTAAGATAATGAATTCTATAAAAGGTACGAACACTCTGTTTAACAAAGGACTAAATGAATATAACCAACTACCTGTTGGTATATTAATCGACATAAAAAACTGCAACAATATTAGGTCTTTCAAAAGGATGCTCACTATGTCAAACTAAACTAAACTCTGAGATATAATATACTTATAAATTAGTATATTTATTATATAAAATGTGATCTAAACAAATGCTTCTTACAAAGTAGTTAACAATGTACTTATTTATTTATAGTTTATAAAATTGTGTTTTTCCACCATGAATGGACATGTGTCTTTTAAGATCACTCTTTTGTGAAAATTTATTATGACAAATACTACATTCAATTTTTTTTGCATCACTATGAGTAAACATGTGTCATGCAAGAAGATCCTTTCGCACACTTTTATAATCACATATATTACATTCAAATGGTTTTGAATGTACACAATGAACATGTGTCTTTTAAGTACAGCTTTTTGTGAAAATTTATTACCACAAATATAACATTCAAATTGTTTTTCATCACTATGGGTACACATATGTCCTTTAAGAGAGCTTTTTCGTGAACATTTGAAATCGCATATACTACATTCAAAGAGCTTTCCCCCAACATGAATAGACATGTGTCTTTTAAGACTACCGTTGTGTGAAAATTTATTTCCACAAATATTACATTAAAATGGTTTTTCCACCATGAGTAAACATGTGTTTTCTAAGATCACCATTTTGTGAAAATTTATAATCACATATATTACACTCAAATGGCCTTTCCCCACCACTATGAATGTACATATCTAAGATCACCCTTTTGTGAACATTTATAACCACAAATATTACATTCAATTTTTTTTTTCTCTACTATGAGTGGATATGTGTATTCTAAGGCCATCCTTATATAAACATTTATAGCCACATATATTACACTCAAATCGTTTTTCACCACTATGGATGGACATGTGTCTTTTAAGAGAGCATTTTTTTGAGCATTTAAAATCGCATATACTACATTCAAATGGTTTTTCCCCACTATGAGTGGACATGTGTTGTCCAAGATTACCCATTTGTGAACATTTATAATCACAAATATTACATTCAAATGGTTTTTCCCCACTATGAGTAAACATGTGTTTTCTAAGATCACCGTTTTGTGAAAATTTATAACCACATATATTACATTGAAATGGCTTTTCCCCACTATGAATGTACATATGATTTCTAAGATTACGTTCTTGTGAACATTTATAACCACAAACATTACATTCAATTGTTTTTTCTCTACTATGAGTTGATATGTGTTTTATAAGGCCACCCTTATATAAACATTTATAGCCACATATATTACACTCAAATGGTTTTTCACCACTATGGATGGACATGTGTCTTCTAAGAGCATTTTTGTGAACATTTAAAATCGCATATACTACATTCAAATGGCTTTTCCCCACCATGAATGGACATGTGTCTTTTAAGACTTCTGTTGTGTGAAAATTTATTACCACAAATACTACATTCAAATGGTTTTTCCCCACTATGAGTGGACATGTGTTGTCCAATACTATCCTTTTGTGAACATTTATAACCACATATATTACATTGAAATGGCTTTTCCCCACTATGAATGTACATATGTTTTCTAAGATTACCCTCTTGTGAACATTTATAATCACAAATATTACATTCAATTTTTTTTTCTCTACTATGAGTGGATATGTGTATTCTAAAGCCATGCTTATATAAACATCTATAGCCACATATATTACACTCAAGTGGTTTTTCACCACTATGGATGGACGTGTGTCTTTTAAGCGAGCATTTTTGTGAACATTTAAAATCGCATATACTACATTCAAATGGTTTTTCCCCACTATGAGTAAACATGTGTTTTCTAAGATCACCATTTTGTGAAAATTTATAGCCACATATATTACATTGAAATGGCTTTTCCCCACTATGAATGTACATATGTTTTCTAAGATTACCCTCTTGTGAACATTTATAACCACAAATATTACATTCACTTGTTTTTTCTCTATGAGTGGATAAGTGTTTTCTAAGGCCACCCTTATATAAACATTTATGGCCACATATATTACACTCAAATGGTTTTTTACCACTGTGGATGGACATGTGTCTTCTAAGAGAGAATTTTTGTGAACATTTAAAATCGCATATACTACATTCAAATGGTTTTTACCCACTATGAGTGGACATGTGTTGTCCAAGACTACCCTTTTGTGAACATTTATAATCACAAATATTACATTCAAATGGTTTTTCCCACTATGAATGGATATGTGTATTTTAAGATTACCCTTTCGTGAAAATCTATTGCCACAAATATTACATTCAAATTTTCTTTCACCACTATGAGTAAACATGTGTTGTGCAAGAGTTCTCTTTTGCAAGGTTTTATAATCACATATACTACATTCATATGATTTTTGAGCACTGTGAGTAGATATATGTTTTGTATAATAACTCTCTTGTGTACATTTATAACTACATTGATTACATTCAAACTGCTTGACACCTCTATGAATGAGTGTTTGTTGCTTGAAACTACTTTCCTGGGAATATTTTTGTTGATATTTGTTAGATTGAGAAAGTTTCCTATCCGTGATCATTTGTCTGTGTGGTTCGGCAATATTGCTAATGTTAAATGGTTTCTGTTGATTCGCCGTGTTAATTTCATCCATAGCATTAGAACTTTCCATTATCGGTGATTATACATTTATATCCCTTTCCGTATTGAATGTAAGTTATCTTTTCGTTGTCCATTACGTTAATAATTGAACCATTATTGACACCTGGTCCAACTAAAGTTACGCCTGGTTTATACAGCAACTAACACCTAATTAGTAAGTAAGTTTACTTTTAAAAGGTAAATTTACATATTATACAAACGATTGCTTTACTAGTTATAGACGATCATCGCGAGAATCTTTTCATTTGTTTAGAATCACTACAATATGAAACTTGACCTTTTTTTTATACTGTGTGTTGATATAAGAAAATGTACTATTCAGTAGTATTAAAACTGAAGGCCTGAAGACAAAGACGCTATTCCTTACCTTAGACGTGTTTTTTTTGCAATTGGTTCTGGTAGTGGTTCACCGCGCTTGACCCATTTTTTTGACAGCGGTTGCTCTTCGGGTCTGTTTAATTCGGAAGCATTCGGAGCCATGATGATGTCAAGTGACGATTTCTCCAGGAACTCAATCGAACGAGTTGGTTCTGAGATCGGTAGCTCTTCATTATTTACCTTTACAAACAGTATTCTTAACCTCTAATAACAATAACTTGTATTTATATTTATTAATCTTTTTATTTTATGTAACTTTTGAATTCCAAATGCATACTTGACAATAAATCTATCATAATGTATTTATTTATCATGAAAAAAGACTCCCATAAAACTTATATAACGTGTCCGGCTCTGTTTTGTAGTGAATGCTTGAAATAATGTCATCTATCTCCTTAACCTCAAAACTCATTCGAGTTGGCGCCAAGGCGTTGCATTTATAAGTTATTGCATTTTTATGACCTTTGTCGTATTTATCCAGTTTCACATAATATAGTGGTAGATATGAAAAGTGTGTTTATTGAAATATAAAAAACAATAATATGTTCTGTGTATATATGAAAATAAAGATATATAACTTTCAGTTCAAGGTGCTTTTATGGCTTTTAGAATAAGAAGTAAAGAAGTAATTAATATAACTATAAAGTTGAGTTAGGAATCGTTAAATGACGAACTCCTTTTTAAAATGTAATTAACGTAACAAAATTGAACAAACAATGTCATTAAGAAAATTGACTGAAACTGATATATCATACAGCTAGGAAAATCCTGGCAATTAAATATGTTGGAAATCACTTTCAAAGTATATATTGCTAATTTCTAAATGGAATAAAACCAAAGTTGATTTTAATATTAGAGATTTTTGTTTTGATCTTTAATCGTAGTCATACATTCATCTGATTATTGTTTCTTCATTCTTAATTTTTACTGTTTATTCATGTTTTTATGTTTTGTTTCTTAATGTAATAAATTTATTGTTTAAAAATCTTTGTTTAATTCATTACTACATTGAGTGCAAGCACTTCAACCGTAAATACAAGAATGAGTCATTTTCGTAATCACACCTGAATAAACAAATACGACCCAGGGTGAGATAAGAGTGCAAATTTCACGTTGCTAAGAATTCAGTGACCTACGCTAGAACCAACAGGTCTTCATCGTTGATTTTACATTTATTGTTAATTAAAAAGGGGTTTGTTCGACCAGTGCTTCATAAAGAACCAAGAAATTTTGAAGAGGCCAGGACGGCAGCCAAGCTGGCTGAAACAATAGAGCTACAGCTGAAGGGGGACACAAACAAAGCATATCCTGTTTATGCAGTAACAACAAAATACTCATTTAAAAGAGGACACTGGAACAATCCGAGGGGAGGGAGGTAAGAAATTTGTTGATTTTAGTAAAAATATGTGCTTTTCATGCGAAAAGCTGGGGCACATAGCAAAGTTTTGCCTTAAAAGATGAAAAGAAGTCTTCATCAGCAGAACCCGAAACAGCAACCTGCAATCGATTCAAGAAAAAGGGGCATCGCGTTAGCCAGTGTACAGAGAAAAAGAGTAATTTAAACTTCAGACATCTCTCGACCGCTGCCCAGGTTGTAGAGATCAAGCAGAATTAGATGTAAATTGAGTCAAAATTAATAAATTGACTGGCGTGATGATTTAGCGTAATTCCCTTTACCTTCACTATTATATGCACACGATCTGTAGACGGGGAATACACTTTGTACGCGTAATTATTCGGTCCGCTTGACACAAATTCTATAATACAAGCCTGGCCATACCCTTCGAGGTCGTCCGTGAAATCGCCCAGAAAGTTTCCGGTTGGTAGCTCGAACTCACCCGGCTTCGTCACGTATATTACAGAATCTGAAAGAATGAGAAGAAGAAGAATATAAATTCTCTAATATAATAATACGATTGGTTGACGGGCGTTGGGTACAACCTACCTGTGTCATAGTATAAAATCCTTTTGCCCAACTCTTCCCAGGTACGAGCTGGCGAGCCTGGGCAGTGACAAATGACAACGTTAACTGACGACAAACTATCCGTTGCTTCCTCTTTATGTTGCCAGTTGACTGCTATCACCTGGTCATTTATCTCAACGCAGGGATTGGATAGGAGCTCGAAAAACTCTTTCGGCTCACTGATAATAGCCGTTTTCGACTGGTTCTCGCGTTGTCCGAGTTTTCCTATAATCATAATATCATTATAACAATAATAATAAGTTAGTAGTAGTAGTAAATAAAACTATAAGTAAAGCTACTATACCCCAGAACGAATTTAGCATCAGCTTGGCCAGCGATCTCAACTCTGGGTTCTTTATAATTTTGACCTCGTCCAAGGAGACTCCCTACCATCTACCCTACTCATCTACATACCGGGTCTTTTCTCCGTCCCTCGCGATACGTTTTAATTTAGCAGCGCCTGTAAGACCGCCGTAAAATGCTTCTCTCAAATTTAGTGGTGTATTTATAAGCATAGGGTGTGTTTCTAACTGCTGCTTTAGTTCGGGCGTTAACTGTTTCCGGAAGGTGCATTCCCACTGCTCTATGACCTCGTAACCCAGCGATTTGAATTTCTCTGTAGACGACTGAGTTTTTTCATAACGCATGTCCGTAGTATCGGAAGGATCTTCGTGGAGAGGTTCGTTGCGGCGAGTGGTATAGCAGGTGAAGCACCCGTGGAATTGAAAAATTTGTTTTTCTAACAGACCATCTACCTTTACTCCGCCTACAATAGTTACCACTCTCTTGTGGTTGCAACTATATTACCTTGTTTAACCTTTAGTTATAGCTTCAAACTGTAGTTTATGCAACACACACTTGCTTCGAAGACTAGGTTCTTGCACTCAAAGTAATAAGAAATTAAAGCAGAAAGATTTTTAAACAATAAATTTATTACATTAAGAAACAAAACATAAAAACATGAATAAACAGTAAAATTAAGAATGAATGAAACAATAAACAGATGAATGAATGAATAGAACTAAAACAATGAAACTTACTTATGGTAACATCAAACATTTTGTGTTGTTCAAGCATCAATTCTGTCACTACTCTACTGAAGATCAGAAAACAAAAAAAGCTTCTAATACTAAAATGAAATATCTTTTTATATCAGTGTGAAAGTTACATTCTAATTTGAAATTAACAACACACAATCAATGAAGGTTTCCAATATATTGAATGCGGGAAGTAGCCTTTGGGCGCCGGTATACCAAACGCTTTAGGAAGCTCGGCCAGAGCCATGGGGAAAAAGCTGAGGGAGTCTATAAATTTGAGATTGTCCAGTTGTAGCAGCAGAATTTTAGAACCACGCATAATCAAGTCGAGTTTTATGGTGGCGGCTTTTGTTATCACGTGATTTAATATAACTTATATGTCGAAGGCTTGACCGTTATGCGCGATTGCTACGACTTTTTTAAATTGGTTACGCACCTCCAGCAAGTGTGTTAGAAACCCTTCGACGCATAATTCTCCTTTTAATATTTGTTCTCGCTCGCCCCATCTCGTACATATGGTCACACTTACTAGAGTATCGTAACATTTGGGGCATACTTGTTGGAAAACACATAAATTAGCTTCGTGTAGCTTTACCCCGGATGCAATATCCTTTTTCTGCCGGGTCTCTAGATCGAAGAACACAAACAGTACGTCTTCTTATTTTTATTTTGTACCCATTTTTGCGGCCGATTTTATGGAGCAGAAGTGATTATCCGGCATGTGAGATTGGCACGTCTTACAGTGGATCGCCCCGCATACGTGAGCACTTTCTCTGGTCTTTGTGTTAACGGTCCTGAAACATCCCACGCATTTTTGCACTTCCTGGCACATTTCACCCGTATGGTTATCAAAACATTGCTGGTTTCTAAAGTCCCTTTTACAGTGTCGACATCTGATTAGTTGTGCTTTTCTTTCACACGGCGGGGAGCAACCGCAACCTGCACAGGGCTTCTCGCATAGGTGATTTCCTTTATTGTTATAAGGAATGCGACAGTATTTGCAAAAGTAGCTGCAGGCAAAAACCGAGGCCAAAGTTGTTATTACTGTTATATGTTGTAATGCCTCTCGTGATACAGCAGATTGATCTTCTTTTCTGCGTCAACTCCTTTGAATATAACATTGCGTTCTTTTGTATCATATCTGTACATGGTGATTTTGTAACTGTCAAGATGTTGCTGAAAGAGCTTTAATTCACTGACTCCTGCTCCCTCCGGTGGAATGAATGCCACGACGCCTTCTCGTATCAATTCCTCGGCCTTTATTTTTTGGATACCTTGATCTTTTTCTAATGCGTTGTAATTGGAAACTTAATCTATGTGAGCCTTCGATACAACCAGAGCTCGGGGTAGACACAGGTTATCACTGTTATTGATGGTGATAATCCCTCTACGCATACGACATTCTTCGGCAAAGGTGTGGTAAGTGCTATAGCAATTACGCTCGACAGATGACCGAGTTCACTGCTGAGGCACTAGGCTGGTGAGCTAGCAGAGGATGGATAGTAACCTCGCTCTCACAAGTGGTTACTGGTAGCATTGCATTAGCAATCGCGCCTTAATTGAGCGTATCTCAAATTGTGTCAACACGGGAAGGAAGGAACACCCGGACGTTCGGACAAATTAACTTATCAAACACCAACAGATTTCAAACACGGCTTACTTTAATATATTTTAGGTGGTAATGTTAATGCCCTGCTAGTGGTGTTACAATTGTAGCAACGAGCTTAAAGGTGTCGGAGCTGAGCGCTTCAGGGCCGGATTGAAGAATGCTTTCAAGTATGCCCCTCACATCGTTAAACGTGATCTCGTCGGCTCTTTTGAGACTCATATAACCTGGTCATTTCTGTTTGAAGCTGACAAATTCAAACGAGGCACATATTTTGTCCGAAGCCTGAGCTTTTGAGAGCAGATGCGAAATGATCTGGTTAATTGCATTTTTAAAGAATACTAGATGGTCTTCGCCAGACGGTGTGTCGTTAACGCTAAACACCATTCTACGCTTCCTTGTACCAAATTTCTTGATGGTAGACACATTTCCGTCAAGAATTTTGTAGAGAGACATTTTGTACAGCAGCAGTAGCGAAATGTACAACAACAATAACACACTTGACGCGTTAAACAGACACCTAATGATAAAATCGAAAATTATTACGTTAAACAACAATATGTAAAACACTTACGTATGCATTCATGTTACAGTATGCATCATTAACGATTTAGCAAATTAAAACAATTGATATTAAATATTCGTATTAAATTCTAAACATAAGCGCCAGCAATAACATAAATTGTTAATAAAATAGTTTAGCAAAAATTAATTATAACATATAGCGAATACCCTTTGACGTACCCTTACACACACAAAACTAATAACTACCGGTTTTTGTCACTAAATAATAATTGTTGATACTAGAAGGTGTATTAGAAATAGTTGGTCGATCGATCGTTCTCAAACAACTGAAGTCGAAATAGTTAATTTCTGCTTTTATAAGTTCCTGGGTGGATTGTCTATATATTATGCCCTCTGTCGACAAATCCACCCCCTCCATCTATGTACTATATGAGTAATCATCAAAATCCTGCATTCATTCAAAAAATCAATATCCATACTTGTTGTTGCTGTTATACTGTTTGTAGTGAAATCAACCCTTCGTTACGCTTCATTTTACACCCTTTTATTTTGTTTTCAAAAAATTAATATCACACTAACGTGATATATGCACTTTGTACATTTAAAATATATCTCTTATCATCGTTAGTACTAATCAGCTTTCCATATGTTAACCCTTTCAGCTGGCATTTCGGTCATTCATTTCAAGAGATTTTACGCAGTTTTATCTGCATAATTGAGCCTAATTGAGATACCTATAAAGTCGCTAATTAATCTAAAAGTTAACCAAACAGCGCTAATACAAATCCCCTGTTAGGATTAATAACTTTCCGAATACATACATACATACCAGCATATTGCTATGGTACATGTATTGTTGTTATTGCAAAAAATCAGATCACAAGAAAGAACTGACTTTGGAAGATTATAGAAACGTTGTATTACACACCCACATACGCACACCCACACACATGCGCGCACACACACACACACACCTTTTAGAGTGGTCGGGTTCGAATTTTACACTAAATTTCTTATTGTGTATGTCCATTCTATAAAAGAATATTTCGTGCTTCGAATATACGGTTATTATAATAATTGCAAACATGCATCAAGTAAGTAACTACTATAATATAGATGATAAAATATATTTTCATTTTAGCTCGATTTCGGTCTAACTGCGTTAATAAGTTAACATAGATTGTTGCAGCAGCAGCACTGATCTTATCTTTCAATGAGTGACACCCCACCTCTGTTAACAAGATTGTTTTAGCGCCTTAAAATAATAATTTTTATTTTGTATATTTCTCTTTAAATGGAACGTGAAAATGTTCTGGAAATGTATTGGAGTGTATCTTGACACAAAGCTTGACACGCTGAATCGATTCATGGTTGGGGTGCCGATGATGATGACCATGTTATTCGATAGAGGGTTGATCCCTTTTGGTATGTCGTTATAAATCTCTAATTGTTATTAATTCTTTTTAAATATTTTTCCAATTGTTGCTAATTCTTTTTTAACCCGTACAGGCGTACACGGTATATCTGAAACACTTCGTCGTAGTCATCTCTTTCTGTCGTTATACATTTCTACTACTACTACTACTACTGCTACTTATTACTCATTCTAACACGCTATATATGAGGGTTATGAATGAACGAAAAAATCAATATTTCGGACCCCTCAGTGCTTCCTATTGGCTGACCTACAATTTCACTTTTAATAACATAATTTATTTACAAAAAGATGGTTTACCTATGGGTAATTCTCTAAGTCCTCTATTAGCTAACATATTTATGGACAAGTTCGAAGATCAAATATTTGAATTAAACCTCTCTAAACACATTATCTTCTGGTTTCGTTATGTTGATGACATTTTAGCTTGTTTTGACAGTTCTTTTGAGGTTATCAATGAATTTTTAATTCTTATTAATAGTATCCACCCTAACATAAATTTTACACTAGAAACAGAACAAAACAGGGCTATAAACTTTCTAGACTTAAATATCAAGATTAACGCACACAATCTATTTGAGTTTTCCATATACAGAAAACCAACACAAACAGACATAACAACACCAAATGAATCTTGTCGCCATAAAACACATAAAATAGCAGCCTACAGATCATTAGTACACAGAGCTTTAACTATTCCACTAACAAAATCAGATTTTAGCAAAGAGATATCAACCATTAAACATCTAGCACATGCAAATCATTACAATCCGAACATGATTGACACTTTAATTAAACAAAAAGATTATAAGTTAGCTAGCAAAAGAATATATCCCATTGACAATCAAACAGAAGACACAAATTACATATCTATACCATATTTTGGCAAAATATCAGAAAAAATTGCACATATACTAAGAAAAACCAACAATTATAAAATAACATTTAAAACCAACACTAACACAGTTTCATTTTTATTTAATGCTAAAGACAGAACACATGATATGAAATCGGGCATTTACCGTTTAAATTGTTCTTTTTGTAGTTCGGTATATATTGGACAAACACTTCGAAATCTTGACATAAGATATAAAGAACACGTACGTCATTACAAAAATAAACATCCTGAAAAATCTAATTACGCCAAACACATTTTAGAACAAAATCACACAATGATTCCTCAAAATAATATCAAATTCCTACATTTTTGTAATAACAAACGCAAATTAGACATTTTAGAAGCCTTTAGAACTCAGGGTACCTTTAATGAATGAACAACTTGAGCTCAGTAATTCTCCGTTACTGGAAGTATTAGATATTTAATTCTGATTATTGTTATTATTTTATCTAGTTACCTATTTTTGTATCTACCTTAGCGACGTGTTTGTTTATAATTATATTATCTTTGATAATGACAGCATAGCTGTCGAAACAATATTGTCAGGTTATATTTTAATAAAACTGTGAAACTTTTACTAATCTTTATTTACTTCATGATTATGGAGTTCCACAAAAGCTGGAAACAATAAACAAGCTTATTTTAATTGACCAATAAGAGAGCTATAGGGGTGATTTAATTGACCAATCAGAGAGTAATAGGAGTGATTTAATTGACCAATGAGAGCACAGTGGGGGGGATTTCGTTGACCAATGAGAGCGAAGGGGAGGAGCTACGTCAACCAATCAGAGCGAAGAAGTGGGACTTCGTCGCCCAATGAGAGCGAAGGGGTGGGGCTACATCAACCAATCAGAACACAGGGGGCAGGGCCTAGGTTAGTAGGAGTGAGGATAGACTGAGGTGCCCCAATACCTACTCTTGTATAATATTGAATATATATATATTGAATATAATATATAATATTCAAGTTAAATTGAGGTATAAAGTTATAGTATATGTACTGATATATAAAAGTATATTAATTGTACATTATAATGTGAATATGTACATACTACATATATTAGATGAAAACCCATACTCTGTATTTCCTTTTGGGTCTGGCTGTTATAACATTTCTTATTTGTTACACTGTATTTTTTGGACATTTATAGTCACATATAAAACACTAAACTGGTTATTCATATGGTTTTTGAGCACTGTGAATATACATACGTTTTGTAAGGTAACTCATTTGAGTACATTTATAACTACATTTATTACATTCAAATGATTTTCCCCCCACTATGAATGTACATGTGTTTGCTAAAATCACAGTTTCGTAAACATTTAAAATTGCATATATTACATTCAAATGGTTTTTCACCACTATGAATAGAAGTGTGTCTTTTAAGAGAGCTCTTTAGTGAACATTTAAAATCACATATACTACATTTAAATGGTTTTTCCCCACTATGAATGTACATGTGGTTGCTAAGATCACCCTTTTGTGAACATCTAAAATTACATATATTACATTCAAATGGTTTTTCACCACTATGAATAGAAGTGTGTCTTTTAAGAGAGCTCTTTCGTGAACATTTAAAATCACACATACTGCATTCAAATGGTTTTTCCCCACTATGAATGTACATGTGTTTGCTAAGATCACCCTTTTGTGAACATCTAAAATTGCATATACTACATTCAAATGGTTTTTCCCCAGTATGAATAAACATGTGTTGTGCAAGATTACACTTTCGCAAACTTTTATAACTACATATATTACATTCAAATGGTTTTTCGCCACTATGAATGAACATGTGTCTTCCAAGGCGCCCCTGTTGTGAACATTTATAACCACATGTATTACATTCAAATGGCTTTTCTCCACTATGCATGTACAAGTGTCTTCTAAGATCACCCTTTTGTGAACATTTATAGTTACAAATATTACATTCAAATTTTTTTTCACCACTATGAATAAACATGTGTTGGGCAAGATGGCACTTTCGGAAACTTTTATAATGACATATATTGCATTCATATGTTTTTTGAACACTGTGAGTAGACATATGTTTTGTAAGATTACTCTTTTGTGTACATTTATAACTACATGTATTACACTCAAATTGCTCGACACCTGTATGAATGAGTATTTGTTGCTTGAAATTATTTTCTTGGGAACATTTTTGTTGATATTGGTTCGATTCAGAAAGTTTGCCCTTCATGATTATTTGTCTGTGTGCTTCGGAAACATTGCTGATGTCAGCTGGTTTCTCTTCATTCTCAGTGTTCATTTCATGCATGGTGTTAGAACCTTTCATTATCTGTGATTCTGCATGTATATCCATTTCAGTTTTGAATGAAAGTTATCTTTTCGTTGTCCATTATGTTAATATTCGAAACATTGTTGACACCTGCTCAAGAAGTTTACTTGAAAGGTAAATTTACATACCTACTATAAATACGATTAGCACTTACCACATTATGCAACTTGATTTCTTTATAGTGTAGAAATTTAATAATACGTGTGTTGATATAAGAAACCTGAAGGCAAAGACGATATTCGTTATAGCGTTTTCGATTTATTTGCACTGATGCTACACTTCAATTCATTCAGTACAATTTAGCGACAGCTGATGCACGGAATATGCACTCGTGCAAGTTCTTTTTGTACGTGGTCAAAGAGCTCGTGCTGTGGTAAATGCATCCAGGGGTGTCCCCCCCTGTGCGAAAGTGTGCATGGCATACGGGCAGTCGAATGAATCTAAAATTAATATACTATATGGCGACGGGCAGCAATAACAAATTCCAAATAAAAATTATCGGAAAAATAATAAATGACGTTATTAAATTGGTTGGGGTTAGAAATGCTAAATTGTATTATACGATTTTATTTTTCTAATAAACGTATTTTTGCTACAATATTTGTTACAAATTAACAAAAAATTTAAGACAAAAATTGGGGGCAGCAGTAATAATTTTTGCACAAGGGCAGCCAAGTGTCTGGGGCACGGCCTACTAGATTAATATAAGCTTCGCTTCTAGTAGGCCGTGGTCTGGGGACCCCTGAGTGCGCCGCTAGTGTTAATAATAGGAAGCTTCAGAAACTATAAACACCTAAAGATGGCGCTACGGTCCGCAAAATGGAATTAATTTCTTTAAGGAGGTTACAGCGGATCTTTGCGGGGTGAAGGGCAAGGGGATATCTCCTATGCTTTTACATAAGCTCTAACAAGAAATACCAATCGATAAAAAAATAAATTAACATTCTTAAAACTGAACAAAATCATTTTATTATGAATGCCTATAATGCATTTATGAATTATTTGTATATATTAAAATAATTTAAGTCGATTGGAGTGCATTTGTTTAATTGTTGAAAGTGTAAATATAAATGTAAATAGGTTAAGAATCGTGGCAACACCACAAAGAAATCAATCGATTTCGTTGGTAGCAGTGTTAGGTTTCAGCTTTCGATTGAGTTGACATCCTAACCTCCAAATGTCAAACCCAAAATATAAGTGGAAATATGTTGAATGTTTTGTAATTTTGTATGCATGATTACAGATGGGAATATTCTATTTTTTAACTTTTGTATAGTCTAAAGATTACAATCTGCTAAGCAGATACAAGAAATATATAAAAAGTTGTTCAAGTTTAATACATATATTTTTAAAATTAGTGTGTTTGTATTACTGATTTCGTGGATATTCTGATTGTGATGATAAATTGTATTTATCATCACATTGCAAAAGGTAATTTTACATTTTGCAATATTTCCGTCGAATTAACATTTGTATTCTGATATTATTAACGCAGAGACTGAATTGTTCAACATAATTTGATTAATAAAATATATGATTATTAGTTAATACAATAAAATGTAGATTATTATAACAGTCATTATATGTCATCTTTCTGTTCTGTTATTTGAATTGCCGCGCGCTATGAGGTGTTGTCACATCTCTGCTGTCTTTCCACATATGTCGTGAAAAATTCTTGTTTTGTTTACTTTAAATTATTATTGTGCATTAACTAGACACAAGATTTCAAAAATATTGGGCATCATTGTTCTTCGAATATGAGAGTATGTCATTTTATTTTTTTATCAGATTCCCTACATTTCTTCATCATAATTTTTCGTTAAAACGGCTAAAGGTTAGATGGTCTCCATAAGAGCCCATGTTAAATTCTGGATTTTATTTTCCATTTTTCTCGGTAATGGTACACAAGAAGATTATAAAAAAAAGTTACCGAATAGAATAAGTGTCAAAGAACTCGAGGTTTAAATTTCACGTCATTCTCTACATTTTTACATTTCGCTGTATCCTCCTTAAAACTAAAATTTGAAAATGTAATAGAAACATGATTTGATCGCATCGCAGTTCTCTGCTCACAGTGTTGCCAGATATGTATGAACTTTCAAAATATTTTAAGTTTAACTGAAATTTTTAATTTTTAAATGCCAAGGAATAATTTAAGGTAGTTGAAATCAAAAAGAGAATATAAAATTCCTAAATATCTTTAAAAATATCAGTTGTTTTTGCTGGTTTTAAGAAAAAGAAAAGTATTACTATATTAAAATATTGAAAATATATATTCGTTTTAAGAAAATAATCAGGACTAATTAAGAGTGAAATAGTTTATTCAAAAATTAACCGTCACATGCTCTTAAGTAAAGAAAAACAACATTTCCTTCGGGAATTTATTAAATAATAGTTAAAAGATTAGGAAAGTTAAATTACTTTTAAATGTTCCGCGAATATTACCACCCAACGCTTCCTGGTGCAGAAAGCGTTCAACTAAAAATGACTGATTTTCGTGCTGCCATATTTAAATTTCCGCGCCGTGTACATCTATTTTATTTCAATCAATACTAAATAAGTAAGGCCCGGTTTCACCAACGCTAAATAAATCAATGAATAGTTATTCTATGAATAAAATCTAATCTCAGGTTAACTAAATTACTGTTTTACCAACACATTTGTAGACGTAGTTAGTTATTCAATGAATAAGACGAAGTTCATTCTGAATGCGCCGTTACTGCTTACAAAATCTATGGTCTCTAGACTGATTTCTAGGGAATTTAAGTTGGACACCAATACAATTTAACCTGATTTTCGTTTGTTTATGTTATATTTGTTTATGCGGTTTATGTTCTATTTGTTTATGCGGTTTTTGTTTTAGGCTTGCTATTAAAAGATTGTTTGAATCAAGTAGCCATGCAGCAATTGTCTTAGCGTTAAAATTATGACGGTTCTTTACAAAGTTTCTTTATTAAAACTGAACTCTTGATTGTTATTTGATTTTTGTTTCTAAACTTTAAAATCAATGAGAGCGAGTATATTGTATACTCTTTCCAAATTCATCATAAAAAAGAGTTTCCATTTAGAAAATCTTTGCTATCGCCATAATTCATAAATAAAACACAATTTAAAAATAACAATTCAACTAAAATATATCCCATTTAACATTAAAATTGAAGTATTCCAGGTTTTCTTTTAACATTTAATAAAAGATTTATGTCGATAGTTTCAGACTTTATTAGAATCGCATTGTATTGTATATATATGTACAATATTTAAATTATTCTAACGCTCGCAATTTGTAGTAACTGTCTGTGAATTTAATATAAATACGGGGACAAACGTACTGTTTATTGATTTCACTTTTAGGTTATGAATCTCTAAATAGTAATTTAACTGGAGATATTTCGTCAGTTAACTTATTTGTAGATTTAACCATTGAATAGTGCTATTCAGTGTTGGTGAAACGCAAAACATGGATTTTATTCAGAGATTAAAGTTATTCTATGAATAAGTAGCTATTTGTTGTTGGTGAAACCGGGCCTAAGTAATAGTATATTACATGTTGAGTTGGTAAAAGATATCTTTACAAGCCAAGGGCCAAGCGATAATTGTTTGACCGAGACGGTACGTCGAGGTCAAACAATATCGCGAGGCGTGGAAACTTTACCAACGAAACATGTATACTATTTTATTCACAATAATTAGACTTCAGATAATCAAAATAAAAAGTAATTTTAAATTTTAAAATAAATTTTTTATGAACTGTCATAATTTCATTCAGAGCCATCTATCGACCACAAGAAATTTTAAGTAAGGTTTCATTCTTCGCCGCTAGTTGGCAATGTATGCGCTCAGTATTTTAAAATTAGAAATTAATTAATTCCATTGTAATTATTAAATATAAAATACGGAAAAATAAAAATAAAACTAATATTAAATAAAAAATATGTTTTTAGCGTTAAATATATTTATAAAAACTTAAATTTAAATCGGATAAAACGTTTTAAATTATTCAGAAAAAAAAGTTGGCCATAACTTTACATGTCAGTTTTACAGACATGTAATAGTGTATTACATTACAAGTCATGAAAGTGAAACTTTGCAGAAGAGGAGGCTTATTGAAGAGTACGAGGATGCGTAGCATCCGAGTATCTCTTTAAAGCCTCCGAGTCAAGCAGAGACACTTTCATGACCAGTGATGTATTATATTTTTTCTGAAATCGTGTTTCAAAACTAAAAATAGATTTAAACTGAAAAAATATATCAACATCAGAGTCGTATGAGAAGTTAATATCCATGACAATGAATCAACAACAAATCAAAAATATTTTGTTGTATTTGATTGTTAGTGTTTTTAATTATATTAAATAAACGTTTCATAAGATAAGTGACGATTTCTAATTCAATTGCAGTCTAAAAATGACAGATGAGTCTTGTAAAGTGACAGGAGTCTTGTAAAAATCATGAAAGTGACTAGTCTTTAAAGTGACACTTTCATGACCAACCTGAGTTCTGTCATGACAAGCTTTCTTGACGATTTCAGAAAAAGGAAAGTTAACCACTTTGGTGGTGCTATAGCAATAGCTTACTTTCCAAGGTTTTTACAACATATGAAATGTACATATTGCAATATGATTGTGAATAAAAGCATTTATCCATTGCCATATAATAGATTTTGCTATTAAACAGTGTTATAATGACTGTATTATGGTTATTTTTTAGAAAACGTTGATTCTACAAGATTGGCGATGTTCGACTACGATTATAAAATTTATTTTAGATATCTACTCCTTACAAACTATGATCCACACTACCTTAACAGTTTAGCAATCGACATCAAACGTTATCTTCCTAAAAACCGATTTTAAAAGAAAACTGAATGAAAAACGTGAGCTATATTTTGACGCTAATATTTTGCGCCAATAACGCCACCTTAACATATATGTGTCAAATATTTATTGTACAATAAAAACCGCTTAGAGCACGTGTTGTTTCATCGAGTTGAGATTAAGTTATTTTGTTTATTAACGAGTGCGCATTCAATTCATAGTTCGTTTTTTATATGCTCGTGTTCGTGCTAATTTGCACTATTTCAGAACTTGCTAGGTGTCAGGGCCATATTAGTGTGTATAAATCGAAAACGGTATAAGTGAAATAATATTAATTGAGTTCGGGCAAAACTGAAAAGCACCATGAAAACCGTACGTTCTGTTTATTAAAATGGAATAAAACTTAGGTTAAGTACCTCAACATCTGTTGTTTACTAACAGTAATAACTTGTTTTGCTTGTATCTCACTCTTACTTGTTGTGTCAAAATGGCCGCGCACACACATTCCCATGTAAATTTGAATGCTCAGTGAACCATTCTAAATCTATTATCCATGAAATTAATGCATTTTTTTAATTTAAGACACAAGGTCCGTAGATGCAAAGCAAGCTTTGAAATATAGGTAATCCCAATGTCGCCATTTTCGCGCTCAGTAAGAGTTGCATACGGTTGCTATCGAAACCGGCACGATCGTCATATGAGGCGCATGACGTTCTAAAACGTTGAATTAACGCTTAGTACCCAACTAAAAACAAGCCGAGTTGTCGATTATTCCTGTTTTCATGTTAATTAACATGTTCCGCCATTTTCGCGCTACTGCTAAGTGGAAGTATATGAGATTACGTATATTTCAAAGCTTGCTTTGCATCTACGGACCTTGTTTAAAACAATCATGAAAGTGACATCTGTTAACGCAATAATTAAGTAAAATGTCGTTACAGTGTGAAACCGGTTTCTGTCAACAGCAGCCCCAAATTATATACGCAAAGCCCTCATTTTTGTAGTACATTAAGGGTCATTCTTTGAAAACTTGTAAAAGGCAAAATAATTCTTATAAAAAACGTATTTATATTTATTATCATGTCTTTTAGTGGTAAACTCATTTCGTTGCACACTGGTAACAAAACTGCTTAAACTATTTGTTTGTAGCTGAAGACAATTGTAATGAAGCTATTATGGACAACAAAAACTGCAAAGACGAAATTACACCAAAGTTGGAATGCAGAACATATACCCACAGCTGCATGCATGCAAGTGAACAAACATTTAAATGTAATATATGTGAATATGAATGCTCACAGGAAGGATCTCTGAAACAACATCGCCTCACACAAAGTGGTGAGAAACCATTTACATGTAACATTTGTAATTATAAATGCTCGGTAAGAACAAATTTAAAACAGCACTTGCTCACACATAGTGGTGAGAAGCCATTTATATGTACCATTTGTAATTATAAATTCTCACAAAAAATAACTTTACGGAAACACATGCTCACTCATAGTGGTCAGAAACCATTTGTATGTAATATTTGTTACTATAAATGCTCGCTAAAAGAAAATCTGAAACAGCACATGCTCACTCATACTGGCGAGAAACCATTTGGCTGTAATATTTGTAATTATAAATGCTCTCAAAACGTAAGTTTAAAAAAGCACATGCTCACTCATAGTGGGCAGAAACCATTTGGATGTAAAATTTGTAATTATAAATTTTCAATAAAATCAAATCTACAAAAGCACCTCCTTACTCATACTGGTGTTAAACCATTTGTGTGTAAAATTTGTGATTATAAATGCACACAAAAAACAAATTTGACACGCCACATGCTCGCTCATAATATTGAGAAACCATTTGTATGTAATATTTGTAATTATAAATCCTCACGACAACAAACTTTGCAAAAGCACATGCTTACTCATAGAGATAAAAAACCATTTGTGTGTAATATTTGTTATTACAAATGCTCGGTAAAATCAAATCTGCAAAAGCACCTCCTTACTCATACTGGTGATAAGCCATTCGGATGTAATATTTGTAATTATAAATGCACTCAAAAATCAAATTTGAAACACCACATGCTCACTCACACTGGTGAGAAACCATTTGGATGTAACATTTGCAATTTTAAGTGCTCGCTGAAAGTAAGTTTGCAAAAACACATGCTTACTCATAGTGGTGAAAAACCATTTGAATGTAATTTTTGTAATTACAAATGCTCAATAAAATCCAATCTGCAAAAGCACCTCCTTACCCATACTGGTGATAAACCATTTGGATGTACTATTTGTAATTACAAATGCTCACGAAAAACAAGTTTGAAACACCACATGCTCACTCATACTGATGAGAAACCGTTTGGATGTAATATTTGCAATTTTAAATGCTTACTAAAAATAAGCCTGCAAAGCCACATGCTCACTCACAGTGATGAGAAACCAATTGCATGTAATATTTAAGAAGCTAGCGTTCAAATGCAGTATTTGATATAAATAAGTTTTAAGGTAAAATCAGAATGTTTGCTCTGGCATTATAAATTTTAATATATATATCTAAGTATTAATGTATAGTTTAATTTTGGTAAGTATTAGAGTTAAATGCTGTGTTTATAAATGCTTGCAAAAAGCACATTTACAAAATCATATGCTCATTCACAGTGGTGAGAAACCATTTGAATGTGATATTTATTATAGATGCTGGCTAAAGGAGATTTGAAACAGTACATATATGCTTACCCATATAGTGAGAAACTATTTGGATGTAATATTTATACTCATAAATGCACACCAAAAGGAAATTTGTAAAAGTACGTACTCACACATAGTGATACGAAGATTTGAGTGTAATTGATGTAATAATGATTATTGTTATACTTTGGCTGCCATATGTATCCCTCGATATACACACTAGGTTGGTTTAAATCGCCACTGGTATATTAGGTTAACACAATTTTTGTACGTTTCTTGTGGGATATTATTTGGCATGATGTGAAGCAATTCTAACCCCTACTTTGAATGGAATGTTATTTTTTTATCCGTAATTGATTTAAATTGGATTATTTTATTCCTGAAATGAAAGTGAATTATAAATTATAAATCAAAATTGTTATAATTTGGAGAAATTTATACAAGAAATTGAGATTTAATTCAACTTTTTTGATTAACCCAAACACTCTTTTACAAGTTCATTCTATGTCGCTAGAATTTTAAACGCAACTTTAAAAAATCAATGAGTCCTTTTTTTAATGGCCAAAATGCTTAAATTAAGAATAATTTTTTTCTTAACAGAATATCTTAATTTTCGCCCATCATTAAAAAATGGTGTTAGACTAAAACAAAGAGGAAAAGATTTTCTACAAATTACGTCAAATATGTTTTTTCATAAAAGTAATAATAAACCCATAACACCGTGACAATAGTAATGTTTTTATTATATCTTTTTTTCAAAATAACTCCATTCTAATGCATCCTATTGAACCAACAGTGATATACTACAATAAAGAGCAAACAAAATTGTGATAGTCGAAAAACTTTTTAGAATAGTTTTAAAATTATTTCACATTTACATTCTAATTGTGTCAATCATATACTCAAAGCAGTATGATATTATGATAGTCTGCATTTATGAATTGTATGAGGGCAGGATGAGAAGTGTGCGAATCAGTACCAATAGATGGCTCTCGTTCAGTCGCATAAATGGGCTTTTGTTCTATCATATGTCAACAGACAAGCGACCAAATTTCGTTTCATTCGAGCTGTTGGTTTGCTCTTGGTAGCCTAAGAATCAGATAGTGCATTGTGTTCTAAGAAAATGGAGAATAGCAAATATCAGGCAGTTATCAAACACCTTCCGAAAAAACTTGTTGGCAAAGGAAATCTATGACGATATGGTTAATACATTAGGGGGAAGTGTTTATCGTTGGGTCAACGAGTTTAAGCAAGGAGAACAAGCATTGAAGATGAACCTTTGTAGTGACCGTCTGAAAATTGTCACCATGTCAGAAATTGCTGATGAAAGTGACGGAAGATTCAAGTTAACAGAGATTGTGAAAATATTGAAGGACACGTACATTTCATTTTAACTAACGAAATGAATATGCACACGGTACGATAGATGTTTGTTCATAATCATTAGCCACTCGATCTTTGCATTAAGATTTGTATTTTTATAATTTTTTAACTACTTTAATAAGGTGTGTAGACAAAATAGTCTATGACATACGTGTTAGAAGGGAGTTTATATTATTCAAAGAGATGACCCAGACTTCTCACATAATAAACATTCACTTTTAACACTTAGTATATCATAACTTATCAACTTTTCTTTTTTACTTTTAAAAGGATTTTCCTTTTTTATAATAAAATATCATTTATTAAATTATGTAGTGCCAAGACCACCTTACAAGTACAATTTTCTTAGGGTCTAAATTGTATAATTATATTTCACTTGAAATAAAGAAAATTAATTCAGTTAAATTGCTTAAAAAAATGAAACATTGGCTTGTTACCTTTCCAAGACTTCGCTTTCACCAATATATCGATGTTAACAGTACTTACTACATCAAAATTATTATTAGTACTTTTCAAAAAAAAATAAATTTGAACGATAAACAAAAACTGCACTTTTATTGTTATATTCTATGTATTTATTAAATATTGTATGTATTTATTAACAGCCTTGGTAGTGTAATGTCTGGCATGCCGGACTTTCACACAAGCGTCTAGCCCCCGAGTTATCACTAATCTAATCCTGAACTTAGCGCATGCGTAGCCAAGTAGCTTTGTTTTGCGTACACCGTTCAAGTGGCAAGAGTTGAATTTAAGAAAACATGTAAAGCGTTTTCACACGGACCGGGTTAATGAACTGCCACCTAAAAAGGTAGCAGGTAGAAGAAAAACAGTTAATGTGAATTATAAATATGAATGTGAATTTGAATGAAGTTTTAATGATAATTAAATATAATTGTTTTGTTTGATATTTATATTTTCTTAAAACTTAAAGCGAATAGGTGAAAACATTTCTCACAACATTAGAAATTGTTTAATATAAGCTCAACAATGTTAATTTTGTTTAAAACGAATGTTAAAACAGTTTAAACCTTTAAACGAAAGATGCAGATTGTTGAACTAACTAACCGAAATTAATATTTTATTTTGCACACATTGCACATATTTAAAGTTTAGAATATGCTGGTTTATTCTTTGATTTAACAATTTCCTTCTCTCAGTGTAATATAAAACTATTTAAAAGTTAATTGACTATAAAATAATCAATCAGCTGTTCTTTCCAGTTCTACTTAGGATTAAAAGAATTTTAACTTTTTTGGTCACTCATTGGTGTAGGAAACACTTAATCAGTAATCACAAATAACTATTAAATTAACTATAACTGCAATTAATTACCCGTGTAATACAACTTCCAAACTTAGTAAAGGTCAAATATGTTGTGGTGCATCTTTTTGCACACGTCATGTTAACTAACAAAGAGATCCCAAAACTAAATTAACTGCAATCCATTTAAATAAATATTTTATATTCTGCACGGAACGCAAGCTTGCAGTAAATAAAGATAGAATATCAGCAATTGTACCTAAGTAAATATATTTTGTATTTGGAAATAAACCTTTTACACTGTGCACATATCCTATCGAATTGATGTCAAGACGCTGCACAAAACGCATGCGTTAAGTTCAGGATTAGATTAGTGATAACTCGGGGGCTAGACGCTTGTGACTTTCACCCAAGCGGCCCGCGATAGACTCCCGGTGCCGGCAGATCTGGTTAAGGTTTTCTGCAGTTTTCCTTAGCTGTGACACAAATGTGGGATTTGCGCTGTTCCATCTGTAAGTCGGCTGCAGCCGCACATTGGGCCTACATAATAATAATAATCGCCCCCTCCCTCCCGCACAAGCTTATAGCTTCTGGGGCCTTGGTTTAGGCTATGGGTTGTAGTAGTTATTATTATTATTATCATTATCATATTATTTATACTTGTTACAAATTTTCTGTACAATTTTATTGTTTTCTTATTTATTACAATAAAGATTATAATTATTATAATAGTATGCAATTGAATATTGTAGCAAAAAATGAAAAGGCAATTTACAGTAACAAAGATAAAGACGCAGTAGTTTAATTAAAAGAATAAAAAAGTTGAAGAAGAAAATTAACAGATATAAGAAGATAAAATATAATAACACAGGGGTATTTATAATAAAGGTACAGATAATGAATGTATAATAATAGATATAATTAATCATGTAGAGGATAAATAGATGATAACATTATAGTTATACCTAAAAAATAATAAACAAAAGGTTGTTCCTGGAAAATAGATCTTGTTCTAATTCAGGTGAATCTCCAACTGGATAAAAGAAAAAGGATTTATTACTATGCAGAAAAATAAAAATTGGTGAAATAGTAAGATACATCATTTACCTGTAAGTATAAGGTCGAAAGTGTTCTATGATAGCTGTTTATAAATTGGATGGCGATAACTGAAGAGATCTGCCTTGTGTCTTCAAACCTTAAGAGCACAAGTCTGTTATATGTGTCGCTGTTACCTGTTCTATTAGGCCATACATAGAAAGCTGTATACAGTTTACGTATGTTTAATCTATTTGCTGAGATGTCTATAGCTCTATCTTAAATAAACATTCTAAAGTATTGCAAATAATAATTGATAATTTAGCTAAAATAAAATAAGATCGCATTATTAAAACAAAGTCAGTTTAATATAATTATACAAATAAACGTCTTTAATACATTAAAATTTAGAAAATAAAAAACTTACATTGCATGCAATGGGTTGGTGTAAAATTTTTGGGTTGGATTTTCATGTGTGAGCAAAGAATAAATAGTGAAAAAGAAAAAATAGATATTTATCACATACTTTTGCCGTAGTAACTTTTTTTGACAGGTAAATTATTTTAATAGTTATTTATATACTATTATATAAGGGCGTAAAGAGGCTTTTATGGTTGGATGCATTAGCTGAGGGCTAGAAAAGACTGTAGGGCCAACTGTAAGTTACGCCCGCTATACTTACAACAGATTAAGTTTTCATCTCAAATCTATTATTGTGTAAAGAATATAATTAAATGAGTACGTAGGTACTTCAAAGCTGCTGTACTTACACTTGAAGTGCGTTACTATAGCAAATTTTCCAAAATATTTAGATTTACCAGTTTTCGATAAAAATGCAAATAAAGACGGGTATAATGTTTTTGCACATACAGTACGATTTGTTATGCCTTCAAAACAAATTGTTTTATGTTTTGTTATGTTTATATTGCTAATTCTGCAACATGATAGTTTTTTTAATACAATTTTATCAGGTCAGTGACTTAAATGATAATTCCGCGAACGCAGATAATTAAGAAAAGGATATTGGAATAGATCAAGTCATTGTAAACAATGATTATTCGCAAGATTCGCCGACATTAAATCTGGAGTTCTTACTAAAATATTTAGTAATTTAATTAATGTAGTCAAAACAAAGCATCATTTTTTCGGGGAATCCCCCCATTGAATCACGAATATTATATTTATAACTAGAGACGTGCATTTTAGTAAAGCATAAAACCACTATGTTAACAGAGCGAAGCAATTTAAACAGCAATATAAAACAAGCAGGCGCTTGAAAATTTGGGTTTGGAGTACCCTTGCCGCAAAAACAAAGTGAAAGAAAGTTAAAGAAGTTGTGGCGTGGCATGTTTTATATAACAGCTTTCGTATTTGTAAACTATATGTACCACAACTTGTAGCGCCGGCGCTTATGAAAGATGAGCTAATCAAGGTTTTTTTCAGGCGTGGTCACAGGGCCGGATTTCGACTTGATAAGACCCTAAGCTATTTGAGATACGGGGCTCTTCAGTATGGGACGTTCTGGACGTGCGGCATTGGGACAATTAATGCTGCAGTATATGACAATTGCTTACTCGGACAATTATTTTGGGGGCCCCCAAGAAAGCGGGGGCCCTAAGCTATAGCTTGTGTAGCTTATACGTAAATCCTGCACTGCGTGGTCACCTAAGATGCACGTCTCTATTCATAACCTAATAAACAAGTAAATGAAGAATCTGGGTCGACGGGTGATCAACACAGATAAAATGAGATCAGATTTCAAGCAACACTCTGATATTATCTCAGTTGTTAAAAATGTCAACGACGTACTCTATTAGTAAATATGGATATGGAAAATATATGTTATTTCATTTTCATTTTACTTCTCTTCTTAAAATTAACTAAATTGATGTTACTGTAATTAAATTTCATTTTTTAAATTGTACATTTTTGTCCTGGTGATCTTTGTGGCCCAGATTCCTCATTTTCTTGTTTTTATTATCATGTCATTTGTCATTTATTATATTAGTTGTAGCATAAACGCACTAAAAAATATAATTCTAAACGTTAGAACTAAAAGAGTTAAACTAATTATGAATAAAGAAGATCAATTTCATTCAAGCATTTTTATATGTTATTTAAGTAGTTTAGTTGTAGTTGTTTACTGATCTTTTAAAATCGGGATTCTCTTATCATGTAAAGACAGTTTTTGTAAATAAATAATTATAATAAAGTACTGAAACTACAAAATACTTAATCTTAACCTCAAAGAAAACAGCACTCGATATATTCTTGCTGATTAACTATTATAATCAATTATTATTGTTCTTTAAAACGTAAATGTATGCATTTTGATGTTTGAAGTCTAATAGCTAAATATTTCTCGTCGAGTTTATATTTTTAAAACATTTGATTTGTTTCTAAATGTCTAAAGATTGACTTTCTTAACTTTTCAAAAGATGGTTTGCTAAACGAAAATATGTATACTTTTAAACGTTAAGTAGCAGGCAAGAGAGTCCAGAAATGTTTTTTAATTACACTGGTGCAAGTAACGACTTGAAACCTTTACTTGATGGAGCTGTCGCCATTCTATAACGGAAGAGCTATAGAATACTTTTTATTGAATAAAAAGTGTACACTTATACAGGGTATTCGTACTTCAAATTGCTGAAATCTTTTATTTGTATTTTGTAAATGAAAATGTTTTAATAGCTGTACACATACATATGACAAGAAAAATATATTTCTGGCTGAATAATGGACTGTCGGTTGGTTATAACCTCTTGTTTATAGTTTTACCTTTTATGAGACTTAAAAGAAATCTAGTGAACTTTCAATTGGGTTTTTTTTGAAAATTTACAAATGCACAAAAGAAATTTGAACTCATGGTATACTTTCTTCTATTTGATCTCATAAGATGTTGATTCAATGAAGAACTTTTACTAAGTGATGAAAAGTCAAACTTTGACATTTGTTGTCTAAACCCTAAAACTTATGTAGCAGAGCTGATACGATTCAAGTAAGTTCTGATCTGGTATTAAGTTAAAGAATTATTATTGATTTTAATTATTTTCGGTGATGTGATGTCTTCACTTGTAACTTTACAATGAACTACTTTGTGAACTCAAGGTAACTTAGTTAACATTAAATATACCCAGTCTTGGAGAAATGATTTCACTTCTTGCAAAAAAACACAAGCTCTGTATTTATTTTCACACTTTGATTATGCACAAACCTGGTGTCTTGAACTAATGATATTTTCCTCCTGCCCAGTCTGCTTTCTGGGACTCTGGGTTTTCTGGAACCGTCCGTTTAATTTTAATAATTATTAATAAATAGTATATTTATAATATAAGATTAATGAATTTTGTTGCAAATACATTTTACAGATATGTTTATTGTAGTTTCTATAGTTATTTACGAGAAATGCACTAACTTAAAAATTAAATATTGTTTTAGATTTTCTATAATAACTTAAAAAATTAATCTTTTAATCTTATTTTATAAAAGGTAATCTTATTAAAATATTAAACTGTATCCAAATTCGTAATAAAAAGTCGAACGTTAGTGCGTTAATACAGAAATAACTATATTTCCTATTTTGAATTGATTTTTGCCTACTATTTTAAGATTTTGAATTTTTTTTACTATTATAACTACTAAAATATAAAATTACAACTACTAGAATAGCCATAGCACATATATTTCTTCGATTCCTAGGCGCTAGCGACGGAATTGGCCTGTCTGTCTAGTATAAGAGTGAGTAATTCCAAAAGTTAACGCGCTGGGAACAAAAGTGCGCTCCAAGCAGATAGCCTTTCTCGGGCGTAAACAATTAAACATTTTACATTGTTTTAATTTAAAAATATAAAAATTAAGTAGCGTTCGCTACATTTAAACAGTGAAAGCTTCAACATTCATCAATTATGTAAATCTGGCCAGTAGAACTCTCAAACGTACTAGAACAAAATAAGCCTTGTGCTTTAAATATACTATAGATTGTCTAAGTATAAATCTGTGTGTCTATGCGCTTCTTTGGAATTTCAAAGTTTTCATTTTATATTTAGATAGAACATCAAAAATGTAGCTGTGCTGTCTATGAACTAAAATCTTCCTAATCCTCTGACTAACAGACAGCCCCAAATCATTACGTCTTGAGGAACTGGAAGAATTGAAGGTGTTGGAAAACCTTCCGATTGCCTAAGATTAGGATGTGTCTGATCGACGTCTAAGAATATTGGTAGAAATTTGTAAAAATTCTCGCTGCTCTGCTTTAAGAGAGATTACGGCCCTTTTAATAAAGAAACAGATTTGGGGCTGTCACGGGAATGCTGTAAGAAGTTGATACAGAAATATGTCTTTAGTTTTCTGTAAGGTAGTTATCTCTAAACTTTGATGCATTGAGTGCTGTTGAACTATTTTTGTAACACAAACGTTTTTTGTATTCAATCAAAGAAAACCCGAGATCATTGGGATTCGTAGCTTAACCTGAAGGCGAAATGAAAGTGATGACGCGCCTCGCGCGTGCCGAGAGAGGATGGGCGAGGGCAACGCGAGGACGTCTCGTTCTCATCGCGAAAAGAGGCGCACCCAGAGCGTACACGCTGGGACCCGAAAGATGGCGAGCTATTCTTGGTCAGGACGAAGTCAGGGGAAACCCAGATGGAGGTCCGTAGCGATTCTGACGTGCAAATTGATCGCCGGAACTGGGTATAGGGGCGAAAGACTCATCGAACCATCTAGTAGCTGGTTCCCTCCGAAGCTTCCCTCAGGATAGCTGACGCTCGCTTTTGCAAGTCTCATCCGGTAAAGCAGCATTGGGGTTGACACGGCCTCAACCTATTCTCAAACTTTAAATGGGTGAGAGCTCCGGCTTGCTTAAATACATTTTGTGAAGCCGCGTGATCGAATCAGATTGCCAAGCGGGCCATTTTTGGTAAGTAGAACTGGCGCTGTGGGATGAACCAAACGCGGAGTTAAAGCGCCTAAATCGACGCTTATGAGATACCATGAAACGCGTTGATAACTTAGGACAGTACAATTTGAAAGGTCCGATCGCCCTTCGATCGGTTACACCTGCTGAGATGCTCCACCAATGGTACTACTACATCTCCGCTGTTACGTTTGTCAAAAATATCGCGTTTTAATAAATCAGATTACAAGAAATTCGTTAAATTAGTAGACATAAGCAATAACATCTGAATGCAAAACAAGCTAAGCAGCTAGTACGTTAAGCATAAGACGAAAAATCAAAGTTAATAAATTGTTAGCAACATTATTCGTAAAAATACACACGAATACGCTTAATAACAGATAAACCCCAATTCTAGCAATAACGTATACAAGGTATTTATAATTTAGAAAAAGTCAATCTTGCTTGAAAACTGTACAATTATTATTAAAACACAAAAGGGTAAAAGCAACCATGCCAGTTAATACTCAAAATCCTACCTTTTGGTCGATTAACGTTGTAGATTTCAAACAGCAACGGCAGCAATTGTTAATACGCTTTGTACAAAGTCAAAGAAAGATCCGTTTTAATGCAAGGTAATAAAACCTTTTTTAGCAAATAACCATTATTATTAACCAGTCTTAAACTTTAATAATAATTTTGTACAATACGGGTTAAAGCAAATTTGAAAACTGTTTTTACAAAATTAACGATTGTCTACGCAGGTTATTAAATATTATAAATTAATTATTTCCTTTGTACAAAGTTAAAGAAAGATCCGTTTTAATGCAAATTAATAAAGCCTTTTAATCAGTCTTAAACTTTTAATAGTAATCTAATTTAAGCAAATATTATAAGTAGAGTTTAAATTGTTAATAAACCCCTTTGGTAGATAATTATTATAAATAACAAAATAAGTTAAACCTACTTGAAAAGTGTAAAACTTCATAATATTTTACCTGAATAATGTAAATTAGTGTCCCTTATAGCAGTTGAGAAACAAAAAAATAAATAAGGTACAGAAAAAAGTAACTACGTAATAAACAATTAATAAATGCCTACCTTTGTTGGATGGCTTGGTTCGTATGACGCAAACACTCACAGTTTATTTAAAATTAGTTTTATTCGCGACTAACAAATACATACACACACAATAGCAATGAATAAGAGCTGGAAAACCCCTATTAACAGCGATAGCTGACGTAGACAAGTGATACCCGAAGTTCAGGATTTGCTTTTATACGTTCTAAAAAACAATCGTAGCGCCCTCTGGTTGTCATTAAAACATCGTTTACGTATTGCGTGATATTGCGCAATATTACGAAATAAACAAGAATGAGCCTGTTCAAGGCATTGTTAATTAAGTTTTTTCACTAGGTCATAAATCAGTCGGATGTCATAAACCGTCGAGGCCTCTCATACCTGTTTCATCTTGTTTTAATGATGTGATCTACACAGCACATCACCGTCTGCCGTGTCGGTAATGATTACACTCAGATCTGAAAAAGATAAGATTTTTTCTTTTTTATTCAGAACCCTTTTTTCAAACGGGCAATAATGTATTATTTTTTATTAGGACTAATATCGTCGTAGACATGTAGTCAAACAGGAGAACGACTTCAATTTATTATTTAACTAAATGCAGTAAATAATTTTTAAAAGAATTTTACCTACGTTTTAGCACTCGATACGGTTCCCTTTTAAGGGTGTGCTTATCATTCAAACAATCCCCTTGGTATTACAATAGACTAAAGTGCTCGTTTCATCTCACTTTGAACAATCAACATAAAAATAGGGTGTGTTATGTCCGTATCGGTAGGTGATAAATTTGTGGAAAAAAAACTGTTCCAACCGGCAGACGTTTTGTGTTTCTTTAAAATTCACCTAAAATAAAATATTTAAACGAAAGAACAATAAGTCGTGGCATATATAATTGCGGAAAGAACGCCTTTTATTTAACTAAACGCAGTAAATAATTTTTAAAAGAATTTTACCTGCGTTTTAGCACTCGATACGGTTCCCTTTTAAGGGTGTGCTTATCATTCAAACAATCCCCGTGGTATTTTAAACCTTACGAAACTCCAAGAGGTTTAAAATGTTTATACACGTGGTCGCTTGTTGTTGTTATAGCCGAACTGACTTGATTCTATACCTCTGCATAGATTATCATGCAGAAGAATTATCTCTAAATGACAATAATATAACAATTATTGAATCAAACTCATTTATTGATCTGAAAAGGCTAACTTTGCTGTCGTTATATAATAACTACCAAATGACCCGCTGAGAAGAGCAGTCAGTGAGAGGATTCTTTAATTCGCTGATATTTTCTTAATATCGCATTCTCTATACTCGATGCATAAAATTCCTCTTTCTGTTTTTAACACAGATAAAAATGTGTTTTTGTCATAGCGTATTTATTACCCGCGTTTACTAAACAGGAACTTTAAGAATATAGCCGGTACACGGCTTTTGAACTAAAAAGTGACTTATCTGAGTAGGTATCTTTTTATATTAGGGCCTTCTGTCGCTCGGAACGAATTTACAGTTCAAACACAGCAAGGTACGAATCAATATTAGATAGCGACATAGTATATGTTAACATTTTTAATATTATATATATGCAAAAAGTCGCATTCACTTTCAACGCTTCACTTCATCTTCATTCACTTCACTTTCAAATTTTTGTTAAACTTTATAAGCGAGATTAAATTCTGTTACGCTTTGTAATGTATTTATCTTGTTAGAACTCGTACAATCAAGATTATATATATAATTACGCAATATTGTGTAACTTTTATTTCTTTTAGAGATACTTGCATTTCGAAAGATTTTAATTTACAGATTTAGTCATAAGTACTTTGTACATATAACATTTTCGTACGTAATATCTCTAGGTCTTCAAAAAAAAATTCTTTCTTCTTGCGGCAGATGGGATAATTGATCAGATAACGTTTTCAAGAAAGTCATAAACAAAAGGGTTTACCTGACCGCTAGCTATAAAGCTTTACACAGAACGCATTTTAACAAACAAAATATTAATTAAGTTGATTGGCCAATATATCTAATTTAAATTACTAATCACGTATGCATCCCTAAATGTAATACCTTTTTATTATAATAAATGGATGTTATTTTTTAATATTATGAACTGGTCGGAATGGCCCACATTTGCACATTTGTTTTTTTTCTATCTCATTTACGAACTCTGATGCATGAACTAAAATTAAATCTGTTATAAGCAAACAATTCGTTTTTTTAGTTTCAATATATATAACACTATAAGATATGGCCTTCTGTCGTTTATACGCATTCTCATATTTTGGCAACCTCGAGCAAGTCCTTGCATGATTTTCACTGCTCGGCAATACATAGTCGGTTAGATTGGCCACTTAGATAAATGTTAATTGACAGCGCAGGTGTACCGTCGGCCCCTTTTGACCGTTAACGAGGTTGTACCCTTTTGCTCGGGTGTGTAGTAAATTTAGATTTTTATCTTACGAACAGCTGCATCTGCACGTGTGTTCATTCCTGCAGATTAGAAGGTTATAAAAGCGCCGAGCCCTTCCGTTTTTTAGTTTAGTTTTGTTCTCGCCGGCTACGTTACGGTGATAGTGATAATTATTATTATTATTGTTTGCTTCAACTAAACAGGTATGTTAAAACTAATTATTATTATTATTATTCTTGTGCGTGTTAAATTTTTGCTACTATTTAAATTCTAACATGTGTGTGTGTATCTTTGTTTTTACGTAGAAAAATGGATTTGTTAAAACAATTGAACAAACCCTACACCAGCAGCCGGAAACATCAAGAAATTGTGCGACTACGGGGTCAAGGAGGTCATCGAAATACTACAATTCCAAAGAGTCGTTTGCCGTGATAAACGTCAAAGTGTGATTGTTGTTGGTGAAAACTACGTTACATTTCTACCCAAGCGGATCAGCGACAAGTTAACAGATCAAAGGGTTAAGGAAGTTAATGAGCAGATTGCAGCTAAAACGATTTCTCTGGGCCTAGTGTACTTGGGAAAAAGAGGCTGCGGCTATGATAACTGCATGTTTGTGGAAACCGATAAGGTATGGGGAGAAACATCAAGTTTACAATAAACCCCTTTTTAATGTTCTATTGTTGTTGTTGTTGTTACAGCCCCTGGAACCGCAAATAGAAAACAGAGGTCAGTCCTGAAGTCCTCAAGCTATCATCATCACCAGCAATCTATCAACATTTTATTATAAATTAAATGTAGTCATAACAATATATTAATAATAATAAACATAATTTTAATTCCTATCTGGCTTTATTATTTCTTCTAGAAAAGGTGATGGAAAGAGTACAGGGTGCGTGAGAGAGAGAAAGCTAGCAGCAGAACTTGTAGGTCGTGGCGAGAAAAATTCAAATCTGGGGAAATCCAAGTGGGCTGCTTTAAGAATGACAGATTCAAAATGACAGATGCGAAAATAACAGATGCAAAAATGACAGATGCAAAAATGACAGACGTATAAATGACAGCTGTAAAATTGACAGATTCAAAATGACAGATGCAAAAATGACAGATGCAAAAATGACAGATGCAAAATTAACAGATGCAAAATGACAGATGCAAAAATGACAGATGCAAAAATGACAGAATTAAAATGACAGATGCAAAAATGATAGATTCAAAATGACAGATTAAATGACAAATAAAATGACAGATGCAAAAATGACAGATGCATAATTGACAGATGCAAAATGACAGAATTAAAATGACAGATGCATAATTGACAGATTTAAAATGACAGATGCAAAATGACAGAATTAAAATGACAGATGCAAAATGACAGATTAAAATTGACAGACGTATAAATGACATATGCAACAATGACAGATGCAAAAATGACATATGCAAAAATGACATATGCAAAAATGACAAATTTAAAATTGACAGATTCACAGTACAGATTCAAATTTAGCGCGTCAAATGCTGAGATATAAAATGGCCGCTTGTCTTCTTCTCTAATACAGTTCTCTTTTTTTTACGCGACCTCTCTACATCATACCGGTAGTAATACAGATTTCTTCATGACGCCGCCGCCGCCATCTAGTAGTAGTACACAGTCTGCCGGTCATACAGATCCCTTCATGACGCCCTCTATTGACGATACACAGTCTGCCGGTAATACAGATCACCGTAATGGCGGCGGGCGTGGTAGAATGGCGCCAGGGCGTGATAGAATGGCGCCAGACGTTCCAAAATGGCTGCCTTCAACCAATCAGAAGCAAGGGGGAGGAGCTACAGGAGTGGGGGTTAACCAATCAGAGAGCAGTAGACGGGGAAATCCAAGATCGCGGCGACCAATCAGAAGCAAGGGGAGGAGCTACAGGAGTGGGGGTAGCCAATCAGAAGCAAGTGGGAGGAGCCTGGAGGGGGAAGGGGCGTGTTGCATCCCCTCAAAAACGTCTGGCTCAGGTGCCCTAATACCTACTGGTAAAAGTTTTCTCGGACTCTTTGAAAGATACCTGGTTGAGTACGAATTCTTTCAACAGCAGCAAAAATACGTTCGCGTAATTCGTTTTGGGTTTCTACAGGTGTGGCGTATAGCAGGTTCTTGATATAACCCCACAAGAAGAAATCCAATGGGTTAATATCGGGACTATGGACATGACGTCCAATCCATTGATCCTGATATTGCGTGGTAAGATATTCACGAACAACAGCAGTCACGTGAGGAGGAGCACCATCGTTCATGAACCAGCTGTGTGCTCGGAATTCTACTGGCAAACCGTGCAAGAATTCGAATAACGTGATTTCCAAAAATTCCAAATACTCGACGCCTCGTAAACTAGGTAGTACAAATGGTCCACTAGCACGTCGCCAAAAAATTCCTGCCCATATGTTTATTGAAAATCTCCACTGGAATCTTGGTTTGTCGAATTACATGTGGATCTTCTTGACTCCAGTGATGCCAATTGTGGAAGTTTAAAATGCCGTCGCGGGTAAAACAACATTCATCTGTAAATAATATTCTTTCACAGAAATTTGGTTGTCGCGTATCTTCCTGTCGAAACCATTCACAGAATTTTAGGCGAAATTGAAAGTCAATTTCCCTTAAATGTTGCACCCTCTGAATATGGTAAGGATGCAATAAATTCTCCCGGAGTATGCGATGTACAGTACCATGTGAAATATTAACTTCCCGGGAAATTTGACACTGAAAAAAATGTTCAGGTTAAATTAACCAAAAATGAGTTGCAGTAACCAGAAAATATGGTACAAAAAGTGACAACAATACTTGTGGGTAACACGCACTATATGATTTTAGTAAAATGTGTTTGGTTAAATTTACCCAATGAGGTTAAATCAATCACATTCCCATATAGTAGAAGCAACCAGTAAATAGTTAAATTTACCATACCGTGTTAGGTTGTTTCAGCCTTGCATATAGTTGAAATAGTCTTAATAGTATAATTAGATATACGAAATAAGACAGTTAGAAATGAATCTCATATAGTTAAATCAACCAGTAGACTAGTAAAAGCAACCCACGATGTAGTTGCATTAGCTTGGATTTTCCGGCTGATGTAATAATATTGGATAGTAAAAATACCTATATGTCAAGTTAAGTCAGCATCTTTCAAAGGTGAAATCAGCTACATATGATAGCAGTCATGACCATTGCATATAACTAAAATACCATTCTGTTTAGTTGATTTTACCCATCGATTCAAGTTCACATTACTATATTTTCTGGTCGTTTCTACCAGATGACATTGGTGATTTCAACTCACTATTTTTGGTAGTTTGCCTAACTTTCTATTCATAATCTCCAAATCTCCCCCACTCCCTGAAAATCCTATTTTAAGCTAATTCTAGGAGAAACCCTGTAATGAGATGGGAGGAAAATGCACATTGAAAATATGAATGTTTTCAATTTTTACACTTCTACGTGCTTCTACTACATTTCAATGTGTATTACCTTCATCTGCTATATAAGTTTTTCTCACAGAGATACTGAAAATATTTTTAATAACTGATGGAAATCTAGTAATTCTGAAGAGCAAATCTGGCTAACTAGCAATAATAGTGAGTTCAAGTCACCAATATCATACTTACACAAAAAAAAAGTTGAAAAGAAACCAATTCAATAAAAAAACTGTTATTGTTCAAAAATGAAGGCAAGACAAAATAAAACGGTGTTTACTTAAATAACTTACATTAGAACAATTAATTATATTGTATTCATTATAGTCAACATCCTGAAATAATTATAATTATGATAACATGTGACAATTATGAGTACAAATTAAAGATTCCAATAAAAATCTAAACCTAAAGACGCGTATTTTCCTTGGTTCTCTTTCTGGCTGTCTGATCTAGGATACCTTTCTCGAAGTACAGATCTAATAAGGCTCTGCCCTGTGGTGTTAGTTGCAGTGTTACAGCATACACTTCCTGCAATGAAAAGAGAACATTATTCAAATTTCAGAAATGTATGTAAAAAATATTGAAGTAAAAAAATAATAGTCAAATCACTATAGTACAGTCAAATTAGAAAAAAAAGCGGAAAGTCGAGGTAAGTCCGTGAATTTTTGCATAGGGCTCCCTTGTGGGTTGTTTAATCACCCCCCTCAAAGTCAACACCTGTAGGTGGTGAGCTCGAAGAGATAATGAGGGTAAACCACGCCCCCTATCGGTTTTTGTTGTTTTTCTCGAAAACTATTAGGTTTATTGAGATGAAGATTAGGTAACATAATGCTTTGTTTTGTGTATTCGAAGAAAGAAGGTATGTCATACATGGATCAGCAATTTTCACCAGTAAATTTGCTCAAGAAACTTTAGGGGTAACTTTTTATGGTCTCATATTCGTCATGAAGTAGCTAAGAAAAATTTGTTGAGAGTCCAGTCATATTTTACCTTAGCATCTCTTCGTCAAAACCCATCAGGCGAGATTATCGATATTCTTGGTGTCAGTCGGCTGAAAAAAATCGTATTAGCAAGTTAATTCTTAGGAGAGTACACTGTACCACTTAATTTTTGTATCCAACCCAATACGTACAGGGTGTTTCGCCTATTTTAAAATCCTAATTTTTGTGAATGATTTTTGATGTAAAATTGAAATACACGATTTAATTCCTGACTTGCTCTTATTGTACGGGCGCCACAGTAAGGCAACGGTTTCGTTTTAAATCGTATATTTGAGTTTTACAGCAAAAATCGTTCAAAAAAATTTACTGATCTTATAAATAAAGGAGATTAGGATTTCAAAACAAGCGAAACACCTTTACATAATGGGTTGAATAAAAAAACTGACTAGTACAGTGTACTCTCCTTAGAATTAACTTGCCAAAACGAATTTTTCAACCAACTGGCACCAAGAATATCGATAATCTCGCCTCATAGGTTTTGACAAAGGGATTTAAATAAGCTTTATTTTACCTAATCTCCTTCATCTCGATAAACCTAAAAGTTTTCGAGAAAAACGACAAAAACCTTTAGAGGGCGTGGTTTACCTTTACCTCTTCGAGCTCACCACCTACAGGTGTCTCTTACAATCTCGAGGTCAGGAATATTTTGAAAAGTGGCCCGAGTCACAGTTGAGGAATAATTTTTTTTAAATATTCCTGATCGAGATAGAACTTCTGGTTACTAATTCAAGCGCGTGTGAGATTCGGTACGAAAATTTCACACCAAACTTCAAATTCAAAATAATCAAATATGAAAATAAATTGTCAAGAATTTTCCAGTGTAATTACCTCCTGTCAATCAAAATACGACTATCCTAGTGGTAAAAAAATACTGGTATGGAATTTTCTAAGATATGTATTTCTGTTTAAAGATGTTTAGATCGGTATACAGTGATCATGAAACAGTTGAACCAACTGGAAGCGGCGGTGAAACACTTTACCCTAAGCAATGTGTTAAATTACTGAAATATCACAACTATTAATACTCACACTCTCATTATTCCCTTCGACCTGGGAGATGGTGTAGGAATGCTGTATGTATCTGCGGCAGGATACAAAGAAATACTAGCCTGGCTGAAGGATGGATTAGAACTATAGGTTGCCTCAGATTGACTTTGAGTAGTGCTGGTGAACTGACCAACTGGTGATGGCAAGTCTCCAATATTTACGTTCTGAAAATCAGTCGTAGCAGCTGACTGAAAAAGAACAATGTAATTCTGTTACTGTAATAAATAGTAATTATTAGTTCTTGAAGTTCAGTCTATAATACTACATTTCTTATGGCAACATTTCGAGAGCCCCCCTTGCAGAGACCAGGTCCAGAAATGTTTATTTAAAAGGTTATTGCCTAAAAACTATCAAAAATCACGTTTTTACGTTGTAGGTATTTAAATTTCAAACGTACTAACTATACTTTAAAGCGTACTAACCTTCTTTATTGCTGTCCCTTGGAATGTAGATTTCCACTGCTATAGGTTAAACATAAAAACAGAGCAGTACCCTGCAGCCGGTAACAAATCTCGGACGATATCTGCTGTCAGGCATTTCTCTAGTAACAATAGACGGCAGAATTAATTTTCAATAAGAATGAAGTAGTGGGAAGTTCAACTTATAAAGAATGAAATACTTTAAAATTATGCTTAAAAACAAATGTAAGATAATTCCGAAGAATCCATCTTTACACCTAGAAATTCGATGGGTTTGCTCTTTAAAAATTCATGAATTCTGGAACTGTGGAACCAGTTATTAACGTACATAAATTAGCGTAAAATGGGGTGAAATAACAACACTTTCTAACCATTCGGTCTTTTTAATTCGGAAACCGAATTTTTGTTGTATTAACTAAAATAGTCAAAGTCTGATCTTATCTTGAGGGTTAATACTGCAGATTACGAACTTTTACTATATTAGTTAAATGTAGGAAAAAATTATTTAATGCTCTGTTGCGATTCCCCCGCAAAGTGGTGTCAATCACAACAGCAACGTTTTTAGACGTTTCTTTGCATTGGGTGTCCTTATGAGGTGAAAGACAATATCAATTATATTTTTAAAAAAGACAACCTAAGTCTATATGTAAAAAACCGATTTTCTAAAATACGTATATTAATCAAAAAAACATATTTTTTTTAAACGAATGCAATAAGTTCTGCATTTTACTTAAAAACCTATAAATTAAAACATATTTAGATTTTTTGAATATTACTATACAGATATAGAAAAACAGGTAGGAAGTACGTACGAGACCATATGTATGATATATAAGGAACGCGCTAATAAAATAAAGAAGGGTTTATATCGGTCACGCCTTTGTTCTTCTTAGTTTGTTAGTGGGAGAACATTCGAGCATTAAAGTTGTTTAGTAAACCACAAACCGAGCGTTGGTGTAGTTCCCCAACCCCACTAACGCAAACTAAACAAGAAGAGCAAAGGCGGGGCCCGATATAAACTCTTCTTTATTTTACTAGCGCGTTCCTTATCATACACACATATGGTTTCGCAGATACTTCCTTCTTGTTTTTCCACACCTGTATAGGTAACAAATCAATATTTAGTAAGTACAAGTAACATTAAACTCCAAAACATGCAAAAATCTTTTTCAATCATAGAACCTAAATTAACGCCACTTGCTTCATGTATTTAATTTGAATTGCATTATTCCGCGTTTGCAGGTTGCAGGAGGATCTACTCAACTGATCAAAACTAAAGTCTGCAATATCTGTAACATCTTCTTGCTTTTTGTGCTAGATCTTGTTGTGATTCACCTCGAGAAATACTAATTATTGCGACTTCAAAATAAAAAAAAATTCATTCAACCAAATTTAAGTTTTAGTTTTGCAAACACAAAAATTAGTTACAATAATGTTGTGGGTGTCTTGTGGCAATCCCTAAAATTTGTTTTTGCTGACTGAATATTTTAATTCACGAGTATAAAGTGTTGGAAATTTACAAATAAAAATTCAAATCGCTGAAATAAATATTACAATCTTGAGCAATAAAACAAAAACTTTATGCAACTTTGTTGCTATTCAGACTCTAGTTGCGTTTCATCCCATTTTACGGTATGCTTAAAGACCCAATTTATTGTCAGATATCTAATTTTTAATTCTTTTTTTTTCGTGTCATTGCAAGACAGTTGAATATTATTCGTATCATGAACAAACATAGTAACTTACCTTTGAAGGTGTCTAGTACTCCTAAAGCCCATTCAAATAAACTTAATCGGAATCAATCATAATTAAGGCACGTTGTAAAAAACTTTGTTCACTTGTGACAGCACACACTCGGTAAACTGAACTCCGTTTGAAAGACATAATATAAAATGTCTTTTAATTTTTGCAGGCTAAAGCTAATATAGCATTTTTACTAAAAGCAGCTTCACAAATATGCAATATAAGCTGTATATTTAAAACTCGAAAATAAAATTTAATTCCAAAGACGTTTTATCGAAACATAAATCCATTACACGTGCTTGACAAATGCTATGGATATCAAATAACAAAGCCACTTTTGTTTATGTACGTATGTATGACAACATCATATTAATAAATACAAAGTGAATCCTACTATTTCAAATGGTGTAGATTTAACCCAACTAACGTAAACTCCTAGTTAAGCTGACGTTATCCACACTAATGGTTGATTTTACTAGAAGCCGGTAAAATCTGCCAAAGACCGATTAACCATAACTAGATAGTTTATTTTGCAAATCGTTCGTTCATTCTGACCTAGATTTTTAGTTAACGCTGCTAAAATTAGGTTAGAACAACAACAAATCGGTTTACTATAATATAGTTAGTGATATTTTTCTCAGTGTAAGTGCTAAAGGTTCTGCAATTGAAGTAGCTACCTTTTTAATTAATACTGCATTAACATCATCTGGATCCCATGATTTTGTATTGTTTAAGTTGTTTATTATTTGTACAACTTCAGCTGGATCAACAGGCGTCAGGAAAAACGACGCTTTATTTTGTACAGTGTAGCGATTTACATATTCCATAACATCATGATTAGAAGGAGGCAAATCCTCTAATAAAGACTGTGCAATACTGCAAAAATATAAGTGAAATTACATGCCACAAAAATAATAAGAATAAATCAATTTACTTGGATTATATTAGTTCACTTAATAAAACTATCATTGATACCAAATGTATTGACTCTATAAAAAGAAAAACCATTATTGGATCAGTACTACTTCATATAACCAGTGGTTGTTCAGTATTAATAAATCAAAATGAATTTCTAACTACATTTGAATCATCTTCTATAGAAGAAAAACAAATAGAAATGGCATCCATTGTAAAATTGCAAATTAATTCTTTTCCTGTACCAGAAATTACTAAAATCGATTTATCTCCTATAAATATGTATAATCTAGTACAAAATCAAGCAAAATTAACAAAAGAAATGTCCACTATTAAAACTATCAGTCCTATTGAATATACACCTCTACATTATAGTCCTTTAATTTTTGTATTGATAATAGTAATCATAATTGTAATTATTATCTTATTTTTATACTGTAAACGAAAATCCATCGCTATTAAACTATATGAAATAATATCACCTCCTAAACCAATTGAAAGTATAAATGCCAATCCAAATCCAATTCTCCTGGTCCAGTGCAGATCAATCTAAATTTATTATTATTATATTGAAATTGTATATATTATTATTACAAATTATATGCATGTTAATCTCACTATTATTTTATATTATAATTATTGTACTTTTATTGTAACAGCTATTGTAAATGTAACATCTCCAACTATTCATTTATTAATTTCATTTTATAAACTTGAATATAATTTCCCTTAAAATTAAAGAAAAATTATATACAAGATTCTTAGGGTGGAGAAGTTAACATAAACATGACCCACTTCTGTAAAGCGATGACGCTACTTAGTTCATAGAAGGTTAAGAAGGGTCAAAGCCTATATATATAGAAGTACCTACTTTGCTTCTAAAGTTAGTTTTTATGTGTGATTTGAATAAGAAACATCTACTGAATAAATAAAGTGTATTTGTGAATGTAATTAAATTGTTCTTATTAAACTAAACTCCGTCTTTTATTGTTTTTATTAATAAACAAATATTTTTAAAAACAATTTTCTGCGAGAAGAAAACATAAATTTTGTATGCATTAAGGTAGGTTAGTGTTGCAAGGTCGTACTTGAAAATCAATGAAACTTTAAAATTCATTTTCTCGAAAACTATTCATTTGAAGAACAAACTTTATATGGAAAATTTGCTCTACTCTATTCCACCTATCTACCATTCACCCAAAAGAGAAGTAGTAGAATTTATATAACTATAAAACGACAATTAGATCCAGCGACAATGATTCAACTTATCAAAAGTAACTCAAAGACAGAAAACGAAGTAATCATCGCCCAAACATTATCGACTGCAATGGAAGCATTTTTACTGCAAACAAGTAATTTCCCTAGCACATTTTGTATCATTTCACGAATTTTCAAATAAATTTCCAGTCCTACTTATAATCCTGAAATTAAAACCTTACAATCGGTGCGTTTTATATTGGGATACAAAACAACTACGCTTTGATACTACTTTTTATGAAACTAACTTTATCTTACCAACTAGAACTAATATTTTTGGTTTAAATACTTATGAAAGCCTTAGAAATACTTATATAAATGTTTTATATGAGCTGCACTTTGGAAATTTTATATTAACTTATGAAGTAAACTCAAATGATAAAATAAAGATAATTTATTTGCACTTTATTTAATCGATAAATCACTATAATCTTATCTCTTGTAAAACAATTAATTTTTATAATATCCACTTGTTAATAGTATTCATTTGTAATTAGTGACAACATTCGCTATCCATGCAAGATAACCTGAAACTTTTGTGTAGACCGCGGGAATTCCCTTTCGAGCGCAACCAAGACCAGAAGACACAATCCCATATTGATATACCTTCCCATCGTGTTCGTACATTAATGGAGCTGCCGCGTCTCCGTCACAACTATCCCTTCCGAGTTCACCTCCAGCACAAAGCTGATTTAAACCAATAGGTTTTGGAAATTTTTCACGGCAATACTCTCTAGATACAATAGGAACGTCAGTTTTCAGTAGAATGTCCGAATATGTACCTAATGGAAATAAAAAAAGTTAACGTTTAAGAAAGATTCGTACACAAAGGATATACCGTTTTCAGTTATTCCCCATCCAGCAACTGTCATTCGCATACCTGCTGCAGCAACTGGTACATTTGAATGTGCCAAACATATAGGTGCAACAAAATCTGAAATGTGTCAGTATAAACTTAACTTCAAACAACATAAACTAACGCTTGACTGGACACCGTTATCTATGACCGTTAATTACCAGTAAATTCGACTTGTTTTTCTAAACGTATCAAACCAATATCGTTGTATCCATATCTGCTACTGTAATATTTATGATGAATAGTTTCTGCGATGCCAACTTTTTGAACAGGGTTAGCACAGTCTACATTTGCAATAAATTCATAGCAATCTGGATCTTTAGTAATGTCCCATTCTCCCAATCGTACAGCCACACTTAAAGTATTGGTTACCAGTTATGAAAACAGTTTATCATTTTAATATAATGCTTTGTTACTTACGGAGTAAACTGTCTATCCACAAGAGAATGAGCCGTAGTTAGTACGTATTCCTTATTTATCAAAGAACCAACAAGAAATACAGGTACAGCTGAATTGTTTATTTTGTACTGGAGCTCTATTGCTACTACCCATGGAAATTCTCCAATGTTTGCCTTTTCGCCACCATGGATTCGGTTAGTTTCTTTTGCAACACCGCAAACTGAGATGCCTAGTACATTATTTATTTCTTCATCATATGCTGATACTGGAATTGGATTTCTACAGCACACAATGGCTGTTTCATTGTCGAAACCGCAAAAAGATTTGCTAGCGAATGCAGTTGAATTGCGTAATCCGATAGCATCGTGGACAGATTGACATTGATCCAACGGTACACATTTGCCTCTTTCATCATTAGCCGTTATACATTTTTCATCTCTTCCCTTCTTATTTTCTAGAAATAATAATATTTACGTAATATTTTCACGATAATAATGAAGTTAATGGTCAAAATGTCATACATGTATATGCTCAATATCTGAAGGTTAGCTGATAAAAAATTTGTATGTTGGTACATGGTATTAATTATGTTATTTGGTTGATGGAAACATTATGTACAGTACTACATAAATGAATCAACTCATATGTAACGTATTTTTAAATTAGTTTTAAAACGCAGTAATTGTGAGAGGTGTAATTTTTACTTTCAATAAAGTAGTCTATAAATCAATGATACATACCAGCGTGTCTGAAATGACCCAGGACATATAAAAATTAACATGGGAAAAAATGAATAAGACCAGAGCTTGCTTTGGCTTATTATAATACATCAAATTTTAACTATTTATATAACTATCAAATGTTTAATACATCAAGTGACATTTATTGCAAACAAAAGAATAAATTAAATATTATTATTATAGAGTTAAAATTTTATTATTACAATAATTGTTGTTTAAAATGGCAAAGTAATTTAAGGATATTTAAAAATTTTCTTTAAATTTTAATAACGAATTTGTTGTATTATATTTTAAAAGTGATGCAGGAAAATTCTTAATGAGTCGTTTTTATTGTTAATAAATAAAATCGATTTGTGATTATCTGGTGTTTTTGTGCCGGCGTTTCTGTTTTATTTATGAACTTTGTGTAATAAGAACATGTTTTTACAACTTCATTATACCACAATGTAGTGTGCTGCATAAAGCTGTACGAATTAAGATTTCGACTAGAAGGAATTTCCTTTCATTGGTAATTATATCATTAATTACTTATTTCGTCTTGATTATGTTCAGTTGTAAATTGTGTAAAGACAGTGATTTTATAAAAGTAAGGAATCAAATAAGGTTAAGTACCTCAGCTGTGCCAAGTTTATTTTAAAATACAAAAGAAAGACATGATGAAATCAACCTAGAACCAAATGTTGTCCGACTACGGTCCGGTTCATCTGCATCGTTTATGAGTGGTATAACTGTAAATAGCGTTACTTCCAGCAGTTGTTTGAAATCAGATGGCATCTAATCAAGCAACTAAAAAAACTAACTTGTTCTAGATAGAAAGGTAACTGTTATTTTGTATTAATCTATATTTTTTAGTAATCGTTTTGTATCTATTTATTATGTATTTATGTAATTTCTAAGATATAGTTATTTGCAATCACAGTGTTAGTCTTTTATTAGGGGTATCTGAAACTGCTCACGATAGCGAAGCTAAGCGCAGAAAGATTTAGGGAAGACGCACTTATTTTTTTTATTTTTTCATTCCATTGTTTTGGTTAAAAAAATACTTCCGGATGAGTAAAATTTCCTAAAAGGCTTAACGTAGTAGAAAAAATTAATTTTAAAAATATTCATTATTTAAAACTAAATTTGTCCTTGAGCAACTTCCCACAAACACTAAAGCCCTCTATTGGTACCTTCGTAGACTAAATATTTATTTATTTTACTTGTTTTCTAACCTAACATTATTGTTATTAAATTTATATATTTATTAAAACTTGGAAATGCCGAAACGGTCAAGTTATTATAAATATTGCTTTGTGCCATTATGTGGCAGTACATCTATTTCTACACCACAGAAAATTTTCATCTGTGTACCAGAAAAGGAAAACATTAGAAAAGAGTGGTGTGCTGCCGCAGGAATTCCGAACAAAAAAATTCGTAAAGTATCATTTTGTTGTGAAGATCATTTTAATGTAAGTAAAATCTTATCCTAACTTATCTGCATGTTATGAAACCTGCTTTAAAATAATGTTTTATTATAGCTAAGAGAAGATTTGAAGAATCCTCAAGTATTACATACTAGTGGGCGAAAGTTTTTAAAAGACGGTGTTGTACCACGTTTTTTTCCACATATGTTTTTATTGGAGCATCAAAAGGAGAACGTGGCACCCACCTCTGCAAATCCTTTAGTTTTACAAGAATTACCAACAGAGGTCCAATGTAACACATTAACAACAGAACAGTCTGATGAAATTAATGAGGCTGGTGAACCAGAAATAACTGAAAGTGATGTGGAAATGTCGGCTTGTGCATGGATAGAGACCTCAAACACCCATATATGTGAAATGATGCTAACCAAATCATGCCAAACAGACAGTATTGGACATCATAATGTTCAAGTTCAAGCCAAGTTGCATGCGTCATACCGTAGTAAATCAATATCTTGTAATGCATATCAGGACTTAAAACTTTTAAAGTCTGTGTGTGTGCAAACTAATTTACATTATGATTGTATTCCAAAACTATAAAAGATGCAAAACCTGCTACTGTTTCTGTAAGTTCTTTGGCAAGTGAGAGCCCAACAAGTGAATCTCTTCTAAATACTTCGACAAGTTCTAATACCTGGGAAAAATTGTAGAACTAGCTAATGTGAAAAATCAGATTTGGAATACTACACACATTTTAATAAACGCTAATCCTTTACTTTATTTAGCGATACCAAAATGTTTTTTGCATATTTTAGTGGAAATTGAAAAACTTTATAATATTCCCATGAAGCAGACCTACTAATATTAGAAAAGATTCGACTTGACCGTACAAATGCTGAATTATCTTGTGAATATGGTTATTCGGAAAGTCAAATTGCTAAAATCTTTAATAGCAATGTTAAGACAGTTTGCAAGATTTTTAGAAATTTAATTGTTTGGCCACCTGCTAAAGAAATATTTCGAAATTTACCCCTTCAGTTTAGATTTCGATTCAGTAAAGTGCAGTCAATCATAGATTGCTTTGAAATTGAAATAGAACAACCTAGTGATGCCACTCATCAATCAGCCACGTGGTCTGATTATAAACATTGTAACACAATAAAATATTTAGTTTCTTGCACACCAGATGGATTCATTAATTTTGTGTCGGAAGGGTTTACAGGTCGTACAAGTGATGTTGCCATCGTTGAAAGATCGCTATTTAGATATTTTACCACAAAATTGTGAAATTTTAGCTGATCGAGGTTTTAAAAACCTGGAACATCGTTTAACTAAAATTGGTTGCAAATTAGCTCGGCCATCAAGTATACAATCTGGTAAACAATCTGAGAAAATGACCGTCATTAGAGATAAACAAATTGCAAGTCTAAGAATACATGTGGAACGTGTAATTCGACGTTTCAGAGAATTTAAAATGTTGCGTGCTCATTCTTGTTTAGATCATTATTTATTACGTCATTTGGACAGTATTGTTATAATATGTGCAGGTCTAATAAATTGTCAAACACCTATTATTTTAAGTAATTAGGATAATAAGTACAACAATTAATACACTGTACATCAAATCTTTATTTTATAAAATTGTAAATTATATTAAAAACAGATAAAACTGTAATAAATTGACTTTTGCATTTGTAGTCTATTAAATGGTTTTTAGGTTTAAAAGTATACTACAATCCACAATGAAGAACACAACAAATCTTACATAAATGGAATAAACAATTTTATTGCTAAAAATTAACATTTTGCATAAGCTTTACAAATATATTGTTCTGCCAAAAGGTCATAGCATCATTAACTATCGGCAATAGAAGATTTTCATCAAATTTTTCTTCTACAACAGTTACTTTAGAATTTGTTTCAAAGTCTGGATGTGCTATACAAAAATATCCTTTTAATTTCTTACTTAAAAGCATCTGCACCTGGATTTGACATTTATACTTCGTTACAATTTGACACTTATGATAATAATTATTAAAGGTATGTTCTTTTGAAGAGCACTTGACTTCTATAATAAAATCTGTGGCAATGCCATCTGGAGAAGCACCTATTGCAGGGTAGTCTGGATGCAAGATTAAACAAGAACGATTTATTTTTCTGTCCAGATGTTTTTCTACACATTTTATAACATGCTCCTCCAAATATCTTCCTCGTTTCATGGCAGAAGTGTCCTTTATTGTTCCACCCATAATAGAATTTACCAATACCCCATCCAGAGTATTACAATGAGCACTTTCATATAATCTGGATGCTGTAATACGACCATACCGTAATTCGTGCCACTATGGATTATTACTTTGCAATTTCGTTGCTTGAAATACAGTATTGCACTTTTCTGTAGTCAATTTTTCTGTAATATAGGATAAGAAACCGTTGACTTTGGTTCTGTCTCCTCCTTATGAACAACATAGCCTGTGAATTGATACACCGAGTGCTGTTTTATCAATCAGTCTTGGTTGAATATAATGCATAATATGCGTTTCAGTAGAAGCATTAGCTGCACGGGCAATAGCACAGCGAAATTGGGTATCGGTGTTATCTTCTTCATCATTTGGTACAACACAGCCTTGGTAGTGTAATGTCTGGCGTGCCGGACTTTCACCCAAGCGGCCCGGGTTTGACTCCCGGCGCTGGCAGATCTGGTTAAGGTTTTCTGCAGTTTCCCTTAGCTGTAACACAAATGTGGGATTTGCGCTGTTCCATCTATAAGTCGGCTGCAGCCGCACATTGAGCCTACATAATAATAATAATCGCCCCCTCCCTCCCGCACAAGCTTATAGCTTCTGGGGCCTTGGTTTAGGTTATGGGTTGTAGTAATTATTATTATTTGCATCCTCACTTTCCGATTTGTTTCCAACAATTTCTTTTAATTTTCTGTCCTTCAATGTTGTAAAGATTTTCTTTAATTTTGGGCCAGTCCAATAACATGCGGTAGATGTACTAGCAGGTTCTTCGATTCAGCCATTTTAATGCTGCTGCAACATGTTTGCACCCACCTGAAATACAATAACCCATGTTTCTTAATTAATTTCACCGCTTTTGTAAAAGAACAAGTAAAACAACAATTACCTTGCGCTGCTACACAATCATGACACTGTGCTACTTCATACATTCACATTACTACGGTAACATTATATAGTTTGTTGTGTAATTTATGCTCTGGGTAAATCTTCATTCTCACTGTGCATTTGTCACTCTCTCGTTTTAACTGAACAAAGCCAATAGCTGCATCACCATAATTTGGACGACTTGATCTGAAATATCAGTTTCGAATATAAATAGGTACGTGATTCGAAATTATTAAATCTGACGAATTTTAAAACCATTCTTTAAAACAACGTTATTAGTAAAATTTACCTATCAAGTTTCACTCCTCTCATTTCGGCCTGATGGAAACATTCATTTTCTTGAATGTACTTCAAATACATATCAAAATCTACCTCAGGTAGATTTTGAGGGGTTGCTTTTATAAAACCCGTATCGGGCATTGTAACAACGAAATCACTTATAATAAACTAACAAATAACTATAACAAACTAACAAATAACTATAACAAAAACAATAATAGTAACTGATAACAACAAAATAACTCGCTATGCACTTCACTAAACAGTCTCAAGAACAAAACCATAACCTAACATTAACACGTGCTGTGGAGCGTGGGTGGTTTGGAGCATGGATAGTTTGGAGTAGTGGGAAGATGTTACATTAGCGCCATCGGCAGTTCGTTTTTGGAACTGTGGGAAGTAACGAAATCTCTTCTCTTAGAGGGCTCTAGTATTGCATTTTTATTTTATTTAAATTTGCATGGTTTTCGAAAATTATTTACTTCAAAATGGTAACCTTTCATGCATTTCTAACTATTAATTCTAACTTATTTAGTGATAAAGTTTATGAAAATGCAAAAACTTCTGCGATCGACGACACATGCGTCTTCCCTATTGTAATAACCTACCTACCTGTAGGTAGGTATAAGAAGCAACTGCACAACTATTTTTATTGTAATAGAATTTTATTGCAACGTTTCACCCAGAAAACTGAAGGCTCGCACTATTCAAATAAAAAACATCAAGAGGGTTACAGAAAGAAATTGTATAATGCGACAAAAATAACAGAATTAAAAAAGAAGTCAATAATTTAAAATCTGCGGTGGATTATTTGGAAAATGTGAATTATCTCAGAAAATGAGTTTTAAAGATGTACCAAATCTTTTAATGTGTAGGTATTTAAATAATGGACCGGATCGTAAGAGCATACAATTTAAATTATAATGCTGTAGATCCATTGTGCTATGTTATTAATAAGTTTCAAAAAACAATTAAAAAGGATAAGTACATACATATTATGAAATTTGTACTTTTCTTGTTTGTCACATATTTCGTTGTCTCTAGTTCAAATTTAAGTTTAGGTATAATAAGATATTGTATTGTATTGTCGCACAGGTATTGTTTAATTATTTACTTCTTGTAAATATGTATTTAAATTTTAAAGCGAAAACGCAGAATTGTGTTTTTATCTTCATTAGGAATAATATTCTGTTTTTGTTACCACTAAAAGGTTATTTAATTATAATTTATTTAGTTATAATGATTCTTGTAATTACTTAATTTCAATTTAATTTCTCTTTTTTATTTTAAGTTCAATTTTGTTTGTTCACATTGGTGTTAAACTACTTCACAACTAGTATTTTTTCATTATGGTAATATAATTGTGGGGGTTGTTTTGGGTTTTTCCTGTCTGCACCCCTATAATCTAAATAAATAAATAAAAGTCACAACGCATTTCTCTGTTTTATTTAGTTATAGATTATGCAACTACAATTGATATTTTTTTAGTGTTTTATTTATACTCGTATGTACCTATTTTCCTCAAAAAGAAATTAGCCACTGAGACTGCTCCTGAAAATTAAGAATAAGTTGCAAAACAAATTAGCAGCAGCAATAACTTTCAGTGGTAATTCTTCCAAAATTTCTTTATTGTATATTTTTTTGTAGATATCTAATCACTTATTATTTAAATTAATAATTAACTTTAAATCAGAAGTTCCAGAATAGATATTTATTTTCTCCACAGAAATTGGGGATCATTTGGCAGTAGTATGAATATTTTATTAGTAACTTCATGTAAGATATTTTGACTTAAAAACTCTTCTAGTGTAGATAAAATCATATTTAAATTATCAATATCAGAAACTGTGAACGACAAACTAAAAATTTTAAATTTAACTAATGCTTTAGACTACCTTTATTAATAACGTTATTTAATTCGAATTTACCGCTCACTTTGTGGGTCAAAATGGTGGACCTCAATTTTAGTCAGTTCGCGCATATTTACACTTATTCTACCTACTCTATATCTATGGTATATTTACACTTATATATTCGTGCAAGTCTATTAATGTTTTATTAATTCTAATTTTTACAAATTCCAATGTTTCTCGTCTAACCAATTTTTAGTAGTATCAATTACTCTAAAATTTAAAAAGAGAAAAATATTAAATAAAGGAAAATGAAAACGAATAAGTAAAAAATGTTCTATTTTTTTTATATTATATATATAAATATTAAATACTTTTTTGTATTTAATTGTTATTTAATATTTAAATGACAAAAAATACTATGTTTAAAATAAATTATGGTGAATATGGTCTGCTTTATAATTGATGACTGTAGGACTTTGTTTTATTTCAATCATATAAATCATATCATATATTTCGTATAACAATCGTTTTTTTAGATTTGTCTATTTTCTAAATATTTTTGATTTATTAAAATTAAAGTTGTAAAATTTATCTATTGCGTGATCGGATAGTGCTGTATTTGGTTTAAGAGGAGTTGATATTTTTATTTTAATTGAATTTTGATGTTGATTTATTCTTTTTTTAAATTATGTTTTGTCTGTTCAATATAACTATATAACAATAAACTTACAACAAAATTTTTTAGACAAATAATTTAATAATAACCAAAATAACATAGAAAACTAATAGTCTACACTCTAAAAAAATAACTAGTAAATATACCCTAAAAAATTGAGGCAACTATGTTACCTCCATTTTTTTGGGTAAATTTACTTCCAAGTGTAATTTTCATAGGAAGTGAGAAATTCAATATTAGGTTAAATTTAATAAACTTTTTTATAAAATAAATTCTTATAAAATAAACAAAAACTGTAAGTATAATACAGAAAGAATTCTCTCACATACCTAAAAAAAATTATATTAATAAGAGGTTATTTTTGCTGTATTAACTATTATGTAATTTTCAACTGAAGAAAGATTTAGTAAAGAAAAAAGAATTCAAAATGATCATGTTAAAAACAATTTGATATTCTTATTTATTAACAATAAAAACGACCCATTAAGAACTTTCCTGCATCATTGTTGTAATTTAACAATTATTTTAAATATGGAAAGAATGAGTACAGTGGAACCACACAACGAACTTTTATTGACCTTCTTTCACTTGTACCCTGAGCCCCACTCTTTGCTAGGCCACACCTTTCACTTGGTCCCACTTGTCTCCAAGCGCCATCCTTTGTTAGGCCACACCTTTCACTTGGCCCCCACTTGTTCCCTAGCCATAACCCTTAATAGGCCACATCTTTTACTTACCCTCTCAATTAGACATAAAGAAACATACCTTATCAAGATTATAATTATATTTAACAGCTTAATTGATTGGTCCCTAGATAGCTACTTCTCCAGTATACACTAGGGTGAGAACATCAATGGACTCTTGAAAGAAGACTTGAAAGGGGCGGTTCAATTGAGTTTTCTCTTTTTAAAACTCACAATATAGGGTTGTTAATCGAATCAGATAAACTTCCCAATACTGTGGTTCTACTAAGTAAATCCGATGAAGGTTACAGTGTGTGTTCGCATATAGTAGTTGAATATTTAGCGGAAGATTGTAAACCAGTAAATTTGCAAAGAATATAATGTACTAAGGCGGATATTGAAAAACACCGTCATGACATTGACCTTAACACATCCAAAACTTCAAATATATATTGCAGACTATTAACAAAAGCGTTGAAATAACTACCCATTCTCACTTACAAATAAACCATAATCAAAATTCAAAATCACACAACAAACAGATCAAAATTCAAACAAACTTACGTTCAACAAATGACAAAATAAACACTTTTTAAATCAATTACACAAAAACACAAAACAAACGCTGTTAGCACCAACAAGCGCAGCACCGCGCAGCACTGACTTGACAACAACTATTGATCGTCTCACTTTGGGACTACATCGTGTGTTCTTATGGACAACGGGGTTGCCAAACATCTTGCAAGTTTGTTTGTTTTCGCTCTACCTCTGACTACGTCCTCCAGTCACGAAAACCCCCACGTGACAGTATTGTATTATTTTTATATTAATTTATTTGTTTTCATCTTTGTAAAGAACAAATGATGAATCATTCTATCTTATTTTTTATAATTGTTAATTTGGATTATTTATTATTTTTACAATAAAAAATTATTTTTACCAAAGATTTAGTTTTTTAGTGTTTACAAAATAATTAATCTTTGTTAATAAACAAATCAGATTTGCTGTAAATAAATTAATACATTTTATAATGTCAAAAAAAAACTTAAGATAGTCATTTCTTAAAATAGGAGAAACTATAGTATAAGTAAAACCACTGTGTAGGTAATAATCTTTTGTACTTCAGTAAAATAAGAAACTCACTTGAAAATACAAGTTATTATTACTATATTGTTGTTACACAAAGCCACTCTAGATATGGGAGCATTACCTTTAAAACTGGTTATATCTGCCGACTTGTTTTTAAACAATACAAAATGTGATCTGTTAAATGTGTTGCCTACTCGAGTCATTTAATCCGCCAAAGATTGTACGTTACATACGGTACAGATTACATACAGCGAGATCAGAGTCAAGAATTGTTGGCAGTCTTTAAAAAAAATAACTAATAAGAATTCATTAACTTCACTTAAGGATAAATCTTTGTATACAAAATATTGAAACAACTGCAGAATAAATTACTGAATTATGATAAATGCTCAATCGCTTGTTTTCAATGCAAACATTAAACATTGATTAATTGTTTGAAAAACACAAAATAAAGAAGTATAACCTCAAAAACATCACACTGTGTCTAAATAAGTGACGTGCGGTACTGGTTTATCCAGTGTAGCCAATGTAAAATTATTGAAATTGCTTAATATAGGGATTTCAAAAACATCTACCAATGTATGCGTTGCTAGACTACATTTCTGATCCTCCATGTAAACAAAATTAGTAATTTACTGGTTTCAACTTGGCTTTGTGAGAACGAATTACAGCAATACTTTTTGCGGGAATAATTCGAATCACTTCTAATTTTGAGACGAAGTTTACAATATCTAATAGCTATTTATGTAACAATGATCAAAAAGCAAGGCCGAGTCTATAAAATCCGTTTATGTTCGCGTTGCATACAGATCCTTTACGTTCGACTGCTAAAATTGGCTCAAAAAGTTAGGGTTAGAAATTTGACATCTATTCTTGACAGAAGAAAATTGGACATAATATAATGTATAGTTGCCATTGGAAAGCTGGAGATGTTATAGTGTGCTTTTGCTATTGCTATAGTTTATTTTACTACTACTACTTTCTTTTACCAGTACTATAAAGAGCTACTTTATAACCGCAAAACTATGTTATAGACGGTACTTTTTAATGCAGTCGTACATTATAATTATTTATGTTATAAGGGCGTAAAGATATTTTATGGCCGGAAGCGTTAGCCGAGGGCTAGGAAAAGGCTGTAGGGCCATAAGTTATTTTATGCATAGATTAAGTTTTTATCTCAAATCAAGTATTGTGTAAAAATATAATTAAATGAGTACGTAGGAACATCAAGCCGCTGTTCTAGGCGCCGACTTTTCAAAATTTTAATAAGGGCTGCCCAGTTTCGAGTTTTACCAACCCTACTAAACACGGTCTGCATATACAGTGCGATTCTAAAGTATGGAATAAATTCGATAAAAGGGTCGATCGCTATGATCATTTGGCCGACCCTACTAGAATTTAGCCGAATCTGGGGGAATTCCACCCCCAGTAGGGATTTTTATTGTGCCAAACATCGCATTTACACGAAACCTACAGTTTTACTTCCTATCCGAGAAGAAGGCATGTTTTTAAATTTTTCTCCGCTATGAAAAATTACCAGCTCGGCCGGGGATCGAACTTGCGATCTTTGGATTTGAGCATTTATTTTACCAAATTAAGCACGTCACTAAAATGCATTAGAAAATTCGAAAAATTGTAATCAGCAGAAAACAAAACATTCAGCAAAACTACCAGTCACATGAGAAATAAACAAAAAACAAAACTATATATTTCCAGCACTGATGATTGAATATGACATTTGGGTTGCCTATAAATTTAGGGGTTTCGATTCAACTTGCCCAAATATTATTTAAAATAAATTAATTTGTTACTTAATAGGTAAAGGATACACTATACATCACTTGATAATAATAAAAAGTAGATCTTAAAAGGATTTTTCACTTAAAATTAAAAAATTATTTGACAAGTTACGATTTGCATATCGTTGGGTCGTTGGACTTGGTTTTTCATAATTGAAGCCATTGTAAGGTGTAGTTTCACCTGTAAATTATAAAAGGCATAGATGGAAAGGTGTATGCAAGCAATCACCACTATACTCACAGTTTTTGTTGTTAAATTTCAAGCAAATTCCATGCTGATTTAACGATTCTTGTAAATCCATGATAAATGTATAATTTTCATTAATTTATGCAAGTGCAGCCAAAATGTTTTGCTGCAATATTCTTAATTAGATTCTAGAGCACCTTTAGCAATAGAATTTTCAAGTGGGCAGCTCTATATAGAGAAGGTTTAGCCTGTTGAAGTTTATAATTTGTATCGTTTCAACCTTACCTGATAATATGGTAAAATTTTGTTAATATTTAAAGTTTTGGTGCCAAAATTGTTGTAAATATTGTGTGATAGAATACGTGGATTCATTTAATCCTAAAAAGAGAAAGTAATAAGGTGTGAAAATGTTATTATCTGTAATTTTATAAAACCATGTATTGTCAGGAAATTCAAGATGGTTGCCATTGAATCCTGGAGTTAAATTTGCTTTTTGTTAGACATGCAACATACCAAAATGTAGGAAACATTATCCTCTTTCCGATTATATAATTTGTTTAAACATTTAATTTAATTTTTAACAATATTTTGGTTATGTAGTTCTTATTAGGTTAGATGTTCAATTGTTTCTAGTTACTTACCAAATTTTGTTGGTGGAGAAATGACGTTCGTTATTTGTTTTACAAAAAAAAACATAAAAGCAGATCGAAAAATCTGGTTACTTGCTTGTTGATTTTCATATAAAGCAGAAGCCATGTTGAATTGTTAAAGTTTTGAGGTTATGTGTGACAGATCTTGCGTCAATGAGATGTCAAATAAGTGAGGTTATGACAAATGTCATACAAATTGAATTTTTTTTAAGTGTTTAATAATGAAAATAACATTGAACAATTAAAGTGATTTAAATAAAAAGTAAAGTGAAGTGTTAATTTGGTGTTTGGACTATTTATTTATCAGAAGAAAATTTTTTAAATCGTATTATAACTTTATTTCTGGATGAAAGCAAATTAAAACTGGATGTAATAAGAATTTTTGGAAGATAGACAATTGATATATGTACTCACGTATTGGAGGTAAATTGTTCAATATTTAATAGTTATAATAAATTACAAAAGAAGACCCAAAGAAGAATTATATGGAAATGCGTGTTCACCTACGCTACAGATAAGCAGGTAAATTTAATGACTATTACAGAGAACTGCCAAATAATAATAGTGTGAGCAAAAATTCAAGAATGGCGCAAAATTTTTGAATTTAAAAATTTATCTTCAAAATTTAACTTTAATTTTATTTCGTTTCTCTTTTTTTTTATTATTATAATTTAAGATTGTGGGATTGATCAAATAAAAATTGAGCAAGACAAAGAACATTAAGACTGTCTCTTAATTATTATTTTGTTATATCAAATTGGCACCAATAATTAAGTGAATTCATTTTAGATAATAAGGATTTTTTTGTTTTCGTTTCTTTCTTTTCATGTGTTTATTAACAAAATATTTTAAGTTTTAAAAGCAGATTCATTTGTGTATTTTTCTTGTTTTGTGTCGATTAATAGAATTTCGCAGATATAAGTTGAACAATATTTTATGATTAATTTGTCAAAGAGCGACCTGAAATTTTCTCATGTAATTTTCTTGAGCTTGTCTTTGGATTTTAAAATCATAGCCGGAGCTAATTTTCTTTTCATCACAAAGGTAAGTGGTGTTTGTTTCTGTACCACTTTTCAGTTTGCCTTGCTACACTAAACATAAGTGATAGTGGTCTTTAAATTTAAATACATTGATGATCAAGTATTGTAAAGTGTATAAGAGGACGGCACTTATCACCATAAAATTTTATTGTCGCACGAATGTGATGTTTATTAAACCAATAATATACCATAGCAATATGTAATTAACTAGTTAATATATTACTACATAATGAATTAAAAGTCAGCATAAAAAATATTTTCGAAGAACGAAATTGCATTTTAAATTATGTATTGTAAAAAAATAAATCTGCCAACTGGAATCGAACCTGGGGCTGCAGTGAGTTACTAATTCATTTTTTTCTAAAGTCCTTTGACTTTGAAACCGTATTGCTCGTTTACAAGTAATGCGCTTTCAAAGTCAGGGGACTCTAAAAAAAATGGATAGGGTTATTATCATCCCGCTCTGGGTAACTAAGCTATAGTATCATGTCGGCGCTCAAGTACGCCGCACTGTGGTTTGTAACTGGCAAAATGCGGAAATAATTCAATAACTTTTAGAGATTGTTATTAAAATGAGAGATTTATACGTATCCATAGGTTTTTGGGGTCGCTGAATACAAATCTTATGACATTTCAAATTCAAAATGGCTGATCGAAGTATAAAAATCTTTATTTCTCAAAGTTATTTGCGATTTAAATATAATTTTTATGCTTTTTAATATATTTTTGGGTACACTGAATTAGAATATGACAATACAGATCTTAGAATTCTAGATGACGGATCTAATATGGCGGATTTAAACACAAATTTTATTTTTATGCATTATTTCTATCCCTAATAATATTTTGACGTTTGTTAAAGGTTTCCGAGGTCGCTAAATTCGAATACAATAATAACAATTGAAAATCAATATGGCGGACCCCAAAATTTTACTACATTTATCTTTATTATTTTTACATTTGTACGCTTCTTATGTTTAAATATTATTTTCGCTTAGAGATGTTTTGGGTCGCTGAATTCAGATATGATAACAAAACATTAAAATTCAATGTGGAAGTCTCAAACAAGAATTGACAGAAAAAAAATTGTTTCAATTAGTCATATTATCAATTTATGAATGGATTTTTGGGATCACTGGATTAAGATGTTTAGGATGAATTAAATAACAACTAATCTTCGCTATTACATGTTATTTATGGACAACGTCCACTAGCAGTCCTTGATATAGTCTTGGATTACTTGCTTTCGATTCTTCATGGAAATCTTGTTATTACTGTCCTGCTGTATTTTATAAAAAAGTGTTGATAGAATTGAGATTCCAAAGTTTTCTTCAAAACTTTACAATTTCCATCTGTTAAATTAAATTTAACAAGATCAACGGAAGATAAACAATCACTTGTTCTTTGGCCCACACTTCCAATGAGTTTTCTAAAAATTTCCTAAAAATTTCAAGATCCGAAACCTGGAGTGAAGCCATTTTGACAGTTGGCTGACAAATCATAAATAAATTGCTTTTTTCTATTTCACATTGATTTTGGTCTCTTTTCGAAACCGATAATAGAACGAAACATGAAATAGAACAGAACTTTTCGATATCTACTATTTTAAGAATTTCTTATGATTTGGTTTTGAGTTTGGTAAAACATGAAGGTTATTCTTTTGACACATGACACGTAATCATACAGCTGTACATTTTATTAAATTAAATTGAAGTTATTAAAGTAAATTATTGCGAAATAAAAAAATAGTATAAAGAACTTGTGTCACAAGTACTCTTTATCGCACTCAGCCAATTAAAAACTTCGTCTTCGTGCGACAAAAGCTTGCCTGTGACAGTTTTTTAATTTTTAAATTATATTTAAATGTATGGAAAATACATTTTTACAATTATAGATGAATAACACAATGAAGTAATTAAAATAATCAAGTTTTAATAAAATTCTTAAAACGTGGGTTCGAGGTTTGATCAACGCGTGCGTGTAGGAGATTTTATTAAATGAATCTAGCAAATCTGCAGCTTTCGGCAGCTGTCTTATAGCTCAAAATAATTTATATTAAATTTCCTTCAAGACTGTTTCTCTTTTTTTGACGGAACGTGACGGCAAGTACATATACTAATTTAATTTTATAATTTGGTTTATTTATTTTTAAAATTTTAGAAAAGCTTTAGAACGGTATAATAATACTAAATAATACTAAAATACCGAATAATACTAAAAATAACAGTTAATAGAAAATAGTTTTAATTGTAAAATAATAAGCTGTTGTAAGAAGAAAATACGTAATTTAGTTAATAAATTACTAAAAACGTCTGGCGTTATTTTCATTTTCATTCATTCCCTCTAACATATGCCTATTTAATTTACTAATAAGTTACGTTACTGTTTAACTTTTGGAATTCTTTTTTAAACTTTCAAACAGGTAGGCGAAAAACTTTTGTATGTCACTCGGACCGAAAAGCATTTGTAGCCCGCAGTTGTTTGATGCCCGAGCGAAGCGTAGCGTAGCGAGGGCAGCGGACAACTTAGGGACAACTAATTTTCTGCTCTTGAGACACAAAATACTATTTTCGCCTACCTGATCAGAAAGTGCTTTCTAAATGTCCTGTTTTGAGGGCAGTTAAGGCTTCTTTGCGGGCCTCTTATGTCAAACTTTTTACTGCCCTCTTATGTCAAATACATAACCTCTATACTACTACTAGATGAAAGCACGATTTATTTATGTTAAGTTGGAGGTACTGTAAAAATTGTAATTGTTTTTTAAATTGTCATACTTTGACCACTCCTGTGCATTATCCTAAAAAGATTTTAATCAAAAAATGAAATCATTAGTTTTTAACATTAAAAATGTAACTCATTCGTAAAACTTTTAGCAACCGAATATGACGGAAAATGGAATCTCAAACATATTTTTACTTAACCTTTAAAAATATAAAAAACATACGTCAAATTTTTCTAGGCTTCTTAGATCATAACTTTGATTTTTATTTCTTCGTCGATAAATTTGTCGTTTGTTTTTTTCTTTTCACAGTGTCATTGTATGTATAAATGGAGGTTGTGACAATTAATTAATAAAAAGAAAATTGTAATTTCAATAAATTATACAATGATAGATTAATTACTCATCCTAATTAAAAGTCATATCCTGTTCCTTTTATTTACCAATAATAATAAAAACATTTACTATACGGCCGTGTTGTATGTAGTGTAATGATTATTAGGTTAATTTAGTTAATAAATTACTAAAAACGTCTGGCGTTATTTTCATTTTTATTCATTCCCTCTAACATATGCCTATTTAATTTACTAATAAGTTACGTTACTGTTTAACTTTTGGAATTCTTTTTTAAACTTTCAAACAGGTAGGCGAAAAACTTTTGTATGTCACTCGGACCGAAAAGCATTTGTAGCCCTAAGTTGTCCGCTGCCCTCGCTACGCTACGCTTCGCTCGGGCATCAAACAACTTCGGGCTACAAATGCTAATTTTCTGCCCTTAAGACACAAAATACTATAAAAACAAATCAAGTTCTACAAAAAAACAGCTCTGACATTTAATTGATGTTTTTTTTTATTGCCTGTCGTACCATAAAGAGGCTCGTGAGCCATAAAGAGACGTTTATGTTTAGATGAGTTTACCAGTAATAGCCTAATTATTATGTATCTGTGCATAAAGTGATTTAGTTTTTGATTATTGTTAGTGAGTGATATAATTTGATAAAATTATAATATAATTTTCTCCTTCTTGGAAGAGCTCCTTTTGGGAAGCGATAACGTACTTAGAAGTTTATTTTTCACATAATGCTGGCATCAACAGGCATTGTAGTACAAAAAAGTTTTAAGTAATTAAATTTAAGTGTTAATTAAATTAGGACATGCTCCAAAATGCTTAAAGAAATTAACAACTTACGTGCAATAACTGCAGAAAGCAGCACAAACAGTAAGACTACTAATAATTTGTAATTCATAACACTATCAAAAGAAGAAGCTTTTTAATTAAAAACCAGTTTATCTGTTCCTTTTATATATATATATATATATATAATGTATATTTAGCTGTGGTAATTCCTAAGGTCAACTACTAGAGATAGAACAAGATTTCTTTCTCGATTATCTCCGGATTTTCCAGAAATCAATGCAGTTGTTTTTTTTTTAATGTAACAACAAGTAAAAATACGTTTATTTAAATTTTTTAGTTGCTTCTAACTTTATATTATTCTAGCAATAAAAAGCGTTTTGTGGGCGACACTATGACTAATCTAATCTGTTGAAACTGTGGTAATTTATCCACAATACCTGATGATTTGATTTATTTTCCTTCCTTTTATTAATTTTTAATAGCTTCTGGCGATAGTTCGAAGATGCTAAACAATGCTGTCATCACCTCTGTTTTTATTTGTGTATAAGTCCTCCTGTAAAAAAAATATTTAGCAATTTTTTCTGAATATGTATACCATCTAACTTATATTCTGATTGATAAAATTTAAAAATATCGGAATCTCCCAATTTTTCCCTAAAACATTTCATTTTCTAATTAATTTTGCTCAATTCAACTTCTATTGAATTTTTTTCTATTTTGTACTATTGTACTCTGAATGTTCCGAATAGCACACTCTGTTTTAAAAGCAGTTAATGTGGTAGACGAATGGACAGATACTTGACCAGATTGACTGTTATAATCACGATTTCTGTGATAAGTAACTTACAAATGTAGAACTCGTGTTTGGAAAGTCTCAGTTTCAGACTGCTCTACTTGCAAAGCAGCAGATGATTTCTGGTTTCTGAAGAACACTGAGATTCTGTGATCTACCTGCTACAAATTGTACAATTGATGACGAGCTGGTTGCTGCTCGTATGTATGGCTGCTGGATAAACAGCCCACGCACACATCTTTTTCTGAAACCAAATCAAATCAAAATGTTTCTTTTATGTCTATGAATTATTTATTTGCTTAAAACATTTTTTAAAATTATGAATATAATAAGCAGTATGGAATAAGTTTAAAGTTTAGTTTCTCAATATTATATTACTAATAAAAAAATTATAACATCCTACCTTGTAGTATGTGGTTCATTAACTTCTAAAAAATGAATCAGAGCAGCATCTTTTCTCAAGAATAATTTCTTTCTCTCCCCCTTTTAACTCGAAATCACTCTCTGCAAAATATGGGATGAGCAAATACAGGAGTTTCTTTATGCACCTTTGAAATGCAAGATTTATAATCATTTTTGTTTTACGATACCTGAAAGACATTATTAATTATTGTTCCTCATAATTTTTAATATTTGCAAACTATTTTCGGTTAATTAAATGATTAAATTTACAAATACAGAAAATTTCAATAACAAAGCAGCCAAGAAAGAAAATCTAATAGTTCTTAATAACATTTAAGGCAATCTTCTGAACCTTAGAAATTTTTAATAAAATGAAACTTATTACTCTATCTTCATTAACCCTTAAATGTAGTTGTTTTTTCGACGCCTATGGCATTTTCGACGCCTATGGCATTTTCAATGCACATGTTTATCTGGCGTAATTTATTGTTTGGAAAAATATGGCATTCATACTCACCTGGATTAAAAAATTTAAATAATCCAATCTTTTACACGCTGCACAACCATATTTATTCACTAAAAACAAGAACAAGCGTTTCGCAAAGAGACCAGCTACATTATAAGAATAACACTGAAAATGTCGAGTGTATAATTTCAAGGTGATGGTGATGTCACATATATCAACGACCACTATAACATTATTATAAAATTTCTGAAATTGCGTTGCCCTCGGTTGTTATCCGTCGGGGGTTCCCAGTACTTTATTGCATAAACAATTTGGGGAATCGTGGTTGTTTGTTTAATAAAATTATACATATTGTTTCCCTAAAACGTACATTATATCGAAATGAAAGAAATAGTTATTGAGTTCATAATAAAATGTCTACTTAAATCTCTTACTTTAATTAGAAATATTTAGTATTATGCAGTCAATAATGTATTTCATTTAATGCATTTCAAGTACGATACGACCCCTATTAATAAGCAGTAAATTACACGAGCAAATTTGAAATACCAGTGTAAAGTTAGCCTGTAAAGTTGACCGGTAAAATTTCCGGAAATACCCGAACATCCATAGACGTGCACATAAAACATTTCCATAAGAATCAGAATGATGTCTTTCATAAAGTTCTACAATTAGGATACAAATCAAATGGTATACATCACATTTCTTAGCATGGGGCTAAGGGGGGTAAAAACCGCCCCTAACTTTTAAAATTGGTATTTGGGGATGAAGTCGGCCAGGTATCACAATGAAATCTCCCATAAAGTTCTGCAATTGGCATACACATAAAATAGTATATATCACATTTCCTTAGCATGGGGCTAAGGGGGGTAAAATCCACCCCTAACTTTTAAAATCGGTATTTGGGGATGAAGTCGGCATAAAATGGTATATATCACATTTTTTAGCATGGGGCTAAGGGGGGTCAAAACCACCCCTAACTTTAAAAATCGGTATTTGGAAATGAAGTCGGCCAGGTATCACAATAAAATCTCCCATAAGGTTCTGCAATTGGCATACACATAAAATGGTATGTATCACATTTTCTTAGCATGGGACTAAGGGGGGTAAAAACCATCCCTAACTTTTAAAAACGGTATTTGGGGATGAAGTCGGTCAGGAATCAAAATGAAATCTTCCATAAGGTTCTGCAATTAAGATACAAATCGAATGGTATATATCGCATTTCCTTAGCATGGGACTATAAGGGGGGTAAAAACTACCTCTAACTTTTTTTTCCTTTGTTCATATTTACAGTGTTATCGATTTCAGAACATTCGGTAAATGTTGTGTTACAATATATGACATGCAGGGATTGATCCAATAATCCTTCCCTTTTCTACAATATAGTAATTGAGAACCGGGGGACCGAGCGCCTACGGCGCGCGACTTTTAGAAATTTAGCATTTTTCAACGAAATTCTGTATCTCAGAAACCATAAAAGTAGGAACCATAATTTTGGTGTTATTTTGCTTCTCTCGGTGCCCCTAGCTTATATCTAGGTCGCCGCGTAAATTTGATCTTTCGTTCCCGAGATCACAATAACCAACAGACATTGGCGTTTTAATATAGTAGGATTATTAATCAATTAGTAATTATAATAATTGATTAATTATATGACATTATAAATTAGAAATGGTTACTTAAAATATTGTATTAGTTTTATCCTAATTAAATCTACTACTTAGTACGAGCCTGAAACTGGCAACCGGAGCAAGCAGCCGGCCAGAAACGGACTCGGCCCCAATTTTTAATAACACATCAATTTTTATCGATAATTATTTCCATCAATGACTAGAAGAAAATTCCAACAAAGTTATTTTCCTTATTGTGAGAAAACAAAGTTTTTATCGCTAATAAATATATCGATTGCTGAGTGCATCTCGGCCCGAAAAATGTAGTATAACTTTCTTCGGCGTTATAACTTCGAAATGTAATTTGGCACAATGATTCCTATAGAAATGACCAATCGACTGGCACTGAGATCTCCGTGGCAGAAAAACGTTTTTCCGGGTTATAAAATACTAAACCGATAGAATATACCGGCTGCTAAGACAATCTTGGCTCGGAAAATGTCGTATAACTTTTTTCAGCGTTGTAACTTCGAAATATAATTAGGCACAGGTATTCCCATAAAAATGACAAGTCGACTGACACTAAAATTTCCTGGAGGCTTCCTGAAATTTAGAAGATGCCGGCTGCTAAGACAATCTCGGCTCGGAATTATTTCGAAAACACACATCAATTGCTAAAAACTATTGTTGACTATCTTCCTGTTCTTCTTCACTACCGTCTGTCCAAAATATAGTCATTGTAGTTAGTATTGCAAGGGTAGATTAAGTTTTCAGTGTTAGCCCAAGGGAGCAACGCTACTTTTTATATATTTAAGTTTTTATATCATGCTTTATCATATACGTAAAACAGAAAGTGTTGCTCCATTGCGCGTTCATATTTAAATAAATGAAGTACCAAAAATATTGCATTATTAAGCAAAAACACAGATCTACCTTACCTGTGCTTTTTATACACTCTTTAACGATTATAAAACATCGAAATTATTTTTAGGACCTTAGAAAATTACCGTTCGAGAATCCTTTAGTACTTTTTAATCCGAAAAAGTGTTTTTCTGCCTGGAAAACTTCACTGCCATTCGATTTGTCATTATTATAGTAATAATTGTGCCAAATTATATTTCGAAGTTATAACGCTGAAAAAAGTTATACTACATTTTCCAGTCCATCTCTGACAGGCCGCTAGCTCCGGCTGCCAGTTTCAGGCTCGTACTAAGTAGTAGATTTAATTAGGATAAAACTAATACAATATTTTTAAGTAACCATTTCTAATTTATAATGTCATATAATTAATCAATTATTATAATTACTATAATTGATTAATAATCAATTACTATATTGTAGAAAAGGGAAGGATTATTGGATCAATCCCTGCATGTCATATATTGTAACACAACATTTACCGAATGTTCTGAAATCGATAACACTGTAAATATGAACAAAGGAAAAAAAAGTTAGAGGTAGTTTTTACCCCCCTTAGTCCCATGCTAAGAAAACGTGATATATACCATTTTATCTGTATGTCAATTGAAGAACTTTATGGGAGATTTCATTGTGATACCTGGCCGACTTCATTCCCAAATACCGATTTTAAAAGTTAGGGGTGGTTTTTACGCCCCTTAGCCCCATGCTAAGGAAATGTGACACATACCATTTTATGTGTATGCTAATTGCAGAATTTTATGGGAGATTTAATTGTGATACCTGGCCGACTTCATCCCCAAATACCGATTTTAAAAGTTAGGGGTGGTTTTTACCCCCCTTAGCCCCATGTTAAGGAAATGTGATGTATACCATTTGATTTGTATCCTAATTGTAGAACTTTATGATAGACATCATTCTGATTATTATGGAAATGCTTTATGTGCACGTCTATGGATGTTCGGGTATTTCTGGAAATTTTACCGGCCAAATTTACAGGCTAACTTCACACTGGCATTTGAAATAAAGTAATTCTATTAAACTTAACTTTATTTAGTGAAAGACAAGATTTTGTGTAAGAAATAGTTCGAGTAGTAGGTTAAAATACATTTATCGGAGGTAAAACTATATAGCAACATTATTTGCAGTATAGGGATTCTATAAATTAAATGTTTTGTTCAATTATCCACATACTCATCAAAAGCATGTGAAGGTTACGGTAAATGACGAAAACATGAAAAGGACGTATTTCTTACGTAATAATCTCAACGTGCCGAAGATATACCGCGGGGCACGTAATTATTACGTGCCATTGAGCATCGCTTTGGAATATTAATTTGCGGCATTAAAAAAAGAATTGGAAGCACGTAATTTTTACATGAATTTATATTCCAGCGCTACTTGGAATACTAATATAGTGAGAATTGGTTTTGATGAATTTCAGTTGGGATTGTAATGTATTATTTCAAAATTTAATCCAAACCTCTTATAATGTAAGTAATTATTTCTATTATTATTTACTAAAAGACTTTGTAAGGAGAGGGCTCACTGGAACCCTTTTCCACAAGTCTATTTATGGCAGACCATGTTGTAACCAACTTAAACATAAAATGTACTTATTGGCCTCTATTAAGGGCAGATTGTATAAAAATTGAGTTAATAAAAAAATAGAAAATTATATTTTCAAATAGCTTCTCACCACCGTGAATCTTCATTTAATTTTTAAGATTATCTGGTACTGTAAACTTATTTTCAAATATGCTGTTAGTATGTGAAGTACATGCATTTTCTGTGTTAATCTTTCAAGTGAATATAATAAGTTATATTATACTTATAACATTGAAAAGGTTTTTCACCACCCTAATATTCACATGTTTTCTTCATCTCAAAACTACAGTTGTGCAAATATATTTATAAAACTTATCTTTAATCCATATGAAGTGTTTGTGACTTAGCTGTTTTGCAGCATTTGAAGGTTTATCACCTGTATAGCGTTTTATTTGAAATAAAAACCCTGTATGTTAATGCTGTTGTTGGACAATTTATTTTAGTCAGTTTATCTCTAATCCAACAGTTAAAAAAAGATTTACACATTTGTTTCTATGGAATCATGGTTGCTCCAAATCTCTACGACAGTGTACGAACATAATCAATTTAAATAGAAAATAAACACAATTTACAGAAAATAAGATGATTTATTTTGTAACACATAACAACCTTTATCCCAGCTCTGTAATAATTGTAAGCTAACAACACAAATAACTATAAATGATACTTACTATTAACCCTTAACCAGCAAGGTAAAATTTAGGTGCACAGACAGTCATGTGGCATCTGAGAGACGATCATTTGCTGAAATATTATAACTTTCCTTTTATTTGTAATGAATACCAAGTGCACACTTATTACTATAAGAAAACAACAAAATTGGCTTCTGGTTATGCATAAAACATATCATAGAAAAATTCAAATGCGCCTCTACATAAATTGGCATGAACTTTTATATAATGAATGAAAAAAAAAATCTTTAAAAAGTCTGTATTGCAAATAGATTGTGTTATAATACAAAAAATATAATATGCAGCAAGTGCTCATTTTTTTAAATAATTTTTCGTATAACAACGCTAGCCCCTGTAAGATAGTATACCAATAGTGCAAGGATTAAATGTAGCAGCAGATTCTTAAGCAGTTCCATATGAGAAAAATTTAGAAGTATAGACGTTAAGTAGTCTATCAGACATCACCTTACTGGTTAAGTGTTTATAACAAATAAACTTTAGTAGCGCATTTACAAAACAATATAACAAATGATATATGGTAAAGTTATTTGGTAATATTATAGGGTTCTATGGTGTCACGTCTTGTAAGTATTATCACCAAATTACTTTACTTACCCTACCTAATATTCAGTCTTCTGTACTAGAATTAATCTGAAATGATGTTCAACGAATAAACCAAGTTTCACCAAAGATTCAATGAAAGTTAATTTTTTACGAGGCAGCCTTTTTTAAGGCACAAGATGAATTTTAACATGTATAATTAACTGTTAAATAGACCACTTAAGAGTCAGCTTGGTTTTCAACCGGAAGTGTGTAAAAGTGCTGCAAACTTACGTAAAATAAACCTATCACAATCTATAATACTTTATAAATAAACATACTACTTTAAAGTTCTTTGTAATAAACCTTCACATTTATATAAATTAATACTTCAGAATCCTTGCATTTCTTCTCTGGATCTTCTCTATCCTTTATACTACATGTTCAGCCATAGTGGTGAGAAGCCTTTTCAATCAATTAAAATTATATTGAAAACGCTTCTCACCACTGTGGCTCAATATGTGCTGATGCTGGTGATGATGATAAGCTCTCTATGGAAAATCACAGCATCTTAAAAATAAATATATAGTTGTATTTGCTTCTTTCAACATTTCAACTCCTACTGTAAGATCACTATGAATGAAGACATGTACGTTAAACTCATTCCTTATTTTCCCTAATCCTAAAAATTCTTTTGCATATATATATATATTAATCAATTAATATCAAGAACTATTTACTGTAATAGTGATTTTATAATGAACAAGCTAATTAACAAAGTCACCTGCAAGCCCTATTAAAAATTGATTTATGAAAACAGAAAAATGCTCTGTGTGGATAAAAAAGAGATCTTTATATTGAAATGCAGAAGTTTTTGTTTTAACGGCTTTTTCAGAAAACAACAGAATGTCGTCATAAAACAAAAAGTAATTACAGTAAACAATAAAATTGACATTATAATTATGTATTGAAATAAAAGATAAGGTAAACAAAATTACCGTACGTCCAAATCAACCATACTATTATTATGATTATTCTTTGTTGCTGCCGAATGCTGGTATAATTATAGTAATGGAAGATCAGTAGTGCCAATTGGAATTTTCCATAATTAATTAACGAAAATAACCAGTTTTTCTCTCCTTTGATTTTGCTAGAGTAGTAGCAAAATGTGAAAAGCCTGTTGACGTCATAAAAGGTGCGTGTTGTTCTCGCGCTAACACCGCAGTAGTGGCGTAAGAAATATTGTTTTTAATTACCTACTACTATACGACAGACGAAGGTTAATGTAAGAGGAACGTTCTAGAATAACTTGACAAGTATAACATTCCCCTAATTAAAAGAATAAACTAGTCCGAACGTAGTTTCGTCTAGTACGCAGGAGACGTCAACAGGCTCTTCTCATTTTGCGATTACTTTACAAATTTGTAACCAGTGGTGTAACTCTATGCGCAGCCTTGCGGATATAGTATTTTTCAGACGCTGAGAATGTAGTCCAAAATATTCGTTATTTACCTACGTAGCTATATGAGGTAGTTCTTATTTGAAATGCGAAAAGACCTCTTTATTATACTTTATTAACATCATCTAGCAACAAAGGATAATCAAGTTCATTTTTGCATTGATTCAGTCACAAATAGTGTTTTTGCATCTCGCCAATCTTTTTATTCACGGAACTCGAGATTTTTTTTAAATCCCATTGAAGAATAACTATATTTAATGAAAATCACAGCAGTACATAAATAAATTCTTCTATCATAAAATTATTTCCTTTCCCCCTCTCTCTTATGGCAAGACTTTTCCTGTTTAGTGTTGTATTGTTTGTAAGTCATTTATAGTTTTTACAAACCATTTTCCTGAATATTGTTACGTGCTAATTTCGTAGCACCCTGTATAGCTATGCTTTTGTGTTAAGTTGTTTAGCGTTTAGGAATTTTCGCATTCTCTCTCCTTGTAGTTGCCATTTTGTCTGGAACTAATTTCCTGTATTGATAAGAGACTTTCACTTGGTTCGATTCGTTCGTGAGTCAACTTTTTTTAAAGAATATTTTAGTAGATATCGCCGTTTAATTAATCTTTTCCTTTGTGTTGTGATTTAGGAATTGCATTGGTGCAGATCCATGGTTGATTTTTGGCGGTGATTTCCAAGTTTATTGGAACCTTTTAAGAATTTTTTTCAGTTCTTTATTAGGGGTTATTTAGGAGCACGTTCTCGTAAGTGTTTTTAGGTTAACTTTTCTATCGTTCATTCTCGTATACTATAATTCTTTGACAGGATTCGATATTTAATCGTCGTTATATGGAGGCGGTATAATTATCTCTTAATGTCACTTTACTCCGAAGGTATTTATAAAGTGTTTGTGTAGTGCATTCTGGTAATTTGATTCTATTTGTTACAAACCTTTTTCGTTTTCTTTAATAAATCTTACGTTAATTTCATACACTACGTTGTATATTTGGGTTGTTAAAAGACCATTCCGCAGACTTAGTTGCTGTTGTCTCGTTGGATCACGCTACGTCCGACCTGGTTGGTGACGTTCCTCTTCAGTTCGAAGAACATACTTCTGTATCGTGAGTCAGTTATATTGTAGCAACTATTTACAACATCAATAACGTCCGACAATTTTTATTGTATATAAAGCACTACTGTATATTTGTATATTATAATTTTATGTGTTAAATGGTTTTTCTCTAGTATGCGTGTAGCATTTATATTCACGTATCTATTTGATATATAATATTTTATCACCTTACTTTGTTAGGAATATTTGCGAGTGAATACGTATAACTTTGCTCCGTAATGAATTGGTTAAACAATTAAAAATCTGACGATTAATGATTGCGCAATCTACATCACAGATATTGGCGTTAATTTACCGTGCCAGTTGCGTTTTGAGACTTGAAGTCAAGTCAGGTTTAGAGTAAATAAAACGCTCGCATCAATCCTCACCCAGATCAAATTTGTAAATAGAAATCAATAACTTGTAATTAATTTCTGCCAAGGCTATATGCCCTTGATTAAGATTTAACCATACTTGCCTGATTTATTTTGATTGATCTACTTGATAATTTGTTTAATTAATAATAAAGCACTGTAAATCTCTTACTTAAAGACTTATTATTTATATGTGTGATATTTGGGGCTTATATTTTCAGCTATCGAGGAGCCATTATTGGGAGAAGTCGACCACATTGGTAGTAGTCGCAAATGTGTTGTTCTTTTCAGATTTTGTCGGCCAATACTGTAGCTATTTTAGACGATTCTTGGCGCCCATTACAGAAGACCTTTCGTGCGACCCACGACCTCACACTAGTCAGCCGACAGATTTAACTGCAGTTAAAGGTTGTTACCGTATCCCAATAAGCAGTCCCCATTTTGTTGGTAACAATATGAGGATGATTTAGCCAAGCAAGTATTATTTCAAAAATTTATTTTAAATTTCAAATTAAACAAAGTTTTAAATACATTTATACTTGTACACCACCTTTCTATTTCCTAGGAGAAGTACCTGGTATTGCACCCACAATTTGTTATTATTTGTGGTCATAAATATCTTAAGTCAAATTAAATTATGAAACTGACTATTGACTTATTTTTATGAAAAGGCGAAGACTAATCTTATTGACGATTTTTGATCCATTTGTTAATAATTTAGCGTAAAATAGTATTCGTTTTAATTTTTTAACGAACATATTGAAAAAAAATAGAAGAAATACTAGATTGGTCATTTGTTTTTCAAATAAGCGTTTGGAAATTAATCGAATATTGTAGTTCGCCCATATCATGTAACCATTGCTGTGTTCGGTATTTCAACTCTTTTTGATCTAGTGCTATAGTTGCAACTATTTACAACAATGGAACATATAGAAACCGAGCGCTTGAGCTTGAAGTAAATATATCTGAAATACCGAACGCGGCCCATGTTCCATATTCTGTTTGTTCTGTTCTTAGAATTCTTAAACGAACGCAGCTCCACTAAAGAGCACGTTAAATAAGCTCTAGCGCTGCTAAAGTTTTTCTTTTGAAGCGAATTAATTCTTGAGTGTTGGCAACGCTGGTGCACTTTGCTCAAAGAAGTAATTTTAGTTTTTTGTTTAATAGATTGTTTTTATTTTACGTGTGAAGGAACTTTACAATAATAAGTTCCAGCTGCTGTGTTTTTTTTTATTTATTAATATCCGCAATTGCGCACCTTTTACCGCAAAAACTTTCAACTTCTGTGATAAACCAAAAAAGGGTTATGTTTAATATTAGATATAAATAATTCTACCTGAATTAGGCCAAAATAATATTTGTTACAGGAGCAACATCACAACGGAAAGCAAGATTTATAAATATATTTTACCAAATACAGACACGTGCTAAAACTATCACCACCATGTCTTCAAGTGGTAAGAACTTTCAGATTGTTTATCTCGTCTAACATATTGCATCGTACTGCTTGTAGGTGTTGAAGATTTTTCTAACATCGTTAAAATTGAAGTCGAGTCAGATGAAGCTGTAATAATTAAAGATGAAATGGATATTAAAGTGGAATCCCAAGAAGTAGATCTCCAAAACAATTTTCAAAGTGATACCTATACTACTGATGAAACAAGCCATTTCGTACTTTCCAGTAAGAGAAATCATTTTTTAGTTGAAGCAAAAACACAGCAATGTAACAAAATGAACATTGAAAGGTTGTTTGAATGCAATATATGTAATCGAAGATATACACGTAAAGACAAATTGAAAAAGCATTCCTGTATTCGCCGAATTAATAAACGCTTTGCATGCAGTGAATGTGGTTCTAAATGGTCAAAGAAATACGAACTGAAACAACACATGTTTACACACATTAACGAGGATTCTTCTGATGGCACTGTTCAAAACCTGCTTGCTGATCCTAACGAGAAAACTTTTCTGTGTAGCATATGCGGTCGCAAATTTACATTTGAGTCTGTTTTAAAACAACACATGCGTAGCCACAATGGTGAAAAGCCTTTTCAATGTCATATTTGTGATGTTAGATATACACGAAAATCGCATTTGCTAAGGCATCTGCTTATGCACGGTGGTGAGAAAACATTGAAATGTGATAGATGTGATTACAAATGTGTACGGAAAGACACTTTGCAAAGACATGTACTCATTCATAGTGGGGCGAAACCTTATTCATGTATTATCTGTGGTAACAAATTTTTGGTTAAAGGTCAGTTGAAGCAACACATGTTTACTCACAGTGGAGAGAAGCCTTTTCAGTGTACCATTTGTGATTTTAAATGTTCAAGAAAAGGACATCTGCAAAGACATATGCTTATTCATACTAACGAAAAACCGTTTGAATGCACTGTATGTAATCACAAAAGTGCACGAAAGGACTATATGCAGAAACATATGCTTACACATAGTCGTGAGAAAACTGTTAGTTAATCATTGAATGCAATATTTGTGAATTGTTACAAACATTATATCACCATGAAAATATCTAATGATAAAAAACCCTTACAAAAGTTACTAGTCTAACAACCCAATTCTTATGGGCGCAACTACATTAATAAGATTTTAAACTGACAGAGTACAAGTTTCATAGGAGGTTTACACCTGAGTAAAATTATTGATTATTTTTTGCATATATGCAACTTTTGAACTATTATGTGGTGCAACTTCTTTATGCTTTGTCAGTTAAAGTCTCTTGATAAATGGGTCATTTCTGCTAAAATTTATACTTTACCTTTTTGAATATTTTTATATAAAAATTGTATATAATACCTGTTACATTTATATTACTTGTTATTGTAATAAAGAATTATTCTCCTAATAGCTGTGTTTTTACATGTGTTAAACATTTTACGTTCTTTAGGTCTCACAGTCGTCTCATAACATTCAAGCTGATAGAGAATCAAGAGCCCTAGCCATCGACACAGTATACAAACTTAATAATACTTCCTGTAATTATATATAGTGTGAAAAGGTTTGGAAGTCCTGAAATAGACTTATTTGCAACAAAGTTTCCTGACCCAGGTTCTTTTTCAATTGATGCATTCACAGTTAACTGGAAAAGTCTATTTTTTTATGCTTTTCCTCCCTTTTCGTTGGTTATGAGAGTGTGGAGAAGATTATTCAAGAAAAAGCTTGTGGGATCATGATAGTCCCATACTGGCCGGCTCAACCATAGTCCCCAGTTTTTTAATAACTTTTAGTAGAAAATCCGATTAAATTCAAGCCAAAAAATTCATACTTATTTCTCCTTTCAGGGAGTGCCGCCCTCTACACAAGGAGATTTCCCTGGTGGCAGGAAAATTATTCGGGGCACTTTTTCAAAAAGAGGCATTCCCTTATCGGCAGTTCATATATTGACAGCTTCTGTAACAGAAAGTACACTAAAACAATACTCCATCTGTTTTAAAAATATTGGAAATTTTGCTACAATAAAAAAACTAAGTAGACCCTTTACTTTACAACATGGAGATGTACCTTTAATTTCTTAACCGAAACGCTGGATAGTGGTACTTCATACTCTGTATTAAATTCTTATAGATCAGCCTTAAATCTCTTATTTAGCCCAATAAATGAAAAAAAAGAAAATATAATAAATAGATTCCTAAAAGGCGTCTCTAATCTTCGACCACCAAACCCCAAATATTCATTTACTTTGAATCCAGACACAGTTTTAAAATTTTTAGGACAATGGTACCCAGTGGCGTGCGGTCCATGGAAGCAATGCTTGCCTTGAGAATTTATTAAAAATAATAACCAATGCTAACAAAAATATTTTTATAAAATTATGGTTATCGTTTATTTAAATTTGTAATATTTAATATCAATTAATATTAATATCAATTCCGTACAGCAAAAAGTATAATTATTTAGAGTACTATTTTAAATTAGGCTCATTAACCTTGCACGGAAAGGTAATATCGATTCAAATGTGTTTTTACATACACTACATATAAGCACTGCTTATTATAACTGCTCTTCTCTTAAATAGCCTTGGCATGTATCAGCTGGCGTGGTCATATTTATAGTAGACGATGCGCTTAGCATTGCTTGTCCGTTATTGTTAGTGTGCTTCATGCCCAAATGTTTATTTATTATAATTTGGTTCTTTGTTCAATTTAGTGTTTGTTATGTTTAATGTTACTTAAGTATTGTAAATCTGCGAATGAGACTGTATTTTATCGCATTTTATTATTTCAATTTATATAAGTTGGATTTTTTTAAAGACAAATAATTCTATTTAGTTTGCCTGTATCCAAATTTAAAATTGCATTATCGTCACGACTGCAAATTCAGCTGCTTCGGTGGAAGGTTCTAGTACATTCGATACATCCGAATCGGGTCGATTTTTTTGGTTCAGTTTGTAAATTATTAATAAAGAATTTTCCGCATACAGTTTTGGGGAGAAATTACAAATTATTAAGAAAGGTAGATCAAAACCAGAAGTTTCAAATTTAACAACAAAGATTAAAATCTGCACTGGTATTATGCTAAGAAAGACCGGAAAATCGAGTTGCAGTATAAATACATAGTAGTAGTTTTTTTTTAAATAAAGAATAATAGTCGACAAATTCCATAAGTATAAAGTGTAAAAGTTGCTCTTTGAAAAACTTTTAAGTTTAATAATTATAACACTGTTTCTTTATTGTACCTAGCAGGGGCGGATCCAGAGAAGTATTTTGAGGGGAAAATTTTTGGAAAAATGATTATTTTAATAAATAATAATTAAACAAACATTATTTGTTTCTATTCTATGTATACTTATTTCTAAATTGGGGAGGGGGGAATTATTCTCTCCCCGTTAATCCGCGCCTGTACCTAGGTGTATTATAATTAAAATCGTGGTTGCTTCCCTAGCCTAAATTCTCACCGCACGCCACTGATGGTACCCATTAAGAATCATTAAACTTAGAAAAGTTGACATATAAGCTGGTAACACTGATGGCCTTAACGTCTGCCAGTAGGGTGCAAATCCTGCCCGTAATAAAAATTGCAAATATTTTTAAATCAACGAACAAAATCTAAATAAAAATATCAGAAAGAATTAAATCTTCTGCAGTCGGTAAATTACAGCCAATACTAGTTTTTCCGTTTTTTAGAGACAAGCCGGAATTGTGCGTAGCGTCTATACTATTGAGTTTTATATGAAAAAAAACTGCGAATATTCGCAGTAATAAACATAACCTTTTACTTACCCATAAACAACCTTTTCATATTGCAACATCACAGACTATAAGTCGGTGGATAAAAAAAAACGCTTTTTCTAGCAGCAATAGATACATCTATTTTTTTCAAACAAATGACAAATGTTTTCATCATTTTTGTGATAAATAATAAGCTAGAAACTTCACTATCCGCTAAATAATAATTTTCGTTCCGTACATGGAACCTAATTAAGGTAGATCTAACGGAGAATATGTCAGATTGGCAACATTGATTGTGCATAACAACTTTTAATAAAGTCGTTCAAATGACTCTTATACTATTGCCAGTTCTAGTTTATCGTAAATTCTATTTAAGATTTTCTGCATAAGAAGGTAGAGCGTCTATTAGAATCTTGATTTTACAACTAATAAAATGTATCATTGCTAAACGGAATATAGTATGGAAAATATTACATAAATAAACTATAAGTTAATATTTCATTTACGATAAAGAAAGTAGAGCCGACAACAGTGTGAGTCATTCGAACGACTTTTTATGAGACAACTGCTAAGATGCGCAGCTCAAAACTAAAATAAAAACTCTTAATTGAATTCAATAAGAAATTAATTTAGCAGATTATTGCACGTCTTTTATTAGTTTATTGCTTGCGTATTGTGCAAAGTGGTTTTGAAACTATTCTTTTTACCATTACCAAAACCATCTCTCTTATTAAGTGATCAAAAAATTATTTTATTATGGAGTGTTAGTATAGGAATAGCAGATAATTTGACATTGACATTAAAATCATCTGAAACCGTACTACATACTATTATCAGCAGTCAGCATGTCATTAAGTAATGAAGTATTGAAGTTTTTCAATATCAGGAATTAATTATGCTTCTTCTAGATTCTCAAGATTGCCTCAATAAGATGAAAATCGAACTTAATGATTATATTGCTGAAGACAATAAAGTGGTTACTACATCAGCAGAAATTGATTCTAATCAACCGTATAAACATTTAATTGAAACTAGTTTACTAGAAAGCTACAAAATTAATGGCAAACGTGGATATAAAATATATAATTCAGAATTTTCCAATGGAAGCTTTTCATGCAATATCTGCAATTATAAAAGCACACAAAAAAGGAATTTACAACGACACCTGCTCACTCACAAAAACAACGAAAGGCTTTTTCAGTGCAATGTATGTAATTTAAAATTTTTGCAAAGATGTTATCTCAAGAGACACATGGAGACCCACAGCGATGAAAAACTATTTCAATGTGAAATATGCAACTACAAATTTCTACGTAAAGGGTATCTTAAAACACATATGGTCATTCACAGCAGTGAGAAACCATTTAAATGTGAATTATGTGATTATAAATGTTCTCGCAGAAGTCATCTCACGACACATATGTTTGTTCACACTGGTGAGAAACCTATTCAATGTAATTTATGCGATGCCAAATTTTCATTAAGAAGCTACCTTAAACAGCACATGACCATTCATACCGGTGAAAAACCTCATCAATGCAATATATGCGGATATAGATGTTCGCAGAAGACTAGTCTTAAAACACATATGGATACTCACATTGGAGAGAAGCCCTTCAAGTGTGATATATGTGATTATAAATGTTCACATAAAAATAGACTTAAGGCACATTTGAATACCCATTACTGCACTGAAAAGATCTTTCATTGTGACATATGTGATTACAAGTGTACATTAAAGGGTTACCTTATCAAGCATATGAGCACTCACAATTGTGAGAAGTCTTATGAATGTCCTGTATGTAATTACAAATGTTCAAAAAAAGGCTACCTTAAAACACATATCCTCACTCATAGTGGTGAGAAACCTTTCCATTGCAGTATGTGTGGTTACAAATGCTCACGGAAGACTATTCTTCAATCACATATGCTTACTCATAATGATAAGTCTGTTGAATGTAAATTATGTGATTATAAATGTTCTCATCACAGTTATCTTAGAAAGCACATGGTAACTCATTGTGAGGAGAAGCCCTTTATTTGTAGTATATGTGATTACAGAAGTTCGACAAAGAGCTACCTTAAAGTACACATGGAAACTCACGGTGGTGAGAAACGCTTTTGTTGTATTATATGTAATTACAGATGCCCACGGAAAGGTACTCTTAAAACTCATATGCTTACTCATAGTGGTGAGAAACCATTTCAATGTGATTTATGCGATTTTAAGTGTGCCCAAAGCCGAGGTTTGAAAACACATATGGTCACACATAGTGACGAGAGACCTTATAAGTGTAGCCTCTGTGATCACAGATTTTCATTAAAAGGTACTCTTAGAAACCATATGGTCACACACAGCAATTATAAGCCTTTTCAATGTAACTTATGCGATTATAAAGGTTCATTGAAGTCCTATCTTAAAATACACATGGCCACCCATAGCGGTGAAAAGCCGTTTAAATGCAATCTGTGCGATTATAAATGTTCACAGAAGTGTAGTCTTAATACACATATGATTACACATACTGGTGAAAAACCATTTCAATGTAATATTTGTGGTTATAGATGTTCACTAAAAGGTAAGCTCAAAAGTCATATGGTAACTCACAGTACTAATAAACCTTTTAAATGTAATATTTGTGATTATACGTGTGCAAGACCGAGTCACCTTAAAGCACATGTAGCCACTCACAATCGTAAAATACCCTACCAGTGTGAGAAATGTGATTATAAATCTTTACGGAAGCATTATCTTCAAAATCATATGGCTGTTCATGGTGATGATGCGTCGTTACCAGTTTAAGGATGCTGTAGTGTACCATTTTTATAAGTATCTCTTTGTATATGGAAACATATTATTGGCACATGATAAAATTGTCATTTGTCATATTTGTGTGGCATGCCAGGCTGTTTTAGAATTTCTTTTTGTTCAAATTTAGAATCTGTATTGGTTATGTAAAGAGTAGAGAAATGATTGTTAATTTAAGATTTTGTAAAGTTAGAAATATATTTTTGTTGTTACCTTTCTGACTTTTACTTTTTCCACAACTCCGCAATAAAAAAAATGTATCATATTCAAATTTTAAGCTCTTGTATCCCAAAGATTTTCATTATCAAATACTATATTATCATGGAATATAATTTCCCAAGTAACTCTGAAATAGCAAATTATATGAAAATTACATGCCTTTAATTCTTTTTTCATGCCACAATTAATACTTCAAAGTGAAATTCAATGGCATTTAATAATTACATGCCTTGTCGAATATCTTTGGCACGTTAAAATTAGTACATAAAAAAATGATTTTCATGTCTTCCTCTTTCAAAATGCTTGTGATGAGTATGTAAATAATTGAACAACACATTTAATTTATAAATTCCCTACAAATAGTGTCACGGACAAAATGTTTAGTCTCATTTTTAGTGTGATGGAAAGAAATAAAAACAATTATACGTCTCATCATTCAAGACGAATTTAGATAAAAAGAAACTCAAGAAATTGGAATTTATGTCTAATATACACATACTAAATATTTTATTTAAAAATAGAACGTAAATTATAATAGTCGTGGACAAAGCATAGTATTCTACTCGAATATGTTGGCATATTTACGACACTCGTTATTCTTCTCCCACTTCTATCTGCGGCATTCCGACTTCTACATACGTAAAATTAACAAACGTTTTAACACAAATATTAAATTGATATCTGTCAAAATGCAATCACCAATAAAATACAACACAGCAAGAACGTATGTTCTGTCTGTGGTTTGCAAGGTGACTTATTTAAATGCTACCAAAAACATTTAAATTTGTTATCACTAAAATCTTGAATTCTATTGTTTGAGAGCTCCTGGAACTTTTCTGAAATTATCTCATTTTTTGAGAATTATCCCGGGAATCGCTTACAAAGTTTTGTTTCTCAACTGTAAAAGTAGGTATTCGGACACCTGGCCAGCCCCCCCTCCACTTTTTCCCCACTTCTACCCCCACTCCCCCCACTTAAGCCCCACCCCTATCCCTACTATGTCGCCATTTTGAATCTATCAATTTTGAATGTCATTTGCATATCCGCCATTTTGTATCTGTCATTTTGAATTTGTCAATTTTGAATCTTGTCATTTTGTATCTCGCGGGTCATATGCATCTCGCCCTCGCCCTCTCTCTCGCCCTCTCGCTCGCTCTGGCCCTCTCTCGTTCTCGCCCTCTCTCTCGCTCTCGCTCTGGCCCTCTCTCGTTCTCGCTTGGCTCTGGCCCTCTCTCTATCTCTCTCTCTCCCCCTCTCTCTCTCTCTCTCCCCCCCTCTCTCTCTCTCTCCCCCTCTCTCTCGCTCTCACTTGTCATTTCCAACTTGTCATTGTTTCCCGCTGAAAGATTTGAATTCTTAATGACTCAACTGCCATCTATCGGTAACGTCCAGTGATCGGTATAGTAGACTTCTGTACCCCTGTAGATAGGCAACCTGTTACACTCTTTTATAAAAATCAATTTTGGAGTAACCAGGGTTCGAACGCTCAACCATCTGATTAGAACTCCATAGCTTAACCCCGAGACCACGGAGCTTGTCTATTAAAGTACTGCGAAGGATGTTTTTATAAAAACGGTCCACATCCATTTTAAATCCATTTTATTTAAAAATAATTCCCGGAAAATATTGATAAATATTGTACATTAATAATAATAGGAAAAATGCTTTTTGAATCCTAAAGATTTATTTAAATAAAACTTAAAAAATAAAATTTTTAATACTGACGCTCGGTTAAATATGTTTTCTAAGATTATCCGAATGTGCTAATTACGTACAAGACAATTAGTCAGTCTTATATGAGCTAATCGTGAAGAAAGTCCAATTTTTCTTAATGCATCTTAAATAACTTTGAAACAATTATTAGGTATGACTCAAGTCAGTTTAAATTAATTATAAATCTAAACGTCATAGGGCTAGCAATAAAATACAGTAATATCAATGTATTTATTACGATAAAAATAGCACGGAATTTAATTATTAGTATGATAAAATTGACTAAAACTTTAACATTACTAAACACATTTCATAGCATAATTAAGAGCGTGTTATTAAAAAAGCAATTAAAAACCTCATTTATACTGTTCCTTAAATTAGTGATTGATTGATAATAATTGTTTCAAATGTACTTTCAAACGAATTGATTATTAGAAAACAACCTTTCTAATAGCTCGGAAAAACTCTAAAAATGATAACTTAATTGTTGTTCTCACTTCTTTAAATAAAACAGAACACATTTTAAAATAATATTTTTATATTTAATAGGAAATAACAAACTTACAAAAACTTTTTATATTATTATTAAAATATATGTACAACTAAGTTAAAATCTCATAAAATAAAAACACACAAATTAAAACTAAATCTTATTTACATAAAAATTAATAGATGTTATACAAACACCTTGCATATATTTAATATTTTTAATTTCTGTATAGCATTTTTCGAATGCTACACATAAATTATTTAGTTGGATGCTGCTTGGTGATGTGACGTATATTCGGTTATCGATTAGAATACCACCCCCAGGGAGTTCTATCTCTTCCTCGTATGAAATAACTGCACCTACTTCATAATTAGTACTGTTACTGCACCTGTTAATTACTTCTTTAAATTTTAGAGTTAATTCCATTTTATCTAATAGAGCAGTATCACTTTGTGCAAAACATTCAATTTCATCATCGCTGTCACTGTCGTAATTGACTTGATATTTTACAGTAGACATTTTTCAAACTGTTTTGAAGAACTGATAATATTAAAGAAAAAATGATTGACTTTATATAGTATTTTTCAGGAAAACCTTCTTCAGAAAAACCCTAATGATTCTTTAATTTACATAAAAAATAATTTAAAAAACTTGATTACACAATAATCAGAATTTGTTGCTAAAGAATCAATTTCAGATAGATAGATAGATCTAGGAAAAGCAATTTAAAAATTCAATTAAAGAATCATTAAAATTGTTAGTCCTAATAATCGACTAGATTGATTTTGTTGTTTTTTAACTTTCATTATATAAAACGGGTAATCTTTTAGAATGTTTTATTTTTACAAAAATATATTTGAAGGTTAGAAGGGAATGGTCCTGTAGCTCTATAAATGCTAAACGCAATTTATTTAATAAGATCTTTTGTTTTTAATACAAAACTTTAATATTATAGCAGTATAATCAAAATGGATATCGTGAAACTTTTCAACAGTATAGCTGAAGATAAACCAGTTGTATCCACAGAGATCTTAGAAATCAATAAGGCTTATAAGATTTTAAGTCTGAAGGAAATGGATACCAGATATGGAAGATCGATTTTAGTCGAGTTAAATAATTGTAAAATATTTCTACCAAAGAGATATAGCGAAAAAGTCGATAAGACTCATATAGTACACGAGATCAATAGATTAGGTAATTTCTCAGTAACTATAACATCATTCAAAACATATGGCCGACATCAACAGAAGACGCCGGTGCTTGAGATGAAACAACTAGAAAAAGGTAATTTTTAATAATTTGAAAAATATCTAAAAAGTAACTATAAGACTCTAATTACATATTTTATTCCTTTGCAGACTAAACAAGCAACCACCAGTAATAGGATGAACTGGTAGTAGATGACTTTTTAATATTTTTCTATATTTAACATATGTATATTTAATAAAAAATAATAAACATTTTATTGAATCGATCGTTTAATTTCTTTGTTTGTAGTCGGAGGTTGAAACTTTTTTCATCCTATATATCACTATAATAAGATAATATATATAATATTTCATAGAAAACGTTTATTATGAATTAATATCAGGAGAAAATAGTAACGTATACTATTAATATTATATCAGTAAATGCAAGTGATGAAGAGCTAGCACAGAAGGGCGAGGTAACATGTGATCTAATTAAAGAATTTGATATGATTATAAGGGTGAAGTGACACGTTATCTAATTAAAGAATTTAATATGATTATAAGAGTTGAGGTAACCTATGATCTAATTTAATTGATATGAATAGTGGATACTAATGACCTGATTAAGGGTATAATTAAAAATAAGAATTGATTAGTGTATACCTGCGATCTGATGAAAGGTAGGGATTTGATATGATTAGAAGAGGTGAAGTAATCGATGAACAAAATATATTTAATAGTAATTTCGCTTAGGGTGAGTTAATTACTGATTGCCTGTCTGTCCCTAGCAATAACGCTCTTCATATGCTGCTCAATTAAGGAATTGATAGAGGGATGAGGTAACTTATGACCTGATTAAAGGAAAGGATTTGATAGGGTGATCTGCTTAAAAGGTATTGATTTGAAATGATTAGAAGGGGTGAGATAATCTAGATCTGCTTTAAGGCAAGGAGAATCTGAGATGAATAGCGGTTAACTGTATCCCTTCCATTACCTAGGATTAGCGGGATAGGGTGATCTGCTGAAAGGTAAGGGTTTGATAAGGGGTGAGGTTATCAGTGATTATATTTCCCTGAATTTCAAAGTCACCTATAACTTATTTAACACACAATAAAGTAGAGACACAAGACAAGACAAAATACACAATACTATATTTTTAAATAAATATCTTAGTGAAGATTTTAATCGTATTTTGATTGTATTATAGCGTTTAATATGGATCTTCATCAAGTAAAGATCGAAGCAATCCTATTTTTAAGCAGTAATACTAAGCGAAACTGAAGAATGATCAATCTCACTCTGATTCACATTTATCTCCGATTGATCTCTCCCTTATTTTAGGTCTCTTGCCTTGATTTGTTTACATATTCGACTGATATCACACTAATTTACCCTTATTCTTGACCGATCTCACCCTTATTTTCAACCTCCCACCCTGATTTCTTTACATATTCGACCGATCACGGGTACTTGGGTAATAGATGTAGTATAAAAAAGCCTTGGAGATGGGGTATGTCATGTTGGAAGTTTACAAAGTTTGGTTATACAACATAGAACAGTATACCACTATGAAGAAGGTTGGCGGTTATTTACGGAAATGATGAACAAGTTTATAAAAATGAAGCAACAGGCATCAGGCTGGCCCAGGGATTGCTTGTCCGATGCAGAAAAAATGCATATATCGAGATATTTTTCGAGAAAGAATTCTAGACATATTAAGGAACCCCCGGATTAACAGCTAAACTAATGTTAAATTAGTTTTGGGGTAAGATTATCACAACTAATTCACTAATTTATATTAATTGAATGCATGATTTCAGGCAAATTTGGACAGCGTGAGAGTCAGCCTAAAACAGCTATAATTCGTTAACCTTATGAGTTAGAGGAGCTTCTATCAAACCCAGCTATACAAGTCAACTACATCGGGTATGTTAATGAAGACACCCTGATAGTAGGTTGACAATACAAAGACGACTCTACAGACCTTTCGTCAATAGTCAATGTAGCCATTGCAGCATACACAACAACCTAGGCCCATCTTAAATTGTACAGCTACTTGGAACGTCTTGGAGATAGGGTGCTATATTACGATACGGATTGTGTCATTTACATTAGCAGAAAAGGAGAATGGGGTGTACCAACGGGATTGAGCTTGGGGGAATGACCGATGGACTAGAAGACTACGGCCCAGGTAGCTATATAGTAGCATTTACCTCTGGTTGTCCTAAGAACTACAGCTACATTATATTCAGTCCCATGTACCGCACTTACTTCACAGTATGTAAAGTAAAAGGCATTAGACTCAACTATGATGTACTGAAACTCATCAACGATCATCTTTTATCCCGACGACGATATAGGATGACATTATGAAGTCATACTAATATATGAAAATAATATACTGCTTGATAAATAAAATTATTCTTTTACAGTGAAGAGTGTTTTGGGGGAAAACCTTAATGAAATGTAGCTGCTGAGCTCTGCTAGCGAGCTTCACTTATAAGTACACACCACTTAGCTGATTCAATAAAAATTTCGTTATTTAAAAATTCCTGACATGGATAGCTTTATCTGTTTTAGAATATTCAGACAGTATATGACAATAAATTATCGTGAGACTCCTGATCTATACAAAACGCCATATATATAAAATTACAAATAAAAATTAATCCTATGATATATGGTGAAAACGCAAATATTCACGGAAATATAACAGCTGGGGTACATGATCCTAATCAGCATGGATTATAATTTATATTATACAAACGGTGAGACAGGAGTAGGTACAAACGTTTACTGAGGCAGAGAGAGGTTGAGAAACCAGAAGCTTTTATAGAATGTATTTCGTTTATTTGGTCGGCCAAATGATCATAGCAATCGGTGCCATGAGGTACGAAGGATGCTACGCCATCCTGATTCCTCGCCCAAAAGCAAACAAACAAACAAAAAACGTACTAATAGTTTCTAATAGTAACAATAAACAATTTTATGCAATTTTAAAAGTGAGTGGAGTCATAGATAGTGGCTAATGGCGACCAGTATGACGTCATATCCGTCGCTTTTAAAATACATTGTTCCAGGTAGTTGTGATCCTTCCTATAGTTTTATATTCTAAGTTTTGGAGTAAACAGATGTGACAAATGGAACGCGGCTAATATTGTAGATTTTTTCAAGATGAAATTTGTTTTGAAATATTCAGGACTACCAATATAAAATGTGACATAACACATTTCTAGTCAATTTACTGACTGTTGGTCAATTAGTAGTGGAAGTGGATCTAGTATCAACATTAACTCAGTAAGAAATGGTTATGGTAGCGCTCTTGGGAGAATGTGTGGAGAATGTTGAACTATTTTTGTATTTACCAGTAGAACCGAAATGTGGAACCGAAAAATACCGGTTCCTTCGAAAATTTATAACGGTTCAGGTTCTCATCTTAAGATTAACATGGACTTTAGTAAGGGTTCCATAAATTTCCTATTTCTAATATTTATAAATGATATTGTAGATGTTGTTGAGGCATCAAATGTCATGCTTTTTGCTGATGACTTAAAGTTATTTAAAATAATTGATAATGCATTGGATTGTCAACTTTTGCAAAAAGATTTAGATAACCTTCATATGTGGTCCTTAGAAAATAGATTATTTTTAACATAGATAAGTGTTGTGCTATGTCGTTTAGCAGAAAGCAAAATATTCTTTTGCATCCTTATAATATCAATGACTCTACATTAAGACGAGTAAAAGAATTTGTCAAGTTGGGTGTTCACTTTAACTCTAAATTTAACTTTAATACGCATATTGGAAATACTGTTAATGCAGCGCTAAGGCAACTTGGCTTTATATTTAGAAACTCTAAAAATTTTCGACAATTTAAAACAATCTCGACTTTGTATAATTCTTTTGTAAGGACTAAGTTAAAGTATTGTGTCGTAGTTTGGAGCCCTTATTATACATGTTATTCTCTCAAAATTGAGAGAATTCAAAAGAAATTACTTAGATACTGCGCGTTTAAATTTAATTTCAAACTGGATGGAGAATCTTACATCCACTATACAGAGTTACTTACTCATTTTGATTTTGTTAAATTATCATCGAGGCGTATATTCATTCAAATAGTTTTTATATATAAATTGATTCATTTCTATATTGATTGTCCTTTTCTACTTTCAAAATTAGGTTTTTCAGTTCCTGATATAAGAACTCGCAACTACCTTACGCTTACTAATACTTGTCCTAAAACAAATTGTCATAAATATTCTCCATTAATAGCAAGTACAAATGCTTATAATTCCTTAGACAATAAGTTAGATATTTTCACAGACAATATTAATCAATTTTCCAAAGATCTGTTTAACATAATAAAGTTATATTAATCATAGGATTAAATAAGTGTTCTTGGCATTGTAACCCTTCTGGGCTTACAGCTAACGGCAGCTCTTCGTCTGCTGGCTTGGGTCGTGGGTTCATTGAAGGCACAAATCATTAATTACAAAAAAATGTTTATTTTAACTTTATTTGGCGCCACTTAGTTTTACGCTGTTTGAAAACTAAGAAAATAGGATTGTTAGTATTTGGGTAGTTATTATACTTTATAAATGAAATAATCATAAATGCGTTATTAAATTTAATGATTTTAATACCCAAAAATAATTGCGTAAAAAATAAATTTCATTATTGAGAGTTACGTATTGATAGGTATAGATAATTAATTTATTTATTATCCAAAATACCCAAAATAGCTATTTGAGGTTTACATTTGTAGTTATTGCAACTCTATTTATATTAGTTTGAAAATAATTAAAATAAGATAATATATGTATAGTCTTATAAAATAAGTTTAAATCGTTAGAATGATAAATATTGATCGATATTCGATAATGGCCACAGGAAGCGATTGCATATCTGTCGTACAACAAAATTTGGAGTAGTCTGACCTGAATCTGGACTTCCTTAACTGGTAAACGTATAGCTTCCGTACAATTGACGAATAATAGCAACGATGAGTCTCTGCAACGGATTCCAATGAGAACTTCCGTCGGTTATTGAGCTCAGGCGAATTTCCAGAGGTAGGCTTGGAAAAGTGATAATTGATGATGATAATTTAGTCGGTATGTTGATGCAGTAAAATATTTAATTATGTTTGCTAGCTTGCAAACCTGCTAAATTGCTAATTTTCTGATTTACTGACTTACATACAGACTTACATACAGGCCGTCAAATCTAAAATGCAAAATTACTCAAAATTAGGCATCACGCCAAAAAGTATTAAACAATACTTAAGTATGATAATAAGATAACATTAACATACCTTCTATAAAATAGAATGGCCTTCTTGTTTAATTAAAATATGTTAATAACTAAGATTATTAGTTGTAATACATGTACAAAGTACTCGTTCAGATCTCTTTTTAAAAATGACAAAATGTCCGTCTATCGCACGGTCTATCAAGGAAACTCGCCTGCGCCTCTGATAAAGGTTTAGCTATCTATCCTTTCCCAAAATTGTATTACAATAATAATAAATTATACCTTTATTTAATATACAGTGTGTATTATTATAAATAGGGTATAATAATAAATGCAATCAAAATAAAGTTTAATAGGCAAACAATATAAAAGTTAAAATCAGTGTTACAGCATGTTACTTACATATTTATATTATATTCCTGTAATTGGGCTGTCTAGCCTGTTGGAATGTTTGTAACTAAATAAATAAATAAAATAAATAAATAAAAGTAATCGGTTCCGATTCCGGTTCTTTTGGGTTCCTTTTCCAGTCCCTGTTTTGTATCCAATCTCAATCAAGCATAAAAGAGCGCCTCCGCAGCACCTTTCAGTTTAATGAAAAATGAACGTATGGGGATAGTTTTCTGAGCACGCTCTAAACCGAAATACCATCTACATGCCATTTACAATTCACCGCCTAATAGGATGTTCTGTCGGATTGTTTTTCTTTCTCTTACGTATCTCCAGAACGTGTACAGTCGCATGGTTGCGCCTTGCACTTGAATTTTATTTGCGGAGCATTTCCAATTTCTCATACCATCAGTTTTCATACCAAACACACAATGTTTGAAATTGAACCGGCGATTTTCCACACGCTCAAAATGAAGTTCTAGTAAAGTTTTTTTCAAAAAAAAATGGGGGGGGAGTTGCTCTTGTAGCGCTATATCTTGGTGAAAATACAAATATAAGAAATTCCCTAGATTGGAGCTCGAATCAGGGCAAAATTGATTCTTAAATTTTTCTTATTTGACTTAAGGGGGCGTTATTGGCGCAAAATATTAGCGTCAAAATATAGCTCACGTTTTTCATTCAGTATTCTTTTAATAATCGTTTTTTTAGCAAGATAACGTTTGATGTCGATTGCTAAACTGTTAAGGTAGTGTGGATCATAGTTTGTAAGGAGTAGATATCAAAAATAAATTTTATAATCGTAGTCGAACATCGCCAATTTTGTAGAATTAACGTTTTCTAAAAAATAACCAAACTAAGCATAATACAGTCAATATAACACTGTTTAATAGCAAAATCTTTGACAATGGATAAATGTTTTTGCTTACTTATTTAGTATTACTTGAAATAAAGTAGATGTACACGGCGCGGAAATTTAAATAGGGCAGCACGAAAATCAGTCATTTTTATTAGTTGAACGCTTTTTGCACCAGGAAGCGTTGGATGGTAATATTTGCGGGACATTTAAAAGTAATTTAACTTTCCTAATATTTTAACTATTATTTAATAAATTCCTGAAGTAAATGTTGTTTTTCTTCACTTAAGAGCATGTGATGGTTAATTTTTGAATAAACTATTTCAATCTTAATTCGTTCCGATTCATTTCTTAAAACGAATATATATTTGCAATATTTTAATATAGTATTACTTTTCCTCTTCTTAAAACCAGCAAGAACAACTGATATTTTTAAAGATATTTAGCAGTTTCATATTGCCATTTTTGATTTCAACTACCTTAAATTATTCCTTGGCATTTAGAAGCTTAAAATATTTTGAAAGTTCACGCAAGTCTGTGCAACACTGTGAGCAGAGAACTGCGATGCGATCAAATAATGTTTCTATTTACATTTTTAAATTTTAGTTTTAAAGAAATGAATTCCGTTTTGCGGACCGTAGCGCCATCTTTAGGTGTTTATAGTTTCTGAAGCTTCCTAGTATTAACACTGGCGGCGATAACGCGCCCTTAACGCGACAATATGTCTACTTCAGTGATGAACATAAAACAAGTAATTTAAAATTTTACATGATACTGGTGGTCACTACGTGCTTCCGTGGGACCGCACGTGATTATTTTAATTGGTGGTGGTTGATGGTAGTGGATGGTGGTAGTGGCTGCAGTGAGACTGCGGCCAAATGCACAGGATTTACCCTATATCTGTGGGATTTACCAGGCTTTTACCAAAATACTGATCTTATTCGATGTGAGAGCTGCGTTTTTGTATTACTTCTACGCCTAGGGTATTCTGTCTTTTTGGTATTAAGATGACATGTTGATGCTATTTAAATATTTACTGCAATAACATTAGAATTACTTAAAAAAATTTAAATATATCAAATTTATACACAACATTCCGGATAAATCGGAACCAATATTCCAGAATTCACCATCATGATGCGGAATCTGGCAACGCTGTATACATATACATGGTCCCTATAAAAGTTTTGTAGGGTCTGTCTGCCATCAGCAAATCTTGACAGATAAATCAATATAATAAAATTTTGCGATTCTGATTAGTTAGTAGAGTAATCTTAAAATATATTTAGTAAAAGATATACTATATACAATAGTTGGTGCATAAAACTGCAAAACAGACTTTTTCAGCATGTCATCAACTAATAAAAATCATAATAGTAAAAAACTATTTCAATTTTGCACTATCATGAGTTATATTGATTATGTTTCTTGTAGACACTAAGATTTTTTCTGATGCTATGAAAGTTGAAAATTTACATGCAGAAGCTGTAATAGATAGCCTCAACAAAGTACGAAATGTGCCAATAAGCCTAGTTTTTAAAGTTAAAAGTGCAAGCCAAACATTTATTAGTGATAACTGCAACTCCATAATTGCCGACACCAAAGATGTACTTGTGTCCCAAACGTGCAAGCAAGAAGATTTAAAAACTAACACCAATAAAAATTTGTTTCCATGTGAAACTTGCAATTTTACATTTTTTTGTAAAGTAGATTTAGAAACGCATAAGCTCACTCATAATCAAGACAAACCGTTCCATTGTAATATTTGTAATTATAAAAGTTCACAAAAGAGTTATGTTCGAACTCACATGATCACCCACAGTACTAATAAGCCATTTGAATGTTACATGTGTGAATACAAATGTTCTTATAAGAGTAGCCTTAAAAACCACATGCTAACGCATAGTGGAGACAAGCCTTTTCAATGTAGTATATGCAGTTTTAAATGTGCCTTGAAATCTACTCTCAAAATACATACATTCACTCATACTGGTGAAAAGCCATTTAAATGTGCAATATGCGATTACAGATGTAGGCAGAGCAGTCATCTTAGAACACACATGTGCACTCACACCAGTGAAAAGCCTTATCAGTGTTACATTTGTACTTATAAATGTTCACTAAAGAATAATCTCAAGTCACATTTGCTTATCCATAGTGGTAAGAAACCATTTCAATGTACTCTTTGTGATTATAAATGTACACAGAGTAGTAATCTTAAAACACATATGGGTACTCATAGTGGCAAGAAACTCTTTCTATGTGAAACATGCGATTACAAAAGTTTATCAAAGTGTAGTTTAATAATGCATGTGCGCACGCATACTGGCGAGAAACCTTATCAATGTAAAATTTGCAATTTTAAATCTACACAGAGTTCTCATATTAAAACGCATATGAATATTCATACAGGAGATAAGCCATTTCAGTGTAGTGTATGTGATAGTAAATTTTCACGGAGATATCATCTTAAAGTACATATGGTCATTCATAGTGGAGAAAAACGATTTAGATGTAGTATATGTGATTATAAATGTTCACTGAAGCGTAGTCTTAAATCACATATGATTATTCACACTGACGACAAGCCATTTAAGTGTGGTCTATGTGATTATAGATGTGCACGGAAGAATATTCTTAAACGCCATAGGGTCATTCATAGTGGCGAGAAGCCTTTCGAGTGCAGTGTATGTGATTATAAGTGTTCAATTAGGGGCAGTCTGCTAACGCATATGGTTACTCATAGTGGTGAGAAGCGATTTTCATGTACTGTATGTGATTATAAAAGTTCACTGAAACATAACCTTAAGAAACATATGTTGAGTCATAGTGATAAGAAGCCTTTTCAGTGTAAGACATGCGATTATAAATGTAAAATTGTCATCTAAAGAAGCACATGGCCTATTATCATTGTGGCGATAAGTCATAATAATATACATTATTTTCTGACGATAAGTTTTTAGTGCGTGAGTATTGATGTTTGCTTATTACATCATATCAGAGATCACATTTTTTTAATCTTGTAACAATTCTTTGGTGAATTTTAAAATGAATCGCCTTCTCTTTCTTGAACCCTCTGGATGTTAATAATAGGGGAAAATAAACAATTACGCTACACATTGATGTTCTAAATGCTATTTTGAGAAAACCTTTTAGATGTTAGTTCATTGTGAAAATTCAGGGTTTGATATTCACACATAGTGTGACAGATAGGGATTCAATAATGTTGATATAACTCATAAAGCCATGATCAATACAAATTTTATGTACTATTGTTTTTTTTTATAGAGTATGGATTGATAACTGTCTAATGTAAGAAAAAAAGGTTAACACAAACTCCCTACTATGTAATAAGACTATGTAATAATAAATATAAGTTATTATGGAAATAATCTGTGTTAATGGAAATAATAATAATTATGTACTACTGGTTTCATAATGATCTAGGACAGCAAGGCTAATATGTTGCTATATAGTTTTTATTATTTTATCCTATACATTTACACTGAAGAAAAGAATGAATAAATAGCATCATATTAGCCTTGCTGTTCTAGATCATTATGAAATCAATAGTACGTACAATTTACTATGTACAAACAATAATCTAAAGCCGTACATGCACATTGCACATTTCCTTGTGAGACAACCTTTAAGGCTGCCTTAACTGATAGTGTTTTTATTTATTTAGAGTATAAGAAAAAATGCAAACCAGTACGAGCCTTCAGTTACTGCAAGGAATCATGGTGTCATAATCTCCCGCTGTATTTTCTTTTATTGGGATGTATTGAGTTTTGATGAATAAGCAGGAAAGATATTTTTTTCAAGCATCTTCTCTCATGGTACTGTTGTGATACTTTTGTATTTGGAATTCCATAATGAATAGTGGTCTTGATAGAAATCAATTAAAAATCTACACATCTATTTTGATAAAAGATAAGGCGGTGAGGTGGTATTCACTTTACAGACAAAACCTAGTGAGACATCCACTTGATGTGCGTACATAGCCTAATAATTAAAGAATAATAAAAAAGATTAGTTTTAAATAATGGATTGTGCAGTGGTATAAAGAACCATACATTTAGCAGACAATCTTTTAATAATATAGTATTCATTTTGATCATAGACTTCTCATAGTTCATGGCAACACTCAGCTCAGTTTTTAAGCTGTTTGCAAGGACACTTTTGTGAATTTACGGGATTAGACCCATCACGACTCACACACTATTAAGTTATTAATTTTCTCAAAAGATTTTTGTCTTTGATTATTGACTCTGATTCTTTGTTCATTACATACTAAAATTAGTAAGACTTTGAAATATTTTAGTGACAGTGGGGCACCGTGAATGTGTGGTAGAGGTTTATTTGCCATTCATTTTTTTTTATAGATATTTACAGTGGTTAGTCCATCTTGTTAGGCTGCTCATACATTATTGTTACTCTAGTTCCTTTATTACTTGATAATTAGTAGAAATTATATACAGTAACAAAGGTTAGAATCTTAGTTTTTAAAATATCGACTTAGAACTAAAATAAAAGGGATGCTTATGGTTTATCTCAAATAGTATGGTGCTCTTTTATTAAACTAATTGATTTTCTGCATATAAAGCATGTTCCTGCACACTTGCGCAACTCTTCACACATATCAGTATCAGAGGGGTTAGTACTGCAGTCTATGAACTATCTTGAGTCACTCTTTTGCAATATTTGAGTTTTATACCTTACATTCCAGTCTTGCCTGTTTTTTGGAAAGTGTTTCAGATCTATGAGACAGTTGAGAGGAAGTATTGCCACTTTTGGCTGATTTGTAAATGTCCGTTGGCCAAAAAGGCCGTACAGATTTAGCACTGAAAGTGCACATGTCATAATTGCATTTCTGGGTAATGTTTAACCGCTTGTTTTGTAAATGTTTCCATACAGTTGGTATAAAGCTTTCACAATTGTTACTTGTGTTGTAAATGCGAAGTCAGAGTTGGAGCACTGCCGCCATTTCGTTTAATGGTTGTTTATCAGAATACTTTCAAGTTTTTGTAGATACCTGCTATTTTCATAACAAAATTCAATTAATTTTGTTGTCAGTTCATTCTTGTATTTTATTTTTCCATATATGAATTTCTATAACTTCTTCGTCGTGTCATGTGTTGATTTATATACACACACACACATATGTTTATTGTCATAAAAACACTGCCAAATTGGGCACTCTGTACTATACAATTTCTGACACTGAGCTTGTTTTGTTTCACGGTAAGAACCTGGCAAGTACCCCACCTTTGATTTGAGTTAGTGATTGTAAGGGTATGGTTAGAATTAAACACACAGTACGATTTAACAATATAATGAATAAAAAAATGGACTGCAAACTACACAAGCATGAGGGCGGTCAGGACCTTGGAAATAACTTACATATTAATAATAAGCTTAGGATGGCCAGATAAATAATGCCTCTGGGCACCAATTTATAGGCCTCCTAATTAAGTAGTAGGAGAACCAAATAGAAAATGCCTAAACAACACCAGTTGCTAGGTTCCCTACAGTTAAAAGAATATTAAAGTTACTTGTCCGAGCTCCTGCTGATGGTGTTGATGAGCTCCCAAAGGAAACTGCGTTCATTAAGCCTCGTTTATAAAGCTTTTGTAAATGCAAGTTAAGCACAAGAAAGAAGAGGAATTGTATGCATGTGCGTTGAAGGCTACACGTAGGTGCTCGGCGTAGGTCTCTCTTTAATACCGATGCAAGTGTTCAGTCCAGTTGTGCGCTAAGTTATTAATAGCACCAAGCTCTGGCGAGATAAGATATGTGTAAGAAACTTTGGAGAACATTTTATGTTAGTTGAAAATGCAACTTGAAAAATAATGAATAATTTAGTTTTAAATTATTTCGTTTATATTATATTGACTTATTGTCTTCCTGTGAAAAAGTTCCGTTTATGAGACGACGTATTACCGCGGACTAGATGTGCTTTACTTATTACAAATTTGATTTGATAGGTACAACACATTGCGATTTCTTGTAATATACTATTCTCAGCCCAAATGGCATCCGCCTTACGTTGTCTCGAAATCTTTTTACTTACTTACGTTTAACACGTCAATTTTGATGTTGGAATATTTGACATAAGGAGTACACCTAATTATATCAATGTTAGTTTAACAAAAACTGTATCAAAATTTCAATAAACATTGAGTTTTCTAATTAGAAATATAAAATATAAGTACCTATCGGAACAATATTGATCTTGTACTGTTGTTGACCTTTTAATTATTTCGTTTCTGTGAATAGTTTTCTAGGACAACTCGGTATCAAACGATAAGCTTTACAAAGAATTTATCGATATCAAGTTTAAGTGAAGGGGCAAAAGGGATTACATTAAAATCAATGTTAATGCCATCTTGTAAGTTAACAGTAATAGGTGGTAATAAGGTACTATTACCACCTATTACTGTTCAGATGTCTTAGTACCTACTTTTGTCTTCCCATGTTTGAGTTGCTGCAAATTCTAGACTCCGTAACACCTAAAATCTTTAATGTTTGAAATCTTAAAATTTCGAAATTTTAGGGCTACAAAATTTAGAACACCTTAATACGTTAAAATCTGAAAATGTTTGTAGCTTAAATCCGACACGTTTAAAAATTGAAAAATGAAGTCAGAGAAATCTCAACTTTGGAAATTTAAAATTTCAATCTCGAACATCAGATATTTAAGCGCTCTTAATCCTTTTATATCTGAAATTACAACTTTGGAAGATTCACAACCCGAAGAAAGATAATTCTAAAAATTTTCAAAAATCTGAAAATCTACTCCGCTTTAAACTGACTCAGAATTTTCAAGCCATTGGTCTCGAATAGAATTGCCTAGCCAGCACACTGACGTCATAATGTCGCCGTTTTTTTCGGCAGTAACGACGTCAAATTGTTGTAAAACTGACATCATTATGTCACAGACTAAAGACGTCATTTAAACGTGCTATACTAGGACTAAGACAGAAATTATAATTAAATAGTTGAATATTGGAAATAACATTTATTATATACTACAGTCAAAACATCTCTATATTGTGACCACCTGCTTAATATGACCAGTATTCCTTTCCTCCTGCTAAAATAATACCTTTTTAATGAAAGTTGTACGTATTATATTGTACGTCCAAAAGACGTCGTTTTGAAGACGTCTACGTACGTCCCATTATATGGCGTCTTATGGACATCATTTATTAGTCATATGACGTCACCGACCAATAATGACTTAAGAATAACGTCATTATAAGCTCATTGTGCTGGCTGGGTTTGAATCTCAAGATCTTCTTGAGGTGTCTCTTCGATATCTAAAAGCTACCGAATAGAATCATTTTCTTTGATGACAACCGATCATCAATAAGGGTCACTTTTACCTAAACCTTCCAAACTAATAATATTTTCCCCATATAAATGTTGTTTTACATGCACGTAGTTTTACCTAACGCCCGTCTTTTTCGGTAATATTTCTTACGACAAATTTGTTATTACAAAATTAGCGCGATATTTAAAATTTAAATCCGCTGCCAGATATCTTTCCGTTTATATAAAGTATAACTATAATAGACTATAATAAAAATAAGATAGGAATTTAAATCATATCTTATTAAAGTCATCTGGATGACAAATTCTATATAGAGCACATGCGTGGTATTGATTTTCCAAATCAATATCTAACTGATAATATTATGTATAACAATCTAATTCATATGGTTAGCTTGGGCAATGTCAAAGAAACTTTGTAAAGCACGTAGCAATACAGCAAAAGCATTACATTTGCATATTAAGAATAATTGCTTATCATTTATTTATCAACCTCAAAGGTATTTTAATCATCATGACTTCAAGTAAACGATACCAATTCTTGTGCAATCTCTAAATTATTTATTACATTTCTTTACAGTTACTTACTAAAGATTTTTCTACCAATATGCAGACTGAAAAAGTACATAATAATAAAGACATAATGAATCATAACATCAAGAAGCCGATACAGTCACAAAAGCTACAAATTCCTAATATTAAAAAAGAAATCCATAGTAGTACATATATCAACGATGAATGTATAGATCAGAAGATTTTAAAATATGATGTATTTAATTGCAATTATTCACTAAAGAACCTCCAGAAGGCACGCGTTCTTAGTGAAGAAATGCCTTTTCAATGCCACCTTTGTGATTTTAAGGGTATAAATAACAGTTGCCTAAAGGAACACATACTAACTCACAGTAGTGAAAACCTTTTTCAATGTTACACATGTGACCACAAATTTTTAGAAAAAAGTTATCTTAGAAAGCACATGCGTATTCACACTGGTGTGAAACCATTCCAATGTGCTTCATGTCCATATAAAAGTTCATTGAGAAGTTCTCTTAAATCACACATGTACACGCACAGTGGTGAAAAGCCTTTTCAGTGCAATCTATGCGATTATAAATGTTCTCAGAACAGTAATCTAAAAACACATATTCGTGCTCACAGTGGAATCACGTCTTTTCAGTGTAATGTTTGTGGTTACAAGTGTTTAATGAAGAATAGTTTAAAAATACACATCCGCACCCATACTGGTGAGAGACCTTATTGGTGCAATATATGTGGTTTTAAATCAGCTCAAAGCACTCATCTTAGAACACATATGCGCATTCACAGCGGTGAGAAACCTTTTCAGTGTAACATATGCAATTATAAATTTACACGAAAGTGTCACCTTAAAACACACATGTCCACTCATAGTGGTGAGAAACCATTTGAATGTAATTTATGTAGTTACAAATGCTCATTGAAGGATCAACTTAAAAGTCATATGGTTATTCACAGTGGTGAAAAGCCATTTACGTGTGATAAGTGTGATTATAAGTGTTCACGAAGGAATGGCCTTAATATACACATGGTCATTCACAGTGGTCAAAAACCTTTCCAGTGTGATATATGTGATTACAGATGTTCATTAAAGCCTACTTTGAAAACGCATTTGCTTAGTCATACTGGAGAGAAGAATTTCCAGTGTAATATATGTAATCATAAATTTTTACATAAGAATACTTTGAAAACACACATTTTAACTCACAGTGATGAGAAGCCCTTTCACTGTAATAAATGTGATTACAAATGCAGGCAGAGTAATCATCTGAAACTGCATTCGCGTAAAATACATAGTTTATCGTAACTGTATAGTTGTAGCTATAAGGTGTAATATACTGCATCACCTTAAACCTAAATTTTTGAGAATACTTCTTGCAACAAATAACATCTCATATCCATATATCTTAAAAGCAAGCTATGTTAAGCTTCGACAAAGTGTTTAAAAATATAAAAAATTTGTCATGCGATTTAACATAGTTTGCCTGATTTTTCCAAATTTGAACTTAATATAGTTTGTCTCGATCTGGGCTACTTATATATTTCGTAACTTTAACTTTTAGTGAACAGAAATAAAGGCTTGTTAATTGGACACGTGTATAGTTTTCTATATATTAATTTTTTTTTAAATATTTACATAAGAATTAATTTTATTATTAGTTTGGAAATTTTATATTTATTTTTTATTTTTGGCTTGGCCTTACACTGAATCATAATTGAATTAAAGTTTGCGTTTATTGTTACTGTTGCATTGGAATTTGTTTAATAAATCGTTTAGCATTTTTATTTCTTAAATGTTTTATCTGAAATTTAAAACATAAGTGAATTACAGTCACTAATTACTGAAAATCTTTTTTTTAAATTTCGTTCCTAACATTAAGAACCTAATTACTCTAGTTCTTATTAATGGGTTTGGAAAATTATGCAAAATCACAATTTTTTTATTTTAAGATTAAAACTATCCTAAATATTAGCACGAATATTAAACTTAATCTGTGAAAATTACAATCACCATTAAAATTTTGGCAATAACAATGCCAAAAACAGCCCCTAAAAACTTACGTCATCACCCCCCCCCCGAATAAGTAAATTTAGCTTACAGTGTTCTACTATACCGACATACGTGCTGAGTTCGTAAGTACATCTGATCCTAAAATTCTGTTTGTACCGTCCGGCTATTCCAAAAGATGGTTCAATGACAATCCTGCTCATTCGTTTATTACACGTCAGAGCATTGTGGCGTCCCTCCAACTCGCCGGACTTTCTTCATCGAGCTTGTGAATGGACAAGCGCAGTTTGTATTTACGCCCTACAATCTTATGTTCTGTGGGTTAGGCTGCAGTCTCACTGAGCCACTGTCAACCACCCACCGCCATCAACTAAAATTTAAACATACATTAATCAATGGCGCTGGTCCCACTAAGCCACTGTTAGCCACCTACTACCATCAAACGGTGACCACCAATTTGAAATTTTCGACGTGTTCGAATTTTGGTGGTTGGTGGTCAGCGGTGGTTTACAATGCGCACGCGCTAGTGGACATGATGAAAATAGACACTAAAATTTGAATTTCCTGTTTATATCTAGGGTTTTTGTTTTTGGTAAATGGTAGTGAAAACTTTTCAAAACAAAGTTTCTCTTCGTTTGTTTATAAGCTGGGACACCAATTATTATTTATTGATAAAAATCTCCCAACTGCTCTATATGAAGAAAGATTTTCCGTACCCACACATTTCGTGATTTTTTATATTTTATTCCACATGTACCATACCAGCATATGGTTATAACTTTCTCGCTATCTGATTCATTTGACAATATCATATTTTTGCAGTAATTTAGTTTATTATTTCTTTAAATACAACGCGACAATTGTAAACAAATAATGCACATAACCTCATTTAATAGGAAATAATAATAACAGTGCTTGCTAAGTTGGCAATATGTCTATTTCAGAGATTAACATGAAAAAAGCGCGAAATTTAAAATTTGGGACCGCACGGGATTATTTTAATTGGTGGTGGTCGATGGTAGTGGGTGGTGGCGGGTGGTAGTGGCTGCAGTGAGACTGCGGCCTTAATTATTGTTGTTCGTGGGTGTTTAAAAAATTAACTTCTTAAATTTGATATTGAATTTCGGTGGAATTTCTTATTTATTTTATAACGTTTTTTTCATTGCCTTCATCATTAAATATGATATAATTTGCAAAGTTGATTATATGTACTTTGATATAAGAATATGCATGATTAAAACCGTAAATACTGTAGCTTGTATCAGTCAACTACATATTACTGTCGCGAGAATTAATACCGAGAATTAACTACGGAAAAGAAAGCACGTCTATGATTATAAACATTATTCTTAAACCATAATAACAGTTCGGTATCAAAGTTATGTACAATAAAGACTGACATCAGCACGGTTTGTGTATTTTTATTGGAAGGTTAGAAGCTTTGTGACTTGTTAGCTATTTCATTTTCATAATTTGTTTCCATTTATGTTATAATATATTCCAGATTAGCAGTCAGTAGCCAGAGTTGGCCCTTGGGGACGAATATACAATAATAAAAGAAAATCTTGGCTCTTAACGTATAGCTATAGTAACTGTTTATTTAGGTTTTTTTTTTATAGATTTTATGGAAAAAAAGTGCAAATATTAAAGAATATTGAATAAAAAACACTATTTTTAGAATACTAGTCTTTATTCAACCAAAAACATTACAAAACAAAATCCAGGCGCCGTGGTTTTTTGGTCAGTTCATCAACTTTTTTTTAAATTTCTGACCCTTCAGATATATCCCCCCGTGGCTACGCCACTGCATATTATTACTTTTCTCACAGATGCTACGACATACATACTGTTCTATATATAAGTCTCTAATCTATGCTGTTCTACATGTGCAGTATGCCTCGTCAGAAACGTATTATTAATATGTATTTCTTTTTAAGCATCAGTTTAAATGGATTTAAATGATCCATCTCTAACCTCTTATAGAGTATTTAGAGTAAAAGGAAGATAAAAGATATCAAGAAAAATAATTCATATAAAAAACATCAAATATGTATGTTCATATTCATATTAATGTTGCAATGAAGATAATCATGACGTTACTTGCAGTTGATGATCTATTTAACAATGCTGTGGACCAAAATGGAAAACAGAAGCTAAGGAAACTACACTAAAGCTTGAATGTAAAACAAGTGCTCGTAAATCTTCTAAAATAAATTTAAAATCATTCGGTATTCATGTAACTCGGCAGTCATAAGTAACAATAAATGCTCTACATTAGACAGTATACACACACAAACGCACCTAATCACACATGGTGGTGACAAATCAGTTGAATGTTTTGCAATCATAAATTCTCAATGGAAGGAAATCTCAAAGATGTGCTTAAACATAGTGATCCTAAACTATTGGAATGTAGTATGTGTAATTATAAATGTACGAAGAAAGTAGGATTGCAAAGGCATATGCTCACACATACTGGTGACAAGCTATTTGAATGTTATGTATGTAATCATAAGTGTTCACTAAAGGCAAATTTACAAAAGCACATGCTCACTCATGCAGATGAAAAGCCAATCGGGTGTAATATATGTAATTACAGATGCTCCAGAAAAGGTTATTTGCAAAATCACATGCTTACTCATACAGGTGACAAACCATTTAAATGTAATACATGCAATTACAAATGCTCTGTAAAAGGAAGTCTGAAGAGGCATATGCTCACACATAGTGGCGAAAAACCATTTCAATGTAAAATATGTTATTCTACCTTCTCACTAAAAGCAAATTTACAAACGCACATGTTGATTCATACTGGTGAGAAACCATTTCAATGCAATATATGTAATTATAGATGTTCACGAAAAGTGTATTTGCAAAATCACATGTTTACTCATACAGTTGTCAACCCATTGACATGTAATATTTGTAATTATAAATTTTCCTTAAAAATAAATTTACAACAGCACATGCTGACACATAGTGGTGAGAAACCATTTCAGTGTAATATTTGTTATTATAAGTGCTCAGTAAGAAAAAGTTTGCAAAAGCATTTGTTCACACATACTGGTGAAAAACCACTTGAATGTAACTTATGTAATTATAAATGCTCATTGAAAGGAGCTCTGCGGCAACATATGCTCACACATAGTGGTGAGAAACCATTTCAATGTAATATATGTAATTATAAATTCTCGCTAAAAGGAAATTTGCAAAAGCACCTATTTACACATAGTGATGAGAAACCATTTCAATGTAATATATGTAACTGTAAATTCTCACAAAAAGGAAATTTGCAAAGACACATAGTGAGAAACCACAAGTGTATGCAATTATAATGCTCACACAGTGGTCACACACAGTGGTTTAAAAATGTTCAAAATACGATAGTGGTGAGAAACCATTTGATTGTTTCATTTGTAATTATAAATGCTCATGAAGAGATAATTTGCTAAAAGACACATATGCAGAATCATTCCGATAATAGAATTTGAATGTGAAAGATGTGGTTACAGTTATTCGTAAAACTTGTTTCCTGTGAGTTCACCAGTAGTTGCGTACCAAATGGACCAACATTTGTATGATGTGACTGTTATCTGTTCATGAATGAGCATATCCTCCAACAGCAGACTGGCATTTAAAAATAGGAACGATCACATACATACTTTACTAAAAATATAGGCAACCAACAGTAATACATTTTCAACAATTTCAAATACTTTTAAGAATTATGTTTATGTTATGGATTATATTATGTTAGTGTGAATTACTGATTGTATTTCCAATATAAAGTTTACTGTCTCCAGCCCTACTTTGTGGGACTCCATTATCATGAAATATAAATAAAAAAATTAATTAAAAGTTTCAAAAGTTTTATTAAATTTGTAACCTGACAATTGTTTCAACATTAAATGTTATTATCAAAGGCAATTAAGATTGATAAGCAAACACGTTGCTAAGAATAAATACAGAAAATAGGCAACTAGATTACAATACATATGAAAACTAAATATCTAACACTTGTAATAAAGGAAAATTACTAAGCTCAGTTTGTTCATTCATTAAAGGTGCTGTGCTTGTATTTTTGTTTATTTTAAAACCTATTAAAATATTTAATTTGCGTTTGTTGTTGCAAAAATGTAAGAATTTGATGTTATTTTGAGGTGTCATTAGGTGGTTCTGTTCCAAAAGATGTTTGGCATAATTAGATTTTTCTGGATGTTTATTTCTAAAAGAACGTACGTGTTCATATATCTTATGTCGAGATTGCTAAGTGTTTGTCCAATATAAACCGAGTTACAAAGAGAACAATTAAAACGGTAAATGTTGATAAAGAATTTCATGATTTCTTAGACCAAATGGCATACACAAGAATTCGTACTGCCCATCCTACATAACGAATGACATATAAGAAATAGTATCTTCGGTCATAAGGATTTGGTAATGGCCTGAAAATAAATCTAGAATGATGTAATATTTGTATACAGCCAATCTATTGCGCAAGTTTTCAATGAGCGGTAACAGATATCGATATTTAACAGTAATTTTATTCAAGGGCTACAATTGACAACTAGCCTTTTACCGTTGCCATTTTTGCAACCGACGAAACAAGGCTAGAATAGGGAGGATTCAATTCCCTAACTACGCCATTCGTTCCGACACAATTTCTCGTATTTCAGTATTTCAACATCAGAATGTTGCCATGGTCTACAAGAAAGTGGCGGCGTTGTGAGTGAGTTCAAAAATGTTTTAAATAATTAAGAAAAAATTATTTTTGCTTGTTTAGTATGTATTTTTAATGTAATGCTAGTACAAGGGGTGTACTTGAAATTTGAAATGCGATTTTCTCGAAAACTAGCAGGAAGCGACCACATGTCGATAAGGAAAATTATGTTCTAAATCATTACAGGTAGCGCCCCCCCCCCAATCACAAGGTTTGTCGTTATATAAGTCCCCTGTATAGGGAAAAACTATTATGCAATTTGCAATTGTATTGAAAGAACATATAAATTTATTTAATTAATTAATTAACAACATTTTTAATATATAAAACGATAATAGCACCAAATTTCACTTACTGTTCTACAATTACTTTTATGTTTAGTAACAGCGAACTCTAAAGCCTGCTAGTCAGCAGTGGAAAGTTAGTACTCTTTCAGTTGTCCCATGAGCAAGCAGCAAACTTTATATCCATGTAAGTGATCATTGAAGCAACTGGTTAATACGCTTGCTGCTCCTTAATAGAATATCCAAATTGTACGTAGTAACCGCCACTGATGCAAGTTTATCAGAATAGGGCATTAAGAATATGAATGAATGAATACGCGGAGTGAAACCCGGCAAAGTAGTGAAGTATGCGTATGAGTAGCTTAATAATATGAAATTATCGATTCGATTGACGTAGAATATACAGCTGAAACTCTACAGGAAAGCCCGGGCTTCTGAGTGCCTGCGTAACATAGCGGGCTTGGTATGGATAGTTGAGCGTGTGTGTGTGTGTGTGTGTTTATATATATATATATATATATATATATATATATATATATATATATATATATATATATATATATATATATTGTTGAATTATTTGGTTATACAATCAAACCAACTATAATTATTATTTTAATAATATTGAAAAAGCATAATTACCAACAAAATAAACATTACACAGAGTAAGAATAATATTCGGATACCCCCTGTATATTAAAATTATAAAATAATAAAAAAAAAACAATGATGGGCGGCAGCTAAGCTTATCTTAGCAAGAGACTGATACTCAAAGGGTCTTTTAAAATTATTAAGGTTCGAAAATTCGCAGCTCTACAACACTTTCAAAATTCAGAAAAATCTTCATCAAATTAAAAAAAGAAACAAAGAAATTCGTATAAAGTGCAGTTTTGTGTTACAAATATACCTGCCTTACCTTTAAACAACATTTAATAAAGTAAGTATTGTAATAAAGTAATTAATTATTGTTACTGTTTATTGCTTATTAAACTTATGTGTTCAAATTTAATTTGCAAATGTTCACAATTTATTTTTCTTACCGCCACGAAGACGCTGAACTGTGTTATCGGCTTCCCCCATGCGATATAAAATAAAATTTTCTAAATTTTCACTGCATACACTGGAATTACTAGCGATTAATTACCGTCAATCATCATCAACTAAATATAAATGCAACAATGAAAAAGTAAAATTTCTTTAATATTATGTATGTAAGAAAAGTAATTTCAATAATAAAAATGTAAATGAAGGATTTCTTTGCTCTTTATCAATGTGCAGAATAATCACTTCTACATATGTCTAAAACTAGTAGTTGAGAAGAATACATATTAAATTTTATAATAAACTAAAGATTCTATAATAAATACACTAAATAAATAAACTCTACTTAAAATAGTATATTAAAGTATTAGTTTCATACGTTTTTAGCGCACGCGTCCGAGTTTAGAGAACGACCCGCGGGGAGTTTTCTAAAGGACAAGTGCGCTAAAACGTCTTATGAAACGAATACTTCGTACTATTTTTTCTATTTGCGTTATTTTTAATCATTTTAAAAAAGAAATAATTTAATTTCAAATAAAATTTGTTAGGGGAACTTTGTTAACTTTTTTAACAGTTGGCAACACTGAAAATTCAGATTCCGCACTTATTTTTCTTTACAGCATAAATAAGTTTGACATTTTAAGAACAGCTGTTCAATACTGATATTAACTTTTTAAAAAATAATAATGTAAAAAAATTATTCTAGATCTTTTTTATTGAAAATGTTAACATAACATGTCTGGCATAATATAACACTCTCTAAAAATAATGTTACATGTATAATCACATCTCGATTGATGTATGGAAAACCTGTTACAGCAAATTACTATACAGGGTGTAGAATTGCTTATGCACAATACAGTTTTATGTGCATTTTTTTTCAAACCTTAATATTATTTCCTCTAATTATTTTGCAATAAGAATATTAAGAAATGCTATAAAGAACGAAATTACAAATTAAATGATTGGTTATTGTTAATTAAATTGGTTACGGATTCAATTTGATTGTAACCGGAAAAAGTAAAGAAAGAAAACTTCAGTTTATGCAAAAATCAATTATGCCTTGGAAACGTTTTGAACACAAGATATTTGCTACCAAAATGTCATTTTTAAGGTTATATTATCTGTCAAGCAGTTAAATCTAACCTTAAAAATGACATTTAGGTATCAAATATTTTCCCTTCATAGTTCCAATGTTTCCAAGGCATAATGATTTTTGCATAAACGAAAATCTTATTTTCTTTATCTTTTCCGGTTACAATATCGAATGCAATCTGAAACCAAAGGTAGTACTATTTTTTTCTTTATAGCGTTCCTTAATATCTGTATTGTAAATTAATTAGGGGAGATAATATTGGGCATTTACGATAATTGGAGCGGTTCAGTCCGGTCACTATTTCTGTCATTTTCTTTTTAATGTCAATAACAGTGACAAAAACAGTAACCTGGTTAACCTGATTCAATTATCGTAAATGCCCATTAAGGTTTGAAAAAATGCACATAAATGTGTAATATTGCATAACCCTGTTCTACACCTTATTGACATTATATGACACATATTATTGACATAATGCATATCATGTAACTCATCACGTTTATGTTGTATTCACAACGCAAGGTTGTCTTTATTCTTCACTGAACATTTCTAAACACATGTATTATATGGTTTCTACACTTGGTAATGGTTTTTTGTTACTATGAGTTGAGATGTGTCGTTTAAGACTTCTCTTTTGCAAACATTTATAACCACATGTGTAACATTCAAATGGGTTTTCACCACTATGAGTGGACATGTGTCGTTTAAGACAGCTGTTGTATGAAGATTTATAATCACATATTTTACATTCAAAGGGTTTCTCACCACTATGAGTAAACATATGTCTTTTCAGTTTACTTTTCTCTAAACATTTATAACCACATATTTTACATTCAAAAGGCTTTTTATCATGATGACTGGACATGTGTCGTTTAAGACTGCTGTTATATGAAAATTTATAATGACATATATAACATTCGAAGGTTTTTTCACCTCTATGGTTGAGCATATGTCTTTCAAGTCTACTTTTCTCTGAACTTTTATACTCACATAAACTACATTCAAGTGACTTTACATCACTATGAATGGACACGTGTCGATTAAGAGTATTCTTTTGTGAACATTTATAATCACATATATTGCATTTAAATGGTTTTTCACCACTACGAGTGAACACATTAAGATGATTATCCATGTGTCGTTTAAGACTATTCTTTTGCGAAAATTTATAACCACACATGCTACATTCAAATGGCTTTTCACCGGTATGAGTTCGTACATGCTTTATTAAATTACTTTTATTTGAACATTTATAACCACATCTATCACAGCCAAGTGGCTTTTCACCACTATGAGTGAATATGTGTCGCTGGAGATCACACTTTTGTGAACATCTATAACCACATATATTGCACACAAATGGCTTTTCACCACTATGAGTTAACATATGCATCGTGAGACAACTCTTTTGTAAACATTTATAACCACATATATTGCATTCAAATGGTTTTTTACCACTATGAGTGTACATATTAGTCTCAAGATGACTGGCCATGTGTCGTTTAAGACTATTCTTTTGCGAACTTTTATAACCACACACACTACATTTAAATGGCTTTTCACCGCTATGAGTGGCCATATGTCGTTTAAGACTACTCTTGTCCGACCATTTACAACCACATATATTGCATTTAACTGGTTTTTCACCAGTATGAATTCGCATGTGCCTTTTGAAATTACTTTTGTCTGAACATTTATAATCACATAGATCACAGTCAAGTGGCCTTTCACCACTATGGGTGAATATGTGTCGCTGGAGATCACCTTTTTGTGAACATCTATAACCACATATATTGCACACAAATGGTTTTTTACCAATATGATTGAACATATGCAATGTAAGACAACTCTTTCGTGAACATTTATAACCACATATATTGCATTCAAATGGCTTCTCACCGCTATGAATGAACATGTGTCTTTTCAAACCATACATTTTTTTAAATTTGTAATTACATACATCACATACAAAATGTTTCTTACCTTTATGGACAAGGTTCTTGAAATTGTTTTGCTGGGAAAGTTTTTGTTGATCTGTACTATATTTACAAAGTTTGCTATTCATATTCATTTGTCTATAAGTTTCAGAATTACTGACGTGGTCAAGTAGTTTCTCTTCATTTCCAGTACATTTTTCATTCTTCATTTCAGTTTTGATGGTGGAGTCTTCCATTACCTGCGATTCTAGGTTTATATCCATTACAGTCTTGATTGATTGCAGTTATCTCATCAATTTCCCCTATGTATGTTAAGATTTGGAAAATTATTACAACCGGCAACTAAAAAGTAAACTTACTGCTTTCATCAATTGTACATGCCTATCATGAAAATCTTCTCATTTGGGTACTGTCTGTTGTGCCTCAACTTTGATTTTTCTGGAATGAGAAAATTTAAAAACGAATATAAACAAACCTGCTATTTACCTGAAGGCAATAATGACACTATTATGTATTTTTTTCCTATTTACTAAATAAATGCCGTTAAGTTATAGTTAGTTTTTTCCGCATTACTCTTTCCAGAAAATAAAACTGCAGTAAAATATCGACATATTAGGTTTGGGTAAAACTGCATAAGAGGTAGCCCAGACACGCATACCTACTGCGCATAACGACTATATCTAATAAACTCATGGGAATAATTCTTACACTGTTGCCGGTCCTACTTTCTTTATAATAAATAAAATATTAATGTACTGTATAAATTTAATATTTTGTATATTCTTAAAGCACCAACGCAAAAATTATTTTGAAGTTGTTCTTTACAAAAAGATAAATTAAAGCTTGCTTACTATGTACCTACAATAAAATGAATTAACCACTAAAAAGACGTGATAATCTGATGAGGGTCGCATTTCATGCTAATGTGGTAAGAAAAAGTGAACCCATAAGAAGAAAAATAAAAACTCATAAAAGAATTAGCATGAAATGCGTCCCTCATCATCCTAAATCCTATTCCGTTCCTGGCAAGAATGCTCTAGACCTCCCCGTGGTTCTTACTGAACAATTAAGTTTTTCTGGTTTTATTTGTACCTTACAGTCGAACTTATTTTTGTTGGTTATGCCATTTCTAAATTTTTGTACATACATTTAGGTGTTGCAATATTAAGTACAAAAAAATTAAGTCTACTAACCGACGCCCCCAGCTTAAATTCAGTCGCAAAAGTTAATAGCAGACTATTATATCCTCAAGAGAGGACATGAAAAGTTAATCAAAGAAGAAGAAGAGCTATGCTTTGGTAGACCCACGTTTTACATATGGACAGAGTAGGATATTATAAGAGGCGAAACTTCGCGCCGCGTCTTTGATCTCTCATCAGTTTCAATGACCTTGGAACGCTTGGTCCTTTAACTTGGATCAGTCACAATGCGCGCCAAATTTAAATATTTACCACGCCTGAACTCAACCAACTAACGTCCAGGGTTGTTAATTTCGTATGTATACTAGTTGGCCAGTATATAAGGGATGATTTTAATAAAACTATAAACTAATTGTTTGTCTTTATTCAATTTAATTCAAATCTTTATTGTATATAGAGTTTTACAAACATAAAAAGTTTATTACAAGTGGTTGGTAGATACATATATTCTCTCACAACAAAATAAAATATTTGATAACATTTCGCATGAATTGCAGTTCATTATAGAATGATATTTAGTATGTATTTAGTATACAAACTATAAATTACTTATTGATTTTTTCTTGGTTTTTCACCAGTGTGAGTTAACATGTCTTTTAAACAGTAAACATTTATAATCACATAGATTATACTCAAATGGTTCTCACCAACACATGTGTGTTTTAAGACTAACACTTTCAGTCACTTTTCAAAACATTTATAGTCACACAAATTACACTCAAATGGTTTCTCGCCACTATGCGTTAACAGGTGTGTTTTAAGATTAGACTACGTCTATTTTTGAGGTTAAAGAATTAAAAGAAAATCTTAAACTAATACGGTACTTAAATAACAATACTTCGTCTTTTGGAAATCGAAAGAAGTGAATTTTTTGTTATCCAAATAAAATGTATTCCTACAGTTCTTGTAAACACCTGCGGTGTTTACGTTTTTCTCCACTCATGTTTTGGTTGAACTATAAATGTTCGATTGTTTGTTTATTTAACTCTCATAATCACCAAAAAACACACTACACATTAACTGTTTATCGCAATATGGGTACACTTTCACAGAACACATACAAAATAACGATTTGACTTGACAGGTATAGAAGAATAAAAATAATTATCCATCTTTGGCATTGCTGTGCTCCCGTCCAATGGAATCGCAACAAATTAAAAGAGAGCCGAAAGTAACCGAGAATCGACGATGGGCCCTTTAAAGTGGTTATGCTATTCTATCTCTCTCGGAATTGAGGTTTCTCTACCAACTTTCGCCTCTTATAATATCTACTCTTTGATATAGATACAAACAGGAAAAATTTGGATACCTTGTCTTATCATTCTGCTCTTCTCTCTATTGATTAGAGAAAGTGACAGGCAGGCCATCAATTATGCGTCAACGTATGGCAGACAAAACGTAGCTGTTGCCAGCAGTGTATCAACTTAGAATGTTTCTGTCTTATTATTCATAATAAACGACTAAAAATACGCTAAAACTACGTATTAACTACAAAAAGGTGTAAATAATAAGAATTAACAAACACTGATAATAAAGTATTTAAACCATATACGAAACGCAGGTATAAAAAATAAAGAATTACAAAAAAACTTGTATGTTCTTGCTAGGCAACGAAAGTAAAGCACATTTGCATATTTGTTTGTGCGCATGACGATGTGTGTACAATATTCTAAGGTAATCAACTTTTAGTTTCCTAATAAAGCAATGAGCGTTTTAAGAATCTATTATTAGCCGTGGCAACTTGATGACCCTGAAATCTTAACAGAAAATTCGTCACCCATAACGTTTTTATTCAGTATATCTTTGTGATGAAATACTGTGCATAAGGTACTTTTATAAGTATATAACAATTTATGTACCTCAGTATATTACTCAAGTTATATTTTTTTCATCATTATTCCTAGCCTTTATAAAATTTTGTAACATAATTATTTCTGTTTCTTTCTAGGCATACGGAAGATACAGTCGAAGTTGTAGTGGGCATAGAGAATCACCAACACCACAGAATCTTGAATTTGTAATGTCACTAATGCATCTGAAGATAACAACAGTAAATGCTTAAAATAGTACCTATTTATAAAAATACATTCTCAATGCAAACCAACTTAGAAAAACACCCGTCAATTGATACCAATGACCAACTGCAGTGTAAAAAATGCAATAAAACATTCTCTTGTAAATCTGAATATGTAACACACTCACAGAAACACTGCAACTCTAAAGGAAGCAATAAATGTAATATATGTGGCTGTAATTTTCGTGATAAAGGCGGTCTGAAACGACATATGCTAATTCATATAGGTGAGAAACCCTTTAAATGCAATATATGCGATTACAAATGTTTACTAAAGTCATATCTTAAACTACATCTTGTAACTCATAGTGGTGAGAAGCCATTTCAATGTAACGTTTGCAATTCCAAATTTTCACAGAAGAGTAGTCTTACAACGCACATGCGAACACACAGTGGTGAGAAACCATTTCAATGCTATATTTGTGATTGTAAATTTGCACAGAAGGGTAATCTTAGATCGCATGTGCTCACTCACAGTACTAACAAACCATTTCAATGTAGTATTTGTAATCGCAAGTTTGCAAGGAAGGATCATCTTGTACAGCATATGCTTATTCATAGCCATAACAAAAAAAATTTTCAATGCAGTTACTGTGAATTCAACAGTAATCATAAGGGTAGCCTTAGGAGCCACATGACAATTCACACTGGTGAACAGCGGTTTCAGTGTGACATTTGTTTTCGAAAATTTTCTACAAAAAGTTGTTTTACACGTCATATGGCTATTCATACACTTGAAAAGCCATTTCAATGTGCTGTTTGTGAACACAAATTTCGAGGAAAAGGCCATCTTAAATTGCATTTATTAACGCATAGTAACGAGAAGCCATTTGAATGTTATACATGTGGTTACAAATGTGCATACAAAAACAGTCTTAAGCTACACATGAGAACTCATAGTAGTAAGAAGCCTTTTCAATGTAGTATTTGTGAATATAAAACTTCAAGGAAGGAAGATCTTCCAAGACATGCAGCTACTCATAGCATTGAAAAGCCCTACCAATGTAATACATGTGACTATAGAAGTTTTCGCAAGAGTGATCTTAAAATACACATGATTAAACACACCAGTGGTGGCAACCAGTTTCAGTGTAATATATGTAATTTAAAATTTTCACAAAAAGTTGGTCTTAAGCATCATGTTATGAATCATACTGGTGAGAAAACAGTTTACTGTGCTATTTGTGATTACAAGGGTGCACAAAAGAGTTACCTTAAGATACATATGCGTACTCATACTAATGAAAAGCCATTTGAATGCTATATATGTGGTTATAAATGTTCACAGAAAAGTTCTCTTAAATCACATATGATTACTCACGGTGGAGAGAAGCCTATTCAGTGTAATATATGCAATTATAAATGTTCAACAAGAAGTATCCTTAAGAAGCATATGATGACTCATACTGGTGAGAAGCCTTTTCAGTGTAATATATGCAGTTATAAATGTTCACTAAAAACCACTCTTAAGACGCATTTGGTGATTCATACTGGTGAAAAGCCGTTTGAGTGTAATATATGCAATTTTAAAAGTTCAATGAAAATTAATTTAAAAAAGCACATGATGATTCATACTGGTGAGAAACCATTTCAATGTGCAGTTTGTGATTACAAATGTATAAAAAAGTGTAGTCTTAAGTTGCATATTCTAACTCATACTAATGAAAAACCATTTATGTGCAATATTTGTGGTTATAAATGTATCAGAAAATCTCGTCTGAAAAGTCACATAAACACTCATATTAGTGAAAAGTTCTATCAGTGTAATACATGTAATTACAAATGTTCAAAAAAGAGTATACTTATACGACATATGGATACTCATATTGGTTAGAAAATGTAGAATAGATTTTTTAATATACAGGGTGTTTCACTGAATATTCGTATCCTGTGAACAGGTAATAGTACTCGTCAACAGGAACAAAAAATCCTCGGCGTTTTTGATTTTACGCATATCGAAAAACATTTGCTAAAAAGGTCGTTCCTTTGGGAACTGCTGGAAATAATAGTCAAAACAAACTGTGACATCACCTCAATGTATCAGATATCATGTTGAAAATGCAGTTGGGTACATCCAGCTCCAACTGCTATTGTTAAACTAGTGACCACCAACCAAAAACAATTTTTTTCTCGGTTATTATGAAAGATAGACGCTAATGATATTAAGCTTTTTTGTTGCGTTTTATGTGTATCACCTGTCCACCAGGATACGAATCGTAAATGAAACACCCTCTATATATAATATACATTATATATGTACTTATTTGTATTAATTTGTAAGTTTATATTTGTATTGTCCTGTAAATGGTTATCTGGTGAACAACAAAGCTATTATAATTACTATTATTTATCCATCAGGTCGCTTAACCGCTTGATCAGTTTGCCAACTTGGTTAACTACATTTTATGCAACTGGCCTTTACAGTAACACAGTTTACAACATTAGCAGATTGTTTCCAAAATACAAGTTTCAAAGGAATAAATTAAACACAAATATTCCATTTGTCACATGACGTACTGTTCAAGAAAAATGATTATGTAGGCTACAACTAGTCGTTGATCACGTTAGTAATGTAAAAAACTCAACCTGTTAACACCACATGTCTCTCTTAAAAAATATCAGTGTACCATTGTAGCTCCGTACTACGAGTAGTGTCAAAGAAAATATCAATTCTTTTTATAGTATTCTTATTAGACAAATCATCCTGAAAAATTAAAAAAAAGAGAGAAAATAAGACAAACGCTGTCTAGGAAGTTGTATTGCTATCCTAATACGAATTTATTTAATGATTATAATCGAGACATCAATAATATGACAAACATTTAGAAACGTTATCAGTTATACGCTTGCTTGTATCACAAAGCTTTTTGTTAGGTTGGTTGTATTGGGAGTGTCACAACTAATAACTATTCATCAATATGAATTTACACCAAACAGATCTGTAGTATTGAATCTCTTAACTTATCAGCGTATGTTAAGGTGTATTGTTAATAAACTTGTTTTAAATTAGTAAAAAGTCAATACATTTTTGAAATTATAATAGCAAACCCTTACATTATGTTTCTTCAGTTAAGGATCTTGGTGTCATGATCCCGAAGTGGATAGAAAAAAGTAAGCTAGCTGTCGAATGGCACACCTAGATCTTTTGTTATCACAGCATGAGAGAGAACTATTCCGTCGATATAGTTATTCAAGTGTACATCATTTTTTAGAAAAAGTTAGTAGTAATATTTTACAGTTATTGACAAATCCAATTTATTGATAACACAACAGGGCTGTAAAGTTTTAATTTTTTGTAGTAGAGACAGACAATCTTGTAACTTAGATACTTAAGCAAAAAATTATCAAGTCAGCAGCAAAAAATAATCAGTTGCATTTAAGAACAGTACTCAGATTAATGTGCATAGCAAACAATGATGAAAAAAAGGATGGTATGTTATCTGGACCTGAAGTCATTTTTTAGTTTTCATACTGCACCTAGAATTTCAGTTTTCCAAACATGGTCTAGTTTAAGCAGTTGAAACGTTATCAATTTCTGTATCAGCTGTAACACTCTTTTTCTCTTCAACACAAAACAAGTTACTTTAACTTTCAAAAGCTCTTATGCAAACTGTACAACACAATATTTTTAATACTTACTGCACAACGTTACTGTTACATACTTACTGTTATGGTTGGTGACGTCAGGGAACTGTCACGTATGCAGTCCTGGCTCACATAAAACACAACCGTATATCAAGTGGAGTGGGTGTTAAGGTGGCTCCCCCAATCACACAGGAGTCGTTGAGAGAGAAAAAAAAGTTTTCGATTCACTTTTTCTCCTGAAATAAAATTAATTAAAAATCACTTTACTAATTGAGCTACCGATTTAAGCTCAAATCATCAAAGATTTTTTAATGCAAGAAAAAAATGTGTCTCTCAAATGACTAGTCTCCGGAAGTCGACATTTTATTCTGCTATCTGTCAAATTGCGGCGGTTTGCAATGGAGCCGAATTCAACGTGTACATAATTCCTTCACGTTCAATATCCAAGTCGGCTTCTGATGTTACAGGTTTGCGATTGATGAACGGGGAATTGTATTTACACAATAAACGCTTGCACGCTGTTTCAGCTCGTGAAGCGTTTACACAATTTATAATTTTTTTTGAAATCTGTCAGTGACACTGGAGTTATTTTGGTAGCGCATAACGGGATGAAATTTGACGTTCCTAGAATTATAAGATTAGCTAGTAGTCTAGAGTTAAAAGGAGACCTGAAGTCGATAGTTAAAGGTTTTGTCGATTCCTTGCCTATATTAAAAAATCATTTTATTTTGTTCTTATTTATCAATTTCAAAATCAGATTTATATTTACATTTTTCAAATGTCCGAGTATTTTCGCGCGCTACAGGGCAGATCACGTAATTCGCGTTCTCTAAGAGCAGACAAGAGAAGTTGATTTTATTTCATTAATATCAGATCTTCCGATAACCCCACTCCATCAAAACGGCATCTTATTTCTCAAGTTTCCTTTTACCTGTCATCAGTTTTTTGTGAGAGTGTATGATTTAGTTAATTAAATAACCCCCGACTTCCGGTGTTAAAAAAACAACCTCCCATAACCACAATGTTAAAAATTCAAATTTCAATTGCAAATTTCTCTTTCATTTCCCCGATAACCCCTTGTTTTCTCGACGGGAAACGAGTCAGCGACCCTCAAATTATAAATTATAATAATTTCAGATCTTTGGCTAATATTGAAAAATTTGGGGGAGCCACCTTAATTGGTATTAAGGTTAGTGAAGTGAAAATAGACCCAACTCACAATTAATCATGTACTAAATAACAAGTCATAATACAACAGGTTATAAATATAAGTGTGAGGACGCACAAGTCCTCTTAAAACTACCATTGATACGAGGGTGATCGGAACCACCTCGTACTAGCACTAGGTTCTACAACTAAGCCTTAGGGAACAGGTAATTAATGCCCCTGGGCATCAGATTCGAGTTCTCTAAATAAACTACAACAAAACCCATTAGGGAGTCAGGTAATCGGTATCCCTGGGTACTAGATTCTAGACCGCTAAAACTAGGAAGAGGGGAACCAGGTAATCAGTGCCCCTGGACACCAGGTTCTAGTTTACTCCTCAATAAATAAATATAAACTTGCTCGCCAGCTTGCTTCAGGATGTTATCGTGTTGGAGTCATTTTCAGATTGGATATTAAGCTCAAAGCAAGCTGATTATGTACTGTATCCTCATGAATATTGCGGAAGCCTTATTGTATAAATGAATATATTACGTCTAATGAGATGAATATATATCGTAAATGCACAATAAGATGCAAATATAAATGCATATTGTATAAATGAATATATTATTTCCAATGATATGTAGACTGTATAAATTACTTCTAATGAGATGCATACGCGTGCATGTGCGTGGGTAGCCGCTGCATAGACGACTGTAAGCTTGAATGATAATTGCATTAGTTGGAATGCAACTTCAGATTATTTTAACAGGATACATTATCATCTAAATGCTGATTCGTAGGCAGCTGTTGCAGATACGAATGTAACCTCGATAACATTTGCACTAAACAAACGGAACGTAAGTTGAGAAATTATAAAAGTATTCAATTCGAAATAATTCCGTTTGTGACAATACTTTATAAACAATAAATTAACAAAAACAAGACTTTAACAAGGTAAATAAAAGATTAAAGGTTAAACTAATGATATAAAAATACAAAGACATAAGCTATAAAACTGCAACCAATAATTTATAAATTATGGTCACACACACAAAAATTAATTTAACAGCATAAGTCAACACCCACATATAATTTAATTATCCCGTCTACAATTTGGTCCCTGTTCAATGTTTAATGCAAGGAAGTTTAAGTAGGGGGAAGAGGCATGATGCAATTGCTGGGCTGTAAAAGTGAAGCCTGCAGTGGAGTAAGGGGACTACAAATTTGACAGCACACATGTAAATACAATGCAGCGTTGGGTTCAGTAAATTGTTTAAAATACTATTCAGGACACCGTTAATATGAAACTCTTTTATTTTTTTCATTAATTACTTTAATTTATTTGTCACCTTAATTACAATTATTAAATTGAAATACATAATCGTAACATTTCTAAGAAATTAGCAAATTCTGTAAAAAAATGATTATTTCTAAATTTTTAATTTAAATTTCACGATTATTGATTATCTGTATGTAAGTATAGTTTTTACATGTAAACGCCGCGCCGAGTGATTCCCCTAAACAGACAATAACTTGCCAGTACGAATTTAAAAGTTTACTGCGTACCGATGACAATGCATTTATACTTTATACACCGTTTTAGAGATGGTTCTCCGTAATTATTTAATTAAAAAAAACATTTTTATACAATACGTGATAACACTTCCAATAGAAATACAAATTAAGTACTACGGACCTGATGCGCGAGTAAAAAGTTATTAATGACACAAATTTAAGGATAAACTACTTAATGATGCATTATTACTCCAGGTTCTTGTTTTTTGTGATATCTAATATCACTTCTACACCATATAATCCAGTATCCCGACGTTTTAATTTGTTTTTAATTTAGTTTTTAACAAATAAAATCTTTATCGCACCGTTTGACAGCCAAATTTAAAACTTGACAAGTTGTGCACACTTGAGGCTTCATGTGCACACCTCTTGTGCCACTTCCTCCTATTTAAACTTCCTTGGTTTAATGCGATAGTACTAACTTATGAATTTTATAAAACAGACTTATTTTTAATGTACAATAGCGACAAAAAATATGAAAACACCAATTTCTTGCTATTGTAAACGAATATATTGAGTTAAAACCAAGATTGCGCCTGATGTCATATTATTTTTTAATATATTTGCCAGTTATTACCAAAGGTTTCTAACATTTAAATAACCTTTAAACTTAACTTTAAATAATTTAGCACTAATAAACCCCATTTACAGCGGGTAAAAGATTATAAAATAGCGTTAACCAGATTTTATACTGGTGTTTCCATTTTTATGGCCTCCATTGTATGTATTTTGCTAGCGGTATCTAGAACCGTCCAGACGAAACACAACCAGCTGGGCTTCATATTATATTTATTAAACTTGAAATGCGATTTGAATAATGGTTTAATAAACCGAAGGTGATATTGTGGTCTAATACGTCTAATCACCATAGACGACGATCTAACCTGTTCTTAACAAAGATCCACCACCCATTGTTCATTCATTGCGATAATTTTCCAAATATTAACACAATAGACTGCAACGAAGAGGTAACTGCAACCTAAACTGACACGTACATAGAATAAAAGGTAACTAAAATAATGATAGTCTCCAATACCAGAACTGAGGTGAAGAGTGAAATAGGCAGAGAGAGTAAAGAGAAGCCGTTTGATAACATCAGTTTTTCCGAAACTCGCAATCAACCAAATATAGTTAACAAAGTTTGTCAATCTAACATAGTTAAACAAAAACTTTCCCAAGAAAGTAATTTAAAGAAATTTATCAAGCATTTTGAATGTGATTTATGTGGTTATAAATTTTCACAAAAGAGCAATCTTAAAAAACATATGTTTACTCATAGTGGTGAAAAGCCATTCAAGTGTAATATTTGTGGTTATCAATGTTCGCTAAAGAATAATCTTAAAGAACACATGTTCACTCATAGTGGTGAAAAACCACACGAATGTAAATTATGTAGTTACAAGTGTTCACTAAAGAGAAATCTTAAAAAACACATCTCCACCCATAGTAAGGAAAAACCATTTGAATGTAATTTATGCGATTATAAATCTTCAGAGAAAAGTAAACTTAGAAGACACATGCTGGTTCATGGTGAAAAGTCTTTTGAATGTCATGTATGTGATTATAAATGTTCAGATAAAAATTACCTGAGAAGCCATATGTTCATTCATAGTGGTGAAAAACCACATGAATGCCAGTTATGTGGTCATAAATTTTTACATAAGAGTACTCTTAAACAACACATGTTTACTCATAGTGATGTAAAACGGTTTGAATGTGATGTATGTGGTAATAAATATTCGCAAAAGGGTGACCTCAAAAGACACATCTCTACTCATAGTATTGAGAAACCATCTGAATGTAATATATATGATAATAAATGTTTAGAGAAATGTATTCATAGTGGTAAAAAGTCTTTTGAATGTAATATATGTGGTTATAAATTTTCAAAAAACCCAAGACTTAAAACACATAAGTTGTTGACACATAGTGGTGAAAAGCCATTTGAATGTAATGTATGCAGTTATAAATGTTCCCAAAAGAACCATCTTAAACAACACATGTTTACTCATAGTGGTGAAAAACCATTTGAATGTAATATATGTGATTATAAATCTTCAGAGAAAAGTAAAGTCAAAAGACACATGCTGATTCATACTGGTGAAAAATCTTTTCAATGTGATGTCTGTGATTATAAATGTTCAAATAATAGTCACCTCAAACAACATATGTTCGTTCATAGTGATGAAAAACCTTTTGTATGTAATATATGTGGTTATAAATGTTTGCAAAAGAGTATTCTTAAAAAACACACATTCACTCATAGTAAAAAACCACATGAATGCAAACTATGTGGTTGTAAATATTGGAAGATGAGAGCTCTTAAACAACACATGTTCACTCATAGTAATGTAAAAGGATTTGAATGTAATATATGTGGTTATAAATTTTCAAAAAACACACTTCTTAAAAGTCACATGTTGACTCATAGCGGTGAAAAGCCATTTGAATGTAACATATGTGGTTATAAATGTTCACGAAAGAGTAATCTTAAAAAACACATCTCCACTCATAGCAGCAAAAAACCATTTGAATGTAATATATGTAGTTATAAATGTTCAGAAAAGAGTAGGCTAAAACAACATATGCTCATTCATTGAATGAAGAAATGTTATCAAAAATCACCCAACAAATTATCTAAAATAAGTACTTTTGATATATCTAATTGTCGTCTTGAGTACATATAAATGGGTTGTTTCGTTTTTCAAGATGGCTAGAAGTCTTTGTTTAAAAAATATTTCCTCAGAAACCATTACAAAGTCCCTATTGATATGATTACATATCTCATTTTGACATGCCTTTGTCTATAACAACAGGCCAAAGAACGCAGTTCCAATCAAAACTATTCACTGAATTAGCAGTATTACTAGGTTCCCACACAATTTATGCAAAGTCCAGATGATTTATACCTACAGGTGAAAAGTAGTGCCACTTTTTTATATACTTTTTATAATTTTTTTACTGTAAGTTAATATTGCACACTTAACCATCTTTTAAATCCATAAAATATAACTTTTGCGCTACTGACCTGTTATTATGTGTATCCCGATGTTATTTGCCACAGTAAGTTGATGTTACCAAATCGTAGCAGGTTGCTACGACAACAAGAAAAGAACAGAACTGTTATAATTCATAATATGTCTGGGTGCTGTTATGAAAATAAATAAGTATAAAATGATTAACATAACATTCATTGTGAACATACCGCAAGAGATACCTAACCTTACTTTTGTAATTTGGTGACAGACAACTCTTAAAATTTAACATTACAAAATTAAGGTTAGTATATTTTGAGATATGTCCACATGTGTCGCAGCCTAAAAAAAAAATACATTTTTATTTATTTTAGCTTGACCTTTCGGGTCTCATTTTTCCAACTTTTTCTCTGCCTGTTATAAAGCACTTACCTGTCTTGTATCGTAATATACTACTTCGAAATGACTTCACAAGCTAGCTTCGAAATAATCTGACAGTTCATAATTGTAAGCACTAGATCGATCTACTTAGAAAATAAAAGCAAATTTGTTGCATTGCATTTGATATTTAACAACATAATATGTATTTAATTTTAATCTATAGGCTTTCACCTTCCACCAAGAAATTTAAGAAACAAAAGTGAACTTTTCCATGTTGGTCATTATTCAACAATGTTAATATGGATTTGTTTGACAAGTCTTTATCTATATTTAAGAGGTGGTTTATGCGCTGTGCTATTCATTATTTTGTTGTTTGATTAGTATCCTGTGTTCATTTGTTAAATTTTGTTTTATTTTGTAAGCAAATTGTTTTACTACGCACATGTTAAATCTATTATAATTTATTGTAATGGGATTTCCTGTATATAATACCGTGAATATTGGCTAATTAAAAATAATAAAATTATTTTTATTAAATTTCATCATATCTTTACAATTACGAATAATTGCCGTTAGATCGTAGATATTTTTTTATAATTAATTTGAGATTTAGAATGACAGTGAACTTTGGAAATACTTTTCAACTTCCCTCTTTTATAAATTCTTATGTGATTTTAAAATACTTTTTAATAGATTTAAATAATGCAATAGTTGTATAAAAATGTTATTTAAGTTCTTAACTAACTCAAGATTACGTAAAATAATTGGGCGCCAATTAAGTAACTTAAAATAACTGAAATAAATTATTAGGAAACTCTCATCTCAGGGCGATGTGGATTCCCGTGGATAAAAAAAATAAAATACAAATTGGAATTGAAATGACTAATAAATTGAAATCTTACTAATAAAGTTTAATTATAATGTAAATATTTAATTCACTTTTTTCCACTTCACGATGACCGTTTTCTTCTTAGTAGTATGTTCCAAATAACAAAAAGAAAATAACTTTCCTACTTTTTTATATAGAGTTGGTCCTTCCCTTTTACTATAGTTGTCACAATCTTTTTCACCAATATCCTTCCCCAAACCATTGGCAGCGTATGTCACTTTATGCACTGTTCCAATGCTGGTGGTTTCCAGTTCCGGTTTAATTGCCTTTGCATTTAACCATATGGACTTCCAATATATCACCATTCGCACACTTTCCACAAAGGAATAATAATCTTGATAAAACACTTTTGTTTTAATTATATTTGTGGATAAAATTCGAAGAAATTGCTTTTTGTTTTATTTGCTTTATTTGAAATAAAACACCAATTTATGCTTTACGAAAATTTATTCACTTTATTTATAGCTATAAACTTTAGCTAGTATTTTAATTAATAATATTTATGGACTTTCCTTACAATAACTTTTATAAATTTATTAACGACTTGTATTTTGTCGCTCCGTTCTCTTTCGTCGTATATCGGGAACTAATATAAATGACTGTCTATGCAAGACTAACTATTTACAAGAATGTAGCTTTCCTTAAATACTACTATTTACATCATCCATTACTCAATTTTACGACCTAATAAAATGACTAAACACTATTTACAACACATAACAGCAGATTATAACATTGTTCACACAAGTTTTGTTTGTGTTCAAATGAAACGAGTTTTTAAAAAGATTTTTTGTTTTCCCTGGATCTTTATTATAAACCAGCGGAAGTAATGACAATTACAAAACACAAGAATATAAATGCTCGTTAGAGCTTAGATCTAAACTTAACTATGAACTGATCAAAACTTAATAAATCTACTGTCTAACACACTATATATATGATCAGTTCCCATGAAAGATAATACAATTTTGTAATATGATCTTATTTGCTTGCCGATAGTAAGCAGTATTTCTACATAACACATCTATTATAGTTTATTACACAACACTTTATACAATAATGAATCATTTAAATTAACAAAAACCTTTAGAGAATCTCATTACCTGTTGATATTACTCATTTAAAATTAATCATAAAGGAATTACATAATAGCAATAACTTCCGCATAACTGTATCTTATGTATTCTTAAATTCTTGATGACCAAACTGTTCAATAATGAATAAATAAAAATGCTTAATTAACCTTTAGTAAAAAGTACTTTTAGATTCTGTAATCAATGACACACAATAAATCACTCATATTCATTTCTAATTGGAAAAGTTGATCAATTATTTCTAAAGTACTAATTTTTAAACAAAGACAAATAAATTTTATTATATTCTATATCAAACCTTACATTCAAAAACTACAATTTTTAATTACAATGTATTCTAGAGTTTATTAATTACAAATAAAAAATTTGCGACGTAATTTCCAGAATTTCATTTCCTACATCTTGCTTTCTATCCTTTTGATGAACCTTGCATCTTCCTTTTAGTTCATTTCTTTCTGACCCTCCGCTTGCAATAAAGATATGCTCTAATCTAATTGAGATGCTACAATGTGTAATTGATCCATAATGGATCCCACATTTGTTTTTAAGAATAATAATTGCTCTTCTTTTTGCTGTTCAATTTTTCTTCTAAGATGTAACAAACTAATGAAAGCATTTATTAGATCATAACATTTATAACAGTCTCTAAATGACCTCACCCCGCTTGTAAATCATTAAAAGAAGTGGAATGATAGTTTTTTAATAAGAACCAACATGCTGAAAAATTATCCATCGTAATATCATCTGAACAATTTGGGAATAATTCTAATAAATCATCCTCCGGAAATATATCATTCTTTTCTACTAATAAACCCAATGGGTCCTCTTGATCGTAGCTATGTGGTAAAAAGGTATATTGGCCCCACACAAAAAGTGGTCCTTCTTCAACCCACACAGCACTTTCTTTCAGAGGATCAATTGCTTCATGATAACCTGATTATAAAAAGAATACTATTACATTTATTAGAATGTGTAAATTTTAGATAAAAAAATTGACCTTTAAAACCAACATTGCAAATACCAACTCCTCCACAACTAGTTGTTACAATTACATCACCTCTACCTTTTGCTGGTCCTGATCTAGCTATAATTTTGTTTGGCGATATCCACTCAGCAGAAAATAAACATTCGTAACCACAAATTGTTAAACCTTTAAAGCACATTCTTGTAAGGACTGTATGTAATAAATAAATATACGAATATGTACACCTACCTATAAGATCTGAGGGTTTGCTACCAAAGTTCTCACCACGTATTGTTATTTTTGTTCCTGGTGGGCCTTCAATTGGTGATAAACCTGTTACGATTGGTAGCAGGACCATTGATAATAATCATTTAAATCTAATTATACAAATTATAAAAGTAGTTCCTACTTGCTTTTGTGTAGAGTTAGCATACTGCTATAACTATTTAAATCGAATTTAATAATAATTAATATAATTTAATTGAAAGTACTAATCATACGGTATGTGTATATCAAAACTTTGACGTTTTCAGTTTTTTAGGTTAAGCTGATAGTATTTAGACCAGCAATGTTGTCAGATGTGTGAAACTCAATGTCGCCAACTGTGTAACTAATGTTACTATAGTTTAAAAATGACAACCTTTTTCCTACGGTTTAAATGGAAGAGAATTTTTAAATTTAATTTCTTCTAGTAAATTAACCGTTTTTACAAATTTTGCTTATCCAGAAATATTTTTCTAACCAAAACAATCGAATACAAAAATTTAAAAAAATATGTGCGTCTTCCCCATTGTCAAAAACTTATGAATATTTTGCACATATAGATATGGATAGAATTAATAAGTGCAAATCGATATCTAATAAAGATAAAAACAATCCATTATTCAAAACTTTCTACAAATCTTCGAAATTATTATCTGTGTTTTTTCAGTTACTTACTACACAATATTTAAAATAAAAAGGGTATATAATTAATATATAAACATAGGTATCCTGTAATATAAAATGATTTATAAATTAAATAATTGTATTTATGTACTAAAATATGATGTTAGATTATAAACTATTCTGATTACAAAATATATTCATTTATTTATATATTTTGTCGTTTATTTATTTTTTACATTTTTAAGCAAAAGACATCCCATCAATTCTACCCCAACATTTTCGTTTTGCCTTATTACGAGGCATCTGCTTATGCAGAGTGAAGTATTGCTCCTGCACCTCTCCATGCCAAGTTTCGTGATATTCAATTGGATGGTTCCTTAAAATATAAAACTTTAGAAAGGAACATGCCCAATCAGCACAGTAGGACTAAAAATGTACATTTTATGTAATATCTTTGTCCATAAGTCCAGTGACTAATAAAATATGTATTATGTACGCACATTTCTATACGTACATAAGTTTTACGTTTTATTGGTACATTCTACGTACATAATGTTATATATGTTGGTAACAGTTACGTTGGCAAACTGGTGGTTACCGTTTGATGGTAGTAGGTGGTTAACAGTGGCTTAGTGGGACCAGCGTCATTGATTATTAATGTATGTTTAAATTTTAGTTGATGGCGGTGGGTGGTTGATGGTGGCTCAGTGAGACTGCAGCCTAACTAGGTATATTGCAATTTTACCTATAAATAACAAAACAATTTTTGAAGTTATTTCAAAATTAAAATTTATCTTTTCAATCCATGGAGTACCGAAAGATATAGTTTTTTGATAATAATCCATTTAACAGTTTCCAATTTAGGAAATTTAATGAAGAATATAATTTTAACATCACATACATTAGTCCATATCATCATAGCAGTAACGGCCTTTGTGAGAGAGCTGTTGGAATCTGAAAAATATTATTAAAAAGTCTAATACAGATATATCTTTCAGTTCAAGGTCTTTTTATGGCTTTTAGAATAAGAAGTAGGGAAGTAATTAACATATGAAGTTGAGTTAGAAATCCTTAGATGACACAATTTGAACTTTTGTGACATCATGTATGTTTTAAACAATTAAAAAATATCCCAAAGAAGAACTACTGACACACACTAATTATATGTGCATGTAAACATACTATTTCAGAAAAATATTAGTGTTGAACTAACAGACTGAGATGTCCAGAAGATGTGACTGAGAACTAAGATGTCCATAAGAATGTACTGTACATACATACGACGTACTACATGTCATGGGTGGACATACATATAACGTCCTCAAGATGTACATTGGCTGATCATCTACCACATACAACCGGGATGGGGTCTCAATATGGCGGAATATTTGTTTCCGGTTTTGTAATGAGATATTTCCATTGGAGGTTTTCACTGTCTCGAATTGCGACATAAACTACATAACCTCAATTTGAAAACATAGTATTTTGAAATTCGCGAAAAAAGCTGCTAAGAGATGGCAGCACAAAAATATGCAAGATGGCCGTTCACGTAGGAAATCAATTAGTTTCCGTATGCATGTTCATTATCATTGTGTGTTTCTTCTGTATGGTTTCTCATCTGAAATTGAACATGTCTGTCAGTATTGCTGATATATTTAAATACGTTGGCGATAAATCACGGCCGCTAGTTGAAGGAGAAGCGCTATTAAAAGCCGGGCATGTGTTGTTATGTGGCTTGAAAAAAAATGAATTAGAAGTCGGAAAAAATGAGGTTGTGGGACTTTGTTTACAATCCAGTAATTTAAAAGCAAACCCGCATCAAATAAATATAAACATAACTCAAGGTGTTACAAACTGGTTGGCTAAATGTAGCTGCAAAGCAGGAGAAGGTGGAATGTGTAAACACATAATCGCAGTGTTACTTTATGCAAACAGGTAATTAATTGGTACATATGTATTATATTTAAAATTATATATAAAATATTGATATTTTAAGGTGTGATAAACTTCAAGACATAAGTTGCACTGACTTGGAGCAGTTATGGGGTCGTATGGATGATTCAGGGTCTTTGAGAGAACGAGAATATTCTTTGCCAATTCCAGTAATGGAGTTTTGCCATGCTAAACCAAAACGTTATGTTTTGAAACCGTCAACACCTTTAGATGACTCGCAGAAGAAGATTTTCAATATTTTACAAGGTAACTAATGGTTTCAAAGAAACATCCACATAGTATTTGCTAAGCCATGTGTAACTTGTTATAGGTGTGCCTGGATCTGCATTGTCGCTGTTGGTACAAGGTCGCAAGAAATTGCTAGTTAATGACTATGACAATAAGCAGTTTGTTACAGAACTGTTTGCTAATGCAAGTAATGCAAATTTGCTTTCCGATGTGGAGATATTAATGGCATTAAGTGCATGCCAGCAAGACGAAATAAATTTTTACAACGAACATGTACTTGTAACAGCAGAAAAAGCCATGAACGTCTGTTATGAATCCATTGCACAAGATGTTGCAAATAAAACGTGGATGCAGCAAAGGAAGCTACGCATCACTGGCACCAGTGCATACAATCTATTCACGTACAATAATGGGAATCATTCTATTACAGAGTGGGAGAATAAGATTACCAAGATTGTATTTCCAAAGTTCCACGGGAATTATAACACTCGGTATGGAAATGAAAATGAAGTACCTGCGAAAGATTATTTATCTACTTTTTTTAATCAGAAAATCATCGATTGTGGATTAATTATTAATAAACAAATTCCTTTCTTGGCATTCAGTCCAGATGGTTTTATTATAGAGTCGGAAAATAAAGAAACTGTATTAATTGAAATTAAATGTCCTGTGGAAGGAAAAACATCAGAACTAAAATTACTTCCTCAGAAGTTAAAATATTTAGTTATAGATGAAAATATGCAATTTTCGCTAAAAAAGAATCATATTTATTATGGTCAAATTCAGTTAGGTTTAAGTCTATGTAGTTTAAGATTATGTAAATTTTGTATATATTCCAAAAAAAGTAATGATTGCTTAATTATAAATGTAGAATTAGATCATAATTTTGTAAATAGTTTTTTGGTAAGTTTAAAAGATGTATATTTTCAAAAATATTTACCATTTCTGGTGCATAATTACAGTGGTGTAACTAACTACTAAGTGCAATGGTGAAGAAATAAACAAGTTTGCAGTATATTGTTTGTTTTTATTTATTATATACCTAATTATTATAATACACATTACTGTAATACAATATGTCAGTAGATAAAAATGTATTGTTTTAAACGATACTTAATTTAATGCCCTTGATACATTTTGGTACATTCAAAATCTGGAATCTGCCAATATTGGTTTTGATAAATTTACAATTGCACATACAACAATCATACAATCGTCAAGGTACGACAGCATAGACCAGCTTATTTTATTTTGAAAAAGTTTGAATATTTTTATTCTTTGTATTATGCGTTCAACATGAACACGTGCTCTAGCTATAGATGCTGTATTAGTAGCTTCTTGTGTAGAAAACTGCGTTTTTTGGCGTAAAAATGGTGGTCTTATTAACCTTACAGCATTTTCTGCACATTCATTCTCAATTAAAACGCCCTTGTCTACCATAATTGCATCTACATATTGTTCAGTTAAATGTATAATTTCTTCTTTATTAAATATAGCTTTATCAGAAATTCGGCCACCATATGCTCGACTAACATAAGAAATGACCCCAGAAGGGGTAACACATATCAGAAACTTTACTGTGTGTGCTTTTTTATAATGTGAATATGTACGTATGCGGCACTTTAAGCAATGACTTTTATCAACAACAATTTCTGTTGCATCAATAACTACCCTAACAGATTTATAATTTGAAAAACATTTTGGCATATTCATAATATTTTCTTCTTTAGAAGGCCAGTAAATGGCTGGTTTTAAAGTATAAGCCAACAACTGAATAGTCTCGTAAAAATAATTTGCAGCAGTTGTACTTGAAATTCCAAATAATACACTTAAACTTGCAAATGTCATGTTCAACTTTAATTTTGTTAAAGTCAGACATATTTTTAAATCAATGTTTGCACTATTGAAATTTGAAAAGTGTGGTAATAGGTATTATAGCTACAGATTGTTGAATTGCATGAAACACCTTAACATTTATGCCCATAAAAATTTCCGTATGTTTTTCTGCTGATAATAAATGGTCCAAAATATTAAACTTCACAGTAGTAAACGTATTTACTTGAACTTCTTTATCCATTAAGTCTGTTCCTACGGTTGCTACGTCTTCTAAAGCCTCAAAAATAATTGGTTCAGGAATATTTTCTTCGATTGGAATATTAGTACTAGTACTTGCCACTTCTGTAATCCTAAATGCAATTAATTTGTATAATTATTACAATAAATAAAGATTATCTAATCAAGTACATTTCCTTGCTTAGCTCTCGCTGCATTTTTCGTGCGGTTCGTGCTGAGGTAGATTTTATATTAATAATTTTGTCATGCTTTCTGATAGGAAGTTTTTTTGTTGGTATAACCCCCCTTTTCAGAATCTTCCTTGTTTTCAAGGGAGTGCCTGCAAATAAATTAGTAGGTACATGTTACAATGTTTAATACCAATATAATATGTAGGTGTATTAATTAACTATATGTACTTGCAATCTTAACTTACATGGAAAAAAATCAAATGTTTCGAAATGTTCAGAACAAACCATCATGCCTCTTGTTACTGGTTTTCCTATTTTTAAAGCAATTGCCCACTTTTGTTTTAGTACAGAATCCACAGGGAAGAAGTGCATACTAATGCTCACACTTCGATAATTACAGCACCCAGGAACTGAACAATATTGCTTACATTTACTGCTCATTGCAGTATTATTATTTATTATAAATTATTATATAGCATACACAAACGTATTAACAGCGACCACAACAAAAGTAAAATAACAGCTACAGCTGATGATTTGTTTTCCTGCTTAGAGCGGTTGCCGTTAGCGCCGCCAGGCGTCGCCCACTTTGATTTTTTTCGCGAATTAATCTTAGAATATAAATTTTATATTTAATATTTTAAACAAACCAATGTTTACTTATGAAATGTAATTCCCTTCTTCGTATTTGTCGGAGTTTGAGAAAAAAGCAGGTTTAGGTGGTGTCTAATGGCGGCAAGTGTGACATCATATCCGTCGTTTTTAAAGCTCATTGCGCCGGATAGTTACGCTCCTTCCTACAGTTTTATATTCTAAGGGTGGTTACTTCACATTGCATCTTCGCGTCTGCTGAAAAACAAGGATACTTAAAAACTTTGAAAGAAGCAGCGTAAGGAATCCCTCTGATAACATTTTCTAAACTTCGGTTGAAGTATGTGCAGAGGCAGTTACTCCACTCCCATCAACAAAAAACAGTCATTTCCTATTAGACCAAGACAGATTTCGAGTAAAGATTGGGCGGTGACCTTTAATAAAAATTAAAGATCGTAGTAAGTTTCTCTTTATTAGAAAGATTATAAAATTAAAAGGAAATAAAACTTTTAATATGAAAATTGAAAAGTGCATCATCTATTAGCAGAATAATAAAACTACCGTGGTTATAGTGTAAAACTGTGTGTAGTTACTATAATAATAATAAAATAACTAATATAACTAATTATAACAACAGGTAAACACTGCCCATATGTTCGTTTATTATAAATTTTTTCTAAATATTTTCAAAATAGGCAATGAAGAGGTAACTGAAATCACATCTGAAACATATATAAACATAGAATCAAAGATACCTTATCTACTACCAGAACTACTACGGCATGTATTGTTGGGAACTGTGATGATGAATGGAATATATACCAAGAGTTGAATGAAACCATTTGATAACATTTTTCTGAAACCCTCCGACAAGCTAATATGGATAGCAAACTTTAAATCTAACACAGAGCAACAAAAGCTTTTTCAAGCAAGTAATTTGAAGGAATTCATCGATAAAAGTACCAGAGATTTTGTACAGAACACAAATTTAAATCAAGGTATATTCCAAAAGAAAACACATATTCACTCATAGTGGTGAAAAACCACTTGTATGTAATAAAGGTAGTTAGAAATGTTTAGTACTCTCTAAAAGAGTACTCTCAAACAATACATGCCCACTCATAGTGGTGAGAAGCCATTTGAATGTAATACATGTAGTTATAAATGTTCACGAAAGTGTAATCTCGAACAATACATTTTCACTTAGTGGTGAGAAACCACTTATGTATATGTAATATAAGTAGTTATAGATGGTTTGTAAAAGGGTAGTCTCAACAACACATGTCCACTCGTAGTGGAGAGACGTCATTTGAGTGTAGTACATGATGTACATGTATATATGTATGATGTAAATGTATGTTGGAAATGTTTATAAAAGTGCGATCCCAAACGACACACTTTTACACATAGTGGTGAAAAACCACTTGTCTGAATACATGTGGCTATAAATGTTTGTACAAAAGTAATTTCAAAAAGCATATGCAAATTCATACTGGTAGAAAACTATTTGATTGCAGCACATGTGGTCATAAATGCTCAAGCATGAACAACCTTAAACAGCACATGTCCACTCATAGTACTGAAATAACATTTAAATGTAATATATGTGATTATAATTGTTTGCATGAAAGTAGACTTAAACGGCACATGGCCACTCATAGTGGTGAAAAACCATTTCAATGTAATATATGTGATCATAAATTTTTGCAAGAAAGTAATCTTAAACGACACATCTCTACGCATAGTAATGAAAAACCATTTAAATGTAATATATGTGGTTTTAAATGTTTTCAAAAGAGTAATCTCCAAAGACACATATTTAGTCATAATAGTAATGAAAAACCATTTAAATGTAATATATGTGATCATACATGTTCGCTAAAGAGTAATCTCAAAAAACATCTCTCTACTCATAGTAATGAAAAACCATTTGCATGTAATAGGTATATGTGGTTATAAATGTCAAACAAAAGGTGATTTTAAACGCCATATCTCTACGCATAGTAATGAAAAACCATTTAAATGTAATATATGTGGTTATAAATGTTTGCAAAAGTGTAATCTCAAAAGACACATCTCTACTCATAGTAATGAAAAACCATTTGAATGTAATATATGTGGTTATAAATGTGTGCAAAAGATTAATCTCAAAACACACATCTCTACTCATAGTAATGAAAAAGCATTTGAATGTAATATGTGTGGTTATAAATGTCAAAGAAAGGGTGTTTTGAAACGCCACCTCTCTACTCACTAGTAATAAAAAACCATTTGAATGTAAAATATGTAGTTCTAAATGTCAAAGAAAAGAAGATTTTAAATATCACATCTCTACTTTTAGTAATGAAACCAGTGTTGCCAGATGGATATTTCTGTCAACAGACAGGATAAAAACAAACGGTAGATTTGCCCATCTGAACAGTAGATTTGTAATAAATGTATTTTTTATATAAAACATACAAAATATAAAAGAAAAATAAAAAAATTCACAAGGTCACAAAACACATAGCTATAAAAATAAAATTAAACTCTGTTAATAAAATACTCAAAATACAACAAAAAATAAATAAATGGAAAGATAGGTTACATTTCTAAAGATAATTTATTTAAATTTGGCACATGGTATACGGTGACCAATATCTTCGAAACGGGTATAATACATTTTAGAAAAATCTACAGGGTGTTACTTTTCTCCGAGTCCTAACCCCGTTAACCCCCGAATTTTTTACTACGAAGTCACTGGCTGTTTTCACTTAGAAAATCAGACTCCTCATTCTTGTCTAACTTTTTGGTATCTTACCATGATTCGATACTTTCTACCGTTTAAAAATTACAAAAAAATCATACAACTTTTATTTTATTTATTTATTATTTATTACTTGTTTTACTGTAATCACCGCGAAAATAAGAACTTACTAGTCAATCTTTTGTACCGAAAATAGTCATTTAACTAAACATCAATTCCAAGACCAGTCTAGGACAGCAATATTTATTAAAATTTATACATATTAAAAATTGATAATTGTTATTAAGCAGAAACCAATATCTAAAGATAAGGACAGTGTGCATTCAAACCTTTCCACTTTTTAGAATTATTATGTGTTCTTTTCACACTTGAGTTAATATTTTAATAAACATATAAAATAAATCTTTCGGATTGTGCAACTGCTTCTCATGTAACTGAAGTGGGTTTTCAACGCTTCGGTATTAACTATTCTACTTATTTACGTAGCCGTTCAGGTGAAAATGGGCTTCATCTGATATAAACAAATGGTGGATTAAGTTGTCGTCGCTATCCAAACGCTACAACATTTATTGACAAAAATTCACGAGAGCAACAAAATCAGCATCTTTTAATTCCTGAACAATTTGGATTTTATAGGGGTGAAAACTTAAATCCTTATGCAAGATTCGACGTATAGATGGTTCGCTGATATTCAATGCTAATACATGTCTAATCGCAGAACGTTCGAACTCTATCAATGTTGTCTGGAGTTCTAACACATTTTGCTGCTCCTTTATGTTTTAATTTATTGTGACCCCAGTTTCTTCACACTTTTTAATCCATAAGTTGATTGCATGAACAGGTGGTACCTGCCCACGACGTGGAATATTGAACCGATTGCGAAATAACCTTCGTACAGTTGTCGCGGAATCGCCATTTTTATAATACGATTTAACACAGAAAGCATGATGTGCACCTGATTACTGTTCCATGTTTACTAAATGAAAGATATATATAACATATGGTATGTCAACTCGCCGTCATTTCGTCAACCAATTTTAACGCGAGCTAAATTTCTGATAGATGGCGCGACGTGCGAAGCATGATTGTTATTCTACAGCAACATAACTTGTAATAAGGAATATTTACTTTTGGCGTATTTTTCGTAATACAAATTAAATAAACTTTTTCATGATGATAGAGGTACACGATTATTTGGCACTATTAAAATACTAAATTGTGACTCTTCTTTATTTAAAACATCTTTGGTAATAAAACTAAATTGAAATTTTATTTTTTACAGCAAACTAAGGTAACATCTTTCTTTATTTTCATTTAACTTAAATAATAAGAATACAAATTGACCTATGCAAACATTTCTTTTGAGAATTGTAATTAAATTCATCAATTATTTTGTAATATTTTACGGAAAGCAGATAAACTGCAAGCATGGATTGATGCAACAGGAGTTTTATTAACAAGTAAAGACCTTGTGTGCCACTATAAAAAAATCTATATGCGAAATTCAAACCTATTAGACGCTCTAAAGATTTCAAGTATTAAAAAAGAGTAGGTATAAGTCGAATTATATATACTTAATGCTTAAACATGTTTTTAATTATATGCATTAAGCAGGTTAAGTAAAACTGTTACTGGTAATTAATAGCAATAAAGCACACATCTCAGCATAATTTTTATAGCAACAAGAAGCTAAATAGCAATATAAACATGGTCCACATGTGAAAGGGACAAAAATATTAAATGCAACAGCAGAACACAGACTTTTGTACTGAAAAGCAATCGTTTTTTGACTTGATAACAATTATATTATTGTGCATCTAACCTGTAACAAACAAGATCAATTACAGCAAAACTATCCATGAAATATTTATATTTTAAAAATTTAATTACAAACATTTATAAAATAACAAATAACGAAATCAATGATATACCAGACCAATTGTGGTCTGGTAAGGAAAGTGAAGTCGACATCGATCACTATTACAATAAAATCTAAACATAAATGTAATGTACGTAAAGATTGGTTTGGCCCTGTAGTACAGACATATTCATATTTTGGAAACAAAATTCTTTCTGGTAACCAAATTTTGAAGTTATTTTAAGAACCTCAGTCACTTCCATGAGAATCCATGAGAATAATATACTACGTATATTATTATATATACGTAGTATATTATTATACTATCTATTACTCACGTTTCACTGTTGCGGCATCTAGCGGCGACTTTCGAACTAATGAACTCGCTTCAATTTTGGGTGAAAAATTTATCATGGCAAGCATAGGAGAGTTGACCTACCAGCGTTTTATATATCTTGACTAAATGGCATTAAATTACTGACATTAATATATCGTCAAGTTCAGAGCACGCTCACCCAAAGGTCAAATGAAGTACCAAGCTTTTAAATTTTCCCGCTTCACTGACGTACCCTTATAAATGATTTTTATTATAGAAGTTTTTAGTTTATTTTTGCAGGATGTGATTATCCGTAACATAGGAAGAACATTCTTTGTATAACCTCAAAATATAACAATTCTTAATAATTTATAATTATATCCCGTTAAAACCTCTCGAAAGTTTACAACCAATCACAATGCATTACTTAAAAGATGCTACAAACGTGCGGTGATCGTGTTTGTATCTTTAGCAAAGATTGGTGCGAATGGCTTAGCAAAATAGTAATAATTATTGCAACTGGCGTTTTTCAAAAGTAGATAATTCGGGCTATGGTTAGACACAATAATTGTGCGTTCTTAGTGAAATGTTGGAATCATTGTTTTCATTTTTTTTATTAATGAATTGCTTTTATTAATGTTAAGAAAACATTCTACCTCAGTGTTGAACTGCTAACTTGCTTATTACGAATCTTATTCAATATGTGCAACATATAATAATGAATACTGCCTTTCAAGAAGAAGTTTGAAGTGATTTAAATAAACTTTTATTGTCATAACTCTTCATCTCTATTAGTCTCAATACAGTATTTATAGAATAAAGAAGATGAACACAGAAAAAGATAAATACATCTATCATCACGTCTTTCATTACGGATAAAGTTGTTTCATTGTGTACAGGAAGCAAGATAATTGTTAGTTTACTTCTAGTTCATGACGACAAAGCTTTTAGTGACAAGATAAATAAAAAAGGACACACTAAATCCCGAGACATACACGTTCCTGGAAATCTTATTTTAAAAGATAACTTTAAGATCATCCATCTATTCATTCATTCTAATAAGCAAATAAATACATCTGACTAAAAAATATGGAATATATGCCTTCTGACGATGACAAGAAACTGTTTCGATGTTATATCTGTAAGTACAAATACTCAACAAAAGAAGATCTGAAAATACACCTGCTTACACATAGTGAAGATAAACCATTTGCTTGTAATACTTGTAATTACAAATGCTCGCATAAAGGAAATTTGAAAATGCACATGCTTACACATAGTGGTGAGAAACCATTTAAATGTAATATTTGTAATTATAGTTTCTTGCTAAAAACACGTTTGAAAAGTCACATGTTTACACATACTGGTGAAAAACCGTTTGAATGTAATATTTGTAATTACAAATGCTCGCATAAAGAAAGTTTAAAAATGCACATCCTTACACATACTGGTGAAAAACCGTTTGAATGTAATATTTGTAATTACAAATGCTCGCATAAAGGAAGTTTGAAAAAGCACATGCTTACACATACTGGTGAGAAACCGTTTGAATGTAATATTTGTAATTACAAATGCTCGCATAAAGGAAGTTTGAAAATGCACATGTTTACACATACTGGTGAAAAACCGTGTGAATGTAATATTTGTAATTACAAATGCTCTCATAAAGGAAGTTTGAAAGTGCACATGCTTACACATAGTGGTGAGAAACCATTTAAATGTAATATTTGTAATTATAGTTTCTTGCTAAAAACACGTTTGAAAAGTCACATGTTTACACATAGTGGTGAAAAACCATTTGAATGTAATATTTGTAATTACAAATGCTCGCATAAAGAAAGTTTGAAAAAGCACATGCTTACACATACTGGTGATAAACCGTTTGAATGTAATATTTGTAATTACAAATGCTCGCATAAAAGAAGTTTGAAAATGCACATGTTTACACATACTGGTGAAAAACCGTTTGAATGTAATATTTGTAATTACAAATGCTCGCATAAAAGAAGTTTCAAAATGCACATGCTTACACATAGTCTTAAGAACCCATTTACATGTAACATTTGTAATTACAAATGCTCAACAAAAGGAAATCTGAAAATACACATACTTACATGTGATGAAAATAAACCATTTGCATGTTATAATTGTAATTATAAATGCTCGCTTAAAGGAAATTTGAAACGGCACATGCTTACACATAGTGGTGAGAAACCGTTTGTATGTAATATTTGTAATTATAAATTCTCACGAAAAGAACATTTACAAAGGCACTTACTTAAACATACTAGTAAGAATAGTCTTAAGAAACCATTTACATGTAACATTTGTAATTGCAAATGCTCAACAAAAGGTAATCTGAAAATACACCTGCTTACATGTGATGAAGATAAACCATTTGCATGTTATAATTGTAATTATAAATGCTCACTTAAAGGAAATTTAAAACGGCACATGCTTACACATAGTGGTGCGAAACTGTTTGTATGTAATATTTGTAATTATAAATTCTCACGAAACGAACATTTACAAAGGCACTTACTTAAACATACTAGTAAAAAACCACAAATGTAATGTTTGTAATTATAAATCGTTGGCGAAAAACCTGTTGCAAAATCACATACTTGGTCATAGTGGTATTATTAACCATTTCAATGTAATATTTGTAGTTGCAAATGCACAATAAATAGAATACAGAAAATATTGTACATTTGGCGTACTGTCTACAGTTTAAAAGTACATAGTACCTGTAAATCCAATTATAGTATGAGTACTATAATTGGTTGGCAACGCTGGTTGAATATCATGCTGATTATGCTTCGCTTCCACTGGGATAGGTTCCCAAACGTCGCACGTGGATTCTGGTGTTACGACTTTGTTGCACGCTAGTGATATTTTGAAAAACTTCAGAGATACGTAGTGCGTTTCTCTCAAGTATTGAGTCGTTGTTGGTAGATTTATTGGCAGTGGATGTGCACACTGTGAACTATAACTACCTATCTTCTACAGAACAACGATAATAATTTTATTTGTTACTCACTCGTTATAGTTATTTACGTGCCAAGCTTTGTAAATGAATTTTTATGGGTGAGCTGGAAAGTTTCCAGTGAGCCCAGTAAAGATTAATTGCAATAAAGCGTGTCGCGTGCAAAGTTTTATTTCCACCAACTTTTTTATGAATTGTATATTTATATATATAAAAGGGAAAGATTGTCTGTCTGTCTGTATATATGTATGTATGTATGTATGTATGCGATTTTCTCCGCAACCACTGGACCGATTTGGATGAAATTGGTATCATTGGAAAGGTCTTGGCCCAGAATAGAAAATAAGACCAAATTGGACTCTGATCGGCCATCGTGGTCCGAAATAACAGCGAAAAACCCATAAATGGAAGTTAAAAATGGGTACTGAGATTGATGTGACAAGAAAATATATATAGATATGTTGTCAATTGTCAAATTTGGTAATTTTTGAAATTTTTTAAAAGCGCAGCAAAGCGCGCCGGGTTTTGCTAGTTTTTTATAAAAAGACATTTTGTAATCAAAGGCAGTAGCACAATTTATAACTAGGCGTTGTCATGGTGTTGTGGTTAAGCAACAAATTAGTTTCCATAGCTCTATGTTGATGAGTATTGTAAAATTTTACAGGTCTCTTTTAGGAGCCCATAAAGTTTGGGCTGTAGTTGTAACTACTCATTTGATCAGTGATCAGAAATCACATCTGAAACATATACAGGGTGGCTGATAACCAGGACATCAAATGCGGCAGGTATATAGACATCGATAAGACAAACAAAAAATTCTTATAACATTTTTTTCTCAGAAGCGTAGTTTTCGGAAAAATGCAAATAAAGACGGGTATAATGTTTTTAGCACGTACAGTAGTGTTGGTTATTTTCTTCAAACAAGAGTTTTATGGTATGTTATGTTTACATTGCTGATTCTGGAACATGATCGTTTTTATAATACAATTTTATGAGGTCAGTCACTTAAATGATAATTTCGCGAACGCAAATAATTAAGAAAAGGATATTGGTGTAGGTCAAGTCATTGTAAACGATGATGATTCGCAAAATCGGGGAATCTCCCATTGAATCACGGATATTATAACCTAATTAACAAGTAAATGGTGATTCTGGTCAACTCGTGATCAACACTTGTGTAAACAGTTAAAATGAGATCAGATTTCAAGCAACACTTATATTATCTAAGCTGTTAAAAATGTCAGTGACATACGATATGACAAAATATGGATAGCGGCAATAGATGTTCATTTTCATTTTACTTCACTTCTTAAAATTAACCAAATTAATGTTACTGTAATTAAATTACATTTTTGAAATTTTGCCCTTTTACCGTGGTAATTCTTGTGAACCATATTCTTCATTTTCTTGTTTAGGTTAGCATCATTAATTAACACTAATTAGTAAATTCCACAGGCGATTGGAATTCGATGTGGAAAACTCTTTTCAATTTTTTTACTATTGAAAATTGAGACTAGATAAAATCAATTTCACAGTAAAAAGATATGCGAGATCACGGTTAAATAAAATTAAAATTCCGTTGTAGACAAACGTCTTGTAAAAATTAAGAGGTTAAAGCAATTTATACAATTATACAATTTTGTATATTTTACGTTTTGTATTACAATTAGTCATCATTTAAAACGTGGATTTTAGTAAAGCAAAACCACTATGTTAACGAAGCGCAGCGATTTAATTTGCAATAGTACAATGTAACACAATTGGGCGCTTGTAAATGGTGGGTTTGGACTAGAAAAATACATCACAGTAATATGTGATCTCATCATGTTTGTCTGGCTTTAGGATCTTTAACGTTACACTTAGATATACAGTTAACTTTATCTTTTATTAATTATATCAATATCAATAGCGCGTTATAATTTTATACGTACTTTTATAAAAACGTCGTTCAAAATTATTAAAAATTTCTTAATGGGACAAGCGTCTAGAGAAAGAAGAAGAAGAACTTTCTGTAATCAAAAAGCTTTATTAAGATTTTTTGTTCCAGATGCCATCAGAAATGCCCTAGTCAAGTCTGGTGCAGGGGCTATGAGACACCCTGTATAAACATAGAATCAAAGATACCGTATATGGAATACTCTAATACCAGAACTACGATGACATGTATTGTTGGTAACTGTGATGTTGAGTCGAATATATACCAAGAGTTGAGATAAACCATTTGATAACATTTTTCAACACGACAAGTAAATATGTATAGCAAACTTTAAATCTAACATAGAACAACCAAAGCTTTTCCAAGAAAGTAATTTCAAAGAATTTATCCATAAAGGTAAAACGTAACAGACATTTTGTGCAGAACATAAATTTAAATTAAGGTATGTTCCAAAAGAAAACATATTCACTCATAGTGGTGAAAAACCACTTGTATGTAATAAAGGTAGTTATAAATATTTGCAAAAGAGCAGGGCCGGATTTAGAATTTTGAGGCCCTAGGGCCAGTATTTGGTGGGGGCCCCTTAAATTTCTAAAAAATTTTTAATCTCGGAAAAATAAAACTCCATAGTAATTTTTGTACGTTTTTTTTATTATTTTGCTTACTTCTAAACGCTTTGAAGTACTAAACTACGCTTGCACATGATTGCCATTGCACGCCGAGTTTTAAATGAAATGTTTTACATTGCAATTTAATAGGCCTTATTTAATAGGTAAAAAAGCGTCACGTGATCATCATTCTGTCTCTATCACGCTTTTAGTAATCTTTAGTACCTGCACGGAAAAAAAGTGGGTGCCACAGCTGTACCTGTAAGCATGTTTTTCGCACCGAACATAGGTACGGATATACTACTTGTTTCGGAAGCGCTGGGGCCCCTATTCGGTGCAGTCGCAGTACTTACTTTTAAATTCAACGGCTGTACCGATTTTAACCTCGTTTAAAAACTGTGTCCGGACAGTCCGTACAGTCTAAGTGCAAATATCGCACAACAGTTCAGCTGTTGCACCTAATTTTTTTCCGTGTGGTTTCTTCATTTTTTCGGATTTTGTTTTGATTGAAATGCTCCATTGCATTGGTGGAGGCCCAGGCGCCGTGGTCCCGTGCTAAATCCGGCCCTGCAAAAGAGTACTCTCAAAGAATATTCACCCATAGTGGTGAGAAGCCATTTGAATGTATAATACATGTGTTTAGTTATAAATGTAACCTCGAACAATGCATTTTTACACGTAGTGGTGAAAAGCCACTTGTCTGAATACATGTAGTTATAAATGTTTGTACAAAACTAATTTCAAAAAACATATACAAATTCATACTGGTAGAAAACTATTTGATTGCAGCATATGATGTGATTATAAATGCTCAAACATTTAATCTGTGGACGATGCAATGTGTAAATAATGCTAAAGGTGCACCAGATCCAATTTCAGGCAGTTTAAATCTCCGGCCATAACGCTAGCATATTCGTAACATTGAGTAACTAATTTTTGTTTCAAATTAAAGAGTTATAAAACGTTAGCTATTAGATCAAATAATATTCAAAGGCTGGAAACAATAAACAAGACATAAGTTGCCGATTTGTTTTACATTCGCACAATATGCGTGTTCTTGCAAAGCTTCTATAACTGTAGAAGCTTTAAGAAATTTTTTAATACGTTCTTTTGAATCGTTATATTTTTTTACGCCTCTGGAAAATTTTAATTATTAGCTGCTTAATTAAAATCCCCGACTTTTTTCATCAATACCCCTAAAAATGTTCCCGTGAATATAGCACACAAGTTAATCACGTTAAAATACGATTTTGAAAAGTAAAATATAACACGAAAGAAATCGTCTTTGGTAGTATTCGAACGGAGGTCGCGACGATAAAATAACATATCATGCGAATCTTGATGTTTCTTTAATTCATGAAGCTGTGAAATTTCAGCGTCAGTTCTGCCTATAGGAAGAGTATACGATCGATAAGCACGCCGCGGCGCTGTAACGAGCCAGCGAATACATACAGATGCATGAACTGAAGCTTGAAATTTAGAGCCTCATCCATTCTGTTTATCGCGCTGCGTTGGGTATGCGTATATAAATACATTTTTTTAAAATAAAATAAGCTTATTTATATTAAATTAAATATTTTTAATCTAGAAAGTATTGGTAGTATAAATTTATTAACATAGTAATAAAAAAATAATTTACGGTAAAATATTTAGATTTTATTTAGAAATTATTTGGTCTCGTTTAGGTGGGGCTCAGGCTCATCTGCCTCACCCGGCGAGCCACGCCTGAAGAGCACATGTCCACTCATAGTGCTAGACATAGAAAAGACATAATAATTATAAATTGAGTTTACCGTCACCAACCTTATTTTGTGCAACTCCATAATCATGAAATATAATAAAATTAAAAGCTTAATTAAAAGTTTTATTAAATTCTTAGAACCTGACAATTGTTTCAACAATAAATGTCATTATCAAAGGCAGATAAGATTGATAAACAAACACGTTGTTAAGGATAAATACAGAAAATAAGTAACAAGATACAATTACAATACATACAAAATTAAATTTACGTCTAATAAAGGAGAATTACTACGCTCAGTTTGTTCATTCATTAAAGGTAATGTGCGTTTTATGTTTGTAAATATATTGCAAAAGCTTATATTATTCGATGGTGGCTGTGAAACGTTCATTGTGGTCATACCGCAAAATATACTAACCTTGCTTTTGTAATGTCAAATTCTGTCGCTAAATTACAAAAGTAAGGTTAGGCATGTCTTGCAGTATGTTTACAATGAATGCTATTTCAATCATTTTACACAGATTTATTTTCATAACAGTACACGTTATGAATTGTAACAGTTCTGTTATTTTCTTGTTGTCATAGCAACCAGCAATGATTCGGTAACATCAACTTACTGTGGCAAATAACAAATCGGGAAAGACATAAAAATAGGTCAATAGCGCAAAAAATTAATTACTTAAAAAAACAACAAAAACGTAGTTTTATTTTATACCTTTCAATACATAATTTTCCTACTCTTAATTTAAAGCACACAGTAGGTGTTTTTTTGTTTTCGCCATCTATTGACCATGCTCAACCAGTTCTGGTCCTAATGGGTGAACTTTAAATGTTCTTTATTTAGATTTTTTTGTGTGATCTTCATTTTTCCGATTCGGCAAATTTCAACAATGCACGCGTCATATCATTTACTAGGAATCGAGAAATTAAATACCCAGACCGAATGGCATTTGTTGAAAAACCACGAAGAATCTTGATCTTTTAGCATTTTGATTAATGTTGTTTATACGTAGCTTTTGATTTTTTTCCATTTATTATATTATATCGCACACGCACATATCCACTCTGCGGCTCGGTGTGTCTGACGCCTCGACACCGAAAGGTACATGAGGTTAAAGATTATGTATGTAACGCATGTTCATTTAAATTCGTAATCTAGCAACCTTTGGAATTTTAATGAAAGAAGACGGAGCGACAGATATAATACGTCGCAGATAGAGACAGGCAATAATCCAAAGGTTGCTAGATTACGAATTTAAATGAACACCCGTTATGTATTATACTGCATGCTATGTAACAATATAATAATTTTTTTTATAATAATAAGTTATTAATTAATAACTATATATTTTCCTTTCTTTAATAAAAAAAGTAAATAAAAATTTGTTCTGACTTTTCTTTTTTCCGTAATTTTACTATTACAAGAATCTATTACTATTTTAAAGAAATAAGTTTTCCTACACAAAGTGGAAAATTTGAAAATTGTTGCTTTAACTTAAAGATCCTGTTGCAAAGGTATTGCAGGTAAGTCTTGGCAGTGACCCCACTTTTTTGGGCTTATTTGAACGTGCTTTTGGTGGCGGATAAAGCTTTGGTTTGGAACGCGTTGGAATGAATCTCCAAAAAAAAAAGGTGGATCGCCGCCAAAAAATTTGCATAGAACCGCAGCATATCGATTTTATATAACCGTGGTGATAGTGACTCATAATTAAATAAACGTAAAATATACGGCGCTTTGTATGTTTGTAATACAGATTGTATTTGTATTTGTTGTAAATAACAGATGCATAATGAGGCGGACATAAAGCTCTCCAGATGACTTGAATTTTACATAGCTGCTACATAATAATGTAGGCAGTGTTACTCTCAGTTACGTAATTAATATGTTGCTGTGTATTGGTGTGGTGACAACTGATTGTTGTGTATTACTTGAATAAAACACAGGGTTCGAACATAAGTTTGTATTACTTTTATTAAGCTTCTAATGAACATGACAAAACGATAGAGGCAAGTAATCACACCGGTAATGGAATAATGTAGTCATCAACTTAGCATCAGTCCCCAGTTAAAACCAGCATACGGCTGTTGCTGGGATTGATTAAACAATCTTTGCTGGAAAATACTAAAAGTGCAAAATTAGCTTGAAATTACATAATTGTATATAACTCTTCACAAAATGCAACCATTTCTAACTTTCTGCCTATTCTATTAAATACATTTTTTTTAATTCAACACTGTACCATAAAAGGTGGTGTGATTTACGTCTACAGGTTTTTGATTTCTTTAATTGCATTATAAAACAATACATTAGTATAACATTTATTGAGATTAAAATTCCTATTAATATTATTCTTATTATATGCAAGTTTTAAGATTTAAAATAAATATTCATTTATATCTACAATACTTAAATTATTACGTTCTGATTATTTAATTACAAGGGTTAGTCATCAAGTTGTAGCAGTAGGTACATATCCAGTGCAAGACAACAAAGAAATATCACAGATATAAATACAGCATTAGTGGTTTGGGCAACGAAGCTACTGCATAGTACTGTTACCTAAAGGTAAGGCATGAATGAGAAGATTGTAAGAAAATTAATATATTCCACATCCAGATTCAATTTAATACATAATAGTATATCAATCCAGAATCTATAAGTGTTTTTTGTATACATTTACAGAATATTCTTTAAGTGAATCCATAACTTTTTAAGTAATTTCTCTAAAGATTTGGAATTATATAATATTACAAGCAAATACAGCTTCTCACCTATGAGTGCCTATGTGTCTTTTCACATGCGGCTTGTAATAAGATGCATATGTGCACAACTGACATTTAAATTTCTTTCCTTTAGTGTGAGTGAGTATTATATGTTTCCTAAGACTGCCTTTTGATATATATCCAGAATTATATATATTACACTCCAATGGCTTCTCACCAGTGTGAGTACGCATATGAATTGTAAGATTGGTTTTCCGTGGATATTTCAAGATACATATGTTACACTCAAATGGTTTCTCACCAATGTGAGTACGCATATGATTTGTAAGAATGGATTTCTATGAAAATTTCAAGTTACATATGTTACACTCAAATGGCTTCTCACCAGTGTGAGTACGGATATGAATTGTAAGATTGGATTTCTGAGAAAACTTCAAGTTACATATGTTACACCCAAATGGCCTGTCGCCTGTATGAATAAGTTTATGTCTTTGGGTTCTTCGTGAGAATTTAACATTGCATACATTACACTCAAATGGCTTCTCAGCAGTGTGGGTAAACATATGTCCTTTAAGAATGCCTTTTGATGAGCATTTAGAGTTACATACGTTACAAACAAATGGTTTCTCACCAGTGTGAACAAGCATGTGTGCTTTCAGATTACCCTTCTTTGTAAATCTTGAATTACATATGTTACATACAAACATCTTCTGAATATGTGGGTGTGTAAGTAATATTAAAGTATTACGGTTGTCATCATTAGGTGAGTGAAAAGAGTCCTATTAAGTATTATTTTTTGCACACTTGTATTGTTGATGTATTGTTGGTGGTTCATTGCCAGAACAATGAAACTGACGAAAATTTGATTTATCTTAAGTTAAATAATGTAATAAATCATTTTTTTCACTACTAGCTTTAAAACATACTATTATCTAGTCTGTTGTCACCTTGTGAAGTTAGCCTTCTTGCCTAGTGGTAAATAATTTTTTATTATTGACTACTAGTCAATAATCCAGATTTTAGTGTAACACGGGGCAAAAATTCATCCCATTATACACTGGCATCCAGGAAAAAATCCGTGATCGCGATAGTACGTTTTTTATGTGAGAAGAATAAAAGGAATAAAAGTACTAGTAGTGAAAAAAATAATATATACACCACGGTTGTGAAGTGTTTTCTAGAGCCTCTCATCTTATATCCCTCGATGCTGCGCATCTCGGGATCTAATAATGCTCGGCTCTAGAAAAAACTCTTCACAACCTTGGTATATAATATACTATTATTTTTTAATAAATACTAGAACCTTCAAATTAAATATTTCAAAATCAGACTGTAGCACTTTTATAGGCAATGGATCATATTATGTTATAATAGAAAAAAATCGGCAATTTCAGTAATACTTTGTGGCTTCACACATTCACTTATGTATCACCAAGCATACAGTTTGTTATACTATGATATAGAGTAACTAGTCTATCCAACTTTGTAAATGTTTACTTCTGATTTAACCAATTAGTTCTTCAAGTAGAAAGTATTCGGACTCTGTGGTTGTAGAAACCTTCAATATGTTTGTTCACCTCTACGCATATTGTTTGTATAGATTCTGTACATATTTGCACTGCTTTTGCTACGTCTCATGTAGACCTCTAAGTTCTCCAATCTCTGCAATAAAAGGAATTAATTCATGTCACTTAAAAAGCAATAGTATTTTTAGTAGTTTTGTGTCTATTATCTGAACAAAAATTACATCATAATTTGCCGTGAAACAAATACCTGGTAATTGTCGCTACTATATACAAGACCTATACGACACAAGAAACATACCCTTCTTGTACATACACAAGAAGGGTATGTATGGCTTGTTAAATTAATAAATAAATATTATTGCAGTAAAGTCTTTGTCCTAATTATTAGGGGAGGCGTGAGCATTTCATGATGTCAAAAAGGGGACGCCATAGGAAAAAAGTTTGGGAACCACTGGTCTATGCTGTTTATTTCAGCCAACTAATAAGTGTATAGCGTAGCAGTTGCACCGGGCGTTAACTCACGTTTAACCCAGTATTTTCAGCATGTGGGCTTGAGTTGCTAGTTCCAGCGTGTGAGCGGCAATTTTAAATGTATTACAAGTAGGTTCCAGTTACTATTAGCATGTTTATAATATAAGAATTATATAAGTTAATATATGTTGAGATAATTGAAGTTGCAAGTAAATTGATTAAAATAAATATACTTTAACTATTGAATATGTTGCAAATAAAAAAGACAGAAATATCATCTAAAGAATTTATTAAAGCTAACTTATGAAATTACATTTTATACCTATTACATGCAATACATTACATTACCTTATAAAGCTTGCAATATTTGCAGCGATCAGTCCGCATTCTGGACTGGGGATGAAAGGGACCCCGATGGGTGAGCATGTTAATAACTCCGCCAGCACTAGCCTGGAGACCTAGTAGCAGAGAACTGGTAGCGCGCGGTAGAGTGACGCGCTAATTGAGCGTACCTCAATTCCTTGCCCAATAGAGGGCAGTTGGTATAGGGATATAGGCAAGTAATAAGAAAAAGCATTATATTCTAAATGATTATTCTTATTTTTCAATTTTACAATTATGTTTTGTATAATACTGGTTTAATTCATGCAGATACAAAAGGTTATTTATTTAAAATTGGAAGAATACTGAAAAACATTGCGTTACATACGATTATTTAATTAATTTATTGGTAGCTAATACGATGACTTTAATTGGATATAACCTTAGACTGTAAAACTGTAGGAAGAAGCGTAACTACCCGGCGCAATGAGCTTTAAAAGCGTCTGATATGATGTCACACTGGCCGCCATCAAACACTACCTAAATCTGATTTTCTTTCAAACTTCGACAAATACGAAGAAGGGAATTACATTTCATAAGTAAGTATTCGTTTGTTTTAAATATTAAATATAAAATTTATATTCTAAGATTAATTTCAAAATACTATGTTTTAAAATTGAGGTTATGTAGTTTATGTGCGCATTTCGTGACAGTGAGAACCGCCAATGGAAATATCTCATTACAAAACCGGAAACACCTACTCCGCCATATTGAGACCCCATCCCGGTCGTATGTGGTAGATGATTATGTTCCTTCCTACAGTTTTATATTCTAAGGATATAACAAATACGGATATTGCAAGTGCAGCATAGCGACTTTTGCATATGAGTAAATTAAAAATCTGGCAGCATTGCCAACTCTGCACCAGCGAGAGTCATGACATATGGTCTACATTCATAAAAATCTGTACTAGACATTCATGTGACATCATAATCTACTTCTTTATCCTGTCTAGTTGACAAATATGATACTTATCTGACTAGAGTTGTTAGCCACTTTTATCTCTTAATATTCCATTATAATAACAGAAATATTGATAAGCTAGATATCGCTAGAAACTTTTGTAGTATTGTTTTCACTTACAGTGCTTACTGCCAGTCTCTCACTTGGAGAAGCTAAAAAAATAAATTCAGAACTAAAATATTTTGTAACGTAAACAAGAACTAGACATACCAGTACATTGTACATGAGGCTCTCCTGAATTGGACGAAATATTTTGTAAAAACGGTGAACTTTCATATGCAGGAACCTTTGTGAAAAATTGTAATTGTGCAGTTGAACTCAACATGGTATTGTCAACTCCTGATAAGGGCACTGTGCCAAATGTAAGAGGACAAGAAACTGTTAGATTTTTATAACAGCATGGTAGTATTAATTTAACCTACAATAGCATCATTTTTATATAAAAGAAATTCAAATGTTGTCATAAAAGCATTACATGTAAGTTATAATAACAATTTATAATACTACAAGACTGTAAATTTCCAATCTCTACTGGAGATACATCCAAAGATGTAGCCCATGATTTCTCTGAATATGCCCTTAGAGGACCTGAAGTAACTTCTGCAACAGTGTGATCTTCAAATTTATGTTTTTTTGATGGTTTTATGGCAATAAATTCATCTCTCTACAATAACAGTTTTAATGGTCTATTTTATTAAACCTGAAGAAATTCCTAAATACTTACCCTCGTTATATTATACTCAATTTTTTTAATTGTGAGTCTGGACATATTTTCTACATAAGTACCAACATCTATTCTCTGACCAATTGCATACCCAGTAAAAGGTAATACAACGGTAAATGCTATCGAGCCTGCATCGGCACAACAGGAACTAATTGTTTCTTCAATTGATTGTGCAAATGGATTCTAGATATAGAGTAAGTATATATTCAAACTTTGTGCTTTTTTAAAGAAAATCACTTGCCTTTAATCCTGGTAACTGATTAAGGTCCAGGGGTGAAGTGACAAAAAATAAGAACGTATCTTCATAATCGAATTTGCATGGCCTATCAACTATTGTTTTAATCTTGTATTTAATATTGCCATTAACACCAATAAATACTGTTGGTAATGTTTGTGGTAATATGTAAGAAAATGGATATGTGTGTTTACCAGCCGGAATTTCAATTTCCGCTTCACCTATAGTCATTACACCAAAGAATCATTATATTTTACAAATTAAGACAAACTTTTCTAAGGTGACCAGACGTCCCGCTTTTGCTTCACCTGTCCCGGTGCCCACAAAATCTTCAAAAAGTCCCGCTTTCTATGGATAATCACGATTTTACAAACATAGACAGCTGCATTACGTTTATTGGTTGAAATAATAAACGTAAATGAGAACTTTTTAATTAATTTTCTTCTAACTACTAAATTGCAGTAAACTATATTTAATATTGGTATCCAACGGAGTTATACTTCTTTTCAAAAACTAGATATCATTATCTTATGTTACCTGAATTAACATTAATTGCAACAAATAACCGTAGCAGCATCTATATAATGCCAATCCCACTTATTATGAAACAAAAGTAAAACCTGTAAAATAGGGGAAGCCCACTCGACTAAGAACAGGTGTTCTTGGCGATGACGAACACATGAAAAAGATGTATTTTTTACGTATTAATTTTAACGCGCCAAAAATATACCGAGAGCACGTAATTATTACATGCCATTGAGCATCACTTTGAAATATCAATTGTGGCATGCAAAAAAGAATTAGAAGCACGTAATTTTCATATGAATTTCTATTCCAGCGCTACTTGGGCACAAAGTTCTGGATAACTCTTCCTCTAAGTTACATGATTTCTTCTGTAAAAGCAATTTTGGAAACAAAGAAAAGCAATTTTCGCGTCAAAGCGAGTTTTCGGTTAATGGATTGCACATCTAAAAACCATTCAAAAATTGTTCGAAAAGCTTGATTAATAAATTATTTATTGGCGGGGAGGGAGATATCCCTAATGTCCCGCTTTATTGATTTAGAAATCTGGTCACCTTAAACTTTTCAGTATTCAAAAAGCAATCCGATATTATTAAAAATTACCTCCAAATAGATTATATTCCTGATCAAAGTAAATCTCTTCACCTAAATACATAGTTTTTAATTTACTACCACCAGATGACCATCGTGTCTTGGCTCGTCCTTTAAATATGATTCTTATAGCTGCAATATAAAGAAGATCGTATTCCATTAACTAATAAAATTTAATATCGTATATTGTTGTGTTTCACCTTTTATAGTTGCTTTTGACCTAAAAGAACAATCCACTTTGCCAACTATTGTTTGACCAGGATAATATGTCTCATTTTGGTAATTGTCCAATACAATTTTAACACAATCCTCTTCCATGGCAAGAGTAATGACTTTCTGGTTACATCAATACATTATACTTGAAATCTTTATTTGTTTAAACATTAATAAGCATACAATAAATTTAATTAAACAATAAAAACTTTATATGCTATTAATCTTAATTAAATAAACTATAGGTTTCAGCAATGTAAACCTGATAAAGGTAAGTTGGCAATCAAATTAATATTTTATGAGTGCTACAGCACTTGTATAATGGATAAAAATTTAATTTTTTGTTTGAAAATCACAGAGAATAAATTTAAAAACTATGAATAAAGATTAGAATATATAACAATCTATCTACATGCAGGTAGGCAACCAAAGTTGCAGGAGTAAGAAAATTTTAACTACTTTCCTAACAAATTATTATTTGTATATAATTTAAATAAATTAGCAATTAAAAATTGTGACTGACCTTTTAATATATTATTATTTTATATATGCACATATAAGTAGTTCCTTTTCTCATATCAATTATTTTAGATTATCAGAACAATAATAAGAAAATACACATTATAAGTAGATATCACCACAAAAGTGACTGGCATGGATAAATAAAAACCTAATTCTGGTTTGTTTTGCTAGTCATGTACCTGTTTTGATGTTATTACCATACTTATGACGTATTTTATCTGTGATTACGCAACAGATATGATTTTATTATCTTCTATCTGCATATTTTTATTTATTTACTTTATCTATTAGGTATCTTATTGTTTTTTATCTTTTAAAGAGTGCTCTTCCTTTTATTATTGTTTAAGAAGATTGAATGGATCACTTTAAGTACAGTGACCAGTTTGCCAGTATAAAATTGAATAGCTAATTTTTTTCTTGTACAGCTAGAATTTTATAAAAAAAATAATACAAATATCAATTTTTCTCAAACACTCTGAAGCGACTACTACTACTGCTGAACTGTGTTTGGGAATGCTTTTGATCAACCTAAAGCTTTCAAATAAAGTAATAGGTATCAATCTATTCCTGTAAAAAAATTTAGACAAGATTTATGATATATTACTTTTTTGTATTTACTTTTTATTTAGTTTAGTGTTTTACTTTTATTAGTAAATGCTCTACTATCATTTTATTGTATGCAACATTAAAGTGGTTTTCCCATTTCATCACTTTAAACAAACAAGTTGACTGTACTTCTATTTTTAAATAACCGAATAAGGTAAGTACACAAAATACAAATTGTTAATATAAAACCTGTTTGATTCAAGCAGACACAACGAACAGCATCATTAAGTTAACACTATTAATTTTCACAGCTTTTTTTATTAATAATAAACATAAACTATGGTGTAATTTGCTTTTCTTTTAACTTCTATTCAAATAATGTTTTTCATTTTTAGTTTAGACTTCAAACATGTTCTATATTTACTTATTAATGTTGTTGACAATCCTTATAAAAGAATATGAAGCCCTGGAGTACTTTTGTATAAACGAGACGAAACAACAATTGAACACTAGAATCAGAGATATAGAGGTAGGGAGAACGCGCTTCGACGAGTGCGCATGCAATTTTACGAGGACGGAAAGGGCAGCGCCATTTTGAACACGGTTGTCACTTTTGTTGTCATCTCAGGAGTTGTTGTTATTATTATAGTAATTTGTGAGGTTATTAGAATCGATTTGTTATTATCAAGTGCAAAGATTAGAGAGGATTAAGATAGGAAGCTAAGCGACAATGGTGTAGGTATTGCCATCTATAGTCTCAGGGGGAAGCAGGTTGGTCGGTAAAAAAGTAATCGATGTTTATTTGTTTGTTATTTTTAAAAAACAAATGAACACCTGTTTGATAACTATCAAATAATTAATCTTTTTGGTTTTGCGCGTGATTTGCTCTCCAATTTGAAAAAAATGGTCTCGTTTTGCATAGTGAAAAATTGCCGAAATAATAAAAACATTCATCCTCAGCATTCTTATTTCACGTTGCCAAAGGATGTAAATATGTAACTTTTGGTTGTATTCATTATTGCTCTTCAGGACTACTTTTCCTTTTTTTTTGTTTCAGTGCAAAGAAATGGATTAAGTTCGCTGCACGGGATGAGTTATTAAAATATGTTGAAAGTAGCAGTACGAAAAAAGATTTCAGGATGTGTAGCAAGCATTTTTTACCAGAACAATTTAAAACTTGTCATCCACGAACATTATTAAAATCGAAACAAATACCATGTATTAATGGATCATTTACTGTTCACAAGGAAATGCCAGCTATTACCATTAATGGTAAACATATACCTTTTGTAATTATTAAGTTAACACTTCATACTAACCTGTTATTCAAGTTAGTGACGATTATAATTTCTATAAAATAAGTTTACACGACTTTTGGTTAATGCTTTCAGATGACCTAGAGAACATATTCAAATTTGAAAGTCCTAATTATTTTATGTGTTCTATTTTTTTTATTTTTCCAGATGTCCAGGAAGAAATGAGGATTGATGAAAATGAAAGTGCGAAACAAATACCATGTATTAATGGACCATTTACTGTTCACAAGGAAATGCCAGCTATTACCATTAATGGTAAACATGTACCTTTTATAATTATTAAGTTAACACTTCATACTAACCTGTTATTCGAGTTAGTGACGATTATAATTTCTATAAAATAAGTTTACACGACTTTTGCTTAATGCTTTCAGATGACCTAGAGAACATATTCAAATTTAAAAGTCCTAATTATTGTATGTGTTCTATTTTTTTTTTTATTTTTGCAGATGTCCAGGAAGAAATGCCGTTTGATGAAAATGAAAGTGCTTTACATCAATGTCACACGTCTGAAAATCATATCAAAGGCACTACTATATATTTTTTTATTTATACAGGCTGTATTATCGGTTTTGTTACATAGGGGAATATCAAGTGTTTTTGTGCTGGTGCTTTTGTGATATTTATGAACTTTGAGTAATAAGAACAATTTTATTGTACTACAATGTCGTGTGCTGCGAAAAGCTGTACGAATTGTAAAAGATTTCGTCCCGAAGGAATTTTCTTTCATCGGTAATATTATTTATTACATATTTCGCCTTGATTATGTTGTGGGAAATTTTAAAAATTTAAAAGTATATTGCAAAATTTCAGGTTTACAAGTGGGCTTCTTTTTAAACAGTGGATAACAACTTTAGGTTCAAGTGAGGACTTTAAACGGTTGGAAAATAAGTACGTTTGCTCCAAACATTTTAAAGACGGCGATTTTGTAAAAGCAGGAAACCAAATAAGGTTAAGTACCTCAGCTGTGCCAAGTTTATTCTTAAATACAGAAGAAAAACAAGACGATGCAGTCAACCTAGAACCAAACGTTGTTATAGAGTACGGTCCATCTACATCGTATATCAGTAGTAGAACTGCAAATAGTTCTACTTCAAGTAGTTCCTTGAAATCATCAGATGACGTTTGTAAGCAAGCAACTAAGAAACCAACTGCTTGCAAAAGGTAATTTTGTATTAATCATCAATATTTAGTAATTGTTTTGCGTTAGTTTATTATGTATTTATTTATAGATATAAGATATAATAGTTATTTGCAATCACAATGTTTTAATCTTTGTTTAGGGGTGAAGCATCTGGAACTGCTAGTGACAGTAGCCGAACTAAACGCAGAAAGATTGAATTTGTCAGAAAGATGCACAATTACACTGCCGTGCTTAGCTAGAAAGCAGTATCTCCACAGTAGCAATTTAAGAAATGTACCATGTTTTTTATTAGCATTCATTAGTATACCACGCAGTATATTTCTACACAGCAGTTCTGGCAGATACTGCTTTCTTGCTAAGCACGGCAGTACAGGTATAAGAAGTAACTACCTACAACTATTTTTATTCTAATAGAATTTTATTGCAGCGTTTCACTCAGAAAATTGAAGACCCGCACTATTCAAATAAAAAAACATCAAGAGGGTTACAGAAAGAAATTGTATACTGCAAAACAAAAAATAACAAAATTAAAAAAAGAAGTTAATAATTTAAAATCTGTAGTGGATTATTTGAAAAATGGGAATTATCTCTCTGAAAATGCAACCGACCATTTAGAAAAAAGTTTCAAGATGTACCAAATCTGTTAATGAGTAGGCATTTAAAAAATGTCCGAAATAAAACTGTCACACATGAAACGTACCCTAAACCTTTAAGAGAGTTTGCAGCTACATTACATTTTTATTCAAGTAAAACATATGAGTTGGTAAGAAAAGAATTCATGTTGGCACTTCCCCACCAAGCAACAATACGGAAATGGTATAGTAACATCGACTGCAGTCCTGGATATATGATTTTTGTCCTGTAAATGGGTGTTCCTGTTGGGCAATAAAGCATTATTATTATTATTATTATTTATTTAAATAATCACTCATGAAAATCCGAAGGATTGTAATCACACATCGAATGTTGTAGATAGGGAAATCCTTCAATGCTTTTGACTGTCATGTCTTGACGAGGTTTCCCTAGTATGTATTTAAATTTTAAAGTGAAAATGTAGAATTGTATTTTTACCTTCATTATATTATTATTATTGCCACTGGTTATTTAATTATGTTTTATTTAGTTATAATGATTCTTGTAATTACTTGATTTCAATTTATTTTTATTTTCGGTTAAATGTCATTTGTTCACTTTAGTTTTTAGATTACTTCAAAACTTGTTCATTTTTTGTATGCTCTTTTCATTATTGTTGTATAACTGTATGAATGATGTTTTGGGTTTTTCTTGTCTGCACCCATACTTTAATTAAATATTGGCTACAACAAATTTTTCTGTTTTATTTAGTCATAAATTATGTAAATACAAAACGTGTTTTATTTATGTGTACCTATTTCCTAAAACAAATTAGCTACTGAGACTGCTCCTGAAAATTAAGAATAAATTGCGAGACATTTTAGCAGTAACAATAATTTTCAGCAGTAATTCGTCCAAAATTTCTTTATTATATATTTTTACAGGTATCTAATCACTTCTTTTTTAAATTAATTAGAGGTTCCAGAATAGATATTTAGTTTTTCCACAGAAATTGGGAATAATTCTTTGGCTGTAGTATGTAAATATGCTGAATATTTTATTAAGAACATATATACCTGTGGGATATTTGTACTTAAAAACTCTTCTAGTGTAGATAAAATCATATTCAAATTATCAGAACTGGTTAATGACAAACTAAAAAATTTCAATTTAATGCTTTAGACTACCTTGATTGATCACGATATTTAGTTCGAATTTACCGCTCACTTCCGTGGTCAAAATGGTGGACTTCAATTTTAGTCGGTACGCGCATATTTACACTTATTCTCCCTACTCTATATCTCTGACTAGAATTCAAGTAACAGTAGAAAACGAAAGTGCAAATAAAATGGATTATACATTTGAATTATCTATGTATGGTTGTAGATTTGATAATTCTGGAATAGATTGGTTAAACTTATCGCTGGGATTGCCGTACCTTAAAGTATTGAGAATTCGTGATTGTGATTTTAGAACCCTCTCACTAAGATCGTTAAAAGGTGAGTGATTCTGTTTTAAATTGCTTTTAGTGCAATATCAGCTTAGGGAGCTCGGATAGCAAAGCTACCAAATAAAACTTTAATTCTAAATACCTGGATGGTAATTATCTCAAGAAGTAATAAGATTTTTGAGATATATATATGAGATACAATAATAAATATTAAAAACATTCATCACGACATTGTAACCTCCACATTGAAAAATCTTGTCATTAATTTTTGATGAACTACTGTAGTAAGATTTGAAAGGTTCCTACGAGGTAACAGACACAGTAAAACTTTCACATAAAGCAGTTCGATGTTTTAGAAATAGCTCCAGAAGTGATGTGGATGTGCAAGAATAAATGTTAAGAAATAACTTTTATAAACTCGAGGTTTCACAAGCTAACATTTTTTCTTATTTCAGGTTCTTCAATTAAGAAAATAGAATTAACTTCTGACGAGATATCAGCTGTAGAATATAATACTTTTAACCATTTCGTTAATCTTAAATCACTCTCATTAACTTATAACAAACTAAATCAGATTAACAAAGGTATGTTTTCTAACACTTTCGTTAAGGAATTGAATTTAGAAGGTAATGAAATCGCAAGCATAGAACCAGAAAGTTTCACTGACTTAAATAACCTAGCAATCCTTCGCCTAAGCTCTAACAGATTAACTGAAGTGAAAAGAAACGTTTTTAAATTATAACCATCTTTCTCAAATTTTCTTGAAAGGTAATCAGATTGCAAGTATCGAATCAAATGCGTTTCGAGATATTTAAAGTCTTCGGGATCTTGATTTGAGTGAAAATCGATTAACCGAAATCGAATCAAGCATTTTTTCCAGATCTAAGATTCAAAATTTAAACTTGAAAGATAATCAAATTGCAAGCATCAAGTCTGATGCATTTGGAGGTATGGAAAACCTTCAGGATTTTGATTTGAGTAAGAATAAATTAACCAAAATTGAAACAAACATGTTCTCAAACAGTACGATTAAATATTTAAATTTGCACCGTAATCAGATTGTAAGTATCAAACCTGATGCTTTTAAGGGCATGGAATATCTTCAGGAGCTTGATTTGAGTGATAATCAATTAACCGAAATCAAAACAATCCTCTTTCTAAAATTGAAACTTTAAACTTACGCTTTAATAAGATTGCAAGTATTAAATCTGATATATTTGGGGATATGGAAAATCTTCGCGATCTGGATTTGACTGGTAATAAATTAATCGAAATAAGCATGTTTTCCAAATCTAAAATTCAAGTTTTAAATCTGTGCTGTAATGAAATTGCAAGTGTTAAATCTAATGTATTTGGAAGTATGGAGAATCTTCGAGATCTTGATTTAAATGGTAATAAATTAACTGAAATCAAAACAAGCATGTTCTCCAAATCTAAAATTCAAACTTTAATATTGCGATTTAATCTGATTAGAAATATCGAATCTGATGCATTTGAAGACATGGATAATCTTCAGAAGCTTGATTTAAGTGGTAATAGATTAACCGTAATCAACAGAGATACTTTTAAGTCGAATTCAAAAATTAAAATTTTAGATCTTACTAGCAATCAAATCGCAAGCATTGAATCTCATTCATTTGATGGGATGAAAAATATTTTAGAAATTAATTTGGATCATAACAGACTAACAGAAATCGGTAAAAATGTTTTTAGATTACCGACCCTGAAGGTATTACATTTAAGTGCAAATGGTATTGCGGAGTGCCGACTTTGAGCAGCTGCTGGGTTTGACTTATTTATACCTCGATACTTTTCCAGGAAATCTATACTTTCGTGGACCTCAACATTTAAATTAAATAGCTAAGCACAGCGTAAATTTATATTATGTTTATGTCCATAATTATTTTATTATCAAGTCTGATATTTTAAAATGTAAGGTTAGAAATAATTTTGGATTTTCAAGGAGACTTGATCTCGTACAAATAATTTTTAATGTATGCTTTTCTGACGATTATCTTTCAAGACGATTAATAAACTTTAAGGTGTAGTCTTGAAAGGTAAGTTTTATTATTGTCCTGCAGAAGCGGAAGATCCAGGTTATTTTGATCAAGAAAAAGAAACATTTTTTTATTATCTTCTGTCAACTAAATATTTACGTAAATTAAAAATGTACTCTTAGTTTTCACGTATAATTAAAGTAGAAAGCAGTTTTGTATGCTGTGCATATTAGGAGCATGCACGAATGATGTCATACGCTTTGGATCCTTCAACTTAAAAAATTAATTGCAAGCTTATATTTATAAATTTTAATTGTCAAATGGCTATTTATATTTTTTGTTTAAATTATTAAGCTGAACTTGTAATTCAGCTTAAAAACACCTTTAAATAAAATTTGTAAATAAGGAAACTTTGTTAAGTTTTTTGACAGTTGGCGCAACTGAAAATTCAGATTCTGCATTTGTTTTTCAAATTTATAGCGTAAATAGGGTGTGTTCGGAATCCGCAAAGCGATACAGCCTGCTTGAACAAATTGTGCAGCTTTTACTTCGGACAGTTTGACAAATGACAGACGGCGTAAAAGTGCATTATATTTATTTAGCGTTTTATTTTAGGCTGCGTTTGAACCACTACACAAAGTAGAATTTTTAAACAAATTGCGAGCCCGCACGATTTATCATAAATTATAACTCAAAAAAATAAGTTGAATGCGTAGAAAATTGTGCTGATTGCAGCCAAGATTAGTTAATAAAATTCATAAAAAAAGTAAGGTTAAATTTGAGCTGCCGAGTAACAACAGAACTAGCAATTAAAGCGTCACGAAACACAGCATATTTATGATGCAGCGCTATCAATATATCGGTTTTTCGCTAAAGTGCCTTCGAATATACCCATTTTAAGTACTTCTGCTGCAATGATACCAACTTAAAAAAATTGTTAAATAGTCTGACGGTTGGCAACACTGAAAATTCTAATTCTGCTCTTTCTTCTAATTTGTTTTTTAAATTTGTGTAAATAAGTTTCACATTAAATTTTAAGAACAGCTATTTAACAATAATATAAATTTAAAAAATAAAATGTTATTGTTTCTAATATTCAAATTCCCAGCCAGTACACTGACGTTGTAATGACGTTATTTTTAAGTGATTATTGGTCGACGACGTCTATAAGACGTCATATTATGGGACGTACATAGACGTCTTCAAAACGACGGTTTTTACACGTACAATAAGGTCGTTTTTAGATTTCTACTATTATTAACTATGATTTATCTAGGTAATAAATAGGTAAAAGTAGGTTATAATAAAATGTGATATATTCTGTAAAATGTATTATAAATCCTTTATATGTCTATTTTTACATTTACAGAATGTAGATAGAATACATTATTTTACTGTTTTTCAATATTCAAATGCACTATTTCTGTATTGTCAGGTACACTGATGTACGAGAGACAAATCTGGCAATACTTCTATTTCATTTTTTTTCCGAATCGCACGTGACCATATTCCGGAATACTGGTTTACTCTTTAATTAGTAATGTTCCTACTTATTATTCAAGTTACTTTGATTTTACTACATAATAATTGTGTGGTTTGTCACAAAGAGTGAGTATAATAATTACTTGTTCCGTCACAAAACTACATAACCTATACAATTTTACCAGTTCAACGATTCTGTGAGATTAGTACTGTTAATAAATTAATACTAATGCAAAGGTGGCTTAGTACTTACTAATATTAGCTTTTATTTTAGTATCACCAATTATTTTGCATAATGCTTTAGTAGCTTTTCAGTTAATAAATGATTACTTTTCTTTAATAATTATGTGATGTTAAGTTAATAGAAGAGATGTATTTTCTGTTACCAAATGTTGCTTTTGTTTAATAATCATGTATGAAATAGTATAAAATAAATGTGATTTACAATATTCAACGATTTATCTATAATTCCTGTCCTAGTCCTATTATAGGACGTTTTAATGACTTCTTTATGCTGTGACATAAAGCTATCAGTTTTACGACAATTTGACATTATTTTAATACGTCATTTGACGTCGTTACTACCGAGAAAACGACGACATTATGACGTCAGTGTGCTGTCTAGGTAAATATCTTTTGGACACGCAATTGCATGCTCAAATGGCTTCGTTTGAACACGCAAATAGCAGAAATATATTTTCATTAGCATAATTATGCATTATTTGCCTCCTACACTTGTATATTAAATCAACCAATAAAAGAAAAGAATTTTGCTTCTTTTAGAACACAATCAGCGAAACGTTTACCAAGTGTATGCTTTTGAAAGAGGTACGTTTTACAACGAAAAGGATTCTCCCAAAAGATAGAGAATACCTAAGTTCGAATTTACCCCCTCAAGTATTCAAGTAAGCAAGTCACAAGTGCGTCATATACAGCGACCATCAAAAACTACAGTAAAACCATAAAGAATTTGATGAGCCCGGGTTGTTAAGAAAGCATCTGGATATTATACTCATTGAGTAGGGTTATGAAGGTTGTTTTGTGATTTGAGGTTAGCTTCTATGCATTGAAAGTCAGTAAAATAAGGCAGGTGCGATAGAAAGAAATAGCTTGCATAAGTGCAGGTATTTCTATCATTTCAGTTACACTCTAGGCAAAGAGGAAAAGTAGTTTTTATAACTACCATTGCGTTTATTTAACAAAAAGTGCATATTTTTACTTGATGTAATCAAATATAAACTCAGTGATTAATGTTATAAACGAATTCATTTTTCTTGAGATCATTTATTAGAATTAAGGGTTATATCTGTCAATAATGTAAACAAACATTCGCATTCGAAAATGCACTAACCCGATCATAACCTAATGGGTTTGATTTCCACAAATACTTTAATATTATTAATACCGGAAACTCCATATACTTTACGGTATTAAAATAAAGGACATTTTTGAAGCGCCACCTTCGCAGATGGGTATGCAACTAACAAATGGTTTTTCAGTGAGAAACTCTGTTAAACCATGGTTTATTACTGTTATGATAAAATATATAAACTTTTATAATTTATCTAAACTATTCAATCTTTCATTACTATGACGATTTTTTAATTACTTTCTAAATATTTTAGAAATGTCAGGTTTATTTGCACACCACACCGCGAAAATTTAATAGCGAGAGGCGCTATTAAATTTTCTCCCATTTTTCAAAATAAGTTTTCGGTATTAATAATACTCGTATTAAAGTATTTGATTTCCCCAACCGAAGTTAATTTCCGAAATAAATCAGTGACAAACTTAAAACAATGTAGGATCTATATGTGCCATTCGTGATCTATCGGGCAGAATCGGAGCATGATGTTTAGCCGCGTGTGCCAGCCAGTGTTACCACATGTGGCTATTTATAGCCAAAGTGGCGGTTTTTCAAGTAACTTGGCCACAGAATAATTCGATTGGCTATTAGCTACAAAATGTGGCGGTTTTTAAAAATTAAGTAATAAGAACTAGATGAATTGAATAAGAAATAATTTTTTTATTGAGAGCGTAAAATGCAGCGCCTCATACAGATCAAACTACCCAGTTGTATATACAAGATATTTAATATAATGTTGATAGTTGATTGATAAAACAGTTTCCGTTTTGACCGAAGTGATGAGATTGACTTGAAGTGATTGAATTGATGATTAGGTGAGATATTTAGGTAAAATGACCATAGCTTATTGTCATAATTGTCATCAAATTACTGTCATCACTGATTGCCATAAAATTACCGAATATCCAAATCCATTGATTTCTGTTGAAAAAAAAAGTCAAGATGGCTATTTGTGGCGGTTTTTATTTGACAGCTTGGCTATTTTGTGAGTTAATGATCTGGCAACACTGGTGCCAGCAAAAGACTACTGTCAACTAATCTGTCGACCACGACTACAAAACAACCAGTACCTACTTGCGAATGCAAAAAAAAACTATCATAATAAATGATTAGTCTTTAAAGATTTATCCATCCTTCGTCTTTAAAGATTTATCCATCCTTCTGATGAGTTAACTTGACAAGTTCTACATATATTTCTTATGTCGTATATATTAGCGACAATTATCAGGTATTTGTTTCATGCCAAATTTAAGTATAAGGTGTGTTTACATATTAAAAGACAGTATTGCAAGAAAATACTGTGAGTAATGGCTTTTAAGTAAAATAAGAACTAATTTCGTTTATTGCAGGAATTTGAGAACTTGGAGGTCTACACAACACATACAATATATACAGAAGCCAAAAAGCATCTGCAACTGACCCGAATAGTTCCTAATTGCTAATAGCAAAACTATAATATAAAAGTGCTAAAATTTTGTTTTGGGCTATTTACGTTTAAGTTTTTAGTCGTATTTAGTAAATGCATATGTTGGGGCACAAGATTGTTGTCATAATAAACATTTATTACATTAATTCAGTCAAGAGTGTTAAAATTGCACTTTCGTTATTCTGGCAACCGAAAAACAGTACCTCAATTGCAAATTTGCAAAAAATAACACTTAACAGGGACTCTCTCAATTCACTCCTAATGATTCAAACTTAGGTACATGAACACTTCACACACATCTGAAGATGTTTGAATGTAAGATATGCAATTCGAAATTTTCTCTGGAGGATAATCTGAAAACACACATGCTTATTCACACTGGTGAGAAGCGGTTTGAATGTAATATATGTAAGTGTACATTTTTAATGAAATGCCATTTAACAATTCACATGCAAACTCATGCTGGTGAGAAACCATTTAACTGCAACATATGTAACTCTAAATTCTCAACAAAAGCCATTCTTAAAGGACATATGTTTACCCACACTGGCGAGAAACCATTTGAGTGTAACGTATGTAATGCTAAATATTCTCGAAAGAACCATCTAAACAGACACAAACTTATTCACACAGGTGAAAGGCCATTTAATTGTAGCATATGTAATTCAAAGTTTTTTCGGAAAACTACTTTGAACTTGCACATACTCACTCACACAACAGAGAAGCCATTTGAATGTCATATATGTAAATCTAGATTTGTAGATAAGTCTTATATGATAAGACACATAAGGGACATTCACATGAGGGAGAAGTCATTTGTTTGCAACATATGCAATTCAGAATTTAGATACAAAGGTGGTTTGAAACTGCATATGCAGACTCACACAGGTGAAAAACCATTTAATTGCAACATATGTAACTCTGGATTTGCAACAAAAGTCGCTCTTAGAATACACATACTTGCACACACAGGTGAAAAACCATTTAATTGTAACATATGTAACTCTGGATTTACATCAAAATCAACACTTAGAAAACACATACTGATACACACTGGTGAACAACCATTTGCATGTCACTTGTGTAAATACAAATCCTCAGAGAAGCGTCACTTGGAAAGGCACATGGGCACTCACAGAAGAAAAGGTATATGTTTGTAACATAAATGTAATTCCAAATTTTTAGAAGACAATTGCTTAGACAAAGAGTTGCTGATTCACTTTAGATTAATTTTCTTACAACTTCCTCGTGTGCCTTACATTATAGCAATAGGATGATTTAGTTTTATTACCCAAAATTATAATGATATTTTGTTGTCATGCAGTGTATGAGTGACACTATAATTTGATGACCAATCATAATGAAATGTTAGATAAATAAATATATAAATATTGTTAGATATAAATGAGTATTTTATATTTATATTTTTATAATTTCCTGTAATGCCTATATTGTATATATAATTCAATTAAAGAGATCAAAAAACCTATAAGCCTAGATCTAGAGCACCATGCTTTATGGTAGAAAGTTTAAATTTTTTTAAAGTACTTATCCTAGCAAACACAGCAACATATTTACGTAACTGAGAGTAACACTGCCTACATTATTATGTAGCAGCTAAGTAATATTCAAGTCATCTGGAGAGCGTTATGTCAGAGTCTTCTATAGCTTAATGAGCCTGGAACTGTATCCCTACTACCGTTGTGACGTAAAAACAGTCGATGATCGGATTGAATTATTTGCACTGCCGCAAGAACCAGGAGACTAGCTTAGCGTCTCCCAAATATTATATTTTTAGTGCAAGACAAACGTTTTGTAAATATTTGTGGTAATTTTATAATTATTTACCTAATGCGTTATGTTGTTAAAAATTTTATTTTAGAAAATGCCGTCAAGTTGGCGTGTACCATGCTGCACTAGTAATTATTGCTAGAATAATTATTAAGCAAAATGTTACAGAACGTATTGATGCTGTGTTTTGAAAGACTCAGTATTGAATTCCCACATTCACATTCGGGATTTTCACTTGAGCTAAAACCTGCAAGTTCTAATTTCTTTAACGATAATTCTACAAGAATTCTCTTGTGACTTAAAACTTGAAAAGGTTGTTTCGTATCTCTCAGAAATTAGCACTTGAAACAAAGAATAAGTATTTATTATTACATCATTAAAAAACTGGCATATTTCAGCCCACCTTGATCAAGCAGTTTAATATAACTATTTATTGTTTTATTTTTTGTTTAATATAACTATTTATAAAATAAAGTAGGCCATAATTTTGCCCAAGTGAAGTTCAATCTTGCCCAACCTTATTTTTTTATATAAACAAAACCAGATCTTCACGAATGCAGGGTTCTAAACGCATCACAGGGTATCTATAAATAAGGTAAGGTAATAAAATAAGGCTGAGCAAAACTTGAAAACCCTTTGAATGACCTCTATAAGGTTTAGAATTGTTAATGAGTCAAACATCTTGCCCAAGATCAGAATTTGTTCAACGAAGTTCGAACAGAATAAATGATACCGAACATTCAATTTATGACTACGCCACCCAGTTTACGTTAAGAAATAAGGTTAGGCAAAACCTCTACAAGATTTAGAATTGTTAATTAGTGAGTCTAAAGTTTTTCCCAAAATAAAAATTACTTCTACGACGTTTAGACAGAATTAGTGATATTGAACTTTATATTTATGAATGTATCACCGGATTTAGATTAAAAAATAAGGTTGGGCAAAACCCTTTGAATGACCTCTACAAGGTTTAGAATTGTTAGTGAGTAAAGTTTTGCCCAAGATCAGAATTACTTCTACGACTTTTAGACAGAATTAGAGATATTGAACTTTATCATATAAGAATGAGTCACCATGTTTAGATCAAGAAATAAGGTTGGGCAAAACTTGAAAACCTTTTGAATGACCTCTATAAGGTTTAGAATTGTTAGTTAGTGAGTCTAAAGTTTTGCCCAAGAACAGAATTTGTTCTGCAACTTTCAGCTAGAATCCGAGATATTGAACTTACATTTATGAATGAGTCACCGTGTTTAGATCAAGAAATAAGGTTGGGCAAAACTTGAGAACCCTTTGAATGCCCTCTACAAGGTTTAGAATTGTTAGTTAGTGAGTCTAAAGTTTTAACCTACGATCAGAATTACTTCTACGACTTTCAAACAGAATCGGAGATATTGAACTTTACATTTATGAATAAGTCACCGTGTTTAGATCAAGAAATAAGGTTGGGTAAAATTGGAATAGGACTGGAATAAAAGATATATTGTAGCAAAAAGAATTTATTCACTCAGTAAAAATATATAAATACTCGATAATTATTCAATAGGAAGGTTGTCTTGGGACTCATAATTCTTCTTTCTGTAAGAATAAAAAAAAAGATTTAGGGTTATATATAGTCAAAGATGTTATGGTTATAGTCGATCTCTCGCAGCAACATATTTTAAGGAAATTTATATAATGAACATGGACTTTTTGAATCATCTGTACTTCTAGTCACCATATTAGTGTAGTCAAATTTTGCAACAAATTGAAGTGTTTTATTATTTTAACAAAAAATAATGCTTGTTAAGAAAATTTTAATTTGATGTAGTCAAGTCCAATACCATTATGTGGGGCGACCAATAATAGAAAATGTGATTAGGCAATATTAAGCATTTTTTAAAATTAATCGAATATTTTCGAAACAGTATACAAGCATAAAACTTTTTATGAGTTACTTCAACCAAAAGAATTAAAATTAAAAATCAAAAGTTAAGTAACTAACTCAAGACGTTGAAATTTTATCAGCCACGCATTGCATATACTATTTTTTCTCCGAATTCTTAGTAAATTAATGCACTTTAGAAAAAATTATGACATTTAAGTGACAAAACATGACATTAAAATGACATTTCTCTTGTCAGCAATTGAATGTCGGACAGTTTGAAATTCAAAATCCCAGTAGTCCGAAAATTCCAACCTCTAGTGGTTGAAATGCGATTTCAATCATCGTTATCAATTGCAAAATGAGTGATTTCAATGTCATGAGTAGAAAATAGTATATTATGGGACAAGTGGTTGAAATAAAATTTCAACGTTGCGAGTGGTTTTTTTCAACGAGCGATAGCGAGTTGAAAAAAGTAACTCGAGACGTTGAAATTTTATCAGCCACGCGTTCCATATACTATTTTTTCTTCGAATCTTTAGTAAATTAATGCACTTTAGAAAAAATATTACATTTAAGTAACAAAACATCACATTAAAGTGACATTTCTCTTGTCAGCAATTGAATGTCGAACAGTTTGAAACTCAAAATCGCGGTAGTCCGATTATTTCAATCTCTAGAGGTTGAAATGCGATTTCTATCATTGTTATCGATTGCAAAATGAGTGATTTCACTGTCATGAGTAGAAAAAAGCACTTACTAGCTGTTGTTTAATCTTCTCGAAGTATGTCTTAACCAATTCTTAATAGCTGCTATGATGATGTGCTCGGTTGTTTAGTATTTGGGCTTTTAGGGTTGCTGCTTCTGTAATATTTAATAACATAATAATAATCGTATCGGTAAAAACAATGAAGGTTTAACATACTTTTGATAGTCAGATAGTATTAAGGAGGAAAACATTTTCTTTCTCTCCCAGTCATATAAGGAGGCAACAGAATCTGTGAAGTTTCTTTAAAATATTTTTTACAATAGTATTACTATCATGACTTCCAATTTGGGCAAGGAATGGTAACTGAAAATAATAAGATTTGTTATAAGGAAAGCAAGATGTGCATCCAAGTACCTACCATCTTTTTTTGTTCATACTTTGTACTTGGGCGTCTTTCCTATTTACCAGTGTCTTCTTCGCTCTTCATGGGTAGTTTTCCTTCAAAATCTTCGTGGAAATTCTGATCATCATCAGAAATTATCTGTGGTCGGCTTTGCTCCTTCAATATTTGCAAAAACCAATTTCAGCTGATGAAGCCACCTTCGGTTTTTCTTTTGAACTCTAGAAAATAAATTGACATCTCAGTTACTGTGAAATTTAAAACCTATGTGTTTTATTACTGTTTTAGACATATAATAAATTAATGTAATTTATTTGATGTTCAGAAAATTATTGTTTTTGAGTAATACGACACATACGTTTTAAATTTCACAACTGAGATGTCGAGGGTTTATAATCACCCGTTAGAAAAATTATAAATTTATTAAACATACGTGATTAATCATCATACCTTTTTTGTCGAAGTTGCAGCAATCTGTAGCTGGTTGAATAACCATATTATTTGTAATATTATCAATATTTGATGATGAGCAGCTTTTCAGTGGATATGCAGGCTCTCTTTTATTCGTAGGAGTAGAATAGTCACTTCTTAGGTATAGTATATTAAAGTATTAGTTTTATAAGACGCGTTTTTAGCGCACGCGTCCGAGTTTAGAAAACGACCCGGAAGCGGGGAGTTTTCTAACGGACAAGTGCGCTCAAACGCCTTATAAAACGAATACTTTATACTATTTTTTTATACTTGCGTCGTTATTTCGTTAATTATTAAAAAATAAATTAGTTTTAAATAAGATTTGTTAATGAAATTTTGTTAAGTACTTTTGACAGTTGGCTACACTGAAAATTCAACTTCAGCATTTGTTATTTAAATTGATTTGTTTTTATAAAATTAATTTAGTTTCTGTGACAAGAAGGTAAAATGGTCAGATATTCTCTCCCTCGATCTTATTAAAAATAATTTAAAAATCCCACTACTGAAAATAAACTTGGTAATACATATGTAAGTGCAAATATATCTTTACTAAATTAAAAGATTAGAATCACTAATTTTTACGTAAATACAACCAACTTTTTTACTAACTGTAACCTAACATCATCACATTCTAACCTCAAAATAGCGATTTTAGCATTGTTTTTCACTTATAATTACACGAGAGCTTTTTTTTGTCGAAGTAAACTTGACATTTCAATGAGAATTTTGTTGCCTGGCAATTTAACGAAAAAAACTGCCTCTGAAAAAATCCGTGTCCGTAGGACGAGTAATTTTTTCTGGCAGTTTTTTGAGTTAAATTGCCTAAAGGCAACAAAATTCGAATTATAAATGTCAAGTTTACTTCGACCCAAAAAAAAGCTCTCGTGTAATTATAAGTGAAAAACAATGCTAAAATCGCTATTTTTCGGTTCCCATTAGCGTGGAAGTAGACACCAGACACGGTAAAAAATATACTTATATTTAATATAAGTAAAAGTAAATCGTCAGCATCAAGTTGTTTAAAGAATCCAACATTAACAAATTTCCACAGAAAGAAACAACACACGACATTGGTGAGATATTTACAGTAATCAGAATGAGATCAGTTTGACAAACAACAATGCAGGATCCACGTGCTACGTTCGGAATTTATCGGGCGAGATCGGATCATGATGTTTAGCCCATTTATTGTCTATGGTTTAGCCGCATGTGCCACAAACGATCCTGTCAATTTTGTCAACCAGTATTATGAAAAACCAATACTTGCGAAAAAAAACTACAGTAATAAATTATTAGACTTTAAATTATCCATCTCGATGAGTAATTACAGATATTTCTTATGTAGTAGCGACAATAATTAGGTATTTGTTTCATACCAAATTTAATATAGTAAAAATATTATTTGTAATGCTTTTTTAAGTGAAATAAGAATTAATTTCTTTTATTGCAGAAATTTAAGAACTTGTAGGTTTACATAACATAGCAAAGGCATGTACAGAAGCGAACAAGCGTAATGTAGGTATCTGCAACTTATCCTAATACTTTCTAATTGATAATAGCAAAACTAACTTGTCATAATAAACATTTATTACATTATTTACCTCAAGAGTGTTAAATTTGCACTTTAATTGTTCTGACAACGGACCAATAATACGTCAATTGTAAATTTACAACAAAAATAATACTTAACAGGACCCTTATAATTCATTCCTAATGATTAATCACTCCTAGATACGTAAATAATGTCTACACACACATTTAAAGATGTTTGAATGTAATAAATGTAATTTGAGATTTCCCTGGAAGGATAATCTGAAAACGCACATGCTTAATCACACTGGTGAAAAGCGGTTTGAATGTAATATATGTAAATCTAGATTTTTAATGAAATACCATTTAGTAATTCACATGAGAACTCATACTGGTGAGAAACCATTTAATTGTAACATATGCAACTCGAAGTTTTCAACAAAATCCACTCTTAAAGGACATGTGTTTACCCACACTGGTGAGAAACCATTTGAGTGTAATGTATGTAATGCTAAATATTCTCGACGAAACCATTTAAATAGACATAAACTTATTCACACAGGTGAAAGGCCATTTGATTGTAACATATGTAATGCAAGGTTTTTCCGAAAGACCACTTTGAACTTGCACATGCTCACTCACACAGAAGAGAAGCCATTTGAATGTCATATATGTAAATCTAGATTTGTAGATAAGTCTTATATGATAAGACACCTAAGGGACATTCACATGAGGGAGAAGTCATTTGTTTGCAACATATGCAATTCAGAATTTAGATACAGAGGTAGTTTGAAATTGCATATGCACACTCACACAGGTGAAAAACCATTTAATTGCAACATATGTAACTCCGGATTTGCAACAAAATCCACACTTAGAAAACATATACTCATACACACTGGTGAGAAGCCATTTGAATGTCACTTGTGTAAATACAGATCTACAGAGAAGGGTCATGTGAAAAGGCATATGCGCACTCACAGGCGAGAGACTATTTACTTGTAACAAATGTAATTCCAGTTTTTAGAAGATAGTTCCTTAAACAAAGAGTTACTGATTCACTTAATAGATTAATTTTCTTTACTACTTTGTTGCCATGTACTGGATGAGTTACACCACTATTTGGTGACCAATTTTTAATTGATAAGCAACATTTAAATTTTGTTAGATATAAATGTTTACTTTAATTCTTCTAACTTACATGTACAGACCTGGAAATTGATATAGGTTCACCTAGAATATTGATATAATTTTTGAAATATTTTTGTTAAAACGTATCTTACCGTAAAGCCACTTTATAGGCTTATTTACTAAACATTTTTACGTGTTCTCCTATCAAAACATCTGCATGTTTGGTACAAAAGGTAATAACATTTGAAGATAAAAGTGAAAAGTTTTAAATGGTTTGTAAATTGGAAATTAAAATAGGTTCACTAATTAAAACTCACCATTTATTAAACATTAAATTATCAAAACCAAAAAGGATCATTAATTTAATAATTAGTAGCACCACCATTATGGTAAATGATTGGAAAAATTCGATTGTTTATGTTTAAGATGACATGATTAAGCTCATTGATAGTGACATTACCAAGGCCTGTAAAATGGCTCTCCTAAGATAATTTACGGTGCAGAAAGGATCATTTCTACTGTAAATCTTTTGAACAATGATGTCCTACACGTTTTCCATTGGGTTAATGTCCGGAGAACATGATGACCAGTCTAAGGTTGGGATTTGTGACGCTACCAACCCTGCTCTTGTGTACCGATAGAGGTAAATAGGTGCCTATCCTGTTGAAAAATTAAGTTTTCATGCTCATGATCCTACTAATAAGGAATGCCATCCATGTTAAAGGAAATGCCATCCGAAGCTTGTTTATTCCGTTAAACCCAGCCTAGATTATTAGGGAACAACCATCAAAGTTTGTACATAAAAAGCTCAATGGTTTCTTTCATAAGTCATACCAGTAATCTCGAAACCCGTCAGGTCAGTCAAAATAAAATTTTTACTATTCGCTTCAGATTATCTAAAACTACCCTTTTTTATTAATTTAAACAACAGGGAATATTAAATGTGTTATTACTTTCGTTCAATCAGGTTTTCAGCTGAAATTGCAAACATCTTTATTTTAACGGAATAAACAAGCTTCGAATGGCATTTCGTTTAACATGGATGACAAGTGAATTCCTTATTATGAGGATCATGAACATGAAAACGTAATTTTTCAACAGGATAGGCATCTGCTTACCGCTGTCGGAACACACGAGCAGGGTTGGTACCGTCACAAATCCCAACCTTAGACTGTCCATCATGCTCTCCAGACATTAACCCAATGGAAAACGTGTGGGACATTATTGTTCAAAAGATTTATGGTGGAAATGATCCTTTCCGCACTATAAATGATCTTAGGAGAGCCATTTTGCAGGCTTTGGTAATGTCACTATCAATGAGCTTAATCATCTCGTCTTAAGCATGAACAATCGAATTTTTCAAATCATTAACCATTATGGTGGCGCTATTGATTATTAATTTAATGATCTTTTATGGTTTTGATAATTTAATGTTTAATAAATGGTGAGTTTTATTTAGTGAACTTATTTCACTTTCCAATTTACAAACATTTAAAACTTTTCATTTTTATCTTCCAATGTTATTACCTTTTGTACCAAACATGCAGATGTTTTGAAAAGGTAGGAGAACACATAAAAATGTTTAGTAAATAAGCCTTTAAAGTGGTTTTACGGTAAGATACATTTTAACAAAAATATTTCAAAAATTATGTCAATATTCTAGGTGAACCTATATCAATTTCCAGGTCTGTATTAATAATAATAATAATAATAATAATACCAAGAATAATAGCAATAGTACTTAATTGTAATTTCTAAATATTATAATGTATTAAATTGTATTGTACACATAATTCAATTAAAGAGTTCAAAAAAACCTGCATAACCCAGATCTAGAGCACCATATTTTATGATAGAGATACTTGAAACTTTGAAAGTACCTAATCCAATGAACACAGAAAGTTCAGAATGGTTGCAGTTTGTGAGAAGTGACCCACTGTGATTAAATCTTTTTCAATTTAAATCATTTGAATTAAATCTTTTGTACAGTAATAATTTATGTTTTAAAATCCTTTTAGGAAGTATCTTTGATTTTCTTTCAAAAAAGATCAGATTTAAATATTTCAAAGTGATTTTAGATTATTTTTAAGGATTTAAATGTTTTCTAAACATTTAAATACTTAAAAATGATACCTATAAGAAAAACCTTTGCGCGTCTCATGAATCATTGTGTATCACTTCCTTTAAACTGTTGATTACTCAGCAGATATGTTCCTGCTATTACAATGAAATTGTAATAGGTCTATTACCATTTATAAAAATTTATTACTTTATTATCATTACAATGCTCTTATTTTTTTTGTTACATACAATGTTGTTTCTCTTCAAATTCGTGCTAAAAAGCATTTCTGAAGTTTGTATTTGTGTTTAATTCTTTATTTTAGCTTGAGCTTTTACGGTAATGTATTACCTTTACAACATTTAAATTACTTTTATTTAATTGTTTAACGAAACTTAGTGGAGTTTCGTTAACATGGTGATGTTATATCTTTTATTTATTAATTAAAACACTGTTATTTCTAATAACACGCTTATTCTTCTTTTAAGCATCTACCATCAACTTCCATACTTAAAGTAGATTAGTAACAAAATGTTTAAAGCCTGTTGACGTCATAAAAGATGCTGGTTGTGTTCGGGCTAACACTGCAGTAGTGGCGTAACAAATACTGTTTTTAATTACTACTATGCGAAAGACGAAGGTTAATGTAAGACGAACGCTCTAAAATAACTTGACAAGTAAAACATCCCTCTATTAAAAGAATAAATTAGTCCGAACGTAGTAGTTTCGTCTAGTATGCAAGTGACGTCAACAGGCTTTTCTTATTATGTGATTACTTTACGAGCATCTCACCACATCTGATGTTAGCTGTTGCCAAGAGGTCGAACACAAAATAATGGCCACAATTTAAAAATTTATTTGAGAAAATACCTATTTTAAATCTGCTGTAAAATGGATGTTTTATGGATATAAATTAGTAATTGCTTACAGAATAGTAGAACTAGTTATCAAAGTCATCCTTTTTCCACGAATTTGCAGTTTTGATAAAAGAGAGCGAAGCCCGGGTTTATCAAGCAATTGAGTGAAAAAAAGAAACTTTCTGTTTCGTTGACGTTTTGCATATGATTTGTGACGTTTTTGCATATTCTAAGTTGAAGAATTTGTTCTAAAAGGATTTAAAAAAAGTGCTACTTTCATTATCCATATGCAAAAACCAGATATCATCTCTGTTTTCACCAAGGGCAAAAATATGTTTAAGAAAACAAGATAGGTATTAAGCATATATAGTAAAAATAAATACATTCAAAAGGCAAAAACAATACATTTACATAAATATCAAGATAAATATATAAGAATAATATAAAGGAATAAGAGGTGTAGCCAATAAACTTTTTCAAAGTTATCTAGAAAATAGAACACAAATTGTTAGAATTGAACAATATAATAGCTCTCTTAATATAATTTCATGTGGTGTGCCGCAGGGCGCAATTTTGTTTTTACGATCTATGATTAATACAACATTTGAATTGGAAAATTATTGTATATGGGTCATTCTCATAAAATGGTCATTTTCGTGTCTTTGTTAGATGTTCATGCATATTTCGCTTTTTTTTTATGTGAAAAACTATTTTCAACTGCCTAGGCTTCCTCTATTATATTAATTACCAGTAAGTTTCAATATTTTTGCAGGAACACATATTTATGGTTGCAAAATATAACCAAATATCATATCTGTCCCCTGTCCTTATAAGATTATTTGATTTTGTAGTCTTCAAATAAACATAATCTGTGTCCTTCAGGAAGGATCTCTTTAAAGATTCTTAAAAAAAAATTCAAAAGGATGTTTTATAAACTAGAAAATATAATTAAATCACTTCTTTTTTACACAAAATTTAGTTACATACTAACTGCTGACTGAACGATCTAAAAGTTAGCGTCATATCTGTCCCCGGTACTTAGCTGTACAGGCTAACAGTTGTTTCGTGACAGTGGTGACAAACATTGACCATAAGAGAAAAATAAATAAATTTTTTTTATTATTTTTTATTTTTCAATTAGACCATTTTTTGAGAATGACCCATATGCAGATGATACAGTCTTATTTTTGAAAGGTGAAAGTTGGCCTGAGGTCAGAAAGCCACGTCGCAGGATTTGATGTTCATCATGAATTGGCTAGATGTGAACTCACTATGTTTGAACTATTCTAAAAGCACATTTGTTCCTTTTTCCAATTGCGATAAAGAACAAATAATATTTGAATCTATTACAATTCATGAAGTTAGTTGTTCTTTATTAACATGTAATTGCAATATTGAGATTTATAAATCCGAAAATGCTAAGTACAGTTGCGGCCGAAAGATTTTCAATGGTAATTTATCAAGTTAGCACATTTTTCTGATATTTACATCGACTGAATATGGCTTGTATGCCATTTATGACATTTCAGATGAATAAAAGTGACGTCTCTTAAGAGACTTGAAAAGTCGAAATTACGCAGTCGCAATAGACCGTTGAAAATTCTTCAGCCGCAACTGTACCGGGGGGTGATCATCGACAGATTTATGAGATGGGATAATCACATCATTAGTTTATATAAAAAACTCAGAAAAAATTCAAAACGTTATTATTCAAAAATTCAGTTATACAATTATTTAATGATGCCATTTTAAAATATGTATGCAAATATCCTGATATAATTATTCACCATGATCACTAGAGACGTGCATTTTAGGTGACCTTGCTTGAAAAAAACCCTTGATTAGCTCATCTTTCATAAGCGTCGTCGCTACAAGTTATAAGACATACCAGTAAAATATCCTTAATATCGTCAGATCCTACTGATATATCCGTAACGTGTGTTTGACAATACCAGGTAAGTTTTAAAAACAATTTGACTTTACTACAAATCTGCTTTATTAAAATTTTCGTTAATAATCTCACCTGTACCTTGTAAAGTATAAGAGCTGCGGCCTAAGTCCTATGAAACAGCTATTAGTACATAACCTCAACAACAAGGTCCTGTTTTTGGTTTTTGTTTACAATTAAACTTATTTTTAGTATTTAATGAAAAAAACTAGTATTCCAGGGTTATATGGGACAATGCCCAGACGACATGTGCACAAGTTGGGAACTGCATATCGGAGAAATTATTCTCTGGAAAATTTAGAACTTGCATTGGAGGCTGTTATAGATGGAGGTATGTCATTTCGACAGGCAGCTGATGCATACCAAGTGCCCCGGAATACATTATTTTGACGATACAGGGGGCAAAATTCAGACAGACTTGGGAAACTCCTTGTTTTAAATGTGCTAGAAGGAAGAACAATAGTTGCAGCTATGTTAACGGCTGCAAATTTTGGATACCCATTCACCAATACTGTGCTTCAATCATTCGTGCAGCAATACCTCCACCATAAGGGAGTAAACATACGTCAGTTCAATGATAATCTGCCCAGAAAGGAATGGGTTAAGAGTTTAATAGAAATCCAGAACTGATAATACAAAATTTGGAAAATATTAAGAGAGCTAGGGCTGATCTGAATCCAGAAATTATTTCGACTTATTTTACTGAATTGTCAAATACACTTGCTGATATTCCCCCGGAGAATACAATGAACTAAGATAAGACCAATTTTACAGACGACACAGGGAAAAGCAAGCTTTAGTAAGGTGAAGGGCTGAACGCGCCTATATAAGGTTTTGGACACATCAAAAAGTTCGTTGTGTATGTTATGTTTGCAGGTTCTGGAAATGGGGAATTCTGCCCACCCTATATTGTTTATAAATCAAAGAACTTATACCCCAAATGGATTCAGGGAGGACCCGAGGGTGCCTGATACAACAGATCGACCTCTGGATGGTTTGTCGCTATAATCTTTGAAGATTGGTTTAATCGAATGGTTGTTCCATATTTTCGTATGAAGCAAGGCAGAAAGATCCTGATCGGTGATAACCTTGGGAGTCACTTATCATATAATGTTCTCAAATCTTGTGAAGAAAATGAAATCTCATTCGTATTGCTTCCGCCAAATAGCACACATTTGTGCCAGCCGCTGCATGTGCCAGTATTTCGAGCAATTAAGGCCCAGTGGAGGAAAACCTTAATGCAATGGAAAGAAAACTATGCAGGCTGTGTGCCCAAAACCGAATTTCCACGATTGTAAGGGAAACGACACAATCAGTCAATTCAGCTGAAAATGTGATAGCAGGCTTTAAAGCTTGCAGCATAATACCGTTAAATCCTAGACCGGTCTTAGACAAACTGATTACTAAAGGTCTTCCAACAGTTGCACATGAAGCTTTAGAGGGCAGCTTTGGGGGAATAATGGGCACAGTCACTCATTTTAACCAAGTGAAGATGGGTAACCGAAAAATTGATGTAGAATAACAGATTTACCTCCAGAAGATGCATGTGCTCAAGATGGTGCGGTTGTCAAGAAAGCAAAGAAGAATACGAAACAGCCCCAAATATCTGACATTGATCTGGAGGAAACTGGCCCATCCAGTGCATCAAAACCAAAATTATCAAAATCTGACAAAAAGCAATTCAAAGACAGTGATGATGAGGATAATTACACAATTGAATAGGGAGCTGGATTATTCACTGAAAATCATCTAGTAAAGATGGAATTTACCAGCACTTTACAACTGAAAGTTGATCAATTTCTGATTATTAGCTTCATTTGGATAAGACTTCAAAAAAAGAGAAAGTGAAACATTTTGTCATCAAGGAATTGGCACTAGATAAGAAAAAGATTAGAGTATCTTGTGATATATCCTGCTATTATACAAATAGAGAGGATACAAATTTTGTTCCTACTGCGAGCCCCCTCTATTGTGAGGGGTGTACATACATTTACATCGGATATTTTACCCAAGTAAATAATGCAAACCTCAAATGCCAACCAAGGCTGTATAGTGTGAATAAATGTTTATTTTTGTACTGTTTATATTTCTAATAAAAATTTTTGTAGCTAAACTATTAGGTTCTGAAGAGCCGTTCAAAAAGAATCCAAAACACATTCAGCCGTCATTCAAAACTAACGGTTACGAACGGCAGGGAGGGAAGCGGTTAAAATAATGCGAATGTTCGTTTTGTTCTCGGATCATTTAAAAATTTTAAAGAAAAAATGTGTTAAATTGCTGAATTTCCAGTTACTCATCATTTGGGACGGGGGGATATGAATTGTGAACGTTCGAGTTAGGAAAGGGGTTTAAGGTTTGCGAACGAAAACGAACGTAAGGGGGGGAAGGTGCAAAACAATTACCAATTTCTGCGAATGTTCTTTTTGAATGGCCTCCTACCTAATTTCTTTTCTGGATTTTTTTTTAAAACGTTAATGTGTCCCATATAACCTATATTACATGCCTTAATTGGGACAAAATGTTTATCTAATGCACCTTTACACTGAAAACATATATAGGGGAAATGTGGATAAAATGACCCTCCAGGTTAAAATGGTCCTTACTGATATTTTCAATGTATTTGAATTAAGCGGGGATTTGAACAGAGATCTGAGTTAAACTAGAGTCTATCTAGTTACCTTGGCCAGCTGGTCGACCACGAAATTGTTCATTATTTGTTCTGTATTGAATTTAATCAAATCCATGTTTACTTTAAAAGGTTTTCCTTATTCTGAAAGATCAAACCTATATTATGTCAAACACGTTTTAAAACATAGTTTTAATTTGTCCATTGTTAAAAATCATCCTTCTCTGCCCCAATATGGCGGCGGTTTGCGTTACTCTGATCGACCAACTGGCCTAGGTGACTAGATGCAGTGACTCTAAGTTAAACATACCTAAAGCACCATCTATGCTAAATTTGAATAACATTGGGCCACAGTTAACTACGCAGTCATCTGTTTTGAAATTTGGTACATGTAACTGTTATTTTCCACTGCTGGGAATTTAGTGTTGTTTATGGAATTATAAGTTAAGTACAAATCTATGACATTCTTTCAATAGCTTAACTCTCTGAGCATCTGTGGTTATAAAGGTATTTACAGATTCTTTAATTACTGTGTATTTTTTGACGATGGTTAAAATTGTGTACGGTTGAGGCAAAATGAACCCCAAAAGCATGAGGCAAAATGGTCTCCGGGGTCATTCTACCTCATGCTGCTAATTAAAAGATATTCTTATTTTGTTTGTAATACAACTTAGTAAATACCTGATTTTTTAAAAATTTCTATAGTCTTTCATAATGGTTCGCAAATACGTTCGAAAAATAAGTCGGCAAAACTGGGAAGAAGATGTTATGGCAACCGCACTACAAGAAATCAAAACTGGGATTCCCTAACAAAACTGCTGCGCAGATGTATAATCTACTTCTGTCAACATTGAAACGTAGAGCTAAGGGTAAAAATAAAATAGTAAGTAAATAATAAAATAATATGCATAAATAAACAAATACTTTAAAATAGATATTACAAAAATATTAACAAAAATTGCGTGCTTTATCTTCATTTCAGGCTATCGGAGCCTCAAAAGCCTTAGGACGGTTTGTGACAATCCTACCAAAAAATATTGAGAATTCCCTCAGAGATTACGCCTTAGAAATGGAAGACCGATTATTTGGACTGACGAAAATAGATGTTTGCGAAATGGCCTACCAACTAGCTGACAAAAATGGAATCTCCAACCGATTCAGCAAAAACAAACAATCTGGTGGATCAACTTGGTTTGCAAGTTTTCTTCGTCATTACCCGGAGCTTTCATTTCGGACACCTGAAGCAATGCCGGCGGCAAGAGCTCGTGAATTCAATAAGGAAGCTGTAGCTAAGTTTTTTGCAGCATTAGATACATGCACAAGAAAACATATTATTACTAATCCATCGCAAATCTATAACATAGACGAAGGTAGAATCCAGACGGTACCAAGCAAACTTTCAAAAGTTGTAGCCCATAAGGGTCAAAAACAAGTTGGAGCGCTCACAAGTGCAGAATGTGGACAAAACGTCACTGTGGTTCTCTGTATGAATGCAGCAGGTAACTTTATACCGCCAGCAATAATTTTTCCACGCAAAAGAAATGAGTTGCTGTTTTCTGGTGCCCCATTCGGCACCTTAACCTTGCAAAATAAGTCTGGTTATATGAAAAGTGACCTTTTTGTTAAATTTCTAAAACACTTTCAGAAGCATGCTCATTGTGATTCTGAAAATAAGGTGCTTCTAATTCTTGATGGGCATGGAAGCCATAAGAGTGCTGAAGCTATAGAATATTGTAGAGAGCACGGAATTCTACTCTTATGTCTGCAACCCCACTGCACGCACAAAATGCAGCCACTGGATGTGGCTGTATTTTCTTCGGTAATGTCTGCTTATAATGAGGATGTGCGTTTGTGGATGAAAAACAATTCTGGAAAAATTGTAACGTTATACAATGTTATACTTGTTTGGCAAAGCCTATCGGCACTCTGCAACAGTGAACAATGCCCTAAGTGGTTTTGAAAAAACGGGTATCTGGCCATTCAACCCAAATATTTTTCCTGACTGGGCATTCGAACCTGCTGTGACCACTGATAGACCATTGGAAACCAGCAACCAAGAAGAAATGGAATCACAACCAGAAGCAGGTAGGCTACAGAATAAATTACATAGCTAATATCTATACTAAGTTAGTTTTAAAACTGATCGGTATTTTGTTTAAGGTGTATCAAGGACTTCCATTGTTCATGGAGAGACGGCAGCTATCGACACCAAAAAGGATGGTAGTCAGGAAGATGTGGGATCTTTACAACCAGGTACTTAAAACCTTATTTCGTTAAGAGGATTATTTATTTCCAATGGCTTAATATTTATTTTGGTAAAGTTCCGAGTCCTTCTAGTCTTTGCCGCAAGATAAAAAATTGGCGCCCACGGAAACACTCAACATCATCTGATGAATCAGAGGATGAATGACAACCAAGTGGTCGCTAATCCGATGAAGTCAGCAGTATCAGCCATGATTCTAGCCATGAGTATGATGTTGGTGATACCAAGATATTGAAGTGCAATATTTCCGCACCTTACTTTACACCATTTGATATTAGTCCACCTCTCATAGCTCCACCACAAACAAGGAGTTCTAGACCATCTCAGGGTGCGACGATTCTGACATCAACTGCAACTTACACTTTGACCAAAGCAAAAGGTGCTCTAAAGAAAGGTGTTCAAAAATCACAAGTAAAATAAGTAACAAATTCACTGTTTGACGTTGATTCCAAAAAAAATCAGTTGAGTAGATATGCTGAGAAGGATAAAAAGGCAACTGCGTTTTCAGAGGTTAAAGAAACGGGGAAAAAGTTAAAAGAAAAGTCAGATGATGATTTACCATGCCTCTATTGTGAAGAAATGTTTAGCGCCTCTAGACCAAAGGAGAAATGGTCCATGTGTCATTGTTGCACGCAATGGGCACATGATATACAGGGTTAGTTAAAAGTATGGAGACGGCGATTTATTGTCGTTAATATTCATTTTAGGAAATAAATGTTCAATACAAAAGTTTTTTAGGAAATTTTTATCTACATTTGAGAATACCTGAGAATTCTTTTTCTTCAATTGTTTTTAAGTTATGCCTTTCTGAAATTTTTTTTAAACGGAAACCTGTTAATTTTATGCTACCATTCGATAGAACATTTTTTTCTCTTTACAATAGGATTAATTTTTTTTTTAATTTTATTTCATTTTAATAACATTTTTTCCAGAAAATGCCAGTTCGAGTATTCACGAATAGTAGGTGCACCTAAAATTAAACTCGCCATTGCTAATATTAACAGCAACAAATTGCATACAATAATTGTATGCATTAATTTTATGCAATTTATTACTGTTAAAATTAGCAATGACGAGTTTATTCTTAGATACACATACTATTCGTAAGTACTTGAACCGGAGTATCATTGAAAAAATGTTATTAAAATAAAATAAAATAACATTATTTCCTAAAATGAATATTAACGACAATAAATTGCCGTCTCCATACTTTTAACTAACCCTGTATGTGCAGGAATTTCAGACAATGGAAGAGACTTCATATGCGATATTTGCAATCAGAATGCTTAAAAAAGCGGGTGGTCATTTTACCCCAATTAAAGGACCATTTTACCAACCAGTGCAAAGAATTTACTGTTTTGTTTGTTTTTATAATTAGTTCATTATTTGTTGAAATATTAAGCAAATGTTGAAATAAACAGTATTGTATGTAAGGTTTTGACACTAGAAAGCCGTTTTTGTGATTAAACATTAAAAAATATATTTTTTGACATTTTTTTAAATTAAAAACCTTAAGAGGGGTTATCTTGCCCCCCTTTCGCCTACTCATTTTATGGTATAGTTTACAAATATGAAAGCTGTTATATAAAACTTGTCGTACCACTGACAGTTTCTTTATTTCGGTGTTTATTTGAAACAGACCCCTTTTCACTTTATGTATTTGCGGCAAGGGTACTCCAAACCCACCATTTTCAAACGTCTGCTTGTGTTATATTGCAGCTTAAATATGATAAGTTGACATAGTAGTTTTATGCGTTACTAAAATGCATGTCTCTAATGATCACATTTAATATACACGAAACAAAAATGATGCTATGTTAAAGAAAACAGCTAAAGCAGTTGGTCAAAGCTGCTATTTGTTTAAATTGCTAAACTATATAACAATGTTCAGCAATATATTAAAAATAATAACATAGAAATAATGAACAACAGCTATAATAATACATTAAATTATTTGTTACAAACTATATGTTTCTTTAACTTTCAATCAGAAATCTCTAAATTTACTAATTAAAGTTATTTGCTAACTTTACATAATTACACTTATTAACTACGGTCAAAATTAATTTTTTCTGAAATAAACCACATGCAACAGTTATTGCTGTGGTGGTGTGTAACAATCGGCTTTCTAAAAATATTGTCTTTACATATATAATATATATGTACTTTAAGAGACTACGGCTGATTTGCTTTATTGTTTACAACTTTTATCGTTTCTGCTAAATTCTATGTACTAAAATTATGTTATGTTAAAAATTTTAATTTCGATAAAGTCTGTTTTCCTCTTTTTAGTAAAAAATAGGCGCATTTGCTTTTCTATTTTTCATTTGTGTCAATTTCTTTCTCTGCTTCGAATTGAATAGTCTTCGTCTTATTCATTGCGTTTATAATTTTGTCAAAATTACTTAAAATAGACCTATGCTCTTCATCTGTTAGTGAAGTTGTATCACACAGATGTATGACTAATTCAGCCCTTCTCTTTATATCCTCTATTTGAAGTGGTTGTTGTTGTTGTACCTGACACGATATATTAGTTTCTGATATATCTTTGACACTGTCAGTTTCACTATTAAAATCAAATATACCGTCATAATCATTAAAAAAAAACGATGCACAAGCGTGTATGTGCTTGCAAATATTCAGCTTAATAACATTATCTACACAAGAGCATTTGAAAGTATGCAAACATATGTTACATTCATGACATCTTGAACATAAATCAGAACATTTCTCATCTAAATAAACTACCAAATATTGCCGAGATTTATCTGCCGAAGAGGTAACTAGGAATTCGTTTTCATTTTCTAGACGCTTGACCATGTCTAACTCAATCTTTTCGCTAGTTGCATGACTTTCCCCAATGCTTTTTATTTTTTCTGCGAGTGACTGTTTTCCTAATTTATTTAATTGTTTAAATAAGCTATCTCGTGCAATTCTCATAACCGCATTAACACTTTTGTCCAGCCGTCCAACTTTTTTCCCATCTAAGTAAACATTCTTTAAAACCTTGTGGAGCGATTCCAAATTCATATCTGTATTAATTCCGAAACCTAAACGGTAACAATAGGCCCAGCATTGTGGACGCTTGGCATAACAGTCACTAAAATATTGAGCGAACGCCAAAGTATCCTGGTCTGCATGAAGAGCAACCAGCAAGTGACTTAAACATTCATTGAAACTTTCAATAGAAATTGACTGTAAAAGAACTCTTAGCGACTTATACACCAGTGCTTTTTTCTCGGCTCCTCCACTTATTTTTGATAAATTGTGCCTCCAGTTTCGATCGACATGCCATGTACATAGCAGCCTGTTAGGAACAGCTGACATTACAAGAGACCAGGCATTGTAAAATGCCGGTGCATCATCCGACATAAATACACTTGCCTGGATAATCCCTACTTTCAATTTAACCTTTTCAAAAAATATATTAAAAATTAATTCGTCAGACCTATTTGAAAAACAAAATGCTACTGGAGATCCTGAACCAAATTCATCAACTGTCATTAATGTATATAATTGAACATCACAATCGTTCGTTCCCTGGATGCCATCTATGCATATTTTATTATGACCAAAGTGAAGTATTTGTTGAGCTTGATAAGACGTCATTATTATCAAAGCGAAGTCCTTGATATTAAGAATCTTACAATCACTTTCAACACCTTGTTCTTTATATAACAGTACTGGACACTCATCACCTAAATTCTTCATATCCTCTACCCACAATTTGATGCTAATCGCATCATCATGATCACGTTTTGTATTACAACCTATATCTATATATTTCTTCTCTAAAAGTAGGATTCGTTGTGATTCTTCTGTTGTAGAACCAGCATCCCGAATATTGTCTAATACGTGCTCAAAAGTTGCACCTTCTTTTAATTTGCCTGAAACCCAAAAATGGTTTACTATTTTTAAATAAGGGTGTGTGAGTGTGCACATACCTGCAATTTCTGCTTTTGTTTCTTTACTTAAAGAAACACGCCCAATGTCAAGTGAATGACCTACATGGGTCATCCAAAACTTTACTAAAATAAGTCCTTCGCTTTTCGTCAGAACCTCTATCCTTGAAGGACAAGCTTTACCAATTTTATTTGTTCCTTGGCGTTTAGTATTTCTTACACCTTTCCCCTTTTGTATGCAATCATAGGAGCGATGACAGTTGTAAAATTCTTTTTTACTGCCATCAGCTAATAATTTAAACGAGGTATGAAGAACATACAAAGACAAATTGCACTCCTGGATTTCGTTTTTCCACTGATGAAATGCTGGAAAATTATATTTCATAAGCGATCATACACCTATCAAATTGAAGAGCTTACCTGAAGAAGATTCAAACTGAAGCTCATTATATTCCATTTTCACTTTATGTTCACTGGTCACATGATTTCTTAAATCCGCATAGAATCTGAAATGTTCAGAACAATTTTCTACAGGACATTTAATTCTGGATTTTCGGATATTATCTTCTTTTGAAGCAACAATTCCATGCATTTGCTTTTGATGACGAATAAAGTTAGATCTATTAACAAATTGTTGACCACAAATATCACAGATTTCTCCGATCGGTTTTGGTGTAAGGGGTTCCTTGTCGTGGATTCTTCTTAGATGAACGTACAGATTTTTCTTTTTAGTGAACGTAACATCACATTCCTCGCAAATAATTTTCTTTTCCATAATTTTAAAATTGTTAATTATGCAAGGCACTCAAGAATAAAATAAAAACGAAACTACTTTTACGCGGTTAGCTGTGCAGGTTAAGTACAAACAAAACGAAATGTCAAATTCTGCGATGTCAAACGTCAACGCGTCCAAGATCGGATGTGGCGCGAGACACACATCTTAAAGCGTCCTTCACAATCATCTTGGTCTATGCATCCGAACTTACTTTTAACTACATACATTAGGCCCGGTTTCACCGACGCTAAATAAATCAATGAATAGTTATTCTATGAATATAAATTAATCTCAAGTTAACTAAATTACTGTTTCACCAACACATTTGTAGACATGGCTAGTTATCCGATGAATAAGGCGAGGTTCACTGTTAATGTGCCGTTGCTGTTTTCAAAATCTAGGGCACCTAAGACGGATTTAAACGAAATTTAAGTTGCACACCAACATAATTTAACCTGATTTTAGTTTGATTATGTTCTGTATGTTTATGTGGTTTTTGTTTTAATCTGTTTAAAGATTGTTTGAATCAAGTAGCTATGAAACAATTGATTTTATGGTACAAGTGAGTTAAGTAAGATATTATCCACGAACGAAAGATTTATTCTCGAGGGCCGGTAGGCCGAGTGGATTAATTTTTCAGAATAATATCCTTAACTTACTTGTGTCATACAAGGTTTTATCTAACACCTCTTTATTTAAATATAAATATCGAATTTGCTATGTATAGTTATTCTGTAGCTGACAGTAATAAATTTAATACTCTAGCGCAATGACTGGATTTTAATAATATTATACAATGTAAGCTAGTGATTGGTTGCTACCTATAATAGCAGCCAATCATCATTCTAAAGTGGGTAACAATGTTTTTCTACCAATAAGTTCAACCACCTTCAACTTTAATTGCTTTCAAATATCATGATTTAGTCCTCTTTATTTAGAGGTGTTGGATAAATATACTTGCTGTTCGATATTTCAACTCTTTTTACTCTGAAAGTTCTATTGCTATAGTTACAAATATTTACAACAATGGATATCATAGGAACTGAGTTCTTGGAGTAAACGATGTGAAAAACCGAACGCGGCTAATATTGTAGATTTTCTTCAAAGTGAGATTTGTTTGGAAATATTCAGAGCTACTAATATACAATGTGACGTAACACTTTTCTAGTCAATTCACAGACTATTGGTCAATTAGTAGTGAAAGTGGATCTAGTATCAACATCAACTCAGTAAGAAATGGTTATGGTAGCGCTGTTGTTAACTTATTTGTTAATTTCTCCATTGGATAGCGCTATTCAGTGTTGGTGAAACACAAAATATGGATTTTATTCGAATAAAGTTATTCTATGAATAACTAGCTATTTGTTGTTGGTGAAACCGGGCCTTAGTTGTATTTTTCTACCATTTTTAAGTGAGACTAAGTAACATTTTTAGTTGTTCTCATTATCTTAGTGTTTTATCTACTTGTCAAAAGTGATGAGGTAACTTGCCCCCCTCTTGCCGCAACTGAGCCTGCTCGTTATTTAGATTACTTCAAAGATTTTTTGAGGTTGTTATTAAAATGTAAACAAATGTTTGATTATAGAAAATATATTATGTAAATACGTAGTTTATTAAAAATTAATAAGCTACAGCAATTATAATAGTATATTGCAGAAAAATAATGATTAGTACATTATTACTTATTTTATTGTTCTCCGTCATCCTTGTGAAAAACACAAACGATTACTATGTGGTTATGTTGTGTGTTTCTGCTTGTTTATATAAACAACATGCTGAATTGTATGTTCTTTTTACTTTTCAATGGTCTAAAGGTAAGTACTCACAGCAGCTGATCCGCAGGCGGATGTCACACGATTGGTCGGTTTGAGTCGATAATCGCATGACATCCGCATGCGGATCCGCTGCTCTGAGTACCTACCTTTAGTTAATCTCAGTTTGTCTTAGCTTAGTACATCCTAGTACTGTTGTGAATGGCTCACAACTTGCATTCATTGCGTAGATACGAAATGGTACTAGGCAACAAGAATAATAAACAAGTCGAATAAAATATCTCATAAAAGCTATTACTGGTGTTTTATTAACTCTTACAAGAGATACATATATGTAGCCCTATCACTACATCAGTGTTACACTATCGTTACATTTGGTGACCCTACGTTCCTGAAGAAGAATTTAGCAGCACTGGTCTTTGCCTGCTGCCCTGAATTCTCCAGGTGAACAACTGCTAGTTCTTCCTTCATCTTCTGTCATCAGCTGCTACTCGACTTCTGTCATCGTGAGATCCTGCTACCTGCTTCGCTTACGTGACTTGTCGTGGCTGGTTGGAGGTGACCGTTGGAACCGGAACTAGTGCTCCTTCTCATCCAATAAGTTTCAAATTTTTATTTACTTATTTAATATTTCAAATGGCGACTGTCAAGGTTCCATTTCCAGTTTTTACGAGTAACGATATCGACCTGTATTTTATTTTAGTGGAAAGATACTTTACTTGTATGCTGATCAACGATGAGCTCGCCAAATATAACTTATTAACACTAAACTTACCTTTCGACGTTTTAGGAGCTCATCGCGACCTGACCATTAACCCCCCCTAGACAACGACCATACACTACCATGAAACGGGCAGGGATAAAATCTGTCCTAGGACCACGAGAATCTCGAATTAATAACCTTTTGGAGACTCTTCAATTCTCTGGTAGTGTCAAAGAACTACTTTTTAACATCCGTAAATTGGCAATTGATCTCGATTTGACTGAGGAATTAACCAAAGACTTTTTAATAGCTAAACTACCATCAGAACTTAAAATTCAATCCTTAAATTTCAATGACTTACCGTTAATATCCTTTGTAGAAAAATTATATTTAATTTATTCTATGTAACAGGCACCACAACCTTTAACTACTGCTGCATTAGAAGCTAAGCTAGACAATTTGACAAATAATCTTACTACCATTTCCAATGAGCTTTCCACCATGAACAAGCGACAATCCCCTGTAACTCCCACCATCTCTCCGAACCCCCAAAATCCTCAGCATTTCAATAAACGCCGTTCCATGCCTTCAGGCAATGCCAATTCACAATTATGTACAACCGTGCTATTATCACAAACGCTTTCAAAATAATGCACGTAATTGCACGGGAAATCGTTCATACCAAACAAAAAACTCACTTCGCACTCTCCTGGCCTCCAGGGAGGGCCATGCAGGGTTAATTCAATCCCTCCAACTTCTTTAATTTTTTTACAAGACCTAACCTACAAAATTAATTTTGTGGTTGACACTGGTGCTGACTATTCCATTTTACCCACCCACGTTGCAGTTTCCTGTAACCAAAACATCACGCCTGCCAACCTTTCATTTATGGCCGTGAACAACACGTCAATTCCTGTGACAGGTATTGTAAATTTGAGGTTACATTTCCCGATTCCTGGCCTACAGCCATGCCCCTGGAAATTTTATGTCGCTGACATATCTACAGCCATTCTAGGCCTGCATTTCTTACAGCAGCACAACCTAACCATTGACTGCTTTTCTCGACGAGTCATTTGCAAGACAGATGTCAAGCTCGCCCGAAACCGCAGCCAAGGTTGTCAATTTCCAGCTCCAACAGTGAATCCTCTCATTGACTGCTCTTCTCAGCGGGTCATTTGCACAGCAGATGTCCAGCCCGCCCGAACTCGCAGTCGAGGTTCCACAACCCCCCCAGTTAAGACCGACTGCTCTTCTCAGCGGGTCATTTGCACAGCAAATGTCCAGCTCGCCCGAACTCGCAGTCGAGGTTCCACAACCCCCCAGTTAAGACTGGCACTAAACGCAAACTATTTTCTGCTCAAGCTAATGTTTTGACTCCTCCTTCCGAGTCAATCGTTACTCCTGCAATTTCTTCCCTTACCGTCACCCATTGACGTACCATCTTCAGGTACTGTTAACATGTCTAGCGATCTTGATGTTTATAGCAAGATGCTAAACACACACTTCCCGGAGCTTTTGCGTAAGTTCGACTACCATCAACCCGTAAAACATACTGTAGTCCATCACATTGACACGACTGGCCCTCCGATTAAAGCACGCTGTCGCAAACTGAACCCTAATCATCTTTCTTTTCTAGAAGATCATCTTAATGAGCTCTTGGACGCTGATGTAGTACAGCGGTCATCATCTGGCCACGCTACGCCAATTCACATCGTCGGGAAGCGAGCAGTGGGCACAGCAGAGACGCTACCTCCTGGTGACGACCAGGACATCACAGCCCCCATAGCCCCAACAGACAGTTATCGCTTGGTTGGCGATTATAGGAAACTCAATTCAGTGACAGTACCAGATCGTTACCCGATCCCTTTTTTAACGGACTTTACAAGAAAACTTGCTGGCGCAACCATATTCTCGAAGCTAGACCTCCAAAAGGCCTACTTCGCAATACCAATCGCAGCAGAGGACATTCACAAGACTGCTATTATCATACCTCTGGGGCTCTTTGAGTTCAAACGGATGTGTTTCGGACTACGGAATGCAGCCAGCACCTGGAGTCGCTTCATGGACACTGTATTATCAGGGCTTCCATTTTGTTTTTCATACCTAGACGATATCCTAGTCTTTAGTGCTGATTCGCAGCAACATATTGAGCATTTACACCAAGTGTTTTCCCGATTAAAAAACAATGGCCTAATTATAAACCTACCAAAGTGTCTCTTTGGAGTCAATGAGCTCGATTTTTTAGGACATCACGTTAATACACGCGGTATCAAACCAATGGCTTCCAAAGTCCAAGCTATAATTGATTACCCATTGCCTTCAAGTCAGAAAGCACTCCGCAATTTTATTGGCTTAATTTCGTATTACCTAGATTTGTACCAAACTGTGCGAAAATTTTGGCACCGTTAACCTCTATAGTTATTCCTGGTAAAGCTTCGCTAAAGCCTGTCCAGTTAAATCATGAGCAAATAGAAGCCTTTAGGCATGCGAAGAATGCTTTGATTACCGCTACTTTATTGATACATCCGCGAATTAATAACCCTCTTAGTATAGCTGCAGACAGTTCGTCTTCCACTATAGCTGGAGTATTACAACAGTTTGAAGATGGCATGTGGAAACCATTAGCTTTCTGTTCCCGGAAGTTAACCACCACAGAGCAACAGTACAGTATTTTTTCTAGGGAACTTCTTGCAATATACTTTGCTTTAAAAAAGTTTCGTTACTACGTTGAGTGCAGAGACTTTCAAATCTTTACGGATCACAAACCTTTGTGTACAGCGATCAAAAATAATGGTGATCAATATTTACCACGTGAGTTTCGACAACTAGAGTTTATTTCTCAATTCACGACTGACCTTCAATATATCAAAGGTCAAGAGAATATTCCGGCGGACGCTCTGACAAGAGTTAATCTTATTAACGTCCCTGGATCTGATCTTAATTACGACGAAGTCGCTCTATATCAAGAACAAGTTCCCGAGTTAAACCAGTTCCGATCTCGTAGTAACTTTCAATTCATTTCCCTTCAAACTGCCAACAAATCAAACCTCTGGGTGGATGTTAGTATAGGCCAACCACGACCCTATATCCCGCTCAAATTCAGGTATCCCTTATTCCAAAAACTACACAACATCGCCCATTCTGGCATCCGTGCTACTAAAAGATTGATTACTCAGCGATATCTGTGACCATCTATGCACCACGATATTTAGAAGTGGGTCGTATCTTGTGCTGAATGTCAGAAACATAAAGTTCGGCGTCATACGAAAACCCCTCTACAATCTATTGTAGAACCAGATGAACGTTTTACTAAGGTCTATCTCGACTTAGTACACCTTCTTTCTTCGGGAGGTTATAAATTCCTCCTTACCATTATTGATCGCTACAGTCGGTGGCCGGAAGCAATTCCTCTGAAGGATTCTTCCGTGGAGTCAGTAATCACTGCATTTGTCAACACGTAGGTGTCCCGCTTTGGAATTCCCAAGTATCTCACCACGGACAATTCAAGAATATTCCTTTCTCATGCATGGATCAACTTCATGGCCATGTTAGGAATTAAACACGTCAAATGCACGGCCTTCCATCCGATTAGTCAGGGCGTTATCGAACGTTTTAATCGGACACTCAAGCAATCCATTCAAACCACAGCAACTTCCTTCTGGTTAACGAATCTCCCTTGGATTCTCTTGAGCTTACGTGCAACCCTGAAATCGCAAGTTAATGTTTCTCCTGCAGAAATCCTGTATGCTACCCCTTTACGACTACCTGGAGATTTCTTTGATGAAGAACAACTGGCTAACGACATGAACCTCCCTAATTTCATAGCCAATCTCAAACGTCGTATGAGGAAGCAGAAGCATTTTTTTACAAAAACGTATTCCGATCAGTCCTTCGTCCCCAGCGACTTGACCAACTGCACACACGTGTACGTTCGTAATGACACTCACACTCTGGGCAGGAAAGACAGTTACTTAGGCCCCTGTAAAGTGTTAGAACGGACAGTTAAATACGCCACTTTAGAAAATCACACTGGCCCTATCTCTTTAGAGAGGCTAAAGCCTGCATATTTTTTAGATTAGTTACTTTATAATGTTAAGCCAACAATGAACTGATTTCAAATGCTACGCGAAGGCATCTTTTGAAAACCTTTTATCTGTTGACTTTGAAAATTTGAACACTTTTCTGTTTTTTCTTTCTGTTTACAGGTTCCAAGAGTTGCCGTCGCAGTTCAGTATTGTTAGTTAACTTGAGTTTTTTATTGTATACTACCTAGTGGAGTTTTTGTAGCTGGAGCATTTTACAACTTTATTCAAGTTCCTTTAAAATACTCCATTTTTTCTCCAAAATACTATTCCGTATTTTTCCTTTTCGTGTATTACCATCGTTTCAGACCGGGCGGGGTAATGTTGTGAATGCTCACAACTTGCATTCATTGCGTAGATACGGAATGGTACTAGGCAACAAGAATAATAAACAAGTCGAATAAAATATTTCATAATAGTTATTTACGTGCCAAGCTTTGTAAATTAATCTTTACGGGCGAGCTGGAAAGTTTGTGGGGCTAGCGACGAAGGAGCGAGCCTCCATAATCCAGCGAGCCCAGTAACGATTAATTGCAAAGCGTGTCGCGTACAAACTTTTATTTCCACCTTCACCAGCATTTTTTTATGAATTGTATATTTTGGAATCAAAGGCGGTAGCACAATTTATAGCTAGGTGTTGCCATGGTGTTGTGGTAAAGCAACACATTAGTTGCCATAGCATTTTGTTGATGAGCATTGTAAAATTCTACAGGTCTCTTTTAGGAGCCCGTAAAGTTTTACAGGGCTGTGGCTGTAATTACTCATTTACTTAGTTACATAAAGGCCTGTAAAGTGTCATTTACATAGAAGGGGGAAATAAAAGTTATTACTGGTGTTTTATTAACTCTTACAAGAGATACATATATGTAGCCCTAACACTACATCAGTGTTACACCATCGCTACAGTACTAAGCAGGGACTGGAACATGAACCTAAAAAAACTGGAATCAGAACCGGAACCGATTACTTTTATGGAACCGAAACCGGAATCGTAACCCTTACTAAAATCTGTGTTAATGTTAAGATGAGAACCCGAACCGTTATAAATTTTCGAAGGAACCGGTATTTTTCGGTTCTACATTTCGGGTCTACTGGTAAATAAAAAAAGTAGTTCAACATTCTCCCAACAGCGCTACCATAACCATTTCTTACTAAGTTGATGTTGATACTAGATCCACTTCCACTACTAATTGACCAATAGTAGTGTGTGAATTGACTAAAAAAGTGTTACGTTACATTTTATATTGGTAGCCCTGAATATTTCCAAACAAATTTCATCTTGAAAAGAATCTACAATATTAACCACGTTTCGGTACTTCACATATGTTTACTCCAAGAGCTCAGTTTCTATGGTATCCATTGTTGTCTTTAATTGTAACTAGTTTCCCGAGTAAAAGAGTTCAAATACCGAAGAGCAAATGTATTTATCAATTATCACCTTTATTACAAACAAAACTTTAACCTAACATGCATCGACTGTCAGTTATCAAGATCATATTTGTTTGGACATATTGGAGCTATATACCAACATAAAATGTGACGTCATCATTACTTTTGCTTCCGGAACCCTTATGGAACCTAAAAAAATCCTGGAACCAGAACCCAAACCTTAATGTTTAGAAAATTAAAATTGAAATCGGAACGAAAACCTTTATTTTGAATTTTCAAGAACCGGACCCTGTATTTGTAAAAGGTTCCAGTCTCTGGTACAAAGACAACGTGTGGTAAAAAGAATACACCTATTGATACATTACATATTGCAATGTTGCTTTACCATCATGGTTTTTGTTTCAATTAATTTTACTATGATTGATCATTACAAAGATTGTTGAGTTTCAGAATATTACTCATGAACGTTGTTAAATGTAATTAGATTAGTTCAGAAATATTTTTCACATATATCAAGTTAGTAATGGTACAGTTTTTGGGATATGGGTAACCCACTTTTTAATAATGTATGCATGCTTAATCGCGCGATAAATTAATACATTTGTCTGTTTAAATTTAATTAACAAAATTTCAGGAATTCAAACCATTTAAAAAAGTTTTGTTTTACATTTGGTGACATTTTCTTGTTCTCCTGAAAAATTGAGATTTGGGGGTTACGAGGTATTAAAATTAGACCGACGATATATCAATTTTACGACAGTTTTTAATAAAGTATAAATTGTACCAAATTTCAGATTTATATAACTGTCATACTGACAGTTTAATTTATTAAACCAATTTTCATGATAACCAACCATCTAATAAATAATTTCAAAACGTAAAATGTCACTAGGAAAATTTGACATGCGTGGCTTAACTCTAAATAACACACAGCTCATTTCATATTTAGGAACCCTATTCAAAACGAACATGTGCGGCAGTGGAACACCTGGGAAGTCATCCGGTTTCTTTATAAATTAAATGAACATCAACATATAAAATTGTTTGGACAACTATCTAAATGCTTCATTTCTTGATATTTGCCATTTGATAATAAAAACAACATTAGGGGTGTATAAAATTTCACATTTAAATTATAATTTACATGTGTTTATTCCATATAAATAAATCGCTGCTTTGGACACCCATTGCATTATTTTACATTTATTTCTTTATCAGCTTTTAACTCTCGTCTCTGCTTATAATAAATAACGTTTATCTACGACCACCATAGAAAGTTACACATTCCGCACAATCTAGTAACCGTGAAAACGATCAATTGCAAACAATCTCCAAACTCAACGGTAAAGACCGTGAGGAATGATTTCTCACGATCAGTAGTTGTATTAAAACGCCATAGATGTCACCACTTGCAATATTTATAATATTATTAATTATTTGAAATATAAAATGTTATAAATTTTAGATAAAGGTTAATTTATTTTGTTTAATTAATATTTTACATTAAATTATATTTCGAATGGAAATCCATCTAGAAAAAAAACTAAGGTCAGACCCGGGGAATTGAACCGGGATCGCTTGGTTAGTAGCTAGAGCGTAAGCATTGAGCTATCGAGATGCCTTTCAATGATATTTTTTTTCTCATTATATAAAGTTACAATGATTGTTATTCAATTAAAACGTAAAATTAATTAATGTTTTACATTATTATATAATTTTTAATGTAATTTTATTTATTATTATTGCTAAATTACAATAAAAACATTGAAAACATTTATAATTTGCTTCATAATGCGAGAATATTTGACATTTTGCGCAGAGGTTAGTAACCTTGACAATTGAATGGTGATTTTTGTACATATATTATTTTTTTAAAACGAGTACATAATTATTTAGCTGTAAGTACTAAATAGTAGATTGACTGAAATTATACAAATTGTAAACATATTATTACTATTGTCTTTACAAATTTAATGTTTACTTTTGTCGTTTTTAAAATTCTATATGTATCATGAGAATCCGATGAAGGAAAATTGGGGTGTACACTCGTACACCTCCAAACATCGTGGAAGCGGCTCACATTACATCTCTTAATTTATTGCCAAATATTTCACGTAAAAAATATGAATGCGAGTGTAAATTCTAGGTTAAAAAACTTTCTTAGCTGTTGATTGTTTATTACTTTTTTTGTTAACGTAGATAAAGTATAGTGTGTAACGCGTGCAAAAACACCAATTTCTCACTCGTGTGATTGCGGCATTCGACTACGTCTCATGCCGCAAAATCTTCACACTCGTGAGAAATTGGCACTTTTCTGCACTTGTAACACAATATACTATTATGTCCGATTGCATTATAAAGTACTGTTTATTGTATTGTTTTGCGGCAGTGAACTGGCTTAGTATTGTTGTGTGTAAAATAAAGTGGTAGTAGTAAAATAAAGTATATAGTAGTAAAATAAAGTATGACAACTGTATATTACATGTCAAATTTTCTTCTGTCAAGAATAGATGTCAAATTTATAAACTGATTTTTTTTTGATAATTAGCCAATTTTAGTAATCGAACATAAAGCTTTGTATGCAACTCTTACATAATCGGACCTTATAGACTCGCCCTTTTTATAGGCCTTGCTAGCTTCGCTCGCTCGGCCATAAACTGGGCTTGTCTATAATGTCGTACATTATGCACTTGTTACATAAATAGCGATTCTGGGAATTCTTGACTCTCTTTACTTTTTTACTTTCAAAAGTTGGCAACACTATTTTAATGTTATGTAAATTACTTCACCTACTAACAAAGTTTTTAAAAATGGCAGTCAAGATATAGTTAACTGACTGAAACACAATTCCCAAGTATTAAAAATGTAATAATTAAAGTCAAGAAAGAAAAGTTGATACCAATGTAAAAGTTTTTACTTGTTCTAGGTGTAAATAATTTAATCCATTATTAACATTAACATGACTGACAGTGAGATAACTAAAATCAAAACTGAAATGGATATAAATACTGCCATCAAATATGAGATGACGTGTGAAATATTCATTGAGAAAGAAGAGAAGCCATTAGATAACATCGACATCTCAGAAATTCACACACAAATGAAGAAGGAGAATTCTTCCCAACAAAGTAATTCTAAAAAACAAACACTCATTCATAAAGATAGCAAACAATTTGTGTGTAATGTATGTAATTACAAAACTAAAATGAAGAGTCATTTCAAAAGCCATTTGCTCACCCATAGTCTTGAAAAGCTTTTTGAATGTAACGTGTGTGGTTGCAGATTTTTGCGAAAGTGTGATCTTAAACAACACATTACCACTCATACTACTGAAAAGTCATTTGAATGCAATATATGTGACCATAAATATTCAAGAAAGAGTACCCTTAAACAACACATGTTCACTCATACCGGTGAAAAGTCTTTTGAATGTAATATATGTGGTTATAAATGTTGGATAAAGAGTAACCTTAAACAACACATGACTATTCATAGTGGTGAAAAACCTTTTGAATGTAATATATGTAGTTATAAATGTTCACAAAAATGTCATTTGCAATCTCACATGTTCATTCATACTGGTGATAAACCATTTGAATGTAATGTATGTGGTTACAAAGTTTCGCGAAAGTCAACTCTTAAAATGCACCTGTTTACTCATACCACTAAAAAGTCGTTTCAATGTAACGTATGCAGTTTTAAATGTACGAGAAAGAGTTATCTTAGACTACATATGCTCACTCATACTGGTGAAATGCCATTTAAATGTAATATATGTAATTATAAATTTTTGCAAAAAAGTAATTTTAAAGAGCACATGTCAATACATACTGGTGAAAAGTCATTTGAATGTAGTATATGTAGTTACAAATGTTTACAAAAAAGATTTTTGAAATCTCACATGCTCACTCATAGTGTTGATAAACCATTTGAATGTAGTTTATGTAGTTATAAAAGTTCCAGAAAGAATAATCTTAAAGCACACATGTTCACTCATACTGGTAAAAAGTCATTTTAATGTAATATATGTAGTTACAAATGTTTGCAAGGATGTATTTCTAAGCAACACATATCCACTTATACTGGTGAAAAATCATTTGAATGTAATATATTTAGTTATGTTTGCAAAGAGTTTTCTCAAATAACATATGTGTATACATACTGGTGAAAAGTCATTTGTATGTTATATATGTACTTATAAATGTTCACAAAAAAGATATTTGAACATGACCACTCATGCTAGTGATTAACCATTTAATCATTATTCGTACTGCTGAAAAGTCGTATGAGTGTAATATATGAGAAAGTGTTTTCCTAAACTACAGATGTCTAATCATACTGTTTTTATAAATATGAGCCCTAACTGCTATATCTTCAGATGATAAGTATGTTTAAGTAATAAGTACGTTTTTCTAAGAAAATTTAAAGTTAGTATGAATCGATTTGAATGCAATACAGTAATAGCAATATTATAAAAAAAATATTTATCGTTCGAACATATAGTGGTTAGGGCTCGTATATAGTGATAAATGTTTGCTAAAAAGCCACATCACACATGATGACTCATAGTAGTGATAAACCATTTGGATGCAATATATGTGGTTATAAATGTTCGCATAAGAGTTCCCTTAAACAACAGATGTCCACTCACTACTAAAAAGGTGTGAAGTCATTTGAATACAATATACCATTAGACTTCTTCTACTAGATAAATGTACGAGGTATTCTTCTGCGCATTAGCGCTGAGGGAGGGGTAACAAGGGTTGCACATAAGTCCTCGAGGTTGTAGTTGTACTTAAGTATATTTACATTTTTATTATGTAAATTACTTTTTTTCACTTTATATTAAAATTTTCTACTTCACTTTATATTAAAGTTTTTACTGCTATTCAAATGTAAAATAAAAAATGCATTTATTTTACATCATTTTTACTCAATAAAATAGTAATAAGATAAGAACAGGTGTAACAAGATAAACAATATCAGCAAGCATGCTTGACTATCATATTTCGTAGAATGCTTTAAAATTAGATTTTCAAGCACCATTGTCTACATTGTATTTTCTATTTGAGTTATAATACAAACACATACCAGATAACCACTACTTGCAAATAAATAAATTAACAAAATGGTTTAACAGCTGCTGATCACCCAAAAGCAAACACATGTTTGAAATAAAATAACCGATTGGTTTATATGGATTTAGAACATTATGGTGTTGCAGGTTTTGAAATTCTGGAGTTGGACTATTATGGTTCTAAAAGTAAACTTACATCTGGAGTTAGAATAATATATCTTTTTCATTTTTTAGCATTTTGGATAAAAATTTTATTATTTTAATGCCAAAAATGTATAAATTGATACGTATTTCATATAGAACATCCATAACTCATTTTCGCCAAAAAAATGCAGTTAGGATACCATGGTTCTAAGCAGTCGATATGATATAGGTGTGTAAGCGCATTTAAAGCATTAGCATGGTGATTGTATGAGTCACCAAAGTTGCATAAATTATTTTTAATTTTAAAATATGAATAATAAATTATATTTTAGTTGATTTTTAATAAAAGGCGGTATATTAAAAACTTGTTTCATTTTCTATGACTTTTTCATAATTCTCTTTGTATTTATATTTGTTACTTTAGATATCTTGGGCCTATTGCTTAATTTGTGAGTTTGATGGACAGAAAAATCTTAGGGCAATCATGTTCCTCATAGCTATGTTTCCAGTGTGAGCTAGATTATGCAAATACGAAACACCCGTTTTCCAAAATAACGGAGGTATATGTATATGGGCACAGCACTCCTTGACTCATGCCAATTTACAAAGTTTGCTGCTCTGCAGTTCCAGAGAGGAATAAAATAAAGACTTTTGAGTTTTAATATCAATATCATCAAGTTGTGTCTGAGCAATATGCTCATAACCAATAAAGAATGCATCTTGAGAAATTTTTCTCTGATGTAATTAACCTCGAAGTGCAACAATGTTTTTGCAAAATTTCCACTTTTTAGGGGACCATATTTCCATATAAAGGTGAAGTCTTGGGGCTGATTTTTTTGTTAATGGTACACAGTTAGGGGTAGTTTATGTATAAAATATTTCAAATCTGCAAATTGCATCTGAACTAAACAGCGTGTTAACACATAATAAAAACCAATATCTTTAAGAAGATATGTAATGCATTCTGTAGTGCTTTTCGCAGTGAATGTTAGTGCTCCTTTGTTAACCCTTGCATGCCACTGTTTTTCGAACACTCCTGTATTGAATCAATGTATCCTGGAAATGTATCTCTTAACCAAATCAATCTCTCATCGTTTATGTTGATGTACGGTGTACATTTTTCATCAAGCTGATTAATCTGTTTTGTTTTATTACTTATGTAACTGGAAAAAGGTGTACATCATCTCCATAAATGTAACCGTTGCCTTTGCTCGGGAAAAATCATAACGAGAATTTGCATACTTTTGTAAATATTCTAAAGCAGCAGTTACAGGTGGTGAAAATAATTGTACTGCTCGTTTAACATTCATCTTTTCGAAGTTACTGGGATGTACATGTTTTGCAGTTAAAAATTTAACAGGCTTTATAATTGGGTTTTTTTGTAATTGGTATAAATTTTTCAAATATATAGAAGAAATAACACCTTCGGTAGCTTGCATGTTATGGTCAAGAAATATATTCCTTGCATTTTTTATTGCGTGGCAATAGTCAAAACTAAAGAAGAGTGGTATATTTGGTGTTACTGGATGTTGAACTTGTGCGGAAAGTTTATTATTTGAAAATGCTTTAAACAACCCCACATTGGATTTGTGATTATCCGTAACAATTCGTATTACAACGAATCCGCATTCATGTAACTGTTGTAAAACATTCAAAGTTAATTTATAAAAATTTTGATGTCTTAAGGGATCTATGGAAAAAATATGCAGCTGGTATCGTAAATTTTGTTGATAGGCCATGAATCACAAAACAAAGCATCTTATTAGCTAATAGTGGCCTTCTGCCAATGGTATTTTTGCTAATAGTTTCCAAACCGTGAAAACGGTCTTGTGCTCTACTGTACTGTAGTTTTTCCCGAATAGCCATGTCATCAATTACAAGACTGCACACACTTTCTATAGGAAGTAAAGAATCGGCTTCTGCTTTTATTCTAGATTTTATAAGAGTTGTTACATTTCTACCTGCCCCAGTATAACTTTGAAGTGTTAATCGAGATGGTAATTTCAACAAATGAGAATGACGATACTCGTATCCTTTTGGCGAGGACATTCGCCATGCAACACAGTTTCTTATAACGGTTTCAGAAAATCTTGGTTTTACTTTACCATAATTTAAGATTTGGCCTAACAAGAAAGAAGCATACAAATTATTATCAGCTGCATCTTGTTCAATTTTTGTAATTGTTTCAAAACGTGAATTATGTACTACTTTTTTTAGTTCTACTATTTCTTGGTCTTTTAATTCGTTTTGATCAGTGAGCCTTTTAACTTGCCTTTTTAAAGCTTTAATTTCTTTTTTATATTCTTCTATTGCAATTTCGGAAATTAAATTGACTTGAGTGCTTTCATTACATATCTAGAATTTCAATTACAGTTTAACTATTCATGGATTATGTTATTAATTACCCACAAGATTGGAAGTAGAAATGAAAACACACAATGTTGAAAGCAAAGGAATAGCTCCAGATGCAGGCAATCTTTCTTTCATAATCGGTACATCATCAGGAGTGTTCGAAAAGCTTGTCTAAAAAGTGTTATGTTAATAAAAGCTATTTTTTTAAATACATTTTAGAAATTACTGTATGTAACGTAGGCACCGCATTACATTTTAATAACTTTCGACCAGAAGATCTGTCTGTATAGCAACTGTTTTCAAAGTGTAGATTACAGATAACAGCACTTTCGGGTATTTTTGTATCTGTAATAAATTAAAATTATATGTTAACTATGCTGCCTCTTTCTATTGTACATGCACTAAACTACATATACTTTTTAAAATGTATAATAAAATGTATATAATAGAATAAATGAACATTTACATTTACACATACGTAGTTTTTTAATCCTATCAGGAGGAATACGTAAACCTTCAATCCACTTATTTCGCAAGCTAAGACACGAAGGAAATTCGTGGAAACTTTTTGCAGTTTTATAATTTCTGTATGTTACCACATAGCATTTTTTATGAGTTGACATTTTTCAAAACTACTACTGCTCTTAAACTATTCTTATACCACAAATTTTTCAATTTTCACCAACAGAATCAAACGCACTAAATTCGTGATAAAGTAGAAAAAACAGAAAAGTCAAATATTTGTCAACAACCTTCAAAAAAGTCCGGGCTTTATTTTGAACGCACTCGTTGAATGTGTGAACGCATTGAGTTACATTGAACGCGTCCATTCCCCCGGTACGCAGCTCCAAGCGGAGAACGCCGAAAACTGGCAAATGATCAGGCCGTATAAGACGCGAGATTTCTAAACCTAATGGACTTTCTTATGGATCTACATTGTAGCGCCGTGATTGTGTGTTTGCTGGGATACAGTCTATATTTCCGTACTTAAAAATCAATTGATCTATTTTAAAAAAATCAGCAGATAAAACACTAGAAATGGTTCATAAAAAAATAGGAAATTTTAAAACAAAAAAGAAACATAACTTACATTAAGATAAATTAGACTTCTTCACACAGTAAAAAAATAAAATTGATATTTAATATTTTTGTTATATTATGTATTAAAATTACATTTATTATTTTAGTTAGTTTTATTTTTAAAACAAATTTGTCTCAGCCAAATGCTATGGGATAGGTTAATATACAAGGGTGTTATACCAACCTAACCTGAAACAGCTTGCACAGTGATACTAAAATATCTTTCTCTGCAAGAACCCATTGTCATCCCATTCTAAAACTTTACATACAAGTAGCCAATCAGTATATGCAAAACATATATTCTTGTCAAAAAAATTAGAGGGTACGTATTTTGGGTTTTTAAGAAAACTTTTTTGGATTCTTCAAAATACATAAAACTTTTCACAATATCATGTGAAAGCTCATTAAACACCGAAGAGAATGACAATTTCAGCTCTCTAGGACAAGTTTTCAATCTACGGCCGTTTAACGCTTTAAAAACCCGTTCAAAGTTGAGCATTTTCTGGATTTTTGGGAGACTATAACCAGGGCCGTTCCTGGGGTGTTTTCCGCCCAGGTGCAAAATCAAAGTGGCCGCCCCTACAAGATGTTTTTGTTGTTTCGATCTAAAGGTCTATTAAGGTTGTATAAGTTAAGCATTAAACATATTTTTGAAAAGTTTGAGCATTATGTTTGAAATATTTCAAACAGACTAGGAAAAGTAGGTAGAAAAAAGCAAGCCCTTAAAAGTTCTGATGCATATCGCGTTTCCAAACCTTTTTATATGTGAGGGAAATCAATATTTTCCAATTATCTCAAAAACTATCAGGTTTTCGGAAAAGGTGGCTAGTATAAAAAATGTTGCTCGTAAGATGTGCTACAAGAAAGGTCCTATGATTTTTCTTCGTATAAGTTTGGAGAACCGAGCAGCCGTTTTGGAGAAAAATGAGTGACAATTTTGTATTATTGTACTTCTGCAAAAAATGCGACCCTATCTACACCACCGCGGAGGTAGAGTAATTATGTGGTATCCCCAGTAGGTCTAATACAAATGTGATTTGGAATGAAGAATGTAGAATAATTAGTATAGTTCCTTCTTAAGTTGTAGATCATTTTCGACGTCCTCGTAATCATTTCCTGTCTCAAAATTATGTACAGTGGTTGTTATGAAAATTGTTGCTCGTAAAATGTACTACAAAAAAGCTCTATGACTTTTCTTCATATAACTACCCTTTCAGTGATATAAGAGTCTGAAAGTACTGGCGTAATAAGAGAAGTAAAACGCGAAAAATCATAATGAAAGTACAATTTCAATACTGCTGCATGTACCGATGCATAAACACAAAGGACTTTATACTTTTCTTAGTTTCTATGTGTGCAGGAGTCGTTTTATTAGCACAATTAATTGCCCGATCTTCAGTTGAGAAAGACGTTTATTTTCTGAAACCAGGAAAAGAAAAAGTCCAATCAACAATATATTCATCGAAAAGTTGTGATTCTTTTGAAAACATTACAGATCATATTTTATTTCTAAGTGCTGTCAGCGGGTGCAATACTACGTCTGCTCTATTTCGGATAGGAAGAAGTTGTTGCAAAATCGAAAGGATTTACGAGATTGCGCAGTCTTTTTCAAAATTCCACAATGTTCTAAAAAATCAATTATTAATAATGGAATACGAGTTCTTTTGGCCATGTATAATGCTCCGTATAATCCGAGATGTATTGATTCTTTCAGATATAATTCATTCATACAATCGACAACCCGTAATAAAGCTACTAATTTATCAAACCTCCCCCTACATCCAGTGCTGCCCAACATCATTCAAGTAGAGTTTATCTACAAATTCAAAAATGGTTAGACACTGATCTCAATGCAGAGTGGGGATGGATGATGATCATTGATCACTTATAGCCAATTAAAACCCTTTTGCCATCTGCTCCAGAAGTATTGCTCAACCGTATTTTCTGTAACTGTACAAAATGCTGTAATATTAGCTGCGGTGATAGGAAGATTAGTCTCCACTGTTCTGCAGTATGCAGTCACTGCTATGGTCAGTCTTGCCTGAACATTCTGAACATGTTTCACCTGACATTCGTGAAAGCAACAGGATCGATGCTCATGAAGATATAGATCCTAAAGCTTTCGAGACAGAAGATGGAGGAAATTTAGAGGAAGTCGAAAATGACCTACAACTTGAGCAGGAACAGAATAACATTCCAAATGACAATTGGATTCGAACTACTGGGATACCACATAAAAAAGCGCCTATTACTCTACCTCAACGGTGTGCGGTAGTGTGAATAAAGTCTCATTTTTTGCAGAAGTGCAATAATTCGAAATTGTCATTAATTCTTCTTCCAAACAGTTAGTTAAGCGAAGAAAAATCATAGGACCTTTTTTGTGCCACATCGTAAGAGCAACAATTTTTATAATAGCCACTTTTTTCGAAAATCCGCTGGTTTTCGAGATAATTGGAAAATATTAATTTTCTCCCCCTTCCACCTCCCCCTATAAAAAAGTTTACAAACGCGATAGGCATCAGGATTCTTGTGAGCTTGTTTAAGACCTCATAATAAAGCTGAATACAAAAATCTGGCTTGTTGGGAATTTTTTCGAAGTTCGTCTAATTTTCCTGATAATTATTATAAATTCGAAAATTCAGACATTTTTGGTCCATGAAAGTGAGAAGTAGCATACTACTACAACTAGCATAGAGTATAGTAGTAGTCTAGTAGTCCATAACGTAAATAATGTTTTTTGTTGTTGCTAGCAATAAGTTTAAATCAGCTAATCATTAATTAATTATTCGTCAAAAATACTTGCGTAGTTTGCACTTTTTTAAAGCGAAAATCGATAAAACTTTCGCAGCATAGGCGGCGGCGCACAACGCCACAGCAATATTAGTCGATTTTTCTTTGTCGTCGGCCGCAGGGGCACCACAAGCACCCTGTCTAGGAACGGCCCTGACTATAACTCATAAACCAAAAGTCACAAAAATTTGAAATTTTTATTTTTTGTCTTCTTGGTGGGTACTATAAGTGTACAAAAAATTATAAAAATCTAAGATGTCAAGGTTCAGACCATTAGACAATTTGATTTGGAATGACCCTTCAGCAACAATTAATTTAAGGAAAATTATATCTTTTATTTCTTTAAATTAATGCTTTAATAGGTATCTTTTAATCATCATATAATAATTTATTTATTTAGCGTATGGGTAGTATCACAATTACAAATTACTTAGAACACATAAATACAATAAAACTATATATCAATATATCTAGATATTGATCTAGAGCATTGATTCTTAGCCATTCAATTCCATCCGGGTTGCACTGCACAGTCTGCAGGGTAGGCAAGATTTGGGCATTCTAAAACAATGTGGCGGACAGTTTGCCTTTCGTTTCCACAGTCACACTCTGGAAATTCTGCTCTTCCCCAGATATATAGGTAGTCTGCACATTTCCCATGGCCAGTTCCTATGCTATTTAGTTTCGACCATAGTTGTCGTGCTAGGTTGTGACCATTGAAACCTTGGTTTAGATCGGTTATTTGGATATAGTCATGCTCTATTTGTTTCTGCCCATCCATTCGACCACCTGCCTGTTACAGTAAAGTTCTGAAGTAGCTCTTTTGTCTGTCTAATAGGAGGATGTCTGGATTTTTGTCAGTTGTGTTCCTTTGTGAGGCATATATAATAATAATATAATCATAAGTACAAAAGACAAATGTTTAAATTTAAAATCTTAAACTATTCCTCAGATTAGACATTGGAAGTGATAAGACACACTGACTGAAAGTTTATATAACTGGGCTACAAAAACTTTGATAATATCCAAATAAAGTAAGTGATTTTAATCCAATTTAGATCACCTCAAATGCTGAACCTGTACATTTTAAGATTCTAAACACAAATAAACTATAATTTATAAATTTGTAACTGAATACATTCATGCAAGTGCTTTTTCCTTACTATGTGTGAGTATATGTTGAGTGAGACAATCTTTCCGTGAAGATTTATAGTCACACAAATTACATTCAAAAGGTTTCTCACGACTATGTGTGGACATGTGGGTTTTAAGCCTACTCTTGAGTGAAAATTTATGACTACATAAAATACATTGAAATGGCTTCTTGTCACTATGCGTAAGAATGTGTATTTTAATACTAGATTTCAATGAACATCTATAATCACATAAATAACATTGAAATGGTTTCTCACCGCTATGTACAACCACATGCGCTTTAAGGTGACTTTTGGATATAGTTTTGTAACCACATATATTGCATAAAAATGGTTTCTCACCGCTATGTGTGAGCATGTGTGTTTGAAGATGATGTGTTCGTGAACATTTATACTCGCATAGATTACACTTAAATGGTTTCTTGCCGCTGTGTGTGAGCATGTGTTGTTTAAGATAACTTGTTTGTGAACATTTATATTCACATAAACTACATTGAAATGGTTTTACATCACTATGCGTAAGCATGTGCTTTTTAAGATTACGCTCCACTGAACATTTATAATCACATATATTACATTGTAATGGTTGCTCAGGGTCATGCATAAGCATGTGCGTTTTGAGATTACCTTTTGACCTAAATTTGTAACCACATATATTACAATCAAATGGTTTTTTATCACTATGTGTGAGTAGGTGTTGTTTGAGGTAACCTTTTTGTGAACATTTATATTCACATAAATTACATTGAAATGGTTTTTCGACACTATGCGAAAGCATATGCCTTCTAAGCCTATTTTTCATTGAACATCTATATTCACATTTACTACATTCAAATGGTTTCTCACCACTATGTGTGAGCATATGTTGTTTGAGACCACTTGCTTGTGAACATTTATACTTACATAAATTGCATTCAAATGGTTTTTCACCACTATGTGTAAACATGTGCTTTTTAAGATTAGGTTGTGCTGAGCATTTATAATCACATAAATTGCATTTAAAGAGTTTCTCAACAGTATGTGTACGCATATGCAATTTGTAGCTATCCTTTTCTGTTGATTTATAATCACATTTATTACATTTGTATGCTTTTTCCCTTCTATGAGTGACCATGTGCTGTTTGAGATTAGATTTTTGTAAACATTTATAATCACACAAACTACATAGAAATGGTTTCTCACCAACATGCATTTGTATATGCCGTTTGAGATTACTTTTTGTAGCAAATTTGCAACAGCATATATTACATTCAAAACGTTTTCCACTTTTATGAGTGAGCATGTGTTTCTGAAAATTAATTTCCTGTGGAAATTTTGATTGACAGAGGTTACATTTGTAAAGTGGTTCAGTATTAATTTCCTCATCAAGTTTTAAGATTCTCCTATTGCTGAATGGCTTCTCGTCATAATTTTGTAACTGATTGTTAGTGGTACAGTCTTCCATTATTTCTGATTCTTTTTTGATATAGTCTTCGCTTTTAATTATTGTTATCTCCTCGAATTCCATTGTATCCATATTAGTAGAATTATCAGAATCTGAAATAAAAAAGTAGTAACTTTTCATGTGAAAGAAGAAAAAGTGGAGTACTTTTACAAATAACTTAAATGTTTCATATAAAACAACCAATATTAGTATCTAGGTTTAAGAAGATTATTTCCAAGGAATTCCAATAGTCCTTGTAGTTATATTAGATGGTTAACGAGTAACACAACTTTTCACTTAGGTACAGGTACTTGTGTGGATTGTCGACAACCTGGATAAGCCGAACAATGTATACATTAGAGCACTTCAGGATTGGAAATCTGGATGTTTTTAATTCAAGATTTCTTACATTAACAGTAATAATAAAATAACAATGATAAACGTGCAGTAGATAACAGTCGTGCCAATATCCAAACAACTGAAACAAATGATATAAAAAAACAAACCCAACAATAACCAGTGTTACCAATATTCTCAAACTATTTTCATTTTGTATCCTCAAAAAATTCCGTTTTTTCCGTGCTGGAAAATAAATTCATATGAAAATTACGTGCATCCCATTTATTTTGCACGCCACAATTAATATGCCAAAGTGATGCACAATGGCACGTAATACTTAGGTGCCCGGCGGTAATTTTTGGTACGTTAAAATCAATACGTGAAATATACATCCTTTTCATATCTTCGTTATTTGCCAAGAACATATGAATGTTAGTAAAGTGGGCTTTCCCTATTTCACTTTTGTTTACCGATAAGTGTGCTTTATATTGTATAGACAACGCTACTTTTGTATTTAAGCCTAAATAAAGTCTGCATTATTTATAATTTGTATGGTAAATAAGACAAAGATAATAATAATTTCGAAATGATGATGTCGTTGGCCACAAGTTACTTTGAATTTGTAATTTACATAATTCCTTATTGTCGCCTAATGACAAATTGCTATAAGCTTGTAGTGATCAAACCTACAGTCAACCTAAATACATCAGAGTAGTGCACAGTAGTAAGTTCACTTTTATTTGTTTCATTTATTTTGATTCTAGTTGTGTGATGTGAATTCTATATTACTTAATTATTCAGACACCAAATCTCTTGATTCAAACTATGTATAAAGCAAAATCTAAATGGCAATTAAATTTTAAAAGACTCGTTTTGATAATTCGTAATATATTGTAAATTTGTCCTCTTGATGTGATAATTTTACTAGAAACTGATTTATTAACGTTTGTAGTATAATTACATTTAACTGGACATGTTATTCGTGTCTTAAATACGACTACTGTTTTATGTGTTTTACTGTCTGTACTTATTGATCTTTGGTATTCATAATTCAGTGGTTACTCTCAAACTCCTACAAATACGAAGAAGGGAATTACAGTTCATAAGTAAGTATTCGTTTGTTTAAAATATTAAATATAAAACTTATTTTCCAAGATTAATTAATTGATGTCATCTTAGCTGTTGAAACAATATTGCCAGGTTAAAATTTAATAAACACTGTGAAACTTTTTATTAATATTTATTTATTTAATTTTAAAATTGAGGTTATGCAATTTATGTATTCATTTAGAGACAGTGAGATCCATTTTTTAAAATACATTTAAGTACTGAAAAAGGTAAATAATATTAAACCTACTCCACCATATTGGGACCCCATCCATTCGTACGTGGTCGATGATTATGCTCAAGTTTTATATTCTAAGCCTAAAGACTTGACAAAGTCCAACTGCCAATTAGTTATAATGTGAGGATTTCAGAAGTTGGTACTACACGTAGAAGGCGTAGGCATATAACTGTTTCTGTAATCTTTGTTTATAACAGTTATCTTATTTCGATTTAGTATATTTTATTTTTTTAATACATTTAATTAGGTACTGAGAAAGGTAAATAATATTAAACATAATCAAAACATTGCAATCTTGGCGCTTAATGACATTAAAGACAAGTTCGAGTTGGCGCACAGAGCATTCCGGGCGTAACCGGTATGAGAATTTGCGTTTGACGCTTATTAATAACGTTGAAATTAGCATTTGAAGTTAGTCACGGTTCACATATTCTGAGCGTGCTCGCGGTTCTCGGTTTTTAACAGGCGGGAACTACCTAACCTATTTTTCTATCACATTCCAAGTAGCGCTCGAATAGGAATTCATGTAAAAATAACGTGCCTCTAATTCTTTTTACATGTCGCAAATTAATATTCCAAAGTGATTCTCAATGGCATCTAATAATTACGTGCCACACGGTATATCTTTGGCACGTTAAGATTATTATACCGTATATACCGTAACCTTCACATTTAACACATTTAATTTATAAAATCCCTACACAGCAAAAAATGTTGCTATATAGTGTTATCTCCGTTAACTATATTTACGTATTCTAACCTACTATTAAGAAGTGGCTTAGAAATTTCATGAAAATATCTTTTTAATAAAGTAATAGAAATGTCATCAGAACTTGCTTTATCTTTTTCTAAATCCCCAGATTAATTAACTCAGAATCATCAAAAACAGTATTTTCATGGTTGTTCAATATAAATAATAAAATAAAATGAATAATATATATTATGTAATTAGGAGATCAAGCGATACATTAAATCCGAGAAGATGTATTATTTTATTTCGTATTTCAATCCTTATTTCTCCCTTTTAAAAGTCATCCGAATTTATTGTATAATGAAGCAATTTGCCTTGTCTGTGTCATTATACGCGTAACCAAGGAGATAAAAAGCAGCATGTGGCTGTTATGCAACATGAAATGATTTTTACGTTGCCAACAACAACGGAGATCAAGAACGTCTTGAACTCCGGTGTGATTGACAACGGAGATCAAGTTATACTTTATTTTACTAATTGTAGTATATAAACCATTATTTGAAATACGAAATGAAATAAAACATTTTATTGACTTACGTATACCCACGAAAAATTACTGCATAAGTGAATTAAAGTTCATTAAACAATTCTATTTGTTTCGTCCACATATTTATTTATGACATTATTGATTGTTGTGATCCAGATCACATCAACAATATGTTGTGTATTTGATCAAACATTTAAACTTAGTAAGTGCTTAGAATATAAAACTGAACGAAAGAGCGTTGCTACCCGGCGCATGAGCTTTAAAAGCGATGGATATGAAGTCACACTGACCGCCATTAGACACCACTTAAATCTGATTTTCTCTCAAACTCCGACAAATACGAAGAAGGCATAAGCGTGATGCGCACGAGGGGGCACCCGCATTACCCTGAATAAAATTAATAATAATAATAATAATTTTACGCAAACATTAAAAGCATGTCATATTTCTATAGTGACTGTACATTAGAACAGGAGTTTATTTATAGCGCGTCAAACTTTTTCCAACATGGTTATTTCTAAATATATAACATAGTTAACGTTTGATGATACATAAAAAATGGTAATAACCAAATATGTACAACACAAAATTTCTTGAAAAATTTCTTCTTCTTCAAAAAATTATTGGAAGCTGTTTTCTATAAAATTGATACTTTAATAAGAGCTATAGTATTGTAAACTATTGCACCGCGTAAATTATCAGTGGAAATGTTGTTTGCGTAGCACACGGAAAAAATTTCATAACACATAAAACGGTGAAGTGTTCAGACAAATGACAATACTGTGTAGTAAATCTATTAATATTATAAATAGTGTGAAAAAGTACTCATAATTTATAGATCTTTCTTATTTGCATGGGTAGAACGTATTATCATAAAAAATTATCAATGTAGCAAGATACAATTGTTTGTACATCACATACATCATAAAAATTAATAATAATAATAATGATGCTGATAATAATAATAATAATGATAATAATAATAATCATGAGAAGGGAAAGGTGGAGAAAGGGATAACAGAGATCAATGAATGCAAATTAATTTTTTAAAATAAAAAACGGATTAAAACATTTATTTATACAAAAAGTGGCACGTTATTTTACGTCATCAATCTCATCTGTTTCGATGAAGAAGGAAGACACTCATCGCCTTCCACATCCCTGTCTTTTGCCTCCGCTATATCCGTAGGAGATGAATCGAAAATTTCATTTTCATTGATTTCGTCTTCGATGGCATCCAATGTATCTGGCACTTGTCGCATGTGTGTCCACTACAATTCGAACAAATAATAATGGAACATTTTAAGCCAGCTTTTCGGCATCCACAGGCAGCCCCGCAATTCTTTGAGCATTTGCAAGATATTATTTGCAGCAAACTTGATAATGCGGGAGCCATAGTTGTTCAAATTGGTTTTCTAATCTCAAGGAACATCTTACTATTTACTGTGATAGATTGCAGCAAATCTAAACTGTGCGTCAACCAGTTGTTCAACTAAGATGCCAGCCCCGTTGATAGTGTGGTGGGTTCTACAGTGCCATTTTCCTTTTCCTCTTTTCCAGATTTATTGGCAACATAACAGAATAACGATCTTCATAGAGATCCTATAAAACAAAGAAAAGTTCTGATGCTGAGCTACAAGAAACCGAAAATGTATTGAGAATTACATAGTTTCGAACTGTTGTTTGGGTGTTTGAATTAAAATCCGTATCTTCCCGTGCTATCTCATACCGTTCGGATAACAGACCGACTCGAGCCAGTGCACGCGTCCCTTCCCTAACCGATATTTTCCCCCACGCTCCGAGAGCGCCTATATAAACAGGCGCAGAGCGATGATTTATTCAGTCCGCGTTCAGTACTCGCATCAGGACCAGCCAGCCCAGCCGACTAGCCAGCCAGCCCAGCAGACCGGACCGAGCCAGGGAATATAAGAGTAAGTTCTCTTGCCGTAAGTTCCGTTTTCCGCCCCGATTACATCCCTCACCGTTTCCGAGATTTCACTGCGTGTTAACCTGGGAGTCTCATCCTTTCATCCCTTACCCTTTCCGAGACTTCACTGCATGTTAACCTGGGAGTCTCATCCTTCCCTCTTCCGGGGGTCCGGCCCGTCCGCCGTTGCCTGACACACCGTATCACAACCCCGTATCCCGAACCTATATGTGCACTCTTGCTTGTTATTGCACGCCGTATTGCACCCCGCTTGCTGTGGCTATAATAGATAACCGTATGCTTTTAGGTATAGAGTTTGAAGCTTGTTGGAGGGTTAGAGCTTTGGTGATAATAAATATTAAGTTTGGTAATTGTGCGTTTTATTTGTTAGCATTAATACCCTCTTGTTTTCTATGAGCTTTAGTGATAGGAGTGATCCAGACAGGGCCGAGCTCAGCAACCCCAACAGTTCCCTGGATTATATTTTCTCCACTTGTAGTTACCCGGAGCTGTGGAGCATACCACGTAAAAATAACTGGCGCCCGAGAATTACCGCCGCTACCGAGATCACCGAAAGCACACAAGCGCCACTTCGTAAGCGGGCCCCTTACAATTACCGAGATAACCCAGGGGCACCCCGATCGCGTCTTACACCAGTATCATCAAAATGAAGTAATATATATCGTACTTATTTTTAGGAACTATGTTTTATTTTCGCAATTTATGTTTGTTTACATCTTATAACATTGAACATGGCATATGTTGTCTTTTGGCAATAAAAGGGTTTAGAACTTTTCTTTGTCTTCTTTTTACTATTTAGAATTTTGAAGGTGAATCTTTTAAGGTCAGTGTGACTCAATAATAAATTGTATTGTTATAATATCAGATCGGTGATCTGCATGCACCGCGAAAAATAAGGGCGATATTGTGATATTTACCCGTAATAATGACGATAGTGTCATTGTGTAGTAGCAATGAAGGCAGTGAGTCGGCAATGAAGGCAGTGAGTTGGCAATGAAGGCAGTGAGTCGGCAATGAAGGCAGTGGATCGGCAATAAAAGCAATTCTCGCGGCAATTGAGGCAATGAAGGGAATGTAGAACGAAACATGTGGATCATTGCCCAAACACGGCAATGGCATACTGATTTTCGGTGGGTGGAACACCCCTTGTTTTCATGTAAGTAGTCTTCCGACACGGTATCCCACTATTCAACCTGAAACAACTATCCGCCATATGCAAAGGCCATCCCGGTCACACAGTAATTTAATATATGCTCGTCCCTAACGGTGCCCCGGGGTTTTCGCGTCTCTTCTCTTCTCTTTCGGACGCCAAATTGGTACGGGGCCTGCTTACGAAGTGGCGCAGAGTGGTTTTCGGTAATCGACGGTAACTCTTGGGCGCCAGTTATTTTAAAGTGAGTAGTATGCTCCACGGATCCGGGTACTGCTAGTGGCGAAAGGATAATCCAGGGAACTGCTGGGGTTGCTGAGGTCGGCCCAGTCTGGATCACTTTATCTGCTCCTAAAGCTTTCACGAAACAAGAGTTAATAGTAATAAATAAAACACACAATTACCAAACTCAAAAATATTTATTGTTACCAAAACTCCAATACTCCAGCAAGCTTCAATCTCTAAATCTAAAAGCATACGGTTATCTACGAGAGCCACAGCAAGCGGGGTGCAATATCAAGCGAGCGTGCAAACAGTACCGAAGTACGGATGCAAGGATGCAAGACCTTCAGGCTACGCACAGTGAAGTCTCGGAAAAAGGGGTAAGGTATTAATGGAATAGGTCGCGCGGTAAAGGGTAAGAGGACTTACTCTTATATTTCTTAGCTCGGTCCGGTCTGCTGGACTGACTGACTGGCTGGTTATAAGTCCTGTACGTGGACTGAATAAATCGGTGCCCAGCACCTTCTTATATAGGTGGATAAATGGTAGGAGTGAAACGGAGCGGCGCATGCTAAAGATCGGTTGGGGAAGGGACGCGTGCTCTCGCTCGAGTCGGCCGCTTATGCGAGCGGTCTTAGATTGTACTGAAGGTAAACATATTCACTTTTTTACCAAAACAATTAACTAAAATTCTATAACTTCGTTACAAAACAATTGGAAAAAGTTTCATTATTCTCAAATTTATTTTGTGGTATGGACAAAGAGTAGTTTGTTTGTGTTTGGGCGAGGAATCAGGATGGCGGAGCATCCGTCGTACCTCATGGCACCGATTGCTATGATCATTTGGTCGACCCTACTAGAATTTAGCCGAATCTGGGGGAATTCCACCCCAAGTAGGGATCTTTATCGTGCCAAACATCGCATTGACACGGTACCTACAGTTTTACTTCCTATCCGAAAAGAAGGCATGTTTTAAATTTTTCTCCGCTATGAAAAATTACCAGTTCGGCCGGGGATCGAACCTGCGATCTTTGGATTATGAAGCAAACATGCAAACCACTAATCCACCGAGACTGGCACAAAGAGTAGTATATTATAAGAGGCGAAACTTCGCGCGGCGTCTTTGATCTCACGTCATCAGTTTCAATGACTGGAACGCTTGGCCCTTTAACTCGGTTGGACAGAAGCGCGCGAAATTTAAATATCCACCACGTCTCAACTCAACCAGCTGGCGTCCAGGGTTGTTAATTTCGTATGTATACTAGTTGGGCAGTATATGAGGGATGATTTTAATAAAACTATACACCAATTGTTGTCTTTATTCAATTTAATTCAAATCTTTATTGTATATTAAGTTTTACAAACATAAAAAGCTTATTAGAAGTGATTGATTGGTAGATACATATATGGTATTCTTTCTCAACAATATAAAATATTTAATAATCAACTAATAATAACATTTCGCATGAATTGCAGTTCATTATAGAATGATATTTAGTATGTATTTAGTATACAAACTATAAATTACTTATTGAATGGTTTTTCACCAGTGTGAGTTAAAATGTCCTTTAACAGTAAACATTTATAATCACATAGATTTCACTCAAATGGATGTCCTTTAAACAGTAAACATTTATAATCACATAGATTTCACTCAAATAGTTCTCACCAAAACATGACAAGACTAACACTTTGAGTAACTTTTGAAAACATTTGTAGTCACACAAATTACATTCAAATGGTTTCTCGCCACTATGAGTTATTAACAGGTGTGTTTTAAGATTAGATGACATCTACTTATGAAGTTAAAGAATTTAAAAAAATAATCTTAAACTAATACGGTACGTAAATAACACAATACTTCGTCTTTCGGAAATCGAAAGAAGTGAATGTCGTTGTCATCGAAATAAAATGTATTCCTACAGTTCTTGCAAACACCCGCGGTGTTTACGTTTTTCTCCATTGATGTTTTGCTTCACTATAAATGTTCAATTGTTTGTTTATTTAACTCTCATAATCACCAAAAAACACACTACACATTAACTGTTTGTCGCAATATGGGTACACTTTCACGGAACACATACAGAATAATGAATTGACTTGACAGCTATAAAATAATGAAAATAAGCATCCATCTTTGGCATTTCTGTGCTCCAGTCCAATGGCATCGCAACAAACTAAGAGCGAGCCGAAAGTAACCGAGAATCGGCGATGGGCCCTTTAAAGCGGTTTTTGTATTCTATCTCTCTCCGAATTGAGGTTTCTCTACCAACTTTCGCCTCTTATAATATGTACTCTTTGGTATGGATGCTTTTCATTTAACGACATAGTAAAATATAGGTTACAAATCGAAATACTCAGAAATTCATTAGAATTAGTAGATAAGCTACAAAACATACATCTTCCACCACATTCAAAACTTGTTAGTTTTGATATTTGTAACATGTTCTCCAGAATACCTCCATAAGAATGTATTCCTTTATTAGACAGTTTCTTGATTAATATTAGTATTGAGTTAGTTGAAAAGTTAGAGTGAATCCAATTATTTGACCTTTGTATAAGTCCAAATTATTTCACTTTTAATAACATAATTTTATTTACAAAAGGATGGTTTACCTATGAGTAATTATCTGAGTCCTCTGTTGGCTAACAGATTTATGGATGTTAGATCAAATATTTGAATTAAACCTCTGCTAGCCATCATTTAAAGGTATTTTTAACTAAAGTTATGATTAAAATCAACAAGAAAAGAGATAGCTTTATCTAAGTCTAAAGGTGGGTATAGATTAGAATTGGTCGCCATAATAATTAAACATGTTATTAACTTAATAGTGAGATGTGAATATGGCCCATCACCTTTTGTTTTCAACCTACAGATCATTAGTACTCGGAGCTATAACTATTCCACTTAACACAGTCAGATTTTAGCAAAGAGATATCAACCATTAAACAACTAGCACATGTAAATCGTTACAATCCGAACATGATTGACACTTTGGTTATACAAAAAGATTATAGGTTAGCTATCAAAAGAATATATTCCATTGACAATCAAACAGAAGACAAAAATTACATATCTATACCATATATTGGAAAATATAAAAAAAATTGCATCTACACTAAGAAAAACTAACAATTATAAAATTGCCTTTAAAACCAACTTCACTTTTTTATTTTTATTTAATGCTAAAGACAGAACACATTATATCATGAAATCGGGCATTTACTATTTAAATTGTTCTTTTTGTAGTTTGGTATATATTGGCAAGCACTTAGAAATTTTGACATAAGATGTAAAGAACACGTACGTTACGGAAATAAACATTCTGAAAAATCTAATTATGCCAAACACCTTTTAGAACAAAATCAAACAAGACTCCTCAAAATAATATTAGATTCCTACATTTTTGTAATAACAAACGCAAATTAGACATTTTAGAAGCCTTTGAGATATACAAACACAAACTCAGGGTACCTTTAATGAACGAACAGATTGAGCTCAGTAATTCTCCGTTACTGGAAGTGTTAGATATTTCATTCTAATTATTTTTATCTAGTTAGGTTACCTATTTTTTGTATTTACCTTAGCTTAGATGTTTACTTATATTACACCTACCTTTGATAATGACAGTTTGTTTAGCTGTGAAAACAATATTGTCAGGCTATAATTTAATAAACACTGTGAAACTTTTTATTAATCTTTCTTCATTTCACAAAAATCTTTGATTACTTCTCTAGATCTTGATTATTTTCTGAAAATTTGAGTAACCAAATAGCAAAAGTTATTTTGAAATTAAACTGAATTATAGTTATTTATGGTACAAGTGAGTTAAGTAAGATATTATCCACGAACGAAAAATTTACCCTCGAGGGCCGGTAGTCCCGAGAGGGTTAATTTTTCTGAGTGGATAATATCCTTAACTCACACGTGCCATACAAAATTTTATCCAACACCTCTTTATTTAAGTTTATACGTCGAATTTGCAATGTATAGTTAGTCTGTAGTTTTGACGGTAATACTCAAGCACGATGACTGGATTTTAATAATATTAAGTAATCTAAGCTGGTGATTGGTTGTTATCTTTGAAGGAGTGAGTTTTTTAAAAATAACCCACGTTGCTAGGGGCAACGTAGGTTATAATGTAACATAAGAGTAAACAATCACTTTCCTTATTTAAAATGACCATAGTAAACATGGTATTTATATAGAGGTGTTGGATAAAGTGATTTTAAATTGATTTCAATCATCTTTATTACTGTTATATGTAAACATGTGTTTTTTTGAGTACCTTTTCGTAAACATCTGTAATCAGATACATTGCATTTAAATGGTTTTTCTGACCACTGTGTGTGAGCTGGTGCTTTTTTAAGACTAGCTTGTGTTTATAAATTTGCAACTGCATATATTTCATGCAATTTGTTTTTCACCATGTGTCAGCATATGTTGTCTGAGATTGCTTGTTTGTGAACATTTATAAAGACATACATTACATTCAAATTGTTTCTCACTACTATGCGTAAGCATGTGTTGTTTGAGACTACCTCTTTGTGAACATCTATGATGACATAAACTACATTCAAATGGTTTTTCGCCACTATGTGTTCTTATGTGCATTCTAAGATTACCTTTTGTAGTAAATTTGTAATGGCATATATCACATGCAAATCGCTTTTCACCACTATGTGTGAGCATGTGCTGCTTAAGATTACTTGTGTATGAACTTTCGTAATTGCACAGACCACATTTAAATGGTTTTTCACCACCATGTTTGAGCACGTGTGCTTTAAGACTATCTTTTCGCCAACATTCATAATCGCATAAATTACATTTAAATGGTTTCTCACCACTATGTGTGAGCAGATGTTTTTTGAGTCTATCTCTTGTTGTAAATTTATAATTGCATATATCACATACAAATTGTTTTTCACTATGGGTCAGCATGTGTTGTCTAAGAGCAGTTTTTAATGAGCATTTATACTCGCATAAATTACATTCAAATTGTTTCTGACCACTATGCGTAAGCATGTGTTGTTTAAGCGTACCTCTTTGTCTACATTTATGATCACATAAACTACATTCAAATGGTTTTTCGCCACTGTGTGTGAGCATGTGCATTCTAAGATTACCTTTTGTAGTAAATTGGTAATGGCAAATATCACATGCAAATCGCTTTTCACCACTATGCGTAAGCATGTGCTGTTTAAGAGTACCTTTTGTTGCAGATTTGTAATTGCATATATTACAAGCAAATCGTTTTTCACCATGTGTCAGCATGTGTAGTTTTAGGTTACCTGTTTGTGAACATTTATACTCACACAAGTTACATTCAAATGGTCTCTCACCACTATGCGTGAACAAATGCTTTTTGAGACTATCGTTTGTTGTACATTTATAACCACATATATTACATGCAAGTGGTTTCTCACTACAGTGTGTGAGCATATGTTGTTTAAGATTACTTTTTCGTGAACCTTTATAACCACATGAATTACACTTAAATGATTGTTCATCACTATGCAAACGCACATGCCTTTTCAGTGTACCTTTTGTTGTAAATTTGCTGCTGCATATATTATATTCAAAGTGTTTTTCATTTTCATGAGTAAACATGTGTTCCTGAAGATTAGTTTTCTGTGAAAATTTTTCTTGACAAAGGTTGCATTTATAAAGTTGGGCAGTGTTAATGCGCTCCTGATGCAAAATACAAGTGTTGTTGAAAGGCTTATCTCCGCTCTTGCCAGCATTGTTGTTACAATTCTCTATTATTTCTGATTCTGTTTTGATATCGCCTTCATGTTTGATTACTGTTGTCTCATCAATGTCCATTATTGTAGAACTATCAAAACCTGCAATATAGAAATAGTAACTTCACTTGGTAGTAGGAAAGGTGGGGTGCTTTTTACCAATAATTTCAATATAAAACGTTTCATTTAAAACACAATAAAAGTACCTACTAAATTTTATATTTGGCATGTATTTTCGCGTACAGTTTTACTTTTTTAGTTTCCGCTGGACGTTTAATTTACGATTTCCTACATTAATAATAGTAATAATAAAGAGTAGGTAATACCACGAGATCATTTGAATTTATAATTAAAGTTGGCTGCGATTTTTAAATTAGATTGGCAACACTAACTGTTCACTTCATAGTTTGATTCGAATTGTCAAAGTGACGCTCCAAAATGTTTAATCTAGAACATAAAATTGCATAACCTCTAATTTACACAGCGAGTCAATTGGCAGGATCGCCAAACGTATAAAAAAATTACCGCCTACTTTAATTTTAAATTTAAATGATCTCACGGTATCTAGTAATATCATTAAATTGCTGAGTTCAGTAACTACATCTGAGCAAAAAGTTCCGTCCGAGCCGTTCGATTATTCCAAAAGATGAAGATCGTACTCGTTCGTTATTACTTGTCACCAGAGCATCTTACTTTCTTGATCAAGCTAATGATATGCGCACTGTATTTACGCCCCATTGTGGGGCGAGTCTTAACAAAAAATTTGGCTTTGATTATAAAATGTTCAGGGCATCTGGAACAGGTGGCAAGATTTAAAAATCTTTGTTATTGATAAAAATTTTGATGTTTAAAGTTGTCACTACTTTGAACTAACAATTTCTAGGCTGACAATCGAAATTAAATTACTTTTGGTGTATGGAACTTGTTGAAACAAAAATTTAAAATGAAAAAGAGACATAGTATTTGTTGCTAAACAAATTTAAAAAACCTGAAAATGTATTGTAGTTTTTAGTTTAAAAAATCCTAAATAGTAAGAGCTTTTTTTTTGCTAAAATTCAAATTTTGCTGGAGTTATAAATTGATACCCGCATATGCCCGCTTTAAAATTTATTTCGAAGAAAGAGTCAAAGCTTCCTGGTTATTTTCATACAAAAACCAAATACAACTCGATCCAACTTAAATGTTAAAAGCCATTATTGTGGGCACTGCGGGAAATCTTTACCGGCGTTATTCGTATTACTCCATGCATAGTTGAGAGGTAAGCGCCATAAATTTTCGGTCCAGCAGGCTTTTACAGATGCCAACATGTTCAAACTCGGTTGCGTCATAGTTGGATATGTAAGAGGCCTCCACTATGTATATTACGGTTAGAAGCGTAACAGCCCAGTAAACAAAACTGTGACATTTACTTGTCTGCTATATAAGAATCAAGTAAAATGAGTTATATAAACACATTTGCTATATATTTCCGATATGAAATGCTTAATGTAAGTCTGGTATCTTCAGATTTACATATATGCGACATTAATAATGTGATTTGTATTTTACGTCACACTTTTTACTAGTTAAATATATAACTATTTAACCACTAATTTGTTTGCAAAGTGCGGGGGAAAATATTAGTAGCGCGTGTACCACCTAATCGTGCAGACGTGTGTTAAATCGTGGTCGCCCATTGTTTGTTTTATGTGTATGTTGAATATAAATATTAAAATACAATAACCAGTTTTATTTCTGTGACGGAAATATTTCGGAAGTGGAATAAACAGCCGCGTCAAATTTAATTTCCAGTGAATTCATATTTTATTATGAAGTGAAACGTATTTTTAAAATGGCGATAACTGATTAAGCGTATTTAGTGTTTATTAAAACGTTTCAAGACAAAATATATTAGGCCACTGTAAATTAATACCATAAAAAGGTAGATTCAGCAAATTTCAGCAATGTACGTGTCATATCATTTAATAGGAATCGAGAAATTGAATACCGAAACCGAATGGCATAATTTGTTAAAAGACCAGGAATAATATTGATCAGTTGGCATTTTGATTAATGTTGTTTATACATAGCTTTTGATTTTTTTCTATTTTGTTATATTGCATGCTATGTAATAATATAATACTATTTTTTTATATAATAAGTTATTAATTAATAACTATATATTTTCCTTTTTTAATAAACAAAATAAATAAAAATGTTGTTGTGACTTTTTCTTTTTCTCCTAATTTTACTGTTACAGGAATCTAGTATTACTATTTTAAAGAAATAATTTATCCTACACAAAGTGGAAAATTTGAAAATTGTTGCTTTAACTTAAAGATCCTGTTGCAAAGGGATTATAGGTAAGTTCTGGCCGTGAAGAGACAGAATACCAGGGGTACCAACCGTAAACAAAAAAAGTCACTAAAAACGTCTGGCCCAACATACCTACTCCTGTTCAAAGATACGAGTCTTAAGCGAGGCATCCTGTATAATATATTACCACATGACTTGAAGTATCTGAATAATATTAGACTTTACCCTAAAAAAATATATCAATTTTTGCTTCGTAAAATATGCATTTGTAATTTTTTAATAATGTCCGTAATTTTTTTCAACGATATGGATTTACACTTAAACATATCTCCCACAGTTTCACTTCTTCAATTTATATTTAATTACTTTCATAGTTATGCAGATTTCGTCTCGTCACTCTCTTTAATTTATATATAGTACGATCCCATTGTTGGATCAGGTACAGAAATATATTTTTATAAAATATTGTATTGTTAAATTTGTAATAAACTATTATTATTATTACTTAATTAAAAAAAGTTTTTGAAACATATGCAAGCTTATAATAGAACATAGCCTAACAAATATCCTATAAATTGAAAACTTACCTTGTATTCGCTGTTGAATGTGGTATAGCTCCACTCTCGAACTGCAGAGTTTTTAGTTGTTAAGATATAGGTTTGAATTTGCGCCCACTGTAGTCCATCAGTGGAAATCGCAATGGCCACTACTATAATGGCCGGCGGTAGCGAGCTTGTTAAGATTCTTAAATGAAAATGGCTGAGAAGGTAGTTGGTCTCCAAACATTACAGTTTACCTGTCTTATCGATTTTCCATATTTCTATCTATTTATTTAGATATATAAGGTGACTCCTTTCAAATGATCACACTGTCTAACTTTTATTAGATTCTTTAAAATTAATTTTGTGTTAAAAAAGAAATTTACATAAATGTTTTTAAATTAATTTGTTAATGTTAAAACAAAATCATAATCAATAACAATAAGCTACAAAAATTACTTTTTTTAATTTTATTGGACTCAACACCTACTAGTAAAGCAGAATATCAGCAAATAATTTTCTTCTGGCTGTATTTTAGGAATTAAAAAAAATCCTAAAAATTGCTTTAAATTTAAATGAGTAATTTTCCCGCTGTGATACGTCATAACTGCTAGCTTGTACGCGATTAGCTGAAAATGCGCATTTCGTCGGCTTCGTGTGAAAAGGGCGTAAGTGCCAAAATTGAAAAAATTGAGATTTTAACGTTATCTGGTTAATTATTATTATTACTTCTTCTATAAAATAAAAATGAGAAATTCCGGAAATAATTAGTAGAAGTTGCTTAAATAGCAAAAATAAAATCAGGCATAAGTGCAAAAGCATTGACAGGCAACGTGTAAAATGTTACATTTCTTGTAAACAGGTTTTTCGGACTTGGATGCACTTTTCATGTGAAGCCGACGATTTGCCAGATGCGACCAGTGTTGTGGCATTGGCTTGTTGTTTACTTTACGTTGTCATTGATTTGTCTGTCTACGCACGTGTTTGTTAGGTTATATTTTCATTTTTTGTTGTTTGTAAATTTTGTATAAATAAATCAGGTGTTTTTAATTATACTTTTTATTAATAAATTGCTGAAGAATTTGGAACCTTGTTTGCAGCTAGATTTTGTAATACACATTTTAGCGGTATCTCGATAAGCCAATAGGTGACTCAATACAAGAGACGCGGACACGCGTGGTTAAGAGCGGCCGATAACTTGCGAGCGCCGCACAAGAGAGGAGAAACGTTACAGAGTTAATTGTTTGTTATGAATACAATAGATTGTTGCTGTGTGTAGAATAATAAATGGGATTGTTGTTGATTTGTTATTTGAATTCGTAGTTTATTAATTATCTTCGATCCTTGCTAACACACACACATCTCTTCAAGGCTTGGGCACGAAATTATTTGTACTTTTCTTTAAAAATAACCAGATCAACTTTGCATTTGAAAAACTTGTTCACAGTAATGGCTAAAATGAGTTTTATAAATAAACTTGTAGATATTTATTGTCAACACTGTATTTCAAAATCAAGACTTATTACTGCTTTAAGAGATTTATAAAATTAATTTTTTTTATTTGTAAGGTTAAGTTCCGAATCACGTGGAAACGCCGCAAACAAAGAACGCATCAAACCATACATTACGTTTTTAGCAACCATCTTATACTAGCTCAATGCCAATTGCCTGAAAGATTTAATTGCGTGTCTTTACATTTTGATACTGCGGAGAAGCAGCTATGACGTATGTGATACCACATTTTTCAAAAGCTATGAAAATTTTACGTTTTTAATTTAATTTTTTGTATAAACTATTTACTGAAACTTTGTGTTATTTTAGAGGTCTAAAATTGAATGTGTACCGTTTTAAATTAATTGATGGACGGTGTCCACTCGCCTATTAATGTAAGTGTACACTTGGACTTGCCTACACCATTCATTTTCAGACGCGTGGGAATCTTTGCTTGTGAGATTCACATTTCAAGTAGAAACATACCAGAAAGAATCAAAAGGATATGGCAATGACAAAAGCTTCTACTTTGCTTGTAAAAATGAACGATATGTCTCAGATCTCGATAAGCCTAATCTTATGAGCTCAGAAATTGAAAAATCTCCTCGAGAACACCTTCAAGATCAAATTCAATTCGTTAATGCTTTAATCTAACAAACTCAAATCAATTTTGAAGATGTTCCCGAGAATACTTTTTAAAATTTGCAGGCTCATAGGGTTAGGCTCGTTGAGATCTACAAGATGAGTTAGATCATTAATTTTTCTAAGAGTGGGAACTTCTACTTTTACTATTGGCCCTGATTCTTTATAGTATACATAGCATCTGTTTCTGTGTTCTCACAATTTACATTTCCTACATCCTGTAGAAACATTTATCTCTTCCAGTCAAAGAGAAGTGTCGTAGACTTTTTATGTCAACAATAAAAACAACAACATAAAATAAAAAGCAATTTTGTTATAAAGATATTTTATTTAACTCTAAAGCGATTGCATTACAGCATAGTATTTATCAGTAAAAACATTATGTAAGACTTGTGGAAGTATTTCCATGGCTTTTTTTCTTATATTTTCTACAATATCGTTCATATGTTGCTTTTTACATGAATTTAAACAATAACTAATATAACTTATCCATATGTCAATATCTGTACTACCAAATTGTTCACAAGCTAATCCATAAATGTGTTGACATGCTTTTACATCCGAGGTTGATTCTAGACTAAGCATTCTATAATGTAAATCTCTTGAGAAAGGTCTAATGCTAGCTAATTCTTTATAAATATTCCTTGCATCATTTATGCCTTTTGTTTTAAATGTCCATTCTAAATATTTTTGTTTAAGTTCATTGGAAATTTCTTCATATGGCACTTTGATACCTTTCATATACATTTTTTCAATTAAAAGATCAGATGAAGTTCGACACAAATATTCCATCATTACTTTCCATAGTAATAATGCATTTTCTTCTAATATAGTTACACCTAGCTGGAAAACTTCTTCAATTTCTTTTACTGGTCTGTTATTTGTAATTAGTAAATTGAGTCGAGCAATCCACAGATCAACCGAATGCGGTATTGTTTCAGTACCTAAACATAAATTTTATGACTATTAATATTAAAAATTTATTTAGTTTTCAATTTAATTAACGTATTAACTGCCAAAACAAGAATCAACTGGTCTCATGTTCCAAACTATTCTTCAATTTTAATTTTAATTAATTGAAGCTATTTTAAGAAAAGAAAAATGATAGGCTACACAAAAACCTTTATTTATTTATTGGTACATTATAAGTATTTTGTTATGAGACAGAAGAATGAGCGACAGAAAATTATATATGCTTTGCCTCAAAGACGAGGCATGGCAGTTAACATCTTAAAGAATATACACACAAGTCTTTCATTTCTTACCTTTTATTGCAATATCTAAAGCATCCTTTTGATCTGAACAATTCATCCAAGCTAGCAAATGTTTTTCAGATAAATTACCAACCTCATACGCTTCATTTAAAGTGGCTTTTAAAATTCCCTGAACAGTATCATTTCCTGTAAGTTTTTCTTGTAAGATCAGGAGATAATCTATATATAAATTCCATAATTTTGTTTTATTAGATGTTGAAATAGCTGCAAGTCCTTCTTTATATTTGTCAATACAAGCTTCTAAACGGTTTATCAGTGATTCTTGCATTTCTTCACTATTATTATTATTGTTTTTCAAAATATCTGTAAAATGAATAATTAGAAAATAGTAATTACGTATTTAATCCGAGAAGTGTCTCACTGTGGGAATGAGTGTACAAATACCAGAAATGCTTAGACAATTTAACTAATGTGCGGGAATTTTAAGGAATGTACAAGAGTTTCCTGCAATGTGTAGAAATATGCGATAAGTATACGAGAATTTTAGGTAATTTTTACAATTTCCACACATGCATTCACAAAGAAAAAAAATTTCCGAACAAATGTGTTACAAGGGGTATTATAGTAAGTAAAACTGTTTCTTGAGATGCAAGAAAACTACAAGTCTTTTTAGGACAATGATTTTATTTATGTTCAAAGTAATCACCACCTACATCAATACACTTTTGTAGCCGAAGCTTCCACAACTTAAACGCTTGAAGCCAGTCATCTTTTGAAATGCTCTCAAAAAATTTATGAATTGCTTCATCTATCTCATCCTCCGTCGTGAAACGTCGACCACGTAAATGTTTCTTTCGGTTAAAGAACAACCAGAAATCACACATGGCCAAATCAGGCAAATAGGGCGGATGTTCAATGACTGTTACATTATTTTCACGTAAAGATTCAACTGTCTGCTGTGCAGTGTGTGACGATACATTGTCGTGAAACAACATTAACTCGCGAATATTGACTGACTCAAGCACTGCAGGTAAACATTTTGTGGTGTACCAGTTTGCTGTAACTGTATGTTGATCTTCAAGCTTAATTGCTTTCACTAATCCTGTACTACGAAAGAAAACTGCGTACATAACTTTCTTGACAGACCTTTGCTTTTTCACCATTGTTGGTGTTGGTGCATCTTTGTGAATCCACACCTGGCTCTCCTGGCGGGTAGGAATATCATAAAATGATATGTATGTTTCATCACCTGTTACTATTTTAGAAAGAATACGATGCCCACCATTATTTAACATTTCTAACGTTTCTGCACGATTCTTACTCGACAAAAAACCCTAGTGGTCAACCCCTCGGATATTAAAGATCAGTTTTTGATACTCACCTTTCATTTCACGTTTTGCTAGATAATCCCACATAGTTTCAGCATCAGAATAGTTCATTCTAAGATGGTGTTCAATATCATCTTGTAGTTTCTTTGTAAATTTATATTTTTCTAAAGTTTCCAACAAAAACAAATACAATTCACAATCTTTAACATTTTGGAATGAAGCGCTTACGATTTTCTGTAATTGCTTGTTATATAAATCCTGCTGTTCTGTTTTCTCATCCAAGCTCGTACATTGTTTAAATTCATAAATCTTTGTAAGTATAATTTCTTTATACAATATGTTACTATTTTTATGTATTGCTACTGCTTTTAATAGAAGACCCATTGCTGTTTTTGTATCTTTACGTTGTTGTCTATGCCATCTTGCAGCAGTTTGCCAGATATGCGGATTATCCGAGTGCTTCTAAAATGCCAAATAATATTTATTACAATACTTAAGGTAAACATTTAAAAGACGAACCTTTATCATGTTTGAAATTAAGTCGGATGCAGCATTAACAAAGTTGACCTTTTCGCAAAATTTAAGGAATGAAGAAAATAGTTGCATTTCTTCAGGAAACCTTTGAAGAGCTATTTCATATAAGCTTTTTACTCTTTTAATTATTGTATACTCAATATTGGACTTTTTTTCATCACATTTAAATTTATTTCTTCTTAACTTAATATCTTTTAATAAACACTTCTCGTAAGAGATATAATCTGTAAAATCTCGTAATTCCTTTATTCTTGAATGTATTTTATGTTCAAACTCTTTTCGTTTTACCAATAATTTTCTGAAACAAAACATCTAAACTTATTAAGGTTATTTGGTAATTATTATTATTATTATTATTAAGGTAATTTGTGGATGCTTAAAAAGTTTAATAGAAGTAATAACACTTACTTGATTTCTTCTTCTGTATACAATTTTGTTCTGCGCATTTCCTCCACTTCAGGAGTCATCAACTCCAAACGTTTTTGTACCACGTCCGTCATTTTGTAAGATTAATTCTTCTGAGGCAGTTTAAAGGATTAATAAAAGTTTTATAAAGATCTCACGTGTGATGATGGGTAACCTCAAAAACATCTATCACTTTTTGTTGGTTATGTTTACATTTTCGTAACTAGTAACTATAATTACCAACAGAAAATGTGAGAGTTATTACATCTGCAAAGAAATCATTTATATAGGATGTTTCAAAATTATAAATCATAAGAATACCAGCATCTCGCGCCACATGCGATCCGACGTTTGTTTGACATCGCAGAATTTGACAATTTGGTTTGTAAAACCTAACCTATTTAAAAGTAAAGTTTCGTTTTATTTATAAGTGCCGTGCATAATTTATCAAATTTAAAATTATGGAATAGATTATTTGCGAAGAATGTGATGTTACATTCACTAAAAAGAGAAATCTATACGTTCATATAAAAAGAATACACGACAGGGATCCCCTTGCACCAACCACTTAAGCTCCTGGATTTGATAATAATAATAATCATGTTTTATTTAACTATGTTACACAATAGTGTTTATAGCGTCGCCTGCGTTGATTAAAAAACGTAGTTTTAAAAGCCTGTCAAGTAGAGGTATTTGACACATAATCGATTAGTACAAATTTCTGCCGTGGCGCTAGTTATCTACAAGCGTGGCATTTCAAAATTTGTTTCAAATTTGAGTTTGCTCATTTTCATTTATTTTTCAAAAAAATAATTAAAAATATGTTTTGTTGCATCCCTTCTTGTTTTAGTTCGGATCCAAAGTTAACCTATCACGAATTTCCGAGCAGACAAGTTATATATTCTTTGTGGATACTTAGTATCACTTCCGGAGAAGATTTAAAAGGTTCTTATGTTAATTCTTTAAAAATTCTAATTCATCAAGCAGATTATTAAATTTATTACTCTTATTTTCTTTAAGAAAATTTTAAGCCTCCATCAGAAAGGTCGAAGGTATGCATTCTGCATTTTGATACTGAAGATTATTTTTATGATTCAGTAGGACGATATAGATTGAAAGCTAGTGCAGTTCAAAAAATTAGGAAACATGAAGGTATAATGACTGAAATGTAAACTTCGGGACCACAATCTTGTTTCTAGGTTATAAAATTAGGCAAATGATATTGGACCGTATTCACAAGCCATGATTAAAGATGTCTTTAACTAAATTAACATCAACAAGAAAAGAGATAGCTTTATCTCATTCTAATAGGTGGGAAAGATTAGAATTGGTTACCATGGTAATCAAACACGTTATTAACTTAATAGCGAGATGTGAATATGGACAGTGAAAACAATCTATTAAAAAAAGAGATCCAAACACTTCATGAAAAACAGAAAAATTTACAAGATTTTTTTGATCAATATAAAAATATTTCAAAGCAAATAGAAAAAATCCTACAAAATGCTAATGATAATGATTTTCGAGCTACATTCATTTTAGAGCAAATACATAATTACAATTTAAAATATCCTAGGTGGTCAGAAATGACAATTAGAATGTGTGTTACTTGGCGTTGTGCTTCTCCAAAGGAGTACGAATTGGGTAGACATTTTTTTATTCTAGCTCCCTGTCGTAACACTCTTGCAAAATATGTTGCTTGTCCAAGCAATGGTGTTGGTGTTACAACACTTATTAAAGAGAGACTGTTGGTTGAGGTTGCCAAATATCAAAATATCAAATATCAAAGAACGTCTTGTGTCTCTTATCGTTGACGAAATGGCTATAAAAGAACGCATGTATTATAGTAGAGTTGAAGATAAGTTTTATGGTTTAAAGAATTCAACCAAAGAGAGCTGCATTGGTGCAAAGCCACATTTAGCAAATAAATTGCTATGTTTTGTAATCCATGGTTTTTGTACAAAATATACAATCCCTGTCGCTTATTATTTCAGCAGAAGCATATCTGGAAAGCGGTTATATGAAATTACAATGAACATACTTCAGGAGGTCACTAATTGTGGTTTTAACATTATTCTATTAGTTGCTGATAACCATTAATCTAATGTTGCGTTATTTCGCCATTTTGGCAATGGTTCTTTAAAAACGAACATTCCTCATCCTATTTAATCCATTATAAATGGACTGCAAATATTCATGTCATTTGATTATTGCCATGCAGTTAAAAATGCACGTAACTTATATTTACATCATGATATGGCCGACAATAATGGCATAATTTCATCCATTTATCTTAAAAGCATAGGTATATAATCTGCAAAAAGACATGACAATAAAACCTGTTAAGTTTTTAACAAAAAAGCATATTGATCCTAATACCTTTGAGAAAATGAATGTATTAAGAGCAATTCAAATATTTTCCCCAGTCATTACCAATCTTTTAATTTACCTTCAACAACATGACACAGGTCAGTATGACTTTTCAAATGCCGGTCTTACAATCACCTTTATGCAAATGATGTATCGATTTTTTAAAGTACATGATGTGAGTGATCGTCAACAGCATATATACCAATTGGATTCTGATACTGCTCCCTTCAGAGAAATATTGCTGATGAACGACTGCATTGGTTAAAGTTTGAATTTCCGATGTACATACAAAACCTCCAAGATGCTTCTAAACAATGCAACATGAAAGCACTGTCTGATGAAAAAAAAAGAAGCTTTAATTTTCACCAGCCAGTCAACATTTAAATGTATAGATTACCTGTTATGCAATGGGTTCTATTATGTATTAACAAGGAGATTCAGTTCTGATCCAATAGAATCTCTTTTCAGTAGCATTCGCCTTGGTGGAGGTTCCAATGATATGACCGACGCAAGAGCAGCTGAGTATGCCATTAAAAAAATGCTACAGACTGGTATAATTATAGCTTCTGAGTATGCGAATGTTCAAAATGAAGATTTAACACAATCTTCTCAAAGTATTGTTTCTAACTGGACTAAAGTTAACGTTAATGTTGAAAACAGCCATATTCCAACTGATACAGCATTTATCATAAAAAACATGCCTGCCTATGATAAGTTGATTGAAAATATTTTGTTGCCATCCCGTAAACACTTATTTAAAACTGTGAGTCAGCTGCTGTTGCCTGGATGGCTGGATACATTGTAAGAACAATAGAAGAGAGAATAGGTGGTTGTTGTGCATGTCTCACAGATATCTAACACCTGCAACAAGTAATAGATTGTTAGATTTGATTTATCTACACGATAGAGGCTCTTTGAGATATCCGTCAAAACCATTTGTGTGTTTAATTTCGGCTATAACAGAATTTATTATTAATTTAGTACCCCTTCTGTATACACACTCAGCACCGTTATCTGTAATTCGTCAAGTTATACAAAATCCAGTATCTCAGAGCGATTCTTTCAAATGTGATGATCACCGATTAGTTTTAGCTGGTATCATAATTGAAAAGCTAGGCAATAAGTGATCCCTTTACCTGTGGAGTTGCCCCAAACATTACCTTATTCATTTTAGAAAAATTAAGCTTGTTTTAGTTTAGGTTAAATTTATTAATTATTAAAATTCATTTTTGAACATTTTTATTGCACTACTTATTGCTGGTACTAATAATATTTAAATTTCATAAATCTTTTAACAATATTTATGTATGATTTACTTTTTAATATTATAATAAAATAATTTTTGCAACATAACTGTGTACAATCATTTTCCTGCCTTCTAACAGTAATAAGATTCTAACAGATTTTAACAGATTAAGTTTATAAATTCATCAATTAAAAGTTCGATGCAACTGAGCCTTCAAAAGATTTGTAGTCATCACAAATCCATCAAAAATAATCAACACATTCTTAGTACTGGTTTCTTACTGTTGTAAAAAATGGATGTAAATTTGTCGAATGAATTGTCGATAAAATATACATGACTACAGATTTCAAGATATGAATAAATCATCAGTGGCATCACTAATATTTACGTCATTTGTAATCGTTTAATATTTGCTAAACCAGCTTGTTCAAAAGAAGTTAGAAAAAATAAAAAATAATTCAATATTAATTACTAGAATATGAAATATAGTTACTAGAATAGAAATAAACTTACGAACAAATAATAAATAAAAGATATTAGGCAAGTTAAAAAATATTTCAGAAGCAGTCCTTGTACAACCACGAAATACAAAAATCTAAAATCTTTGATTACTTCTCTAGATCATTTTCTGAAAATTTGAGTAACCGAATATCAAAATTTATTTTGAGATCAGAATAAAAAAAGTCATTTTAAATTGATTTCAATCATCTTTATCGCTGTTATGTGTAAGCACGTGTTTTTTGAGATTATTCTTCACTAAACATTTATAATCACGTATATTCAAATAGTCTCTCACCAATATATATGTGAGTATGTGTTGATTCAGAGTACCTTTTTGTGAACATCTGTAATCACTTACATTACATTGAAATGGTTTCTCACCACTATGTCTGAGGTGGTGCTTTTTAATAAGACTAGCTTGTGTTATAAATTTGCAATTGCGTGTATCACATCCAATTTGTTTTTCACCATGTGTTGTCTAAAATTGCTGGTTTGTGAACATTTATACTCGCATAAATTGCATTCAAATTGTTTCTCACCACTATGCGTAAGCACATTTGTTTGAGACTACCTCTTTGTGAACATCTGTGATCACATAAACTATAGTTACAGAAAGACCACCCACGCAAAGGCGCCAAACCCAAATATGTGATTGTTATTGTTCATTGAAAACATCCCTATTAACAAAATAGTTATTTATTACTAGATAGGTATGCATATTATTCTAGTTTGTAAAAATACTATTTTTATGCATTTTGTTTTGAACATGTACACATCTGCTTTAAGTGAATTGTGTGAAAGTGAGAAATTTGCAATCCAATTCCGATTTGTCAGTGAAAAAACAAATTAACTCCCAAGAAAACTACGATCTTATGCAAACTTTTACATTTTAGAAGGTTCAAGAACTCAATCATACATAATAATAATAAAATATATATTTGATATTTGTTTCAAAATATTAAAAATTACACACAAATAACATATTTATTTAATATGTATATCAATATATTTCTAAATATTTCATTTTCAATATTTCTTAGATATCTTCCTAATCTTTTAAATATTTAAAACACATATAATATTATATTTATATTTTTTAAATATTAATGAAATATTGTGTGCTACTGGGGTACATTCAAATGGTTTTTCACTGCTATGTGCATTCTATAAGACTACCTAAGATTTTTGGACCATAGACCTAATCTTGCCTCTCTCTGTATCACTATGTGAAGGGGGGAATGGGTGTTGTTCTCATCGCCCCTGTAATTCCAATGCATGCAAGCCTTTGAATCTTGTTTAGTTTGGTGGTTTAATGCTTTACTTTGGGCCACCAAACAAAAGCTGCGTAGGTTATTGCTAGTCTGACAGCTCTGGTATACAACCAGTACACCATTCCTGGTTTAAGATCCTAAGATTTGTCATACATTCGTCTGGCCACCGCTAAAGTGGTCTCCGAGCTTCTGACAATTTGTCGATTCCAGGTAAATTTGGAGTCTAATCTTTTGACAAAGTCTAGGAAGTGTAAGGCCTTCCACATTTTTCCTTCATGTGAACCCTACTACTGATTTTTTTTTCAGGACTGACTAAGGGCTTCCTGCTGAACCCATCTCGTAGTTGACTTGTCAATAACGAACATTCAGGCAAAGTTCAGCTCACAGAGTACGGTTAAAGGTATTAAATTTTATTTCGTCCTGGAGGACACAGTATATTCAATGGTCAACTAACAAACGAATTGCAACCACTGTTAATACGTGTCAGAAACGGAAAGGCATTAACAATGATCTGGGAGCAATCGATGGATGTTGTGTTCGAATTGAAAAACCAAAACATCATGAAGATGCATATGAGAACAGAAAGGGGTACCACAGTATTCTGATTCAAGGCATAGTCATGGCAGAGAAGCAATTTAGTGATATTTACTGTGGAGAGCATGGTTCAATTCATGATGTTCGATTGTTGCGAAAATTACACAGAAAAGCACAAGAAAACCCAGATTTTCTTGGAAATAAATTTGTAGTTGGTGATTCAGCCTATCCTTCTCTTGCTTGGTTAGTGCCACCATTTAAAGATAATGGGAGGTTAACACCAAATCGTAGATTATTTAATTATAGGCATTCCTCTATAAGAATTGTGGTGGAATATAGTTTTGGGTTGTTGAAAGGAAGGTTCAAGATTTTGGAACATGTAATGAATGACGATATAAATACTGCAGTGAAAATTGCGATGGTGTGTTGCACAACATTCGTCTACAGTATAATGATGAATCAGATATTGAAGTGTATGATATTTCTGATTGAAGTAGGACAGGAAAGAATTATTAGTATTTAGAAAAATGTTCAATAGTCACAAACATGTTTATAACAAATCTTTATTTGAAATATACTGCGATGGTATGAAATTAACATATTTAAAATTCACTAATAACAATATATAATGAAATAAATAAAGATTATTAAAAGTTTCACAGTTTTATTAAAATATACCTGACAATATTGTTTCGACAGCTATGCTGTCATTATCAAAGGTAATATAATTATAAACAAACACGTCGCTAAGGTAGATACAAAATAGGTAACTAGATAAAATAATAATAATAATAATAAAAATTAATAATAAAAATCATAATTAAACATCTAATACTTCCAGTAACGGAGAATTACTGAGCTCAAGTTGTTCATTCATTAAAGGTACCCTGAGTTTGTGTTTGTATATCTCAAAGGCTTCTAAAATGTCTAATTTGCGTTTGTTATTACAAAAATGTAGGAATTTAATATTATTTTGAGGAGTCATTGTGTGATTTTGTTCTAAAAGGTGTTTGGCGTAATTCGATTTTTCAGGATGTTTATTTTTGTAATGACGTACGTGTTCTTTATATCTTATGTCAAAATTTCGAAGTGTTTGTCCAATATATACCGAACTACAAAAAGAACAATTTAAACGGTAAATGCCCGATTTCATGATATCATGTGTTCTGTCTTTAGCATTAAATAAAAATGAAAAAGTGTTAGTGTTGGTTTTAAATGTTATTTTATAATTGTTGGTTTTTCTTAGTATATGTGCAATTTTTTCTGATATTTTGCCAAAATATGGTATAATGATATGTATAAGAATGTATTCCTTTATTAGATAGTTTCTTGATCAATAGTAATATAGAATTAGTTAAAAGGTTAGAGTTAATTCAATTATTTGACCTTTGTATAAGTCAAAATTATTTCACTTTTAATAACATAATTTATTTACAAAAGGATGGTTTACCTATGGGTAATTCTTTAAGTCCTCTATTAGCTAACATATTTATGGACAAGTTTGAAGATCGAATATTTGAATTAAACCTCTCTAAACACATTATCTTCTGGTTTCGTTATGTTGATGACATTTTAGCTTGTTTTGACAGTTCTTTTGAGGTTATCAATGAATTTTTAATTCTTATAAACAATATCCATCCTAATATAAAATTTACACTAGAAACAGAACAAAACAGGACTATAAACTTTCTAGACTTAAATATCAAGATTAACGCAGACAATCTTTTTGAATTTTCCATATACAGAAAACCAACACAAACAGACATAACAATACCAAATGAATCTTGTCACCACAATACACAAAAAATAGCAGCATACAGATCATTAGTACACAGAGCTTTAACTATTCCACTAACAAAATCAGATTTTAGCAAAGAGATATCAACCATTAAACAACTAGCACATGCAAATCATTATAATCCGAACATGATTGACACTTTAATTAAACAAAAAGATTATAGGTTAGCTATCAAAAGAATATATCCCATTGACAATCAAACAGAAGACACAAATTACATATCTATACCATATTTTGGCAAAATATCAGAAAAAATTGCACATATACTAAGAAAAACCAACAATTATAAAATAACATTTAAAACCAACACTAACACTTTTTCATTTTTATTTAATGCTAAAGACAGAACACATGATATCATGAAATCGGGCATTTACCGTTTAAATTGTTCTTTTTGTAGTTCGGTATATATTGGACAAACACTTCGAAATTTTGACATAAGATATAAAGAACACGTACGTCATTACAAAAAAAAAAAAAAAAAAAAAAAAATAAAAAAAAATAAACATCCTGAAAAATCGAATTACGCCAAACACCTTTTAGAACAAAATCACACAATGACTCCTCAAAATAATATTAAATTCCTACATTTTTGTAATAACAAACGCAAATTAGACATTTTAGAAGCCTTTGAGATATACAAACACAAACTCAGGGTACCTTTAATGAATGAACAACTTGAGCTCAGTAATTCTCCGTTACTGGAAGTATTAGATGTTTAATTATGATTTTTATTATTAATTTTTATTATTATTATTATTATTTTATCTAGTTACCTATTTTGTATCTACCTTAGCGACGTGTTTGTTTATAATTATATTACCTTTGATAATGACAGCATAGCTGTCGAAACAATATTGTCAGGTATATTTTAATAAAACTGTGAAACTTTTAATAATCTTTATTTATTTCATGATTATGGAGTTCCACAAAATAAAGCTGGAAACAATAAACAAAAAAAAAAACAATATATAAGAACATACAAGAGAAAACAAATTCAGTCAGTAGAAATGTAAAGGCGAAATCTATGCCTATTTGAATTTATCAAACCAAAGTTAGGTTATGTACACTCGGTAAATTTTTCGATGCACTAGTGAAACTGACAGCTGATTTCATCAAGGTTGTGTAGTGGTAACTTTAGTGTAATGTGTACATTACCGTTCTACTTACAAGCGGGGATATAAAGAAAATGTTTTCCTGTAGGATTTTAATTGAAGGTAATAAGTGGGAATATTTAAATATTTTGATCATAAATCAAACAAAGATTTTAAATTAAAGAAAAGAGCTCATTAGCGATATTGGTAGTAAATTGAATTTTGTTGTTGAAATAAATTGAAGATTGTTATAGCACCATTGCATTGTCATGCTAAATATAAACAAGCTAAAAATTCATTACAGTAAGCATAACTAACTCTTATTAGATTTCTGGCTTATTTACATTTTCTGTACTCTATTTTTATTTAATTCTTCTTCATGTGTTGAATAAATAAAATCTATGTTGATAATAATTTATAAATATTTATTTATTGTGTGCCATACAATTATTTAACCATTCTATATCTCAAAAGATTATTAAAATATTTCTCGTTCAGCTGCAGAACTCCAGGTGTGTTTTTAGAGTAAGCATTTACAGGTATTAAGATTGGAAAGATTATTATTAGGCGCTTTGTTAGTTTCGTGCTCAAAGAAATCTAATAATACTGAGTTAATCTACTGGGTAAATATAAAATCTGGAGGTGTTTATATTTAATTTACATAAGCTAGTTAAATCAAATTAATCATTTCTTTTATGTATAAATAACATCTCAATATATCCTAAAAACAATATGTTTTTTAACTTAACCCATTCATACAATGTTATTCATTCAAAAATAATTGTCATCAGTCATCACCAAAAAAATGTATCAGATATTGAATCTATTTATTAAAAAACAGGTTAAGTAACATGTAGCAAGTTATTAAAACGGGCAAGTAAAAAAACTTGGAACTCATTTCATTTTCAGTGCTACAATGCCCAACCAGCTTGAGATGATGAAATTTCACAAGTTTATTATAATTTACCTGACAATAATGTTATGTTAAACATAATAATCTGTAAGCATATGGTTTTTTGAGACATTTATAATCACTTACATTCAAATGGTTTCTCACCACTATGAGTGAGCATGTGTCGATTCAAATTACCTTTTCGTGAACATCTATAATTACATAAATTACAATTAAATGGTTTCTCACCACTATGTGTGAGCTGATGCTTTTTAAGACTAGCTTTTGTTGTAAATTTGTAATTGCATATATCACATCCAATTTGTTTTTCACCATGTATCAGTATGTGTTGTCTAAGATTGCTAGTTTGTGAACATTTATACTGACATAAATTACATTCAAATTGTTTCTCACCAGTATGTGTAAGCATGTGCTGTTTGAGACTACCTCTTTGCGAACATCTATGATCACATAAAATACATTCAAATGGTTTTTCGCCACTATGTGTGAGCATGTGCATTCTAAGATTACCCTTTGTAGTACATTTATACTGGCATACATCACATGCAAATCGCTTTTCACCACTATGTGTGAGCATGTGTTGCTTAAGATTACTTTGATATGAACTTTCATACTCACACAGATTACATTTAAATGGTTTTTCACCACCATGTTTAAGCATGTGTGCTTTGAGACTATCTTTTCGAGAACATTCATACTCGCATAATTTACATTTAAATGGCTTCTCACCACTATGCATGAGCAGATGTTTTTTGAAACTATCTCTTGTTGTAAATTTATAATTGCATATATCACATACAAATTGTTTTTCACTGTGCGTCAGCATGTGTAGTTTGAGATTACCTGTTTGTGAACATTTATACTCGCATAAATTACATTCAAATGGTTTCTCACCACTATGCACAAATAAATGCTTTTTAAGACTACCTTTTGTTGCAGATTTATAATTGCATATATTACACGCAAATTGCTTTTCACCATGTGTCAGCATGTGTAGTTTGAGATTACTTGTTTGTGAACATTTATATTTGCATAAATTACATTCAAATGGTCTCTCACCACTATGTGTAAGCACGTGCGTCCTGAGATTACCCTTTGTTGTACATTTATAGCCACATATGTTACATGCAAGTGGTTTCTCACTACTGTGTGTGAACATATGTTGCTTAAGATTACTTTTTCGTGAACATTTATAACCACATAAATTACACTTAAATGGTTTCTCACCACTATGCATACGTACATGCCTTTTCAGGGTACCTTTTGTTGTAAATTTGCTGCTGCATATATTACATTCAAAGTGTTTTTCGCTTTCATGTATAAGCATGTGTTTCTGAAAATTAATTTCCTGAGGAAAGTTTACTTGAGAAAGAAGTTGGACGGTATTAATTTGTTCCTGATGCAAAATACTGATATTACTAAAAGGCTTATTTTCACTCTTGTATGCTTGATCTTGAGTATTGGTTTTACAGTTTTCTATTATTTTTGATTCTGTTTTGATATTGCCTTCAGTTTTGATTATTGTTGTCTCATCAATGTCCATTATTATAGAATTCTCAAAATCTGCAATCAAGAAAAAGTAACTTCACTTGATAGTAGGAAAGGTGGGATGCTTTTCAGCAATAATTATAATGTTTCATACAGAACACAATAAAAGTACCTACTTAGTTTTAAATTTGGCATATATTTTCGCGTACGCTTTTACTTTTATGTATTGTAGGAATTTAACAGGAACAATATTGGTTAAGGAACTTCATCGGGTTTGAAAATCTGGATGTTTAATTTACAATTTCCTACATTAATAATAGCAATAAAGAGTTATAACGATAGTTTTAGGATATTACTGTTACAATATTATTATTATCTTTTAATCATGGGACAAGTATCCTACGTGGAGATGGCAGTGTGACCAACTAAAGATAAAGGTGTGTTTTTGGCGAGTAGTTGTAAACTCCATTACCTTAGAGATTGGCACACCTGGTCATTATGCGCACAAACGAATTGGTGGATGTGTACTTTCGTTACCTAGCACCAACATATTTCTGAATAGCTGAAATAAATGCAAAGGCGTCACTTTGTTTGCTGGAGTAATATTTTTGTACCTGCGTTAGGTATGGTTTACCATCAGTGTTTACTAAATTCTTATTCTTTGCGTCACTTTGTAATTAATAAGTAGTTTTAGCGTATTTTTAGTCGTTTATTCATGCAGAATTGATGACGCGGCTGTCACTTTCTCTAATAGCGTTTTTGATTTATATGCACTGACAAAAACTGCCGTAGTGCAAGCGTCCGGTTCACACTAGTTCGATTTAGCGACAGCTGATGAACGAAATAGACATTCGTGTAAAAGCGTTTTCGATTTCTACGCACTAATATTGCCCTGGCACTGAGCAAGTTCTGAAATAGTGCCAATTAGCACGATCACCGAGCATATGAAAACGACCTATATCGAACACGCGCGCGTCAATAAATAGAATTAACCTCAACTCTATGAAACAGCACGCGCCCCGAGCTGTTTTTATTCTACTATAAATATTCGACACACCGTATTGCTCTACTACATTATATTTAGTTCTACTTAAGGGCGCGTTATTGGCGCAAAATATAGCTCACGTTTTTCATTCAGTTTTCTTTTAATAATCGTTTTTTAGGAAGATAACGTTTGATGTCGATTGCTAAACTGTTAAGGTAATGTGGATCATAGTTTGTAAGGAGTAGATATCTAAAATAAATTTTATAATCGTAGTCGAACATCGCCAATCTTGTAGAATTAACGTTTTCTAAAAAATAACCAAACTAAACATAATACAGTCATTATAACACTGTTTAATAGCAAAATCTATGACAATGAATAAATGGTTTTTTTCTGTGACGGGAAAAAAACTTGACATTTCATCTCTGTTGACAGGTAATAAAATATGACTTTTCACGAAATTACTTTTTTCCCCGGGAAAAAAGTGAGTACTTTTTTCCCGGATATTTATACATAGATATAGATAGGAAGATGTTTGATTTTAGAATATTTTATTGAACATACATAAGTTACATTTCCTTTATATCAAAAGAACAATTATTGAATGTGCATTGCGTGAATGACATGTTATTCGGCACAACAGAAGAATTTTCTTGTGTTGAAATGATATTTTTCCCTGACATGGACACAACTGCTGTTGATGTACCTGGTTGCAAATCTGGTGTTATTTTAGAACTGCCACACGTTCTGAACACTTTATTAGCAATTTCTGTTCTGTGTGCCACCGATTCATCAACATACCCTTCAGCAACCGTTGATGACTTCCAACCGCCATGTTTCTTCAGTGTCATCAAGTCTCCCCCAGATTCAACTAACAGTGTGGCAGACGATCTCCGAAATGAATGGCCTGTGTATGAGGTAGCATTTTCAAGTTGAAGATAATTAGCTACTGTTTCAGGTACCTTATAAAACATATTTCTACCCACAACCTGATTTATACATTTTCCTTTGCGATATGCATAAAACAGGCGGCGATCTTTTGCTGCTGCTGGACGGAGGGCTATGTACATTCGGTAATATTTAATATATTCTTCAGTAACAACAAATCTCCTATTGACATCATTCTTTGTTTGCTTCAGTTTCACAATTAATAACTTTCCCGAATCTTCAATATCATCTAATGTTACCTGGCTGATTTCACAAATTCGACAAGCTCCTGCAATCCCAAATACAACAACAACCTTGGCCATCAAAAAATCTTCATCGGGTGCATTATTTAAAAAATCACTAATTTGTGTACTCGTAAAAATCGCAGCTTTCTTGGGCGTGTAACCTTTTCCATTTTGTTTTAGAAATGTAATTAGTTTCAAATATTTTGAAATGTCTACATCATGATTGGATCGTAACATACTTTTAACCATTGAATAATTCGACCACACTGTTGATGGCTTTTGTAGTTGTGTCATTTCCGAAAAATAAGCCAATAACACTGTCTCCGAGAAAGAACTGCATGTCTTTTTCATTCTCCAGTCCATAAATCTTGAATACGCGGTTTCGTAAATTTTCTGCGATTTTGCTGGCAATAATTTTTGTGACGCTACTTGCGCTGCTTCTACCAACTCAGGTGGAGTCAGAGAAAACCCGGAATCATACATTTTTTATATCTATATTATTCTAAACAACTAATGAACAATTATTACTGAGTTCGCAATTTCTGAATCAAATAACAGAATTAAATTGACAGATATGTCTTTGATTACTTTGAAGGTTTCCTTAACAACGCAAGTCCAATTGTCGCTATAACTACAACAGCTTACTAGTTTAAAAGTTTCAATTTCATATCGAAAACATTCTTATATTGTAATAGTTCTTTTAATATTAAATCGTCGTTTTTCCCGTCACAGAAAAAAATAGTGTATTATACACGGGAAAATATTAGATTTTAGCTCTCGGTTTTTTGTCTCCCTCCGCTACGCGTCGGGAGACAACACAACCTCGAGCTAAAATCTAATACTTTTTTCCCTTGTATAATAAATAACTATTGCTTACTTATTTCTACGAGCAAATAGAAACAGGAGAGAACATTTCAATGGTCGGGGGTAAGGAACCGACGCGACGGAAGTCGGCCATTATATAAACCACGTTGAGCAGGTCGGGGTTGTTGACGTACGACGTTCGATATTGTCCGTGTCAGGTCGGGGTTGTTGACGTATACAATCGATCGATATTCATCGGGTGCCGGTACCCTCTCTCACTCACTCGTACCCTCTCTCACTCACTCTTATAAACCACTTTTTCTAGCAGTTCCGTCGCGTGGAATATAATGCAATGTTCTCTCCTGTTTCTATTTGCTCGTAGACTTATTTAGTATTGATTGAAATAAAATAGATGTACACGGCGCGGAAATTTAAATATGGCAGCACGTCATTTTTAGTTGAACGCTTTCTGCACCAGGAAGCGTTGGGTGGTAATATTCGCGGTACATTTAAAAGTAATTTAACTTTCCTAATCTTTTAACTATTATTTTAAAAATTCACAAGGTAAATGTTGTTTTTCTTAAGAGCATGTGACGGTTAATTTTTGAATAAACTATTTCACTCTTAATTAGTCCTGATTAATTTCTTAAAACGAATATATATTTTCAATATTTTAATATAGTAATACTTTTCTTTTTCTTAAAACAAGCAAGAATAACTGATATTTTTAAAGATATTTAGCAGTTTTATATTCCCCTTTTTGATTTCAACTACCTTAAATTATTCCTTGGCATTTAAAAATTAAAAATTTCAGTTAAACTTAAAATATTTTGATAATTCACGGACCGTAGCGCCATCTTTAGGTGTTTATAGTTTCTGAAGCTACTGGCTGCGATATCAGGCCCTTAATCCATTTGGTTTAATCCGCATGAAACGACGCCAAAAACTTCTAAACAAACGATCATAACAAAAGTCTTGTAATTCAAACAAAAAAACATGTATGTATTAGGTCCATATTGCGTGTATTCCATAAACTATAAGATACAAGTGAAGCAAAGAAAGTGACACATGTATACGTGATAAGTATGACTATAACTCAATGCTATTTTTTTGGTTACAAAGGCTCTTTTGTACAGAACTCAATTTAAACTAAATTCTAAGAAAAAGTGAATTCACAATTAATAAGTTTTATGAATATTTATTTATTATTATTATTAATGTTAATTGTAAATATGATATACATACTTGTGCATAGTATATAGCGAAGTGTTTATCTTAACGACAACCGTAGGTGTTTGCGTGGTTGCAGGGACCGACCGCTTAATGTGTTCTCCGGCAGCACGAATAACGAAGTGTACTGAGCCTTTATATGTGGGCGAGAAAAGTTGCCGTGAGTTGCCGGCGAGTTGCAAGGATCGAACCCGGGCGGCCTAATTATGAGTTAGACTCTGTACTGCGCGACACTCCGCTCCGCAAATTGTGTATTATATTTGCGTGTTTTCTTGGGTAATCAATTAAACGTATTTTAACTTAATTAAAATCTATATTTCGTTCCATATGAGAATCTTATCAGGGCACAGAATGAAGTATGGTGGAATTTAATATAACAAGTTGTCAATTAATAACAAAAAAGGTTTTAAAGGCGTACTGTCATTTATTTTATTGTTTGCGCGAGAAAAGTGTCACCGCACCCAGACCATAAGCTTTTTCTTTCTCGCACAAACAATAGAAGATACATTTCAGATTTTTTTGATTTTTCATTGACTTTTAATAAGTGTTTTTATTACATTCCGTCATACTTCGTTCTGTACTGTGATGGTCACCGTGCCTTGGATAATTTGTAGTATCCAAGGCAACACATGTAAACAGAAAGTCAAAACTAATTAAATTCATAAACAAAAAAGTTAAAGCATTCATTCTCTGGTCTTTCACAGTAAAAGAACAAAGCTTATATATATCATAATCCGTCTTTTACTCCACATAACACAGAAAATATTACAGTACCCTGATGAAGACTATAACATGAATTAAAATATAGATTTTAATTAAACTAAAAGACATTTTATTACCCAAAAAGGAGACGATAGTAGATTTTTTGTGGCCTCAGTTAAACGACATTAATTTGGATATGTGGTACCAGGTTCTAGCAGCATGGAGCCACCTGTTATACGGTGTGTGTGACAATTCAATTGTTGGAGCAGAAATGTAATTAGCGACTTCTCTCGGAACAGCGACGTGAATTGGTCACCAAGATCATGCAACCTGACACCGTGCAGTTTTTCCTGTTGGGATTCGTAAAGTCCAAAGTTTATGCTGCACAAATAAGAACGATTCCTAAAGTAAAAGCAAAAGTTAGAAAAGTTATCGACGGAATTGAGTCACAGTTATGCGAATAAGTTTATAACAGACATTTGTCAGATATCCTATTCCACACTTATTAAATTTTTTAATGGCAACCCTTTAAAATAATGTTTTAGCTTTGTAAACCACTAAATAAATAGAAAGCTTTTTTTCCTAAATTAAATCCGGCGTTTCTTTTGGGGCATCTTTGTGAACACCCAAAAAGGTATTTATGGTATTATAAAAAGGGAAAAAGATGTAATAAAAGACTCTTTGATTGATTGTTAAAAAAATCTGGAGTTGCACATTAATGAGTTCAATTTAATTTAATTTCAATTAACTCATTACAGTAAATTGTTTTTATTAAATTTTTATGGCAAAGGTGTTGAGATTTGCTGTATTAGATTACTCATAGATAAGTAATATGTTTATTATTCTGAATAATTAATCCATGTTGTTGACAAAATTTAATTTGGTATGATTATACGTTGGATTGCTGTACATACATACATAAACTTTAACCACTTATACCTTTCGGTGTCGTGGTGCCATACACGCCGAACTGCAGAGTGGATATGTGGGCGTGAGACGAGGCAGCGGAGCGATGTAGGCAAGTACACTGCGCTCGTGGTTCACCCATCTGAGTACTTTCCGGAGAGAACTTGACTTAACTCCGTTAAGCTGTATAAATTCACTATAATCACCCTGCCATACTGCCAGCTTGGATTGCTGTAACGTATTAATAAAAATAAAACATCTACTGTTATGACTTTTTAATATAATTATAATTTTTATTAAGATTTTCAATTCTTAATATTTCGGTCTTTTATAATTTATTTATAAAAAAAATAAATAAAATGCATATTAAACTATGTAGGTGTTAGATTAAAACCATTTTGCAGTTTTTCAAGGCAATTGACCTAGTGATATTGTTTACCCTACGTGAGTATTTATAACTGCGTATACTATATTCAAGTTCCTTTTTACTACTAAGAGGACATGACAAAGATGACTCTTTTGTAAACATTCCTAACCACATATATGACATTCAAATGGCTTTTCGTCACCATTCTCACTATATAACAGTCACCGGACCGACAAAACATTGTACTGTACATTTTATATGAAGGTATTCACATCATCCATCACAGACACAAACCGTCGCGACCATATAAAATGTACAGTACAATGTTTTGTCGGTCGGGTTACTGTTGGTAGCCTGCTGTATGGTGAGAATCAGCCTTGAGAGAGCAGATTTTCTTTAAGGACCCTCTTTATATGAACAATCGGTACTACATATACTAAAATTTCTTTTCAGAATTGTACTCTGTGAGTATGAGTGGACATGTGCCGTTTGAGACTGCCCTTTTGCAAACATTTATAACCGCATATATTACATTCAAATTGTTTTTCACCACTATGAGTGGACATGTGTTGTGTAAGAATACTCTTTTGCGAATATTTATGACCACATATATGACATTCAAATGGTTTCTCACCACTATGAGTATAGATGTGTTGTTTAAGAATACTCTTATGCAAACATTGATAACCACATATATTACATTCAAATTGTTTTTCAGCAATATGAGTAGACATGTGTATTTTAAAGTTTTTCTTATGCGAATAGTTACGACCACATATTTGACATTCAAATGGTTTTTCAACACTATGAATGAACATGTGTTCTTTTAGGTAACACTTTCGTGAATTTTTATAACCGCATATATTACATTCAAATGGCTTTTCACCACTATGAGTGGAAATGTGTTGTTTAAGGGTACTCTTTCGTGAATATTTACAACCACAGATATGACATTCAAATGGCTTTTCACCACTATGAGTTATCATGTGTTGTTTAAGATGGCACTTTTGCAAACATTTATAACCACATATATTACATTCAAAGGGCTTTTCACCACTGTGAGTATACATGTGTCGTACAAGATCAGTTTTTAGTGAATATTTATAATCACATATATCACATTCAAATGGCTTTTCGTCACTATGAATAGACATGTGTCGTTTAAGATGACTTTTAATTGAACATTTATAACCACATATATTACATTCAAATGGCTTTTCACCACTATGAGTTCGCATGTGTACTGTAAGGTGATTCTTTTGTAAACATTTATAATCACAGATGTTGCATTCAAAAGGCTTTTCGCCACTATGAGCAAACAAGTGTAATTTTAGGTGATACTTTTGCGAACATTTAAAACCACATATATTACATTCAAAAAGCTTTTCACCGCTATGAGTAGACATGTGTCGTTTCAGATTGGTATTTTGTGAACATTTATAATCACATATATTGCATTCAAGGAGCTTTTCAGCACAATGGATGAGTATGTGCCTTTTTAAATGGTTCTTCTTTTTAGATTTGTAGTTACATATATTACAAACAAATTGTCTGTCGCCTTTATGAACAAATGTTTGTTTTTTGGATTTACTTTGCTGGGAAGGTTTTTGTCGATCTTTGGAAGTGTTAGAATGATGTTTGTTATCCATGTTCATTTGCCTGTGAATTTCTGAAATGTTGATCTTTTTAAATGGCTTCTCTTCATTCTCAACATATTTTTCACTGGCCTGTTGTTTGGTAGTTGTGTTTATATCCATTTCAGTCTTGATTGTTGTTATCTCCTCATTGTCCATCTTGTTAATATTGGGAAATTTACTGCGACCTGCAACAACTGAAAAGTCAATTTAGGTACATTGTTAAATTTTCTTTCTTGATTGTTTTTATTCAATTTTTAATATTTGTTGCTCGTTTTTCAGTCAATTTAATTCTTTTGTTTTTCGTACATATACCTATATTTTGAATGCCATTTTACAAACTTCGTCAGTAGATATACAGTATTAATAAAATGATTACTTTCAAAAGATACACGACTGTCATGAATTTTTTTAAAATTTTGTATTCACATTATGCAACTACAACTTTTCTGTATTGAAGAATAGAAACAGTTATTTATCTATATTAACAAATTAATTGATTACCTAAAGGCTAACCGCTTTTCATTAAATTAAAAAAATTGATATTTAGGTTAATATTTTCCTATGGTATAAATTGTTTTCGGTAGCCTTCATGGTGGACATGTGTAAAAATAAAAGTGCTATCAATCAGTTACTGTGAAAACAAAGTGCATTTTCCGAAAAATTTTATTTTCTATTTCTCTTGAACACCGAAGTTGACCGAAGTGAATTATAATAAATATAACATGACAATTATAAGGTGCAGCAGGAATTCAGATAGTTCATAGGTTGGCAATTGCAGCTTGGCCAACAACAGTAATATGAAGCTGCGTTTTCTTAGCGAATAGTCGTAGTTCTAGGTTCTTATACATATTACGTGATTTTAAACCTAGTAGGCAACCGCACGAACGGCTAAATATAGCAGGTGGCACTTTTCCACCCCCGAGAAGTTAGGCAACTTGATTCGCGAGTCAACTAATCGTAGTGATACACGTTTAAAAATAATAAATAAAATAATTTATATTAAAATATAATTACATTCTGTTACTCGTTATGGTGTTAATTGTTTTTTTAATTTTTTGAACAGTTATCGCATCATCTCCAACTTAAAAATTATTAAAAACTAAGATAAATAAAAAAATTAAGAACAGGGATCGTAGTGTCTGGTTTTTGTGAAAAAAAATTATTCTTTTTATTCATAGTTTTTTACACTTACTGTCCTCGTCCTGAATTTAAATTTATAAGTTGTAAAAGTATTTTTACTTTAAAATAGCTATTCAAAAAATGAAATATTGAAATATTAAACACGAAACAGAAAAATCAAAAACACTTTTAGTGAAGAAGAAATGTTATATGAATTGTTTGTAATAATTTGCTTATGTTGATTACCTACTCCAATTTATATTATCATTAATAAATCTTACGTGTGGTTGTACCAACTTCTACCTCTACCCATATTTATCAATTTTAAATTCGCGCGCTGTATAGCACCCTGGCAAAATGGCTGACGTGCTTGAAGGTCACGAAAAAGGGAAGTGGAAACATCAAACGAACCGCCTTAAGTGTCGCTTCTTGTTCCGTTAAGGTTAATATTCTTTGATATTTCATTATCTCGATTAGTTCAAAAGCTATATAGGTTTATAAAATGCTAAATATAATGGTGTGGCTGGTATGTAGGTAACTACAGGAACTGAGAAAATAAAACCAATCATTGCACAAATTAAAAGTAAACCAAAACAAGAAATAATTAATCACAAATTAACATTAGGTATGTAATTAACCATAAACAGTGGCCGGATTTCGAGTCTTGTTATTGCGGCTGCAAAGTCGTGCATTCAACATTTAAATAAAACGAGTAATATACATTGGTGCATGCCGGACGTATTTCTAGCCACTTCGTTACAAAAAATAGAGTATTCTCTAGATCAGGCGTCAGCAACCTATGACATGCAAATAAAGTATAATATATAAAAATAAATTATAAAACAAATATGAAACGAACACTTTGAGAAAATATAAATAAGTAATAAGATTAACATTTTGGTTTGTATACAAAATTACAGAAATGAACATAGGCGGAATACAGCGACATTGTCCAAAATGAAAATACCCGTTGACTCAAAACATCTTTTTAATAGTCACATTTTGGTCGATTTTGTCCCGCAGCCAAAAAAGGTTGCCGACCCCTGCTCTAGATACTGCATTCATAAACTATTTCGTAAATTTTATTAAAACCTTCTAGTCCATTATTTAGGTTATTAAAGAGGCACTATAGTAAAGAATAAAACTTTGAATACACTATGAGTGTTACTAGATGAAAATGCCCAACAGGTGACATCGTCACCCTCTGGAAATTATCATCATCAAAAACGCCCCCGGTACATAATAACTATTAATTCTATAGAGCTCAGATAATAACTATCAAAAATAGAGATTAGGATACCTTTCACGCGTCCTTACGGAAGTTATTTAATGAGCGCATAAAAATTTGGTTTTCCTAGGAACATCAAGTGTTTCTAATGTTAGTGTACTGCGTGATTATGAGTGGACATGTGTTGTTTCAGCCTGCCCTTTTGCAAACATTTATAACCACATATTTCACATTCAAATTGCTTTTCACAACTACAAGTGGACATGTGGTATTTAAGCGTACTCTTATACGAATATTTACGACCACATATTTGACATTCAAATGGCTTTTCATGAGTTCTCATGTGTTCTTTAAGGTTATTCTTTTGCAAACATTTATAACCACATATATTACAATCATATGACTTTTCACCAGCATGACTAGATAGCATGTGTCCCCTAAGGGCACCCTTTCTCGAACCTTTATAACCACATATATGACATACAAATGGCTTTTCACCAGTATGAGTTCTCATGTGATCTTTAAACTTATTCTTTTGCAAACATTTATAACCACATATATTACATTCAAACGGCTTGTCGCCATCATGATTAGTCATGTGTACCTTAAGGTCACCCTTTCTCAAACCTTTATAACTACATATATGACATTCAAATCGCTTTTCACCACTATGAACAACCAAGTGAGCTTTGAGAGAACTGTTTACTGAACATCTATAATCACATATATGACATTTAAATGGCTTTTCAAAACTATGAATGGACATATGTCGTTTGAGACGACTCTTTTCAAAACATTTATAATCACATAAATGACATGCAAATGGCTTTTCACCACTATGGGTGGACATGTGTTGGTCAAGATTACTCTTTCGTGAACATTTATAGCCACATATATGACATTCAAATGGTTTTTCACCATTGTGAGTGAACATGTGTTGGTTAAGGTGACTCTTTCGTGAAAATTTATAGTCACATATACGGCATTCAAATGGCTTTTCACCACTATGAATAAACATGTGTTGTTTAAGATGACTCTTAAGTGAATATTTATGATTACATACATTACATTCAAATGGCTTTTCGCCACTATGAGTGAACATGTGTATTTTCAGATTACTCTTTAGCGAACATTTATAATCACATATCTTACATTCAAATTGTTTCCCACAACTATGATTGGACAGACGTTGTTTATGTTTATATTTACGATGACATATGTTACATTCAAATGGTTTTTCACCTTTAGATTCAGAAAGTTCGCTATCCATATTCCTTTGCCTGTGTGTTTCTGAAATGTTGATGTCATCGAATGACTTCTCTTTATTCTCCGTGTAGATTTTGCTCATCATGTCATGTTTGGTAGTAGTGTTTATATCCATTTCAGTTTTGATTATTGTTATGTCCTCATTGTCCATCATGTTAACATTGGGAAGATTATTGCCACCTACAACAATTAAATAGTAAATTTACATTATTAAATTTTCTTTCATGATTTTAATATATTTGATATTTTGATTGCAATTTGACGAGCTTCGCCAATACATTTATAATGTACACCTAGTGTTAAAAATGTGTACACTTAACCAATTACACATGATCGTCATGGAATTTTTTTTAATTTGCATTCTGTTACTACATTATGTATTTATTATTATGGAACTTACTTATTATTAGAACTTAAATTTACTGAAAACAGACGTGTGTTGATAGAAGTAGACGAATTGCTTATTTGAAAGCTAACTAAGGCACTTTTTATTATATTAAGAAATTGATATTAATCAAGTAAGTACAAATTCCTTATATTATTGGTTACTCCACAATCACGTTTGCAGAAAGTACACACGAAAATCGCGACTGTTTTCTATAAATTTCATGCTGGCGATCGGTTATTACTGCATCCTATGTAAACCTGATAGTGATAGCATCAACCAAAGTGCATTTGTTGACAAATTTTATTTTCTATCTCTATTGTTCTAAAATGTGAACATACTTTTATATATTTATTATGAAGTGTGCCAACTTCAAGTAGTTGCATATAATAAGTTTAAGGGTGTGTGTCAACTTTGTATTTTTGATTGCATTCTTAGCTAGCTTCAGGGCCGTGCCGTGCTATGATACAGAGAAGCGGCCGCATCAGGCAGTACCGTTATTAAGGCCGCAGTCTCACTGCAGCCACTACCACCCACTACTATCGACCACCACCAATTAAAATAATCCCGTGCGGTCCCACTGAAGCGAGTAGTGGCCACCAATATCATGTAAAATTTTAAATTTCGCGCTTGTTTTATGTTTATCTCTGAAATAGACATATTGCCAACTTAGCAAGCACTGTTATTATTATTTCCTATTAAATGAGGTTATGTGCATTATTTTTTTACTATTTTCGCGTTGTTTTTAAAGAAATAATAAACCAAATTATTGCAAAAATACGATGTTGTCAAATGAATCAGATAGCGAGAAAGTTATAACCATGTGCTGCTATGGTACATGTGGAATAAAATATAAAAAATATAAACACGAAATGTGTAGGTACGAAAATTTTATCAATAAATAATAATTAGTGTCCCAGCTTATAAACAAACGAAGAGAAACTTTGTTTTGAAAAGTTTTCACTACCAATTACCAAAAACAAAAACCTAAATATAAACAGAAAATTCAAATTTTAGTGTCTACTTTCATCATGTGCACTAGCGCGTGCGCATTGTCAACCACCGCTGACCACCAACCACCAAAGTTCGAACACGTCGGAAATTTCAAACTGGTGGTCACCGTTTGATGGTAGTAGGTGGCTAACAGTGGCTTAGTGGGACCAGCGCCATTGATTAATGTATGTTTACATTTTAGTTGGTGGCGGTGGGTGGTTGACGGTGGCTCAGTGAGACCGCAGCCTTTATAGTCTAAGAGCCAGCGACAAAAATAATTACGTCATTCATTAAGAAAATTTTTGATGCCATTGTACTGTCTTAACATAGGTAAACTTTAATTGGAAGTTCTGCCACATATCAGTAGTGGAGAGAGTAGCGGCAGAGAGTGAAAGGGTTAAAAAATATAATTACAAAAACTTGATATAAGTAAAGCTGATTTTTGATGTGATGACGGTAAATAATATTTTATGTAATATATTACAATGGCAGACAGTTTGGTTAGTGGGGGGATGGGAACACACAGCGAGGAAGGTCGAGAAAATATGTGGCCTATTACGGCATATCAGTGTGTACTTACTAGTAAACATATCCAATGACAGGCACAAATCTTAAACAGTATGTATTCGCCAACATCTATGTCAATTTTTAGCTCTCTATTATTTTTTTTTCGTTATTTGCTTAATTGTGATCAAATTTTACTATACTTTTGGCCTTTGACCTTTTCATAGTCAATGTCTGCCGATGAGTCATATGCCGTTGGAAAGTACTTAAAATTACCTTTCAAATAATATATTTTGAGTGTCTCTCATTGGATATGTTTACTAGTAAGTAATAGGCCATATTTTCTCGACCTTCCTCGCTGTCTGTCCCCATCCCCCCACTAACCAAACTGTCTGTCATTGTAATATAGTACATAAAATATTATTTACCATCATCACACCAAAAATCAGCTTTACTTTTATCACGTTTTTGTATTAATATTTTTTAACCCTTTCACTCTCTCCCGCTACTCTCTCCACCACTGATATGTGGCAGAACTTCCAATTAAAGTTTACCTATGTTAAGACAGTACAATGGTATCAAAAATTTTCTTAATGAAATGAGGTAACTATTTTTGTCGCTGGCTCTCCGTCTATTAAGGAGGCGGCATAAGCAGCGAAATCAAAATACAGTTTGAATCATTCATAATTAAAAATGCCTGATCACTGCTGTGTAAATAATACCGTTTTAGAATGAGGCAATGCTGAGTTTGTAGAACTTGAAATGATTTGTCAATAAAGCACGAGTTTGTTTATCTAATAATAGTTGTTAATGATTTTATAAGATAATATCCTGTAAAAGAAAACATTTATCTAATAAAGTAAATTAGGCAATTAGGTTAAAATGGATTTTCATGACGCCTTGTTTTGGCTACATTAATAAAATCTTTAATTTTATGATATTTAGGTGCCTTAATCAAATTTTTAAAAAAATTGTATTTTTTAGTAAAAAAACAAATACTTATGACAAGAAATTTTGAAAATATTCTGAAAATTAATTAATAAATGATTCATTAAAGGATGTGTACCGTTTCCAATGCAAATGTAGGTCAATTATTGCCTTATTTTTACAGTTGGTTTGTTATGAATCAGCATGTTTATTAAGCACGTACTATTTTATTTACTGAAGAATAGTGCTGATTACAATGTTCGTAGAATTAGTCACCCGACTAACCTGCTTCGGGTGTTTAACAACAACTTCGTCGATTTGTTTAGACTAAACCATCTGAATTCTAAAACAAGTGTGACAGTACCGCCGACGCCACTGGCGCGACAGTGTTATCATCTACGCCACTGGCGGTAAAAATGGATTGGTAACTATGAAAAAATGTGTGTTGGCAAAACTGCAAAATGACTAAATGTCAGTTACATCGATGGCGTGTTGTTTATACTGGTGGTTGTTACATGAATATCAGTGTGTTTATTTACTTATTATCAATTCGTTGGGGTGTTATTTATTTTCGTTGTGCTCGATATTCCTGGGATATCGTGTTGACGTTCAAGAAAGAAGACAGGTGCTCTCGACGGCTGAAAGGGTCCAACAGTTCAAAGTAATAGCCAAGAAAAAAGCGGTGTTTAAACTTAATGGTATTACATTTCGTGTTTATCTCAAACCTAATCCTAGGAATTATGTGGTAATAATCATGTTTACAGCAATGGTCAAGCAAAGGCAGCGTAGGGGGTGCAATCATACCCTTGAAGAATTCCAGAGATGGACTAATTTATCTAGGGATGATCAAGCTTATTTGAAGGCAATCTTTGTTGCTGTGGCTAGTGGTAAAGAAGAAGAGTACGCGTTAGCAAAGCTTACACCATTCATTATACATTTACCGAAGAAAAGAAAACCTAAGGATAAAGAGGCAAGAATGAGAAGAAAGACAGTTTGGCAGGGTTTTCGGTATTTCAAAAGTTTTATTTATAAGAAAAGGTCTAAAATGAAAATGGAGTAACCTAGGTACTCTCGTTTGTTTTGTTTTTTGTTGGTTGCTAGGGGTAATAATTAGAATAATAATTTTTTTAATTTTAAAAAAATGTGAGAAAAAAGTTTGGAAAAAAAATTCTTCCTTTCATAATAATTAAGAAAGTCATGAATTTTTCTTTCCATAATAATTCAAGAAGTTTTGAATTTGTTCATAATAATTATAAAGGTTTTGAACTGTTTTGCAAGTTAACTCAAAAAAGTTATTAAATAATGAACTACAGATAGTACTACAAGTAACGGGTGTTTTTTTAAATTTGGCGTCCTAGTTAGCTATGACTATGAGTTTGTTGTGAATAGACCACTATTTTTCAAATGTCAAAACTTAAAAGTGAGGTTAGGTTTAGATACACTGCGGCGTGGCGACATTCAAAGGTGCGTTCACAATCGAACTCTCATTGCTTGCTCTGACGCCAAATTTAAAAAAACACCCGTTACTATCGTCCTACTGTTTTCAAGAAAGTTATTAATTAATTGATAACTCCTGATAATCAATATAGAAAGGTTTTACTGTTTAATCCAAGCAAAAATACTTGGGAGTTTGCATATAATTCAAAAAGTTGTCAAAACAACTTTCCCAGAGGGAAAACTGGCAGATCCTTCATTACGGAAGGTTACAATTCGTTCTGGTTGTAAAATTTTGAAGAGTCCAGGAAAGTTTATTATTGGTTGTAATGAGTTCAAGAAAGAGTTATTCATTATAATAGCTGCTGGGAATTAATCGAATCGCCATCAGTAAGAAATAATCATGTTATTATAATAACATATCATTTATTGGTGGTTACGTTTCAAGTAAGTGACAATTACAGTGACTTGTTTTGGTTAAATAAAGTACCTGTTCGGACATAGGGTCCTATATTTTGTAGTGATTTTGGATAAAATACCTATAAAATTGTAATCATAAAAAATTTAATTATCTTTTAAAAAGATAAAATTTATATAAATTTTAAAGAAAAACAACCAAGATTTAGTATTAAACTTTATAACACAGCTCTACTATTGAATTAAGATATTATGAAAATAGAAACCATTTTCGAAACCAATAGTAAAGGGGTGTTATTATTAATTTAGCTTGTTACAGCCGGCTGAGGTACCCTTTAAGATTTTTATGTCATCATGAACAAACGTTGTAGTAATTTGTGGGTAGTTCTTGAACCTGAATATACGTGTTTAACTTCTCTGAGACTTAATTCTATTTATTTGTATCAATGATTTAAATAAGCTTTTGTACTTGCTAAACCAAAGGTAAGTTGTATGTAAACTGATGACTATTGGATATGATACTTCCTGCTTAAAGAACCTATGAACCACGCCCTGCAAGAGTTTCATGTCTCTATCTCACTAGTTGTGGATTTCTGTTTATATTCATCATAATAACCAATATAACTAAAGTCATAACCTAAATAAAAAAGAGTAATCAGATAACACAACAATTTATTAATAATTTTTTTGTACATTTCAAAAATCAAATAAATAATTATATAGTAATGGCAACTCTTCAGAGAGTACTGCTGGCTACTTCTGACTAAACGCCCTATAACGGGACATTTGTTTACCAGAAGGTAGTGATTCTGTAACGGTTGAGGGTAGGTGCGTGTCTTAAAGGGGAGTGCGCATTTGAGAGATTTGTTACACAAGGTTAAGACCCAGCTGTAGAATGCGAGTATACTTAAGCAAGACTGCCAGATATAGCAATAGTTTTTTTTAATTACTCAAAAGCTGATTAATATATAAACAACGGACCTCGATGAGATCCTTCAATTCAGGTTACGACGACGTTCTGGCTTTAGAAACTAGCACCCAGGGGTGCCGTTTACCTATGTCAGGACTTACCATCAGAAAGCCGTAAAAACTAGTACCCAGAGGTACCGTTTACCTCGGCCTTTTTGAACATTACGATTTAAGTTGAAACTGTATAGTGTTAAGTTATTATGCAAGTGCATATTGTATAGTAACAACGAATAAATACTTATTGTACTAAACAGTAAATTGTGTATATTTTTGTAACTTGGACTCCGTCTTTTGCGTTTTTAAAATAAAGTATTGTTTTTAAAAACGCCTTTCCACGTCAAGAAAAGTTAATTTGCGTATTTAAAAAAATGGATTAAGAAGAACTAACTATAATGTAATAGGGCAATACGCTATCAAGTATTTATTGTACAATAAAAACAGCTCAGAGCACGTGTTGTTTCATAGAGTTGAGGTTAGATTGTTTTGTTTATTGACGCGTGTGCGTTCGATTTATAGTTCGTTTTTATATGCTCGGCGTTCGTGTGCTAATTTGCTTTACATAATATATATTATGTAATTAGGAGATCAAGCGATACTTTAAATCCAAGAAGATGTATAACGCCGAGGCGCCAGCCGAGGCGTTATAACATCTTCGAGGATTTAAAGAAGCTTGATCTCCGTATTGCATAAGTTGTTTTATTTTATTTCGTATTTCAATCCTAATTTCTCCCTTTTAAAATCCATCCGAATTTATTGCATAAAGAAGCAAGTTGCCTTGTCTGTGTCATCATACGCGTAACTAAGGAGATAAAAAGCAGCATGCATGCATGCATGTGGCTATAATACAACATCAAATTATTTACGTTGCCAACAACAACGGATATCAAGAACGTCTTGAACTCCGGTATCATTGACAACGGATATCAAGATATACTTTATTTTACTAATTGTGGTATATAAAGAATTGTTTGAAATACGAAATGAAATAAATGAGTATTACGCGCGATAATTAATAATGTTACTGTTACATTATGTGAAATAGAATTATTATAGAAATGTTTTACGGCAGTGATTACAGTCTGGAAAATGCGATTTTACGGTCTAGTATGACTGTAAATTTTTTTACCGGACTCAAATAAAATAAATACACTAAACAATGGTTTAGTATTCAGTTATCATGGACACTCGTGCTATGTTTTGAATTCGACTAATAGTTGCCATAGATGCTCGTTGTTCATAGATGTCCATATTTTAAATTCGGAAATTTATTTTATATAATTTCTTTTTAAATTAAACCAATAACTGCAGTATGGAATAAAACGCATCACGTCATACGTCCTGAAAATGTTCTTACAGTCTCGTTTCGATGTTCCGGACTCGGCTCCTTCGTCGCCTTGTAAACATCTAACTCGACTGTAAAATTCCATTTCCAGTACTTATAATGTAAATAACTATTATTTCCACTTTCTATGTAAATGACACTTTATAGGTATTTATGGTGACTAAGTAAATGAGTAGTTACCACTACAGCCCTGTAAAACTCTACGGGCTCCTAAAAGAGACCTGTAAAATTATACAATGCTCATCAACAAAACGCTATGGAAACTACTTTGTTGCTTAATCACGACACCACGACAACGCCTAACTATAAATTGTGCTAACGCCTTTGATTACAAAATGTCTTTTTATGAAATATATACAATTTATACAAAAACACTGTGAAGGTGGAAATAAAACTACGCGATACGCTTTGCAATTAATCTTTACTGGGCTCACTGGATTATGGAGGCTCGCTCTTTCGTCGCTCGCCCCACAAACTTTTCAGCTCACCCGTAAAGATTAATTTACAAAGCTTGGCACGTAAATAACTACGTATTGCGTGCTAGCCCGTATAAAGAATCTTTACCCATGGAGACAGAGCTCAATAAACAGATGTTTACGAGTTAGTATACCATAAAACATTGGTTTTGTGTTTTATTTGCGTTGAGGTTCGTAAATAGCTTCACCAGAAAAATTAAGATTAGAAAATCTAAGAAAAAAATGTGGGAGGAAGATTGATACTACAACTCTGGGCAAATATTGAAAATTCAAAGCACAAAAGACTCACCAGTAATTACTCCTCTTCTCACGTCTATAGTTCTTCCACTTGTGATTGTTGCTTATAGAATTCTTGTAAGGCAGCAATGTTTCAGTAAACCAAATAATTGAATGATCAATCTGACGGGGGCGAACGCTTGTATAAGAATAAATCTTGACGCACATAAACTGTAGGAGTTATCTTCTCATAAGTAGGTATTCTTATACTTGATTCACGAAGAAAACATAAAATTATGTCAAAGGTTTTTCTTATTTACCAGTTGCTAAAGTCCTTTTTTTCTATTATTATTCAAAATAGTTGGCGCCTATCATTTAGTGAACACGCCATCCAAAAACACCGAAAAGCGGTGAAATTATAAAAGAGCGCCCTGCGCTATAATATCGCGTCACCTCAAATATGCGGTGAGCGCAGCGCAACCATTTGTGCAGGCGTCGTTGAATTTAATTTAAAAATCATAAAAAGCATTCCTTATAAGAAAATTCTATCACGCGAGTTAACATTTATTCATTATTAAAGAGAAGTGTGACCTCAATATAAACACGTGCAAGATAACGCCTCGCAGCGGAGCGGCCACATATGCTAGAGCGGAACCAGCTGCAGTATTCAGAAACTTTCTCAAATGCATTCTATGAAAATGCTAGAGGAAGCAAAACGCTATGGTCGCGCAGAATCATATATAAACGCCGCACTGTGGTGTAAAAGTCGAAAAACCGGCGCATCGTATATCTCAACTAACAATGCTCACCAAACTACCGTTCTTTACCAATGTTTTGCACTGTTTTGTAGAAATAACGGCAATTAAGATTAAATTTCCTATTATGCAAGAAAAAACCTGGATACCATTTAGTTTTTGTTTAATTATCTAAAGAATGTTCTGTTGCACTTTTTATGTTAAATTTTAAATAAACTATAAATTGCAGTAGTAACTTTAAAAATTAACTAACTCAGATAGGGGGGTCGAGGGGGGTCTGAAATTTATAGGAAATCTACACCAAAGATGCTTGTCTTTGATGTATAAATTAGATCGCACGAATAGACGGGAATCGAAACTTATGACAGATTATTGCTAAAATTAAAAAAAACCTCATAATTTTTGTACCAATATTTAATACATCGTAATAAATACAAGCGGAATAATTCTAACACCGGCTAAAACTACCTACCTTAAAAATCTAAATCCATAGTTTCAACTGACAAATTAAGAGCTTCTGTTTCACTGGGGGTACATATTATAAACGCACAAGTGTACTTGCTTTAAGTGCTACGATGAATTGACCAAGTACAGGGGTGTTATTTCAGTAAGTGGCTACTTATCAGTTCCAAGGTCGTGCATAAAAGATGCCACCATTCATTCTTAATAACATCTGACAGTTAATTTTAAAATTTCAAGAACTTGATTTACTACCCTTATGCGCCATTTTTGTGAGTTTTACACCAGTGTGCGCCGGACCTCGATGGGATCCTTCAGTCCGAGTTACCACGGGCTTGGGAATAGAAACTGATGACCAGGGTCATTGGTTACCTTTCTTCAAGCCATACTCACCCAGAAAGTCGTAGAAACTGGTAGTCTGGGTTACTGTTTACCTCGGTCTTCTGAACATCATTATTACCAGCAAAGAATACAGAGGGTAAGAATGGAAGGCTACCGAACTCAAAAAATAGTAACGCCATCTAGCGTGTTAGATGTTAACTTTAACTGATTGGGGGGGGGGAAGATGAATATATTTTGACATAAGTTTGCATGTTGTTTACACGTGTTAAATCAAATAGGTTAAGAAAAGTGATCTCTTTATGGAAACTGTTATATTTTGGTGTTATATATTATTATATAATTATAGTTAGTTAGTTAGTTTTATGCTGTATTAATTGTAAATTTAAAATGAGCCGCGGGAATTACTGCATTGCAACGTTTTGCTTTAATAATAAATTTAACAATACAGAAGTGGCATTTTTTCAACTTCCTACAGAATTCTCATCTTATTTTTTTATCAGTTTATCCAGACAAGTTCTCTAAAATTCATTTTTAAGATCACTCATTAAAGATTTAATTAACTAGGTTAACTTAAAGTAAATTGATTTTCCAAAAATAAACATAAACATGGAAAATTGTTATAATTTATTTCTTATTGAGCCATATTGTAGTCCAAATTTTGTTAATGTTTCATTTTGTTGTTGTACAATAGAGTCCAAGAATGGTTAAGATTTGCAGATCGTGAAGACTTGTTGCATGATGAAGCTTATTTGAAAAAAAACTATCGTCTTTGTAGTGAACATTTTATGAATAACCAGTTTAAAAGAACCTATCCACGAATATTCTTGCTACCAAACTCTAAACCTGCAATAGTACAAGGTAAAAGTATTTAAAAAATTAAAAAATTTAAATGAAAGTATAATTTATTAGGTATCTTTATTTCATTACAGTACTACATAATATTTTGTTTTTTTTGTTATATTACAGATGCTACTGAAAGTGTAGATCATGTTATTTCTTCTGAAGAAGTATCTAGCAAAAGACAATTTTCAAATGAGCAGTTATCTTCAGAGATAAATAATATGCAGTCTGGTATGTACAAAGGCTTTTTAATTGTTTAACGTGTTCCTAAGTACTCTTTAAGGTTCCATACCTCAAAAGCTGCAAAAGCAACTAATTTATCTGTGTTATAGCCGATTTTCTCAGCACTTACTAGTTTTTAATCTAGTTTTTTCCAGATTTGTCGCAAGTGGTTGTAAACTCTGAAATACCACAAAAACAATTGATAAGAAGTTCTGTAAGTGTAAAAAATGAAATTGCGCCTTTGGAAAATGGTATTTCTGTATGTTAAATGATTATATTGCTATTTATATTATGTTATTTACAGAATCATCTGACAAAAGAATATTCTTTAATGAGCCTGCAACATTACAATTAACTCCAAAGTTAAATAATATGCAACCTCCTGGTATGTATAAAGGTTTTTAAGATATGTTTAATTTATTATTTACATTTTAATTTTTTTTACAAGTATCGAAAGAATCTAAAAATTCGAAAATGCCAGCAAAAAGATTAACTCAAAGTCCTAGAACTAAGCGTATTTTGAAAAAATTAATAATTAAAAATAATGCTTTAAAATGTAAGTTGTTTAGAAAAAACAAAACCTGTACTTGTATTCTTAAATCTAAGACAAAACTTAAGATTGAAGAAATTATACGTAGGTCCAAGGCATATTTATCAGAAGATTTACTTACCTTATTTGCTTGGCAGCTAAGATTTAGTTCCAAAACTAAATACAGCAGAAGATACAATGATCAATTAAAAGAGCTGTGCTTGACTTGGTATTACAGCCCACCAAAGGGATATAGAATTATTGGAAAAACATTAAATCTTCCAACGCCTAGACCTCTTCGAACTTCGCAGTTTTATTTAACTGTAAATCCTGGATTGAATAATTTAGTTTTAACATCCATTAAAAATCATTTTTCGACAGATGTTGACCAAACAAACAGACTTGCATGCTTGTTATTTGATGAAATAAGCATCAAAGAACACTTTGAAGAACATATAATGCTAAACAAGACAAAATAATAGGTATTGTAGACACAGGTAAAGAACGTTTGAATAAACCAGCTACATCTGTATTGGTTTGTATGGCTAGAGGCATTACATGTAAATGGAAACATGTGTTAGGCTATTGGTTTGTAGGAGGTAGTGAATGTACTAAGAATATTGAAGAAATAGTTAAAGAATGTATACTATGTGCTACTGATAGTGGCTTAATAGTTAAAACTTTAGTTTGTGATCAAGGTGCAGCTAACAAATCATTAGCAAATAAATTGAGAATTGATGTAAATAATGTAGTTTTTGTACATAATAATGAAAAAAATTATTTTCTCTATGATGCCCCTCATTTACTAAAATCACTTAGGAATAACCTTGTCAACTATAACTTTTTATACAAAGGTAAAATAGTTAAATGGGAGGACCCTCTCAAGAATTTTTTTTCTATAGTTCGGCAACAACATGGTTGTAATAGTAATCCAACAGCTTATCAATTCGAAAATGGACTCCGCCACAATTATTTTACTTCCATTTCTAAATTAAGTAAGAATAGTAACTGTGAAGTGGACTCCACGACTATGTTAACAAAACTAAATGTTCTATGTGGCAATATAAAATCAAATTGTGATCTAAATGAAGTTTTAGAAAATGTTCCAGCTATAGATATCCCTGAAGTAATTGAGGCAAATACACCTTTAGATAATAATGCCATTTATTATGTGGTGGGGTATATTTCCTAGCAATTTCTAAAAATGCATAAATGTGATATCTGCTCAAGCATTATATTACAACAAAATCGTGATTGCATATTTGAGCACCAATATTTTACATATCTGAAACAAAATGACAAATTAAACACCAGTCAAGGTTTGACGTTTGCTAGCCCTCCTGTGTTTAAATTTATAAAAAATGTTGAATTATTGTTCAATGCTGTTTTTATGTTCATGTTAAAAAATTGTAATTTAACTCTAGAAATATGTGAGTTAATAAACAGTCGTCTAGATATTAGTTTAGAATTATGTTCAGAAAGGTTTACTAATTTATTTTTAACTCTCTTTATAAAAAGCAGAACTTATTGGGCTGTTAACTTTTTAAATAGAAAAAAGGAAAAGGTGGTATGTGACAAAAAAATAAAAAATTATCAAATTTATTGCATGAACAATTTGTTGAATTATTATTCAATGTTAATTTTATATCTCTGTTAGAAAATTGTAATTTAACTTAACAAATATGTGAATTAATAAACAGTCGTCTAGATATTACTTTAGAATTATGTTCAGAAAAGTCTACCTATTTATTTTTAAGTCTGTATAAAAAGCATACCTTCTTGGGTTGTTGTAAATAAATGTTTGTATCAAAGAAAATATTTGTGTTTTTAATACTATGTGTTAATAGCAAAACCATAATAATTCTATAATCTGTGGTTAAGATTTTATAAGTTAGAATATCAGTACAACACACACAAAAAGGTTTAAGTTTAAAATTCCGCGCGCGCGCAAAAATTCTTAAAATCTAGTGATTATTACGCCATCTTTACGTGTCAGGTGTTAACTATTACTGTAAAATAAAGTCGAATTTTTACATATAGTTCTTATGGAGCCTTCCATTCTTATTAACCTCCCTATTCTTTGATTACCAGTTTCAACTTGAAATTGTATAATAGTATTTAAGTGATTATGCAAGTGCATATTGTGTAATTTCACGACGAATAAATATGTTGCTCTACTTAACAGTAAACTGTGTTCATTTTTGTGACTTGGACTCCATCTTTTGCGTTTTTTTAATAATAAAGTATTATTTTAAAAACGCTTTTCCACGTCAAGAAAAGTTAATTCGCGTTGTAATGTAATGTCAGTGAATGTAAGGCGTTATAAAAGATAAGGTAATCAAGGTTTTTTCAGGCGTGGTCACCTAAAATGCACGTCTCTATTAGTAATAGTCATTATTTAGTGTAAATGTGTGTAGAAACGGATACACAATACGAATACATTGTTACGTTCTTCAATAACTATAATAACATTCGGAAATAAACAGAAGACAAAAATCAAACTTTTAAAAAGAACATTTTCAAAATTACGGCGCCAGGTTGAGTGTTTGTTGTTTACTCAACAAACCACAAATAACGGAACTAAAGAGTCACTTCTTTTCAAATCTTTGACAAGCAAATTTTAACTTTTGCCACTTTTCTGGAATAACGAATAACTTCGGAAGACATTTAAAAGCTTGTTTGCGGGCTAATGTGGACATTTTGAACATTTGTTTATAAAGATTGTTAAGATTAAGTAAGTTAATTTTAATTTTTATAAAAATTGTTAAAATTAAGTAAATTAATATTAAATAAAAGGATTATTTATTAAATAAGAGCATTTTTTACCATCGATCCATTTTTGCAATGTTTTTACGGCATTTTATTTTTTCATAATTTATCAGTATGGCTGTGAAAACTAAAATTTCTGTCAAACAATAATTGTTTGGCAAGTTGTCAAAGTCGATAAAGTTTTGTGTGGTGTTAAAATGGAAAAAGCTGAAATTCGTGCGGTTATTAAATATTTTCACATTAAGGGTTTATCCCCAAAAGAAATCAAAGCTGAGCTAGACGGGACATTAGGCGAATCTTCTCCTTCCTATAGCACAGTTAAAACCTGGGTTGCGGACTTTAAACGGGGTCGCAAAAGCACAGATGACGCACCGCGTTCAGGAAGACCGAAAACTGCCACCACAACGGAAATTGTCGAAAAAGTCCATAGAGTTGTGTTGAATGATCGGCGATTGAAGTTGGCTGAAATAGCAGATACCCTGGGCATTTCAACGGAACGAACATATCATATCCTAACCGAAATTTTGGGAATGAGAAAGTTATCGGCACGTTGGGTGCCGTGGCTGCTCACAGTGGAACAAAAGCTGACTCGCAAAACAGTTTCAAGTGAGTGTTTAGACTTGTTTAATCGAAATTCAGTGGACTTTCTGCGACGGTTTGTAACAATGGATGAGACGTGGATTCATCACTACACACCCGAAACAAAGCAGCAATCAAAACAGTGGACTGCCAAAGGAGAACCTGCTCCGAAGAAAGCCAAAACAGTTCCGTCAGCCGGAAAAGTTTTGGCTTCAGTCTTTTGGGACGCCAAGGGAGTACTTTTCGTTGATTATCTTCAAAAAGGTAAAACAATCAACGGAGTATACTATGCTACCTTACTGGATGAATTAAAAAAAATATTGAAGAAAAACGACCTGGATTAGCAAAGAAAAAAATTCTGTTTCACCAGGACAATGCACCTTGTCACAAGTCGGCAATTGCCATGGCAAAAATCAATGAATTGCAATTTGAATTGTTACCCCATGCCCCTTATTCACCAGACTTAGCCCCATCGGATTTTTATTTATTTCCAAACCTAAAAAAATTTCACGCTGGAAAGAAATACGAGTCCGATGAAGAAGTGATTGCTGCCACAAACGCCTATTTTGACGAGTTAGAAGAAAAGGCTTATAGGGACGGTATAAGAGCACTTGAACAAAGGTGGACCAAGTGCATTGAACTCGATGGGGACTACGTAGAAAAATAAAATTTTTGTTAACCTGATATTCTTTTGTTTTATTGCCTAGGCCGGAGACTTTTCAATTTATCCTCGTAGTTGCAGTGTATGCATAACAAAAACGCTTATTGCGGTGATATGTCATCGTTTATAAAAGACTTGACCTCGACCAAAATTCGTGTTTTTAACTCGGACGTTCTCAGAATTTTCTATTTTCTATAGAAAAGGCTATCTCAATCCTGGAAGACTTTTATTTATTAAGTAATATCAACAAATTGATGCAAAATATAACAACAACGTATCAGCAAAATGTACCGCTAACAATTTTTTACAAATAAAAAAAAAGATTTTTCAAGCTAGAATTGTTTTCATCACTTTTGGATTATACCTCTGACCTTCTTTAACTCTCTGTGTTATTGTTCCTTATTTTTGAGACACCCTGTAATTAAAGCAACGCCGGTTTCGATTGCAAAGTAAACGATAACGCCCAGCTATAATGTCCTGGTTTTTATGGATTTGTTTATATATTTTGTATTACAGGTATAAACAACAAATAATATGGAAGTGAAACATAAATAACTATTATATCTTACTAGTGCGTTATTGTTTATTAACATGGATACAAGATACATTATGTGGTTCATAATACCCTGGGGACATTATGAGTCAATCTGATAATAACATGGCGTATCCTCTAGATCAGCGGTTCCCAACCTTTTTCGTTCGCGGACCGCCAAACGACCGACGTAGCATTTGCTTGCGGACCGGTAAGGTAAAAAATTAAAGAAAACATTTCGCAAAATATACCTTATAATAATAACTTTATTTTTACACTGTACAAGAACAATCTAAAATAAATAAATATCCATTCTTGATAATAACAAAAGTCGGTTTTCGTACCTCATCCGCTTGCAGCATACCGAACCTTGAGCGACCAAAGCGGGAACCGGTCCGAATCGCAGGGCAGAGTGTGGCGCCAAAGACCATAACCGGATTCTAGACACATAGGACGGTCCATCAGAGCAAGGTATCTGACAGGGAGCGGAGATATAACCCAACACGCCGGCGAGTCGGTTTCGTCTGCGGCGGTCAAAAACGAGAATGGGCTAAAACGTCCCAGGAGGCAATCATATAGGAGAAGTGGTTTCCACTTAGGAACCCGATTAGGCTGGTGGCGGCGATATTACTTTAGCACGATTCTCGAGCGAAAAACAAATAAAAAATTTCAAGTTTTTCGGTTGTAATTTTCTTATGGTTTTGCACGGCATTTGAAGGGGAAACATTTTGAGATTGCCCGTCGTTTTGGCTCCTATAGTTTTCGAGATACCGGCTCTCGAAAACGGGCGGAGCTTCCTAGGGTGGAGATACGGAAAAAGCAATAGATGCACCGGTCAAAGCAAGCCGCGTGACATCGAATGCCGCCAACACCCGTTCAATCGCTCCCAAAAACCCCATCTCACCCTTAGCCCCCCGGCCCCCACCCCCGAAACAGTATTGGCATGAAAGACGTTTCTGGTAGAAAGATTGGGGTACTGCGCTGGCAAAGATTCCGGCAGTTTTTTCCTGCTTCCGCCAAAACGGTTTACTGGAGACGGTCGAGACTTCAAATCTGACACGGGAACTGCCCAACGCATCGACACACAATAAACGGTCCGGATTGAAGCAAGTTTTGCGGCCCCTCGAAACCGCGAAACCCGGATTCTCACTGTTTGCGTTAATCGGGGACGCTAGATAGATATTCTTTCGGTTCTGGTATGCTTAGACCCATATGCGCCAAACCCATTTAAAAATTGTAAAATGGGAGATTCTCCTTATTACCTATTACTGGATATTACCCCACCACATAGGTACAGAGCCGGCGCATTATATACCACGTAGTATGTATGTATACATACAGTGTCGGCTCCGTATAAAAGTTACTGTTGGTTAACTTCGATAAACTATTTGACCCTACGTTAGCTCCAGGATAACATGAATTAAAAAAATTCTTTCAGTAAAATTTTGACCGGCGGTTGGGAAACGCTGCTCTAGATATCGCATTCATAAACTAGGTACTTCGTAAATATTAAAACTTTCGAATTCATTATTTAGGTTATTAAGAGGCACTAGTCAAACATAAAATCTTGTTTGCTCAACGAGCATTACTAGACGATAATGCCAAATGGGTGACATTCATCCCTCGGGCTGGAATATCATCACCCTCTGGACATTATCATCATCAAAAACGCTCTTGGCACATAAATAACTATTAATAAATTAATTCTAACATTAAAATATTAATGTATGGCTATTGCTATGGAGTTAATGACATTTTAAAAAATCAATTTGCTTCCAAGAGGGCATAGCTTAGAATACAATCAAATAGATATTTGTTGTACCACTTAACGAAGCTATTACTTAAAACAATGGCGTTTAAATACCTAGGCCTAAGTATCAAGCAATCAATACCTACCAGAGAATCAAACTAGTTGAATGTTGTTCAAAATTACATTTTACAAATTATTTTCTATAGGTAGAGATTGTATCCAGCTAATTTACTATTATAATGAATCTATTCTAAATGTTTGATGTTTCTATTCCCTTTGTAATTGTATTTTTTTTAATTTTTGTATTTAGGAAATATGATGCAAACTAGAAATCAAAACAAAAACTAAAAATTGCATGAATATGTGACCCAACTAATGAACATTAGTATTTTAATATGGGATCATTAAGTTTGCATTTAATAAAGATCACACAATCGCAAATTATACAACTAAACAAATAAAGGTTAGAATATCTTTCACGTATCCCTACGGAAGTTGATTATTTTTCCACTTATTTAATGCGCGCCTAAAAATTTGGTTTTCCTAGGAACAGTAATAACTGTCCCCTCTCTAATGTTAGTTTAGTCTCTAACTATGAGTAGACATATGTTGTTTCAGCCTACCCTTTTGTAAACATTTATAATCACATATTTTACATTCAAATTGTTTTTCAGAACTACATATGGGTATGTGGTGTTTAAGTGTACTCTTATACGAATATTTACGACCACATATATGACATTCAAATGCCTTTTCATGAGCTTTTATGTGTTTTTTAAGGTTATGCTTTCGCGAACATTTATAACCACATATATTACAATCAAATAGTTTTTCACCACGATGGTTAGACAGGTGTCCCTTAAGGTCACTTTTTCTCATACTTTTATAACCACATATATGACATTCAAATGGCTTTTCACCAGTATGAGTTCCCAAGTGTTCTTTAAGATTACTCTTGTGCGAACATTTACGACCACATATATTACATTCAAATGGTTTTTTACTACCATGATTAGACATGTGTGCCTTAAGGACACCCTTTCTCGAACTTTTATAGCCACATATATGACATTCAAATGGCTTTTCATCACTATGAATGAGCAAGTGTGATTTGAGAGAACTCTTCACTAAACATCTATAATCACAAATATTACATTTAAATGGCTTTTCACCACTATGAATGGACATGTGTTGTTTAAGACGACTCTTTTCAAAACATTTATAATCACATATATGACATTCAAATGGCTTTTCACCACTATGAATGGACATGTGTCGTTCAAGGTGACTCTTTCGAGAACTACTATACTCACATATATGACATTTAAATGATTTTTCACCATTATGCGTCAACATGTGTTGTTCCAGATGACTCTTCCGCGAACATTTATAATCACATACATGGCATTCGAATGGCTTTTCACCACTATGAATAAACATGTGTTGTTTCAGATGACTCTTATGTGAATATTTATGATTACATACATTACATTCAAATGGCTTTTCCCCACTATGAGTGTACATGTGTATTCTCAGATTGCCCTTTCGCGAACATTTATAATCACATATCTTACACTCAAATGCCTTTTCACCTTTAGATTTAGAAAGTTTGCTATCTATATTCGTTTGACTATGGGTTTCTGAACTGTTGATGTCATCGAATGGCTTCTCTTCTTTCTCAACGTCTATTTTGCCAATCATGTTATGTTTGGTAGTGGTGCTTATATCCATTTCAGTTTTGATTATTGTTATCTCCTCATTGTCCATCATGTTAATATTGGGAAGATTATTGACACCTGCAACAATTAAATAGTAAATGTACATTAATAAATTTTTCTTTCTTGATTGTTTGAATATTCCATTTTTAATATATGTGGGTTGATTTTTAGTCAATTAAATTATTTTATTTTTCGTATACCTATATTTTGATTGCTATTTGATAAACTTCGTCAAATACTTTCACCAGTTACACTGGTGAATTTTTTTAAATTCACATTCCCCTACTACATTATTATTTCAAACATTATTTCCGTTACACTGTGCTACATTATGCAACTAGAACTTTTCTGGAACGTAGAATAAAAACATGTGTTGATAGAAGCAAACGAATTGCTTACATGAAGGGTGGTAAGACACTTTTTTGCAACTCTGTTTGCAGAGCTTTCATGGTGGACATCTTGGGTTAGTGCACGCACTATAAAAACACCACAGTGCAATTTTCGGCAAATCTAAATTACTTTCCATTTCTCTTTTTCCAAAATGTGAACAAATATCATTACGAAGTGCATCAAATACAAGTAGTTGAATTTAAGGGTGTATGGTGTACGCCGACTTCAAATCAAATATATAAATAAATATTATAAAAATTAGAAAGTCACTGTATTAAGTGTATACAGTGTGTCCCAAATTGATGTCATCAACATTGGTATCCCCGTTATTATTGGAGATAGAGAGATGGTTAAATTAGGAAAGTTTCGCAGAATTCCATGCTGATTTCGAATATTATCGACAATTTGATCTATCTTTTGTAGTTCTTGAGTTATTCGAAAAAAAAAAATCTATTTTCGTTTTTCTTAAATAGCATGGAAACGGCTAATCTGACACGGTCTAAGCGTTTACATTATTAAGGCACTTTTGCACAGTGAATAAGTTAATGCTAATAATAATGCCCTATCGTCATTTGTTTCTGAACATTTAAGGTCAACTTTTGTTTTTTATACGGCGCCCAATCTGGGTTTTTACGCAGAACGATGGCTTTTCGAATAAGCTTTTCAACGATATGTAACTTGTACAGAAAATAATATGTTTTAGTAGTTATTTAGAAAAAACGCTAAAACCTAAAACTTGTAGATTTTTATGAACATACTGTACCTACTATTTGTTGTAAAATAAGAAAACTTACATAATAAAGTCTAAAAGTATGCTTCAATTGCGAAATAGCTTACCACAAAACAAGAATACACATTTTAACGACGAAACAAAACACAGAAATTAGACAAATTGTTCACTATGTCCTCCATTCTGTTCGATACATTTTTGGGATCTTTTAAGAACAGATCTGCAAACTCGACAAAGCGTGTTTCTATTTATTGAACGCAAAACATCTCTGACACGATGTTCTAACATCTCTACATTTTCCGGCGGTACAAAATCGTACACCTTAGTACAGACTTAGTAGTACCCCATAAATAAAAATCTAAAGGTATTATATCTGGCGACCGGACTGGACAGGCAACGGGTCCGTTGTTAGCTATTACGTGGTTGTTGAAGTTTACGTTTAAAAATGTTTGAACGTCTCTGGCATTATGCGCCGGGCAGCCATCTTGTTGAAACCAGACTTTATTAAATTCTGCCGTCGTTAGTACCCGTCGTATAGCAGGCAGTACTTGGGTACGCAGCATTTCCAAGTAGGCAACACCGTTTAAATTATTATGGAGAATAAAGGCACCTATCAGGTGATTGTCTGAAAAGCAAAGTTTATTCCTTTAAAACCTAATAAATAAGTAATAAAAAACTTAAATACCTATAATTCCACACAAAACCTTAAAACCAAACCGAACTTGGAACCTTCTTTGGTTATACAGATTAGGATTTTCTGTGGCACAATGATGAAAATTGTGTCTGTTGTATACTCCACAGTTCGTAAAACGTGTCTAGTCTGTTCATACCACTTTCAAAGGAAAATTAGGATCTTGTCCAGATTTCTCAACGAACCATCGGCAAAATTCCTCTCGTCTGCCAAAAATCTCCATCATGTAATCCTTGCTCGATGACAGACTTGTAAGGATGATACTTCACGGCTTTTAACGTACGATGTACTGTCGACTTTGAAGTACCCCTTTCTTCGGCAACATTTCGCACCGACGTTCGTGGATTGTTGTTAATTGCTTCTATTATGTCATTGTTATATTCAGCATTGCCCATTTCGTCCATACCCTTCTGCGCTGCAAAACTTCCAAATGTTAACAAATTATCAATAATTCTTCTAAAAATCCGCCAATGTGGTTGCTTCCAACAAATCTAATTTTCTTCATTGGAATATCTTAGAGCAATTTTTTTAAATTTTTGCAAATATTTGTTGTAATAAACGTTATTTTAGGAGAGCTACATAGCAAGAACACCACCAATTTTATTTATGTATCAATTGTCAATCTGTCAATTGTTTCAGTAAAACAACGATACAGTAGGTAACAAAAACAGAAGGTACAGTACTAACTCTGAGGTGTACGCTTTTGTACCGCCGGAAAATCTAGAGAAGTTAGAAGATCGCGTCAGAGACATTTTGCGTTCAATAAATAGAAACACCTTCGTCGAGTTTGCAGATCTGTTCTTAAAAGATCCCAAAAATATATTGAACAGAATGGGGGACATATTGAACAATTTGTCTAATTTCTGTGTTTTGTTTCGTCGTTAAAATGTGTATTCTTGTTTTGTGTTAGGCTATTTCGCAATTGAAGCATACTTTTAGACTTTATTATGTAAGTTTTCTTATTTTACAACAAATAGTAGGTACAGTATGTTCATAAGAATCTCTAGCACTCTCCTCTCCATAGCACTTACATTTAAAACTTGTTACGAAAGTAAGAATAGCAGTAATGTTTCTAATATGAAATTATATACAAATTATTTATCTCTAAAGTCGGATCTGATAGAAGAAAAATGGGAACTACTTTACAAGGAAAATGATATTGATAAAATTACTAACGCATTTATTAATACATTACAAAATTTCATACATAAACACACTAAAAAAGTAAAAACAAAAAGAAAGCAAATATATAAAAAGAAGTGGATGAGGTTTACTAAAATCCATCAACGAGAAAAATCATTCATATCAAAAAATATTAAAATATCCGAATAATGCAGAATTAAAAGAAAGATATTCCTACAAAAATAATTTAGAAAGACTTATTAAAATAACTAAAAAAAACTATTATGCTAAAATAATTGAAGAAAATTGCAACTCCTCTAAATCGCTTTGGGATTGTGTTAATGATATTTGTGGCAAGACAAAACCTAAAATAAATATTGACATAATTAAACTATCTAACGGGTCTGAAATAAGGAATAAACAAGATATTGCTAATAACTTTAATATTTATTATAGTAGACTCGGAGAAATCCTTGCTGAGAAAATCCAAACTAATGATAGCTTCAATGATCACATAGATCCTTTGAAAAATACAATATACTTATATCCAACAAATGAAATTGAAGTTATTAATGCAATTAAAAAATTAAAACCGAAAAGGTCGCCTGGACCTGACAAAATAAAAGCAGAGACGTTAAAAGAAATTGCAGTAGAAATCGCAAAACCTCTAAGTTATTTAATCAATCAATGTTTTTATACAGGGTATTTTCCAAAGGAACTGAAATGTGGGAGAATAGCCACTTTATAAAAGCGGTGATAAATTGAAAATGGAGAACTATAGACCTATTTCTTTGATATCCAATATTTCTAAAATAATAGAATGAATCATAGGAAATAGGATTTATGGGTTTCTAAACAAGTTTAATATTTTCTCAGATTGTCAATATGGCTTTAGAGAGGCTAGATCTACCGAAGATGCAATATACAAATTAACATCTGTTTTATATGAATCTATAGATAAAAAGATTCCTGCCATTGGCATATTTCTAGACCTCTCTAAAGCGTTTGACACTGTCAGCCACGAAAAACTTATGCTAAAATTACATAAATACGTACGGGATTAGAGGTAATACTTACCAAATTTTAAAAAGTTACCTTACATATCGAACACAGCAAGTTGCAATCGATGGAACTTGTAGCATATCCCAACAAGTTAGTTATGGAGTGCCACAAGGTACAGTCCTTGGGCCTATCCTGTTTTTAATTTACATATAGTTTGTTTAGCCTAAAAACCACAGGAAAATTTATTAGCTTCGCGGATGATACCGCTATTGTATACACAGGAGTAACCTGGCAGAGTCTTAAAGAAAATATTGAAAGTGATTTTCCGAACATATCTCGATGGCTAGAAAATAATAAATTAACATTAAATTATAGTAAAACAAGTAACTTACCTTTTTCATCTTATATCAGCGGATTGTCTAATTTAGGACCCTTAAATGTTGGCTTGAATTCTCAAATTCCTGAAGCAGAAAATACAAAATACCTTGGTATTAAAGTAGATCGCCATATGCATTGGGAACTTCAAATAAAAGAATTAATTAAAAAAATACGAGGACATTTACCTAGATTTACATACCTCAGAGATTTTCTCCCAGTAACTCATTTAAAAATTATCTACTTTTCACTAATAGTCGCTGTTATCTTATGGGGTTATTGGATGGGGAGACGTAAATGACTGTTACTTGGAGCAGCTAAATATAACTCAAAAATGGGTTATGAAAACTTTATATAACAAAACAAAAACATATCCATCAGATTCTTTATATAAAGAATTACAAATTGGTGATGTACAACAACTTTTTTGCAAAAAGATATTACTATTTATACACCAAGGAAAAATAAAATTGACCATTGCACACGCTTATAATACCCGTCATCATCAAGGTATTTGTAATCCTCGTAGTGAGAAAATTATTGGTCAAAGAACTGCACATTATTTAGCCTCACGAATCTTTAATAGATTACCTCGTAGTATAAAAAACATAACAAAATATATACCGTACAAAAAAGCCATAAAAAACTGGATAATACAGACGAACAGATCTATCTTTTCTGATTTGGTCAATCACAACTAATAATAATCATCTTATGTTGTGGAAGATAAATATTTCCTATATATTATACTTACATACCTTATTATGTCTACACGAACTTGATATAATTTGATGTGATTCTCTACTATGTCGTTATTACGATTCTTTGATATTTTTTTTTAAACAGACTATGATCACTAACGTTTATTTCTTTTTTTACACGGCTATGTCTACATTACAATAATTTGTTTTTATGTACTACTTTTTATTTATCTTGCACATATACAAGTAGTTACTTACTACTTCTGTGCATTTTCTTTGTTTATTCACGTAATCTGTATTTTTAAGTATCTTGTTATATACCCTAGTTTTTATTGTTACTGTTTTTATGTGTTGCAATGTGTTATGTGTGTAAATTTCTTATCTTTACTGAATAAACATTATTATTATTATTATTATCTACACAGTTTTAGGTTTTAGCGTTTTTTCTAAATAACTCTACTAAAACAAAATATTTTCTGTAAAAGTTGCATATCATTGAAAAGCTTATTCAAAAAGCCATCGCTCCGCGTAAAAACCCATGTTGGGCGCCATATGAAAAACAAAAGTTGACATTAAATGCTCAGAAACAAATGACGATAGGGAGTTATTATTAGCATTAACTTATTCACCGTGCGAAAGTGGCTTAATAATGTAAACGCCTAGACCGTGCCAGATTAGCCGTTTCTGTGCTATTTAAGAAAAACGAAAATGGAGATTTTTTTTTTCGAATAACTCAAGAACTACAAAAGATAGATCAAATTGTTGATAATATTCGAAATCAGCATGGAATTCTGCGAAACTTTCCTAAGTTAACCATCTCTCTATCTCTAAGAATAACGGAGATACCAATGTTGATGACATTAATTTGGGACACACTGTATAGTTCAGAAGAACAGTGCCACCTCATGTCTCTAGTGACGAACTATTTTAATTTTAAATGCAGTTTTCCATGTTTTGTCTTATTTTATTCAGTAATAATATAACAAGACCTTGTTTTTTAATCGGATAAATTTTTTTATTTCACAAAAACTTTTTGGTGATAAATTTACGAATTTGAATTGGACATTTTTGTTCTGATTAGAGCCCGACAGCGTAGCTGGAGGGCTTTAATCTTTGAACAAAAATGTCCAATTCAATGAGTAAATTTATCAAAAACAAAAAGTTTGAGTAGATAAATAAAAAAATTTATCCGATCGAAAAAAACAAGGTCGAGTTATATTTGTTGAGATTATTTCCAGAACAAAAAAAAACAACAAACAACGACAATATCCTATTATTTATTAAAGCAATTATAAAAAGTGCAATTATTAAAAATTTGCGATGCCGATGAACTTCCAAATCTCGACGAAGTCATTTTCATTAAATGATAAAATGAACTGTCAAATGTGACAACAGGAAAGAAAATTTTTTATCACTTACAACAGGAAGCGAATTTTTATCCGAGATAAACAAAAATGATTGGTTCAAAAGTCAAATTCTCATTGGACCATTGTCTGTGTTGCTATAGTGATGGAAATAATCTTTGTAAAATATAAATTACGCTAAATAAATCAACAGTGATGGATACCCGCACAGACGCATAAGGCCTTTTAAATGAAGGGTCCTCTAATCTCAAAAAAATTGTTTTATTTTAAATTTTTACTCTTCTCTTTATTACCATTACTGACAAAAATATAGTCCAACTCTTTTCTTGTTTTAAACTCTTTATTTTGTCGTTTTAAATAATATATTAAAAATCGAACGTGAGATCGCGCTGACGTTAAGAGATATTAAAGGTCAAAATTTCGAATGCGAATATCTCAGTTCCTATAGCTCGGAGGTCATTTAAAGTTAGTTTAAAAATAAATGGTAATTAAATTTCTCACAAAAAAGATTATATTCATTTTTTACGTTCAGCGAACCGTTTGTGACACATTCAGCAAAAAATGTGTATAATGTCCGTTGTATCCATTTTCGCGCCACCCCCGACGTAAAATACAAGACGCGCTTTATTTATACACATTCCTTGCTTGTATATCTCGCAAAAGGTTCGCTGAACGTAGTAATTAAATATAACCTTTTTGTCGGAAATTTAATTATCTTTCATTTTTATAAGAACCTTAATTGAACTCAGAGCCATAGCAAGTGAAATATTTGCAAAAAAACAAATTTTCTGACCTTTAATATTTTAACGCTGGCACGATCTCACATTCGATTTTGAATATATGGTTTGAAACGAAAATAAATACTTGATTTAAAAAATTGTTTAATTTAAATTTTAATATACAATATTTCATTTTTCAAATAAAATAATTATTTACATTTTTATTTTATATTACATACAACATATTTTTTTGTATACAAAGATCATCCGTTTCCAGCTAATGTTAAAAAAGGCAATAAAAATAATATAAGCAATAAAAGCAGTCAGATAAAACAAAATATATTAATAATGCATTTCTTAATGAAAGATTAGAATTAACTTACACAATTCCTTTGGTGGCAAATTTAAATCATTTATCATATGATATGATATTAACCAGGTACTATATGATATTCAAATGACTTTTGATCATTATGAGGTCTCATGTCTTTTTTAAGGTAATTCTTTTCCGGACATTTATAACAAGATATATTACGATGACTTTCTGCCACTATGCATGGACATGTGTCGGTTTAAGTAACTCTTTAGAGAATACTTGTAACCACATATATAACATTCAAATGGTTTTTCACCACTATTATTGGACATGTGTCGCTTAAGATGATCCTTTCACAAACTTTTTTGTCCACATGTATGACATTCAGATGGTTTTTCACCACTATGAGTGAACATGTGTTGTTTAATGCGACTCTTTTGCGAACAATTATAATCACATATTACACATTTAAATGGCTTTTTACCACTATGAATAAACATGTGTTGCTTAAGATGACGTTTATGTGAATATTATGTGAATATTTATATGATTACATATAACATTCAAATGTTTTTTCACCACTATGAGTGCGTATGTGCACTTTAAGATTGCCCTTTAACAAACATTTATAGCCACATATATGACATTCAAATGGCTTTTCACCATTATGAGTAAATATGTGTTGTTCAAGGTTATTCTTTGAACTTTTATAATCACATATATGGCATTCAAATGGCTTTTCACCATTATGAGTGAATATGTGTTGTTCAAGGTTATTCTTCCGTGAACTTTTATAATCACATATATGGCATTCAAACGGCTTTTCACCACTATGAGCAAACTTGTGCTGTTTAAGATAACTTTTATGTGCACATCTATAATCACATATATTACATGCAAATGGCTTTTCGCCACTATGACTGCGCATGTGTAGTTTCAGATTGCCATTTTGTGTACATTTATAACCACATATATGACATTAAAATTTCTTTTCCCCACTATGACTGAGCATGTGTCGTTTCAGATTGCCATTTTGTGAACATTTATAACCACATATATAACATTCAAAAGGCTTTTCGCCACTATGACTGTGCATGTGTTGTTTCAGATTTGCATTTTGTGAACATTTATAACCACATATATGACATTCAAAAGGTTTTTCGCCACTATGACTGTGCATGTGTCGTTTCAGCTTGCTCTTTTGTGGAGATTTATAATCACATAGTAGGCATTTAAATGGCTTTTCGCCACTATGACTGCGCATGTGTAGTTTCAGATTGCCATTTTGTGTACATTTATAACCACATATATGACATTCAAATTTCTTTTCCCCACTATGACTGAGCATGTGTCGTTTCAGATTGCCATTTTGTGAACATTTATAACCACATATATAACATTCAAAAGGCTTTTCGCCACTATGACTGTGCATGTGTTGTTTCAGATTTGCATTTTGTGAACATTTATAACCACATATATGACATTCAAAAGGTTTTTCGCCACTATGACTGTGCATGTGTCGTTTCAGCTTGCTCTTTTGTGGAGATTTATAATCACATAGTAGGCATTTAAATGGCTTTTCGCCACTATGAATAAACATGTGTTGTTGAAGATGCCACTTAGTTGTATATTTATGATTACATATATCACATTCAAATTGTTTGTTTGTTTGTCTGTTGTTTAAAGGTACTCTGTTGTCTATATTTACGACAACATATATTAAATTCAAATGTTTTTTACCTGTAGATTTAGAAAGTGTGCTGTCCATATTCATGTGCTTGTGAGGTTCTGAAATGTTGATTTCATCGAATATCTTCTCTTCCGTCTTAATATCTATTTCGCTAATCATCTCATGTTTCGTAGTGGTTTTTATATCCATTTCAGTTTTGATCGTCGTTATTTCCTTATTGTCCATCTGGTTAATATTGGGAAAATTACTGCCACCTGCAACAACTGTTGTTACCTCCTCATTGTCCATCATGTTAATATTTGGAAGACTACTGACAACTGCAACAATTAAAAAGTAAATTTGCATTATTAAATTTTCTTTCTTGACTGTTTAAATATTCCATTTGTGGGTTTTGTCAATTAAATTCTTTTTTCTGATATAGTCCGTATAGTAAACACTACGGATTCATTTGAGTCTGTAAAGTAGCACTTTTACGGACTCATCTGTCACTTTTATTTGTATTGTTTTACATGTATTTGACACATGTCGCACACAGCCACGTTGACTTAGTTACCTTCTCTACTGTTAATAAAAATACATTTTGTACCTATGTTAAATTCTTAATTTCATGATTTCAGAAAAAACGTAATGTACACCTCAGCACTAAAGTTGATTTTTTATCACTCTTTATGGTTGTTCAACAATCTCCATATTCGTGATAAAAAAGTAAACTTTAGTGCCTTGGTATACAAATAACTATTATTATATACCTATACTTTGATTGCCATTTGGCAAACGTCCTCAGTAAATTTATATAATGTGAAAAGATCGAATATTTTCACCAGTTACACACGACTATCATGGAATTTTTTTAATTTGTATTCGGTTACTACATTATACAACTAGAACTTCTCTAGTAGAATGAAAAAGAATAAAAACAGATATACGTTGACAGAAGCAAAGAAAACGCATACCTACTGCGCATGACGACTATATCTAATAAACTCATGGGAGTAACTTTTACACTGTTGTCGGTCCTACTTTCTTTATAATCAATATAAGAAAAAGTGAACACATTAGAAAAAAAATAAACTCATATAAAAACAATTAGCATGAAATGCGTTCATCATCAGATCATCACGTCTTTTTAACGGCAAATTCATTTCATTGTAGGTGCACGGTAAGCAAGCTTTAATTTATTTTTTTGTAAAGAACAACTTTAAAATCATTTTTGCATTCGCACTATAAAAGAATATACAAAATGTTAAATGAATACAGTACATTAATATTTTATTTATTATAAAGAAAGTAGGACCAGCAACAGTAACAACAGTACAAATTGTAAAAGTTTATATATTCTAGCATAACAGTAATAAACCACCAGTGCCGGCCTTAGCACTCTTGGCACCCTCGGGCAGAGTCCTTCATAGCGCCCCTATTAACTTTAAAAAATTACTGTTACCGAAAAAAAAATTGATTTTATCGATTATAATAAATTAACATAGATTAAAAATACACGAACATATTTTTTACGCACGCAAAGAAAATTTTAAAATAATTTGAATTATTAACTTGTTAATAAAGTTAACTTGTCGGGCATTTTTAACGGTGAAATTGTTAATTAGACCAGAAAAGTCTAAATTTTCGGTGATGTAAATAATACCAGTTAATTAAATCGTGTCGATTTTGTCAATTGTTTAATGATCTTACCAATGGCGCCATCAGCACCCCTGCGCCATTAGTACCTCTGCGTCCCAACCAGCTTGGCGCCCTCAGGCGACGCCCGACCTCGCCACCCTAAAGGCCGGCACTGTAAACCACCGTTTAACAGAAATAGTGCTATTTTTTAATTAGATGCAGGTTGATCACCGAAAAACCATGGCGCTTCAAAAATGTACCTATTCATGGTCATTCATTCAGCTGCATAGTGGAAGTGTATGAGATGACCTACTTTTCTAAGCTTGCTTATACATTTACGGACCTTGGTCACTATTTTCATGTGGTAAAGTATATGTCCGGTATTAATAATATTAAAGTATTTTCTGCAACCTAACATCATAACATCAGCGACGCCAACTCTTGAATTTCTGAAACTGCTAAATGACACTTTTCATTCCGCTAGAAATTCACCAGATAAAAGTTTTGTTCCCCTCAAAATGATAATTAAGACGCGCCAATAAATATAGATGACGTTTTACAGTAACAAAATTTAGAGTTGCTACATCTAATCACCTAGAACGCAGAGTACCGGGCAACGGCGCCATATTGGGACAGAGAAAGATGATCTTTAGTAATAGATAAATTATAACCACATTTTACGTATTTGACATATTAGAGGTTTCTTTCAGAATGAGAAAAACCCGTTTAAACTAGACGTGGATTTGATTAAATTTGATACAGATAAAAATGTAAGCGAAAGACCATGTAAAAATGCCTGCCTGTATGATGTAACGGTGGTATCAACCCATACTTTTTCTATCGTATGATTTGCGTTGATCCATGTTTTATCTAAATAGTAAATTGTTTTACCAGCAGCTCGAAGTGCTTTTATTTGTCTTAAATATTTACGCCTCCATGCAACTATCTTCTCTGTCTCTTGAATTAAGCTAACTGCTTTATTTTTGGCCACCTGCAGAAGATAAGTTATAGTAAAATTAAAATATATAAGAACAAAAATTAGTACTAACCGAAAACCCATTTCTTTTAACAATCTGTAAAGTGTACTTCGTGATATTATTATACCTACGTAGTTCTTCATTGCTACATAGTGCAGTACGTATTTTGTCCAAGGCAGGTGGTTCATTACGAAAATAAAATGAATGTACTCTGTTGCGATGATAATGCTTTGGTTCTTGAAATGTTGATACACTTTGATATTCTTTGAGTATTTTGAACACGCTAGCCACACTTACGCCTGTGATAAAAAATATAAAATATGACATAATAATGACATATGCTTAAAAACATTATAGTATGGATACCTGCGGCTCTACCAGTAAAGTCAACACATTGTGTCTTCGAAGCGTTTAAGTTATATTCACTGTAACTTTTGAAAATATTTCTAATGGTAGTTTTATCATCAACTGTAAAATGTCTTGAAGTTCGTTTTTTAGGGGGCTACAAAACCATATTTCCCTTGGCCATATTCAATATAATTACCTACAATATACAATTGGCTTACATCAAATAAATTAAATAATTACAATTTTAATTATATGTTTACGTACCGATTTCAAACTAGAACAACAACGAGATTGTCTTGAAAAAAGACAGTTTTTCTGAAAAATAAGAAACGAGCAATGATAAAACAACAAATAATAACACCTGGATCGAACGTAATAACAAGGAGAAGTTAGGTTACAGGCATCCGTCAAGATGTTTTTCGCATCTCACAATTACCGATATTGCCATTTATTTATTTGTTACTAATATGTGTATTGTTTTCTATATAATAACTACTACAACCCATAACCTAAACCAAGGCCCCAGAAGCTATAAGCTTGTGCGGGTGGAAGGGGGCGATTATTATTATGTAGGCCCAATGTGCGGCTGCAGCCGACTTACAGATGGAACAGCGCAGATCCCACATTTGTGTCACAGCTAAGGAAAACTGCAGAAAACCTTAACCAGATCTGCCGGCGCCGGGAGTCCATCGCGGGCCGCTTGGGTGAAAGTCCGGCACGCCAGATATTACACTACCAAGGCTGTAACCTGTAATAATTTCTATTGAATTATAATAGGTATATTACATTGGTATAATATAATATATTACAGATTGTTTGCTGTCTAAATAAAAACTGATATTAATTACTTCAATTTGTAATCTAATAAAAGAATTCAGTGTTTTCAATGTACAGCAACTTTTAGTAGATACTTGTAATTCTGTATGAACTGCATCCAATTATCTCTGCATTGGTTTATTGGTATTTAGGTTGTGTTACATATTCTAATGTAAAACTGTCATACCAATTACACAACAGCTTTTTAAATGCCCACTCTTAACTGGGCGTTTTATGTACTCTATCTGTTCGTGAACTGGACTATAGTACTTTACTTCAGCTTTTAATAAAGTATTAACTGTACTCAATTACAGATTTATATAAATGTCGTATTGACAGTTTAATTTATTTATCATGATTACCAACCTTCTAATAAATAGTTTCAAAATCTGAAATGTTACTAGGAAAATCTAACATGTATGACAACTCTAAATAACACAGATAATCGGAGAGCCAGCGAACACGACCGCTTCACAACTCCATAATGGATAAAATCCCTTTTTTTATATGTATTCATAGTATATGAGAAGAAAAACATTTGTCTGGCAGGGCATCCCCTCTGATTTATGGACGAAGAGATGTAATAGTGTGGTAAAAAATGTTACATTTAAAACACATATGTAATAGGTTTTTAAATCTTTATATGAATCAAGATATTGAAAAAAAGACAGCAAACTTGCCAGACGAGTATTCCTCTGATTAATTAGTGCCAGATCAATACTAGTTAATTATTAAAAGATTTCAAGTATAAGAGCATTGTGCACACATAGGCAACCAGTTATACATAAAATAGCGTAAGTTTAATAATTTCTTAGGGATGAAATCAGTGGAATCTTGATCTGTCATTTTGCAATCACATTATACAAGGATCAACTGTACTAAGTAAAAAAGACAGACACTACACTTATACTTGAAATCTTTGAATAGTTGATTAATTAGTGTTGATCTGGCAATAATTAATCAGAGGAATATTTGTCTGGTAACTTTGCTTTTTTTTCAGTAGGTATTTTGATTCATATAACAATTAAAAAACCATTAAATATGTGTTTTAATGTACTTAACAGTTTTTACCACACTATTTGATCTCTTCGTCAATAAATCAGAGGGGATGCCCTGCCAGACAAGGGTTTTTCTACTCATATACTATGAATACAGATAAGAAAAGGGAGTTTATCCATTACGGAGTTGTGAAGCGGTCGTGTTCGCTGACTCTTATTACACTTAAAAGGTCAGTTTATATTTAGAAACTCTAGATCAGGGGTTCCCAAAGTGCGGCTCGCGGGCCAAATGCGGCCCTCAAACCCTAGAAATGTGTACCGGGATGTCAGATCATCCGAGATCTTGAATTCATTGAAATAATTGACATTTTTACAAAAAAAATAAATAAATTTTATCATATTATAATTAAAGATTGTTCACTTAAAAATATACTAAATTTTATATGTAATAAGTATATTTTTATTATGTAGTTTGTATATACAGGGTGATCGAAAATGACTGAAGACACTTTGAATTTACCGCCACGTTAAATTATTGTCGCGTGGGTAACATGAATACTTTTTAGACATTTTTATCTTGCTTTTATTTTACAGTGGCGTCTCAAAAATAATATAGCTTATAAACTTCATTAATCTTAAATAATAAACTTAACTTGATAATAAAAGTCTAACAAACCGTAGTTCTGAAAAGAACTGTTTTGTAAAATAAGAAAACAAGCGAAATAAAACAAAAATTCAATGAAAATCCAGAACAATGTGGCAAAGAACAACGATGTATACAAGAATGTGACGATTTGACTCTGTAATTTGGCTATACTAACACTGTGAAATAAACTAAAACCTAAGGCGCGAAATTCAAACCGCCCTCACTCAATTTGGATCTCACTGTATTTTGTCTTATTGAACTAATCGAATTACAGTTAAATGCCGAAGCCAAGAATTGTTATGGCAACAATTCCTTAATTGGTTTTTATAAAGGGTTATATCTTCACAGGATTTTCTAAAATTGAGCTAACATACTTAACAAATGTTTTCATTATTTGGAAGCACTTACAAGTTATATGCGAAAAAACTTTCTCATTCATGAGTATTAATAAATCCAAATTAAGATCAAGATTAACTGATGAACATTTACAAGCAGTATTAAGAATACATTCAGACTGACTTAGAACCAAGGCTCAATGATATTATTAAAAGGAAACAAAACACTTCAGATTGATGAGTTTATTATTTTTTTATTTTAAATTATTTAGTTATTTTTGTTTAATTATTTTTGAAATGTGCTACTAAATTGTTTGAAATAAAAAGTAATTATTGTTATAAGTAAAGAATGATTATGCTATAAAATTAGTATAAATCTTTCATTTGTGTCTTTTTATTGATTCCAAAGTATTTTTCCATAAAACTTTGTTTTGGCCCGCCAAATACTTTGGAATTCACAATTTGGCCCACCTAGGCAGAACTTTGGGAACCCCTGCTCTAGATCTATCCGGTGAATCTGAGCATGATATTTAACCGCGTGTCCCTGTCAAACAAACTCTACTCAACTACTCTCAAAAACTGTCAAAAACTCGGTCAATTGCGATAACGAGTATTTGCGAAAAAAACACTTTTAAATTATTAAAGTAATAAAATTAGATTTTAAAGAATCAATCCAATGAGTTATTTATCTTCTTGTGTCATATATAGTCTGATATACAGTAGCGACAATTAGCAGGTATTTGTTTCATGGCAAATTTACCTACAATTGTTCAGATATTGTCACAGAAAAAAAATACTATTGTTCTTTTTTAAGTAACATGAGAATTAATACCTTTGATTGCAGAGATTGAGGAACTTGTCTTAATGAATGTCTATATGACATAGCAAACTCGAGTAATTTGTGTACAGAAGCAATACAAACAATACGTGCAGAGGCGAACATAACGGAAGGTTTCTGCAACCAGTCATAATACTTCCTAATTGATAATAGCAAGACTAATTGGTTAAACCAGAAATAAAACCAAAGTTGGATAGCTAAATTTATAGTGCTGGTTACTCTACAATATCATCGTATAACAAACTGTATTCTTAATGATATAAGTGAATGCAGTGAAACCGTAGAATATTACTGAAATTTGTTTTTTTTTTCTATTACAACGAATGATCCATTGACAAACTTACAAAAGTGCTAAAAAATCTTGTTTTGAGATATTTGTGTTTAAGTTTCTAGTATAGTTATATGTTGGGGCACAACATTATTTAACTCGAGTGTCACATTTGTAGTTTCATTTGTTCTGGCAACGGACTAACAATACCTCAATTGTAAATGTACAAAATATAGTACTTAAAGGGACCCTTTAAAACCAGGTATTTTACTATTACTTATGCACGCATATTCAAAAGATGTTTGAATGTAACATATGCAATTCAAGATTTAGTCGCAAGAGTACCCTGAAAACACACCTGCTTATTCATACTGGTGAGAAGCCATTTGATTGTAACATATGTAAATCTAGATTTTCATTCAAAAGCCATCTAGTAAGTCACATGCACATTCACACGGATGAAAAGCAGTTTGAATGTAGCATATGTAACTCTAGATTTTCAATGAAAAGTGATCTAACAAAACATATACGAACTCACACTGGCGAGAAGCCATTTGAATGTAATGAATGTACTGTTAGATTTTCACGAAAAACCCATCTTCAAAGACATAAACGTATTCACTCAGGTGAGAGGCCATTTGATTGTAACTTATGTAACAAAAAATTTTCTCGGAAAACCACTTTGAACTTGCACATGCTCACTCACACAGATGAGAAGACGTTTGAATGTCATATATGCAAATCTAGGTTTGTAGATAAGTCTTATATGATAAGACACGTTCAAAACATCCACATGAACGAGAAGTCATTTGCTTGTAACATATGCAATTTAGAATTTAGATACAGGAGTACTTTAAAAACACATTTACACAGCCACACGGGCGAGAAACCATTTAATTGCAACATCTGTAACTTTGGATATACAACAAAATCCAGCCTTAGAAAACATATTGTTACTCACACTGGTGAAAAGCCATTTGAATGTCACTTGTGCAAATACAGATCTTCAGAAAAGGGTCATCTGAAAAGACACATGGGCACTCACAAGTGAGACGCTATTTATTTGTAACAGTAATTCCAAATTTTCCAGTTGGTTAAACAAAGAGTTACTGATTCACTTAAAGTATATTCTTTAAAAGTACCTAGTATACACTCTAATGCAAAAAAAACATTTACAGATTCTGGACTGATATACAGGGTGTAGAATCGCTTCATGTATAATACGGTTTTACGTGTATTTTTTTCCAAACCTTAATATTATCTCTCCTAATTATTTTACATTAAAGATACTAAGGAATGCTCTAGAGAAATAAATTACGAATCAAATGTTCCCAAGGCATAACTGATTTTCTTTATTCTGTTTTATTTTCTTTATTTTTTGCAGTTACAATCAAATGCAATCCGAAAGCAAAGGTATCATTTGATTAATATTTTTTTTCTTTATAGTATTCCGTAATATCTGTATTATACAATAACTTACGGGGAGATAATATTAAGGATTGAAAAAAATGCATGTAAATCTGTATTGTGCATTAACCCTGTTCTACACCCTGTATGTATTGACTTGAATCTGGATGCAAAATAGATTAACTTTCTTACAAATTTGTCTTACATTGATATAAATAATAGCATGATGTACCTGTATCACCTAAATTAATTATATTGTATTACATCTTTGCAAGTTTGTTGACATGCACTGTATGAGTACTGCTACAACTTTATGACCAAATCTTCCAATTAAATTTTTAGAATGTAATGATTTAAATATAGTTACTATAGTACAACAAAAAAATGAAAAAAATAAATCTGGAGTGAATCTAGTAGCCGCAGACTAGCACTCGGAGTTGATTGCGAATGAGCCTTACTCCCAAATTGTCAGGTTTAGACAGTTTTTCACACTCCAATTATTAGTAAAATTATTAAACTACAATTAATAAACATTAATTGGAGTTGTGAAAAATCTTTTACGCAGCAACTAATGTCGTGTACACTTTTATCAGAAGGTTATTTATTAATAGTAATTAATAATTAACAATAAGTAATTAATACTAAACTTTGACAGATTGCAATGACAATTTTTTTTAAACTGTCTAAATTTGACAATTTGGGAGTAAGGCTCGTTCACAATCAACTCCGAGTGCTAGTCTGCGGCTACTAGATTCACTTCTGTTTACTTTCTTCATTTTCTGGTAGTACTATAGATATTAATAAGGATATAAATAAATATTTACTTTAGTTCTTCTAATTTGCCTGTATTAATAATAAGAATAATAAGTTATTTTAATCTCAATAAATCTTATACAAATATATGAATTGTATTGTAATTCAATTAAATAAATAAATAAATCCTAAATCTTGAGCACCAGCTTTTTTGGTAGAATTGGAACTCTTTATAAGTAAATACTTAAGGCATAGGTTAAGAGTAATTGGAAAACATTACATCGTCATATTATTACATTTTAAATTATAAATATTCATGTGGTCCAGGAAAACTTCTTTTTCTACAAACATTTTAGTGCTTAAAAGTGATTGGTTTAAAGCACTAGTGCTTAAAAGTAAAGTAGTAATTCGGTTTCTACTTTATTTTTGGTAAATATTTACAACACAATTATTTAATTGATGAAGATGAGCACTTGATAATATTAAAGTCAAATTTTCTTTTTCTTTTAACACTTGAATATTCTCAGGAATTGAAGAATATGCTTCTGATGAAATTACTGGTACTTCAAGTTCTAGTTTTATCACAGGCTTTATTAAATGCCATATGCCTACTATTATAATAATTCCATATATTATTGCATATTTTCATTTTTAAGATTTCTATTTTTATAATCTTTCTTCTTTTCAAAATGTTTGTAGAAAAAATGTAGATTCATTGCTTTGTACCATCACTTGTATGGTATCACAATTGGAACCTGTGCTCTAACATGATCACATATCACAGTGTGTGTTAACTAAGATTTAGTTCAACTTTCGATTAACGCAGAATTTTGTTTATAACTCCATTGTATGGCTGTAATGATTCATTTTTAGACCAAATTTAAAAAATCTATAGCCCTTTTTTTAATGATCAAAGGTCAATTAACATACCATAACAGTGAATCTCAAAGTGTGTTCCGTGGAACCCCAGAGTTGCGTGAACAAATTTAGAGGTTCCACGAGACAAGATGCCCTTCAATGATAAATAAGAATAAAACTTAAGATACTTAAAATTTAAAAAGAATTTAGTTTATAAAATAAATTATGAAATTAAAAGGACATTCTTCATTTTTAATGTAATAATTATGTATGCTGCACCTGTATGGAATGATTTGATAAATTCTGTATGTAAACAACTTTTGTTCATTTAATGTCCTTAGAATGTAGGTGTGACGAGGATTCCATGATCTTTGGGAAATCGTATAACAGTTCCGTGACAAAAAAAAAATTGGGAACCACTGTACCAGTGGCGTGCGGTCCATGGAAGCATTGGAAGCAATGCTTCCCTTACGAATTTATTAAAAAGAAAAACAATGCTAGCAAAAATATTTTTATAAAATTATTAAGTAATATTTAATCAACTTGAAGCTCAATATCAATTCCGTACAGCAAAAAATAAATTTGAGTACTATTTTAAATTACATTAGGCTCATTAAACTTCGCGCGGAAAGGTAATACCAATTCAAATGTGTTACGCTACATATAAGCATATATCTGGATGCTTCTTGCCCTTCTCCTCGCTACTTAGCGGGCAAGTGTGAATAATTCAGTCGCGATAATTCAGTTGTCACTGTAAGGTACAAGGTATTTATTAGTGTGCTCCGTGCTCAGATGTTTAATTATAATTTGGTTATTATTTTATTCGAGTTAGTGTTCGTTAAAGTTTATTGTTTAAGCAATGTAAAATCTGCGAATGAGAAACTGCTTTTGGAATATTTTATTATTGCAATTTATGTAAGTTGAATTTTTGAAAGACAAATAACTCTATTTATTATTTTGCTCTGTATGCAAATTTAAAAGTGCTGTATCGTCATGACTGCCAAATCAGTTACTTCGGTGGAACGTTCGAGCACTTACGATACGTCTGAATCGCTACGATTTTGTTGTTTAGTTTGTGAATTATTAAGGAAAGATTTTTCAGCATACAGTTTTGGAGAAAAATTACAAATTGTTGAGAAAGGCAGACCGGAACCTGAACTTCCAAACTTAACAACAAAGATTAAAGCCTGCACCAGGTATTTTAAAATAAACGCTTACAAAAAGAATGAGTGGCTTACAGCCTGTAGTAGTTTAAATAAATTATTCTGTTGGCCCTGCCTTCTTTTCACTAATGAAAAAGGCGTTTGGAATAAGTCTGGATTTTCTGATTTAAATAATTTTCACAAAGTTAGCAAAAGGCATTCGATATCTCCAAATCATCTACTTGCGGTCGTTAAAGAAAAAATGTTTGGAAAATCACGAATTGAACACGATCTAGATAATCAATTAAAAATAAGTCACAGTCAACATAATCAATTAGTAAAAAAAATCGAGAAGTATTAAAAAGATTCATTGACATTGTTTGTTACCTTGGCGAATATGAACTTGAATTCCGAGGTCATGACGAATCCACTAGTTCTACGAACAGAGGCAATTTTATGGAGTTGGTAAATTTATTATCGAGATATGATGATACATCAAAAAGTCATCTTGAAACGTCGGTTGTTTTTCGAGGTACATCTAATCGCATCCAAAATGATTTAATTTCTGCTGTAGCAGCAGTTGTTTTAGAAAGAATTAAAGAGGAAGTAAAAAAAACTATGTTTGTTGCAATTATATTGGATGAGACAACTGATATCACATATATAAGTCAATTATCTACGATGCTGCGGTATGTGAAACAAGACGGAAAAATAGAAGAAAGGTTTTTAGGATTCTTAGATGTAACGACCGGGAGAACGGCAGAAGACAGAAGATATAAAATAGTATGTGATACAGTCAAAAATTATGAGTGCAGTTCTAAATTGATTGCTCAGAGTTATGATGGGGCGGCGGTAATGGCCGGACAATTAGGTGGTTTGCAAGCCAAAGTGAAAGAATCCTTTCCCAATGCAATATTTGTACATTGTTTTGCACATAGACTCAATTTAGTTCTTTCACAATCGGTAGCCCACATTAAAGAATGTAAGATATTTTTCTCAACTTTAAGTGGAATGGCTGCATTTTTCTCAAAATCTTAAAAGCGGTCTCGAGCTTTAGACTTAGAGGTGCAGAAAAAGTTACCCAGAGTTGCACCTACAAGGTGGAACTATAATGGGAGGCTAGTACAAATGATTTCAGAATATCGACAGCCTCTAATTGACTTGTTCGAAAATATCTTGCAGTCGGGTGCTGATTGGGACTCCGAGACATTGAATGGTTCAAGAGGTTATTTAGATTTATTAAAACGAGATTTTAACTTCAATTTTATGTTAAATATTTTTTCGGGAATATTTCCTTTTTCGGATCATTTGTTCGATATATTGCAAACTAAATCGAACGATATTGGTTTTTGTGTGAAAAAAATTGACGAATTTAAAGGTGTTATTAACAATAAAAGACATTTAATTAACAGTTTAATAAATTCTGGAAAAAAACAGTGAATATAGGTGATGGCTTAGAACCGCAAATAAGACGAATGCGAATTGATAATGTTGGAGAAATTAAAGCTTCATACCGACGACTTTTTACTGAAATTATCGACACCATTATGGAGCAATTAAGGCAAAAGTTTAATAATTTTAATGATCTAAAATTTTTAGAATTATGTAATTTTCATGAATTTAAAAACACATCTTTTCCAGAGAAAGCTTTACAAGCCTTAAAAGACAATTACATAAATTATTTCGATATAGTTGCGTTACGTTCAGAACTTAATGTCGTTTATACTACAGAAAAAGTAAACAAAAATAACAGTGCTTGTGAATTGTTAAATTTTATTCATCGGTACGGCCTGGACAATGCGTACTCCGAAACTAAAAAACTGTGTCAGTTGGTATTAACAATTTCTGCTACTAGCGCTTCTGTCGAACGTAGTTTTTCAGCATTAAAGCGCATCAAGAATTTTGCAAGAAACTCAACAAGTGAAGAAAGACTGTCAGATCTATCAGTATTATCTATAGAAAAAGAATTTATTAAGCAGTTGGCCGAGCAACCAAGATTTTACGAAGATGTCATCGATGTGTTTGCTAAAAAAGACCGGAGAATCCAGTTGCATTATAAATAAAAAGTAAGTAGTATTTTAAATGAAACTTTTACTTTTGTACTTTTTTGAATAATGAATAGTAGTCAATAAATTGAATAGGTATAAAGTGTAAAAGCTGTTCTTTGAAAACTTTTAAGGTTAATAATTATAACACTGTTTTTTATTGTAGCTAGGTATATTAAAATTAAAATTATGATTGCTTCCCTTGCCTAAATTGTCACCGCACGCCACTGCACTGTACTATACTAAAGAGGAGAAGATTTTCTACAAGTTATGTCAAATATAATTGACTCATCCTCATCCTATTGAAAAAATAGTTCTACTTATACTAAAATAAAGGGATCAATAAATAAAATAAAAACAATTGTCCAAATAAGTTTTTTTCGAAGTCGTATAACACGTCGAAATTTTTGGCGAAACAACGAATTTTTAACACGGGTTTTCACCGTGTTATCCACACTGTGATCTCACAACGAAAACACGAGTATTCAACACGTGTTTTATTCGTCCGCAAATACACTTTATTTCTATGTGTCGCACACCAAAATAATACGTTATTTCCTCGTGTTTCCGACCTGTGCTTTACACTAAATATTCGCTGCTCTAAATTCAAATTTTTACGGACAAATGGTAAAAAGCAGTTGTTACATAATATATTCATTTATTATCCAGTATATTTATATAATATACATTTTATAGTACAATACAGGTCTGATAAATCTATACACAGCAAAATATTATGACAAAGCGGCGCTTAGTATGTATAAATGGGATTCTCACATTATATAAAGCAGGTTCCTTATGTGGTCTCATTGTAATAAATAAATTTCTTTGTAAATTAAAAATAAAACTAAAACTATATCCCATCCACTTTCGCCTAAGTAGGAGAAATGTGTGCTAAATTAAAAAAAACAAAATAAGCGAGAACATCATATAGTGATATACCTTTTGGCTCGATCGGAACACCTAAATTGTTTTTTTATGTTAGAGGAACCATTGCTAGGGTAGATTACGAAGCACAATCGTACGTATAACACTCACACGTCTCGATGCCCTAGAAGTGTTAACGCCTATAGGCGTCTCATGACACCTGCTGGCGAAAATTGTTTGAGATGGTAATATGTCCGTCTTTATTTTACAAACAGATTTTTATATATTACCATCTCTATCACTCTCATTGGTCTGACAATTTTTAACGACCTTCAAGCGACCAGGCTTACTTTATGCGCACACAGCGGCGTGCATTGAGGTTTTTCAATCCAATTTGTTTTTACTTTTCTAAGGAACGCAATTTGAATCTCTGAAAGATAATTTCTGTTATAAAAATATAAAATGTTATTATATTTACGTCTCTAGCTTGCAATTCTTTCTTAATCAATATACGAGATGTAGGTGTAACATTACAGGTTTTTTTAAAATATTTGATTCAAATTAGTTTACGTTTATTTTTTTCGAATAAAATGCCATATCTGCAAGATTTGTGCTTTATCGTAGACAATTAGATATACAAATTAATCACATTTAATCTATTTCAATCCAATTTTACTTGTTTGTAAAATGTAAACGATAACAGTAGTAAAGTTTCGGCGAGTTATCGACGAGTTTTCGACATGATATTTTCCCCAGTATTCTCCGACTGCGAGTTTTCAACCTCCTATCGAGATTTCGACAATTTTTCGACGTGTTATATACCAGTTTGTGCTACCTGGGTTAATAATAAACGTGTGACAGACCAATAAAACTTAGGTATGTATATGATTTAACAAGCATATAATCTAGGCCAGTGGTTCTCAAAGTGGGGGTCGCGAAAAATATTTGGGGGTCACAGAAGAATTGATGACAGATCAATTTTTTCGAAATATTTTATAAATTTACTATGGATTCTATTTAGAAATATTAGAAATAAAAAATTATATAATCATTTTATTATAATTAAAAAATGATTTAAATAATAATATAATATTCATGTCCATGCATAAAATGGAAATTGTCTTACTTCACAGAACAATTTTAATGTCTATAAAACTAAATGAATGCGCTTGCGAAAGAGATTCATTTTCGTTTCTGTGAATTTAAAATGTTTATGTTTATTTGTTGACTTTTTAGTAATTCGAGTAATAACCCTATAAATATTTTAATACAAGCCTGAACATAACATTCAAAGGTTTGTGCGCTATTGGGGAATCCCCTGAACTTCCACTACCCCGCCTAAACGATGATAGAACAACGTTGTCATTTGTAACGGTGTTCGCTAAAAAGTTCAACCAACAATACAAGAAATGAGTCACCCGCGTAATAACCCATTTATATCCACCTGAATAAACAATACGAATCAAAAGCACGTTCATCTGGCATCTGTCACCACATATCAGTGGCGCATCGCAATCTGTACTCGTGTTGAGGATAGTTACTCCTCATACAACTGCATAGAAGGGAGTCGGGGACGCAACTGAAGGTTGCACTTCCTTCGCGTGACACGCTTGCAGTGAATGGTATTAATTTTTATTGATATTAAAAATAAATCTGCTATTAATCAAAATCATAAATGTTTTAATGCAATTAAACAAAAGAAATTAACTCCTTCAGAATTTAAATTAAAACCCTGCACTCCGGGATGTTTTTCTACACATACCCATTCTTTGGGTCCTTAAATTTCTAAGTGTAAAAGGGGGCCGCGGACCAAAAAGTTTGTGGAACACTGATCTAGGCTATATTACACAAGAATGAAGTTTACAACATGTGCCTAAAGCAAAGTGTATTATTTAGCATGCTTTTTCTACAACACATCAGATTGCTTTGTGAAAGTATAGTTCATACTTTTATCTACAAGGTTCTAATGTTGGATACACAATCTATGATGTATTCTTTCTTCAAAATCATGAAATTCAAAGGCTCTGCATAGCGTATTTTTATACAGGCACTACCCCCCTTAAGAGCTTAAGCGCAGTAGTTTACAAGGGTTATGAACACCTTTATTTAGGTGTTTACATGTATTTTACTCGTTTAATCAAATAATAAAGGGACGTGTCATATGTAGATAATTACCTACTTTATTTATAAAATAATTCTCACAGAAGTATTTGTCAAGATTTTATTACAGAGAATTTTTTACTTTAACATGAACCTTCAAAAACTAAAGAGCCGCTTAAAATATCCAGTAATAATAAATTTTAATTCAGCGATTTGAAAATTGCGTTGTATTTTTTTAACGTTCATTAAATAAAGTTTGATAAAGGTGTTGCCCTATAACACTACATTAAAAGAATACTAATTTTGATCAACTTTGTTACAAAATAAGTAAAATATTTAATTTTAAATGATTCTCATTAAAGTGTCTATTTCATTTTTGCATATATTGTCATGGTGGAAGGCAATAAATACTCTTATAAACACTGGAAACTGTAATATCACTCATAGTAATCTTATACAAACTTAAGTAACACTATATATCCTTAAGTGACATAACGTTACTAAAAGTGTTGTATTGCAGTATCTTGAATTCAGTTTTAAAATCTCCCGCTTAGCCTGGGAGTTGTGTTTCAGTTATAAACTATATTTCTGCCAGTTTTCAATTCAGTTGGTATTGTCAGCAAGATAGAGTGTGGTCGGCAAAAAACTAAGAGAAACATTCATATCATATGAAAAGTATGAAGAGAAAAAAATGTTTATTCGATAATTAAAATTTTTACAACTACGTATTTTTTAACTATAATGTAATAAATTAATAATATATAATGTAATAACTACGGAAGACAGTGCACATACTATATAGTTGGGTATCTACTAAATCATTTACAAAGATAATTAATCTAGCATGTAGATGATTCAAATAAAGACAAATAAATTCAACAATTTACACTAAGGAATTACAAAATTGGAATACGACATGCTCGCTTTAACAAAGGAGATTGGTCCCTAAAACCTATTCTTGCCAACTGTAAATTTTGAAAAAAATCGTCCAAATCAACTTTTGTTTTTTAGACAACATTTGGTCAATTCTAGGCTAAATGAAGGTGATTGGTTACGTAACTATCCTTGGAAACCAATCACTGAAAAATACAAAATATGATTTCATGAACTGTTTAAGAGGAAGCAGTTCTGTTGATTAGGTAAGGGGTCATCCATAAAGTACTTCACACTCGAGGGCTCGTGGGGGGAGCGAGGGACAGCTAAATTATGACAGTGCGATGGGGGGGGGGCTAAATTTGGGCTAAAAAGTACATACGCATACCTTTAATTGAAGGTAGTTTATTATTATTTCAGATTTCAACAAAATAATATTTAGAAACAATCCTCTGATGATCAAAAATATTAAAATATCCCAATCATCACTACACAAAGTAGCTTTGATTTAACACTGTATTAATTGTATTCGATTTTGCTTTGATGCTGAAAGACTCAACAGATTTAATTGCGCATGACAAAACATTATGGTTGCATGTTCCACAACATTTGAAGTAAGTAATAGATTTTATGCCCGGTCAGTCGATTATGACCTATTTTTAGAGCGTAAGTTGCTAAATTAGAGCTCTAGGGCTCTAAAACATTTTAGAGCCCGCTAGAAAAATAGTTACCCTTGTTTACGCCGTCTCCATAGTAACAACAGTAATTATATACCATTGCACCTACCTACTTGAAGTTTTATCACTGCACCTACCTATTTGAAGTTTTGCACTTTTTAAAATTATTTTTACTTTAAAATCAAATATTAATTTAAACTTAGGCAGGACATAAACTAACGTATGCATTTCGGGCTTAGTGTTTTAGAGCCCTTTATCGTCTTAGCGGTAACTGACTCTGCGGGCTCTAACGCACTCAATTAAGCCCTTAATATATAATATACTATTAGAATATTTGTTTTCGTTATAACAGATTCATCAGAACTAAATCTGATGCTTATCAATACATTGGCAGTTTATTGCTGAAAGCATATTTTAGTATATTTATAAATTCATCGGTATGACTCTATATGGTTCGAGTCACCTTCTTTTAGCCTAGACTTGACCAAATATTGTCTAAAAAACGATAAAAAGTTGATTTAGGCGATTTTCTTCAACATTTGGAGGGGGCCAAAATAGGCTTTGGGGACCGTCCTTTTCACACAATATGCTTTGCTTTAAGGAATACTCTTTTATTTTTTACAAAACTTTGTTTTAGGTAATAATTTAAACCTATCAGGGGGGGAGTTGATTATTTTTATTGATAAAAAAGTGAGCATTCTTTGTGTATTTGCTTTATGACGGTATTTTATATTAATTTCTCTTTTTGTGTTTGGTCTACATATTTTTCAAATTTTAAGGTTGCTAAATGTCTCCTAAAAAACTAGCAGACATTAATACAGTATAAGCTACTTTAATGTGGGTGTACTTAAATTTTTATAAATTTCCATTGTATGCAACCCGTTTGTGTGACTTAGGCATCGTATAAATAAATTTTGTACCATCTTAAGAATGTAAACTGCTTTTAAAAACACCACCACAGATTGTGCTTCCATAACTTGAAATTGACTATACCAATGCAAAATAAAGATATCGTAATTTAGAAATAATATACTATGAAACGTGTCCCTTAAAAGTGAATTGAAAGTCGAATAATACACCAAGATATATTACTTTATCTTTTTTAAAACAGGTCACAGTTACATATGGGATTTGATACTGACATATATTTTTATATTGTATATGGTATGTATCAAAGTTATTAATGAGTCTTAAAGAAAAATCAATGTAATACGTTTTTTCTGCATTTATTGTCATGCTATGTAAAAAACACCAGTTATTAATTAATTAATTTTAAATCTAGATTAATATTGTTAAAGTTTAATTTTTATTCCACGTAATGGAATGGTGAATTAAAACTGTGCCATCAGCAAATGTAAATAGTTTACTTTTAAATTTGACATTGCACAAATTGTTAACATAGATCAAGAATAGTAGTGGCCTCAAAGTTGAACCTTGAGGAACTCCGATTATTATTTTAGAGAAGCAACTTTGTATTGCATTGACTTTAGTACACTGTGGTCTATTATCAAACTTTTTTCCAAGTTTTCTAATAAGCTACTAGCCATATTTAAACACTACAACATTAAATAAATTTTTTGTTATATTTAGTATCTAGTATTTATGAACGTAATTAACTACACTGCTCTATAACTCCACAATGTTATTAGTTTTATAATGAGGTAATGGCAAGTCTTATATAAATCTGTGATTGTATATTACTGTCACGGTTACTATAAGTTTTATAAAATAGTGTATAGTAGTATGGCAATATTTATGTCACTTCATTATACATAGATCTAGAGCTTCAATAATATTATAAAACTCTTATAAACCTGTGAATCTTCTTATATACTTTTGATACTTTTAATTAATGAGAATTGTTTATTGGGAGTGCAGTTGGCTGTTCTATAGTAAAGGAAGTTCTTTTTCGACATTCTTTCAACTAACAGATAAGCTATAAGCTACTTCAATCATAAGAATTTATAAAATTGCAAGTAGCTTATATAAGGATGATTTGTGTGAAAACCAAAATTTATTTCTTCTTTCGTGGTTATACGTGCTCCAGAATTGCTAATAAAGCTTCAGATAAACTTCCTTGATGCTATGCCGTTAATTTCATCCTGGATGCTCGTTTACACTTTAGGTAAGTGGTGTGCGTAGTTCTTCACTAAGCACATGCATTGACATTTATCGTGACATACGTCGTTCATTTCACTTAAATATTCATACTATAGTAAAACAACCATTTTTTACTAAAATAAGCACCGGAACTGCTGATTTAAAAACTTTGTTTTCGAAAAGAAAAATTATGTCCCTTTAGTACTAGTTAATGCAGTTTAACCGGTCATTATCTAAACAATTATTTAGAATGAATATTTATTTATTTACGTATACCTCTTTTTCCGACTGTTTTATTTTATTATCATTTTTTAAAATATACAATTATTAACATACGTGTTTAATACAAATTTGTGTTACCGTTTGATTTAAGGATAACCACAGATGCTTTGGGACTCAACAGTCAAATATTTAATGAAGAAGTTGCATAAGTTGTTATGTAAATAAAGCTAAAATATTAAAAAAAAAATCTTAATGGGTACTTTGATCACAAACCTTATTTTAGGTTGCATGGCCTAAAGCTATGAGTACCAGTTAAATGGTATTTGTAGTTAAGCTACGTTGGCCCGGGTCAGAAGTTCACAATCAGTCCTTCCAGGTTATACTGGCAGTTGTTTGTACTGTCAAATTTTCGAAATGCATGGTTTTAATTTGATTTAAATTATTTCAACTTTGTTATGTGTATGCATGTGCCTTGTAAGACTACTCTTCACTGAACATTTATAATCGCATAAATTACATTCAAATCGTCTCTCATCACTATGTGTGAGCATGTGCATTTTGAGATTACCTTTTGTTGTAAATTTGTAACCACATACACTGCATTCAAATGATTTATCACCACTATCAGTGAGCATATGTTGCTTTAGGCTACTTTTCAGTGAACATTTATAATCACAGAAATTGCATTTAATTGGTTTTGCACCACTGTGTGTGAGCATATGTTGTTTAAGATGACCTTTGTGTGAACATTTATGCTGACATAACTTACATGTAAAAGGCTTCTCACCACTATGCATAAGCATATGCATCTTAAGCTGACCTTTTGTCGCACACTTGTAACTGCATACACTACATTCAAATGCCTTTTCACCACTATGAGTAAGCATATGTTGTTTGAGATTACCTGTTTGTGAACATTTATACTGACATAAATTACATCTGAATGGTTTCTCACCGCTATGTATAAGCATATGCCTCTTAAGATGACTTTTTGTTGTGCATTTGTAACTGCATATATTACATTCGAATGGTTTTTCACCGCTATGTGTAAGCATGTGTTGTTTGAGACTGCTCTTCACTGAACATTTATAATCACATACACTACATTCAAATGGTTTTTCGCCACTGTGCGTGAGCATGTGTTGTTTCAGACTACTCTTTTGTGAACATTTAAAATCACATAAACCACATTTAAATGGTTTCTCCCCGCTATGTGTAAGAAAGTGCGTTCTGAGATTACCCTTTTTTTGTAGATTTGTAGCCACATATATTACATCCAAATGGTTTCTCACCACTATGAGTCAGCACGTGTCGTTTGAGACTACTTGTTCCTGCACACTTATTATATTCGCATAAATTACACTTAAATGGTTTTTGAATGTGCTTTATGAGGCTACATTTAACTAAACATTTGTATGGTGTCTCTCCACTACGTATCATCATTTGTTTTTTAAGGTTACATTCTTGTGAATATTCAAAACCATATACATTATACTTAAATGGTTTCTCATCACTATACATTCTCAAGTTACCTTTTGTTGTGCATTTGTTACTACGTATATTACATTTAAAGTGTTTTTCGCTCTTATTAGTGAGCATGTGCTTGTGAAGATCAGTTTCCTGTAGAAATCTTGTCCGGCAGGTATTAATTTGCTCATGATACAAAATGCTGTTGTTGCTGAATAGCTCATGTTCACTTTCACAAGTTTGAACTTGAGTGTTAATGTTAAAGTTTTCTACTATTTCTGATTTTATTTCTATATCACTTTCCCTCTTGAGTATGGGTATCTGATCAATGCTGTCCATTGTATGCATATTCATAGAATTATCAGGATTTGTAATAAAAAAACTAAATACACTTGGTAATAAAAAAAGATGTACAGCTGATTTCAAATAAATCTAGCACAGTCAGTATACCATAAGTGTAATCGATGCTGCTTTTTCTTTTCCTTGATGTTTAATGAATTTTATGTAGTTACCTATGAAACTATAATTTAAAGCCAGGTTCACATGTTAAAAACGCAAAAGTTACTCTCAAGACTTATCCTAGATTTATTTGAAATCAGTTATACCTTTTACCAACAAGTGTAATGTTTTTTATGCAGAACACTCAATAACAGCACCTAATTGGTCTAATTAAATGACTTGATTTCCACAGAATCTCAAAACCAGTTCCGAGGTATCTACATGGTTCAAGTCCTAGCAGAAATTTTCAGGTTGGTACCCTCTACTTTTCTAGATTGTAGATATTTAACAACGAACAGTGTTCATCAGTGATGTTTAATTTACATTTCTTATTACATTAATAATATAATAACAATAAAGAAAGATTTTATTCACTATAAATTTTGACTATTAACTATGATGAGGTTACTGCATAGTTTACTAATCAATTGATGGGACGCGCCAAATTATCGATTTGAGACATAAACGTCTCTTATTAATCAGCTGATCCATTATATTTATTATAGCGTTTTTCGATTTATATGCACTGATGCTGCACGGACTAAAACTGATGCCGTGCAACTTGGTGCAACCGTTCGATTTATGCTTTTCGGTTCACACTAGTAATTCAGTGCCGAGTGTTCGATTTAGCGACAGCTAATGTACGATACCTGCACTCGTGCAAGTTTTTTAGCACGAGGTCGAAGAGCTCGTTCTGTGGCAAGTGCATCAGCTGATTTTAGGTTATGATCTTTTTTTAACGGTTTGCAAAAAGTTGTATATTAGCTGATATCAAACTGTCATAGCGTGTTCGATTTATTTGCACCAATGCTGCACGGACTAAAACTGATGCCGTGCAACCGTTCAATTTATACTTTTCGGTTCACACTAACTCAGTGCCGAGTGTTCGATTTAGAGACAGCGGATGCACGAAATATGCACTCGTGCAAGTTTTTTAGCACGAGGTCAAAGAGTAGATATTACTCTTTGACGAGGTCGAAGAGCTCGTGCTGTGGTTAGTGCATCAGCTGATATTTGTTATGATCGTTTGTTTAGAAGTTTTTGGCGTCGTTTCATGTGTATTTAAAAAAATGGATTTAACATGAACTAACTATAATGTAATAGAACAATACAGTGTGTCAAATATTTATTGTACAATAAAAACACCTCATAGCACGTGTTGTTTCATATAGTTGAGGTTAAGTTGTTTTGTTTATTGACTCGCACAGGTTCGATTTATAGGTTGTTTTTCTATGCTCGGTGTTCGTGCTAATTTGCACTATTTCAGAACTTGCTCGGTGCGAGGGCAATATTAGTGCGTATAAATTGAAAACGCTATCGTCATTTTGGAAAACTTTCTTCTGCTGGAACACTAATTTTCGTCTGAGTATGCTCCTGACGGTTGGCAACCGTTTATGACTACTGCTGAACAAACCCATAGTAATGAATAAATAATAATGTCAAAATTTTTTAATTAATGTAATAATTTAATGAGTAGTATCCTTGTCTTGAAGGTAAATATTTCTTTCTATTATATGAACACAGATTTGTGTTTAAGTTTCTTCATAACAGTTGATATGATTGTATGTAAATGATAAGATTTTCATGGCTGTTGTGCATAATTAGTGAAAGTACATAATCACTGTATAGTGCTATGTAAATTTACTTTTTAGTTGTTCCAACAACAGTTTTTCAAATATTAAGACAATGGAGATTCAGGAGGTAACTACAATCAAAACTGAAATGGATATAAGCATTGAATGGAATTATATAACGGAATCCTCAAACACTAAAAATGAGATGAAGAATGAAACGTACACAGAGCATGACAACAAACAATTTGATAACATCAGTATCTCGGAAACTGACAAACAATTTATATGTAAGATATGTAATTATAAATTTAAAGCAAAGGGTTTTTTCGATAGGCACATGCTCACTCGCTGTGGTGAAAAACCATACGAGTGTAATATATGTGGTTATAAATGCTCGCAAAAAAGTGGTCTTAAAAAACATATCTTCACTCATAGTGGTGAAAAGCCATTTCATTGTAATATATGTGGTTATAGATGCTCAAGAAATAGTGGTCTTAAAGAACACATGACCATTCATAGTGTTGAAAAGCCATTCAAATGTAATATATGTGGTAATAAATATTCACTAAAGAGTCCCTTTAAATTACATATGACCACACATTCTGAAAAATCATATGAATGTAATGTTTGTGGTTATAATTGTTCACAAAAGAGTAATCTTAAAAAACATATCTCTACTCATAGTGGTGAAAAGCCATTTGAATGTAATATATGTGGTTGCAAGTGTTCGCAAAAGAGTAGTCTTAAACGACACATACTCATTCATAGTAGTGAAAAACCATTTGAATGTAATATATGTAATTATAAGTGTTTACAAAAGAGTAGACTTAAACAACATATGTTCAAGCACAGTGGTGAAAAACCATTTTGTTGTAATTTATGTGATTTTAAATGTTCAATGAAGAGTAATCTCAAAAAACACATGCAAGCTCATGCGAAATAAAAAATTGTCTTGGTGGAGAACTGTTGGTGTGATAAATTCGTAAATAAAACACGTCATTTTTACCATGTTGCAGTTTCTTTATATCTTAAAACAAATTTAAGGTCTAATATCAGCCTTAAAATAAAAACATCTTATTTTTAAAGAAAGCAATTGATTTTCTAATAAATAAGGTAAGTTAATTAGATTCACGGGCGCTTTGTATTAGTTGAATTTAATTTAAAAACATAAAAACCATTCCGGTTGTAAGAAAATTACATTACGAGTTCTAATCTGCGATGCTAATACATTTTACTAGAACTTGAAGAATTACTTGATTCCAGTAATCCTTTTCAATAAAACTGAATCCATCATGAAATAAGTATTAAACTTGTAAATCTAACTGTTCATTGAATACACAAAGTATTTTTTCGATAAAAGAAATTGGATGTTAAATAAAATTCTTCTTAGAAGTTTTTAATTTATTACATTCTTTAATTAGCACAAAAGAGCTGACAGTTTTATGCTTTTATCCTACCTTATGCAGTTTCTAATACCGTTATACATTAAAATGATTAGAAATACAATCGATAATTTCCACTAAATTATGGGAAACAGAACATCAAGTTTACTTGTTCAGCAAAACAAGGGCTACAATATAGACAAAGCTGATCAGTTTGTTTAAACATTTTACTGGAAATACCTGGATAGAAGTATATAATAAAATAAGTGAAGGATTTGAAGCAGTAATGAAATGGTTGGACTGGAATTTGCTTTCGTTAAATCTAGAAAAGACCCAGATACTTCCTTTTGCATCATATCAAAATAAATTACCTCTGTTTCAGGCCATTAAAATACAAAATACGAACTATGAAATTAAAGTAGTCAACAATGTGCAGTATCTAGGAATTACAATAGACGCTCACTTACGATGGAATTTGCATGTATGTCATTTGGTCAGCAAACTTAGAAAGTTGTTTTATCTTTTCAAACAGATAAAATATTTTTTGGATGAATCTCAATTAAAAATAGTTTATTACGCGCTGGCACTGTCATTACTTGAATATGGTATTGTGGGGTGGGGTGGAGCACTCATGCACCACTTAAAGCCCTTAATGATAGTCCAAAATATGTTAATAAAGATTTTGTTTAGTAGACCTACATTATATCCGACCAATCAATTATATAAACTAATATTTGTAATCTGCGTCAAATATATATTCTGGATGTCTTATGTATTTTTCATAAAGATCAACAGAAATATTATGTTAATCATCCGATTGGTACTAGAAGCTCCACAAACAAGCATGTTTTAATGATCCCTGCAATAAAGACCATTGGTGCAAGATATATAGATTTTCTTGCCCCCAGATTTTACAACTTACTTCCACAATGCTTTCTAGAAATAAAAAATATAAAAACGTTTAAACGAAAAACAAAAACTTTTTTACTCCACAACAATATGCATGGATTCTTAGTTTGGCTAGAATAACTTCAGCTGGGAACTGTCAACTAAAATTGTTAATGACTCCACTACAGGTTGAGCTAGATATAAATAGGTAGAAGCAGCAATCAACACACAAGCTTTGCTTAGGTCGATTCCTGCTCCTAATTTAAAATCTAAATTATTACTTACTTATTTTCAAATTTTAAAACTTTATTTTAAAATTCTTTATTAAATACAAGGATATATTCTTTTGTTAGTTACTTATATTTTATTAGTTTGTTAGTTATTATTCATTAATTATCTAATTTTTATTTTCTTTCTTCTACAATAAACAATAAAAAAAAACAAACTAAATACTAAACATAAGTAAAGTTGCCATTTCTCGAAAGCTAATTAAGATAGAAATTTATTCAGAAGTTTTTGTTCCTTTTCATGTCTTCTAATACTGATTTATTTATTTATTTGATGAATTGTTTGTTTTGCTACAGTTTCATTGTGTAATTTGATTGGTTAAATAGTTTACTCATATTGTCGGAGGCAGTAAAAGCTACTATGGTAAAACTAAACATCTTTAAACGTTTTAACGTTGTGGATCGCGTTACGATTTGAATTCAGAAACAAGAGCTTCAGCTGTGAAATGCGATTCTTTTAAGTAAAGCTAATTAAGATAGAAAGAAATTTATTAAGAAGTTTTTGATCTTTTTCATGTCTTCTATCATGTATTATTTTAATTGCCGAATAGTTTGTTTTGTTATAGTTTCATTGCAAGTCATTTGATTGGTTAAATCTCTTACTCATATTGTCGGCAGCAGTAAAAGCAACTTTAGTAAAAGTAAACATCTTTAAATGTTTTAATGTTGTGGATTGCATTACAAAATGGATCTGGGTAGATGCTAGTGGAGAAATGGTAATCCAGGGAACTGCTCGGACTGTTAAGGCCAATCCTGTCTCCTAACCTGGTTCCCTAAAGCTTTCACAAAAGAACAAGGTGTTAATTCTAGCAAATAAAACACACCACAATCTGTGAACCTAATATTATTTATTATCACCAAAGCTCTTACAAGCAATTCCTGGATTTAAAGAGGTTTTTTTTTATATGACGAATAATATTTTTCATAAGGCATAAAGTGTTTACGAAATTAATCAGTTTCAGATGAGGAAAGCACAAAGTGTACCTACCTACTCCAAAGACCATAACTCGATCAGAACATAATCTATGATTTAGAAGTCTTTAGTTCATATCCAATGATATCAAGATCGTCAAAAGAGGATCACGATAAGGGTGCTAAAGGAATCAGATTTTTTTCTAGGTTTTCCTAGTTTCTTTAGTTTTACCAAAAAGGATACCAGGATTCATGAGAACTTCTCTAAATCTATTCAACATATAAAATACTCAAGACTATTATAAAACTTTATTTAAATCTCATTATCGTAACACACAGGTACTCATGCAGGTATTAATAGTAGCTTCTGTTGAAGAGACTGTTCTCAGTAAAGATCAATTGTCTTGAATGTTACGGAGCAATTGGAGAAGAAAATGTTATTCGAGTTTTTAACTCACTTTCATCGTAGAATACCATACTGCAAATCTGAAGGCTCAATCTCACCTCAGTCCAAATGGTTTCGCTTAGCAAACATCACTATAATATATAGGGAGTGTAGAGCAATGGGGGATCTACAATTAATTCTAGGTCATCCGGGCCGATGTCTTAAATTATTAGTTTTCTTTTAAATATCATCTATGTCTATTACATGTACCTGCAAGTGATAACACATAGTTTATTGATGTATAATTGATTATAATGTAATTTGCTTTGCAACAAAAAAAGTATAATATGTCATTCAAATGACTTTCCGTCACTATGAGTGTACATGTGTCGTTTCAGACTTCCCTTTTGCGAAGATTTATGACCACATATGTGACATTCAAATGGCTTTTCACCACTGTGAGTAAATATGTGTTGTTCAAGGTGACCCTTCCGGGAACATTTATAATCACATATACGGCATTTAAATGGCTTTTCACCGCTATCTATAAACATGTGTTGTTTACGATGACTCTTGAAAGAATACTTGTGATTACATTCGATTTGTTCTCCAACACTATGAGTGGATATGTGCTGTTTAAGATTACCCTTTCGTGAACATTTATAGTGACATATATAACATTCAAATGGCTTTTTGCCACTATGAGTTAACAAATGCTGTTGTAGATGACACCTCTGCCAACATCTATAACCACATATATTGCATGCAAATGGCTCTTCACCACTATGAGTACTTCTGTGTTCTTCAAGGTAACACTTTTGCGAATATTTATAACCACATATGTTACATTCAAATGGCTTTTCACCACTATGAGTGGACATGTGTTGCTTCAGATTGCTCTTGTGCAAAGATTTGTAACCACATATATTACATTCCAAAGTTTCATTATCATGAGTAGAGATGTGTCTTTTGAGGTTACTCTTTTGCAAAGATGTATAATCACATAAATTACACTTAAATGGTTTTTCATTACTATGAGTAAAGATATGTCTTTGAAGATTATTCTTTTTCAAACATTTATAACCACATACATAACATTCAAATGGCTTTTCACCACTATGAGTGTGCATATGTTGCTTCAGATAGCTCTTGTACAAACATTTATAACCACATATATGACATTCAAATGGCTTTTCACCACTATTAATAGCTATATGTTTTTTAAGGTGACCCTTTTGCAAACATTTATAATTGGGTCTATTACATTCAAATGGTTTTTCACTACTATGAACGTCTATATGTTGTTTAAGCTTATTGCTTTGTGAATATTTACAACCACATATATGACATTCAAATGGCTTTTCACCAGTATGAGTTCTCATGTGTTGTTTCAAATTGCTTTTTTGGAAACATTTATAACCACATATGTTACATTTAAATAGCTTCTCGCCACTATGAATGAGCTGGTGTGTTTTGAGATTATTCTTTTGTGAAAAATTATAACCACATACATTACATTCAAATGGCTTTTCGCCACTGTGATTGGATATGTGTTGTTTAAGCTGACTTTTTCGCAAACATTTATAACCACATATATTACATTTAAATAGATTTTCAGCACTATGGCTGAGTGCATGGCTTTTGAGATAGCTTTTCTTTTCAAATTTGTAATTACATATATTATTCATTTGTCTGTGTCCGACATATTGAGTTTCTGAGATGTTGATATTATCGAATGGCTTCCCTTGGTTCTCGACATACATTCCATCGTGTTTGGTGGTGGTGGTGTTTATATCTATTTCAGCTTTGATTGCAGTAATCTCCTCATTATTAGTCATATTGATATTAACAACTAAAAAGTAAATTTACATTATTAAATTTGCTTTCTTTACTTTAATTATTCAAGTTTTAATATTTGTGGGTTGTTTTTCAGTCTGTTAAATTATTTTATATTTTGTTTTTAAGACGTCCAACATATTGAATGCCATCTTACAAATGTTGTCAGTAGATTTACAATGGTAAAGACTTTCAGCAGTTGCGCGATTACCATGAATTTTTTTCATATGCATTAGTTCACTAGATTCATTGAATCATAGAATAAAAATAAATATGTGCTGATATAAGCTAACGAACTGTCAAGGCTAGTGAAACAAACTCTAAAAAATTTTGTATTCGATTTAAACGCACTACATTTCATCAACACGGAGCAAGTTCTGAAATATTGAAAGTGAACTATAAATCAAACGCGTGTACGCATGTCAACAAACAAAACAAAACCACTTAACCTCTATTATGTACCACAACAAAACAAAACAACTTACCCTCTTATATGTTTTCTCTTTCAGGGTACCGTAATCTCTGATATAGTACGTTTACTTTTAAGAAAGGCTTGTTGCTTAAAAGCAACATTAGCATTTAGTGAAAATGTTTTCAGAACTAAATTGTTATAACAAATTACAAATACTTTGCGCCGGCAGTAAAGATATTTACTTCCTCATCATATCACATATCTGCATGAGAGGTGCTATGTGGTAAAGTACGAACAAGAAATAATAGAACTCTTTCCAGTGCTGTCACGACTGCAGGGTTGCCAGACGTCCCGGATTCTGCGGGATTGTCCCGCGTTTAATGCTTCTGTCCCGCGTCCCGCGATAGAAGCAAATTATCCCGCAAGGAAATTTTTTTTGTACATTTGATTGTTTATTTTGTGTATCCAAAGCGTGGTAATTACAGAAAAAGACGACTAAACGTACTTCTATCGCAGTATCGTTTAACAGCAGCCATCTCCGTCTGTAGCATTTCTCGTCCTGTTTAATTATCTCTTTTTTAGGTTGGACTTAACTACGCTACATAATAATACTACATAACAATATTTAATACTGACGGTTAATAGAATAGTAGGATGAAAATAGTATTAGGCGTTTACGAAAATTGTATTGTACGGTATCCAATACTAGTTTGTACAACGTGAATGGAAATGATGCCCATATCGCAAGAGGACAAAGTTTGACTGTTTGAGGCACGGCGGCGGTGGTGGAGTGCCGCAATCGTTCGAGGGCGATATGGGCATTCCACTTAAGTTGTAGAGTATATCTTTTCTTCGACTAAGCAAAACAATTAAATTATAGATGTGAAATAGAATATTTTCAAAGAGTAAATTAATTTCAATTTTATTTTGTAAAAAGCTGGTATCGACGGCGAAAACAACTTTAGTTTACTGAGTAGCTCCTCGGTGTTCCTGACTAATCTATAAAAACACATCAGCAAGTGCCAGTCTCGGTGGATTAGTGGTTTGCATGTTTGCTTCATAATTCAAAGATCGCAGGTTCGATCCCCGTCCGAGCTGGTAATTTTTCATAGCGGAGAAAAATTAAAAACATGCCTTCTTCTCGGATAGGAAGTAAAACTGTAGGTCCCGTGTCAATGCGATGTTTGGCACGATAAAGATCCCTACTGGGGGTGGAATTCCCCCAGATTCGGCTAAATTCTAGTAGGGTCGGCCAAATGATCAAAGCAATCGGTGCCATGAGGTACGAAGGATGCTCCGCTATCCTGATTCCTCTCCCAAAAACAAACAAACATCAGCAAGTGTCTAAACTACTATATACTTATTTTAAAAGTAGATTGTATTTATTTAAACGATTTAGTATTTATTTTTAATTATAAAATTACAATTGCTAAATCTATAATCTCACAAATCGTGGTATTTGTCAAATGCTTTAAGTATTATCAAAATGAGCAAACTTGGATTCTACTCAGTACTCACTTTTATTTTTATGACAGGATAGTTGTCAATAGATAAATTACAAAGGAGCAAATAAAGTTAACTTGAATCACTATCTTTGACTGTTTTCCTATTCACACATGTGTGAATATAAAATTATTCATAGAGCTTGCTGGAATTGGCTACTTTTCAGTTGAGTGAAGAAAACAGATGTTTCACTTATAGGAGTAGAAATAGTATATTGTGTTACAGGTGCAGAAAAGTGCTTGCACGTGTTACACACTGTACTTTATCTACGATCACAAAAGAAAGTAATAAAACGCCAAAAGCTAAGAAAATTATTTAATCTAGAATTTATACTCGCATTCATATTTTTCACGTGAAATATCTGACAATAAATTCAAAGATGTAATGTGAGCAGCTTCCGTGTGCGCTTCGATGTTTGGAGGTGTACAGTGTACACTCCATTTTCCCATGATAGGATGTACTCATGATAAATCAAAAATTTCGAAAATCAAGTAAATATTAAATTTTTAAAGATAATTTAATTTCAGCCAATCTAGTAAAACTAGACAATAATACGTTTTCAAAAGTAATTTTTTATAAATAATTACCATTCAATTGTCAATGTTATTTTTCAAAGCAAAGTTTAAGAATTATTTTTTTATGATTAGAATTATAGAACAAAATATGGCTATAACCAATATGTTATGCTAGACGTGCCATCTTTTTCTGTCACCTACATCTGCATATCGCTATCTTTTATCTAACCTTTTCCGCAAAATGTAAATATATTTTGGCATGCATTGCAGGTGTTGTGAGTGACAAGGAAAGAGAGCTTTAAGTGTACTCGTCGCGCTTGCACTTGTGAATTATTGGAATTAAATGTTGCAAATTATGAAAGTTTTCATTGTTTTTATTGTTAATTAGAAAAAATAAATATTATTAATAGATATTAAAAATTATATAATGTTAAAAATTAATCAATTTTATGTTAGTTCAACAACAATTTTACAATAACTTTATATAGTAATAATAAATAGCGTAATGATAAAAGCGAACGGCCCAGAGTTCGATTCCCCGCCGGAGTGATAATTTTTCTACTAAGGATTTGCGTTCAAAATATAATTTAATGTAAAACATTAAATAAACAAAAATAAATTAACCTTTATCAAAAATCTATAACTTTTATATTTCAAATAATTAATAATATTGCATGTGCTGACATCTATAGCGTTTTAATAGAACTACTGATCATGCGATATCATATCCCACGGTCATATTCGTTGAGTTTAGAGATTGTGAGCAATTAGTCATATTTATGGTTACTGGACCGTGCGAAATGTGTAATTTTCTATAGTGGTCGTAGATAAAATGTTTTTCGGTAATGTTCAAGTATCTTTTTATACAACTATCAGAACATATCCCTAACAAGTTAGTCATATTCGCTGTGGAGAACGTAAACGTACGTAAAAAACTGCGCACACCTATGAAACAATTTCAATTTCAGGTTATGTTTACCGGTACATTTTTATTTACCGAGTATAATCATGGATCCGGTAGATGAAATTGGTATATACCGGCTAATTTTCGAATTCCGGTAAAGAAGCGGTGGTACAATTTTCGAATGCTTTCGGTGCATCGATAGTACATCATATCCGATAATTTTCGTAAACACCTACTGATTCAAGCGTTATAAATTGAATTCAAGCGAAAAATTATGAATTTTATTATTAAGTTTTTAAGTGCCCCGCGAAATATAATAATAATATATATAATAATTGCTACAACCCATAGCCTGGTAACCAGGCCCCAGAAAATATAAGCTTGTGCGGGAGGGAGGGGGCGATTATTATTATTACGTAGGCCCTAAGTGCGGCTGCAGCCGACTTACAGATGGAACAGCGCAAATCCCACATTTGTGTCACAGCTAAGGACAACTGTAGAAAACCTTAACCAGATCTGCCGGCACCGGGAATCGACCTCAGGCCGCTTGGGTGAAAGTCCAGCGCTCTAGACATTACACTACCAAGGCTATTTAAATACTAAAGCAAATCTGGCAACCCTGGTCAGGAGTCCCGCAGGGTAGCGAACTTGGCCCTATCCTCTACCTCTTGTTCACAGCTGACCTACCTATCAGCAAAGATAACAACAGCAACTGTTGTGTAGTTGGCGACAATGTTAATGTTTTGCCACCAATCATAAAAAGAGGTTAGGTTAAGTAATACATGTTTTGTAAGCTTGTTTAAAAGATATGTTGAAGTGCAGTTAATGAATAATAAATATTTAATCCAAGATAGTGTTCACTTTAATTATTAATCAAAGCAGCAACTTTCGCTAACGATAAAGCGATAATGGCGAACCACCCCGACCTTATTGTAGCAGCAAACCTCTCCTACAACACCTCAATAAAATTCAAGACTGGACAAGAATATGGAAAATAAAAATAACTGATGCAAAATCGACCCAGGTAACATTCACGGTATGTAAAGGCAACACCCCCCCCATCCATAACCCATAATGGGCAAATACCACCCCAATCCGATAGCGTGAAATACCTATGCACCTAGATAGAGGGCTTAACTAGAAAACGCATATCCACAGAAAGTGGAAACAACTTAGAAACAAATTTAGAGATAACTACTGCCTTCTAGGAAGACAATTCAAACTCACACTAACCAATAAACTATTGATATATAAGGTTGCCCTCAAGCACATATGGACCTATGGAGTACAACTATAGGGCTATAACAGCTGCCAAATCACACCTGGAGATACTGGAGAAATTACAGTCAAAAGTTTTACGTACCATAACAAACGCACCGTGGTACATACCAAACAGTGAAATTAGAAATTATTTGAAAGTGAACACCGTAAAGCAAGAGAACAGTGAATACAGTGAACGTTATGTAAAAACACTTGACACTCGTCCAATTGTCCTGCCAGTGAATTCACTTGACAATAGCGAACACACACAAAGACTAAAAAGAGTTCAACTTCTGGAACTATCATATAGGTTCTGATGTAAAAAGCAAACCAATAAAAATATAAGTTAAGAGCTAAGTACAGATACACTCACACACTAAATAAAAGTTAAAAGTGTGGATCGATATCAAAGGATATCTACCAAAAAATTTATAGGCACACCGCACAAACACACTACAAACTTGCTTATAGTATTACTTTTATATTGCTCTGATTGCATGTAGAAATAAACAAATAAAAAAAAACTTTCTGATCATTCCGCTGCCGAAAATCAAGGAAATCTTAAATTTTTGGGATCTTTTTCGATTACATTTCTAATAAAGAATGTACATGTTAATTCAAGGAAGACATCAGTACTTAAAATAAAAATAACGCATTTTTGCAATTTGCGCTATTCACATGATCCATCAAAACAAACGAACATAACCTAAAATAAGCTGATGCACTAAGATAGCCAGCACGGGCTCATCGGCCTCGTGCTACAAAACTTGCACGAGTGCATATTGTGTGCATCAGCTGTCTCTTATAAGCGGGGGTTTGCTGACCCGGGTGTTGACGGTGATACTTGGCTGGGGTGTTGTAATTCGGTAAGCGGGATTCCAGCTCGTGCGTCAAACTTGTATGGGTTGTTGCGGTAACAGGATGCCAAGTAGCTTACGAAGTGGCGCTGGGTAAGTTTCGGTGTCGGCGGTAATTCTCGGGCGTCAGTTGTTTTACCGTGGCATGCTCCACGGATCCGGGTAACTGCTAGTGTAGAAAAGATGATACAGGGAACTACTGGGGTCACTGAGGTCGCCCTGCCTGGATCAGCTTACCCATCCCTAAAGCTTCCGCAAACTAAGAGGGTGTTAATACTAGCAAATAAAACACACAATCAGGAAACCTAATAACTTTATCACTAATACCACAAGCTACTACCAGCTCGACCTCTACCATCGTATATCTATGGTTTGGTGGTCACAGTAATCTTACCGGGATAACGGGTCGGTAAGGGTTGAAACACACGTTTTTCAACCAAACTAAATAATCAATAAAATTTGGCGGCCCTCCGCGATAGGGCGCCAATTAAAACATCGGTTTTCTGTACGGTAAAATAACGATAATAAACAAAGCTTAAACTTCAAACGAAGAATTCACATTAATTAAACTAAATTTAGGACACAAATTACGATACTTACTGTATATAAAAATGGTCAAAATTGCCGGCTTGAGATTTAGCTCTTTCTTACAAATTTTAAATTTTCAGGTCGCAGGTGTTAACCCTAAACGCTTCTAATTAAATAATCGATTCAGGAATAAATAATAATATGTTGGGCGCCACCAAAGCTGAGGATGTTTTTCATAAAACATGAATAAAATTTGAAAAAAGCGAAGGTTATCAGCTAAGGAACTAACCTCCTTATTAATTTTGACGTTAATTTAATTAAAACATTAATCAAAGAATAAAAGATCTTGATTAGCCAAAGAAAGCAAAAAACATCAACAGTCCGTTTAGCCAAACTATGTGAAGTAATCAATTAAATTTGAAATCTGTATATTAAAAACAAAAGAAAATGGTACATACAATGCAAATCAAAATAGTTACACATTAATAAAAAAATAGCAAATTCAAAATACAAAACACATCAAAGAAGTTACACATTAATGAAAATTTGTAAATTCAAAATATAAAACCATCAAATTAAAATAATTATTGTTCTAAAAATGAATAAAATTTCGGGATACCAAATGATTAAATATTGTCTAACAATACAATATTAATAAAATTCGATACCTTAACAGTTTTATCGTCCACAGTAGTGTTCATACCAAAATTCCTTTCACAAGTTGAAGGATTCGAACTCTTGACAATCAAAACACCTTAAAAGCTTTAAACAAACTGCTGGGCGTATCGATGCGGGAAGAAGTCTTCTGGATTTTGAACTAAATGTTATTAACGAGGTTCATCAAACTTCAGCACAACTGTTTTGCAATAACTACCTTCGATATTAAATTCTTTATTATTCTTCTGACTGGAACGGTATTCGAAATTACTTGAATGTTGCTCAAAATAATTGTTGAAATTATTATAATTCTGTAAGAACAATATAATGGTATGAAAATCCCCTTTTCTTAAACATGGGAATTAACACTGAGTTCTAATGACAAATGTCCGGCAACTAAACTATTCTTCAATAAATGAAGAATCACAAAATAACTGTAGTTAAGCGGTACTGTAAAACTGTATTTTTATTCGAACAACTCGAAAAACTAAACGGCACTTTAAATAGTTAATTTGTTATTTTATAATAAACAAATTGAACGGTACTAACAACATACTCAAACGGAAAATTACTAAACTCACTTAACGGGATGTATAATTGTACCTTGCCGAGGCACAAGGCACGCCGAACAAAAAACTTTAGCCGGTCTATATGCAACTGTATTCTATAAAGATCGAAACTGAAGTCTCTCGGAGTCTCGCTTCACGGCAAGTGTGTTCTCTTTACCGCAACTCTAAAGCAAGTGTCGATTTTTCTAAAAGCTGCAGGTGGCATTATTATAGTTCGTAAGATACAAATAGTATACTCAATCAGAAGAACGCCTGATCCCATCTTGACAAATGAGAGCATTTTAGTCCACGTGGAGTTGATAACGGGAATTTTTCTAGTGTTTACTATTGGACTCTGGCCTTAAAGAACCAAACGCTACGCAGTTAGTATTTTCGCGGGCGAACAGTACATGCAGATGTTTATAAACCTGCAGGCGCGTCAAGTTAAATGTTTTTTTATACATAGCAAGCACGAAATTCGATAAAGGTGGCTTACGTTAAATTTATCACGAACCATATTCAGTAGTTTTCCAGGATTTTTAACAAAGAAACTACATTAACCGATGTATACGTGCATAAATAGCATACAGAAAGAGATAATTTATTGCCCAAATGCTCTTTATAATGCTAAGAAAGTCGAAACATGACCCTTTTTTAAAATAATTTTTATAGGGTTGTTTAGATCGAATGCTAACGCAAAGTTTACACTTTAAAAAGAACGTAAATGTGCAGAACCGGACTTAAGATTTTTGTAAATATATCGACAAAATTACATTTATTCAGAGCTTGTAAAGATATACCGTTACAGGGTAGTGTCGAACAAGGCGGACGGGTAGGACAAGGGAACGGAAAAGGACGAGACCTCCAAACGATGCACAGTGAAGTCTCAGAAAACGGGGCAAGGGATGTAAGGATGAGATCTGCAGGCTACGCACAGTGAAGTCTCGGAAAGGTACGGTAAGGGATGAACGGAAAAGATCGGGCGGAAACAGAATCGATACTACGGTAAGACGGCATACTCTTATATTTTCTTGTATGAGTTCAGTCTGTTAGGCTAGCTGGTCCTGCTGTCGGTTTCCAGTCCTGAGAACGGACTGAATAAAACGGCTCGTGCATCTTTTTATATAGGTGCTCTCGGAGCGAAATGGTAGAAGTGAAACGGAGGGGTGCACGCCAAATATCGGTTAGGGAAGGGACGCGTACTCTCGTTTGAGTCGGCGGTTTATCCGAGCGGCGGTAGATTGCATGGGTGATAAAGCTTATTCACTATTATACCAAAATAATTAAACAAAATATAGTAACTTCGTTACACTCTAAACTGAACACTTGGCACAGAGTTAGTGTGAACCGAAAAGCATAAAAATCGAGTCGGTCCATATAAATCAAAAACGCTTTAAGTGCTAATCTCCCACAGATGGAGGTTAGCAATTATAGCGTTTTGGAAGGCACACCTTCATACCTCGAAAATCATTTTGCTTTGTTCAGTATCTTGTTTGGAAGATTTAAATCTGCAATATTTGAAATTTAGTTTATCACGTAAATTACGTAGTGTAAATACATGCCCATAAAAATATAATCAAATAATATAAATTTTTACTTTGATAACTGCGTTTGTGTGTTGCATTGATTCATGTAATTGACAAAATCATTGATGTAACTAGCGAAGAATAGGCCTTGTATCATACATTGTCCAGTGTGATCTTTATTCACAGAGAAAAAAATTCTTTGGATGTGTTATTAATGATCGTAGACGATCATTTGAGGAATATTATGGTGAGAGATATAATGACAAGCTTATTTAGGATCGTTAGTCCTATACCATCTTTAATCAGGTATGTCTGAGCTTATCGGGAGAATAGATCTATGACTGTTAGAAACTTTGAACTTAAACATGAGAAAGTGTCTAGATTTCGATTAGTCTTTTCGCCAAAAGGGTTTCCTGATAATTTTAATTGGTAAGGGTGTTGTTCATATTTTGCTTATAAATAAATTTCGCATTTATGAATAATTTCTGTTATTGTGTTTTTCATATTCGGTCAGAAATATTTGAGTTTTAGTTGATTGTAAGTTTTCGTGATACCATTGTGCGTCTCTTCAGGTTAGTTTTGTACTAAATCTTTTTGGGATTCTTTATTAGTAACGTCTTGGCAGTAATTGTTATTGGTAATGGAAATGTTAAGGAAATAGTTAAAGATTTCTTTACAAAGTTTTATGAAAGGTTTCCTGAGTTTTGGTGTTTAGAATATAATCCCGTAATTGTTGTTTGCTATAAAGATTTCTTTGGACATCTTGGTTAAGTCTTGTTGAATAAATCCGTTTCAAGTATTTAGGAATCCCTTTATTTTCTTAATACCATCTGGATAAGATGGCCTCCAATAGGGTTTCCCAATAATTGAGTCTCAATAATTTTTTTAAGTATCTAATGTTTAGGGACTGAATTTTTATGTATCCATTCATCATACGACTTGAGCAAACCTACCCGCCTAATATTATGTCTTCTTTGTAAATCTTTGCAATTAAGAATATATCTGAATGAACAGTTCGCAAAAGTTCTTCTCTATTAATTGTTTGACAATTGATATATTCAGAGGTAACTTCATCTAGCAAATCTATCCATATTTTACTCATAAGCTAGCATCTTCATAATGTATACTCTTTAAAGGACATATGGTACGTTTGTAGAATAAGGATTGATTAAAAGTCTGGTATAATTGTGGAAACTTATTCTGTAGAATTGTTCTCTCCAATTAGTTTATAGATTAGTCAGTATCTGATCCTCTTTTTCATTTTCTCTTCTCTGATGATTCTCTATCTTTGAAAATCTTTTCTAGCAGGTCTATATAGCTTTTGGACCATCTGATTCATGATACTACTTATGCGTCTATATTGATATTATAAGTAACCTTTTTGACATCGTCCCTAAGAGTATTCAGATCTTGTTCTATATTGAAATGGTCCATTCATAATTATTAATTCATACAGTCTGTACAACTATGATCCGTATTAATTCGTCCGTGATGTTTTGAAATTGTGGTGGTGCTGAATCGCTTCTCTTCATTATTATCAGTTTCAATTTGAGTGTTGATATTGCAGTGTTCTATTATTTCTGATTTTATTATTTTGATGTCTCCTTCATTTTTGACTATTGTTGTCTCATCGATATCCATGTTGATATAATTATAAGTGCCTGTAATAAACAAGCGATTTCGCTTAGTAATAGGAAAAGTGGTGTGCTTTTACCAGCACTTGCAATAATTCTTTGAGGTGGAATATTCAATAACAGTGTCTAGTTTTAAACTACTGTATTTTTACAGAATTTTAAAAGTTATTCAGTTACGTTTACAGTTAACATAATAAGTAAGGGATATAACTGCGAATAAATTAATTGTAATAGGGCCATCTGATATAAATATTGTTCTAATTTAATTTGCTTATCTTTACAGGATACGAAGTGGCTATACACGTCCAACGTGAAAGAAAAACAAGGACAGTGCGTTCGCTTAGACACCAACAAGATAAATCGGCTGTGTTCAACGTTATCATTCGTTGGCTCTTGCAAGTACACAGTGCTAATAATAAATTGGTCTTCAACTGCACTCTAACAGAAAATTGTAATTGTGTGCCAGCGATTTGTACAAAGTGCCGTTAAACACCCGATTTTTACCCGGTAAATTAATTTACATTAAAATCAATCAATACGTTAATCACCTGAACACAACATTCTTCGGTAACCACACCCACGTTACGATACTTAGTATAAATCTTAATGCTCCGGCAGAGACATCTTATTAAATCAAATTACACTCAGGCGTCGAGGATGTTAATGCACAAATGTTTCTAATTGGAAATTAGAACACAGGAACCAAAAGAAAGCTAGAGGCGCCCTGACTGACTAAACTGATTAGATGTTATCATTATTTTAAATAAAAAACAAAAAGTGAACTGATCTTAAAAAATGTCTAATAAAGATTTGATTGTGTTGGAAACATCAACAGCTTCTTAAGCCGAGTTATATCAAAGTATATAAGCTATAACAAGTTGTAACATTTATTTTTTCTTAATTTGTTCTTTTAGTGAAAGGGTCCTCACCTTTAGATGTATTTATTTTAAATATTTTGTGGGTTTTGAAAAATACCATTTTCTCTCCTTATAATTTTCATATTGATGGATTGTTCGTTGCATATATTTAAATGTAGACTCCCTGAGTTTATTTTTAATTATTAGTAATTTCCTTTTGAATATTGTTGTTTAATGGATTTTCTTATTCAAATTTGGATATCGTTAGCAATGTTCCTTGGTGGGAATGACGGCCTTGCGCGTTTGATTTTTCGAGAGAAGGATTCGCTCTCTGTTGTGCGTGATGGAAAGACCTCTCTTAGGAGGATTGGTTTTTGGTCGCGTTTTTGACCAAGCGTCTTCATTAGAAACTCTTTTAATGAGCATCTGAATGTAAATAAATTTCTCGGCGAAGAATATCCATAACTATTTGGTTTGGCCTTAGATTGTTGCTGAGGAATTTTATTGATGAAGATTTCCCTTGTTAAGGTACGTCTTTTTGCAGTCTATTCATTCTTTTAAACCTTCGGCGCTTTTTTAAACCTTCTAAACAAATTTCAGTGTTGATGGTGCCTTTCGTTACAAAGCTTCTTCTTTTTTCTCGCCCGTAAGTGCAAGAGTGCAAGTCGCTTGTCAGACCAAATATTTTCTAGAAGATTGCGAAATTTTCGTTTTGTTTGGTCCTCATTGGTATTGATCCTCAACTCCACAAAGTTGTTTGCAAATAAGAAATTATTGACCGGGAAGCTGTTGAATGTCATTTTTGATGTACGTCTCGTCGTCCATTGTTACACAATTGTTACAAAATTAAAAAATTGGTTTTTCAGTTTTTTTGCGAGGTCCTTCACCTTGGAATTTTGTTTTGCATCCCGTTCCGCAGCGTTCTGCACCTTGAATGTTTTCAGTCCACCCCTGTTTTTTACTTTTTGAACATGTAATGAAGATGTTCCAACCTTTTAGGCCACATCCCCCACTGACAAGTTCGGATTCTGCGTGAAAGCTTGCATCACCTTCCTTTCCGTTTTTTTATATATTGTACCCGATTTCCTACCGGAACCTGGCTGTCTATCTACTGTTAAGCGTTCAGAGAAATTGTTTAAAGCATTTTCTACGGCCAACTTTGATATTTTTTGACATTTTCTAATCGCGCAATATGACATTGCAGGATTTGCACAATATTTTTTGACGACGTTTGTATTCTTTTAAGTTTATTTGAAAACTACACAACGAAAACACTTTGAAATTGTCATTTACAGTAAGATATCAATTCAAAGAAGCTATTGCTGCAATTCCACTTTAGTACCTGCAGTATAGGGGCGCCTGATGTCATATTTAAGTGGCCAGATTTTTTCGTGCACACCCTTTATGTCAATTTCCACGTTAAAGTCCGCGTCCATATTTAAATAAGCAAAAGGTAATTAAATTGAAAAATAACCCGTTAATTTATATCTCAAAATCTTAAACTGATCGAAAGACTCGTAACTAACAAGTTATTGTCATGGAAATTAATAATAATTCTGCAGTAAGCTAACTTCGATCTAATGGTAAATATAAATTATTTTAATTATTATTATTAAATTAATTTTGTTTTATGTAAATTTTCCATCACATTTTGTTACAAAATGTTGTTTATAGTTTTAGTTATGAATTTTGTAACATTTTTCACTAGCGTGTTCAATTCGAATTCAAACGCTAACATTTATTTAAAAAATACATGTTTGTAAATTTTGATTATGTGCTCTATTCATGGACCTACACACTAATAAAAGGTATATATTTTTCATTATACGTAAGTGATAAAATAATCGTAATTTACAAATATTTTGCATTTAAATTCAAATTACGCAATATTAACCTAAATTAGCGCGTGCAAATAACATCAAAAATGACGTCAATGAGATTAACCACAAATATTATTCATATGCCCGACTGCGAGTATATTACAGTATTTTGATTTATTGCAATTTATAATCTACTCTTAATATAGATAGAGTATTGTGTAACTGTACTATAGAAAAGGAGTCAACCGTCCAGATAGCGTTACTTCAACGTGGCGCACCTAATCATTTAATCACCACGATCCCCCTTTCGGAGACACGAAGTGAGATACGCTCAATTAGTGCACTAATGCTATTGCAGAAGCTACCAGTATGATCTGTTGGAAGGGAGGTATGCCTATCCAGACCCCTACTAGCTCTCCAGGCTAGTACCGGAGTTATAAACGTACTCACTCGTCGAGACACCCCTTCTCCCGGTATAGAAGACGGGTTCTAGTCCAGCTTCGGACTTTCCTCACGTGTGTGGGACCACTGCCCGACCGAAACCAACCTCAATGTGGCAGGCTTGGACGGTTGTGCCACCTCGGTCTACCAGTTATAGGCCTGGTATGCCCTCGTCAGTGTTTCGTTTAGTTCTATCTAAGCAGAACCCCGGTGTGTACCCTTAGAGATGAAATTGTCTTCGCTATGTATTCGCATCAATACTCCTTAAGACCAGCGGCTCGACACGGTTTCTTCGGTTAGAACTACACAACCATAGCTTGATCATACTCTCGTCTCTGAATCCACAGCATTCAGAGAGAGTACTCAGTAAATGATGTAAAAAGAAGGTCTTGAGGTTGGTACCATCAATCCATGGTTCACTATAATTTTTCTTCGCTAGGCCTTCAGGCCATAATCTATTTAGCCTTCTTTCGGTTGATTGCTTGAAGAGTTCTCTTATCAGCTGGTTACTGTGCTCAGTGCTACGATTCTAGTATTTATTGGCATGAAGTCTAGCCGCTTCCGTTACATATGGGATATCTAAGACATTATGCAGAGTCTGGTATGAGACATATCAGTTATCATTGGATGGTTTGCGTCATCCCCATAGCTCTGTACCGTATATGTCCAGATAGGTCGCACTATAGCTTTATGTATATGATTCTTTCGTTTCCTCTGGGATAGCCGAGATCTTTTGCTTATTAGCCAAGTCATGTTTTTTATTTTGAGTTCTAGTTGGCGTCTCTTGGCTTTGATGTGTGTCTTCCATGTTAATTTTTTGTCTAAGTAAAGACTAAGCTATTTCACTATCCCACTTTTGAAAGGATGGGACTGTTATTTATATTTGCTTGCCTATTGTTATTTATTTCTGGTGTGGATGACCATGCAGCCTCCTGAATCAGATTGATTAGGTGTTGACCTGCATCTTTCAATTCATGATTTTCTTTTACTCTTATATTTAAGCTGAGATTTTCATTGATGTAGTCCTGAAATTGTATCCAGTTGGTGTTTTCATTGCAAAGTCTTCGTCGTAAGTTTTTCCAGATTGAGGTTGATTTTATGGTGCTGTACATATTAAGTGCAGTAGATATGAGATCTTGTTTGTATCACCAAGTCAGCTCAGCTGTTAATATATGTACTTGAGGTTGTTTCGTTATATAATGTATATAAAGTTTCTAACTTTGGGTGTGATCAATCTGGAACTCCTTGCAGTATGCTTGGCTTTCCAGTCGCCTGCCACTAGAAAGTGCTTTTGAAAATGCAAATGAAAATGATGTGCGAAGTGTGAAATTTTGTTCCTGATGTATGGTTCTATTCTATAATATGGTAGATATTTTTATGACAGTTTGTTCAGTTGTATGGCTTTCTGATATTAGCAAGACAGCTATTTTATTGGTTAAGGTGTTGGGTGGTTGAGATGTTGTGCTGATTATTCTGGGATTAGTATTTTTCTTTCAATTGTTTTTTTCTTGAATTTATTAGGTCGTGGTAGACAGTGCCTTTATTAGTAGTAGCCTTTATAGTTAGCTGGTGGTTAGTGTTGTAGAAAGCTTAGATTTGCCGACATCCCTTCTACATGAAGGTTCAAAAATGTAGTTGTGTTTTATTGTAAAGCTCCTTAATAATCGTTTAAAGTAATAATGTTAATACATGCTAAAATAAAAATACAAACTACAACAGTTTCCATGGCATAAGAAGCATTTAGCTGGAGTACCTCTAACTTTGTTGCATGTTGCTGCGTCACACGGTCCACCACAAAAAATTAACAAATCTGGTACTTAATTTCTCAATTAGATATATTTATATTGAAGCAAAGATGGTATAGTTTGGATAGAACATATATTTCAAGCAAATTTCCAAATGAGCCATCTTTAAGCTATAGCCTACAGAATCATAAAAGCTACTTCTATATAGATAAATACCAAACCTACCAAAATATAGCTGTGCTGGAAGTGTCAGCTTGATTTAAATAACACTACTTTAGTTTTTACCGGCTAATACAAGATAAAAAAACAAGCGCCACTTCGTTTTAAAGCAATCCTCACTACTAAAGCTTCAAACTTATTAGATAAACGAAGAAATAGATCTTTTACTAACATAAAGACAACTTCCACAATTTTGGTCGTACGGTGCATATACTTACAGGTTATAAGCTGGAAAGCAAATATTAAAACCACACAATAAATAAATACTTTCTAAGTAGGGCTTTATTATTTATCGCAACTTTTAAACGGTAATTATGCTGATTAAGGATTTTAATGTCTAGCGAAATTAACAGAATGGTGATTTGTATCGCAGTGGTTGTAAATCTTAAAAACTACCCTATGACAATTTCACTACTCGAGATCTCGCTTTAACTACCACTTAAAACTAACATGCATGAATAAATAAATTGTATAAACGTTTTATAAAAATATATAAACATAAATAAAATGACACAATATACATATACATACAGTTTCAAACAAACATCCCACCATTCGATGACCCACGGCTGATACAGTACAGTTTAAAAGCCTTGCTTAGGGTTTTTCGTTTCACCCTCCGGTATAATTTTATCTTGTTGCATACACCCTGTACTTGTGTATGCAGGTACGAATCCAAAGGGGAAGACCTTCAAATTAAACCCAAAGTCAAAGGGGCAGATACAGGAAAAAAAACACAACGAGCAATGAAACCAAAAAAAAATAAAAGACCTAAAAATAACACCAGTATATGGTATTGATTTTAAATATTTGCAAAGAACTTTACCTTTCTATAAACTGAAAGGTCTGTTATTACCCGATTCCTTCAAGGTATCTGATAGGGAAAATGTTACCTAAAATAGAAAAAGATTTTATGAGATTTTAGCACATGGGAGAAAATAAAAAAGGTTTACCTAAATGGTTAACACTAGAATCTACTCCGTCTAATTCACGATTGATCACATATAAACAATCAAATGATCATTTTGTTAAATGCGAGATTTTCTCCGCTAAATCGAATTATATCAAAACCAATTTTCTAATTCATCTCACACATTCAACTTCTAATGCCAGTCCACCATTTTATTATATCAACGGCACCATTCAGAATGCGTTAGACCGCGCAGGTGCGACTTTACGATAAACAGAGGGAAAGGGAAAACCAGTGACAACCAAACTAACCGAGAAGCTTGGTTTTAAACAGTGACCGTCAAACAATCAATGGGTTGTGAATTTCAACGTTATAAAGCATCTGATTGCAGTATTCTTCACAAGTTGAATTGGGATGTTCATAATTAAGTGTATACTGACATAAATCATTCCTGTGGCTTTCAATGTATTCTACGGCATTCATATGTAATTCTCTAGAACATTCTTGAGTTTCAAATTGTAAATTTATTGCTTGAAAGAAACAATTTCTATCTGCAATAATTAGATTTCTGTTGAATTTCTGGTAATATATTATTTTGGCATATTACATATTGACAATTAAACTTTACAATAACATAAAAAAGCAAAAAAATATATTTAAAAAAACAGTTTAACAAAATAAAATGCAAACTATAAGATTTATTGCTAAATGATTTTATAGCTATTTAAAATTAGTAAAATCTGCTGCACTGACTAAAGAATACATTCTGATTGTATTTCAAGCATGCATGGTAAAACAAGAAATATTGTTTTGTATTCTATAATACCAAAACAGTTTTTGAGTGTAAGGTTCATGTAAAGTTATTATTGTTAACTTTAAAATAATACTAATACGTACTTGTTTATATGTTTATTAATATCAAGAACGAGAATATACACTACATGTTGACGGTATGACATGTGGAGCTATACTGTTGTGTCTTCGGCTGTCTACCACGCTACATGTGGAGGGGATGCTACCACTCATTTTATTCTTATTACACTTCACTTTTCTACAGAATTCACAGTATGTATTCTAAAATTTTATTTCAATTGTTAATTTTCTTATTAAATTATTATTTTTCTTCTATTCTGTGGAAACTGAATTTCTTATAAAAATTGTAATTTATAAACAATATACGCATAATCTGACTGTAACTTTATTATTGATCTAAGTTGGTCAACAGCTAATACAAAAATATCAAATAAGATATAACTGCAGATCGAGGTAAAATATAATTTTGAAACGTCTTAATAAATTGGCTTACATACAAGAAAGTGACAACAAAACAAAAATAGTTAAAAATTAAGATGTACAAAAAAGATGTGTAAGTTGTACTTCCAAAATGTTTCCTTTATGTCTTCCAAAAGTTCAAAATACAAAAATTTAAATCTAAAATCTGTAATTATTCCTCAAGACATTATAAGTTTAAATGAACGAATGCAAATCTATCTGAAAGGCCTGAATCTGATCGTTGTTGATTGTAAGCATGTGATATTTTTGAGATTTGGCATTGCCAGACATTTATAGTTACAAAAATTACACTCAAATGGTTTCCCTTCACTATGCATGAGCATGTGCGTTTTAATACTCTTCTTTGCTGAATATATTATTAAATAAAGTTGTTTATTAGTTTCACCACTATATGTATGTTTAAGCATATATATCTTTAGCTAACTTTTTGTTAAACATTTGTAACCACATTATTGCATTCAATTGGTTTTTCATCACTATGTGTGAGTATATATTTTTTGAAGTTACTTTTTCCTGAACGTTTATTAACACATAATAAATTACATTGAAATGGTTTCTGACCGTTATGTGTAACCATGTGTATATTAAGATTATGTGATCGTGTGAATTTATGCTCACATAAATTACAAGTAAATGGTTTTTCACCACTATGTGTGAGCATGTGCCGTTTCAGATTACCTGTTTGTGAACTTTTATAATTACATAAACTGCATTTAAATGGTTTCTCACCAGTATGCATAAGTATGTGTTTTTTGAGACTACTAATTTCAGAACATTTATACTCGCATACCTCACAATTAAATGGTTTTTCACCACTGTGAATAAACATGTGTTTTTTAAGACTACCCTTCTCTAAACATTTATAGTCACATATGTTACATTTAAATGGTTTCACACCACTATGTGTAAGCATGTGACGTTTCAGACTACCTGTTTGTGAACATTCATGATTACATAAATTGCATTTGAGTGATTTCTCACCAGTATGCATGAGTATGTGTTTTCTGAGACTCCTTATTTCGGAACATTTGTACTGGCATAAATTACATTCAAATGGTTTTTCACCACTGTGAGTGAGCATGTGTCTTTTGAGACTACCTAGTACAGAACATTTGTACTCACATAAATTACATTCAAATGGTTTTTCACCACTGTGAATGAGTGTGTGTTTTTTGAGACTACCCTTCTCTGAACATTTATACTCACATAAAGTACATTTAAACGGTTTCTCATCACTATGTATGAGCATGTGTCGTTTAAGATTACTTTTTTGTACACATTTATAACCACATATATGACATTCAAATGGTTTTTCACCAGTATGAGTTCTCATGTGATGTTTCAGATTGCTTTTTTGGAAACATTTATAACCACATATGCTACATTTAAATAGCTTCTCGCCACTATGAATGAGCAGGTGTGTTTTGAGATTATTCTTTTGTGAAAAATTATAACCACATATATTACATTCAAATGGCTTTTCGCCACTGTGATTGGATATGTGTTGTTTAAGCCGACTCTTTTGCAAACATTTATAACCACATATATTACATTTAAATAGATTTTCAGCACTATGGCTGAGTGCATGCCTTTTGAGATAGTTTTTCTTTTCAAATTTGTAATTACATATATTATTCATTTGTCTGTTTCTGACATATTGATTTTCTGAGATGTTGATGTTATCGAATGGCTTCCCTTGGTTCTCAACATACATTCCATCGTGTTTGGTGGTGGTGTTTATATCTATTTCAGCTTTGATTGCAGTAATCTCCTCATTATTAGTCATATTGATATTAACAACTAAAAAGTAAATTTACATTATTAAATTTGCTTTCTTTACTTTAATTATTCAAGTTTTAATATTTGTGGGCTGTTTTTCAGTCTGTTAAATTATTTTATATTTTGTTTTTAAGACGTCCAACATATTGAATGCCATCTTACAAATGTTGTCAGTAGATTTACAATGGTAAAGAATTTCAGCAGTTGCACGATTACCATGAATTTTTTTCATATGCATTAGTTCACTAGATTCATTGAATCATAGAATAAAAATAAATATGTGTTGATATAAGCTAAGGAACTGTCAAGGCTAGTGAAACAAAATCTAAAAAATTTTGTATTCGATTTAAACGCACTACATTTCATCGACACGGAGCAAGTTCTGAAATATTGAAAGTGAACTATAAATAGAACGCGTGTACGCATGTCAACAGACAAAACAAAACAACTTAACCTCTATTATGTACCACAACAAAACAAAACAACTTACCCTCTTATATGGTTTCTCTTTCAGGGTGCCGTAATCTCTGATTTAAAATGGCTGATAGTGAAACTGATGTAAGTTGCACACCACCGGAATTGCGAGAAGTTGCTAAAACAGTGACTGACTGTTTGTTACCTGCTAAAAGTCAAGATAGATATGAAAACTTCTGCCATCTGTCGAAAATATTTAGAACGAGCAAAAGGTAAGTAATGGATATTACTAACCAAGAGAACTCATTACTAACCAAGAGAACTTATTATTGACTATGGTGTATAATAAACTACTTTCTAACTTTTTAAACGTCAGTAATGAACACATTATGCATCGATTGTGAATAAAGATATTTACTTCCTCATCATATCTCATATCTGCATGAGAGATACTATGTAGTAAAGTACGAACAAGAAATAATAGAGCTCTTTGCAGTGCTGTCAGGACTGAGCAGGGTTGCCAGACGTCCCGGATTCTGCGGGATTGTCCCGCGTTTAATGCTTCTGTCCCGCGATAAAAGCAATTTGTCGCGCAAGGGAATTTTTCTTGTACATTTGGTTGTTTATTTTGTGTACCCAAAGCGTGGTAATTACAGAAAAATACGACTAAACGTACTTCTATCGCAGTATCGTTTAACAGCAGCCATCTCCGTCTGTAGCATTTTTCGTCCTGTTTAATTATCTCTTTTTAGGTTGGACTTAACTACACTACATAATAATACTACATAACAATATTTAATACTGACGGTTAATAGAATAGTAGGATGAAGATAGTATTAGGCGTTTACGAAAATTGTATTGTACGGTATCCAATACTAGTTTGTACAACGTGAATGGAAATGATGGAGTGCCGCAATCGTTCGAGGGCGATATGGGCATTCCACTTAAGTTGTAGAGTATAGTAGAGTCAATTCTTGCATTAAGTTCTTATTTTTTTCTATCTAAAGATAGAGACTTGAAATCTTTTGTAATGCCTTCAGTATTGGACCAATATAAAATTTTATATGTTTAAAATGGGGGCACGCCTCCTCGGGGGGTTGAAACCCCCATTTTGTACCCCTAATTTAATAACGCAACCAAATTGAGCGAAATTTATGTTGGGAGGGTTCTTGGGGTCACTGATTATGAATCCAATAAGAAAATTGAAAAGTTCAAATTGGCGGACCCAAAATAGCGGTCCTAAAATAACGGCATTTGTGATTGAGAATGCGGTTTACGCCGTTTCTATTGATTTTAGAGAAAAATTCAAAGAGTCAAAAAGTACTTAAAATGTGATTTTGCAAAGGAATACACTATTTTGGTTACTTTATTATGTAACCCCTTTGCTCTGCCCTAGTAGTAGAGTCGATTTTTGCATTAAGTTCTTATTTTTTACTATCTAAAGATAGAGACTTGAAATGTTTTGTGATGCCTTCAGTACTGGACCAATATAAAATCTAATATGTTCAAGATGGGGGCACACCCCCTCGGGGGGTTGAAACCCCCATTTTACACTCCCAATTTAATAACTCGGGAAGTCTTCTATCAACTTGAGCGAAATTCATGTTGGGGGGGTTTTTGGGGTTCCTGATTATGAATTTAATGAGAGAATTAAAAAATACAAAATGGCGGGCCCAAATTGGCGGTCTTTGAGATTGGAAATGTGATTTACGCCGTTTCTACTGATTTTAGAGAAAAATCCAGTCAAAATGTGTTTAGAATGTGATCTTGCATAGAAATACACTATTTTGGCTACCTTATTATGTGACCCCCTTCACTCTCCCCTAGTGGGCTTCTCAGTAGGGGAGAGTGAAGGGGTTACATAATAAGGTAACCAGAATTATGTATTCCTATGCAGAATCACATTCTAAATACTCTGTCTTTTTGCATCTTTCTCTAAAATCGATAGAAACGGTGTAAATCGCATTTTTAATCTCAAAGACCGCCATTTTGGGTCCGCCATTTCGTATTTCTTAATTTTCTAATTAGATTCATAATCAGAAACCCCGAAAAAACCCCCAACATGAATTTTGCTCAAGTTGATGGAAAACTTCCCGAGTTGGGGAGTGTGGAGTAAATTGGGAGTGTAAAATGGGTGTTTCAACCCCCCTGAGGAAGCGTGTCCCCATTTTAAACATATTACATTTTATATTGGTCCACTACTAAAGGCATTAGAAAATATTTCAAGTCTCTATCTTTAGATAGTAAAAAATAAGAACTTAATGCAAAAATTGACTCTACTACAAGGGTAGAGCGAAGGGGTTACATAATAAGGTAACCAAGATAATGTATTCCTTTGGAAAATCACATTTTAAAGACTTTTTGACTCTTTGTGTTTTTCTCTAAAATCAATAGAAACGGCGTAAATCGCATTCTCAATCACAAATGCCGTTATTTTAGGACCGCCATTTTGAATATCTCAATTATCTTATTGGATTCATAATCCGCGACTCCAAGAACCCTCCCAACATAAATTTCGCTCAATTTGGTTGCGTTATAAAATAAGGGGTACAAAGTGGGCGGTTTCCCCGGGGACACCCCCCGAGGTGGCGTATCCCCATTTTAAACATATAATAAAGAAATATTGAAGTTTATATTTACCTAATGAAGAGAAGATCCCTTATTAATAATATAACAATAATTTGGTTTTATTGGATTGGAAATTATATTTGAATCAATCAATTTCATCGTGGGTCGATTGATATTTGGAGATGTCAGATTGGACATTTACGATAATTGAATTGGGTTAACCGTTATTGATATTAAAAAGAAATTAACAGAAATAGTGACTAGACTGAACCACTCCAATTATCATAAATACCCAATAATTTTTAGCAGTATGGTTTTGAATAGAGATGGGGAAAGTGTTTATCTAGCAACTCGAAATTGATTAGAGATGGAATTCATGTGGCATCAAATACAAAAACGAAAAGTCAGTTTTTAAGTAAAAATGTATTTAATTTTATTTGGATACTTACAATTTTTGTTATAATAGAATTAAATGTATGAACATATGAATTCATAGCAAATGTTATAAAATTGCATTCTAAAGATTTAAAAATTAAGATGTAAAAGATGTAGATGTAAAAGTGCAAGTTGTAAAATATTTCTTTCTTTTTAATCCTTCCAAAAAGTTCTTTAAATCTTCAATTATTCCTCAAGACATTATAAGGTATAGGTTCACTGATTAAAGTTTCAGTAATCGAGATGCAAATTTAGCTGAAAGTCCTGATTTAGATCATCTCATCGCTGTTATGTGTAAGGATGGGTTTTTTGAATTGTGGCTTTGCTAGACAATTGTAGTCGCATAAATCACACTGAAATAGTTTCTCACCACTATGTTTAAGCATATGTATCCTAAGCTGACTTTTTGTTTTAAATTTGCAGCCACATGTATTGCATTCAAGTGGTTTTTCAACACTATGTGTGAGTACATGTTTTTTGAGGTTACTTTTTCGTGAACATCTATAACCGCAAACATTACATTGAAATGGTTTCTCACCACTATGCCTAAGCATGTGTGTTTTAAGATGATGTGATCGTGAGAATTTATTCTCACATAAATTACAACTGAACGGTTTTTCCCCACTATGTGTGATTATGTGTTGTGTAAGATTACCTCTTTGAGTGCATTCATAGTCACATATATTACATTTAAATGGTTTCTCACCACTATGTGTGAGCATATGCCGTTTCAAATTACCTATTTGTGAACATTTATAATCACATAAATTACATTTAAATGGTTTCTCACCGGTATGCATGAGCTTGTGATTTTTGAGACTACTTATTTCAGAACTTTTATACTCACATATATTACATTCAAATGGTTTTTCACCACTGTGAATGAGCATGTGCTTTTTGAGACTACCTTTTTCTAAAAATGTATAGCCACATATATTACATTTAAATGGTTTCTCCCCAGTATGTATAAACATGTGTGTCTTAAGCTGACCTTTTGTTACACATCCGTAACTACATATATTGCATTCATGTGGTTTCTCATCACTATGTGTAAGTATGTGCCGTTTAAGGTAACTCTTTCGTGCACATTTATAACCGCACAAGTTACATTGAAATGGCTTTTCACCGCTATGTATCAACATGTGATTCTTAAGATGTTGTTTTGTTGTAAATATGTATCCACATATATTACATTCGAATGGTTTCTCACCACTATGTATAAGCATATGAAGCTTTAGCTGACTTTTTGTTACACATTTGTAACTACATGTATTACATGCAAGTGGTTTTTCATCACTATGTATGAGTATATGTCGTTTAAGATTATTTTTTTGTGCACATTTATAACCACACAAGTTACATTTAAATGGTTTCTCACCGCTATGTGTAAACGTGTGCATCTTGAGATGCTGTTTTGTTTTAGTTATGTATCCACATATATTACATTCTAATGGTTTTTCATCACTATGCGTGTTCATATGTGTTTTCAGATTACTTTTTGTCGAAAATCTGTCGCTACATAAATTACATTCAAAATGTTTTTCTTTTTTCTGAATGGTAATGTGTTTCTGAACTCCGTCTAGTAATTTAGACTGATAGAGGTTACATTTGTAAGGTTGATCGGTATTAATTTGCCCATGATGTTGCAGAATTTCAAATGGCTTCTCGTCTCTCTCATAAACTTGAATGTCAGTGTTGCAATTTTTTATTACTTCTGATTCTATCTTGATATCTTCTTCATTTTTGATAATGGTTGTTTCTTTCATGTCCATTGTATCAATATTTGTAGAAGCATCCAAACATTCAGTAAATAAAAAGTAACTTCACTTGGTAGTAAGAATAGTAAAGTGCTTCATGCTTGTACCAATACTTGCAATATTTCATGTGGAACACTCAGCTGCAAAAGGAACCAAGTTTTAAATGACATTTATTTCTATAGAATTTCAAAAGTATTTCGAAATATCATACACGTTTAATGACTATCAGAATTTTTTTGTAGGGATTTATTAGTAATAGCGAACAACAATAAGGTATGTTACGAGACCTACGATTTCCTAAAGTTTGTTGCTTATTAGAGAAAGTGCCAGCTAGCCAGCATGTCATCAATGATGCGCGAACATGACGATCTCGGCTGTTGCCAGTGGCGTAACAGCTTAAGTATTTTTCTATTTTTAAATTAATTTTGTTTTATATAAATTTTCCATCACATTTTGTTACAAAATGTTGTTTATAGTTTTAGTTATAAATTTTGTAACATTTTTCACTAGCGTGTTCAATTCGAATTCAAACGCTAACATTTATTTAAAAAAATACATGTTTGTAAATTTTGATTATGTGCTCTATTCATGGACCTATGCATATATATACATACATATATCTGATCATCTTACTTATAAACCTACACACTAAAACGTATATATTCTTTCATTATACGTAAGTAATAAAATAATCGTAATTTACAAATATTTTGCATTTAAATTCAAATTACGCAATATTAACCTAAATTAGCGCGTGCAAATAACATCCAAAATGACGTCAATGAGATTAACCACAAATATTATTCATATGCCCGACTGCAAGTATATTACAGTATTTTGATTTATTGCAATTTATAATCTACTCTTAATATAAATAGAGTATTGTGTAACTGTACTATAGAAAAGGAGTCAACCGTCCAGATAGCGTTACTTCAACGTGGCGCACCTAATAATTTAATCACCACAATCCCCCTTTCGGAGACACGAAGTGAGATACGCTCAATTAGTGCACTAATGCTATTGCAGAAGCTACCAGTATAATCTGTTGGAGGCGAGGTATCCCTATCCAGTCCTCTACTAGCTCTCCAGGCTAGTACCGGAGTTATAAACGTACTCACTCTTAGTAGGTATTAGGGCACCTGGCCAGACCCCTACTCCTACTACTTTTGGCCACGCCTACTGCTCTCTGATTGGCTATCCCTACTCCTGTAGCTCCTCCCCTTGCTTCTGATTGGTTGACGCCATTTTGGATGACACTCTTGCTGTTTTCATGCTACAATTAGTGTGTATTGCTAAGAGAGGGCGTCATGAAGAAATCTGTATTATCGACGACCTAGGTAATGTTATTAGAGGGCGTCATGAAGAAATCTGTATTATCGACGACCTATGTACTACCAATAGAGGTCGCATTAAAGAAACCTGTATTACCTGTATGAACTGATGCTATTAGAGGTCGCATTAAAGAGCCTTCTCTCTTACTCTCTCACTCTCTCCTTATCACCTATTAGAGGACGCATTAAAGAGCCTTCTCTCTCACTCTCTCCTTCTCGCTCTCTCCTTATCACCTATTAGAGGACGCATTAAAGAGCCTCATCTTTCGCTCTCTCCTTCTCGCTCTCTCACTTTCTCCTTCTCTCCCATCATCCTAATAACATGTGGCGCTAAATTTGAAACTGTAGTGAATCTGTCATACTGTCAACAGAGGTGGTGACGTCATGAAGAAATCTGTATTATCGACGACGACGACGGCGACCTATGTACGGCTAACTTGAATTTTATATTTCACGGACGACTAACCACGTGATCAAAACCGCTGTATTCTAATGAAACTTTCTACCGAAAGAGATCATGAAATTTAAAGAAACCAACAATCGTCAATGATATCAACGAGTTTTGCAAGCTCAACTAACCGATATATCTATGTCAGTAGCTACCCTTCGTGAAGGGCTTTCGGATCTCCATGTTAAGAAAATTACGTTAATAAATACACAGACTCTTGAATCACGTTCAGGGATCGGAATGGTTTCTAACACTAATATGTATTATTATCAACGGCTGAATTAACTATTTAAAAAGAGAAAAACTAGTTCTAATGCAGAAAAATAACTTACCATTTGCGCTTTGTAATACCAGATATCACTTTAAATTAAAACATCTTAACCACCGCACCTCATCAAGAAGGAATATTACACTAATCATCTTTTTAAATTTAAAACCGCTCCTTATTAACACAGCTATACAGTACAAGGTACCGCGATAAACTGAACTCAAATATCTGGGTCTCGATGACAAAAGGGAAACAAACATCCTGAGGCTATGTCTGCATTCTTTTAAAAAGGCCCGATTTCATCTCCAAATCACTAGAAATATGTGGAATTCTACCTGCTTATTATTATTATTCCTGTGTAGGCAGTTTAATAAATATTCAAGTAAATATAGATCATGACAAATATATACATATAATTATATATATATAATATTAAAAATGTCAACATCTATCTAATATTGATTCGTACCTTGCTGTGTTTGAACTGTAAATTCGTTCATTAAATTAAACTGCAGATTAAATGCAGAATCTTTAAATGTAGGTATTATATTATATTTCAAGAACGGTGTTATTTAAAATAAAATTTGACGATGCAGCTGAAACAGCTTTCACCCCTAAAATATATTGCATGATGTCTATTAGGATATAAATATATTTTATGACTAGTTCATGGGATGCATACGTGATTAGTAATTTAAATTAGATATTATTTTCTAAAATTTAAATTTATCAAATAGGGCTGTGATGAATTATAACTAATTTATTCAATTGTTTTTTAAATTGGTACAATGTTACCTCTGTATTTGTTTTTTCTAAAGCCTCTTCTTTGTACACTTTCTTTAAATTTTTATAGAATTTTCTTTAAACAATTATGACCTTCTATAAATCCATGTTCTTGTACTGAGACTAATATCTTAGAGAACGTATACAGTCACATATATTACCTCTAAGTTTTACTTAATAATTACTAAATTAAATGTGAGCTGATTACGAGAAGTCTCAGTATCGTCTACGATTATACCCGAGAACATCCGACGAACTGTATAAATCTCATGACGTAATGAAATATGTACATCATTGCGCTATAAAGATCTCAGCTATAAATACGATGTATTCTGTTCGTGCGTGACAGTTATTTGTCATACGTCATCATGAACACAATAGATCTCTTAGGCAGAGCTATGATGACCATGACAGATGAAGCAGCGGCTGCAACAAAACATGGACCGAGAGGTTATGGTTTCAAATTAACACCAGAGGGCAATTTCGATGTTGAGAACCAACGTATAACTAATGTAGGCGCTCCTATCAATGATAACGATCTTGTCACGAAGCGTTCTGTACTAATGTTATCAGATAGCGATGAAGGTGTAATTGATGTTAAGAAGAGAAGACTAGTACATGTTAAAGGACCGCTTGACGAGCACGATGTTTGCACGAAAAAGTATACCAACGGTGGATGATGTTGAAAGAAAATTACTCTCTAAATGTTTTAGACGAGAGGATAAAGGACAGGGGTCGTACTATGACGCTAAAGATGGTAGAATTTGTAATATAGGGGAGCCTCTAGAGGATAAAGATGTAATCTCTAGGCAGTATTTTAACAAACGAGCTATGCATACAAACGATCAAATGCAGTTTAATGCAGATGGTAAACGTATTGTTTCAGTAAGTTACCCTATAGATGGTACGGATGTCACTTCTAAAGCCTATGTAGATGCTCAATTCCACTCTGCTAACAACAGTTTGCTAACAACGTTGGAAAAAGAAACAAAGAGAAATCTCCTAATAGCAAATGATGAGATGGAAACTAATCATTCGAGTGTGTTAACAAAGATAGAAGAAACGAATAATACCCTAGATAGTAATTATAAAAAATTATTAGATAAAGTACAAGCGCTCGAGGATACTCAAAAAGTTATGCTATCATCGTTTGATGCCCTAATAACCGAATCTGCAACACGTACGAACTCTTACAACATAAAGAGAGTGTACAATGCCGACAAATAACGGAATTTACTACTACTATCGGTTGACCTAATCATATTGATATAGACACCATTTTTATTGTAGTTTTAAGTGTTTGTTTTAGTTTTAGAATGCTGCGCAGATGCCTAGTTTGCTTATATCTACACTAATCAGTTATTTTTTTTCTATCTTAGCCTAAATGTAAAACAAAGTTTTAGTTTTACTAATGTCAATAACTCTCCAAACATAGCGATATGTGGTAGTACTAGCAGCAACACATCGATATGGTAAAGAAAGTAAGTTTCGCCGACGCACGCATGAATAATATAAATCATATGATAGTATGGGAGTATGCATACAGACAGGCGAGAAAGGGAGGCTGGCAAACATTAGCTCTGGACAGATACCGTTTTCAAAGAAGAATACATAATGTTGAAAAGCAGCTGTGTAAAATTCTACAAGTTGATCATAGAGACTTTATTTATACGCAGAGATTTCAGAACACAGACTAGTCCGGCGGCGACCGAGTATAAATACAGGTACAAGCACTCTCTTCTCTCAGTACCAGATGTTAGTTCACGAGGGTAAGGGTGTTATTAACAAGCTCATAGACAAGTTGCCTATTGAACTACACCTTCCTTCCTATCAGTACTGTGAACCTGGTATAATTACTTTATTATGGTATATTACTTTATTAGTAACAACCTTTATAGTTAGCTGGGTGGTTTCTGTTGTAGAAAGTTTAGATTTACCACCATCCCTTCTACATGAAGGTTCAAGAATGTAGTTGTGTTTTATTGCAACGCTCCTTAATAATTCTTTAAAATAATAACGTTAATACATACTTAAATAAAAATACAGACTACAACAGTTTATATGGCACAAGAAGCATAGATGGAGTACCTCTAATTTTCTTGCATGATGCTGCTCACACGGTCCACCACACAACATTAACAAATCTGGTACTTAATTTCTCAATTAGATATATATTGAAGCAAAGATGGTATAGTTTGGATAGAACATATATTTCTAGCAAAGTCCCAAATGAGCCATCTTTAAGGATCTGATTACAGTATTCTTCGCAAGTTGAATTGGGATCTTCATAATTAAGTGTAAACTGACATAAATCATTCCAGTGGCTTTCAATGTATTCTACGGCATTCATATGTAATTCTCTAGAACATTCTTGAGTTTCAAATTGTAAACTTATTTCTTGAAACAAACAATTTCCATCTCCAATAATTAGATTTCTGTTGAATTTCTGGTAATATATTATTTTGACGTATTACATATAGTCGGCTTCATATGAAAAGGGCAAGTGCCAAAATTGAAAAAATTGAGATTTTAATGTTATCTGGTTAATTATTACTTTTTCTATAAAATAAATATGAGAAATTCCGAAAATAATTAGTAGAAGTCGCTTAAATAGCAAAAATAAAATCAGGTACAAGTGCAAAAGCATTGACAGGCAACATGAAAAATGTTAAATTTCTTTTAAACAGGTTTTTCGGGCTTATGCACTTTTCATGTGAAGCCGACAATATTGACACTTTAACTTTACAATAACATAAGAAAAAGCAAGAAAATATATTTAAACAACTGTTTAACAGAAGAAAATGCAAACTATATAAGATTTCTCACTAAAAGATTTTATAGCTGTTCAAATTAGTAAAATCTGCTGCACTGACTAAAGAATACATTCTGATTGTATTTCAAGCATGTATGGTAAAACAAGAAATATTGTTTTGTATTCTATAATACCAAAACAGTTTTTGAGTGTAAGGTTCATGTAAAGTTATTATTATTAACTCTAAAATAATACTAATACGTACTTGTTTATATGTTTAATAATAATAATATGAAGAATGAGAATATACACTACATGTTGACTACCACGCTACAGTGGAGGGGATGCTACCGCTCATTTTATTCTTATTACAGTTCACTTTTCTACAGAATTCACATGTATTCTAAAATCTTATTTCAATTGTTAATTTTCTTATTAAATGACCTATTATTTTTCTTCTATTCTGTGAAAACTGAATTTCTTATAAAAATTGTAATTTTTGTAATTGTAATTTGTAAACAATAACTGAATCTAAATCTAAGAAATCTATTTATTTGGATAGATTGCTATCACAGAATATACGCATAATCTGACTGTTACTTTATGATTATTGATCTAAGTTGGTCAACAGCTAATACAAAAATGTCAAATAAGATATAGCTGCAGATCTAGGTAAAACATAATTTTGAAACGTCTCAATAAACTGTACAAAAAGATATGCAAGTTGTACTTCTAAAATGTTTCCTTTATAACCTTCTAAACGTTCAAAATACAAAAATTTAAATCTAAAATCTGTAATTATTGCTCAAGACATCATAAGGAATAGGTTTACTGACGACAGTTTAAACGAACGAATGCAAATCTAGCTGAAAGGCTTGAATTTGATCATTGTTAAATGTAAGTATGTGATGTTTGATATTTGTCAATGCTAGACATTTACAGTCACATAAATTACACTCAAATGGTTTCCCTCCACTATGCATGAGCATGTGCGTTTTAATACTTTCCTTTACTGAATATTTATTATTAAATAAAGTAGCTTAATAGCTTCATCACTATATGTATGTTTAAGCATATGTATCTTCAGCTAACTTTTTGTTATACATTTATAGCCATATTATTGCATTCAAGTGGTATTTGATCACTATGTGAGAGTATATGTTTTTTTGAAATTACTTTCTCCTGAACGTTTATTACCACATAATAAATTACATTGAAATGGTTTCTCACCGTTATGTGTAAGCATGTGTATGTTAAGATTATGTGATCGTGTGAATTTATACGCACATAAATTACAAGTAAATGGTTTTTCACCACTATGTGTGAGCATGTGCCGTTTCAGATTACTTGTTTGTGAACATTTATAATTACACAAACTACATTTAAATGGTTTCTCACCAGTATGTATAAGTATGTGTTTTTTGAGACTACTTATTTCAGTACATTTATACTCACATGACTTACATTCAAATGGTTTTTCACCGCTGTGAATGAATATGTGTTTTTTAAGACTAGCCTTTTCTGAACATTTATAGTCACATATGTTACATTTAAATGGTTTCTCACCACTATGTATAAGCATGTGTTGTTTAAGATTACTTTTTTGTACACACTTATAACCACATAAGTTACATTGAAATGGTTTTTCGCCGCTATGTATAAACATATGCATCTTAAGAAGTTGTCTTGTTTTAAATATGTATCCGCATATATTACAGTCGAATGGTTTCTCATCACTATGTGTAGACATGTGTATTCCAAGATTAATTTTTGTTGTAAATCTGTAGCTACATATATTACATTCAAAATATTTATCTTTTTTCTGAATGGCCATATGTTTCTGAAACTCAACTTCGTCTAGTAATTTAGACTGATCGAGGTTACAATTGTAAGGTTGGTCGGTATTAATTTGCCTATGATGTTGCAGAATTCCAAATGGTTTCTCTTCGCTGTCATAATCTTGACCGTGAATGTTGGTGTTACAATCTTCTATTATTTTTGATTCTATTTTAATATCTCCTTCATTTTTGATAATGGTTGTCTCTTCCATGTCCATTGTATCAATATTTCTAGAAGTATCAGAACATATGGTAAATAAAAAGTAACTTCACTTCACTTCACTTGGTAGTAGGAAGTAAGAATGGTAAAGTGGTTATACCAATACCTGCAATGTCTCTGTGGAACACTCGCTTGGAGAACCTGAAATAGACATTATTTCTATAGAATTTCAAAAGCATTTGGAAGTGACATACATGTTTAATGACTATCACAAATTATTACATACCTACATGTAGTTATCTGGAACTAACACAAATTCGAATCAATTATACAACCATGATTCAAGTTTTTACCAGATAACTAAGTTACAAATTCCACAAACAATTTACAAATTTAAGTTAAAGAACAAATTATATTATAACTATTTAAATTCTAAAATATAGGTACAATCTTAATACATTTAAACTTCCAATAAGTCTGTGAATAAGTTAAGGTTGGAAATTGAGAAACTCCGGAAAAATTGCCGTTGGCGTCGCTACTGGTACAAAACATTAATTCATTTAGTTAAGTTTCAGGCCACAGCCTCCTCGATTTGTGAGAGACATTTTGATAAAAAGAATTGTAACATCATTTTAAGGAAAGATCTATCATCTTGGCAACGTTGTACGATAGTTTTGTTCTTGGGGTCTGGCATCACTGCAGCTTCATCATATCATAATCAATTTATCATCAAACGCATGCAATTCTTGTGCAACGGTTCTCTAATTCATTTTTGTTTGTTCACTCGCATTGATCCTTATTATTTATTTATTTCTAGTGATATGTAACTTCAAATATCGATGCGTAATATGATTGTGAAATCTTTTGCGTTCGTTTATTGTTTGCTGTGATTAAGTAATAATGCGACAGCTGTTGATCACGTTTTTGGATTGAATAAACAAAATCGCCTTGTAAGTTACATTATTGTTTAATTTTGAAGTATTCTGTTTTTAAACGCTAATGTAGATTCATTTACTCACTTTGTCGATAATTTGTTAATAATATTTATTTCGTGCCCAGAAAAATTTTACTTTATATCTTTCACACATCTTCATAAGTATTAATAAATACCTCTATATTATAATTTGCGAAATATCACATAGACGATCAGATTTTCATTGTTCTAACAGAAATTTAACAATCAAATTAAAATTAGATCAAAAATTTCCATTAAGTTCTTATGTCAGATAAGAACAATAATGTCAATTTTAGTACTGTTATTTTCTTGCTACAGATTGTTGTAACGTCTTAAATATTGATACAATGGATGACGATGAACTAACAACAATCAAAGAAGAATTGGAGATCAAAATTGAACCACCAATAATGAAATATTCCAATACCATGGATGAGATTGACACATATTCTAAAAGAGACGAAAATCTGTTCCATAAATCCAGTACTCCACAAGAACCCGCACTAGCCATTGGTGATAGTAAAAAAAGACGCTTGTTAACTCATACATATGAGTGTAATTTATGTGACTACATATGCTTAAGTAATGGTGATCTTACAATGCACATGCGAACTCATACTGGCGAGAAGCCATTCGAATGTAATTTATGCGACTACAGATGTTCAGTAAGTACTAGTCTTGCAACACACATACGAATTCACACTGGTGAGAAACCATTTGAGTGTAATTTATGTGACTACAAATGCTTAAGTAGTAGTGATCTTACAAAACACATGCGAACTCACACTGGTGAGAAACCATTCGAATGTAATTTGTGCGACTACAAATGTTCTCGAACTGATAGTCTTAAAAAACACATGCGAACTCATACTGATGAGAAACCATTTGAGTGTATTTTATGTGACTACAAATGTTCTCGAAGATCTGGTCTTACAACACACATGCAAACTCACTCTGGTGACAAGCCATTTGAGTGTAATTTATGTGTCTACACATCTTCTCGAAAATATACTCTTAAAATACACATGCGAATTCACACTGGTGAGAAACCATTTGAGTGTAATTTATGTAACTACAAATGTTCTGGAAGAGGTCATCTTAAAACACACATGCGAATTCACACTGGTGAGAAACCATTTGAGTGTAATTCATGTGACTATAAATGTTCTCGAAGAGGTCATCTTAAAACACACATGCGAATTCACACTGGTGAGAAACCATTTGAGTGTAATTTATGTGACTACAAATGCTTAAGTAGTAGTGTTCTTACAAAACACATGCGAACTCACACTGGTGAGAAACCATTCGAATGTAATTTGTGCGACTACAAATGTTCTCGAACTGATAGTCTTAAAAAACACATGCAAACTCACACTGGTGAGAAACCATTTGACTGTAATATATGTGACTACACATGTTCTCGAAAAGATACTCTTAAAATACACATGCGAATTCACACTGGTGAGAAACCATTTGAGTGTAATTTATGTGGCTACAAATATTCTCGAAGAGGTAATTTTAAAATGCACATGCGATTTCACATTTGTTAGAAACCATTTGAATGTAATTTATGCAACTTCAAAAGCTCAAATAGTTGTGGTATTACAAAACACATGCGAACTCACTCTGGTGAGAAACCATTTGTGTGTAATTTATGTGATTACAAATGTTCTCAAAGCGGTAGTCTTCAAATACACATGCTAATTCACACTGGTGAGAAAGCATTTGAGTGTAATTTATGTGACTACAAGTGGTTGTCTTAAAGGACACATGCGAACTCACACTAGTGAGAAACTGATTGCTTCATGGTCACTATGTTTGGCTGGATACTATGTTTGCTGCTTGCTGGCAGAACCTCCTAAAGGATATGTACAAGAACGGCTGGCAGTTGTAATTACAAATGTTCGCTATGTCATTATCTTAAAAGACACATTAACTCACACTAGTAACATACTCGAAACATTTACTGAACGTTAATGTTTTACTGAAGGTGGATGGATAGATTGTAAGTAATGATGGAATTAAGTTTAGCTTTAAAAAATAATAATTTCTAAGAAAGTTTTAACAGGTTATTACACAATTTCCACTATTCTGTTCTATTGCGTTAAGATATAAGCTGATGGAATCGTAGTAATTGTATATTGTAAAAGAAGTTATAAATAAATTTTTTATATAAATTTAGCATTATTGATTTATAATTATTTATAATCATAAATTTATTAATTCCTAATAAAGTCTACAACCTTTTATTCGATTCTAGCTACATTGTTTTGGAAACTTCACATATACAGGTATAGTAAATAAACTTGGAAGTAGATACCATATGTATGAGAAGGAACGTGCTAGTAAAAGGGTTTATATCAGGCCCCGTCTTTGCTCTACTAAGTTAATGGCAGATCTTCGAGCATTAGCATTATTACTGTATAGTAGGTAAACTACAAACCGAGCGTTGGTGTTTTGGGAAATGGGAGAACGAATAGATATAATGATGTCTATAATAACTAACCTCCTTAACAAACTGTAATTGAACACGAATCTGAAACTAGCAATCTAGCAATATGGAACGTTAATCAGGGGCCTGAAATCTTGGCATTTATAAGAACACAACATAGACATAATGTTAATTTCGGAAGCAAACTATACTAACTGTAGCTATCTTCGTGTCCATGGATATACGATATATATATATATATATACAGATATATGCGGATATGCGCTGCCAAACGAATTCTTCAAGCTAGCGGGTGAACAATTTACCGAGAAAATGCATAACCTTATCTTGGAAATCTGGGGTAGAAAACAACCACTCAAAGAATGGCTACTCTCAATTATACATCCGATCCATAAAAAAGGGAACCAGCAGCTACTGGAGAATTATAGGCCTATCTCCCTTTTGAATACAGCCTACAAAATTTTATCGTGTATTATTAACAACAGAATACAAAGAGAGTCCGAAGACATTATTGGAGATTATCAGGCAGGCTTTAAAAAGAATAGATCTGTAATAGACCATATCTTTGTTCTAAGACAGATACAAGAAAAATGCGACAACAACAATATAAAGCTACATGCATTGTTTATTGACTTCAGGCAAGCCTTTGACAGCATTAAAAGGGAGGCTATATATGAGGCAATGCAGAAATTAGGGTACAAAAAGGAACTAATCGACCTAGTAAAAATGACCCTGCTCGATACTACTAACAAAGTAAGGATAGCCGGACACGATTCTGAAGAATTTATAAGCAATCGAGGCTTAAAACAAGGTGATGCATTATCGACGACCCTGTTTAACATAGTATTGGGAAATACGCTAAGAGAAAGTGGAATAAACACAAATATTAACATTCTAAATAACGCCTACCAATGTCTGGCATATGCTGACGACATTGTGCTAATCGCCAGGACAAAGGAAGAACTAAAATCCCTAAGAAAATTAAGGACGGAAGGAAGTAAAATTGGCCTCAACATAAACGAAAAAAAACTGTTTATACAATACTAGGAAAAACAGCTCAAGCAAGAGAACCCTTGAAAATAAAAAATGAGGCACTAAATACATTCTACGAATTTGCTGCAGCTGAGAGTGTAGTGTATTTGGGTGCGGAGATATCTAGTGATGGGTGTTTGGTTAGTGAGATCGAAAGGCGGATAGCGGCGGGATCGAGAAGTGCGGGTGACAAAAAAATCTCAAGAACCTTAAAAGAAAAAGTGTACAAAACTGTAGTTAAACCGGTTGTGATTTTCGGAAGTGAGACGTGGACATTAACGAAGGAGAATATGAACAAGCTTTTAGTATGGGAACGAAAAATTCTCAGGAAAATTTATGGAGGAATCAAGGAGGAGGACGGCACATGGCGGAGGCGCACTAGTTATAGTTGCAACGGTCAAGCAGAACAGACTACGATGGCTGGGGCATGTAGTGAGAACAGAGGAGGGAGGATTACTAAAGACAATTCTTAGGACAGAACCAGGAGGACGAAGGAGGAGAGGGCGGCCAAGACGCAGCTGGAACCAGGAAGTACAACAAGACCTCTTAGACAGGGGTATAACGGACTGGGAAAATTGTGCTAGAGACAGGAAAGAGTGGAGAAGAAAAATACAAGCCATGGGCCTACAGGCCTGAAGTGCTGATTTATAACTCATGTTCATTTAAATTCGTAATCTAGCAACCTTTGGAATTTTAATGAAAGAAGACAGAGCGACAGATATAATACGTCGCAGATAGAGACAGGCAATAATCCAAAGGTTGCTAGATTACGAATTTAAATGAACACCCGTTATATATATATGCGGATATACGGCACAAAACACCCGGATGAGAAAGCGCATGGAAGTACTACGGTTATTATTAGAAACACTATCAAGCATCGTGAAGCCCCAAAAATATGAAACAGCAGAAATACAGGCTACAAACATTATTTATTATAAACGACGAACATAATACAATCTGTGTCTCAGCAATTTATTCCCCTCCTAGACATAGATTAAATCAAAATACTCAATTCTTTACAAATATGTGCAACAGATTCTTAATGGGTGGCGACTATAATGCCACGCTTTATAGATGGGACTTCCTGTCTGATAACACCTAGAGGAAGAAAGCTTAAAAATGCCTAGACAAAAATAACGGGAGTTTTAGCAGCGGGTAAACCAACTTGTGGGTCTTGTGATGTAAATATAAGATCCCTGACAATATTGAGTTTCTTGTTGTTTTACATCTTTAACAATTTGTAGTGTAACGATTATACAATTAGCGGACTGTATTCGAAGCAACAAAGTAATACGTCGTAAAAGGATTCAAAATTAAATTAATTGAAAACCCAAAATCGGGCCTTACCTTAATAGGATCGTTGCATGGAATTTAAATTTTGACATAACTTGTAGGAGTATATTTTATTAGTATAACAGTTATCTAATGAATAGGTCCACATAAAATCGATAAATGTATTAGGTAGAAAGTCACCCAAACCTTACAACTTAAGAATTACATAATTTAAGTATGATTTGGTAAATTCAATGTTGCTCTTTCGATTGATACCCGAAAAACGGCATTTCACCACGTATGTACCGAGAAAACGATTAACAAAGTTGCAGTCAAATACATTGATGTATATGGGTTTACACAGTATGCCCAAGAACAACTTGAAAGTTTTATATTTAAACAACTCACCATGTAGATGAAAAACTATGTAACAATAGTTTAAAAATTGTATTTTATATTGACGCTGAAAAAACTGCAGTTTACCTCTTAGTTATTGAGATATTTCGATTATAAAATTGTATTCCGGCTGTAACCTGAAACTGATGACTGAAGTCCCTGCACATCCAAAACCCTATTATATGATCTGGCAACGTAGCTTCGCGCAAAAATTCAAATTTGAAATGTTAGATGAATTGTATGTTGGTATTTTTTATACTACTTGAAAATAATGATATATGTAAATAAATTAAATAAATGAAATCAAATATAATAAATAAAATTGAATAAAATAAAATAAAAATTGTATTAACATTGATTTTTCTCATACTTGTACGTGATCTCAGACGTGGTTCGGCGATGTGATAGCGGACTACTGAGTGTGTGCTCTACATTAAAGATACACTTGGAGTGGACAAATCAGTCTAATGTTTGATTAATAAGTGAGTAAGTATGAAGGTCATTAGTAACCGTTTATATGTGTATAAAAACGATCAAAGTTCGGTACTGCAATATTGAAAAGCAGTGATAAACTTACAACGGCCTTTTTATTGTTAATTCCCGCTCTTGAAGCAAAGCTTTCTCGCTACTTGACTTTCCTATAATATCCCCTGCTTGCTTCAACGTTGTTTTGCTCACAGCAGGCATGTCAAGTGATGTGAGAATCGTGTTGATTTGACTTGCCTCAATACCGGCATCGATCATCGCTGAATATCAATTTTTGATTAATTAATGTTATACACAAAGAATGATAATGATAATATGAAATAGTATTAAGAATCTTCTACCTGCTGCAAGTTTTATATTCAAAACATGACGTTTTGTAGAATCAAGATCATCATTGTTTTTGATGTGTGAACGTATTTGACAACTTGGCATGAAGGACAGCGAATAGACCAAATTGAAGCTATAAATACCACACACTTGTTCTTTTATGATGTCATCAAAAAATAATTTTTAACCACAATCATATTCATAACACCGCATATATCTATTTAACGTGCAGCAGTCAATAATTTTTACCAAACTCTAACCTTACTTTGGTTTTACGCCAAATACCTACTGATCGTACGTTGCGTTGCCAAATCTTACGCATCAATGTATACTACGTTAGTAAAGCGAACAACGATGTTATCATTATTAATTTGTTTTCTGATATAAAGTGATAATTTTTGTGTGCCAACCAATAAATAAATAATTTTTTAATTTTATATAATGTTCATAATGTGAATTAAAATTTGTTTATTTTATTCATATACAGCAGCTAGCTTGACTTTAGATTTGGGTGACTTTCTACCTTAATAACACGAATTTAAAGTTTAAATATTTTCCGTCCTTTTCTACACCGCTGACGTCATCGTACTATTCAAGATGGAACGCGATTTGCATTCGTAACATTGGAAATACTGGAAATCTTTGCCAGGGACGAGCTCATAAACCGAACGTGAAATGCGACGGGACCCGATCAAATCAGCTGCTGTACTTTAAACAAAGCGTGCGTTTTCCACGTTTTCTCTTAAAAGAAAAAGGGATAATGAAGACTGTCGTTAGTCAAACTACAAGCAAAACCATGCACGAAATAAATTATATAAGCGTTCAGATAATATACTGTACTGTACCAGAATTGCATAATAAAATGTTAGTTCTTCCAACGGCCAACCACCACGCTTTTTCCGATCCCGGTAAAAAATTTAAAAGAAATAAAATAAAACTTTAGTACTGTTCAAAGACGCGTTTGTATACGACAGCACGAAACACTTCTTGAAATCCATATTAAATATTAATAAACCTTGAATAAAACATGCTAATTTGTTTAATCATTTATGTATATTAATAAAATTCTCATTCCGTTTTCCGCTAATTAATAAATACGGCCGTCGCATTACTTGTTTTACTGAAAACGTAAAATAAAACAACAGCTAATTCAAACGTATCAAGTTATCAACACATGCACGTAAATACTTACACAATACAGTTGTCAAATGATTTCGTATTGCCAACTTACATATTTAGATTTAATACAGCGCCTGCGAGGACTATGACGTTGTTGTACTAGAAAAGGACAAAAAAATTTAAAATTGTAAATTGAATATCTCGCTAACGACTGCGGTAAAAATTTTGAAAAAAATACATAGAGTTATTACCAATTATATAGAACTTAAAAACGTTAAGTTTCAAAATTGTGAAACGATCTATTGATATGTAGCCTTTCTAAAAAGTTCCTTCCCTTCCAAAACCATCAATTTCTAAGGTTGGGATCCCAACTATGGTCCGAAATCTAGAACTCTTCCCTGCTGTCCCACTTATTCGACGTATTCACTTAATTCCAACCAATTCAAAATCCCTTTATTACTGATAAACGACTCAATTTACAAAAATTGTAATAATAAATTCTTTCTGTTATTGATGAGAATTGGTTTTTAAACAAAAAACCCAAACTTTATTTTAATCCAAAGACATTTAATTATCATTATTTTCTTATTGGTTTTTACCCAGGAAAACTATTTTAAATTTAAATATTTAAATAAAATTGATGAAGGTGAAGAAGATCTAACGCAAAACATACAACAGAAGGCTTGGAAAGCAACTCTTAATACCTAATACCAATCCAAAGATTCAACAGTACTTACCTTAAAACTGCTGAGGTGGTTATCCTTAAAAAAGAAGACTGAAAAGAATAGAATAGAATTTATTGTTTTTTAAAATTTACATTCTTTAACAATGTTGGTTGTCAATACCTAATATATAAAATAGAAGTTATAACGAAAGATTTATTTCTTACGCTGAGTTCTACCTCATACTATTATATTTAGATATACTTAAAAAAGTTTTAAATAGTTATATGGGTCATTCTCAAAAAATGGTGTAATTCAAGAACAAAAAATAATAAAAAATTATTTATTTTTCTTTTATTGTCAATGTTTGTGAAAGTTATATAAACTAATAAGACGGCGACGACACTGGCACAAGGAATAACAGCCACCTTATAATATTATATTTTAAAAAATTGACAGTTTTACTTTGTCGTCCAGGGACCGAAAGTTTTTTATACCTAGCAACCACCTTGCATGTTTTACTTTCAATTTTGCTTGCCTTATCAAGATAGAAAGTTACACTTTCGTAAATGGGAAAATGAAAACATTGTTACCCACTTTAGAATGGTGATCGTCTGCTATTATAGGTAGCAACCAATCACCAGCTTACATTGCATAATATTATTAAAATTCAGTCATCGCACCGTACTTACTCTCTAGACTTAACTTTAATATTCCGGATTCCCGTACTCGTTATAGCAATACCTTCTATTATCCATGTCCTAGAACAAACGCATACCTGAGTTCCCCGGTACTAACAATGATTAGAGCCTTTAAAAAATATGATCAACGCATTGATTTGTTCAGTTCTACCTTCAGTTCTTTTCGGTGCTTTTTAACTGATTCACAAACTGATAACCATATCTGATATAATCATTTATTCTTTATTTATTCTATTTTTCTTATATAAGTAATTTCATAATATTTTGAATTTATAATCTCTTTGCTACTTTTATATATTTATATATTTTATCTATAGATTTAATTTATATATTTAACTTATCACATATAACGTATTACTACTTTTTTTTTGTTTTCCTTGTTAAAATCATCTGTGTTTACTTGCATTATTTAATTATTTAGTTATATTTAACAATTGTATTTTTATTAAAAATGTTGTTATTGTCATTTATTAGTATTATGCAGTAATATTTCTATGTAATATTTACTACTATTCAGTTGTTTCTATTATTTATTAGTTACTATGCAGTAATATGCACGCAATTTTCTTTTCTTTTATATTATCTGTTTTTCCTGTAATTGGATATTTTGTATCTGTTGGGAAATAAATGTATTATTATTATTATTATTATTATTATTATTAAAGTATTAAATTTATTACCGTCAAAACTGCAGACTAGCATACATTGCAAATTCAATATTTAAACTTAAATAAAGAGGTATTGGATAAAATTTCGTATGGCACACGTGAGTTAAGAATATTACTTAACTCACTTGTACCATAAATAACTATAATGTCACTGATAAATTTCGTTGAATGAGTTTGAATATTTAAAAAACATCAAATGGGGGAAGAAAATGTTGACTTACGTTTTGAGGACGAATAGTTTCTTTGTTACTCCTTCGACAGTGTTAAAATGTTGAAGTTTTGATGAAAATAAAGGTAATTTGCATAGTTATAAACAGGGTGGTTCAGAAATAAAGGTAATCCTTTAAATGGTAGGTAGAGGGGAGGCAGTAGAGCTAATTTACCTTGACAAGTATAGGACAAAAACGAAGTTTTCCAGAAAATTAATTTTAAAGTTTTTTTGGAATTTTGGATCCGGTCCTGACCTTGGATCCAAAATTCATTAAACTTTAAAAACTGTTCATTTTTGACCTATACTTGTCCAGGTAAATTAGCTCTACTGCTTCCTCTCTACCTACCATTTAAAGGATTACCTTTATTTCTGAATCACCCTGTATATATTTTTATTTTGATAAAAATAATTGTAACATCATTTTAAGGAAAGATCTATCATCTTGGCAACTTTGTACGATAGTTTGTTCTTGGGGTCTAGCATCACTGCAGCTTCATCATATCATAATCAATTTATCATCAAACGCATGCAATTCTTGTGCAACGGTTTTCTAATTCATTTTTATTTGTTCACTCGCGTTGAACCTTATTATTTAGTTATTACTAGTGATATGTAACTTCAAATATCGGTGCGTAATAAGATTGTGAAATCTTTTGCGTTCGTTTATTGTTTACTGTGATTGAGTAATAATGCAGCAGCTGTTGATCAGGTTTTTGGATTGAATAAACAAAATCGCCTTGTAAGTTACATTATTGTTTAATTTTGAAGTATTCTGTTTTTAAACGCTAATGTAGATTCATTTACTCACTTTGTCGATAATTTGTTAATAATATTTAATTCGTGCCCAGAAGAATTTTACTTTATATCTTTCACACATCTTCATAAGTATTAATAAATACCTCTATATTATAATTTGCGAAATATCACATAGACGATCAGATTTTCATTATTCTAACAGAAATTTAACAATCAAATTAAAATTAGATTATTCTAACGGAAATTTAATCAAATTAATGTACTGTTATTTTCTTCCTGCAGATTGTTATAATATCTTAAAAATTGATACAATGGATGACGAACTAACGGCAATCAAAGAAGAATTGGAGATCAAAATTGAACCACCAATAATGAAAGATTCCTATACCATGGATGAGATTGACACATATTCTAAAAGAGACGAAAATCTGTTCCATAAATCCAGTACTCCACAAGAACCCACACTAGCCATTGGTGATAGTAAAAAAAGACGCTTGTTAACTCATACATATGAGTGTAATTTATGTGACTACAATTTTTCTCATAAAGAAACTCTTAAAATGCACATGCGAGCTCACACTGTTGAGAAACCATTTGAGTGTAATTTATGTGACTACAAAGTCTCAAATAAAGGTGATCTTACAAAACACGTCCGAACTCACACTGGTGAGAAACCATTTGACTGTAATATATGTGACTACACATGTTCTCGAAAAGATACTCTTAAAATACACATGCGAATTCACACTGGTGAGAAACCATTTGAGTGTAATTTATGTGACTACAAATGTACTCGAAGAGGTAATTTTAAAATACACATGCGAATTCATACTGGTGAGAAACCATTTGAATGTAATTTATGCAACTTCAAAAGCTCAAATAGTAGTGGTCTTACAAAACACATGCGAACTCACTCTGGTGAGAAACCATTTGTGTGTAATTTATGTGATTACAAATGTTGTCAAAGCAGTAGTCTTCAAATACACATGCGAATTCACACTGGTGAGAAACCATTTGAGTGTAATTTATGTGATTACAAATGTTGTCGAAGAGATAATCTTAAAATACACATGCGAACACACCCTGGTGAGAAACCATTTGAGTGTGATTTGTGTGGCTACAAATGTTCTCGAACTGATAGTCTTAAAACACACATGCGAACTCACACTGGTGAGAAACCATTTGAGTGTATTTTATGTGACTACAAATGTTCTCGAAGATTTCGTCTTAAAAACCACATGCGGACTCATATTGGTGACGAACCATTTGAGTGTAATTTATGTGACTACAAAGTCGCAAATAAAGGTGATTTTACAAAACACATGCGAACTCACACTGGTGAGAAACCATTTAACTGTAATATATGTGACTACACATGTTTTCGAAAATATAGTCTTAAAATACACATGCGAACTCACACTGGTGAGAAACCATTTGAAGGTAATTTAATGCAACTGCAAAAGCTCAAATAGTAGTGGTCTTATAAAACACATGCAAACTCTCACTGGTGAGAAACCATTGGCATGTAATTTATGTGGTTACAAATGTTCCTGAAGCGTTAGTCTTAAAATGCACTTGCTAATTCACACTGGTGAGAAACCATTGGGTGTCATTTGTGTGACTACAAATGCTCAAATAAAGATGATCTTACAAAACACATGCAAACTCACACTAGGTGAGAAATCATTTGAGTGTAATAATTTATGTGACTACAAATGTTCTCGAAGAGGTAGTCTTAAAATACACATGCGAACTCATATTGGTGAGAGACCATTTGAGTATAATTTATGTGACTTCAAGTGGTTGTCTTAAAGCACACATGCAAACTCAAGCTAGTGAGAAACTGATTGATTCATGGACAATATGTTTTCTGCTTGCTGACAGAACCTCCTAAAGGCTATGTACCAAAACGGCTGGCAGTTGTAGTAACAAATGTTCGCTACATCTTTTTCTTAAAAGACACATATTAACTCACACTAGTAACATACTCGAAACATTTACTGAATGTTAATGTTTTATTGAAGGTGGATGGATAGATTGTAAGTAATGATGGAATTAAGTTTAGATTTAAAAAAATAATAATTTCTAAGAAAGTTTTAACAGGTTATTACACAATTTCCGCTATTCTGTTTTATTTTTTTAAGATATAAGCTGATGGAATCGTAGTAATTGTATATTGTAAAAGAAGTGATAAATAAATTTTTTATATAAATTTAGCATTATTGATTTATAATTATTTATAATCATAAATTTATTAATTCCTAATAAAGTCTACAGCCTTTTATTCGATTCTAGCTACAGTGTTTTGGAAACTTCACATATACAGGTATAGTAAATAAACTTGATGATGAATAAGTTGATACCATATGTATGAGAAGGAACGCGCTAGTAAAAGGGTTTATATCAGGCCCCGTCTTTGCTCTACTAAGTTAATGGGAGATCTTCGAGCATTAGCATTATTACTGTATAGTAGGTAAACTACAAACCGAGCGTTGGTGTTTTGGGAAATGGGAGTTGGTGTTTTGGGAAATGGGTGTTGGTGTTTTGGGAAATGGGAGTTGGTGTTTTGGGAAATGGGAGTTGGTGTTTTGGGAAATGGGAGAACGAATAGATACAATGATGTCTATAATAACTAACCTTCTTAACAAACTGTAATTGAACACGAATCTGAAACTAGCAATATGGAACGTTAATCAGGCCTAGTTAATCAGGGGCCTGAAATCTTGGCATTTATAAGAACACAACATAGACATAATGTTAATTTCGGAAGCAAACTATACTAACTGTAGCTATCTTCCATGGATATACGATATATATATATATACAGATATATGCGGATATACGGCACAAAACACCCGGATGAGAAAGCGCATGGAAGTACTACGGTTATTATTAGAAACACTATCAAGCATCGTGAAGCCCCAAAAATATGAAACAGCAGAAATACAGGCTACAAACATTATTTATTATAAACGACAAACATAATACAATCTGTGTCTCAGCAATTTATTCCCCTCCTAGACATAGATTAAATCAAAATACTCATATCTATGCAACAGATTCTTAATGGGTGGCGACTATAATGCCACGCTTTATAGATAGGACTTCCCGTCTGATAACACCTAGAGGAAGAAAGCTTACAAATGCCTAGACAAAAATAACTTGGGAGTTTTAGCAGCGGGTAAACCAACTTATGGGTCTTGTGATTTAAATATAAGATCCCTGACAGTACTGACTTTCTTGTTGTTTTACACCTTTAACAATTTGTAGTGTAACGATTATACAATTAGTGGACTGTATTCGAAGCAACAAAGTAATACGTTGTAAAAGGATTCAAAATTAAATTAATTGGAAACCCAAAATCGGGCCTTACCATAATAGGGTCGTTGCATGGAATTTAAATTTTGACATAACTTGTATATTTTATTAGTATAACAGTTATCTAAGGGCCGGCGGTGGACGAGTGGTGTTAGTGCATCACTCGTGTTCCAAGGGTCGTGGGTTCGAATCTCACTTGGGGCAGCGGGATTTTTCTAATTGGAAAATTCCGTCACCTCAACTTAGGGCCGGTATTTCCATCTTCTGTATAAACTGTAGTATAGCTATCCAGCAGATATGTTTATCCTACAGATAATTCGAAGTATAATTATTTCAATGTAGGTCGAGTATAAAATAATCTTTCAGTTAGATATCTCCTACCTGAAGTTTGCACATTTACAATTTTGTTTTTATTTTTAAAATTTAACAGCTAAAAATCATTAAAGTTTTGATTTCTTACTGCTTCATTTGTTATAACGAAGGCATATTTTACTATCAATAATTATTGCTAACTCTAATAACAGAGAAAATTAAAACTTTGTTACTGCGAAAATGAGTGGAAAACTATTACTATTTCGTTATTATTTTCAGCACTCTCAATTTTATTATATTCTTCAGAAAGCTCTATTTTGTTGCGTATATTAACAATGTTGTGTAAGATTGCTATTGCAACTATTATTTTTTGTATAAGCGTTAATCTGCATATGGATAGAATAGGAAATTGTCCATTCCATATGCCAAAAGCTCTTTCAATGATGTTCCTGGATCTTATGTATTATTCATTAAAAAGTCTTTGGGCTTTATTTTGTCGTTCAGCTGCATGTGTAAGTAAATAATTCTTGAGAGCATAATTACTATCCCCTATTAAATTCACCATTTTAGAATCTTCCGAATAAAAGAGAATTGTCAAATATGGTGTTGTCATGTGTAGCACCAGACCAACGTACTACAATTTCCGTGAAATGTAAAGAAGCATAAGTCGCTTGTATATTCAGAGAAAAGTAGCCTTTCCGGCATTGAAGATTTTCTGCTGTATAACCTCCGGGCAATTGCATCCTAACCAGTGTGCCATCAATTACAGCACTAACTCTTGGAAATCTTGCAATCTGATAAAATTTCTGTTGAGTTGTATTTATCTCGTTCTGAGTTCGTGGTAGGTATATATTATTTTTTCTCTTAAATACATTAATGCATCACAAACGCGTTCTATAATTTTTACAGTTGTTGTTTTGCGAATACCAAAAAATTTCCGTCCAAGGGTGTTACAGCACTATTTCTATAATTAATATAAATCTTTTAAAATTCAACCATAACATAAAAATGCAATGCCTAGTTGTTTTATGCTGCAAACAATTATCTATTTGCGCCAAAAGGTCTACAATTGCTACTCCATTTTTCCAAATTATCTGTACGTCGTTTAACAACATTGAAACTATATGTCATAGGGAGAAATCTTCGTCATGTGATTTAAAATAAAACAAGAAAATCTTTGTCCATTTTTTAGACTCGCAAGAAAATGTAAAAAGAAAATCAACAATAACAAAAATATTGGCGGCTCTGACAAAGATTTTAAAAACTTATCTGCCAGTTAGCACATTATCCAGCGAAAAAGTACCGTATAAATTTAACTGAGACTTATCGTAAGGATAAATATTATACTGAGATCGAAATACCCGCTAATAACTTATACGTAAGTTTATCTCCAGGATAGGTTTATACTGAACTTTATACCAAAGAATATCTACGTACCGAATAGAAGCGACACTAGAAATCAGTATTCAGTGCGCATGTATATTCAGAAAATAGGCGGGATGACGTCTGACGTGAAACGTGATTAGACCACGAGGTTTTACCGGCTTGGTGTGTTTACATCTGGTTTAATAAACTGTACAATTTCGTTGTAAGAGTGAGTGAGTAAGAATGAATTTGTAGTCTCAAAATGGCCGAAGGTCATTGAAGCTGGGTATTGCAAAACCTATTTATAAAAAGTGCAGTGTCGCTTCTATACGTAGTAGATATTCTTTGTTTATACTGAGGTGGAAATACCGGGCCTTAATAACACGAATTTAAAGTTTAAATATTTTCCGTCCTTTTCTACACCGCTGACATCGTACTATTCAAGATGGAACGCGATTTGCATTCGTAACATTGGAAATACTGGAAATCTTTGCCAGGGACGAGCTCATAAACCGAACGTGAAACGCGACAGGACCCGATCAAATCAGCTGCTGTCAGGGTTGGCAAAAACCCGGGTTTTTCATGAAAAACCCAACCCATCGGTTTTCAGAACATCCAGCATTTCTCAAGATGATAAATAGTTTGAGACCAGGTTATAAACCTCCAAACCGAAAACAACTTGCCGGCGATTTACTGACGAGAATTAGTGAAAAAGTTGATGCTCAGTTAGAACAGGAAATAAGAAACAGTGACCGACCTCTCACTATTTTACGAGATGGTTGGTCTAGCATAAGGAACGATCCAATCATTGGCACGAGTATACACAATGGAAATGTTTCGTACTTGCTCAGTGCCACCGATTGTGAGGCTGACAAAAAGACAGCAGAGTACTGCGCTGGTAAAGCATTAGATATCATCGAAAATATTAAAACCAAGTTTAATAAAGAGGTATTTGCAGTATGCACCGATAATGAAAATAAAATGGTAAAAATGAGAGAGATTATCGAAAAAAGTAACTCGAAAATTTTAACTTTTGGTTGTTCAGCTCATCTCTTAAACCTGGTTCAGCAGGAAGTAACGCCTAAAAATTTAATTAAACACATTGTCGAAATTCAATTTTTTTTTAAATATAGGCATCAACTAGCAGGATGGCTCAAACAGAAAAAAAACTCTAAAATTCCTCACATTCCAAATGATACCAGATGGAATTCGCAATTTGATTGCTTAAAAACGTTTATTAACAACTATCACATTTACCGTGACATTGTCAGTAAGAATTCTGATGTTTTCAACAGTCACTCAGATTTCTTGGCTATAAAACAAAGCTTAAACAATGTAGGCATTTACAGCAATGCTGTTGATTTAAAAAAGCAGTTAGAAATCGTGGGAAATTCATTAGACAAAATGCAGGGAAATACATCTAATTTGTCAGATGCAGTCCATGCATGGTGAAAATTATTATCGTCTGATCATTTGGAAACATATAGAGACACTATAGTAGTAGTAGTAGTAGTAATTATGGGGAGACCTAAGCCTAGCAAGTAGGCCTCTATGGGCCCTTTTTGCCAACCCCCGCTCGTCCCCTTAATCACCTTCACTGCCTTCGTCTTCTTCTACCTCATCTCCCTCCGTGAACCTCCTAGATTCTCTAATGAAACTCAGGATGTCTGTCCACGCCAGGGAGTGTAACTCCTCCTTTTCGAGCGTAACCGCCCCAAAGGTTTTAAATCTTAACCGCTCATATGTTACACATTCCCCCAGATAGTGGTAGGATGTTTCTTCCTCCCTTCCGCATCTTGGGCATATGGGATTCTGTTCTACTCCTATCAAGGATAGGTGTCTCCTCAATTTACAGTGTCCTGTCAGAATCCCTACCAATAGGTTTAGGACCCTTCGGCTTTTTCCCAGTAGCCAGGTAGACTTTTGTAAGTTGAACCCCGCTATATGGTACTTTGCCTGGCGACAGCCTCTGCTCCTCTCCCATCTTTTCTTAGATGTCTCGTAGGCCCATTCACATAGACTTGTTGAGACATGTTTCCTTGTTATACCTAGGAAGGGTTCCGGTCCGAAGCATGTTTCCATGGCTCCGCGTTTGGCTAGCTCATCAGCCCTCTCGTTGCCTCGAATTCCTGCATGACCAGGGACCCAAACCAGTTCGACTTCTTTATGTCTTGCCAGCTCCTCTAAGGCATCGCCACACTCCTGAACAAGTGGTGATCTTGTTCTGGGCGAGCATATTGCCTTCAGTGCCGCTTGACTGTCAGAGCAGATGTATATTTTCTGTTCTGTCGACCTTTTTATTTCCTCCTTGGTTGCTACCGTTAGGATAGCAAAAACTTCTGCTTGAAACACCGTGGCATACTTCCCTAGGCTTATGCTTTCTTGTATGCCTCGATTTTCTACATAGACTCCTGCTCCGGAGCATTGTTCTTTAGTCATCCTTGAGCCATCCGTGTAACACACTAAGGCTCCTGGTTGAAACTTAAGCTCTTCTTGCCCCCACTCGTCTTTAGAGGGGATTGTAAGAGCATATCCTCTATCCATCCTTAACCTGTCCTCTGCCTCGGTTGCTTTACAACTAGACAAGGGTAACTCCTTCGTCACTATTTCAGCTACCCTAGCGTGGCCCGTGCATACTCCTTGGCCTATCCACAACCCTGCGTCTCGCATTCGCAAATGGGCTGCCATGGCCTCTTTCTTTATCCAGGTATCAAGACTAGGAAGTCCTAATAACCCTTCAAGTGCTGCTGTTGGGGTTGTTCTCATTGCCCCAGTAATACCTATACATGCCAACCTCTGGATTTTAGCCAGCCTGGTCGAGATGGTAGTCCGTTCTACACTAGGCCACCATACCACTGAGCCATATTGGACTCTAGGTCTGATCACCATTACGTAGAGCCAGTACAGAATTCGAGGACTCATCCCCCAATTCCTACCTACCGCCCGGCGCAGCTGCCAGAAGGTTGCTATCGACTTGGTGACCACCTTGTCGACATGCTTCGTCCAACTTAACTTGCTATCGAGAGTCATCCCTAGGTACTTAACCTCCTGCACTAGTGTTAGAGGTCTTCCGTACATAATGGGTGCTCTGAATTCTTCCAAGTTTCTCCTCCTGGTGAAGAGAATCATCTCTGTCTTCCGTGGGTTGACTGAGAGGCCGTCCTCTTCACACCACCTTTCTATAATTCTACAGGCTACTTGCATTCTATTGCAGACGACGCCCAAAAACCTCCCAGTTACTAGTACCAGGCCATCATCTGCATATGCTTGGGCGTAGAAGCCCTCTTCTGTTAGCCTCCCTAGTAGTCTGTCCATTATGAGGCACCATAAATGAGGTGATAGGCAGCTACCTTGTGGGCAACCTCCCCTCACCCCTGCTTCAACTGAACAGTCCCCCAAAGCGGCTGTTACCGTCCTCTCTTCTAGCCCCGATCTTACCCACCTGACCACGGAAGGGTGTGTCCCCCTGGCCTGCAGGGCTTGGTCGATAGTAGCCAACTTAGCCTTATCAAAAGCGCCTTCGATATCGAATAAAACTGCCAGGGCTACATCTTTATAATGAAGAGCCCTCTCAACCTTATACACGATTGCGTGGAGTGCTGTTTCAGTGGATCTTCCACGTCTGTATGCGTGCTGATGTTTGTGGAATGGGTTCTCCACCATCACCCTCTCCACAAGATACCTATCCACAATCCTTTCCAAGATTTTTAAAAGGAAGGACGTTAGGCTTATGGGCCTGAAGGATTTTGCAGCTGTGTAGTCTTTCTTACCCGGTTTGGGTATGAAAACCACTCTAGCTGTCCTCCATTGTTGCGGTGTATACCCCATTGCCACACTAGCCCTATAGATCCTCATCATTCTACTAATAAGGGTCTCCAGGCCCCTTTGTAGCAATGCCGGGAAAATTCCGTCTGGCCCAGCTGATTTAAAAGGTTTAAACTCGTTCACTGCCCACGTGACTGCACCCTTCGTTATCACCCCCTCGGCAGAGGGCTAGAGACACTATAAAAAAAAGGTTTGACCAGGCAATAACTCCACATCATTTAATTGCTTATATGGTCGATCCAAAATATTTTGGATCAGATCTCAACTACAAGCAGGAAGATGAAGCTCAACAATGGCTGGAAATAAACCATCCAGAATTCAGGCAGATTTTTTAAGCTTCCGCATCAAAGATAACGAAAAATACCCTAAGTCATTGTTTTCAAAAGAAGTCATAGACAATATGTCATCATGCAAATGGTGGCAATTAATAAAGGTCCAAACTGATAAATTGGCAACCCCTCCAAACAAAAAAATGTGTGATTTCTTTGCTAATTTGTTGAGTGTTCCTCCAAGTTCAGCTGACATAGAAAGGATTTTTCCGACATTTGGGCAAATCTGGTCCAAACTGAGGAATAGACTTTCTGCAGAACAAGCTGAAATGCTGGTTAAAATCTACAGATTCTATAATCAGAAAAAGTAATTGTGTCTATATATTCTATTATTTATTGTTCTTTTACGTAAATAAGTGTATTTTATTGTGTATGGTATATTTTATTCTGTAGGGTATATTTTATATGAAAAATTTTGTAAATCGGAAGAATACTACATTCCATTAAAATGGAAATATTGTATAAGTAGTATATAAGGTTAAAAGGCAATATCGTTTTTTGCATTTGTGTTCTCTTAAATATAATTATTTTTCAAACTGATTTTTTTTATTTAGTAGATCTGCCAATATACATCATTAATCAATAAATTTCCATGAGTAATGCAACTCTGACTATCATGTTTTAGTTCTTTGCAAACACATAATACTTTTTTAAATCAGAAACAATGTTGTACAAAAGTGGATTAGTTCTTAGGCTGAAAAGGTAAAAGTAAAAAAGAAAGAGTTATTTAAATGTGGGGAAAACTGACTGGATTAAACCAAAAAAAAAACATTGGTTTAAACCGGAAAAAACCACCTGCCTTTTTTTAACTGGAAAAAACCAGAAAAACCACTGGTTTTTTCCGGGACGGGGGAAATCATGCCAACCCTGGCTGCTGTACTTTAAACAAAGCGTGCGTGTTCCACATTTTCTCTTAAAAGAAAAAGGGATAATGAAGACCGTCTTTAGTCAAACTACAAGCAAAAACATGCACGAAATAAATTATATAAGCGTTCAGATAATATACTGTACTGTACCAGAATTGCTTAATAAAATGTTCTTCCAACGGCCAACCACCACGTTTTTTATAGTATCCGATTCCCGGTAAAAGATTAAAAAGAATTAAAATAAAATAAAACTAGTACTCTTCAAAGGCGCGTTTGTATACGACAGCACGAAACACTTCTTGAAATCCATATTAAATATTAATAAATCTTGAATAAAACATGCTAACTTGTTTAATCATTTATGTATATTAATACGAGGATGGTCTGAAAAGTTTCCGACCTCAACGTGAAGATGGCAGCACTCGTCAATAAAAGCTAGGAAATGTAGTTGTGCATCTTTTGACAGGTACTCACCAAAATTTCAGCCATTTTGGACGCGCAGTTGTTATTTGACAATCGTTTGAGTGAGTCGATGTGAGTTTTTTTGTGAAAATGGAAAAAATCGAGTATCGAGCTGTCATTAAATATTTGTTTTTGAAAGGCAATACGCGTACGCAAATCAAAGATGAGTTGGACTCTGAGTATGGGGACTCTGCGCCATCATTTACCACAGTGAAATTTTGGGCAGCTGAATTTAAACGTGGCCGTACCAGCTTGGGAGACGATGAACGTTCGGGACGCCCAAAAACTGCAACCACTGACGATAACATCGCTAAAGTTCACCAAAGTGTTAAACGTGAGAGAATTAAAGTCGAATTAAAGTGAGAGAGATAGCAGAGGCTATGAATATGCCCAAAGAACGTGTTTGTCACATATTGAATCAAGAATTTCCAACGCTCTGTTGGCGCAGTTTAGGCGCAATAAATCAGAGTTTTGACGCCGATTAATTACTGTAGATGAAACTTGGATACACCATTATACGCCCGAAACAAAAATACAGTCGAAACAGTGGACTGAGAAAGGGGAATCGGCTCCAAAAAAAGCAAAAACTGTTATGTCGGCTGGGAAAGTGATGGCGACTGTTCTTTGGGATAGTCGTGGAGTTGTCTTAATCGATTATCTTCAAACAGGAAAAACCATTACAGGAGCATACTACGCATCATTACTTGACAAGCTGAAGGCAGAAATTGCGAAAAAACGGCCACATTTGCAGAAAAAGAAAATCCTGTTTCACCAAGACAATGCGCCGTCTAACACCTCCGCGGTTGCCATGGCGAAAATCCACGAATTACGGTTTGAACTGCTTGACCATCCTCCTTACTCACCAGATCTAGCCCCAAGCGACTTCTTTTTGTTCCCTCATCTAAAAATTGCGCTCAGAGGACAGAGATTTTCCTCAAATGAGGAGGCAATCACCTTCGTAAACAATTATTTTGCAGAGAAAAACGGCGAGTACTATTTGGACGGGTTAAAGAGATGGGAGCATCGCTGGGAGAAGAGTGTAGACTTACAAGGAGACTATGTAGCAAAATAAAAATAAATTTAAAGAAGAAATGTCTTGTATCTTTGTTAGGTCGGAAACTTTTCAGACCACCCTCGTAAAATTCTCATTCCGTTTTCCGCTAAATTAATAAATACGGCCGTCGCATTACTTGTTTTACTGAACACGTAAAATAAAACAACAGCTGATTCAAACGTATCAAGTTATTAACACATGCACGTAAATACTTACACAATACAGTTGTCAAATGATTTCGTATTGCCAACTTACATATTTAGTTTTAATACAGCGCATGCGAGGACTATGAGGTTGTTGTACTAGAAATGGACGAACAAATTTAAAATTGTAAATTGAATATCTCGCTAACGACTGCGCTAAAAATTTTGAAAAAAATACATAGAGTTATTACTAATTATATAGAACTTAAAAACGTTAAGTTTCAAAATTGTGAAACGACCCTATTGAGATGTAGCCTTTCTAAAAAGCTCCTTCCCTTCCAAAACCATCAATTTCTAAGGTTGGGATCCCAACTATGGTCCGAAATCTAGAACTCTTCCCTGCTGTCCCACTTATTCGACGTATTCACTTAATTCCAACCAATTCAAAATCCCTTTATTACTGACAAACAACTCAGTTTACAAAAATTGTAATAATAAATTCTTTCTGTTATTGATGAGAATTGGTTTTTAAACAAAACACCCAAACTTTATTTTAATCCAAAGACATTTAATTATCATTATTTTTTTATTGGTTTTTACTCTGGAAAACTATTTTAAATTTAAATATTTAAATAAAATTGACGAAGGTGAAGAAGATCTAACTCGAAACATACAACAGGAGGCTTGGAAAGCCACTCTTAATACCTAATACCAATCCAAAGATTCAACAGTACTTACCTTAAAACTGCTGAGGTGGTTATCCTTAAAAAAGAAGACTGAAAAGAATAAAATAGAATTTGTTTTTTAAAATTTACATTCTTTAACAATGTTGGTTGTCAAAATACCTAATATATAAAATAGAAGTTATAACGAAAGATTTATTTCTTACACTGAGGTCTAGATATACTTAAAAAAGTTTTAAATAGTTATATGGGTCATTCTCAAAAAATGGTGTAATTTAATAAAAAATAATAAAAAATTATTTATTTTTCTTTTATTGTCAATGTTTGTGAAAGTTATATAAACTAATAAGACGGTGACGACACCGGCACAAGGAATCAAATATTGGAATACATATTTTTTTGATCCAAAAGAAGACAAAGTTCATAAAATCATAATTTCTGTCGTCGTTGGTTATCTCTGTTTATTTACCGTTTGAGTATTCTAATGCCATTTACTTCCCAGGAACTTTGTGGCTTAAGTAATCACCAAATCGTATTTTTACTAAAAATATACAGGGAACATAAAAATTACTTCCTTATTAGCAGAATTTCGCACCAACATCTGTCAAAGACACGAAAAAGACCATTTTATGAGAATGACCCATATACTTGAACTAAAATGATTAAAAAGAAATTAATGGCATATTGGTATCAGTGAAAACCGCTTTATATCGTAACTCCACCCCCCTCCCCAAAAAAAAGAATACAGAAAATATGGAAAACAATTACAGCTCCAATAGATAAAACAAGATTTCATTTAGCTGCACGGCACCTTAAGCAACTACTTTTGAATGAGAAAAATCAGGTCATTTAAAATTATTTAGAGAACTTAACTCCAACAGAAGCTACTATGAATCTCTGTTGTGGAAGGCAACATCGAAGTTTAACAAAGTGCAAGAGAATGTCCCCCCCCCATCAGGAACAACAACAGTACTTGGTCTAGAACTAACAAAGAAAAAGCAGAGCTATTTACTCAATGTCTAACCAATGTTCTACAACTATTTCCCTCTGCAATCACACAAGATGAAGACAATGTTATCACTTCAGTACTTGAACATCCTTTCTAAATGACAGTCTTAGTTAAAACTCAATCCAAAAAAGCACCTGGTTACAACTTAATCATCGAAACAGTATCGAGCAACCTGGAAAAACACTAATACTCACCACTTGTTTATTCAACGTTATTCTAAGAATTGGACACTTCCCAAGTCAATGGAAGGTTTTTTAAATCATCCTTATTTTAAAATCTGGAAGACCTGTTGAACAAGAAGAGTTACATTCTACTGTCCATGGCAATCAGCCTACTACCTATGTTATCTCAGCTTTTTGAGAAATTATTCCTCAAACGATTGAAGCCACAACTTGAAAATCTAATCCCGGACCATCAGTTTGGTTTTCAAGAACAACATGCTATACCATTGAGCAGGTGTAGTATTAATGAATTCAGTACTTGTCCTTAATGCACTAAACATAAATTGCTTGATACTTCACTGCTTCATATAAATAAATAATACATATATCTAGAGATAGGTCTGAGTGTTAAATCTCCTAAAAAAGGGATAAATGGTATGTACTACACTGTTTAAATTAAATTAAAACAGTTGATTTAAACCATAAAGAAGGTCTCTTAATCAAATGTAATCTAAAATAGTTCATTTAAGTGATTATTAGATATCACAAATAAATAACCAAGAAATATTAATAGAAACCAAAAGCCAGTTTTGTCGAGATAAAGAGAAGAGATAAGCACTTGGTAAAATTAAATTTAAAGCTGCCCATACATGTGAAAACGTTTATGTACAATGAATGAAGGTCAAGCCACATTATTAGAATCTATAAAGCAACTTAAGGAAGAAATATCGAATAGTAAAATCGAACTGAAACAGGCTATCAAATCCTGTGAAGAATGAGTTAAATCCTGTGAAGAGAGTGTTTTACAAACAGAGACAAAATTCGTGAAGTGGACCACGTATTTATCAGTGGTACGATATTATATGTTAATATGAATTTTCCCATGTCATTTAATGATAGTAACCTGATCCTTAATTGATTTGATAAAATTCTTGATTTTCCAAAAGTTATTAACAACAACATTTTTGTGTAACGATTTAAGAAAAATTTATTTTTCTAAGCTACTAAAACATTAAAATCAAAATTATTCGGCAAATCTCTACATAAAGGAATACAGATTATTATATCAAGTAAATATTTTTTATCTAACATGGTATTCTTATAAACAATAAGGGATTTATAATAAACAAATTCAATTATTTATGACTTCTTAATCGAGTTGGAACGTTTTTCTAATTAATTTCTATTCTCTATACATTTACCAAAACATTGCTGAAAAAACTTTCCGATCCAAATTTTCTAGGAAATTACAGCAATTTTTATCGCCTCGTGTCAGTGAATTTTAGCAGCAATAGGCATAAACACAAGAGCGCATCAGCTGTTTGGACACAAATGTAGTCAAGTCTTATTGATAAATGCTCCAAATAGATGGTAGCGTACTTACGTGACGTGACAAAAATTGGTGTAATTTCCTAGAAAATTTGGATCGAAAAAATTTTTTTCAGCAATGTTTTGATAAATGTATAGAGAATATAAATTAATTAGAAAAATGTTCCAGCTCGATTAAGAAGTCATAAATAATTGAATTTGATTATTATAAATCCCTTATTGTTTATAAGAATACCATGTTAGACAAAAAATATTTACTTAATATTAATCTGTATTCCTTTATGTAGAGATTTGCCGAATAATTTTTATTTTAATGTTTTAGCAGCTTAGAAAAATAAATTTTAACTGATTAATACGTGATCCACTTCACGAATTTTGCCTCAACACTTACCAAAACACAAGATGTATGTTTAAGCATATGTATCTTGAGCTAACTTTTTGTTATACATTTGTAGTCACATTATTGCATTCAAGTGGTTTGTCATCACTATGTGACCACTATGTTTAAGCATGTGTATTTTAAGATTATGTGATCGTGTGAATTTATACTCACATAAATTACAAGTAAACGGTTTTTCACCGGTATGTGTGAGCATGTGCCGTTTCAGGTTACTTGTTTGTGAACATTTATAATTACATAAATTACATTTAAATGGTTTTTCACTGGTATGCATGAGTATGTGTTTTGTGAAACTCCTTATTTTACAACATTTATACTCACATAAATTACATTCAAATGGTTTTATACTGCTGTGAATGAGCATGTGTTTTTTAAGACTACCCTTCTCTGAACATTTATAGTCACATATGTTACATTTAAATAGTTTCTCACCACTGTGTGTAAGCATGTGACGTTTCAGATTACCTGTTTGTGAACATTTATAATTACATAAACTGCATTTAAATGGTTTCTCACCGGTATGTATGAGTATGTGTTTTTTAAGACTACTTATTTCGGAACATTTATACTCACATAACTTACATTCAAATGGTTTTTCACCACTGTGAATAAGCATGTGTTTTTTAAGACTACTCTTCTGTGAAAATTTATAGTCACATATGTTACATTTAAATGGTTTCTCACCACTATGTGTAAGCATGTGACGTTTCAGATTACCTGTTTGTGAACATTCATGATTACATAAATTACATTTGAATGGTTTCTCACCAGTATGTATGAGCATGTGCTGTCTGAGACTCCTTATTTCGGAACATTTGTACTTGCATAAATTACATTCAATTGGTTTTTCACTGCTGTGAATGAGCATGTGTCTTTTGAGACTACCCCGTTCAAAACATTTGTATTCACATAAATTACATTCAATTGGTTTTTCACCGCTGTGAATGAGTGTGTGTTTCTTGAGACTACCCTTCTCTGAACATTTATACTCACATATGGTACATTTTAAAGGTTTCTCACTGCTATGTGTAAGCATGTGCCGTTTAAGATTCGTTTTTTGTGAACATTTATAAACACATGAGTTACATTGAAATGGTTTCTCACCACTATGTGTAAACATATGCATTTTAAAATGTTGTTTTGTTTTAAATATGTATCCGCATATATTACATTCAAATGGTTTCTCATCACTATGAGTAGACATATGTATTCTGAGATTACTTTTTGTTGTAACTCTGTAGCTACATATATTACATTCAAAATATTTTTCTTTTTTCTGAATGGCCATGTGTTTCTGTAACTCAACGTCGTCTAGTAATTTAGACTGATCGAGGTTATAATTGTAAGGCTGGTCGGTATTATGTTGCAGAATTCCAAATGGCTTCTCTTCACTCTCATAAACTTGAACGTGGATGTTAGTGTTACAATCTTCTATTATTTCTGATTCTATTTTAATATCTCCTTCATTTTTGATAACGGTTGTCTCTTCCTTGTCCATTGTATCAATATTTGTAGAAGTATCAGAAATATGGTAAATAAAAAGTAACTTCACTTGGTATAGAGGAAGTAAAAATGGTAAAGTGTGGTTATACCAAAACCTGCAATGTCTCATGTAGTACACTCACTTGCAGAACCTAGAATAGACATTATTCTATAGAATTTCAAAAGTAATTGGAAGTTTAATGACTATAGAAATTTGTACATACCTACATGTAGTTTTCTAGATTGTAGGGGTTTAATAGTGAACAATAATGTACGTTAGGACACTTGCAATTTCTTACATTAATAATAACAGTGAAGAAATATCATATTTATTATAAATTTCAGTTATTATTATCAATTTATCCAAGAACTAGTGATCAAAGGGGCGGTTATCAGCAGAGACTGATTTACACTGCAAAAATTAAAGCTTGAAACGTTCGTTTTTCTGTACGGCAAAATCAACAATAAAATACAATAGAAAACAATTAACATAATACTTACTTTAAATGATACTCAAGATGATACCACGGCTTGAGATTTAGCTCTATCTTACAAATTTTTAGGTTCAGGTCGTAGGTATTGGTTCTGCAGTTGTCTAATTTATAAAGTAATGGATAAAGGTTTCAAAAAACACAAAAACATACACAAGAAGGGCGCCATCTGATTATGAAGCTTAATTATGATAATTAAATAGATCGAATAGATTAAATAGATCTAATAAATCTGTCTGAAAACACTAATCAGAAAATGAAATCAGACCGATAAAAATTTAGTGCAAAATATTAGTTAATTTCAACAAAGTCAAAAATTTTGATTAATAAAAATATGAAAAAATATTCATAATTATATGGTTCAGTCTTACTAGTTTTAATTAACTTTTAAAATTATATTTATTTAGGAAAACACCAGAAACAATATAAAAATATAAAAAGATTACAAATATTACATTAAAAAATTTAAATAATAAGTCCCTGCCTAAGAGCTCTTTTACTAATAAAAGTTTAATGAATAAAAAAGAATTGTATTGAATTACATTTAAATGAAAAACAAACTATAAAAATTGTTACCAAATTCAAAATAAGTTTACATAAATGTTCAGCACTAAAAAAATACATAAATCACAATACCTTTAGTTGTCTGTAAACCAAAAACAAAATCAACGGTAAACTGCACAAATTTGACTAAAGCATACATCAAGCAATCGCCGCAAATGGAAACTGGAAGGTCAGTAGATTTTTCTTTTCATAAATTAAAGATGTAAGGGAATAACCCTCGTAGTATCGGTATATGGTGAAACATTACGAATTCACCCCCAAAATGCAATAACTGAATGCAACCATGAAAGTTCCATAAAATTTGGCTATTAATTTTGATAACCATCACAAAAGTTCGTTGTTTTCAATAAAACAACCCACATATTCTTTAAATCTGAACTTGATTTAGAAGGCACATAACACAAATTTATTTATTAATCGAGATTTCGATTACTGAAGAGAATGTCTGTAATTATTAATTTATTTCGGTACGGTAATTATTTAAACGAGAATACGATACTGTAACTGTATTAACATGATTCCACTTTTATTGGGAAAAGTCAGATTTCCCATTCTTCAAAGGCACAAACACCCGGAAAAGTCCCCAACTGTACAACGGTATTTTTTTATTAACCGCGAATTTTGATTAATATCCGGACACTTAATTAAACGGTATGATTGTTAACTATAAATTTTTATTTAACTTTGCCGACATCCGAGACCGGCAATCGATCAAACTATAAGGAAACTAAAATTAGAATTTTCTTTTAATTCTAATTAACTAAAGTGAAACGGTATTTCTGTAATGTCGACCGTATTCTATAAAAGCTGGATCAAAAGTGGCGTGTCTGGACCACCAACTTAAGGCAAGTGTTTTAACATTGTCGACCCCTATTTTAGCGCGGAGGAACTATGTTTTTTCTATACAATAAAGAAGTTTCTACTAGCATTTACGCGTGATTTTCGTCCTAACGAACAAAAATAGAAATCGAGATGACGCGGGAGCTGGTACAAGGACACACTATCATCTGCAGTCTATACATGCAAACGGTGCAATTTTCAAGTTAAATACGGAGAAAGGCCAAACTGAATTTTTGAACACGTGTAAATGTCACCTTCCGGACAAAGGAAAAATTTGTTTTTTACCAATGCTTCCCAGAATATAGACAAGAATATTTATATAAAGCAAGATGACTTAAATACATCATTGAATTTTATCAAGGTTCTTTTGTAACAACGCAACCATTTTAGCGGGTACACGTAAGCAAGCAAAGTACTAAAGGCATTATTTATTACTTCAATGTCCTCTAATTTTATAGAAGTTCGAGAACAATTTTTTTTTTAAATGTACGTTGTAAATATGTTTATACGACAAATTTTTTAGCTACAATTAGAATATAGTTTGCAGGACCGAACTTTGGATTTTTTTAGTAAATGTACATGCAAAATTCACATATTTGAAGTCGATAGAAAATATACCGTTACAAGCTGGATTATTAAAATGCGGGAAATTTAAAATTAAGCAATTATCTGTAAAATATGACAAAATTCATACATCACTAATGACAAACTTTTACTTCAGAACTGTAAATAGAGAAACTAAATATTATTAATATGTAAACAAGTTACATAAATAATAACAATAAAGTTTTATACAATTTTGTTCTCGAACGTACTACTTTTTCAGAAAAAAAATAATAAAATTGCATACTTTAACATCATTTTGACGCGTTAATAATAAATAGTATTTTAATTATGGGGCTTTGTCGGCAGATACATCTCATCTATTATAACAACAAACCTTAATAACATTTTATCGTATCGTGTGTCGTTTCCGCGTAAAATTGAATTCTTTTTACAGTAAAAAATTCATTTTACTCAATTAAGAAACGTGACAACCCTGTAAAGTTTGTAATAAAATCTGCCCGATAAAAATGCTGATGTAGGATGTAGTTTTTGTTGAACTTGGCATAAAGCACGTTTTGTTTACAATTTTACAATTTAATGAAGGATATGTGGGTCAATGCCTGATCACATCTGTGTAAATAATCCGTTTTAGAGTGAGGTAATGATGAGTTTGTAGTTTGTTGAACTTGAAATAATTTGTCAATAAAGCACTTGTTTATCTAATAACAGTTTTTAATCATTTTATAAGAAAATATCTTTTAAAGTGAATATTTATCCTATACTCTGGTCGCTCAACAGAGATAGTAATAAAAGTAAGTGGGTGTAGCCACTTCATCAGATTGGCTACTGCTAAAAACCCAACTGACACTGAAACATTTTTGTATTCTATATGAACATAATCTCAAAAGACATAAGATTTTAATAATAAACTACTTCTAATGAATATTTTTGATATTATTTATTATTATCAATTAAATTATGTATTATCAATTTTAAAATATCTAATAGTACATGAAATGTTCAAAAACTAATTAAATAATTATTTGATGATGCTGATCTGCATCAAAGTGACACTATCTGTCACTTTGCCATGTCAAACGGACTCCACAGTTTCGCGCGCTGTTTCAATTTGCCCAATAGCAAAGTAGCTTTTAAATCTTCCGCTCTTTTGTGGGCGTTTTTATTACTGTGTTGACCGGCCCGAGTTTAGTAAATGTAATTAGGTTAAAAAAGATTTTGATGACGCCTTGTTTTGGCTACATTAATAAAATCTTTAACTTCTTTAAAGAATGCGTTAATTAAGATCTAAACTTTAGATCATTAATATCTCATGGTCTATTTAAAAAACTTTGGATTTTAAATAACCCCACAAAAAGAAGACCAAAGTGGTCATATCAGGTGACCTGGCTGGCCATTCAATGGGAATCCATTTTCCTGGAAACATCAAATCGAGATATTCCCGAGCTTCTCTTGCATAGTGGGGCGGGGCTTAATCTTGTTGCAGCCAAATTTCTGGACTGGGCAAATCGCGATTATTGTGGTTAGGATAAAGAGTCACTAAAGCTGACAGAAGTTCAAACTGCAAAAAAAATCTAAGAACATACTGAATAAAACAAGAGCTTTCAAATAATGTATCACATGCCATATATTGTCATTTAAGAAAAATGTCGACGACGTCATATTTTCGACAGATGTCAATAAATAAAAAACAAATGAATTCTATCACAATGTGGGAAACTGAAAAACCAAATTAACGTGTTCGAGCGTTTTCCATAAAACCTGAAGACTACCAAATTATTTAGGGGTAGTCCATAATTTTTTTTCCACACTGTATAATAGTACACACTGATATACACCGTTTAGTCTAACTTTACGTGCACGTCATAAATATAAAAGTAGTGACGTAAGAGTACAACCAACTGTGCAAATACTAACGTTCAAAATTGCCTTTTTTGAAGAAAGATTATTTGCTTTATCGAAAATAATACAATTTAATTTTCATATATTTATTTATAGAATAAATACAAATAGGTTTTTAAAACAAAACGTAATTTGTTAATTTAATGAGAAAATACACATTTATTTCAACAGAAAAACAGGTTGGTACACCTGTGTATGCGACACGCTGTATTCTCAAATTTATTTCAGGTATGCTTTCGAGTTTGGTTTACGATAGTTTGTTATTTTTTATTTACTGTGTTTGATGATTTTCACTGTTTCTATTATTTGTTTACTTCAAGATGTCCAAAGTGTTGTGTAAAAGATCAAGATTATTAGTTAAGACATTAATAATAAATTATTTTAATCGGTTCGCTTATTCATTGAATTGCAGTTAGAAAGGGTTAGTATATGTTTTTATTTTTCTGTCAGAAAGATAACTGTATAAAATTCTAGAGAGTTTCTCAAGCACTGAGAATATATCTTAAGACTGCTTCCAACATTTCATCTGCGGAAGAAGTTTCTAGTCCAAAGAGGAAACGAAATCGAAAACAAACTACACATTGATCCTTTGTAGAGGCAAATATTCGCAATGAAATTTATGAAATGTATAAGAACAGTAAGTACCTGACGTTATGTGTGTGGCGGTTCTCTCCAACTGAATACCACATTTGGTTACAGGAGAACCATGTATCACTTAATATTTTATCAAAAAGATCGAAATCCAAGTTCGTGTATGAAGGAACTAGAAGTTATTTATCCATTGTCTTACGACAAATTGGATTCGTATATAAGAATGACCATTCAAGACAGAGGCTGATGGATGGGGATGAACAATGTTATATTGTTCATAAGAGAATAATTCTTTTAAAAACGTACACTGAAAATATGCAGCAGAGGTGTTGGACCAAACAAGGAATATCCAATTCCATATGGCAACAGCGCATGGTCTGACGTCATAATTTAGTAATGACGTGACGTAAACTTACACAAAAAAATAACGTATAAGGTGGTTAGTGCATCAGCTGATTTTTGTTATTATCGTTTGTTTAGAATTTTTGGCGTCGTTTCATGTGTATTTAAAAAATGGGCTTAACATGAACTAAATATAATGTAATAGAGCAATACAGTGTGTCAAATATTATTGTACAATAAAAACACCTCAGAGCAGGTGTTGTTTCATATAGTTGAGGTTAGGCTGTTTTGTTTATTGACGCGCGCACGTTCGATTTATAGGTCGTTTTTATATGCTCGGTGTTCGTGCTAATTTGCACTATTTCAGAACTTGCTCATTACGAGGGCGATATTAGTGCGTATAAACAAAGAGTATAAATCGAAAACGCTATAAGATATCCCGCCACATACTTTGGTTTCGCGTCGCGTTCGCTCAAGCAGTACCGCATTTGTCTGTGGGATCCTTAAATAGGGTTTCGTGCTATAAATTATGTAATGGTTATTTAAATGTCAGAAACTCTTGGTAACAACTCACAAATGTATTAAAAAAGGTAATATGACATGAGCAATTTTGATTTTAATCAATATATCCATTTACAAAGTACAATAGCAAAAAATTGATGTTTCCATTTATGAAGTTGTAACGAAAACTAAATGAAGCTTCGTGTGTTCATCTCTGTAGCAACGTTAGACGATCAAATTTTCATTGTTCCAACAGAAATTTAACAATCAAATTAAAGTACTGTTATTTTCTTGCTGCAGATTGTTATAATATCTTAAGTATTGATACAATGGATGACGAACTAACGGCAATCAAAGAAGAATTGGAGATCAAAATTGAACCACCAATAATGAAAGATTCCTATACCATGGATGAGATTGACACATATTCTAAAAGAGACGAAAATCTATTCCATAATTCCAGTACTCCACAAGAACCCACACTAGCCATTGGTGATAAGGCGCTTGTTAACTCATACATTTGAGTGTAATCTGTGTGACTACAAATGCTTAAACAGTAGTGACCATACAAAACACATGCGAACTCACACTGGCGAGAAGCCATTTAACTGTAATTTATGCGACTACAAATGTTCAGTAAGTACATATCTTGTAAAACATATACGAATTCACACTGGTGAGAAACCATATGAGTGTAATTTATGTGACTACAAATGCTCAATAAGCAAATATCTTACAATACACATGCGAACTCACACTGGAGAAAAACCATTTGAATGTAATTTATGCGACTACAAATGTTCACAAACTGGCCATCTTAAAGCACACATGCAAACACACACTGGTGAGAAGCCATTTGAGTGTAATTTGTGTTACTACAAATGCTTAAACAGTAGTTATCTTATAAAACACATGCGAACTCACACTGGCGAGAAACCATTCGAGTGTAAGTTGTGTGATTATAAAGCTTCCCAAAGTAGTCATCTTATAACACATATGCGGACTCACACTGGTGAGAAACTATTTGAGTGCAATTTGTGTTGCTACAAATGTTCTCGAACTGATAGTCTTAAAGTACACATGCGAATCCACACTGGTGAAAAACCATTTGGGTGTAAGTTATGTGACTACAATAGTTCTCGAAGAGAGACTCTTAAAATACACATGCGAACTCACACTGGTGAGAAACCATTTGCATGTAATTTGTGCGACTACAAATGTTCTCAAAGTAGTAAACTTAAAATACACATGCGAATTCATACTGGTGAGAAACCATTTGAGTGTAATTTATGTAACTACAAATGTTCTCGAAGAGGTGGTCTTAAAACACACATGCGAACTCACACTGGTGAGAAACCATTTGAGTGTAATTTATGTGACTACAAATGCTCAAGTAATAATGTTCTTAAAAAACACATGCTAATTCACACTGAGGAGAAACCATTTGAGTCATTTATGTGACTACAAGTAGTTGACTTAAAGCACACATGTAAACTCACACTAGTGAGAAATTATTTGAATGTAATTTATGTGACTTATTAGCTGTGGTAGGTGCATACGAGGTTCTGCCAGTGGTCCGCAAGAGTAATAACTGATTGCTTCATAGTCACATAGCAGAATACTACGTTTGCTGCTTGCTGACAGAATCTCCTAAAGTCTATGTACAAGAAACGGCTGGTAGTTGTACTTACAAATGTTTGCGAAGTCATTATCTTAAAAACACATAGTAACTCACATAGTAACATAGACATAACATGTTAATGTTACATGTTACTGAATGTTAATGTTTTACTAAGTTTTAAGATGGATAGATTGTAAATAATGATGGAATTAAGCTTAAATTTAAAAAATACTAATTTCTAAGAACGTTTTAACAGGTTATTATACGATTTCCACTATTCTGTTCTATTATGTTAAGATATAAGCTGATGGAATCGTAGTTGAAAAATTGTGTGTTGTAAAAGAAGTAAAAAATAAATTTTTTATGTAAATTTAGCTGCATTATTGATTTATAATAATTTATAATCATAAAGTTATTAATTCCTAATAAATTCTACAACTACATTGCTCTGGCAACTTCAGATATACAGGTATAGTAAACGAACTTGGAGGTATTGGGATACCACATGTATGAGAAAGAACCCGCTAGTAAAAGGGTTATATCGGTCCCTGCCTTTGCTCTACTAAGTTAATGAGAGATCGTTGAGCATTAGCATTATTACTGTTTAGTAGGTAAACTACAAACCGAGCATTGGTGTTCTGGGAAATGGGAGAACAAACATATACGATGATATCTATAATAATCTATAATTTGTTAATTTAATGAGAAAATACACATTTATTTCAACAGAGAAACAGGTTGGTACACCTGTGTATGCGACACGCTGTATTCTCAAATTTATTTCAGGTATGCTTTCGAGTTTGGTTTACGATAGTTTGTTATTTTTTATTTACTGTGTTTGATGATTTTCACTGTTTCTATTATTTGTTTACTTCAAGATGTCCAAAGTGTTGTGTAAAAGATCAAGATTATTAGTTAAGACATTAATAATAAATTATTTTAATCGGCTCGCTTATTCATTGAATTGCAGTTAGAAAGGGTTAGTATATGTTTTTATTTTTCTGTCAGAAAGATTTAACTGTATAAAATTCTAGAGAGTTTCTCAAGCACTGAGAATATATCTTAAGACTGCTTCCAACATTTCATCTGCGGAAGAAGTTTCTAGTCCAAAGAGGAAACGAAATCGAAAACAAACTACACATTGATCCTTTGTAGAGGCAAATATTCGCAATGAAATGTATAAGAACAGTAAGTACCTGACGTTATGTGTGTGGCGGTTCTCTCCAACTGAATACCACATTTGGTTACAGGAGAACCATGTATCACTTAATATTTTATCAAAAAGATTGAAATCCAAGTTCGTGTATGAAGGAACTAGAAGTTATTTATCCATTGTCTTACGACAAATTGGATTCGTATATAAGAATGACCATTCAAGACAGAGGCTGACGGATGGGGATGAACAATGTCATATTGTTCATAAGAGAATAATTCTTTTAAAAACGTACACTGAAAATATGCAGCAGAGGTGTTGGACCAAACAAGGAATATCCAATTCCATATGGCAACAGCGCATGGTCTGACGTCATAATTTAGTAATGACGTGACGTAAACTTACACAAAAAAATAACGTATAAGGTGGTTAGTGCATCAGCTGATTTTTGTTATTATCGTTTGTTTAGAATTTTTGGCGTCGTTCATGTGTATTTAAAAAATGGGCTTAACATGAACTAAATATAATGTAATAGAGCAATACAGTGTGTCAAATATTATTGTACAATAAAAACACCTCAGAGCAGGTGTTGTTTCATATAGTTGAGGTTAGGCTGTTTTGTTTATTGACGCGCGCACGTTCGATTTATAGGTCTTTTTTATATGCTCGGTGTTCGTGCTAATTTGCACTATTTCAGAACTTGCTCATTGCGAGGGCGATATTAAAATAGTGCGTATAAACAAAGAGTATAAATCGAAAACGCTATAAGATATCCCGCCACATACTACAGTACCGCATTTGTCTGTGGGATCCTTAAATAGGGTTTAGTGCTATAAATTATGTAAAGGTTATTTAAATGTCAGAAACTCTTGGTAACAACTCACAAATGTATTAAAAAAGGTAATATGATATGAGCAATTTTGATTTTAATCAATATATCCATTTACAAATTACAATAGCAAAAAATTGATGTTTCCATTTATGAAGTTGTAACGAAAACTAAATGAAGCTTCGTGTGTTCATCTCTGTAGCAACGTTAGACGATCAAATTTTCATTGTTCCAACAGAAATTTAACAATCAAATTAAAGTACTGTTATTTTCTTGCTGCAGATTGTTATAATATCTTAAGTATTGATACAATGGATGACGAACTAACGGCAATCAAAGAAGAATTGGAGATCAAAATTGAACCACCAATAATGAAAGATTCCTATACCATGGATGAGATTGACACATATTCTAAAAGAGACGAAAATCTATTCCATAATTCCAGTACTCCACAAGAACCCACACTAGCCATTGGTGATAGTAAAAAAAGGCGCTTGTTAACTCATACATTTGAGTGTAATCTGTGTGACTACAAATGCTTAAACAGTAGTGACCATACAAAACACATGCGAACTCACACTGGCGAGAAGCCATTTAACTGTAATTTATGCGACTACAAATGTTCAGTAAGTACTAATCTTGTAAAACATATACGAATTCACACTGGTGAGAAACCATATGAGTGTAATTTATGTGACTACAAATGCTCAATAAGCAAATATCTTACAATACACATGCGAACTCACACTGGAGAAAAACCATTTGAATGTAATTTATGCGACTACAAATGTTCACAAACTGGTCATCTTAAAGCACACATGCAAACACACACTGGTGAGAAGCCATTTGAGTGTAATTTGTGTTACTACAAATGCTTAAACAGTAGTGATCTTACAAAACACATGCGAACTCACACTGGCGAGAAACCATTCGAGTGTAAGTTGTGTGATTATAAAGCTTCCCAAAGTAGTCATCTTATAACACATATGCGGACTCACACTGGTGAGAAACTATTTGAGTGCAATTTGTGTTGCTACAAATGTTCTCGAACTGATAGTCTTAAATCACACATGCGAATCCACACTGGTGAAAAACCATTTGGGTGTAAGTTATGTGACTACAATAGTTCTCGAAGAGAGACTCTTAAAATACACATGCGAACTCACACTGGTGAGAAACCATTTGCATGTAATTTGTGCGACTACAAATGTTCTCAAAGTAGTAAACTTAAAATACACATGCGAATTCATACTGGTGAGAAACCATTTGAGTGTAATTTATGTAACTACAAATGTTCTCGAAGAGGTGGTCTTAAAACACACATGCGAACTCACACTGGTGAGAAACCATTTGAGTGTAATTTATGTGACTACAAATGCTCAAGTAATAATGTTCTTAAAAAACACATGCTAATTCACACTGAGGAGAAACCATTTGAGTCATTTATGTGACTACAAGTAGTTGACTTAAAGCACACATGTAAACTCACACTAGTGAGAAATTATTTGAATGTAATTTTTGTGACTTAGTAGCTGTGGTAGGTGCATACGAGGTTCTGCCAGTGGTCCGCAAGAGTTATAACTGATTGCTTCATAGTCATATAGCAGAATAATATGTTTGCTGCTTGCTGACAGAATCTCCTAAAGGCTATGTACAAGAAATGGCTGGTAGTTGTACTTACAAATGTTTGCGAAGTCATTATCTTAAAAACACATAGTAACTCACATGGTAACATAGACATAACATGTTAATGTTACATGTTACTGAATGTTAATGTTTTACTAAGTTTTAAGATGGATAGATTGTAAATAATGATGGAATTAAGCTTAAATTTAAAAAATACTAATTTCTAAGAACGTTTTAACAGGTTATTATACGATTTCCACTATTCTGTTCTATTATGTTTAAGATATAAGCTGATGGAATCGTAGTTGAAAAATTGTGTGTTGTAAAAGAAGTAAAAAATAAATTTTTTATGTAAATTTAGCTGCATTATTGATTTATAATAATTTATAATCATAAAGTTATTAATTCCTAATAAATTCTACAACTACATTGCTCTGGCAACTTCAGATATACAGGTATAGTAAACGAACTTGGAGGTATTGGGATACCACATGTATGAGAAAGAACCCGCTAGTAAAAGGGTTATATCGGTCCCTGCCTTTGCTCTACTAAGTTAATGAGAGATCGTTGAGCATTAGCATTATTACTGTTTAGTAGGTAAACTACAAACCGAGCATTGGTGTTCTGGGAAATGGGAGAACAAACATATACGATGATATCTATAATAACTAAGCTTCTTAACAAACTGTAAGTGAACACGAATCTGAAACTAGCAATATGGAACGTTAATGATCTAGTTAATCAGGAGCCTGAAATATTAGCATTTATAAGAACATACAGTGCTATTAAATTAAAATGTGTTGCATTTTATTTTTTCCATTATTAATTTAATATTGAATCAATCGCATACTTATTTATTTATTTATTTTTGGGCGAGGGATCAGGATGGCGGAGCATCCTTCATACCCGATGGCACCGATTACTGTGATCATTTGGCCGACCCTACTAGAATTTAGCCGAACCTGGGAGAAGTCCATCCCCAGTAGGAATTTGTATCGTGCCAAACATCGCATTGACACGAGACCTACAGCTTTACTTCCTATCCGAGAAGAAGACATGCTTTTCATTTTTCTCCACTATGAAAAATTACCAGCTCGGCCTGGGATCGAACCTGCGACCCTTGGGTTATGAAGTAAACATGCAAACTACTAATCCACCAAAACTGGCAGCATAGTTATTATTTTTAAAAATATTTTTTGTAAGATAGAAATAAAGTCTTAGAAGAAAAGATAAGAGATGCGGTATAGTAGATAGTTAAATTCTTTCTGAATGTTATCGCTGCCTGCGCCTTAGCGATACGCGATTTTGAAGATTTTTAAAATTGGATAATTTGGAACTAAGCAAAGAATTAAATAGAATTATTCCATTGGAATTAGGACAGAACAGTTCTTACCTGTATTGGGGATTTAAGCTTACATTAACTATCTTCTTATCAAAGGTAAATAGAGTTTTTTCTAATTACAAAAACAAAAGAATAGAGTAAATTTAATTCTTATTTAATTATTCCATTTTAGGTGGTCTTTCTTTTCTCGTATAAAAGGGTTAATTTAAAATCTACGAAAAGAAGCCCTCACTATCAAATAAATCTGGAACTCTTTTGATCTAGTAAAAGGAAAATTTAATTCTGTATCTGGACAAATTGTTTAGAAGTACTTTTGAATAATGATTGAAAATATTGAGAGGAACTACTAGCACAGTAGCAACTGTTATAGCAGCAGCTTCTACAGGGTCTGCACGATAGATACTTGATTATTCTCTATTCTTTTCTTTATTGTGTTTGTTTAACTTAAATTAATGATAATCGTTTTATTATTTCTTTTATAGGAAGTAGAATTTAGGTAGATGTTACCACTCTCGTGTGGTACTACTTGTGGTTGCAATCTACATATTTTACCTTATTTAACCGTTAGTTATGCAACACATTCTTCCTTCGAAGACTAGGTTCTTGCACTCAAAGTAGTAAGAAATTAAAGCAGAAAGATTTTTAAAACAATAAATTTATTATATTAAGAACAAAACATATAACATGAATAAACAGTAAAATTAAGAATGAATGAAGCAATATAAACAGATGAATGAATGACTAGAACTAAAACAAACAAACAAACTTAATAATAATTTATTGATGCTAGTGTACCACCTACATTAGTACTTACACAAGTCAAAATAAACATAGATGTATTGAAAAATACAGATGATTATTAAAGAATATTGACTATTAAAGAATAGATTTAGCAATAATTAACATAATTAAATAACAAGATATATAACACACATTTCTTGAATAACAAACAGTACATAATTGCACTTGATGAACAATTGTATGAACAGAGGCGTATAAAATATGATAGTTAGGTATTAATATCACAATTCATGTATTCATTATAATAGTGGTAGAATTCCTTTCCCAGTAGAAAACTTTTTATTGTCAATTTAAATTTTTTTATGTTGTCAATATTTTTAAAGTTTGAGGGTAGTTTATTAAACATTTTAATTGCCAGATGATTAGGTCCATTTTGACATTTGCTTAATCAATAATATGGTGTAATAATATTGTTTTTGTACGTCCTATATATAAGGCTCTACTTTAGTCCCTCAAAAGAGGGAGTAAAGTAGCACTTTTACTCCCTGAGGGAGTAAAGTGTTTCTATGACAACAACAACAAGTAAACAACAAAAAAAGTAATCGCGGTACATTACGGTTAGGATTTATTATCCTGAAACTATGTGATTTTGGCGTTTGCAGAGTTCAATTGTCCGAATGACATGTAACGAAATTTTCGAAATTTTGAATTTTTGCGATTAAGTCCTTTAGAACGTGCAAAAATAGCGTATATACCACTGGACTAAAGTGCCTTTTAATTCCTCATGTGTTTATTTTTCTCGCTAATGTTCAGAAAATAAACTCACATTGGGGATTAAAGAGATTTGGGTATATAATATACTATTTTGTTTTGTTGACTAACAAAGGTGAAATAATTATCAAAATTAACTTTAACATGAGTTAAACATTCTAATATGTAAATTGAAGGTGTGTAAGTATACCAAGCTGTATAAATGCATATTTGCAATCCTCTGCACACCCAAGGCCAGCCATGACTCGAACAATTGCTCTCTGCATAGCAAAGACCTTGTCAGAATCAGATGCATGTCCCCATGCTAGTACAGCATAACAAATTAAAGGATGGCACAATCCAAAATAGGCTGTTCTCAATATATCCCTCGACACTGTCCCGGATAAGTTACGTATTATAAAAGCAGTGGTGCTTAGCTTGCGGCATATATTAGCAATATGTATGTTCCATCTCAAGTGAGGGTCCAAATACACACCCAGAAATTTGACACAGGAGTTTAATTCAACTGGAGTAAGGAGTTGTAGTACGTAATGTAAACAACATAGAGTGGGTTTTATCATTATTATATACAAGATTATTAGAAATGAACTATCGTTCAGCATTCGATTGTGCCTCACTAGTCAGAAATCTGTTAATTTATCTAATTTATTATCTTAATTTATACATTGTTTTTTCTTGTTGTATTATTAAATCACTTGGCATCGTGTACATTTGTTTTGACTTCATTTATTATTGTTTAGTTTTGCTGTCCACTGAATTTTGGTATTTTAAACCCAGCCCATTGAACTAGCTGAGCTGCGGATTAGTAAGCATTTTATTTTGTTTATTCAAGTAGATTTATGTAATAAATGCAATATGCTGGCTAGCATTTGCCATTTATTTTCATCTCAATTAAGGATAATTTAATTCTAATTGAGTTTTTAACAAAACAAACATAAATAAAAATACCATTTATTGTAAAATAGAAGATGCAAACGTGTACTTTTTATAAAAAAACCACGTCTATTTGTGATAAAATGCATACGTACTTGTCACAATCAATCAATTTAACCTAATTCATTGACTCGATTATACTCAAATGCAATATGGAGCATATTGCATGTTAATTTAATAGCACTGTAACATAGACATGATGTTAATTTTGGAAGCACAGTATACTAACTCTAGCTATCTCCATTGTTACAAAATAGATTTAGTTTTGCTATCGTGGGGGTAGCAAAAAGGTAACCCAGATACTCGTCGCGTGGGTCGTGGGTAAATAATCTAAAAATATAATAAAGAAATCTTAAATGGGCGCCAGGTTCTAATCTAAGACGAAATCTTTTGGATGGACCTTCCAAAAGTGATGGTCCCACTAAACTAAAGCATTTGCTAATTGGTATTTTTGGTGCACTGTACATCTAAATAAACAAAAGAGTAGTATGCTGATAAGAACTATAATGAATAAAGAATAATAATCTTCAACAATGTACATATAACTTTTCGTTAACATGCAAAAATATTGTTAGTGTTTGTAAATATGAAGATAAATCTTAAATAGGTAAGTATATACATAGAAATTAGTAAATATATATATATATATATATATATATATATATATATATATATATATATATATATATATATATATATATATATATATATATATATATATATATATATATATATATATATATAATAAATTGTATCAGATAAATGACTAACATGTAACTAATAACATATAAACATATATACATATATAATCTATGGCACAACATACGCGGACAGTACGGCGCATGCAGGTACTGCTGTTATTATTAGAAACGCTATCAAGCATCGTGAAGCTCCAAAAGTATGAAACGGCGGAAATACAGGCTACAAACATTATTTATTAAAAATGCCAAACATAATACAATCTGTGTCTCAGCAATTTATTGCCTTCCCAGATATAGATTAAATCAAAATATACACAATTCTTTGCTAATATGGACAACAGATTCTTAATCAGTGTAAAAACCCAAACTTTATTTTAATCGAAAGACATTTAATTATTATTATTACTTTTTATTGTTTTTTTCCGGAAAACTATTTTAAATTTAAATATGGCGGCTACAGCCAACGAAACCTTTTCTCGCGATCGTGCATGGTTTTTCGCGCAAAGTATACCTTGCATAAACACTTGTTACTAAAGAAATACCAGGCAATAGATCTCGCTAGTAAAAGAGAATTATGACCTCTTGTCTGATCATGTCCCCATCCTAGTGCTATTAAGTATAGGTATCTAGTGTTTTTTTTAAATTTGACGTCAATGTAGGCTGTGAATAGCGGATTGTGAATAAACCAGAAAAAAGAAAACAGGTTGGATTTGAACGTTTTGACAATGACATTTATTAATACGATCAAGATTCGTTCACAATCAACTACCCATAGCCGCCTTCGACGTCAAATTTAAAAAAACACTCGATATAATTCTCAAGCAAAAAACCTGTTTCTCTGATAAATAACTGTAGAAAAATGTTTTGAAAGAAAAAACAAAATAAATATTTCTTTAAAACCCGCCATTGAAATTGATGGAGGTGTAGAAGATCTAACGCAAAACATACAACAGAAGGCTTGAAAAGCAACTCCAAAACCTAATACCAACCTAAAAATTCAACAGTACCCTAAAAAACTGCTGAGGAGGCAAAAAAAACTAAGAAAAGTATGGGCGACAACTAGATCTCCCATAGATAAAATAAAATTTAATTCAGCTGCTGGGCACCTTAAACAACTACTAGTAAATGAGAAAAATCAGGCCATTTAAAAATATTAGAGAAATATTCGTTGTAAAAGGCAACATCGAGGATTAACAAAGTGCAAGAGAACATCTCCCTCCATCAGAAGCAACAACGGTACTTAGCTAGAACTAACAAAAAAACAAGCAGAAGCATTTGCTCAATGTCTAACCAACGTTTCTCAGCTATTTCTCCCTGCAATCACACAAGATGAAGACAATGTTATTACTTCAGTATTTGAACATCCTTTCTAAACGGCAGTCTCAGTTAAAGCTATCAAATTAAATGAAGTAAACCCTCAACCCAAAAAAGCACGTGGATACGACTTAATCACCAGAACAGTAATCCAAAACCTGGAAAAACACTAATACTCATCACTTATTTATTCAATGCGATTCTGAGAATCGGACACTTTGCAAGTCAATGGAAGGTTTCCCAAATCATCCTTATTTCGGAATCTGGAAGACCTGTTGAAGAAGAAGCAAGAGTTACATTCTACTGACTATGGCAATCATTCTACTACCTATGTTATCTCAGCTTTTTGAGAAATTATACCTTAAACGATTGAAGCCACAACTTAAAAATCTAATCTCGAATCATCAGTTTGGTTTTCGAGAGAACATGACATACCATCGAGCAGGTATATGAGTAGTAGAGCAAATTAATAACACTTTCGAAAGTAAAAAGTATTGCTCAGCTGCCTTCTTGGTTGTTACAAGAGCCTTTAATAAGGTCTGGCACATTGAACTACTAACAAAACTGAACAAACAACTACCTGTCCCATTATAGCAGGTGCTTCAATCATACCTTACAAATAGGTACTTCTTGGTAAAATATAAATAAGAACTAACTAATCTATTTTCAATTCTATCTGGAGTGTCTCAAGGGGCATCCTTGGGCCAGTTCTATATCAACTGTATACTACAGGCGTACCTGAAACACCACACACATTTTCTGCTACGTTTGCATATGATACAATTATTCTAACAACCAGGGTAATCCCTAGATTTGCTTTCGAAAAACTTGAGGAGTTTTTTTGTAGAACTTGATTGGTTCTTAATATAATTTGTAAACTTATCACCAATGAAAATAAACTGAAATTAAATATTTTGGAATAGTAACTATAGTAACGAACTTCGTATAATTACATAAGTATACGCACAGCTGCTTGATGTGCCTACGTACTCATTTAATTATATTTATGTCCGATTGCATGATAAAGTACTGTTATGGTATTGTTTTGCAGCAGTAAACTGGCTTATTATTGTACTCGTAAAATAATAGTAGTGAAATAAAGTATATAGCAGTAAAATAAAGTATGGCATGGTATATTACATGTCAAATTTTGTTCTGTCAAGAATAGATGTCAAATTTATAAACTGATTTTTTTTTTGGTAATTAGCCAATTTTAGGAATCAAACATAAAGCTTTGTATGCAACTCTTACATAACCGGACCTTATAGACTCGCCCTTTTTATAGGCCTTGCTCGCTTCGCTCGCTCGGCCATAAACTGGGCTTGTCGATAATGTCCTACATTATGTACTTGTTACATAAATAGCTATTTTACACAATAATAAAATAGTGTATGTACAGCGGGCATAACTTGCTTTTAGGGCCTTACAGCCTTTTCCTAGCCTTCGGCTGACGCCTCGGGCTAGAAATAACGTTCTGGCCATAAAAGCTTCATTATGCCCTTAATACATAAATAACTATTATGCATCCAATTCAAGAGATCACTGTAACACTTTTTGCAAACCACATTTGGTGCCCAAGTAACGTTGGAAATAACTGGTTGGTTGAAGTACTTCTCTAAGGGTACTTAAATTATTCATTGAAAAAGCATGTTTTGTCTGTTGTGGTGTGAAATGGCCACAGACGTAACAGAAATTGTTGCAAGACATTTTAGCATCACAAATATTCGTCTTACAAACGTCAACAGAACAAATAAACTAAATGACACTTATGTACACGTCAAAATTGATTCGTTCAATTAATGCGTTCATTGAGCGCGTTGGTTCAGTCCAATGAATGTATATCGCATCATGTTTTAGAGATGGCTTTAAATTACTTCGATTTATTTATTTCCTTTTGTTTTTTCATTAAATTAACTAAACACAAAATTAAATCCGAATTACATTGCGAAAATTGGGTCAAAATGCGAAAAATGCTCTGAAAAGTACCAAAAAGGGCATTTTGAATCACCAAAAGGCTAATTAATCAGGAAATTTTCTTTTTTTCAAGCTTAAAATATTGAATTTCACTTGCTTCATTCATATATTGATCCATTTTATTGACTTACACATCGCAAAAGGTCGAGAAATTGGCATAAAAACATGCCAACTTCAGCAGGCCATAAAAAAGAAATGCGAGCTAATATAGCCAAACTCTGCGGGGGTTTTATTAGTCTGTTGGTTTACTTTCATATCGCGTTGTCGCCACTCGGGCTGGGATTTCTTGTTGCACTGTGTAATGTGTATACCACGAGCCTTTCAAACTCGATGCTTTTGACAGGCAATACCACTGGAAGACAAACAGGTTGATTAATCAAGTAAGCACTCAAATCTAGTTTGAAATATTTTCTTTTAAAGGCAACAAATGAAGTGGTTGAGTTTGTTTATAAAGAAATTGATTACCATATATATTACCATATATGTTATTAATATCATTTACAAATACTGACATAACTAATTATCGGCATATAACAATTTTATGCTCACACGCTAAAGTTAATTTGAAGCAGTACTTTCTGTAAGAATCCTTTTCCAACACGGGTTTTTTCCAGGACGATTTACACATCCAAACTTAATTAATTTTGTCGAAACTATAGTGGGTGGCTTTGCCGGTAATTGCCAAGTCGACACCATTTGTACCGACTTCACAAAAACATTCGATAAAGTAAATTATGACATTTTGCTACAAAAACTGAATGCCCTAGGATCCTCCAATAATGCACTGCAATTTCTTATTTCATATTTATCATCTAGGCGTCAGTATTTGGTTTACAAAAATTCTGAATCTCCCGAATTCAAAGCATTTTCAGAAGTAAGTACCTCAAGGTGCAAACCTGGGCCCACTTCTTTTCACAATACTATTAATAAACGATTTACCAAAATGCTTGCAATATTCTAACCGTTTGCTCTTTGCACACATAAGCACCATTGATGACTGCATTAAACTTCAGGCAGATGTAAATAATTTATACCAATGGAGCAAGGATAATTCTCTGAACTTGAATGTCAGTAAATGTTTTGTAATGCGTTGCAGTAAATCACCAAACTACATAATTTTTATTTATAATATAAACGGTGACAATTTGACTATAAAAAATATACATAAAGACTTGGGCGTCATTTTTCATGCGAAACTTTCTTTTCAAAACCACATACTCTGGAAACTGCCAAATGCGCCTATAAGAATCTTGGTTTCATTATCAGAAATACCCATTATTTTAAAAATACAAAACTTTTGCGAGAACTTGCCTAAACTAACTTTTTTATTTTTACAATAGTTAAAGTTAATTTTTAGTTAAAGTGTAGAATTAATGTTACTTTAAACTGGGGTTTATAGTTATTTCAATTATTATGATTGTGTGCCGTTGATACTAAAATGTTTGTATATATTAATTATACATTGCTTCCTGTAATTGGGTTTCTCGGTTAGAAGCTTAAATTAACTAAATAAAAGCTAGAACCATATTTATTTGAGCACGCCAGCGGCAGCGCAGTGGCCATGCTAGTAGCACATCTACACAGATTCAAGCACTCACTGATTGTATTTGCAGCAAATGGAAACATATTTCCGGACATCCAATGACCATCGCCGAGTAAAGAACTCCAAACTGTAAATAAGTTTTGGTATGGCACCACATGCACTCCATTTAAACTTGGCGCCCAGTTCCAACTATTATAATGCTCTCGCCACGCTACTATTGCTTTGTAGTCCTCTTTAAATCGTGATAGCAATCGCTATAATTGTTTCAGGTTTCAATAACTTTCCAAATATTTATACAATGGACAATGAGACGGTAGCTTCAGTTAAAACTGAAATGGATATAAATATAACAGAATGGCAAATAATGGAGGACTCCAACACCAAAAAACAGATCAAGAGTGAAATATATACCGATCATGAAAAGAAACCATTCAGTAACATCAGTATTCCAGGAACTCATAGCTACATACATGCTTATAACAAGATTTATGAACATAAAAAATATGAACAAACACTATCCCAGGAAAGTACTTGCAAGAAAGAAATACCCATGCGTGAAGGTGACAAACAATTTGTATGTAATTTCTGCAGCCTCACATTTAAAGCGAAGAGTTTTCTCAAAAGACACATGCTCAATCATAGTTGTGAAAAGCTATTTAAATGTAATATATGTGGTTATAAATGTTTGAAAAAGAGTCATTTTAAGCAACACATTGTTATTCATAGTAGTGAAAAACCATTTGAATGTAACTTATGTGGTTATAAATGTTCACGAAAGAGTAATCTAAAACAACACATGAGCATTCATAAAAGTGAGAAGCCATTTGAATGTAATGTATGTGGTTATAAATTTTCGCGAACAGATGATCTTAAAAAGCACATGTGCATTCACAGTGGTGAAAAGCCATTTCAATGTAACATATGTGGTTATAAATGTTTGCGAAAGAGTCGTCTTAAACAACACATGAGCACTCATAGTGGTGAAAAACCATTTGAATGTAATGTATGTGGATATAAATGTTCACAAAAAAGTCATCTTAAACTGCACATTGCTACTCATAGAGATGAAAAACCTTTTAAATGTAATCTATGTGGTTATAAATGTTCACGAAAGGATGCTCTTAAAAACCACATGATTGCTCATAGTGGGGAAAAGCCATTTGAATGTAATATATGTACTTATAAAGGTTCACAAAAGAGTCATCTTAAACAACATATGTCCACCCATAGTGGTGAAAAGCCATTTGGATGTAAAATATGTAATTACAAAGGTTCGCAAAAGGGTCATCTTAAACAACACATGTCCACCCATAGTGGTGAAAAGTCATTTGAATGTAATACAGTACAATCGCAGCAATTTCATTAATTTCAATTGGAAGATATAAAACATTACAGTCCTTATAATTTCAACCACATGTGCTTCCCTTATTTTGATTATTTCAACAAAACGAATAAATACACCTGATAAACATTCTTATTACTTCTTTCTATAGTCATTTCCATCATTAAAAAACTACTGCATAGATAATCATATTATAACTGTAACAAATGTTTTGACTATTCCAGTGCGTTTCTTATTATAGTCCATCTATAAGTCGGCTGCAGCCCCACATTGGGCCTACATAATAATAATAATCGCCCCCTCCCTCCCGCACAAGCTTATAGCTTCTGGGGCCTTGGTTAAGGTTATGGGTTGTAGTAATTATTATTATTATTATTATTCTGTTATTGCAGTGTTTTATTATACAGGGTGACAAGTATGTTTCGATGCAAACTTGTAATTATCTTAACGACTCATTGTTTCGTGTTTGTTTGTTTATTAGATTGACATTTATACTTTATGTTTTAGCATGAATTGTTTTCGCTCCAGATTTTGTTAAGATGTATGGGAAAAGAACAGCGATCATAAAGTTGTTTAAACCTGGTATGCGTAATTGTGAAATATTAAATCGGCTGGATGTTAGCAGTAGCACTGTATTCAGAACAATTAGACGTTATCTAGTACTTGGTACCATATCGGATCATCCAAAACCAGGTTGTCCACGTTCTGTACAGCTCGCTTACGACACAGGCTCAAACAACTTCTTAAACACTTTTCATTTAACTCCCTATAAGCTGACTGGACGTAAAGTTTCAAGATTGCAAAAAACCGTTTCTGTTATACTAACACTGGAATAACGTCAAATGGTAAAACACCGCAATCTTTTGTGGAGAGGAGCATGAAAATTGACCAAGAAGTACACCGTCGTGATATTCTTGAGGGTTTTCTGCTTCCGTGGTCTCAACAGCATTTTGGAGAACAAGAATGGATCTTCCAACAAGATTCGGCTCCTACTCACAGGGCTCGAACTGTGCAACAGTGGTGTAGAAACAATTTGCCAGCATACATTAGCACTAAAGAATGGTCGCTTTGCTCGCAGGATCTTAATCCATTGGATTATTCCCTATAAAGTATTCTGGATACTAGAGCTTGTGCTACACTCCATCCAAATATTGAATCGCTGAAGCAATCTTTGATTGTTACATGAGAAGATATAGATGGTGACATAATGCGGAAAATGATAGAATAGTTTCCAAACGTTTGAGAGTTATAGTTAGAGAGAGGGGTGGTTACATTGAACTTTAGTCTTGTTCAGTACATAACAATTATTGTAAATATATATTTCGATTACAGTTTCTTGATCTATTTAATAAACGTGTTAAAAATATAACTGGGTCCAAACATAATTATCACCCTGTAGTTATAAATTTAAGTAAAATGAACGGCTGAACTTTTCCTTGGCATCATCCAGTATCATTTTTAAAGCAGTGAAAGTTAATTTTGTAAGCAATCGATTGTTTTAATTATGTGTTTTCACACAAAAAATTCATAGATTTTTAAGAATAAGTGATAATTTTGGAAGCAGACAAGAATTGACACTTCTTTAAAGTTGTAAATGGATATTTTGAAGGTTTGGATAGTTCTTATTTTTGTGAAGAGTTCAAGGGTCATGAAAAGCATGGACTGTGTGACAAATGTGTAGAGCTGAAAGGAGACTATGTAGAAAAATAAATACGATTTTCCCCAAAAACTTGTTTTTTTCCGTCTTATTCTAGAAAATTTTCGATCTATCCTCGTAAGTTCCGACAAATAAAACTCAATTGGTAAGGTATTAATAAAAGAAAAGCCTTTATATTCAAGTGGTCAAATTAACATTACATAGGTATTACAATTAAAGATATCTCTTAAATAAGCTGCCATTAACGATTAGCACATTCTTTGTACTCAAAGCAATTCAAGCAATATAACATTTGGATTGATTTAATTATTCCTCTGAAAAATCTGGACAATTTATAATTCCCAACTAAATCTAGGCAAAGGATGCAGATTCTGCACTTGTCTGGACATTGGTAACTCTACCTCTTCCCTGTTTTCACAGTTAATTCTAAGTTTCTCACTCTCCTAATCCTGACATGAAGACGGTCCAATAACGACCACAGATCCACAGTATCTGAGCTCGCTATAGTAATAACAGTTTGGTAAAGAGCTGCAAAAGAAAATAGGAGCCTGTTGATATTGCTGCAACCCTTTTAACCACCATCATTGTTTTATCTTGATATTTAGCTAAGGGGTTCCATTGGTTTGATGGTAAAAAGTTACCAAAGCGCAAATTTTTTTATGTAGTAACAGGTAATGACCTGTTACCACATAAAAAAAATTGTAGTTATACTGAGTTTTGCTTTGTAGGAACTCATGTTTTTGATGGCTCATCTTATTTTGTTTGTAATAATAGGACAACTGTCTTCATATTTATTTTGATGTTGTGTATAGTTTTATATATTGTGGAATCCACACTGTCATCAATCATTATCATATGTAACAAACTATTCTGTAGTTTCTTTAACAATTTCTGTTTGCTTTTTGTTTATACATTTGTTTATTTTATTCACCTTAAATAATTTTGTAAGTTGTACCACAAAGATCTTTTTCTTACTAACATTTCACAGTCTTGTCTTATTCTTTTAATGATTCTTAAGATCTTCCCTTGAAAATTTACTAAGACATAATAAGACATTTAATAAGACAGTTAGAATTTGTATCCGCTTTGAAATCTTGCAGAGAAACTGGCGCTTTGTGCAGAATTTGTTAAATTTAACCCAGTCTTATAGTAGTATAATAATAAAAGTAATAACTAATAATATTATGTATAGCAAGTACTTTAACCGCTTGCAGTTATGTTTGCTTTTGCACTTGCATTATTATTTTAACTAGTTTAATGCAATTTAAATATTAAACGTTAAATGGGTTGCATAACCGCACTTTCAAAATGAAAATCTTTTATAAAATATTTTCTTTATGAGGTTGAATGTAAGAATTAGAATAAACGGTTAATAAAGTTGAGGACGTTGAAGTCAACCTTCAATGTAACATTTCACCTAGAACAGACAAAGGGTACTGTATTAACACTGTCTGCAGGTTTTCAGCAACTTACGTTGTTGAATTATAATTAGTTAAAAGTTTTGATTTTCTATTAACAAGATTTTTTCATTTTGCATAGTTCATGTATTTCAGAATTTTAAAGCTTTTGGCTGGATATTGTTTTTTGGAAAGTTGAAGAGCAGCATATTCACCAAAAAAAAGATCATTTTTAAATGCAAGAATTGCATTTTTCTTATTGTAAATGTATAACAACATGTAATTAAGTTGCGCCTTTAGATCGTACAGTAAGTACTATATATCATTGAATTCGGAATTTAATTTTCTACAAAACTGTTTAATTGGTTTTTGCATTAATAAAGATTTATAAACAAGAATTTGGTTATTGCATTTATAATGTGCCAACATTCAATTCTTTTGGAAAAGAATTGCATAGAAAATGTTTCTTTTAATCAAATCATATAAAAGGATAGCCATTTTTGTAGCAATTTTTTTTACATTTCTATCATGCAAAGTGTGCACACCTATTATAGAGCATAAAGAAATATAAGGTTATGATATAATTTAAAGTTTTTAAAGGAAAGTTTTATTTAAGTGATTAATTAATACTACGATCTTTTGTTGCTAACAAGAATAATTTATGGAAATCTTACTGGAAAATAATTGGATTTGGATATTAATACAATTTTATTTACCTATCTTTGATGTATAAGTATAGTATGGATTTGGAATTCCGTTTTATAAAGCCTTTTTATTAGGAAATATCTATGAATGAATTGATGACATATATTTCTTCGATTCTTTGCCGAGTTTAATGAAAGCAGGCAGCTGATACCAGAGTATTACAAAAATACAGTTGGTATATTTTTGTGGCGCCAAATTTTTAAAAAGGAAAGGATTACAATCTTAATAAATAAAAATTGTGTGTTTTTCATAGTAATTCATTTTATTATTAGTTAAGAAATTTATGATACCGAAATACATTAAAATTATATTCTTTAAGAAATAACTTTTTGTAGTTAAAAGAAAATTAAGCATTTGTTTGAAAAGAAAGTTAATAATCTTCAAATAAAGGAAACTTAACTATTTTGGTATTGATTAAAAATTAAAAAGAAAGAATTATGTAGTCAAATCTTTCCATTGGTAATTTAATGTAAAAAGTGTTATAAATAAGAGATATTTCAATCTTTTTAAATCATATTATAAAAAAAATTTTTTTTTCTGGTATCAATTTTTTTTTGTTTTTTGTTTTATTGCTTTATATTAATAAAAATAAAATTGTGTTATTACTATTTTGGAAATTTATTTGTGTATGTGTTTTTCTATTGTTTTGCCCATAATTATAATTATTATAATTATAAAGAGACCCGCCTGAGAGAGTCTCAATTTGGTGAAAAGGTTATCTTTGAAACGTCTAGATTTTATTTTATAGTTTCTCTTCTTTTGCTTTATTTTTGATAGAACTTCTTCTTGTTTCTATTTCTATACTCTTTTCGTATGTTCTTTAATTTATTTTCGTTTGCTTTCTTATATAATTGCCTATTCTCTTCTGTTTTTGTATCCATTTTTATAATGCATGTCTCTGCACATTCTCGACCATACCATTTTTTTTACTCTTATTCCAGTTCTTTTTCCCCATCTGTTCTTCTGCCGTTACTAAAATACTTGGTTTTTATATTGTATCATTCATCTTCTATTCTGTTTGTACCATTGCTCTAATAGCAATTTTCTTTTTGTTGAAGGTTCTGTGTTATACCTTTTTGTAGTTTTTGCTGTATTCTTGCTGTAACGTCGTCCTTCAGTACGTTTTTCTTTTCTTTCATGGTTGTGATTACTAGTATGTGATCTGTGTCTGCAGTCACTCCTCTGAATGATCTAACTTCCAAAATGTTGCTTGCTTTTAATTCTATTCTTCCTTGGTAACATATTATAATCAATTTGGCTGTAGATTTATTGCAGCCGCTAGATTACAAATTCTGTTTCCATGAACATTAGTTTTTCTTCGTGTATTGTGTTTTTTCCGGCTACTGTTTTTATATGATCTTTTCCTTCTTGTGCGTTTACATCCCCTAGTATGCATCATATTTTGGAGTTTTTTCACATTCTTTTATTAATTTCTCATAGAAATCTTCTTTATTCTCTTTAACAATAACTAATAATTGGCAACAAAAAATAATTGTTCTTTTCATAAGCAAACAACTAAACGCCTCATAATAGGTCTTGATTACCTTTTAGTACCACAAATAATTATCATTAATAATTATTTTAAATCCAATTATAATAATTCTATGTTACACACAGTCTATGACATACTACGTCGTCTGATTGGAGTTTGTGAAATTATAAACTGCAATAAAATGAAAGATAGGTTTGAAAATCGTAGAAGCTATATTCTCCTCTGTTTTCTACTTGTCTTCTGTATGTTTAGTTTTTTTAATTTATTAGATATGTACGTGTATACTTCACTTGTATGTTATACATTAGGTGCATATAGCGATTTTCAATGATATAGCTTTAGTGGAAGTAAACAAACCTTTTCAGTTAAACCGATTCATAAGACCAGTTAAGCTGCCTCTAGGACGCAGGATAGTTCCACCAACACTTATGCTTTTAGGTTGGGCAGGTTCGGTTGCGAAAGAAACATCGAAACCTTAAAATATCCAGAAGTCAGAGATTTAAGTAGCATAGATATGAAAACTTTTCTTTGTTGGAGTGTTTAATAGTCTTACCAGACGGGCTGTAGGACCTTAGGTTCCCTAGAAAACTAACTTTTAATTTGTGCCGTAAAGATTGAAAAGCTCCTAGCAATTTTACGAGCTCAATCAAGCATTAAGAAAAACGGAGGACAATACCTAAAATTCGGCCACCCTTCTAATGACTTGATAATTCTGCTAATCAATCCAATGAATTATTATCAATTCAAATGCACATTTCAAAAGTAAATCAAAACTAAATCCTAATTAATAGATGCGAGTAATTTAAAATGTTGTGGTTTGAAAATGTACTAGTAACTCCATGTCAACTTGTTGAAAAAAGCCAACCCTAACAAGATCAAAAATTCGTTTTCTACTAATCTAACCTGACAATCCTCATTGGCCACTTTGGTGGGTATCGCCAAACGGCACAGTGAGTTTCAAAAACTCCCTTTCTGCTAACACCTAAACTATCTCAACCGGGTCATGAAACTCATCAAAAACACTATTGATTTTCAATGAAGGATCTCAGCCTTAGAATGTGTGTAAAAGTGTTTCGTATGTATTTGGGTTCACAATTTTTGCACCTCTTTCTTGGTTTAGGACAGATGACAGATGCAGGCAATACTTCTGCTTCATTTGTACAATCATGATTAGAGAAAAATACAAACGACGTGGGCATCCCATTACCTTTTAGATTTTTTAAAGATTTTTCAACGTTGATTAATCAAAATTATATCAGATCTTTGGAAATTTTACCATGAGAAAACTTTGTTCCAATCTATTAGTACAACCCAAAGCTGAACAACCTACCACATCTAAAACTAAAACCTGTTTGACATGATACTAATAATTTACGCAAAAAGTTAGGACTGAGTTTTGTAATAGACTTTTTGATAAAATTTCACAAAAATTAACAATTTTCTGTTTGCAACTAATTTCATATTTAATGCAAAATCTGTCAATCGCGCATACGTATTAACGTATTTTTTAGTTTTATTTGTGGTTGCAGTGTTTGTAGTCTTTTTAATATTACGTGTTGAGGTTAATTATCTTTGGATTTAGTGCTGTTTACTTATTATTACGTTATTTGGAAAATGTCTGATAGCAGTGAAGAGAAAGTATCTGCAGCGGCAGCTGCGTGTACGTTACTAAACATGCTATTAATAAAGAAGATAAAAAACAAAATAAGCGAAAAATGTATGCGATCTGAAGTTAACCATGGTTCTGTGCGCATACCATAGGCGCACATTTACCTTAATTTTACCTAAATCGAAATAAGAAGAACGATTAAGAATACCTAATCGTAACCCAGATATCCGCGAAAACCTATAAAATGATCTCTTTCTTAAGGGAGCGTTATCGCCGCCAGTGTTAATAATAGGAAGCTTCAGAAACTATAAACACCTAAAGATGGCGCTACGGTCCGCAAAACGGAATTATTTCTTTAAAACTAAAGTTTGAAAATGTAAATAGAAACATTATTTGATCGCATCGCAGTTCTCTGCTCACAGTGTTGCCAGACATGAGTGAACTTTCAAAATATTTTAAGTTTAACTGAAATTTTTAATTTTTAAATGCCAAGGAATAATTTAAGGTAGTTGAAATCAAAAAAGGGAATATAAAACTGCTAAATATCTTTGAAAATATCAGTTGTTCTTGCTGGTTTTAAGAAAAAGAAAAGTATTACTATGTGTATTAAAATATTGAAAATATATATTCGTTTTTTATTATCGAATTTTTGAGCTGAAGGAGACATTGGAACGAAAACCATAACAACCAATCAAAATTGAGAGTAGGATTTATTAAACTGTTAGTGAAGGTATGAATATAAAGTAACTTTTTAGGAAGGAAAGAAAGAATCCACATTATAGGACGTGGTTAAGTCCAGTAATAAATTACACTAGCATCTTTAGTGGCTTGTCTTTGCGAATCATTGAAATAAGCAGGTGCAGCGATTACTGTATCTTTAACGGTTGTAGTACCTAAATAAGCTTCCGCAGTTTGTTTAATTATTGCGAGGACCATCAAACTGATTTCTTCATGAACAACTTTTGTTTCACCTTTAGGTAATCTACCTAAATGTTAGGCTTTCAAGAATTATTAACAACTTTCAATAGCCAGTGTTTCATTTGTTCTTGAATTTTGGGGTCGTTGAATTTGCGGCCGATGAGATCTTTGGCATTGAAGACGGTGTTGTCAGGGTTCACTGCTATTTGGTTTTTAGGTTTTTACCTGGGGTCCGAAGTCCGACCCGCACGAATTGTTTTATAATAGCCATTCGTACTCTCGAAGGTTCTCGAACGAATAGAACAATCGACAAGTTCTATCCTAGGGATGTTTCGGGAATTTTAAACAATTTTGTATGAAAAATGAAATGGCAGCTATTGGATATGTTTTTAAAAATAAAAACATTGTACTATATTATAAACTTAATTAATGATCTTTATGAATAATAATAGTTTGCATACATACACACTTTATTATTACTCATTTTATGAGTCATATACTATACCATAAGATATTGGCATTTAAAGTAAACCAAGCCTTTGTTGGCGAATGTAAATAACAAATTATTATAAATATAAGGTTAGTTTTGAAGGTCCTAAAATAAATTTAAATGAAATATTTCCACTGTCAAACCTTATAGGACTTGCGTTGATGGACAATGTTATTATTTTTTTGTTTATTGTTTCCAGCCTTATTTTGTGGAACTCCATAATCATGAAATAAATAAATAAATTCTTGCGTGGTTTTGCTTCTATTTATTATTAACCTTTAGATTGTAAAAATATCGTTTTCATTCATGAGAAGGGAATCTCTAAAATTTACAGGAGAACACACATTGACCTTTGAATTCCTGTCGCGCACCTTGACAGACGGCATGGCACGCAAGGATTCTCTTTGTTATTTTTAGAATGAGTTAGAGTGAGATATAATATTCTAGAACAGATCGAAAGTTAGCGGTTAGATTTCCTTTATGCAAAACTTCATTTGAATTAGTGTACCTACAGTTTTCTTTTGAAACGAAACTTTTAAAATTTTAGAATGCTTCCCTTATGTTTTGCTCAGAGCTAGGCCTCACTCGAGTAGTACTCATGGTCTTGATTAAAAATATTAATTATACTCACAGGTGGTCGGCTGGTCGATTATGTGATTTGTCGCCTATAGGCCCACTCATACATACGCCCTTAATAAAAAGATGATATTGTTATGATTGCATATAATTTATTAAATAACTAAGCAAGCATATTCTATATAATCGTTATTTATGTATTGTAACGTTCTTTTTAAAATTATACTAAAAGTGCTGTTTAATCGTCTATTAACAAAAGAAAATATTTACATACACTAATTACAAACACAATTATTATAAACTGTTAACGAACTTAAACTAGATATTTACAATACAACATTTATTAATATTCACTGATATTTATATCATACTACTGTTACACCTTGAGCACGTCTAATTGCTCGTTGTTAACTGACTGACTCTTGCGTCAGCGGCGGCGATTTATATATCCCATCCAATATTTCTAGAACGCGCTAGGCTAGACTGGTTGGTGTATTGTGTTTCGTGCAGCTATCGATGAGTTATGTCAATGCATACGTTCAGCTGCCGATGGGTCATATATTCCGCTGCTGATGAGTCATACGTTCAGCTGATGATGATTCATACATTCCGCGTCGATCTAGAATGTTTACCGGCAGCGTTAAGGAGTTAATCTCGTTCATTACATTATTAATGGCGTAAGGAGGCTTTTACGGTCGAAAGCGTTATTTCTAGCCCGAGGAGTTAGTCAAGGGCTGGGAAAAGGCTTTATGGACATAAAAGAAAGTTACGCCCTCAATACATACACTATTTTATGCACAGTCACTAATCCAGCAAAAATAAAATTACGCACAACTGAGATAACAACAAAAATTAGCAAACGAATAAAAGAATATCTAAAATGTTGAAAATATTTTGCACCTGCATTGTAAAAGACGTGTTTATTTTACTGAATGGCCCAATAGGGCTAATATTTCCTGTAAAAATCAATAAAATAATCTCGATCCGTTCTTCGTTTCTATTGATATTCTTGAATGTACTTATTTAAAATTTGTTGAAATTTATTTGGTTAGTTTCAGGGCAAAGCCCTTTGTGAAGTATGAATATTGACACTTTCCAATAATTATAAAATTTCGATAAATAAAAAAGACACCTAAATCAAGGAGGCAATCGTTCCTAAGTTTGCCGCCCTAGGCCCAGGCCTATCGGACCTCTTGGGTAATCCAGCGCTACATACTCATCATTCACCAATCGCAAAACTAAATATCACTCATTATACTGGTTAATCGCAAAAATGAGTATTATTCATCAACCAAGACTCATTATTCATTAATCATTTACTGATGAGTAACACTTGTAAACACAGACTAATCATTACTATGTTAGTAACGATTATGAAATACAAGATATTGTAGTGATTATCAAAAGTTCTAAGAAGCTAAAATTGTCCAAATTATTTCAGAAAATTAGAAATTTATGGAAAGTATTTATAAATTGCCAACACTGTATCTATTGCAAAAAAAACATTTTAGGATTGGTTAGGAGTGTTAAAAGAACTCTAATTTCCCGAAAACACAGGGTGTTCCATTTGAAAAATTGGAGTAAAATTAATTTGATCTTATCAAAATTTGAAGGTAGTTTGAACATCCTGTACATAAACAAAACTTGTAGAAATTTTAGTATATTAAATCTTCAATCTCTGCAGTTTGATTTGCCTGAAAGGTAATTATGACACCTAAATTATCTTTGTAGCATGTACCTGAAGAAAGATATATGATCCTTTATTTTTGAAAAGGGTCATCTTTGACTTCTTGTATCTCAAAAAAGCCACCTTAAATACCAGTTGCAGCATCTTACTGGTTCATTCAAAAACTTCAATTATAAGTGGGCGGATTAACCATGCCTATCCTTATTTACGTTGTAATTTTTATGTATCTGAATTAAGTGAACAAATTAATAAAACAGAAAATGAGATCATATAATATTACAAATAAATGTTCAAGAGAGAAAAATATATGATTGCGAGATGGAAAGTGTAACGAAAACTTGGTAACTTAAATATTACCATCTCTGCAGCAGATATAAAACTATATTTTAACACTAAAAATGCAGTTGTATAAGAAGTTATATAGTGGTAACGAAAACGTTTTTGTTCTTATTGATTATAAATTCTATAGTTACAAATCCTTATTAAACAAAGCTGTTCGCAACCCTTATAAACCGTTGCGGTTCAGCTCTTTAAGAGCTTTATAAAGGAAACCGTTAAATTATATAAATTGAAGTTATATAAACTTAGTGATCGTAAGGTCGTGGTTACTTTTATATAAATAAAATTGTTTATTGGGATCGCATTGACTTGTGGTCCAACGACATTTGACAGATTTTGACAAATGAGCTGCTTATTATCAAAAGCGGCTAAATCTGTGAATTGTAAACGAATTTAGCCACTTTTGTAAATAGGCAACTCAAATTGTCTAGCGCTGCTGATCGACTCATTTTCAATGGCTACACTTACACCGTACAAAGAAACTACAGCTTCATGACCAAAAGCGTGGAATTTTTCTTCCTGGTGTTTTGAAAAAGACTGCTTGTTCCTTGAAAGTGTCAGTATGTATTAATGATTTTGACTAGCTTTTCCACTACCCAATCGATGTCCAGGACAGTTTTTAGTGGTTAATCTAGTGTAATTATTTTGTTCTGCTCTTGGCCTGAATAGATCCCATTTTTCTTGTTTTTTGTTATGTAGGGCGATTGATTTCATGATCAAGACTACAGCAAGTCAAACTGTAAGGTGCGTGCCTAAAAATGGCGATACTAAAGAATAGTGATAAAATGGCGGATATCCATTTCCACTGCATACTCTCTAAATCGCTTAATTTTCTTTGGAGGTAATTGTTTTTTAAAAGTAGTACAAAACCAATGCAGTTTTGTTAACACATTATCACCATTATCCACCAGATTTGCCATTGTAAGCTTTTGGTATAAAAATGTTAATTGGGTAATTTTATTAGCAAACAACCGAAAGTCTCATTATAATTTTTGATTGCCTTTTATCACTGCAAACATGATTGTTAACAATTAGTTTAAACTCAGTTATAATACTTTTACCCACGTAATCTGTCAGAACTTTTGGAACTGTTGGTATATGTAGAATGGGAGATCGCTTTCGAAATCGCAAAAACTTTGTACTTTGTTTTCTACTTATCTTCTGTATGTTCTATGGGACATATCTTTTAAGTAGCTTAAGTATGTACACGTATTTCACTTTTATGTTATACAGCAGCTGCATTAGCATCGTCTGAAAATGAAACCATCCAAGCAACTACGTTAAATGTGGATTCGACTCGAAATGTGGGATTAAAGATGCATGGGGTAACTGCCAAAGGTCAATTCCCATCTATTATTAGCGATTACGCTGCTTGGTTCCCATTATTGCACCGGAGTTCTGGTGTCTCGAAAATGGGTCCTTTCAGTTGCACAATGTTTTGTCGATTCTAGTCTAGAAGAAAAACTGAAATAGAGGAAATAAATAAAGATAAATAAGAAACAATAAACAAGATGAAATAGAGGATATGCTTCTATATGCCGGTATAGTCAATGTCAGTCAAGATTAGACATACGTTGAAAAGAGAACTATTAAAAAAATTTATATACATCCGAAATTTTTCATGTCGAAAAGTATGTATAATTTAATAATATAATAATAAAAGATCTCACGCGATGATACGTTCATGGGCAGTTTTCCCGAATAGAACATCCTGTATATTTTCACATATTTGGATAGATAGGGAATTTTCTGTGCAGTATAAAAGGTAAGCAGAAAATATATTTTATGTTTGGCGGCATTGTAAAGGCCTGGCTTATAATTTTATTTTGTGAGTTCATACACTGCTACTTTATAGAACTATAGATCCTAAGTAAATTTGACTTAAATAATATGGGAAGCCACACAGTAAAAAACTTAGGACACTAGACTACTCAAAAGTTCAATACATTTACAATAAAATATCTAATCGGATCAAATAAATAAATTACGCACAATAAAAAAACTTCACTACTTCCGCTCTTAATTTTTGTACTGCTTAAAATTTCAATCTAAATAGAAAACAAATTATATTAAAGTTTTATAACAACCCGTTTATCCACTTTAAGAGGTAATATTTTACTTTAAATGTATTGGACTTTTAAAGTGGTCATTAGTGTTCGAATTATGCACTAAATTTTCTACTGTGCACTAGCAACACCGAAACCAAATGTCACCAAAGATTATAATGATGCAGTCGTAGGTGCACTTATATCAACCGGTTTCCGTACGACGTAATGGTCGGCGTAATCGAACTGTTCCGGAACTTTTCCAACTATTGGAAAATAGGAATTTTAGTAGCATGCATTTCTTTTTAGAATGTAGACTGATTTCCAATGATATAGCTTTGCTGAAAGTAAATAAGCCTCTTCCGTTAAACAGATTTATAAGGGCAGTTGAGCTGCCCTCACTACGAAGAAGCGTTGCACCAAGGTCTTTGCTTGTCGGTTGGGTCGTAGAAAATGGAATAGGAATCTTAATATATACAGGAGTTAGAGATTTAGATAGAGACGGTATGAATGCCTTTTATTGTAGGAATCTTTAACAGTCTTACCATCCGGGATGTAACACCTTGAGTTTTTAAAAAAATTAATTTTAGTTTGTGCTAGAAAGGTCCGAAAGTTCCTACTAACCTTGTATGCTTTTAAAATGAAAACTCAATCAAACTATCAAAAACGGAGAATGATTTTTAGGTGTTTGTTCAACCTTTTGCCCATCTAGCAGGTTTTACAACCAGGACTGTTAAGACTATGACTTCAGTCACTGTAAACAAACGAACACTTTGCAGTATGCAAGATGGTACGTCCTAACTATCCACCGACCGGTTTTAAGTATCACGAGAAGTCAATGTTTTGCGCTGCACCACGCCCGCCGCATCCCTCTCTTCTGTGTTTGGGTAACGGTGGCAGCCCAATTATACGAGATAATATAGTATTTATTTGGTCTGGCATCGATTGGTGACAATTCGTGCAAGAAGAATCCATATCCAAAGTTTGTTGTTTTTTTTACGAAGGTTGTTAGATACCTTAAGTTTATAAAAAAACATGTAAAAAATGTGTAAATGTTTTTTATGGCAAACGGGCGTTACATAGATGCACCTTGGTGATACACAATGTTAGGTAATTCAAATATAAGATGCACAGATATTATAGTAACTGTTTGATCTATGTCTACAAATGATTTGACATTTGGAACGGATTAGTCAATTGATTTGAAAAATTGTTCTTGATTTGAAAAATTCTTATTTGTCCTTACGTTTATCGGTTGCAATATAGCCTTTGACCTTTACGGCAAACCGAAAGCACAAACGATAAGAGTACTAAATGGAAGACATTGTTTTCATATTTAACAATACCTTCTAACAACAAAATAAGATTTTCCGTATCGCTTCTTTTGCTCATCTCATCCATTACCGTTTCGGTCGCTTTAACGGCGTTTAGCATTACCTCGAGTATTTTGCAGTCTCAAGTGATATTTGATATTTTTTTAACACTGATGGTATATCATTTGGTAGAAAAGTTAGTCTTAACGAACGCACATAGTTTAAAAATATTCGTAAGATACCATAGAAATACATAACACCCACGATTACACTCAAGTCCTATAAGAGTTTTATAAGAACGCTCGGGGTGCTCAACCAAACCCGCCATTTTAGTAAGTTATAATTGCAAACTGCAGGTTGTGACTGCAATACGGTTTGCAATACGGCAATAGGGTGCCAATAGGGTTTGTACAAAGTTTTATTTAAAAAATTTATAACTTTTGACATTTACTTGATTACGAATTTAGCGATTACGAATGCCTTTATAACATTATTATAGAAGTAACCAAGATCTTCCGATAACTTCATAACTAGAACCTTTAGTTCTATAAGGTTACAGAAATAAAGGTGTTTTAGGCTCTTATAGTACCTTCCTCTCTTATAGATGTTAATGTTCTCACAAATTACATATCTATACCATATTTTGGCAAAATATCAGAAAAAATTGCACATATACTAAGAAAAACCAACAATTATAAAATAACATTTAAAGCCAACACTAACACTTTTTCATTTTTATTTAATGCTAAAGACAGAACACATGATATCATGAAATCGGGCATTTACCGTTTAAATTGTTCTTTTTGTAGTTCGGTATATATTGGACAAACACTTCGAAATTTTGACATAAGATATAAAGAGCATGTACGTCATTACAAAAATAAACATCCTGAAAAATCGAATTACGCCAAACACCTTTTAGAACAAAATAACACAATGACTCCTCAAAATAATATTAAATTCCTACATTTTTGTAATAACAAACGCAAATTAGACATTTTAGAAGTCTTTGAGATATACAAACACAAACTCAGGGTACCTTTAATGAATGAACAACTTGAGCTCAGTAATTCTCCGTTACTGGAAGTATTAGATATTTAATTATGATTATTATTATTATTTTATATAGTTACCTATTTTATATCTACCTTACCGACGTGTTTGTTTATAATTATATTACCTTTGATAATGACAGCATAGCTGTTGAAACAATATTGTCAGGTTATATTTTAATAAAACTGTGAAACTTTTAATAATCTTTATTTATTTCATGATTATGGAGTTCCACAAAATAAGGCTGGAAACAATAAACAACATTATAACCATAACATGATTGACACTTTAATTCAACAAAAAGATTATAGGTTAGCTATCAAAAGAATATTTCCAATTGACACTCAAATACAAGACACAAACTACATATCAATACCATACTTTGGCAAGATATCAGAACAAATTGCAACTATACTAATAAAAACCACCAGTTACAAAATAACCTATAAAACTAACACCAACACCTTTTCATTTTTATTCAATGCTAAAGATAAAACACAAGATATCATGAAATCCGGCATTTACCGTTTGAATTGTTCTTTTTGTAACTCGGTTTATAATGGGCAAACACTTAGAAATTTCGACATAAGATACAAAGAACAGGTACGCTCTTATAGACTTAAACATCCAGAAAAATCGAATTATGCCAAACACATTTTGGAACAGAACCACCCAATGACACCTCAAAATAACATTAAATTCTTACATTTTTGCAACAACAAACACAAATTAGACATTTTCGAAGCTTTTGAAATATACAGATATAAACGCACAGTACCTTTAATGAATGAACAAACTGAGCTTAGTAATTCTCCTTTATTAGAAGTGTTAGATATTTAGTTTTTGTTATGTATTGTATCTAGTTACCTATTTTCTGTATGTATTTATCCTTAGCAATGTGTTTGTTTATCAATCTTATCTACCTTTGATAATGACACGAAGTGTCGAAACAATATTGTCAGGTTAAGATATTAATAAAACTTGTGAAACTTTAACTAATCTTTGTATTTATATTATATTTCATGATTATGGAGTTCCACAAAGTAAGGCTGGAGACAGTAAACGTTAAAATGACAGATGCATAATTGACAGATTTAAAATGACAGATGCAAAAATGACAGCTGCAAAAATGACAAATTTAAAATTGACAGATTCAGTACAGATTCAAATTTAGCGCCACATGCTGTGATATAAAATGGTTGCCTCTACATACCCCCCGGTAATACAGATTTCTTCATGACGCCCTCTAGTAGTAGTACACAGCCCGCCGGTCATACAGATCCCTTCATGACGCCCTCTATTGACGATACACAGATTGCCGGTAATACAGATTCCCGTAATGGCGGGCGTGGTAGAATAACGCGACGTTCCAAAATGGCTGCCTTCAACCAATCAGAAGCAAGGGAGGAGCTACAGGAGTTGGGGTTAACCAATCAGAGAGCAGTAAACGGGGAAATCCAAGATGGCGGCGACCAATCAGAAGCAAGGGAGAGGAGCTACAGAAGTGGGAGTAGCCAATCAGAAGCAAGGGGAGGAGCCATGCCATTGGCATGCCAAATGGCATGTCAATTTCCGTCTGGACCAGGTGGACCAATACCTACTTATAAAATTGGACAAAATTAGTAAAAATAAACTACGCTCTACAAAGCAAAACATGCAGAAAATTATTTCTCATTGATATCTCATATCTATTTAAATATGTCAACTATGACATATTTAATTTTGAGGTTCGAATTGACTGACATCTCAATGCACTAACATCAAAAATGATATTAAGTGTACGTGAGTGTTTATACACTGACATTTTTATTCATTTTAGAGTTTTATTGTCACTATTTGCACTAAGATAGCAAGTCTTCATAAAATAATTTTGTTTCACCAACCTCTCTTAAAAGGTAATATTTTGTTTTTTTTCTGTAAAACTCCGCTGGACACCATCACTTGCGCATATTTCTTCATTTTTATTATAATGCTCGACTATAAATTGTTGCATTGAATCAATTTGACATTTAGCACCTACAAAATTTGTACCATTGTCTGAATATAGTTTATAAGGTCGTCCACTTCTAGTAAAGAAATGCCTAAGGTTGCTATGAAAAACAGACAAATAAGTCGGTATAGGCCTTTATTGGTTTATAACCTCTACGTTTTTTGTCAAGAAATAGCAAAAGTCCAAGCAACTTTGATTGTAACAATTATTGAATATCTCCTAAACTACTAAATATCGAAAAAACTTTCAATACAAAAATTTCTTGGTTACCAAAGTTGCGGACAGAAAAATATTTACAACAATACAGGGTGTTTCACAAAATCAGGCAAATGGAATTACAATTTTCTTAAATGGTATAGATACCCTATATACATCTTACACGAAATTGGTTCCATATCAATTATTTATTCAACAATAGATTTTTTTTTAATCCGGTGAGACTTAATAATTATGTCTTAAATTTCTCCAGTTTAGTAAGGTCGTAATAAATAACAGTTTATTCATTTATTTAAATTTTAAAAACATTATTTACAGACAGCATTATCAGAGTTCTACAAACACTATTAAAATGTTTCCAGGTTTTGTTTATGTACAGGGTGTTCAAATTGCACCTTCAAATTTTAAATCAAGTTAGTATTTTCCAATGGCATATTACCGAAAATTTGATTAGTACTTGATCCAGACCTGAAATAAAATTTAATGTTATCAAAATTTGAAGGTATAATTTTAATAAACAAAACCTGGAAACATCTTAACAGTGTTTGTAGGACCCTAAAATTCGAATAAATAAATAAACTGTGGCTGATTTTACAAAACTGAGAAATCTAAGGAAATAATTTATAAACTGGCAGCTTCGCAAAAACAACCTGTTATTGAATAAACAACTGATAGGGGAATCAATTTAGGGTGTCCCATTTGAGAAAAGCGTAGTTTCATTTGCCCCGACTTTGTGAAACACCCTGTCTAGCTGTAAATATTTTTAAAGTATGTATCTTTGGCAATCTAAAAACTTTTGTATTGAAAGTTTTTCTCGGTATTATTAGTAGTTTAGAAGATATCGAATAACTGCACAGTAAATGGTCACCCTGTATAATAAATAATATTGATAATAATACAAAGTTTAGCTTGAGGAACCTAAGAGTTTCTTAACTTGAACTCACTGAAGACTAACAATTCTTATTAACAAAAGAAAACTTGAGTAGGGTAAACGAATTTTAGTTCTATACAAAAATAGGTGCCCAACAACCCCGGCCAAAAGTGGTATAATCCTTACATGAAAACTACTCCACGGCCAACACAAATGCTATAATAAATACACATCAGGTAGAAATTATTATAACCAGTGGAGCAATTTTCACAAATGTGATAATAGTATTTTAGTACTAACAAGATAAATTCCTGGCCGTGGAGGGATTTTCATTTACCCCGACAACAACTAACAAACTGCCGCCAAAAGTATACCTGCAGGGATTAGCAGGATGTATTCCAAGAAAAGAAAACAATTAAGGTACAGGTTTTAACTAACGTTTTCCTTCTTAAAGATTCTATACAAATATTTTGCAGCTGATGGATTTACCTGAACTTTTAGGCTCTAAACAGATGTAACCGTTGTCTGAGACATAGAAAGATTGCTTTCAATTACCTCCAATATTATAAGAACAAATTATTATCAGTCATAACCATAAAATACACACATATATGTATAATAAAAAGGGTCATTTTTTATTTTATACATTTTTAAGCCATTTTTAAGCGGGAGTTTATTATGCTTGTGAGCGGTTTCCTTGAAATATTTTGATATTTTATCTATATTGCTCTGTATTTTTGGTTCGGTTTTAAAACGTGTTTTTATTTAAAAACTACATACCTCAACCTTCTTATGTCGTTCTCATGCTTGAGGATTTTTGTAGTGAGTGGGTACCTATACTTAAAAGTTCGTAAAACATATTAAAACCAAATTTTATTAAAATTCCACCTTTTAAGTATTCAAATGAATCTTTGTTTAATCATTTTCTTCATAAACTAGTTAATTTTACAGCCCATTTTCTGCCTCCTAAGGTTGCCGCCCCTAGCGCCGGCCCTAATACAGTGTATAGCCAGATGCGGTTCACAGGAGGAAAAAAATTGTATTATTGATTTTATGACAGTCACTCTTTATAAATATTTTGCTTGCCTCAAATTCGTAGAAAAGTATTACAGAATTTTTAATATTACGTATTATAATGAAATAGAAAATTTAAAAAAATGCATTATTGTCTTTATTTCATTTATACCTAAAATAAATAATAAAAAACTTTTTCCCCTTGCGAACCGCATCTGGTGACACACTGTATATTTTTGAATTAAGAATTTAAATTTAGTTCATTTTTCATACAAAATACATTTATATATCTATGAATATCAAAAACTCGATTTTTACCAAGGCCATATACCTATTATTCTCTATAATAGCTTACTGTAGCAACCGTAGTACAGAGGTACAAGGCAAGGTAAGATAGTACGCACGTTCTGCTGTTTGAATATGTAGTAGCTTGGTATCAATTAATTTATTAAATTTGATAATTATTACAAAACCATCAAGTACTTTTAAGATTAGTAAATCCTCTTTAAAAAGAAATTATATTGTAATATTTTATCACACTTGTAGATTAATAAATCTTATCTAAAAAGTTCTGCTTTCTCACTCACTATGACGCAACACTTGAAAATTTTCGAGAACATACGGAAACTTTTACACGAATGCCATTCATTTACCGCATGGCTTTGCGGTTACTGAATGGGAATTACGTCAGAATTTTTCAATACATTTTTCCTTAAAAAATGGTTTTTGTACTGATTCAAAGTTTATTTTGTAACCACAGAGTCTTCCGTTACAAATAATGGAAAATATCGTTTCTTCCATTTCATTATTCATTATTTTATATACATATATAATTTCACCAATTTATACAAAGAGGAAATAATTCTCACATGCCGCACCTTTTATGTACACTTATTTGTTATTCTTGATTTATTTAAATTTCTATTTAATTTAACTAAAATTTGTATTATCCAAATGTAATAGAAATCTTAATGCACTGTATATATGTACAGTCAGATTCAAAAAAAGGAAACGACTCTTGTATCAAATATGTAATTTATATTAATTAATTTCGATTACTACCAATTTTAACAATGATTAATCATTAATAGGGCTTTATTTACATAATCTACAAATGTCGGCAAATATATAAAGTAATATTTTAATTAATAATTTATGTTCAAAGTACAAATGGAACGAAAATCGTTTCCTTTTTTATGAATTCGACTGTACCTACCTACTACGTATATTTTAATAAAATATTCCTACATTAAATAAAGCTTATAAATTATAGCATAAATAAGGAATCATAAATTATTGAAAGTAAGGACTTCAGCACATAAAAAGGTACAAAAAAGGCAAGTACGAATATGACTAAACAATAAAAAACGGTACAGATTCTAGAAAATTCCAGAAAGGTCATTCATATTTTAACAGGATACATGCGTCATTCCGTCGATATTCTTCGAGAATTTTCGAGAAAATCCAACAAACGTATATAAACGGAAAGCGCAGGCGGGATCTCAGTATTCTCAGTTCACTTCAAAGTTTTAACGCGACAGAAAGTTAGAAAGTGGAAGCGTTAATACAGCTTCATAGTTCGTAAAGCGCACGTTTTTAAAAGTTACATTGAAGTGAAATTAATCGAGTTCCTTAAACAAAAATTTTCAAAAACTTATATTAGTGAAATTAATTTATTAAAATAAATAATAAAATGGCTAAAGCTCCAGCAATCGGTATCGACTTAGGTACAACCTACTCTTGTGTAGGTGTGTGGCGACATGGAAAAGTAGAAATAATCGCCAACGATCAAGGAAACCGCACGACACCCAGCTATGTAGCTTTCACCGATTCCGAAAGGCTCATCGGGGATGCTGCCAAAAACCAGGTAGCAATGAATCCTCACAACACAATCTTCGACGCCAAACGTCTCATCGGCCGCAAATTTAACGACTCCAAAATTCAAGAGGACATGAAGCACTGGCCATTCAAAGTTGTCGACGATTCCGGTAAGCCGAAAATTCAAGTTCAATACAAAGGCGAAACAAAGACGTTCAATCCTGAAGAGGTCAGTTCGATGGTCCTCGCGAAAATGAAGGAAACCGCAGAAGCTTATTTAGGTGCGACTGTTAAAGATGCTGTGATCACCGTGCCAGCTTATTTTAACGATTCACAAAGGCAAGCTACTAAAGATGCTGGTGTAATTGCTGGTCTTAATGTTATGAGAATAGTTAATGAACCAACAGCAGCTGCTCTTGCATATGGTTTGGATAAAAATTTGAAAGGAGAGCGCAACGTTCTCATTTTTGACTTGGGTGGTGGCACCTTTGATGTATCAGTTTTAACTATTGACGAAGGTTCTTTATTCGAAGTTCGATCCACTGCAGGTGATACTCATCTTGGAGGTGAAGACTTTGATAACAGATTAGTAAATCATTTGGTAGAAGAATTTAGACGTAAATTCAAAAAAGACATCCGTGGAAATCCAAGAGCCTTAAGACGTTTAAGAACAGTAGCAGAACGAGCTAAACGCACCCTCTCTTCAGGAACGGAGGCATCTATAGAAATCGATGCCTTGTTCGATGGAACCGATTTCTACACCAAGATTTCTAGAGCACGCTTTGAAGAATTATGTTCCGATTTATTCAGAAGTACATTACAACCAGTCGAAAAGGCACTTACTGATGCTAAAATGGACAAGGGACAAATCGATGATGTTGTCTTAGTTGGAGGATCAACTCGCATTCCAAAGATTCAATCATTATTGCAAAATTACTTCTGCGGTAAGGCATTGAATCTCTCAATTAATCCAGATGAGGCTATTGCTTACGGCGCCGCAGTTCAAGCTGCTGTATTAAGTGGTGACAGCAGTGAGAAGCTTCAAGATGTCTTATTGGTTGATGTTACCCCATTATCTCTTGGTATTGAAACCGCTGGAGGAGTCATGACGAAAATCATCGAACGTAATGCTCGCATCCCATGCAAGCAAACACAAACCTTCACTACCTACTCTGATAATCAACCTGCAGTTTCCATTCAAGTCTATGAAGGTGAACGGGCCATGACAAAAGACAACAACATGCTTGGAACTTTCGATCTTACGGGAATACCACCTGCACGTAGGGGAGTGCCAAAGATAGAAGTTACATTCGATTTAGATGCTAATGGTATCTTAAATGTATCGGCTAAAGATACAAGCTCTGGAAAAGAGAAGAATATTACCATCAAGAATGATAAGGGACGATTATCACAAAAGGATATTGATCAAATGGTTGCTGACGCAGAGAAGTATAAGGGAGAAGATGAAAAACAAAGACAGAGGATTGGAGCTCGTAATCAATTAGAAGGTTATGTTTTCAATCTTAAAGAATCCTTGGGTGATGTGGGTGACAAGTTAAGTCCAGAAGATAAAAATGCAGTAGAAAAATCTTGTGATGAATGTTTAAAATGGTTGGACAGCAATTTGTCAGCGGAAAAAGAGGAGTATGAACATCGCCAGAAGGAATTGACATCAATCTGCAGTCCGATAATGTCCAAGTTATATGCATCAGGTGAGGCAGGTCAGCCAGGACAAGATATGCCAGGAAGTTGTCGACAAGAAGCTGGTAGCGGTTTCAGCAGTAAGAATAAGGGACCAACAATAGAAGAAGTAGATTAAAGTGTTCATTCTAGTCAATTAAATTAAAACAGACTGATTATTTTTCTACTTTTTACATCTCCTGTTTAGATTAATTATTATTTATTGCACATCTCCTATTTAGGGTTCTTCATTGTTATAAAATAAATAACATCTCCTATTTAGTATTAAAAATGATACATATTGTATTTTCTTTCTTTAATAAACATTTATAAAAAATTTATTTGTATTTTTCTAATAAATAGCTTGTAATCATTTATTAATTCTAGTTAAAGCAAAAATTTCTTTTTTCACTAAAAATGTAACTTCAACGATATTAGATTACAAAGCAAATGTAAGCAGCTTCTTACCTCGATACATTTTTAATTGTGATAAATTCAGAGAAGTATTTTGAAATTGTAAAAATTAATGTTTGTTATTGCTCATAAAAATACAATTTTTAGTCAGTTTTTATAATTCTTAAAGAGGCATTTGGTAAGTTTTATTTCTTTGGTTTTTAATGCCAGTGACCTACTAAGACAATGACCTATCAACATGAGAGCCTAATATGTACTGGCCAAAGGCTCATGGCCATGGAAAGTTCCAGATGTAATTGAAAATTTTTTATATCACAAAAGAAAGAACTTTAAAATTAAATCCAAGTTTAACCGTTCATCAAATCAAAAACAGCATATTTATGTTTGATAAGCCTTTAGGAAAACCCTTGATCAATCGAAACGAATCTGTCAAGACTGCAGAAAAGTTAGACATGGTATAGTAACGAATCTCACCAAGGCAATACAAAGTGCAGCATGGGAAGTAACGCCAACCCTGAAACCAGAGATGAACTTGCCATATTAATTCAAGAAAAGATTTCGCCAAAAAATAAAACAAAATTGCATAAAAGATGGCAGTGCACGAACCACAAAAATACAAAACAAACTTTAATAGAAAGAACTAATGACCCTTTTATAAAGAATAGAAAGTTAAAACAACTGCAACATCACCCATCAACTAACGATGCTACCGGAAAGTGGGCCAGAAGCAACAAAGAGAAAAGTGCTGCTTGTACTGTACAAACCAATAAAACAATTTAGCCTAAATAAAGTGAAGAGAGTGATCATATCATAAATCATACCAACAGCAAAAGGGCCCAGGATATGATTTAATTACCAAAACAGTCCTGCAAGTGCTTCCAAAAAAAAGAATTCAATGCAGTCTTAGAAACTGGTCTCTTCCTCGGTTTCCGGAAAGCAGCGCAAAATATCATGTTGCCAAAGCTTGGTAAAAAATTCAATTAAATCGCACCGTAGCAATCATGATTTAAGATGTAAGATGTTGCTAAGGCAACTTACAAATAGAACAGCACATTTGCTAACACTGTACCAAAACCCACAGCATCGCATTGATAGAATGGCACTCCCTTAAATATAACTATACACAAATTAGAAACAAAAATTGCGGTGCTTTGCAAAACTGGTAGAATTATTTCCTCTACAATGTATGGTTTCATAGCAATCAAAATTCTCTTCAATGTTCGTTTGAATTAAAAAAAATTGTTGATGGAAAAATTTTTAAATACATGATGAGACACCTTTTTCAAACAAGGCAGTTCTGTATCGTGTGCGTATATTATAGGATATGAAAATATCTCTTTTCTATTTCTTGTATTATGCTGGTGGTTAATGATGCAATCATAAAAAGGTTTTTTACATTTAAAAACAAATATCAAGCGATCAAGCACTCGTAAGCATATGCCCTTAAAACAGCCCTTAAAATATTTTAACTTCTAAAGTGTGATGATTCTACATTTAAATTAGCAACAATCCTGACAGCTCTTTTTTAGACAATAAAGATTTCTTGCCTGTGTGAACCTACCTCAAAATAGTATTTCGTAATACATTAAATAAAAATATCTAAAATAAGCAAAACCTTATTAAAGTCAGATATTCCTTTAACTGTTTTAATGCAAAACCTGCCGAGCTGAGCTTACCGCAATAGGATTTAGCTTAAACATTCTGAGAAATTTCCATTTTGAAAAGTTTTTTAAGAAGTAATTCATATTCCTACAGTCCAACAGCCTTTGATAGATCCAAAAAATTCTCTACATGAAAGCCAGAATAGCAGAGCTAGTGGTTTTATTCTATCAACTAAGACAGTGTCAAAAAAAACATACATCTTGGTTTTTGGCAAAAACTCCTTTTTTATATTTTAAGCTATTAAAAAAATTAATAAATAAGTTACCTTGTAGGTGTTAACGAAACTCTGACTAACAATAACTGGACCTAACTAAGATATCTTCTTCTCTACTATTTCTTCAAGATTGTTATCAGACAAAAAAAAATAAAATTAGGACAAATTTGATGAAATCTACATTTCAATAAATTAGGTTTAAGATTAACTACTATAGTTTTTGAGCAGGTGATACCAGAAAATATACTTAATTTTCCATCTTTTACCCGATTCAATTGTATCACTAAAACCTGATAATATAACTAATCTATGATTTTCTTAAGTGATTTTTTTATATTGTGTATTGACTTCCTTGTAATCTACACACCTGAAAATGTTTGAGGTACAATCATTTATTATATACGAGCCATGAGCACGTTGTACTATTTATGCAGTCAGCCACAATATGATTAGATCTTGCACATTTACAGTATCTAACCACTACAAGGGATTCTTGCGCAGCACAGCATCTCTATTCTATATTAAGGACGATTGTCTCCTAGTCAAAATAAATGGTCCCGAATTAACACAATCAAATGCATATTGATAAAAAAAGCTGACTTGGCAGAAGCAAATTTTCTCAAAAAGCAAACAATTAGGACTCGTGCTAAGACAAATGTTCTGGTTATTAACACTAGAGAATAAATTGCTGTTTTACAAAGGAATCCTGAAACCACCAGTATATCAAACCTGGAAATTCTAGAACGCTCCCAAAATAAAGTTCTGAGAATTGTAGCAAATGTGCCATGGTACGTGATAATAAATAAAAATGTGCAGTGCAAAGTATAGTGTGAAAAACTATTTAGTGGCGTTGGTGAGTGCATCAATTAAAACCTAGTGACTCGATAAGATTTAGGTTAGTTAATAGACAGCTGCCTTAGTATGATAGCTCAAATCTAACGATATGTTATAATGATTAAACACTACTACGTCTACATGTTAATGTACATATTATTATTTAAATTGCTTATTGTACAAAATAGGATGGATTGTAATTCATTGCAGAAATTAAAAGGAATTTATTAAATTAAGATCACACTAAGAAAACTGAAATAGTAACCAATGGAAAATTGCAAAAGAAAAGTTGTTTGGCAAAGATTTTAATAATTTTTAGGCATGTTAAAAGACTGAGCACTTCTCATTTCATTCCAACATATTATGAATATCTGACACTGAATCAGACATATCTATAAACATACAGGTTTGGGAAAGTCACAAAGTTAAAAATAAAATTGTGAATGCGAGTTAGAGAAAACAGTAGTAGTAACTTACTTTTCAAATCGTCAGTTATTCATTGGCAGAAGGCGAAAACGACAAAAGTGAGGACCCAGAAAAAGAAAACAAAAATGAACCGAAACTGCCCCTTATCTTCGTATTAGGGATTAAGAATAAATTCCCTTATCAATTTGCTAAATCAAATAGCCAAAAATAAGTACACCTAAATAATGAGCAAATTAAAAAAACCAGCAAATGGCAAACCTAAGAAAAAGCTTCCGAGTTGTCCTTCAAAACATACATTACACAACAGCTACTGAAAAAATCAAGCAAGCATTGAAGCACTATGCGCTATAGTGTAACCAATGTTTGGAACGTAAAACAAAGAACTAAACCATTCTCGATGTTTTTTATTGTTTTAATACCTAGAAAGAAAATAATAAAGAAATCTATAATGTACGGCCCCTTAATATGTGGCACCTTATGTAAAAAAATGCCTCAGTGCACGAGATTCTAAAAGTACACACCAAAGACTGTACTGCGTTAAATGTGTCGGTAATCATCCAATTGTGAACTGCCTCAGAAAAGTGAAAGACGATGATTGTGGAGAAAAATTAGTTTGTAAATTACAAAGTGCATAATCCATAACCATCTGAAGCAACAGGTATACCCTGCACTGCGACAGAAAAACAATGTACCAATAACAAGAACAGTCCAGCCGTAAATGTCATATGCTCAGATGACTAGACAAAAATCCCAACAAACTCGTTTATCAACAAATCCAAGCAGCATTATCACAACAAGCAAATTACGTCGGAAATAAAAAATATGATGAAGCTCCTTATAGAAGAAATTGTCTCTATGTTAAGCCTCACATCCACTCTTGGACCAATTATAGAAAATAGCAACTGGAATGCCAATGTACTATGTCAACGCACACAAGAGATCACATACATGTAAGTAGGCAACCAAAGTTGCACACACACTATTCGAACAAAATTTATTTTCATACAAAGGGATGACACTTAAAGATTATTGCTGATTTAAAACATAAACAAAGTAGAGCATACAGTCACGTCATCCACACATGATTGGAGTACGGGATGCACGTATGCAGTCGACAAGAAAAATGTTAAGTTTAAATACATTAATAAAATACATAAATTAAGAAAAAGCATTTAATAACAATTATTCTATTTTACATAATTTACAACGAATTACACAACTGCATCAATCTATATGGATTTGATGCACTAAGAAAAGTTAATTCTTCATCTTGACCAGGCAACGGTTGCACCCACTTCCTTTCACGATAATAATCCATACAGCTCTTCAATTCTTTTGATGAATACTCAGGAACCGAAATTGGCACAAATGGATCCATATGCTCAAAACCTTCTTTACCTAACAAATACCTAAAATCATACAATTATATTAAAGAATCCAATCTTTTAATTTCAATCCTACCTAGGCAAATGCGAAATTTGATCTTTCTCAGCAATCGCTATCTCATCTACTATAACTACAGCCACACCATTATTCCAATCAAACTTAGTTAAATTTAAGAAAGGTTCTGTTAACGTCACCTTCGATGGATGCACAATTTGTTTCTTCTCTGTAAGTATCCTCGTTTGTGGATAAAAGAAAGCATTAAAACCATCGACTGTCACAAAAGTCTTGCATTTGCCTGCTTTTGATAAAATTTTAATTTGTTCCGATAATGCAACTATACATCTCGATGCATATTTAACACGATTAATACCGTAATCTATCAATTCTAAAAGTGGTGCGTCTTTAGGCGTGGTTTCACGTTTATTCCAGACATGATCCTCTGAAAGCTTAAGCTCTGGATTGTTTAACAAATGAGAATTCTGATTTTTAAAATGTATCAACCAGGCTGCTGCGTCTAGATTTAAATCGATATAACCTTCTTTAATTTCAGAGTTGCTGGATTCCTTGCAGCGTCGCATCCAATTTCCTACCCATGGTACATGTACTATTAGATAATCTGCTACTAATGCATAATGTATTATGTGAGCTAATGATAAGGTCTTCCCACTTCCTTTTTTACCGTACATAACAAACCTTACGATTGGTTTTGAATAATCGATTGCTTTCATACAATTAATTATATCAATTGAAGGCTTTCTAACCATAAGGCAAGTTTCAGTAAAGGTTTTAATTTGTGTTTCATAAGATTTTGTAATTCCACCATAGAGAAATAATTGTTTTTTAGTTTTGGGTGGTATTGTATAGTATTGAGCGATATGATCTTCGGTGTGATTTATCGGATTGTTTTCGGTAGTACGAAATGTTTCTAAACGCTCGTGGACTGCAGGTTGTGCAGAGAATGGTTGTAAACGTAATGTAGACGTGAGTGACGGCGATAATCTTCGAATGATTAGTTCAGCGGACAACATTTTCTTTAAGAACTTAACCTATAAAAAAATCCAATTCTTCAGCACAGAAATATCAATTATTAACCGCTTGTACTTACTGTAAGTATATTAATTAAAAATAAATGATTAAATTAATTAAATTAAACGTAGCATTTTTATTGTTTTTAATGTAATGAAATATTGCAGTATATATCGATAAAAAGCAATGTGATTAAATACTGAGAAAGTGAGGTTAGAATATGATATTTACGTTCTGAATCAGTGGCACAGAAGAGAGACAATTGACATTGTCTCTCTTCTGTGTCAGTGGCGGGTACATGTATATTCATTAGGGGTGGCAGTAAACTGAAAAAACGTATGTATTTACAAACTTATTAAAATAATAAAAGTTATTTCCTTTAATTAATGAAGAAATAGGCATTTTTAATTAACTATTGGCAAAGTTTTTACCAAAAATTAACATAATTTCAAGATTTTGCAATTTTAAAAAATAGTGGTAGTGATGAACAGCACTATCCTTATTTAAATGCTTCGTTCTTATCTGAGAAATAAAATTAATATAAATTCTCAAATCAATAACACGATATAGTATATTTTAAAAATCATGATAAGTTTAAATTGAGTATATGAACTAATTATCATCAAAAAAGCGTTCTAACGTGTTTCAATTGATCTTAATATAATAAAAGAGCAAGAAAATTTTAGAAGAATGCAGGTGCCCAGAAAATATTGTAGAAACATTTGTCAGTAGATACTTAAGTATGTATATTATTGTATACCTCTAGTTTTATATGTAGAACTGTCGAACCAAAGATTAGCTAGCATTTTATAAACGAAACTTAAGAGAACCTTAAAATAAGAAGAGCAAAAGGTATGATCAAATCTTCATTCGGATGAAACGGAATACTTCCTTTTTTTGAAAAAAATCAGTACATTAATAAGTTCTTATAGTAAAGTGCTCGGCGGAACTTATTTTAACATCTGTGGGGTTTCGGGGTTACAAGCTGAAAATTATACCAAATGAAGCTTAGGTCTTAATGGGTCTAAATCCAAAATTTGTCAAAAATTGCGCTATGAAAAAGGGCACTAAACTCGAAATTTATGTATATGGCCGGAAAATAGAGAAAAAAAGCATTGTGTTGTATGAAATTCAGAAATAATTTTGTAGCGTATACATTTCTATCCTCTATCTTCTTTCTATGATTTGGAATTTTAAATAACATTGGCGCTTATGGGACGGAATATGTTACAAACAAGTGCATATCTCGGTTTGAACTGCCTGGAAATCCGTTTCAATTTCAATAAATCTGCAGTTCTTTTATACGTGTCTGAATCGAAAAAAGTATTGTTTATAAAATTGTGGCCTATCTACTATGTAGAATACAGTGAAGAATGAATTATATTCCTACAAGTAATTGTAAACAAAATATTCAATTAAATGTAGAAAATCTCACTTTTCGACAGCACGCTATCGCTTAGCCAGTCCGCGAGCAACTAAAGTGCATCTCACCTTTCTACGCAGCTCCATCTCGCTCGATCGCATCGTTTTAAATGAACATGTTGAATTTGTATTCTTTTGATTTATTTTCAGTTTCAGATTTTCGTCCTAGTATGGATACCAGGACAAGTTGAGGAGGCAATCTTTAGGTCCCGACTTGAGGTGCAAAACCCAGGTTTAAAAACGGGAGACTGGAGGCTTCTGAGTCGTAAAGTTGATAAGGGAAGAAGAGATTCTGACCTTTTCAATGGACGGGACTTCGTAAAATAATAAGCCACAATCTCCACCGGCAGGGTGCTTAGAGGAGCTGGTGAGATATTTCAGAGAGCTAAGATTGCAAATGATCTTCGGCTATGATGCTCACGCACACCATATGTATCCTGAAGTAGTACCAACATCAACCCTAGAGGTGAGTTTTTTTACAATTTACTATGGCATATAATTTACACAAAATTAATAGAGGTAATAAGGTTACCTACCTTCGTGACTGCACGCAGAAAGAAAGTTATAACAATAGTTACATAATTTATCAGTAACTTTGTTAGAAATTGGCCACCCTTTGGATTTTGAGGCCCCGATCACAGATATCGAGCGGGGCCCCCAATACATAAAAAAGTGTTGATTAAAATAAGGTAGCTCGTTGCGGTGCCTCACTAGCTCTCGGGGCAGCGGATATACGCCCATCTGACCGACTTGAAGGACGATTTTGAATTGGTATGTATCGGACGAGCCGAGTTTTTCAGACCACAGATACATTAGCTATAACATCACAGATGTAGATCGGGTGATAGAAAGCTATCGTAATCCTCGTAAAACGGACTGGGAGACCTATAAGGTGGACCTGGTCCTGAACCTGGAGTATACAATGTCTAAAATAAATAATAATCTTAAGCTGGAAATGGCCGTGGAGCAAATGACAAACGCTGTTATCAACGCTTATAACAACTGTCTAATTGTAAGGGACTTTTATAGAAAGGTTCCATGGTGAAACCAAGACCTTAAGAGGGGAAGGGCCAGGTGCGGCGACTATTTAATAGGGCAAAAGCATCAGGGGATTGGGGGGAATACCGGAGATCTCTAACTGAATATAATAAAACACTAAGAAAGGCCAAGAGAGTCTCATGGACGAGGTACTGCGAGGAGATTGAAACTGCTCCAGTTTGTACCAGACTCCAAAAAGTACTCTCTAAGGACTCCCAGAAATCGATAATTACTCTAGAAACTACAACTGGAGAGTTTACTAAAACAGGAAAGGAAATACTGACCGAACTTGTTCTGGTTCACTTTCCTGAATCAGTAACTGCAGAACAATCGCCCTCAGAATGGAAGAGACAGGGACCTAATATGCTACTGGAATCGGGGCATTAAAGCAGGACTGGCAGACTGTGAGACAGATGTTACCTTTAGTAAACTCAAATGGGCAAATTCATTTGAGGCATATAAATCTTCGAAATCGAACTGAATTATTCCAGTCATGCTACAGAAGGGACCTGAACTTCTGATTACAAGGCTGTGTAAGTTATTGAGAGTTTAAGCAAGGGTTTATAAACAAAGACAGGTCTCTACCATTTTACCAGATAGGCGGAGAAAACTCTGCAACACAAAAAGATCCTACTAGGAGCTTTTCTAGATATAGAAGGACCCTTCAACAACACATCCTTCAACTCTATAACCGCTGCCCTTCAAGATCATGGGCTAGAGGAAATCTGCTGCAGGTGGATTGCCTGCATGCTCAAAAGTAGGATGGTTTACTCATCCTTGCTTGGCGAGACCTTGGTAGTCCAGTTAGCAACGGGCTGCCCGCAGGGTGGAGTTCCCGCTGCCGTGGAACCTTGTGAAGGATGGACTTTTAAGGAATCTCTACAGCGAAGGATTTACTCCCTAGTAGTTGAGACGAAATTCATAAACACGGTCAGAGAGCATTGTAGCTAGAGCTAGGGTTCAACAGGAACGTCTTAGAGTTAGTCCTGAAAACCGCAGTAGTACCGTTCACACAAAGGAAAAATGAGGAAGGTCTTAGACCTCTATACCTTTGTAGAAAATAAATCACTCTGTAGAGAGAGGTAAAATAAATATTTTACCTCTAGTCTAAAATAACTTCTAAGTGGAGTTATTTTAGACTCCAAACTTTTCTGGAATCAACAAATTGATAAAATTGTCAAACAATCGGACACCACGTTAGCCGTGGCCAGACGAATGTATTACAAATCTTGGGGGTCTTAGCCCAGGAGTGTACTGGATTGTATACCAGAGTAGTCAGTCCAGCAATAACCTTTAGGCTTTGAGTTTGGTGGCCGAAATGAAACAAGAAACCACCAAACTAAGACCAAACAAGATTCAAAGACTTGCATGTCTTAGTATTACAGGGGCGATGAGAACAACGCTCACTGCTGCAATGGAAACACTTCTTGACCTCCCTCACATCTTCACATAGTGATACAGGGAGAGGCAGGATGAGGTCTACATAGATTGCAGAATTCACTGAACCATCGTCGGATGAGTACAGAAAATACAAGAATGACTAGTCTCCTAGGGGGGGTCCCTTACTACAGATAAGGACGGACCACATCACGCCTACAATTTTTGAGAACCCACGTTTTGGGGTATGCAAAATCACCAGGAGTGTTTAAAATCCAGGCAGAACATTCCTCCTATAGAAGCCTGATCTGGTACACGGACGGCTCTAAAACCGAGACGTGTCTCCAGCACACAGGTCTATATGACGAAAATCCAAGAACGGAGTTTTACTTTTCTGCTGGACAGTCCGCCTCCGTCTTTCAAACGGAAACGTCTGCGATACAACAGTGTGCGCATGAAAACATCAAAAGAGTTTACAGAAATAAGCATACTAATCATATTAGACAGCCAGGCAGCTCTAAAAGCTCCTTCGGGTTCTAGGATTTATTCTAAACTGGTATGGGAATGTTTTGCGGGCATATATCCAGGCAGCTGTAAAAGCTCCTTCGGGTTCTAGGATTTATTTTAGACTGGTATGGGAATGTTTTACGGAACTCAATGAACTGGTAGACCAAAACACTGTCAAATTGCTTTGGGCGCTAGGCCACTGCGGAACTGAAGACAATGAGAAAGTCGATGAACTAGCCAGGCAGGGCTCCGGCGGGGTTTTTCCTGGCCCAGAACCTGCCGTGGGAGTACCAAGAAGTGCAGTTCGAGGCTCTGTCAATGACTGGTCTGGCACTTAACACGGCATCTACTGAACTAATTGACCAGGACACAACCATAGAAAGGTGTTCATTGATAGACCTTGCCAGAAAAGAGCAACAGAACTTGTCTTAAGTATTGGGAAATTTAATGGAAACCTCACTTTCAGACTCTGCAATGAGGAACCAGAAACAGTTATACAAATTTTATGCAACTACGATGTGCTGAGTAGGAAAAGGCAGCGCATTTTCGGACAACCCGCCTTGGAACAGAAAGACGTCATCACACATCCAGCGAGAAACCTGTATCTGTTGATAAAGGGTACTACCATTACAGACTGGTTGTGATAAACTTGTTATAGGGTGTGTACACTGAGCCTTCTAAGTTGCAGTACGATCGGTATTAACTGGCAGACAAGTGGAGGGGGAAAAACATATCTTTCTCTCTCTCTCGCTAGGTCTTCGGTCTCTTGACTGATTTTAAGCATTTTTCCAATCCTGTCTTCTCATAGCCTTTCTCTTCATTTCTTCATAGTTAATCGCGCTCATGTCGTCCATAATATTTGTTTAATATATCGATGGCGTGGACGTCCTCTTGTTCTTTTTCCTTCTATAATTGTTTTGAGAATTCCTTCCCGTCGTAGAATGTGTTTAATTAGCTGGTCTCCTCTTTTCTGTTTCCACATCTTTTCCTTTTCTTCGGTCCTTTCAAGTACCTTGTCATTAAGAACTCTATCCGTCCAGCTAATTTTCATCATTCTTCTGTAGCACCATTGTTCCAGAGCTTCTAATTTCTTTTTTTCTTGTAGGCAAATGGTTCACGATTCGCAGTCATATAAAGCAATACTCCACACGAAGGTTTGTATAAATGTCTTTTTTACGTGTAGTGTAATATGTTTGCAGGTTAATAGGCTTTTTTTATTTATAAAGGCTCTTTTGGCTTGTAGTATAAAAAACATATATGGGCGAAGGGGAATATTTCCGGTGAGGAATATTCCCCGCCAGGAATTTATTTTGGGAATTTATAAAAATCATCGATAAATTCCCAAAAAATGAATTTATTTTTTATACTCCAGTAAGTGAAACGCAAATAAACGCGCGTCTGACTGACTGATCAACGTTACTTTACACTCTGAAAAGCAGGGTGATGGCTATTATAGGCTGTTAGAGCCTTTTCAGCCGAATGAAATGACATAAGTGACTTATTCGCTCTGTACTCCGCTTCCTGGCTCAGTCGCGAGTGATATATGGTGGAGGGTATCTTGGGTGGAGGTAAGGTGACCAGGCAGGCAGCTGGCCGCTTACGGTAGTTGAAGGTTTTGATGTAGGCAGCTCCCCGAAGTTGAAAGTGCGTCAAAGCGTACACCACCTAATACAAATTTATAAGCTAAAACCTGTTACCAACACGTGGCCGGTTTCAGCATTAAGTTTAGTGTACATTTATCTTTGATGTGCATTCTGTTAGATTGAAGACTGATATATTTTATGCGTTGCCGGCTTAGTGTACAAATAGTACACTGTACACTTAATATTATTTTTTTCCAATGAGTTTTGTTTTTTATCTATCATGTTATATTTATGTTAATTGTAAAACAAACTTTTTTCGAATAATTTCTCTATTTTGGACCTTTTTAAAAGCAAAAATATAAATTCCCGATAAAGTGGGAAGTTTGGGAATATTCCCAGATATTTCCAGGAATATTTCCCAAAAATAAATTCCGGGAAATTATCCATCACTAGTTGCACATTGAGGAATTATAAATTATGTTGGTAACAACCAGGAGTCTTGATCACCAAGATCCCTTTTTTGTACACTTATGAGAAATACTTAACAGTTAACATACAGAAGTAGCGATCTTATTGAGACCAAAGAGTCTTCAATAGAGAGATCCTGAGTAATTCATTTTGTATATTTATAATTCTTATTTTTCAGCTATGCCACAGATAATTTTTTATTGGTTTACCAGAAAAAAGTTAAAAGCTTTTTACACTGGCCATTGCAGGTGAAAAATTATCAGTTAACTATAAACCGAAATAGTAGTGCTTCTCATATATTCAAAGGTATTTTGCATTTTATAAAAAATAAAATGTAACATAGAGCTGGAGTGTATTTTTGAATTCCGACTACACCATGTTACATATATGAAACTGTTTTTGAGTATCTTCGCAAAGGCATTTAGCTGAATTTTTACAAGACATGTTGCATGCAATTACATGTAATTAAATTTCAAAAATACAGCACTTTTCCATTAATAAAATCAAAGTAATACAAAACAATAAGTGCTTAAATAGTTTTATTGTGCAGGATTAAAAAAAAAGCATTTTACAAAATTACTCTCTAGTCAGTTCAAAATGTTACAGTCCATGCAAAACAATACCTTGAATGAAAATATCGAAATTGGCACCTTAAATATTATTGTAAATACATTTATTGAAGATTGTAAGACAATGAAAAAAAAATGATTAGATACAATTGTGAAATATTATAACGCCCCTTTCTATACATTTAAATTAATCCTAAAAACCAGGTAGTATACATTATAAGTAATAACATTAAAACTTTAAAGTTTCATAATTCCACTTAAACGGTACGTAAAATAATATGGACGCCTGAATCTGTGAATACAGGCTCGCTCAATTCCCCAACTTTTAATGCAAATGCTGCTGCTTCGAAAGGTTTCTGCATAGCACCTTTACCGAAAGGTCCAAGATCTCCACCTCGCCTAGCTGACGAGCAATCCGAATATTTCTGTGCAAGATCTGCAAAAGAGGCTTTTCCTTGTACTATTTGTTCACGATAAGCTAAAATTGATTTTATTGTAGAAACAAGTAATCTTATTAGTATTTGATATTAGCATACATTTTACCATATCCAATGCTTCGTCTTTGGTTCTAGTTATATTCTCCTCTCTCCAAGATGACGGCCTACGAGAATCTTTATGTTTCACCAGCAGATGCGAACACTGTACTTGTTCAGGTCCACTGGATGGTACAGGTTCGGCTGGTTTATCGGGGACGTCCCATTGGGATTCTTTTGTGTATATATTGAGATAATAGTGCTGACCTAAGGATATTAAAGTAAGATCTTTGTAGCATGGTGCATGGATATAAACAAGACAACATTTGTAGGTTAGGATTTCTCTAAAATGATTTCTAGGAAAGTAAAGTAATAAATGGATCTTTATGTGTTTACAGTACACCTAGTAAAGGCATATTTAAATTTATTTTATTCTAACTAACCAGTTGACCGGCTTAAACGCTTTTTCCAGCCGGGTGGGAGTTGTTCTTCGTCCGCCATTTTTCGATATTGTGTCAAAATCAAAAATCTTGTTGACAGTTGGATTTGAACAGCGTTGTCAGACTTCTCAAGCTGTATTATTAGTTTTAAAATGTTTAAAAATAAGCCTTATTGTAAATATTTAATAAAACTCATTCGGATTGAACAGGCTTTGTTTGATTCTTTACTTATTTGAACCAAAAAAACAAATAATGGAAGTAAATATAAATTGATGTTTTAATTCTATCTATTAGGGCTTTTATCAAAACGATCTAGTGTTGTAAGTCAGTCTTTTAAATTTATACAACTAATGACTTCTGTGACATCACCACCTAAAACCGTCAGAAAACTAGAGTTAACAATTCGAAAGAATAAAAAGAATTTAAAAAGCCCAACAAGTAACCAATTCGAAAATGTAAAAATCTAAAATGCCTAAAATGTTAAAAATTCGAGACAGAAGAGTACAAAATCCATCTCTATATTTATTTTAAATTTTACAGGTACTTTTGCACCTAGCTGCTCATAGTAGATCCTAAAACACCTAAAACTATTTAAAAAAAAATTCTTTCTGATTAAAAATCAGCAGCATGTACCTTTATGTCAGTCATCCTAACAATAAACAATAATTAAGATCTAGCTAAAGTCAGATAATTGTTCCAAAACTGGCAACGCTGTACATTACACCAACTTCACGTTAAAGCTTTCTCTTGACGGAATCGATAACATCGGTTAAAATCGTTTTAATTCGACTAGTATTTTGTAATTTGAAGGTTGACTTTTGCAATACAATCGTGAAATTATCCACAAAAGGATATTCAGTCAGCTGTGGGTGCGACGACAGTTCGATTTTGATCATAGTAGGTAGATGTCATTTACGATTGTTTGTTTGAAGAAACGTCGGATTTTTTTGTTAAATTCTGTTATTTTTTTATTCAATTTTTATTATACGTAATAGTTTAAGTTAGGATTTTCTTTTGTAAGTGATAACTTGACTTAAATCTGCATTTCCATCTGTGAATTTTATCATCAGCCAGTGGTTGTTTTGCAAGTGCGGGGGTGTTTGAAATACTTGACAGTCGAGGAGGTGGTTGTTTTGTTTTTTCGCTTGCGGAATTGATAAGAGAGGTTAGTTTTTGAATTTTTTTATTTGCGATTGCTTAATCCAGGTAAATAAACCTTTACTAATTGAATTATATCCACGTTAGCATTATTTAAAGTGGGTCAAGCAATTTCGAATTAAATTAAGTTTTTATTTGATGATAATTAATTTGTTATTTTTAGAAATTAAGGTGAAGAGAAGAATGTTTATGATAGTAGCGTAAAGGAATGTTTACCCTTTTTTTTGCATTAAATAAATTTTATGGTTTAGTCATAGAATTTACATTCACACACCTGTTGTGTTGGTTGTTACCTGTAGGTAACCTCCAATATTACCTGTTTTCGTGATCGTGTGAGTCACCCAAAACCGTTCATTGTTATGATTATGAGAGTTTGATTGCTTACGTCAACTAAAATAATTGTTAAAACAACCGAGTGTTAGATTCCCTAAAAATTAATTTTTTTTATTGAATAAAGTGCCGATTTCGTCACTGAAATAAAAGAATGTCGAATTGTCGACCCACAATATCTCTTTTGGTCATGTAATATTTTATCAACAGTTTTTAAACGTGTAGGTTTGTTTTAAATCGTTATCGTCGATCAAGAGGAATAAATAGCTAGAACTTATCTTTGTTGACAGAAAAGTGTTTTTAGGAACACAATGCACTGAACCGATTGATTAAAAAACAATTGGGATCAATTTCTGTAGGTGTTATATTTAGAAATATGCATATAACCTTAAAAACTAAAACGTCAAATTGACATTTTTGTGTACTGCACAAATATTAAGTTAGCCTTGCAAAGTTGTAGTTATTTTAGAAAGAAAAAATGTATTCAAAAACACAACGTAACCTTAAAAAATCCTAAACGTCAATCTGACATTACTTTTATTACAAAGCAAACATTTTTAATATTGCAGTTGTTATTTTAGAAAGTCAGGATTACACTAATAAAAATCTAATAAATTCTAATATTTACATTTTTTATGCAATAAATCAGGAAATCTAGTATCATAAAGTCCATATTAATTAACTAATTATTATTTATACAATGCGCAATAATAATAAAGGAGAATATATTCGAAATAAAACATTCTCGTTAAATAGGTCCATAATTAATTAACTCTTCTGATTGCCAAATTATTGTGTAGAATAGGCGTAATAATATAATAATTGATGCAATTATCTAGAAAGTAGCATTAAATGATATTTATCCCCACACTTCAAGAGAAATTAATTTATTAAAATATTATATCAGCCCGTGTATAATAAGATACGCAATAATGATAATTAATTAAAATATTCCAGACACTAATTGCTTTAGGCGCTCACTTCAAGAGTTTCCCTCGGGGTCTTTATTTAATTAATCGTGGGTATATATTTTTAAAGAGTTCTTTTAAACAGAACACAGCAGGCTCTGATTAAATTCTAGAAGCGTATGGTGTGTCTGCTTCGCCGGTTAATTTGGGAATGTGGATGGAATTGATAATAAAGGGCAATTGATTTCTGGAATTCAATGAGTTCCTTGAAATACTAATATTTGACATAACCTCAAAACACTTACTATTTAAAAATAAGTCTAGATAATATTTACTAGATATTTCTTATTTGAGAAGATATAAGGAACAATAATTATATTACAAGCCGACTCTATTAAAATTCTTCTGATTATTGTGCTGTTGTTTATAGACGGCCCATAATAAAATCTCAACAGCTATAAGTATATACATCAAAAAAAAACAATAACATATAATATGGATGTGTATAAACAGTTGAGTATATTGACCTTAAGGCATTATTTCAAAGAAAAACTTTTAAAGTGCGCTTGTAATATATTATACAGGATGCCTCCGGAAAGAATAATTACCAGATAAACTTACATCAACAACGACCACATTTAAACAGACAAAGCCCGTGAGAAGATCCTTGTCGTTTTCAGTAGAAACTGACAAAAACAATGAATTTGCATTGAAGAGAAACAAAAAAACGAATAAGATTAGTACTTAAGTTAAAATTACGGTAGATAAAAGTTCACTTTTGCTACGTAATAAGGAAACTAATCTTTATGTGTACAGGTTATTACTGGTACACATTTTTCTATTAACTAGATTTTTACATTAAAATTGTTACATTAAAATTGCATTAAGATATGTAACAGACAGCGGTGTAGGGTAATAGCACCAGCAACGATTAAGTGGTTAAGTAGGTCGCAAAAATGTGAAATCACTTGCTTTTTAGCTCACTTATGGTTGGTAGCTCTAATATCAAATGTATAGTAGTTCTACTGGTTGAACATGTTGTACCGACCACGACGATGGAACAATGATAAAAAATTTATAAAGGTTGACCTTACGTCTTACTTCGGCTCGTGCCGTTTAAAGCGGTCGCTCTTGAAATGCCTACATGAAGTTTAACTATTCATATAAGGAAGAACAGACAAAGAATTCCCAGAGAATTTTTTATCTTATTGAATTTAGATATTTGCATAATCAGGTATACATGGACCATCTTGAGAAAAACAAATGAATATATTCGTTCCGCTCTAGTATATATGAAACGTACTGCTACATGACACTTGTCCCATTTTTAGTCTTGGGATGAAGGAGGGGGAGGTATCAATCAGTCTTGATTTTCTAGCATGTAAAACCACAGAGTGTAATCCACTTGGCTTCTACTAGACAAGAAAAAAGAACCCAATTTGTAAGGTGACTCTTGTAACCAACAGTTGCAGGGTCCAAGAATTATTTTGGCTGAAAAATCACAAGAAAAAATGCACTACAGGACAAAATGGCGCAAAATCAAGATTTACCACCAGAAAATCTAACCTAATATTTATCTTGCGATATGGTGTTTAGACCGGAAAAATTACAATAGTTCCTTAAATTGTTTATAACAATTAAAAATATTGCTTAACATGGAGTTCTGTTAACAGTTCCGTACATAACTCTTGGAGGGCTACTCAGAACTCTGATCAGACCTATTGTTTGAGTTTAATAAATCACGTTTTTCCTTATTTCGAATTTTAAATTGTTTATAACAATTAAACTATTGTTAATTATGGAGTTCTGTTAACAGTTCTGTACAGAACTCTTCGAGGGTTACTCAGAACTCTGCTCAGAACTATTGTTTGAGTTTAATAAATCACGTTTTTCCTTATTTCGAATTTTAAATTGTTTATAACTATTTAACTTTTGTTAATTATGGAGTTCTGTACAGAACTCTTCGAGGATTACTCAGAACTCTGATCAGAAGTATTGTTTGAGTTTATTAAATCACGTTTTTCTTTGTTTCGAATTTTAAATTGTTTCTAACAATTAAAAATATTGTGTAACATGGAGTTCTGTAATCAGTTCTGTACAGAACTCTGATCAGAACTTTTGTTTGAGTTTAATAAATCACGTTTTTCCTTATTTTGAATTTTAAATTGTTTATAACAATTATACTATTGTTAATTATGGAGTTCTGTACAGAACTCTTCGAGGATTACTCAGAACTCTGATCAGAACTATTGTTTGAGTTTATTAAATCACGTTTTTCTTTGTTTCGAATTTCAAATTGTTTCTAACAATTAAAAATATTGTTTAACATGGAGTTCTGTAAACAGTTCTGTACAGAACTCTTCGAGGGCTACTCAGAACTCTGATCAGAACTATTGTTTGAGTTTAATAAATCACGTTTTTCCTTGTTTCGAATTTTAAATTATTTATAACAATTGTACTATTGTTAATTATGGAGTTCTGTTTACAGTTCTGTATAGAACTCTTGAGGGTTACTCAGAACTCTGATCAGAACTATTGTTTGAGTTTAATAAATCACGTTTTTCCTTATTTTGAATTTTAAATTGTTTATAACAATTATACTATTGTTAATTATGGAGTTCTGTAAACAGTTCTGTACAGAACTTTTCGAGGGTTACTCAGAACTCTGATCAGAACTGTTGTTTGAGTTTAATAAATCACGTTTTTCCTTATTTCGAATTTTAAATTATTTATAACAATTATACTATTGTTAATTATGGAGTTCTGTTAACAGTTCTGTACAGAACTCTTGAGGGTTACTCAGAACTCTGATCAGAACTATTGTTTGAGTTTATTAAATTACGTTTTTCTTTGTTTCGAATTTTAAATTGTTTCTAACAATTAAAAATAATGTTTAACATGGAGTTCTGTAAACAGTCCTGTACAGAACTCTTCGAGGGCTACTCAGAACTCTGATCAGAACTTTTGTTTGAGTTTAATAAATCACGTTTTTCCTTATTTCGAATTTTAAATTGTTTATAACAATTAAACTATTGTTAATTATGTTAGTTCTGTTAACCGTTCTGTGCAGAATTCTTCGGGGGCTACTCAGAACTCTGATCAAAACTATTGTTTGAGTTTAATTAATCACGTTTTTCCTTATTTTGAATTTTAAATTGTTTATAACGATTAAAAATATTGTTTAACATGGAGTTCTGTTAACAGTTCTGTACAGAACTCTTCGAGGGCTACTCAGGACTCTACTCAGAACTATTGTTCGAGTTCAATAAATCACGCTTTTCTTAATTACTAATTTTAAATCGTTTATAACAATTAAACTATTGTTAATTATGAAGTTCTGTTAACAATTCTGTAAAGAACTCTTCGAGGCCATTCTGAACTCTGCTCAGAACTATTGTTCGAGTTCAATAAATCATGCTTTTCTTAATTACGAATTTTAAATTGTTTATGACAATTAAACTATTGTTAATTATGGAGTTCTGTTAACAGTTCTGTACAGAACTCTTCGAGGTCTACTCAGAACTCTGCTCAGAACTATTGTTCGAGCTCAATAAATTACGTATTTCATAATTACAAACTTTAAATTGTTTATAACAATTAGAAACATTGTTAATTATTGAGTTTTGTTAACAGTTCTCTACAGAACTCTTCGCGGGCTACTCCTAGCTATGCTCAGAATTATCGTCGAGCTGGTCAAATTACATTTCCACTAGTCCTAAACGATGTTTCTAAAGTAACACTCTTAATTTGTTTATAACAATTTAAAATATTTAATTAGGAGTTCTAATAATACTTCTGTATAGAACTCTGCAGGCCCTACTCAGAACCCTGCTCAGAACCGTTATTTTGACAAATTTAATTTTATAGTAAATGTTTTAATTGTTTATATATTTGTTAAATAAGCGAAATATTGAAATTTTTTATCAGGAACTTTAGAACTCTTACAATTATGCCGAAAAATGCCATCAGGACTCTTTTTGCGAAAATAAGGGTGCTGCGTGAGGTTAGCACCCTAAAATAATTTATTCAATTTCCGTGCTTAAAGTACCAGAACTATTATTAATATTGTAAGGAACTCTAGAACTCTACTTTATTTATTCAGAACTCTAAGAATTTCTTGGTTTCAAGAAATTAAGGGTGGTAACTTCACACGAGTAGTTTAAGACTCATAAATCGAGTAGTGAACAAAAATGAAAATTTATCAAGAAACCTAACCTAATTTAGTCTAACCTAACCTAACTTGATATTTTCTCGCGATGTTCTGAACTCACGTCAGTGTATTTTTAAATTGTGTATATTTTTGTTAATAATTAAAGGTTATTAATCATGTTATTATTATAATTCAATAATCTTTATAAACATGCGTTGTGAAATGGTTTATTATTCCTAATCTCATGTAGGGAACTTGTTTGAAGCTAAATAGATTTATTTATAATTGAATTAAAATAAATCAAGTTTACTTGTTACTATTATAATGTGATGATACAATAAATAAAGGAATCAAGTTATCGGAGAACAAATGATAGGAGAGAAAATAATATGAAGTGCATGGAACCTTGCTATAGATAGATCCTGAGAAGGAAACTTGTCGTGATAATAAGGATTTGTCGACGCTAACTAAAAATTAATTCTTGTTAGCATCCATCACAGTTAAATCACGTTAAACACCGCAAGGTACAAAATATGACAAATAGATTTAGAAGGCATCGGGAATATTCGGATCCTACGTAACAGTTGGTCACTGGATGCAAAATCTGTCATTAACTTGGTTTTTTGGTCGTCCTTCCCTATACTTGGCCAATAGTGATAATTTTGTAAATTTTTGTTTCGTCACATTTAGTCAGTCGCAAAACAGAAGATCAAGGGTGATTGCTATTGAATCCTTAAGACTTACTGCTCTAGTCTGCTCACATGAAGCTATAGATTATTTATTATTCAAGTCATTATTTTAGACATCTCAGAAGCATGTCTAGACTGTTCATAGACAGTCTTGAACTTCTCAGGAATAGTTTTAGACGAGCGAGTCTACCTGATGCTATAGATCGCTTGTACAGACACTTCTAGAGTGCTTAGAAACTTCTTAGATTTAGAAGACGACTTAATGATCGCGTTGAGCAGCTCTCTAAGCTCAAAAACATCTTGCACTGCCGAGAGAGGCATCTCGGTAACAGCTTTTCAGACTAGTTGATGATAGTTACCACTTAGGTAAGTATATAACGTCGGATTACTCAGAGTTTCAAGCTGTCCAGTGGCTGTGAATTAGTGACATTTAATATGTAAGAAAGCTAAGTGGGCAAGCTGCTTGAAGGAAGCGGGCTATCTACTCAGCGACAGAATATTCGTTTACGTCGGTAAAACAAAGCACATAGGCAGATATGACGTTAGACAAACCATTAGTCGCAGTTTTATAGACACTGCTTCATAGGACTATAATTGATTGCTTAGTGGCAGCTATCTAATCTTCTCATTCGTGATATTGGTATAAAGGGATGTAGAAAAGTCTTTAGTAGTCATAATTCTAATTGATGCACAGTTTACATATTAAAACAACATCGAATACACGCACCTTACGGCATTTGTCGAATGAATTTTGGTCCTATAACGTGTTGCTCCAACGGAATTTTTAGCTTAATGAACGTTTGGTCCAATGGGAATTTTCGTTTATGTGTAGTTTTTGTCCAATTGGGACTTTTTGTCTAATGATGCTCTTCGTTCAATAATACTTTTAGTCTAACTAAAACTTAACAATTGGATAAACGTAACTATGGCTAACTTAAAAGGCTATTATTGTTCACTGATCATCTGTTTGCCCAACCAAGGTATTCTATTAGTGCCTATTTATGTCATTTGTTTAAACTTTAGTTGAAGTTCATGCGCCGTCTAGTGCAGTCGCAGTTTACGTTATTAGTTTAATTAGTTTTAACGATAATAATTATTACTATGTTTTTCATATAAATTGAGCTTTTAGACAAGTACCCTAAAAGAGACCAAGAGACGTCTCAAGGCTTAAGTCTCATTTTAAAAATGATTATGGTCCAAAAGTCCCGTTGAACAAAGTCTTATTGGACGAAAAGTCCTATAAAACTAAGAGCGCATTGGACCTAAAGTTTATTGGATCAGAAGACCCGTTGGACAAAAAGTCTCGTTGGATCCAAGTCCGCTGGACTAAAAGTTAGTTGGAGTTAAAGCCGAGAATAGGCAAATTTGGCCCTTACGAAAATATGGAAGGGAGGAATGGCTCGATGATAACGTGGAAGAATCTGTACTGCATATTGAACTTTTATTGTCATTGAAAAGGAGCAATAAATGAGTGTTTTAATGAATGCGGTTTAGGTCATCTTGTCCAATGACTTTCGGCCCATTGATGTTTGGTTCAATGGCACTTTTAGTTTAATGAAAATTTGGTCCAATAATAGTACTTTTAGTATAGGTAACTAAAACGCAATAACTTAAACGACTGTTTCTATTCTTGTCCACTGGTTATCTATTAACCTAATCTCTGTTGTAAAATATTTAGCAATACTGTTTTCTCGTCAATAAAAAACAATATTTGACTTAACTTACTAGAAGCTCTTGCTCAAAAAGTCTCATAGGGGTCCTGTTGTACCAAAACTACCATAAGACGTGAAGTCTATTGCACCAAAAATTCCGTTAAACGAAACGTCTTTGGACCAAAATCTGATTAGACCAAATATTGAACCAAAAGCGGTGGAACGAGCAGATCATGAAGATGATTGGCTTACAAAACGAGCTAAAATGGAAAAGCTTATATTTTACGCCATTTTGTATATACATATTCTTATTTTTCCCATCCACTTTGTGATCCAGAATGAGATCAGCTTTAACGAAACTGTTTACGCGTGCTGTCACCATCACTGCGTAAGATATCTTTGCAAATAAGTTTGTACACATTCTTTGCATTTTTCAAACAAACCCCTCTAGTTTGGCAATGGAACAAACCAATAGTCTTTGAAATAAACTATCCGCTTGGTTTGTAATTGAAAGGGCTTTTTTCTAAGGAGTCTAAAGAACTCCCGTAGGTTTATACTATGTGTACAAGACCAAAAATCAAAACTGACAGTATCATTAGTATAGGCCCTTTGGCTCGTGCCCTTTCGGGGACAATTTTCACTTTTGGCAAACTAAGACTAATGAAAATTTCTCTGAAGATTGTCAATAGAATTTTGTAAAGTTAAGGCCATTGGTTTGGATGTTAATAAGGTTTCAAAATCTGTGTAGATTTTAAAATAAAGACTAGTGATAGTTGACAAGAAACTTCTTAGCCTTAGCATAAGACATCTTGGTCTGTATTGAAGAACAAGAATTTTGCAAAAAAATATTGAAATTTCTTTTGCTGTTACTAATAACATTTTGTAAACCAAGGTAATAACCAATATATGTCTTAGATTTGATCTTAATGACAAAGATTTTGATCTTGATGTTAATCGGAATCTCGAAGCCAAGATTTTACGACAATGTGTTTCTTCTTGCTATTGCTAGTCTTGGTTTATTACTTGGAGCAAATCCTTCGCAATATGATATTGTTCTTCATGTCAAATGTAAAATAATTTGGGCTTAGTGATTTGATTTATTCGAAGCGTGAAGTATTTTTCCGATAAATTATTATCATTGGTATTCTATGAAACCAAGGCTTATATTGATTAAAAAACTATTTATACTGGAGCAAAAATATTTCAAAAATGCCTTTTCAGTTCGGGATATAATTGTTTCAGAATTTGCCATTAGTATTTTGTAAAACCAAGACGAAGACCCTTAATGATGATGAGTGTGATTTTAGCACAAAAATCTGACAGAAAGAAATAGATTTTTGATCTATTGTCACGGATGGATGCGTAATTTTTGTTGCAAGGCGAGCTCTATAGCTTCAACACTTCGGTGGCATAGCTAACAGGCCACATCGGATTTCACGAGACATCTCTCAATATTGGGCTACTTCTGTACAAAATAAAGGCCATCTACTGCCAAACCAAATCAGAAAGAACGTAACTCTCCCATTAGATTTGAAAATAGTATTTAGTTTTTCCGAAGTGCCAATGGGCGTGGTTTATCAGAATTATCTGAAGAAAAAATAAAGACTTTTGATATGAAGGCTATTGTGTACAGGGTGGCTCGCGCAATAGTTACGAGTAAGTATAGAAAAAAAAATTTAAATACCAAAGTTGGTGGGTGTAAAGCAAATTTAAATTTTCTAATATTTTTGTATATATACAGGAGGTTTTGCTATGGACAGTCTCAACTTTATTATTTTAAATGGAACACTAAATATTTTTTCGAGTTTCGATTCTACGCCTTTTATAAGTATTTTTGGGCAAACATGTATAGTATACTGCCGTGCTTAGCAAGAAAGCAGTATCTCCACGACAGCAACTTAAGAAATATACCATATTTTTTACTAGCATTCATTACAATTGCACATAGTATATTTTTAGATAGCAGTTTGTGCAGATACTGCTTTCTTGCTAAGCACGGCAGTATAGTGCACATACTTTTTGATCTGATTGAATTTCTTTTATTAAGAATGCATAGTATTCAATCCACTAGAGTCTAGTGATGGCGAACCTTTTTGAGAAGTGGGTCAAATTTTGTTCATTATTTTTTTAAATACTAGCCCGTGGGTCACTAAGTCAGTGGCGTCATTTGGAAGGGGGGGGGGTAAAAAGGGTACCAATAATTTGAAAACACCGGAAATTTCTTAACAGAAAAACTTGACAGTTGATCCTTTTTTGGTTCTCACTTTTAAAATCCTTTAAAAAGGTTTACGTTTCCTTTTTGTTTTACAACTTTTACTTTTGCAAGTGAAGAGCAAAAATCGACATTAAATATTTATACTTTAATTTTTTAAATATTTTCTATTGTCTGTTCTCTCTTTTATGATATAAAAAATAAGTTTATAAAAATCAACGCGTGGGTCATTTAAAAAGCCTTCGTGGGTCAGTGTCTGACCCGCGAGTCATAGGTTCGCCACCAGACCAAGTTGCACTAGACCAAGGATGCAAATTCTTTATCATGAAATTTTTTAAATGAGAGTATAAGTAAGTTAAATAATTTTTTGTCAAAAAAAAATTTATACCTATGAGGTGCAGAATCGAAATTCGTAAAAAGATAATCCATTTAAAATAAGAAAGTTGATAGTAGCTATAGCAAAACGACTAGCCTTGGATACTATACAAAATTATTATAGAATTTAAATTTCTTTTATACCAATGAACTTTCTCTTACAGTCACCAAGATAAGGTACAGGGTCATTTTCCGATTCGGGGGAGGTGAAAAATCTGACCCTGTTCAGGACAAAAAGTTCAATTTGTTCAACTCGTGTAATTCTGATAAAATCCAAACAATGACTTCTAAAGGGATATTGTTCTGTTTGTATACATGACATCAAACAATATTTGCGAACAGGAAGAAGAATAACATCATCGTTCCGTACTTCCGCCGTTCGTATAATAATAATAAATTTTCACACTTTTTAAAAAGAATTGTTCACCCAATGTTGATGCATGCACAATACACACACCAATCTATAAAACAGAAAAAAAAGATAACATTCAAAAGTAAAAATTATTGAAGCGACTCTTTTTTGCACGATTTATGAACGATACGCCCATTGATGTCGAAAAAACGCCACAAATACACTTTTTCGAATACGAAATGACGAAATGAAATAGAGGAAAAGTCTTATCTTTCCACATTTTTGCTACTCACAAACATTGATATTTTGTTATCTCAGAACTTGTAGGCGGTTTTATTTTCTTTAACGGTTTTTTTTGTTTAAGTTTCAGCCGGATTTTTGAATAGATTGTTTGCCAAGAAAAAATGTCTCCAATAAATCTTGTTGGTGTCAATGTTTGGATTGGATAAAGGAAGAGGAGGAAATGCAGATTTCAAGTGATAGAAGGAAATTATTCACCAGTTTTTAAATTTAGGGTTTCTTTTTATAAGTGAAATGTTTGTGGGATCGATGGAAATGGGATTGTAAACAATAAAATAGCCTCTTAAGACGGTTATTTTGTATTTCCTGTTTGATGCGTTTGAAAATGCGTTGAAAAGTTAGTTTACATTTCTTTTTGAACTTGTACAAAATTTAAATTAGTAGGCTTTGGAATTCAGAGTTTAACCCAAATAAGAAGCTGGTAAAGCTAAATAGGAATTGACAATTTGATATCCAGTAGAAATCCTTCCACTGGCTATCAGCTTATAGCAAGATTATACCATTTTTATGTGCACACTCTTCTAGAACTTAACGGGTTGGGTGATCGAATACGACAGGCAATTAATCGCTTCCCAAGATTGCAGACGTCGAACGAACGAAATCAAGGCCAAACAATGACAGATTAAATAAGATAATAATGATACGAAAGTGTTCTAAAAGATAATTACAGTTCGCAATAAGCTAAATGAAAATTAATTATCAAAGAATTCTCAAGAATCAACAAATGCATAGAATTAAAAATATGCGATATGCAATCTAAATAAAAATGCAACAACTTATTAATCCATTGTTGAAATAATGTAGAATATGCCAATACGCGTGAAACCCCAAAATCTTAAAATTTCTAAACCAAATACTTCATCACTATCATTTATTTAAATGGTTTCTCAACAGTATGTGCAATAACAGCATCTATTATGTAAAAACATAAAGTCATTTTGGATGATATGGGATTATTGCAACAACTACCACAACCAATGAGATTTATTAGGCCATATATCAAAAAATAATGTTACATCTTATTCAGCGAGTTCAAAAAGCAAAACGAATAAGAATCGATTATAAACTAATAACGCAATCTTTTCCGGAAGAATTGAAACTAATGGCCCAAATGATAGATAAATAGATTATGACATCAAGAACAAATCGTCCTCCAGGAATTTGCATCATCTTTCAATATGGCTGATGTATTCAGATTGGCAAATCAATCAAAGCTATCAAAGTCTACAATACATCACTAGAAGTAGTAAGAAATGTTTTAAGTACGTTTTCAATAAGAAACTTACTGAATAATTATGCATGCAAATAATACCAATTTAAATAATACTAATATAAAGTAAAAACGATTTGATATTATTCAAACAGATCTGAAGCAATAACTGCCTACGATAATTTCGACTATGTAATAATATTTCATTTAATATGTGCCCACACGAATTCACGCAATGAACACTCTATAAAAGGCAGCTTGCGATGGTATAGTAGGCAGTGTGGGTAATTCTAAACGGAGGCTATGATATTAATGTCTTTGGAACAAAGTAATAAAATACCGTTGTTATGATTACAATTATTATTTTACAATTGGAATAGAGGCGAAATGAAAAACAAAGTAGTGAAATGACCTCTCTAAGGTTACTTGAGGTCTTCTGTTAAGTACAATTTTTTAAATCTAGTACATCTTGAAATGTACTAATCCCAAAAATAAGAGAATTTGCCTATTAATTCATAGATGTTGAAAATTGATTTAAAATATGTGCTAACTTTACTTGCAATGAAGTAAAGTTAACACATATTTTCCAAACAAAAGGTATATTTTGACTTTTAGAGGTCTCTAAAGGTCGCAGATAGAAACGATTGACTTTACCAACTGGCTTCTAAGCTCTATAATCTATTAAATAATCATGTTACGCAAAGACTTCAAGCAGACTCGCTGCAAGAAAAGTTTAACAATAATACTTGACAAATAAAATGTATGTTCTGACTTGCAGAGATCACTAAAGGTCACAGAGAGGAATCATTGATATCGTCAGCCGACTACTAAATTTTATAAGTTAGTAAATATAATACTGCTTCGCACAAACATCAAGTAGACTTATTGCAAGTAAATTTAACACATTTTCCAAACAAAAGGTATATTTTGACTTTTAGAGGTCTCTAAAGGTCGCAGATAGAAACGATTGACTTTACCAACTGGCTTCTAAGCTCTATTATCTATTAAATAATAATGTTACCCAAAAACTTCAAGCAGACTTGCTGCAAGAAAAGTTTAACAATAATACTTGACAAATAAAATGTATGTTCTGACTTGCAGAGATCACTAAAGGTCACAGAGAGGAATCATTGATATCGTCAGCCGACTACTAAATTTTATAAGTTAGTAAATATAATACTGCTTCGCACAAACATCAAGTAGACTTATTGCAAGTAAATTTAACACATTTTCCAAACAAAAGGTATATTTTGACTTTTAGAGGTCTCTAAAGGTCGCAGATAGAAACGATTGACTTTACCAACTGGCTTCTAAGCTCTATAATCTATTAAATAATCATGTTACCCAAAAACTTCAAGCAGACTTGCTTCAAGAAAAGTTTAACAATAATACTTGACAAATAAAATGTATGTTCTGACTTGCAGAGATCACTAAAGGTCACAGAGAGGAATCATTGATATCGTCAGCCGACTACTAAATTTTATAAGTTAGTAAATATAATACTGTTTCGCACAAACGTCAAGTAGACTTATTGCAAGTAAATTTAACACATTTTCCAAAAAAAATGTAATTTTGACTTTTAGAGGTCTCTAAAGGTCGCAGATAGAAACGATTGACTTTACCAACTGGCTTCTAAGCTCTATAATTTATTAAATAATAATGTTACGCAAAAACTTCAAGCAGACTCGCTGCAAGAAAAGTTTAACAATAATACTTGACAAATAAAATGTATGTTCTGACTTGCAGAACTCACTAAAGGTCACAGAGAGGAATCATTGATATCGTCAGCCGACTACTAAATTTTATAAGTTAGTAAATATAATAGCGTTTCTCATAAACGTCAATTAGACTTATTGCAAGAAAATTTGACACATTTTCCAATCAAAAGGTATATTTTGACTGTTAGGGGTCTCTACTGGGTGTTCGGGAGACCACACGACGTTCACCCATAAAACTGGCTGTCTTCTACCCTATCCTTGTTTCCTTGGAAACTGGGTAATGGATGAAGCTGTTAGGTCAAGTGTGTGGTAGAGAAATTCGTGAGAATTCTCGATGGTTACTCATACCGATCAGGGGGAGCCCTGGTATATGATACCGCTGTGGGCGGATTCGAATCTCGCCTTGGATAAGGTCATTTATGGTCACCGACGGAACCCGCTGTTTGACCGAGGTCATTTATGGTCACCAAAGGAACCCGCTGTTTGACTGAATCCTAAGTGAGGAGAATCGAAGTGAGGTTTATCCCGCTTTTGGCAGATGGGAAACTGCATGTCGCCAGGTAAATGTGCTTAGGAGCTATCCCGACCACCCTATGATCCGGACTGCAGCCGGGTACAGTGATTGGGAGAAGCTCTGAAAGCCATTACACCTAAGGAGAGTTGAAGCGAATACATAGCCTCTCACAATCAAGACAACTTCACCTTAACGGTTACACACTGGGAGTCTATAACGTGTAGACTTAAACGAAGCTCTGTCGAGGGTCCACCAAGCCTATATATTGGTAGATCGGGGTGGCAAAACCATTAAAAAACCAAGTCCCGCCACAATTGAGATTGGATTCGATCGGGCAGTGGCCCCAACCCCTGTCTCGGGGAGGAGCTTGTGAAGGTATGAAATAGGACTGGAGGGCTCTCTCTATTCAACTGAGTTAAGTTGGGGGAATAGTCCTATTGCTGGACGAGGTACTTCACCCCGCATGAAAGAGGACGGGAGGGTACCGGCGGGTGAGCACGTGTTAAGTCGACCAGTGAGCTGACTGGGAGCAATTGCTATGCAATTGCGCGCTGATTGAACGTGTCTCAATTACTTCCTCATTGGAAGGAACGTGGAGGTATGTTCACACGGGGACTCCACGTAAAACATTCAGATAATCTCTGTTAGGGGTCTCTAAAGGCTACAAATTGAAACCATTGACTTACTTCTAAGTTCCACAAGCTATTAAATGTTCCGCACAAACTTCAAGTAGACTCTATGCAAAAAAAGTTAACAATCATGCTTTCAAAATAAACGGTATGTTCTGACTTGTAGAACTGACTAAAGGTCACAGAGAGGAGTGATTGATATCATCAGCCTACTTATAAATTTCGTAATCTAGTAAATATACTGTTTCTCATAAACGTCAAGTAGACTCATTGAAAGAAAATTTAACACGTATTTTCGAAATAAAAGGTATATCTTGTCTTGTAGAGGTTTCTAAAGGTCACAGATAGATACGATTGACTTTGCCATCCGATTCTAACCTCCATAAGCTAGTAATTACATATATAAGACACAAATTACATATCTATACCATATTTTGGCAAAATATCAGAAAAAATTGCACATATACTAAGAAAAACCAACAATTATAAAATAACATTTAAAACCAACACTAACACTTTTTCATTTTTATTTAATGCTAAAGACAGAACACATGATATCATGAAATCGGGCATTTACCGTTTAAATTGTTCTTTTTGTAGTTCGGTATATATTGGACAAACACTTCGAAATTTTGACATAAGATATAAAGAACACGTACGTCATTACAAAAATAAACATCCTGAAAAATCGAATTACGCCAAACACCTTTTAGAACAAAATCACACAATGACTCCTCAAAATAATATTAAATTCCTACATTTTTGTAATAACAAACGCAAATTAGACATTTTAGAAGCCTTTGAGATATACAAACACAAACTCAGGGTACCTTTAATGAATGAACAACTTGAGCTCAGTAATTCTCCGTTACTGGAAGTATTAGATGTTTAATTATGATTTTTATTATTAATTTTTATTATTATTATTATTATTTTATCTAGTTACCTATTTTGTATCTACCTTAGCGACGTGTTTGTTTATAATTATATTACCTTTGATAATGACAGCATAGCTGTCGAAACAATATTGTCAGGTATATTTTAATAAAACTGTGAAACTTTTAATAATCTTTATTTATTTCATGATTATGGAGTTCCACAAAATAAGGCTGGAAACAATAAACAAGTTTAAGTAGACTCATTGCAAGAAAAGTTAACCAACCATAGATTAAAAATAAAAGGTATATTTTGACATGAAGAGGTCACTAAAGGTCACAGACTTCAAAGCTTCATAAGCTAGTAATTAATAATGCTTCTGACAAACTTTACGTTGGCTTAAATCGAGACAGGTTAACAACCATATTTTCCGAGTAAAAGATTAATTGTGATGTGCAGAGGTCACTAGAGGCCACAGAGAGAAATGATTGATATCGCCAGCCGACTTCTAAATTTCATAAGCTGGTCAATACAAGGTTGTTTCGCACAAACGTTAAATAGACATGAAATAAATAAAATATTAAATAAATAAATATTAAATAAATAAATTATTAAATAGACACATTGCAAGAAAATTTAACGCATTTTCCAAATAAGTAAAAGGTAAATCTGGACTTGTAGAAGTCTCTAAAGGTCACAGATAGAGACGATTGACTTTGCCATCCGTTTCTAACCTCTATAAGCTAGTAATTAAAATAATGTTTCGCACATACTTTAAGTAGATTCATTGCAAAAAAGTTAACAATCATAGATTACAAATAAAAGGTATATTTTGATCTGAAGAGGTCACTAAAGGTCACAGACTTCTAAGCTTCATAAGCTAGTAATTAATACTGCCCCTGACAAACTTTAAGTTGGCTTAAATCAGAACAGGTTAACAACCATATTTTCCGAGTAAAAGATTAATTGTGATCTGCAGAGGTCACTAGAGGCCATAGAGAAAAATGATTGACATTATCGTCAGACTTTTCTGAACTTTACAAACTAGCAATAAATTGTATTTCGAAGAAACGTTAAGCAGCCGCTTTTACCGGATGATATATATTCTGACTTATTGTCTAAAAAGGTCATCAAAGGTCACATGGAGCAGAATCTGGATGTCATGGTAACTCTTTTGTCTTTTGCAGTAGTTACCAAAGGTTACATTCGTCGTCGAGGTACCTCTTACTTTAATGCATAGCCTGATAATATTCCGCATAATGTTTATAAGCAGTAACCCTTTTTCAGAAATATCTAACTGTAACTCTGTAACATCTAGAGGCCACGAAAGATCGTGAAGTGGAACGATTGATTGATTTTGTTGTCAGACTTCCAAACTCGATAGGCTAGTATTTAATAGCGCCCCGCATAAATTTTATAAAAAAAACTTCACGGAAAAGTCAACAACGATTTTCTTCGAATAAAAGGTATGACATGATAATTTGTAGAGGTTATCAAGGTCACAATGGATTTTTTGTTTCTGAAATATCTAATTGTGGTTTCTAAAATCATTTCCAAAGATCACCAAATGTCATTTATTGCAAGAGTACTCGGCGTTATTATACAATCTTGATATACATCTTCGATACCTTTGTTGCTACTTTTGGAAAGGCTCCTTTTTTTAAAAAATTTAACAATGACCTCTAGAGGTCATAAATGGTTACAGAATGTAACACTAGGCAGTATCACGGCTGCCATAATCAGTCGGTTAGTGTTTTATAATATAACTAAATATTGAGCAAAAATACTTGAGGTGGTAGTATGTCTGCTACATTTATCCGTATGTGTGTAAGGAAGTAAATAGCCCGTAAAATCTTAAGGAAGGTCTATTTTTCGGGAAAATCTTACTGTGAATGTTATTACGACAATGACCTTAAAAATAAATCCGTATTGGTTGCCCAAGATGGCTTTGGTTTCTTAGTTTGGAATTCGGAAGGTATAATAACAACCCCAATACCAAATTTCTGTTACCAAGACCCTTGTTATTAAAGCCAAGACTGTTTGGATGTAATGAATTAGAAAACTTTACAACCACAACAGAGATACAATTATGTCGATTGGAATAACAACTCCTGATGTTAAGCCCAAAACTTTTGGCGTTGATTTGAAAACTCCAATAGCAATACCAAAACCTAAGCCATGTCGGTTGGAATGAAAACTAAGTCTCTTGGTATTTCAATACTCTTTTTTGTTGGTCTAATCATCGATCGAAAGACTTGCTCATGATCTTGGATTTTAAGTAGGTAACAGTTATAGAAACTGTAACAACAATACCAATACCATGGTAGCAAAACTAAATTTCCTGCTTCTAAGCCCAATACTTTTTAGCCATATATCTAATAATAATTTAGAAAGCTGTCAGAAGTCAAATAATCTTATCAAATGCAGAAGTTGATCATATTAAGGAAAAATCATAGCCAACTTCGTTTAGATATTGTAGTACAGTAGACCACACACAGATGTGTATGAGGTTGTAGCCATTTAATGTAGGTGTATTGACTTGTATTTTAATAGTGCTAATGCAATTTTTTCTTGAATTCTAGTATACGAAAGTGACATTGCAAAAAATCGAGGTCAACAATCTATAAATACCGGTAATCAATTAATAAGTAAGGTTAAGTTTGTTATCTTTCAATTTTAATCGGTTAGTAGTAATAAACTCATTTTATTGCCAATCAATTATTATTAATTTATCGGCTAATTATCCCACTTATAATTAGACCTATTGTACGATAATTTTGTATTTAAAGATTTAAACCACGAAATAATTTTTGTTTCTCTTTCTATGATACCTTCTGCCTGTGTGATATGTAACCTCTAACCTCTTCCTTCTATAACGGTGCACCGTATTACCGGTGTGAATTTGTAAGGTTTATAACCTCTTTTAACTTAAAGAAACTTATATTAAACAAAAATTGAACGCTGCTAACCAATAATTTACTCAAAGTTGTAAAAACTTTTTATTTAAACATAAATAAACATGATGGAAGTTTGTTTTGAATTTTCCAAGTTGAGGTTAGGGTTAAAGCGCTCCTGAAAATAAACGATCGCCGTCGGCGGTCATAAACAAAAGCACAACGAACTTTCTCATTACATTACAGATAACCTGTACAAAGTTTGAGGATAGTAGATTTGGATGTGAAGGATGACGTGATGCAAAATGTTAAAATTTGTCATTGAATGAATGACGCGATTTTAACATTTGGCGATTGTTAAAATAAAATTGTTACGTTCATGCAGTCCACTATGATGGTAAGACCTCGAGTAAAACAATTGCATATCAGTTATACAAGTCTATTAGAGTAAATAATGTACAAGGCTACTTGATTAATTTAATAAGAATATACATTATTGTTGCAACCGGTCAATGAATTTGTTAAGTCATCGTAAGTCCATTCAAGCAATTTGTATGCGAGATTTTTACGATTGTAAGTTGGTAATAATGGCTTTCAAACAAGTAGATATATGTATAGGAAATATGTAATATGTTTTTGTTTTGATGTCCCTATTCGAAGCGCAAGAGCTTCCCTTCCTATTAACGTGTGGATTGGTCTTATTAACAGGGCGTTTGATATTGTTATCAGGACATCAAAACTCTTGATCTTTGCCATCGGGATTGTTGGCCTAATTACTAAGACTCGCAGTTTTATTGTCAGGACTTTTGGTCTTGTGTCAAAACCCTTAGTCTTGTTGCCTAGACTCTTTATCTTGCTATCAAAGCTTCTGGATTTGTATATTATAAGGATTTGAACTTGAGGATTCTTGATCTTGTTAAATTTTGGGTTAACCTAGCAGGGCCTAGTATCTCGGTTGTTTACTCGAGGGAAAGGATTGATCTAGGTATTAAAATTTTTCTTTCTATCAGAATTCTTGGCACTATTTATTAGTCATGTTGTTTGAACTCTTAGTCTAGTGTAGAACCAGAAGTCTCGATCTGGTTGTTAAGACTTCTTTCCAAAACCAAAGGTATTAACATCAGCTACTTTGCAGAATTGGTCAATTCTTGTCTGTCATCCCCACACGCAACCAAACTCGTTGATATAATATGACGTATAAGAATAATGACTGGGGAAGAACAAAAATAAATTGTTCGTTACGGTTGTATGAACAGTAATTGTTAAAAGTATAAAGAATGAACTGTAAATAATCTGTTCTCAACGTCCATTGTACGACTTGTACCTACGCGAAAAGGAAAATTCCACAAAGATTGTAACGTATGTTTTGAACTATATAAGGATGAGGGATAAACCTAAGGTAATTGGACAGCATCAAGGCCGAAAACGGAAACGTTAACTGCATTGCAGATTTCTCCTTGATGGTCTAGTTACAAAAATTCAAGCAACTTTGTAAATATCTTGCCCATTATAAATTTGTGAACGTTTTGTTTTTTTCTGACTTTATCCCCCCCTCCATACACACTCATAACTGCTATAGTTCGTTAAAGACTTTAGGAGAATGGTTACAAGAACATTAATTTACAATAGGAATGAGTAGACAAACAATGCAAAATAAAGTTCATCTCATAGTCTTTCGTGTTTTTCGGCATAATTTTAAACTTTTAACGTTTGATCCGATGACATTTTTAGTCGTGGATGGAATGGACGTTTGGTTCAACGGCGCTTATCTTCTAATGGCACTTCTCGTTTAACCGGACTTTCGCCAATGGTGCTTTAGTATTCCGCTAGTTGATCTAACCTAACTCAATCTATTATTGTTTATTGAACGTGGAGCAGAAGTTTTATTGGACCTAAAGTCTGGATCGATGAAAAGTTCCATTGGATCAAAAGTCTCATTGGACCAAACGTTATTGAATCGCAGCCCATTAAACAAAAAGTCCGGGACCGAATTGTTGCACTCTAATGTCACTTTGCAACCTGACTTTTAGTCTAATAGACGTTTTCGTTCAATAGTGTTTTTAGTCTTTTGGTATTGCGTTAGTTAACCTAACCTAACCTAACCTTTTATTGTTCACTGAATATTTGTTCAACGTCGACGTGGACCAAAAGTCTTATTGGACAAACCGTCTCATTGGACCGTAAGTCTTGATCGATGAGAAATCCCGTTAAAAAAACTCGTTGACCAAACGTTTGTTGGACCAAAAATCCCGTTGGACCAAATGTTATTGAGTCAAAATCCATTAAACAAAAACTCATTGAACCGGAAGTCGGAGATTGAATGGTTTCGCTTTTGAGAAAAAAAACACGAGAGCAAATCTCTACTAGCTTTTGTTTTTTAATTGCTATTTCGATATTGGTCAAAACCTTTCACTATAAAGTAGTACCCCTCTTTTCCTGAACTTTACTTTATCTAATAGATAATATTAAAGGGTGACAGACAATGACGGTCCCATAAGACTTCTATGGAATCACAGACCTTTTTTTTATTCATCATCCATCACGTCGATTAAGCCAAAAACGTATCTCCTTATTTTCTCTGAAAGTTTCAAGACGAAAACAAATTAACCCCTTAACTTAAATCCCTGTCTGCGACACCCACCACGAAAATTGTTATAATCCTCTTAAACACACAAAAACAACAAGAAAAGAAGAGCTCTTCAAAAACTTTTTTAAACACTTTTTATTGACCAATCAACTAATCATCCCGTAATTATTTTCCCTTTCGCCCTCTTCACTCATTACAAAAAGGTTCTATTAGAGAGAAAACTTTTGCAGTTTCTGTCTCGTGCTGCATTTGAAGTTTTATAACTAAAGTTTTGTGTGTGTGTGTTTGCAGCAGTTAGTAGTTATAGTTAGTTTTTCCTTCCTTCCCTTTCCTTTTCAAACTCTATTACCGAAAGTTTTCAACGAAGGATTACTGGGGAGTGAAATTTAAAATTTATAGCCAACTTGCCTCTTTTTACTCTTGTGGTGAATTTTTCCAGCGAAGCTGCATTGCGACTGTTCGATAAGTTGTTGCATCCATCTTTTGGGAAACGATGTTTTTGGGGTGAAATGTAACAAATCGATAGATAGGGGTCGCGGGGCGGGCTGTAAGTAGGGTTGCTGCTGGGATAAATAAAACTTAAAAACTTTGTTATAGCTATTTGGCCAACATAATTAAATTCTTTGCGATGAAGAAAATATTAATTTGAAGTTTTAGCAAATAATGAAGGAAGCGTTAATTAGAATTCTTTTTAAAAATTAATTCCTTTCTGTTCGGAATAAATTTAATGATCAAAAGTTGCTTGAAAGTTTCAACTGAATAGTGTCTACTTCGTTTTTACTATTTTTTAATGAACTGATTCATTTCTATAGTATAGCGGAACTTGGGTTTTTGTTTTTTCTTCCTTTCCTTTGTCCATTATGCAATATTATTAAATATTCATTAGGTCTTTTCATTATGTTATTAGCCGGTCTTACTAGGATGAAAAGAGTTGTTAATAAAGTTCTTAAGATAAAAAGCATTCATCTCTGAAAAGAAAAGGAGTAACAGATTGCCAGCAGACTTAATTGTAAAGACTTGTATAAATAGAAAATCTTCATTAGGATGCCTTGCAATAACGTAATAAATCATTATTGTATTTTTCTTTAAATGATTAGCTTTATTTAAATGCTTGCTAATTCTTCATGGCGAAAGAAAGGGACAAAATCAACAGATAACTAAGAAAATACTGGTCTGGAACACCCGGGTATCTCCACCAAAATGTCATGTTATAATTAACATAGAAAAGGGTAGAAGAACAAAGTTATATAAAATAAATATATTAAAAACATATTTGCAATAATGTGCAAAGACTTATTCGAATATGTTGCTTGATTTTTGAGCTTTACTTGGAGACTTGATGTATGCTTGCAGCAGTTCTGTTATATACAAGCAGGCTATATAGGTACCATATCAGCTATTTGTAGTTTCCATAGTTCTTATCGCTCGCTTTAGAAAAAAGTTAGCGGAACCCGTACCAAATATCAAATCTAGAATGCACAAGTAACACAAATAATCTATGGACAATCAGAATCTAATTAAAGGCTGATGAAATGCCCTGTTGTCAAATTTAAGGCTCAATTATAACAGTTTTTGCAGTTGTTTCGGTTTTTCAACTTTTTAACTGCAAAGATAGCTTCTATCGGTGAGGATGATCAAGGCTTTTTTGTAGAGCATGCATTCACTAGACTATCATAACATTTCTTGCAGGTAGATCTATGTATAAGTAACTACTCTAGAATCTTCCAAGCTTACGCTTAATCGCCTTGTTCGCCATAACAGGATCTAAAAAACAATTCACGATCGGTTGTTTCATAATATCCGTTTCACGTCATAAACGTATTTTTGGCAATGGGGGAAGTGAAACAAAAGCGAGTCATGCCAAGCCTGGGCCGATAGATAAAGGGTCTAAAGTTATATCGCGCACTTTAATTTCAAGTCGTTGCGATGTTTTACAATTTTCGTTCATTTTCTAACATGGCAAACCTATAAATCATCGGGGCGATTGTTTTTTGTTTTTTTGATACGGCGCCCACAGTTTCTAAACTACAGCAACTTTAAGGTTTAAATTTGCCCCTTCTCTCTACATATGGTTTTTACGTTATTATGGACACATTTGCAGTTTCTAACCACAAACCAAATTTCGTTTCGATATCTCGCAAAACCCCCAATGCCGGACGCCAATGAAGTAAAAATATCTTTCACGTAGGATAAAATGATGAGCGAGTCTCCAAAATTAAACCGTATTTATTCAAGATTTTGGAATCAACAAATTAAGTTACGCTCAATTAGCGCGTCACTTTTGTAAGAGCTACTAATACGCATGGTGGGAGCGAGGTTGCCTATCCATCCTATATTAGCTCTTCAGGCTAGTGCCGGAGCTATTTACGTGCTGGGTCCGTCTTTGAAAAAGTCCCACGCCCCTAATCTAACATGGGGACTTTCAGTGCCCGGACGAGTCCAACCTCAAGTGTGGTTGAGGCTTGGAAACTGGGTCTTCCTAGGATATCCCATAATTTAGCCGCCCGCCCTACCATAATTAAGGCTTGACAGAGCCCCGCCCGACTTTATCTGAAAGTAGAGACCCGGCCTATACCAACTAGGAAGTGGGGTTATCCTAGCTGTGAGAGGCTAATGGTCGCATTCGCTCTGTATTTGCATCAAAATCCCTTTCCCTTGGAGTATACCTCTTGGGATCAGCCAGATCGGTAATTCTTGGGTAAACCCAAGTCACCGATACATTGCAGAGTTGCCTCCACGTTGTCCAGTCCACAGTATCGAAGTGACTATACCAGGGTGAAACGGTTTCCGCTGAGACAGCAATCAGGAGGTCGCTGTCGGGATAAACATTGCTAGTATCACTGTCGTACTGTAGTCCAGCGTTGTTCTAGGCTCGCCCCCTAAACTAAGGGTCGGGAACCCTAAGACCAGCCCAATCGTAGTGCAGCGATACCTGACGCCGGACTAGTCATTGTCACTGTCAAAAAACTTAAAAGTCGGAAACCACAAATCAACTACTAGTCCTCCTACTGACGGTGCCTAACTATACCTATTTCACTGTCCGATATGTCGTCGGGAAACCTAATACCTTTACCTTTCCTCTTTCCCCATTTATCTATCTGTTTTATTTTCTTACCCTCCTCTCTTCCAAAGAATGCGTCACCATGTTTTGTGTTGGATGCCTCCTCCTTATTCCTTACGAAATTTCCTCGGCAATTTTATTTCCGGTCGCACATGACGGTATATACGGTTTATACCATTTGTGGCCGTGATATTATTAAATGCCATAAAGTTGAAAATCTTGTATTTACTAAATCGTCGTGAGAGTGATGACGTGAAAATACGTAGCTAAATTTTAACAGAGAAAGAAATTGTTTCAAGAATTATTTCCTTCTTTTTAAATTCGACGACAATGAATGAAGGTTTAGGAAGTAAAAATGTGGGTTAAATTCTATCAAAGAATACTACCATAAAATGGTTCCAAGAATTATTTCACCCTATTTAGATCTTCACGAGTTCATTTTAATATTACAGGGGACAATGTATGTTAAATTCTTTGAAATACAATACTACTAAAAAATAGTAAAACCTTTTAACAGAAAAAGAAATAGTTCCAAGAAGTATTTCCCCATTTTTAAATTTCCACCAATTCATTTCAATATTTAAGGACAATGAATTAATGTTTAGGAAGTAAAAATGTAAGTTTAACTCTTTCGAAGAATACTACTATAAAATATTTCCAAGATTTATTTCACCCTTTTTAAATTTCCACGAATTCATTTTAATATTACAGGGGACAATGTATGTTAAATTCTTTGAAATACAATACTACTAAAAAATAGTAAATCCTTTTAACAGAAAAAAAATTGTTCCAAGAATTATTTACTCCTTTTTAAACTTCCACGAATCGATTTTAATATTCCAGGACAATGAATGAAGGTTTAGGAGGTAAAAATGTGAGTTTAATGCTTTCAAAGAAAGCTAGTATAATATAGTTCCAAGAATTATTTCACCCTATTTAAATTTTCACTAATTCATTTTAATATTACAGGGGACAATGTAGGTTAAGTTCTTTGAAATACAATACTACTATAAAATAGTAAAACCTTTTAACAGAAAAGGAAATTGTTTCAAGAAGTATTTCCCCCTTTTTATACATACTATTTCCTTTATATGCATAATAATGCACATGTCATTATAATGGTTACTGTCTCTTTAATATCGATAAAAATCCAAATGTCAAAATTTAATCGCTTTTGACTAATTTTGAACTCGTTATCAAACGTGCTTAGACAAGTGAATGTGCAGACAATAGAAACATTTAAAATTTGCAATTTCTTTATTAACTGTACTAATGTAAACACTAATAAATAATTTCTATTTGCATGCATTCTATATGCAAACAATATCTATTTATTCAGGAAATAATCACGCCGAATATTCTGCGTCGATGTAAAATAGCCTGATTAAATTTCGATGGTTTTTTGTCAAGATGTTTTTTTTTCTAAAGAAATTTTCTGACAGAAAATGTTAAAATTTAATCGGCTATTTTAATGTATTTGGGATTTTAATGTTGATTACTTATTTTTTGTACTGTTAACTGTACTACTGTGTGTGTGTACTGAATAACTAAAGTTTCGTTATTTATCTAAGGTTGATAGATAGTTCTGTTTTATTAATTGGAGAACCAGAAATCGAAACCTACTATATAGTCATAAATCATTTTTCAGTTTTTCTTGAAACTTTTCTTATGTAAGAGTATGAATGTTTATTATGGTTGAAAAGAGAACATAATATCCTACCAATTTCAGTAGAAAGATACCTATCATGTAATTTAAATAAATGTCGATGACGACGTGACGATGACCAGAACATAGAGAATTTTATGCGATTTAATAATAGATATGGTTTATACCATTGCTCGTCATAAATTATGTTCAACTCGTTTATTTATCGTTCGATCCGCCGTACCACTGGCAGAACGATATTGACCTGTAGTGCTATTAGGTTCTGTATGGTTGATTCCTCACATAGATGCGAATTGCCACTCTCTGTGATGATAGCGGTCAAATCTGTAATTATTTCGTCTGGATTAGTCTGCAATTGGACCTCTACAGCGTAGGCAGGATCTATTAGAACTGTATCGCGCAGCCGGCATTGATCTTGGTAATGGATCTGACGAATAATATCACTCCCGATTGTTCATGGAGGCTTATAGGCCATCTTGGAGTACGTGTGCTCTAGCTCACGCTCACCATGAACGGTAGGTTTATTTATTCTTCTTCTTCAAGTGCGCCGTACTCTGTTAGTCGTGGAGCTTTGTCTTTTCCCTCCTATACTTGTGTCGTGATTTGCGCGTGTCCAGTGATCACAAGTATAGGGCACCTACAGCTTAAGGTGGACTCCGAACCATCCCATGTACTTAGCACTCTGATTTTTCTAAAAATTTCAGAAAAATTTCCTGGGCAAAGTATAACTCGGTGGTTTGCTTGGGGAAGGCAGAAGCGATTTTTAAAAATCCGATGACATATTGGCCGGTGATGGTGCTCCTGATGTTCGTTTATTTATTATTTCTCTTCTAAAAAAAGTAACTGAAAACTTACTGTATTAATGCAACCTTTCTGTGCATTCTAAATATTCTACATGCATACAAGATTTGAGTCTAATTACTCAAGTTGTTAAACTACAGTTCAGCGGCTCGTTTCACGAAACATTTCCTTCAATTCATCTCACACTGAAAATGCAAGAGAAGTTCGGCAATTGCAGCTTTCCTTCTTATTCCACATCTCCCTAAACACATTAGTATTTTACGTCAAATGAGAACAATTGAAACTATTAGACGTCTGGAAGTCTTCTCTCGCGACAAAACATTTAACAAATGACTGTCTCGCTTAAATCGACAATCTCTGGCGTAGTAGTAGCTGCAAGTAACAAGTGACTACGAGTCACTTGCTAACTGGGTAATAGTCAATTATCCTTTCCAACCGCGGCCGAAGCCTGGTCGTCTAATTACCTATCGCTTGCAATTAACTCTTTGCTCTGTTAATTTACGGTAGTACACCAAAAGGCAGCAGCCGTAAGGAAGTTACGTCGATCGCATAATTAAAGTGCATGCTAGACGCGATGATGAAATGATTATAAACGTCGTTATTCTTTTTTTTTGCTTCGCGAAGTGTAGTTATTTAATTTGCTGAGTTGACAATTTTAGAGCACCTTGATGCTTCCAATACATTAAACTGTTGAAACTGGAACAGTTGATTATAAGAAATAATTGAAATCAACTGTAATTTTTTTTGTTTAATAAGCGTTAGTAACTTTCGTTCAATTGTTTTTCTAAAACAAAGTGCAAAAGTAATTAAGACGTGTCATTTGTTATTATTATTATTATTATTATTAACGTTTATAATAACCTTCAAATGTATTTTATTATACTATAATTTCTTTGTTAAAAAACAAAAAAAAATGAATTCAAACGCTACTGCGTTACCGTTATTATTTTGTAATTTCCACTTTTGTTTTCACTGGTTTTATTTTACAATAAGATAATAATCTTCAGTTTTAGAGAGTCCAAAACATTAAAGCCGAAACAATTGCTGTTTACTTTTGTTTTCTAAATGACAATTAACAGGTAATTAGGTGTACTTTCACAGCAATGTACTCGTAGAAGGTTTGTTATGTACCACATCACAATTTATTTATCTCTTTATGTTCGACAGCATCATAAAGGCCTGTTTTATGATTTTGTTTAGAGTTCATAAACTGCTACATTGAACTCCACGTGGGAAAGCAATAGAATATCAAAAGCACACTTTGAGTTATATTAACTTTTCTATTAATTGTATCAGTGACGTATTTAGGAATCATTTTCGGAAGGGGGGGGAATCATTCTATAAAAATTCCGAATCAAAATACTAAGATTGTCACATAACATAGATTTTGACACTATTAAAAAAAATTCGGGTGGGGGGCTTCAGCCCGATAGCGCCCTTAATACGCCACTGAATTGTATAACATCATAACGAAAAAGAAAAACGGACACTGCACTCTTGATTTTTGTGTGTATTATGCTACCAAAGCCTAATTTATTTTTTATTACTTGATTTTTAAACTGTAAGCAAATTTCTTGCACGCTAGTGTACGTCTAACCTAACTTCTAATCCTACCTTTAACTCAATTATCCTCTAACCTAACCTAACCTATCAGATCCTAACTTTTAATCGTACCTAACTTGTAACGTAAGCTCTAATCTAAACTAACCTCTAATCTTACCTGACGTGTAACGTGACGTAACCTCCAACCTAACTTAACTTAACCTAACCTCTCGCCTAAACTATAACTTAACAAAACCTAACCTCATTTAATCCAGTTTAATCCAACAATTCAAAACTTCTAACCTAGCCTAATCCCTCATTATGTAGCATTATGTTTAACCTAACTCAGTCTAACCTAAGCTATGATCTGTCAAACCTCTAACCTACCGTAGGTTAACTTCTCGACAAATTGCTTCCGCGCCTTAACAGTGGTGTCGTTGCACACGTCTCGTCGGGTACTGTTATGGTTTAACCTCATTCCGCAAATTTGCTAAAGCAAGTTTGTTTCCTCAACTTTAGCCTTAGTTCAATTCTAACCTAATCTAACCTAGCTTCTAGCAAAACTATTGATTTAACCGCATCCTCAACGTAAGTTATACAGATACACCTTACCTAGTTTAATATAATAATTTAATCTAACCCTAGAGTTATAGTCTAAGCTGTCCTATCTTTATTCTAACCTAGCAACCTTTAAATTATCTTTATTTAACCTTAACGTAAATCACTGTAATGGTTTTAAAGTTTTGTTTTGATTTTAAAGATTAATAAACCTTAAAGAATATATAAATTAGATAGCTAATCTTTAAAAACTAGAACGAAATACATCAGGAGGTTTTTGAACTCTGAAACCCGAAATTCGATATCATGAATCATTGAAATTCTAAATTCGGTAAATTCGGTTAGTTTTTAAACTTACTAGTTTTTATAATCTCCCGATAGTTATATCATTCAAAAATTGAAATCTTTAGAGCTTTTGTGTTTACAACTTGCAATGCTTGAAAGCCTGGCATACTTGTCATTTGGTAAGAGTTGTTGAAACTTGAAGATTATTATTCTTTGTTCAAATGTGCTAGTTTTCGCTGGTGGAATTTTCAATAATTATTTAATGATGTTACTTTAAACTGGAAATTATGGAAAATGGTAAGTATGTTTGTTTCAAGAATATCTCACATGATTTGTTAATAATATTTATTAATAAAATCCTGTAAATATTCATTTTGGGAATAAAAATTAAAATTGAAATCTATTGCTATCAAATATGACTAGTTTAACAATAAAGTTTGATTTACCAACGATAAGAATACTGCCAAAGGCAAGATAAGTTTAATTCCAACGCCCACTTTGGCCTTGACAACAGTAGATAATGCATCAAAGGAGTAATTAGGTTAGTAAAGGAGTACTAGTCGAAGGCATGAAAAGCTTACTGACACGATTAGATAGCCAGTTTACGCTAGCTTACGTTAACCTTGACGTCAGCGTTAAGGCATGGACTAAATAAAAGCTAAACACAATAAGATTCAGTTGCCAGTGTAAATGATGCATCTTTTGATAAGTTCCAGGCCACGTTTAATTTCTGATTTCTGACGTCAGCGTTAAAGCATGAGTAGCAAATAGAAGCTTGTCGGGTTTCGAAAGGAAATGAAGTACAGTAGCCAAAGTAATTTTTTTTACTTTCAGCTTGGTAGAGGAACATTACTTGTGTCGTGAAAGTTAAAGAATGAACAAAAGAAATACTTACCCACGACTATTGTCCTAGACTTGGGGTGGCTTTATAAAGGAGTAGGGATGTAGTATAGAGATTTTTACCGAAGACAAGATAAGTTCAATTTCAACATTTATTTTACCAGCTGCTAAACGATCTTTGTTATAGTTAGACGTCGAAAAGGAACTACACACTTCTTACAGACAAGCTTACTGATTTGTCTCTATGGCAATAATATTCGGTAGCAATAGTAAAAAAACTTACCAAGGGATAAGTTTGCTGAAAGCACGATAAGTTTTAAACTAACGTTTACTTCGCCAACTTGCTACAAAGAAACTATGCTTGGTGACAATCCATGAGAAGAAAAAGGCAATAAGGTCCGGTCGCCTTAGAAAGGAGTAGGAGATGTGTCATAAAAGTTGTTGCCGAAGACAAGTTTAACCCTAACGTATATGCCAAAACTACAAGAAAATAAAGGAGTAAGGATGTAACCTAGGGAATAAATGAGTAGCGCTACATTATAGAAGTTGCTGCCGAAGTTGTTCCCCGGGGGAAAACGGGGAAACTGTTCTTCGCAACAGCGTTAAAGAATAAAACAAAAGAAAAACTTATCTTAGTAAAAGATGTATAAGCATATGAATTGTTGCCAAAGACAAGTTTAATCATAACGCTTACTTTACCAGATGTTCAAGGGTCCTTGCTCGACTTGCCTAAGACAGCAAAATTCGGTAAGAGTAAAGAAACTTGCAAAGAGATTAGTTGCCTAAAGAAAGATAAGCTTACGACTAACGTTTACCTTGGCAGCTTACTATAAGGAAGCCATTACTGGCAGCAGCGTTAAAGAGTTAAACAAAAGAAAAACTTACCTAAGTAAAAGATTTGATGACCGCCTTGATGTATAAGCATATGAATTGTTGCCAAAGACAAGTTTAACCCTAACGCTTACTTTACCAGATGTTAAGGATCCTTGCCCAACTTGCACAAGAAAACGAAATTCGGTGTAAGAAGAGTAAAACCTTGCAAAGGAATTAGTTGCCTAAAGAAAGATAAGCTTACGACTAACGTTTACCTTGGCAACTTACTACGGGGTAACCATCTTTGGCAGCAGCGTTAAATAATAAAACAAAAGAAAAACTTACCTAAGTAAAAGATTTGATGGCCGCCTTGATGTAGCATAGAAATTGTTACCGACGACAAGTTTAACCCTAACGCCGCTTACTTACCCAGATGTTAAGGATCCTTGCCCGACTTGCACAAGAAAACAAAATTCGGTGTAAGAAGATTAAAAAACTTGCAAAGGAATTAGTTACCTAAAGAAAGATAAGCTTACGACTAACGTTTACCTTGGCAACTTACTACGGGGTAACCATCTTTGGCAGCAGCGTTAAATAATAAAACAAAAGAAAAACTTACCTAAGTAAAAGATTTGATGGCCGCCTTGATGTAGCATAGAAATTGTTACCGACGACAAGTTTAACCCTAACGCCGCTTACTTACCCAGATGTTAAGGATCCTTGCCCGACTTGCACAAGAAAACAAAATTCGGTGTAAGAAGATTAAAAAACTTGCAAAGGAATTAGTTGCCTAAAGAAAGATAAGCTTACGACTAACGTTTACCTTGGCAACTTACTACGGGGTAACCATCTTTGGCAGCAGTGGTAAATGATAAAACGAAAGAAACACTTACCTAAGTAAAAGATTTGATGGCCGCCTTGATGTAGCATAGAAATTGTTACCGACGACAAGTTTAACCCTAACGCCGCTTACTTACCCAGATGTTAAGGATCCTTGCCCGACTTGCACAAGAAAACAAAATTCGGTGTAAGAAGATTAAAAAACTTGCAAAGGAATTAGTTGCCTAAAGAAAGATAAGCTTACGACTAACGTTTACCTTGGCAACTTACTACGGGGTAACCATCTTTGGCAGCAGCGTTAAATAATAAAACAAAAGAAAAACTTACCTAAGTAAAAGATTTGATGGCCGCCTTGATGTAGCTTAGAAATTGTTACCGACGACAAGTTTAACCCTAACGCCGCTTACTTAACCAGATGTTAAGGATCCTTGCCCGACTTGCACAAGAAAACAAAATTCGGTGTAAGAAGATTAAAAAACTTGCAAAGGAATTAGTTACCTAAAGAAAGATAAGCTTACGACTAACGTTTACCTTGGCAACTTACTACGGGGTAACCATCTTTGGCAGCAGCGTTAAATAATAAAACAAAAGAAAAACTTACCTAAGTAAAAGATTTGATGGCCGCCTTGATGTAGCATAGAAATTGTTACCGACGACAAGTTTAACCCTAACGCCGCTTACTTACCCAGATGTTAAGGATCCTTGCCCGACTTGCACAAGAAAACAAAATTCGGTGTAAGAAGATTAAAAAACTTGCAAAGGAATTAGTTGCCTAAAGAAAGATAAGCTTACGACTAACGTTTACCTTGGCAGCTTACTATAAGGAAGCCATTGCTGGCAGCAGCGCTAAAGAGTTAAACAAAAGAAAAACTTACCTAAGTAAAAGATGTTGATGTTGACCGCGTTGATGTATAAGCATATGAATTGTTGCCAAAGACAAGTTTAACTCTAACGCTTACTTTACCAGATGTTAAGGATCCTTGTCCAACTTGCACAAGAAAACGAAATTCGGTGTAAGAAGAGTAAAACCTTGCAAAGGAATTAGTTGCCTAAAGAAAGATAAGATTACGACTAACGTCTACCTTGGCAACTACTACGGGGTAACCATCTTTGGCAGCAGCGTTAAATAATAAAACAAAAGAAAAACTTACCTAAGTAAAAGATTTGATGGCCGCCTTGATGTAGCATAGAAATTGTTACCGACGACAAGTTTAACCCTAACGCTTACTTAACCAGATGTTAAGGATCCTTGCCCGACTTGCACAAGAAAGCAAAATTCGGTGTAAGAAGATTAAAAAACTTTCAAAGGAATTAGTTGCCTAAAGAAAGATAAGCTTACGGCTAACGTTTACCTTGGCAACTACTACGGGGTAACCATCTTTGGCAGCAGCGTTAAATAATAAAACAAAAGAAAAACTTACCTAAGTAAAAGATTTGATGGCCGCCTTGATGTAGCATAGAAATTGTTACCGACGACAAGTTTAACCCTAACGCCGCTTACTTACCCAGATGTTAAGGATCCTTGCCCGACTTGCACAAGAAAACAAAATTCGGTGTAAGAAGATTAAAAAACTTGCAAAGGAATTAGTTGCCTAAAGAAAGATAAGCTTACGGCTAACGTTTACCTTGGCAACTTACTACGGGGTAACCATCTTTGGCAGCAGCGTTAAATAATACAACAAAAGAAAAACTTACCTAAGTAAAAGATTTGATGGCCGCCTTGATGTAGCTTAGAAATTGTTACCGACGACAAGTTTAACCCTAACGCCGCTTACTTAACCAGATGTTAAGGATCCTTGCCCGACTTGCACAAGAAAACAAAATTCGGTGTAAGAAGATTAAAAAACTTGCAAAGGAATTAGTTGCCTAAAGAAAGATAAGCTTACAGCTAACGCGTACCATGGCAGCTTACTACGGGGTAACCATCCTTGGTAGCAGTGTTAAATGATAAAACGAAAGAAAAACTTACCGAGGTAAAATATGTGATGGTCGCTTGATGTAACATAGAAATTGTTGCCGAAGACAAGTTTAACCCTAACTCTTACTTTACCAGATACTGAAGGATCCTTGCCCGATTTTCCCAAGAAGACAAATTCGGTAAGAAGAGTAAAAAAAACTTGCAATGGATTGGATGCCTAAAGAAAGATAATCTTACAGGTAACGTTTGCCTTGCCAAAGGGATGAGATAAAAACAAAATCATAGAGAAAATAATTGCATTTGTTGGTGTGGTGATTGCTATTATCAATCGACAAAATAATAGTATATTGTGTCTCAAGGGCAGAAAATTAGCATTTGTAGCCCGCAGTTGTTTGATGCCCGAGCGAAGCGTAGCGTAGCGAGGGCAGCGGACAACTTAGGGCTACAAATGCTTTTCGGTCCGAGTGACATACAAAAGTTTTTCGCCTACCTGTTTGAAAGTTTAAAAAAGAATTCCAAAAGTTAAACAGTAACGTAACTTATTAGTAAATTAAATAGGCATATGTTAGAGGGAATGAATGAAAATGAAAATAACGCCAGACGTTTTTAGTAATTTATTAACTAAATTAACCTAATAATCATTACACTACATACAACACGGCCGTATAGTAAATGTTTTCATTATTATTGGTAAATAAAAGGAACAGGATATGACTTTTAATTAGGATGAGTAATTAATCTATCATCTATCATTGTATAATTTATTGAAATTACAATTTTCTTATTATTAATTAATTGTCACAACCTCCATTTATACATACAATGACACTGTGAAAAGAAAAAAGCAAACGACAAATTTATCGACGAAGACATGAAAATCAAAGTTATGATCTAAGAAGCCTAGAAAAATTTGACGTATGTTTTATATTTTTAAAGGTTATGTAAAAATATGTTTGAAATTACATTTTCCGTCATATTCTGTTGCTAAAAGTTTTACGAATGAGTTATATTTTTAATGTTAAAAACTAATGATTTCATTTTTTGATTAAAATCTTTTTAGGATAATGCACAGGAGTGGTCAAAGTATGACAATTTAAAAAACAATTACAATTTTTACAGTATCTCCAACTTAACATAAATAAATCGTGGTTTCATCTAGTAGTAGTGTAGAGGTTATGTATTTGACATAAGAGGGCAGTAAAAAGTTTGACATAAGAGGCCCGCAAAGAAGCCTTAACTGCCCTCAAAACAGGACATTTAAAAAGCACTTTCTGATCAGGTAGGCGAAAAATGTAATTTCAAACATATTTTTACATAACCTTTAAAAATATAAAAAACTACGTCAAATTTTTCTAGGCTTCTTAGATCATAACTTTGATTTTCATGTCTTCGTCGATAAATTTATCGTTTGTTTTTTTTCTTTTCACAGTGTCATTGTATGTATAAATGGAGGTTGTGAGTTGTGACAATTAATTAATAAAAAGAAAATTGTAATTTCAATAAATTATACAATGATAGATTAATTACTCATCCTAATTAAAAGTCATATCCTGTTCCTTTTATTTACCAATAATAATGAAAACATTGACTATACGGCCGTGTTGTATGTAGTGTAATGATTATTAGGTTAATTTAGTTAATAAATTACTTAAAAACGTCTGGCGTTATTTTCATTTGCATTCATTCCCTCTAACATATGCCTATTTAATTTACTAATAAGTTACGTTACTGTTTAACTTTTGGAATTCTTTTTTAAACTTTCAAACAGGTAGGCGAAAAACTTTTGTATGTCACTCGGACCGAAAAGCATTTGTAGCCCTAAGTTGTCCGCTGCCCTCGCTACGCTACGCTTCGCTCGGGCATCAAACAACTGCGGGCTACAAATGCTAATTTTCTGCCCTTGAGACACAATCTACTATTAGAAATAAGAACGTTGACGAATCCCCTGTTATGTAACTGGAGTAAGACTAGCTGTCTTGGAATTGAAGTTATGTTTATGTTAGGAATATAAAATAATTATAACACCTAGTTTTTTATTACACACATTCATTTTGTATCGTCACAAAGAATAAAAAATTAATCAAAAATAGTCTAACATAGACAGTGCAGTTCCTTTTCCAAAACTGTGCGTTATTTTTGACATGTTCCTAATATTAATATAAGTTATAATAAGCATCTGAGAGTATTAATCTTCCTCCAGATAAAAACGATACGAGTATATTAATGATATTTTTCCTTGCTTTTCAGATTTTCCCACGCAAACCAGAACCTCGGAGCCACCAACCTGAACCTTTAACGGTGAGTTATTTTTGCCGTCTAATATTTCATTAAAAAATATTTCACGCCGCTTTTATTATGCGTCTCAACATCCAACATTTCTCGCTGCTCATATACATATCGGAAAATCAGGGCGAACCGTTTAATTAAACTGGATAATTTGTCTTGGGAAATGAACTTAGTGTAAAATTAATGAAGTAATTTTACAGTTAAATTACGTCATTTGCGATTTTCACAGCAGAACCTACTATACTATATCCAAACCGGGCAAATCAAGAGCGCCACGGCTGCTGTTTGCTGTATTCTAAATTACTTGTTATTGCCTCCTTCTCTATGAATTTTGATCGCGTTTTTGCATTCGAAAGCAAACACAAATTTAGATTTCGTGTTTGCACGATGTGCATTATTTGTTTTGCTTTATATTTACATCAAAATCAGTTGTAGGGTAGAAGACATTGAAATACCTACAGAAACTCCTAGGCGAGTGTATAGTAGGGCGTGGTGCAAGTCTAGAATTCTAAGTTTTATCATTTCAGGACGGCATAGTGACTTTTCCAGTTTCTATGATTTACGTTAAAAAAACTCAAGATTGGTCAAAATAAAAAACAAAATGGACACCCTGTATACTGCAATACAACGTGTTTGTAAAGACCTTCTACGACTGTTTAGAATTATTCAAACTTAAAAAACCTCACTGTTAAAATATAAATGAAAAAGAGATAGAAAAACGTGCAATTTCAATGCTTCAGCTTGTTTTTCCACGGTTTTGCTCGCCCGCCCCCCCCCCCCAACAACCTTCTACACGTTCCTCCATCCGTTTTTCCATTTTGCGCAGTATTCAGGTTCAATTTCATGAATAGAAGAAGACCAAAAAACACTATTCCCAAAGGACGCTGACCATCTCATAATTTTCGCGGCTTTCCAGAGAGTAAGTTGAGAAAATTTATAAACAAGCTCGGGATTGCCCGCAAAGGGGCCGTGAGTGTCTCCGGGAAAATATGGTTTTCTGACACGTTTTCCTACATTTTTAAAGAAGAGAAATGGCTAAGGGACGCTTATTATACTTTATTTGTTGTCCCAAAGCCTTTCTCGTGTTATTTATTGGTCTATTATTTAAGAATTTCTTTGAATAGAAATTGCTGCGTTCGCTTGTTTGGTTTTTCTTTTCTCTGGATTAATACCATTAAGGAACGAGAAATATGTAAATTATTTAAAGAAAAATCTTTAATAAATCTGTTTTTTCGTAAGTTCCAAGGGAGAAACGCCTTCCAAGGGTGAAAATAATGAAGACATCGATCAGAAGAGGCGCAATAATATAACGACGGACGCCCGCCCGTAGAGACTTGTCAGGACATAAGTCTTTTTCTTATCGGGAAATCTGAAGCCGGAAATGTTGATTTTACTTTTTCATGTACAACGGAGTAGTAACAACCAACGTTTGAACACTGAGCCGGAAGGCTTTCTTTCCTCGGGGGTTAAAAGCTTTTTACTACGTCGTCCTTTGATCGGTTGGAAGAGCGCACGAAATTTAGCTCATAAACCAAAGCCCTTAAAGGTTAGTCTAGACGCCATCCCTAACCTTATTGAATTTGAGATGCTTCTATTACCATAAGTGGAAAAATCAGAATTTTGTTTTAAGGTAAAACTTAAAAGTTTGGAATCCTTGCGCATCCTTATTGCAATAAGTTAATATAAAGACTGGTATGGTTTTAATTTGTAACAAATCCGGACAGAGATGCAGCACGACAGTTTTTACAAGTCAGTAACAGTTCCAAAAAATCTGGCAACAATGGCGTCTCTGACATCGTCAACGATCGTGCCATTCAAACTTTGTAGATATTTATTATGATATTATCCTTTAGCCTCTCGATACTTTTTTTTTACATTGTTTTATTGAGTTCTAGGAGAAACAATTGAGTTATCAGCTAAATTCTAAAATAAAATTTATAAACTAAGTTTTAATGAATTTATGAGCACAGCATAAAACCTTTTAGGTTAAGGTCCTCTTGATATATTTTTGTCAAGGAATCTCAACGTATTTATGTGCATAAAATAAAACCTTTTCGATTAATATCTTGCAAGAATGCTTTTGATATATTTTTGATAAGGAATTTCAAGAAATTTATGTGCATCAAATACAAACGTTTATGGTTAAGGTCGCACAAGAACCTCTTGATATATTTTTAAGGAGAGAATTCAATGAATTTAGGCGTATCAAATGAAAAATAATGTTTTAACATATTTTTGACAAGCAATTTAAAGGAATTTATCGGCATAAAATGAAAACTTTTAGGTTAAGATCCTTTTGAGTTATTTTTGACAAGGGATTTCACGGAATTTTAGGTGTATAAAATAAAAGAAACTATGTTAAGATACTTTTGAGTAGGAATTTATCAGCATATGTTGACTTAAGATCGTCTTGAATATTCTTGACAAGAAATTTCATGGAATTTGTGTGCATAAAATAAAAAAAACCTATATTAAGATACTTTTGACAAAGATTTTATGAGCATTAGTTGAGTTAAGATTCTCTTGGTATATTCTTGACAAGGAATTTAGGCGTATCAAATAAAAAAATATATATAATCATATTTTTGACAAGCAATTTAAAGGAATTTATGAGCATAAAATGAAAACTTTTAGGTTAAGATTCTTTTGATATATTCTTGACAAGGAATTTCACGGAATTTATGTGTATAAAATAAAAAAAACTATGTTAAGATAGTTTTGAGTAGGAATTTATGAGCATATGTTGAGTTAAGATCCTCTTGAATATTGTTGACAAGGAATTTCACGGAATTTGTGTGCATAAAATAAAAAAAATCCTATATTAAGATACTTTTGACCAGGATTTTATGAGCCTTAGTTGAGTTAAGATTTTCTTGGTATATTTTTGACAAGGAATTTAGGCGTATCAAATAAAAAATAATATGTTAACATACTTTTGACAATCAATTTAAAGGAATTTATGAGCATAAAATGAAAACTTTTATGTTAAGATTCTTTTGATCTATTCTTGACAAGGAATTTCACGGAATTTATGTGTATAAAATAAAAGAAAAACTATTTTAAGATACTTTTGAGTAGAAATTTATGAGCATATGTTGAGTTAAGATCCTCTTGAATATTCTTGACAAGGAATTTGTGTGCATAAAATAGAAAGAACTATATTAAGATACTTTTGACAAGGATTTTATGAGCCTTAGTTGAGTTAAGATTTTCTTGGTATGCTCTTGACAAGGAATTTAGGCGTATACTTTTGAGAAGAATTAATGAGCATTTGTTGGGTTAAGATCTTCTTGAATATCTTTGACGAGGAATTTCACGGAATCTACGTGCATGAAATAAGAAACCTATATTAAGATACTTTTAACAAGAATTTTATGAGCATAAGTTCAGCGAAGATTTTCGTGGTATATTTTTGACAAGGAATTTAGGCGTATCAAAAAAAAATAATACGTTAACATACTTTTGACAAGTAATTTAAAGGAATTTATGAGCATAAAATGAAAACTTTTATGTTAAGATTTTCTTGATCTATTCTTGACAAGAAATTTCACGGAATTTATGTGTATAAAATAAAAGAAAACCTATTTTAAGATACTTTTGAGTAGAAATTTATGAGCATATGTTGAGTTAAGATCCTCTTGAATATTCTTGACAAGGAATTTGTGTGCATAAAATAAAAAGAACTATATTAAGATACTTTTGACAAGGATTCTATGAGCCTTAGTTGAGTTAAAATCGCCAAAGAATGCCCTTGATATATTCTTACATGGAATTTCTGGAAATTTATGTGCATAAAAGAAACCTTTTATGATTAAGATCTTACAAGAATGCTTTTGATAAGGAATTCCACGAAATTTATGTGTATTAAATATGAGCATTAAATACAAACGTTTATGGTTAAGATTATACAAGAACGCCCTTGATTTATTTTTGAGTAGGAATTTCAAGGGATTTATGTGCATTAAATTTTGTTTGTACTTGGTAGGTAGGGGCATAATTACGGAACATAAAAGTCAAGGAAAATCCAGATAATTTTAGAATTTCAAGTCCATTACAAAAGCTCGAATGGAGAGAAATAATATTTACGCCTAAACCTACAGAACCAGCTGTGCTCAAAAAATGACTGTTGAACTGAAAAATTCAAACCAATTTTCATACAATGACTTTTGGTTCAAAGAAGCTTACTCTTTTTTTTTGCATTGGCACATTTTGTCCAACGGAATTTTTAGTCGATTGGACTTTGAGCCAATGGTACTTTTCGTCAATTAATACTTTTATTTTAACTGAAACGTAATAACTGAACAAACGTAAACAACGGCCCTTATTTAAAGTGACCTAACCTAAGCTAAAGTTTTTTTTGCAAAATTTGTTAACAAAACTATCGCTCTTGTAGAAAGTTGAGTATTAGTGTTTTCTTGTCAATGAAGAAAATTGACCAAATATTCTATCGGACAAATATCTCATCATATTCATATTGGATGAAAAAAGACTAAGTATTTCTTTGGACAACGATTTCATTTGATCAAACGTCCATTAAATCAAAAGTCTCATTGGACCAAAACTTCATAAACAAAAAGTCATTGGATTAAAAGTCAATAACTGCTATTATTATTATTATTGAGCGTTATTTGATATTTAGACGTTTACAAGTAGGAGTATTTGACTTACTAAACATTAAAACTGCGAACCAAAAGTCCCGAGGAAACGGGTAGTTGGGTCAAAAGTACCATTGAATATTAAGTTTATAGTAACATAAGTCTCTTGGACAAAAAGTTTCATTTATCCAAACGTTCGTTGGACCTGACATTTTTGAACCAAAAGTTCATTAAACAAAGTCATTGGACAAAAAGTCGGGGACTGATTTATAAGAACTTTTTTTGAAAGAGTGGCCACTTGATGATGAAGTAAAATAGTTCTGCCTGACAGTGCCCTTTTGATGTTATAATTGTAATTGTATTAATGTCAATGAATTGTTTCAATGCTGTTTTTAGCCTTAAGACGTCAACAAAAGTCTTAATTTGGATACGCATCAATTAAAAAAAAATCGAAGATCGATACATTCAATTGTTAAATGTTTTTAGTGTGATATCTCAATTATATCTACGAAACTGATTTAAAGAATGGAAAAGGTTTAAACTTTTTACAAAAATTGCTTGGATGTTTCATTTCGTTATGTTTTTTTCCTCAAGAAAAGCTTTTTCTGTGTGTCCCGTTATTTTGTTTTTATGTACAAAATTTAGGTTAAACTGGAAGTAATTTGGACACGTAACAAAGTTAAAACGATAAAATTGGGAAAGTGGATTTACGAGATGTTTTATGTTTTTTTCTCCTCTACTCTTGGACTAAAGTGAATCGGACGTTTTTTTATGATAAGGGTTTAAGGTATTTTATTAAAAGATCTTCAAACAAAAACTCCTCCTAAGTCGTAACTTTACCTCCTACACTCTAATAATAATAATAATAATAATAATACCAAGCACAAAAATTTAATAACTACTGTCGCATAACCTCAATTTTTTTAATAATATTTGAAAATTAAAGTTTTGATTAAATGAGGTTTATTATCATCACTTCTAGTGCTAATTAGTTAATTTCCAAGTGTAAAACTTTATCCAATATTGAAAATTGGTTAATAAATATATTTTTTGCCAAAGAAAGATAGAAAATAAAAAATGATTATGTAGGTCGATCGGGAGTTGATTATGTGCTATTGTAGCCCCATTTGATGCCCGTCTTTCGCATTTTATTGTCAACATTTTGCATAAATCCTGCACCCTATATTGATCGGCTCCTGTCGGATGCTGCCCGGAGTTTCCGATCCTTACCGATTGCACCAGGACACCTCAGAGTCCCGTTTGGTCCTTCTCCAGGAGAGGGTTAACTTTTTCGAATCTCCCGCGAGCGCCGCGCCGCGTCTTTATTGTTAAAACAGTTGATTAACAAATTAATTGTTTGGCTGAGAAAATCGAAATGTAAACAAATGGTGGTTAGTAAATGAGTTTCAATTATTTTTTGTAAGTGATTTTTAAAATTAATCATTAATTAATTAGTAATTATTGGAAATGATAGTAGGTGTTTTGGTGTGATCTAAAGGGCATTGACCTAGGTGTGGGAAATTTAAAAAAAATTGCACATCGCTTATGTGTTTGCCTGTCATTTTCTTTTTGTTTATTTATGTTAAGTCTCCAATGGCTACTAGATGTTGCTGAAAAAGAAGCTATTTTTAGGAAAATTTAAATTTTAATTATGAAAAATTGCAGAGAAGGACTAATTTTGCAAATGCTACTAGCGTGTACTACTATAACCTAAAAAAATTAAAGTAATTCAAGTAATGAAAATTCTATTTTATATGTATCTAATCTCTTTGTTTTTACGGGCGATCCTTGTTATTTTTCTATGATAAAATTCTGATAAATTAGCCCTGCTCGAAATAAGTACTTTATCATAATAATTTTCTTGAATGTTCGTTGTTAAGGGTGAAAGAACAAGGGTTGTAATTTTCTTAGCCGACGCTTGATTATGGAACCAACTGTTCCTGATTGCCTTTTCAAAATATTGTTGCTCATCGAGAATCATTCATAATTTTCTTGTCAGAATATCCTAACATTTATAAGGGATGATGGGCATACTTAATCTACTTTAAACATTTGCTTCGTCACGCTATCCATGGAACGGGTACATGAGTAGTAACAAATTACAGTAGTTTGCTCAGTTTTCTGGGTAATTAAGTCCTAATTGGTAATTATGCCTTAATCCGCAATACTAGTGGTCACTCCGGTAATAATAGCTATTCATCCTCCGATAAATCCCTAACCTCATCTTGAATAAGTGGGAGAGGTCGTTACTATTGTATCGGCCAATACCTATATAATCCTTATGAGATCGGTGATTCCTTTTCTATAGTCAAAAATTGCGCAGGGCATTAATGTTTGCATTGACTTCCTTTTGCTGATACGTTGATGCCAACTTTTCTTGGTTTTGACCTTCCTTCTTTATGAAAAATGAATTACTTAAATATCGCTTTGTAGTGTTGGATAGATTCTGTGCTCAGAGGGATATTACTAGTATTATTAGTTAGTGTTATTAATACACTTTTCAAGGGTTCCAGAAGGCATGAAATCGTTTTAGCAATATATGATAAGAGCTAACGTTTTTGACCTTTGCCAGAAAAATTATTGGACTTGCATTAAATCCCCTCAGGTTTCTAGCTTTTACCAAAAAAATGATAAAAACTGACGTTTTTGGCTCTTGCCAGAAAAACTATTGGACTTCCATTAAATCCCATCAGTTTTCTAGCTTTTACCAAAAAAATGATAAAAACTGACGTTTTTGGCTCTTGCAGCAAAACTATTGGACTTTCATCAGATCATCCCCTTAGTGTTCTATATTTTACAAAAAAAATTATAAAAATTTACGTTTTTGCCCTTACCAGAAAAAGTATTGGACTTCCATTAAATCTCCTTAGTTTTTTGTATTTTACAAAAAAATTATAAAAATTTACGTTTATGCCCTTACCAGAAAAAGTATTGGACTTCCATTAAATCCCCTTAGTTTTCTGTATTTTACAAACAAATTATAAAATTTACTTTTTAGCCCTTGCCAGAAAAAGTATTGAACTTCCATTAAATCCCTACATGATAAAAATTTACGGTTTTGGCTCTTGCCAGAAAAACTATTGGACTTCCATTAAATCCCCCCAGTTTTCTACATTTCACAAAAAAATGATAAAAACTGACGTTTTTGGCTCTTGCTATAAAAACTATTGGACTTTCATTAGATCATTATCATTCCCCCCCAGTTTTCTACATTTCACAAAAAAATGATAAAAACTGACGTTTTTGGCTCTTGTCAGAAAAACTATTGGACTTCCATTAAATCCCCTCAGTTTTCTAGATTTTACATAAACAATGATAAAAACTAACGTTTTTGGCTCTCGTCAGAAAAACTATTGGACTTCCATTAAATCCCCACAGTTTTCTAGATTTTACCAAATAATAAAAAAACTGACGTTTTTGGCTCTTACCAAAAAACTATTGGACTTTCGTATATCCTATCACTTTTCTAAAATTGATAAAAATATACGGTTTTAACTTTTGTCAGAAAAACTATTGGACTTTCATTAGATCATTCCCCCCCAGTTTTCTAGATTTTAGCAAAAAAAAAAGATAAAAACTGACGTTTTTGGCTCTCGTCAGAAAAACTATTGGACTTTCATTAAATCCCTTCAGTTTTCTAGATTTTACCAAAAAAATGATAAAACTTGACGTTTTTGATACTTGCCTAGTAGTACTGAGTAGCACTGAGTAGAAAAACTATTGAACAGTCATTAGATCCCCAGTTTCCTAGATTTTACAAAAAAATGATAAAAACTGACGTTTTTGGCTCTCGTCAGAAAAACTATTGGACTTCCATTAAATCCCCTTAGTTTTCTAGATTTTACCAAAAAATAAAAAAAACTGACGTTTTTAGCTCTTCCCAAAAAAAAACTATTGGACTTTCGTATATCTTTACACTTATCTAGAATTTACAACAAAATGATAAGAATAGACGGTTTTGGTTCTTGCCAGAAAAACTATTTGATTTTCTTAGATCTTCTGACTTCTAGATTTTGCAAAGAAAATGATAAAAATTTACGTTTTGCCCTTACCAGAAAAAGTATTGGACTTCTATTAAATCCCCTTAGTTTTCTGTATTTTACAAAAAAATTATAAAAATTTACGTTTTTGCCCTTACCAGAAAAAGTATTGGACTTCCATTAAATCCCCTTAGATTTCTGTATTTTACAAAAAAATTATAAAAATTTACTTTTTTTAGCCCTTGTCAGAAAAAGTATTGAACTTCCATTAAATCCCTACAGTTTTCTAGATTTTAGCAAAAAAATGATAAAGATTCACGGTTTTGGCTCTTGCCAGAAAAACTATTGGACTTTCATTAGATCATTCCCCCCAGTTTTCTAGATTTTAGCAAAAAAAAAAGATAAAAACACCTTTTTGGCTCTCGTCAGAAAAACTATTGGACTTCCATTAAATCCCTTCAGTTTTCAAGATTTTACCAAAAAAATTATAAAAATTGACGTTTTTGGCGCTTGCTATAAAAACTATTGGACTTTCATTAGATCATTCCCCCCCAGTTTTCTACATTTCACAAAAAAATGATAAAAACTGACGTTTTTGGCTCTTGCTATAAAAACTATTGGACTTTCATTAGATCATTATCATTCCCCCCCAGTTTTCTACATTTCACAAAAAAATGATAAAAACTGACGTTTTTGGCTCTTGCTATAAAAACTATTGGACTTTCATTAGATCATTATCATTCCCCCCCAGTTTTCTACATTTCACAAAAAAATGATAAAAACTGACGTTTTTGGCTCTTGTCAGAAAAACTATTGGACTTCCATTAAATCCCCTCAGTTTTCTAGATTTTACATAAACAATGATAAAAACTAACGTTTTTGGCTCTCGTCAGAAAAACTATTGGACTTCCATTAAATCCCCACAGTTTTCTAGATTTTACCAAATAATAAAAAAACTGACGTTTTTGGCTCTTACCAAAAAACTATTGGACTTTCGTATATCCTATCACTTTTCTAAAATTGATAAAAATATACGGTTTTAACTTTTGTCAGAAAAACTATTGGACTTTCATTAGATCATTCCCCCCCAGTTTTCTAGATTTTAGCAAAAAAAAAAGATAAAAACTGACGTTTTTGGCTCTCGTCAGAAAAACTATTGGACTTTCATTAAATCCCTTCAGTTTTCTAGATTTTACCAAAAAAATGATAAAACTTGACGTTTTTGATACTTGCCTAGTAGTACTGAGTAGCACTGAGTAGAAAAACTATTGAACAGTCATTAGATCCCCAGTTTCCTAGATTTTACAAAAAAATGATAAAAACTGACGTTTTTGGCTCTCGTCAGAAAAACTATTGGACTTCCATTAAATCCCCTTAGTTTTCTAGATTTTACCAAAAAATAAAAAAAACTGACGTTTTTAGCTCTTCCCAAAAAAAAACTATTGGACTTTCGTATATCTTTACACTTATCTAGAATTTACAACAAAATGATAAGAATAGACGGTTTTGGTTCTTGCCAGAAAAACTATTTGATTTTCTTAGATCTTCTGACTTCTAGATTTTGCAAAGAAAATGATAAAAATTTACGTTTTGCCCTTACCAGAAAAAGTATTGGACTTCTATTAAATCCCCTTAGTTTTCTGTATTTTACAAAAAAATTATAAAAATTTACGTTTTTGCCCTTACCAGAAAAAGTATTGGACTTCCATTAAATCCCCTTAGATTTCTGTATTTTACAAAAAAATTATAAAAATTTACTTTTTTTAGCCCTTGTCAGAAAAAGTATTGAACTTCCATTAAATCCCTACAGTTTTCTAGATTTTAGCAAAAAAATGATAAAGATTCACGGTTTTGGCTCTTGCCAGAAAAACTATTGGACTTTCATTAGATCATTCCCCCCAGTTTTCTAGATTTTAGCAAAAAAAAAAGATAAAAACACCTTTTTGGCTCTCGTCAGAAAAACTATTGGACTTCCATTAAATCCCTTCAGTTTTCTAGATTTTACCAAAAAAATTATAAAAATTGACGTTTTTGGCGCTTGCTATAAAAACTATTGGACTTTCATTAGATCATTCCCCCCCAGTTTTCTACATTTCACAAAAAAATGATAAAAACTGACGTTTTTGGCTCTTGCTATAAAAACTATTGGACTTTCATTAGATCATTATCATTCCCCCCCAGTTTTCTACATTTCACAAAAAAATGATAAAAACTGACGTTTTTGGCTCTTGTCAGAAAAACTATTGGACTTCCATTAAATCCCCTCAGTTTTCTAGATTTTACAAAAACAATGATAAAAACTAACGTTTTTGGCTCTCGTCAGAAAAACTATTGGACTTCCATTAAATCCCCACAGTTTTCTAGATTTTGCCAAATAATAAAAAAACTGACGTTTTTGGCTCTTACCAAAAAAACTATTGGACTTTCGTATATCCTATCACTTTTCTAAAATTGATAAAAATTACGGTTTTGACTCTTGCCAGAAAAACTATTGGACTTTCATTAGATCATCCCCCAGTTTTCTAGATTTTAGCAAAAAATGATAAAAATTGACGTTTTTGACACTTGCCTAGTAGTACTGAGTAGCACTGAGTAGATAAACTATTGAAGTCATTAGATCCACTCCCCAGTTTCCTAGATTTTACAAAAAAAATGATAAAAACTGACGTTTTTGGCTCTCGTCAGAAAAACTATCGGACTTTCATTAAATCCCCGCAGTTTTCTAGATTTTATCAAAAAAATTATAAAAATTGACGTTTTTGGCACTTGTCTACTAGTACTGAGTAGCACTGAGTAGAAAACCTATTGAACATTACATCATCCCCTTAGTTTTCTAGGTTTTACAAACAAATGATAAAAACTGACGTTTTTGGCTCTTGTCAGAAACTTTATTGCACTTCCATTAAATCTCCTCAGTTTTCTAGATTTTATCAAAAAAATGATAAAAATTGACGTTTTTGGCACTTGCCTAATAGTACTAATTAGCATTGAGTAGAAAAACTATTGAACAGCCATTAGACCATCCCCCCAGTTTTCCAGATTTTATATAAAAAAAAACTGGCGTTTTTGGCTCTTACCAAAATATCCTATCACTTTTCTAGAATTTATAAAAAAATGATAAAAGTAGATAGTTTTGGCTCTTTCCAGAAAAACTATTGGACTTTCATTGGATCCCACAGTTTTTTAGAGTTTACTTCTCATCCAATCGGATGTTTGGACAAAAAATGTCATTGGACAAAGATTTCTGTTGGACCAAAAGCTCCACTGAGCATAGTGTCTGTTGGACAAAAAGTTTTTGGTCGAAAAGTTTCATTGGACTACACGTCTGTTGGACCTAAATTTAAAGAAAGAGCAATGGACGAAAAACCACCAAGTGGTTTTTCCAAAGTCCATAATATGCTGGATGCTAAGCTGATGTCATAATATAGAAATATAAGGGGCATCCTATTTAAAATGCAAAAGTTGGTAAAGCTTCTGAAAAAACACCTTGGCAACACTGTCGACATTACTTTTGAATCCAGCATATTATCTAAAGTGTTTCAAAACTCGTCACGATTGTGTATGCCGTTTCAGAGACACTTGAAGGTTTCCATACTTTTGTACTACATTTTATAATTGCCGTAAAAATATTACATGGCTAAGTGTTTAGAGGTCATATATTTTTGGTCGGTAACAAGGGAGACAAGTCGAAGTTTTAATTTTAATAAAACTGAGTATCTAAAATTCCTAATAATTTTATAAACATGTAAGATGTAACTGTTTCTCGCCATTTTGCTTCACGAAATTAGCGAGCAAAATTGTATTTGTCCTTTCTAGGGAGGCAAATACTAGATGTTTTTCTTCCCTCAGGGAGACAAAGTGGATTTATTCGCCCCAGAGGAACAATGTGGATACTTTTGCTTCCTAGGGAGCAAAATACCATTTTTCCCCTGATTTTGAGGAGCAAAATGAAACTTTCTTTTAAGGTAGCAGCAAGCAATACTATCGTATTCTTCTAATATTCATAATCTTGATGAGACCACTTAAAGGAAGTAGACATTAAAGTAATATGCAGCAAAAACAAATGAAAGCCCTTAACATAAATGATAATGCCCACCTACACGAATACGATGAAGTTTATTCCAGATTTCCAAACGAGATACTTGAATTGCAATTTTGAAATATTCTAGAACTATTTTTCGATTTACATCCAAAATCCAAAGGAAACAAAAATCAAAACAAATAGCATTTGTTTTACTTCTCAGCGCCAAAACAAGCAAATCAACTCAGCGTACGTGCACCTACACTCAAGAATACTTATTTATCTACAGAGTTTTCACGCGATTCCTAGAGAGAAATCTTTTTATTACCAACCAAGGAAAAACAAAAGGAACACTAAAAACACGTACATATCTACCAGATGGAAACTGTAGCAATTTGTCCTGCCGTTGATTGATGCCGGGAATATAATCAAGTATAGCACACGGAGTGACCATTAAAACAAGTGACACAAACGAGCTCGTTAGCAGTTGCGATGATCAGATGAGGCCATGTCAATCGACGACACACACACACACAGGGTAAAACAGATTTCCGGAATGGCAATTTAGAGTTGCTGCTGCAACACTACTACCGGCGATAAATTAAACTCTGTTGCTAATTAAAGAGCAGCAAATTTAGCTTTTAGGAAGGCAAAAAAGTGGGTAGAAAAGTTGAAACGGTGTTAAATTGGAAAAACGTCGGCAGTTTAGATGTTTGAATGGTTTTACGTTTTTTTTTTCATTTCTGATCGCAGGATGTTTTGAGGTTAAGTGCTCATTATAGGGGCTTCAGGGCTAACCTAAATATTTACATCAACTGCATTATTCTATTTAAGAAGAATGCACACCGACAGTTGGAGTAGAACTAATGATTAATCTTTAAAAACAATTTACGTGAAGACTTTCACGGTTTGAGTAAATGGACAAGGAACAACTTTCTGGTTTCGACCGTATCCTATCGAACACAATGAAGGAACTTATTCTTTCCGTAGGAGTTCCTCTAAACCGGACCCATATAATGTACCCATATAAGACGCCGACAAAGTTCATATGGAGTAAAGACATGCAAGCGTCAGCGTTATACATGCATTAATCTTGGTGAGAACTTAACCAATGTACCTGAGCCACATTTAAACTTATACTTTTGCAAGAAATTACTAACGTGATATTGAAAGGTCACTAAATGTCACGCATGGTAGAATACTTTAACCGATGATTTGCAAAGGTCGAGAGTATATTAATATAATCCCGACACCCCCCGATGGAATTTGGCACACCTATTGCACTATGTGTGACTGACAACTTTTGTTAATGCCTAAAGTGGAACATCTCGATTTATGAGCTCTACAAGTCTTCAGAACTTAGATATCATGCTCTTCGCTTCACATGTGTTTCGCCAATTCATGGTGAATTTCGGGGTCATAAGGTTTCTAATCACATCTTACTTGTTACGGTTTGGCAATTTTCATATACTATGCTGACCTTTGGTGACCTGTGAAGGTAGCTACCTTCATTAAGATAGCGACATGTGTGTAATTACACGAATCAGTTTCAAAGATTTACATTATCACCATACTTGCCATTTAGCGAACACTTTTACTCTGACTTTTAATAATCTATGAATCTACAGTATGGATGATCACTTTGGACCTTAACAAAACTTATTAGTCGCAAACAGTGGACTCTGTGAGTCAAACTTAGGGATTATGATGGAGTGGAGTCTGGGCCATATAGGTTTATAATCTATAGTTTTTTAAAAATAAAAATTTGCTAAACAATTTTACGGGTTTAATAAAGGTCACAAAGGTCAAGCACTGCTATGTGTAAGTTTTAGATATTCATCTTCAATATCAGACAGAAAAGGTCAGATAGTATTTCGAGTGATATTTAAATCTTCCACTTCTACAATAGCTAAATGAATCTTTCAGAGGTCTCACAAGGTCATATGGAGTAACGACAATTGGAACCGTCGAAATTGTGCATCCTTTAAGCTAGACGAGAAGTTAACCTATAATAATACAACCTTGAATAACTCTTGAATAGAAACATTTTTCTAAAAGGTTTTAACGCACCTTCATAGGTCTGTAAAGGTCACTTATGATAAAATACTTGACACATTCACTTTGTGATATAGAATGCTTGGCAACCAGTTTCTTTTCCAAATTTGACGTGAAGGAAGTCCGTGACGTTTTGAATATAATTTAACCCTACTTAAGAGACCGTCAAAGGTCACTTTTAGTAACGACAATTGAATGCACACCCGCCGACGTTGTGCGTCCTTTAAGTTTGATGAGAAGTTGACGGATAGTACAACCTTGACTAACACTCAAACAGAAAATTTTTGTTAAAAGATTTTAATGAGGCATTCAAAGGTCGGAAAAGGTCACTTAGAATAGAATACTTGACACGTTCATTTTATGATAAAAGTACTTGACCACGAGTTCGTTTTTTAAATTTAACGTATAGTTAGTCCGCTGCTGTGTCGTAGAAGTGTGTTTTAAGAGGTTGTCAAAGGTCACACGGAGTAAGGACAATTGGAACCGTCGATGTGCATCCTTAAAGTTAGATGATAAGTTAGCTATTAGTAAAATTTGAATAACGACCAAACAAAGCTTTTGTTAAAAAATTTAATATGGCAATTAAAGGTCACTTAAGGGAGACTTATAGCTTTTGTCTACTCAGTACTCAGAAATCTCAAAAGTAACATGGAATACACAGAATTGGAACTGTCCACGTTGTGTATCCTTTAAATTTGATAAAAAGTTAATTTATAACGCGACCTTAAACACAGAGAGCTTTTGCTGAATGATTTTTATATGACAATCAAAGGTCAGTAAATGCTATTTAGGATAGAATACTTGATAATAATAACATTAGTGGAGACATGCATCTATGTGTTCATAGGTCTCTAAAGGTTACTTCTAGCAGAAAGTAACTGGTAACTTCAATTTTTAGACTAACTTATACGACTGAACAGTTCTGTTTTGGATAATTCTATATGACAAGCTTGTGACCTATTGAGATCAAAGATTAGATTCTGTGTAAATGGAAATTAATGCCATTCAATATGACCTTTATAACCATCTTTAGTGATCTTTGAGCATCCAGTTGAATCTTCTCACAGAAGTGTGATAATGGTCCTTTACACTATAAAGCTTGATCAAAAAAATATTCTGGATATACAATGCTAGATTTTCGAATTGATACCAAAAAATGAACTTATGAATCACAAAGTGTTAAACTGTACAGAGTGTTTCATTAGAAAGATCACATTACATTTATATTAATTATAAGTGGCGCTCCGTAATGGATGATGAATAACATATAAGCTTCTGGATATACAATGCTAGATTTTCGAATTGACATTAAAAAATGAATTTATTAATCACAAAGTGTTAAACTGTACAGGGTGTTCCATTTGAAAGATCACATTACGTTTTAATTAATTATAAGTGGCGCTCCGTAAAGGATGATGAATACAAGATTCTGGATATACAATGCTAGATTTTCGAATTGACATTAAAAAATGAATCTATTAATCACAAAGTGTCAAACCGTACAGGGTGTTTCATTAGAAAGATCACATTACAACTTTAATTAATTATAAGTGGTGTCCCCTAAAGGATGATGAATACACGATTCTGGATATACAATGCTAGATTTTCGAATTGACGTTAAAAAATGAATTTTAATCACAAAGTGTTAAACTGTACAGGGTGTTTCATTAGAAAGATCACATTACAACTTTAATTCATTATAAGTGGCGTTCCGTAATAGATGATGGATACAAGATTCCGGAATTTTTTGACATCAATCGACATTAGACGTTAAAAAATGAAATTATTAATCACAAAGCGTCAAACTGTACAGGGTGTTTCATTAGAAAGATTGCATTACAACTTTAATTGAATGTAAGTCACAAATGGATGATGAATACAAGATTCCGCAAATTTTTCAATTAACATTAAAAAATTAATTTATTAATCACAAAGTGTTAAACAGTACAGGGTGTTTCATTAGAAAGATCACATTACAACTTTAATTCATTATAAGAGGCGTTCCGTAATAGATGATGGATACAAGATTCCGGAATCTTTTGACATCAATCGACATTCTTTTGACATCAATCGACATTAGACATTAAAAAAATGAAATTATTAATCACAAAGTGTTAAAGTGTACAGGGTGTTTCATTAGAAAGATCACATTACAACTTTAATTCATTATAAGTGGCGTTCCGTAATAGATGATGGATACAAGATTCCGGAATTTTTTGACATTAATCGACATTAGACATTAAAAAATGAAATTATTAATCACAAAGCGTCAAACTGTACAGGGTGTTTCATTAGAAAGATTGCATTACAACTTTAATTGAATGTAAGTGGCACTCCGTAATGGATGATGAATACAAGATTCCGCAAATTTTCCAATTAACATTACAAAATTAATTTATTAATCACAAAGTGTTAAACAGTACAGGGTGTTTCATTAGAAAGATCACATTACAACTTTAATTCATTATAAGTGGCGTTCCGTAATAGATGATGGATACAAGATTCCGGAATTACTTGACATCAATCGACATTAGACATTAAAAAATGAAATTATTAATCACAAAGTATTAAACTGTACAGGGTGTTTCATTAGAAAGATCACATTACAACTTTAATTCATTATAAGGGCGTTCCGTAATAGATGATGAATACAAGATTCCGCGAATTTTCCAATTAACATTAAAAAATGAATTTATTAATCACAAAGTGTTAAACAGTACAGGGTGTTTCATTAGAAAGATCACATTACAACTTTAATTCATTATAAGTGGCGTTCCGTATTAGATGATGGATACAATTTCCGGAATTTTTTGACATCAATCGACATTAGACATTAAAAAATGAAATTATTAATCACAAAGTATTAAACTGTACAGGGTGTTTCATTAGAAAGATCACATTACAACTTTAATTCATTATAAGGGCGTTCCGTAATAGATGATGAATACAAGATTCCGGAATTTTTTGACATCAATCGACATTAGACATTAAAAAATGAATTTATCAATCACAAAGTTTTAAACAGTACAGGGTGTTTCATTAGAAAGATCACATTACAACTTTAATTCATTATAAGTGGTGTTCCGTAATAGATGATGGATACAAGATTCCGGAATTTTTTGACATTAATCGACATTAGACATTAAAAAATGAAATTATTAATCACAAAGCGTCAAACTGTACAGGGTGTTTCATTAGAAAGATTGCATTACAACTTTAATTGAATGTAAGTGGCACTCCGTAATGGATGATGAATACAAGATTCCGCAAATTTTCCAATTAACATTACAAAATTAATTTATTAATCACAAAGTGTTAAACAGTACAGGGTGTTTCATTAGAAAGATCACATTACAACTTTAATTCATTATAAGTGGCGTTCCGTAATAGATGATGGATACAAGATTCCGGAATTACTTGACATCAATCGACATTAGACATTAAAAAATGAAATTATTAATCACAAAGTATTAAACTGTACAGGGTGTTTCATTAGAAAGATCACATTACAACTTTAATTCATTATAAGGGCGTTCCGTAATAGATGATGAATACAAGATTCCGGAATTTTTTGACATCAATCGACATTAGACATTAAAAAATGAATTTATTAATCACAAAGTGTTAAACTGTACAGGGTGTTTCATTAGAAAGATCACATTACATCTTTAATTAATCATAAGTGGCACTCCGTAATGGATGATGAATACAAGATTCCGCGAATTTTCCAATTAACATTAAAAAATGAATTTATTAATCACAAAGTGTTAAACAGTACAGGGTGTTTCATTAGAAAGATTGCATTACAACTTTAATTGATTGTAAGTGTCGTTCGGTAATGGATTAATGAAAATACAAAATTAAATGCTAGATTTTCGAATGGTCATTAAAAAAAGTAATTCATGAATCACAAAGGGTCAAACTGTACAGGGTGTTTAATTAGAAAAATGATATTACAATATTGAATTCATTACAACTGAGTGAACATTAGAAAGACGACATTACAACCTCCATTAATTACAAGTGGCGTTCCGTAAAAGACGAATGAATACAAGAGTCTGGAGTTACAATGTTAGATTTTCGACTTGACATAAAAAAGAAATTCATTAGTCACCAAGTGTCAAACATGTACAGGGCGTTTCATGGGAAATTTACTATTCGTTGTAAGATAAAATGTTTTATTTTCCTTTCTTAAAATGCCAGCTTTTAGGATTTCTTTTTGCCAACCGCAGATCGCAAAAACAAACACATAAAAACCTTGCGTGCAGTTTTTGCAAGTGATTGCATTAAAAAAATCTGCTCAAAGGCAATTATTATTATAGAATGTTTTTAATCACAACCAACAGTAATATTGCAAAATTACTCATTAATGAGTCAGCAAGTGAATTTTATTGAACTCGATTCGATTAAAACTTTTTCTTTACATTCGTCGTATCTATTCTAAAATCCATTATCAATGGCAACAATGCATTCAGCGTGTACTCTACCTACCTCCTACCTTAAATTAACGAAATTGAATTTAAAATTCCTTTTCGGTTACGAAACTCCAAACTCTATAAACATAAATCAATCTAAATACTATAAAAATAAAATAAGAAACAGCAAAAAGCACTACAGATGGAACTTCTTTTTCACGCTTCGAATAAAGTTCAAAATAATAATTACCGCGTTTAAAGCCTTAAAACATGAGATAATAATCTTAAGGCAATTTTGAATGACAGATGTAATTTGTAGCACAATTTGTATACGACATCACAAGAGCTTTCCGCAAAACGCATTAGAGTCGGATTACCATCTCTCCCGGAAAAGGGGAATTTTCCGGGCAGGCAGCAAAGGTTGAAAATTGTCACCGAGGGAACGCACGTACTAGTTTGTTAGGTTAGGTTTCACTAACATAAGGCCGAATTTATTTGTACCGAAGAAAAAATGAAAACGGAAAACCAAATAAAAATAAAAATCAACACCGAAAACGTTTTTGTGATAATCTAGTCCAGATTTGTGATAATCTAGGTTTTTCCATCTTTTGTTTTTATCATGAAGCTTACAGCACTACTAACTCTCGCACATTATTTTTCTTCCCTCCAAGTATTTAAACCGTTTCTAAAATCTAAATCCGATAGGTTAGTGTTGGATAAATCCAATTTGTTTCACTATTACTATACGTTCATGCTCAAGTTTCCGGAAAAACTCATTTGCCGGATTTATTAGATGGTAGACGCACGAAAGCAGGATTAATATCGCTAATACCACTTCTGGATGTGAAGAAGACGCAGGCGGCGGGTTTTCCATTATATAATAAACCTAACTCGAAACTAGTTTAGATTAAATCCGATTATTCCTATTCGAGACATTATCATAGTCAAGTCTGGAACTCTGTATGTGTCTAATCAGATTAATAGTTAGGTTATGTCGTCTATTTCGCTTACGTCAGCAAAAATAAGAAGCTGCGAAAATTCGCTTTAGTAGCGGGTCCACAAATTTCTTCCGTCGTAATCTATTTAGTACTTTCAAGACGACCCAGATTTCCTTATTAAGGTCCGACAAAGTGTTTCTGCTTATCAACGTAAGCAAAGGGATACAAAAGCAATTTAACAATTCTTTGCGGTTGACAGAGAGAAAATCTAAAAGCTGGAATTCCAAGGAAAGGAAATAAAATATTTATATCAGAACGAACATTACAAATTAATGTCATCTTTTTTCCAATGGAACACTGTAATCTCGTATTAGAAAAACGACTTCGTTACTCGTATCAAGGTTGTAGCCTAGATAATAGGTAGATAATAACCAGATATGGCTATAACATTTAATAAATCTATAACGAACATATTTACATGTCATTCATCTTTCGCAGAATACCCTGTATAGTTTAAGATTGATTTCATAAAACATAACCTATGTCCTTCCTAACTCAAACGATTGACAACTTTTCAGTACAACCGTAACAGTCCCAGAGCTTTAAGTCCAATGATTTGCTTTTCTATTGGATTTTTGAACCAATGACGTTTGGTCCAACGGGACTGGGTGCCAGTGATTCAAAAATCTCGTTGGACCAAAAATCTATTTGATCGAACAACATCCAAATGCCAAACGTAGAACTTTATAAGGTTACATTGAATACAATATTCGATGCTGTTGTAGGATTTTCAAAGTTGGCTACTTTTTAATCAATGATTTGTTCTACATTTAGATTACTTGCTTAGCAATTTGCATCGTGCATGGATTTTGGTAACTCCAATGTTAATGATTTGACTTACAGGACTTGATTTGCACTGTACATTTACTCTAATAACTACATTGCGACCTCTATAAGTCATTGTAGTTTATTAAAGGTCACATTGGATAATACCCTTGCACCTCTCCGATGTTTATTAGTTTAATGTTTTGACTGTACAGAATTTGATTTAAACAGTTCACTTATTCATTTTCCTAAAAGAGAAGATTGGGACTTCGATAAGTCAACGAAACCCATGAAAGGTCACATTCGGTAAAGTCTTAGATCTAGCATACTATCTCCAAGGTTTGTGTTGATGATTTAAGTGTACAGGACTTGATTTGAACTGTACATTTTTATACAAACTAAATTGTGACCTCAATAAGTAATTGTAGCATATTAAAGGTCACATTGGATAATACCCCTGCACCTATCATATCATCTCCAATGTTTATTAGTTTATTGTGTTGATTGTACAGGACTTGATTTAAACAGTTCATGTATTCATTTAAATTGTGACCTCGATAAGTCACTGAAATCCAATAAAGGTCATATTCGGTAAAGGTCTTACTTCTAGCATACTATCTCCAATGTTTGTGTTGATGATTTGACTGTATAGGACTTAATTTGAACTGTACATTTCCATTGGGATTTCGATAGGCCATTGTAGTTTATTAAAGGTCACATTTGATAAAACTCTTGCCCCTATCGTATCATTTCCAGTATTTCATTAGTTTAATGTGTTGAATGTACAGGACTTGATTCAAACAGTTTATTTATTCATTTTCCATTAAGACTAAATTGTGACCTTGATAAGTCTCTGAAGTTTATTAAAGGTCGAATTTGATAATACTCCTATCGTTGCACCTATCGTGCTTGTGCAATGCTTAATGCTTATTACTTTAATGTTTTGACCGTACAGTTTTTGATTTGAACTGTACATATTCTATAATGTGATCTCGATAAGTCATTGTAGTTTAGTAAAGGTCGCTTTGGAGAATGCTCTTGCACCTATTGTACCATTTCCAATATTTATTAGTTTAATGTCTTGAATGTACAGGATTTGATTTAAAAAGTTCATTTATTCATTTTTCATAAAGACTAAATTGTGACCTCGATAATTCGCTGAAATCCATTAAAAGTTACATTCAGTAAGGTCTGACATTTAGCATACTTCAATATTTGTGTTAATGATTTCAGTGTACAGGACTTGATTAAACTGTACATTTACTTCAATAAATAAATTGCGACCTCGACAAGTAATTGTAGTTTATTAAAGGTCATATTGATTAATATTCTTGCAGCTATCGTACCATCTCCAATACTTATTTTAGTTTTGACTGAACAGGACTTGATTTAAACAGTTCATTTATTCATTTCGTATAAAGACTAAAATTGTGACCTCCGATTAGTCACCGAAATCCATTAAAGGTCACATTCGGTCCATTCTTACATATAGCATACTATTTCCAATGTTTATGTTGATGATCTGACTGTATAGGACTTGATTTGAACTGTACACTTTCTATAAAAACTAAATTGAGATTTCGATATCTCATTGTAGTTTATTAAAGGTCACATTGGATAATACTTTTGCACTTATCTTCAAAGTTTATCAATTCAATGTTTTGACCGTTCAAGACTTGGTTTAAACAGTTCATTTATTCATTTTCTATGCAGACTAAATTGTGACCTCGATAAGTCACCGAAATTCATTAAAGGTCATATTCGGCAAGGTCTTACATCTAGCATACTATCTTCAATGTTCGTGTTGATGATTTGATTGTACAGTACTTGATTTGAACTATATTATTTCTAAAAACCAAATTGTGACCTCTATAAGTAATTGTAGTTTATCAAAGGTCACATTGGATAATACTCTTGCACCTATCGTACCATCTCCAATGTTTGTGTTGGGAATTTGACAGTACATGATTTTATTTAAACAGTTCACATATTCATTTTTTATAAAAACTAAATTGTGAAGTCCATTAAAGGTCACATTTGATAAATTCTTGGAACTATGATTTAATTGTGCAACAATCAGTTTGAAGGATGCACCGCGTTTAAAAGCGTTTCCCGTTTAAACATTGAAAAGTGCCTGTCCCAATTATTCTGTCATGCGTGACCTTTACTGACCTTGAATGTTATAGGTACATATTTGCCATATATTTTCAAAAGCTTGGCGTTTAAACATTGTCAACCTATCGAATAGCTTCTTATCAATTTTAAGGGATGTACGTTTCTAATGAAGTTTCGAAGTGTCTTTACGCTATCTGACCTTTATTGACCTGTAGAAGGACACCTAAATTTTTTTTGAAAAGTTAACCATTTATTGTTCAAGGTACTACGGGATAGTTACTGAAATTTGAAAAGTGTGTACTATCTAACTACACCAAATATTCTATTACGTGTGACCTTTGTTGACCTTTAGATACCCATATAATAGTAGATACAATTCTCTCACTTTATCAATAAGCTTAACACTTATTGAAAAAGATTGGTTACTTTTCTTTTTTTTTACTTTTTTTGACCTTTACTGACCTTTAGATGTTTTATTAATCTAACAAACACAACCTAACAAAATCAATCTTTTAAGCATGCTTAAATTAAGAGGACTAATAAGAATTTAACAAAAAAGAAGCTCGAATATTAAATCCATCCAAGATTATTAAAAACTAGTCATTGTGAAAATTCTTTTTTTTATTGCTCGCAATTTCAAACATCCATTTCTTTTTTCGTTTTGTATAACCGACCGAAATGACGATACTCGATTGCGTAACAGGAAATTAAATCCTACGTGCTCAGATTTATATTTCATATAAGTTTTATTATACAAAAGAGATGCACTGAATATCATTTTTATTATCTAATTCCGTTATAACCACCTATATTTCATTTTTTATCTACTTTTTTAATTTAGATTAAATTTTTATTTAAATTGATTTAAATATATTTTTCCATTTTAATGCACGGCATGCTTTCTGCCGATCTTCATTTTTTCGCCATATATTTCATTTTAGGCGTGCAACAATTAACATAATTAGTCTGTGTTAAGTTGGCATTATTTACGTTAATTAAATTAACCACACCTTTTTACAGTTCTTTTTTTTTACTGTTGGGTATTTTTTTTGTTTGTTATATGTTTCATTATTTTGTTACGGCTACGCAAATTGGTCTAGTTAACGTTTTTTATTGCATTAGATGCGGTTGCTTTTCCTAAGAACTGATGTGCGTGTGTGTAATTAGAAGATGGAAGTGACCAAGTGAACAGAGTTAAACTCCCTATTAAAATAAAGGTTAGTTGGTAATTAGTAAATCATCTTCTTCAGCTTTTTTCACGCATTTAAGAGTGTTTTGCTATATGAAAACATGTTTCCATTACATCTTTTATATTTTAGATTTTGAAGCGATATTATAGCATGTGTTTCATCTATGTTGAAATCATTAGAAATAGGGCAAGCTATACTATACTATTACCTCAAACATGGAGATCTCATACTTATTATTATTTTTCTCTAAATGTCTAATTTTAATTGTCTAATTATAAAGTACTCAGTAGTGATGGATACGTTAGGTCCTTCTAAACAAGCTTTAAATAGACAGTTTCGGAGTATTCAAGGTCAGTAAAGGTCGTTAAAATTTCAAAACCTCGTTAAATGTGTAGACTAAATAGAATAATAGTTGGTAACGTGCATAGAAGATTTCCAATTACATTTTCAACAACAAAATGTCAGATTTGACTACAAGAGGTCACTAATTTCAGGTCTTTTAGGTCACATTGTACTCTGTTACACGACAAATTAGTGGGATAATAATGTTTGTTTTGATTGAGGAAGGTTTAAACTTTTTAGTCTCTTTGTAAAAGTGATTAGTTTATGTTCTGAAGGGTTCTGTAGGACGTTAGCTCTTCGCCATATTTGCAAGTCAAATGACAGACTAAAACATTCTACACTTTCTGGCCTTTACTGACCACTTAAAGTAAAGGATTTTCGATGCAGATGGTTCAAGGTGTAATGACACTATAGGAGGAAGAGGTCACAATTATACTTTTTTTAAAAAATTTCTGATGTGTTCCTGGTACAGGACACTATAGGCTACTCAGTCAATTATCCATTAGAGCCATACGACTGATGATATTGAAGGTGGGAAGTGCTTTGACCTTTAGTGACCTTTGCCTATCACATCTAAGATACATTTAACCTGACTTGCACTATATGACCTTTAGAGCACAATAGATTTTTATCGCAAATTGTACATTTCAGTATCACTCAAGATGCTTAACTTCTTAACAAGTTTAATTGGCAATTCAGTTTGATGATGACCTTCTTTAACTTTTAACTAAATCTCATGTAAGCGTGGATGGTTAAGCTACATTAAAAACACTATGGGCGTCTTCCGTACAAGATTTGCTTCGTGTGGGTTATGTATTCTACTTAAAGTGTGCCACAGTGTCAAGTACTACAAGTGACCTCTAGTGATCACATCTAGCCATATATGACCTATATGATCTTTCGTGACTTCTGGACGTCGCGATTTTTATTTAATTTAATTTTATTCATTTATTTAGTACAAAAAGTTTGCTACTATTCCATTTTCTTAGTCACGTCAAACAACAACTGTGGATATTTGAAGGTCATACAAGGATTTTTGGCTAAAAGTGTTCTACAAGTTAGATCCTCGTAGCTTAAAAGAAGTACGGCTGTTCCAAATGTTCCTGGTTCATCTGACAATAAGGTAAGGTAACTTCATTTACGATTCACGGAGTTTTCCATATGATGACCTCAAGTGATTGAGGTCACAGTTGAGATATTTCAAAAAACTATCCAGAAAAATAGTAGACTTTTAGTGACCTCTGGAGATTGCAAGTGAAATGAGAATGCCTTAAATTAAACATATCTCAGTAAGTTAGAGGAGGTGCATGAATATTCCAAGTGTTGTGCCCAATGTGACCTTAACAGGTCACGACTCTTTAAGTCGTCCCGAATTCGCAGCCAAAATAATAACTCGTGATTGATTAAAGCAAGGCTATTTCAGTATTGTTATCTAAATTTAAAAGTTCAATCTTTATAATTGATAAAACGAAGAACAAATTAATTCCATAAATGGTCTTGATTTCCCGACGGAACATTTTTGTTGGATGAATATTTTAACAGCACACGAAAACTATTCAATCAAAAGTATTTATTGGAAATTTCGTTTATTTATGTCGATTCTGTGCGCTGTCTGTATATTTCATTTGCTAGAAACGTATCGATCAGTAACTGTAGTAGGCAACAGAAGTGTAGTGGAAGGATAGATATTTGTTGTCGTTGCCTTGGAAAACACTAGCAGGAGGGAAGAAAGACATCTGTCCCGTAATGTCAATATTACTGTTTATGTCGACCTATATTTACGCTAAACCAAAGGAAAAAAAAATTAGTTTTCGTCTTAAAAATAATAAGATTTGAAGGTGGATGCTATAAGAGCGTTCAAAATGGCGAAAGAGAGAGAGGGCCATACTACAACACAAAATAGCATTTAAATTTCTGAATTGTTAAATATTCATAACACCGACCGGAATTACAACTAATTAATATGGCATTAATGCGCTTGAATATTCGCTACAACTCAATGAATATTCGTTATAATATCCTGGTTTTGAACTTTTGTATAATAGAAAGAAATTTGTTCTGGTTTTGTAATTATCGTAATTAATAATGATCATTGTGAATTCGACTGGTGTTATGTAAATGGCAATTTAGAATGAAATAAACAATTCCCAAGCAATTAATTATAGTTGTTTAAAACACCATAAATAAATTAAGTTTTTAAATTTTTATTATCAATTAATAACGTAAAATTGAGGTTAGAATAATAAAGAAGCTGGAAACATACTTTGGTACATTAGATCTAGTTCAAGGGTTTTATCAAATATCAATCAAGTGCGTATCGAGTTGCCATTGTTCCATTTTAGGATTGATTTTCTGAGCTAACTTTGTGTCAAAATCTTTTCAGTTCATAAATGGTCTGTTCAAGAAATTAGGTATATCAATTCTAATTTTAATTGTATGGTAATCGTTAATTTCAGTCGCTGTAACCTGTATTTCAGATGCACCCTGTATACCTACCAACAATAATATTCTAGATTCAACCTGAATATCTTTTATTTAATCGATGACTTATTTGGCTGTCTCTGTAGTAAACTTTATTTACGTTTTATATTTTTTATAATCTACTACTATCTTCTACTGAGCTTCTTTAAGATGTCTGAGAAATTTAATAATGTCCTATTGAAAACAAGAGATATTTCCTTTCTTTCATTAAGCCTTGTTTACATTCTGCTTCTTATATCTGCTGCCGGGTTGCCATGGATACGTTTTCATGTTTGTTCTTCAACCTTTCTTTTTGCGGGTATTTTCCTCTTTTGAAAGTTTTTATCCATTCATAAAGAAGTCTTAATGTAAAAAGAACAGTTACTTTTTGACTTGACACTTATTCATACTTCCTTCCAGTCCAGCTTCTTTATATAATAATAATAATTGCTACAACCCATAACCTGGTAACCAGGCCCCAGAAGCTATAAGCTTGTGCGGAAGGGAGGGGGCGATTATTATTATTACCCAGGCTCTACGTGCGGCTGCAGCCGACTTACAGATGGAACAGCGCAAATCCCACATTTGTGTCACAGCTAAGGAAAACTGCAGAAAACCTTAACCAGATCTGCCGGCACCGGGTGTCGACCCGGGCCGCCTGGGTGAAAGTCCGGCACGCCAGACATTACACTACCAAGGCTGTTTTTTCTAGGCTTTCTCTATACGGAATGTTCCTTTTGGAACATCTTAGATAAATAATAAATATGGGTAAAGCAGGTGTAATAAAATTTGGAGTCGAGATATTATGAAGCACTCTGTATAATTGGCTAGAAGTTCAGTACAAATACCCACCTGGTTAACTTTAACATCATTTTGGTACTCTTGAAAAGATCATTACATTGCGAATCACCCCGTATACTTAAAAAAGTCCACGGCAGAATAACGCGGAACTGAGCAAGCTCTATAACGAATAAAACGGAATGGGGTGCGAGATCATATAACGGTAGATGCTCAATAAACTTCCAAGAGTACTACCAACAGCCTTCAAGCTCTTAACAAGATCTAAAAAAAATAAAAGAGCAATAATTTCTCTTATTGGGAATTTAAGATACTCAATATGTGGTTACTGGTTCTATCAATAGCATGGATCTATTATCGGATGGTGAAAGTCTTATGTTTTACGTATGTTTTGTTTGAATTTTCACGCCACTGGAGATAGCAGCATGTGTTTGGTACTTTTTGTCTAATGACTGGATCCAATAGACTTTTGGTTCATTGGAACTGTTAGTCCAATGGACGTTAGGTCTAATGGAACTTTTCATTCACTAACACTTTTCGCCCAACGAGACTTTAACTAGTGGATATTTGGTCCAATGGAATTGTTTTACTAGGTGGAATTTTAGTACCTTTAATTCAACTAATAACGCAATAACTTATAAACTTAAACGATGGCTCCTATTGGTAACTTAAAAGACAGAACAATATATTATTGTTCACTGGTCATTTTTTAACGTAACTTATTATTGTCCAGTGGTCATTTGTTGAGCATCAGTTCAGGTTAACGCAGTCGCATTTTTCTCAAGAATTTAAAAAATAGTTTTTGGTTTGCTGTTTATTTTCAAAAAATGATTATGGAGCAAAGTCTCATTCGGCATAAGTCTCATTGGATAAAAAGTCGTGTAGAACATAAATTGGACTTAAAGCTTGTTGAATCAAATGTCGCGTTGGACCAAACGTCCGGTATCTCAAAAGTTTCGTTCGACCAGACGTCCATTGGCCCAAAACTCCCGTTCGACCAAACGGCCATTTGATCAAAAGTCAGGGACAGGTGTTAGATTGGTTTGGTTATCTACTTCTAAGATATTGTCACGTGACTCTAGCATAATGAAGGAGATTGATTTTAGCGAGAGGTAGGACAAATAATAAGCAGCAGGTGTCGAGATTGTTGGATTAGGTGATGTTAAGGTTAACCGTGCTAATTTTGCTTGGATATATAAAATTGAATTTCGCGCAAGTGGTTGCTTGTATTTTCTGTTGCCAGGCTGTATCCGGCAGATGTTTGCTTGCTGATGCGGCAGATTGGCTATTTATACAGATTAGAGAGCTAGTTTACAACGCTTCAGAAATATTTTAACATAAAGCGACAATATACTGACTTCTCTTGAAAATCTCTAAAACCGAATACGTGACTTCTTGAGCACGATATGAATGCGCAGCCCAGATTTTCAATATTTTTAATTTTTGCCTAAATATGCCAAAAAAGTGGATATTCGTCAAACTATCGCGTTTATGTTTGAAATCGCACTTTCGATCTGGTATTGCCATCTTAATTTACTTTTGAATCTAAAATACGACATTGGGATGACTCCGTGAATAAAAGACACTCTCAGAGAAGTGGTGGGGGTAATAAACATCTTCCAACTTGTCATGATTGTTTACCCTAGCATCTTCGTTATTTTTAGTTTGACTCTATTAGTAACGTCGTCCTATTTGGAGTATAAGAAACGAATTATTTTCGATATTTCCTGTTTTTTATGATTTTTGTTTAAACTTTTCGCTGATGGAGAGGTCTAAAACTGTACCCTTTATTAACTTATAGTATGGATTCTATATGACTTCTCGTATACTCTCTATTCTGACGGTTATTGTAAAATGACTTGTAGATTCAGAAAGGTGTGTACCTTGTACAAATCAAGCAGCTTTGGAGTAACGATCTGTCTCTTTTAACACTTTCCGTATTTTGAATTTGCTTTTCTTTGATTTCGTCCAGTACTTTTGGTCTAATGATGTTTGATACAACGGGATTTTTGTCTAATGGGATCAGTCGCATTAGACAAAAGATCATCTGTTGGATAAAAGTGTCAGTCTCGTTGGATCAAATGTCCGTTGGACCGAAAGTCAATTAAACAAAAAGCCAATGAACCAAAAGTCCAAGGGGATTAAATTTAAACAATACATTATTGATTATAGGAATGCAATTGTTTTGCAACAATGAGTAATCGTGAAATTTTAATATAATAATACACTTTGATGGTTTCTTCTTTCTTCGCTGTAATTCTAATAATCATCGACAGCAACATAGCTTTGAAAAACTTGAAACTTTCCAGTATGTAACAGCGCATCTTGTCGATTTTTAAACATTATGAAATTAAACATAATCAAGTGTTCAATCAATAAAAACAATGACTTTGTTAAGTAAAAGTGTTTAAACCCGTCATGGTTCTACAGAAGTTGGTGCCATCACGTTACTGGTATTCTAGAAGACCTAGAAAGCGGTAAGTTTTATAAAACAATCTAATAATGTCTCTTTTCTTAATTTTTATTAGTATTTTATAAACCTTTTTTACACAATAAAATACAAGACGCTTTCTGCTGCTGTATGGCAGTACATGTAAGGAGGGAAATAATTTTGTACCAAGTTTTCACTTAGTCTCGTTTAATTTTAACTTTTCAAAGTTTGTTACGTTGTAGTAGCTGCTAAGGAGAATGAGTTTTGGAAGGTCTAAAGCTTTAGCCATAAATTGAATAATAAATGAATATTTTCCCCTGAAGTAAACTTATAACTTCTTGTAATTTACTTATGGCGGAATTTAAATTTATAATTCTACATAACCGGTATTTACTTGTAGGAAAATAAAAACCTGTAAAATACAAATACTTAATAATACTTTATGTGTCGCCCCTAAAAATAAAAAGAGAAACAGATACTACTAGATAAGGCACTATTATGTTTAGCAGTTTCGTATTTCATCAAACGTGTAAAAACAGAGAAAAGAAATGTTCAGACGCTTCAAGATGATTATCTGCATTTTAAACTGTACATCATAATTAACAGTAAGTGGGTTAACATAATAAGTGAGAAGAATTATTACATGATAGAAAAAGAATGTTTAGCGATAATTAAGGACTCATCCACATAATTAATCACTATGTAAAGCTTGTCATATTTGTCTCGTTTTTCAGATACGTGTCCCCGTATTATAAACGAAAAACACCAAATTCAGTTTACTCACGTTGACAGTCGTTTCAAATTTACACACTAAACGAGGGAAGTTTTACACTTCATTCTACAGGCACATCCAAAGTGATCATTAGTATTTCAAACTATAAAGCCACATAATTTCCAAACATTTTTAAAGAAAATTCAAGTTCGAGCCCTGTATTTCAGAAACTGTCACACAGGACCATCAGCAAATGGAAAATAATTTATTGTATGCCTTAGGATCTCATCAGAGCTTAAAATCTCGATAAATTAAAAGCGCCAGTAATCGAAGTTAATGCGATTATTCATTTGTTATTCATTATATTGTTTGCCTTTGTTGAATAAGATTAATTTTATTTTCTTTTTAATTTTCAGGTGAGTTCTTCATATTTCAAAATCATTTAAGAGTTGGCAAGTAGTAGATTAATTATGGCTCGCACAGATGAGAAAGAGTTATATATGTACATATTGAACAAGCAATCAATTTTATTTAAAAATGAATCCAGATAAATTGACTCTAAAGGCTTATAATTATAGTAAAATCCTTATATGGACCAAAATAGTTCTGCACTATACAGGGTGTCATGAGTTTAGAACGCATTAATCTTAAGGGGCGATAGAAGATATCAAAAGCAACAAAAAAGTGTTAATACATTTTTTTTCTATGTTAATAAGCTTTCGAGTAATTTAGAAAAAACCATTGCCATATCTGGCAACCTTGCTTAAGTATAATCGCAGCTGGGTCTTGACCTTGTTTTAGAAAATCAAACAAACTGATTATGACAGCCGTTGTTTAAAAATAATAAACATCCGAAGCAGATTAGTCGGGTGACTAATTTTACGAAAATTGTAATCAGCACCGTAAACAAAATTTGTACGTTGTACGTTAAAATCACGCTGATTCATAACAAACCAACTGTAAAAATAAAACAATAATTGATCTACATTTTATATTTATTAATTTCCGGAATATTTTCAAAATTTGACGTATTTGTTTTTTAATAAAAAATACTATCTTATGTAAAAAATTTGATTAAGGCACCTAATTACCATAAAATTATAAAGTTTTTAATGTAGCCAAAACGAGGTGCCAACAAAATCCCTTAACCTTATTATCTAATTTAAATTAAATAAATCTTTTTTTTAAGTTATTCTCTTATAAAATTAATAAAAACCGTTATTAGATAAAAAAAGTGCTTTATTGACAAATTATTATTTCAAAGTTCAACAAACTACCAACTCAGTATTATCTCACTCTAATAATAAAAGGATATTATTTACACAGTTGCGATCAGGCATTGACCCAAATATTCTTTATTAAATCATTAAATTGCAAAGTTCTAAACAAAACGTGCTTTATTTCAATATCAAGAAACTTCCACATCAGCATTTTGTGCGAATGTCGAGCAAATTTTATTACAAACTTTACAGGGTTGTCAGGTTTCTTAATTGAATAAAATGAATTTGTAATTGTAAAAAGAATTCAATTTTACGCGGAAACGGCATACGATACTATAAAACGTCATTATGGTTTGTTGTGATAGATGAGATGCATTTTCCGACAAAACCCCATACTTAAAGTACTATTATTAACGCGGCAAAATGATGTTAAAGTTTCCAACTTTCTTATTTTTTGCTGAAAAAGTAGTACGTTTTAGAACAAAGTTGTATAAGACTTTTCTGTTTCTTTTGGTGTCTTCTATCACCCTTTAAAATTAAAGCGTTCTAACTCATGACACGCTATAGATCACAATCTAAGTGTGGGATATATTTAATTCACCTATAAATATTTTCTGCTTTGTAGAGCTGTTAATTGCAAGGCTTTTAAGACTAACAACATGCACGATTCATGAATGAACATTTATAAGAAATTTTATAAAATTCTTTTAATATTTGAAAGAGTTTGATAGTGAAACGACAAAAGAAAATCAAATTTTTAAACTACTAACTAGTATATAACCCCCCTTTATTGTCAAAACATGATAAACGAATTATACTAGAAGGAAATTTCTTTATGAGCACGAAAATACCAATGTCGGTCAATATTATTAAAATTTGCATCTTTAATAAGCCAAACAGAAGCATAAACATAACCTCTTCTTCCCGTCTTTTTTAAGCAACTTTTGTGCTTACTTTAAAAAAGAGAGAAAAGAGAAGCCAAACGCAGTCAATTAATTTCTATCAGTTGTTAACCTACTTTTTCGCAAATTCGCATAGTTCGGTAATAGCCTCGTAATAATAATAATAATAATAATAATAATAATAATAATGGCGGTAATAATAATAGTATAAGTAGGGATGAGCAATTTGCTGTCTGGAAGTTAATTCAAATTGCTACATTCGGCTAAAATTTCCCCAGTAAGCATATCTATGCAAATTCCGTGCATTGTTTTGCCCTAGCGGCCACGGAACATAATACGGACTGCACATGAATGCATAATTTCAATCATTTATATTCAAGATCTTTATTAAAGTGTAATTGCGAACTTGTTTCCATTTACGTATTTGAGTACATGAACATGCAACATTTTAGCTTGATTTTCAAATGACTTGCAGAATCTTCTCGTTTTCTAACTACGGGTATAACTCATACAATTGATAACGAATTTTCTAATAGGTCGCTATTCGATTTGTTCGTTTGTCTCTAGCATAGGAATCGGTGTGTTGGAACATGCATTGATACGCGCCCTACGATTTTACTTCCTTGCCCCGACAAGAAAGTTTATTTTATTATTTTACAGCTTTCAAAAATGACCAGCTCGGAGGGGAGGGCAAAATATGTCAATTCTATGTCTAGACAATCAAATAAATGTATTTGAATTTAATTTTATGACATTTAACTGCAATACGGTTTGGAAAAAAAGAAACTCGAATTAGGAAACAAAAGACGCCTAATAGCTTATTCCGATTCTTTTTTGTTATGCTTCTCTGCCCAAATATTCCTAATCCATTTGTGTTTTTCGTAAAATTGGTCTAACAATACTCAACGTCGTCACGTGCTGGCCTATTTTGAAGCTACAAATATGAGTCGATAAACCAATTTATTAGCTAGAGCTCCTGCTTATCACCAACGTTTTAAACCAAAACCATCTGCAAGTTCCTTAAAACAAATGAAGCTTGTGAACCATCGTTGGCGGAGAAGTCCTGTTGGACTAAATGGACCATTGGACATAAAGTCTATTGGCCCAAGAGTCCCGTTGATCAAAAAGTTTTGTTAAACCAAATGTCATTGAACTAAAAGTTTATTATGCAAAAAATTATTTAGGGAACAGTCAGGGAGATATTTATACAGGGTGTCCCACAATGCTGTTTACACGCAATATCTCCCTTATTTGAAAAGATAAAGAAATCAACCAAAACTTGTAAATGACTCAAAATGGATCTTCAGAAAACTTCCTTAAATGCTGGTTGAATAGCAACGTTTCAGAGATCACGCCAACTTGATTAATTTTTCAGATTGCACCCTCTGTTTTTTTTCACGGAACTGTATTCTTCACTTCATTCTGCATACGATAGTATACCGTACTTAATTATCTAATGTGCATTTAGGGGTTGAAAAAAATATTTTTTATGAATTGAATTTATCTTAAACTTAAAGCAAATGCTCAAAATGCCCTCCTGCGGACTCTACACGGACTTTAAAGTGCCTCGGTAGTTCCCTTGTAGACACTGCTCTAATAATATTTTTTGAATACATAATTTAGTTAGTGAATATGAAGTGTACAATTTATAAACAATATTTTTTTCAACCCCTAAATGCACATTAGATAATTAAGTAAGGCATACTACCGTGTGCAGAATGAAGTGAAGAATACATTTCCGTGAGAAAAAACAGAGGGTGCAATTTGAAAAATTAATCAAGTTGGCGTGATCTCTTAAACGTTGCTATGCAACCAACGATTAAGGATGTTTTCTGAAGGTCCATTTTGAGTCATTTACAATAGTTTTTGGTTGATTTCTTTATCTTCTCAAATAAGGGAGATATTGCGTGTAAACAGCATTGTGGGACACCCTGTATATGGTTGCAGAACCAACATGTCTTGACAACAAATAAAGAAGTATTCTCAACCATTCAAAAATCGAAAGCACTTTGAATTTGATCTTGGTCTTGATTTCCAAATAACATTTCCTTTAAAAACCAAAACTGGTATAAACCATTGCCTTGATATGAAAATTCTTGATGTCGACATAGCCATTTTTTGTTTAAAACTAATTTTTGCAAGATAACTAATACATGCATTAGCAACTCAAGATTCTGGCTAGAAAAGCCTTTAGTCTTTAAAAGACATTTGTACATTACACGTAGATGCTAAAATTTACATCAAGTAATAAAGAATTATAAAAATACTTGACTAGTTATTCATTTAAAAAAGATGTCGAGAACCAAAAGTCCCTTTAGACAAAAAAGTCTTGTTGGATAAAAAATCTCGTTAGACCAAACGTCCGTTGGATCAAAAGTATTGTGTATTTTTTACATTACACGTACATAGATGCTAAAAGTTACAGCCTGGCCAAAATAAATATCAATACAGATGAAATGTTACTGGTTTGGAACATTCCATCTATTGGATTTTTGGTCCAATGACGTTTGGTACAATGAACTTTTTGCTCAATGACACTTTTCTACCAACGAGAATTTTACTGTAATGGACGTTTGGTCCATTTTTATGTATTGGTAGGTACTTTTTGTTTAATAGCTTTTAGTCTAACTAACACGCAGTAACTGGATGAACTTAAATGAAGACGCCACTTGGTAATTTAAAAGATGAATTTTGTTATTGTTCCTAAGACGGTCGGACGGTAAGCAGTTTGGTAATAGTGTTTCCATCATCAATAAAGAATTTTAAAAATACTTGACTTGCTATTCATTTAAAAAGATGTGAACCAAACGTCCCTTTGGACTAAAAGTGACAATGAACATAAAATCTTTGGATCAAATGTCCTGTTGGACAAAATATCTCGTTAGACCAACTATTTTTACATTACCGGTAGATGCTATAGTTGCAATGCATTATAGATTAAATATAATTCGGACTTGGAACTTTGACAATGACTTTTTCACTCATTGGCACTTTTCGTGCAACGATGATTTTAGTCTAATGGGCGTTTGGTCCAATGTGACTTTTTGTTCATTTGTACTTTTCGTTCAATATCGATCGGTTTGGAACTTTCGGAATGGACTTTTGATCCAATGACGTTCGGCACAATGAGCTGTTCGCTCAATGGCACTTTACGAATAATGCGGATTTTAATCTAATGGAGGATTGGTTCAACGGAACTTCTTATTCATTTATACTTTTCATTCAATAGTACTTTCAGTCCAACTAAAACGCAATAACTGGATAAACTTAAACAACAGCCCTTATTGGTAACTTAAAATATAGCCTTCATATTGGCCCACTGGCCAAATGTTAACCAAGTCCTAACTTAAGACATAAATAGTGTTTCCTCATCAATAAAGAATTTTCAAAATATTCGACTTGTTGTTCATTTAAAAAAGCTGTAAACCAAACGTCCCTTTGGACAAAAAGTCTCATTGGGCCAGAATTTCTGTTGGTATCATTGGATCAAAAGTCTTGTTGGAGAAAAATCTCGTTAGATCAAACGTCCGTTGGATAGAAAGTATTGTTAGCCCAGACATCATTGGACTAAAAGTCCATTAGACAATAAGTTATTATATTAAAAGTCGGGAGCAATAATCTTACGAAATTTAGTTTAAACTGTAAACCAGAATCACTACTAGTTTTGACCTTGGTATTAGCAGCCCTAATTGTGGTATTAAGAATTAAATAACTTAAAAAGTCTTAGAAGTTTCATATTAGGTACCTGTAGAACTGTAATTTGATATTCTGTACCACCGACCATCTTGAAGGGTACAAAATCTGTCGCCACTTTAGAACGAACGGTGGTGGGGGAGATGAGATTCATATAGTTTGCAAAGGATTAGGGTCTGGTACGCGATTCTATAGACGAAATCCAAAATTTTAAATAGTTTGGTGTGTGACAGAGGGGACGTGCCCCCCTCCCAGCGCGGATGGCTTGTTTATTGATCTATAATATAAAGTCGCTTATCGTTGACTTTGGAAAGGCAAGGACTGTCGACCGATATGGAATTCACACAAGACGCATCAAAAAGTGGAGGAGGAAAAATATCGATTTAAATTTATTTGAAAAATATGCGTAAAAGTTACGAATTTGCTATTTATTAACTTTTGTTTAACATTCTACGTAAATATGTTAATTAAAAGCAAACAAAAATGAATTATAGTTTTAGAGTCCTCTCAGACTCTAAAGTAGTATATATGGCAATCGATACGAGCTAACGAGACTGTTTGTCAAACATTAATAATTAATAATTCGTTAATGTCAAGGATATTAATTTTACAGTCGTTGTTTCTGCTACCACCTATGTGGGCACGGTTAGTATTTCTAAATTAAACAGCTCTGCATAGTTAGTAAATTCAATGAGTTATGTTGCTCATGTTTGCATGTGTGCAATGAACACAATTTCAGAATGAGCATTATCAATGGAGAAAGGTGTTTATATGCAATTCTTTGCGATTATCCTTTTTTGTCTTAACACTTGCCTGTAAACACAAAATGTTTTGTCAGCTTCCACTTATTTATATAAATTACACTGAAGGCCCTATTAGATAACTACTCCCAATATATCCCTAGTATGATCAAATATCATGACAATATGTAGATATAACAGCCTATACATAACAAAAGAACTGTTTTAGACTTCTCAAAGCTCGAAACCAAAATCGAGATTTCTTATGTTAATGCCAAGACATTACAAATTGTGAGTTGCAATCCAACAGTTGACAATCCTGCCATAATCTAAGCTTCATCTACATAAACTGAAAGATTTTAAAGATGCTGATGCCTTGTATGATTCATTCAAGACTGAAACTATTAAACTAGATCTGTAGATCGAAATTAAGGCTTCTAAATCTCAATGTTCTATTTTCTAAATCTGAAGCTTTTACTACTACCATTTACTATAGTCCGAAATTTAAGCATTTAAAACTTAAGATTCTTATAGAAACAAGCTGTAGACAGTAAGATGTAGGCAGTAGATTGATAAGAGTAGACAGAGCATAAACACCACACTGTGTAGACAATAGAATGTAGGTAGGAGGCTGTAGAGAGTGAATAATAGATTACATTTTATATAGTAGACGGTAACCGGTAGACTGTATGCAGTAGATTGAAGACAGTATACCATAAGTCAGTAGACTGTTGGCAATAGACCGTGGGTGGCATATAGTAGATAGTGAACAATAGAATTACTAGTAGACAGTAAACTGTAACATAGTAAACAGTAGATTGTCGATAGTAGAATATAGACAGTAAACTGTACACAGTAAACTGTAGATCGCAAGGCAGTAGACTATTGGGTATTGACAATAGTCTGTAGGTAGCATATAGACTGTTTATAATGGACAATAGACAGTAAATTAGACATTAGACCGGAAGCAGTAGATTGTCGTTAACATACTGTAGTAGTATATAATAGACTATAAATAAGCTGTAAACTAGACAATAGAGAATAGACGGTAGGCTGCAGCCTATAAGACAGTAGAATGTATTCAGCATACGGTAGAACATTCAGTAGACTGTTAATAGAAGAATGTAATGACTAAGACAACAGACTGTTCACAATGGACTAGACGGTATACGGCCTAGACAGACTATAGATCAATAATACAAGGCAGTGGAATGTAGACAGTAGACTATAGATAATACACTGTAAACAGTATGACGTATATGATGTGCATTATACACAGTAGGCTTTGTTCATTTCGCAATTTACAATGGCTTCGGAGTAGGACAGCATCAGAAAAAAAGAAGGAATCACGACCGCAAAGACGGCAATAAGTGAAAAATCGCCTTTTAGATTTCGGAACCATAGAAGATACTTGTCTTTTAGAAGACCAATCGAAACATAGTAATAGCCCCAAATAATTTTGGAATGAATGTTTTAAATGTGGAGGCTGCAAGGCTCGTGTTGTGTCCTCTGTTGTGTTGAGACATCAACAACAAACAACAAAATTCTGAAGAATTGTGGCGAATTTAAAAGAATAATCTAGAATTGAAGGAAAGTTTCTGAGAAGTTGAAGGGATTTTAGATGATTTGAAGAATTAAGAAAGGTTTAGAAGAATTGTGTGGAATTTAGAGGAATTCTCTAGAATTGAAGAAGTTGTGGAGCATTTAAAGAATTGAGAAAAATCTAGATCAATTGTGGGAAATTTAAAGGAATTGTCTAGAATTATACGATACGAATAATTGAGAAAAAGTTAGAATAATAATCTAGAGTTGATGGAAAGTTTGTTAAAATTTGAAGAATTGAGTACAATTGTGGAGAATTTAAGAAAATTGTCTAGAATTTGAGTGCCTGATAATTTGAAGGATTTGTAGAAGAAATGTTTAGAAGAATTGTGTGGAATTTAGAACAATTTTCTAGAATTGTAGGAATTGAGGAGATTTGAAGAATTGGGAAAAATTTAGAAGAATTGTGGGAAATTTAAAAATACTGTCTAGAATTGCTGGAAATCGTTTGTGAGAATTTGAGGAAATTACGGGGAAACTATAAAATCGAAAACTTTACAAAAATTTGTAGGGAATTTAGAGAACTTGTCTAGCGTTGAAGAAATTCTAGTGAAAATTTGAAAGAATTCTGAGAAATTTAAGAAATTGGGATAACTCTGGAATAGATAAGCGAATTGCTGGGTATGTAAGACGAACTGCGTGAAATTTACAGCAATTTTTAAATCTTATAAAAGAAATGTGAAGATTTCGGTGAAATCTACTTTGTAGGAAATCTACTAAATCTTATGAGAATGTAAAGGGATTTAGCGAAAATCTGAATGAATTTCGAACGAAGAAAATTTGAAGGAATTATTTAGAATTTAAAAGTAATTCTGAGAATAATTGAACACAATTGTGGAACATTTAAGGTAATTCTGGGGGAGTTTAGGAGGGAATTGCATCTAGGGTTTGAGAAAAAATCTCGAAAGGGATTTTGAACTATCTAAAGAAATTGTGGAAAAATTGAAGTACTTGCAGATAATTTCGAAGGATCTTGGGAGAGATTTTAAGGAATTATTTCATAGGAAATTTGAAGAATTTCGAGGAATTGTGAAGAATTCAGTCATATTTGCAAGAATTTACGGAATTTCAAAAACACTGAAATCCTTGAGAACTTTGGAAGACTTTAAAAGAGGTTACTGTGTAAAATCTATAGGAGGATATAAAGGAATTTGGGGGAATCTGAAGGAATTATGCAAACTTTAGAGGAATTTTGGATACTTAGAATGAGTTTTGGAAGAATTTATAGGAATCTTGATGAATTATGAAATACTTCGAGAGAATTTATACTTATGAGACATCTAGAAAAAAATATGAATAATTTAAAGGAATTATTTAGAATTTAAAGTAATTCTGGGAGGAATCTTGGAAGAGTTAAGTTAGTTGTGGACAATTTATAGAAATTTAGAAATTATATAACGGAAATGTGAAAATTAAATGAATGGTTGCAGGAATTAAATAGAATTGTGGAAAATCTAAGGTAATTCTGAGAGAGGTAATCTAAGGTAATTCTTAATCTGGGGTTTGAGGAACAATTTCAAAAGAGATTTTGAACTATCCGAACGAATTGTGGAAAAATTAGAATAATTGCAGATAATTTCAGGAAAAATATTAAGGAATTATTTTATAGGAAATTCTAAGAATTTCCAGGAATCGTGAAATTCACTGATGCTTGTAAGAATTTACGGAATTGAGGAGATCCTGGAGGATTTTGGAAGACTTGAAAGACGGTTGTTGTGTAAAGTCGTAGGAGAATATAAAAAAGGAGTTTGGGGGAATCTGAAAGAATTATGGAAAATGTAGAGCAATTGTTGAAGGAATTTGGGAGAATTTTTTAGGAATTTTGAGGAATTATAAAAACCTTGAGATAATTTTTAGTTGTGAGATATCTAGAGAAATTTCAGAAATCTAGAATTTCAAGTAATTCTGGAAGGAATTGTGTGAAAATGTGAAAATTAATCAATGTTTGCGGGAATCGAACGGAATTGTGGAACATTTAAGGTAATTCAGGGAGAGTTTACGAAGGAATTACATCTGGGGTTTGAGGAAAAATCCCAAAATCAATTTTGAACTATATGAAGGAATTGTGGTAAAGTTAATGTAATTACATTAAGGGATTTTGGCAGAAATCTTAAGGAGTTATTTTATAAGAAATTTGAAGAACTTCGAGGAAGTATGGAGAAATCAGTGACGCTTGTAAGAATTTACGGAATTTTGGAAATACGGGAATCTTGGGGAATTTCGGAAGACTTTAAAGCATGTTGTTGTGGAAGATCTACAAAAATCTTAGGACAATATAAAGAAATTTGGTGGAATCTAAAGGACTTGTGGAAAATTTAGAGGAATCGCAGGTGGGCTTAAGGAATTCTGCAGAATTTATAGGAGTTTTGAGGAATTATAAAAAACTTTGAAGGATTTGTATTTGTGAGACATTACGGCGAATTCAAAGGAATCTTTAGGAGTGAAAGTAATTGGAAGAATTGGGTGGAATATTGGAGGAGGTAAGTTATGAACAATTTATATATACAGTTTGAAATACTTTAACGGAAATGTGAAAATTAATACATTGTTGCAGGAATTGAACAGAATTTTGGAAAATTTACGGTAATTCTGGGAGAATTTTGGAGAGGATTGCATTTGGGGTTTGAGGAAATATCCCAAAAAGAATTTTGAACTATCTGAAGAAATTGTGGGAAAGTTGATGTAATTTCAGATAATTTTAAGGAATTATTTTTGTAGGAGATTTTAAATTTTGAGGAATTGCGGAGCAATCAGTGATAACTGTAAGAATTCACGGAATTTCGGAAACACTGAAATTCTGGAGAATCTTGGTAGACTTCAAAAGCGGTTATTGTGTAAAAGAGGTGAAAATCTGTAGAAATCATAGGAGAATATAAAGAAATTTGTGAGAATCTGAAGGAATTATGGAAAATTTAGGGCAATTGCAGATACTTAGATATTACTTAGATAGGAATTTGCGAGAATTTATTGAGGAATTAGAAAATCTTTCAGATAATTTTTACTTTTAGACATCTAGAGAAGTTATGGAGAATTTAAAGAAATTATTTAGAATTTAAAATAATCCTGGGAAAAATTGGGCGGAATTTTGGAAGAGTTAAACGAGTTGTGGACAATTTATAGAGATTTTAAATCATTTAACGAAAACTTGAAGATTAATGAATGGTTGCGGGAATTGAATAGAATTGTGGAAAATTTAACGTAATTCTAGGAGAATTCTGGAATTGCAGATAATTTCAAGTGATTTTTAGGAGAATTTTGAGGAGTTGTGGAGAATTCAGTGATACAAAAATTTATAGAAATTCTAGAGAACTCCGGAAAACGTTGAAGGAGGTTAATGTGGAACAGCTACAGAAATTTAGGGTAACTTGAAGGAATTATGGAAAGATAGCTATCTTGTATAAAAATACTCATGTTGATTGATGCGATTTTCATTTGAAAGTTAAATGTTGTTATGGGTTTCTTATTAGACTATTTCAGAGGCTGCCTAAGAACCCGCTGTCGTATGTCTGAAGTTATTTTCAATTTACTGAAGCTCAGCAATCATAAATTTAATATGTATCATAAAAAAGTTCTCCAAAAGTGGGTTATGTCGTTTTCAGTTAGCTATCCGCAGTTTGCTAACTTCTACTTTTTGAACATAACCTAAAAGTTAATAACGAAATTGCTTGCTCGATCTACAAAAAGCTCACTTTTATACGTATACCCATTAAAGTAATACTACCATTTACTTTTGGACCATTAATTTAAGATAGCACATCTCCAGAAACTTTATTACGCTTTATATATTCATTATACCCCTAGAACTCGTAGAACTATTTGTTACCACTAAAGGCTTGACCCTCTCCTAAGACCACTTTATGTACGTAGTCTTAATTTAAATCTGCGCGTATATCCTGCAAATGGTAGTTACGAAGTTGTTCCGAACATTAAGACAATTCTACGACCAGCGTGTTTGGATTACCTCGAGTTAGTAGCTAGATTTTATGACATCAGTGTGTGTACAAAAAAGGGGTAGTATGAACAGTATAAAATAAATTGCTAAGAATTCGATAAAACCGCAACAAAATTGTTGCAATTTTAAAATTAAACGCCACCACCATATGGCGCCAGAGAAATGTAGACTGGAAATAAAAAGTATCCCATTAGATTTAATTATACGAAATGATTTCGATATAATTTTAGTGTTCCTCCACATCCATGGCTTTAGTAACTGGCGATTTTGAAAAATAGTTTGTGAAATTCCGCCATTTAAAACATAATTTAAAATGGTGTCAAAGAGGATTCGGTGTTTTACGCGGTTTTCAGGCCGCGGTTACGACGGGACTACGAAAGAGAAGGATCTTCTGATATAACCTATAATATTTATTAATCTTCTTTGTAGTACATACTACATAAAAAGTGCGCCGTATTGGTCGACTTAACCTGAAATTGGTGTAGCAAACCCTTTGAAATAGTGAATTCCTTCGCTTACGCGCACACATGCAACTACTGTTGCTTCCATTGATTTTTATGTCCGTGTGGGTTGTAATTGTCGTTTTTCGTGGAAATTTAATGTTTGGATAATGACAATGTTTTCCCGAAACTACCACTTTCAACTTTTATCATTTACGGAAACTCTAATAAAACAAACGCAATATACATGAAGCGAAATGTTAACGTGGCAGAAAAAGTTTTACCAGTAGGGCACAGAATGTAGTTTATTTAAACAAGTTTCGCTATTCTAACCTCAACTTTGGTGAAATAAAATTAATTATGCAATATATTCAATCGAGTCATAGTTGGCAGTGACGAAATTGAAAAGCTTTTTATGGATGGAGTTGCCTATGCCGCGGTTGAATATGTGATGTAAAATCAATTAGCGGTTGGTATCCGTGACATTCGGTGTGTTTTTATGTTGAAATTTGTCAGGCTTGTAAAGCAATTACTATTCCCGGTTTGTATCTCGCTAATTTTGTTTTTGCACATTCAACATAACCTCTTTATATAAATGAGATTTACATTAATAACCGATTCGATTGTGTACAAATTGTGACATTCGAATTCTACATTATTTCAACTGCCTCCGTGAAATTCATTTGTTTTATTATACTACGTCGGCATTCCGCTGAAATGTTCCCTCTAAATTCTAACCTTAGTTTTATAACCTCTTACAAGCTATAAAATAACGAAATGTCTTTTGTTTGAGAAATGGCTGAAATAGACAAAAGAATGATACCAAGAAATACTACTACATATTTTTCAGTTGTTATTTTCAAAAACAACAAAAGTCTTATCAGAAAAGACAAAATTCTTACGATAATTTTAAACTGTTATGTCGATCATTCGATTGTTATTAGACTAATTTTATTTTTTGTTTCTTTTCTGGTAAGTTCCTTTTATTACAAAATGGTTTTATCTATGACATGGTAAGTAAAAGACTACGAACGAAAAATTACTATAAGAAATGGCGGCATTCTGATTCCTACATACATCGTTATTGTTTGACTTATCTGCGTACTTTTTCGAGTAATACCTTTCTAATAATCGGACAACTTTCGTATAGTCGGGCAACTTTCAGTAACCGCAAACTCCCGGTTAATTGGATCATTTTCGGATAATCGGATAACTTTCGGATATTCGAATATATCCGATTCGTATGCGATCCTTTCCGAATCGATCCGAAAGTTGCTTCCCCAAATAAGGGGGAGAAAAAAGATCATTTGATTTCTAATAACGATTTACGTTTTTTCGCCCATATCTGACTTAAGAGGAACTTAAAACGTCGACGTTTCCAAAGGCCGCTACATGTCGACTAATCTGATGATTAGGAGAAATATTCAAAGTCTGACGGAACTGTCATATGAATCGCCATGTAAATCGAAATCGTTGGTCAAATGATCGGCCTCAAGTTGTATATAACACTATACAACTACTTATATACAACTCAGAGTTGTATATTCATATGATATTTTGATGGGGCTAGATTAATATTTATTGTTGGGAATAATAAACCCTCCAACACTTGATGAAAGATGAAAGGTTATAAATTAAAAAAATTAAAAATTGAAAATTATTTTAAATTTTAAAATTATTTGACGCCACACAAAAAAATTAACCACCCTAACTTGAAGATTAGCAGATTCCTGTTATAGTTGGTAAAATTACCTGCTTATTTGTTGACAAGATGAGCACATTCCAGATCATCCTTCAAATTGATCTTATTTTGATTTATGAAGATAATTATAATTATTAAACGTGCAACATGTATCTTCCAGACGTGAGTACAGAAAATAATTCGGTTATTTTCAACAATATTCCATTACCTCCCTTTAATTCGTTCCATTCAAAATAAAATTCCGAAAAGTTCCTTCAATTTATGAGATCAGTCTGTACACCAAATCAATACTTCACTTTTGTTTTATTTCACTTTTAGTTCGCTTTGATTGTTCATTATAATTATTATTAATTAAATTATTAAGAAAAAAATTTAAAAACAAAATGACATTTGTCATAACCTCACTTTGTTGACAGTTAAAGTGACGTAAGATTCACCAACATAACCTCTAAATTTTAACAAAACAACATACAAACTGACATGACTTCTGCTTTTTATGGAAATTCAAGAGAGCGTAACTAAATGTTCGTGCTGTTTTTATAATAATTGGAAAACAATTGCGAATCGCTAGTAATTTTCCTAGTTCGGAACTAGATTAATTTAATAAGTTACTAGAAACAAAAGAGTGTCTTTTACACTAAAATGTTCATAACCACGTTGTTAATAATACATTAAACTAATTGTTTAAACAAATGTTATAAAATGAAAGATGAGAATTTTTTCCTTTATTTTGATACCTACCATGGCTACCAAAATGCAAATTTAGAGTTAGGATTCATTGATAACCATCTTGGATTTTCTCTCAATCGTTACTTTACAAAAATTCAAATAAAAACATTTTAACAACTTGCTACATTCTTTCCTTAACATAAAATTAATCCTAAGATCCTACCAAACAAAAATTACATAAATTTTGACAGCAAAATTATAAATATAAACTAAATATTAACATTCCAGCAGACCATGTGAAACGTTCAATTTTGGGATTTCAAAGGCCTAAACCTTCGCTATAGAAAGTTCCCCACTTTAACATTCTAGTGTCAAATGCACCCTAGAACTTTTAGTATTTTACTTAGGAACTCAAATAACATCGAAAAATATCCATTTACTATGGAAAATTATGAATCGTCAAAGAAATAGAACATTTTCTTGAAATTCAATAATTAAAACTGTTAGTAAAGTAATAAATACTTTTGTATACCTTCTTAATTAGGTCTTTAATAATTTTCAGATGAAAACATGCCATAAAATGGCTTCAAAATATCTAAATGTCAAAATATCAATCAACGACAAAAAATCGTTCATCTTAAAATTGAGTTTGTGAAATTTAAGTAAGAATCTGTTTAAAATGTATTCCTTATCATCTCACAGTGTTGTAGTGTAGTAGTATCCTCAACATATTTAATGCAAAATTTATTGTTTTAAAATAAAAATTGTGAAATCCTTCTTTGGCCTGGAAGATAGGCAACACATCGTGCATACATGTAATTCGGGATGCCTATATCATAACAATATGTATAACTCTAATAAAAGTCGTCGAAATCAGCTTATAGCAACAATTTTGTTATTTAGGACCCGTTTTCGATACGCTTTTTTTTGTTTGGTTTTTAATAATGATGTACATAAATAACAAAAGTAATAAGTAATAATAAAAGTAAGTTATATAAAACGTCTTCTCGTTTCTTACTTGCCAACACGACACGCTTTTGACTTACACAGCCACCATGCACCTAATAACATAACAGACATCTACTCAGTCGAGAAGAATAAAATTTCTCTACATCTAGCGGTAATACCTTTCAGGAAGAGGATACGTAAGTAAGCTTTCGCTCGATCACTCACACTCAGTATATCCTCGGTCACGTTTGCGTCTGCACAGGAATGTATTCATTTGGCGATTCACGCGTGAATCACGAAACTTGATGCAGTGTAGTCACGCGTGAGTCATTTTATAGTGTAACCAAAATTCAAATGGATTCATGTTGTAAGTGAATTTTTAAAGCCGCCCTATATCGTGTACTGTACTTAATTTAACTTTTGCCGAATTATCAATGTGGTATAGAAAATTCTTAATAAAAATTTCGGTCACCTGAAACGCACTACGTGATAGCAACATTTGTAATTAAACCTTAAGAGTATGTTCAGAACTTTTGCTTCACGTTTTCTTTCTTTTTAATAAAACTTAGTTATTTATACCTAATAAGCAGTTTTTTTTATTTGCACTTGACCGTTGTCTCCTCCAATCCAATCTCCTCGATTTGGTTTAGTTTCCAGGCCCCGTGATATATAAATGTGATAGGTATTCACGCTCATTATAATGTTCTCTTCATTAATGTTGTTTTTCGCATTACTTTTCAGGATAAATAATAATTTCCGCCCCGTTGACTATAAATTCATTTGATCCCTTTCTGATTTTTATGACCCTCAGAAGCGACAAACTTTTCTAACTTTTTGTTTCGCAAGAACAGAAACACCCAACCATATTTACAATAATTCCTAATATACTACAGCAAAACTAAATAATTGAAGAAGTTTTCGAAATTCGCTTGTGTAAATATTGCATTGGATAGTATAACGAGGAGGTAGCGTGCGGCGGACGATTGTTTCTCTATGTTTCTATTTCCAACAAGCTGAAATAAATCGTTTATCTCTCGAAGTTGGGCCAACGTCCAAACCTATAAACCTCATTAAGGATGCATTGCAGACTTCGCTGTAAAACCAATAAGCTTACAGTTTTCAGTTTCCTAGTCTATTTTAAAATGTTTTATGGTTTGATCTTTTAAATGAGTTTAATTTATTGGTATTTTATTAACGCTGCTTCCTGAATTGTTAACCTTACTTTTTTAGATGGAATTTGAAATTTACATAACCTCAACATTACAGAAGAGAAAAGCCATTACTTCACGTTTTCGGTTTGTAGATGTTAAGTAATTTTTAACGTAAATTACTCTTGAAAAATATGAAAGGATAGGTTAGATTTTCTGAAGTGTGAAAGGAATTAAGAAGAGGGCTTTTCTGAAAGGAAAAGCGTCAAAGAAATGGCTGTCGAAAGAGGTTTTAGAATGAATAATATATGAGTTTGATTCTTTGACACATATGCAGCACACACGCTGTTCCTATTACGCACTACGTCATTGTGGCGCACCTTTTTTCTTTCATACTATTCCAGAATTTTTGTATTTTGGCTTTTTTCCAAGTTGTAATTAATGACCATTAAATAACTTGTCGGACGGAGTTGGAAGAAAATATGAAGAAGAAGAGGATGCGAGGACTGTATTTGTCCATCCCAAAACTAAGTTTGTTCCAGTTGCAATAATAAAGTTCCTCTTCTTTCAACTGCCAGGGGCTTTTTAATTAAAACTCGTTTGTCCGTTCGGCAAACCAGTAATGCTGTGTTTGAAATGTATCGTTTGCGAAGGAAGAAAAAAAAGGGTCGAAAGAAAAACCAATATGTATCATAGTTGTTTTTATAACATTCTCTGTGCAAATTGAGGAGAGACATTATTCGATTCGATCCGATATCCGATGAATTCGAATCCGAAATTAATCAAAATACTACTAATCCGATCTGCACCCGATAACAGAATTTTATTCGATATTCGAATTTTATCAATTTTATTCGTAATCTGGTTTTTATCCTATAATCCGATTTTTATCTGACGTCCGAATTTTTAGCTGAGATACAAAAATTCTTGCTGCTTCGTTTCTCACTTTCAGCGACAATTTTTTTTTATTTCAAGATGCAACCAACTACATATATTCAATCTTCGGATAACTTTCGGTAAACTTTCCGATAATTTGATAACTTTCGGAAAATCGAATAACTTTCGGATACTCGGAAATGCAAATTTATTCTATCCGAATTTGACTTGGTATAATCAAACGATCATAGTTTTGTTTCGGACAGAATAATAGTTCTAGGAACTTTTGATCACTTTTATGTAGATATGTATGTTTATATCATTGGAAGCTTGGGTCAATCACTACTCAGTTTTTACATTCGCCATACTGTCTTTGCTTTAAAACCACGCAATCGAAGAATAAAATTTTCTAAATTTGTTAAATGCCTTTGGAAGGATCGTTCTCGGTCCAAAATACACAATCCAAAAATTAACATTGGATCTGGGATGGATAAGATTTGATGAGAAGCTTGATTGAAAACTGTCTTTAACTTCCCCTACTCTTCTCTATCTAAAATGCACTATCAAAGACAAATGGATTTGATGAATGCCCATGATTTATATTTTTCGTCTGTTGGCATCACTGCTTTCCATAATTATCGCTGATTACTTTCCATAATAAATTATCGCTGATTACTTGTCCAAGAGGAATTGTCCTAAGATAAGCATTTGGTACTTGTTGAGGTATGATGTTTTTGAAATGACTGATACGCGCGCTTGGATGGTCACATGTTTTCGGAATGGTTGATATCTACTTGTCAACAGATGCCATTTCAGTAACAATGGAACCTTGGTTTGTAGCACATCGTGTGTTTATTCAGAACACCTTCATTGAAACGGGTCGTTCTGTGGTGCGGACTGTACACTGTACGGACCACGGAAAACATTGAAAGAGTGCGACAAATGGTGGAAGCCAGCCCCCGTCGTTCGGCGGTACGTCACGCACGCGCTCTTCAGATGTCAGAAAGGTCAGTTCGCAGAATCTTACACTTGGACCTTCATTTCCATCCGTATAAGATTATGATTGTTCAGAAACTGCTGCAAAACGACTTCGTATGACAACACAGGTTCGCAGAAGCAATGTTGGAATTGCTGACGGACGATATCATTTTGATCACGAGTGACGAGGCCCACTTTTATTTATCGGGGATGGTAAACAAACAGAACTTTCGGTACTGGCCAGCCGACAACCCGCGACAACTGCATCACAAGCCTCTGCACAGTGAGAAAGTAACTGTTTGGTGTGGCGTATCTCGAACCTGCATTAACAGTGACTGTTAACACAGATCGCTACGTTACCATGTTGCGTGATTATTTCATGCCAGAATTAAGAAGACGACGCATCAACCTCAACAGGGTTTGGTTTCAACAAGATGGAGCAACTTGTCATGCATCAAGAGAAACAGTGGCTTTTTAAGATAGCATTTCCCAGGACGCCTGATTTCATTGCGTGATTTCATATCGAATGGTCACTTCGGTCTCCGGACCTGTCACCTTGTGACTACTTTTTATGGGGCTACCTAAAAGCTCAAGTTTACATTAACAAACCACGTACTCTTGAAGAGCTTTCCGAAAACATATCGCAAGAAATTCAAAGGATTCCACGTGCCACGCTTGAAAAGACTATAAACAATTTGGCCACCCGTCTACAAGAATGCTTTGACAAAAATGGACGCCACCTAAGTGAGGTGTTTTTTTGAAGTTGATTATTTTTCAAAAATAAATTATGTATTTTTTGCAAATGTTAATGTACCAGTTATGTATAAAAACAATACAATTTAAAGTTGGGTCGAAATTAAATGTGTGACAATCATTTCAAAAACATCATACCTCTCTACCGGATCCTGTATTTCTGTGTATGCTCGTCGGAAGCCTTATCCAATACCTTCTAAAAGCCCATCCTTCTGTTCAATCTAAGGAGGATATGCAAATATCAACATTTTGTTTTCTAAGACTATGATCTTTTTGATGAATTTTTATGTTTGCATCATTAAAATCGTGTTCTAATATCATCCATACTTGTTGGTCCAATATTCTTTATGATCTCAACTCCCCTCCTTTGTGTAGGACATGTGGGGTAAGTAATAAGTATCCCAAGGCTCTGATGAATTATTAAATTATTGAATCGATACTTCCACATTCTCTCCATTTAAGTTCATGGTGAAAATACAGCATTTAGGCCTGTTCACCGTATTATGTTATTACCGTTCACAATCTTCATCTACTGTTACTAAGTCGCAAGAAATTTCGTTTAAATATCAGGATTTTGGATTTTTTTATATTTTTAAATATATTTAGAACCCTCAAGCTAGGTCCAATGTGCAAGTTACGTGATGCAAGCATTTGATACTTTTGACGAACGTTTGTTTTCTCTACAACTCTACTTTCTCGTACGTTGAAGGTGCCTGGTCCAAAGAAAGACTAATTACTTTTATTTTATACATCCGGAACTTGGTCTAATATTTTGTATGTTATGCACTTTCTAGTCCTCCTGACATATGGGATCTAAAGATGCAGCTGTGGGGCTTGGGAACTCTTCGGTCGATTCTGCTGGCAATCCATAGTCCAAAGAAAAACATTTGTGATCTTCAATAAAAGCCCAATAAATTAACTTTGATTAAATTTTGTCACCTATGAGAATATTAGTGCTTGTCTTGGCTTTGTTACCTTAAAAGTTAAGTAACCAGTATCATGACAGAACTAGCCGTAGTAGTCGTTTTAGCCTTTAGCCTTTCGGCCAATGGAACTTTTAGTTTAATAAAGTTTATGTACAATGGTACTTTTGGTCCAACGAGACGTTGCAGCCAACGAGATTTTTCGTTCAATGAGACTTTTGGTTCGCAACCACAATGACTAGTGGACAATAACATGAACTGTCGTTTAAGTTCATCCAGTTATTACGCTATTGGGCGGAAACGAAAAGTACCATTGGACGAAAACTTCTATTGGACCAAACGTACATTAAACACGCCTCAATATTTAAGCCTTATTACATTTTTTGTTCAAATACTTCTATAATTTCGACCAGCTCTTGTCCAATGTGCATGATCCAAGAATTGAGGTCTGGGTCTTGTGAACATTCTCCTCTTTTTACAGTCCTACTGTCTCTTCTATGTAGAATATACGAGTCTCAGATACCAGCTGAGACTTTTAAATGAATTTTTGATATTTATTTATTGTTTTCAGCATTAAGAGCTGGTCCAATACATCTTTTATTCGTTCTAAGACACATGGTCCAAAGATAATAACTGGAATTCTTAAAGCAATTTTGAGTTTCTCCGATGGAATACAAAAAAATTAATAATTTTTTGCACAAATGAGACTGTTGGTGTTGGTCTTTATTATCTTAAAACTGACCAATATCATAACCAGAATCTCCGGGAGTTGTCCACTCCTCAGATTTTAAATTAAATTTAGTAAAAGTTTGGAGGTTTTAGGAGAAGATATCGGCTCACAAAATATGGAGGACCATGTTTAAGTATGTGAAAAATAAAACAATGTTAATCGAATGCAAATTATTTTAATGAAAACTAACCTAACTTAACATCTAGTCTAACCTAAGCTAAAACATGTAACCCAACCTGACGTCTAGCCTAAGTTCAACTAACCTTTTCTCTCATCTTAAGTTAGTCTCTAATCTAAACTAACCTCCAACATAACCTAACAATCACTAATCTGTTGGTATCTTAATGATGTACCGCTATATTTTGATTTCATTTACCAGATTTGGTAATGGACCTTTAGTGTATTGAAGAATTTCTTGGTTAGTATTTTAGGTAATTTTTTTTGAGATTTTTCAGTTTCTCTGATCTCTGGAGATTTTTACTCATAAATAAAAATGAATAAAGTGAATAAATTAATAACAAATTATAAATCGATAACATTTTTAATTTACGTTTGCCGTTACATTGCAACATCGATTATCGTTAGATGAGACTTTTAGTTCAATGAGGCTTTTGGTCCGCAACCAGAACCACGGGAACCTAAACCTTAACGGAAGTCTTTTAAGTTACCAATAGGGGCGTGGTTAAGTTCAACAAATTATTGCAATTTAGTTGTACTAAAGTGCTATTGGACGAAAACTATCATTGGACTAAACATCTATTAGACTAAAAATCCCGTTAGATGAAAAGTACTATTGGACGAATAGTAAATCCCATTAGACCAAACGCCCATAGACTAAAAGTCGTCTGGACCAAAAGTCATTGGACTAAAATCGCCAACACCAATTGCACAACCTTCAGTCAAAATACATAAATACAAGCTGGGTCAGTTTAATTTTTCTTTTATTTACTGGTAATTAGGTTAGAGTAGGTGAGTAGACATGAACGCACGGAACAAACACAAGAAAAACCTTACTGAAATGTGTCAACACCTTCCCTAATATGAGTGGAGGGGGGATAATAACTTCCGCCACATTGTCAGAGATATTTTCTTTAATATCATCATTATTTATGGACCAATTGAAATGCGATTTTTTTTGTAAGGCTCAACTCGCGATGTTTGATATGTTTAGGAAACTTAGAAACTACAACTTTTATTATCCCTATTTAATATCAGTTTTTCGCTATAATAGCCTTGCAGACTCTATAATTCCATTTATTTTAAAAAACTTAAAAATAATTATTGAATTATGGTTATCAAGATTTTTTGAAGGTCTGAGAAAGAACTTCAAAGATATTTTTTATCGTAAGATAAATATAACTTTCTGCCATACAGATTAAAAAGGTTAATTAGTTATTTTTAAATCGATCAATTTAATTGACTAATTGATTAATTTATTACCTCTGTTTATAAAAGAAATTCTTCCAGTTTTGTTGGTTGATCAAGAATATGAAAATTAAATTTAATAATATTGCCACGGTTTCTATTCAATCTTGTGCCATGGGCTCGTGGCAATTTCTCATTAATAAAATCCAACGGCAGCGGTCCAGTCAGTGAATCATTTTGCGGCATAAAAATAACCATCCGTTTTATTATGGACTATAAAGCAAAAACGAGCCTCCACTAATAAATTAATAATCTACTGCAACGGTTACAGTCTAATAAAATGGGTCAATCTTTTTATTCGTCCATTCCTCCACACTACGCTCTGTTTCAATTTTTTATAAGCGAACGAACATCGTGAATATTCATTTAATTCTCTCATTTTACATCCTTTCTTTTTGTTTTTGATTATTTTTTACGATACGAACAATAATAACATTTAAATGCGAAATATATTCTATAAAATTGTTATTGCCATGCGATATAAAACATTTGTATTAAACCCAGGGGAGCAATGGGAGAAGTTCCCTTAAAACCCCCAAAAACTGCAATAAAACTTCGTTCTATATAGAAAATTGGAAACAAAACTCTCCAGTTGTTCACATTACAATGCGCGAGCTAGAAGGATAGTTGTGAATGATGATCGAAGATTTATCTTTTTGTGAAATTTTTTGTTTTGGTCGTTTAGACGGATTGATTTTTCATAACTTTTATTCTACAGAATAGTATGATACTATACTAGGAAAATCAAGGGAAATTACACAGCAAGCGGAAAAGCTTTAAAAGATTCGTTACACTAATTAAATACATATAAATATTAAATACTTTATACCACAGAGTCTTTCACTCGGAAATTACAAGTTAAGCTGATTATCAAAAGATTACCAACTGCTATCCTGAAAACATTAAATATAAATTTGAACATGCATCAGAAAAATGTTTTATCTCTGTATCATTTATTTTAAGACAGAAACGGTGGAGGTATAGAAAATATTAAACCAATCTTTCAATGGTGAAAACAAATTAGAAAATAATCAAACATTTAAAAATTATCCCCAAATGTATCACAGACCCATACATCCGATATATAAGAGAGAGAGAGACTGAGATGGAAAAGTAGGAAAAAAATTAATAAGGTTTGTAGAGAGAGACAGGATGATAGAGGAAGGTTGTAATGGAAACAGGAATTTCAAACGAATTTGTCTCTTTTCATCAAATGACATTTGGTCCAACGACACTTTTAATCTAATGAATGTTTGGTTCAATGGGACTTTTTGTTCAGGAGTGCTTTTCGTTCTACAAGGCTTTTTAGCCTAATGGACATTTGATCCAATAGGACGTTTCGTGTAAATCGCAATAATTCGTAAAAGCTAAAAGACATCTATTGATGGAAACTTAAAAGACAGTTTTTATCGTTCATTGGTTACATATTAACGTAATTGATAACCATCAAATTATTGTCCACTGTTCATCTGCTATTAAAATATTTGTCCTTCTATTAATTTAAAAAATGTGGTGGACCAAAAATTTCATTGGAAGTAAAGTCCATTTGACCGAAGGTCTTCTTGGGCGAAAAACCTCGTAGGGCCAAACATCATTGAATCAAAAGTCCATTACACAAACATATTGGACCACTTTTAATGTAAATTGGCATAACTGTGACCTTTATAGTAATTGGAAATGGTTAAGTCCGGATGAACCCCGTAGGATGTAGCCCATATTATTCTGAGTGACTTCCAATTGTGCCACTTGAGAACTTGACCTTGAAGCCTTGGACATTTTAACGTTTTTACATTTGATTGCGCTTGAAATTGAATTTACGTAATTTGCTAACCGCTGGCATATGCTGTCTACAGCGCTCTGAAACTATGTATCTTAAATCCGATATCAAAGTATCCACGAATCTTAGTAGGTCGATTTATAATGATTTGTAATTTACTTCAGAATTTGACCTAATCGTGATATTACTGCGTGAAACATCAGCATCGTGACACGTAAAAACTGCATGTCGATAAGTTTAGAATAAGCGTTCTCTGGGTCAACTGCTGTTCATTCTACTCAATTATCGGCAAAGAAACGAACGCAAAAAATCCCGTCGAAATCGGTTCATAAATAAAGAAATGGCGAAAAGAACAAAAAAGTGTTGGTCGCCACCATATTTTATAAGCTTTCTAATATAATTTTGTTATTTATTGGCCGGTTCAAACGCGTTTTTTTTCTTATGGTTCAGCTATTAACGCTTAATGTACAAGAATTCTTTCGTTGCTTAACGTCTGTTTTGTTTCCGTTTAAACGGAGAGATTCTGATGGTTGTTTTAGTTAAAATATTTAACTAATCGTCACTTGTTAGGCCGATATATGTATGGTCTATTGTATTTTTTTCCTGAACTTAATGGCAATATAACTTCGTAAAACATCCGAATCATAACGCAGTGAAAACTGCATGTCGATAACTTTCGAATCGGCCTCCTCTGGTAGCAGTATCTGAAGACTGTAATTCTACTCAATTTTCTGGGCAGAAACAAACAAAAGAAATTCCGTCGGAATCGGTTCATAAATAAAATAATGAAAAGAGCAAAAAAGTGTTGGGCGCCGCCATATTTTTTCAGCTTTTCTTTGTAAGTTTGTTATTTGTAGACCGATTTAAACGCGTTTTTTTTTATTGATTCGACTACTGGCGCAGTCGTATGAACAGGAATCCTCTCTGTCCTTAACGTCGGTCTCGATTTTATTTAAAACGAAAATATCTCGATGGATACCTGAGTTCAACACATTATTTAACTAACCATATCTTGTTGGGCCGACGTTTGATCTATTGTAATTTTGCTTCAGAATTTGACTTTTACGGCAATATTACTTAGTAAAACATTCGAATCGTAACGCAGAGAAAACAGTATGTCGATACGATAACTTTCGCGTCTTTTGGCGACAGTATTTGAAATCTTACCGTTGTGTTGGCTGCTACTAATCTTACTCAGTTTTCTGCACAAAAATAAACGCAGAGACTTCCGTTGAAATCGGTTCAGAAATAAAGAAATTATGAAAATTGAAAAAAGTGTTGGGCGCCACCATATTGTATAGACTTACCATTGTAACTTTGTTATTTGTAGACCGATTTAAATGCGGTTCTTTTCTTATGATTTTGCTATTGACGCTTGATGGTCAGGAATCATTTGGTTGGGTTTTGTTTAACGAAAAGGTCTCGATGGATTTACAAGTTTAAAACATTATCTATTTAATAACCGAGTTAATGCATGTACTATATTTTTATTAATTACGTTTTTTCCTTGCAGGTGAGTATCTACAAGAATTATCCAGCAGATCCGAGCAGAAAGGTTAGCTTTAATTCAAAACTTTTCTGTAAATTATAATAAAAAAAAATGAAATTTCTATTTCGGACAGAAACTCAATGAAAAGTTTGGTTAAATAAAAGAAGGAAAGGAAAGTGTAGCTTTTAATAGTTTTTCAAAAGCAGGTGACAGTGCAAAGGTGTAGAGTTCAACCTCGGCGAAGTAAAATCCGGAACCTCTATTGTAACCGTAATGGATTTACTCCGGTCTCGTTTATCACACGCCCTTTTCTTTGGAATGTTGTCTTTGTGTTGTTTTGCCCTGTACATCCCTTTAAGCCCCTTTTGTTTACACTTGTGATTTACACTTTATCACTGCTAACTTTAATTATAGAGGGCGCGCCCGCGAAAAGCGAAACCTTTCTGGTTGGGTTGTCTATACATAATTATGAATGACATTATGAGGAAAAAGCAAAAAGATGAATCCTTTTCTTCGCTTTAATAAAAAAAAGAAATTTAATTTTGACTGACATGATTTTTTCTCTAAATGATATTCTAAAAGCGTGCGCACACCGCTTTCCAGTTCTCTTTCATTTTTCTCTTGACAGCTTTTCACGGCATGAACGCGCCACGACTCACACCACCTCAGATTGCTCCTGCTTGATGCTCGAACAAAAGAAAGTGGAAAATATAGATTTGAAGTTTTTAAGCGTCGCGCATCATGAATGTGAAAAGCATCAGTTGAGCAAAGATTGTAGCCATCTACGGGTCTACACTTTTATTTTCTTGAAAATGGTTCATTTGTTATATGATGATGTTTCCAATTCGATGGTTGAGCATAAGGAGCGTGATTTTGGCCCTTTTCCCTGTTTTTACATGCAAAAGAAATAAACGTCCAAACGAGAAAATGTGTTTTTTTTTAAGTAGAAAGGTCGGAAATTCCAACGCAATAAACTTAAAGGGAAATTTAAAGATAAAGGAAAGGAATCTGCGCCTGAAAGAGGTTCGTGATGTTAAAACAAAAAAGGTTGGGTAGTGACTTAATGCGTTTTGTCTACAAGCCAATAATTCTAGCTGAATTCATATTGCTTACACACCTTTAGAACTTATTTGCAAGATCGATTTTCTTTGATCTAGTTCATTGCTCTATTCCAACCATAAAGGAAATTAAAAATGTAATCACAATTAATTCTATCGACTTAACTGTGGTAAGATCGAAAGCAGACCGTATCATTTATATTAAAAGTCTTTATAATCATTAGAACTAGCTGAAACACGTTATGTATGTATAAGAATTTGAACCAAACACATTCTTTTGAGGGCAACTAATCTCTAGAAAGGATTATGCAGCTTTTTTAATAATATAACGTTATAATGACGTGATAACGACGTGATAAACATGTCAAACGAGCTTGCAGTTGACCAAATATATTCTTTTAAGGTCAGTCAATTATTCAGCCAGATTGTCAGCGATTCTTGAAGGACATTTTATTGCTTCTAATTAATAACTTCATAATGACTTCATAATTTTTAAGAGCAAGCAATCAATTTATCAAACTGTTCGCGTCTTTAGAAGGATCATTCCGGATTACTTCAAATGATATAGAGACTTAATGACGTGATACCGACGTGTTAAACGTGTCACGCATGCGCAGGAGTGAATCACTATACTGAGATAAGTTTATCAGACTATCAACCTATTTAGAAGGATAATGTCGTACTTTTTTTGTACGTGATAAACACGTTACGCCTGCCTTGAATTGTATCAAATACATCTTTTAAGGGCAAAAATACGCCAAACTGCTAGCAAGCGTCTGTAGGAGTATAATTCTGTACTTTTAGTAATATTACGTCATAATGACGTGATAACGACGTGGTAAACACATCATGCATGCCTAGAAATGGACCAAATATGTCATTTTAGAAGGATAATTCTTTTAACAATAAAGTCATAATGACGGGTTAACCACGTGATGAATGCCTAGAATTTAAACAAGAATGTTTTTTTAACAATTAACCAGTCTGTTCACGACTTTCAGCATCTTTAGAAAAATAATTCTGTACTTTTAATGATATAAACGTACGATGACATGATAACTACGTGATAAGCCTAGAATTGAACCAAATAATCTTTTAAGGACAAAAATCAACGTTTTATTATCAACTAAAGATTACTTGCAGATACTTTTTTACTAGACAAGTCTTTTACTACTTGGGACTTCACAGGACATGACCAAGGCGTTATCATATATTCTCGGATTTTGACAAGGGCTTAAGTCAGTGTTAAAGTTAAATATACACAAAGTACAAATTTAAGTACGTTTCACTGACAGGCCACGAAAGGTCAAATTACATGATTGTTAACGCGTTACATGACGTCTCAAATTTATCTGGGTACTAATTTATAGTGATTTAAGCAAGTAGTAAATGTCCACATTACTTCAGAAAACCAATCTATGACGCAGAGGTCACCAAAGATCACATAAGATATAAATACACGGTAATCGCGATGCATCGAAGATGTATTTTAATATTTCTTACAAGGATTAATTAGGCTAGATTGTGCTGACGAAATTTAAGCAAGTGACGCTTAAAGATCGCGAAAGGTCAAATGAGGTACCAGTCATGATATCTCATGCCCGTTATACGACATATTAGATTTATATCCGTATTAGATAAGCTTTTTTAAACAAGGCTTAAATCGCTCAATTTATGAATCCGAAGGTCACATAAGATAGTATGTGCCAGCTACCGTCAATGCTTTTAAAATACATTTTAATATTCCAGCAACTAACTATAAATATAACTAACTTAAGTCGAGGATCCCACTCTGTGAAAAAATTTAAAAAAATTATTTTTAAAGGTCACGAAAGGTCACATGAGGTGTGATGATTGGTGCGTTAAACGACCTCTTAAATATGAGTACTAGTTATCGTGATTTAAGTAAGTGTACGTGAGTTAAGTAATGACCTCATTTTTCTATAAAGCTAATTTAGGGAAGCAAAGGTCACATAAGATAGTATGCGCCAGGTGCCGCGAAAGCCTTTAAAATATATTTCAATATTCCAGCAAAGTTTAATTAAGTTGAGAGAAATTTCAGCAAGTGATGCCGAAAGGTCACATGATAATTTGACACATTATACGACCTTTCAAAATCAAAGCATTAGTTATCCCGATTTAAGCAAGTTTTAAATGTCTTTATTTTTAGAAAACCAATTTATAATTGCAAAGGTCACATAAGATAGTATGCTCCTGAACCGTCAGTACCTTTAAAATATATTATAGTACGCCTGCAAAATTTAACTAAAGTAAACATATCTAAGCAAGTGACGTTCAAAGGTCACGAAAGGTCACGTGAGATATTATGACTGACGCGTTCTACGATTTTCTAAATTCTGGATGCTAGTGATCGTGATTTAAGTTTTAAATGGGTTAATGTTTTAGAAAACTACTTTATGAATGAAGAGGCTAACAAAGGTCACAAAAAATGATAATACGCAACCATTATTGCTTTTAACATATTTTTTTAGTTTATTTCCAGAAAAGTTTAAATAAATTACTCTCTGAAACATAAATTAACTAATTAACTTTAGGGAATGTCTAAGAGCTGAACAGAGTTGAGGCTTTGCTCATGCGACCTTTAATGACCTTTGGAAATAAACTACTACCGGAAAATGGTTTATTTAGACTAGTTTATAGAGACTTGTTCGTGGTGACTGAAATTTCTTTTTGTTTTGTTACCTCATCTTTCCGAGAAAGAATTCTGACCTTGTTGGTGGGGCGGGGAGGCATATTTACTTTAGGACAATCAATTATTTTTTTGATTTAGAAGTTTTTTATGTGTATGTGTTAAGAGTAGAGGAGGGGCGGTTGTGGCAAAAGTGAAGTAATAATCTAAGTTACGAAGGGTCTGGAGATTGTCTTTGATATTAGAGATGATAAAGGTAAGAATTTTGTTTGTTTAAAAATCTTCTACAGCCTACTTGTTTATAGTTTTTGGAACCTATTCAAACGAGAAAGCCAAAGAGAATTCAAAACCTCAATAGCTTTGATGTAGAATCTATGTTTTCAACTTGAAACGCTGTTAATAATTACTTTATAACATCAAAGCAGTTGCTTCAGAAATTTCTACACCCTGTTGTGTCTATATAACAAATGACCTTTTAATCGTCCCAGATTTCACAATAAATCGATTAGGTATCCATAAGGAGCTTAAATGACCCCTATTAAGTTCAACACCCATAAGAACCCTACTCTGCTGTCAAGTCGAAATGTGAAGACAGTTTCCATGGCCGAGCCAGATTAACACTTGCTCAAGGTATCATTCTGTAAGCTTCCTGATTTATCGGCAAGTTTCAGTCATCCCAGTGCGCATCCTAAAAGGAAAATCACGCTTTACAGATGTCAGGTTTCAGTTTCATCCAATCAAGTGACATTTAATTTTCTTTTCGACACAAAGTGAAGACTCGATTTATTGTAGGAGATAGACACAGAATCGAATGAGATTAATGTATCGGAAAATTTAAATCGTTCCGAATTTAGCAATGACAGGCAGGCTCATTCATCCTTGCTTGTTTCTAATGTGGCAAAAAATAAAAACAAACGGCGAAAATGCGTGCCCGAAAACATGAAACAAGCGTATAATCGTGTGTAAATTCTAATAACTACCCGAGCATTAGAAGAAAAGGGTTTTGCCCACTACTTGTCAAGCTCGTCTTGTTAAACATAACGAGCTTTTCGTGTCCAGCGCAGTTTATTTATGAGTTACATTTGTACCGTGCACGATTAGCCCATATTAAACGAGCTTATTTTGTGTGTTTTAGTAATGTAACACCACGAGCCTCGAAAATTTATGTGGAAAGCTTAGTAAAACAGGTGGAGGGGATTTTGGCATGTAGTACACAAGCACAAATGCATATAATATTTAATTAAATTGCCTACGAAAGCGCAATTTTTCACATATCAAGTGTTTATTTAAACAATGGGAAAGCTTCTCGATTTATCGACTTTTCCATCCTTTAATAGACACTGCCTGGGGAAACCGACTGCATGGCAATCACAGCAGCAGCAACCCTCATTGACCCCCATTCAAACTGACCCTACGTAGCATCAGCGGCAGACATGACCCCCGACAATCCCCTGGAACATAAATTAGAGAGACCAACCCAATTTAATCCCCAATATGCTATTTGGGCCTGCCTCTCTGATAGAAGAGTTCATTTGGCCCTCCCTCAACATATAGGTATTTGCATAAAGTATAGCGCCTTGACAAATTTATGCAAATCATGCTTTTAATAGAAATTGCATCGACTAATTGATGATGAAAAGGTTCTTTTTTTAATTTTTGTAACTAGGAAAGTCATTGGCACTATTAAACTTATTGCATTTAATATCCAGAAGTTACTTAAAACTCAGATTACACTTTGGAAAGCACGACGAGATGTGAATCAATCAGAATCTGCACTTAATTTGAATTGGTTTGGATTTAACAGGTTTTATAATTCAGATTTAATAACCACTACCAAGTTGGATTAGAAAATCTTATTAGTGAGTACGCCCTCACTTGAAGTTATTCAAACTTAGCTACTATTTAAATTTCAAAACTACTTTGAAAGGTTACAACTGAATTAAACGTCACGGATTTCTTTAATTTCTAACAATTATTTTAATCTTCAAATAGATTTTAGTCGCAGAACCGATTTAAAAATCTTAAAGTACATATATATTCAAACGGTACGGTAAATCTCAGCGAAATCCTCACTTAATTCGAATTGGTTTAAACTTAAAAAATCTCTTAGGTTTTCATGGTATCTTTTCTTAGGTTATCAAATTTTATTACAAGGATAACTGAGTGGAAATATATTCTTTATTTGTCAAATGGAGTTATAAGTAAATCTGAAAATCAGCTTAACTTTAAGTTTATATAAACGGCAAGGAATAAATTCGAAATATTGTAATACAATTAAACATGGACTGAAATACTGTTTCGGATTTTCAATGCGGTGTTGCCAATTTATTATTTTATTTACAGTAATGAGTAGGAGGGAACGAAACTTTGATACGGAAATTATTTCTTTTAATAAAAAAATCAGTTAGAGATTTTCTGTAACATTGCTTATTTTGTAGGTTAGTTTATGCCGTCATTATTGAATTATCACTCAAGAGCCGTAATTTATTGGTATATTTTCTAAAAACAGTTATCTTAACAGTTAGAAAAGTTGACGTCACAAAACACTTTCTTGGAGAATCTGTGTTTCTTTGTTACATTCAGGTCACATTTGTGGAAAAAATCTCTTTGAAAATGATTTTAAAACATTTTTGCTATCAAACTTTAAATGAGTCACATACACTTAAATTTCCAGTTGTAGTATTTGGAAGGCACTAAAAGTCAGTTAGTTGACTCCGTTTTTCGAAAGTTGTTGCAGAAGCAGTCTAAAAGTGAAAATCGCTTATGTATGGGACAGAACATTGGCGCCATAACATTCTAAGACTTTCTAGAATAATTTTTATTATTTTAAAATAAAGAATTAATTCAACTAGTCCTTAGTTGAGTATCAACCTGTATAGTTTGAAAATGTATAACTGCGCCAATGCCTAATCCCGTTTTGACATTTAGTTGCTACCAATGATTAAGCCCGTTTTGATCTTTCCTAGTCACCAACGGGTCAAAACGGGCGTAATCATTGTCGCAGTTATACATTTTCGAAATATACAGGTTGAATCTAAACTAAGGGCCAATGGCATTATTTATTTATTATGAGAGAGAAGGAAAATATATTAAATTTATTCCCGGTTTAAGTAGTCGGTATTTCCGTTTTAGTTTTTTTTTATTGAACACCCTGTATTTTAAAATTATTTCAAAGTTTCACGAATTATCATTGGAAAAAAGATAAAACAAGTATAGGTAAAGTATTTTATTTACTTCTTTTAAAGTATTTGCCACATGAAACTATAAAATTTTTCTTGGTATAATTTTTCTTCTATATTTTCTAATAAAGAAGCATTTCAACCGGTTTTTAGTTCAGAATCAACCTATATACCCATAATCGTACATTTTTTGGATAAATTCTTGCTATCTTCCCCTAACCTTTCCTAAGGTCATATGAATTATTTGTGTCATCTTACACCTTTTATAGACCATAATCTTCCAAGCGAGGGTTAGATAGACAACTTCTATTCGAAGCTTTTTCAAAACGTAGTCCGTAGTGGCATCTCAGAACTGTAGACTATCGAAGAATCTTAAACTGACAATGAGACCTTGGCAAAAGTCATGTCGAGAGGATGACAAGCTGACGTGGTAGGTCTTTCATGATTGATCAATGAGCAGTTGTAACTGAATCTTCATAGGTCACTAAAATGATCCACTTGGTGTCATCGTAGGAAACACAAAATTGGTGTTGTGGTGAGGTAGACAGTACTGTCCTGAGTGTTACGTAAATGGACTACTAAAGAGTTAGCTAGAAGTCATTGAAGGTTATTTGGAATAGAATAGAATATTGAATACATCACAAGCACATAAAATTTGTCTATTTTACCTTCTACCACTCCTCTCGCTGAATTTGATAAATTTAAGTAACTTTTGTAAGGAAGTTGAACTTGAATTTTCTGAAGATAGCCACACATTTACATGTTGTTGACATTTACGTGATTTTTCACTATATGATCTTTTTTTACGAGATCCACCATTATGAACCTTTGTTACGTGCTAATTTCGTAGCACCCTGTATAGCTATGCTTTTGTGTTATATTGTATAGCGTTTAGGGATTTTCGCATTTTCTCTCCGTTTAGTGACTGAATGTAAAGAAAAGTTAAAAACAATACGACTTACGAGAACGTACTCCTAACCTCCAAAAAGAATTAGTGGAAAATCTCTTACGGTTCCAATTAAATTGGAAATCAACACCAAAAATTAATTATTGATTTGCACAAATCCAATTCCCACTTCACAATATAAAGGGAAAACTAATTTAACGGTGATGCCACTAAAATATTCTTTTTAAAGAAGTAGCTCCACAATCGAACGAATACGAAGAGAAGTCTCTTATCAACAAGGAAGTTAATTCCAAACAAAATGGCAACTAAATGGAGAAAAATTGCGAAAATCCCTAAACGCTATACACTATAACACAAAAGCATAGCTATACAGGGTGCTACGAAATTAGCACGTAACATCTTCTTTAGAACACTGCTACTAAATTCGTTACTAAAATAGACAACGGACGTTTTGGAGGCAAATGTTCTGACCTATGTGACCTTTGGAGGTTATATTTAATTTTCTCTATTTGTCCAATTTAAACCTTTAAATTTGACCTTGTCGGTACTTTATAAGCAGCAAGTTGACGTTGCTTACGTCTTTGATAGTAGTGATCCTTGATGAGGTAAATATTCTGGAATTCTGTTGGCAACATGTAGAACTTGTGACATGTGACCTTCTGACCTTTGACGATCAAAGTTTATTTCATCGATTTGTTTAAATTAAACCTTAGAATAGTATTAATATTTGTCTTGCCAAGTATTTCATAAATAAATCTTTCTTACTCAGGTGGTCTTAGTAACCTTTGAAGGTCACATTTGTCACATATCTTCTTGGTAGTAAATTTTAATGAAGTAATTATTATGGATTTCACCAATTATTTATAAGACAACTGCGCACCTACTAACGTTACAGTCCATTTTTCAAGGTCCATTTCGAATATTATCAATTTGCATTTTATCAAGTACATAAGAAGCCGTTTTTATGTGATTTTAGAAACCTTTGAAGAAGGTTACAGTTTCCTCTTATATCTTTATGATAGCAACCCTGCACTCATACAAACTTTTTGACCTATGTAACCTTCACTGACCTTTGAATATAAAAATTTATTTTATTGATTTGTTTAATTCAAATCTTACTTAGAATAGTGTTAATCTTCACCTTGTATTACCTGCTTCATAAGCAGCCTTTCTTACTCACGTGACCTTTGTAACCTTTGAGGGTTACAGTTGCCCATATATTCATGGTAACGAGCATTAAGGAGGTACTTATTATGGACCCCTGTCAACAACTTTTACGACATACGACGATTATGCACATTTTGACCTGTGTGACCTTAAGTTGCCTTTAGAAGGTATAGTCCGTTTTTCCAATTTGTTCAATTTAAACCTACCTTACAGTTATTTATATCTTATGATATAACAACTGCCAACAACTCGAAAGACTTGGTGGTACAAAGCTTTTGACCGATGTAACCATTAAAGTTCATTGTATCAAGTATTTAATTTAAATCTTACTTAGAATAGTATCAATATTTACCTTACAAGACTTCATAAACAACCTTTTTTACTCACGTGACCTTAATAACTTTTGAAGATCACATTTGAGCATAGCTTCGTAGAAGCGAGCCTTGAGGCAAGTGTTTTAAATTCATAGCAATTGTTTGCAAGGCTTTTAATGACTATGCCCTTTCTGACCTATGTGACCTTTGGAGGGCATGACCCTTTTTTTCGATTTGTTTAATCCAATCCTTATTTAGAATACATTTAATTATTCCTTATTTTCAAGTATTTTATAGTCATTTTTTACTCACGTGAGTGACCTTTCGAGGTCTCGTTTAAACATCACTGATGCAATTATTGGTGGACATATGAAGCTGCTAAATGTTCTAACAGATTCGACCTTCATTAGTCCGGAGGTCACAGTTGAATTTGAACCTTGTTAAGTATTTGAACAACGAGCATTCAATGTGTGTCAGTCCAAATGAAAGTTAAAGATTCAAGTTCTTAATTAACACTGGTGAAAAGCTCGCGAATTTCTGTATATTTCTGTATAAAAGGTATATTATGCCCACTAGTGAAAAACCATGTAAATAAATTTTAATTACCGCATTGTAAACCTATACAAAATCTTACTTCGTGTGCTTGCCCTTAGTAGGTAATCCATCATTTCTTTCTATAGCAAAAAATAGCAAAACGGTAAATATAAGTAGATATAGCATCCCATCAATCAAACTCGATTCGCGCGTGTACCCATAAAACACTAATCTTGTGCCTCTCTTTTAAATTCCCTCCATTGTGTTGGGAAAGAACTTGCATTTTACAGTAATTTATTTTTAAAGTGTCCTCTTGTTAGAATTTGGTTTTTTGTAGGTTTTTTACGTCGTGGAAATCCCGGACACGGAAACCAATACTCGAGTTGTAAAAGTACGTGCTTAGGACCTTAGTGGGGTAATCTTGGAACTTGAAAGACACTTTTGAGATTTTGGCAGAGCTAAGAAGAGAAACTAGGGAGTAAATATTTAAAAAACGAATCCAATTTAAATATTTTTGTTTTAATATTTACATTCAAAGGTAAATTGGAGAAAATCTTGAGTGAGTCTTGAGTGGGGTGCAGCTTTTGCACAAAGAAGCGTGTAATACAAAACGTACTACATCGTCTTCGAGGCGTAGCCGCCAAATTACATTAATGTTATCCGTAATTTTAATTAGGATAAGAGGGTTGTTAATTAAGTACATACACACGCAAGAAGAAGAAAGATCTCGGGAAGAAAAGTGCCCGCCTGCTTTCAAGTCTGTTCTCTACTTCTGTCTGTAGTGGCTTCTCGCCACTTGTAATGTCTGCTGACGGCACTTCAGCCTCGATATTGAATATACACAACCCCATTTCCTCTCTTTCTATCGGGACGCTTTTAGTGATTAGTAGACTCGTGTTTCCGTGTGATAATTTATATACCTAATTAAAATTAAACGTTATGGTTTTAGTGGCTTTAACGGGGGTTGGTATATAGTATATATTCTATGGAAGCTATACATATCCACGGTTTACACTTACAAGGGCTCTTCGAGTGAGAAGCTTAAAGGAAAATTTTGTAAAAGGGCGATAGAAAGTTATAAATGACATCTTATTGCTTTATGTGCAAAAGAGAGTACGTTTCATTATTAATTTTGATCGAGAGTAACACTTCCCTTAATTATTGCTTTTGTGTAGACGAAATGACACTTTTGTTTGTTAGACTTAATTAAGTTTAATTCAGCCAGGTCAGTTGACTAACTCTCTTATCGTTATTTCCTTTACAAGGCCCTACCAATTCTCAACACTTATTTCTATCACTTTTGTTTTTGTTTATGGCTGTCTAAGCTGCAGTATTCATTAGAAGCAAAATAGAAGGCCTACTCCTACTGTTAGATTGACCAAGAACAAGAGCAAGGTTTTTATTATTTGTGCCCATTACTATTTATTACCAGTATGATCGTCATCGTTTTTCTACTATCACAGGCTTAGAAACAAAATACAAGGCCTGCATTTAGCCTTACATTGCCTTAGAAAAACAGTTTTAGATTTGTCTGGAATTTTGCATATGTTAACACGAATTTAGTTTTCTACTTTGTACGAATTTGTACTTTCATGGAAGATGTTAGAAATAAAATAGAAGGCCTACTCTTTACCTCTAGATCGACCAAGAACAACCATTAAATTTGTCATTTGTTCTCTTATTAGTACTTGTATATATTGCAATTGTTTTTACTATTACATTTCCATTGGCACGGTGATCCACAAAAAACGAAATAGAAGGCCTGCATTTAGCTCTACGTTTTCCTATAACAATAGTGTTAGAAATTCGCAATTTGTACATGTTAACACTACTATTTTTGTTTTCGGCTGTACTTTTATAGACTGGGAGATATGTTAGAAATAAAATAGAAGGCCTACTTCTACATTTAGATTTCCTAAAAACAAACATTAAATTTCTGGCATTTGTATCCTATTAATTCTAGCATGTATCGCTATTATTTTTTGCAGTACGGACTAGAAGCAAAATAGAAGGCTTGTCTGTATTTACTTATACATTGCCCAAGAACAACAGTTTCAGAAATTCCCCAATGTCAAATCCCAATTGCATGTGGTATTTTTGTTTTCACCTATACCTTCATAGACTCGGGAGATATACAAGAAATAGAATATAGGGCCTATTTTTCTTTTAAATAGCTCTTTGTACCCGATTAGTACTTGCATGTATCGCCATCATCTTAAGTATTATAAGCTCGAAGAAAATGCTAGAAACAAAATAGAAGGCCTGTATTTAGCTCTACATTGTCCTACTGCAACAGTTTTAGAAGCTTTGTTCCTAATTGTTAATAATGATGCATATGTTAATACTTTTTATTTTCCAGCAGTAGTAGACGTTAAATATTAATTTGAGAGGTCACACGAAGTCCCTAAGATTACATAGCATCTGAATGGCATAATAATAATAATAATGTTTATATCTTGAAGTATCATTATTTTAAACTTAATAGGCACTAGTTCCCAATGCTGTTGTTCTATTTTTATCACCATTCGCACTAGAAAATCTATGTTTTATTTCTGCAAGTGCTACAGGTCATTAAAGGTCACAATAAGCAGAACAATCGATAATATTGCATTACCACACACCATTGAAATGGCAGATTCCAGTAACTTGCGATGAATATGACATTATTTTCTGCGAAATTTGCACAGTATTCTCCAAAGGTCAATAAAGGTCACAAGAAGAAGTAGAACAATCTATGTCTTTGTGTTCGATATCTCTAAATGTGACGACATGGCGTTAGTTTTATTAACCTGAAAAAATATTATTTGGAAAATGTATTCTTGTTTTTCTAAGGTCAGAAAAGGTCACAAGAAATAGTAAAATATACGCGTCCAAATACGAGGAGACGAGTAATTTTTATTAACTTGGAACAATAAATTAGCAGGCATTAGTATCTCGGAAAGTTACACTTGCCAAAAAGGTCAGTATAGGTCAGATGATGAATTCGTTTTATCAGGATGTAATTCTCGCCTGGAGGATCTCTTAAATTATTTCATGTTCTTCAATATTACACTTACAGGTGACATTTTATAGGATAATCCAGACGTTAGAAGGTTTAGATTATAAGGTTTAAATATTATTCATATTATAGTAAAATTCATTTGTGACCTCGCAAGTTAATGAATGTCGAAGGTCATATAATGTAGAAACGCTTGACCTTTTGCGAGAGACAAACTTTTTAGGGTTTATCAGTTCACAATTCAGAAGATTTATTTTTCGACATACTGTGGTTAAAGTCACTACGGTACCCAGTAGTACGGTTGCTCACAGTTTTATAAATGATATACTAATTTGTGACTTTGCAAGGTTAATAAAAGTTACACGATGCAAAACCCTCGACACTTTGCATGAGATAAAACTAAGTACGGTAATCGTTCACGGGTTTATATTAAATTCTGAGTTTAAAAAATTTGTTCGTGACCTCGCACAGTTAGGTCAGGTTATGCAAAATGCTTGAAGCTTTTTATGAGATAAAACAGTACGGTAATCGTTTTTCGGGTTTATAGATAATATATTAAATGCACAGTTCAAGAAAATTTATTTGTAACCTTGCAACGTTAGTAAAGGTTACACGTTGCAAAACCCTCGACGCTCTGCGTGAGATTAAACTATGTACGATAATCGTTCACGATTAACGTTTCAATATTAAATTCTGAGTTTGACATAATATCTTCGTGACCTCGCACAGTTAGGTCACGTCATGCAAAGTGCTTGAAGCTTTTAATGAGATAAAGCAAAGTACGGTAATTGTTTTTCGGGTTCATAAATAATATATTAAATGCACAGACAAAAATTCATTTATGACCTCGCAAAGTCAATAAAGGTCACAAGTTGCAAAATGCTTGACGCTTTGCATGAACTAAGATTCAGCACGGTAGTCGTTCACGGGTTTATAAATATTTTATTAAATGCACATATTGAAAGAATTCATTGACCGTAACCTCGCTAAGTTATTAGTGCAAAATCACCTTATGCAAGATGCTTAACGCTTTGCATGGAACAAAACTTAATAACACGGAAGGGACATAGTTCCTGAACATTCGTTTGTGACCACTCAAAATTAATAATGGGTACATAATGCAAAATGCGTGACTATCTGAGTAGGTCTGAGATAAAACTTAAAGCTAAATAAAACTAAAAGTGAAGTAACGAGTTACAGATTTGTAAGTGTGATTTACAGTAAATATGCAGTTTTAAAAAACTTACTTGTGACCTGACAAAATTCACACGGTCACATGACGCAATACGCTTGGTCATCGCATTCTAGATCAAACTTAATAATGTAACATAATGTTTGTAACATAAAAGCATGCTTTGAACGCTTAAATGAACTGAAATTTACATTTCAGCTATGACGTTTAGAGGTTACATAGGTCATAAAGCGTTACCAAGGTCACATAGATAGGTGGACTTCGTTGTAACATTTAACTTAGTTCATCATATATTCTAAAAGAGACTCATATGAAGCACTTTTATTTAATAAGGAAGTTTTTTAGCAAGGCAGTAGGTTAGAGTGTTTTGACTTAATTCGACACTTTAGTAATAAAAACTCGTGGCGAAAACGATTCTAGAAATGCATAAAAGGAGCGTGGTAGAGGAGAACACTCGACGCTGACAACTGAAAATTCATTAAGCATCGTGATTTCTCAAGTTAGTAGTTTATTTTTCCAAACAAGGTTTAATGGGTTGCTGCGTCTACCAACTGCTATCATCTCCAGAGGTCAATAAAGGTCACATCAGAAAGAACGCTTGGTGGCGATATATTTATTTGAATTTAACAAGATAATGCTTTTGGTTTAGAACAAGATCTTTACTAGTAGCTTTCGTGTGAAGATTCAACTCAGAAGCTGATAAGAAATTCAAGTAATTGTGGTGGTTCGGAGTCCACCGGAAGCTGTAGGTTCCGTATACTTGTAAATCACTGGACACGCACAACATAGGTATAGGAGAAAAATGCTCGAAGACGAAGGAGGCAGTTTATCAGTTGGTGATCATTTGGAGAGCACGAAGATCAACGTCATGGCCAACTACTACATGCAATTATTAATTAAGATATAGCGCCATTTTTATTTAGAAAAAATCTATAGGTATATTTGTTTTGATAAAGGAATATAAAAAACACAATAAAAAGATCGAACAGATGCAATACGTCTGGAAACAAAAATAAAAAAATCAAAACGTCACATTACATTACACGACATCTTTCCGCGCGACAATAAAATAAAATGGACATAATAGAATTTTCAACTAGACGGACGTCCTTCTGCATAAGCGATTTTCGTTCATCTCTCGAAACTCTACAAATACTTACAGATTTGATATAAAATGCCGGAAAAGCCAAGCACATTTCAAAGTGATTTATCCAGCAGCGCAGACTTTTTTCTCCTCTCTTTCCCATATTTTCCCTTCTAATATTTGGACATTTTTCAAGTCGTTTTGCACGAATCCAAAAATTTCTCAGTAGGTAATAAATTATGCGAGAACGTTGAGTTATTTCGCGGGAGATTGGAGTTTGACATAAATTTTGCAACCCCTGCTCATTCCTACAGACGGCCGACCAAACGAAACTTTTTCTCTTTTCGCTCTTTGCCTGTGGACACATGATGGATTTATTCAGGGAAATGTGGAGAAGGGCAAAAAATGTAATAATTCAGGCCGTGTAATATTGCAAAGTATCGTATTAAAATGTGAATATGGGTATGGTATATCCTGCAAATGTTTTTTTTAAGGGTCGGATAAAAATTTGAATTTATGTGCCGGTTTTTGTTTTGTTTACAACTTTCACAATATGAATAAAATATGTTATCTCTCGCAAATACATTATTTTTTCTTTCTCGCTATGGAATTCGTCAAAAATATCAAATATAACTAATAAAGTGAGGTTATGGTTATAGTGTGTAGTAGTCGCTTTTCTTGTCTTTAAGTGCGATGTAATAGTGATTTATTACTCTTTTCTTTCATAATACGAATAAAATGTTATCTCTTGCAAACGCGTTATGTTTCTTTTATTACTTCTGAATTCGTCAAAAATATCTAAAAAAACAAACATTAAAATGAGGTTATGACCATAATGTGATTTGCGTGTCTTTTAGTGCAATGTAATATAGTGGAGTAACGCTAAGCAAAAAAAGAGCGTTATCTCGGAACCGGTCCAAACTACTTCGATTTGAATTTTTTTTTTCTAAAGTCTTGTAAATATAAAATACTAAAATCTTTACAAATTAGAAATTGACGCTTAGAACCGGAAATGTGGTGAAACTCGAATAACCTAAAACCATAACCAAGTGGTTCCGCACCGGTTGCTCGACCATCTCAGAACAGGATAATTTTTGGTGTGTTATCACATCTATGTATTGGTAGTTCGAAACCACTATTAATTTATTTTTATTCCTTTTGGTTTAAATACGGCAGCCATATTTGTTTCGCGGTGCACGACGTTTCATGCACTTTTCTATGTAAACGAAAATCTTGATATCTCAAGAACAGTTGGTCGTAGAAAGTCGCGGTAAAAACCATTGCATTCATCACATTTCATCTTGAGATATCAAGATTTTCGTTGACATAGAAAAGTGCAAGAAACGTCGTGCACCACGAAACAAATATGGCTGCCATATTTAAACGAAAAGGAATAAAAATAAATTAATAGCGGCTTCGAACTACCAATACATAGATTGATAACATACCAAAAATTATCCTGTTCTGAGATGGTCGAGCAACCGGTGCGGGACCATTTGGTTATGGTTTTAGGTTATTCGAGTTTCACCACATTTCCCGTTCTGAGCGTCAATTTCTAATTTGTAAAGGTTTCAGTATTTTATATTTACAAGACTTTAAAAAAAATTATTCAAATCGAAGTAGTTTTGACCGGTTCCGAGATAAAAACGTAAGGTTACTCCACTAATAGTAACTTTTTTCATTTATAAGACATTTTACAATACCTATTGATATGATATTTTGATGAGGCTAGATTAATATTTATTGTTGGGAATAATAAACCCTCCAACACTTGATGAAAGATGAAGGGTTATAAATTCCAAAATAAACTTATTATTGTTGATATTCACAAACAAAATCATGGTAAAACAGTCTGAAAATGTACACAACTAAATATCACTTACCTTTATCATCAAAAAAGAATCTCCGGCTATTATTTCTAAACTGGAAAACAAGTTCCATAAATGCATGAGACGAAATCTGGCGGGTCGCTAATTAATTAGAAAGCTGTTTAGATTAAATCTGTAAAACATTGTTAATGTACCAGACACAAATAAATACACAATTTTTTTAAACATTTAAATGAATAATTTTATTTATTAACACACAAAAGAAATAAAAGTTTAAAATTCATTGGAGAGAAACGAAAACGATCATTAAGATCTTAAATTTAAATTAATTAAACAAACATGAAACAAAATCAGTTAAATCTTGGTATCAAATGGATTTAACAAAATAAGAATTAAGAGACATTCTAATTCTCTTTTCCTTTTTAATTTTTATTTGATTAATCGAACAATCTTAAATTACTATTAAAAAAATAAAAGTTGAAAATTATTTTAAATTTTAAAATTATTTGCGCCACACAAAAAAATAATCACCCTAACTTGAAGGTTGGCAGATTTAGTTATAGTTGGTAAAATTACCTGCTTATTTGTTGACAAGACGAGCACATTCCATATCACCCTTCAAATTGATTTTATTTGTGATTTATGAAGATAATTATAATTATTAACAGTGAAACATGTATCTTCTATGACATGAGTACCTACATAAAATAATTCGGTTATTTGCAACAAGATTCCACTACCTTCCTTTAATTCGTTCCATTCAAAATAAAATTCCAAAAAATTTCCTCCAATTTATATGATCATTCTTTACACCAAATTAACACTTCACTTTTTGTTTTATTTCACTTTGATTGTTCATTATAATTATTATTAATTAAATTATTAAGAACTTATGAAAATAAATTAAAAACAAGACATTTGTCATAACCTCACTTTGCTGACAGTTAAGTGACGTAAAATTCACCAACATAACCTCGAAGTTTTATCAAAATAACTTACAACCTGACATGACTTCTGCTCTGTATGGAATTTCATGAGAGCGTAACCAAATTTTCATGCAGTTTTTATAATAATTGGAAAACAATTGCGAATCGCTAGTGATTTTCGTAGTTAGGAACTAGATTAATTTAGTAAGTTACTAGAAATAAAAGCGTGTCTATTACACTAAAATATTCATAACTACATTGTTAATAATAAATTAAACTAATTGTTTAAACGAATGTTATAAAACGAAAGAGGAAAATTTCTACTTTCAAACAATACCCAACATTAACTTAATTAACTCCAGGATTCAGTAAAATCATCTTCAATTTCCTCACAATCATTACTTCACAAAAATTCAAATAAAAACATTTTAACATCTTGCTACATCCTTTTCTTATCATAAAATTAATCTTAAGATCCTAGCGAACAAAAATTACATAACTCTTGACACTAAAATTATAAATATAAACTAAATTTTAATATTCTAGCAGACCATGCTGCAACGTTACAGTTTTGGGATTTCAAAGTCCTAAACCTTCTCTTAAAAAAGTTGCCCACTTTGACCTTTTAGTGTCAAAAGCACCCCAGAACTTGCTTAACAACATTGCAGTAAAACATTTTAGTTCGAAATTCAAATAACATTAATAAACATCCATTTACTATGGAAACACATGAATCGTCAAAGAAATAGAACATTTTCGTGAAATCCAATAATAAGAACTGTAAGTAAAGTAATAAATACTTGTGTATACCTTCTTCCCATGTCTTTAATAATTTTCAGGTGAAAAAATAGGCCATAAAATGGCTTCAAAATATGTAAATGTAGACTATCAACCAACGATAAAGGATCGTCCATCATGAAATTGAGTTTGTGAAATTGAAGTGAAGAATCTGTTTAAAACTTATTTCTTCCCATCTCACAGTGTTGTAGTGTGTATCCTTCATAAATTGAATCAAATTTTAATAAGTTTAATTTATTTTTTAAAATTAAAAATTCACTCGCCTGTCAGATAGGCAACACATCCTGCATATATGCATATTTCTGCACTACTCAAATATGTTATATCATAACATTATGTATAAAATATGTTACTTCTCGCAAAATACATTATTTTTGTGAACACCTTTGAATTCATCAAAATATCAAATAAAACAGTGAGGTTATGACTGTAGTGTGGTAGACTTTTTTCTTGACTTTTAGTGCCGCGGAATATTCATTTTTTCATTTAGAGATTTTTTCATGGCGTTTTAAAATATAAATAAAATATTTTATCTCCTGCAAACACCTACATTTTCTATCGCTTTTGAATTCGTCAAAAATTTCAAATAAAACTAATAAAGTCAGGTTATGAATATGGTAGTCTCTTTTTTGTCTTTTAGCGCTACGGAATAGTGATTTCTTTTCATTCATGAATGATTTAGCATTTGGAATAAAATATGCTATCTCTCGCAATTTTATTATTTTTCTTTTTTTATTGCCTCCCTCTCTCTTGAATTCATCAAAAATATCAAATAAAACCAATAAAGTGAGGTTATCACTGTATGTAGTAGGGTGGTAGTCTCTTGTTTTTTTATCTTTTACTGCGACAGAAGAGTCATTTGTTTTCATTTATAAGACAAAAGAAGAATATCCCGAGTTCCTGATTTCCCAATAATGTCAAATTTATTTCCAGTTGAAATATTGAAACTTGGCGACGAGAAGCAAGGTAATGATGATTTCCATATCAAATAAGGGGTTCCTTCTTATATATATTCCCCGAGGCAAGCAAAATAATAATGTATTGCAGCCACCTATTTTTTAACAAGAGATTCCTTCTCTCCCTTCTTGATCTCTCTCCATCTCGCTCTTCGTATATGTGACATAAACACATTTACAGCCTATAAAATGAGAAAATTCGGTTACCCTACAACCCTAATAAAAAATGAGATAAAGGTAGTTGAGCGCGTTTACGTAAAAAGAGAAAGATATGATTAATTTTGAACGTAATGGGAAAGACGTTATTTTCTTAAATGTCAATTTGTCGAAGGGATGGTAAAGGTGATGGAATAAAATTGCGGTGGTTAGTGGTGGTAATACTGACCTATATAAAGGTGAGTTTCTCCCTGTATCTGCTAGTTCGATTTTTATGGGGGTTCGGGTTTATGAGGTTTTTGGGTAGCGCGAAATTGGAAGATAACGAGAAACATTTCAGATGATATTGTTAGAAAACCAATTATCATTGTGCAATAACGATTCTCATCTGTTATGTATGACCAGTAACAAAATGATATACGACCAATTGTTTTTTCAGCTTTAAAAGTTAATTTTCAAACTTATGGTGCATTAGAATACAATTGCTATTTTTGGACATAATTAAACTGTAATAAAATTTACAGTGGGCTATAATATGGTAACCTAGTAAAAAGAAATTTAATAATTAGACTCCCCGTGGTCCCAGGAGTTCAAGAACACCACCTACAAGGGTGGGATCGGGAACACTTGCGTCACATCTTGGAGGACACTCTGGCGTATTTGTCACCAAAGGGCATATCTCGATTACGATAAATTTGTTGTCTATGTGCATCTCACCAATTTTCACCTACTTTTACCATCTTCAACACCTGTGCCATCTTCACCTCCGCAATAAAGCAGGAGAAGATCCGGAGTGTATGTGCCATATTAAGTTTTTGGTTGCTGAGGATTTTGTCCCATTGACCAGTTTTTTTACACCCCTCAACCTTTTGAATTTTGATGATGTTACAATAATTCTTAACAAAAATGCAGAAAGTTGGAACGGTAGGTAAAAATTCGGTTTTTGGTCACGCCCCCAAGGGGCGAGGTGGGTGTCATTCGAAAGGGTTTTCTACGGGAAATCGAACGGTACTTTATTTAATGTTTGCAGATGTACAAGAAAAAAAGTTACGGCCCTTTCAAGTCATCGTTGGGATAGCATTAGTAACGTCCTAAAAGAAACGTAATATGGAGTTTAAATTTCCCGCTAAGGATGACCTACCTTAACCTAGCCTTTCATAATCGAACCTAACATAACCTAACCTCACCTCACCTGACCTAACCTAATCTAACCTAGCTTAACCTAATACCTAACCTAACCTAACCTAACTTTTTACCTGTACGTCTGCGGACATTGAAACTGGTACCGATTTACTCAACTTGTCGTTATCATGTAAAAAATGCCCATTTTGCCCTTCCTCTCATATCATAGCAATGAAAAAAAGGATAGCTTTAGGAGAATTGGATAATTTGATTGGCATCTTTTACTTCTACTCTTTAATTTTACTTTTACTCTTTCCACATTTTACAGTTTTAAAGATTAATAGCTTTACAATTTTTGGATTTGTAGATTTACAGCTGGGAAGTCTCTTAAGTTTCATGGAGTATCTGAATTCATTTGAGAAACTTAGAACTAACTAATTTCATAAAACTTAGAATACCATCAAAAAAACGGAACGAATAAATTTCTTCTTTTCTTGTTGTTGGCATGTTTACTACTTGTGAAACTCCAAAGGAATTCTTTACCTTTTTTTTATTTATCTAATGAAAGCTCCCAATTTATTTTTGGGTCAATACCGAAATTTGACTTTACAGCCTCTTGGCACGCATTTGCCCTGCTGGTGATATAATAAATAAGCCAGAAGATCCTAAAAAAAAAAGGTAGACCCTGTACCTACAGTTAGACGTCTACTACTAAAATTTTAGTACTAACGAGAAGAAAATCCTCAAATTGGATTAACTCATATAAAATTTTAGATAAGCTAAATGTAGGGAAGAACGTAAAAATTTCGGCCATAAACGTTGCTGCACAGCCTGCTTGGTTGGTTGGTGGATTGTGGGATCATATCTCTCTGTTTTTCTCCCGAGCCACTGCTGTTACTGTGCTAGCTACACCGACCAACCAAAGAGGAAAACCGTAAATTTTTACAATATTACAATGTGTATGTGTTTGGTCGGTATATAGAATTCCCTGGAGACCTAAAAAGTGTTTTACTGGTGGCTCGTAGCTTACACGCTGCCGTTGCCGACGGCGGTAGCGATGGAGGAAAACTACATAGTGGCAGCCATAAAGCATTTTATATGTCTAAGCTTGTTGATGCCTAAACGCGAATTGGGTTAAAAGCAATATTAAAAAGGGAGTAGAGGGAGGCGGTGGAAAGGTGGAAATAGAATACTGTAATTTCGGGATAAATTCCCATCGATACAAGTTTAGCGAATCCGAAGGGAGAAATGTTTTTTTTAATTCAGAAGATTTATTTCTCTTTCGAGATTAATGCCAGCGTGGGTATGTAGCTTTTTTAAATGATTAGAAATTTTCATCACATTAAGTAATGAAGGTTGTGGAGGATTGTGTATTGTACAACTCTGAGAAGAGAGAATTTCATCAGGTTGTTTACAAGAAAGGGTTTGCGGAATAGGAGGTATAGAAATGAAACCAAAATATATCTACCGTAAATAATTGTCGCATTTATATGTCGCCATGTTTGCTTTATCCATATCCTAAATATTACTCAATACTTGAATTTAGGAATGTTCAACAACCTAAAACCATAAAACCGAGCTTAACAGTGCGGTGTATTTAACTAATAAGAAAAGCCCCACGTTCGGGACAAGCCATTAAATATATGCGGTGATCTATTAACAAAATAAAATACAATATGTCCACCGTTCCAAATATAAACATAAATTATATACGGTGGATTAAAATGAGAATACACCACAAATATTTTTCTTTATTCCACTCAGCTAGCTCAGGGTTACTCGGTAAAGCATAAATTATTTGAATTACGAGACTCTTATTAACTCTTATGCCTGGAAAGGAAGAAAAACTTATGTTGTAAACACTAAAGCTCCTGCAAGCTGGACAACCATTGCTAAACTCTAAATTCAAAAGAAAAGAAAACTGGAGGCTTGTATTTGCATCAATTAAACACATATATAAATTTAAAAACACATAAACTTTATTTAAGGAACGAAATAAAATTTCAAATGAAAAAATCAAAAAGCAAGAAATATTGTTCAAATCAATACAATTAATAATTGAGAAATAAATTCCCAGGCTTGCTCAAATGTTATTAATAGTTGTAATGGCCTGACATAGGGCCAATACGGTCATTCATTTGAACAGACCAACACAAATCAAAAATTTATTTATAAATTACTGTTGATCTAATAAAAATAAATTTTAATAAAAGAAATTAAATTGTTTTATTTAATCGAAAACAGATAAGTTCTCAAAGGAAACTTTGTAAACTAAACAAAATAAATTTGTATTATTGAGGATAACTTTATAAGTTAATTGTTATTTGTTATAAATGAGATTAAAAAGCCCATTTATTATAACCAACCTGGTATATTTTATTAAAAATAAATTCCTTTATATAAATCCGCAATTGGTAACATTGCTGTCGTATTCATCAGCTGATTTCCTGTCTTAAAAAAACATCAATACGTAGATCGATGTCAAAAAATAAATTCAACCAGAATTTATTTAAACAATCACGTTTACTTTATATAATTGTGGCACAATAATTAAATCTTCTTTCAACTTTTAAAAATGTTCAGGTAACACTTTAATTTAATTCAAGCTTTATTTTAAATATGACGTTTACGTCAATCACATGGTTGAAATATCTAACCTCAAATTAATTTACAGATATTTTATCCGGAGTCGGGCATAGGTTTTGCCTTGAACGTTTTGTCGACTGATTTTGTTAAAATTTGCTCCAGCTTATACAGGGTGGAAATAAATGATTTTCATCAAGTTACCATTGCATTCCCCATGTAAAAGCACGACGTGCCGCTCTACGAAAATATAGAAGGCAGTACCATAACCTCAAAATAAATAAATTCAATAAATTCTATGAATTGTTTGACAGATTGATTTCATTTATTGACAGAACTAATTTAGTACTAAATCAAAAAGAGTAGAGCGGTACAGAAAAATTTACATGTGAAAAAATTCCAAAGGGAACTTGATGAAAATCATTTATTTCCACGCTGTATAGTTTATGTCAGAACAAAACCGGCGATGACATATTTTCAAAACAAAAACACATCAAGTAAACTTGATTACGTCACTAATCCGCACAGCTGTTATTAATCGTCATTAATTTTAATTCTATGATTACAGGATTGTAGCCCTTAAAACAAGTATCAAAATAGTATAATACATCCCTTGTTCAAAAATGTATCGTAACGAAGGTATAAGAGAAAAACGATTGACAATATACAAATCTCGTTACGATCTAAATACATATAGAATTCAACAAATCAAGTTATCCTTTACAAACTAGTTACATGAATACACAATACAAGTAATGCAAATAAATTCTCCAAAGGAGCATCTTTACAATTTACTACAAACATAAATTTCTACAGTACGAACTACAATGAATAAACCAATTAATGCATTTGCAAGTTCCAGCTTAAATATTGATTCAATTTATGATCAAAATGTCAAGCATACAGTACTCCAAGCACTTACATAAAAACAATGGTGAGGAAAAATAGGATAAGAGTCAATAATCGTCACAATGTAACAAAACGACACGATTTAAACCTTCAGTAATTAAAATGGTCAGAAATTTTATAACCAAATTCAAAAATTAACTGTATTATATAAGTCATAACAAGATTGATCTAATTTATCTGTTTTCAGTTAATTAACAGCGCGAAACTGAGCTGGTCTCCTGGAAAGTAGAAAAATTTACCTAACGTTGAATATCGTAATTTCTAAAATTGAATAAGAAAATGACTTCTTCCTTGCAAGTGGGGAAAACATCCCAATGTGTAACTTGGGTTGCATAAACATATTTATGATCAAGCAATCTATTTGAATGATATCCTTTTTCTAAAAATGAAACCTATTCATTATACATAAGAAAAAACTTAGGTTATGTTTGCATGAAATTTTTATTCTTAATTTCTAATTTAAATATTAATGAACCTAACTGTGGTCCTATATATAGCCTTTATATTAATTATGCCTATGACATAGCATGTCTCTCTTTTGACTTCAATCTGGTATGTGTGAAACATTTATTTTTACGTTTCTGTTCTGTCGTTAATAAAATTTTCAATGAGGTGATTTGATATCACCGCAATAGTTTCTTTTCAAAGTAACTTGTCATCCTAATAAGTGTATTAATTATGTTACGCTACAGTGTAGTCTATTCTTACCCTATAGTTTTTATCACTCCATGTTTAACTTTTCTGTATTTTATTGTCATAGAAAATTACATTGCCATCGTGTATTTGATGGTCATTTTGTGAACTCTTTTGTCACCCTGTATGTTATTACCACATTGTAATAAATTTCCTAGTGTATTTTATTGTCATTCTATATTTTTTGTCGTTTTATCCTATACTTGATTGATACCCTGTATTCGATAGTAACCCTGCATTTTGTCAACCTGTATTCAACTGACACTCTGTATTTTATTGCCATTTTGTTTTCTATTGTCATCCTGTATTTTAGTGTACCTTTGTGTTCTGTTGTTAGTTTGCATTATTTGTTACCCTGTACTTAAGTACTCTGTACTTTATTTTTAAACCTGCAATTATTGTCATCCTGTATTTTGTTATCGTCTTGTATTTCATGTGTCAACTTATATTTTATTGTGACCCTGTATTCGATGGTCATCTTGGATTTTATCGTCGCTGTATACTTTTTTATCACCCCGTATGTTATTGCCACTTTGTAATAAATTGTCTGGTGTATTCTATTGTCATTCTGTATTCTGTGTTTTTGCTTTATAGTAATTCTGTACTTCTTGTCATTTTTCCCTATGTTTTAGTGCTACCATGTATATGATAGTAACCCTGCATTTTGCTACTCTGTATTCAATTGACACCCTGTATGTTATTACCACTCTGTTTTCTATTGTCGTGTTACATTTTATGGTTTTTGCTATATTATACTGCCATCTTGTAATAAATTGCCTTCCCCTTCCTATATTTTACTATCACTCTGTATTCTGTGGTTATCTTGTATTTATTATCGCCTGTATTTTATTGCCATTCTGTATTTTACTGAATCTCTTGTGTTCTGTTGTTATTGTGTATTTGTCACTCTTTTTGTAATATCACCCTGTATTTTATCATTATATATTCTGTTTTTATCCTTTCATTATTGTCATCCTGTGTTATCTTCTCATTATGCATTTTATTGTTATTCTGTATTTTTCTGCCATTTGATATTTATCAATATATTATTTTATTATCATGTTGTATTTTATCACCGCCTTGCATTTTATCAATCTGCATTGTATTGATATCCTGTGTTTATTGTCATTCCGTATGTTATCTTCATCCTACATGTTATTGTTAACCTTCTATTCGATTGTCATAATGAATCTATTATTTCACTGTTTTGTATTTTATTGCTACCACCCTATATTATATAGCTATAATTTAATCCTAAACTTTTTCGAAATTTGTAATAATAATTACAATTTTGTAATAAATTATGATAAATCGCCCTATAATTTATTTATCACCCTGTATACTACCACTGGCCTGTAATTTCTTATTATGCTGTATATAATATCTTGTACTCTATTGTCATCCTTTATTTTATTGCCATTCTATATTTTTATCTTAGTATTCTATGATCATCTTGTACAGTATGCTCATACTGCATTTGATGATGCATCACCCAGTATTCTTCTATTGTTCCCCTGTATTCTACAATTTCCGTGAATTTTGACTCTGTATTTTCTTCACAGGTCCCTACAAGTCACAGAACAGTTTATTTGACAAAGTTATTCATCTTCAAAACTTAAATAATATACCATCGTTGCATCTTTGGGATGTGTTAAAGGCCAGGTTGAGAGCAGCATCTCTATCATCGAAAACTATGTCTAGGGGTAAGTCTTCACTCTTCAAGAGTCAATAACATTCGGGAGGCCTTTCTTACCAGCATCCAAGACAAAGCTTAAAATATCGAGGGGTCAGAACATCATCTTTAACCATATGGTGATGATAAATCGATGTTCATTCATGCTCTTCAATGTACTCATGGCTTGCTTATTGGACGTGGTAACTCCAGGACAGGGTAACTGTGTAGCCTTCCACTACGTAGGCGTGATAAATGCAGTGATGTATGCTTTTACTGGTCCACCCCGTCTGCAACACCGCTATGACCTTGTTTTAATGATTGGCGATTCCTTTCAGGCCGTTCGAGGGAGTAATCTAAAATAATTTTACAACATTCGCGCCTGTTTCACGAGAACTTCTGATTGATACCCAATTCGTTCCATTTCGGCAACTTCAGTAGTTGGACCTTTTGATGTTCTGACTAACATTAGAAGAACTTTGTTTGGGAGATAATTTTAACTTAAGACCACCAAGGAGCAGAATACTTGGCATTGAGAATGACTGTGATGTTCAAAGGTGACATCGAACAAAATATTTGACACTGAAGTACCTTTTCGAAACTTAGGAAATAACCAATTACATGTTTAAAATTACTTTTAGGTCAAAGATTATAGCTGTTAGTTCTAAAGGTCACCAAAAGGTCATACTTCGCGCCTAAGAATCAGGAACAGAAAACTAAATCTCATAAAGACTTCAATGACGACCTCTTAACTAATAACTGTAGATTAAGACTTCTTTGAATGGCAATTTTAATTGCGGCGTTCAAAAGTCGTCAAGGGCCTCATGAGGCTGAATATTTCATAGCTAAATACGTCCTACAAACCCCTCTAGATAAAATTGATATCTGATAGTCACTAAAGGTAACTACATACGCATTCTTAAAGCAACATACAAAGCCGAATATTTGGGCTGAATATATCATTTTTTAATGAAGCAATAATCGAGAACATCCAACAATCTTAAACCACTGCGTTGATGGAAAAACCTCATTTTATAAATAACCTTAACATCTTTGAGACATTCAAAGGTCATAAAAGGTTACATACAACAGTTGACATGGCAGTACTTCTTCTTAGCTAAACTTTATTAAGAAATAATTAAAGAAGTTCTGAAATCTTTAGTAGGGACATTTCTGGAAGATAATTGTAACTGTACCATCAAGGCTATCAAAGGTCGTTTAGAACAGAATACTTGCCTTGCGAAGAACTAATCAGTGATCGCTTGACATCTTGAACTATAAACAACCTTTGCAAGAGATTCTTAATTGCGATCTTCAAAGATCACGTGGAGCAGAAGCTCAAAACCAGAATACGTGGTTAAACTTATTGAGGAAACAACTGCCGAGGTTCTGAATATTCTTAACAGCCTCATATGAGTCTTCGGAAGAAGATTTTAATTGTGACATCAAAAAGGTTCCTCAAAGCAAAACACTTGTCATCAGAATATCTTTTCTAAATTGATGAAGAAATAACTAATGAGCCCTGTGGGCCCTGATGATACAATCTAGATGGGCCACCTCTGGAAGAAAACTTAACATTGACATCCAAACTTTCAGTATTGTGACCTTAGTTGATCTCTTAGCATCATTAGGTTTCTGCTAACAAAGAAAGTAATACCTTGCGGCCTTACTTGTTTTTTTTTTACTTTGCTAAATACTGATTAGCGATATTTTACACTTTCATTCACAATACTTCGGTTCGTGTCCTTAATTGTTATCTACTGCTGAATAGATTTATATTAAAGAACCTTTGTTTTCAACCTTTGTCGACTTCTATATTTTATGAAGTTTGTATTAAGGAACGTGCAAGGCCATTTACACTCTAGACGCTTCATTTGTTTACTTTTAAAATTCGTGACCTTTGTAGGCATGTGAATCATTAACGCATTATCAAAAAAGCTACATTTAAAAGTCTCGTAAACGCTAAACGCAACACGTTGCATTTCACTTTCCTATTGCACATTTCACGTATCACATTCATATTTCACATTTAACATTTCACACTAAATTTCACATTGCGTTTTCATTTTTACATTGCACGTTTCACTTTCACATTGCACATTTTACATTGAACATTTCACATTACACATTGAACATTTCACATTACACATTAAACATTTCACATTGCACATTTAAGTTTCATCTTGCATATTTCACATTACCATTGAACATTTCACATTGTACGTTTCACTTTCATATTGCATATTTTACATTGAACATTTCACATTGCACGTTTCACTTTCATAGGACACATATTACATTGCACATTTTACTTTTTAATTGCTCATATTACATTACACATTTTACTTTTACATTGCACGTTTCACTTTCATATTGCACATATCACATTACACATTGTACGTTTTATTTTCATATTACACATTTTATATTGAACATCCACATTACACATTGAATATTTCACATAATACATTTCAGTTTCATATTGCACATTTCACGTATCACATTCATATTTCACATTTAACATTTCACACTGTAAATTTCACATTGCGTTTTCATTTTTACATTGCACGTTTCACTTTCACATTGCACATTTCACATTGCACATTTTACATTGAACATTTCACATTGAACATTTCACATTACACATTAAACATTTCACATTTCAGTTTCATATTGCATTTTTCACATTACCATTGAACATTTCACATTGTACGTTTCACTTTCATATTGCATATTTTACATTGAACATTTCACATTGCACGTTTCACTTTCATAGGATACATATTACATTGCACATTTTACTTTCTAATTGCTCATATTACATTACACATTTTACTTTTCCATTGCACGTTTCACTTTCATATTGCACATTTCACATTGCACATTTTACATTGAACATTTCACATTACACATTGAACATTTCACATTACACATTAAACATTTCAGTTTCATATTGCATTTTTCACATTACCATTGAACATTTCACATTGTACGTTTCACTTTCATATTGCATATTTTACATTGAACATTTCACATTGCACGTTTCACTTTCATAGGACACATATTACATTGCACATTTTACTTTCTAATTGCTCATATTACATTACACATTTTACTTTTACATTGCACGTTTTACTTTCATATTGCACATTTTACATTGAACATTTCACATTACACATTTTTCATTGAACATTACACATTGAACATTTCACATACTACATTTAAGTTTCCTATTGCACATATAACATTGCAATTCAACATTTCACATTGCAATTGAACATGTTACATTGCACGTTTCATTTTCATATTGCACATACCGCATTGCACATTTCACATTGTGCATTTTAAATTGTACATTTCACATAGCACATTTTACTTTTACATTGCACGTTTTACTTTTATATTGCATATTTTACTTTTATATTGCACATTTTACATTGAACATTTTACATTACACATTTTTTATTGAACATTTCACATTACACATAGTACATTTAAGTTTACTATTGCACATTTCACATTGCAATTGAACATGTCACATTGCACGCTTCATTTTCATAGTGCACATACCACATTGCACATTTCAGTCACATATTGCACATTTTTCATTGCATTTAACATTTCACATTGCAACTGAACATGTCACATTGCACATTTTACTTTGCAACGTTTTATTTTCATATTGCACACATAACATTGCACATTTCACATTCCACGTTCGACTTTCATATTGCATATTTTACGTTTGCGCATATTACATTTCACATTTTACTTTTACATTGCACGTTTCACTTTCATATTACATATTTTACATTGAGAATTTCATAGTGTACATTAAACATTTCACATAGCAGATTTCACTTTCATATTGCACATATTACATAGCATATTTTACATTTTATATTACAAATATCACTTATATCATTATCACTTATGTCTTTTATGTAATATATCGTTTGCGCATATTACATTTCACATTTTACTTTTACATTGCACGTTTCACTTTCATATTACATATTTTACATTGAGAATTTCATAGTGTACATTAAACATTTCACATAGCAGATTTCACTTTCATATTGCACATATTACATAGCATATTTTACATTTTATATTACAAATATCACTTATATCATTATCACTTATATCTTTTATGTAAATTGTATATTTTCGCATTGTATATTTCACGCTCCACATTACAGCTCATACTTGACATTGCACTAGCTAATTTCGCATTTCACACTGTTCACTGCACGTCTGCACATTATTATTCTACACTTTCATTAATCATTATTGTATAGTTTTATAATCTTAGTTGATCGTTAAGGTCTGCAAGTCTTTTATTGACCTTTCAAATATGCTAAATTTATTAATCAGACTTGTCATTTTTGTCACTTAAAACTCTTTTAATTCGCATTCCTGGTATGGAAGCGAGTTTCACGAGCCAATCAAGATATTCCTTAAAAACAGGAAGATATCGAATGTGTACGGCTTTTCCGTTTTCAAACATTCGCATCCGTCTATTCAAAAAAGGTCAAGAAAATCAACTTTATGAAAGGTAATTCAATATCGCTCCACTTTGCAATCGACGTTTTCTCTGGAAAACACGGAATTTGGATTTCAAACTTCAACAACAGAAAAGAAATCTTCTTTCGACAAGAAAGAAATAAATACAAGCAAACGTTTTCCATGTTTTTTCATCCAAACGAAGGACGACCAGAATCCTGCCTACACGAACGGGAAGAGCATATCGGTTTTGACAAAACCGAGAATAGCTTTTTTATTAATCAGTCTGATTCATCCTCGGCTTGCTGTACAATGCATCAATTGCTCACCTTGCCACAAGTTAAAAGATTGAAATCGTCAATATTCATAAAAATTTATTTTTAAAAGGTTGTCATTGAAAAATTGCATTAGTAATCAATGACTTAAAAAAGATACATAATGATTGCGGTTTGAGATTTCTATTCGAATCATTAGTCTATTCTAGTCAGTGAGAAGCAGTCAATGTACAAAAATGTCTTCAAATTGGACCGACTGTGAAGATGGCAATAAGTAGTATTAATAATAATTCGTTATTAAATTACCAAATGGTTCGGCTTGGAGACATTTCAATCGTCTTGTAATAAAATGTGTTATACAAGTGTGAATGTGAATGAGTTGGTTTTCTCATTGTGCTTGCTGATCTCATATGTTTAATGTAATGTGTGTGTGTTAATAAATAGTAAATGTCTTATTTGTGATTATTATTAATAAAATAGGATAATTAAAATGGCAACTGAAAGCCTTTCTAGTCATTTGCTTCATGAAACGTAAGTTTTTTTTAATTAATTTTCTTATTCCTTCGTTTATTAAATTTGAATTAGTGGTCCTTGTCTTACATTAAAAAAACGTATAAGCTATCTCTATTTAATATATGTAATTATAACCTTTTATTTATATAATTTTTAAGAATTGGGTAAAATGAGAACTGTCATGCTTTAAGGTTAGAATACTTATAAAACGATATTCTTTTTAAATGACTGCATTATAAGAACAGAATAAACCGCTTTTTCTGCATTTTAAGTATTTCTGGGATAATATAATGTTTATGAAACATTTTAATTATTATTAATATTTTCTTAAATTATATTCATTTAAGCCAATTTCTACAGAAAATTGTAATAAAAACAAATGCCACCGCCATTTAATTTGAAAATCATAACAGAGACAGATTAAACGTGCTGTTTCCGTGTTAGACAAAGATCATGATAAAACCGGCATGAAAATCCCTCATTATTTTATTTTAATCGCAACCAGAGGTGAGAATATATAAGGCCCATAATACAGCTTTTTTTGTATTCATAAACGGGCAATTTGATTGCGAAGGTTTAAACATTTCCTTAGATCGTCAAAAAGAGATAAAATTGTTTTAAAATTGAAACTAGTCACGCCAAAAAGAGATTACAAGTGGGCATTTTGGATTAGATCATTGCACTTTAAAATTTTTCTTTCGTATTTGTGGAGGTGGGTTGGTTTCTTTTTATGTTTTAACAATAATAATAAATAATGTATTGTTAACTTTATTAATAATAATTTTAGAAAGATAAATTTATTACGTTCTGTTGCTCTCATTATAGCAAAACATATTTTTATTATTTATTTCCTTTTTAACCTTTCTTTTTATTAAGTTGCTTTCATGTGAAATTGTGAAGGTTGTTGCAGCAAATAATTAGATATTTTAGATTTTGTATGCACTTTCTATATTATAAAAGAAGTCGTTCGTTCGTTCTCGATTTATGATTTAGAAAGCGTAAGTGAAGACATGATTTAATTAAAGCGACTAGATTTCCCTAATTGGTCAACTCTGCTCATAACAATTACAAGAGTTCATATAATAATTAATAGATTACCAATACTTTTCGAAAATTTCCATTAGAGCTTTAATAAAAACACTTTTCTTGTGGATTCACACACTGGTGAAAAGCTCGCGAACTATATGGTACTCACAAGGAGCTCGAAGCAGCTTTGTGAAGTATGCTGCACACGAGTGAAAAATCATGTCAACTTTATTCTTAAAGTATTTCCGTTTTACCCGTGTGCCCTAAGATCGCTGCATTTTGGCCCTTTTAAGGTTATGAAGGACTGTCTTCATAAGAGGTCGAATATTAAAGGGGCAGTTTCAAGATTGAATTAGGTTAGATTGGATGTAACATTTGATTAGGTTAGAGATTAAGTAGAAAAAACGAATAGTAGCCACAAATATATGTGGAATTTTGAGTTCTGAGTGCATTCGTCTATCAAAATCCAGAATTGCCGATTCATGTAAACGCTGTGAAACACTAATGACGCCGTCAAGATTGCGGCCTTGGAGATAGACCCCAACATTCAGCCTTCCTGCTTATAAAAGCTTTTCAACCGAAACAGGTTTCAAGATTTCAAAATCTGTTAATAATTGATGACGGGATTCGTAAATCGTCACCGCATAAGAGATGTGGTGACGATTTACGAATTATTAAATGACTAAATAATCAGTAGCGTCCATTGTATCCCATGTTCCAAATTGGTACAAATAACGAAATATCTTGACTAACCCTGTATAAAAGGTTTGCAATAGGATAAACAAAGGCCCATTGCTCATTTATTCATCTTTTGGCGCATAAGGACACAACTAGTTTTTCGCAATATCTCCCCTCCGTCATTGGGGTGTTGGGGGTATTATCCACCAAAATCAAAATCGGCACTGCGGTTGCCGAGATATTAGCAAAACAAAATTGCACAATAGGTCAAAATTCGGATTTTGGACCTCTCGTTCTCCGAACCTACCTAACAGTAAATTAAACGACGCGTGCTTTGATACTCATCGTGACCAGCCCTAGAACCGGATACAGACCACAGCGAAACAGTAATACGAGGGCCATGCTGTATATTGTTAGATGCCACGAAACTAGAGGAGTTAGAGCTGGCAACACGGCATTGTTACATACCACCATCCTTCATTAGTAAGCTCTGACAACAGTCGAGTCGCTGCTGTCACAGAGTAAATGTGGCACATACGATTTGTCGTGTCGAAACATGGATTTGTCAAGAGAACATGTGCGCGCTATGATTTACTACGATTTCAAGGTCGGTTTAAGTGAACAACAAAGTCTTGAACGGTTGCAACGCGCATTTGGGGGATGAAAGTTCTTTACGCGCAACTGTGTTTCGCTGGTATAGCGAATTTAAGAGGACGGATATCGCTTGGTGATGAGGCACGTGCTGGTAGGCCCTGTTCGTCAGTTACTGTTGGAAACATTGAGAGAGTGAGCCGTATGATCGAAGAAGATCCAAGATGCACCTATCAAGCGATTGAGGCAACTCTTGTTAGAGCAAACTGGTACACAACAAAATGTTTACCTGCAGTGCTTGAGTCAGTCAATATTCGCGGGTTAATGTTGCATCACGGCAATGCATCGTCACACACTGCACAGCAGACAGATGAATTTTTACGTGAAAATAATGTAACAGTCATTGAACATCCACCCTATTCGCCTGATTTGGCCATGTGTGATTTCTGGTTTTTCTTTAACCTAAAGAAACATTTACGTGGTCGATGTCTCACGACGGAGGATGAGATAGATGAAGCAATTCATCAATTTTTTGAGAGCATTCCAGAAGGTGACTGGCTTCAAGCGTTTAAGTTGTGGAAGCTTCGGTTACAAAAGTGTATTGATGTAGGTGGTGATTACTTTGAACATAAATAAAATCATTGTCCTAAAAAGACTTGTAGTTTTTTTGTATCTCAAAATATATAGCGTGACCCTTTGGTGATTACTTTGAACATAAATAAAATCATTATCCTAAAAAGACTTGTAGTTTTCTTGTATCTCAAAATATATAGCGTGACCCTCGTACTGTTGACAATTGGTCGTTCACAGGGCTGAAGTGTTTGGTGTAAACTATTAGTACCATTCCACCAGTACGAGCTCTTACTTTAGAATGTAGATCCCAACAATCGATATTGGTGGGTCTGCCTTTCTTCTTTTCGTGCACTGGATTTGTGATGTTATTTGGCGCTTAAGGGACGAAACTGCACTTGAAGCTAGAATGATCAAACCTTTGGCAAATATAACATTGTGGGATGTCATACTGGTCATAGAGACTATTTTTAATTGAGATTTTTTTTATATTGAACCTGGCTTATAAGGTCAGGTGCTCATTTCCTAAACTGACGTTGTCAGTAAGTTACGTTGATGATCTCCCGAAGCATTGGTAAATATGAAGGAATGGTGGAATGTGGGGGAAGTCAGTTGTCACGATACGACTGACTTTAATGTAAGCACTGCTGGGATCTGTCTACGATTCGTCACAACCGTGTCATAAACAGGACAGTCCCTACGTGGAGACTCTTGATGACATCGTCAACAATTGTCGGTGGTACTTCTTGGACTATAAGCTTTAAAGGTTGTTTTGTCAATGGGAGATCACTTTCCCTTGTAGTGTTAATAAAGTGCACTCGTCTCTCCAGGAACCGTTTCTGGCCTTGAACCAGCACATGACTTTCTTCATCTCTGTATCTACATTCCCCAAAGAATCACTCATATTATGCTTTCTTTGAACTGTCAAACTCGAAAACAAAATAAGTTTGAATTTTACAAGAATTTAAGTCGATAAATTATAAATTCAACAAGCGATATTTAATAAAAGAACAAATTACTCTTATTAGAAATGTTTATGCTATTACTAATGCTCTTATACAAGTATACAAACAAATGAAAATCTGTATTCTTGGTATTAATTGTGTTTAGAAAACATTTGTCATATCTTTTCTAAGAAGCAACGTTTTTACCGAAAGAATGCCAACATTGTAAAATTGCACGCGAATTACCTAAAATTTAAACCGTAATTAAGCGACACTAATGATGCCTTTAAGTGGATGTCGTATAAATAACACAGTTTTTAATAGAAATTCTAATTATTTATGATCGAAGGTATTTTCTCGCAAATATGCCGAACCTAGACGAGACTTTCGTTTTTATTCGTCGCACAGGTATTTACTTGTATTATCTTCTGTACGTTGTTATTAAACATGCTGAAGTACCGACACTAATCAAACACAAAAAATACAAATTAAAGAAAGTAATAGTAGGCCGTGCTTTGTCTCAAATGTTTACTAATAATAGTTGAATAAGCACAATGTTGCATTTGTTTATTAAAAAGAAAAAGAAGTATGTTTTGTCTTCAGTTTCAAATAGCGAGGTTATTAATTTTATTTTTTTTTCAGAAATAGCCCATCATTGAGTTGTCTGGTGGTAGAATCCGATGGGGGCTGTTATTCAGCTATGCCCCCGACGGCCATGAGGCTAGAGAGCCCGCCTTGCAACAACAACAATCACGCATCCGGCGCCGAACTGGAGCTCCTCGCCAAACTGGAGGAAGCCAACCGATTGTACGAGTCCGATGCCAAATCGCTCAATTCCTTGAGCGGGGCCTCGGCCTCGGGCCATTCCCGAAAAAGTTCGGACACATCGCAAATTTCGCTAACTTCAGGTAGGTAAACTTTTGCTTTTCAAAGTTGTTACCTCTCGCGAATGTTTCCAAGTCTCTACATTTGCTATTGTTTTTTTTCGATAATTTTTGACATTGATAAGTAGGCCATAACTTTGGTGACTACTACTATGTATTCTGACTTATTTCTTACAATCTAAATAAGCTGTTGAATGAAATAAGCCCTGACTAGCTTATTAGATGAGGTTTGCATTATCTATATAGCATTCTAAGTTCACTTCACAACAATTTTTGGATCTTTTTTATACAGATTGTAAGTTATATTCGTGAACAGATTGATTCCATACTGTTTTGATCTTTCGAAAGATTATTGAAAATCCTGCAACAGTAATCATTGATAAGGAAGCCCCATCTCGTTAGATATGTGTATACTTCAGAAAAAATTGTTGAGAGTGTAAAGGTCGAAAAATCACAAAGAAAGTAATTGGAGGGTTCTCTTCCAAAATCTCGACCAAGATCAGCTCTAATACTAAAATTCAAGATTAGGCACTCTAGTCTTTAAAGCTCATGGTGTAAACAAGGGCTTTATTACAAAAAGTACGCATTTATAAACGACACCTTTCCAACTTCTTCTGTGTCTAGATCTGAATCTAAATCAAGACCTCTAATATTAAGACCAAACCATTTCAAGAATTCTCAATCTCAGGAACTAAGATTTAGATTTAGTCACAATAAATGAAGAACAACACACAGCTTGATACCGGTCTTGGCTTTATAGATCACTGATGCCCATTTTACCAGAGCTGTTTCATCTATATCAAAATTAATATTTGTTATTATAAGACCAAGCCTCATTTCAGACTTGAACACTGTTGAAGGTCATTGACAATTTTCAAAAGAATTATGTACATAATTCTACAAGATGGAAACATTTTTTGACATCAATGTGGATTTCGGTTTTATAAGGCAATAAAATCAAGCTGAATTTCTGTTTTACTTTTGGTTCCAAAAATTCTCAACAAAAGTTATATTATGTCTCTCTAAAGAGGTGCTTGATAAATGTTGATTAAAATAAATTGAATCGAATTGAAAAGGAGCAGGTGAATAAATATAAATTAATAAAATGTAAAAATTATATTACGTTAAGGCTTGTTTGAAATGGTGTGTATGAATCAATTATCTATTATTAAGATAAAAAACAAATGAAAGACTAGAAAACACCAATCCAATTCACATATTATTGCAAAATGATCAATCCTCACGCAATTCGTACATATGTATATGTATTTATATCTCTGCAAATAAGGTCACAGGCGTGACTCCCATTTTATAGGTGTGAACCTACATCAATTTGTAACTTTCATTCATTAAGTTCAAATTCGCCAAACGATTCTGAATTATTTTTTACCCTTCAATTTTGTATGCTTTTAGGAACGAGCTCTACACAAGACCGAACGGAAGATGGAGGTGAGGAAGACTTATGGAGCGTTTGGGGTGGCATCGTTAACAATTGGGAGGTCAGTTGGAAGAAATATAACCAACAAGTACGAGAGTTGGTGCAGAAAGGGATACCTTTGCATTTTCGTGGTATAGTCTGGCAGCTACTTTGTTCCGCGACTGATGCACCGGAGAAGAAATTATACGCCGAATACATTAAGGTGTGTAACAACAAAAAGATACAATTATTTATTTTATAAGCGATTTTCAATTTTTAGTAATTTCTTTTTGTTGCAGACTAAATCGCCGTGCGAAAAAGTGATACGAAGAGACATAGCACGCACTTATCCTGAACATGATTTCTTTAAAGAAAAGGATGGGTTGGGCCAGGAATCGCTTTTTAATGTAATGAAGGCTTATTCACTTCATGATCGAGAAGTTGGATATTGTCAAGGATCAGGATTCATAGTGGGTCTGCTGTTAATGCAGGTCAGTATTTTTTTTAATAAATGATCGTTTGTCTCATTCTACAGTTCTTTAAGAGTAAATAAAAATATTCAATTAAAATCATAATTTTTAAGAAAATCCAAAAGTTTATTTTAATTTTTAAAATTAATATTTGAGCCAATAAATTGTAATTTTTTTGTCAGTGTAAAATATCATTTTGTACTTCTGATTCTGTAGGTTAGTAATTTTTGTTTATAATAATCTTTTTTTAAGTGAGAATAGTAAAAGTAATAGAAATATTATTTAAGATTTTTTTTTCAAACAATACATTTTTATTAAATTCAGTTTTTTCAATTATCTTATTTTAAGATTTAGATTAAAGTTTTAATAATCAGTAAAGTATTAATATTTGATTAATAATATATGGAGGTACTATATTAAAAAGAAAAATTAAAAAAGATTTTAAACATTCAAATGTCAAGTTTCTTAAATTCTATTTAATCATAATTTTCAATTAGATTAATTCTACTGAAATTTTAGATGGCGAGATTGTGCATGTAATTTAAGGAATTATCAGATTCTAAAGTCACAAAGTGCACAAGGAAAGCAAATTTAGTAATTAAATATGTATTTTTTAATATTTATGGTAAATTATTTATTTTTTTAGAATTTATATAGACTAAAAAAAATTTAAATTTTTTTTTCAAATGCAAGCAACTCAACATTCTACTTCCCAAAATTCTTATAGAATTGATAAATTATTATTTTTTCTTTAGAATTTATATTATTTAAAAATTTGCAACATTAGATAGAAGAATTTCTGCTTTTTTATATAACATTTACAAAGTTGTATGTTAAAATTTCTGCAGGACTTCTAGTTAAACAAAGTTTGAGATCAAATTCTTTAAATTATATAATTTTACAATTCAAAATTCTTATACAAATAATTTTTGTTATACAGAAACTATAAACTTTTGTGTAAAATTTATATTGTTAAAGAAATGGCAACAATTCAATTGGAAAATTTTGTTTCTTTTAAATTAAATTAAATTTTGAAATTAATTCATAATTGTTATATATACAAATCAAAGTTTAATAATAAGCTTTTAATAAGGTTATGAATTTAATTTTGAAAATCTTGGCTTATTCTTTTTGTCTGAAAATGGTATTTGAAATTAAAAAATTCAATTAAAAATTTCTAAATATAGATTTTTTTTCAAGATAACAAATTGTGTGTTCAGAGGTTTTTCTGTACTGTTTAAATTTTTATTTATTAATAGTCTTTGATAAAGGATACTATCAGCTTTAATCAAAATCTCAGACCCAGTTGCTATCGTTTCAATCGTATTTGTATCAAAATTTCTCGGCCCCATTTTCTGGCTCACAATGGATGCAAGTTATGATATTTAGCACTAATATTAAGTTTCATATAGTATTTTCGTTAATTTTCAGTTATTTCTTATTTTTTTATCCTAAAAGGTGAAAAAGATCCATTTTAAAGACTATATTTAGTCGGATACTAGATAGAGTTAAAGGCACTTAGATCATTCTTTTATATAAAAAATACCCATCCATTGACAATTTGATTCTTAATGTCGCTTTTACGTCTGTCAATCTGACATTAAAAAATGTCAAAAAATGACATATTATACATTTATATTGTCAATAGTGACTTTCTTATTTAGAAAATAATTTCGGTGTTTTAACTCCATCTAGTATCTATCTGATAATTCATATGTCCCGTGATGTTAAATTCAGCCAATGAGAGTTAATTTGCCTAGTTACAAAGCTATCCAGTGATGCCAGGCCTCCTGTTTTAGCAGGGGATCTACTGTTTTTACCTTCAATCTACTGTTTTCACTCCGAAATCTGCTGTTGAAATTATTGACTACAAAATTAATAAATTGTTCTTAACAAATTACACAATTAAAAGTTGTATGAAATTTTTTGTTTTGTAACTTTTAAACTGAAGAAAATATTGAATCATAGTAACATACCAAAAAGTTAGAGGACAGAATGATGAGTCTGATTTTCTAAGTGAAAACAGCCAGTGACTTTGTAGTAAGAAATTCAGGGGGTTAACGGGTCAGGACTCGAAGAAAAGTAACACCCTGTAGTTTTTTCTAAAATGTATTATACCCGTTTCGAAGATATTGGTCACTGTATACCGTGTGCCAAATTTAAATAAATTATCTGTAGAAATGTAACCTATCTTTCTCATTTATTTATTTTTTGTTATATTTTGAGTGTTTTATTAGCAAAGTTTAATTTTATTTTTATAGGTTATGTGTTTTGTGATCTATATATTTCGAGTTTTTTTATTTTTCTTTTATATTTTGTATGTTTTATATAAAAAAACACATTTATTAAAAATCTACTGTTCAGATGGGCAACTCTACTGTTCGTTTTTATCCTATCCTACTGTTGACAGAAATATCCATCTGGCATCACTGAAGCTATCCATTGATAGTAAAAAACAAGTGAAGGAGTCAATCAAACTCTTACAAAAATATACTTATCAACAAGCCATCCCTGATCCCGTGGCGAGAATTTATGAACTTCTGTAAATAAACAAAACTATACAATTGACGGCAATACAACAACTACTGAACTAGTTTTAATTTTAAAGGATTGTACATTTAACTGATTATAAAGAATCCGTAATCAAAAACCTTCGAAACGGTATCGCTAAAAACTTACAAAAAATGTTTTTAAAACAATACAATGTCAAGTTCAATCCTTTTAAAGATGTGGGATTTATGGACTCAAGAAGAGCTAAGAATTGGAAATTCAAGCAATTGCAAAACACCCTGTAAAACTGTAAAGTTAGTGCAGCAGCTTTTACTGACTCAGACAATCACAAAGAATGTAAAAAATCTGGGACTAGAATACACAGGACGGCCAGCTCGAAAAAAAAAATTACATGATTGCTTCCATCAATTTATTTATTATATTTTTATTATTTATGTGATTACATCTCTGTTTTAGTAGTTATTGTTGAATATCAACAACAAACTTTATATTTTTTTCTAATTTTAAATGAAAAAAATGGCCCATTTCTAAGATAACTCGAATATGATCTTTTCTTTTCCTTAAAAAATTATGCTAATGTACAAATAAGGTAATTGTAGATAATTAACAAACTTATCATAAATGATGAACCTGACTGTTCTGAATCTACTGCAAAACATAGATACGATCTTTTCTTCCCTATAGGTTTCCATAGTGAACAAAAAGTGTTTTTGTTAAAAACAAAAACATCTTACACAAAATTGGTAAATTGTATTATAAAGCTTTTAGTGCTTCCTTCAAGGGATCAAAAAGGTTTTTGCAAAATGTACTGCAATAAAGAGTTATGAGAGAGCCGAAATATCATATATAAAGTCGATAGATGCCTTTAAAATATTTTTTAAAATTTTTTTATTATGAAGATTTTCTATTTTATTTTAAATTAAAGAATAATGCACTTTTTCCTACGATCATATCAGAAAGTAGCTCATATCGCACAATCAAGTTGCCTAGAAAACCGAACATTACACACTACTTTTAGCGCCGGTGTCCACATGCGGGAAACTCCCATTGAGAGCTCGCAACGAGCTGGCTGCGGGCCCGCAAAAATCAGTTCACACTACACGGTGAAATGACGCACAGTAAACAATCTACTGCCATCATAAATAGATGTATATTGCAGAAAACGAGTTGTATTTCCTTATACAGCGTGGAAATAAATGATTTTCATCAAGTTCCCTTTGGAATTTTTTCACATGTAAATTTTTCTGTACCGCTCTACTCTTTTTGATTTAGTACTAAATTAGTTCTGTCAATAAATGAAATCAATCTGTCAAACAATTCATAGAATTTATTGAATTTATTTAATAAGCATCTAATTTGAGGTTATGGTACTGCCTTCTCTATTTTCGTAGAGCGGCACGTCGTGCTTTTACATGGGGAATGCAATGGTAACTTGATGAAAATCATTTATTTCCACCCTGTATTATCTACAAAATGTTTATTTTGTGGTTAAAGATAATTGTCGAAGGTTTTGTATAATTAAATAACACGTTTATAATTTAAGACAATGTTTATTAAGAAAGTATACAAACACACAAAATAAAACTTAACTAAGGTTCCTCCCATAATTCTTCATACCAAAAGCATAATTAAAGCAATACAACTACAATATATGTAGTAATAATTAGTATGTAGTCAAGATCTTAAGGGGGCTAGGGAAAGGTCGTGAATGTCGCTTTATTCGATTTATAAATCATTTGAAAAGTTTTTTTTGAAATCTAACTTTGCACAAGTGATTGTATATCAACAAATATTATAATAAAATAGCGAACGCCCTTTCAAATTAATTTTTGTAGGTACTATCTTGGACAATAGTATTCTACTTTTGATTCAAATTTTCTTTTTAAATAAGAATCAAGTCCTATTGTCCAAGATAGCTAAAATTGACTTAGATACTAGATTTAAAAACTAATTTGAAAGCACGTTCGCTATTTTATTATAATATTGGTTGATGTACAATCACTTGTGCTACGTTAGATTAAAAAAAAACTTTTCAAATCATTTATAAATCGAATAAACCGAACTCCACAAGCTGTCCCTATAGCCCCCATAAGCAGGTAGGTATTTCTAAATTTAATAACACCCACAACAGTGGCCCGAATGCCGCACAGTTATTTTCAGGTAGTAAGTAGTTTTATAGACTTTTATCAGAAATATGTTTAAAAACCCTAGTTATTTATATTAAGAAGATAAAAGTGAACCAAAACTGAATTTCTAAATAAAAAGGTTTAAAAACATATGACTTAAATTTTAACTACATGCTTAATGCTTTCTATTTCCCTTCACTTAACAATACTTGTCATTCTTTTCATTAAATTTTGACAAATAAGCGAGCTCGCAACGGGAATTCCCGCATGTGGACACTGGTGTTTTCAATTGGGCCCCAGATTGCTCAATTGCAGATTGCTCTACGGTTGCTCGCAAAACGGGTATGACGTCATTGCTCTTATATAGATTCACCGTAGGTTCATCGAAAAGTATTTCACAATACACAACTGAATAAAATTATTTCGATCGGTGTAAGTTTGTGGCTTTGTGCGGCCATTATTATATTTAATAATTATTGTTTGTTTGTCTGTTTGTTTTTGGGCGAGGAATCAGGATGGCGGAGCATCTGTCGTCCCTCATGGCACCGATTGCTATGATCATTTGGCCGACCCTACTAGAATTTAGCTGAATCTGGGGGAATTCCACCCCCCAGTAGGGTTCTTTATCGTGCCAAACATCGCATTGACACGGGACCTACAGTTTTACTTCCTATCCGAAAAGAAGGCATGTTTTAAATTTTTCTCCGCTATGAAAAATTACCAGCTCGGCCGGGGATCGAACCTGCGATCTTTGGATTATGAAGCAAACATGCAAACCACTAATCCACCGAGACTGGCTTAATAATTATTATACCTAATAATAATAAAACACTTGGACAATACTAACTGTTTTGAAGATGATCAAGAATTTATTTATTAAACGTGGTTGGCAAAAATGAGCAAAAACGATTTATAAATTATTATAGTAAACCTACCGATTCAACAGAAAATGAATTTATCGTCTCCAAGAAATTGCCAACTTTGCATAATGGTTGTTTCTCATTTAAATATTCAATGATAGCTTCAATTTCTTTATCATTAGATGAATCTGTTTATAAAATTTCTAATAAAGCCAAACAGTAACTTTCATCATCCATAATAATACTTTGAATGGGTTTTTCCATTTGAAATAACGCAGATACGAATGAATTAGAGATTAGGTTTTTGTTTTGATCTGAATTGATCTGTCTCACGACATAGATCAACGAAGACCACTGTCGGGTGCTTTTACACAGAGCGCTCGACGCAATCGAACACGCAAGTCTCGATGATCGGAATGCTAGATAAATCAGTCAAATACGAAATTTGCTCTCAAAGCAATCTAAGAGCACTCCAGAGCAGTCAATTGAAAACTCTATCCTTTGGCCTGTGCGATATTTTTCCGCAAATCTCACAGTCGAAATCTATGCAGTAAATAGCAAATAATATTTAAATAACAAGAACCTGCTTGTATTTCTTGACTTTTTTGATACGTTAATCATCTACTAACGCAATAACTAATTAATTCTAGCTTTATTTATTTCATGGAAAACTACTGATTGGCATATTTGAGAACATATTTTCACAGCACCAATTGTCATTACACCAAAACAACTTTTCACTACAACAAATAAAAATTTTAATATTTTTTTCCATTTTTTAGATTTGTTGTTAAAAAGTTTTAATAATTACCAACAGCCGTACTTATAGAGAGATTACACGCGTGTTACCTAATAATAAACAGTATGTTACACGCATGTAATCTCTCTAAAAGTACGGCTGCAAGAGTACTTACACACACGCTTTCATGCATTTCACAAACTCCAATTAATTTCACTAATTGTTACAATAATCACATAGTTTTAAACTTTATTGATGCTGAAAATAATGGTAAAAATAAAATTACTAAATAAAATGTAAATTGTTTTTTGTTAGCAATAAAATTATTTTTTTTTTCTAAAAAGTGTATTTCTCCTGGTTGTAGGAAAAATAGTGTACATAACTCGGTGGAAAGTGTTTCTTACTAGTGTAAATGTTCCTACTCGTATGAGAAATGCCACTTTCCACTCTCGTTATGTAATATACTATAGTGTTTCCTGTACAAAAACAAACCAATAAAATTGATCGAGTTAAAATAATAATTTATTCATTTCCTTGTTTTTAGATGCCTGAAGAAGAAGCATTTGCAGTATTAGTCAAAATCATGCAAGATTACAGAATGCGCGACATGTTCAAGCCCACGATGGCCGAGCTCGGTGTGTGCATGTTCCAGTTGGAAAACCTCGTAGCCGAACAACTACCTGACCTAAACCAACACTTCCAGTCCCAGAATTTCCATACATCCATGTATGCATCAAGCTGGTTCTTAACATTGTTCACTACAGCTCTTTCCTTACCATTAGCCTGTCGAATTATGGACATCTTTTTGGTTGAAGGCATGGAGATTATATTTAAGATTGCCCTGGCCATGCTTGTGCTCGGTAAAGAGGATCTCATGTCGCTTGATATGGAAGGAATGTTAAAAGTAAGTTTCTAAATGAAAGTAAAAATAGAACAGGAAAAGTCTGTTCAGCTTTACTTGCTACACACTAATCTACAAGATTTGATTATACAAATTCATTTTATTTTTATCTACTACCACCACCACCATATGGCTTCTTCTATTAAGTATTTGTAGGCTGTTCAATTAAAGATTGTATTGAGTTTTAATGAACATACAGAGGTAGTGGTTTCCGTGAATTTTTCTACTATAAACAAACAATTTAAAATTTGTTACACTAATTGATGTGTTGTCATCATCGCTATCATTATTATCTTGAATAGATAAAATTTAATATAAACAAACACCTGTTATCGTTCCTAAAATATCTTTCAGTGAATCACTACTAGTCGTAATGATTATGGTAACCTTGTTAGCACAGTGAGATACACTAATAATTAAAAAGAAAAACGTGTTATTTCTTATTTTTAATTGAACAAAATGGATGATATTTTAAAATATATAAAAAATGCTAAAGCTACTGTAGGTAGCTTCGTTTGCTTTTAATTATATTTTTAATAAACTGAGGTTTTTTAAATTTTTTGCAGTTTTTCCAAAAGGAGTTACCAGTAAGAGCAGAATCAGATCCCGAAGGTTTGTTGCAGTCCGCAAATGGTATGAAATACAATGCTAAGAAAATGAAGAAGTTAGAAAAGGAATATAATGCAATCAAAACGAAAGAGCAAGAGGAAATGTCTGAGTTAAAGGTAAATTGAATGCGTCTGTTATTTCTAATCTTGTGTACTCGTTGGCCAAAATGACAATCCCGAGTCATTAATTATAGTTAAAGGTATTTGACATAAGTAAAAGTTATAGATTATTATTATTAATTTTATGTTGAGGATTCATGTACCACATTCTATCAGAGTTTACTGTCTGTTCTGAACAAGGTGTAAAATAATGAAGACCTACCAAATATGGCAAATCTGCATTGGTGCAAGCTGCATGCACACTCACTCCCATTCCCCTACTTTTGTTAATCCCACAATGCTACGAATGGATCGCTCTCTTATTATTTTGATCAACGAAATAAGACATTTGCAGTTTATAACCTACAAAATTATGAATGAAGTGAAATAAATGCTACATTAACACTTGTAGTTAATGCTTATGATGTAGTTGTATAAGTTACAAATTAGAACGATAAAGTGCATGTTCTCAAAATCAAGGATGGCATGCTGCCGAGCCCCAGATTGAAGTTCGACTAAAATGTTTGCTGAGTGCTACTGTATTTGAAATATGTTTTACTGACTAGTCGTTTTATATAGCATTAAACTGTTGAAGTACAATCACCTGATACTCAGAAAGTGGTGGCTCAACAAGCAATAAAAGTGCATAAACAAGCAGACCGTATAATAAAGTAAACCAATATATATTATCATGACATTATTTATTTTTTTAACATGCACAAAATTGTAAGGTAAATTAAATTATATTTATTTTAAAACCCGCGCGTGGCAGTCTTGCGACGCATAGCTGAGGCTTAGCATAGTCCACACCAAGTAAGACTAAAATAAACGTGTTGGAAACAGGAGAATGGAAAAGAGTGGCCGTTGGAGGTCTTTGCAGGAGAAGGTGATTGGTTTTGGGGATGTTTGAGTTTTTTTGGAAGTTTATAGCGCAAGAAGCAGAATTTATTCAAGCGAGAGTTTCGAAATTTGTGCAAATCACTTGTATGGTTCTATCATTACAGTAGCGTTTTAAGTTGGCTTTTTAAGTCTCCCCTTTTTCGCCAGTCCAGGTCGGACTAGCGCCCGGACTTGGACTCGGTTGTTTAAGTCAGCCAGGACCGGGTTACGCCTGGTTCTGGCCTCCCATTCATGGGAGGTGGAGAGGGGATGGGGAAGAGAGACAGGGAGGGGCGAGGAGGAGACGTAAGAGGGAGAGAGCGGGGACAAAAAGTGTCGTGGTAGACAGGGGGCGGGGAGGGGAAGCACTTTTCTAGTTTAAATGTGCTTTTTGGTTCAAATGTACTTCTTAGTTCAAATGCATTTTTTAGTTCAAATGTACTTTTTAGTTCAGATGTACTATTTTAATTCAAATGCAGTAGTTAGTTTAGGATAGGCTATGTTAGTTCAAATACACCTTTATTCAGTTCAAATGCACTTTTTAATTCAAATGGACCCTTTTTGGTTTAAAACGTAGTGTTTAGGTTAGGTTGGATTAGGTTAGGATAAATTAAGTTAGGTGAGGTTTGGTTAGGTTAGGTTAGGTTAGGTTAGGTTAGTTCAAATACACTTTTTTAGCTCGAAATGCACTTTTTATTTTAAATGAACTTTTTAGTTCAAATTTAATTATATTTATTTTATACTTAACTTTTAGTCTTCAAATATTTGAAGATTTTGCAGTTTGAAATAATTCAAAGTTCAGATCCCTCATTTTATGCAAGGTCTGAGTATAAACAACACAAAAGTGGTAGGTCGATTTTAAAATAAGACACAAAATAAGATGAGTCACTGCAGCTGTCGGTATGCGAGCATATGTTTATAGACAGGCAGGGAGAGAAGGTAACTTGAAAATTAATTTAAGTTAGTCGCTCATTCATTCATTTTGTTTGTTGCTCTTCAAAAAACGAATTTTTATTTTGCAAAATAATTTCATAAGCCTGTATCTCCAAAACAAATAAAAATCAACCTACCACTTTTGTTTTTTTAACTCTCAGAATTGAACCTACTTTACGCTCCCGAAGTTTGAACATAAAAGATACGGAACACCTTAGATGGTATGTTACGATACGACACCGGTAAGTGTTTTATGACACTATGACAGATAGAGAAAAAGTTGGAAAAACAAGATCCGCAGGGTCAAGTTTTTCCAATTTTCAATATCCGTTTTAAGTACTTAACGATTAGTATCATATGATATTTTGTGCGCTAACTATTTTTTATTATTATTATTTTATTTAATATAAATGTATTTATAATGAATTTTATTTTAATTTAGCATCGATGTTGGTTGCGAAACGTTCATTGTGTACATACAGCAAAATATAATACTAACCTTATTTTTGTAATTTTGTAAAGTCAAATTCTAAGCATTAACTTTCACCAAATTACAAAAGTAAGGTTAGATATGTCTTGATTAGATATTCATTCATTTTCATAACAGCACCCAAACACGTTATGAATTATAACAGTTCTGTTATTTTCCTTGTTATCATAGCAACCAACAACGATCCGGTAACATTAACTTGCTGTCGCAAAAACAAATCGGGAATCACATAAAAACAGGTCGGTAGCGCAAAGGAATTATCTAACTAAGTTTGAGACTGCTATAGTTAAATTTTAGCATCTTAAAGAGAAGTTTTATTTTTTAGATTTTCAAAGATTTAATTGTTTTTCTCAAAAACTTGCTCAACAAAGCTCAGAAGCTTTAAGTTCAGATATCTGAAAATCTTTTGATAAGTTTCAGAGTGGCAGTTATTTAAGATTTTCTATTTCAATAGATTTAAGTTTTACACAGTGGCGTAACGCCCCCGCAGTTTTCGTGAAATTTTATTTCGTGCAATAGAAATTTTAAAATAAGCATTAGAGATAAAAAACATGCTACGCACTATTCTTCTATGAATTATTATTAATTATTGCATAGAGTATTTTATTTTAATAAAAGTTATCACATATAATTGGGTGTGTCCAACACACCACTGGAAATGCAGCGCTGCGGCAGTCTTAGATTTAAAAACAACCATTTAAAAATTTTATTTTTTTATTATATCTCTTATCTACTGTCAAAATTGATGTTCTGACATTTTAATTATTGACATTCAGTAAATCAGTCGTTTAGTGTTACTTCTCAGCGCTTCAAGCATTTTATATGTATATAAAGCTATGATGTGTGTCAAATGATTTTATTGCTTCAGTGGTTTTTAAAATCTAAGACAGCCGTGAAAACTGCTGCAGCGCTGAATTCCAGTTGGACGCATCCATTGTGTACAGAGTCATAGAGTGCTAAAAAAAGTATCAAATAATGGCTGTAGCTGTTTAATTTGAGGAGTTATAAGCAAATGTTAAATACAAAAGTTTTTTCGTTTATCTCGATGCATTTTGTGACGTTTTTGGTTCATATCTTCTTTTGTTTTGTTGCTATAGCAATCAACTTTATTTTTTTTAAATAACATCCATATGTTTTCTTTGCATTTTTTTAGTGTTTATTCTTGTCAATTTAGTAGCAACACTATTTTATCATAATAAAAAAAAAGGTTAAAATTTGAAACAAATATTTTAGAAAAAAAGACTACAAAAAATGAAAACTGGTTTGTAGTAAAATTAATCTACATAGTAACACTTAATTATCAATGTTGTTCAAGTATGCTGTGGAAATTTGACAACTAAGGTTATAACAATCAAACACCAACAAACGAGAAAATTAATTTTTATCGAAACCTTTACAAAAATAAATAAATCACAACAAATACCGGTTCTAAATGCAGGAGGACAAAAAAATTTAATGGGTATTAAATCAAATTTTCTAATTGAGCTTCTTCAACTGCCAGGCAATGACCTAATTGGTATTTAAAATTTATTATAGCTCTTTGTTATTTATTATATTTTCTGTGCGGAATGAGGTGCAGTGTGTGAATTTGTGCTACGAAATTAAATCCATTTTTGGATCATTTCTAGTGCCTAAATTACACTGAAGAGCGGAAGAAGTAGAGGTAGTAGTGTTAATTAATATAGAAAGGTGAAATCAGCAGTGAAAACAAATAGTTAAAAGAATTATTTAAAAGTAAAGTTCATAACCTAGAAAATATAATAAAATAGATAAGAGTGATAAGAATAAAAATAACTGGCAAGAATAACAACTTTAGATAGGCAACACATTATACGCTGGTACTAAACTGGTTGCAGCTCCGCCTAAAAACGATATTAAAATGATTCGATGCAACTACCGAAGTACAGATGGATCGTCAACTGAAGACGGAAAAAGGAAGAGAAAGGAAGAAGAGGCTGCTGAAATATTTCGCGGCAGTAAAAAGATTATCAGATCACCAATAAAACATTCAGTACAATATGGGAAGAAAGAAGAAAAGGTACAATACTCGTCTGACAGTGAAGCGGAGGGAGAAATAGAAAGAAAGACCAAAGGAAAAGAAGTCAACGAGCGGTTTTTGTTTTTAGGCGATGAAGAGGAGAGAAACAGAAAAGAAAAGAAAAGCAGAAATACACCGGAGAAAACGAGAAAAATGGAGAAAAAAGAGCAGGAGGAAGGGAAAGAAGTAATCGAATTGTTGAGAGAAATGAGGCAAGATATCAAAGAGTTACGCAAAGACCAACAGAAATTACAAACCCAAGCAGTAGAAACGAGGGAAGAATTAAGAGGACTAAAAAAAAAAGAACAACGAAACTACTTTAGACAAGTAACAGAGCTTCAGAGAGAGAACGAGAAACTGAAAGATAAAGTAGGAAAATTAGAAAGTAAAATGGAAAAGCTAGAAAAAAATGAGAGAAAGAATAATATTATAATAGTAGGAAAAGAATTCGAACAAACAGAGGCAAGAGATGAAGTAGAAAGTTTCCTGTCGGAAGAGATAGGGGTGAATGTAAAACCAATCACGGCATTTAAGATAAACAAAGGAAGCGGTAAGAATATAACCCTGGTAAAGTTCGAAAAGTGGGAAGATAAGCAAAGAGTAATGGAGAGCAAAATCAAGTTAAAAGGAAAACAGATATATATTAATAACGACCTAACTGAAGAAGAAAGAAGGGTGCAGAAAATAATAACCGACTGTGCTAAAGAAGAGAAGAAAAAAGGTAAAGAAACTATTGTAAGGTACAGAAAAGTGGAAATTGATGGACAAACTTGGCATTGGGACGAAAAAACAGAGAAACTACATAGAGTAAATTTTCAAAAAAGTCCCAGACCAGGAAAAGAGTAAAAACAAATAAAAAAAAAACAGGGCACAGAAAGATGACGAACAAGGCGAGAAATGGCAAAACGATTACTAAGGAAGCAAGCGAACAGATGAATGAAAGTGAAAACAAGAAAAAAAACAACAAACCGGTGTACAGGATAGCAACATGGAATGTAAGAGGGACGTACGAGGCCGGAGCACTAAAAACTTTAGTACAGGAAGCAAAAAAATATAAAATAGATGCAATCGCAATGCAAGAGACAAAACAAAAAGATAACTGGATATCCGAAATAGAACACTATACTTTTTTTAATAGTGGGGGACCAGATAGAAGGTTGGGGGTAGGTTTTTTGGTGGGAGAAAGGTTAAAGAAGTTAATTATTAAGTTCACGCCAATATCAGAAAGAATGTGTAGTATAAGAATAAGAGGAAAGAACAGAAACATAAGCCTAATAAATGTACATGCACACACAGAAGTCACGGACGAAGAAGAAAAAGAGCAATATTATGAATCACTAGACAAAGAGTTTCAAAAAATACCTAGGTACGACATTAAATTAATTTTAGGAGACTGTAATGCAAAAGTAGGGCGAGAAGAAATATTTATGCCAACGATTGGAGTGCACAGTAAACATAAAGAAAGTAACGAAAATGGAAGGCGTCTAATAGAATTTGCAACGGAAAGAGACATGGTAATAAGAAGTACACAGTTTGACCATAAAGAAATATATAAAGGGACTTGGGTCTCACCCGATGGAAGAACGATAAACCAGATTGACCACGTACTGGTGGAAAGAAGAGATATGAAATATGTTACAAAATGCAGAAGTTATAGAGGAGCAGAAATAGGAAGCGACCACTATCTAGTCATAGCACAACTGAAGATTAATATACCGCACAAAAGACACAGTAAGAAATGTAGAGAGAGAAAATTCAATTATGGGAGTCTACAACATGAGGGAATACAGAGAAAGTACGAAGAAAAAGTAACAGAAGAACTAATGGTTAATGAACGAAGAAGAGAAGTTGACCACGAATGGAAACAGATAGAAGTTATCATAAAAAAAGCAAGAGATGAAGCAATCAGTCCAGAAAAATACACTAAAAGTAAAGAATGGTTTGATCAGGAGTGTGTGAAAGTAATTGAAGAAAGAAGGAAAGCTAAGGAGGAATTGTTAAGAAGCAATACAAGAGTGAGTAGAGAAAAATATAAATTATATAGAAAAAATGTAAAAACAATATGCAGAAAGAAGAAAAGAATGTACTACGAAAATAAGATAAAGCTTTTGGAAGAAAAATTTAAAAACAAGGAGATAAGAAATTTTTACCAGGAAGTCAAAAAAGAAAAAAAAGGAATGCAGCCCAAGCAAAATTATTACAAAGATAAGGAAGGTAATTTAATCGGGGAAGATGAGAGAATAATTGAAAGATGGAAAGAATTCTTCAATGAACTGTTAAATAGGAATAGAGCGGAAACAACAGAACTAACAATAGACAGTCAGAGAGAAGAAGAAGAAGTATACCCACCAACAGAAACAGAATTTAGACAAATTGTAAAAAATCTTAAAAACCACAAGAGCCCAGGAGAGAACACCATAGTAGCAGAATTAATAAAATATGGAGGAAGTGAATTACAGAAGAGAGTGTATAACCTAATAGTGGAGATATGGAACAGTGAAGAGCTACCAGAAGTATGGACAAAAGGAATTATAATACCACTTCATAAGAAAGGAGATAAAACTATGTGCGAGAATTATAGAGGTATTACTTTATTAGATACTGTCTACAAAATGTTAGCCCACTGTATAAATAATAAATTAAAGTACTATGCAGAACGGATAACTGGCGAGTATCAATGCGGTTTCCGAAAAGGCAGGTCAGTGACCGACCAGATATTCACGTTGAGACAGATTCAAAATAACTGTTACGAACATAAACAAGTTTTATATGTCGTATTTATAGACTTTAAACAAGCATACGACTCTATCAGAAGGGCAGGGTTATACAAGGCCATAGAAGAATTAGAAATACCAAAAAAACTCATACGATTAGTACACATGACAATGTTGCGGACGCAAAGCAAGGTAAAAATCAATGGAAAGATATCACAAGAATTCGAAATAGAAAATGGTTTACGGCAAGGTGACCCCTTATCAACAGTGTTATTTAATCTAGTTCTAGAAAAAATCATGAGAGAAAGTAAGATAAATCGGCAAGGGACAATATTTAGCAATGAACACCAATGCTTAGCCTACGCGGACGACCTGGTATTGATAGCCAAATCAAAAAGACACCTGATAAAGTTAGTAAAAGATTTAGAAAAAGCAGCAGAAAAGCTAGGACTAACCATGAATGAGACAAAATCAAAGTATATGATAATGGGAAACACAGAGGTAGAGACAGAGGAAAAAGAGCTAAAAATAACAGGGCAAAACGGAAAAAAGAATGCATTTTGAACAAGTTAACAGCTACACATATTTAGGAACAATAATAACAGAAAACAATAAGATGGGTGAAGAGATACAAGCAAGATTAATAAAAGGAAATAGGGTAGTGGCAGCAATAAGTGGAGTGTTAAACTCAAAGTGTGTATCAAAAAGTGCAAAGAAACGAATCTATAAATCAGTGATTAGACCAACGGTACTGTATGCGTGTGAAACATGGACTCTAAGCAAGAACGAACAACAGAAACTAGAAAGGTGGGAAAGAAGGGTACTAAGAAAAATCTATGGGGGAAAAAGGTACGAAGAGGTATGGATAAAAAGATCAAATGCGGAAATCTACGATCTGTTTGGAGAAGCAGACATAGGAAAGGTGATAAAACAACAACAACTGCGGTGGCTCGGTCATTTAGAGCGCTTAGAAGGAAGCAGAGTACCAAAAACAGTGCTGAGGGGGAGTCTAATAGGAGCGAGACGAAGAGGAAGACCAAGGAAGAGGTGGTTAGAAGCAGTGGAAGAGAACATTAGAGTGTTAGGAATAAGAAACTGGAGAACTATAGTAAAAGACAGAGTGAAGTGGAGAAAGGCTGTAAAAATAGCCCTAGGCCTATAGGCCTGTTGTGCTAAATTATATATATATATATATATATATAGCTCTTTGTAACATGTATTCTGCGCATTTCAGCAGTTATTCTAGCGTTCAAATCAATCAAATTATGTGGTATCCCTTTGTATACGTTATTGTTTACGTGACTCTACGGAACAAATCTAGTGGTGACAAATCTGGAGATCGGGCAGGCCACTCCATAGGTCCCCTGTTCCTGATCCATATGTTAGGAAAAACGTTATTCGTATGTTAGTATGCCCTTACATGTGCTGCAAAATGTAGTGGTGCTCCGTCTTGTTGGAAGATAACCCTGTTGTCAATACCTTCATAGCAGGAAATACTGCAGTAATTGTGGGTATGACATGATTTTGAATTCAAGTTATTAATTATTGGTAAGAGTTTCATCAAGAAAAAAGATCCTATGATATGTCCTCCTATAATGCCTGTCCATACATTGACTTTTTGCGAATATTGTGTGTGTCCTTCTTCCGCCCAATGTTTGGCCGGCCGGCAGTGTATTTGCGTTCGACCATTACCGACAATTTCGTCAATTTATCATATCGTTCAGCAAAAATGTCGCTTCAATGCAGAACACAATGTTAAAAGCAAAATTGTCATTCCTATTACATCTTTCCATCATCTGCTCACAAAATTCCATACTCCTATCAAAATCGTCTTCATTTAGGTTGCGGATTAACTGGAGTGTGTAGGGACGAAATTTTGTTTTCTTTAAAATTCCATGATGACAGACAGACATATGGATAATTTATAATTTTTCTGTTTCTTTTTTTGTAGAAACTTTTGGCGCTTCTTTGATAATAAAATAACCACTTTAACACTACCAGTCTCACGAAATTTTTTTAATTAGTTAGATATTGCACCTTGAGAAACAGGAGTATCTGAGTAGATATGATTAAATAAATTGCATACTTCACTTTGAGTCCTTCTGTCCTCATACCCATCTCAATGTGTTGCTTCTCAATTAAATAAGCCATATCTTTACAATAACTTCAAGTAACTGTTTATAACAATAACTTGCAATAATTTATAATACTTTGCAATTAATAGAGTAATAATGATGTTATACCTGTTTGTTTATTTGCATTTGTTTTCTTACAGTTTTATTTGTCTAATTTCCATAGAATAGTTGACCAAAACTCATAATCAAGGGTTACTAGATTTATTTTACTACCAGTCAGTTCTCATTATTACATAATTGATTCATTCTCGGGTTTTTTTTTTCTAAATTAGTATATAAAAAACGAGTTTCATAAGGCCAGATTTATTACACGAGTCCAAATTTAGAAAACGAGCCGCTTGCGACACGTTTCCTAAAGGACGAGTGCAATAATGACTTATGAAACGAGTTTTTTATGCTATTTTTTCTATTTTGCGTCTTTTATTCCCTTTTTAAATAAAAAAAATTGCAATTTTAAAATTTAGGGATTTTTGTGGTAGTTGACAGCACTGATGTGACATTTGAAAATTCATTGATTGACACAAAAAATTGAGTGGAGTTTTTGTCAATTTTCTGTTTTTTTCAATGCTACCAATTTTGAAAAAGTTGGGCTATTAAAGCACTCAAATGAGCTTTTAACGCACTGTTTTGGGTGCTTTAACAGCTTTATTATAGATGCAAAATAGAAAAAATATTTTTTCTAATTTACACTTTTTTTATTATGATAAATTAGCATTACTAAATAGAGAAAAATCGACTCTCTTCAGAAATAAAAAAAAGATAGTAATGGCATTTAAAAAACAAAGTTAGTTGCTATAGCAACACAACAAAAGAAGATACGAACAAATCAAAAAGGTCTCAATATCTATCAGCATAAACTAAAAAACTTTTGTATTTACCATTTACTTGTAACTATTCAAATTAAAAAGTTACAGCCATTATTTTATACTTTTGTTACACCTTGTATATAAGGAGTGCAAACTCAAGTCTCGCAGGGGCGCGCAAATCTTACACAGTTACGCCACTGGTTTTACAGTTTTGTTGCTTCATAATTCAAAGTTTGAAATTTATTATAATTAATTATATAATTTAAAACACCATGAATTTTGCAGTTATTCTTATTGAAATTAGGAGTTTAAAGTTTCGGATTCTATATGTATTGAATAACAAAAAAAGTCTTGTTTATTGTTTCCAGCCTTATTTTGTGGAACTCCATAATCGTGAAATAAATAAAGATTATTAAAAGTTTCACAGTTTTATTAAAATACAACCTGACAATATTGTTTCGACAGCTATGCTGTCATTATCAAAGGTAATATAATTATAAACAAACACGTCGCTAAGGTAGATACAAATATATTGGATATATATATATATTGGATATATATATTGGATGTATATATTGGACAAACACTTCGAAATTTTACATAAGATATAAAGAACACGTACGTCATTACAAAAATAAACATCCTGAAAAATCGAATTACGCCAAACACCTTTTAGAACAAAATCACACAATGACTCCTCAAAATAATATTAAATTCCTACATTTTTGTAATAACAAACGCAAATTAGACATTTTAGAAGCCTTTGAGATATACAAACACAAACTCAGGGTACCTTTAATGAATGAACAACTTGAGCTCAGTAATTCTCCGTTACTGGAAGTATTAGATATTTAATTCTGATTATTATTATTATTTTATCTAGTTATCTATTTTGTATCTACCTTAGCGACGTGTTTGTTTATAATTATATTACCTTTGATAATGACAGCATAGCTGTCGAAACAATATTGTCAGGTTGTATTTTAATAAAACTGTGAAACTTTTAATAATCTTTATTTATTTCATAACAAAAAAAGACATTTTCTGAGTTTTACATTTTAAAAATTTCTACTTTCTAAAACTTTGAGTATCAGAAATTTCAAATTTCAGAGTTTTAAAGTTCTTGAAAATTCCAGATCTTCAGGGTTTTAAAGTTCCATTTTTGACTCCAGTTTGAATTTTAGTTTCTCATAATTGGATATTTAGTGCTTCACTATAGTTCTAAGTCCCATCGTTGAAAGACTTCGCAAGGTAAAAAATAAAGTAAAGGACAAAATGTTCCAAAGGAAAACCTATCCTCTAACCTAACCTCTACACCTAACCTAACCTCCACACCTGGCTTCAATCGCCAACCTTCATCAGGTTAAATATTAATTTTGGTTGGTCCCTTTCGATGTCTTTTCTTTTGTGCTTGTTTGATATTTCTTTTTTTGACTGGATACAAAATAATGCTAATGAAAATCTAATGTAATGATCTTTAGCAAATAACAATGACTATTATTTATTAACAATTATTTTCAGAGATTACGAACTGAAAACAAACAATTACGACACAGATGTGAGATGTTAGAAGAAGAAAGTAAAGCGTTAGCCGATCGTTTAGTCAGAGGTCAAGTGAGTCGTGCCGAAGAAGAAGAAACCACCTTTGTTGTGCAGAGGGAGCTGGATTCTTTGCGACACACACATTTAGAAACGACACATCAACTGGCATTAGCTAATGAGAAAATCCGATCATTATCATTGATGATGGAAGAAAGCGTAAGTACATAAAACTAGCCTACAGTAGTTTTAAGTCCGGTCTTTTCATCTTCCTATAAATTTATTTAGTGTGGTTACAATTGTATCTACTATATAAGGTTATAAGGAGATGAAAAGATCCGCCCTTAAACAATTTTATACATTATCTACTGTAACAGCATACATCTAGACAGTCATCAATAGAAGAAATCTCATTAAAACAAGAACAGTTACAACAAAGAGAAGAAATGATCCAATGCTTGCAAGAAGAATTAGTTAAGGTTAGATTGAGAGAAGCAGAAAATGACGCTCTAGTGCGTGAACTTCGAACTCGTATTCATGAACTTGAAGAAGACAAGAAAACATTGCGAGAAATTACACCAGATAATAGCGTGGCGCATCTTCAAGAAGAATTGATAGCTGTGAAACTTCGAGAAGCTGAAGCCAATTTATCTTTGAAAGATTTAAGGCAAAGGGTTTCAGAACTTAGTAATCAATGGCAGCGTCATCTTCAGGTTAATATTTTATTTCTTAATACTTACATAATTTTATTAAATATTTTTTCGAATTTAGGAACACAAACAAGAATCAACGCCATCCGGTGAAGCACACAGCACACCTAAAAAACTCCTTTTCTGGGAGAATCGCAACAACGAAACCCAGAAAGTGGAAGAGGAACTTATGACTACACGTCTGAGAGAAATGGAAACGCTTACTGAAGTGAAAGAGTTGCGTCTTAAAGTGATGGAGCTCGAAACGCAAGTGCAAGTTAGCAGTAATCAGTTGCGTCGGCAAGATGAGGAAATTAAGAAACAGAAAGAGCTGTTGGAGAAAGCTGAGTTCCGCGATCGCGAAGCTGCTGCCCGTTTGTTGGAAGAACAACGAAGATACGCCGATCTTGATAGTAAAATGCAAGATGAACTTATGAGCGCTCGAATACGAGATGCTGAAAAGACACAAGCTGTTGTTGAACTTACTCAGAAGATTAGTCAGTTAGAATTGAAGGTTAGTTTTTAAAATTATTATAAGTTTTAAATAAATGAGAAATTTACAAAAAGGCATTTTGCAGTCAATATCAAGTTTCATTCTAACGGCAGGTTTAGAGAAAGTTGGGAAATCAAACTTGAAAAGCTGTGGGTCTTTTTACAGCTAAGAGCTTACCTCTGAAACCCTCTGTTAGAATTCAATGCAATTTGGTTTGCACAAAAATGTCGTAAAGGACAAAATGTTACAAAAAGTAAACCCTAACCTATATCCTAATTCCTAACCTGATTTCTAACCTAACCTCCGAATAACTTAAGTATAGTGTTTTTGATTGAAAACTGTTGTCATGCAAGCATTCGATTTAAATACATTTCTAATAAATAATATTTATTTTTCACCACAAGAATGAAGAAATAGCAACAGAAGGCGAACTTAGAAGTCATTCAGTCGATGATAGCGATCGAGTGCGGGAACTTCAAGATAAGGTCGCGGATTTACAAGCCGAGGTAAGTTGATCTGACGCATTTAATGTAAATTTATTTATACACTCACACACAAAAATGCTAATGTGGCTAGAATAACACAAACGGACGATAAATATGTTTTTTGCACCTGGCGCTTTGCTTTTAATATTCTGTACATTCACTTATTAGTATATTAATATTATCTTGTAAATAAAAAAAATCATGTTTTAAGCTCTCATGGCTCTCGCTAACTACTAGTAGAGGTTTTAGTTTTTCTCAAAGTGAAAAAAGTCTGAAACGGACTTAAATAAAAATTGTTATTTAGCCAACTCGAAGCCATCGTTTTATTTTAGTCAAAGTGAGGTTAGAAATAACGAAAAATTTAAGTAGTGCGTTTCCAATTTCCTGATGAAAAGGAAATTAAAAAAGTGAAGTATCGACTATTTAATATTGGGTTGAAAGAATCTCTCGGGATTTCTATCTGCTATCGTAGCATTCAGAGTTTTACCAATCCTGCTCTATGTTTTCTTCTCAAGGTCGTAGCAAATTAAAAACTTTTCAGTAAAGTTATATGTGATGAACAAAAGGTGAAATACAGGTTTTCTATTTTTTAAGTCACCCTAACCTCACAGATTGGGTAGTTTTGATAGTTGGAGCCCTCCATAAATCTCCGGTAGCTGCGGTAATCAGATGATCCACAATTACTTTTAACATTGACTGTTTTTGACATAATTCTAGAAATACTTTTACTTCTTCACTAGAAATACTATTTTTTGAGGTTATGTTGTTGATTTACCGCTTGTGTATCAGCACAGAAATCAGATTCAGAGATTGTGGATCTGATAATAAGGACAATTAATGAACACAGTGTGGTAGTATACAGTAAGCGAGTTTCATCAATTCATATATGCGGGAGATTTTATTAGTATTATGTACTTTCAAATTGCAGCCGATTGGTCTGAAACATGGTGGTTGGGTTTAGGTGTGGGTGGGCAGATATAGTATTAGAGTATTAAAAATAGGTTAGGTTCAAAGATAGAATAGAAATCAGTTTAGAGGTTATGTTAGATTAGATTGAGTTGGGTTAAGTTAGGTTGAATTAGGTTTGGTTAGGTGAAGTGAGGTGAGGAGAGATGACTCAAAACAAGGGGAGGTTAGATTTAATTATCTACCTATTTATCCATACACCATTCAGACAGCAGAGGTCAATTACAGTAGATAAAATACAAAGGAGAGTGTTGTAAAATACAGGGTTTATCAATATGGATTACCTACAGTTTTATTGGAATAAGACACAAAATATTCAAGGTAATTCGGAAATGTTTATTAAATATGAAAATATGTAACATCTCAATTGTGTGTGAAACACAATGTTGGCCAAATGACCACCCTCAATCTGCTTGAGGCCATAAAAACTGATTAATTCATGGCGCGATATCTTTTCTACAATTCATCGTAATCGCTCTTCCTTCATCGTTCTCGAAAAAGAATGGACCGATGATGCCTCCAGCCCAAAATGCACACCAAACAGTAACATGTTCTGGATGCAGCGGTCTCTCAACAATCTCATGTGGATTCTCCAGTCCCCAAATGCGGCAGTTTTGTTTGTTAACGTGGCCATGAAGATCGAAATGTGCCTCATCACTCAGTATGATTTTTTGATGAAAATTGGGAGCTGCCCTCACTTGCGACAATATCCATTCACCCAACGAAGGACGCTGACCATGGTCTGGGGGCTTTAATTCCTGTGTCAGCTGAATTTTGTAAGGATGGAGAGCCAAATCCTTCTTCAGAATACGCCAAGTTGTCATTTGTGAAAGGCCTAACTGCTGCGAACGACGAGGAACTGAGAGCGTCGGGTCCTTGGTGACACTCTGGCTGACAGCAGCAATGTTTTCGGCCGACCAGCCAGAACGAGCACGTACAGGCGGTCGTTGGGCCAGCACCGACCCGGTAGTCCTGAATTTGTTGACAATGTTTCGAACTGTCCGCTCATTTGGTCGATTAAATTGACCAAACGTAGCATGCAATGCACGATGTGTAGCACGCACAGATGAACCCGACTCGAAAAATCTTTGCACGATTTTGTTACTCGCTGTTTTGTACTGTACGACACCATGATAACAATTGAGTAAGTTGACAGATTGAGAATAACGCTTTGTTTTTCGCGACGACAGCACTATTTCGTAGCTACAAGTCGTCAACAACCCTAATCCCTAATGGTAAACCTTGTATTAGTGAGAGGTGTTGGAAGATAAAATAGGTCAGAAGAGCTTGTTTAGAGGAACTTGAAAACATATCTGGCTTAATAGCGTAGGACAATAAACTTTTAACAATTTGTAGAGTGTAACTACTGAAAAATACTTACAACAGGTTCTTAAATCATTTAAGTTGAATCTTGACAGCAGTATGCTTTGTGAAATCTCTTGAAAGAGAGAGACTCCTTCGTCAAGTTTAAATCAAGGGAATTTTACAAATTTTCTTTGAATTTTTTCAGTGAGTGCACTATATACCTCATAACCAGGGCACCATACTACAAAAGCATACTCGAGTTTAGACCTTACAAGTGCATTGAAAATCGCAGTTAACGTATCTATCTCCTGTCTTAAATTGCAAAAGGGCCTCCTTTTGAATATTAGTGATGTCTTCACTGCAAGATGTAAGAATTTCTCAGCATACGTCAGGAGTTGACACTTTAAATTTTATTCGACATCATTTATAAAACTAGAGAATAACATGGGCCCTAAAACAGAACCCTGCGGAACAACTGAAGTAGCAGTTATTTTGTGTTAAAAGACTGGGTTCGGTTGAGTTGAGTTAAGTTGAGTTGGGTTGGGTTGAATTAGACTAGTTTAGGCTAAGTTGAGTTAGATTTGGTGGAGTTAGCTTTGATTCAAATTGCGTTTTGTTTGTCGTGGTTTAGGTTGAGTAATTATCGGTATGGTTTTGTAAATTTACGTTAGGTTAGAAATAGTGATGCACCAAAGCGACTTTTGGCAGGATCACCGAATACCGAATATTTGGCTATCAAAATTTGCTGAAGCGTGAAATATCCGACCGAAGCACAATAAAAATTTGAGTTTTGATCAGTTTTATTGAATACAAGATTATGTCACAAAAAGAAAACATTGGTGTCCGAAAAATACGTTTCCTACTAGACATTTGAATTATGGTTGGTGACGTCAGGGAACTGTCACGTATGCAGTCCTGGCTCACATAAAACACAACCGTATATCAAGTGGAGTGGGTGTTAATTGGTATTAAGGTCAGTGAAGTGAAAATAGAGTGTAGTGCAACCGTGGATAAACAAGGAAACGCTACCGAAGTTAAATTAGCGTCAGTGCAAACAACGGAAAATCGAGTGGAATGACACTGATAAGGTAATGGCCGCGTAGACGTAAGTGAAACGTCAGTGAAGCGTCACTGGAAACGTCACGTAGTGTGTCACGCATACGTCACACACAAGACGCGCGGGGATTGGTGTATTGGCGTGTTCTGATAGTGCGCGGAACTAAAGCCGGGTTCACACGGGGGCGTAACGACGTGCGAAAAGACAATATATACAAATAAAGGTGGAATAGCAATGGAGAAGGAAGTAAATGAAGTTAGGGACATGATCCAAAGGTGGCAGGAAGAGATCAGAGAAATAACAATGGAAATGGGAAGAAAGGTGATGCAACAAGAAGAACTAAGAAAGGGACTAGAAGAACTAAGGAAGGAACTAGAACGGAAAGAGGAAGAAAGGATGAGGGAAAGAAGAAGACTGTATCAAACAATAGAAGAGCTAACGGAAAGGATACAAACACAAACGTTGAGAGAACAGAAGAGAAATAGTGAAGAAAGGGGAAGAATAAAGTACACATTGAGAGACCTCAAACAAATGTCAAAGACGAAACCAACAGGTAATGAAATAGGAAAATGGCTGAAACGGGTGGAAGAATTGGATATTAAAACAAAAAGGAAACAAAACGGGAGCGATTGGAAAGGGAAAGTACTATTTATTGCTACATGGAATGTAAGAGGAACTTACGAGGAAGGAGCAATCATGAGCCTCACTAACGAACTGAAACAAAATAATGTAACCATACTGGCGTTACAAGAAACAAAGCAAAAAGGGAATGATGTGAGTGACATTAATGGATACACATTCTTCAAGAGTAGTGGTAAAGATAGAAAGTTAGGAACTGGATTTATGATCAGCAACAGTATGAAAAGTTCAGTAGTGAATTTCAATCCCATATCAGAGAGAATATGCTGCTTGAGGATAAGAGGCAAATACCAAAAAATTAGTATCCTGAATGTACACGCCCCATCAGAAGAGAAGGATATAGAGGTAAAGGAGGAATTTTACGATATAATGGAGAGAGAAGTAGAGAAAATGCCAAAACATGATATGAAAATGGTTATAGGGGACCTAAATGCACAGGTAGGGAAGGAGCGTATCTATAGACCGGTAATTGGGAAGTTCAGCCTACACAATGAGTCCAACGAGAACGGAAGGCTGTTAATACAATTCGCACAACACAAAAATATGGCAGTATGTGGTACTTTCTTTAATCATAAACGTATACACCTAGGGACTTGGATGACACCAGATAAGAGAAACATCAACCAGATTGATCACATCCTAATAGAGAAGCGAAACAAGAGGTGTATTAAAGACACAAGAAGTTACAGAGGTTTGGATGCAGATTCAGATCACTTTATGGTAGTTGCCAAAGTAAAACAAATTATCCCAGTGAATAATAAGAAGAAGGGAAAAGTGAAGGAACATATGAAGGTGGATTTCGAAAACAAGGAAGTACAAGAAAAATATAAGACTTCTATAGAAGGCATGATAAATGGGAACAATGAAGAACAGGGGATAGAAGAAATGAACACAGCACTATTAACAGCTATAAAAGCAGCAGTGGAAGAACACAGCCAAGGTACTGGAGGAAACAGACAAGGATGGTTTGACGATGAGTGTAGGAAGGAAATTGAGGAGAGGAAGAAAGCAAGAGAAACCATGATACAAACGGGAACTACCAGAAGTAAGGAGAGATACGAAGAGCAAAGGAGAAAATGTAAAACGAAGTTAAGGGAGAAAAAAAGGAAATACTGTAGAGAAAGGTTAGAGGGTTTGGAGGACAAATTTAAGAATAAGGAAGTCAGAGCATTCTACAGAGGAATCAAAGGCTGTAAGAAAAATTATAACACAAAGACTATATTCTGTAAAAATAAGGATGGCAATCTAGTTGGAGGAGAGGAGGAAGTGTTGGAACGATGGGCGGAATACTTCAGGGAATTGCTGAATGGACAAGAAGGAAGAGTGGGGGGAGCCAATCCAAGAGAACTAAATGACGACGATGTGGAAGAGCCAGAGGAAACAGAACTACTAGAAATAATTAATAAAATGAGAAACAATAGGAGTCCCGGAGAAGATGGATTGCAGGCAGAAATGCTAAAATGGGGTGGAGTCAAACTTAATAGGCTGATCAAAGAACTTATTAAAGAAGTGTGGAGGAAGGAGGAAATGCCAGAGAGTTGGGAGAAAGCTATAATATGTCCCATCCATAAAAAGGGGGATAAGCTGAACTGTCGAAATTACAGAGGGATTGCTCTTCTAGACACATTATACAAATTATTGGCCATATGCATAAAAAACAGGATGACAAAATATAGTGAAGCATTAACTGGGGAATATCAGTGTGGCTTTAGGAAAGACAGATCTACAGTAGACCAGATATACACCATAAATGAAATCCAAAGGACAAGTCACAAACACAAATTGCAGACACATCTACTGTTCATTGATTATAAGCAGGCCTACGATACAATAGACAGAGAACAGCTATACCAAACCTTAATAAAGTTTAATATACCTGGGAAACTGGTGAGACTCATCATGATGACACTGAGGAAAACAGAGAATAAAGTCAGAATAGAAGGAAAACTCACAACATCATTTGAGACAAACAGAGGCCTAAGGCAAGGTGATCCGTTGTCCCCCCTACTGTTTAACCTAATACTTGAGGAAGTGATTAGAGAAGCTAAGATCATCAGGCAGGGATTAATTTATAACAACTATCATCAGTGTATGGCATTTGCTGATGATATAGTATTGATCACAAGATCAAAGACGGAGTTAAAAGCAGTTGTAAGAGAGATTGTAACAGCAGGGGAGAAAATGGGGTTAAGGATCAATGAAGACAAAACGAAATACATGGTATGGGACGACACGGAACGAGAGATGCAGCAGCTGAGGGTACAAGTAAATAATACCGAACACAGTTTCCAGGAAGTGGAGGAAATAACATATTTGGGGGTGGTTATAAAAAGAAGACTGAACAACAGTACAGAAATAAAGGCAAGAATAGCGGCAGGAGATAGGTGCGTATTTGCACTTAAAAACATCATAGCAAGTAAAGTGATATCGAGAGCGACGAAAGTGAAAGTGTACCAAACTATAATAAAACCGGTAGTGTTGTATGCGTGTGAAGTGTGGGTAATGACTAAACAAGACCAAAAGTCATTGAATATATGGGAAAGGAAGGTCCTGAGGAAGATATTTGGGGGAAAACTGGTGGACGGAAGATGGGAGAGAAGGACAAATGAGGAAATAAAAGCACTATATGGGAAGGCAGCAATAGTAGGAGTTGCAAAAGCACAGAGGATTGGATGGTTGGGACACCTACTCAGGATGGGAGAAACTAGGATACCAAAGAGGGTATGGGAAGCAAATCTAGGAGGGAGGAGACGGAGAGGTAGACCAAAGTCCGAGTGGAAGAAAGAAGTGCTGCAAGATTTACAAACATTGAAAATACAGAGATGGGAAGAAAAGGCGCAAGATAGAAAGCAATGGAAGAAAGTCATGCAGGAAGCCAAGGGCCTACAAGGCCTGTAGCGCTGTATTATATATATATATATATATATACTAGACATTTTGTTTTAAAATATAATGCAAAATATAACTTAACACAATTAATAAAAAATAAACAGTAGCAGATTATAACATATGTCAAAAACTTAATTAAAAAACGCTTATTAAAAAACTACTATGTAATATAGTAGTGTTAAAAAATATTTAAGTATTTAAAATTTAATTTAAGAAAAATTGTGGTGGATTAAAAGTAGGTTTTTGGCATTTTCCGGGAGCAATCAAGCACGTGATCGCCACGTTGATTCGCGATGCATTTTCCATTTTCGCCTTCGTGATTTCTTTGGCCCAGATTCTTCAATTTATTGTTGAACTTCTAGTTGGAACATATTGTATGCTCCCTTTGTGTCATCGTCTAGATAAGACTTGAAAATAAATGCTTGAAATACTAAAAATTAAATAAATCCTAATACATATTTAAAAAATTATTTTTTGGTTAAACGCTAAATAATGAGTTTTTCAGTTAAAATGTACTCAAATAAGTCAGATCGCGACAGAAAAAATTAAAGAAGTCCGCTTTAGCGGGCCGAATACAGAATCTTTCATGCTGCTTCGGCCAAAACCGAATCTGTTAAAAATTGGCCAAATCGGCCGAAACCGAAGCTTCGGTGCATCTCTAGTTAGAAACTAGGTTACAGGTTAAATTGGGTTAAGATAGGCTGGGTTGGGTTGGATTGTATTAAGTTAGGTTAGGTTCAAAGATAGAATAGAAATCAGTTTAGAGGTTATGTTAGATTAGATTGAGTTGGGTTAAGTTAGGTTGGATTAGGCTTTGTTAAGTGAAGTGAGGTGAGGAGAGATGAGTCAAGACAAGGGGAGGTTAGATTTATTTATCTATTTATCCAGATACCATTCAGACAGGTTGGCTTAGGTTTGGTTAGGTGAAGTGAGGTGAGGAGATATAAGTTAGATTTATTTATCTATTTAACCATATTCACCGTATTCACCACTATTCAGACAGGATTTGACACTTTAAGTTTTATTCAACATCATTTATAAAAATAGAGAATAATATGGGCGGAACACCTGAAGTAGCAGTTTTGTAAAAAGTTTGGGTTAAAAGGCTGGATTGGGTTGGGCTGAGTTAGGCTGGGCTAGGTTTGGTTAGGTTAGGTTAGATTAGGAGTGGTTAGGTAAGGGAAGGGAAGGGACAGTAAGGTTAGATAAGATAAATCAGTCTGGTTAGGCTAAGTTAAGTTAGATTAGGTGGAGTTAGCTTTGGATCAAATTGCCTTTGTTTGGTGTGGTTTAGGTTGAGTAATTATCGGTACTGTTTTATAACTTTACGTTAAGTTAGAAACTGGGTTACAGGTTAAATTGGGTTAAGATAGGCAGGATTGGGGTGGATTGGATTGTATTAAGTTAGGTTAGGTTAAGTGAGGAGATATTGGGTTAGATTAGACTAGATTAGATTAGATTAGGTTAGGTTAACTTTGGTTTAAGTTGGGTAATCATTAATCTGGTTTTGTTTCTGTCCATTTCAGTAACTGAACCTCTACCAAGCAGCATGCATAATTAATATTGCTATACAATTTAATCGTACGTAATTTATAAAATTTGAGTTTTGATGGCGTTGAGTTGGCTTCAATAGTTCTAAAACAGAATATCTGATTAGAGATGATTAAAATAATCATAAATTTGTAATAATAGTTGTTCATATTTGATTTGAGGACCAATGTGTGCTAATAATCTATTGTTCAGTTTCCCACGCCTATCACAAGTCCGGACACAGAGCCCTGGAGGTGGCTCGAGTAAGTTTTACTAACATTGCAACTTGCTTGAATTAATTGCATTTTGTCATTTACTTAGTATCTCTTTATTTCTGTGGTAACTTAATATGGTAGTATGGTTGTTATATCTGTTATCGCATATAGGTGTGGACTTTGTGGTAGCTTTTATGTTGACTTGATTATTCTTGGTAGGTATCCATTTTAATTAATGGTATATATATATATTAATAACTGTTGTTGTTGTTGTTTGAAATTTGCACGTATTTCTTAAAGTTGTACAAAAATGTTAGATGGATGTAATTTTACACCTGAATATAGAACCAAAATACACATTGCTTTGCTTGTTTTTATTTAATTTTCTGTATAGTAATTACAGCTTAAAGTATTTGTAGTAAAATTCACCATTGTATTAAAAAATTATGATAAATATTTTTGTTTTTGTATCGTTTAATAATTAAAAAAAAATCTGTTAATAATATAAAAAATTAAATGATTCAAATGTTTATAGGTCATGAGACTGGAATCCTTTAAAGCAAGATGGATAGGCACCGGTAATTCATTGCTCCATTCGCAACGTTCGCCATCCATCGACAGCACCGATGACGATGCTCGAATAAGATTGGACGATCCCTCATTACGATTGAATATAGCCGAATCTCCCAGTCCCCAATCAGATCCCTCTGAATTAAATTTTAACGATGTGTATAATATTAAGGATTCAAAACGTGATAGCAGCTGTAATAAAACCGAGCTTGTTGACCCTAATATGAACACCACGACCACCACCTCTATGCACACCACCACCTCTGCCGATGCACCTCAGTTTGTGCAACAGGTCTGACAACACGACTGACACGTTTTAGTATATTGTAGTACTGTTAGCGAAATTTATTAATTATTATTATTAATGATATGAATTTATAGTTAATTGTTTATTAAATGATAATAGGCGATGGTAGAGAACATTTTAAATGTGCTGTACTTTTACATAAATGTGTGATTGTTATTGTGGAATATTTGATAATAGAGAGGTGTTTTTGTATGAAATACGAAGAGAACGGAGTGGAATAGGAATGAATAATTAATATTAAAAAGTTAGTTTATTAAATTGAAATTTTAATTATTTTTATATCATTTCACAATTAAAAAAAGGCTAAATAAGCCTACTTTTAAAATGAAGTAATTATTAGAAAATACTGCAAATTTGTATTAATTAACGTGAGTGTGATTTATTCATCAGGGTGATTTTTCCTTCAATTTATTATCATAGTTATTATTATTATTATTATTTTGTAATATTTTATTGTCTATTTATTTTTATTATTTTTTTATATTGCATATTTTGTTAAGTCTTCTAGAATCGAAGACGTAAATTTTCTACTATTACTTAATTTATAGTTTCAGTAGATAATTATTGTATTGTAGGAGAAAGAAACAAAAGATGTGTGAAATTGGGCAGATTTTAATATCAGAGTTTTAGTTAGTTGTAAGAAGAGAATATTAATGATAAAACATTATTGTAAAATATTTTTAATGTTCTTGTATGTTAGATACAGTGAAACTGTCTAGTGAAATAAATAAGAAAAAAAGGAGTTAGAATTAAAACAATTTATAAAAAGAAAATAAAAGTAACAATTTTAATTCGTGAATAAAATTTATTTTGCTTAAATTTTATATTTTCAAATTAAAGAGATTTATATGTGCAATTTTATATTAATTTTTTTTTTGTAACCTACTCTTCGGTATAGGCATATTTTATAAAGTAATTATATCGATTTTATTTGTATTAAAAGAAATTGGTGAGGTAACTTTTCCTTTTTTATAATGTGATTATATAAATGTGCATTTTTATATTATTAACAGTATTTACCTAATTTTATAACTTTATTTTTTTAAATTATAACAATATTGTTTAGCAATAAAATATATTAGTGATTTTTTCCCCTTATTTTACTACTTATAAATGTATAAAATTAGTCTATTAGAATAAAAGGAAAAAAACACATTAAAAATGTAACTAATTCTGCATTTATAAGTAATAACATGTAATTAAATATCCCTAGATATATATACATATACCGACCAATAATAATAATTAATAATAATTTTATGTGATTTAAATGTGCTTAACTTAAGTCTCATTTTAGTAATTATCTCTGTGTTGCATACACGAAAAATATATTTGTATAAATGTATTTGTCAATTACGATTCTGTTTCCGCAACATTGTAGCTGTTTGGTTCTTTTCCGTCCATTTATTTTTTTATTTTTTTTGCATTATTAATGTTTCATTAAATAAACTGCAAGAATTCTTGTAAAAAGTGTGTTAATATTTATTTTATTTCCTTAACCCCCTTTTAAACCGAACAGCAGGTGTGTCCTATTGAGAAGATCTAAGATGGAATAGCTAACTAGAAGCTCTCGGAGTTTAGGCAGAAGTATGTCATTATTGATGTTTTTCTCAACAGCCCTTGGATGAGATTAAAGCACTTAAAAGACCAAGTTGCATTGTTGCAAGGTGAGAAAAAACGTTATAGTCCGACCAATTCCGATGAAGAAGAAGAATTAGTTTCCCGGGAAACAGAATGGCTGCTTCCAAAAAATAAGAACAAGAAAAGGAAAGCAGCTGAGTCACCGGAGAAGAACCTTAGCTCCACCCAGAGTAAGCCTACGCTGGCTAAAGAACAAAAACCTCCTCCAGTTGTGGTAAGTAATTTAGAAAATTAGTAGTCACTTATGACTGTAAAAAATTTTACCGGACGCAAATACAATCAATCACCTGGACAATGTTTTAGTACGTAATCAGTTACCATGGAAACTCGTTCTTCATAGATGTCCATATTTTGCATGCGGAAATTTATTTTATATAATTTTTTTTAAATCAAACCAATAATCCAATAATTGCACTATGAAATAAAACGCATTCCGTCATACGTCCTGGAAATGGTCTTACAGTCTCGTTTCGATGTTCCATCTTACTAGACTGTAAAATTGCATTTCCAGGACTTATAACATAAATTACTATTAGTGATGTGTTCTTATTTCTGAACAGTTAGAAAGGCAAACGACCGTACTATAGAAATTAAGTTTTAAAAATCTACCAGCTGCATATGGCTACAATAGCGTCGACTTACCCCCTACTGGGAAGGATCTATACCATTCCACATTAAGTAGTCTGAAGGGTTTGTAATATTATATTTATTTGAAATTAAAATTTTCAACAATCTTAGGGACATTTTTTGTGAAAATACAAGAAACTCTGGTACCTATATACCGAAACCTTAAAGATACAAAGTTGGCATGAAAAACATCAATTTTTTTTCATTAGACACCTGTGTGGTGCTTTGCATTAAAACTGATCAAAGCTGATCAACCATTAATTTTTATCTAATAAATCTTAAACTAAATACTTATAAGCTAGAGTTCATCCATTAATGTCCTGTAGTTTGTTCTGGTTGAAACTATACTAAACATTCTCACTCGCGCACAATGCTCTGATTTTACCCAAAACACTACACAAGCTCAAATGGTTTTGTCCTCTTCAATCTTCGGACGAGATCTTGATTGTCCAGCAGCTGGAGAGCTTCTGCATTGATATGATTATGTAGCCTGGCTTCATGCCTGCTAGCAAACCTTTTAATGTCATCTTGAACAGTTGGAATGCCAAGGTACCGATGAAGGTCACTATTGCGGACGTACCATGGAGCCTTGACCATGTTACGCAGAACCTTGTTTTGGAAGGTCTGAATGGGCTTAATTTTACTAGCTTTGGTACAACCCCAGAGCTGTATACCATATAACCATATCGGCTTCAAGATCTGGTTATAGATTAGGATTTTGTTATTTAGTGCCAACTTAGAATTTTTCCCAAGGAGCCAATAATATTGTTTATATTTTAGACCAAGTTCGGTTAGTTTCTTCTTTACATGCTCTTTCCATCGGAGCTTAGTGTCTAGCGTCATGCCAAGGTACTTGGCATTGTTCGAGTATGGTACTAAAGTACCATTTATATCTAGTGGCTGTATATCAACTAGTCTTTTGTTCGTAAAGATTACATGGATAGACTTGAGCTCGTTCAGCTTGATCTTCCATTGTTTTGTCCACTCTAGTACCGTATTACTAGCTGTTTGTAGTTTACTGGTGGACACATCCTGTTCCTGACCTATTGCGAGTAGTGCCGTATCATCGGCAAAAGTTGCAATTTTAACATCGTCCAAATGCGGAATATCACTGGTATATAGCAGGTAGAGGATAGGCCCTAGAACACTACCTTGAGGTATACCTGCGTTAATTTCTTTTAGTTCCGAGTATTCATCTTCTTGTTTAATTCTGAAGTTTCTATCCGATATGTATGAGGAGAGAACTTCCACATATTGTTTTGGAAGCATTTTGTTCAGTTTGTGAATGAGCCCTTCATGCCAGACTTTATCAAAAGCCTGGGCTACATCAAGGAAGACTGCTGAGCAGACTTGCTTTTCTTCGAGAGCTTTTTCGATGAGATCTGAGATTCGATGGACTTGATCTATGGTGGAATGTTTCTGTCTGAAGCCAAACTGGTAATCTGGAATCAGCCTATTGTTCTCTATTAAAGGTCTCAGTCTTTTAAGAAGAAATTTGTTGAAGAGCTTTGAAATAATAGGAAGCAGAGAAATAGGCCAGTAAGACTTCACATCGTTGGGTGGCTTACCCGGTTTAGGCAGCATAATCACTTCTGCGACTTTCCAAATTGTAGGCACGTGCATTATTCGGAATGATGCGTTGAAGAGGTACGTAAGCATCACAATACCTCTTCTAGGCAGTTGTTTCATAACTTGGCCAGTGATGAGATCAAATCCAGGCTTTTCTAGCATTTAGATTAGTCTTAATCTCATTAGCTACTTCCTTTGGAGTAACAGGAGGGATTTCTTCGTACAGTAGATTATTAACCTCTTCCAAGGCAGTGTTAGCTTCAAATTGATTGGGTTTGAAGATTTCAGTTAAATGATCAGCAAATAATTTTGCTTTTTGCTTATTATCTCTTGCCCAAGGCCCAGCATTCTTCCTTATAGGGGGAATTGATGTTACAGACCTCTTGATCTTATTGGTTGCTTTCCATAGAGAGTACTCTGTTTCCTCGTCCGCAGTTAAATTTTGTAGATAGGAGCTGATTGAATCTTCTTTGAGTTTTTGAATTTCTCTCTTGAGTTTTTGTGATTTGTTATTCAAGATGGTTTTGTCCGACGGATCTCTTGACTGCTGCCATCTTCTAGCTTTTCTTTTTTCTGTTACCAGTATTCTGATTTCGATCGGATAATTAACCCCTTTAGATATATGGGTAATTTCCTTGGTATTGTAACTGGGCTATATATAAACAGGAACTTTGTTCCTGTTCATTCATTTGCCGGTATGGAACTACGCTTGTGTGATGTATGCGGCCTGAGCATTCGACGCTCCGGGTATGCAAGTCATATGAATATACACCGTGGACACAGAGTCCCATGTACTATATGTTTCAAATCTTTTTCACGTAATAGTAGTTATAAAAGGCACTTGGAAACTGTTCATAGTATCCTAGATGATGATAATAAGACTTCACCTAACAATAATGTAATATTTAAAGACGCGAGTCTGAAACGTACGCATACCAATGAACCCCGTAACACGAATAAAGAAATAAGGTTCGATGATGATGAAATAATAAACGCTCGTAATGCTATACGTAATAAATTAGCCTACTTTCATCGTGATAAAACTGAACCTCGACCGGGGACCGTTAATCTCTCACCGAAACATGAACAAGCATCTCCAGTTGCATCTGTTGAAGATGAAGAAGAAGAAGAAGAATGCGATTCTAACTTAAAAGATTATCACGAATTCTCTATTATAGAGCATTATTAGCTAACGGAGAAAACAAAAACGTAGATAAAACTAGGTACGCTCTATATAATGACATCGATGAGTGGCGATTTGCTTGTTCACGAGTACAGTTTCAGGGAAAGGATATTTTAATTAAAAACAAACTTTTCAATGGAACCCCGGGACTATTTGATTTACTAGCGCTTAAACGAATAAGCTTCCTAGTCCAACAGAGGAAGATATCGACAACTATATGAAAATAATCTCACTTACTAATGCTCATAAGAAAGATTATAGGCGCAGCGGTCGACTAATAAGCGTTAAACATTGGAAATACGAAAATGTAATCAGGCCTAATTTATACAGAATAACAGACTTTGAGGTTAGTCTTCCCAAAAAGTTAAACAAGATGAAACTCGATTGGATACGTCAGAGTACGCCCGATCAACTATAGTCTCGCTGACAAATGAAGGATTTAAATGAACGCGTGCACATCAGCTGTGAGAACATTACGATAAGCTAAGAATGTAAGCAGAGTATTGTGTTACTAGAGACGTTTTAAAAAAGTCAGTAGCGTACGTTCGGATAGTACTTTTTAACATTATGTAAATTTATCATTGTTGAAGTATCTATTCAACCTTAATAACGATTTATAATTAAAAATCTCATTACGTTTTAAATGGCATAGGGTAATGAATACATTTAAAGAAAAGTAATTGCAAAAATTTTAACTATAAACCGTTAAAAGTAAAAAATAGGGAATCAATCAATAATCATAACTACACAAAATCATAACTGGTGTTAATTTACATTTTTAAGTGCATAAAACTGATACTAAATGATGGCAATTCTTTTTATATATTAGGAATCGTAATGTATAATAATTTACCAATTTCAAATAACCAATAAAACAATTAATGTATAAACAATTTGTTACTGTTGTAAAGGAATTACTTAACTATTATAGTAGTTCTTAAGAATTTTTGTTTATAACAATATTTCTGCTTTCGTATGTTTAATTTAATTTATATTTTTTGCCGTTTACTTGCATACATGTTACATAGAAAACAAAAATATGCCTAACTGTGAGTCAAATAGTATTTTATAGGTGGAATGAAATAATTAAACTTGGACGTTAATAATAATTGTTCTTATAGTATAAATTAATTTCATTTTCCCTATTTTGTACGTGTATTCGATTATAATCGAATACAACATTAAGCATCAATGTTGGCCTTCGTAAAGGACATTTTGTGACGCTACTGAATCATTCCAGTTTATCAGTTGTTTCTGTTATCAGATACATTTTTCGGGTCGACCACGTGATCATGAGGTGGACACTGCGTGATTTGGGATGCTTTTTACAATTTTGCCCTCGTGATATCGGTAATCTTAAATCCTTCATTTGTTGGCGAGACTATAGTGGATCGACTTCGTCTGTTGTATGCTGTAAAGAAAGCTCTTAGCAGCAGTCTCGAAAACGAACACGAAATAATTTCAGTCATCGCAGAGCTTAAAACGAGAAAAATCATAGAATAAAAAACAATCACGCGATATCACTAACCTTATAACGCTAAAGCAGATTCTAGATCTAAAAATTTTGATAGATCACCACTCGTAGACCTGCAAAATTTGTTAATTACTCAAAGAACCTCACAATAGTCGTAGGATATATTACTTTACATTCTATTTAATAGTTCAGTCTTATACTGCTAATAATTTGAGTAACTGCAATTATTAACAGAGATGGCTCGGCTTAAATGAAAAGTCCTGGATAAAGAAGGAAGATCTACTCACTCACTAGATCTTTTTTAGTATTATTATTAGTATACTTGTGTATTATTTTAGATATAATTTAGTATTATATATCAATATGAAATGTATTTTCTTCTTCAATAAAAGTTCTTGTATAAAATATTTGTTTTTTTTATTTTTTACCTTAAATTACAGAAATAAAAAAGACAAGAAATAAATCATATTACATCTATTATTTACGAATAATATAATACATGTTATAACATTACAAAATAATTGATAACACAGTGAAACGTCTAAAAGATATAACAATAGTATAATTATTTTCTCAACGTAGGATATATATCGATATTTTTCTAGTTTGATTAAATCCTATAAGTTATATTCATATCGCCCTTTTTATTCTGTTAAGATGTTTATAATAATCATGGTGAGCCTGGTATGAACATAAACCGATTGTACCTATTCTTTTCTCTCCGTTTGTATAATATAAAATATATTTTCCGCGTCAGACTGATTAGTATCGTCATATGTACCGATTGTTATATTTCCGTGAATATTTGAGTTTTCACCAATACACAGGATAAATTTTTATCTCTAATTTTATATATGGCGTTTTATATAGAGCACGAGTCGAACGATAATTTATACATATATTGTCTTTGAATGCGTTAACAGAACTCCTGCATTAATATACATAACGTTTCATCGTGTTTTTCAAAACACATTTCATTGTAAAAGAATAAGAATGATTTCAATTTTATTTATCAGGCGATATACATTATATTATTTTCATATATTAGTATGCAAAGTTATCGTTTCAATAAAAAGTAAAATATTTATCTGATTTATTTCTCCAGGTTAAGTCTTCAGGGTTCTCATAACTGTAGATATTACAAGAGGTAACTACCCTGTGTTTCAAAGTTATAAAGACGTATTACAAACGTATGTTATAGACTTATATTTCGAAGGTATCGAAAATGGTTACAGATTATTATTAATCATAAGAGTTTACTATAGATACGCTGAATATCCTACAAGAGTATATAGTATATTATTACATATCTGCGTATTTCGAAGCTATTGAAAATGTATGATATCTTGTAAAATAACGTTTAAATATGGCGACGAACTTATTTCTTTTAAACTGACGACAACTCATCATACAAAACATACTGTATTTATGTATTCCCTTTCTCTGCTGATATGTTTTCTACAGTGTGTTTTTAAATATTATACCCCGTTCTCTCAAGAATGCATAAAATTTTCGAAATATCTGTTTATTATTTTACTTAGCACATATAATAGTATTTAACATAATGTCCTTGCATACTGGGTTACGATAGAGAGGGATAATCATACGTGTATATACTACACGTTGTATAGTATGTAAATACTATACATTGTATAGCTATATACATATTAGTTACATATATTTTAATATATGTAAAAATATATATTTTATTTGTGAACCTAACCTTCTGTATAGAATATTTGTGCCAGAGTATTGCACAATTTGTATAAATGTGAACAAGTAGTTGTGTTAAATACTATTAAGCAATTGTGGCACAACTAGTGCAACAATTGAACAATTTTGTATAAAATTGTATGCATTAACATTACACATTCTGTTTTAATAAGTAACACAATTTGTTATGGAAACTTATACACAACTATTCATTTGATTCTACAAAATTACTATTGACTTCCAGGAAATGTTATATTTGAGTTTATGCACATCCTTACAAAATATTGAAAACATTATTTAAAAAATCTTGACAAACTAAATGAAACAATCTTGTTTTATAATTGTACACAAATTGTCCCTGTCACTTTTTTAAGACCAATTTGATTTACAATACCACACAATTGTTGATGAAATTTAAATACATTTTTCTCTGTGTATGTACGTACAAACAAAAAACCGACTAGTATTGCAAATGATAACCAAGATAATCTTCTTATATATAACAGCAATAAGTATCTATGAGAAGATTCAATATTCATTTTTTTTTTGTAATTAACAATTTTGTAGCAATTGCTGTTGAAGATCACGGTAAAGGGAACACGAGATCAAATACAAAAGCTAAAGATGACAGTGTAACACTTATAGAAAAATTTCCTTTTATGGTGTCTATTTGGCAGGTCTTTGAATTTAAGAAACATCCAAACTTCACGTATCAAGAACATTTCTGTGGAGGATCAATAATCACTGATTACTGGGTGTTATCTGCTGCTCACTGTATTGATAACACACTTGTAAGTTATATGTATTAAATACATACTCTATCTATGAATTTATAAAATTTGTAAATCTCTTATAAATGACCCCCTCCACTAGAATTAGAACTTGATTAGAACTTTAGTTTCTTTATTATCAATAAAATGTTTTTAGAATTAGCAATGTTGCGTCTTACTTTGAGAAAAACACTTCAATTCAACGGACGACAGTGTCTTCTACTGCTAATATCTATCGCTCATCTGTCTTCGTTGGTGACAGTGCGATAAGAGATCCATGGTCAATACTTCAAAACATTGAGCGATGGTGGGAATCTGTAACAGTCCTTTTAGCTATCAACGTGCTGTTTGGTACCTATGGCATGACACACAATTTTTAACTTGCTTTTCATTACATCTTGCATAAGAGCAGGCCAGAAGTAGCGTTCTTGAATCTTCTACACAGCTTTCACCACACCGTAGTGCCCAACCAGGGACAAACCATGACACTACTTGTGGAAACTTGTGGCACCAGAGCTTGTGCTACTGCGGTTGCACTATCAGGGGAGTACCTGTACAATACACCACGAGCCACCATATAACATCTCTCAGATCAACGAGTAAATTCCAAATCATTTAAGGTTGGAGACTTGAAACATTCAATTATCGTTCGTAGCTCAAGGGGTCATCGACTTGTAGTTACCGTGTATTATTTGCTGTATAAAAGTACTAATTATAAACAAAATTTGCTAAGCTTCTCAATTTGGGACCCCTAAGGCTGAAATTGAATATAAAGCAATATGAATGGTCTTGTATTCCGCAAAATGATGAGTGCCTACTTGTGACTTTTACGAGCCTTTGCCAAAGAATCTTAACAACGTAGTGATCACTTCCTACGAGTCACCCGGAGCAACTTGGGTAAATCAAATTTAGTTTATTGAAATAACCACGTGGGTTGTTTATATCTTATTTTTATGTGGAAGCGTTAACTTAGTTTGTTGTATTGAAATTAATATTTTTGTGTTATAACAGAGTAAAGAAATTCGGTTCTTGCATGGTTCTCATTATCTTTATCATACATTGGTTTCAATCGAATCTGCACACTTTTCTAATACGTTATCCAATATTGGTCAGTAGGTTAAAACCTATAACTATAAATATGACAATTTAGGCCTTCAGAACCCATATATACATGACCTTTAATGACTTTCAGAGATCAGATGACTCCCTAGGTTTTTTGACACTGCAGGTTTTAGGCTATTTTTAACGGAACCTATATATTATGGCACTTCGTCTGAAAATCTCTAGACGCCAAACGGCTCGATATATTCTTTAGACCCTATTCATCATTGCGCAGGAGGTCAACATCTATGGTGCACATAGTGACGCCTAATTAGTGCCTCACTTTAATCTGTCTTTTTAACAGACAGTGATGTTAGAAATCAAGTAAAATAAACTGGTATCAATGGTGCTTTGAAAGCCCTAGTCTCTGAAGTTTAGATACATACTGAGATGATATAGATGGGACGATAAATATTTATTGTTGGGAATAATAAACTCTCCAACACTTGATGAGAAAGAAAATTTAAAAACAAGATGACATTTGTCATAACCTCACTTTATTGATACTTAAGTGACGTAAAATTCACCAAAGAGGAGAATTTCTACTTTCTAACAATACCCAACATTAATGTCTTGATGCAAAATTAAATCCAGGATTCAATTACAATCATCTTGAATTTCCTCACAATCATTACTTCACAAAAATTCAAATAAAAACATTTTAACATCTTGCTATATTCTTTTCTTATCATAAAATTAATCCTAAGATCCTATCAAATAAAAATTACATAAATTCTGACACCAAAATTATAAATATAAACTAAATTTTAACATTCTAGCAGATCATGCTGAAACGGTACAATTTTGGGATTTCAGAGACATACATGCACCTTCTCTTAAAAAAGTTGCCCACATTGACCTTTTAGTTTCAAAAGCATCCCAGAACTTGCTTAACAACATTTCAGTAAAACATTTTAGTTAGAAATTCAAATAACATTAATAAACATCCATTTACATCTTCTTACATCACTTTATGCTGTGACACATCCAATCATAAAGAAGTTAAGCTAATGCCGTTAACTATTCGATACTTTTTACCTGAAAGAGGTGTTGAACTGAAATTAATTGAATTAGATGAGTTACCAGGGGAGACTTCAGATATAGTTTCTGACTACATTTTGAATTGTATCAAGAGATTTAAATTGGAAGAGAAAGTTGTTGGCTTTTGTGCTGATAACACTAATAGTAATTTTGGTGGCCGTTTTCAAAAATAAAACAGACTAATTAAGAATTAAAAATATTTATTGTTACTTTGTTCATAAAGTTTGTTTTTTTTTTTTTTGTTAAATGTATTGTAACTTGTGCATGAGTGTTAAAATTGTTTTGTTTACATACTTTTTATTTTTGTAATAAATTGTTTGAAGTTATGGAGTTGCTTTTTATTAATTTATTTTGATAGTAGAGGAGCGCACTTCACCGAAAATTGTCCTCTTAATAACAGCTTCCCTTTACCGCCGTTGGCACATGAATTTTGTCCTGGTTTTTACTTTTAAACAGTTGGTCACCTTAACTATGGATAATCATAAATCGTAAAGAAATAGAACATTTTCTTGGAATTCAATAATAAAAACTGTAAGTAAAGTAATAAATACTTGTGTATACCTTCTTACCTATGCCTTTAATGATTGTCAGGTGAAAACAGACCTTAAAATGGCTTCAAAATATGTAAATGTGAGACTATCAACCAACGACATAGGATCGTCATTATGAAATTGAGTTTGTGAAATTTAAGTGAAGAACCTGTTTAAGATTTATTCCCTCCCATCTCACAGTGTTGTAGTGTGTATCCTTCATAAATTGAACCAAATTTAAATAAGTTACATCTATTTTTTTAAATTAAAAATTCAGTCGCCTGTCAGATAGGCAACACATCCTGCATATATATGCATTTCTGCACTACTCAAGTATGTTATATCATAACAAGACGTACTTAAGTGTACTGAAAACTCTAACAGTCTGATACTTGTAACACAAATTGGGTTTTGTTTTCGTGTTTTTTAATAGATCAATATCTTCTTTGCTTAAAAGAAACAAATAGCAATTTCTAGCCACCAGAATTTGATTTAAAAACATACAATTAGATAACAATTTGTTTTCAATAATAAAACTGCATCTATTAAATGGGTTCTATTTAGGAAGTTTTTCTTTTTAAAGTTGACATTTAGGTCAGTGGTGTTCTGTCAGTGCTCTATTTGGAACTGAATCTGAAATAAATGCCAGCTAGATTGCAATATACTGCTTCACTCATTAAGAATAGCTTACCGCATTGTGAGAGCAGACTTCTTTTGAATACGGAGACCTAGCATTTGTCTTAAGATAATATTTTCCACGTGCCCTGAGAATAAAGTTTCAATGTATATACACACACACACACACACACACACCAAATAAAACACATCGTATAAACTCTTTTGTAACTCACTGATTGTCTATCTCCAAGCGACCCATATACGACGTTGCTGTTTTGGTACATAACCCCTTTTCAAAATCGTCCCATCCATCACACAAATGAGCTACAAATCCACAATTTTTATAAATAGATTCTGCAATATATTGGAAAGAACGTTGATGCGAACATGCAAAAACATCTGCTAATCTATCATAAAATGTAGGCTGACTATAGAAGTTGCGATTTATATTTCGTCCAATTCCAAAATTCCTTGGAAATATCAGTCCACTCACATATCGTATATTAGTAAAGTCTATTAAATAACTTGGTAGTGTGTCTGAACAACCAGGTTGATATCTGCCACCATTTACATAATAATCTGCAGAACCAGTTTGATCAGTACCCCACGTATCTGTAGCTGTATGTACAATTTGTACAAATTGCGCATCAGTTTTATCCAATCGTTCAGATTTATCTCTTTGAATATAACAAGGCCCAGCAGGATCCGACCCAATAATGTGTTTTACTTTTTTATTGCTTTTAGTGAAAACGCTAGCACCTGCAAAACCAGCTACATGCGCTCCAAGACTATGTCCTATTATTGTGATATTATCGGGTGAATAATTATGATATCTTATTATTTTATATATAAACTCTCCTACTATGTCACCAACTTTCGGGACTGATTGAACAGATGGAATATACGGTACTACTAAATTACCTAGCGCTTTTGCAGGTCCCGACCAATCTATCAGAAACACATTTAGATCGCCAGAATTTAACGCTGCGTTTTTAATAAGTTGTTCGACATCGTCAGTGTAGGCACCAGTCCAGCCATGAATTAAAAATAAACTTTTTTTATTTGGATCGAATGGTGGTGGTACTTTTTGTTGGTACCTTGGTAACTTTATGCCGTCTGTTCTATGGTTTTTTGTGTAGAGATAAACGGTCACGTCATTTAGCGTGATGTCTTTATACATTAGCGGCACTTTGCAGAAATCTATACTCCAGATCAGATTTCTGTCACTCGTAGAGGTATATCCTTTATCTGAAAAAAATCAGGTTCCAGGTGAAATAAAAATTATGATTTAATAAAATGTAGATGTGTGATATTCGCGATTATGAACGATATTAAGTGACTTAGGTGCTTCTCAGATTAAACCATACTCCGTTTTAAAAATCCTAAATAAAGAAATGCAAAAATAGAGCATGATCTAGATCCATATGACCTATAGGCTAAGGTCATATGCAAAAAAAGATTTCCAAAGTTACAGTACATTTAAATTACAGGCTGCTTGATTGACATGGACTACAGATTATAGAGTATAGACCACAGACTATATATCATTAACTGTAGACTACTATAGACAATACACAGTAGATCACAGACTATGGAGCATAAACTGTGGATCATAGCTATAGACTATACACTGTAGACTGTAGAATATAGACTGTAGACAACAGACCGTAGACTATGTATAAGCAACAGCCATTTAGACCTAAGAGTCTAAATAGATTATTTGTACAATTAGAAACTTTTAAGTTATGATTATTGTTATTATAAGACCTAACAACATAACCTTGAGTCAGTTCGTATGCGCGCAGCTGCAACTGACGTCGGGTATCAACTAAAAATTCAAACATGTTGTAAATTCAAGCCTGGTCGACGACGGTCAATTGCACTTGATGACGTGGTCGATGCGATGAGACCTAACCGGTACATATACGGTAAGTAGATCTAAATCTGATTCATGTTCGTTAATCGACGGTCATCGTTCAGTGAGACTGCTGTCTTAGACTAGAATAGTCTGTAATAGCCCATAGACTACAGACCAAAAGTAGACCATCGCGGTTATGATTTTGATAATAACCATCAAGTGGTACATGATTAAATAGCACAATTCAAGATGTCAGTAGTAACAAAAATCATGGGGATATTCACAGAGCATAGAGTACAAAATACAGCTTTTAGCCCATAGACCCTAGATCTATAGTAGAGATTACAGATATAGACGGAAATCCTAGACAATATGCTTATACCATGGGCTATAAGTAAATGATTATAGATTACAGGCCGCTGATTACAGAGCGAAGAATACAAATCACAGTTGCTAGCTTATAGACTATATAGCCTAGATCATATAGGCCACAGATCATATATCATATTCTGTAGATCATAGTGTGAAGTTTATGGAACTGTACACTATAAATCGTAGATTAACTTTCACTATGCAGTATATATATATATATATATATATATATATATATATATATATATATATATATATATATATATATATATATATATATATATATATATATATATATATAAAATCTTTAACCTCATATACCTTTCGGTGTCGAGGCGTCAACACACCGAGCCGCAGAGTGGATATGTGCGTGTGAGACGAGGCAGCGGAGCCATATAGGTAAGTACACTGCGCTCGTGGTTTACCCATCTGAGTCCTGATCGACACAAACTGTGTTAAGCGATAGAAATCCGCTATAACCACTCTGCCGTACTGCTGACTCACTATGTAGTACAGATCACAAATCATAGACAAGAGTTCATAGATTACAGATTATGGTCCAGATTCCAAACAATAAATTGCACATCACACGCTGAAGATTGTAGGTCATATAATATAGGCATAAACCATAGACGATAGATTAAATTATAGATTATGAGCTATAGAGCATAGATGATAGGCATAGGCTACATAAACTAGAGGCCATATTGTATTACATAGTTGTAGTCCACAAACTGGATATGGATATTAATTGGTAAACGTGAATTTGGGAACTGTGCACGAACTGTATAGTCTCTACAGAGTATGTTCTATGACCACCGCGGATTGAAAATGTTTATCTTTTTCTTTATGTTTTAAAAAATTATTGACATACCAAAGATCCAGAAAACGTTGCCAATAAAATTTTCATAAAGTGAAATATTCACTGCGACAGCTGGACTATTAGTAGACAGTTTTTGTGGTGAGTTTATCGTTATTCCTGAAACAAAGTTTAAATTCCTGAATAAGTCTTTTCGAACTTATCAATATATAGGGTGAAAGAGATTTTAAGTATAATTACTGAAATTGATAGTAAGAAACACTAGAAGACACAAGGCACAACTACAACGAACTCAAAAATACATTTTTTTTGTTCTGTTGACATCATAGCCCCTCCACCCATATTAGTTAAAAGTACATTCTAAGATCTTCTTTAGACTTAATTTCCTGTAAAATTGATCTTACCTATCCATGCAGCTTCGTTATTGTTGAAAGATAATACTGGCCCACCTGGAAAGGAATAATACAGACCTACTGCTATGTCATCTCGGCTTTCCACACAAAACGTCGTATTCGTTAAAATAGATCCAATAGACCCCAGAGATTCTATTTGCTCTTTGACACATCGATCGCGTGTCAAAATTTTGATATCTTTATTTATTACAATATGATTTAGCCCCCGATTGAATCCAATAGTTGCCACTGTTACTCTTTCATTCTACAGAACAACAATAAGGACAACAAAGTACACCAATAATCAAATGCTTTAAGATGGATATAACAAAATTATAATTTTTACATACCGTTGGAGCTGGTCGTATTGGCCATGGATGTTTGAACGAATAGTTAGGTATACCTTTCCAGTGACCTCTCACTGCTATCAGTCCTATTGCAGGTTGTCTACCATCGTCGTTTGTAGGTAACTTCCATTTGTGTATTTCATATTCTATGTCACTTTGCAATTCTTTAATAACGTATGTTGAGTTTGAAGCCTAAAATAATGCCGAAAAGTGAATGAAAAGAGTTACCAACACTTACTCACAAGATTTTCTTTATTTGAATTTGACTCGTAATCATTCGAAAATCTTTACAATGTTTTTTAGACAGTCAAAGAACGGATGTAACTTGATTTGACTTACAATACCAATAACTTACCGATGCAATTTCAAGTATACAAGACCCCGCGGTAAGGACAACTCCATGTTCATTTAACTGCCCGATAATACAACCTAAACAAACAACGGCACTGGTGTTTTCAGATGTTTTATTTATTACAGCGACAATATACGGAAATTCTTCCAGTGAAGCTATACGATTGGCTAGGAAATTTTGTGTAGTACTCTGGCATAACATGAATACGAGACCTACAACAAAATTAATCGTACGCCGATTAGTTAGCTAAATAATAGTACGTGAAAAGCAAAATTCGCTGCTTTGGCCCTTTCGTTCCCCCAACCTACGCTTACCGGTCAAAAAGTAACATACTCGGAAAGGTGATATAAGACACATTTTGTTTTATACCAAAATGGAAAGAAAATCATACAAAACAATTTTTTTATTATATTTGCGATTTTCTCTGCTCTACCGTTGGGTTATTGTCTTAAGAGTTAATTCACCATAAGACGATAAATGTAGTTAAACCGTGAAAGTGCATGTTCCTTTGTATGGATATTATTATAAAACAATCCTGTTTATCAATGTTATTAAATTATACCATACTGTATATAAAATAAAATAATAAAAAAAGTAGCGGATCAATTTCTTATATAAGTTCTTAATAACATATATGCATAGGGTGTTTTTATGTAGACACAGTGAGTATCATTTTAGGTTATAAAAGATCTAGTGGCAATACGACGACAACTAAATAAATAGAAAAAAAACTGTTTAAATAAATTAAAAAAACACATTATCCACGACTGAAAATACAATTTCGTCTTAATTTACCTACATTCTAACCTCAAAGCATGTGTTTGCGGCGTCTTTGGTCGATTATTAAAGTTTAAAAATATATAGATTTAATAAAATTTTCATAAAAATAAAGTGTTGATTAAATATCATGAAACACAGAATGTGGTGGCTAAAAAAACAAGTGGTTAATGTAATTCATATCAAAACTGTCCTATCTTTATAGGGTTTCGATCCAATTTTACTATACTTATAAAACTGCGATTATTTAAATAAGTTAGTAGCTGAATGACCTTGAAGTATTTACACGAAAATTAGTATTTATTATAATAAATAAAACTTTACTTAAAACATTAGAATTAAACTTGAACAATCTGGACGTTTTCTTATGAACTTTTTTTTTAAACAACAACACGTTGTTCAAATACAAACTTCCAATAAACAAATAAAGCATAAAAATCTTATACTTGCGCAAATTACAGCTTCCGGCACAGACTTTACTTATTTGAAACTTTTTGAGAGGTCGTGGATATTAATCACAAAGCTAACTTATTTCAGGTAGGACACAAGAATAATTCAACAATATCGAGGGCGCCATCCAAATTGTTTGTTGTTACTATTAAACAACAAGGGGAATCTAAAATTCGGAAAAACTCCTATTTAAGTTCTATGTCACTTATTGTTATTTTTTATTTTTTTTAAATGGACCATAAACAATTTGTTGTAAATATTTAATTCATGAGAATTAGCAAGCAAGATATGCAATGCACAATATCTGTAGAACAGAAATAACTTTTAATTACTGTATGAACCCTAAGATCATTTCGAGATTTTACACATTAACTTATGTTAATAATCTGTTTTTAAGTTATGAAAGGAAAATCAGATGCAGTAGTTTACGGGCCGTGCAGTGACATATTGAAAAATTTTATGTTACTCATTTGTGGTGCTTTTCTTCGATACTTCTGACTACTAGCACACTTCTAATGCTTTTCTAATACTTCTTACTGGAAATTATTATTAATATATAATAATTATTAAAAATAAGATTTTTGCTCTAGAACACAAGCAACATTTAGTCTTTCTGTGTTTAACAACTTCAACTTTGTCTGTTAATTCCCAATCGCAGAGAGTATCATAGACTGCTGGAGATACTTTTTGCCCTGATATGTTTCCTGATCCTTTTCTTTGCTATTAGTAGTAGAGTCCACTGTAGCACCTAAAGTCCCAATTTGTATAGCTTGATATCGATTCATTTCTTTCACTCTCTTCAATATCTGACGCTTCTAAAGTTAAAGGATCGAAAACCTCGTCTAAAAAGATTTACTTGCTTATTGAAAACATTACGTGAATTTCACTTTTTAATCTTACCTACATTAGTGGATTCAGTTTCTTCTTTTCTTGAAGGTTCTAGTACGTCTAAATGCATCTGCCTGTCTGCTCTCTTAGTTTCATTCTGTTTCATTTTATTTCCTTCTTTCTGCATTCTAACCTCTTTTCACGGGCAGTAGGATCGTATCTTTGTCTTCTAAGATCTTCATCATTTCTAGTGCATTGGCACGTGTGATGTCAAATAAATCATCTAGTTCTTCAAAAAAATTTTTTCTTTGCCTGCAGAAATCACTTTTTTTGTTCTAGTTCTTATCGAATTGCTGCCAGGGTGCAAAAATTTTTTTCAACTTTTTGTCGCAGTTTAAATAACCGTGTTGGAGAATTCGTGCCTTTTTTCAAATCACTTAACTACCACAAGAGCAGCACTTCCATTCAAACAAACTAAACGGGCAGTTACAGAAATATTCTTATGATCCAAAATAAGTATTACCGAAAACGAAGCTAGAATGTATTTCTTATCAGTTATTGCTGGTCCACGTGAAAACTGAAAACACTAGAGTCTTATTCCAGTTTTCATAAAGGCGAGTGAGAATTACCTGCTTTGATTTCTTGATTTAATTTTGTTTAATTTGTATAACTGCACGAATTGTAAAAGTAAAAAGCAATTCGAGAAAACCTAATTGCATTGTGTAGCCTTTATTACACAACAAACAGATCACTGTAAAATAAATACTTGACGGCTGGTTATAGTGTACAATGGTTAATGGAATAATCCGCATATAGAAATAATCTTTGTGGATAAATTGAGAATTCCAATAAGTGAGTTTCGCGTATTTTAAAGACAACTCAGCGTCTTTAAAACCAGTACAGCACCCTTTAACACAAATATGGCTGGCTTAATATTTTATATCTGTAATGATGAATTACAATTATTAATTATTGATGACTACCTTATGACCCATATATAATAGTATTACATAGTAGTGTAGGGACTAGAGTGTCTTCTCTCACCCAAGCGGCCCGGTTCAACTCCCGGTAATCTGGTTAAGGTTTCCTGCAGTTTTGCTTAGCTGTAACACAAAAGGGGGATTTATGCTACACAATCTGTTAAGTCGGCTGCAGCAGCACGTTGGTCCAGAGCAATAGTAATAATCGGCTCTTCCTCCAGCACAAGCTTCATAACTTCTAGGGCTTGGTTCGTCATGTAATGGGTAGCAGCAATTGTTATTATTATCATTATTAATAATAATTTCCAGTAATAAGTATTAGAAAGGCATTAGAAGTATGCTAGTAGTCAGAAGTATTAAAGAAAAGTATCACAAATGAGTAACATAAAATTTTTCAATATGTAAGTGCACGACCCGTAAACTACTGCATCTGATTTTCCTTTCATAACTCAAAAACAGATTATTTCTCGAAAATTATGTAAGGACCAGATTTATAGTAGCTTAGATTACCCACAAAAAAGGAAAAATAGATTTTTTTCGTAGCTGCCACCGTTTCACTGGAAATACGCATTATGTGAAAAACAGCCTAAAATAGCTGAACTTTGACCTTAATGCGGTTAGCAAAATCTGATCAACTTGAAATTTTTAAGGTAACTTCCTTTCATGTAATGTAAAAAAATTGGAAGGTACGTATTTTGAAATTGTAATTTTTTTTCTTACCCATACAAATAAGGACCACCCTAATATATATCTTGAAACTACGTAAGGAACTGCTATCAGAAAACAATTAAGTAGCATTATTCTATTAAAGGAACAAGGTGTGTTCCTGGCAGCTTCAAAAATTAAAATTTGTAAGGTTAAAATGAAAAATAAAGTTAGGTTAAAATTAAAATAAAGTGAGGTTACGATAAATGTCAACGACAAAAATTTAATGTGAATGTTATGTACAAGTAAAAAAAAAATGAAATAAAGTTAATAAGGTAACATTAAATCGGAACTTCTACTAAAGGCCTACGCCTACCTTGTTATCTATTACAAGTTCCGATTTAATGTTACCTATGAAGTTAAAAATGTTAAAATATCTTGCAAACGGTTGAACTTTGGTATAGAGAAAAAATTAATTTTTATTCGTGGATTAGTATTATTAGAATTCTACCAACTATTAGAATAAACAAATTTGTCACATCTCCAACTAAATACAATGTAATACCAAGCTAAATAAATCTACATATTGTCATGATATTTGATCATTCTGGGGAGAATTAACTCTTATTATTATATTTAATAGACAGATAGCATGCATTTTAATTACTACCCGATTTACAGTTGCATAACTTCGCTTTTAAAAAAATAAATATTAAAAAATCTTTTCTAAATGCAAATAAAATTAGTTATGTAGGACTAATATGCACACAAAAACTCTTTACGCAGATAAACGATACGTGAGAATCCACATTTTGGCAGTAAAAGGATAATTTTTTCTCATAACTTAACGATTTAGGAATCATTTATGCATTTTTTGCAACTTAATAAATTTAGTTATTTTTCAATGTTAGAAATTATCTGCAAATCTAAAATATATTTTATTGAAGGTGTGTGCAAGTGTAAAGCAACTTATCTGTTGAGATTATAGTTGCAATGTAAAGTTCATGTTAACGAGATCAAAACTCTAAAGCTTTTTGATAAGTTGTTTTGGTAGGAATAAGTAGGGTAGCATCCTAACCACAGAATTGATGCACATTTTAATGTAAAGGTTAGATCTTTTTGATGGAACCCCATAAAAAGCTTGACAAGCTGCGCCCTTCTAACATTCAATTGAATTATGTAATTTAGGTTCCCTATTGCCTACATTGAAATTAAGGGTATTATTCCATTTTTCAACTCAAGTATTGAATAGAAATAGAATCAGAATTTTATTTTATACAAGGCAGTATAAATAGTTTTTGAATTTAGAAAACTTTATTAATTATATTTGGGTTATGTGAAAATCGAAATATCATAACTTTTTTGTTTATTAAAAAATTCATTGTTTAACAGTATATAAAGATAATTCATTTTTTAACAATGAAGTAGCTCTAAATCACCAAAGGAATAACATGTACGTTTCTAACACGTCAAAACAAATATTTTTAAGGTTATGTCAAACCAAAAATAATAAATTAGGTTATGTCACCTTAATAGTTTTAAGGTTAATATTAAACGTCGAAAATATAAAAGTTTTTATTATAAAAAGAAAAGTTATTAAAGGAAATTTAAATAACTAAAAGTTTTAATAAAAATTTTAACAACATTTAATAGTTATTTATCCAAAGCGAGGATAATTTATTATTGGGTAGAAATAAATGAAATAATTGGATATTGGAATTTAAAATTTACCGATTAGTAATAAACAGTATTTGGAGATCAAAGTTAATAATAGCCAATCATTTTATCGCCTGGACTTGGATTGATGGTAGATCTTATTTTGGACAATGTTATTTTGCTATCAAGTAAGCAAGCAGCTGAAAAGAGATTAGAGATGGGAAATTTTGGCGTAAACATTTAAAGTTAGAGTTTGAAAATCAATTAAACTAAACTAAATAATAAAAAAATGTAAAACCGTCAGTTTTTAAATAAAACTGTTGTTTTATAAAAAAATAAATAAAAGATGCAATATAATTTATAAACAAATTGTGAATATAAATATTTTTATGGTCTATTTTTTATAATTTAAGTTGTTTGTTTTATCCCAAACTAAGAATTTTAAAATTTGGAATTGTTACATAATTAGAAGCAAAAAACAAGTTATGTTTTCTAACAATTAATTTTTTTTAATGTTATTAATTCATTTGAAAATCAGTCCTTTTTGTTGTAAAAATAGAGTTGAAGTTGAAATCATATTTTTTTTAATTTTATTTTGTTTGTGTTCAGTTGTGTTAATAAAATAAAAAATGTCGTTGTTAATAATCTACATCAGCGACCCAAACCTCTGAGAGAGTCTCAATGTAGTGGGAGTTTGTTTATCACTAAGATACATTATTTTACAAGGTAAGAAGTTCTGTGTATTATCATCTTTTAGCAAAGATCGTTTGTCTTTGAGTGTTTATAAATACCAAATTAAACTTGCCCCAAACGTAATAATATATTTAAATCTGTCAACTTTAAATTTTACTTTTAACGTGCATTTATAAAATTGCGATTTCAAATGACTAAACATGACTGGATGTTGCATTCACCAATAAAACAGATTTGGATCGAACATAGCTGCGAACAGAGCAGCTTCGCTGAACTCTTATGCTCTATTATAATACAGGAACGCTATTTAAATGTAGAGGCACTATATCTAATCAGTCAGGACAAAACATAGAGATTTCTAAACGTGTGCGATGTTGCTTAGAATCCAAATATAGTTTGATTTTAATTAACATAATAAAAACTCGGAAAATGCATCTGCAGAATTTTACTGTGTTTAAATGTCGTGCATTAGGGATATATTAAGTTAAAAAAATATCGATACTTGAATGACGTGTATTTTGGGAATTGCATTCTAAAAATAGTATGTCTGTTTTTTTATCTTCTGACATTGTAATTGATTTTGTACTCGAGCTTGGATTATTTATAATAAATTTATACCACCACTAGTATATGATATTAAGAGGCAAATAGCTGAAAAATATTAGTTACATAAAATAGGAAACATTTTTATACTTATTGTATGATTTAATTTACAAGCATCTCTCATTTACGAGATAAATTGGATAATATATTGCTATAATTAATATAACGATAAAAGTAATAAAAATGTAAATAAAACGCCAATACAATTATTTTTAACCAAATCGGAAAGAGTCGGGATTTTTAAAATTTTTAAAACGTGTTGCCAGCCTCAAGGTTCAATCCACAAGCCACTTCTGCATCTCAATAACACGTTCTTGGCCTTGAAATGGTTTGTGTGCATAACTGCAATAACAAGTAAACAGTAATAAGTGATAGCAACTATAAATAAATACAGTAATATCGATTATTCCCCACCAATTTTGTTGATAAGTTTTCGCGCCAGTTCTTATACTTTTTTCTGTTTTGTGTTTTAAACGCTCTTTCCTGCTTGTTCAGTGTTATTATCCTCTGTGTGCTGGTTATAATATGTTTTTATTGCTTCATCTTTCAAACTTCAATCGCCTATCGCATGAACAAAACTTCGGAACTAGATAGTACCGATCTTTAAAACGAAAATAGTATATTAATTGATTGAAAGTTGACGTGTAGTGTTACAGGAACAACAAATTTCAAAAGGTTAGTTTATATGATTTTTATTAAATTAAAGTTTTGTGGTGCACTTACTTGTTCTTTTGGTACTAGAAAGTGGGCACAAAATTGGAAAAAATTTAAAGAGTGAAGCATTAATACGAGGGGCGTTTACTTCGAAGAGCTTAATTCTAATTTTAGAATTTATTTTTCTGTTATTGGTGATAATATGACAACAAAACTATTAAAGTAAAATAAGCTACCGGCCTTTTTATAGTATCTACTTATGCTCCTTCGAATACTCAAATAAATTATAGTGACTGGATGTTATAAATGAATTAAAAAATAATATTTTGTAGGATACAGGGCAAAATAACAACTAACCTAACCTACAAATCTAACTAATAATAAACGCAGCTTAATTAATGATTAGTCACCAGGCTAAAGAGCCGTACTTAGGCGCCGCCTATTCAAATCACTCGCTCACCTAATCACTCAAAGACCAAATCGTCTTTTCCATCATTTATTTTACGAACTAATTATTTATAATTTTTACTTTACAAAACGGTTCTTGTGGTAATTAGTAACTACATTACATAACGAGGGCGAAAAGTGGCATTTTTCGTATAAGTGAATATTTACACGAGTACAAAACATACTTTCTGTGGAATTATGTACACACTATTTTCCTACGACCAAAAAAAAATACAGTTTCTTTCTCAAAAACATTTATTTTGATGTTAACAAAGTAAAAATACCTTAGTATGAAGTACTGCGTCCAGAGACTTGTGGATTTTATCTTTTTCCTTAACACGCCAAAATGTCATTAAAATATTCACCGAAAATGATGTTTTAACATCATTTTTCTTTCGTCACTTCATAAATTGTTTGTATACTATTTAATATCTCTCCTAAGAATTATTTTTGTTTATAGATTAAGGGTATTGTTTTACGCTGCCTGTTAAATTTCTGGTGGGATGCAAAAATCATCACCGCAGTTGTCCACCTGCATTTTAAACTAAAGAGAATTTTAGCACTACCTCACCTACTTAAAATAATTACCCTTGCTATTATTGGTAGCAATAGTATGTACTTTTGGTTTCATAATGATCTAGGACATCAAGGCCAATATGATGAAAGAACTTAATAAATCACCAAAAATTAGGAAAAATATTTAACCTAGAATATGATTTGAAACTGCGTTCTGTTTGATTATCGAGAGCGAACAATGTCCACATTTTGTGGAGAACGAGTAAACGGGCAGAAAGTAGCGGGGTTTGTTTGACAGCATCTTCATGGTTGTTGACTTGCGGTCTCTCGGCTGCCTGGCTTGTAACGGCGCGACTTGTTGGAGTTGTCTCCTCTTCACAGTTGTGAAGGCTTTGAATTTTTCGTGCTAGCTACGGCGGATGGCGACGTGGTTTCATCTCTCCCTCGGTTCCCGCTGTCATCATGGTGGTGGTTTAAGACCTTCCGGTTTTCTGGTGGCACGTACAATGTCTGATGATCGGTATCGGTGGCAGCTCTATAACCGTACTCTTCGAATTCATCGTAGGCTGACTGGATGCCTTCATCGTCAATAGTCATTGGGTTTTGCCGGTGCCTATGAACTCCTGGGTTTCCTTGCCTTAGTCTTGAGTCTTCTTAATTTCGTCCACTATGAAGTGGTGGAGATGTGGTGCATCGTTGAAGAATGTCAGTTCATGTGGTGTCGGAATTGGGCGTCCGCCATCTGGTTCTCTTTCCCTGGACAGTGTTCGAGATAGAAATTGAACTCTTGTAGGAAGAGCCCATCGTAAAAGCTTTGCCTGCTGTTTCTTGAGCAACTTCAGCTAGGTAAGGGCCTTGCTGTCTGTGCGGACTCTGAAGTGTTTCTCTTCTTGTAGCGACTAGTAGTGCCGGAGTAGCCAGGTTAATGCCATAAGTTCTTGTTCATTAATGTGGCATTTTTGCTCGGTTGGTGATAAGCGACCGTTGTCGAAGCTGATGATGTATAGATCCCGTCCTATTTCTCTTGGTGTACTATGGCTCCGATGCCGATTCCTCTAGCACTGGTTCTGCATGGGCTTCTCGGAGTGCGGGCGATTTAGCTTCAGCGGTTGGCTGCAGGCGATCTTTAACTTTCTGAAAGCCATTACTTCCGGCGTTAGTTCACAACGCCTAAATAAATTCTCGGGCGTGTAGTGTGTCCCAGCAAATTCAATGAGGTTTTCTTGAAGGCGCACTTGTTTGTTGATAGGAGCAGCTTTTGTTGGATTCAATTTATCACCAAGGCGAGGTGGGTTTCGTGGTCCGAACTGTAGACAATGTTGTCATCTAAGTATACTATGCAGAACTGACAGAGATGGCCTTCGAAGGCTTCTTGGCATATCAGGTGTTGAAAGGTCTCTAGCGCGCTGCGCAGCCCAAACGGCATATCCCTGAATTGGTTGTAGGCTCCATCCGGTGTGCTGAAGGCAATGAACCTATTGGAGCCCTCGCTCATAATCGTCTTAAATATTTAATTCTACGGTGACCATATTGGATAAACAATATTTTTAAATCTCTGTTGGCATAATAATTAATAAAATAAAAATTAAATAAAAAATTATAATAAGTCAGTATTACCACGTCGATGATTTTATTTAGCTATTTTATTTTATTACATTTTATTTAATTGGTGGAATTGTTGAAGAAGAGATAATTCTCGAAATGGGAAAAATCAACTTCATTGAATGGCAAAAGCTGTTAGTGCTGGGTACCTACATGGTTTCCCCCAAATGAGAAATTCTTTATGGGGATTCATTAAGAGAAGATCTCTGAAACTAATTTATTTAGTTATTGAAGGGATTTAATAATTAAAAATCAATCGTGAGCACCTGGTAAATTCTCTTTTTCCAGTTAAAATGAAGTTTTCCGCTGTAACTTTGAATCAAGTTAGCTGGTTATAATTTGCACTAAAACATTTTATTTAAAATGTTTATAACGCCGAATAACTCACTTGTTTCAAAGGTGTTGCTTTAGAAGAAAAGATACTTTTTTAAGTATTTTTTTAAATGTATAGATGCACCTTTTGTTTTCACCATGATTTTCAACTCATGAAATTAAAAAGTTTTTTCTCTAACCGTGATAAATAATAAGCAACTTTAATTTTGCACCGAATTCAAGACAGACTGTACATTCGATATTTTAGAGTCCAGCACTAGTAAGTAATAATTACAATGTAAACTTTACTTTTTTTTAGAAAATAAAGATGGGTTCACACGAAGAGGACTATTCAAGTGAAGAGTTAGAAGAATTGGATAATCGAGAGTTTTATTTAAGATGTCCCGATACAGGACCCGCGACTATAACCGACCAAATGTGGATATTTGATCAAGTACAGAAGAAAATGATAGAAAAGTCTGTCAAGTATGCGCCTGGTTTATTTAGAATGATCGATGAAATACTTGTTAATGCGGCGGATAATAAGCAAAGAGACAATAACATGGATTGCATAGAGATTGAGCTTGACGTGAATAAGATGGGTATAAAAATATGGAACAATGGAAAGGGTTTAAAAATAAGAAATTTTGACAAAAAATTGCAACGTTGTCAACACAGCATTGAGGATATTGACCTAACAAAACCACTTATTCCAACAATAGCATTTGGTTCTCAAAAACATTCATCTACAAATTTTAAAAATGACGTAAAGAAACCACGATATACGGGTGGAAGATATGGTGTTGGTGCTAAATGGTGCAATGCTTATAGTAAAAAATTTAGTGTCAAAATAGGATCAAAGGAGGATAACGTTATATTTGAACAAGAATGGGGAAATAACATGAAAGAGGAATGTGATCCAAAACTAACACGCAACAGTATAATAGACTTTACTGAAATTGAATTTAATCCAGATTTAACAAAGTTTGGTTTTTCGGACATCGAGAAAGCGCAAGAAGTGTTTGCTTCCGAAGACATGTTAGGTATAGTTTGTCGCAGAGCATACGACGTTGCAGCCACTACATGCACTAAGGTTTGGTTTAATGAATATAAGATTCCAATCAGTAACTTTAAAGAGTATATACAACTTTTTGCCACAAACGAAGAGGATGTTCTTTATGACAAATTGAATGATCTCTGGGAGATAGGATTATTGCCTTCAATTAAAAAAAAATTTCAACATGTAAGTATATTATACATAGTAATATGAATAATAAACCCTCCAACACTTGATGAAAGATGAAAGGTTATAAATTCCAAAATAAATTTATTATTGTTGAAATTCACAAACACAAAATCATGGTAAAACAGTCTGAAAATATACACAACTAAATATCACTTAGCTTTATCATAATAAAAAAATTCTACGGCTATTATTTCTAAACTGGAAAACAACTTCCATAAATGCATGATACGAAATCAGGCGGGTCGCTAATTAATTAGAAAGCTATTTAGATTAAATCTGTATAACATTGTTAATGGACCAAACACAAATAAATACACAATTAAATTTCTTTTTAAACATTTAAATGTATAATTTTATTTATTAACACACACAAGAAATAAAAATTTAAAATTCATTTGAGAGAAACGAAAACTATCATTAGCATCTTAAATCAATTAAACAAACATGAAACAAAATTAATTAAATCTTGGTGTCAAATGGATTTAACAAAATAATAATTAAGAAACATTCTAATTCTCTTTGTCCTTTTTAGTTTTTATTTGATCAATCTAACAATCTTAAATAACTATTAAAAAAAATTAAATAATAAAAATTATTTTAAATTTTAAAATTATTTGCGCCACACAAAAAAAGAATTAATCATCCTAACTTGAAGGTTAGCAGATTCCTGTTATAGTTGATAAAATACCTGCTTATTTTCGTGCTGTTTTTATAATAATTAGAAAACAATTACGAATCGCTAGTGATTTTCCTAGTTAGGAACTAGATTAATTTAGTAAGTTCCTAGAAACAAAAGAGTGACTTTTACACTAAAATGTGCATAGCCACATTGTTAATAATAAATTAAACTAATTGTTTAAACAAATGTTATAAAACGAAAGAGGAGAATTTCTACTTTCTAACAATACCCAACATTAATGTCCTGATACAAAATTAACTCCAGGATTCAATAAGAATCATCTTGAATTTCCTCACAATCATTACTTCGCAAAAATTCAAATAAAAACATTTTAACATCTTGCTACATCCTTTTCTTATCATAAGATTAATCCTAAGATCCTATCAAACAAAAATTACATAAATTTTTAATACCAAAATTATAAATATAATCTCAATTTTAACACTCTAGCAGACCATGCTGAAAGTTTACAATTCTGGGATTTCAAAGGCCTAAACCTTCTCTTAAAAAAGTTGCCCATATTGACCTTTTAGTGGCAAAAGCAACCCAGAACTTGCTTAAGAACATTGCAGTAAAACATTTTACCTAACACGGCTATTAAAATGCAAATTTAGAGTTACGATTCATTGACAACCATCTTGAATTTTCTCACAAACGTAACTTCACAAAAATTCAAATAAAAACATTTTACCATCTTGCTACATCCTTTTCTTATCATAAAATTAATCCTAAGATCCTATTAAACAAAAATTACATAAATTTTGGCACCAATATTATAAATATAAACTCAATTCTAACATTCTAGCAGACCCTGCTGAAACGTTACAATTTTGGAATTTCAAAGGCTTAAACCTTCTCTATAAAAAGTTCCCCACTTTAACATTCTAGTGTCAAATGCACCCTAGAACTTGGTTAACAATATTGCAGTAAAATATTTTACTTAGAAATTCAAATAACATTAATAAACATCCATTTACTATGGAAAATTATGAATCGTCAAAGAAATAGAACATTTTCTTGAAATTCAATAATAAAAACTGTAAGTAAAGTAATAAATACTTGTGTATACCTTCTTACCCATGCCTTTAATAATTCTCAGGTGAAAACAGGAGTAGATATGCTAGGCGGGTTCTGCGGCAATCCTTATGGAAATTAACATGGGAAATCGCTAAGGTCCAACGTAGAATTTTTGGTCAATTTCAAGGTCATCCGCGACCAGTCTCAACGCGCGCCAGCGCAACGTATATGCATTAACTCTACATATTACGCAGTGATTGATGCAGTTGTCTGAGATCATAAGGATTATATAATGACGACATCACGGCATTCTAGGACTTCACCTCAGTAACAGGGCCCTATGGCAAGTGAAAATGATTATACTTCTACGCTCACATCTAACTACCCACGTGATCAAGATCGTGTTTAAGCATTTCTAGATGATGAGATCATGAAATTTATAGAAACCGACAGTCCTTGACACAACTGCGAGGTTTGCAAGCTCGACTAACGGATATATCTATGTCAGTAGCTACCCTTCGTGAAGGGCTTTCGGATCTCAAGCTTATGAAAAATATTATTATTGAAATATTATATAATTACTATGTTAATAAATAAATACTAATCATGTGCTGACGGCATCAACTACACGACAGAGCTCGCTATCTATTCTCACTCGGCATGTAATACTCATATGACGACTATACATATATTATTTAATAAAGAGCTGTAAATAAAACACACAAATATGGTTTATACACTTTTATTTTATTTAGCTATTATACATTTCAAGCTAAATATATACTCAACTAACCATAATTATGTTATAGTAGAAGATCATTATTTGTTTAAACTAATCTACCTATTAAGAAATACTAATTCCAACTTCCAAAGTGCTTCACTTTGCTTTTTGTTTCATTTTAATAGATAAATTAATAAGATCAGGAGGGGCATAATTGGAAATCACTTTCCTTTGAATTTTTAGTTATGCGCGAGATATTGTTTCGCACATAGATGTAACACGTAACATATAAATAGTGAAATATTTAATATATTTTATAAATAAACATTTTTTTTCAATTCAACAATTCAATTTTAAAATATTTTTCTACGGGGCTGATTTGTATACAAATGATTTCACAAAGTATAATCTACAATAAATTATAAATATATACAAACCATAATGTATCACCACCAAAGTCGAATGTAGGGCACGCTAAATTTGTAATTACAAAACGCAACATCAAATCTCTTTTTTTTTAAATAGAATTATGACATATTTAGTATGTTTTACAAATAAACAATGTTGATGCTTCGATGTAGAAGGTGCTTGCTTAGTAACTCGTGTGTCGCAAAAAAAATTTATTTATAAAATATATTAAACATTTTAAATAAAATGGGATTAGAACTTGAGTTTTGGAATTGGAGATCTAGCGCGCCCTGCATTCGGCTATGGTGGCTGATAAACTTATTTTTATCATACTCTTTTGTTTGTTTCTTTTTTATTATTAACTACTTTTTAATTGTTTTTTACAGTATTACTAATTAAAGTACGTTAACTTATCAATTGATTAATATTAACTAATCAAATTGATATTAATTTATTTACGTGTGCAAAATCTAAATTTCGTTCATTTTGGTGTTTGAATTCTATTAATATGGGCATGTAATTTTATCAAACGAGTCAATTCACATTACAGAAGATTATTTCGAGATTATAGACCTTTAAGTTGTAGTTTTCGCGAAGTACTGCAATTTTCTAGCTTTTCATTTCAAGAAATAACGAATGATCGGATTACTCTACCTTTTTGTTACTCTGGCTTTTTGTCATTCTAGTCTTATAAAATTTTAAATTAACCACATTTTTTATTTCTTTATTTTAGACCTCATTTGTGAATAGTGTAGCAACTACAGGTGGTGGTTCACATGTCGAGTGTGTGAAACGAATGATCCTTAAAAGGTTACTTACTATACTTAAGCCAGTATCAAAGCGGTTACCACAACGCGAAATTCAAAAGTACTGTTGGATTTTCATAAATTGTTTAGTAGATAAACCAAAATTTGGCGGCAACCAGAAAAAAGAAACGCTGACCACCGAAGCTAACAAACTAGGACCTAATAGAAAATTATCAGACGAATTTGTAGAGAAACTTCGTAACTCACGCATTGTCAATTTGATAAGGGAAGAAATCATAGAAAAGCAAAACCCACGGTAAGCATTAATTAATAGACTCATTAGGTCAACAGAACCTGAAACTATTGTAGTGCAGCCTCTTTGAGATGAATTGCCAAATTTAATAGAAATTTGATGAAAATTAAATAATGTTTCAATTATTTAAATTTGTTTTAAAACCTTTACTTTAAAGTTACGTCTTCTTGATGAATCACTAGGCTAAAGTATATTCTATTGATATTACAGTAGTCAACGGAAGATCCCTCAATATTTCTCTCAAGCAAATTTAAGTCCAGAACCTAAATATGCTCAACGTGGTGAACAGCCTGGTCCATCGCATATTACTTTAGGTAAGGGAACCGTTTAAAAAACTAGCTTTTTAAAACTTCTTAAAAAATTCTTTTTAGAAGCAGAATCGAATTGTGATGAGGATGACATTCTTGATAATCAACCAGAAGAAGGTAAGTGATCTAGAAATAAAAAGTAATTTAAATGAAAACCAGAACAAATCTAAAAGCAAACACTCTTTCTTGGTAGTAGTGTAATTTGAGCGTCAATGATGAGTTATAATCAATTCTCTAGATTTAACAACGTCTTCTTAAGGCGTCTTTCATCTCAGGTGAGATCTTTTTAAGCATGAATGTTTCTATACTTCGAGGTATATTCTCTCTCATTTCTCTTATTTCAGCCCTTTCCTTTTTGCTATTTAAGCATATACCGCAATAAACTTTTCTTTTGAAGTTCGACCATAAGCTTGGTCTTTCGAGAATTTCAAAGTCTAATTAGAGTTAAAAGTCTATTGTACATTTTTATCGGGATATTAATTACTAAACAAATAAATAGGGCCAAATATTTATTATTTAAACTCTATTTTGTTTATATTTAGAATTTATTGCAATATTATCCTTAAACGTTATCGCGAAGGTCGAAAACGTTTAGTGGCTCAACTTTAGTGGCTAATCTAATCTCAGCGTAGCTTTGCATTCTTATGTATTTAAGTTGTGAAATTATTTATTAGCTAGTTACAAGCACTTTGCGATTTATCAGTTTGTTCCATTATTTTGTTAAGTAATTTTAAAATATTGTATTATCAATTTATTATTGGGTTAGAAATACCGAAATATTCAGTTACTTTATTGGGGTTATTACTGGCGCATAAGTGCTTTAGGTTTAACGCTCATTAGGCGGAAATTTATCTATAATTATAATTAATTTAAATATTTAATTATTTTGTTGTTGTTATATGCATATTAAATGACGAGAAATCTGAATTTTCTCAATCGAAACGTGCTTTTTAATTTAATTATTAATCGTTTAAAATAAATAATTTTTAATTATTTGATTATTAATTGACCAATAGAATTGTTCTTTGCAAGTCTAGAAATTTTGAGAATTACTGATATGCATTACAAACTTACAAGAGCAAGGATATCTTAGAAATTAAATTTTGAAAAACTTCTATTTCCACGTCATACTATTATTTTCAAGAAAAAGTAGATGAAAATATTCACATTTTCGAAACGTTTTTGAAATTATGAAAGTTACTTTATGTGGCGGGAAACTTGAATTTATCCAAACAAAACGTGTTTTTGAATTATTCGTCCAATAAAACGTTCTTTTAATTTTACGAATTATAAGATTCACTAGGGTTTAGAGGTTATATTGAATTTCTTAACTTTTTTACTCTAACATGCTATCTGGATATTTGTCAGTTAACTTCCCTGGGACGTATTCTAATATAAGTAGGTAAATGATATTTTAAAAATTTTAATGTTTAGTAGATGAATTTCAATAGTATTTAGTAAACACATTAATTACCTTAAGACCGCTTTCATAAATATTTATAACTATAAGAATTTCATTGCTTTAAATTAACTTCAAAAACGTTTAATTTAATTATTCTTTTGCTGCTAGGGAGTAGATGTCAAATTTTTCACATTGTTTGAAATGTTGGTAAAAGCAAACATCCGTCGTAATTTAATGTTTCACTAGCTTTAATCAATATTTTTGGTTGCCTATTTACGCCTGCAAAATGATTAACTCTTCAAATCACTAACTAAAAACTATCTTTCGTAGTAACTATGTTTTGATATTACAAGCTGCACAAACCAACTTAACTCGTAGTGCTATTTTTTAATTTGCAAATAATCTTTTCTACAAAAATCTGAGTATTAACCTTCTAGTCAACAAACGGTGGTAAATGTTACCCATAAACCCATAAGTGCGGCTACAAAGTTTGTCAAATATTTATTAATAAAAGAGGAACCCGCTATTCTGTTAGAATGTTTACTGTAAGAACATTCTTGTTTCTTAATTTGGTGGGTTTCTGCACCATGTCTAAAATGAAACATCTGTAAAGCATATGATGTATATACAAGGCCGTAATCTGTATATTGTAATGATTTTTGTATTGTATTAGTGAAAATAGTTGCCTCAGCTGTTGAAGTGAAAAAAGCGTTTGTTAAATGATGCATGAATCCGTATTGATAAAGAATAAAGAAACGTTAAGTTTTGACTATTTGCGTTTATCATTAATAATTGTCAATTGAACATTTATAAAAAATGTACCATAAAACGATTCAAGTTAAGATAAGATAATAATTTGGTTAAGAGAACTGTTTTGGGTTGATGGAATTTTCACTTGCAGTTACTTCTGAAAAAAGAAAATGCATTAGTTTAGTAAAATTATAAAACATTACGTATCTCATTGACAACGATATAACATAATTCGGGCTTAATATAACAATACAAAATAGCCTTGACTACGGTTATTGATAAACCAGTATCTGTCTTGAAATGCAATTACATAGTTGATAATGATCATGATATTAAAATAATGAGCAAAGGCAGACTAATTTGGATTGAAATAAAAACAACAAAAGAATATAAGAAATAATTGCAATCTAAAAGAATGTTTAGTTAGTAAGAGGTAGTTAAGTAAGAAAAATGGAGAATAAAAGGGGTTTTTAAACAAAAAGGTTGTATAAAAGTTGATCATTGTAAAAGTTAATGAAAATAAAGATAAATAAGGAAGTTTAACAGTTCCACAAGGGTAAAAAGGCTTATATTTTATTTCAAACAGATATAATAAAATTTAAAAATAAATAAAGGAAAATTAAGAAAAATAGTCCAGAGTGCAGTACAGGCGGAGTTACATCAAGGAGAACTAGCATATCCAGTTGGTCTGACATAAAGAAAGAATAAGAAACATAGATTTTAATCTTGAACGTTATTCAAGGACTAATATTAAACAGATAAGAATATTTAGATGGAATGTACCTCAACATTTTAGATTCGGCTGAGCATCATATGCAAGAGGAAGTTACAGAGCCCCATAAGCAATAGGTAGATGCCGGGATGGGGATCTTTTCAAACAGCAGGCTGAAAGAAGGGAAACATAAAGTGCATCAAGATACCAGGTTTGTGACAATTCAAAAAAGTGACAATAAAGGCAATGCTAGTGTTAACTTACCGTAAATTCTTAAAGATCCTGTGTGAAACTGCAAGTGATCATTTTCTTAACCTAAAATACTAAAAGGTTGAATATAAATATCTCTCAATAATAAAATCAAAACCTACTTGAATTGAACAGCTTCAATTCTGCTATTCACATTGTGAGGTTAGATTAAAAACCAAATGTCAAACTTGACGTTTCACGATAAATAGAAATTTTCATTTATTCAAATATAGTAGTAGATAAAAGGATAAGTATACTATTCGTTCAAATCTTTTTTTTATAAATTCGTGAATTTTAAAAAGAACCCAAGTGATTATTAAAGTCTCATAAGAGGGTAAAATAGGTAAAGAATGGCTTATAAACAATAAGTCGTCCTGAGATATACGTAGTATTGTTTAGGAAGGTTTGCAGATTAGAAAATCGAAAATAAAATTTCCTTTTAACAACCAAAAGTCTGCAACACTGCAATCTTTAAAACACACGGTGAAAAGTGAAAAAAAAAGAAAGTTCACGACTTTCAATACTGCTCACGCACTAAACATTCACACTGATATAGACTCACGCATGCTCACGACATTCGAGCATGCATACTCAAATGTCACAGTTTAAAGAATATAGAATCTTAGGGACGCTAGTGACGTCAGCATAGGTAATTTACAGTGTCGTCCGTATGCAGTCTAAATAATCGGAGATTGAATCTATTGAAATGTTTACTTTCTATCATGATTGAATCGACATAAAGCTGTTCTCTTAACCGAGCGTGAACTTAAGCCTCGAACCACTTTTTTTTTAATCTAAAGCATAATATCAAGTCCATGTGTTTCCAGTATACCTAGTAGTATATCCACTTATAATAAAAATGTTCTGTTTCCCATGGGAAGAATCAGAGGCAGATGTGGTGTGATATAAAAATATAATTATTATTGTTGGGATTAACAATGAATCCTTTTTTTCCTTTTTCAGACGCAGAATCCGAACACGACAGTAATACCGCCGAAGTACCAGACGAAGGTAAACGCAATTATTTAGCCAATGACAAAAAATATGCGTATGATGTATATTTTATATAAAAAGTCATAATCTATACATTTAAAACACAAGATATTACCAGTCGATAATCCGTTAGCAACTCCTCTAGAAGCGTTTTCGCGGCTCAGCTTTTAAATGAAAGCTACTGACCCACAGATTGATATAACAGATGCTTATTTCTTGAATCATTCTTTCATGGCAGAAAAGTCTAGCCTTTTGCAGTGCCATCTGTTTTTCCGTACTGGCCAGACTCGGAACTAAGCTCACTTCTATTGCACGGTCGTGTCTTACGCCGTATTCGCGTTATTTTTAGCGTGATTTTGCTTACGTTACAGTTAAAATTTCAAAGTAGGAAGTTGCACATAAGTCATATTTGACTCACGCATGCTCACGAAATTTAAAACTTTGCTCCCGCACTAAACATTTACACTGATGCAGACTCACGCATGCTCACGACATTTGAGATTTTGTTCACGCACACTCAAATGTCATAGTTTAAAGAATATAGAATCTTACGACCGCTATTGACGTCAGCATAGAGAGTTTACACTGTCGTCCGCGTACAGTCTAAATAATCGGCCTACCTAATTATAATAAAAATTTTCTGTTTTCCAGGAGAAGAATCAGAGGCAGATGATAGAAACGACATTAACGAACGTCAAGAATCAGGTGTGTAATTCATAGCAAACTTAGCAAATTTAGTGTGATATGAAAAAATAAATGTTATTGTTGAGATTAACAATGAATCCTTTTTTTCCTTTTTCAGACGCAGAATCCGAACACGACAGTAATACCGCCGAAGTACCAGACGAAGGTAAACGCAATTATTTAGCCAATGACAAAAAATATGCGTATGATGTATATTGTATATAAAAAGTCATAATCTATACATTTAAAACACAAGATATTACCAGTCGATAATCCGTTAGCAACTCCTCTAGAAGCGTTTTCGCGGCTCAGCTTTTAAATGAAAGCTACTGACCCATAGATTGATATAACAGATGCTTATTTCTTGAATCATTCTTTCATGGCAGAAAAGTCTAGCCTTTTGCAGTGCCATCTGTTTTTCCGTACTGGCCAGAATCGGAACTAAGCTCACTTCTATTGCACGGTCGTGTCTTACGCCGTATTCGCGTTATTTCTAGCGTGATTTTGCTTACGTTACAGTTAAAACTTCAAAGTAGGAAGTTGCACATAAGTCATATTTGACTCACGCATGCTCACGAAATTTAAGACTTTGCTCCCGCACTAAACATTTACACTGATGTAGACTCACGCATGCTCACGACATTTGAGATTTTGTTCACGCACACTCAAATGTCATAGTTTAAAGAATATAGAATCTTACGACCGCTATTGACGTCAGCATAGAGAGTTTACACTGTCGTCCGCGTACAATCTAAATAATCGGCCTACCTAATTATAATAAAAATTTTCTGTTTTCCAGGAGAAGAATCAGAGGCAGATGATAGAAACGACATTAACGAACGTCAAGAATCAGGTGTGTAATTCATAGCAAAATTAGCAAATTTAGTGTGATATGAAAAAATAAATGTTATTGTTGGGATTAACAATGAATCTTTTTCCTTTTTCAGGCCCAGAATCTGAACACTATGACAGTGATACTGCCGAAGTACCAAACGAAGGTAAACACAATTATTTAGCCTGAAAACTGAATTAAAAACTTATTATTAAAATGAATTAAATTTATTTAAAAATATTCTCTTAAAATTCTATTGGCTTTGTTATAATCTTATTTTAATTCTCTGCTAAGCCACTGTTAATGCTAAGAACATTGTTTGGCGGGATAATTTTTAAATGATCGCAAAAAACATTTCTTACGGCGAGTGTCCTTGTGGGTATTAGAAATTAGTACTTTATTCTTTTTTGAATAAAATTAGACCCCTTTATAGTGCTTACTAAAATCCACAATTAGTCAATATTTGTTTCCATTATTCGGGGGATTATTTAATTTCCTTATGTTAAATATTGTTAAACTGTATTTGCAGTCTGCAACATAACAATTAATACATTACTTTGTTTTAGAGGAACAATTGGCATCCGATAATAGTACCACGCCTAACCAAGAAGAAGAAGAAGGTATTTAATATACTTGTAGAGTGGAATTTCTAAATGCTCCAAAGTTAAGGTTTTGATAAAGTTAAGTTAAGGTGCTAACGATACCTCTTTTTGGCTCATAGTCCCTTCTTTGCAGCATTGGCGACGGTATTTAGCACCTCTTGGTGTACAAAATTAAATCTACAAAAAAAAACTTAGAATTTCCACTCTACAATTAGTCAAAATTTGTTTAACACTAAAATACTTGGTTTGCTTAGTATTGTTACAGCGCCAAGCTGTTCCTCGAAGAACAACCCAGAGAAAACCAAAAAGGACAAAACCTCAAAAACGATCAATTACTCAAGAAACATCAAAAAATGACAATTTACCTTCAGTAATTGATGGTTTAAACGTCATAGAAAGAGAAGTACTGAAAAGGGTTTTAAAAGACAACAGCGAGATTAGTCTAGATGACCTTGTTAGAGATATTATGACTAGCAATCCTTCATTTACTGAAGAACGTTGCACTGATGCTGCAATTGGTTTAGGACGAACCCGTGATGGCAGCAATAATATTAATTTGTTGGAACTGCACTGCGAATTGTATAGTAAAATAGTATCTGCAGATAAGATTGACAGTAAAAATATTTTTGTAAAATTATCACAACAAGCGAAGATGGTTTTCAATGAGCTTGATGATCGCGATGGAGATTGGCCATTAAAATGGTACATTCCTGTTATACCTATGATACTAGTTAATGGTGTCAAAGATAATATACCAAATTTTAACCCCCTTGAGATAATCAAAAATCTGAAAATGCGATTAGAAGATCCCGGAAAAGATTGGCTACCTATGGATCCATGGTACAGAAACTTTAATGGCGTCATTGATACAAGGCGTAGACGCGGAGGTTTTATGGTGAGAGGAAAGTATACTGTAGACAACAATCGAATGAAGATTATAGCACTACCCATAGGTATATCATTAGAAACATATAAATCGACAGTATTAAATCCACTTCGGGAAAGTAAGAAGTCATATTGAGTTACTTTTCTATTATGTATACATTCAAAATCATTTGTTTTTAGAATCAATTATAGTTAATTATTCAGACTGCATTAGTAATGCTGTGGGTATGAATCTTATTATAGATTTCCAGCCAGGGAAGTTGGCTAAATTGATACAAAAAGAATCTATATATAAAGATTTTCAATTGGAGAAGTATATAGATACCAGCTCCATAATGGTCCTTGACCGATATGGTGATGAGAAACGGTAAGATCCTAAATCTAAATCCAATATGCTTCATTGTTATTATTTAATCGTGTTTAATCAATCAGGTACAAATCTATAGATGACATTCTCAATGAATTCTACAACTGCCGTTTAGAAATGTATGAAAATCGAAAATCCAGATATAAGGATAATCTAGAAAAAGAGATATGTAAATTAGATAAGCGAATAAAATATTTGAAAGAACAGCTGAGAAGAAATGTTAGGAAGAATAGTCGAGATAATCAAGAAGCTGATTCCTTGGAACTCCCTTGTTGTGGAACAAAGGTAACTGAAAAAGTGATAGCGAAACTTAACCGTGAGAAAGAAGACATTCATTTGAAATGTTTAAACCACGATAAAAAGCTTCCTGAGGATCTCTGGAAAAAAGATCTTGAGGATTATGAAGATAAACATATTGTAGAAGTAAGTAGATTTATTAGAGTGTAACATGCATTTTGATTATATTAATTTTATTGTCAATTGCAGAATGAAGAGCAGGAAGTTACTAAGAACAAGCGAAAAGAAAATTCTATTGATGGAAGCGAGAGTGACTCTAGTGATGAAAGCACACATGGGGAATCCCCTAACAAAAGGCAGAAATCCGCTAATGATTCTGCAACAATAAACCACGTACATCTAGCCCACCGTAAAATAGTACGTGGAAGATTGCACTGTAACGATTAGTTTATCCGTAACTGAATTAGGAAAATCAAAAAGCTCTATGGAGCTATTACCAAACTTTATGGAGCTACTTTGAACTGCTACGCCTATAGCTCTAAAATATTTTAGTGCATATTTTTCTGAAATCTACAGATGTATTTTATTTATTCGTATCCACTACATTCTAAGATTTTCTATATTTTACTCTATATATCGAAGCTTGTAATTAGCAGTTATGGAGTTCTTTATATGATTTATATACAATAAAACTTATAAACATGTTGGTTTCGTTAGTACAACTTTTTACTTATTACCACCAAGCTTTAATATATTTAAAGCTTCTTTTTGTAAAAGTGTATATATTCTCACGAATGGAATTCGCTTTATGTGAAAATATTCCTAAAACGTTCTAAACTAGTTCTCTACTCCAAAGCACAATAAATCAAACTTATAAATAGCTAATCTGTCGGATCAGCCAACAATTTGCCGGATGCAGCCGAGCAAAAGATGATGCAAGTGCGTAAGATTGAATTCCATATCCGAAAATAACTCTTCGCAAGGTTAAGCAATACAAAATCCCTGACGACTATATATCGTGCACTGCTTGCTTTGCAAGCTGGATATCGCCTACTCATCAACCTTGACGCGTGTTGCATAGTCAGCAACTGTCGCAAGGTCTTCTAATAGTAACCTTATACTACGTAGCAGAATTAATGATTGGCTAAAATTGAAATATTCAATTCAAAATTTTTAATCTATACCGTTGTACTAATTTTGTATTATATTTTTAATCTTTAATTTTATTTATTTCAAATAATATCTTTAAAGATTTTATTTTAAGCAAGTCTTCTTGATGTGCAAAATTGCAAAGTAATAGTGATCATGCATACTTACATTATACATCTGGTGTCTGTAGCCACCCAGAACATACTGAAATTCAAATGGGAAAAATTTATTAAGGTCGGAGTTTGCGTTCTAAACTTAAAATATTGATGTAAATGTTGTTCTCAAAAAAGATTTTCATTGCTCCAATAAATTATTTTGTATAATAATGTTTAATTTATTCTTTTGTTTGCAATAAATGTCACTCTGTTAAATTTGATAATTATAATAAGTCACAGCAAGCTCTGATCTTATTTGCAAATGTTAATAAAAGAGTTTTCACACAATTTTTTATATTTGCGAAGCCATTAGGACACTCATTTTGCGTGTCCTACCCAGCTGAAACTAATACTTTAATATACCATTTAAAGGTTGACGCTGTTTTTTTTAACTTCTGTATTGCTGTGAATTAACAACTCTGCAAACTTGTCATTTCAATTCACAATATTTTGCATTGTAAATGGTATTTTTCTTATTTTGTTGTATTCTGCAATTTACAACTTCATGGTAAAAAAATTGTTTAATAAATTCTGTTACTTCAATTCCCTTTAATATTTCATTTGATTGCTTATTGAATTCTTATTGTACCCGAATGGCTACATTGATTTATTATAATTAGCTTATTATTATAATACCATTTATTCTTAAACTATTTTGGCTAAAGTTCATATTTACTTAGTTTTACAAATCGTAACTGCATTTAGAATAAAATATTTATTTAGGGTTGAATAAAATATTTATTTAGGGTTGAATAAACTCAAAGATACAACTTATTAAAATTTAAAAATTTAGTTGAAAAAATTGCAAAATTTAGTTTCCCACGAAATAATGTAAATGCTAAAAATGTAAAACCTTTGTCTTTTGCGAAAACTTTGAAATTCTATATTTTATTCAAAATGATGATTCTTTCATACGTGATAAGGCTACTTCCTGCAAAGCGTGCATAATTGCATTTTTTTAATATTAATCAAAAGAAAGTAAGTTTTGTCTTGGAGTTTATCAAACACACGTACACTGTTAATTTAATTAAGTTTGTTTTGTCATCTAAACTGTTTTCTAAATGTTTACATTTTTACATAGGGTTTTTCTTTAAGTTAGTTCTGATTAGGTCCTCAAGAAAGAAGGAACTCACTTTCGGTTTAAGATTTATAATTTTTCAATTTTCAATTATTTAAATTCAATATATTTTACTTCTTTCTACACGAAAGTAATATTACTTCAATAATTTATGTTGGTTGTGAAAAATGTTATAAATTGACTTACTAATTTAATTAACAATAATAAATAAACTCGTCTTTAATTATTAACTATAAACTGTGTTTATATTATTTGGATTATCTATCTCCATTTAGAAATGGAGATAGATAGATAATAGAGATAGATTATAGATAAGGGAGCGAGGTAAGTGCGCTCTATTATTATCTAGCCCAGCACTTCACCCCTGGCCTCTGACGACGACGCTATCATCTGTAATTTATACTTAAGTTTTCTTAGGGGTACGTGCTCACATGAGGGTTACAATTAAGCAAACACAAGGGTTACATTATTTTTATGTAATGTTTTGAATTTCAGCAGTTGGTAACTTTGTGTATACATCGTGTTTGAAATCACCTAGGACATATAAAAACTAACATGGGAAAAAATGAATAAGATCAGAGCTTGCTGTGGCTTATTCTAATACATCAAATTTAACAAAGTGACATTTATTGCAAATAAAAGAATAAATTAAACAATTAATTGTTGTTTACAGTGGCAAATTAATTTAACAATTATTTTAAAATTGTTAAGTTTAAAAAAGTTGGTTATGGTGACACATATTAGTTTATCTTTACACGATTCGATATTATTATATAATTTATGATGGTACAATCTGAAAAGATAATTGCCATTTATAAAATAATTTATTGGAGTAGTGGGAATTGTGTTTTTGAGAATAACATTTACATCAATAGTTCAAGTTAAGCCACACCAAACTCTGACCGTATTAAATTTTTGTCATTTTAATTTCAGTATCTTCTAGGTCTCTAAAATGCGAATATCTTTCTTTTATTTTACCCAGCTTAGCCAGCTGTTAACAGTTTATACAGTTTACTCTGCTTAAGGACTAATGGATGACATTTGTTGGTTATATTTGGATGACATTCTTGTCCATAGTTCTAAAAACATAGAAGATCGTTTAAGAAAAATAGCGTAAGTATTCGAGAGATTTCGTGAAGCTAGTATAAAATTAAAACCATCAAATGTGAATTTTTTTAACATAACAGGTTAAATATTTGAGACATATAATAACTCAAAAGCGACCATGTTCTTGCTTATCCTACTTTTTATTTATTATCCTGATTTATTCTTGAAAACCATTTATCTTGGACATCGGATGTGAGTAATACAGGAAGGTTGTATAGATACAAAGTCAAAATGACAAGATATTTGAACGGCCCATAGCATATACTAGTGAAAATTTCAATGAACCGGAGAACAGTTACAATACTACGAAAAAAGAACTTCTATGGATTATTTTTGTATAAAACAGTCTAGATGCAATTTGCATACAAGGTCATAGATTTACAATTATAACAGAGCTGCTTTTTGACTACTAAAAATATCCTCCAGGTCCTCATGGAGTACACATTTCCGAGTTCGATGTAATCCACCGTAAAGGGAAATTACATAGAAATGCCGACTCATTGTCACGAATCTATAGTCGGAAGATACACCTACAGATTCATCTTCAACAATAAACTTAAAATTAAAAAAAATAGAAGCCCATAAACTGGCCAACAAAAATGTTCATATTCTGAAAGACAATCTTTTGAACACTACTTCACATTCTGTATAACACTGCGGTTTAAAAGATTTCGAAATGTCTAAAGAAATAGTTGTAGAATCTAAAAAACTCTTCATCAGAAATTCTTCAGCAGCAGAAATCAGTAGGTGTTGTTACAACTACCATTTTGCATAAGAGCGCGTGTTATTTTTAAATGCAATTTATGCATAAAAAAACTTCCTAGACATTTTCCTAGATTTCTCGGGAAATTTAAAATCTATCAAATTCTCTAATTTCTTTTACATTTTCATCATTTTTCTCTACAGCCACAACTACTATCTTAAAACAATTTTTTTCCAAAAATCTCACCCCAAAATAATTCTCTGGATCCACCACTGATATTTCATATTAATGATTTTCAATTTTCCAGGTGCAATAATTTAAGATTTAAAAACAATCTGTGGCAATTTTTCACAAAGAAATCTTTACCCAATGACAGCTATGTTTAAGAAGCCGCTACAGAATATCGAAGCCCGATTGTGTATGCCAAATTTACTGCCGCGAGTATTATTACAAATGGACGAAACCTGGCATGACGCGCAAGCTTGCCTTGGTATTCTATATGTAATAACACCTTAAACATAATGGTCCTGAGATAAAAAATTTCTTATCGAAAAGTTGCAGCGGATCGTTTCTACCAGAATTAGAAATTTGCAATTTTAAAGATTTAGATTTTCGAGGTTTTACATTTCTAGAGTTAGGTTCTCAAAGCTTTGATCGTTTTAAAATGCAAAAGTTCGAATTCTCAGAGCTGCTACGTCATAATTTTTTATATTCAACTTTTGTAACATCAATGCTCAAGTAACTAATAGCCTTAAATGTTTGTAGACTTCTTAAAAGATCAGTTTGAAAATTTGTAAATATTCAAGATATAAGTGAACTCTTGATGCTCACCATGTATATCACTACATTCACAACTTCCATCGGGAAGGCATTGAAGCGTATGGATTGCCATATAACAACATAATAAACAGAAGTTATAAATAACAGAATCAATAAGCGCTTTTTTATTGAACTATTCTTATAAGAAATCTTAAGATAACGTACTAACTGTTAAACAACCACACCATATGTTCAGTGGCGTAACTACGTAAAATTGCGCGTCCCTTCGAGACTTAATTTGCGCCCCTTATATACAGGGTGTCAAAAAAGTATAAAATAATAAGCGAACGAGTGGATTAATTTTACACAAGCATGTAGAAATCACTCTTCTAACGCGTAGAACATGCTATTTTGTGTACTTTTTTGTACTTTGCTAAAAAAAAGCAAATCTTAAAAATAAAAATTTAAAAATTTTGGTCTAAAGTACGTAAGTGTAATGTTATAGATAGCAACCAGTAAACAAGTAACAACCACAAAAGATTTTGCTAAACTAAAATTTATTACTGACTTTTTTTACACTGCGACTTGACTGTATACAATTATACGTAGGTAACTTTTGTTAAAATAAAATATGAAATAATTAATAATAATTTATTGCTATAAAATAGTCCATAGAATGTTTTGTTTACCTCCAATGCGTGTTTTAAAATATCTATTTCCAACGAAAGCAGCGCCCTTTGGAGAATTGCCCCCCCCCCGCGTCAAAGGGTCTGCGGGGGCGGTAGTTACGCTACTGCATACGTTATATTGGTGACCCCGACGTGATTTGAAGACGCAACTTTCATTTTATTTAGAGCATTCCACAGCCAACGTTCGCATTGTAGAAACTTAAAAACTTGTAGAAAGAAATATAAGAAAGAGTAAAGTCTCATATAATATAAAATATATACTTAACATATTATACCGTTCTTGTGTTATCTTTTATAAGGTTGAAGACATTAACTGTAAAAAAATAAAAATTTGCCTAATAAGGTAGCCACCGGGTAGTCATTACTTATTAAGTTGCGACTAATTCGCCGGAACTCGAAAGTTCGGATATGTTGTATTTTTGTTGCAAGTATTACGTGGTTTTGACCTTGACGTGGTTTGTATGCATAATTCATTACAATAACAAGTAAACAGTAAAATCGTTACAACTACATATAAATAAATAGGATATCGCTTATTTACCGCCAATTTTGTTGATAAGATTTCCCGCCAGTTCTCACATTACAATGTTAAACACTTTCTGTTTTGTGTCTCGAATGTTCCTCATCCCTTTTATCTGCGTAGTGTTATCATCTGTATGCTAATAATAAAGTAGTTTATTGTTTAATGTTTCAAATTTATTAATTTTAATATTGTTAATTTAATTATTATTATTGTCACATAGTTCATATCGTTCAAACAGTTAACATCTTCATCACAGTTTCAAAGTTATCTTCAAACATTGATTCGAGGTGCAGTGCAAGGCCAATCGAGGTGCAGCGTAACGAAAGCAACAAATTTCTAATAGAGGTTAGTTCAAATACTTTTTTTGAAGGCATGTATATTTTTAATCTCGTTGCCGACGTTTATGGTTTTTGACTTTTTTTTTCTTAATTGTTTTACATATCAACTACCCGCATAATCTAAACTAAAAAGCTGTATATGTAACATTATAATGTTTTTACACTATATTCTTCGAAATATTTTTTACAATTACTTTTTACAAAATTAAGTTTAAAAATTTTACCCTATATTATTAGATGAATCAAAGAGATGATGAATGATTGATTAAATATGACAAATTTAAATAAACAATAACCATAATTTTATAAAAGTATTTTTGTTAACATTGTTTTTTATTTTTAAAAAATTCTTGAATCATTGCTTAATTCCATTGCTTCCATCGACTGCACGCCACTGATGTACATACTGGAGTGTTATTTAATAAAAAATAAAATTTTTCCTCACGTTGACAGCGGCATTAAAATATGAGGTAAAATTTGATAAAATAAAATAATATCACCCCAATATCTTTCCTTTTCCCAATGGGCTGACTCAGGTTTAATTCGATAGAGCATGAGATAAACAAAATAATAAAATTTTATTGATTCTTATACCTGGAATAAAAAAAAAACTTACTACCAAGACACTTTGACTTCCGCAACTGGTCAATAGCAAGCTAAACTCTATATGTGAAAAGAAAAAGAAATGGATACTTGCATAAACATCAAATAAACACATAGATAAATTGAAAAACACAGTCTTTATTTTTATTAATGAAAATAAAAAATAATCTAATTCAAAAAAGAAAGAGAAAAATTATTTATACAAAACAGTAAAAAGTATAGGAAAATCTTCCTTGAGCTTGCTCAAATGTGCAAATTAGTCGTTATTAATCTGACATAGGGCTATAACTGTTCCTCATTTGAGCAAATTGACATCAATCAATGTTATCGATTAAAAATATTTACAAATGTTAAAATAAATTTAACTTATGACTATTAAATTTTAATAAACAAATTTAAATTGTTTTAATTGGTAGACTTTTATTATTGAAAAACTTTTAAAATGAAAAAAATGAATTTTGAATTTATTCAGATTGTCTTTATAATTTTGTTAATTGAAAAATTTAATCAAAACCATTTATTTTGACCAACCTTGTATATTAAGTACGTCGAGATCCACTTCAATCTTATTTAAATTGGTAGTACTGCATTTAATTCAGACAGATGATTTTATAATGTAAATGCGTCGATAATCCAAATCAATATTAGAAACAAGATTCTTCTTGAATGTATTTTAAAAATAAATCGTTCACAATTCCATACAATCGTTGAAGAACGAAATTAAATCTTCTTTAATTCAAATATCCAGGTAAATATTCCATAAACAGTTTATTCACATTTGACGTATGTTTATGTAAACATATGATTATAACTTAACCTCACTTATTTTTCAGATTTTTGATCTGGAGTCGAGCGTGAGTTCACCCAAAACGTTTTATCAACTGAATTTGTTAATTTTTCCTGGCCTTTTTATATGATTTAGCAAAACAATTGCCGGCTACGTCAAATTTATAAAAAACAATATCAACACGCAATGTTTATGACGCCACTTCACCAAAACAGCTGTTTGTAATTAACACTAATCCTAAATCTAAAAAGATAGAATTGTAGCTAGCTAGATAACGATGAAAACAACACAAGACAATTATAGTATAAAATTTATCATAACTGAGAAAATTAACAAAAACGATTGACGATAAAAAATCTCATTAAACTTAATTACATTGATACACAAAATCTGCAGTTCAAACCTTTACAAATAATGAATACATAATTACACTAGGTAACTGATACATATAAAATTTACATAAGAAATTATTTACAATAGAAGAAAAATCCAAATTAAAATCTGTTTTTTACGATTTATGAATTCAATGATGCTATGCAACCTCCTACACACATCTCAACTTAAATGAAATTAAATTATAGTCAAACTTGTCCAGAATACAGTCCTCCAAGTGCTTGTGTTCAAACAATGGTGTAAAATGTTATATTAAAAACAATATTTGGAAAAATCGAAGAATATCAGCAAAGCCGAAACCCTCATTAAAATAAATGCTCTTTATTAGTATTCAAGAGATTGTGAGTTTAATTGTGCTAAAGTAGTCATTACAATATTGACCTAATTTACATCTTTTTAGTTAAATATGATCCCGAAACTGAATCAGTCGCATAAGAAACAGAAAGAATTTCCCAACGTTATCCATCGTTGAACTCAAATCTAATCAAGAAAATTAAATCTTCCAGACAAATGGAAAAACCATCCTAACATGTGACTTGGGTTGCATAAAACATGTATTATTATGAAAACAATCTAAATGATTGATATCCTTTTTATAATTTATGCTTATATATATATATATATATATATATATATATATATATATATATATATATATATATATATATATATATATATATATAAATATATATAAATTGAGGATACGTCTGCATGGAATTTATGCTTCTGTGATTTCTATTTTAAAAATTGATAAATCTATCTGTGACCTAACATGTAGCTTTTAGATTACATAAACCTAACATCTTAGCATGTCTATCCTTTATTTTATTTTATTGCATGAAATAATTATATTTGTGTTTACGATCAAATCGTCATCTCAATACATTTATAATTATACATAATAATATATGTAGCCAGCCTCGGCGGATTAGTGGTTTGTATGTTTGCTTCATAATCCAAGGGTTGCAGGTTTAGATCCCCGGCAGAGCTGGTAATTTTTCATAGCGGAGAAAAATTAAAAACATGCCTTCTTCTCGGATAGAAAGTAAACCTGTAGGTCCCGTGCCAATGCGATGTTTGACACGTTAAAAATCCCTACTGGGGGTGGAATTCCCCCAGATTCGGCTAAATTTTAGTAGGGTCGGCCAAATGATTATAGCAATCGGTGCCATGAGGTACGAAGGATGCTCCGCCAGCCTGATTCCTCGCCCAAAAATAAATAAATAATAAATAATATATGGTATTATGCACATTGTACATACATACATACATAGTCTACAGGGTGACAGAATTTCCCAAGTTATTACTGCTGTAATATTAAAGATAGAGGAAAAAGTTACATGAGAGACTTGTTTAGCATAACCTGGGAAAAATCTAATTAAGGTGTATTTTTCAAAAGTAAACCTCTACTTACAACTTTTATTTACCTTACATTATAGCCTATTAATTTTCATTTTCTCCAATAGTATAAGTATAATTAGTTATTTAATAAATTAGTTTGTTAATGAAAGCGATTAATGATCGAAACTGTTTAAAGCACGAACGAGCGATAGGGAGTGAGTGCCTTTAATAGTTGAGATCATTAGTTGCTCATTAACAAACGAATTGATTACAACAGTTTTTCGTTGACCGTAAAATTCTTCGATTTTAAGATAGAAAATTTCAAATAATACCGAATTCAAACTTGTGCGTATATCTGGTTGCCCAAAGTAAAACATCATCAAAACGTCAAAATCACAAACGGGTTTATTAATGAAAAAGACTGTATTAATGAGGTCCATTAATGCATCCTTTTTTCACAAAACAGTTACATAATAAAAAAGAGTGTATTAATGACGTCCATTAATACATCCTTTTTTAGAAAAAATCATTCATTAATATTGACATTAACAAACGGTCAACGAAAAAAGTATTTAGTATAGTAGAAATTAATATGGGCAAAAATGAATAAGATCAGAGCTTGCTGTGGCTTATTCTAATCGATTCTGACACATCAAATTTAAGTGACATTTATTGCAAATAAAAGAATAAATTAAATATTATAATAATTAATTGTTGTTTACGGTGGCAAAGTAATTTACCAATTATTTTAAAATTAAAAAAAAGTTATGGTGACAATATTAGTTTATCTTTACATGATTCGATATTATTATATAATTTATATTGGTACAATCTGAAAAGATAATTACCATTTATAAAATAATTTATTGGACCAGTGAGAATTGGGGTTTTTGAGAATAACATTTACATCAATATTTCAAGTTAGGGAGGTCACAGCAAACTCTGATTGTATTAAATTTTTGTCATTTGAATTTCAGTATGTTCTAGGTGTCTTCAGACATCCTGTATATTTCGCAAAAGACAAATAATTTTTAGACATTTCTTAAAAATATTTATTCATTTAAAGCTCCTTGGATTTCTGCAGTTGGGAATTGTGTGTATATAATTCACAAAATGCGAATATATTTCTTTTATTTTACCCAGCTTAGCCAGCTTTCAACGCTTTATACAGTTTACTCTGCTTAAGGATTATTGGACGACATTTGTTGGGTATTTTGGATGACAATCTTGTCCATAGTCCTAAAGACATAGAAAATCATTTAAGAAAAATAGCGTAAGTATTCGAGAAATTTTATAAAGCTAGTATAAAATCAAAACCAATCGAACTGAATTTAGAACTGAACTTCACAGGTTAAATATTTAAGGCATATCATAAATCAAAAGCGACCATGTTCTTGCTTATTCTGCTTTTTGTTTATTATCCTGATTTATTCTTCATAACCATTTATTTTGGCCACTGATGTGAGTAATACAGGAATAGATTGCATAAGTACTAAGTCAAAATGACAAAGAATTTGAACAGCTCATAACATTTGCTAGTAAGAATTTCAATAAGGCGGAGAAAAATTACAATACTACGGAAAAAGAACTTCTAGGGGTTATTTTTGTTTGAAGCAGTCTAGATGCTATTTGTATATATGGTCATAAATTTACAATTATAACAGATCATAGAGCTCTCAGCTACCTTCTGACTACTAAAAGTACAAATCCAGCAAATTATCATTTAATACGATGGAGAATACTCATTTCCGAATTCGAGTTCGATATAATCCTCCGTAAAGGGAAATTACATAGAAATGCCGACGCATTTTTACGAATTTACAGGAAGACACACCTACAGACTCATCTACAAAACTAACATTTACAGATTTTCTAAAAAAGTAGAAACCTATAAACTGGCCAACAAAAATGCTCATACTCTAAAATACAATCTTTTTATCAATACTTCACATTCTGTAGCACACTGTGGTTCACAAGATTTCGAAATGTCTAGGAATAGGAATAGCTGTAGAATTTAAAAAACGTTTTGGCCGTATTCAAGATCTTCCTCAGCAGCGGAAATCAGTAGGTGATGTTGCAATGTTGCACGTAAAAATAGAAATGTGTATTTTTGTAAATTATACTATGTATAAAATTTTATGGATTGAGCTATATAAATTAAAAAATTAGCCATTTCAAAAATGTCATCTTGTCTAGACAAGTTAGACTGAAAAATAGTATTGGTAATGATTAAATATGTTTTTTCTAATAGCCCAATTCATATACATATTTACGAGTGAACTGCCGTAAACAAAGATACTATAAATGCTGTAACATCAGCTAGTTTTGAAACTATACCCGAAATATAATCGGGAAACGATCAAACAAGAGCAACAAAAGACGAATTTTAAAATGATAATACCGGGAGATTATTTATTCCACAAAGTATAGTTTCTAAAATTCTTCGGACATCATGAACAGTTCAAAAGAAACTCAATAAGCAAATCTCGTTGTGTTTGAACCAGAGTATAATACGATATAATTAAGTTTATTAACGAATGTTATAGATGTAATAGAAAAAAAAAACACTGGAAGGTGTCACAGAAGATGAACAAAGATGTTCTTTAGTCATAGCGGGTCTTCTAAAAATCACTAGTGAAGGTCATTAATACCTTTTAACCTTCATCGGTCACTTTTCTACATACAGGGTGTCTCGTAGCCCCTGCACCAGACTTTACCAGCGCATTTCTGATGGCATTTAGAACAAAAAATCTTAATAAAGTTTTTTGATTAGGGGAAAGTCCAATTTTGAGTAATTTTGACAGACGTTTTTAGAAAAATACATATAAAATTATAACGCGCGGATGTTGATATTGATATCATGAATAAAAAATAAAGTTTATAATTGCACGCTTTAAAATTTTTAAACCCGACAAACATGATGAGATCACATTTCACTGTGATGTTATACTCCCTATCTACTCCAAACGCATCATTTTCAAGCGCCCACTTGTGTTACATTGGACTATTGCTGATAAAATTGCATCGCTTGGTTGATATAATGGTTTTTGCTTTACTAAAACTAAAATGCATATATCAAAAAAATGACTAATTGTAATTCATACGACACGTATAAATAAACAAAGTTGTAGCTATTTCATTTTTACAAGCCATCTGTTTCTAACGGGAATTTATTTAATTTCATTTAAATGTGACCTTCCATATCTGGTACTGTAAACTTCTACATTTGGCAATTTTGTTAATTAATTTTTCTATAAATAGTAAAACGTGATGAAAAAACACAAATACATATAGATTCTTTCCAGAATAAAGCGTAGGGTACACACTGCCTGATTTACTCAAAAAAATTTATTTAACGAATGTAATAGAATATTTGAAACTTGTAGAAAGAAATATAAGAAAGAGCAAAAAAATTAAAGATTTGCCTATAAGGGAGTCATCAAATCATTCACCGTCCGGATATGTTTTGTATGCGGTGTGCTTTGTATGCATAATTAATTACAATAACAAGTAAACAGGAAAATCGTTGCAACTAGTACATATTAATAGGATATCGCTTATTTCCCGCCAATCTTGTTGATAAGAGTTCCCACCAGTTCTCACATTACAATGTTAAACACTTTCTGTTTGTGCCTCGAATGTTCCTCATCCCTTTTATCTGTGTAGTGTTAATTATAAAGTAGTTTCTTGCTTCATGTTTCAAGTTTATTAATTTTAATATTGTTAATTTAATTTTTATTATTGTCACATGCTAAAAACATCAAAACCGTTTCGAGAACACATAAGCTGTTCAGTAGGTTCAGATCGTTCAAACAGTTAACATCATCTTCAAGCATTGACTCGAGGTGCAGTACAGGGCAAATCGAGGTGCAGCGTAACGAAAGCAACAATTTCTAATAGAGGTTAGTTTAAAAGTTTTATGTTTAGAACAAATTCAATTTGATTTTTGGTTCTCACCTGTTTTTTTTTTATTGCCTGTATGTTTTTAATTTCCTACCCGACGTTTATGATTTTTTACCTTTTTTTGCTTAATTGTTTTACATATCAACTACCTACCATCATAATTTAAACTAAGACGCTATATATGTAGCATTATAATGTTTTTGCACTGCATTCTAAATATTTTTTACAATACCGTTTTACAAAATTAAGTATTAAAAAATTACTCTATATTATTAGATGAATCAAAGGACGAAATTTGGATTTTGATTAAGATTTTTGCCTATTTGTCAAGATTGGTTCAACACTTCAAAAAGTGAACTAAATGAATTAACTGTATATAATTTTATAAACATACTTTTGTTAACATTATTTTTTATTTTTAATAAGTTTTTAAATGCGTTGGAATAGCAAAAAATATTGCACTTATTTTGCATTTGTACAGAGTGAAAAAACGTTTTTCCATCATCGACATACAATATAGCCTATTAATTTTCATTTTTTCTAATAGAATAAGTATAAAGCTATATCACGCATTCCGCGGTTACGTACCGTGACGCGTTCCGACGCATTTTTATGATTAGCGAATCGCCAGAAATTATTTTTAAGCAACTAAACTTTTAATTTGATGCATTTTTTACTCTTAATAAAAATACATTTGGTTTTTTTATATCTGGTGCCGTTTACGAGCATATCAAGCTAAAACGTGCGTTGCGTACAAGTGACAAAATGGAGACATGAAATACTAGGTAATTATAGGCCAGGCCAGGATAGACAATGTGAGAACCATTTCTTTGTCGCTTTATGCGAGTGTTCTCACAGATGGCAGCATTATTACCTTTTGGTATTAATGTATATTTGGGTTTTATATAAAGCCCTGGATGGTGGGTGCAAATTGGAGTAGATCTTCGACTGATGATAACTAATAAGCTTTAAACAGCTGTATCGAAGTGTCTTCTTTAATTTGTACACACACATTCGTTTTGTGAGAAAGTCTTTGAGATATTTATATATTGAAAGATTACACTTTATTCTCACTTTGAGTTCCATATTACTATAAATATATTTAATTATATTTTATAGTTTATTATGATAGGTAATTATAAGTTTTGCAATGGTTCTGCAAACTATTCATAAAAAGCTTACGAGTTGATTAATTATACAATTTTATAGAAAACACCAAAAATAATGCCATACATACGGTTTCGGTTTAAGATGTCCTTAATGGTCAATTTAGATCTTGAAGGCGTTACGTATAATGTCACATGTGTTACGTACTGTGACATGGAAAAAACTGCAGATTTCATTCAATATTATTATTGAAATTTAGACACAATTTCTTTTAATTTAATTGATTTTTAGTTGTCTTGCACATTTTTTTATTATTCAATAACAATGAACTACAATTTAAAACTAAACTCACTGACATTACAGTTTTCAGTTTACAGTGAACAGTTTTCATCCTGTTTTACACATTTTTGCATAAAAGTATAACACATAAGCCATTATTATCATCGCAGTGTGACTGCGGCAGTTGTAATTTGTGTTATAACACAAACTTGACACCTGCTAAAATGCATTGGTTTAAGTCTTTTTAAGCATTATTAAACATTTAATTTTATCTGTGGAGGTTGACCTTTTCGCGGAATGCGTGATATGTAAGTATAATAGTATAGGCTCTAAAACTAAATAAACCCGAAATGCATTAGTTTATGACCAGTCGAAGTTTAAATTAATGTTTAAGACTGCCGTCTACAATCTAAACTTTAGAGTCCAATTTATAGAAACTGGTGTAACCTACAAGCTGTATTTTTATAGCAACACATGACAACATCTTCTCGGACTTGAAGTATTTTCAAGCCGTTAGTGCCTTTAGTTTCAAGGAAAAAGAATGTTTCGAAAATATGTTCAGTATTGTCTGTTAAAATGGTGATACTGAAAATGCAAGTAAATTTTTTTTTAATTATATATCTTCTGAAATTTAGTTTTATCCGATTTGGAAGTGTTCAAATCTGGTAGGCGTGGGTTTTAGCTTCGGCAGAAAGCAATAAACTGTTAAAGATCATGACGGGACCCAGTAGAATTCAAGAAGCCAAGAATAAGTGTGAGATCATCCGTACGTGATGACGGGTTTGAAAATAACTTCTTTCTTATCATTTTAGTATGAGATTTTCAAAAATATTCTTTCTTACAGTTATAAGAACTAAGGACTGATATGGAAAATATTTTCGAAAATCTAATGATGAAAGTCTATATGTAGAAGAAAACTTTGTTTTTATCATATAGGACATTTCCGACTTTCAGCTACTTATCGTATAGAATAGTATAGAATAGGAAATATTCTTCTAATAGCTCAAGAAAAGCTCCTATTTCTTGGGCTAGCTGTTTTGTAGGGAAATGCAAAAAAAAAATCAAAAATTATTTATTGTGTCATCATGTATCATATTTCTACCTCTAGCAAAGTTATTACAGTCCGTACAATATTTGTTGAGTCAAAATTCCTAAAAGACCGCTACGTCACTTTCTCAGAATTGACCGTATTCGACACCCGAGTTGGAAAGACATTGGCGGCGTCGCCGGCTTTCACCAGTTCACCTTAGCAGCGTGCAGTTAGCACGAACAATCTACGTTTCAAGGCACGCCGCTGTTTGCTAATATCAAGCCGTAGCAGGCCGTTGCGTTCCGAGAATAGAACGTCATCGGCTTTCTCCTTTCTGGGAATTCTGGCTCAACAAATATTGTACGGGTTGTAAATTATTTTTGTTTATTTGAGTTTGTTTTATTTTAGTTTGAAGTTCTAGTATAATCTATATAGCAACCATAATTGTTTTCGTTTCCTTAATTTACCTGTAGGTACCTGTTATTATTTCTAACAAGTACGATAAGGAACAACGGTATCAAATTTTAAAAATATTGGATTGTTATATATAATTATGTAGGAGAAATACGAGGGTAGATTGAAAAGTTTCCGGAATGGGCAAGAGATGGCGCGCGTATCGTGAAATTGTTATGATGGTTGTCAAGGCTAACCTATTTTAGGAAAGCTGTCAAATTTTCAGACACGTGCGTCGTTCCGTTTATGCTTACTAGGATATCTTGTGAAGCAATTCAGGCACTTTTGCAAAAATGGATAAAAACGAATTTCGTGCAGTCATCAAACATTTCTGGATGGACGGGAAAACGGCGACGGAGATACGAGATATTTTGCAGAAAGTTCATGGCACATCCACACCTTCATTTTCGACTATTAGTTTCTGGGTGAGCGAGTTCAAACGTGGCCGTACGAGCACCAAGGATGAACCACGCAGTGGACGTCCAAAAACGGCCACAAATGAAGAAATGGTCGATAAAGTCCATGATCTCGTGTTAGCCGATCGACGAGTGAAGTTGCGCGAAATAGTAGAGACCACGGGCATCTCATATGAACGTGTGCAAAATATCGTGAACGAACATTTGGGCATGAGGAAGCTCTCGGCGCGATGGGTGCCGCGTTTGCTGACTATGGACAACAAGCGAAATCGTGTGACCACTTCGAAAGAGTGTTTGGCCTTGTTAAATCGTAATCCAACGGATTTTTTTCGCCGATTCGTGACCGTGGACGAAACATGGATCGACCACTACACACCAGAAACCAAGCAGCAGTCGAAACAGTGGATTTCTCCAGGCGAATCTGCTCCGAAGAAGGCAAAGACTGTCCCATCTGCTGGAAAGGTCATGGCCACCGTTTTTTGGGATTCGCAATGTGTGATACACATCGACTTTTTGCAGAAGGGAAGAACTATCACGGGACAATACTACAGCGATTTATTGGATCAATTCAACGGCATTTTGAAGGAGAAACGGCCTCATTTGCAGCGAAAAAAAGTGCTCTTCCATCACGACAACGCGCCGGCCCATTCATCCCGAATCGCCAATGCTAAATTGGTTGAATTGGGCTACGAGGTGGTGCCGCATCCCCCGTACTCTCCAGACCTGGCCCCGTGCGACTTCTTTTTGTTCACAAACATGAAGACTTGGCTCGGAGGCAAGCGCTTTACGTCAAATGAGGAGGTCATCGCCGCCACTAAAGCTTATTTTGCAGAGTTCCCGAAATCATATTTTTCTGAAGGCTTAAAAAAGTTGGAGCACCGCTGGGAAAAGTGTATCGCCCTGCAAGGATATTATGTTGAAAAATAAAAACAAAAACCTGTTCAATTACTGCGTTTTCTTGGCCATTCCGGAAACTTTTCAATCTACCCTCGTATTGCAAAATTAAGAAAACAGCCAGCTATCCTTTCAATTTTATAAAAATTATCTCAGGATGATATTCAATTCCATATACTTTTTGCCTTTCAAGCTATAATAAAAAGAAAATTATATAATTACAAATAATATTTGCTGTCACACACACTCGTATGAGATATACTATGTATGCAGGATCTTACTAGCTACTTATTTAAGTTTTACAATAGTTTTGAAAAACTATCGCCTCGGCATCTTTAGCTACAGACTGAAACTTGCCAGGACAGATGCCACAGTTAATTTTAAAATAAAGATAATTTGAAAAGTGCAAAGCTTCAAGTAGGTAGGTGCAGTGGTCCAATTACTGTTATTACTATGGAGAGGGCGTAAACAGGGGGAATCGCTTTTGTAGCGGGTTCTAAACACTCTTTAGCGAGCTCAAGCGAGCTGTACCCATAAATAAAGGTATAACAAATCTGATTATTATCGTATATGAAGAAGTATTTAACTAATACATGAGAGTTGGTTGAAAGGTAAAGCACAATTAATTTGGAAAATAACAATTTTTAGAAATGAACAGTGAAAGCAATAATAATTATCTTGTTTGTACTCTGTAAGTACACTAACAAAAATAAATAATTTAAAAGAAAGTAGAGATGCCAGGGGTCATGTTAAAATTATACTAGCGAACAAGGCCGGTTCTTCGAACCTTGACCAAGCAAATCCACCAATTCAGGAACAATTAATTTACTTAATTAATGTCACAATAATGTGTCTATGAACCTTGAAATTAAGTAAGCTGTTTTCATAACAAGAGAAAGCTGCTTTTATGTCTGTTTTTTTTCTTCGTTAGAACTTAACTTTTCACCCCGCTGTGGCGCCATCTATAAGGACCACTTGGAGTATAGGATGCATAACCCCGAACAAGCTTGTTATAGTATACTATATGGATAATAAAATATTATATTTCGATTACGAATATTCAAAACATTAAAATATATGAAACTTTTAGTTTGAAGTTACTTTTATCGAAATCGATTGTTTTTTTTTTGATAATTTTTTAGTTATAAGCGCCACGCTAGCTCACTGACTAAATGGTGAGAGTTTACTCTTTTAATTGTGGTCGTAAAACTTTATACCTACATATTTTTTGCGTGAAATTTCCTGCTCTTTCAATTGGTACCATTATTTTTTTTCAATGACATATAACAAATGTTAAATTAAAAATGTATTCGAAAAAAACCTTAATTCCGCATTTATTTAGTTAAATAAAAATCTCACTATTTATAGATATACTCGTACACCTTCTTTTTACTCTATTCCCGTTGAGTTTACTTTGTGTGAATTTTCTCTGAAGTCAACATCTAAGGAGACTCAACTAATTAATTTGTGCCTTTAAACGTCGTGTGTAAAATCTCCCCCAGTAAATAAAAATAATTATTTCTGTTTATTAGTTTGAATGGACCCCTTTTTTAAAGAGAAATTACTTAGATCAGTGCAACCTAAAGTTAGTGTGTTGCGCTCAAGATCCGATATGGTTCCTAACTTCAGTTAGTCGGTGCGGGGTGCTAATAACCCCAAGTCTATGCCGTTCCAGGTTTGATTTCAGCTGGCAGATAACTTATCTTTTTTAAATTTTTTACAAAACAATATTTAAAATTACAATTTTTCTCTTCAATAATATTTATTTTGCTTATAATTTTAATAAATTGTAAATTGTAAGTTAGTAAATTGTAATTTCAGAATTATGATTGTGTCCACAGTATTGCACACGACTAAAAAAAGGGTAAAAGGTAAAAATGATAATATTTTGCATTGAGAACATAAATAGTATATAGATATCTTCTTTCCAGGAAAATGACATTGCATAGCACTACTACATATCTTGAGTGTTTATCTTATTTAATTAACCAGACCAGTAAAATGCAACCATAATGCAAATATATGAAAAACAACACTATAAACAGTAACTAGCTATAGATTCTCCTCGGAATAAATTTACTCATAAAAATATTTTATTTAATGAATTAACTAGAATATTAAAAACTTGTAGAAAGAAATAAAATAAGGAGTGAAGACTTTAAGGAAGGGTATTATTTTAATAAACTACTTATACTCTTCTTATGTTATATCTTTTATTTGGTTGCATTACTTATTAAGTTGTGGTTGAATTCGCCGAAACTTGGAAGTTCCATAATGTATTTGTGGGATGTATATGTATTATTACAATAACAAGTAATAACAGTAAAATCGTTGCAAATACATATAAATAGATAGGATATCGCTTATTTCCCGCCAATTTTGTTGATAAGTTTTCGCGCCAGTTTTTTATCTGTTTAGTGTTATCATCTGCATACTAATAATAAAATACTTTATTGTTTCATACTGCATTAATTTTATTTTTATCACATGACAAGGACATTAAAACCGTTTGAGAACACGGAAGCTATCCAGTAGGTTCACATCGTTCAAACAGTAATATCATCATCATCATCAATATCGGTTATCTTCAAACATTGATTTGAGGTACAGTGTAGGGCAAATCGAGGTGCGTGCTGCATAACGGAAGCAACGCAAATTTCTAGAGGTTAGTTTAAATGCATTTTATGTTTTGAAAAAATTAAATTTGGATTTTGGTTCTCACCTTTTTTTTAAATGCATGTATATTTTTAATTTCCTAGTCGACGTTTAGGATTTGTAACTTTTTTTTTCTTAATTATTTTACATATCAACCTACATCATAATTTAAATTAATACTCTATCTAGGATATATTCTAAATATTTCTTACAATATCGTTTTACAAAATTAAGTTTAAAAATTTAACCTAGCTATATATTATTAGATGAATTAAGGGATTTTTGCCTATTTGTCAAGAGAGGTTGGTCATCCTCCAAAAAGTGAACTAAAATGAAACCTAAATGAAAAAAAATTGATAAAGCAAAAAGTTTTACAAAATTGTGAGAACTATGGATTATCAGTAGAGACATGCATTTTAGTAAAGCATAAAACCACTATGTCAACGGAGCGAAGCAATGTAAACTGCAATATAATACAAGCGGGCGCTTGAAAATGATGGGTTTGGAGTACTCTTGGCGCAAAAACATAAAGTGAAAAAGGGCCTAGTAAAACAACTTGAGTTACAGAAATTGTCAGTGGCGTGGCAAGTTTTATACCGGGTGGGGTAATAGTGTGGGAAAGTCCGATAGCTCCTAAACGGTAACAGCTAGAAGAATCGTTCTAATACGGATGTAAACAGTGGATAGAGGCGCATCTAGAGAAATTATTTCCAAATATACAGGGTGTTGCAGAAAAGTGTGGCACGCTTAAGGTAGTTTTTTTTAAATAGAATGCCCCAAATACTTTTGCATATTTAACACCTCTCTTGGCAGGTCTATTCATATCTAAAATATTAGCGCCATCTAATAACCGGTTTAGAAGTTATACATTATTTATGAGAGTTTTACATTATCCCACTTAACAGTTTACCGCTTTCACGGCCGCAACGGTGAAAACGAATTTAAGTAGGGATTTTGTTGCAAGGGCTTGTAGGATGGGCTCTTCTTTAAAAGAAAATGGACCCACCATGTACAAGGTGTTCAAAATTAATTTTTAAATTTAGAGAACTTCAAAGCTAATATTCACAACGTTTTCAAATGGAACACCCTGTATATTTTGTACCTTTGTGATGCAGAATTAAATAACGAACATTTTTTGTATGTACGTCCCTATAGCTATTTGTAACCACTTTTGATTTATTGGGAAAATGTAGAACAAAACAGTACCTACAAAAATAAATAACCAATAAATAAAAATCGAAATATTTTAAACGGGCGCCGTCTGCAGGGCAACTGAGATGGAAATTTCTTATGGCCCTATTCTTATTCTTCGTGTTCGATATGATATGATTAATACTTTCTGGCATGGTAAAAAATAGATCAATAATTTCCTATTGCGGCTCTCTCTATCTATTAGTGGAATTCTAAAATAAGTATTTCAATTTATTTTATTGATTATTTATTTTTGTAGGTACTGTTTTGTTCTACATTTTCCGTAATTGAAAATTAAAGACCATCAGAATAAATCAGTGGCATATTTTTTTCGCATAAATTCCATAAAACATTTAATAAAAAATAATACAGTATGTGAAAAACCACATCTGATTTTGGCATTGATTTTGCACCACCCAAACGTTTATTATTATTAGCAAACGAACAACTCCATACACTATTGCGCCTAATGTAATTCTAACGGACATTGCCGCTTATGAGCCTCAAGTTTAAAAATATAATTATTATATTTTCACATTACCTTAAATATTTATAAAATATGAAGATCTAAATATGAGTTTTTTGCTGAACGCGAAACATTTAGTGAATATTTTTAATCATAATAAATTTTATGTTTAGTTTTATTTGTATATGAAATGTTTATCAATTATATAATATACTTTTAAATATTAATTTTCTATCATAGAAACATGTTCGATTTCTATATATTTGTCTAAATATATATTAAATATTTATGTATGATATATAAAGATTTAAATATAAAATATCCAATGTAAAATAAAGATTAAATAGTTTTTATATTAAACCAATATTTAATATTCATTTAACAAATACTTATTAAATATAGTATGCTACTGGGGACCCCGCATAGGTAATGCCACAAAATCAAGAATGATAAAATTCAGGAAAAACAGCGTTATAAATTTGGACTTAAATTTAAGAGGTAAATAATTTTATTAATATAGTTTTAATTTAGTTTATGAAGTAGGTGGACGACCAAGCTGGTGTGTGCAAATTACAGACGATTATCCCCGACTGATGAGAACAAATAAACCCGAAACAGTCTGTCTCGGGGTATCGTATGTGATTTGCACACATTTATTCTTTTTTGTAGGAATAGTCATTGAGATTATTTATTTAATTATGTAAGCTTAGTCAGCTAAGCTAAGCTAAGCAAAATATTGATGTAAAACGAGATATAAGGGCAGCTCACGGGTTGGTGTTATATTTGTGTATGATCGTTTTTGTTGGTCCTAATTTGTTGGTTACTCAGCCATCGTTTTTACTCATTCACAGATCTGCGTCTTAGAATTCTGATGTTAAATCTTTTTTCTCGGAATGTAGACAGTAGTTAAAAATAATCAATTCCAGGTATATACATAAATACGTTGAGAAGTATTTATGGCTGCATAATAAAACATAAATAATAAGATTTGTGGGTGCAATACCAAGTAAACTTCGTCTAAATGGTTTGCAGGGATGTGTGTAGATGTTTAAAAATTTTGTTTATTATAGAACTTGGCATCATTTACAAAAATGGTAAATAATAATGGACCTAAGCTGGACTCTTCTGGAATTCCGAAATTTACTTTGAACTTGTTAGACGTGATGCCGTCATGTCTAGCTAAAAAGTGTCTGTCCCTTACGTAAGAAAAAAAAACTATTAGCAAAAAAGTTCCTTGATCAAATACTTTATGGAAATCCGTGTATAAAACATCGATCTGTTTTTTGCTCTCTATTACCTGTGCTACATCATTTTGAAAAATAAAGTAAGCTGGTACATATACAATGGATCCACAATTTTTTATGAATGGGTGTTAGCAAAGTTTGCTTCTAAAAAACTGGGGAAACATTTGACTTGCGGAAAACTCTAAAATAGTTGAAAGTAGCCGTAGCAAAATGACTCTCCCTGTCTATACAAATATATTAAAAAATATAAGGTACAGGATCTTACGTGAGCCACCCTGTACCATTGTATAAAATGAGAAAGATTAGTCTGTAGTAAATAAGTACAGTAAATAATTAATAATAAATCAGTGTGATGACTGATGTTAATGAGTGTCAGGTGTCGGGGTTGGTTTTTTGTCGCAGATCTGGTTCCACATTAAGTCTATTACTGTATTCATGTTGCGTGCGACTGAGAGTGGAAAGTGACACAGGTGTGTGGTTGGCAAAAGGATATCAAGTATTTTATTGCCTTGATAGCAGCATCAAGGTACGAAGGCTGTAATGCAACCAAAAGTTAATTAATTATATAGAATACCCATAAGTTTCATAGGAAGAACTTTATTGTCCAGAACTTTGTTGACCAGTATATTTTACTATTTTCAAGTATTTCCAGCATAGACTTACCTTTTTTTTTTGGAAATTTCAAGTTGCTTTACCTCAAGTTATGCTTCATAATTTTCAGTGCACTGCCTACCCCAAACGCGTTTGTGTCCCAATAGATTATTTAGAATGGACTCTTTGGCCATAATAAACGAATAGGCGTATAATATAAATATGATATGAATAGGTGTATAAAAAATAAATAATATACTACAATCTTTTTATTATTGTTAAACACCCTTAAATAATGTGAATCAAAAGAAAGTAAAATTAATTTATTAATTAAATCAATTGTTTCATGGCTTTTCGTCCTCGTTTCCCTTTATTTGCTTGGCGTTAATTAAGTAACTCATATATTTTATTCTAAAATATTGTTTTGCCACACATTTCAATTCAGCATAATTGATGGCTCTAACTGCATTAAAAATATTATTATTGTACCAGCGACCTGAACAGGTTGTGCTTCGAATAGATCCGAGTCAGATTTGAGAGCATTGGGCTTTTATTAACTAAAATTGAAGCGAGATTAGAAAAGAGTTTTTTGCCCCTACATTAGTCAATTCTCCAAACATATATGTGTTAATATTTTCTATTTTTATTTTAGAGAATAATCAGGAGACAATTGTTAGAATGTTGCCCACCGTAAATTGTTGCTCTGTATTAAGTCTGTTGCGATATCCAGGATGTTAATAATTTATTTTATTTTACCTTTACAGAGATCCGGCAAAACATACCTACTGAAAGTCTTTGTGTGTCTACCTCTAAAAAACGTCTACCTACTTGTTTAGAAAAATGGTATGTAATTTAATAAGTAAATCTTTAGTGTACAGTGTGTTTGATACATGTGGCATTGCATAACAAAAGATCATTGAGAGTAAACGTAAACATATGTTGAGTATATGGAAAAAATGATGCAAGCAATTTTATTTTTGGCTAAATTAATAAAGATGGCGTGAGCCTTCATTATCGTTACGTACTTTTGTCTTTTTAGGATATCAAGTCCGAATATAAATTTGAATTAGAAAAAGACGAAAAATACGGCGATCATGTCGTCGTGCATGTTGCTGGCCAAGTTTATGATGGAGGAGAAAAAAGAAGAGGCGGCTACGCCGTTTGGTTCGGTAACGGCCATGCTCTGTATGTCTCAATGTGCATCCTGATATACATCACAGTATCAAAGTATATGTCCGTTTTATTTTAGAAACCTCGTTGAAGGCATCAGTGAAGATCCTTATGACATAAAAGCAGCAATACTAGCTGTGATTCAGGCCCATCGATTCGGTAACTATTTATTTGATAATCTTCTGCTTGTTCTTATTATATTACTCATAGTAGTATTGATAATATAGTAACAATAATTTTAAACAACAGGTATTAGGAGGCTTAAGATAAAAACAAATTCAAAATTTCTGGTATTGACAATGACGGATTGGATAAATAAGTGGAAAGAAAATGGATGGCAGACAGTGGCTGATTCGCCAGTTAAATATAGAGATGCTATTGAAGTACTTGACAAATCTTGCAAATTTCTGGAAAACGTCGTTTGGGTAAGTTCTTCATATCTATAATACTATGTACACGTAAATTATTTCATCAATTTTCTCAATATAGCTAACTATGGTTTTGTACGTTTTAGGAATACATCAGGAGCAGCGAAAATGAAGCCCTACCTTTAGCACAAGATGCTGCTTTGCCTTAAAAATACTATACAATTCTATTTTCGTTCAATAAAGTACACAATAATTCTGATTTTGTATTTGCTTAAAACTGTATCATTTTTTTAAGTACTAGAATAAAAATAATACCTGAAGTCAAAATCTACTCTAATATAGTGAGGTGAAATTTAATAAAATAAAAAATTAATATAACCACAATATTTTTTCTTTTTCCCAATGGGCTGACTCAGGTTTAATTCAATAGAGATGAAATAATAAAATCTTATTGATTCTTATACCTGGAATAAAAGAACTTACTACCAAGACACTTGGACTTCCGCAACTGGATAACAGCAAACTGAATTCTATATGTGAAAAGAAAAAGAAATGGATGCTTGCATACACATCAAATAAACACATAGATAAATTGAAAACACAGTCTTTATTTTTATTAATAAAAATAAAAAAAAATATAATTCAAAAAGTAAGAGAAAAATTATTTAGACACAACAGTAAAAAGTATAGGAAAATCTTCCTTGAGCTTGCTCAAATCTGTAAATCATTCGTCATCAACCTTTCATAGGGTTGTAACAGTTCTCCATTTGAGCAAACTGACATCAATCAATGTTATCAATTAAAAATAGTTACAAATGTTAAAATAAATTTATCTTATGACAATTAAATTTTTGTAAACAAATTTAAATTGTTTGTTTGGTAGAATTTTATTATTGAAAAACTTTAAAAATGAGAAAATTAAATTTTGAATTTATTCAGATTGTCTTTATAATTCTGCTATTTGAAAAATTTAATCAAATCCTTTTATTTTGACCAACCTTGTATATAAAGTACGTCGAGATCCATTTAAATCTTTTTTAAAATTGGTAATACTGCATTTAATTCAGACAGAGGATCTTTAAAATGTAGGCAAGTCGAATATCCAAATCAATAATGGAAATAAATCTTCTTTAATTTATTGAATGAATGAATCGTTCACAATTCCATAAAATTGTTGAATAACGAATATAAATCTTCTTTAATTTAAAATGTCCAGGTAACTATTTATTACACTTTGTTGAATTTTCGTTTGTGACATACAAACATATGGTTATCACTTAACCTCACTTATTTTTCAGATTTTTGATCTCGAGTCGAACGTGGATTCACCCAAAGCGTTTTATCGACTGAATTTGTTAATTTTTCCTGGCCATTTTATACTTTCTAGCAAAACAATTGACGACGATGTCAAATCTTAGAAAAACAAACTCCACACGCTACATTTATGACGTCACTTCACAAAAACAGATGTTCATAATTACCACTAATCTTAAATCTAAAAAAATAGAAATGTAGCTGGCAAAATAACGATTAAAATAACATACGACACTTATAGTCTAAAATTCTAGTTTTGGAAGTTTCATGATGAGGTTACGAAAAAACCCGAACGAATGCTCTAAAACGTATTTGCTAACAGTGCCTTTTAATATTTGACTATTTATAGACAATCTAATGTGGCCACTAAATTTAAAGTAAAATATGAACAACTAAATATTTAACAAAACCACAAGCATATCTGGAAAATTGAAGTTATTTGTTATTGATGTTAGTCATGGTTTTATTTACAATGTTCCTAAGCTTACATTGTTTATATTATTAATAAAACGCACATGCCAGAGTGTCATACACCAAATCAAACTATCCTGCTAGAGATGCTAGGCGACAGTAAACCATTCAGCACTGTTACACTAAGCGGTAATTAAATGGAACAGACGCACCAAAAAGAAATCAAATACAATTATGAATCACATTCAAACTATGTTATCTGTTTTGTTTTCTTATGTAACAGTATGTACTTATGCAACCTTGCTCTTTCCGAGAATTTATAATTGCATACATTTAAATGGTTTCTCGCCACAGTGAGTGAGCATGTGATTCCACAAACTACCTTTTTGTAACTCAATCATTACATTTAAATGGTTTATGACCACTATGTGTGAGCATGTGTTTTCCCAAATCTGACTTTTGTGAGCATTTATAATTGCATATATTACATCCAAATGGTTTTGCACCACTATGCGTGTACATGTGCCTTATCAAACTTCCATTTTGCGAGCATCTGTAAGTACAAACATTACATTCAAATGGTTTCTCACCAGTATGAATGCACATATGCCTTATTAAACTTGCTTTTCCTGACGATTTAAAATTACATATATTACATCCAAATGGTTTCTCACCACTATGAGTAAGCATGTGCCGTTGCAAGTTTGGTTTTTGCGAACATTTATAATTACAAATTTTACATTCAAATGGTTTCTCACCGCTATGAGTGAGCATATGCCTTTGCAAAGTTGCTTTCAGCGAGCATCTATAATTACAAGCATTACATTTAAATGGCTTCTCACCTGTATGAGTGAGCATGTGAACTTGCAAAACTGCTTTTTGTGTGCTTTGATAATTACATACAATACATTTAATTGATTTATCAATACTATGTGTTTGGATGTGAATTTTCAAACTTGCTTCTTTCAAGCATTTAAAATTACAAATAGTACATACAAATGGTTTGTCACCACTGTCATGAGTAGGCATAATTTGTTGCATATTTCTATTCATTGAACATTTATATATATTTACATACACTAAATATGATTGTGTTCAAATTGTGCTAACAGCTTCATGGTCGACAACTACAAACAAACTTAATTTTAATCTTGCTTCCCGGGTGCAAGGAAATGACTTACCACAGAACGAAGTGATCATGGACATATTTGATGTTTTCTATATGAATTATTGTTCCCTTTTGCGTTAACCTTTTTGTTACTGTAATAGTTGTGTAGACTTAGAGATTGTAACAACGTATGTATTTATTTAAATCATTTCAAATTCTTGCTTGAAAAGATTAAGAACTACTACAAAAGTCTGGTAGACCTTATAGAACATGATTTATCAGTCGTAGTACCTCTGAAATAAAGCCAAGCTGAAAAACTATTTTGTAACGTTAATAAAATTTGTTAAAATGAACAAAAAAAAATTGTATCTAACAAGAGTAATAATCTTCTATTTCTGCTGCCTAATATAATCTTGATTGTAGGTGTACATTGTACTGTTATAAACTTTTTTTAGTTTGTGTCTCCTATGCAATAATATTCATAAATAATAAGACGCGTGTTTGGGCGGTTTAAGCCGAGTTTGGAGTTTCAACTACGTTTTTCAAAAGAGGCTTTTAGAAATGATAATAACCATTTTCTGAGGTATTACAGCGAATCCGCCCGATGGATTCCGAACGTCGCCAGATTGGTTTTCGTATAATTCTTTTAGGCGAAATTCGCTAATCCATAGGTGAAGTTTACATTGATAAAAAATCTTAAATAAGGGTAAATATTATCCTTCTGGTAATAACCGGAACTGTATATTGTAAAATCTTAATCACAAGAAAAAATTACATTACAAATGCAGTACTTACCCATTAAACGGCGATTTTCTCCTGTTAAGACTCGGTGGCGGGAAAAATATCTTTTCCAATTTTCTTTATACCTCCAAAAGTTTTATTTGAACACCTGCGTGGATTCCGAGAGCGCCATCTAAGCGACGCCATATGAAACTTTAAAACTATTTACATATCTTACTATAGTACGATCAAAAAGTCTTTGAATAAGGGTTGCTATGAAATTAACACGCTATCTATGAAATTATTCATTTCTATTACTTTTGACATTTACTTCACAACTGTCATGTCAATAGACAATCGTTCAAATAAATTCAATTCTGTGTTTTTTATAAATGTTATTAGGTAATACTTAAAATAACTGCAAGCACAAGAGATAACAATACCGCACTCTAACCTAACATTTTCTGTGTACTATGGGGCTCTGTTTAACGGTGTTAGCGAGTCGAATTTTCTTGACACAGATGACTGTGTCTTCTTTAGCGCTACTCAAGATACGTTGGCGCTACTCTCTACAGTTCACAAAAACTACGGGCAGTAGAAGTAAATAATTCTATAGATGGTTTTTACATTCCATGGCTATTGCTATCCAATGGCTTTTTGATTATACGATATTTTACATATATACAGTGCGATTATATGCACAAACCCTTACCAAATTAAATACTTCACATACAATCGTATCACATATAAGCTAAATATTGGGCCGATATTGACATCAATATCGTAGCATACATATTAATTAAATAAATTACTAAAGATGGCAGAGACCCGAACACCAGACATCGTAAGGTAAAGGCGGTAATGCGAGGCTCATCAGTGTCGCCAATTTATTTTGCATACATCCGCAGAAAACTGACGTTAATGTTAATGATTGAACTTTAGCCGAAAGAATTATGGAGTGCAAATCAAATCCTGGATGTGTTAGAATATTCGTATACTGTAAAATTTTATTACTATTGCAAACTCTTAAAATCGTCACAAATTCAGAATCCTCACAAAATATTCCACCTAAATTAAAATACTCACAGATTGGGGATTTACTCACATACTGGCAACACTGGCAGTACCCATCTTCTTAAATAATAATAGTCGAGGTCAGTTTTGTCAGATGGTACTGACTAATAATATTCTCACTATATTTAAATAAAAATTTTTTTCTCGTTCCGTTTTTGTTAAGAATGTTTACACATTTACAATAAAATTACTACTTATAGTATAAAGAATAGCACATTATCACGACTGGCCGAGCGGTGAAGATGCCCGTCTCTCTATTTCTATAGTAAAGACTATAGGCTATAATGACTTTGATCGAGCAAAGCCTCTCGAAAAAGCATTTCTCGACTCCAGAATAAACTTCATGGAACCGTTTGACCATATATGTTGGTGCCCATAATGAAATAAAGTTAAAAGAAGAACTAATGAAAAAGAACTTGCGTCTTGATTTACGTGGCATACTTGCGGTGAAGCTTAATCGCTACGGCCCCCATTTGGACAAGTAGTTGAGATAGGCTCAATTAGCGTTTCACTCTACGAAATGAGTGCTGTCAGTTCCCACTGACATAACAATTATGTCTTTTATTATGATGGACTTGTCTTAAGGCTTCCATCGTTTGGTCTGTGGATGATTCCAAATGAACGCTGCACTCTAGCACGGATAGACTAAATTAAAATATTTAAGTCAGTTTAAAGTGAGAAGTAAGAGAATTTCTTCCTTCCTCACCCCAAATAAGCTAGAAAGATTTTAGCCTTACAACAGTTGCATTTGTGAGGTTATGTATGGTTTGACTTTTTAATGTTAGCTTATTGTGAAAAATAAACATTAAGGAAGGGGAACAAAACCTTGCAAAAGATAAAAAATAATGGAAGATATAAAACATACATTCATATAATATTGTGAAAGATGAAAACTATCACATTTTCAATAATAATTTATTATTATTGGAATTCTTTCTGAAAGTTCAGACTGCTCAGTTTAGACTCGGTTCTTACCGTCTTACTTGGTCTTAGTGGTAAGACAAACAAATGATAAAAAAAGAATATAACTTATTTAGATGAGTTCACAGAACTAAGCGAATGGCACGATTATTCGATCGACAATCGTCTATTATATCTAATAGGGAGAAGAAGTGCATACGTCATACCGTGCCTGACGTCATAATTCTTTCCTCGCAACGCGCATGTACTTCAATAAGGCACATTATATTTTCATTTCTGATTATTGATAGTGTTAAAAAGGATGTTTACAAGCTATAAAAACACTTACCCAATGGCTTTCACCCATTGTTGTTTCAATATTTTATTTGTGATAGTACCTATCTATTATTTTAACCTCACAAAGTAGCGTCACGTTTTCTCTTCCAACTGTCAACAGTGTCAAAACTGTCAAACAAACGGTTTACAGCGAAGTAGAGCGATGCGAACATGCGCGTTGCGAGGAAAGAATTATGACGTCAGGCACGGTATGACGTATGCACTTCTTCTCCCTATTGTAAGAGAACGCCAGTAGCGGCGGGTGCATACGTCAAATCCGCCGGGGCACTCGCAGTGTAATACATGATGATATGATATACTGCTTTAATAATGTGTGCGCATCGAGCATAATAGCGATATACCAGTTTGTCGTGGGCTCCGAGTTTGAGGTATGCATCCACCGCCACTTTTTATCAGAAGTGGTTCCCATCAGAGAACCCTCTCTTTACGTATATGCCAGATCTTTACTTTAGACAGAGTCGGACGGAGACTAGGCCAGGAGAGTAAATCCTAGGAACTCGTAGGTAGACGTGGGATGCAGGCCAGGCAGTGGGAATATGCATGTTAAGACCTATTGAAGGTGACTGGAAGGGACTCCGTTGAAGACAGATCCCGACTGGGGGGCACGTTAGTAGCTCCGGCACTAGAAAGGAGAGCTCCAAAAAATTTATAGTAACCTCGCTCTCACCAGTGAGAATCTCCGGCACTCACAGAAATAAGTAACGATAATAAGTGACCTTTGACAGAGCCCTGTTCGACTCTACCTAAAGCAGAGACAAGGCATATACCACATGGAGGTGGAATGGTCTAAGATATGAGAGGCTTCGATAATTCTTAAATGTGATAGCATTACTTGGGCTCAGCTCAGCATCCGATTTCTTAGAAATTTGGGCATCCCTCCACTGCGATCCCCTAAATCTAAAGGGGCCGAGTCGTTCGATTAAGCCAAGTATAGCGGATCCACAATTTTGACTACACCAGGGAAGTACCTGACGACACGGTTTCCCATAGTCCAGTGAACAGGAAACCACTGACGTGGATAAGTCTTGGTAGCCTCTTGGTGCTAGAGTCCTAACCACCTAACCGAAAACCAACGAATAGGAGGCCGAGACCAGTCTATTCACTGGACACAGACAACTTGCAGTTGATGTAAAAAGTTAGCGTTTATTGAACTTGATAATATACTTTTTGCTAGTAATTTATAATTTTCCGCTTTTGGATATGGAGACCGTGGATGACCTTGATAATGATTTGCCCTCGCGCAAGCCGCTCGTGCATGACTGGACTATCTGTCTGGGAATGGAAGTTTCATTGTTTAGAAGCGTAAATATGTAGGCCATATGGTTTTGTAGATAAGTGCGTTAATTACACAACTGGTCACTAAAATATTGCATATCTACTTGATGAAAAAGCAATATGGGATTCTACAAAGAATAGAAAAGTGTCAATTACCCTGAAATAAGCGGAATGTTCTTTTGGTGAAATGCAACAAAGTTCATTCCGGTCTATACACATTTGAGAAAGACTTCTCGGTTCCTAGATCGATCTCATAGAGCCGTATCACTTCAGATGTTGGTGGCCATAATGAAATTAAAAAAAACTGCCAGTCAAGTATTAGAAATTACATAGATATTTTGAATTTTAGAATTTCTGACATTTGGTGATTATCTACAGTTGGGGATCGTTGGGATGTGCGTATTTGTTTCTATTTGTGTTTTACACTAATTTTAAGTTGTAGTTGCTGATGTATTGAGATAATGTGTTAAATTGTCTCATCGATACAAAGACATGTTATGTTAGTTAAAAATACTTTAGTGAGAATTTAAAGCAAAATCAGTTTTTTTAAGTATTTAAATACATAAACGTTATTACATATTACTATGATATGGGAAGGTTTAAAAAAATAATAATTAATTAAAGACAAAAGATGATTTGCATATAATGATAGATTGAATACAACTTCTTATCTCATGAGAAATTTTATAAAGTACTCCGGTCCTTAGAAATGTTTTGTAGTGAGTAAGATAATCCCACTACATTGAAACTTTCTCAGGTTTAGGTCGCTATTGTTGTTTAAATAAAAGCTATTTTTTATAGTTGAGTTTACTGTCTCCAGCCTTACTTTGTCGAACTCCATAATCATAAAATATAATAAAAATCAATAGATTAATTAAAGTTTCACAAGTTTTAATATAAATTTTTAACCTTACAATTGTTTCGACATTAAATGTCATTATCAAAGGTAGATATAAATTCCATCCAAATTATCGTTGTTCAATAAAAAGGGATCTTCTTTTAATTAAATAGGTAAGTATACAATTTTAATCTTTCTTTTGATATTTCCAAAATTAATTTAACGTTGGGAAGGTTAAATTAAGGTTATTATTTTTAAAAGTTAGCAAAAGCTGTATTAAGCTCGAATAACAACTTTTAATTAACTAAACAAAATTAACGAAACTTAAAGTTTCACATAACCCTACTTTTTTATTTATTTACAAAGTTGAAAACTAACCTAGCAAAGTTAGATTTTGGAGCAGTAAGAAACACATCTTGTTCCTCTAATGATATAGTGCTACTAACTTGTTAAGAAATGGATTCCCTTTATATAGTTTTTTGGAAAACAATTGAACTTTTTCAAAAAACAACACAATCTTGACATTTTTAAATTTACATAACCCAATTATTATTTATAAACTTTCATAAATGTAAAAACTAATTATACAGAATTGTAGATAATAAAATTCTGAATTCAATCCATATACAACACTTGGGTTGAAACAAAAATATAATACCCTTAATTTTTACACTTTCATATCTCTACAAATCTATCCATTAAATCATTACTAATTTTATCTGAGTGATTCTAGATGCCAAAAACTTTTATTTACAAGCCAAACTTCCATAATTCAAATGAACGTTAGAAAAGCACAGCTTATCAAACATGTTTTTATGTGATTCCGTCAACAAGATCTAACCTTTACATTAAAAAGTGTATCAATTCTGTGTATATAATGTTATTCTACTTATTTCCACTAAAACAACTTGGCAAACAGCTCTAAAATCTTGAAAACTAAATAAAAGTGCAAAATAAACACATGTTATTAACATGGATTTTATGTTTCAAATATATTTCAATCAAGGTAAGTTGCTATACATTTGCATACATCTTCAATACAACATATGTTGTCTGTTCTAGATGATTTACAACGTTAAAAATGAACTAAACTTTATTAAGTTGCAAAAAATAGCATAAGCGATCTTCAAATCGTAAAATTATAAGAAAAATTATATATTTTATATAAAAATCAGGATTTACACATATCCTTTATCTGCTTAAAGAGTTTTTGCGTGCATGTTAGTATTAATTATTTAAATTTATTTTCATAAAAAAAATCTTTTTCCAAATTTAAATCGGGTAGTTATAGAATTGCATAAAACCTGCCTATTAAATATTATTTAGAGAGCAATTTTTGCTGTTATGTACCTTGTATAAATCGGAAAACGATTTCGTTAACCAAAATGCGTAGATCCCATTGGTATAAATAGTGACAGAGCAGGACCAATAAAAGCAAGCTTCAATAAACTCAGAAACAAAGACTACTAAAAATATTTTCAGTATTTATTTATTACACTTACCGTTGTGTCATAAAGGCAGTATCCAAAGATGTGTAACAATGACACAGAAAAAATGAAAAGTCGATATAGGAAAGAAAAAGATACAAGTTCAGATGATCGAAAAATTATGTTTTGTTTTTCAGAAATTCCAAAGACGTCCAATATGTTCTAATTTTGCGTTTTTTTGTATCTGTGAGATGCATAATATTAAGAGAAAATTATTATCTATTCTCGGAAGTTTTTGAAGCGTTCGTAAGAAAATATCCGCAATGTTATATAATAATAATAAAAAAACTGCTGTTATGCAATTTCAGATTATATTTAGTGCCTAAAAATATTATTTCCTTTGTTAACAACAATAAATATTATTACAGTAGTCTGAAGGCGTTTACTAATATAATAGACTATCGATAAGATTTATACATCACGAGAAATAAATGATATCAGAAATAATCTTGTTTGGACTTTATCATGGAAACTAGTTCACTGAAACCCTTTAATTGAAATATTGTAACCTAGGCTATAAAAATCAGCTCATCAATAAAATTAATTCACTCGATTTCCATACTAGTGTAATAGTATATTACAAGCGATATAATATCGCGAAGCTTGGAAACTTTACCAACGAAACATGTATACTATTTTATTTACAATAATTATGGACGGTTTCACAAAATCTTGATCAGGTTCTGATTAGCTTAATCGTGATTAAATTTTAAATCCAGAAATTTCATTGGCTGATATTTAAGTGACCTGAAATTTTATCCAATAATATTTCTGGATTTCAAATTTAATCATGATTAAGTTAATTATAAAATTATTCAAGTTTTGTGAAACCGGCCATATACGATAGATTACCTATATAATGCAGCCTCATTTAAAGGATTTATTAAAGATAATACGTTGACGTACAAAAATAAGAAACCAGGTTTGTATGCATTTCTACTAAAATAAAATAAGTCTACCAGAGAATTTCATTTGCAAACTGGATGAGCTTTCAACAAACAAGCTATCCTATGTAAAATCTGACATGAACAGACCTACGATTGTCAAGCGCCACAATTGAGACAAACCCAGTACTTCCGAAAAAAACGGCGATCATTTTCTTATGACGGCTCTTTTCACTGAAAACTTTAATTGGATCCTTCTCATTTTGAGATACCCAAACAGTGGCATATTGTATTTTTCTTTCGGATCATACGAATACATCCAAATTTCAGCACTTCTCACGATGTTATATAACACACGAGACATCCTTGAGCAAAACGTTGAAGTGTGCTTTTGCACTAATTTGTGTACAAAGTATTTGAGCAAGAAGATTGTATATAATGCGGGGGTGTAGTGCATAGTATTAGGAAATAAAACAGTCATGAGAACAAAATTAAATTAAATAAAAACAGAGCGTTTAACAAAACAATGTTCAAAAACTCACATTTGAACCGCCATACTAAGAGGGTGTTGATTCTTCGAGCTCATGACGTGAACTGAATCTATTCATCATGTCAGTATAAACTCATCAATCGAACAAGCTTCTGGATATAGCAATGGAATTAAAAGAACTTTGTATATTTTGACCTCTAGTTTACGAAACCAGTATTAGAACTCATTTTAGAACATGTGCTGGTACCACACATGACGTTATCGGTTTTTTGGAATAGAACTATTAGATTTAAGTATGAAAATCGATATAACAAGTGTGATTCGGAATAAAAAAAGTATTAAGGTACACGACGCCATCGAAATGCATAATAGCGGAGCTAGAACCAATTAACGGATTCTGTTCCGCTAATCTACACTCATCCATTCGAACAAGCTACTGGCCATAGCAATGAAATTCAAAGAACTTTGTATATTTCATTTTTAGTTTACGAAATCAGTATTAGGACCCATTTTAGAAAATGTGCTGGTACCACACATGACGTCATCATAATTCTTCTAAATACAACTATTAGGTTTTAAGTATGAAGATCATGCATGATAACGGAGTTAGAACCAATTAACGGGTTCTGTCCCGTTTAACAGTCTACACTCAATCATTCGTGGTACTAACAGAAATTTGTATATTTTGACCTCTAGTTTACGAAATCAATATTAGAACCCATTTTGGACCATGGGCTGGCACAGCACCTGACGTCATCGGGATTGTTTTAAATGGAATCATTAGATTTTGAATATGATAATCGATAGCAAGAGTAATTCTGAATAAAGCTGTACGAAGGTACTACAGGTCTAAAATGCATAATAACGGAGCTAGAATCAATTTACGGGTACTGTCCCTTAAACAGTCTATTATACTCAATCATTTGGGCAATCTTCTAACTAAAAGAACGTTGTATATTTCGACCTCTAGTTTACGAAAACAAAATTAGAACCATTTTAGAAAATTTGCTGGTACCGCACATGACTTCACCGGGATTGTTTTAAATAGGACTATTAAGTTTTAAGTATGCAAATCGATTACAAATGTGATTTTGAATAGAATATTATTGAGGTACTACAAATCTAAAATACATGCTAACGGAATTAGAACCAATTAACGAATTATGTATCGTTAAACAGTTAACAGTCAATCATTCGGACATAGGTTCCATTTAAAAAGATCACGGTGACGTCATATTCGGTACTAGCACATGTTCTAAGATGGGTTTTAATACTGATTTCGTAAACTAGTGGTCGAAATATACAGATTTATTTTAGTTCCACTGCTAAGGCCAGAAGATTGTTCGAATGATTGAGTGTAGACTATTAACCAGGAGATAACCCGTTAATTGGTTCTAGCTTCGTTATTATGCATTTTAGACCTGTAGTACCTTAATACTTTTTTATTCCGAATCACACTTGTTATATCGATTTTCATACTTAAAACCTAATGGTTCTATTTCAAACAACCGATAACGTCATGTGCGGTACCAGCACATGTTCTAAAATGAGTTCTAATACTGATTCTTTTAAACTAGAACTAGAGGTCAAAATATACAAAGTTCTTCTAATCCCATTGCTATAGCCAAAAGCTTGTTCGAATGATCGAGTGTAGACTGTTACACAGGGCACTGTATATAAAGAAGATTCAGTGACCAAACACTGCACACTACTATTGCTTTCTTTTTTTATTTGGACGTATGCTACCATCACTTTATTATAATTACGTACACGTTCTGATGCCTTGAGTGTCAACGTGGGTATGTGTACTCTCGCAAATATTGAAAGCCGTCTTGTGTGACCTTGTTGATTCTTGGGCTGTAAAACAATGGGCTAGCGGGCTACTGAACAACAGTCATGTTGTGATACACGATCCTCGTTATTAGCAGCACGCAATACGACGACGATCGGCATGCCTCGTCGAACTGGTCGTAGTTTGTCACTGTTGTGTGCAATATGCGAAGCTTCTTATCCGCTTCAAAGTGCCGACAATCGAGCTAGTATGCTGTATATTTTTATGCTGCGATACTATTTTCGCGTGGTGTACATATGAAGACCGTTTTCGGACAAATACTCATTTTGCAGGTTTATTATCACATCTGTATTGCCTACTCTTTACCTACATTTGTGACAATAGTTTGAAGACTCCTTCATTTTTTGAAACTTTAAATTCCATTGTTTGACAATTTACATTTCCATCTGACATTGTTCATGATTTTATTCCAAAGCACTTATTAAAGTTTTTAGTGTTCCGAACACCTGAAAGCATTTATCTTTCCATTATTTGACCAGATTCGAGAATTCTCGACTTATTCTGCATATCGCATAATTATCTAAAGATCAAAAGTTTTATTGTACTGATTATAAAATGCATGTTTTGCTTTCGATGCAATCACTACCTTTTACTTCCTACTACATTGTGTTTGTTTTTTCCTAAAAGACGAGTTTTTACTCGGTAAGCCGTGGGTGTGCTAAATTATAAATGTTCCTTCTAAAATTGTTTGATCATGCTTTTGGAGAGTTATATTCTGCTCAATATGAAGCTCTGTTAACAAACCGATTGAGCAATCAAGTAATTAACTTTCACTTGTTGAAGTTCAAGTTTAATGACCTCCAGAAGCATACGTATCAGAATAGATAATATGCTGAATTCAAACAGAACGGGACCAAATGTGTTGTTTGAGTTATCTTTATGGGTTATGTTAATTTGTTTCAGATTTCTTGATAGCCTATGCTATACATCCATTCCTGTCCAGTCATTCGGTCTCGTTGGAGGAATATCCTTTTATTATCACTGTCAAAAACGAATCATCTGAACATTCTAAAAATGTTGTGTGTTTAGGAAGCATTATCGGACAATTGAATAACTATGGAATTGTCCTTACAGCTGGATCCTGTATACTTGAGATGGCAGCGGTAGGTTACTAATAGCGTTTTTACAAATTGCTCAAAATTCTTAATACACTTACCAATCATTAATGCACATACGTATAGTTTCTTTTTAATCAAATATTTTGGCTTTGGCGTTGCTCCAGGACCGGAAATCTGTGTTTGTTATTGAAGAGTTGAAGACTGGCGAAGAATATTATATATACAAATGGAATCTACCTACATACCAAATAGGTGAAGAACCTGAGATAGGATTGATAGCTATCAAAGGTGTTTGGAAAGGTTTACCTAAGTATTCACTTATACGTCCATGGAAGATACGCCCTGCTCCAACTGTAAGAACATCTTTTCCTTTACACTAATATTTCTTTTTACTTACTCAAAACTACTTTAATCTCAAAAGAATAAATTTATTTTAATCTTGTTTTTATGGTCTTGTGTAGGGTGGAAGGCCAAGAGTGGGGATACTTGGATTCGATTGGGTTAAGGATCCTGGACTCAATGATATCAAAATAAATAAAAATATTAAGATTTTGACTCGTGACAAATGCCAAAATCAAATTGGATTTATTTTAACTAATACGACGTTTTGCGTGGGAAACATAAATAATGTTGCAGAAAGACCATTTTATTCCTTCGTAGGTGGACCAGTATTAGCTTTTCGCAAAGGGGAACCAACATTAATAGGTAAGGTCAATTTTATAGGAAATTAAATGTAAAAGAATCTTGAGGTTTGTTTACAATATACTATAGGGTGAAAGAAGTATCACGGGAAATGGTTGACACCAATAAAATAAAAAAGTTATTTGCGAATTCTTTCAACAATGATTTTTTTTTTCGAAAACTGTGTTATGTTTGCGTTAACACCTATTTCAACAACGATACTCATAATCCTTCCTCCCTGAATACTTTAATTAATATTTTTCTACAACTTCAGGTATTTTTTGTTACAGGAGTAACGATAAACTCACCACAAAGACTTTCCACTGACAGTCCTGCAGTTGCAGTAAATATTTCTCTTTATGAGAATTTTATTGGCAACATCTTCTGGATGTTTGGTACGTACATAAATAGCAACTTTAAAAATCAGCATCTATATGTTCTGCAGTCTATAGTTTATGAGCCACAGTTTGTAGCCTATGGTCTAGATTAGAGTCTCTGATCTACTACCATCTAGAATCTAGGCATAGACTATAGATAGTAGACTAAATTGTAGGTCATAACCGTTAGCCTATAAATTCAGACACTATATAGACTTTACAGGGTGTATAATAAGAAGCACATTAAACACGGCAATTAGATGTTAGATATCAATAAGGCAAACAAGAGATTGAGACAAGAGATCGCCTAGCGATTTCTTTTGCCTATTCATTTTATTGAATCATCATTTCAACTGTATCTAAAAATTGATTTGTTTGCAGATAAAAAACCTTCGTACAATAGAAAAAGCACACAACCCTTTAATATAAACTTTTGCAAGGCGCCACTAGTGTATGACCAAGTTACGCCCGATGATGTAACCGTTTACTTGTACACAAGGAATAACAGAAATGACGGTATAAAATTGAAAGTTGATGCAGTAAGAGAATTACCAAAACCATTCGATCCACGGAAACGAAGTTTATTTTTGATTCATGGCTGGACTGGCTCCTACACTGCTGATATCGAACAAGTTATTAAACAAGCTGCTTTAGATGCTACCGATCTAAATGTGTTCCTGGTGGATTGGGCAAAACCTGCAAAAATGCTGGGATCTTTGGTAGTACCATTCATCCCATCTATTCAAGCAGTACCAAAAGTTGGAAGTTTACTTGGAGATTTTATTTATCAAATAATAAGTAACTATGATTATTCGCCCAATGAAATCACAATCATAGGGCATAGTCTAGGGGCGCATGTAGCTGGTTGTGCAGGCGCTAGGGTTATAACTAAAAGTGGCAAAAAAATAAAGTACATTATTGGATCGGATCCTGCTGGGCCTTGTTATTTTCATAGGGATAAATCTGAACGACTGGACGAAACTGACGCGCAGTTTGTTGAAATTGTACATACAGCTATGGGAACATGGGGTATTAATCGTCAGATTGGATCTGCTGATTATTATGTAAATGGTGGTACAGGTCAGCCTGGTTGTTCAGACATGCTACCTACAGATTTAATAAACCTTATCGGTATAAGAAATTTGGATGGAATTTTACGAAGTTCACCAGTGTCAGGTCGAAACTTCTACAGTCAGATCACATTTATGGATAACCTAGTAGATATCTTGGGATGTTCGCATCAACGGTCTTTCAAATATATTGCAGAATCGATTAAGAGAAATTGTGGGTTTATATCCAATCTGTGTGATGGCTGGGTCGAGTATAGAGAAGGTGTTTGTTGGAATACATCAAAATCGTATATTGGTCGTTTGGACATGGACGATAAGTGCGTAACATTATTTTGTGTGTACTATTTGAATATGAAATACTGCTTTCCAGGGCACATGGAAATTACTATCTTAGGACAAATTCTAGACCGCCATATTCAAAAGAAACTTGCTCTCCTACAATGGTAAACTTAGTCTAAGGCTGTATTGCAATCTAGCTAATGTTAAATTTACTTATTTCAGCTTAAGAATCCGCAGGTTGAAATCTAAGGCTGTTCCCTAGACGTTAGTAGAACACTAAAAGAAGTTCAGACTCCTGTCTGACCAAAGAAAATCTCTTAAATATGCTGTTTAGAAGTAATTTTTCTATTATTTTAAATTAAGTTATTATTTATTATCACTTACTCGTAATTGTTAAAAATAAAATTATAATGACTAAGAACTGCTATTTACTAACTAAATACCCATTTTCTGCTTGTAATACCTATTTCTTCAGTACGACTTTCATTTCATTGGACTGGTGAGAACTCCTCTCTCTGTTCCTACCTCTTCTGTTTCGTCTTCCCCTACTCTTACCACCACTTTCTATCATTTGTAAATTCCAATATAAGCCTTCTGTCCTCTTCAGCCAGAAATAGTTCTTCCATGATTTTCTTCCTACTTCTAAGAATCCGTCACAGTACCTCCTAGGATATTATAGAATATGTCGCTGATTGACTTGTCGTTGCTAGCCAACAGGGTTGGCCTTAATTCTAATCCTAGGTTCGCATTAAGGATTGTCCTCTTTTATATTGGATTGGAACATATTGACATATTCTTTACACAGTTAAAAATTCTTTGCACGCGTCATACCCGGTTTCTGTAGTGAAGAATTGAAGAGTCATTACATCACGGTGATTAGATATCTGATGCTGGAACAGAAGCCAGAGATATGCATCTCCTTATTTAAACTGATGTGGTGGAAAGAATTCTGCCAGCAAAGCATTTGGTGTAAAGTATATGGGAAGAACGTACAAATATCAATCATGATCAACAGTTGAAAGATCCATGCTTCTTGCTTCTCTTTATATAGGAACAGCGTTGACATTCAAGATTTGTGACGTCGGGAATCAGGTTTTAACGATTTTTTTTTGTATCACGTTTCTTGTTGGAATAAGAGACTCACCTGAAAGGAAAAAGAAATAATTAAGGCAGCAACAAACCATTATCTGCATACAACAGTAAGGAAGATATAAAATATTACTACCATTTGTCGGGATCACTTCTCTATTCTTCTTACTCGAGTTTTGGCTGAACGTTAACTGGTTTCTGCCGCATTTCTATGCGGCAGAAACCAGTTGACGTTACAAGTGACATGCATATATGAGAAGTATGATCATGTTTTTAAAGAGACAGCCGAAGATTCTGAAGAAAGTGCAGTTATATTCCTCATCGCCCAGTTGCCATGCCAAGCACCACCCATATCTGTCAATATCAATACCATCTGTACTGTCAATATATCAAAAAGGAAAGTTTGGAGTGTTATCAGAGATAAAAAAGGATCCAAATCAACACACAAACAATAACAGAGATCAATCCAATCTACATTTCCTTCGATGGAAGTAAGCCAACCAGAAAATAAAAGTGTCCCATCACTGTCGTGAAGAACATATTTGGTTTAATGATGGTTGAGTCTTTATTTGCCACATTCTATAAGAGGAATGAGGAAAAGAAAGAAAGAAAAGAAGATGCCTCCATTGATCCTAAATCTATGTACGTAGATGTTTTACTTCCAGAAAAGTGGCAGACGTGAATCAGCTTGCAGTCAGTATTCCACCACTTCTTTCAGTAGAGGGGAAATGGAATTCCCCATGGATTCCAACTCTTTCTCCGCGCATTCAGCGGATTGCGACACAACCTCTGCCCTTTTCTGGCAAGGAAAAACAAAATTGTATCGTGTTTTTCAAAAGAAACGGAATCTAATGTGCCTGGCCTTCGTGTTTCTCCTACCAGATGTCAGTCACGAGCCTATAGCCGAAGCTGGACAGGAGTGTCTGGTCGCTTTCTATGGAGGAGACGCAAAGAGGCTGCTTTCTTCCATTCGTATCGCACATACCACCAAGTGCAAAAGTGGTTGAGGGGGAAACAGGATGCCACAGAGTAGGGTTGGTCGAAGAACTCATGGCTCTCATGTAAGTGCAAGCAGGAGCACAGGAGCTTGCACTTGCCTGAAAGCTGGGCTTAAGTGCTCAGCTTTGTGCAATCCGCGCTCTGGCAAGATTTGTCACAACGTCGTTGTAATTCTAATCGACGAGGATGAAGACGACCCCGACGATCCTCTGCCTTCAGACGAGCAGTCCGAGATGGACAAAATATCGCAGCAACTTACTTCAGTCCCGGAATACGACCGTGATCAACCAGGACCATCGAAAATACCAAAACATTGAGCGTTTTCAATTATCGATTTGTAAGATTTTCTAATAAGAGATGTACATGTACATATACTTTTGCACTTTTAAACATGATTATATGCATTGTTCTTTCGTCGAATGCCCTCAAATTATTATTAGAAGTGTTTAGGCTCATTTCTTCAAAAATCAAATTTTTTTAATGTTGCAAGAGAACTAATGGATCTAGGTCGTTTTGTACTTAAATGGAAGCCAATGGAATTCAACTTCTTCTACAACTTCATTTTCTATGACTTTTCTCGTAGGATGAGCGGTTATGCCGACATTCGGCTTGAAACGAAAGCAAAACTTAAAATTTTCAATTTTTGGAAAAAATTGCCAATTTTGGAATTACCATATCTCGGAAACTATTGGATATACAGAGCTACAAAATAGCGTAGGAAAGTTCAGTTGAAGTCATTGGATTTTTACATAAGTCTTCCTTGAGGGCTGTTAAATAACCTCCTAAAAGCCACCGCCTGTAGGTGGTGAGCTCGAAGAGATAATGAGGGTTAACCACGCACGTTGGAAAGTCCATTGGTTCTCCTTTCCAAAAGGACCATACTTATCATGGTTATTATACAGGGTATGGTTTTATCAGCTCTTAATGTGAATACTGCATGTTATTTAAATCTCCGAAAATACGCTATATCATTTCCGGATAAACCGGAAGTGGGCAACAAACGGCTACTCAGAAAAAACTTAAAAAACTAAGAAGCAGACTGGCGAACATCGCATTACATTATCTCAGTTAGTTCAAAAGCTATATAGGTATATAAAGAGTCGAAATATAACGGGACACTCGGTATAATTCCACATGAATACAACACAACATTATTACTTATGTTAACCAAAACAAAAACAAAAAATATACACAAAAAATGACGTTACCAAGGGTGTAGGCTGTACGTGTTAAAAATCTATATACCGAAGTATGAATTTTTTCTGCTTTCCTTACTATGTAACTGCAAAACTGTTAATTATAGAGCATTGTAGCCAAAGAGACTTTTGATCAGAATAATGTAAACTAAAACGTATCACAATTTCAGCTAATCTGACCGGTATCCAATATCCGTCAGAAACGCGTAGGGTTCTTTGCACAACGACACTCATTAGGCTTGGTGCGTTCCTGTACACAATATCCCGCAATCTGCATCAGGTAATTATTTACTAATATTGTTAATGCTAGTTGTTAGGATAATTCCTATGCATTTTCTGTTACAGAAACGCGTGGGGTTCTTTGCACAACGACACTCATTAGGCTTGGTGCGTTCCTGTACACAATATCCCGCAATCTGCATCAGGTAATTATTTACTAATATTGTTAATGCTAGTTGTTAGGATAATTCCTATGCATTTTCTGTTACAGAAACGCGTGGGGTTCTTTGCACAACGACACTCATTAGGCTTGGTGCGTTCCTGTACACAATATCCCGCAATCTGCATCAGGTAATTATTTACTAATATTGTTAATGCTAGTTGTTAGGATAATTCCTATGCATTTTCTGTTACATGCTTATTAAAAATAATTATTAAGATTGTTTGATTAAAAAAGTAAAAATTCTAATAAAACGAACAAATAAAAATATTTTTACTATTATAACACCTTTATTCCTCATCAGAAATTTAAAATCGTGTATTAGGATAGCAGAAAAGGCTGAGGGTGGTTTGCTGCTGGTATCCTGATAGCCATCTGATAGCTACATTTACATATTGGTTACACCCGTATGTAAACATTGATGACACAATCTGTAATATCATCATTAATAGTGCTACTGGTTAACAGATGGCGTCCAGTTGTTACAAATTTTCAAAAATGTTTCAAATTCAAGTTTGTTAAAAGTTAAACATTATTTTAAGTTATTTTATAACAATTTTTAATAAGTATATAACGGAAAATCCATAAGCGATAACGTAACAATTATTTATCATTAAGAACATAAGAAAATAAGAGAAGCAGGTGTGTCTCCAAGAAATTGTACTGCGCGCCATCTAATAAGGTAATTGTTGTTTAATTTCCTGGAAACACTCCTGCTTCCATTATTTTTTATTAATGTTCTTAATGCTAATTGTTACGTTATGTTTTACGCATTTTCTGTTATGTATTTATTAAAAATTGTTATAAAATAACTCAAAATAATTTTTAACTTTTAACAAAGTTAAATTTGAAACATTCTTGAAAATTTGTAAAACTGGACGCCATCTGGTAGCCAGTAGCACTACTAATGATGATATTGCAACTCTTGTCGTCAATGGCTACATACGGGGGCTCTTCAATATGTCAATGTAGCTACCAGGATTTCAGCAAACCATCCTCCGCCTTTTCTGCTATCCTAATACACGATTTCAAATTTCTGATCAGGAATAAAGTTGTGATAATAGTAAGATTTTATTACTTTTATCTATTTGTTCGTTTTATTAGAATTTTTACTTTTTTAGCCAAACAATCTTAATTATTATTTTTAATAAATATGTAACAAAAAATACATAAGAATTAATCTGACAACTAGCATTATGAATGTTAGTGTAATGTGAATAGATGGGATTTCGGGAAATTATGTACAGGGCCCCACCAAATCTAATGAGTGCCCTCGTGCAAAGGACTCCGCACATTTCTTACGGAAATTGGATACCCTTCAAATTGGCTGAAACTGTGATATGTTGTAGTTTACATTATCCTGATCGAAAGTCTCCAGGGATACGAAGCTCTAAAATTAACAGTTTTGGAGTTACAGAGCACAGAAAGCAGGAAAAATTCATACTTCGATACCTATATGGATTTTTAACACGTACAACCTCGGTAATGTCATTTTTTAGGTATATTTTTTGTTTTTGTTTTGATTAACGCAGGTAATTTTTTTTATTCATGTGAAATTATACAGGGTGTCTCATTATATTTTGACCCTTTATAATCGTAAATAACTTTTGAAGTAATTGAGATAATAGAATGCGATGTTTGCCAGTCTCCTTTTTAGTTTTTTTTTTTTAGTATTCGTCTTTCTTTTCCACTTCCGATTTATCCAGAAATGACGTAAGTATTCTCGGGAATAGGGCAGCTTTGTGATTTCAAATAGATCACCTTGTATATTTTTCACAGTTGGAAAGCCCATTATTTTCCCTTTCCGAAACTTACTCAACAATTAACTGTCAGTTGCCCGGTTTCACAAAGCTTGATGAAACTGTGATTAACTTAATTGTGATTAAATTTGAAATCTAGAAATATAATTGGATAAAATTCAAGGTCTGTTAAATTTCAGCCAATAAAATGTCTGAATTTTGAATTTAATGACAATTAAGTTAATCAGAACTTAATCAAGCTTTGTGAAACCGGCCAAGTGTCAGATAAAGTTTACGGAGATGGAAAGATGGGCCCTTAGTAGATTTTGACTTTTGTTGCTTTGTAACGCCATCTATATTTATTGGCGATTTTTATATCAGTTTGGCGCATTGCTTTTTAATAAATCTGACAACCCTTAATGTAAACGTTTGATTTATCGTGATTTATCCATATTTCACTTGCTTTTAGATCTACTATCTACCAGTGCTGCCGATTTGCGGATAATTCTTCGATTTGTGGATAATTTGAAGTTCTTCAGGATAATTTTTCTAACCCTCTCATTTATTGGATATTTTGTGGATATTTTGAATACTTCAAAAATAATTTAACTAAATTCCAATTACTTTCTTTATAGCTTTATTAAATCAAAGATTCTTAACAATGGCAAAATTTAAGCTACTTTTCGTTACCGCCAATATAGAAACTTGGCAACGTTCACTTCAGGCGAATGTAAAAGTGCAGTTTTGTTGTTGGTAATAATGTTAATGTAATTCTTCTGTAACACTGAAGATAGATGATCTTCAAAAATGTCTATTCTTATATTAATTGTATTCCTTTCATTTTCATATAAAGGGTGTTTCAGGTAAAGTGTCGTTATTTTCGGTCACAAATAATTAAACGAGTTTTAGAACTAGATCAATAACAAAAACTTTATTAAAAGTTTGAACAAAAAAAACTTTTAATAAATAAATATTTAAATTATAATGCTGAAAATGGTCTTTTTTTGGACACACCCAGTAAGTTGTTTCGAAAGTTCTTAAACAGATTATTTCCCGATTCAGTTACTACTTGGTTTGAGATTCTTTGCCAAGTTGAATCCGACTTTGCCTTGAAACCTGGGAAACCCTTCACTGGTTCATTAAGAAGCTTATACTTTGCTTTACAGAAAGCTCTATAAGTCGCAACAGGTCGATACTGAGGTAAATTTGGTAGATTATCAGTCTTGCTTACAAATTGGATACAATGGATCAAAAAGCGACGTCGCTATGAACTCTTGGCCGCCACAAGCCAGTTATCCCTGTGGTAACTTTTCTGACACCTCTTGCTGAAAACTCTTCAAGCCTAAAGGATCGATAGGCCGTGCTTTCGCAGTCCCTATGCGTACTGAACATCGGGATCAAGCCAACTTTCTTCGAATAATACGCAGGTGCAAGATCAGAATGGTTCCACTTGGTTGGTACCATTGCTGGTTGTACAGTTGCGCCGAAAATTAGCACATTTTTCTGATATTCACATCGTTTGAATCTAGCTTGTACACCATTTATGACATATCAAATTAATAAAAGCGACGCCTCTTATGAGAAGAGACGCCACACTGGCCGCCATTAGACACCACCTACGTCTGCTTTTCTCTCAAACTCCGACAAATACTATGAAGGGAATTACATTTCATAAGCAAGTATTCGTTTGCTTAATATATTAAATACAAAATTTATATTCCAAGATTAATTTAAAAATACTATGTTTTAAAATTGAGGTTATGTAGTTTATGTGCGCATTTCGAGACGGTGAGAACCGCCAATGAAAATATCTAATTACAAAACCGAAAATACCTACTCCGCCATATTGAGACCCCATCCTAGTTGTATGTGGTAGATGATTATGTTCCTTATTACAGTTTTATATCCTAAGAGTTAATCAGTATTCAAAAGAACGCGATGTAATGTAAGAGTATCTAAAAGCACCATATTCAAGGCGAAAAAAGAATATGCGGCAGAGTATTCTAAAGCAGCGGTTCCCAACCTTTTTCGTTCGCGGACCGCCAAACGACGTAGCATTTGCTTGCGGACCGGCAGGGTAAAAAATTAACGAAAACATTTCGCAAAATAAATCTTATAATAATAAATTTACCTTTACACGTGCAAAAACAATCTAAAATAAATAAATATCCGTTCTTCATAATAACAAAAGTTGGTTTTATAACAAAAGCGGTACCTCACCGCTTCCCTCATACCAAGCCTCAAACGACCAAGACGGCCCGAAATCGGCGGGTACCGAAACGCCAGAGTTTTTCTCTTTTCGCCAAACAAAGAAACGATCGCAGGGCCGGGTGCGGCGCCAAAGACCATAACTAGGTTCTAGACACATAGGGCGTTCCATCGGCACATGAAGCGGAGATATAACCGAAAACGCTGGCAGTGGGGGCGGCGGTCAAAAAAGGGAATTGGATCAAACGACCCAGCAGCCAATCTTATAAGACCTCCAGAAGTAGTTTCCACTTAGGAGTCCGATAAGGCTAGTGGCGGCGATATTTAAATACTAATTAAATTAGTAATTAACTAATCAGTATAATCATATCCACATAGATGCATTTATCTTATGTACACTAGTTAAGACAGATCGCTATTATTATATGAATCGTATTATTACTAACTAAAAGGTAGCGATAGGATTGCACCGGCCGGCCGTGGGCTATGGTGCACCAACTGCTTGTAATGCGCTCCATAAAAATTTCTCCTGCAAAAACTATTAAAATGTCCAGCTTGCCATTTTGCATTTAAATACAGAAATGTTCAAAGAATCTGTACAATTTTTTTCAGATTTTTAAAAATGTGACCACACCGATTGTTTTGCAATTTTAGAATATTTCGTTAAGAAAAAAGTAGAAATACGTTTGGTAGCAAAAAATTATTAGGCCGTCCAAAAAGCCCGTCTTCTTGTGAGTAATTTATAAAAAAAAATGTTTGTTCTAGGATAAATACTTTTCGAGATATTTATATTTCTTTAAAGACGTGCAAGCAGTGTTGACAATTTTTTTAGGTTGAATATTTCAGCAGTTCTGCGTAATATAGCAAATTGATGAATGAAAGTTATGTTCTTTAGTTGATTACTACCTCATAATTGATTTACCCATTTTAGTGATCGATTTCGCATGGAATGACCCTAAAGACAGAACACATGATATCATGAAATCGGGCATTTACCGTTTAAATTGTTCTTTTTGTAGTTCGGTATATATTGGACAAACACTTCGAAATTTTGACATAAGATATAAAGAACACGTACGTCATTACAAAAATAAACATCCTGAAAAATCTAATTACGCCAAACACCTTTTAGAACAAAATCACACTATGACTCCTCAAAATAATATTAAATTCCTACATTTTTGTAATAACAAACGAAAATTAGACATTTTAGATGCCTTTGAGATATACAAACACAAACTCAGGGTACCTTTAATAAATGAACAACTTGAGCTCAGTAATTCTCCGTTACTAGAAGTATTAGATATTTAATTCTGATTATTATTATTTTATCTAGTTACCTATTTTTGTGTCTACCTTAGCGACGTGTTTGTTTATAATTATATTACCTTTGATAATGACAGCATAGCTGTCGAAACAATATTGTCAGGTTGTATTTTAATAAAATTGTGAAACTTTTACTAATCTTTATTTATTTCACATCTATAATTTCAGATGTAAAAAAAATTGTTTGTAAAGCTCCATATCGCATACAAATATTTAGGGAAACTGCTCAAGAAGTGCCTCTCCCACCTGAGCCTGTAATAACAAGGTGGGGTACTTGGCTTTCTGCAGCAGAATATTATGCAAATTATTTTGATATTATTAAAGCATTTGTAAATAAACTTAATAAACACGATGCACTATGCATACAAAGCGCACAGGATGCTTTTAATACTAAGGAGGGGAGGGCAGAATTATTGTTTGTTTTGACAAATTTTGTGCGTTTAGCTAAAGTAATTCAGAAATTAGAAAGTCAGGAAAATTCATTAGATGAATCTCTTGAGCATGTAAAGTTGTTAGGTGTTTCTTTGAATAAAGTAAAAGGGACAAAGGGTTCGACTATAAAACAAAAATTTAATCCGTGATAGACAAAAATCCTGGTTTTCACTTAATTAAAAGCATAAACGATGCATTATCTGGCCAAGACATTGTAGACGAGCTAAAACATTATTCGCTTGTAGAATTAAACATTTTCAAGTATGCCCCAATTACGTCTTGCGATGTGGAACGGAGTTTCTTAAAATATAAAACAATATTTAGGGATAATAGGCATATGTTTACTTTTGAAAATTTAAAAATGTACGTCATTGTGAACTGTAACGCTCTATGTTTAGAAAATATAATTAATTAAATTATTGCATAGGATGTCCAATTAAAATAATTTCTGTAAATAAAATGTAAATAATGCTAAACAGGTGTTTTTTAATAATGAAAGTGCATATATTTATTAAAAATTTCTAATAAACGCATATTTCATGATTTTTAAGTGCATATTTCACGTTTTTATAGTCCATAAGTGCATGCATATTTCAGCATTTTTAAGTGCATACAAATCCTATACCTAATGATATATATGATCTAAGGTTCTATGCTTTGTCAAGGGTGTTGCTTAATTTTTGTTTTGTGACTGTTTTGTTTTTAGTACTGACTATATCTATGTTTCTAGTTTTTTCTTAGTTTGTAGTATTTTTATTAAAACTGAATATTTAATAACTTTTTAAAATTTTAACATATTTACATAAATAAATGCCTATATTATTACTTTATTTTTATTTATCGCTTACAGTAATTTCTGCGATTATTTAATTATCTAAAATACTCCTAAGCCTCTATTTTTTGATGATTGTTTTCATTATTATTTTCGTTTCGTTATTTTTTATTAAAGGTAAAGAATGAAACATAAACACGCTATATAACTTTGTTTAACTAGTAGATGCTTCTATTTAAAAGGACTATTTTATAAAGTGTGTCAAAGAAATTTTACGTGTGTCAAATTAAAAAAGTTTTTACAAGCGTGTTTTCAAAACAAGCTTTAAAGAATTTAAATATCTTGCCCAGGTAGTTGTCCATCTCTGTTTAATTCGGTCTCTTTTGTACACAGTATAAGGGGAATTTCGATTCTTAAAGCAGCAACGTCCTTACTCGGGACAAGACATTTGCTAAAGTCTGTACATCAAAGTGGTTTCACCGTACTATCTATTTACATACACTGCAAGGTATGTAAATTAGGGTGGCCCTTGCTTGTATGGGAAAATTTTATTTCAGTAGGATTGTTGATCGATCCCCCTAAGAATGTGCGAATAGATGAAAATCGATAAAATATGAAGTTTCAGATCAATCCGAAGTGATTTAGAGGTAGCTCAAGCCGGTCAGAATTTCGAAAAATATAATTTTTTTGCATTTTTTCCTTTTACCCATCCCTGATATATATTATACCAACCCTGAACATAAAAATAAATTTTAATACATATTCTATAATCGATTACCTTTCCAACAAGCCAAAAATAACAAAAATCGGTTGACAAATAAGGAAGTTATAGCCATTCATATTATTAAAAAACCAAACATTTTAATTTCTATAAGAATATTTCATATTAATTTAATTTTCAATAAAAACCCATTAATTATTTTTTTATTTTGAAAATTTCATTCTTGAGTAATAAAAAACATTTAAAAGTAAAAATAATACAAAATTAATCTTAACTTGTAGTACTAGTCAACGCTGTTTTAGTATGAGATTTGCAGTTTTATCGATAGTTAGTAACCACTTGCCATAAATATTGCTTTTTTCTACTTTTTTGGTTAATACTTTATTGTATTCTTCAATTAATTTTACTACACGTTCTGCTGCATCATTCACTACATTTAAATTATGAATTATATTCTTTACTTTATTATAAGCTTCATTATCGTTCCACTTACAAGGGTCTTCATTGAATAAATTAGTAGAAATTCCAAAGCGATTGAAAAATTTGTGTTTTTACGCGTATGCGGTCATCACCGAGAAAGACAACTACCGAGAAACCAAAACCGACAAAAAATAACCGAGAAAAGATAACCGAAAAACCACAACTGAGAAACCATAACCAAGAAACCACAACCGAGAAACCATAACCGAGAAACCATAACCGAGAAACCACAACCGAGAAACCATAACCGAGAAACCACAACCGAGAAACCAAAACCGAGAAAACATAACCGAAAGACCACAACCGAGAAACACTAACCGAGAAACCATAACTGAGAAACCACAACCGAGAAAATCATTGCCGAGAATGGAAACTACCGAGAATTCATGAAGTGATAATTAAAAGTTAGTAACTTTGATAGATCTAAAAGAGACAGAGGAGAATACATAGAGCGGGGAAGGACAGAGAAAGACCAACTGCGTAAAGGAAACACTATGAAGCGGAAGTTAGGTTATAAGTTAGTAAGTTTGATAGATTTAACAGAGACCAAGGAAAATACATAGAGCGAGGAAAGAAAAAGAAAGGCCAACGGACACGCTATACAGGGGAGGGTAGGTCATAAGTTAGTAAGTTTGATAGGTCTAAAAGGGACAGACTTCAATAGTTAACGTGACGACTGAGAGAGAAACTAACTCTAACAGGACACGCTATGCCGTGTGAGTGTTAATATTCTAATATTAATTAATTAAATAATTATTACTTCATAATGCATGGATGCATTCTCGGTATTTGTTATTCTCAGTAGTTTCTATTCTCAGCTTTAATTTTCTCGGTTGTGGCTTCTCGGTTGTGGCTTCTCGGTTATGGTTTCTCGGTTTTGGTTTCTTGGTTTTGGTTTCTCGGCAGTTGTCTTTTTCCGTGTTAGCTTTCTCGGTGATGACCTGGATCCTTTATCTTTAACCTAATATCAAAAATTAAAATCAATTTTTATGAACCAAACTATTTGTGAATACAATGTGAATACTTGACTTCAATATCATTAGTGTTACCAACATAGAGAATGCCACTTATATCAACATAGCAAAAATAATTTTTATATTATTTTTACTCTTAAATATTTTTTATTACTCAAGAATGAAATTTTCAAAATAAAAAATAAATTAATTGGTTTTTATTGAAAATTAAATTAATATGAAATATTCTTATAGAAATTAAAATGTTTGGTTTTTTAACAATATAAATGGCCATAACGTCCTTATTTGTCAATCGATTTTTGTTATATTTGGCTTGTTGGAAAGGTAATCGATTATAGAATATGTATTAATATTTATTTTTATGTTCAGGGTTGTTATAATATACTTCAGATGTGGGTAAAAGAAAAAAAATGCAAAAAATCATATTTTTCGAAATTTTGACCGGCGTGAGCTACCTCTAAATTACTTCGGATTGATCTGAAACTTCATATTTTATCGTTTTTCATCTATTTGCATATTTTTAGGTGGATCGATTGAAAAAAAAGACACTTTTGAAAATAAGGGCCACCCTAATGTAAATAGTAGGTAGCAAAAACAGCACTGTATATGAAATTTGTTTTTCGGATAGCTCCTTAGCACTTTGTTACTTTTGTTAATGGTCAATTTTGTTAGTAAAAGTCAATTTGCAAATTAAACTAGAAAAGATAACTTCTGAAGACTGTCTTTGCTTATACTTTAAATTAGTTAATAAGCAAATAGTCATTGAAGCATATTTAGGCATTTATATTCTCCAAAATACCATATTATCCAACAGAAGAAGTTGTCAAGAAAGCCTTGAAATATATTTTTTAAAAATAATTCTGACAAAAGTGCAGATTATATTTATATTACGTAACTTGCAAACACATCGAAGAATTTGTACAAGAAACAAATCGTACGCAACTGCAAAATTCCAAATTTCACTTTGTATTGCCAACTTTTTTTTTAAATAACTTTCAAGGCTTCCGAGATGCCTTTTGTCTCTTGTATCATATTGTACTTTTGCCTATAATGATAATTGTGTATTTTTTACTTATCCTGTAAAACCCACCTCGTGGAGTAAATCCTTACCTTTTGTTTTGGAATAGAAGAATCCTTGAAAGCTTTCTGTAGTTCACTTCATTTTTACACTTTCATTATTAACAGTAAATAAAAGTATAGATGGATAATCTTTTGGAGTGGGACATACGCTATCAAAATGACACTTCCTTAATCGATTTTCAATTTGAGAATAGGGATTAACTAACTACTCACTCCAATTTATTTAAAATAAAATAGATAAAACTTCTCTCCTGGTATTACTGTTTTTATTATGTTCGAAAGGCGAACAAAAATATATTATAAACATAACTTGGTAACATTGTAACAGTTTTATCTTACAGTAATAATGAGTTCAGACGACACTTCGATTTTACCATTTTTACCGTTTTCTTTTAAATCTTGTTACTATATACATTACTTCCTGCGTTCCATAAAAATGTAATGTACAACTTAGCCTTAAATAAGTAATAATTAACCTACTAGGAGCTGCAACGAACGTGGGCCCTATTTACTAAGATCATCGAACAGTAGCTTGTGATGAGCCATTTCTTATCTAAAGAAAAATAAATTTCCAAGTCTTTGCAATTATTTAATACTTAGAATAACAAAAATTATTCTTTTTTTTCTTATTTTTATATATTATTATGTAGTATCCAATTTAAAAATGAAAACATGTTCGTATGAATATTAACAAATAAATAATGCGCCTAGTTACAAAAAAAAGAACAAGAAAGTAAAATACATTTAATTTCTACTTTTGTTATTATTTACCCTACGTGTGTGATAAGTGTGCAGAATGAAAATGCGGATGAGATGACAGCAAAACCACAAAGGGGAGCCATTCATTATTTCTTAAATAATAAATCAATGGGTCACCTCAACGGTTCTCACATCCGGAATGTCCGAACAGCACACTTTTAACACCATTGGTAGGTATCAGAAAAAAATTTATTTAAAAATTCTGACTAAACTTCTCGATCAGAAATCGATCGATTAATTTTAAAATTAAATGATGCGATGTGATTTACAAATTATTATAATTCAGCTATTTACAATGCGTTCTTGATTTCATCGTAAAGTACTAATACGATGGCGCCACCAGTACCACGGAGAACGTTGGAGAAGGCTCCTTTGAAGAATGCAGCACCACCTTCCTGTTTGGCAATTGTGGCCCAGCAATGGGCAGTACTCTTGTAAACGATATCAGCCTTCTTACGTCCAGACTGCATCATCATACGTCTACGGACTGTGTCGAATGGATACGAGACAATACCGGCTATTGTGGTTACAGTCTACAAAATAAAAGCAATGTTATCATGGAATTATTAAGACAGATTGTGAAAAATGAGCGTACCTGAGCAATGGCCCATGAGACGACAATTGGTGTGTTCTTGGGATCAGGCAAAATACCCTTAGCAGTATCATAGAAGCCGAAGAAGGCAGCACGGTAGATGATGATACCTTGTACTGATACACCGAATCCTCTGTAGAGACCGGTGAGACCGTCAGATTTGAAGATTTTGCTCAAGCAGTTGCCCAAACCTGAGAATTCACGTTCACCTGCTGCCTTACCAGTATCGGCAGCCAACCTGTAGTAAAATACATAACCAATTAGTAACTGTGGCACAAGAAATTGTTTTTTTTTACATTAGAGGACATCAAAAACCCATCCAAATGATGCGTCTTAAACTGATCATACACTAAACAATTTGTTCTGCAATAAATCGCTGAACAGGTTCTATTGAATTAATTCAGTAGGACATCGGATTGCAGATGAGACAATGTGCTAATGAATGAATACAAAAAACCCTGTTCAGCAATCTGTCTGCAAAACAGATTGCTTAGTGTATGATAAGGCCTAATAAAAAAATTATATATATTTTTGGGGAATCCCCTGATAGGCCAACAATGTCAATCAAATCAAAGTCAAAATATTCTAAACTAGATAGAAAATGTAAGTTTGTAGAGAACATGGTTTCTCCAAGTGTTATCGCCCAGGGGCTACACATAGAATATGGAATATGCCCACCGAAACCACGGTAAAAGCAGTTTTCCAAAACGCCAGCTGGAGGGTAAAACTCCAAACTGATTGCGTCAATTTATCAAAATTAAAAATCGTAAATAATAGATCAATAACCTTTTGATATCCTTTATTACATAAGGTTAAATGGAAGGCGTGTGCTGGAATGCATTGATTTTTATCATGGACTGCAATTTTATTATTAAATAAAATATCTGCGCAATGAGTATTATTTCCTTCAATCACATTGCAGGAAGTTGATCTTGAAATCTTAAAATAATAACCACGTTCCGTTTTTATTATTGCGGGGCAATTTAAAAATAGAACCGCGAAAATTTTGCAAGCTACAAAATAGATTGTTGGTCAAGTATTTTTAGAATTAAACAAGTAAAAAACAGCTGAACACTGTGTAATAATTAAGTGTGTAGAATTTTGAATTTTCGCGCCATTATGATTAACATTCAAGAGGTGTGGTTTATAGGAAGTTGTAGTGATCGTGTTATGGAGATAACATTTAATATTTTTGGAAAAGGAATAAGTTAGGTTAAGTTAGGACTTCAAAACGTACGCTTTTGATTGGATACGAGATTTCTCAGCCACATGAACTCACCTGGTTCGAGCGAAATCAAGAGGGTATACGAAGCAAAGTGATGTTGCACCAGCAGCGCCACCGGATGCCAAGTTGCCTAAGAAATAGCGCCAGAATTGGGTGTGCTTGTCAACTCCACTGAGGAAAACTTGCTTGTACTTATCTTTGAAGGCGAAGTTGAGGGCTTGTGTTGGGAAGTAACGGATGACGTTGGCGGCATTACCACGCCAGTATGCGAGTACACCCTGTTCTTTTGGGATACGTACGAAGCAATCTACCATGCCTGAATAAAAAAAAAGGAAACATAACATTAGTCAAATAATTATTAGTCATTTAAGAATAGGGGATTCCCATATATTTTTTTAAACATACATAATTTAGTAGGCGCTGAATGACGCAGTGTATCATCATCATGAGACAACACACAACACAACCAACGCCTACTAATTAATTCCAAGAATAGTCTTGTATGGAATCTAAATACGTCATCAGATGAGGTATAAAATTTCGTACATGCAGATATAATAATCAAAGGAAATCTTGAAATTCTGCATGCTACAGTTAATTCTTGGCGGTTAAATAAAATGTTATATCTTATACCTACACATCATGGCGGGATATCCTGCCTTGATAAGCCATATTATTCTAAACAAAAATAATAAAAGACTGTCGAGGGCATGGTTTGTCTAAGTGTCATCGCCCAGGGGCTTACACATAGAATATGGAATATGCCCTCTGCACCTCCCGAAGGGTACATTTTATATGACGCTGCGACGAAAATTCTACAAATAGGAAATTTCCAAACCCGCCAGCATGGTGGGTAAAGTAACACCAAAACTGAACGCGTCAATCAAGAAATTAAAAAAAAGTGCAGTCCAAGAGGAAATTTTATGCAAAATAGTAACTGTGCAAATATTTGTAGTGCAATAACCTACCAAGGCCAAGCAAACAGGTAGTCTTTTCATGCATTCTTTATTACTCTAAAAAAAATTCACATCTGAACAATATACTAGAAGGAAATTTTAAGCAAAAATCATTACTTTTTTTATTGTTCAAAATATAATTTTACAAAAAAATGAGATTAGAAGTGTCTACGCATGCAATTACAGTTAGTGCAAGATAAAAGTTAGGTTAAGTTTTTTCTTAATACGCATAGCTGTATTCTTTAAGGAAGCAACTATGAGTACTATGTGTGCCTGCCAAAGATTGAACACATTTTTAGAGCTGAATTTGTCTCAAAACTAAACAAGCATAAAATTTCTTCTGGGAATCGCCTTTGTCGAACTCCAGTTATTTTTTGGAGTCTGAACCAGAGATCAGCAACACCTGAAATAATTCTCAACAAATCAAGCCTTGAAAGTTATAGTAGACTGATAAGACAGGAATCGGCAAACTGCAGCCCACCGAATTGTTGCGAGCCCGTAAACTGATTTCAACTAATTTACTGCCGCACCACTCTCGCAGAAGCAGATGCCTTAAATCAAAAGAGGCCATCTGATTGATCGTTTTAAATTGACGGCTAGAATCTTCTAGGTCGATTCTGTAGTACGCCAAATCATTTTTTGATAAATGACAGTTATGCAGTTTTGCGACAGCATCCACCAGAGCTAAAGATGGTAATGCTTAAGCTCCTTTTGCACTGTCTTGAGAATTATTAAGATAGTGAAGTTAGGATCGAGCTGTTTCAGAAGACCTCAGTTCTCCACCGAAGATGTCAATGTCAGGCAGTATTGATCTAACGATGGCTGACTAAGATATTTGCTAGGCTTCAGAGACAATAGTGATAAAATGTTATTTTAGGCATTAGCCACCAGAGGTAAGGGTGTTCAACCGTTCTATAACATAAGGGGAACATAAAGGGGAGCCCTTAAGTATCCCCCATGTTAAATATTACCATAGACTTAGAAGGGTGATTAGTCTAGATTTTTAATAGGCACCCCTTTACAAACATAGATTGGTTCGAAATAGCGCCCCCCCCGTACGGGAAAGTTTATCAAAGTGTCTATAAAACCACAAAGAAAACAACAAAAAGGATAGTGTTAGGATCTTAGTAGAGCTGGACACCGTACGTAAGTTTTTTTTTAAATAGACAGCCATATTGCAATCTACAATAGTATTTGGCAACACTGTAACTTTAGAGTGAAACAAAGATTCCTATGCTAGACTACAAGTTTGTAGTATATCTATCTGTATCTACTCGAAATCAATAATGTTGTGTAACCTTTTTATTCAAAATATACCGTGAGCATCTCTTAAAATATACACTTCCTCATACATAGGCACAGACAATGTGGCTTTCAATGTGTTTCTAGAAAACTGCTATTTCGCATTATTTCCAAGATTATCAATAATATGTTGGTAACAACGCGAGTACTTTCCTAGCAATATAGTGAAATGTGTGAAAGGAGAAGTGTTTACTTTCAAGAGACACTCACAGTATACATATTAATCTATTCTAGTTTCTAATATCTCGAATGGCGTACAGATTTTGCATGTTGGACACCTAATAATGTTCGAAAACTATAGAATCGGAGGTCCTACGGCAGCATTGAAGGTAAGTCTTATACCGCAGACAAGACCTTGGTCCATCTCTAGAAGGAAACCGATCAGAATTGCTTTTAAGAAATTGATTTTCAAGATAAATTCAAACAATTAAATCCCAACCGCTGGGAAACAAAAATCAAACGGTATTAAAGTAATTTTGTGGCCTAGTAAAGAAAAGTTATCAAGTTCTCAAGGTGTGGTGTACTATTAGACACCCACTTAGCCTAAAGAGTTAAAAAAACACCGTTAACCCTATCCACCGTTCCCTTAAGGACCTGCGAACAAAAATTCCTACTTCCCATGTGATCTATCATTAAACTTCCTATGACCTCGGGAGTTCTAGAACATCACACACCAAGACCCCTTAAATGTTGATCACCTCTCTTAAATGTGACGTCATTCGACTTAAAAATCAGCACAAGTCCAATAAAAACCCCAACAATCTAGCAGGTGGACACGTTTTGATGTCCTGTCAAATGATAGCCTATTTTATATGGCTTCTGGCAAAGTTTGCAAAAGACTTTTTTCTTCAAGGGTGCTTAGGAGATTGTCTTGGGTGGTGATTTCGAACCGCATAAGTCACAGGCAGTCTTAATGATATGCCATAAGTGGGACCTGTGATAGCTTTTTTTTCCCTACTGGGTCGCTTGCGCTGGTATAAAATTAGAGGTTATGTCGGAATTGAATGATTAATAATTAGCACAAATCGAGAAATTCTAAATTTCAGCAATTTCTAAAATGTAATCAGCTGTACTTTGAGTTGTATGAAAGTCCACTTTTTTTTTAATAGCAATCGATTTTCCTGTTATAATTAGAAAGAGATAGATAAACAGCGAAAGAGTAATAAAACAAAAAATAAACGTAGTAAACTCAACCTTGGTACAAGGCTACAAGGTGTCGTATGTACTTGTACTTGACAATAAATTACGTAATGCAGGTATTTAATGCCATGATTTGATGATGGAAGCCAAAATGTAAATGAAATATAGATATAATTATGTTTTTCAGGCAGCAATTCTGCTTTTATTTCAACTAATAATAAAGGACAGGAAATATGATTTATAATAATTAATAACAGTGAGATATGTATAGTGTATCAATTCAACTTTTTTATGCCAACATAGAAAAGTGGAACAAAATTAAAAATCACTAATAAATAAACAATTGAATAACTGCATTATTACAGAGTTGCCAGAAAAGGTCGACGATCTTCCGTGTGTAAATTCAATATAATAATTGTTGCAAAATGTATTTTACAGCGTTATCGCTATTACAATTGCATTTTTTTTTGTAGAAATAGGTAGCACTATTTGATTATGATTGATTAGTCTGAAGGGGTTATCTCTGATTAAAGTCTGTCACCGAGTGAGAAAAAAATGTTAAACAATCTAATCAGCAGGAATTTAATTGTAGTTAAAAAAAGGAAAAGGGCCTTTACAATTTGTTCTTATCAATAAGTAGTTGTGAAATTAAAATCATTAAGCATTGAAAATAAAAAAAATCGTGATTATGATTACTATAATAAAATGAGGTTAGGTGCTATTAAACATGTTTTATTCTTTTTTAGGAAGTTACATTGATCTAGTCGACCTTGCCCTTAAAATTAATTCAGATATTTTTCTCATTTGTCCAAATTCTCAATTTTTATAAAGTAGGAAATCATGGCTAAGCTGATTATTATAGTTGGGATTTATTTAATTGTTGATTAATGAATCAATCAAGTTTTAGTAGTGATAACAAGTTTGAAGGTTATAAACCACCGGCACATTTAAAACAAAAAGTGACGTCACAGCGACAGCAGCATGCGAATAAAATGTTCAACGGAAAAGTACAGCCACGTGTATTTGAAATTCCAGTTTTGTGACCTAACGAAGAATCCCTTGTTCTTCGAAAAAAATATTTTTGTCTATTCCAACAGATGATTAATTAAAGTCTAGAGAGAGAGAGATTTAAAACTAGATCTTCCAATAACATAAATCAATTAGGAATTTGTCCCGTACTATTCAAGATTACAATTTATAAAATTTGACCTTAGAGAACTTCTCAATCTCAGACAGAGCATTGCAATAACGAAATAAAAGTGACACAAGAGTTCGTTCTATTTATTTTAGAATAAATGTTTCAGTAGATTTTCAGGTTAAGGTTATGCAACAGAAAAACTAAAGCCAACACGAACGTGCGTATAAAAATAGTTTCTATTTGTAAATAGAGATGAAATTTTCAGCTTGAAAGATTGATCATCTTTTTTTTTACTTTCATAAAGCCAATTTGACAATTTTTTTTAAAGCACGGCAAACTTGATTTTTATAAAATCACCAAATTACATAAAATCTGAGAAGAAAATGTTTTCAGGCTTACGTAACAAAAAAAAAAGTATAATCTACGATTTTATTAAAATAGTTAGGTGTATCCACTTTTCCTTCAAATATTGATCAGTACCTGGGCGCATGGGTAACCCGTCCGCCATTTTGTTACTTTATAGAAACCATCAAATTCCCCACAAAACATGTGGTTGTCCGGAGTTTTCCGGTTTTAAATTTCTAATTCTAAAAAATTGTAAAAGTGATTCAATTTCCCTCTTCATTCTATGTAATGGGTTATCTGAAAACGAATTGATAAGAGATTGTTAAAGTGGCGCATGTGGTTACGAAACCATCCGTTTTGCGTTATTGAAATGTGGCCTTGGTAAAATTAGCGGTACAACGTCAGCAATGCTCGTCGAATCAGCCTGCTTGATGTTGAGAAAAGTTGTAAAATTAGGCTGTCTTGAGAAATATCAAATCATGTGCTGCTTTTTATTTATTCGGAATCTCTTACAATTGGGCCAAGATAATATTAAATAATCTTCAAAACTATTTTTTCCTACTTTTAAGCTAAATTACTAGTTTAGAATCTTGAATTATGTAATACGCTAATTAGAAATAAAGGGATTTTTTACGTTTTAGTAGCAGTAGTAACCGGTTTAAAACAATTGAAAGCTTACACGTCTACATTTTATTATACAACAAACGAATTGGTTAATTTCTAAGCATGCTAATACAACACGTGTTAAGTCTATTAAGGTTAAAACAATCGAATTGATTTCTTACCCTTGTAACGCTGATCCGCTGAGATTTGCTTGGAGACATGTTGTACTTGTAAGAGAAGTTTTACTCTTTCAATTGGAGCTACGGCTGTTTTTGAGATGGCTGCAGATATACCACCAGCAAGGAAATCTTTGGCGAAGGCCACTGGATCGGCTAAATTTGATGGCATTTTGTTATAATTTAATTATTAAGGGTATGGTAGAACTTGCTGCGTACTGGTCGCGCACTGAACTGCAAGTGGAGGAGTCGGTACTCGGTAGTGGGTTGTTCGCGGCGACGAGACGGTAACGGCGTCGGCGCGCGCCGGTCATGTGCTCGGCTCTCCCAGACTTTGCTGGGAACCAAGAATAGCGCGTTACGTTATCGGCAACGACGCGCGTGCTATACTTTGTGTACTTTAGTTATTAGATAACATTAAAGTAAAAGACGACTGAATGGATTTAGGATACTGGGACGAAATTGCAAGCAGAGGTCGATCAACTCGTGGATGCCGTTGTTTTATTTTTCTCTAATGCAAAATTCTTTAATTTAAAAATAATAGATTTCGTAAAATAGTTAGTTTGAATGTGTATTTGCAGTCATTGTCCGGTAGATGGTGGGAGTTTGGTTGGATTTTGAAATAGGTTACTGGGTCATGTCGTTATTGGGATAGGATCTGCATCAAAAATTATTATTGATCTATTTTTGCCCTTTTACGTAAACTAAAATATTCTTCTCTGAGTAATATTATCAATAAGAAATTAAAGATGTTTGTGACAACAATAAATGGATCATCGAATCATAACCATATTTTATTCACGATTTTTCTTCTGCATCTCTTCAATCGTAATTTATTCACAAAAAGGGTACATTTTTTGGGTTTTAAGTCCATATTAAAGAAAAATGGGAAAAACAATTCATTTTCTGCTTATCATAAAGATACTACGTAAACTATGCGTATTTAAACGTCAAAAATGACGCAAAGAATGTGTTATTTATATTTGTTGTAATAATTAGACAGTGAGATGGTTTAGAACGTGATTTTTACGTATAAAAACTAACACTTTCCTTTTTTTTTTAATTTTTAGTCTAAAGAGACTTCAGGGTTTCCCGTATATTTTGGACCACCCCTACATATTCTTTTAATGGAACGCTCTGTATATTTTACTTTATTTTAACTCTCCACTCTTCCCCATTTTTAAAAATTTACACATGCATGTTTAGTCCTTAAAATATTAATTAAATAAAAGTTTAAAATTTTCAAGTACGTAGCCAGGGGGAAGCTCGAGGGGCTGAAACCCAACACCCCCTACCCCCCGAAGCATATATGCCACTTTGAATTTTTTCACTTTAAGGTTTATTTTATTGTATAAAATAATTCTTTTGTAATAATTAGATTTGATTTAATATTTTAGCCCCTCCCGAAAGAAAATTCTGGCTAAGGGCCTGGTGTTAACGATAAATCTAGATGGCCATGGAAAACAATGGTAGCCGAAAGTCGAGTAAGCACTTAACACAGCAGCAACAAAAAATAGGTTTTCGCTCTAAAATATTATAGGCTACTCTTCAGTGGGAAAAATTGATCATTCATTTCTTTACAGGGGCATCTACATTTTTTAGTGAGCAAATATCTTTTTGAAATCGGGAAAAGTAGAGAGTTAAAATAAAATATACAGGGTTGATAAGGGTGGTCCAATATACTATACAGAAAAATCCTGTACTTTTGACTCCAGTGTCTTAAAGCCCCAGAGTCCTAGGCTTACGGACCCCCAAATCTTTTATTTGTTCTAGTTAAATCAAAACATATTTTGGTAGCGTCATCAGTGACGAAATGGACCAACTGCAATTGCCCAGTGTGGGCCCAATTGTCAATTGGTTTCTCTTTCCAGACACTTATCGCGATTCATACAGGTCTTGCGTATTGGATGGATCTCGGAGGTATATACCGCGATTTGAGGCGTTTGCTAGCAGCGTTAGTTCAGACATCTTTTGCTTCTTCCTGGCGTTTATTTTTTGGATTAGCGTTTAATTGTTACTCTGTTATAGAGGGTGATTCATATGAGTAATTCAAAGAAAAGATTTAATGTGCACAACTTTAAAACAATGTGTAAGTTTTAATTTAAAGCAAAAAGAAACAACGTCTGGGATTAAACTTAAGTGTTCGAAGTGTCCTCCTTCGCCACGTATGCAAACATGACAACGGGCTAGTGAATCACTGACTTATGAGCAAGCACATCAGAGTCATTTCTTATATCATTTGCAGCGTTCTGTATACCTACTTTACAGCAATTGCTCACAGGTTGTTATTGGTACCTTATTCGCAAGTTGCTTTATATGGTCCCAAAGATAAAAGTCCAGTGGGTTCAAGTCTGGAGATCTTGGCGATCAGGCAACGTGGCATCTGAAAATAAGCGTTTAACCATGTTATCACTACTCTTGCTATATGAGGCTCTGCACCGTCGTGGTGAAATCACATATGCTGACGCAAATGGAAAGGCACGTTGTCTACCAATTTGAAAGAAGTATTGTCCAGAAATGTGTCTTTCTTGGATCAAGCAAGGCATTGTTGAATATTCCATCCCAAACGTTAACACTGAATCGTTACTAAAAACGACGCTATTTAATTGTACCAAGATTTCTTTAGGGCGTATTTAGGGTTAAAAGGACTGGAGCCCCCCCCCCGAATCTTTTTAATAGTCTAGGTCATTTATGTCAAAATCTATGTTATGTGAAAATGTAAGTATTTTGATTCGGGATTTTTATAGAGTACATCACCCCTAGAATGCCCATTGTATGTGAATTATAGCATGCGTTTTTTTGTTATTTCTAATCTCTATATCTGTCTTACTCGCCCCCATCATCCTGCCTGTCTGTCTATCTGTTCGGAGTAATCTCCGAAAGTACAAAACCGATCTTGATGAAGCTTCGACTAGTACATTCCTTAGAATCCTAAGGGTGTCATAGGTTATACACATAGGCGCCCACAGAGATTTGTCCAGGGGGGCAACCCTAGAATGAACGGTATGCTAGGGGGGCAAGCCTAGAATAAACGTCATGCTAGGGAAGGCAAGTCTAAGAAAAAACGGCATATTATACAAAATTTTCAATAAAATTCAAATTGTTCAATTTTCAGGGGGGGGGGGCAAGCGCCCCTACTTGCCTCTCCTTCCGGGCGCCTATGGTTGTACACCGTTACGATAAGTATCCAGATGACCAAGTGAGCAAAAATTAAAAATGAACACAATACAACAATGAATACAACATATACCTCAAGATTTGGCAGACTTTTTAAAGTTTAATTTGGATCGAATTAGGATATGTAATTCTTGTTTGATTCTAGGTTGGGCGTGGTTTGATGTTAATGGGCGTGGTAAATGTTTTTTATCGGTAAATTTGTCTCTTAATAGACTCTACAACTAAACCATCTATATGGTTGGACTCGGTATGGATTACAGAAGAAATGTACAATAAATGGGCCTGGTAGATATGGTAAATGTTTTTCATACAAATAATGCTGTAATTATTAATTAAATAAAATGAATTAACTATTCAGACCAGAATTAAAAGTTCGATGTTGGGCGAGTTAATGTAAAGCTACAAAATTAAGCTGAGTATATTTCACAAGAGTTTCTATAATTTATTTTAAATCATGTTTTTCTTATATATGTTACATAATTCATTCAAATTAAGCCTCTTTTTTAAAAGTTTTTTTGAGGAGTGGTCCAATCTTATTCGGGCATTTTTTATTAAGAATCAAAAGGCGTGTAATAGCCACCTACTACAAACGACGCCTTAACGTGGAAGTGAAAGGCAATGATCTTATGCTAGACTCAATTAATAACAGATCCTCCAAAGACATTAATAATGGAAGAGACTCGGACTAGAACTATCGTGCATACTATTCTTAGCACTCTTGGTCGTTAGCGAAAGATTGTCAGTAGATAAATTGAAGTGGTAAATCGACCGCAAGCTATCAACAAGATCTAGGAAGAGGTGGGTGCAACTGGCAACTGCAACAAACCTACTTTATGAATATTATATAACGTCTAATATTTAATAGGTTTTTATTTGGTCTCCGACTTTTGACTTTTTATCTAATAGGCTTTTGTTTCAATGGTGTTTGGTAAAATGGTATGTATTTTGGATCCAACGAAACTTTTGGTACAAAACAGACTTTACGTCCAATGGTATTTTAGTCCAACAGAATTTTTTGTGTAATTTGTCGAAGTCTTTTGGTGCACATCCATGTTTCTCAATAAATAGAAAGCCAAATATTCTTTGTAAATTCTTTAATTACCAGAAAACGTTATTACCAATCTTCTTTTAACAAAAAGAGATTTGTTAAGAATTTTTATTTAATGAACAGACTTAATTTAAATCTACCTATCACAAAACATCAACTGGCGTTGAGCAGATAACTATTAAACAATAATATGTTAGGTTAGATTAACCGATGAAAAGTGAGGAATAATCAAGATTCGTTTATGATAACAATAAGGACTGCCACTAGTTACTACATTTTAGTTTGACTAAAGAACTATTGGATAAAAAGCACCAATTGACGAAAAGTCCCATTGGATCAAATGGGACAATCAACAATTCCATTCCCCCAAATGTCCATTAGACTAATGTTATTGGACCAAAGTTAATTTGATCGAAAGCCATTAAACGAAAAGTCCCAAACCGATTTCTATTGTGTAACCTATCGGTATTAGTAGAATCAAGGAATTGTAAGACTTTGCCTGTTTTGTTGCTTCTTGTAGTGGTTTGTTAAAACTGTTCAACTCGATGACCGCCCTTTTGAAGGTCATATAAAATATTTCTACATGCTGTCAAATATCATTTTGGTCCTGTTCAGCTTCGCATCATTGGTATCATGGATTTGGAAGTTTAAATGAATTCTGACATAATATCCGATTCAAATTCAAGCAAAAATACATATGTTACAGTACAGTACAGTAACAAATCGCTACAATTAAAAAAAATGATGTAAGAATTTTACATGTGAATATGAATTGTTGAAACCAGATGTTGGTACCATGAATAACCAAGCCAATTGTTGTGGTTCCAACACGATGGCGCTAATTGCCATACGTCAAGATCAACCATGGATATTTTATGCTAGAAGTTTGGAAACAGGGCCATTTAACGAGATGTTGACATCAAATGACCAGCCCGTTCTGATTGCATAATTTTACTGGGATTATTTAAAGAAATTGGTCTGCGTTAATAAGCCGTTCATACACTTATGGCCGGTTTCACAAAGCTTGATTAAGTTCTAATTAACTTAATCATGATTAAATTTTAAACCCAGAAATGTAATTGGATAAAAACTCAGGTCTCTTAAATCTCAGCCAATGAAATTTCTGGATTTCAGATGTAATCACGATTAAGCTAATCAAGCTTTGTGAAACCGACCATTAATGTTCTGAAGCAAGACATAACACGGGAAATCTACAACATTCTTGTATAAACATTACGAATATGTTCTTTACAGAACATATGGTTATATTGCATCCTCATCAATTAGTTCATTAAAACCATGTCATGACTGTTGTCGAACCCTGTATAAAGCTAATTGGTCCTGTAAAGAAATAATGATCTTGATTCGAAATACAATTTATTTCGCTTGTTTATCATAGATTTTGTTTAAAGTTACAAAAGGTACAAAACGCTACCAACTAAAAAGAAAAATCGAAAATGCCTATTTTAAGAATGCAATTGCTCAATGATACCTTGTGATTACACGTGTCTGAATGAATTTTAATTAAGAATGTGTTGCCAAGAAAAGAATTTGAACGCCTGCCATTGACACTTGTTAAACCTTACTTCTTGTATTATCTAACTAGGTGATATATAAATTACCTTCGACTTATTGCATGCTTAGTGTGTATTACTATAAGGGCATGTGATTGCTTAATTTTAAATGTTAGAAGGACCGTTTTGAAAGCTTTGTCAAAAGTAATAATAACCGATGGCGACGAAACCATCAGGTAGGCAGTTTAGAAACTGACAGAAGAAGAGAATGCTCATCAAAATAATAAAAGATCAAACATTTATATAGAAAGATGTGGCAGACTGCCTGCACAGAAACTGACGATAGATGTTACCAAAAAATAAAAAATTACTGAGTGTCAGAGATTGAACAACATCAGAACATCAGAAGGAAAATGGTCAGCAAAGTATGTGAAATTATTACATCTAAATATAAACATTATAACGAAATCAATGTACATGAGGTTAACTTCACTACTTTTTTTGCTGTAACTATTGACAAACATTAGTTGTTAAACCCTGCAAACCCTGAAAGAACTCATTAGCATCTTTCGCTCTAAAAGTTTCAATCAGTATATCTAATCTGCCATTTTTAGAAATTCTCGACAGGTCTTTTGAAGCTTTTAAGTCCTAGTCCAGCTGTTGCTCTATTTTACAACCTCTGTTGTTTCCATATCTAACTCTCCTAGTTTCACTTTCAGTAGTTTCACTAGTTTTAGGGTCTTAGGTTAAGTATGATACAAAACGGAGGTTTTCAAACTTTCAGTGTAGAGAAACTTAATATTCCACTGCGTTAGTGCACCAACGTTTCAGAGCTTCAAAATTAGTGTCTACTTAGAAGGGTTAAAAAACCCGAATATTCATAACTTGTGGATATTAAAAGTAGCTTTCGTGAAAATCGTCTGGTTTAGTCGTTGAAAATTTCTGAGACGCGTTCTCTCTTTCTAACGTTTAATGACTTCAGAGTTTCAGGGCTTCCAGGTTTTAATTATTTAAGGATCTTTGTAGTTGTAGTTGTGCCCAACTGTAAACAGGGATGCATTTTTACTAAAAAATAATTTTAAAAAGTAATGGAGCTAGTGAGAATCGACCCTTAGGCCGACAATGTATAAAACTACTACGTTAGCCACGCGTGTACAATGTTTGTATTAAGGAGTAACGTTTTTATTCTAGTAAATACGTTGAGTCTTGTTTGTGTTAATTTGTATTTTTCTTAAATAAGCCGTATGAGATTAAATGCAGAAACACGTATTTTCTTATTTTTTAACTTTTAATTAACTGTTTTACTTATGATTTACTTTTATTTAAAAAAATAATTTTTGAAATGAGCGACACGTCAGCTATAAGCTTCCATTGTTAGTATAATTACTTTAAAGTCGTACTAAAAGTTCCTACCACCAGTCTGAAACCATTGCTTAGTCCTTTAAAGTCACGGAACCTTACAGTAGTATTGAAAGTAAATCTTACGTTTTTGCCACCCAGGAGAATCACTTTAAATGATTTTTCGTAAACTACTCCATCTCCATATTCACTTGTAAAATGTAGGAGGCCATTAATCAATTTGCAATTTGTTATGATTGTTAATAGATGTTTTACTATATAGCCTTCAAAAAATAAATTGATGCCAAATTGTACCTTAGGAATAATATAAAAATGGTTTCTATCATGTGTATCAACTTATAAATATTTTTGTCATATTTTATTAAAGACATTTTTTATTAAAAAATATATTTAAAGAAGGCGCGTTGTTTTTTTCGATCTATCAAAGTTGCAATGGTTTATAATTTTGGTATTGTAACGAATGGAAAACCCCTGTATGCCGTCATCGAACATTCGATTCTGGCGGCAACATGTATAATTCATCAACACCTGCATGTATGATTCATCAACATCTGCATGTATGATTCATCGGCGTGAGTCATCGACGGCTGCACAAAACAATACACCAACTAAGTCTAATCCAGTACGTTCCAAAACGTTTATATGGGGATATATAAATTGACGTCGCGGGTAGAAGAGAGTTCAGTTAATGTTTAACCGGCGTATTAAAATGTGCTCTGTGTAATTAGTAATCGAATGTTAGTGTATAAATAAATGTTATAAATGGATGTTTTATTAAAAATAAATAGCCCACTTTAAGTTTGTAAATATCTAGCATTTAAGTTCATTAAATAGTTTATAATTATAGTGTTTTAATTAGTGTAATTTAAATTATATCTCTCATGTGAATAGACGATTAAACAGCATTTTTATTATTATTTTAAAAAGAACGTAACAGTATACTAAAATGACAAAATAATTAAACATTTCATCGCTCTTTGTATTATTAAGTACGTATTTCAAATAAAATAGTAATCCATTTTGTGACACGATCGCAGAATTAGTATATAAAATGATAAAATATTTACTAAGTTGTAAGAGTAAGAGAGAGCAACCACGCGTCACGATGTGTCAAAGAGAAAATAAGTTCCACGAAAGTAGCAATTACTACGCTACAACGCTCCCGTTACGTAGCTGAACAAGTTCCAGAGAGGTTACTGCAACGTATCTGCTATCTAAAAATTGTTCTCCATTTTGGTTCCAGGCACGTAACAAAACCGTAGCAATTACGTGCTTGTGACTAGTGGCAAAAACTTAATAGTTCCAGCGGTAGTCGCTGGTACGTAGCGATGACTAAGAATGCTGCTTGATATGGTAGCAAACGGATGCAAATTTTGCAAAGTTTTTTAAGTTTAGTTTAAAGTTAAAAAAACATATGCAATTTTTGGAAAAATTTAATAAAAATCAAAGCAATTATAGGAACATTTAAGAATCTAAAGGAATTTCGGAAGAATTAGAAATAATTATAAAAAGATTAATTCAAATTAAGTAGGAATTGAACGTAATGATAAAAAAATTGTGCGAATCCAGAGAAAATAAAAAATTATATGCAATTTTGGGTTCGAAACAAATGTAGGAATATTTACATAAGAATCTAAAACAATTGAGAAAGCATTTAAAGAATTTATAAGAGAAAATATAGAGAATAGAAAGAATTACAAGAAATTAATTCATAATTATTAAATTAAATGAAATTCAATTTATTGAGAAGAAATTGTGCGAATCTAAAAGAGTTGAAACAACATTTAAAAATATTTAGAAGTATATGCTATCTTGGCGGGAATTTAAAAAGATTCGAAGTAAATGTAGGAATATTCACATAAGATTCTAAAACAATAGGAGAAGCATTTAAAGAATTTATAAGGAATTCTGAAAAAAAGAAAGAGCATAGAAAGAATTAAAATAAATTAATTCATAATTATTAAATTAAGTAGAAATTCAATTTGTTGATAAGAAATTCTGCGAATTTAAAAAAATTAAAACAACATTTAAAAATATTTAACAATATATGGAGTCTTAGTGGGAATTTAAAAAGATTCTAAGATTTTATTGCACAATGAAATCCAATAGATTGCGAAGAATACAAAAAAAAGAGAACAAATCAAGAGAACGGTAAATGAAAGAGAAGTCATTGCAAGAATATGGACAAATATGAAAAAAACACATATAGTAAAAACCAGATAAAAGATAAAGAAAGACATCTACTAAACTAAGAAAAGATTATGTGAAAAAGTGAATGAAGAAGAAATAACACAAGAGAAAAGGGATGGAGACAAGTCATGGCAAGATAACCACAGATATGTCGAAAGCTCTATTTGACATGTATACATAGAAGAAATGCGAAAGCTAGTGTTTCAGCTGAAACTATAACAGAGGAACAATTAAGTACTCGAAGCATTATCAGTACTCGATAAAGGAGGAGACCATAACTTATGAAATAGGATAATAGAAAATGAGAAAATAAAATAACAGAACAATACAAATCAAAGGCTGTTTGACCATATCTTTTAGACATCTATTAAAAAAAGGAACAGTGAAATTATATACTAGGTAGTACGTGTACTGTGTACTACTCTACTTATAACAAAACACAATTTACTTGAATGAGTAAATGGAAATAGATAAGTTATGAAACTTACTCTTTGCCCATTTTAAAAAAGATTAAAGATCAATAAACCATTGAATGGTGACGGATAAGAAAATTACTAATTATTGATTCAAATCTTTGATTTGTAATTCATACCAGATAATAAAAGTATTATCAAAACTTTTCCTTTTATGGAATTCCCTGCTGGCATTTATTCCTGAAATTCCTAATAAATGTAATTAACATAATCATTATTTTATTTGTACCGTCTCAAACAATTAAATTGAAATAATGAAAGTATAAGTAGGCACTCATTTATTGAATATTTAGCGTTAAATACAACTTTCATTGTTTTCTTTTACTCTATTGTTCTGTAAAAGTATTTTACTGTGAAATACTTTCTATAAATTTTCCGAAAGCTTAGATTTCGTGTATGTACTTCTTTATTATTATCTTTTTATTCTTTAAAAGTCATTATTTACTCTTATTGACTCATATTTTGATTTAATAATCTTGCCAATTAAAGAATTAGATAGTCCCTTTCTGACTGTGGATGGTAGTACATAGCTGTGTATATTTGATCTTTATATTATGAGCATGTAAATTCGTACCATTATCTGATAAAATAACTTCTGGTTCTAGAACTTATAACAGAATCTCCTAATACTTTCTTGACTAAGGTCACCCTTAAGTGTTTACTGTGTATAAAACAACTACCACTATTGATGTAATGCATTCTATGCTGTAATATATTCTTCATCTGTGTTTCTTGAGCTTTATTGACAGTTTTGACAAAATTATATTCTTCATGTAAATTTGGTAGGCTAAATGGCCGAAATGTGGCTTAAAAACGGAATACTCTAAAGTAGTTCAAAGATTCGTCAAAAACTGACATGAAAAGTAAGTCATCTACGTGCACAAAATGACCACATGTCAAACCAAATCCTACCAGTTTTTTCGAGGATTTTTAATTTGACTAAGCAGCCTATAAACATCAAGATGAACTTGGTCATTCTTAACAGCTTGTCTAGTTTATATCTGATCTCCACTCAAATATTTTTTGTTTGACTGTTATTTTAGGTCCTGACGACTCCACCAAGAGAATCCATAACATTCAAGTTTAGCAATTTAATGGACTTTTGTTTCCAATGACGTTTGGTGAAACGAAGTATTTGCTCCAATGTGACTTTTGGTGCTATGATACGTTTGACCAAATAGTGTTTTTTTGTGAAATGAGACTATAAGTACAATGTGACTTTTGATCCATAACCATTAACCATGTTTTTAATTAAGATAGAAAGTCAGATATAATAAATACGGGTTCACTCTTTCAAGAAACTTTTCACAAGCACGCATCCAGACGAGAACGCCAAAAGGGAGTCTTATAAGAGTAAAGAACAAAGAAGAGAGAACGAAGAAAGACTTACTTAATACTGTGTCTGTTCTATATAAAACCCTATAAAACAAGTGCTAAAGTTTTAACTCTGTATGAAGGCATACATATAACGCTGCTGGTGGTAAGCAAGACCTGACAACACAACGTATCTGCATTGCATTATAACCTCTAAAATATTCTTTGAAAATCATTTTTAAGCAGCTGTTTTTGCGTTTTCGGATCTTCAGATTTTGAGATCTTTCATCTAATGGATTGTGGGAAAATATATTGAATAATTATTCATCTAAAACAAAAACACCATTCTACAATGCGCCTTAAAGAATAAAGCAATAAATGATTGAAGCGTATCTCTTGAGACATGTTATGCATTATATGGATAGATTACATAGAGAAATAGCCTAATCAGATGGATCACCCTGTATATTTACATATATTTTTTATTAAGTATTTCTAATAATAGTTTGAAATAAGTATGACAATCAGCAACATCACATTTGCGAATATTATACGGTCAATAATCTTAAAATAAAGTGCAACTTAAAATTTAAATGGATTTATCTAATCTAACCTAAGTTTTTTTTTCTACTGATAACGGGAATTGTACAAGTTACAAGTATGATAACCATTTAAATTCAATTATTGTAGAAACGACCTCGACTGATTAAGAAGTTCACTCTCTACCTTATCTAATGAATGACGTACACGAAATCCACGTTTTTATTTAAAATTTAAATAGAAAAGTCTTGGAAAAGTGCAAATGACGAGATGATTAAATAAGTTTGGCGTTCGCGTTCAAAAATCAAAAATTAATGTCAAGGATGCCGTGACGTGTAATTATTTTATTCTTGGTCATATGTTCCGCACTGAATGACTTCCAAACTATTTCAATGCCTTCAAGTGTAGAATGTCAATGTTAAATACTTATTGGCTAGCAGTGTAAGAAAGAAAAAAATAACAACAATTACATGCACTAAAAATAGTTCATGCACGTGGAAAAACTACATGCTTTTGATTGTCTTAAAATAGACCTTTTAACTTACTTAACGTTTTGTTTTTTAAAACATAAAATAGGCATAGCTTCTATGTATGTATAATACATGCTGACGGACAGAATCGAGTTTGATTTTAGTCTTATTAACCATAATATTGGCCTCTTTTTTGAATCTTCTTGGTTTCTCTAATTTAAAGTTAGTGGTAAACTAAATCTTACTTATCCACTTGTACAGTGTGTATTTATCTATGGATTCTTCTAACTCCATATAATTGAATCTCAAAGAAAGACAGAAGGTATCAGGAAGTTGGGTGTAAAAGGGATCAGAATTTCTTAACACCCTGTATAAATCGTGAATATTAGCTAAATCGAAATACTGTTCTAGAGACTTATCACATTTTGTAAGACTCAACGTTACTTCTTCATTTAATAAAATCATCATTGAGTTTGAGGCATTTTGTCCATTCATGATCAGTCCAGTAGGACTTAAGTTTTAGTCCAACGTACCTTTAGTCTAATGAGACTTTTCGTTCAACAGTAACATGCGATCGAGAGAAAAAAAAGGAATTAAAGCAGGCCACGCACAAAAGTTATTAAGGTTGGTAATATATAATATTTCGTCTACCGTAAATATTTGACTTGCTAGTCGTTCAAGAGAAATGGTTGAGGACTAGTTACAAGTCCAATTTGACAACAAGTTCCATTGGACGAGAAGCCTGGGCAAAAAGTATCATTGGACGTAAAGTCTATTGTATCAAAAGTCCTGAAAAATCTACTTGGATCAAACGTCACTACACTTAAATTTAATTAGACAAAAGAGTGAGTCACTGTACCACATTTCGGGAACTGGTCATCCTAATTCTATCGCCATAATTCGATAACTTTTATTGCAGCATGGTAACCCACTAAGAAATGTCCCCCATTTGTCCCATACTCTTCCAGTAAGTGGCTCACGTGAATAATAGCTCAGTCGAAGACAAAAGTGGTCTAAAATACGGACATGGCTGGAAAAGATTTGTTCGTTAGTATTCCTACTACAACCACAATATTAATTTCATTTATATTCTTTGCTGATTTACACGACAGAATTGCTTACAGATCATTGCCACAAATCTATGGACAAGAATTGAAATATGCTCAATTAACGCGTCACTAACTTTTGTAAGTACTCTTAGTTTATACTGATCGGAGCGACATTGCTATCCGCCCTCTATTAGCTTTCCAAGCTAGTGATGAAGCCGTGAATATAGCTCACCCATTGAGTTCCAGCTCCCAAGCTCATTCAGGAGGCTTCATTCATTCATTCTTATTCAGGAGAGGCAAAGCAAGTCAGCTAAGATCTGCGGCCAAGGGTGGGCTTGTCTGGGCAAAGCTACCTGACTAGCTCTAAGCCATACTGGTACTATTAAAAGCTCCATAGTTATGCCGTATTCAACTTGTGTACCTGGTAACATGCTCTTCCATGTGGTCAATGAAGCGGAGATAGATCTGACTAGACTCTCTACTATAGTTAGAGTCCATTCGAGAACCTGCCCACTGGAAATAGAACCCTGCTCAAATTCAGCTTAATAATGAAATGTGAGTCATAGTTACTGCTGCCTAATTTAAATATTTGCTGAATATTTGATTTGCTTACAGCAATAAAAACCATGCTGTTAAAAAAAATTAGTTCACACCTTGTTCCTTTGATAGAATGTTGCTACTTAATTGTTAAAAATGGATTCCCTTTTTATACTCTTATAGGAAACAAAAAATTTTATCAAAAAACAAAAAATCTTGAGATTTTAGTGTTTACATACCGCCGCAATTATAATTTATTAGCTTTCATAAATGTAAAAATTAATTATACAAACATATAGAAAATACAGCACTTGGGTTCAAAAATAAAGTAATACTCTAAATTTTAAAGTTGACAAAAGAACATTTTGTTATTAGTAATAAATAGCTTAATTTAATAAAAACACCTTTTTACACATTCCTTTCTCCACAAATCTAAACAGTTAATCGTTAATAATATTATCTGAATGTTTTTAGATGCTAAAAACTTTGACATACAAAGCCAAATTGAATAATTCAATTGAAGGTTAGAAACTAATTGCAAAAAGATTTATTTGCAATTACATTTTACATATATTATTATGGGATTTTATATAATCAGAAGATATAAAAACATAATACATACTACATAATCTATTCCTCTTTTTTATAGATTTGTAGTATCAGGCTATCGGGGTCTCACACAAGGCACTTATGGGAGTGCAACAAAGGTAATGGAACTGTTGTAGCAAGTAATACATTATGCTCCCCCACACTTTATCATTCATACAACTTTCATACGTTATCCTGATGATACGATTATACTAAATTTTTCAAATTTAGTCGCAACCGAGTTTTGAACCCATGTCGCTCTGGTCGAGAAGCAGGATCTCTACTACTTGACCACGGAGGGCCCATAATAACATAATAATTGTAAAACAAAATAATGTATACAATGAAAATGGTGAAACTTAACTAAGCTACATATGAGTACTTTTTTCGTTTTTCACTGAAAATAATTGCATGATAAGAATGTGAGATAGACAGAGAGAACGGTATGGAGATAAATGAGATGTGAGAGGCTTGTGCGGAGTGGGGACATGAAGTAGAAGGCTGCCAGGCAGATGGTCCAAAATTTATTTTTACTTAAGAGTAATGCATAACTGGGAAATATTCAAAGCTGAAGTTACTAACAAAGTACAACTGAACATTAGTCTTAAAACGGCAGACGAAGTGGAAGAAGCCGAACTGAAGAGAAGAGAAGAAGGAACTGTTTAAAAAAAAATCTGAAATAATCCTCATACAAAACCCGGAAAACCATTAACAGAAGTATCTTCGTATAGACCAATAAGTTTACTGTCCTCCTTATCAAAACTATTAGATTAGATGTGCGACAAGCATTTGATAAAGTGTGTTAAACAATCAATACCAGAATCCTTTTATCACTTGCTAAAATCTTACTTAACGAATAGATTCTTTCGTGTTAAAATTAATGACGCAGTTTCTCACTTCCACCCTATAAAATCTGGAGTTCCACAAGGAAGTGTGCTGGGCCCACTCCTTTATTTAATGTACACTTCGGACCTACCAACTACAGACGTCACCACAACTGGTACATTTGCCGACGACACCATTATACTAGCTGTTCACGAAGATCCTGTAAAAGCATCTGCAAACCTTCAGAATCATCTATTCCACATAGAAAACGGGCTTAAACGATGGCATATAAAAATCAATGAAACTAAATCACAGCATGTAACTTTTACAAATAAAAAAGGAGCTTGTCCTCCAGTGATTATAAACAATATAGTAATCCCTACCGCAACCAGTGCTACATATCTAGGAATGCACCTCGATTCAAAACTGAACTGGAGTGAACACATACGTAAGAAAAGAAAACACATAGATCACAAAATGAAAAAACTCAATTGGCTGATTGGCAGAAAATCTAAGATGTTACTAGAAAATAAGATATTAATTTATAAAATAGTAATCATTCCAATATGGACCTATGGCATTAGCTGTGGGGCTGTGCAAGTAATACAAACATAAATATAATTCAATGAGCGCAGTCAAACATTCTAAGAACCATAGCCGATGCACCATGGTACATCACCAACAACATGCTCCATCAAGATCTTCATATCTCAACAGTTAAAGAAGTAATTCAACAGTGAAGCCAGAGACACCACCAGAACCTTGAAAATCATCAAAATACCACATTGCAACCACTCGTGCAAGACATACCCAACAAAAGTCTCAAAAAGAAATGGCCAGCGGACTTGACCTGAAGTAAGACGGGGCCTTCCCATTGGGGATAACCCTCCAAGACATTCGAGGGACGTATATGTTAATTGTCCTTCCAACCAGCAAAACAGTTCATAGATGTTTATATTCTGATTGCTGTTAAAATTTAAATAACAAAAAAAATAAATAAAAAAAAAAGAGTAATGCATGTTAAGTAGCACTAACTTAATTTGTTTATGACAATTTAAAATATTGTTTAATTAGGTGTTCTAATATAGTTTTGTACCGAACACTTCGAGGGCTACTCAGAACTATTGTCCGAGTTAAATAAATCACGTATTTCTTAATTACCAATTTTAAATTGTTTATAACAATAAAAATATTGTTTAATTTGGAGTTCTAATAATAGTTCTGTACAGAACTCAGAACCCTGCTGAGAAATGCTGTTCGAGTCGAATTTATTACCCTTTGTCCGGTTACTATGAGATTGTCAGAAATAACCCTTTTAAATTGTTTATAATTTTTAGTTAATGCGTCTGTTTATTAATAGTTCTGTAAAGAACTCTTCAGGGGCTACTCAGAACTCTGCTCAGAACCGTCATTTTGGTAAATTTAATTTTATAGTTAAATTCCCGACAACCCAATGGGTACCAGGGATTTCGAAAAAGAAGAAGAAGTAAAATTCTCAATTGTTTATATATTTCTTAATTAAGCGGAACTATTGAAATTTCTTATCAGGATGAACTCTAGGACTCTTACATATATCGAAAAAAATGCCATCAGAACTCTTTTTTGCGAAAATAAGGATGCAGCGTGAAGTTAGCACCCTAAAATCATGCTTTTGATTTCCATGCTTAAAATACCAGAACTATTGTTAATATTGTAAAGAACTCTACTTTATTTATTCAGAACTCTAAGAATTTTTTGATTTCAAGGTATTAAGGGTGCTAACTACACACGAGCCCAGTTAAAGCAGTTAGAATGGAAAGAATTTGTAAACACTCTCTATCCCCTTGGGGAATAATAAATATAATATAAATAAGTATATAAGTATAAATAAAGTACTGAAGGTAACTAAAATCAACATAATTTAACCTTACAATCAGACATGCGTAACAATCAAACAAGACATAATTCATAATATAACGTTTTCAACTTGTCGCAAGTCAGAGCAGAGAGTAAACTACGTACCTGAATGTTTCTGAGCCTTTGGGTTCTATTGGTTTCATCAGGAACTGACTCAAGGCTATGATGATAAATGAATGTTTACATATATGTTTAGCAACTTTGTAGCTAGGTAGGAAGGTATAACTACAACTACTGTAAGTTACACTTATGACATATGTTGTTTTGTGTTTTATATTTTCGACGAACAACAAGTTCGTCTCTGAATTCGTGAAGTCTGTCTGTCTGTTGGTCTGTCGCCTTTTTCCCTGTTGGCTTTTTTGAATTTTTCTTTTTGGAATCTTATAGTACATCGAATTCTAAGAAACTTTTGGTTGAAACATTTTTTGTATCTCTTCGGAAAAGTGGTCAAAATGACCACCGAAAATTTCGGTAAATTTTTGAAAAATGAAATATTTTGTATTTTTTTAAAATTTACGAAAAAATAAACATTATTAGCAACAATTTTTTTTTTAAACGAAGAATTTTAGGACTTAGAATTTTAGTTTTTATGAGAACTAATGTGTTACGTCAAGATTAGTTTTCAAAAATAAATTAAGTTTATTAAGTATACAGTTGTTTTTGTTTGTCATGGCAATGCTAGCTCTGCGCATTCTCACTAGTTTATAATTGTTTATTATTTTCACTTACACCTATATGACTTATTGCTACAATTGTACATTATTTTATAAAACTGTAGTTAATTAGATGCAAATTAAAATGCAACAATAAAGAGTAATAGAAAGAAAAGAGAACAGAATAAAACATTCTGCCTTTGAGCAATAATTGTAGAGAGAAATACAGAAACGGGGCTTTCTTTGAGGAGTTACTTCCCACTGAAGATTTATTTTTAGATCTGCACAGTTGTTAAACACATAAGAAGTGGTCAAGTTTTTTGTCATTTTTTTTTTGAAGAAACAGTTGTTGAGCCAAATGTCTGCTATGAAACTCATTCCTAATAATGGGGCAGTAAATCAGATGTGCAGGAAATGTTTTTAAAATTTGAAACAGTGTGTCGAGAAGATAAAAGGAAGTGAGCTTCATTTGTATTCTCTCCTTCCTTCCTTTTTGTGTATCAGATACAATTTTATTTTTTTCTTCTTATGCCTCATAGTCTAATAGAGTTTTTGCAATTTCACAAAGCTCAAAATCAAAAAGCTTGTATAGTAGAAGATAGAGCAGCTATTTCTAAAATTCTCTTTGTAGAACCGATTTGTCTAATAGTGTCAAAGACTTCGCACAATGCGATGATACAGCTCAAGATGCATGTGTAACGTGTTAAAATTCCCAGTTTTATAATAATGCAACTTTATATGCATTAATAGTAAAGGAATCTTAGTACGGTCCTGTGTAGTTCAACATATTTCAGTTGGGTTAAAAATGCAGACGATATCTCGAATTACAAAGGGTGTTTTCTTTAATACCAAAGGTCACCCCAGAAGTGTTCATACAGATGAGATTGTTTCTAGAATAAAAATGCAGGCTTTATCTTAAAGCAAATGACGTCTTCGTAAATATCAAAGTTGACTGCAAAAGCATTCCCACGGTTACAGTTTGTTTTTCGTAGCGAAAATGCAGACAAAATTAAGTTTATGAAAATATCCCGAAATAATATCGTCTTTTTAACAAAGGAATTTAATGTCAAAAAATACATTTAGTTTAAATTTATAGATCCTGGACGTGCCTATCTTCAATTTACATGAATAGATTTTTCTGCACGCAGACAAATAAAAAGAACGGCTTAAGGCCACATGCAAAGTATCAAGTTACACCCTGAGAAGCAGATTTTAAGTCCAGTGAATTCCCCTCGAAGATCTAGAATGTTCCAGAAAGTTCCTAAGTGTTTATTTTCTTATTGGCTAGAGAAGTATTAGCCTCATGTTTGATTGGGTGTTTAATTTTCCTTTCTTCAAAATTCAAGTTCAGTATAGGGTTGCATTAATAATTTTAGGCAGTCTCGCATAGAAGTCTTACTTAAAGACTCAAGTACACAGTCTCGTGCGGTTAATTAGCCGAAGGCAATTGAATACAGTACGGGTGTCAGTTAGACGCATTAAATTAAATAGAGTACAGAGTTTTGTTAACATTAATTCAGTACAGTAGTCTAACAAATCGATTAGAAAAGTTATTAAGAGAACTTTGAAAGAATTCGATAAACAAATCGTGTGTGATGTTTAAAATAAGTTCTACCGAGTGAATAATCCGGTAATCCCTGTGAATGTATCGTTAAAGTATAGCAAGTGGCTTTTACTGCAGTTTAAATTTTTCGAGTTATTAAAATTAATTTAACTAGTAAACTAACGACTCTCTAGTAAAACATCAAAATTTCAAAAGTTTCTTTAAACTTCTTAATACGTAATGAAATGCCTTAGTAACAGATAAAATATTTCCGATTAGTTATTTGTTTAAACCCTTAAAAGGAATTCAAGGGTTAATTAAGTTTGAAAGTAAAACACTAATCTTTTCGATAGAGCTTGTCATAATAAATTGGGACACTAAATAGAAAGGAGCGTTGTATTAAAATCAATAATGAACTAATATGATTATATCCTGAGACGCCCACAAGTGTCATTTCGATAATTTTTCATAACCGACGGAAGTTGTTGTTGAATTTATATGTTTTAGTTATTCATTAAGGGATTGCTAATAAAATTGTAATTAAGAAACAATTGTTGTGGACTTCAGATCGTTGATCTTGGGTAAAGAAAAACGGTATCAGCGATTATACTTTTCAAGTTCTTCCTGTTTTACATCTGTAACCTGAGGTATTTTGTACCTAGTGTTAAGTGATTATTGTGCAAGTGATGTTTGTATAATTTTAAAGAATTGTAAAACTCTACCAATGTATCAAGGACTACAGGATAATTTGTTTGATTAGGGTAAGTTTTATGTAAAAATTATCTGTACCATTTTCTCTAATGATTGTTTCTTGTAAATTTATGTCCATATTTTCCTTTAATAAGAATTCTTATTAGGGTACTACTACCAAAACTATTACTATTGTCATGGGAGACAAGTGAATATTCTATTTGCAAATAAATGAACATTTAAATTAAATCCTACTATGATAATAATTGACCTAGCATTAATTGAAGTTATTTAATTTTCTATCTTGCTTTAACGTCAATTAAACTAGTGATGATTAGTTTTTTAAATTTAATCTTAATCAATATAATCTGAATCTGTTGTTATTTGAGGGTTTAGACGAGAATTGTGATAACTTCGAATAACTGGCGCCCATATCCTTTTATTATGTCTATAAAACCTTATTTTTCTTTACAATTCGTAAGCTATGGAAATCAAACCTACGCCTGAGTTATAATTTGTCAATAAGGTGTCTTATGCCGGTGCATCTTTGAGTTGAACAGTAAAGAGTTTATAGAGGTTACAGTGACGTCCATCGCGTGTCATATTTTGAGTATAGTAATTCAGCTAAAGTAACAGAAAAGCTATATTACAATTGGCACCCAAATGTGGGTCTTAAATATTTTGTTTAGAGGAATTTTGATGGCTACAATTGACAGTTCATTGCGAGGCTTCATGTTTCAGATGTTGCAATTGGCGTCCAATCGAGGGGCTTTGTTTTGATGAGAGTAAATCTAAATGCTACACATGCTGGTGTATAAAATTGTGTAACACAGTAAACAAAAATTTTATTATTACTTTTTGTGAAAAAAACTGCTTCGACAATGATTCGAACAGAAACCAAATCAATCAATGTTGGCCACGTTCTTGTCTAAACGATCGATATCACGTTTAAAATAAAACTCAAGGTAATATTTAGACAGCATTTATTTTTATATGCACATAATAATTATAATTAACAGAGATACAGAAATCACAACAGGTTTCACAAAAAGACATCGTACTATAATATTATAGATTCTTTTTCTTTATTATTTTTTTAAAGCTAAACTTCGTATTACACTTACAATTAGAATAATAAGATTCCCTGAATACTAATTTTTGGTTCTGGAAAAACAAAAATGATTACACACAATATCTAAAAGATAAAAATATTTTAAAGATGTATAGGACACAACTTCAGTCAAAATGGTTTTTTTATATCCACAACCACAGATTATTTAACATTAAAAAAAAGAACATATAGAGCAACAAAGCACCATGAGAAGAAAGTATAGATTATTATTATTATTATTTATGAATTAGTTGTACTAATAGAAATCTTTAGTGGCAAAAGCAAAAAGCTTGCTCTTAGTATAATGAAAAAATAGACAATAAAGTTTATGTTTTGGGTTCTTTGAACACCGTGTATATGATAAATGAGCACACTTTTCTTCTAATAGATCTTTTACCTTTTACGACCCCTTATCACACTCTGTGACTTTTAGGTATTTTATTTTTTGCAATATCGAGATTTGGTAACACTAGGTTAATCAGTCGGTAATGCTGACATAACCTAAACAACCAGGATGTTTAATTGGACAATTTCTAAAGATCTAGAGTAAGTTTCTTTAATAAATTCCTCGTTTTGAAATAAATAAGATTGAAATGAAACATAAGTACAATGCTGCCACCTGTTGGTATTATGAAACAACTTTGTTATGGAAAAGTCACATTCTTTCATTTCTCGCTTTTTCTTTTATACCTATCTACATGCTGATGCTCTGTACTCTTATCTCGCTTTAGGTAAAAGATCTTTTTTTTAGTGAGAAAATAAAATTAAAAATTATAATATATAAAACTAGATAATTTTTGTTTAAAGTTAATTAATAATACTAAAAAATGGAATGAAGAAATTATTTTAAAAAGTTAAAAGAATTTTACAAACTAAATAATCAACACAATCATTTATACCAACACACAAAAAATAAACATACTTTAAGAAAGAGTATTACAATGATTAATAACATGAGATATTTAATTTGGTCCTGCCTTTTTAAAAAGGCAAATTTTTGTGCATACATTTTTTTTATTATACAAATACATATTTATTTACGAGACAAAAAACTTGTTTTTAATAATAACAAATTATTCATAATAATAATTATTATTATCAACATTAATATTTTGTACATTTTCTGTGTGTTTTATTTTTTTAAAAGATTTTCTGATGCTTAAAATGTTTTGTGAACAACATTGGTATTTTTTTTTGTTAAACAATTATCAACATACAGCCTTTGCAATAGGATTTCAAAATTTAAAAAATATTTAGATAATTTTTGAAACCCTCATACTATATTTATAAACATTAATATTAACATTTAAGCGAAATTGCTACTAATATTGTCATTATTCAAAATAAACATTTATAGGTACATCGATTGATTATTATTGACAATATATTGTTGCTTATTTCAAACTTTTGAGAATGCAAAATGTTTAGAGTTGTAAAAGTCTTTACCAGATCATTCAATTGGTAGTAGCGACGAGCAGGAATGTAATGAAGGCAAGCTTATCACTCGCATTTACTGGGAATTACTTGTTCAAATTTCATATTCAATCTCTTAAATATGACTCTTTAAAATACTCAAAATGCTGAAACTCTGAACAGCTGACTTTACATAACCTTTGACTGCAAATTTCTCAAGGCAAACTTTAAGAGCGCTCCTTGAACCTAAAATTTTGAATTTCTAAAGCTGTAGAATTAAGCCATTATTAAATTTCTTAATGTCCTCAAATACTTTGAAACTATACTTAAATATGTGTCGGTTAGTGTCCGAAAGTTTTGAATCTTGAAACTTGTCAAGCAAAATTCCAAGTTATATTTTGAAAACTTTAAGTTATCAAAGCTTCGCGATTGTGTAATTTAAAGCTGAGAGTCTGGAAATTCTGAAACATTAAAGTCAGCGATATTTAGAGTTAAGACTTTAACTTTAAATCATAGAAACTTTGAAACCTTAAGAATTTTTAAGACTTTTAAGACTCAAAAAGTTCACAACTCTTTCAAAAAATAGCTAAATGATTTGAAAACTATTAAATCAGTGAAACTTAAAGCTAAAGAGACTTTAATTTTATATCACAGAAGCTTGGAATTCATGAGAAATTAAGAATGTAAGACACTGAAACTTAGAGTTATAGAACTTTAATATTAAGTTGCAGAAGCTTAGAAACTTTACACATTCAAATTTCTAAAACACAAATTCAGAACTCTTGTAAAATATAGCTGAATAGCTTGAAACTTTTAAATCAGTGAAACTTGGAGCTAACAAACTTTAATTTCAAATCGTAATATCTTGAAAACTTTGGAAATTTAAGTTTCTAAAACACTTCAACTCATAATTCTTGCAAGATATAGCGGAATGGTTTGAAAATTTTAAAACTTTGAAGTCAGTGAAACTTGGAGCTATGAGACTTTCATTCTATATCATAAATTACAGAAGCTTGTAAACCTTGAAAACTTTTAACTTCAAAACACTGATACTCCCAACCCTTGCAACATACAGCTGAGTTGTTTGAGGATTTTGAAACCATGAACTGAGTGAAACTTAGATTAAAGAGAGTTTAATTTTAAATCACAGCTCAGCTCACAACTCTGCAAATATAGGTGAGTGGCTTGAAAATTTTGAAACTTTGAAGTCGGTGAAAGTTGAACTATATGAGACTTTACATTTCAATTACAGAAACTTTAAAACCTTGATAAATTTTAACTTCTAAAACACTAGAATTGTGAAACTTTGAAGTTGGAGAAAGTTGGAATATACGAGACTTTAAGTTTACATTACTTGGAAACCTTGAACACTTTTAACTTCTAAAACACTGATACTCCCAACCCTTGCAACATACAGCTGCGTGGTTTGAGGATTTTGAAACCTTGAACTCAGTGAAACTTGGAATAAAGAGAATTTAATTTTAAATCACAGCTCGCCATGAAAATCTTAAATAGATTTAAATTTCTAAAACATCTTAACTCACAACTCTGAAAATATAGGTGAGTGGCTTGGAAATTTTGAAACTTTGAAGTCGGTGAAAGTTGAACTATATGAGACTTTACGTTTAAATTACAGATACTTGAAAACCTTGATAACTTTTAATTTCTAAAACACTGAAACTCCCAACCCTTGCAACAGCTGAGTAAATTAAAAATTGTGAAACTTGGAAGTCAGTGAAAGTTGGAATATATGAGACTTTAAGATTAAATTACTTGGAAACCTTGAACACTTTGAACTTCTAAAACACTAATACTCCCAACTCTTGCAGCATACAGCTGCGTGGTTTGAAGATTTTGAAACCTTGAACTGAGTGAAACTTGGATTAAAGAGAATCTTATTTTAAATCACAGCTAAGCTTTAAAATCTTAAAAAGATTTAAATTTCTAAAACATCTTAACTCACAACTCTGAAAATATAGGTGAGTGGCTTGGAAATTTTGAAACTTTGAAGTTGGTGAAAGTTGAACTACACGAGACTTTACGTTTAAAGTACAGAAATTTGAAAACCTTGATAACTCTTAACTTCTAAAACATTGAAACTCCCAACCCTTGCATCAGCTGAGTAATTTGAGAATTGTGAAACTTTGAAGTCAGCGAAAGTTGGAATATACGAGACTTTAAGTTTAAATTACTTGGAAATCTTGAACACTTTTAACTTCTAAAACACTGATACTCCCAACCCTTGCAACATACAGCTGAGTGGTTTGAGAATTTTGAAACCTTGAACTGAGTGAAACTTGGAATAAAGAGAATTTAATTTTAAATCACAGCTAAGCTTTAAAATCTTAAAGATTTAAATTTCTAAAACATCTTAACTCGCAACTCTGAAAATATAAGTGAGTGACTTGGAAATGTTTTGAAGTTTAAATTACAGAAACTTGAAAACCTTCATAACTTTTAACTTCGAAAACACTGAAACTCCCAACCCTTGTAACAGCTGAGTAATTTGAGAATTGTGAAACCTTGAAGTAGTCAGTTAAGTTGGAATATACGAGACTTTAAGTTTAAATTACTTGGAAACCGTGAACACTTAACTCCTAAAATATTGAAACCCCCAACTCTTGTAACATTCAGCTGAGAATTTTAAACCTTTGAAGTCAGTGCAACTTGGAATGAAGACACTTTAATTTTAATACACAGAAGGAAATATAGGTGGCTTGGGAATTTTGTAACTTTGAAGTCGGTGAAAGTTGGACTATAGTCCAACTCGTATATAATACGAGACTTTAGGTTTAAATTATAGAAGCTTGAAAACTTTTAACTTCTACAGCATTGAAACTCCCAACTCTTGCAATATACAGCAGTGGTTTGAGAATTTTGAAACTTTAAAGTCTTGGAGCTATAAGACTTTAATTTTAAATCATAAAAGATTGGAAACAATATGCATTTTAATTTCTAAAAAACTGAAGCTTTCTACTCTTGCAACGCATAGCTAAATGGTTCGAAAATTTTCGAGATCTTGAAAATCTAAATTTTTAAAACATTTAAACTCACAACGCTTGGAAAATATAGGTGAGTGGCTTGGAAATCTTGAACATTAAATTTCTATAACACTGAAACAGCTCTTAGAATATGTAAATCTCAAAGCTTAAAATATTTGAAATTTTTAAACTTGAGGTATCTTAACCTCTAAACATCAATAATTTAGTAGCTAAATATTTCAAGAATTTTAGTACTTTAAAGTATTGAAACTTGCATCTCTAAAATATGTAAATGTAGGTACTGTGAAACTTAAAAACAAACTCCAGATATAGACAATTTTAGAGATTTCAAAATCTTGGGCTCTGAAATTGTGGAAGCTTGGCTTTTCAAAAGCTCTTCTTTACAACTTAAATCAATGAAATTCTAAAATTAAAGAGACCCTAATATTTTGAAATTAAGAACTTGTAATTTCTTGAAATTTTATGAGGTTTGAGATGCCAAAATCAATGTTTGAACCCTTAGCCAGCTCACGGGTTAAATCTAAGTCTGAATTAGAGGTTATGTTGCGTTATAATACATCTTCTCGGATTTTAAGTATCGCTTGATCTCCTAATTACATAATATATATATATATTAAAAACCTTGGTATTGTATACTAAAAATTTTAAAGTATCAAACTAAGATTTTGGTGAAATAAAAAATTATTTCTCGATCAACCAATTGACTTTCTGATAATTATAAGAGTAAAGCAAGCAACAATACATCACCAATAACATACAAAAATTTTATATACAGTATTTTCTTCATTAGAAAGCATTACATGCAATAAATTCATAAAAATATATTATTATTAAATTTTCACTAATCTTCTACTACAATATAAATATTTGAAACTTTTAAAATGTACCAAATATTACATCAAAGATGTATCATTAGAAAGAATGTGGTATACTTTTAAATGCACCAAATTATGGAATGAATAGGAAATAACGAGTAGAATATTACTAACTAGCTATTAATATTATTACATTAAGCAATAATTAAAACACCAAAAAGAGAGGATCCTTTGTATAAAATGAGCTGCGTCTAGTATTTAGTACATAAGCTAACTTCTAGTTTTCTTTTAAAATTTGAACACTTTCATGTTTTACAGATATATATTTTTATATATATAATTCTTATATATCTCTTTTCTTTATTATTATTATTGTACAATTATTAATAGTTTATGAGATACCCTTATCAGTTTATCAATTAGGCACTCTAGAATAGGCAACCCGCAGTGTTCGTGTGCTCCTCAAACACCACCAAACAAGTATTTGTTTATGTAACAGCAATTTTTAGAAAGAATCAAAACTATTCAAGTGTAAGGTAATTAGAATAAATTTATAAAAACAGAATAAACACGAACTTTAATTATACAAAAATAAATAAATAAAAGCAAACATTGATAAAGATTGTGCCACACTAGTGAAAAACCATTTAAATTTGTTAAAAGTGAAGGTTACATTAATAACAAGGTCTAATTTTAACTCTAAATTGCTAATTTTAAATATAAACAGGTCAAAAGCTTGTTAAATCGTGTCTGACGAGCACCTACCTACCGTATGATATAATAGTAAAATGCCTAATTGGTTACTTTTAATGATGACGATAATAAATCGATGATGTTATACTACACATTTACAGGCTTTACAATATTTAAACATGCTTTACATTATTATTACTATTATTTTATAAATGAAAGTGTCATAAAAGGTAGGTACAATAAAAACATAATAATAAGCTCATTAGAGATTACGCATATGACGTAAACGTCTGACTAGCAAACAACTAGATGTAAGACCACTCGTTCCTTTACATAATTCCAAGAAGTTTATCGATCTCCTTGGATAATCGATTTTATTTGCAAATACCTGAAAATTACAGAAAGGACGGTTACCTTTAACCAATACAAAATGTATTAAAATATTTTTTACCTGAAACGACTGAGGTATTTCTTCCACACTTCTATGAACGAGGGTACCATTTAAAAATAAAACGTTTGCTGCTTCATCTTCGGGCAATGTTATAGTCTGATATCCAAATGTGGCTTCTCTCTCCATCCTTTTAAGGACATCTTGAGCTTCTTTTCCTGATCCTACACATAGTAAATCCGGTCCTCCCATTGTTACCAGGGATTTGAGATGTTTTTTATCTGATACCTTAAAATTAAGTCAGAAAATAAAACAACTCATATTGATTAAAAGCATTAATATTCTCAAAACCATTGCCAGATTAGAAATTATTCAGCTGTAGAATAATTTATTTTTCCGTAAATATTAGCGCAAGCAAAAACTAGGAATTTTCATATTCCATTTGAGTTCTAAAATTTAAGAAATTTTATAAATGCCATTTTTGATCGGCATTAATAACTAATAAAAACTTTCCGCATACATTTTTTTAGTATTTTTATTAACGCTTTCGTCTTCATTTTCAAAATCTCTTCAATCTAAGGAGTTGCTATAACCTCTACTCTCTATTCCATAGTACTGAGAAGGTCTATCACTTATTCACAACCCAACAATGTCTATTCTAGCGCACGGATTCAGGTGTGCAGTACACCAACTGATTCGTAATACCAACTTAAATCTGGAACGACCCCAATTATTCATATTTATACTCTTACGTGACATTAAAGATATATTACAAAAGTTGGTATTTTAAATCAAAATTGCTCAATTAAGTTTTTGCATTACACACCTGACCTAATTCGGTTTCCGGAAGGTACCCGGGAGCTTCTAAGTATACCTCTTATTTGCAAAAGTTATTAAAATGATTTTATGCGCAACGCCTCACACAACTTTGTGTTTATAAAATGATATTTTCAACAAACACAGAACATATTTTTGGGCAAATTTTCTACCAAAGTATTATTATTTTATCAGTTCGCTTTCTGAGTTTTTTTTTAATACCACCACAAACGAACGGACAAACGCATTTTCTAATGCATTCATTTGTACTGGCCAGCTTGCATAGAATAACACAAAAACTCCGGAATTAATACTTTCTGAGTATGTGCTATACCTCTATGAATACAGTTCATGTATCTGTACTACATTGTTCACTATGTCCCTCTTTCAGCAATTATAGGCAATATATTAGAGTCTTCAATTTATAGTCCATAGTATATCTCTAGCCCTTAATTCATAGTTTACAGTTCATTATTCCTATAGCATACAATCAATGTCGATAGCATATAGTCACTGCCTAGTACCATCATAGATTTGAGGTCTCATAAAGTTCCTGAGTTAGTGAGTCTCGAGAATGGTGTATGAAAACAGAAAAATGATACTATGGGTGTAACGTGCTCAAATTCCCAATTTTATAGAAATGCATAAACGGTAAAAAAACCTTAGTACAGTCCTGTGTAGTTCATCATATTTCAGTTGCAACACTACAGACGATATTTCGAATTAAATGGTGTTCTTTTAATACCAAAGGTCACTCTAAAATGTTTTCGTATAAGATGAAATTCCTTCTAGAATAAAATGACATAACATTGCGTCTAGAAAACATACTGACGTCTTTGTAAATATCAAAGCTCATTGCAAAGCCTTCTCACGGTTAAAAATTGTTTTTCGTAACGAAAATACAGACAAAAATTAAGATTATAAAGGTAGAAAAATAAGATCGGCTTTTTAACAAGGGAATAAAATATCTAAAATATATAAATTTATGGATCCTGTACGTGTTACTCTTAACTTGGATGAATAGACTTTTCTAAGTGCAGACACATAAAAACGTATCGCCTGCAAAATATCGAGTTACTCCCCAAGACACAGATTTTAGGCGGTAATGTCCCGCAAATTTAAACGGAATGTTCTAGAAGGTTTCTTACGTGGTTATTTCCTGATTAGTTGAAGAAATGTTAACTTCGTGCGGATAGGTAGATTTAAATTCCCCCTTTCTTAAAAACTATCGCGCCACGAAAAAACTTTCGTTCGTTGTTCTTGGGTGGGAAAGCGGTATCAGCGATTACACTTTCCAGGTTCTTCCTGCTTCATTTCAACAATTTATGAAGTGCTTTGCATTTAGTGTTAAGTGAAACGAAGGCATTATTGTGCAAGTGTTGTTTTTTGAAGTTTAAAGAATTATAAAATTCTAGCAATGTATCAGGACTAAAGGATACTTGTTTGATTAAAGTAAGTCTTATGTAAAAATTCTTTGTACCATTTTCCCTAATGATTGTGTTTTATAAATTTGTCTATATTTTACTTTAATAAGAATTCTTATTAGGGTATTACCATCAAAACCTTTACTATTGTATTGAAGGCAAGTAAATACTTTATTAATAAATAAATGAACATTTAAATTAAACCCTACTGTGATAATATTGGACCATTCAATTGTGAAAATCTTTAAAATATTTTAACCAGCCTAATATTAACGTAATTAAACATGAATATTAATTGAATTTAATCAATAAAGCCAGTATTTTTTCCGTTTGCGAATACTTTTAAGGAGAGTTTAAGGATTTGCAAGCAGATGGCGTCCATATATTTTTTTATGTCTACACCAAACCTCATTCTTCTTTATAACTAATAAGCTATGAAAATCGGTACCTACATCCTGAGCAATAATTTGTCATAAAGATGTCTTCAGCCGGTGCATTATAAAGTAACGTAAGTATGGTATTTACGAGTTTTGCAGTAAGTATTCTAGTATTTTGTTGAGAGTACATTTAATTGTTACAAATGACCGTACATCGTGGGGTGTCATTTTTCAGATGTTACATGGGAACTTAAATTAAAGACTAGCGTTTCTCTACTGAAGAATTAAAATGTCACGTAGAAATGTCCTCTGGTTAGTAAATTTGAAAAATTTATAGTTCTGGGATTTAGAAAGGCTCGTTTTGTTTTAAATCTCACCAGATGAAAAGAACAGTAGATGATTATGAGTATTATGAAGTTATTAAACAGGACAGTTGAGCAGTGGGCTGAGATTTCTGCATTGTGCAATATGTTGGAACTTCATTTCAAATCTTTCTATAGGCCATTAAGTATTATGAAAATCTGCAAAAGCTATAGCTAGCTCACTGACTGGAGATTGGCCACCTTTAGTGGAGTCTAATCCATAGTATATGGTACATAACTGACGAGTCACAATTCTCCCGAGCCCACAGTAAATACTGGATAATCCTCAGTATACAAACTGTAATTCTATAGTTATAGTCTGGGGTTATTCTATGTAGTTTATTATCTTTAATTTCTATATATAGACTCATCTATACCGACAATATGTGTGGTATATAGTCTATCAGTTACAACTAATAATGCATACATATGAAGATGATTCGTCTATAATTTAAATATCTAGATTATAGTTTGTTGATAGTCTACGGCCTGTGATCTATGGTCTCTCCAATCTATATCTATTGTCTACAATCTCTAGAATATGTTCTATAATGCATGGTCTGAAGCAGGGGTTGCCAAACTTCTTTGACCGTCGATCCCTTCAAGAGTTTCTTGACTTTTTATCAACCCCCCTCTATTTTACTAAAGTAACTAAAATAACTAAATTAACCATAAAGCCATAAGCGATGCTATTGGCCGGCGCGCAATGGTCTCATTAATGCTTAAACTACTTTACCTACATGCGGAAACACGTATATGCAATCAGTTCTCGTTAGCGTTTATTTATTTTGTTAGATTTACTTTGTAATTGCCCTTTTTAGGGCAAACACCTCTTTTAAACTAGGCTTTAATTGTGGTGTATTTAATTTTCATCAGTATCATTTTCCATTCCATATTGCGCTGAAACCGTAAGAGCGAGTTAAGCGCATCATCGTAAATGAAGCTTAAAGGGTCAGCTATCTTCAAGTATATTTACGTCTTGCGACAGGTTACCGCAAACGGACTTTAAAATCGCTAAACCAACTAAAATTATTACAATAACTTATACTTGATTGTAAAATAGTTCTGCAGGTCTAGAGTCGATCACCTACAGTTTGCAATCTACAATTTCTGGTTACAGCTTACTCTATGTAATGTATAGCCCATAATTTTATGTCATGTCCTCTCTCAATGCAATTTATCCTTTGCCTGCAGTTCACAGCTCCACTCTATGGTCTGTAGTATGTGTGGTTCATAAGTTGCCATTTAGTATATTTTATATAATCTAGTGTACGTAAGTATGTAATATCTCTGGTGTAATTGTAAGATAGTGTTGTTGCAGCTATTTTCTGCTGTAAATAATTTTTTTTAATGGACTCTATTTCAAAGCGTTTCTTCTTTTTTTTGACTTGGTTCAAACTCTTGATAGTACGATACAACGAAAAAGAGTCATAGTATCGCTTTGAGTTATGACTTAGAAAGTCATACCTGCTCAGGAAGATTCTATCGACTTCCGATTTCCGCCAGGTTATGATTTTTGACATGCAAAACAAAATAAAGCTAGTTGTATAGTATACTATGGTTTAGACTATAGTCTACTATACACAGTAGACTATCGAGTAGGGTCAACGAAATACAGATATAAGCTACAGATTATGAATTATTTATGGAATAGAGATTTAAGGTTATTGAAAATCCTTAGTCTAGATGAAGTCTTGAAAATTTTTGTTTTAGTTTTACATTCACTTTTCATTCAAGACCAATACCAAAAAGTCTTTATTTTGATCTCAACTCCATAATGTCTTGAAATCGCCTAAATATGCTAAGAATACCCTACAATTACAATCTGATAGACCCTAAACAATTTTGGATCATCATTCCATATAAGTCAACTATAAAAGGGTATTTCTGCAAGATCAAATAATAATCAACATTTTCGAAGTACCTACTTTTTAAGAAATAATTTGATAAAACTATAAAACTTACCTTGATAGGGGTACAGGGGTATTCTGGAAACGATGCTGCAACCGCTCGCGCTCCACCTTCATTCGTCCATTCCGAGAGCCCTACAAAAAATTCTTTTCCTGAAAAGAAAGAAGAAAACGTATATCATTTGTACAATCCAAAATGCAGTGCATAAAATCCAAATGTTTTGCATCCAATATTGCTATAGCCAGGAAGAGACCAACTTCTACTTCTTAGCTATTCTTTTAAAGGAAGGGAAACTGGTGACCAGCTATTGGAAGTTAATAGTTTACTGCTGCCATTTTCCGGCAAAAAGCTACAACCAGTTTAGACCTTAAGGTTGGGAGTTGCACCTACTAACATTTACTATAGAAATACAGAGAAATAGAGATTTGCTACAATTGATCTAGCAACCATAAATGCAGAAAGTATTAGCCTTAGAGGCTATAGGGTAGACTCCAGTCCGCTTGAGTGAGAGACTAGCACACTAACCGCTACACTATCAAGGCTATAAAGTATAAGTAGAAAAAAAAGTTACATAGACTCTAGGGTTGCCATCTTTTGAAAATGCTGGTCGAGGACATGCTATTGCAATTTCACATAGCGAAAACTTTGCATGTGCCTACTAGACACATAGATTTGAGGATATACAGAACCAAAGATACGGAAATATAGAAACATAAGAGTCCAGGAATATTAACACATGAAAAAATACAGACTCAGAGACAAGATCTTAAAATAGACATGTCGAACTATATATATTGTCAGCATGCGATAGTGCAGTGTAGTGTTTTTGCGTTGACTTGTTGAGATTGCTTTAGCAAGATTCCGAAACCAGGAATTTCGACGTGAACGCCAAATATGCCCCCTTAAAGAGTAGACCTTTTCATACCTATCAGTGTAGGAAAAAACCACCAGAGAAAATTTATTAGGCATGAAATGATCCTCACACGCAACAAATCCAGCAGAATGACAAGCTGAAATTCGTGATAATCGTTCGGTGCCTAGTACCTATCTTATTTTTGAAAGGGTGGTAAAACGAACCTTCAAGAGAGAATCTTCCAGTAGTTTAAAAGAAGTCGGTACTTGATCAGAATATACGAGAATATCTTTAAAACCATTAATGAGGCAGTAACAATTAGGGGTTTGTTAAAGCAGTTAACTCATTTACAACATTAAGGCCTACCTAGTTAATCTAATTTAGATATAGTACATTCTGGCTCGATTATATCCAACTGTTTTGACAACGTTCGCTTTTATGTCGCAATTGGAGAAGTTGAAAAGCTTCATTGTAGGATTTAGAGGAGTCACGCGAAGTTTTATCGCTTGAATACAAAATAGACTGTAATTATTTTAACGAGGGATTTGTTAGAGTTGTTTTCATACAAGAAGTTCATGTTCTGTGATTTGTTTATTTTATTTAAACAAGAGGGAAAATGTTACGAAATGTTACGTTTGCAAATAATAAACTATGGTGCAGAGTAACTCAATGAGTAGCTACTTCATATGAAAACGACTGTAACAAGCACATTCGGGTGTTCGGGAGACCACACGACATTCACCCATAAAACTGGCTATCTTCTACCCTACCCCTGTAAAGGGCAATGGATGAAGCTGTCAGATTAAGTGTCTGGTAGAGAAATTAGTGAGAATTGTCGACGGTAACTCATACCGATCAGGGGGAGCCCTGGTAGATGAGACCGGTGTGGACGGATTCGAATCTCGCCTGGGATAAGGTCATTTATGGTCACCAAGGAACCCGCTGCTTGACCGAGGTTATTTATGGTCACCAATGGAACCCGCTACTTGGCCAAGGTCATTTATGGTCACCAACGGAACCCGCTACTTGACCGAGGTCATTTATGGTTACCAACGGAACCCGCTGCTTGACCGAGGTCATTTATGGTCACCAAAGGAACCCGCTGTTTGACTGAATCTCAAGTGCGGAGAATCGAAGTGGTTTACCCTGCTTTTGGGCTAATAGGAAACTGCAGGCCGCCAGGTAAATGTGCTTAGGAGCTATCCCGACCACCCTATGATTCGGACTGCAGCCGGGTACAGTGATTGGGAGAAGTTCTGAAAGCCATTACACTTAAGGAGAGTTGAAGCGAATACATAGCCTCTCACAATCAAGACAACTTCACCAAATACGGGTACACACCGGGAGTCTATAACGTGTAGACTTAAACGAAGCTCTGTCGAGGGCCCACCAGGCATAAAATTGGTAGATCGGGGTGGCAAAACCATTAAAAAACCAAGTCCCGCCACAATTGAGGTTGGATTCGATCGGTCAGTGGTCCCACTTTGCAACAGCGCATAGCTGGGGAATAGTCCTATTGCTGGACGAGGTACTACGGTACCGGTGGGTGAGCAACGTGTTAAGTCAATTGCTCCGGCACTAGACCTGAGTTAACTAGTAGAGGGTGGATAGGCAACCTCGCTCCGACCAGTGAGCTGATCTGGTAGCAATTGCTGTACTGCCGGTTATGCAACTTGCGCGCTGATTGGGCGTATCCCAATCACTTCCTTCTGGAAGGGAACGTGGGGGTAAGTTCACACAGGTACCCCACGTAAAACAACCATGACATTCGATGTAACAAGCACATACCGAACGACTCAAAATTGAACAACGAGCACTTCAAAGCCATTCTATTTCCTGAAGAAACGTTCAAGTTGAAGGACCAATGTTAAAAATGTATGTTTATCTTATCAATGTAATTACAAACATCAGAGTCAGATATATTTCCGAATCGATCCCCAAACAGTGCAAGTCTCCATAAGATGATCCATTCGTCTTTTAGGTATTTTACAACAAAATTGTGCAAACAGATTTCTTTCCATTCACCAGCACCCCATCCCCCCAAATGCGAAAAGCTTCAAAGGTCAGATATAAATATATACAAAAAATAGTAAATAATATAGAGTCACTACATCTAGACAGACACGCGTACCTCAAACGACGCCATATTGGGTCGCAGAAAGCATATAATTTAATAAATGACTTTACGAACAAAATTATGTAGAAAAACTTTTTAAACTGAGCTAAGTTAAATCCAATACAGATAACAATAATAAATAATTGCGCGCTTTCTTCGTCCTAATATGGCGTCGTTTGTGGCACTCTGATGGACCAACACGGCCTGGATGACTGGATATAGTGACTCTGATTAAATAATCAGCAAAATCTGGGTCATAAGTTGATTATTAATTGTTTCATACGTCGGAATATGATTTTATTCAATCGCTGCATCCCCTTTAAGGAATTTATTAACTAACGCAATTTCTTAATTGAGAAGGTAAGCCTACTAGCAGATCTAATTGTTAAGAATACGTATTTTTATTGCCCGTGACAAAGTGGCACGCTCATAGTTAATTTAGAACGATTCCCCAATGTTTTGAAACCTTTTAAGGTTTGAATTAACCTTTAATATATCTTCTGGGTCCGATCCCTAATTTTTGGTCCAATGATGTTTGATCTAACGAGATTTTGGTCCAACGATATTTTTGCTATAGGACTTTTGGCCTAATAATCTTTACGTCCAATGGTACTTTGGTCCAACGAACTAGGCCCTCTTTTAAGTTGCTAATAGGGTTTAAGTTCATTAAGTTATTTTACCTTTTATGAGGCAAAAGCCCACTGAATCGAACGTCATTGAACGAAAAGACTCAAACCCCTTTGAATCTATGTAATCCACAGGTGGAGAAATCTACACACATAAAAACTCAAAATTCAATCAAAATCAATTTGGAGCGACTCGGATAATTTTCTTTTCCTGTCTACCTTGCAGGTTAGGTGCTACTATGACTTTGATGGTTGTCGACTCGGCCTTCTGCCTAATATTTTCGGAAACTTCGGCCCAAATAATTTTGAAGCAATATGTAGAACAAAAATAAAAGCAATTGCATCTTTTAATCTATGAACGCTGATATTGTCATATTATGTACAGGATAGCTCACGTAAGATGGCTCTGTACCTTATTACGGAAGCTGTAAGAGTTACGAAAAAAATTAAATACCAAAGTTGGTTGGTATAAAACAGATTTAATTTTTTTTAAATATTTTTATATATATAGGACAGTTTTTTTATTTTATTTTAAATGGATCACCCTGCATATCTTTACGCTTTTCGATTCGGTAAATCGAAATATATGACGTCGAAATAAGTAATCGGAGACTGGTTTAAATAAAAGTAGGTGAAGAGTATTTGAACCTTTTAGGCATACGAGGAGAAAGATGTTTCGTCAAAAAATTTTTTCTTCGAAATCTAAAAGTGGATTCGATCGTGACTGTATTGCCTCTTCCAATATCTCGAGTGCCCAGACGAAATGGAAAAAGGGCTTCGATACGTCAAAGAGACGACAACTATCACCACTGTTTGAACATGAGATTTTCCAACCTTTTTATTTATTGGTCCATCTCCATGCGTTTTTCCCCGTTTGTTCCGTGATGAGAAAAGTAGCGTATAAAATCGAAAATCATGGCCAACTAGAGGAGTCTTCTAAAAAGCCCCAACCATTGCGAATGGCGGAAAATAAGACCAAATAAAAATGAGTCAGTTTGGTTAAATCAGTGATTAACCTCACAATCGTTAACCGTTTCATATTATTACCTAATATAGAGGAAATGATACATTAAAATGGAAAGAATTATCGTAATAGATAAATAATTGAATGCAAAACGATACAAAACATACCTTATACCTTCAATTGTTATCATATTTTGAAAGCAGCCAACTGAGACATTTTACTTAGCTTAAGATATGCAAAGTAAATAAAGCTGTGCAGTGTGCATACAAACACAGTACATAGACACTAACAATTACATGTGTTATGTCGATCAATGTCGACTGCGATATAGAACAGTAGATAAATAGTGAAATGCTTGGCCTCTTGATATAATACTTCTGCATTAGCAACATTAGGATAATGAACATGTACAAAATTAGAGAGAGAAAAAAAGAAAACTTATTAATTACCTGTAAATAAAACATCTCCGCCATCTAATTTCGCCGCCGGATCCGATATTTCTATAATTGGAAGATCGAGTTCTTTTTTGAGCACAACTCGTATCGTTTCTACCTGAAACAAATGCAATCCAATTAGAAGAAATTAATTGGAAAACGTAGTTTTAAATTAGTAGTAGGTATAATAATTCAAATTATTTCATTAAAAATTTAATCCGGGAATTAAGCCTGCTGTTTTGTTTTACAACAGTGCGAAATTTATTAAAAACGTCTGGCGACAGCGCGTCTACCCCCGTATAAAACAGTTTTCAGCTTCCTTCTGCTGTAGAAAACCAAATTGCAAATCGATAATTTTGAATGAAAATGGCAAATAAAATTACAGGCTTTATTCGTTTTAATCGCTCTTACATCGCGTGCTATGTGGCTAACACTTTGTTCACGATTGCGAAATATCGCAATGAGCCATGGCGAAAATGCGATTCAATATTTAGGATACTTGAGAAACTTCAAGACAGATTATTATTGTTAAATAAATCTTAAAAATATAATTTCTAAACAGGCACAGACAAACGATTTGTATTCTTACAGTAATAAAGACGTTCCAAGCGGATGTACAGAGTGTGCATCGCACGAGACAAATTCTTCAGTTGTTTGATTGTTGACGAATAGATGCCACAATCTTCTGAATCTGTTTTCTTGATCCCAAAAGGTCAGTAAAGAGAAGAAGGGTCATAGTTTACTGACGATAATAAGATACTATTTATATTGTCTATGTGTTGATTTCTGAAGATATGCATCCCGTGTCACATTCTAGTCCTCTAAAGTATCTATACGGACTATATTTAATTTAGAAGTATTCAACTGTACATTCGAAGATCGTTAAAGCGCCTAAAAATACACATACTGTGTTCTGTAATTTGACGTATCAGTAGCCTGTTGTGTACTGAGCAATACATTGTTGATGATTACTCAATCGCAAATCGGAAAGGTCACTTAAGGTCATACAGGATTATTTGATTCCGCATTCCGTCCTTCAAAAATCTAAGAGAATAGCTAATACTATCCCAGGGAAGGTTTAAATTGAAAAAATTAGTAGAGATCACATGGTTTGGGAGAAAAAGTCTCATCCTGCCTTCTATAAATCTGTTCTATGAATGTAAGTACCCCATTGTGCATTGAGCTCGAATAGAAGATAACTCAATCATAAGGCGCAAAGTCACGCTAAAATATTTGATTCAGTATTCATGAAGTTTCAAATATGTATATTTATAGCCCAAAGGTATTTTTAAAAAATCTCCTTTTTGGAATATAAGCAACAAAAATTGTAGTGCTGTCACAATTTATTTGAAGTTTAAAGTAATAAAGCAGTTAATTGTAGTTCAAATGCACTTTTATAGCTCAAATGTAGTTTAAAAAAAATCTTCTTTTTGGAATATATAAGCCACAAAAATTGTAGAATCGCCACAATTTATTTAAAGTTTAAAGTAATAAAGCAGTTAACTGTAGTTCAAATGCACTTGTATAGCTCAAATGTAGTTTTACAATTTTTGAAAAATCTCCTTTTTGGAATATAAGAACCAAAAATTGTAAAACCGTCAGAATTCATTTGAAGTTTCAAGTAATAAAGCAGTTAACTGTAGTTCAAATGCACTTAAAAGCTCAAATGCGATTTTAAAATTTTTAAAATATCTCCTTTTTTGGAATATAAGCAACAAAGATTGTACAACCGCCACAATTTATTTGAAGTTTAAAGTAATAAAGCAGTTAAGTGTAGTTCAAATGCACTTAAAAGCACAAATGTATTACCAAATTTTTTAAAAATCTCCTTTTTAAAATATAAGCAACAAAAATAGTAAAACCGTCACAATATTTGAATATTAAAGTAATAAAGCAGTTAACTGTAGTTCAAATGCAGTTTTATAACTCAAATGTATTTTTAAAATTTTTGAAAACTCATTTTTGGAATATAAGCAAGTTGTAGAGCTGTCACAATTTATTTGAAGTTTAAAGTAATAAAGCAGTTAATTGTAGTTCAAATGCACTTTTATAGCTCAAATGTAGTTTAAAAAAAATCTTCTTTTTGGAATATATAAGCCACAAAAATTGTAGAATCGCCACAATTTATTTAAAGTTTAAAGTAATAAAGCAGTTAACTGTAGTTCAAATGCACTTGTATAGCTCAAATGTAGTTTTACAATTTTTGAAAAATCTCCTTTTTGGAATATAAGAACCAAAAATTGTAAAACCGTCAGAATTCATTTGAAGTTTCAAGTAATAAAGCAGTTAACTGTAGTTCAAATGCACTTAAAAGCTCAAATGCGATTTTAAAATTTTTAAAATATCTCCTTTTTTGGAATATAAGCAACAAAGATTGTACAACCGCCACAATTTATTTGAAGTTTAAAGTAATAAAGCAGTTAAGTGTAGTTCAAATGCACTTAAAAGCACAAATGTATTACCAAATTTTTGAAAAATCTTTTTAAAATATAAGCAACAAAAATAGTAAAACCGTCACAATATTTGAATATTAAAGTAATAAAGCAGTTAACTGTAGTTCAAATGCCGTTTTATAACTCAAATGTATTTTTAAAATTTTTGAAAACTCATTTTTGGAATATAAGCAACAAAAATTGTAGAACCGTTAAAATTTATTTGAAGATTAAAATAATAAAGCAGTTAACTGTTGTTCAAATACACTTTTATAGCTCAAACGCAGTTTCAAAGTTCTTGAAAAATCTCCTTTTTGGAATATAAGCAACAAAAATTGTAGAACCGTCAGAATTTATTTGAAGCTTAAAGGAATAAAGCAGTTAAGTGTAGTTCAAATGCACTTAAAAGCTCAAATGTATTTTCAAAATTTTTGAAAAATTTCCTTTTTAAAATATAAGCAACAAAAATAGTAAAACCGTCACAATATTTGAATATTAAAGTAATAAAAACTGTAGTTCAAATGCAGTTTTATAACTCAAATGTATTTTTAATATTTATGAAAACTCTCTTTTATTGGAATATAAGCAATAAAAATTGTAGAACCGTTAAAATTTATTTGAAGTTTAAAATAATAAAGCAGTTAACTGTTGTTCAAATACACTTTTATAGCTCAAATGCAATTTCAAAGTTCTTGTAAAATCTCCTTTTTGGAATATAAGAAACAAAAATTGTAAAACCGTCATACTTTATTTGAAGTTTAAAGAAATAAAGCAGTTAAGTGTAGTTCAAATGCACTTAAAAGATCAAATGTATTTTTAAAATTTTTGAAAAATTTCCTTTTTAAAATATAAGCAACGAAAATTGTAGAACTGTCGGAACTTATTTTAAGTTTAAAGTAATAAAGCAGTTAATAGTACTTCAAATACACTTTGATAGCTCAAATGAATTTTTAAAATTTTTGGAAAATCTCCTTTTTGACTATAAGCAACAAAAATAGTAGAACCGTCACAATATTTTAATATTAAAGTAATAAAGCAGTTAACAGTACTTCAAATGCACTTTGATAGCTCAAACGAATTTTTAAAATTTTTGGAAAATCTCCTTTTTGGAATATAAGCAACAAAAATTGTAAAACCGTCATACTTTATTTGAAGTAAGAAATACAGCAGTTAAGTGTAGTTCAAATGCACTTAAAAGCTCAAATGTATTTTCAAGTTTTTTTTTAATTTTTCATTTTTGGAACATGAATAAAAATTGTCAAACCGTTTGAAGTAATAATGCAGTTAACTGTAGTTCAAATGCACTTATATTTTAAATGTACTTTTGAATAAATCACCCTTTTGGAATATAAGCAACAAAAATTGTAGAACTGTCAGAACTTATTTGAAGTTTAAAGTAATAAAGCAGGTAACTACAGTTCAAACGAACTTTTACAGCTCAAACGTATTTTTTAAATTTTTTTAAAATGCCACTAAATGCGTCTTCCAAACATCAAAGAAAATAGTCTATATTATCCCGAGCTAGATTTAACTTGAAGATGGCCTACTATAACCTCCAAAGATCACATTAATTCACATTTTGCCTTCTGTAAATCCGATGAGTAAGTAGCCTATTGTACAATGAGTAATCTCCGAATTGAACCATAAGGCACGAAAGTCACTTAAACTCACACAAGATTATTTGATCTTCTTAAGGTAAGATATAGTTTAAAAATGCCCTACTATAACCTCCAAAAAAAAAACAAAAGATCGCATGAATTAAAAAACAGTAACAGTCTTATCATGCCTTCCGCAAATTCAATGAGTAAGTAGATCTCAGTACTAACAAGTTTTAGTTGAGGATTACTAAACCATAAGGCACAAAGATCTACCTAAGATCACACAGGAATATCTGATTTCGTATTACGTCCTCGAAACAATAATAGCCCATACTATCCTGAGGAAGATTAAATAAAAAATGCTACTGTGACCATGTCATGTGTTAACTATATTAAATGAGAAAATAGCCCAGTGGGCACTTTTGAATTGAGGGTTACGCTAAAGGTAATACAGAAATATTTGATCTTTTATTAGAAGTGCTAATACCTACCATACCGAGGAGTCTTTAGTTGAAATTGGTATGCTGACCTCAAGAAATCCGTAAAGGGCACATGAATTCCAATATTGTCTATTTATATTGTCTTGTCTTGTTATATGTAAATTCGGTAAGCAGGTAGTCAGTCCATTGTGCACCGGGCAATTTCTAATTAGAAATTACGCAACCATAAGGCACGAAGGTCATTTAAAGTTACACATAAATATTTGATCCACTATTGCGCCCTCTAAACATCGAATCAAAATAGTAGTATAGATTACTCTGAGAAAAATTTAAATTGAAGATGCCCCAAAAATCATTAAAGGTCACATCTTGCCTACCGGTTCAATCATAAGGAACAACAACTATCACTTAAGGTCAAGCAGGAATATTTGAGCTGATATTCTGTTCTCCAAACAACGATTAAAATAGCTTACACTATCCTGAGAAAAGTTTAAATAGAAAATATTACCGTGATCTTCAAAAATCATTAAAGGTCACATTAATTAGAATAATAAGTCTCATCTGGTACACCCTTCTAAGTAATCTTTTAAGAGAATCATGAGGCATAAAACTCGATTAAGATTTCACAGGCCTCAATATTGAATCTAATATTCAGTTCTTCAAACTTAGAAGAAGTGAGGTCAGAGCATACCGAGTATAGGTGACCTCCAAACGTCACACGGGACAAAATAGTGAAATGTAATATGTAAACCTTTAGTGTTCTAAAAACTCTTACCTTATAGGGCTTATAGTAATACAAACATGACTCACTCATGAGGACACAATAGTCACTTTAAGGCAACACATGTCAGAATATTCATTCACTGTCGTCTTTCGTTTCTTCAACTTAAGAATTAGCCGGCCATAGTATCCTGAACAATGTTTCAATGAAGATATTGATGTTCATACACATTCACCCTTGCCGGAAATTGTTCTTTTGTTTTACGCTGGAGATCACACATCATCTTAAAGAGCCAAGACTCAACTTATTTATGAATTAGAAATTTGCCATGATATTTTAAGTGCATTAAGTTGAAGTACCCACCGAAATAATTCCTTTTGTAGTGCATATATAAAAAGTATTAGGCTACTCTTGACATTTGCTACTCGTGAACTGCAATAATGAAAATTCTATTCTTGGGATTGTTATAGCAATTTTAACAGCACACTCACACGCGAATTGCCATTATTACAATGTTTTTGCAATAAAATTTAAATTCGCTAGTCTCCTTGATTCAAAACATTTCATGATAAGAACATGAACTGCAGTAAAGATACCATCATAGAGATACAAAATTCGCAACAATAATATTGAGTCAGTTCCTGATGTTGAAGGGGAGATATCAAACAATTGCTATACAATAGAGATCCTCTATTCTCTCAGAAATTCTAAAACAGGAACTTATTATCAATGTTGGTGGTTGGTTATTTTGTAGAGAAGTGTGTACTTGAAATGTTAGAAGAGCATGTCTAGACTGTACTATTATAAACCTTTTGTGTTTTATAAGAGACTTGAAATGGAACCTATTCACTGTTTTCTGTTTTGCATCATCCGTGTTATCATTTAAATTTATAATGAAGAAAGTCTTAAAAAAACCGCGCGAAAGAATGGTAATAACAGCCTAACAATTGTTTTTTATTAATTGAAGATTACATTCTAAGTAAGTAAAACGGACTTACTTTTGTTCATATTTTAAAAGAGAACTCTAGCATATATTTATTAAGCGATTTGCATTCAATTTTTCATGAAATGAGTGACGTTACTAATCACCACTTAGGCACCAAAAACAGATTATTTTTGTGACGAATTTAAACAGGTCATAATTGCAATCAATTTTCTTCAAATTTCACATACAGGAAGAAGAAAGAGTGTTTCATAAGCTATGCATATTTATCTCCAGATTAATATATTAATCATTTTTAAGATTCTGAATCACATTTTATATTTATTTGAAGTATTATTACACGTAACCTAACTTATTTTTTAGAGAAAAAGCATGCGTAGTTTCAAGAAAAAGGTTTAATTAAAGCCTCTTAAAAAAAATGAAACAGAAATATTGTGTATTTACATTAATTTCATTAGAGCAGAAAAACAACTTTTTTAAGCTAATATTAATTCAGATTCTTCTAATAATCTTAACTATATTAAAATAGGATACTATGACAAACAAACTAAACTATGACTTCGAAGGTCATTAAATCTCAGCGTCATAATCAAGGTAACATGAGAAAGAGGAGTAGGAATCATTTAGTTATTAAAAATTGATAAGTATGTAACTCCTGAAGCTTTCACCAAAATTTCAAAGGATTAGTTTTGTTATAAAACTAGACACCGATCCTCAAAGGTCATTAAATCCTGCAAAATTAGTGTCCTACTTCTAATCCTCTGAACTATGTTAAAGTGGACTTGAAAAAAACCAAACTCTGACCTTCAAATGTCATTAGATCTCAACGTCACAATCAAGGTCACATGAGAAAGAACAGTTAGACTCATCTTAATTCCTAAAATTGATAAGTATGTAACTCCTAAAGCTTTCACCAACATTTCCAAGGATTACTTTTGTTAGAAAGTAAAGTACAGTGTCCCTCAAAGGTCAATAAAGCTTGTAAAATCGGCGTCATAATCAAGCACACATAAAGTAGAACAGTGAGACTATATAAATATGAACTCTGTTAAAATGGAACACTCTTGCAAAAAAGCTAGACTCTGACCTTCAAAGGTCATTAAATCTCAGCGTCATAATCAAGACCACATGAAAAAAAAACAGTTGGACTAGTCTTAGATTCTAAACATTGATAAGTATGTAACTGCTAATGCTTTCATCAATATTTCCAACAATTACTTCCGTTAGAAAACTAGACACTGACCCTCAAAGCCTACAAAACCAGCGGCATAACCAAGCACACATTAAGATAGAAAAGTTGGGCTCATGAAATATATTACTTTCAGTGCTCTGAACTATGTTAAAATGGAACACTCTTACGAAAAAGCGAAACTAAATGACATTCAAAGGTCATTAAATCTTAGCATCATAATCAAGGTCACATGAGAAATAACAGTTGGAATCATTTAGTTCCTAGAAACTGATAAGTATGTAACTCCTAATGCTTTGATCAGCATTTGCAAAGATTACTGTTGCTAGAAAACTACACACTGATCATCAAAGGTCATTAAATCCTGCAAAATCATCCTCATAATCAAGCACGCATCAGGTAAAATAGTTGGACTCATTACATATTTAACTTAGTACTCTGAACTATGTTAAGATGGAACACTCTTGCAAAAAAGCTAAACTCTGATCTTCGAAGATCATTAAATCTCAGCATCATAATCAAGTTTTGCTAGCAAACTAGACACCGATCCTTAAAGGTCATTAAATCCTGCAAAATCAGTGTCCTAATCAAGCACACATAAGGTAGAACAGTGAGACTCATCAAATATGTAACTTCTACTGGTCTGAACTCTTGCAAAAAAGCCAAACTCTGACCTTCAAAGGTCATTAAATATCAACGTCATAATCAAGGCCACATGAGAAAAAACAGTTGGCCTAGTTTAGTTTCTAAACATTGATAAGTATGTAACTCCTAATGCTTTTATGAATATTTCCAACAATTATTTCTGTTAGAAAACTAGACACTGACCCTCAAAGGTCATTAAAGCCTGCAAAACCAGCGGCATAACCAAGCACACATAAGATAGAAAAGTTGGGCTCATCAAACATATTACTTCCAGTGCTCTGAGCTATGTTAAAATGGAACACTCTTACGAAAAAGCTAAACTCTGACATTCAAAGGTCATTAAATCTTAGCGTCATAATCAAGCTCAAGTGAGAAATAACTGTTGGAATCATTTAGTTCCTAGAAACTGATAAGTATGTAACTCCTAATGCTTTGACCAACATTCGTAAAGATTACTTTTGCTAGAAAACTACACACTGATCCACCAAGGTCATTAAATCCTGTAAAATCATCCTCATAATCAAGCACGAATAAGGTAAAACAGTTGGACCCATTACATATTTAACTTATAGTACTCTAAACTATGTTAAGATGAGACACTTGTGCAAAAAAGCTAAACTCTGATATTTGAAGGTCATTAAATCTCAGCATCATAATCAAGTTTTGCTAGAAAACTAGACACTGATCCTTAAAGGTCATTAAATCCTACAAAATCAGTGTCATAATCTAGCACGCATAAGGTAGAACACTTAGACTCATCAAATATGTAACTTAAAGTCCTCTAAACGATGTTAAAATGGAACACTCTTGCAAAAATGCTAAACTCTGAGCTTCAAAGGTCATATATCTTAACGTCATAATCAAGATCATATGAGAAAGAACTACTGAACTCATATTAGTTCCTAAAAATTGATGTTATAACTCCTTATGCTTGAGCCAATATTTCCAAGGATTACTTTTGCTAGAAAACTGGACACTGACCTTCAAAGGTCATTTAGTTTGCAAGGTTACCGTTTATCGCCAAGGTCATGTGACTCAAAGCAGTCAAACTCACCTTAGTCCCTGAAAACGAATAAGTATATCACTCACTCCTAACGCTTTGACATTTCCGAGAAAACTATACTATAACCTTCAAATATCGCCGGAGTTACATGATCAGTGTCGTCATCAAGGTTATGTGAGGCAGATGAAGTTGATTTGACCTTATTTCCTACAAAATTGGTAAATACATAGTGCTCCAAGTAATTAATGTCTAAGTGGACGAATTCTCTAGTCTACAAAGGTCATTAAAGTTAACAAGTTCAGCATCATCGTCGCGGCTGTATGACCCAGACGAGAAAACTATACTCTGACCTTCAAAGATCGCCGTTACATGATCACTGTCATCATCAAGGTTATGTAAGGCTGATAAAGTTGGTTTGGCTTTATTTCTTACAAATGACTACGAGATAACACAACTCTCTCTTTCAAAGGTCATTAAAGGTCACGTGAGATAAACCAGTTAACACAAATCATTCTCGTAAGAAATCCTAATCCTGACATCTAAACGTCATTAAAGGTCACATTAAGTTGACAATGTCCTGAGCAAATGTAAATAAACCATTTACTTGTGAAGAAAATTTACTCCAATCTTTCAAAGTTAAACTTTGCAAATGTGTAAGCCATAGTGACTTGAGCAATGTACAACTTGGGACCAATCATGTGTGATCTCCAAGGGCCATTAAAGGTCATACTTTCGATAGAACTGTCGTCTTCGCACTATTTCGTGAGTAATGTAAATAAATATTTAGACCATTCACACATTGCATTTTTGCGAAAAGACTCAATTCTGATCTTCTAGTCACTAGCGTCCTCAAGACGAACAGTTGACCTCATCTTATTTTCCATTAATTTGATCAGTAGATAGATAACTCGCATTATCTGGACAGAGAGAACGAGAGTCTCCAAAAATCATTCAATGTCACATAAAGTACAAAATTGGCATTATCTTATCCCGCAGAAATGTCCATAGCGTCCTACAGACTTGGTTAATGGGTAACACAATTCGTAAATAAAAATTATATTTCTTAGCATTCCAAAGGTCACTAAAGGTCACACGAAGCAAAACACTAGAACCTGTCTTACTCCTTTAGACCTAATAAAGTTGGAGGCTCATAGTAACGTATAAAGTGAGCAACTATTAAATACCTCCTCGAAGGTCATTAAACTCAAGAGGCAATCACAGCGCAGTTAAATCGGTCATTAAAGGTCATATAAGATAATAATTAGAAAACTAGCCCATGTATTCTAAGCAACATGTAGGTTATCACTCGGTAAAACTAAAATATGGCCTTTAAAGTTAAAGACCACTCGATGTTTATGTGGATATGAGTCATCCACTAGATGACTCATATTGAAAACTTGACTTTGACTTCGAAGGTCACTATTGTCACACTTGTTCATGTTCTTTAAACAACTATCTAAAGTAGATAAATAACCTAAATATGTTATACAGACAGGTAGATTGTCTCTTAAGTCAGTAACGTTAAGATTGGAAGTTTGGCCTTGTAAGATCATTCACGGTCACACGAAATATTATAAATTGATGAGAAGATAATCCATACAAATCACTCTTAAGAAAGACAAATTCTAGTCATTAGAGACCACAAATATGACTTCCAAAAGTCATTAATAACAGCATTACCTGACTTATTTTCTACAAACTGACCTACCGATAACTTTGCTTAATATTATTACTTGTATAAGTTACCTTTAATAACTGAAAATGTTCAACTGTGACCTCTCAAAGTCACCTAAGACGGACTGAAACGACTAGTTTCATCTGTATTCTGCAAAATGAATGAGTAAATGCCAATTGTAGTCTAAGCATTCTTTGAATTGAGAAACTCAATTACGAGTCACAAAGGTCACCCGATCCAAGGTCTTATACTTCATCATTTTAGAAGGGAATAAACAGCCTAAAGCACCAATTGTATTATGAACAATCTTTGAGTTGAGAAACTCAAATTGAAGCTACAAAGGTCAGTAAAGGCCACCCGAATCAAAATATTTCATATTTCATCTTTTATACTTAAAAAAGGACAGCCTAAAGTTCTAATTGTGTTCTGAGCAATCTTTGAAATGAGAAACTCAATTGCGAGCTGCAAAGGTCAGTTAAGGTCATCTGAAACAAAATATTTTACATTTCATCTTCTATACTTAGAAAGGGACAGCCTATAGTGTTAATTTCGTCCCCAACAATCTTTGAATTGAAAAACTCAATTACAAACCACAAAGGTCAGTCTTGGTAGCCCGATAGAAGACATCTTATATTTCATCATCTATACTTAGAAAGTGATAGCATAAAGTACCAACTGTGTTCGGAGCAATCTTTGAATTGAAGAACTTACTTAGGAGCTCCAAAGGTCAGTTAAGGTCACCGAACCAAAATTTGATTGCTTACATTTGATCTTTTATACTTAGAAGGGGCTATCCTAAAGTACCAATTGTGTTCTGGAGCACTCTCTAAATTGAAAAACTCAATTATGAGCTACGAAAGTCAGTTAAGGTCACCAGGGCAAAAATCGAGCAACAAGCTACAAAGGACCTTTAATGTAACCCAAACCAAAATATTTTGTGTTTCATTTTCTATACTTAGAATGGAATAGCCTAAAGTGCCGATTGTGTTCTGAGCAATCTTTGAAATGAGAAACTCAATTGCGAGCTACAAAGGTCAGTTAAGGTCACTTAGGTCAAAATATCTTATATGTATTTATTTTTCTCTACATGGAAGGAAGGGAGTTAACAATTTTAAGAGGAACTAAATGAAACTTTGATTTATATTTTTTATATTACATAATACACAAACCGTGTTCTCATTAAACCTAGAATAATTAAAAGCGGCAAAATGAAAAATAACTACACTTTGAATGAAACAAAAGAAAACTTATTACTCTATCCGTCGACTTGATTTAAATTTGCTAATTTTGGTTTTTGTGAAGTTTTTATAGTAACAATAACGAATGAATTAAATTTTAATGAAAGAATTTGTATTCTGCTGGCATTTGAATGGATAATGAGAGAGTTTAACTCAAATAGTTGATTAAGGACATTTTTTAGACGATCAGCTTTTGTTTTTAAGTTATTTTTATAAAAAGTAAAAATTAAGCATTTCTACTGATTTAATTAGTTTTGAGATGACTTATCAGTAACTTTTGTGTGTGGTAATCACCGAAATTAGAAATTCATAATCTCTTATCTCTAATAATGTGGTATAATGTAGTCAACTGTTTAAAAATAAACGATTGCGATGGTCAAATAATGCATTTCTGATTAAGATGAATCTGCAGGATGTATTTTTTATCTCGGATTCTTTAAATGGAAATATGAAGATGAGCGAATGGTTTTAATAAGTAATCGACTGACCTTTAAAAAGGTAAGTGTAAAATTATTTCCTGAATAAAATTGCACTCAATAGTTTAGCATAAAGAGTCTACTATAAATGGACTTGTTTAGCAGTTCAATTAAATGATAAAATATTATGAAACTATAAGGATTACGTAATTGTTCCCTATTATCTTATATGTTAGGTCAAGATCAAAGAGTTCTCCTATTCGATTGAAACCCTTAAAAGCTCGATAATTTCATTAAAATATTCCTTAGTTTAGTAGGGAGATGCTATTACGTGCATGTAAACTTCAACCCTTCTGAAACTGCTACTTTGCCACAAGTGGGATGCAAGTGGTGACAAAGTGTATCCAGAATAGGAGTCAGCCGGTACGATAGGATTCTTTTTGTGATCCTACCGTCACCAAAACAAATTTCTGGGACAAAAAGTCATATAGATGTGCAATGTGTACAACTTATAGCTTTAACTGCTATAAATATACAGATCGACTAATTTTTTGCGGAAAGCGGGAAATGTATAAGTTGAAAAGTGAGAGATATATATTTCCTGTAAGAGTGACAATGACGAAAGATGTAATTTTTTGTTGTAATTAATTCTCAGAATTTGATCGATTTTTCAGAATACTTTCCGTGCTAAATATCTTGAGACGCTTTGTATCCGTGGCCCATTTAATTGACTAATTGGCTCTCTTTAAACCCATGTTTCTACCTATTTCCATCTTCGGGGTCAAAAACTAATAAAAGTGAAGTAAAAGTAAAATGAAGTTGCATTAGTTTCTATCAAAGGGAAAATCTCAGACTGAGCTTCCAGAGCAAGATGGTGAATTGCGTATGGTGTAGATGGATACTGAAACGGCTCTTTTCAGGTCCAAATATTGTCTATTATTGGATGATATAATTTCACATGAATGCAAAAATAAGTACTTGTGTTAATAAAAAAAAACCAAAAATATACACAAAAAATGACGTTACCGAGGCTGTACGTGTTAAGAATCTATAAACTGAAGTATGAATCTTTCGTGCTCTATAACTCCAAAACTATTAATTTTTGAGGTCTCTTAAGCTGGCTCAGCCAAAATAGCACAACACAGAAAGAAATATATAATGATTTAGTGCTAATTAATTGCTATTTAATTGCGCTAAATAAAAATTTATTGCTCTGCTTTTTTTAAAAGAAACCATGGCAGAGCTGGCAAAAACCGTGTGTATACCAATGTGTATTTTTGAGTTTTCTAGTGTTGGTAGTACTTGGTAGAACACATATGAGTGTGTTGTGCTGGAGCAATTAATTATTCTACCGCTCCTATGCCAGTCGCACTGTTCAACCTTATATGACGGCCTTATCAGCTGTTTTTATGCAGTTCTCTGATAGCAGTTAAATCAAAGAGTGTATTTTTGAGTATTCTAGCGTTGGTAGTACTTGGTAGAATACATTTTAGTGTGTTGTGCTGGAGCAATTAATTATTCTACCGCACCTATTCCAGTCGCACTGTTTAACCTTATATGACGGCTTTATCCGCCGTTTCTCTGCAGTTCTTTGGTAGCAGTTAAATCAAAGAGTGTATTTGTGAGTTTTCTAGTGTTGGTAGTACTTGATAGAATACATTTTAGTGTGTTGTGCTGGAGCAATTAATTATTCTACCGCACCTATGCCAGTCGCACTGTTCAACCTTATATGACTGCCTTATCCGCCTATCCGCCGTTTTTATGCAGTTTTCTGGTAGCAATTAAATCGAAGAGTATATTTTTAAGTATTCTAGAGTTGGTAGTACTTGGTAGAACACATCTTAGTGTGTTGTGCTGGAGCAATTAATTATTCTATCGCACCTATGCCAGACGCACTGTTCACCCTTATATGATGGCCTTATCCGCCGTTTTTATGCAGTTTAATAAGAGCTATGCATTTTTATTTAGCGCAATTAATTTGCAATTAATTAGCAATTAATTCTCACTAAATCAAAAAATATGTATTTCCTTTTTTTTCGATTGAGCCAGCACACGGTTTTTGCCAGCTCGGCCATGGTTTCTTTAAAAAAAAGCAGAGCAATAAATCTTTATTTAGCGCAATTAAATAGCAATTAATTAGCACAAAATCATTATATCAGCCAGCTTAAGAGACCTTAATTTTTGAGCTTCGTGGTCCCCCACTTTCGATCAGGGTAATATAAACTACAACATAGCACAATTTCAGCCAATTTGACCGTAATCCAATTTCCGTGAGAAACGTGCGGGGTTCTTTGGGCGGGAGCAGTAGTTTTCGAGATATTCGCCAAAAACTCTTTTTTGAAAGGGAGCCATAAACTCCCCTGCTAATTCCCACACCCTATTGGAAAATGCATGTTTTGATGTGCATGCGGCCTAACCTAACTTAAACTCACCTCACTTAACCTAACCTAACCTAGCCTAATCTAACCTAACTTAACCTAACCTAATCTAACCAATACTAAATTAAAACACGTATGAATTGTTGAACAACGCAAACCTTAGTTAGGTTAGTTTATAGATTTATAGTTAGTTAGTTAGGTTAGGTTATGTCGCATGCGCATTAAGAACCTAACCTAGCCTAGCCTAACCTAACCTGACTTAATCTAATCTAGCCAATACTAAATTAAAACACGTATGAATTGTTGAACAACGCAAACCTAATAAACCTAAGTTAGGTTGTTTATAGATTTATAGTTAATTAGTTAGGTTATGTCGCATGCGCATTAAAAACCTAACCTAACTTAAACTAATCTAGCCAATACTAAATTAAAACACGTAGGAATTGTTGAACAACGCAAACCTAAGCTAGGTTAGTTTATAGATTTATAGTTAGTTAGTTAGGTTAGGTTATGTCGCATGCGCATTAAAAACCAAACCTAACCTAGCCTAGCCTAGCCTAGCCTAACCTAATCTAATCTAGCCAATACTATATTAAAACACGTATGAATTGTTGAACAACGCAAACCTAATAAACCTAAGTTAGGTTGTTTATAGATTTATAGTTAATTAGTTAGGTTATGTCGCATGCGCATTAAAAGCCTAACCTAACTTAAACTAATCTAGCCTATACTAAATTAAAACACGTAGGAATTGTTGAACAACGCAAACCTAATAAACCTAAGTTAGGTTGTTTATAGATTTATAGTTAGTTAGTTTAGGTTATGTCGCATGCGCATTAAAAACCTAACCTAACTTAACCTAATCTAACCAATACTTAATTAAAACACGTATGAATTGTTAAACAACGCAAACCTAAGTTAGGTTAGTTTATAGATTTATAGTTAGTTAGTTGGGTTAGGTTATGTCGCATGCCCATCAAAACATGCATTTTCAGGAAGGGTAGGGGAATTAAGATGTAAGTCTATGGCTTCCCCTCAAAAAAAATTGTTGGCGATTACCGTAAACTACTGCTACTCCCCAAATTTCACTTATGGACACTATTTTTATGCTCGATGAGACGCATGAAATACCTTATCTTAAACTGACACGACTGTTGATGAGAAAACCTCACCATCACGTGTTACCTCTTGGGCAACATTCTCGGGTTCGGTAGAGGCTAACAAAGCGCTGTCAGACATACAAGGCCTACAACTGGGACATCGAGTAGACAATTGTCCAATCCCAGCCCACACAGTTTATTGGTTTTAATATAATGGGGGAGGGGTAATTCGTCCTGTATAAGAGACCGTGGCTGCAAGCCATTAACCAACAATGCTACTTAAATTCGCAACAGACATACTGACGCAGATCTACTGTATGTGTCTCCGAAACATACTTAAGTACCGCATAGTACCGATATACAATTTCTCTTTTTTTAAAGGCAGGACTCTTTAGGTGAAAATTTAGTTCGCGATCCACCACCTGGCGCCACCTGTTGTTTATTCGTGTATCTACACTCAAAATAAATAAGCAGTTACTGACTCTTTTTTTGTTGTACTTGAAAACCCTCTTGGGACTCCTTGGACCGATTTCCTTATTATAGCAGATTTCTGCATCTCGTAGTATCCCGCTCTTGCTGGCTTAAACATCAGACTAATCGTTTTACGCAAAATTAATCTAACCAAACCAGTGTTGTAGATATAATTGCAATTAAAAAAATAAGAAGCAATAAAAACAACTCAGCCTTTTTTCTCTAGTTGTGAAGTCCACTTGCGAAAGAATTCCATAAATAAAAGGTATTTGAAACAAAATTGCTAACCTTTTTTCTCTATCCCTCCAATCTGGCTATGTTTTCTTTTTTCACCAATCGATTGCCAAACAAAAAATGTCATCCACAAGTCGTTCGAGAAAGGACGTTAAATTACATTTCGTCGATTTTTTGCCCACACTCACGTAAACACCTCGTGGGAACTAAAAATCTGTTCAATAATATAACGTGATGTACGATATTGTAGCAGCAGTGGCATTTTAGGTACAAACCAAAAAGTGAAAAATGATTTAGGCCCCTTTTAGGTTCCATTAGAGGGTAACGAGAGACATTTACTGTAATTCCTAAAAGCACTTTGAGAAGAAATATGTATGCGAGTGTGTAGCAGCACACAAAATAAGTAGAACTATTAACAGTTGTTAAAGTACGCGAGTACGAAGCTGAGAATGAGAATTGAGCTAAAATTATGTTTGAGTTGAGTGAACTATGACACCAAAATGATGTAATGGACAGATTATGAATGAATTCATAAAAGACTATTGCGTGATTCGTTCTTTTTATAATAGTTTTAATAAATTCGTGTGTAGGTTAGGTACAAACTATATTGGCCTGTTAAAATTCCTACAGTATCGCGTATGTGGGTTTTAAATAAAATTCGTATGCCTTTCTATGTTACTCAAACATGAATAAGTTTATTGTTGTGGATTATTTTTATTTATGTGTTATATACATCACTGATTCCCTAAGGACGTAAGAAAGAGGCTATTAATGAATTTATATAGGTTTCTACATCTGGTGTCTGTTATTAAATATTTAAATTCAATACACTAGAATTGACCTAAATTCTTAATAAATTCTTGAATAAAATTTCCGGAAATTTCTGTATGTTTCGTTGAATTTGTGGCAATTTCCCAGAAAATATGTATACCAAAACTTACATTTATAAGAAATCCGCTAAAATTATTGGAATTTCGTGAAATTTATTGAAGTGTCGTAGAATTCTTTGAAATTCCTTAAAATCCTACACATATCCAACATTCTCATTATATTCCTAACATTCCATTCGATTTTGGCAGTTGCTGTAAATACCATACAAGTTCATAAAACTATATAAAATTCTCCAGCTATTTCTTTAAATTCTCTAAAATTGCTTTAAATTCAAAATTTACATCCAAATTATCCAATTATAAGAAATTCCACAAGAATCCTTAATTAACATAAAAGTTTCTCACAAGAATTTCATTTAGATTCTTCTCAATTCTTCCAAAGTCCTTGCAATTCCCTTAAATTCAACTAAATTTCTGACAATTCCAATTCATTAAATTTCTTTTTCTCTTAAAACTTCTTAACATTTTTAAGAATTTCATTAAATTCCCGACACTTCATCTCAATTCAAGTAATCAAAATTCCCAAATTAAAATAAATTGATTAAATTTCTTGAAATTCTTCAAACATTTCTCTCAAAATCATAGAATTTCATATTTCTCGCATATACTCCTCTAAATTCGTTTAGACATTTCACTCTATAATTTATAATTATCCTAATTTCCCACTACTTTATTAGTTAATTTTTTAAATTCCTATAGCTATTGCATTTCATTCTTTTATATTTCATCGGTTATTTTACTAAAATTGTTTAAAAGAGATTTACTTACAGTTTTTAAATTCCTTCAAATTCGCAATTCCTTTACATAGTTCCTTAGTTATCTTTAAATTCCATGTAATTCTTCCCGATATCCAGAATCCAGTAATACCAGGAGTTTCGATAATATTCTTCATATTTCTAGAAATTCTTTTAAATTCTTTGCTTTTACTTTAGAGAAAGTATACACAAATTATTGTGAATTCATTTCAAATTCCAATTGGATTGGATCACGTTTTTCTGCCTAGAAAAAAATTCCTTTTATAATTCTTTAAAATCCCAAACAGCTCTTATTTATCTAGGAGGCCCATGCAATTCTTGGCAATTTTTCTGAATTCTCGACAGGTTACATCAAATTCTTCGGCTAGATGGAACTCATCTAGATCGCTCATAATACCTAGGATTTTCCAATATTCCCTTATTTATTATATATCCCCCTTGGAGATATAAAATAAATAACTGAACATTTCTCGACAAATTCATTGCTCATGTTTTTCAACAATTTCACTAAATTCCTAACAATTCTTATAAATTCACAATAAAACTTGTAGATCAAAACTCGTCATTTGGAAAATATTCGCTTTTCACTAAAATTACTTCTTAGAATCTCTTCCGCAATTTCTCTCAATTCCTTGAAATTCCAAAGATTCATTCAGATTACCAAGAATTCGAAGATATAGATCTTCGATTAGAAACAAGTTCCGCCTCAGCCAACAAATCCTTCAATTTCTAAAATTCTCTCAAATTTCCCGCAATTCTTTAGTTCCTTTCGACTCTTTATAATTTTTTTTATATTCCCGAGGGTACCACTAAATTCCTCTTGGAAGTTGTTGGTAGAGTACACCTAAATCCTTCAGTTAAAAGAAATTGATATGGATTCCTGAGGATTCCTTTAAATTGCTCAGAAATCCTTCCAACACTCTATTAAATTCACTGAAATTCCTTACTAAATCTAGTATATGTATAGGTCTCCCTAGTTATTTATAATTCCTTAATTATATTCCTAAGAGCGTCACTGAATTACTCTGAGCCCTCGGTCAAGTACAGCTAAATTCCTCGGATACTTATAGTTAACTGACCTGAATTCCCCAGAATTCCTTTAAATTTCTGAAAAATTCTTCAATTTTCTAAAATTCTCATAAAATCATTGAAAGTAATACGTAAGTCGTAGTATTAAAAATTCCACCCTCGTTTTTAGAAATATTGAAATTGTTCGTGTTCGATTATTAATTTCAACAATTTCATTCAATTCCTGATAGTTCTTATAAATTCCCAGCAAATTTGTAGCCTAAAAGCTCCTATTTGGAAGATAACTGCTTATATATCTTATAATTTCTTTTAATTCCTTACCGTTCCAACCAAACCTGTAAAGTTTTCTTACACTGCTTGCAATCTTAAATTTTTCATAGAATTCCTGATGGTTTTAATGAATTCTCGAAAATTGAATTGCTCAATTGAAAGAAACTAACCTAAATTTCGAAAATTATTAAAAGCATTTTCTTCCAAATTAACGTATTGCACTAAATTCCAAGAATTTCCAAGAATTCCGCTAAATACACTACGAGCATGTACTTCGAAATTCCCGCACACTCCCAGCAATTTCCTTAAATTCCTCACATTTTGATTTCTACTCAAAAACCTCAATTGAAGAGATTCTTTCAAATTCTCCATATTTTTGGACATTCTCCACATCTCCTTTAAATTTCTTCGAGATTTTTTTCAAAAAAAAAGATCAAATGTGACCTGAAAAGTTAAGAAGAAACTGAAAAGAAAATTTTAATTAATCATTCACCAACTTTTAAACACCTTGTGTAACACTGCCCAAAATTAATTATTTAAAACCATCACGAACGAAAATTCCTAACACATCCCATTTGTATCCTTCAGTATATCATAATAAAGGGGTCAATTTACTAATTTTGGATTTAAATTACTTCTGGCGCTTCCCTTATTTCCCTTAATGCGTATAGAAACTGCCATCACAATATTATACCTCTACTACTGTTACTCCTCTACTTATGCATGAACTATCCTAGGCACATAACAGCAGCAGCACTACAACAACGTCAGAAGAGGATAATGAATTCAACAATTTATTCATAAAATCGGTTTACCAAATGTGGCCGCAAATTGGCGTATGCGGAAGTAATTGCCTTAGATGCGAGAGTGAGACAGGAATGGGCGGATATAGGGTACGTAATAACACGGTAGGTTTCCTAAAGCTCTCCCTTGATCCCAGCTTCGGCAAGTCGTGAAAGTGTACTATTTTCGTGTCTGAAAGGAAGGAAGAATGCCGGCGTACACGTATCTATTACACATTTTACACAAACACCTTGATATAACACGCGAATTTTTCTACCTGAACGAGTCCCAAAGCCAAATAATCAAGTGCGCTCTATTAGGTCTTATTTATATACATATATGATAGAGATATACCACGCAGTAGGTATATTTATTTTTATAAAAAAAATATATATAGAAAATGAAGAACAGTCCACTACGCCGTGCTAACGCATTGTTGCATTCTTAAAAAGTCCCTTTGACTCTATAGATATGCATAGTAGGCTTTTTTGAACGCAAGCACAAGACTGAGTGGCTTCTTTCTTATGTTCGTTAAAGCGCATGTTAAGAAATGTTAAAGTAATTAGGAAAATTCAGAGTTTAATAGAGAATAAGAAATAATGGAAAATTCTAAGATGAGTTTCCTCGAAATGGCGAATTTTAGTAAACAGATTTATGAATATGCCTAAAAATTTAAACAAAATGCAAGAAAGATATAAAAATCTTGAAGTAATGCTAGGAATTGTGAGAAATTTAAACGAATTTCGAGGTAAACAAGTTAAACGAAGAATTGTGGTAAACTGATTTGCCAGTAAGTTTAAATCTTTAAATGAATTTGAAAATAGGTATAAGAATCCTGAAGTAATGTTAATAAATGTGAAGAATTTCGAGAAATTTCAAAGTGAATTTCTACTAAATGTGGACTTTTAATAACAGAGATGAGCCAAGAAGTCTAAAAATTTAAAGAAATTGCAAGAAAAGCAAAAAAAACTAAAAGCTTTTGCAAGAAATCTAAAAGAATCCTCAAGTAATTGTAAGGAATTTAAAGAAATTCCAAGCTAAGCTCTTCTAATGGAGAATTTTGGTAAATAAATTTGCCAATACCACCAAATATTTAAAGAAATTGCAAGAAATATACAAAAAGTCTAATGTAATGGTAAGAATTGAGAGGAATTTAAAGAAATTTCAAGATGGGTTTCTTCTAAATGAAGAAATTTAGTAAGCAAGCTTTCCAAAAAAGCCTAGAAGCTAAGAAAACTAGAAGCAATGTAACATAACCCCAAGTAAGGTAAGAATTTTGAGGAATTTAAAGAAATTTCAAGCTAAGCTTTTTCTAATAGGAAATTTTAGTAAACAAATTCGCCAATACTTTTAAAGATTTAAAGATATTGCAAGAAATATATAAAAACTGTAATGTAAAGGTAAGAATTATGGGGAATTTAAAAGAATTGTACGATTAATTTCTGCTAAATGAAGAAATTTAACAAGCAAGTGTGTCAGAAAACTCTAAAAAGCTGAAAGAATTGTAATAAATGTAAAATAATCCTCAAGTAATGTTAAGAATTGTAAGGAATTTAAAGAAATTTCAAGCTAAGCTACTTCTAATAAGGAATTTTAGTAAACAAATTTGCCAACACCTCTAAAGGTTTAGAGAGATTGCAAGAATTATACAAAAACTCTAATGTAATGGTAAGAATTGTGAATAAATTTAAAGAAATTTTTAGACGAGTTTCTTCTATATGAAGAAATTTAGTAAGCAAGTGGGCCAAAAAAACCTAAAAAGCTAAAAGAGTTGCAAGAAATGTAAAAGAATCCTTAAGTAATGGTAATAATTGTGGAGAATTTAAAGAAATTCCAAGCTGAACTTCTTCTAATAGAGAATTCTAGTAAACAAACTTGCCAATACCTCTAGAAATTTAAAGGAATTGCAAGAAATATAAAAAAACTCTAATGTAATGGTAAGAATTACGGGGAATTTAAAGAAATTTCAAGATGAGTTTCTTCTAAATGAAGAAATTTAGTAAGCAAGTTTGCCAAAAAAAAACTAAAAAAGTTGCAAGAAATGTAGAACAATCCTCAAATAATGGTAAGAAGAGAAATCTAAAAAAATTCCCGGGAATTTTAATAAACGAACTCTAAAAATAACTCGCCAATAACTCTAAAAATTTAAAGGAAATGCAAAAAGTGTAAAACAATTCTGAAGTAATTAAAAGAATTGTGGGGAATTTCAGGAAATTCCAAGATGAGTTTGTTTCAAATAAGAAATCTACCAATTAGTATGTACTTTTAAAAAAAATTTTAAAAATTGAAAGAAATTAGAGTAGAGTTTAAAAAACCGCAAAAATGTAAAAAAAACATTGAGTCATGAAAAGAGGGAAAATAAGTCAAAGAAATTATAAAATAAGTTTATTCTAAATCGGGAATTTTAGTAAGATTTATAAATATGACTAAAAATGTAAACGAATTGCAAGAAATGTATAAGAATCCTGAGGTAATGGTAAGAATTGTGGGGAATTTAGAGAAATTCCATAGTGAGTTTCTTCTAAATGGGGAATTTTTATAAAAAAGTGCCAATAAGCCTAAAATTAAAAAAAAATACAAGAAGTGTAAAAGAATTATAAATTAATTAAAAGTTGTGGGAAATTTCCAGATATTCCAAAGTAAGTTTCTGCTAAGTGAGAAATTTACCAATGAGCATGGAATTTTAAAGGAATTCTTATAAATTAAAAAAAATTGTAAAGAATTTAAAAAAAATCAAGAAATATAGAAAAATTATTGAGTAATAAAAAGAATTTAGATAATTCAAAGGAATTCTAAGATAAGAGAATACATAAAAATTTTGCAATGGTAGGAATTGTGGAAAATTTAAAGAAATTTTAAGGAAACTTTAAAGGAATTGCAAGAAATGTATAAGAATCCTCAAATAATGGCAAGAATTGTGAGGAATTAAAAATATTTTAAGCTGAGCTTCATCTAAATGGGGAATTTTAGTAAACAGTTTCTAATATCTCTACAAATTTAAAGAAATGGCAAGAAGTGCAGAAGAATTCGAAAGTAATTGTAAGAATTGAGAAGAATTTAAAGAAATTCTGACGTGAGTTTTTTATAAACAAAGAATTGCAGTAAACAGATTTGCCAATAAGTCAAAATTTTAAAGAAACTGCAAGAAATGTGTAAAGATCATCAAGTAATGGTAAGAATTGTGGTGAATTTAAAGAAATTTCAATCGAGAAAATTACCAATAATTCCATGCAATTTTAAAGGCATTCTTATAGATTGAGAATATGAGGAATTTAAAGAAATTGCAAGAAGCGTAGAATCTAATATTAGAATTGAGTAATGAAAAGAATGTAGGAAGTCAAAGAAACTGTTTTTAGAAATTTTCAACTGGGAATTTTAGTAAATACATTTATCAATATGTCTCAAAAGTTGAAATTTTAATTTAATTGCAAAGAATATATAAAAATCTTACAGTAATGGTAGGAATTGTGGGGAATTTAAATATATTGCGAAGTGAGTTTCTTTTGAACGGGGAATTGTAGTTAACAGATTAGCCAATAAATTAAGACTTTAAAGGAATTGCAAGAGATGTATCAGAATCTACAAGAAAAGGTAAAAATAGTGAAAAATTAAAAAAAAATCAAGGCGAGCTTTTCCTAAACGAAGAAGTTTTGTAAATTGGCTTCCTAAAACATCTAAAAACTTAAAGGAATTGCAAGAAGTGTAGAAGAATTCTAAAGTAATTTCAAGAATTGTGTAGTGAGTATTAGCGCAAAAATTGTAAGGAATTTATATAAATACTTAGGCCAGGTTTTCTCCAAATAATTAATTTTAATAAACCAAATTCACAACTAACAATTAAATTTCTAAATCTGTCGAGAATTTAAGGGAATTGATGAAATTTAGTATAATCCTAAAGTTTTAGAAAGAATTGTGAGAAATTTAAAACAAATCTAAAGTATTTTTTCTAAATGAGAAGTTTCGATAAAAAGATTTTTCAAAGGGGATGGGGAATTTAAAGAAATTGCAAGCAATTAAATATAATTCTTAGAAATGTAAAGAAATTTGGAAGAATTAATGCAATTCAAAAAATGTTTTAAAAATCTAGAAGATTGGAAAGAATTTAGGAGAATTTCAAGAAATGCTAAAAAAGCAAATAAACCTTTTTTAATGAAGAATTCCGTCATATAATTTTTTTTTGGAAATAAACAGTAGTGGCTAGGAATTCGACGGAATATACAAAATCGGGAATTTTAAAGAACTCCAAACACTGGAAAGAATTTGAAAGTTCAAAAAGATTGTAAGGCATGCAAGGGGATAAGAATTTTAAAATTAAAAAATTTTCAAAAATGAATTGTTGTAGGCATATAAAGGAATTGTTGTGAATTTAAAGAAATTTCAAGTTGTTTAGGGCAAATTCCCTTGGAAGAAATTATGATAATTTTAATTTGGTTAGTAATTGGCAGAGGTATACATCGAATATCAATAGCGTCTGACGTAGAGCGCTGGCATAATAATATGCCATATTTCCAATATAAAAAATTTTTTCCTATTCCCCCTTCTTGTCAAGCTGGGTTTTTGACAGCATAAAATACCAGGGTACATTTTTCTTAAAACCGGTAGTTTTAGCTTGATCTTAGATATTAATAGAATCATCCCATCCTCGTCGCCACTTTCTTATATAAATATTTTCAGGTTGTGATTACAATTTATATATGTAAATACCATTTATTTCCATCTGCTCGAAAAGCTACCCTGTCCTCATTAAACAACACAAATTATACCTTTATCAAACATTTCATCTGATCATAGTATGTAAATTTTCTCGTTTATTATAATTATTATAGTGTTTACCGCAATATACTAAAACATGCGTAAACAGATGCAACTTCCTGTTTCCTGTAATTCAGAATTATTACCGCACTTGCTCTGCTATTGTTCAAGCTATCATTGAGACCACGGCTTGAAAGAAAAAATGAAACTACAGGAAGTAAAAATTAGGGGCTAGTGTTTAAACTGTTCTTTATTGTGTGCTAGATATTTCCTTTCGAGCTTCACTTTATCACTTCTTGATAACTATCTCGCTTTTATTTGATTTGTCTGCTGACCCCTTGGTATATTCCAACTGAAAAGGTCATCGTCTAAAGCTTGAGATTAGACTGTGAAATACAATCACAGTTGATTTTAAAGAAATATTCTTCCTTCAACTGTTTTATTATTAGGGGATTTTTAAGTTTTCAAGTGGCTCATCCACTATGTATGTAAGTTAAGGAATGATCAATGGTACTTTTAAAAGTTTCTGATTAATGGATCTTTTGGGACTTTTTGACACTCTTAATAGGAGGGGCAACTTCTCCTTTTTCTTTCTTTAACACAATTTATATTAAAACACTCGACAAGGATGGAGTTACTTAAGATTTAAGACATTAAATGCTGTAGAGGTTAGTAACAGCACTAAAAAGTCCAGTGGCAGGAAAGAAGCAATTTAGAATGTTCTTAAAAAGTACGTGACATCATTAATATAAATCAATTAATGATATGTAATAATTTAATCTTTTAGGTTATGTGATAAATCTGAACTTTCTTTTTACTTCCATCTTTAGTTTTAGAATTGTATTAGGAAATAACGTCGAAGATGATTGGAGGGAGTGCACCTGGGCCATTTCTCCAATCTGCAGTCGGCCATATTGGATTTGTTGTCTCGAACTTAAAGCGACGAATCTAAATGTTTTAGACATGCAGTTTGCGAAGAATTATATACTTGTCAAAATGCCTGCTAACCATCTAACGCCATTTTAGACGGTAGAAGCGAGACGAAAAATCCAAATATGGTGAACGGTTTTCCAAGATGGCGACGTGCTCCAAATCTTGCACATCATGCCTGTACGTGTACAGCCCTGTTAAATTTCCATCTCGTTAATTGAACCTGATTTGAAAATTTGCTTTGCACTATCTGGTCGCCAAATGTGTTGATTACATAACAGTGATTCTCGATGTGCGATTTCTATTGACCTCTAGAGGTCTATATAGGTATCTTTTAGCTTGTTTAATTTTTTACCAATGTTAAATAATGTACTGGGTGTGAAGTCTCTTGACCTCTGGAGATCATATAAACATCTCTTTTAGCCTCCTTAACCTTTCGTTACCCCATTGAAGCACTTTGTATGATATTCCTATCAAATATCACGCGTATTACATAACAGCGTTTATAATATGCCATATGTGACTTCTATTAATCTCTGAAGGTCACGCGGTTATATCTTTTAGCCTCGTTTGATTTTTGCTTCGGTAATAAAATCTCATCTAAAGCACTTTGGATTATCTTCTCGCCAGAAATGCAGAACGCACAACAATATTAAGTAGTTTACAGAGTCTGAAGTTTATTGACCTCTGGAGATCATATAGACATCTCTTTTAGCCTCCTTAAGTTTTAGTTAGCCCATTGAAGCACTTTGTATGGTATTCCTATCAAATACCATGCGTATTACATAACAGCGTTAATAATATGCCATATGTGACTTTTATTAACCTCTGAAGGTCACGCAGTTATATCTTTTAGCCTCGTTTGATTTTTGCTTCGTTAATAAAATCTCATCTAAAGCACTTTAGATTATCTTCTCGCCAGAATTGCAGAACGCACAACAATATTTAGTAGTTTACATAGTCTGAAGTTTATTGACCTCTGGAGATCATATTGCCATCTCTTTTAGCCTCCTCAAGTCTTCGTTGCCCCATTGAAGCACTTTGTATGATATTCCGATCAAATATCACGCGTATTACATAACAGCGTTTATAATATGCCATATGTGACTTTTATTAACCTCTGAAGGTCACGCGGTTATATCTTTTAGCCTCGTTTAATTTTTGCTTCGTTAATAAAATCTCCTCTAAAGCACTTTGGATTATCTTCTCGTCAGAATTGCAGAACGCACACCAATATTAAGTAGTTTACAGAGGCTGAAGATTATTGACCTCTGGAGACCATATAGGCCTTTTGGCCTCCTTAAGTTTTCGTTACCCCATTGAAGCACTTTGTATTATATTCCTATCAAATATCATGCGTATTACATAACAGCGTTAATTATATGTCATATGTGACTCTGGAGGTCACGCAGATATCTTTTAGCCTCGTTTGATTTTTGCTTCGTTAATAAAATCTCATCTAAAGCACTTTGGATTATCTTCTCGTCAGAATTGCGGAACGCACAACAATATTAAGTAGTTTATAGAGTCTGAAGTTTATTGACCTCTAGAGACCATATAGACATCTCTTTTAGCCTCCTTAAGTTTTCGTTACGCCATTGAAGCACTTTGTATGATATTCCTATCAAATATCATGCGTATGATATAACAGCGTTAATAATATGCCATATATGACTTTTATTAATCTCTGGAGGTCACGCAGATATATCTTTTAGCCTCGTTTGATTTTTGCTTCGTTAATAAAATCTCATCTAAAGCACTTTGGATTATCTTCTCGCCAGAATTGCAGAACCCACAACAATATTAAGTAGTTTACAGAGTCTGAAGTTTATTAACCTCTGGAGGCCATATAAACATCTCTTTTAGCCTCCTCAAGTTTTCGTTGCCTCATTGAAGCACTTTGTATGATATTCCTATCAAATATCATGCGTATTATATAACAGCGTTAATAATATGCCCATAGGTAACTTTTATTAACCTCTGATGGTCACGCAGATAGTACATCTTTTAGCCTCGTTTGATTTTTGCTTCGTTAATAAAATCTCATCTAAAACACTTTGGATTATCTTCTCGGCAGAATTGCAGAACGCACAACAATATTAAGTACTTTATAGAGTCTTTTAGCCTCCTTAAGTTTTCGTTACCCCATTGAAGCACTTTGTATGATATTCCTATCAAATACCGTCCGTATTATATAACATCGTTAATAATATGCCATATGTGACTTATATTAACCTCTGGAGGTCACGCAGATATATCTTTTAGCCTCGTTTGATTTTTGCTTTTTGCTAAAGCACTTTGGATTATCTTCTCACCAGAATTGCAGATCGTACAATATTCAGTAGTTTGCCGAGTCTGAAGTTTATTTATTGACCTCTGGAGATCATTCAGAGATCTCTTTTAGCCTCCTTAGATTTTCATCTTGTTACCTCGTGGAAGCGCTTTGTATCATATTCGCATCAAATATGCAAATTTCATAATAGTGTCAAATATTCTGCCATATGATATTTTTATCGACCTCTGGAGGTCAACCTCGTTTAATTTTTGCTTCGTTAATTAATTCTCATCTGAAGCACTTTGGATTATCTTCTCACCAAAATTGCAGATCGTACAATATTTAGTACTTTGCCGGGTGTGAAGTTTATTGACCTCTGGAGATCATTCAGAGATCTCTTTTAGCCTCCTTAGATTTTCATCTTGCTGCTCCGTGGAAGCGCTTTGTATCATATTCTCATCAAATATGCAAAATCACTTAGCAGTGTCAAATATTCCGCCATGTGATATTTTTATTGACCTCTGGGGGTCAACCTCGTTTAATTTTTGCTTCGCTAATTAATTCTCATCTGAAGCACTTTGGATTATATTCCTACCAAAATTGCAGATCACACAACGATATTAAGAAGTTTTCCGGATGCGAGTTTATTGACCTCTAGAGATCATACAGAGATCAATTAGCCTCCTTAAATCTTCATCTGGTTACTTTGTGGAATCGTTTTGTACTATCTTCACTTCAAATATGCAAATTACATAACAGTATCAACTATTCTGCCATGTGATATTTTTATTGACCTCTGGTGGTCAACCCCATTTAAAGTTTTGATTCATTAATTAAATCTCATCTTAAACACTTCAGATTATCTTTTCACCAAATTTGCAAATCGTACAACAATATTAAGTAGTTTGCCGGGTGTGAAGTTTATTGACCTCTGGAAATCATATCGAGATCCCTTTTAGTACCCTGGAATTTTCATTTTATTACCTCGTGGAAGCGCTTTGTATCATCAAATATGCAAATTACGTAATAGTGTCAAATATTTTTATTGACCTCTGGAGGTCAACCTTGTTTAATTTTCGTTTCGTTAATGAAGTCTCATCTGAAGCACTTTGGATTATCTTCTCACCAAAATTGCATATCGCGCAACAACGCTAAATAGTTTAGCGGGTGTTAAGTTTATTAACCTCTGGAGATCATATCGAGGTCTCTTTTAGCCTTCTTAAACTGTCACTTTGTTACCTCGTGGAAGCGATTTGTATCATCTTCTCATCAAATATGTTAATTACGTAATAATGTCAAATATTTTGCCATGTGATATTTTTATTGACCTCCCGAGGTCAACTTCGTTTAATTTTTGCTTCGATAATTAATTCTCATCTGAATAACTTTGGATTATCTTTCCACCAAAATTGCAGATCGCATAACAATGCTAAGAAGTTTTGGATGTGAGTCTATTGACCTCGGGAGATCATATAGAGATATCTTTTATTAGTCTCCTGGAATTCTCAGCTCGTTACCTCGTGAAGCACTTTATATTATCTTCTTATCAACTGCGCAAATTGCACAACAGTGTCAAAGATTCCACCACGCGTAATTTTTATTGACCTCCGGAGGTCAAATAGATATCTTTTCTAGCCTCCTGAGATTCTCATTACGTTACCTCGTGGAAGCGCTTTGTATCGTTTCATCAAATATACAAATTACACGGCATTGTGTTATTTTTATTGACCTTTCGAGGTCACCCAAACATCTCTTTTGGCTTGTTTAATTTTTGTTTCGTTAATTAAATCTCATCTGAAGCGCTTTGGATTATCTTCTCACCAAAATTAGAAATCGCACAATAATGCTAAGAAATTTTCGGGATCTAAAGTTTATTAGCCTCTGGAGGTCATACAGAGATCAGTTTTAGCCTCATTAAATTTTCATCTCTTCACCTCATGGAAGCGTTTTGTATTATATTCTTATCAACTGCGCAAATTGCATAACAGCATCAAATATTCCGCCATGTGTGGTTTTTATTGACCTCCGGAGGTCATATAGACATCTCTTTTACCTTCGTTTAATTTTCGCTTTAGTAATTATCTCCTTGGAAGCACTTTGGCTATCTTCTTACTAGATTTGCAGAACCTCCAACAGTGTTAAGTAGTCTAACTCGTGTGAGGTTTATTGATGTCTGGAAATTACATTAGAAACATCTCTTTTAGTCTAGTTAAATTTTCGGCTCGTTGTGCCCTGTTACCTTTGGATGTCATACCGACATCTCTCTTACCTTGGTTAATTAGACCTGATGTGAAACTTTGAATTCGAGAAAGTTTTGATTACAGAACTTTAAAATACATTAGAATATCTTCAACCGCGTGAGGCTTTGCTTTGCACTACACTGTCTGCTCGGTATATACTATACAGACAGGTCCAGCTCTCTAGCATCATGCAATAAATGCGGTCGAATGCAAATGCCTATCCCTCCATCCAACACATTGGAGCTGTTAATTTTTCATGATTTATCTTACCGTTGCGGCTTCGTTCTTGAAGAGTTTTTACATTTATTCAGTATTTTGTTTTAATTTAAAAATGTTTATGTTTTTAATAGCGTTTTCATATTTATTTGCTTCTTATTAACAATTAGATACAAGCAAATTTAATAATGCAAGGGCTATATTTATTTTTGTTTTAATATTAATAACCTATAATTATTGTGTAGTTAAAGTTTAGATTAATATCAACCTCTGAAAGTGCCAACCTCATTCTGGTTGCGTAAGCTGCACATCCGATTGCAACGGCAGCGTCATCAGCGAAATAACTTTTAGTAAAAATATTGATCCAAGAATAAAATTAAAAACAGGTAAAAGCAATTCTAATTACTTGACACTATATTCTATAATAGTTGTGATATCTCAACAGGTGGCAATACTGGGAATTATTTAAAAAAAATCCACAGCTCTCTTTGATCCCTCATGGAAATTTGCAATTCCCATTCCGCTATCAAAGGTACTCTTAGCCGGAATTAATTAAAATTTAAAAGCGAATCCATCATCGGATTCAATTAACTTGACATTCAAATTCAAGCGGCAATACCTAACCAAACTTTCATCCCCACTTTTATTATCCTATGCATCTACTAATCACAGACGAATAGAGTTAAGTAGTTTCTATTATTATTCAATCCATCATCCCCCAGCTTATTGCAACACCCCATCAAACCCGAAATATTCCGCAGAATGATCTCTAGCCTACCAACATTGGTGCTTACTCTATCTCACTCTGAATAATTTATTGGATGTTTCTATTTTGGTATAGCTTTAATATCGAAATTGTTTTGCCCTTTTCGCGGGGAAAAATATATTAGATTGTGAGAATGTAAAGAAAAGTTTAAGATAACGTAAACAAGTATCCCTCAAGGATTAAATATATATAAAAAGAGGACGAGTATACTATACTGGTTATCGTTTACCCCCCTCTCACTCTAATCGATAAGTTTTCCTGCAGAGCAATTTGTCTGTGGAAATAGCAGAGATTCCATCTTCCCTTTAGATATTCTACGATACACACTCGCATGCGAGTAACTTTATTACTTTACAAGTTACAACAAACAATCAGGAAATTACGTGCTAGAAGAAGAAGGAGATACCTATAAGAACAAAAGAAACCTTCAAGGGAGTTTAAATTACATCCAAACAGGAGCAGCAACACGCTTTTCGTAACATTAGTTCTTGTCGTCACAGTCGACTCGATCCTTTGTCAACTGTTTATTTCATTATCTTCAGACCTTTCCGTGTCCGAGTACCAAGAAGGCGGCATTATTTTTCAGCTACCCGGGTACTTTACATATTTTTTCGTGTACCCCGCGTAAATTTTTGACTGAATGATAAATGAGGGTGGTAAATAATTTTTACCTGCTGCTTCACGTGAGGAAGGCAATGAACCAGTAAAATGGGATTCTTTTGGGGTTTTTCTAGCCCTTTTTCAGCGACTGGAAGTAGACAGGGGGAAATATAAGAATTCCTAAAGTATTGGTAAATAATAAATGCATTTGAAGGAAACTTTTAAAGGAAAAACACGAGCCAAGAGTCTTATCGAGTTATCTTTTTAGGGATATCTGACTCGAGGAACAACTTAATATCTATGTAGCTGAATTATAGGGACTGGAGATGAAGGCATGGGAAGCAAACAAAAAGTAATAATGCATTCGGAAAATTGAATTTCAGATTGTTATAAAGACGATCTAAAAATAATCAATCGCACATTTTCATCGAGATTTTCATTTTTTTAGATAGAAAAGAAGTGCGACTAGGAGGCTGTAACATTCCTCTGGCTTTAATTGTTGTATATGTATACTCTTTCCCGAAGGCAGCAGTTAGGTTGTATTGTTCGTAGAGTGAACACAGATCCATTCATCGTCAAAGACGCAATCGCCAACTCAACCGTCATGGCCACCAAGCTCCAAGGATGCTGATAATGGACCTGATTGAGAAAGGAAACAACCATTAGACATAACCAGGAGAAGAACGGTCATTATACTTATTGGGCGTGGTCACTCTAGTAGCACCAGAAGGATGCTCCACCCACGAAAGAACAGAATTGGCACAATTTCCATCTTACCAATTTTAATTATCTGGATTTTTAGCGCTATAGCCGTTTCGTTGTTGGGCCAATGGATATCCAGCGATGTGAAAACCAATGACATCTATTTTCAGATAAGTCTCACATAAAAATTGAAGAATAATATCGATAAAGATGCAGAAGTACTTTCCTCGTGCAAAGGGCGAACCAAAATGGAACATGTTTCGGACCACCTTGTACAAACCGGTGGTACTACGACAGACACAAAAACACTTTTGAACACTCCTCGACATCCTCTTTTATATGAAATTTAAATCTAGTCAAGCTATCACCCATCTTCCCACTTTTTCAAACCTAAAAATATTTCGAAACATCCCAATGTAATGTAGGCCTCGTCCCAAATAATATCATACTAGAACAAGAAGGGGTCAAAGCCGAAACTAGTTACCTACTGAGCTACCATTTGGTACAACTTTCCCTGTTTTGCCATAACTCTATCTAAAAACAGTCGAAGACCGATGGTATGTCCTGTGAAAACAACAGCGAACTGAACCACACCTCGTCCGATAAGTAGAGTAGAGATATAAAGTCACATTACAAACTAAAATCTCAAATCGCTGAGACGTTCTACACAATTTTTGCATATTTGCCAACATGGCGAGTTCTTAAAAACACACAAATCCATAGAAAGATCGTCTTTTTTAATCGAAAATGCCACGCAATATACCGCAAACTACGTCTCCGTAGAACTCATAGTTTCTCAGATAGGGCAGTTTGAGATTTGAAATTGCCCCTCGTCTACCTACACCACTGTAAACCAGAAAAACTATTTTTGGTGTATCTGTAAACAGATTCGCCCTGGTTAACTACCCTCCGATTATCACAGCGATATCTCGCAAAAACTCCGACGTGTCCGCCCCCTTTGCCCAACGCCTATGGAACGAATCAAGATTTCCGGCGAGTGGGTAACCCTTACCAGCGACAAAAGACCGACTAATTTTACGCAATATCTGCCCCAGCATTTATCATAGAGTCCGCTGGGGATAGTGTCACGTGGGGTTTTCGTGACTGGAGAGCGTAGTCAGAGGTAGAAAGAAATCAAACACAAGTTGTAAAAACAACTATATACTAAGACAATAAACAGGGTACAAAAGGTTTACATGTTGACATATGGTGAGGACGTATATGTCCTCCTAACTACTACAATACAGGGGAGGTTGGAACCAACCCTGTTACAGCACTAGGTCTACAAACTAAGCATGTAGGAGATAACCTCCTGGTAACTAAGCCGGGGAAGCCTGGACACAACTTCCCATAATTCTGCATAGAGTGGGCGATTAAGCGCCGCCCACCCAATTTAAGCACTAAGCATTTATATAATTAAAAGAGTACTCACCAGCTTGCTTGTAGATGTAGTGTCGGAGTCATGGAAACTGACTGGTTTGAATAGCTCAAGCAAGCTGGTTATATACTGCCGAATGAGGAAGTAATTCGTATCGTAGTTGGAATCCGTAGGCAGAAGTTCTCGGTAAGTTTGTGGGTTGATTGCATGCGCGCTGTCGGTGCCTGGTACGAAGCTGCAGCTGGGCGGAAGTGTTGGTGAATTCACTGGAAGGAATGCACACCTGCAGGCACACCGTGTGGGATGCCTCGCCTCGACGGAGGAAGTAGGCGTAGATATTGCATGCCAACGAATGCAACGGTGGGCGAAGCGAGCGCGCTTCACAGAAGACCTTGCACATGTCGGTCGCGAGACGGCAGCTGCTAAACTAGCGTAGGCAACTGAATGTGGCCTTGCATGCTTTATGTTGCACAAACGGAAGAGATGTTGAGTATTGAATAAAATATTTAAGTATAAATATTTCCGTTTGTGACAATAGCAGAAGATTCGGGACGTCACTTCAGCACCCCGTTCACCCAAAAACGATCAAAACCTGAAAGTACGGTACCCGAGATATAAACAAAACAAAATTTCAAAAAAGCCAAAATTCTTTAACCAAAAATACTCATAATAAAGTGTAGAATAGCAAATCGTATAATTATTCAGAGTGTTCTATATAAATTAAAAAAGTTAGAAAAATAGTAGCCGTAACAAAACTATTCACCGTGTATATACTAAAATACTACAAAATCTAAATATGCTTTATACCAACCAACATTGGTATTTAAATTTTTTTCGTAACTCACAGTTAAGTAAGGTATAGGATGGGTCAAACATTTCCCAAAAACATAGTCACTTCTAGTTTTTGGGAATACTCGGGAAGAAACATCCGATATCTCCAAGTAATCTTAGAAATTCCCAAATATTCCCAGGTATTTTCAACAAAGTGTCCAGAGATTTCCAGAAGTGGTTGACCCCTCGGGGTCAACTACTCCTCAAAAAACGCACAATTGTTTCCAGTTTTTGGGAAAAGTTTAAAAAACATAAGGTATTTCCATGTATTTCCAAGTATTCTCAGGTGTTTCCAAATATCTCCAGGTATTTCCAAATATTCCCGGGTATTTCCAAGTATCTCCAGAGTATTCTAAGCAGTGTAAAAAGTGATTTCCAGCAGTGGTTGACCCATCGAAGTCATCTACTCCCTAAGACGTACAGTCATTTCCAGTTTTTGGTAATACTTTTAAAAAACGCCAGGTATTCCCAAGTATTCCTAGAAATCTCTAAATATCGCCAGGTATTTTGAAGTATTCCCACATATTTCCAAATATGCTCAAGTATTTCCAAATATGTCCAAGTATTCCCAGGTATTTTCAAGCTTTCCCAGGTATTTCCAAGTATTCCTAGAAATTTCCAAATATCTCCAGCTATTTCCAAGTACATATCTCTAGGTATCTCCAAAGTATTCCTAGCAAAGTGTACAAAGTGATTTCCAGCAGTGGTAGATCCTGAGACGTCAACTACTCCCCCAAAACGTATTCTTTCCCAGTTTTTGGTAATACAAAAAACGCCAGGATTCCCAAGTATTCCTATAAATTTCCAAATATCTCCAGGTATTTTAAAGTATTCCCAAAGCATTCCCAGATATTTTCAAGTATGCTCAAGTTTTTCCTAATATGTCCAAGTGTTCCTAGAAATTTCCAGATATTTCCAGGTATTTCCAAGTACATATCTCCAGCTATCTCCAAAGTATTCCCAGCAAAGTGTACAGTGATTTCCAGCAGTGGTAGATCCCGAGACGTCAACTACTCCCCCAAATAGTAGTCATTTCCAGATTTTGATAATACTTTTAAAAAAAGCCAGGTATTCCCAAGTATTCCTAGAAATTTCTAAATATTACCAGGTATTTTAAAGTATTCCCAGATATTTCCAAGTATTTCCAAATATATCCAGGTATTCCCAGGTATTTCCAAGTATTCCTAGAAATTTCCAAATATCTCCAGGTATTTTAAAGTATTCCCAGATATTTTCAAGTATGCTCAAGTATTTCCAAATATGTCCAGGTATTCCCAGGTATTTTCAAGCTTTTCCAGGTATTCCTAGAAATTTCCAAATATCTCCAGGTATTTCCAAGTACATATCTCCAGGTATCTCCAAAGCATTTCCAGCAAAGTGTAAAAGTGATTTCCAGCAGTGGTAGGTCCCGAGGCGTCAACTACCACCCCAAAACGTACAGTAATTTCCAGTTCTTGGTAATACTTTTAAAAAACACCAGATATTCCCAAGTATTCCTAGAAATTTCTAAATATCGTCAGGTATTTTAAAGTATTCCCAGACATTTCCAAGTATGCTCAAGTGTTTCCAAATAGGTCCAGGTATTCCCAGGTATCTTCAAGCTGTCCCAGGTATTTCGAAGTATTCCTAGAAATTTCCAAATATCTCCAGGTATTTTAAAGTATTCCCAAAGTATTCCCAGATACTATTTCCAAGTATACTCAAGTATTTGACAGCCTTGGTAGTGTAATGTCTAGCGTGCCGGACTTTCACCCAGGCGGCCCGGGGTCGATTCTCGGTGCCGGCAGATCTGGTTAAGGTTTTCTGCTGTTTTCCTTAGCTGTGACACAAATGTGGGATTTGCGCTGTTCCATCTGTTAGTCGGCTGCAGCCGCACATAGGGCCTACGTAATAATAATAATCGCCCCCTCCCTCCCGCACAAGCTTATAGCTTCTGGGGCCTGGTTTCCAGGTTATGGGTTGTAGCAGTTATTAATATTATTAATATTTCCAAATATATCCAGGTATTTTCAAGCTTTCCCAGGTATTTCCAAGTATTCCTAGAAATCTCGAAATATCACCAGGTATTTCCAAGTACATATCTCCCGGTATCTCCAAAGTATTCCCATCAAAGTGTACAAAGTGATTTCTAGCAGTGGTAGATCCCGAGACTTCAACTACTCCCCCAAAACATAGTCATTTCCAGTTTTTGGTAATACTTTTTAAAAACGCCAGGTATTCCCAAGTATTCCTAGAAATTTCTAAATATCGCCAGGTATTTTAAAGTATTCCCAGATATTTCCAAATATGCTCAAGTATTTCCAAATAGGTCCAGGTATTCCCAGGTATTTTCAAGCTTTCCCAGGTATTTCCAAGTGTTCCTAGAAATCTCCAAATATCTCCAGGTATTTTCAAGTACATATTTCCAGATATCTCCAAAGTATTCCCAGCAAAGTGTACAAAGTGATTTTCAGCAGTGGTTGATCCCGAGACGTCAACTACTCCCCAAAGGACCTATAGTAATATCCAGTTTTTAGAATACTTTCAAAAACATCTGACATTTCCAAGTATTCCCAGGCATTTCCAAATATTCGGGAAAGCCGATATCAGTATACATTTTTCTTGGTAGTAGATTTACTACTGGGAATTATACAAGGAATACAGGGAAATATGACGGAACACGTTGAAATACAGCGAAATACTCTTTAGGATTAAACGTATGTACGAGTGGAGTTTCTGCGCATACATAGAGAGGGTCCTGAATAATAATTTCAGAATGAAGATCTCAATACACGGTTGACAATCTCTCGGATGTCGGTTGTATCACAATACACCGGCAGGAGTGTGCGCGCGATGGTGTGACTTCCCACATATAATCTTTCAGTACTGCTGATGATTGATTATTATACCTCGTTAAACCTGTTTTTACCTATTGGTACTTATTATCCTAGAAGTTCTTTTTAATTAATGAATAACATTTTAAAATAATTACAATTTTTATCTCATGTAGAGCACATACGGTCGTGCGCGACCACGTCAGGGACGACGTGGTCCGGATAATGAGGAAATATTTAGATTTGCTGTAATTTATTACACAAACAACTTGGACGTCGAGCTGGTTTGTATAATAAAATTATAAGTATTGTATTTCGTTAAAACTTTTTATCACAATGAAAGATATAATTATTGAGTTCATAATAAAATGTCTACTGAAATCTCTTTCTTTAGTTAGAAGGATTTAGTATTATGCAGTCAGTAATGTCTTTCATTGTAATAAAAACGTTTTAACGTGTGTGCTCTATATTATATTTGAACTAAACTAAAACTTTAAAACCATTTGAACATTTGTTAAATCAGCATTTTGTAATGTTGTTGATTACAGTTATTGATCGATTGATTATAGTTATCCAACATTAGCATAAGCAAGGGCATTTCATTTAATTTTAACAATCACCAATTATTTCGAACTAACTTAAAAGAGTGTAATCAATCAAAAAACATGTAATATAGGTAAGACCGAGTGTATAACTTTCTTTATATTAAGTATCAAGAATAACTTGCATGAGAATAATGTAAATAGATAAAAATACTCTAACCAATATAAGCACTCACCACGCCACGGAGGATTATTTGTAATTCTGGTACTCCTCTCTCTGTATATGCGCAGAAAATCCACTCGCACATATGTGTAATATCATAGCTCAAAACGCCGAAAACAAATTGACCGAAGTCAAAACGTCGCAAACAGAATCGACGAAAATTCAAAACACTGAAAATAAAAAAAACGAAAAGTAAATTTGGCATTATACCTATCATTATACCTATACAAATATTCAAATAGTAGTTGTAGTAAAATGTTGTAGATTACTATTAAAGACCACGTTTCGAGGCTCGGTCTGATATAGCACAAGATGGAACCCATATGGTATGTCGAAATGCATGGTAACATTTCAGAAAACCGGCATTAGTATAGAGTTCTCCGGGCGGTAGGGAAATTAGGGTTAGGTTGCTGCCAATAGACTCACACTATAGACCTAGTGGTTGAATAATTATGCCACAAGATGAGTCAAACTCCTTCATAACCACTGTGGTCTTTTTCGAGTTGAGAGCACCCGTCCTTCAGTCCCCCCCGCTACTTTTTTGTTAGTTGCATTCTATATGATATTATATATTTTTCTATCCCTCGGCTGACTTAATTAAGAGGCAAAGTCCAAACCAAACCCTATTTAACTCCTATAGTGATTGTAATCTATCCATTAAATCAACCTGCAAAAAAGTTTTCTCCGGTATAGGGCCTGCCTCTGTAGAGCATAATAGAAACTAAAACTAGAAAAATTAAGCGCGTAGAGTTAGTGGCCAACTTTGATTGAGTTGAATAAGAAAAAACAACTATCAGACAAAAATATATTTTATCATCAAGGTGAGCCTGTCTGCTCTAGTGTACTATATCCGTTGGCCAAATTTTAAGAACGGATGCACTAATAAGACCGGGTTGGCAAAAAATAGTCATGATTTTTAATGGTCCAAACTAGAAATGGAAAGTCTATCATATATACAGTTTGGAAACCTTTCAACAGTCCAGCTACTTTTTTGTGTACTTACAACAGGAAAGGTTGTAAATTGCTATCTGACGCAAATACTACAAACAATGAATAATAGATGATCATTTCTTTTATTTTACTTACTAATCCCATTTAGTCCACATGCCGACATTCTGAAAGTTTTCCAACCTGTATATTCGAGACTTTTGTTAGAAAGATATCACCAAGGTTGACAAGAAAATAAAAACACCTAAAAAATCCGTATATCAATTGGGTATCACATATAAATAATCTATACTATATCTTTTAACTAAAATATCATTGACCTCATCATACAATTGTGTCATTATTTCAACGTTTATACCATCTCTCACAATCTCTCTTAATGAGGTGTTTAATAAAACCCGGAATACCATAGTAATGACTCATTAATATTTGTTAAACCGCAATAAAAAGAGGCAGACACATTATTGATATCTACGAAAAATTCGTTAAATGTATTGGGTTTTTTCATGCGACTGTAATCGATTTCGCATTAAATCGACATACTAACAAAAGTTCTCCGAGAGAAGGGATTATTATGTGTATCTGCTCTGTGTCGGTCGTGTTTTTTTTTTGTTAACCTTTTCTGAACTCTCTACGCGACATTCCTAAAAGCGACGGAAATTAAAATTTTTGGACATTGACTGACTACTACAATTTTCTGTTTTATTCTCTAAATTGAGTTTTAAGTGACCAACCTTCATTTAATGTCTATTTATACATATAGAGTTATGTAATGGTTTATGATTGTTTACTTTCTTTTTCAATTATTTATGTTATTCATTAACAACAAAATTATTTATTTTTGGCTATAGGTATCACATCCGGCTCGTGAGGGCCAAATTCGGAACGCGGCGAGAGAGAGTCAGAGGTGCCCTTAAGGCATCTAGCTTCTTCGAACTCGAAGGGCGTCGAGGGAAAGCCGCTTCATAGCTATAATCTGTCGATCATGAGGCGTATACTATTCTCACCACTTCCTGATAGCTTCATCCAAAAACAGACATCCAGTAACCTCGGGGTCTTGTCACATAATAATCGCGATAATGTGTAGTGATAATACGCCATGTGGCGTATACCATTTTCATAATTTATTGATAGCTTCATCCAAAAAACAGACTTTCCGTAAACTCAGGATCTTCATTTTGTATTGAGAGACTAAGAGCGTGTCGAAAGAAAATCTCACATAATCGCGATGAGTCGGCCATATGGCGTATACCATTCTCATCACATTATTGATAGCTTCATCCAAGGCCGTATTCAAGGGGGGGATTTAGAGGGTCTGAACCCCCCCGAAAGTAAACTTAACACTAATAAGTGACAACAAATAATAATGACAATAGATTTCTGGCTACGGCCCTGGCTTCATCCATAAAACATCCTGGAACCTCAGGGTCATCCTTTTGTATTGAGACTCGAAAGCGCTTCGAAAAATAAAGTCACATAATAATCGCGATAATGTGTTGGCCATGTGGCGCCCGGAATTGGGGGCAATGAGGGGCGCTTGCCCCACTGGAAGTTTAAAAATTTGAATTTTATTGAAAATTTTGTATAATATGCCGTTTTTTCTAGGCTTGCCCGCCCTAGTATGTCGTTTATTCTACGCTTGCCCCCCTGGATAAATTTCTGTGGGCGCCTATGATTCTCACCACTTATTGATAGCTTTAACCAAAAAACATTCCGTAGCCTCAGGGTCTTCATTTTGTATTGAGAGTCATATAATAATTGCGATAATGTGTTGGCCATGTGGCGTATACCATTGTCACCACTTATTGGTAGCTTCATCCAAAAGAAGACAGCCCATAGCCTCAGGGTCTTTATTTTGTATTGAGACACTCGAAGCGCGTCGAAAAATAAAATCATATAATAATCGCGGTATTGTGTCGGCCATGTGGCGTATATCATTCTCACTACTTATTGATAGCTTAATCAAAAAAAAAGACAGCCCGTAACCTCAGGGCCTTCATTTTGTACCGAGATACTCATAGGGCGTTGAAAAAAACTGTCACATAATAATCGCGATAATGTGTCGGCCATGAGGCGTATACCAGTCTTACAACTTATTGCTAGCTTCAACCTTAAAAAGACAGCCCGTAACCTCGGGGTCTTCATTTTGTATTGAGGGAGTCGGAGCGTGTCGAAAGAACATCTCACATAATAATCGCGATAATGTGTCGGCATGAGGCGTATACCATTCTCACGACTAATTGATAGCTTTATCCAAAAAACATTCCGTAGCCTCAGGCTCTTCATTTTGTAACGAAAGACTCGAAGCGCGTCGAAGAATAGTCATATAATAATCGCGATAATGTACTGGCCATGTGGCGTATACCATTGTCACCACTTATTGCTAGCTTCATCCAAAAAAGACAGCCCGTAGCCTCAGGCTCTTCATTTTGTATTGAGAGACTCGAAGCGCTTCGAAAAATAAAGTTATATAATAATCGTGATAATGTGTCGACTATGTGGCGTATACCATTCTCACCACTTATTGATAGCTTTACAAAAGAAAATCCCGTAACTTCAGGGTCTTCCTTTTGTATTGAGAGACTCGAAGCGTTTCGAAAAACAAAATTCACATAATAATCGCGACAATGAGTTAGCCATATGACGTATGCCATTCTCACCACTTATTGATAGCTTCATCAAAAAAAACATCCCGTAGCCTCAGGCTCTTCATTTTGTATTGAGAGACTCGAAGCGCTTCGAAAAATAAAGTCATATAATAATCGTGATAATGTGTCGACTATGTGGCGTATACCATTCTCACCACTTATTGATAGCTTCACAAAAGAAAATCCCGTAATCTCAGGGTCTTCCTTTTGTATTGAGAGACTCGAAGTGCTTCGAAAAATAAAGTCACATAATAATCGCGACAATGTGTCAGCCATGTGACGTATGCCATTCTCACCAGTTATTGATAGCTTCATAAAAAAAAAACATCCCGTAACCTCAGGGTCTTCCTTTTGTATTGAGAGACTGGAAGCGCTTCGAAAAATAAAGTCACACAATGATCGAGATATTGCGTCGGCCATGAGATGTATACCACCCTCACCACTTATTGATAGCTTCATCAAAAAAAATCCCGTAACCTCGGGGTCTTCATTTTGTATTGAGAGACTCGAAGTGCTTCGAAAAATAGTCACATAATAATCGCGATAACGTAGATCATCAGGCGTATATCATTCTCACCACTTATTAATAGCTTCATCAAAAAAGAACATGTCGTAACCTCTAGGTCGCCATTTAGTATTTAGAAACTCGGAAGCTTACAATCACTGACAATATCGTGGCGTATGCGTAAGTATCAAGAGAGCAAATAGAAAAGTTAAAATTTCGGGTGACCGATGGAATGAAGGATTAAATAGAATTTCAAAAAGCCCAGAAGTTTAACACATGTCCTATCCAAAACCCTAACAGAAAACTATGGTTAGTTCAACTGTACTCGGTTGGATGTATGGCAACTAGGGCAAATGTTTATAAGCCCATTATTTGAAGTGTAACTAGGTAAGCAGATGCGGTCAAAATTTGCTTCTACGAGATACAAATCTATATTCAGGGAGTATTTGTAATTTTACACAATATTTGTATGGAATGCTGTCGTTTGGATGTTGCTTAGTCTTAATCGTAGGTCTTTGGACATAAAATAAGAAGATCTCGCTATGAGTTAATAAAAGTTTTGAGCGTCAGATTCTTCTTCACTCGCTAGAACAAGTTAGCGTTTTGAGGCATCTAGACCAAGTCTGCCTGCGCCTGAGCAAACGATTACGGAAGGGTGGATGAGGCTGAAATTGCAGACTACGGCAAGTGGATATACTGGCGTTAGGTCAGACAGTTGATTGTTTGCATGCATTGTCGAACCGGTTGTATTCATCCTGAGGGGCAAAATCGACCTCAGACTAAAGAGCATCTAAACTGGTTACAGAACATGCGATAGGGCAAGAGTGTCGTGGGAACAGATTTTTTTTCAAACTGATCTCATTCGTTTTCAATTTGGTCCAGGTTACCAGCAAAGTGTAGGCAAACACTAACCTAACAGGTTTTGATAATTTCAAATCCATCTTCAATTGTTATTAACTACTGTATTTGACAAATCAAAATTTTTTGACACAAAAGAATTTTGCATTAGTGTCGTAATCGGAATTGTGGTGCACTCATTGTGGGAAACTAAATCATCAAGGCATCTTTTGTATGGTCATAAAAACAAATGGCAACTGGAAACATTGAGAGCTACTCTTCATTACATAAAAACGTTAACCTATTTTCTCTTGTTCATATTTTATAATTAAAATTAATCAGGAATAATAAATTAAAAAGTTGCGACAAACAAGAAAAGGTATGTGGAGCGGTGAAACATTACAGGAAATAAAATAGCAAACAGTAGTGTGAATACAGAAATAATTTAAATAAAAGATAACAAATTTTAATGATAATATTCTATACAACTGCGACCCCATTCAAGCTGGGGCTCGTTGGTTATTTAATAGGTTTCATGTTGTTAAAAACGTGTTTTGTTTTAATTTTAACCTAATTATACATAACTAACAAATATGAATCAATTACGATTACTAATCTTTTTCGTAATTTTTTTTTAATTTATGAATTGGCGGGAATACATTTTATAATTTTGTCGCCAGTTATTAAAATCGATTTAAAATAAGATCTTCATTTGTTTAATTTTGTTTTCATAAACAAATGATGTACGTCTATTAATATTAAAGATTCTCTTCAATTGATTTATTGTTATTACTATAGAAGATGAGGTTTTTTATTAGGGTGGGCATTAATAAATTAAAGTTGTTTACTTTAATAAATGTTACCACTCTATAAATCTATTTTTAACCTAAAAACCGTGACTTAACTTTGTAACAACTAATAACATTACAAAGCCAGGTGTGACCAAAGAGCCTGTTTGTTGCTAAATACGAGTTGCATTAATTTATTGCAAATTGCATTTATTTTAATAGCATCCGTTAGAAAGCGAGCATACATTAAAAAATCTCCTAAACGAAATAATAAATAAACAGCGGTCAGTTATCTTTAGAATTGAAACAATCTAGTAACCAGAGCAGAACATCTGAACATCGTTGTTGACCTAAATATTCAACTGTTTCAATTAAATTTACTTTTCGGAAATGGAACTTAACCCTTGCCATTTTATTCAAGCAAATATAATTTTAATAATTTCGGTACCTCTTTAACACGTTGAGGATTACCCGGCCTGGTGATTAACGCCGTTCCATTGCAAACAACAGCGGTGTCTTCGACGAAGACGCATTCAGGAAGGGTCTCGTCCGGCGGAAGTTCAATCACATCCAAGCCAAGTTCCCTTAATAAACGTACATAGGATTCGTGTTGTTTTTTCGCTTCATCCAAGTCTATTTGATTACGCGTTTTTAACGATTGCGGCAATCTACACACCACTGCGTGAGTATAACGAAACGTCGCCATGTTTACACCAACGCAACGCGTACACGACTGAGGAGTTAATTCGGTCACATACGCGACTAGGCGTCGAATGTGTTTTGTCTGTAAAAATAACGATGGATGCGTTCGGTTGTATTCGGCTAGTGTCGTTGGTTTTTGGATTTACAAATTTTAATATCTTACAATTATTAATTTTTTAATTAGATACATATCAATACACTATAAGTAAAATAAATGAGAAAACAGAAAAATAAAATAATACACACTAAATATTTCCAAAGAAACAACTGCATACAATAACATTAATAAGGACCTTGTTCTGAACACAGCGCCACATTCAAGTGTATTCATTCAAATGTAAATAAAAATCCGGAATAGATTTCCCAATAGACCAAAAAAGTGCACACTAATAGAAAGTTTTTACTGAAAAGAAGAAATTTTTATATTTTGTCCGATTTTTTAAATACTTAGATGCGGAAGTAGTGATAGGGAAAATGTAGGGTTCGAAATATGAACTGAGCTCTGTGTTATTTAGAGTTAAGACACGCATGTCAAGTTTTCCTAGTAACATTTCATATTTTGAAACTATTTATTAGAAGGTTGGTTATCATGAAAATTGGATAGTAAATTTAACTGTCAGTATGACAATTAAATAAATCTGAAATTCGGGACAATTAATACTTTATTAAAAACTACCGAAAAATTAATATATGTACTATGGTCACGTGGGGGGATTTCGTGACTGGAGGACGTAGTCAGAGGTAGATAGAAAATAAACACAAGTCGTAGAAAACAGCTATATACTAATAACAATAACATAATACAAAGGTTCACATATATAAAAGGAATACATCATGACGACGTACATGTCCTCCTAAATTAATACAATCAAGAGGGAGGTCGGAACCAACCCTATTCTAGCACTAGGTCTACAAACTAAGCGTAGGAGTTAGACTCCTAGTGATTACAACTAAGCTGGGAGCCTGGTCACAACTTCCCATAATTTCGCAGAGAGTGGGCGTTTTAGCGCAACCCACTCAACTAAGCAAACTAAGCCATGATTAATCAAAAGACACTTACCCGCTTGTTTCTTGATGAGGCTTCTGGTGAGTCCTGGCACAGACTGATTCTCAAGCTAAAACAAGAGGGTTTATATACTGCTGAAAGCGGAAGCTTTACCGAATAATTGAATAAATTAAGTGGGATGCAAAGAATACATGAATGCATAATGAGATGCAAACTGTATAAATTATTCTAATGAGATACAAACTGTATAAATTATTCTCAAGGCTATGTAGATCGTATAGACGCGCGTGGCGGCGTGTGGGTGGCTATCGCACTACTCTTGATAATATTTGCACTAAATGAATGCAAGTTGAAATGTTACAAAAAGGATTTCATTTAAAATAATTCCGTTTGTGACACTATAGCCGTTTTAAAAATTCTCTACTAACAGTAAATAAATGATAATATGCACATTAAAAATTTTTACATGCATAAAACTAAATACGACAGTATAACCTAAAATTTATAACTGACAGCTACTGAATGTTGCCACTAAAGTAAAAAGAGAGAGAAAAGTATCTGTGTTTCAGACAGCTTAGTCTTGGTCTAGAAAGAGATAGATTTTGACATCCGTGTCCTAACTCTAAAATAACACAGTTAAAGTTTTCATTGAGGAAATCTAGGAAAATGCAGTGAGAGCGCGAGAAAACAGCTCCGACTGTGCAATGTAAATGAATTGCATCATATCCTCTACTTGGCACTACCACGTCTGGGATCGTGCTCTAGTTTGAACGTCCAGTGGCGTATTCAACGCACTTACCTACAACTCTGCATTTCGACAGGTCTTCTGTGCTTAGGACGAGGGTGGTTTGATAAGTCAGTGACTTTTTGAATTTCCCGCGCAGTAACTTTAAATGCAACACTGATCCCGTCAACTGTCATCTATGAATAGACTACTGTAAAATTTTGAGAAGGCTGCGCCATTTAGTTTGTGTTTGACAGTCATTGAAAGCAAACAACCTCATGAATTTTAACGAAAATGGAAAAAGTGTATTTCGTGTGCTGATTAAGCATTATTTTTTGCGTAAAAAAACCATCACCGAAACCAAGGAAAGGCTTGATAAATACTATGGGGACTCTGCACCATCAATTTCAACGGTTAAGAAGTGGTGAAGTGGTTTACTGAGTTCCGTTGTGGTCGTATCAGCACAAGTGACGCCGAAAGTTCAGGTCGCCGAAAAGAGGTCGTCACGCCAGAAATCGTCGATAAAATCTATGGAATGATATAGGACGATCGGAGAATGAAAGTGCGTGAGACGGGTGAGGCTGTAGGCATCTCAAATGAGCGGGTATATCACATTTTACATGAATATTTGGACATGAAAACGATATCCGCGCGATGGGTGCCGCGATTGCTCACACTCGACCATAAGCGCAACCGTTTGACCACTTCAAATGAGTGTTCGGCGATGTTCAGCCGCAATCCGAACTACTTTTGCGGCGTTTCGTTGCCGTAGACGAAACATGGATCCATCACACTGCACCAAAGACCAAGGAACAATCAAGACCGTGGGTTTCTCCGGGTGAATAAGCACCAAAGAAGGCCAAGGTGGGTCTGTCGGCCAACAAGGTCATAGCCACAGTTTTTTGGGATGCACGCGGTGTCATTCACATCGATTACCTTGAAAAGGGTAAAACGATCACCGGCGAATATTATTTAGAGCTTTTGGACAGATTCGATATTGATTTGAAGGAGAAACGACCGCATTTGGAGAAGAAACAACTGCTGTTCCATCAAGACAATGCACGGGTAGACACGTGTAGTCACCATGGCAAAAATCCATAAATTGGGCTACGAATTGCTACCCCATCCAGCATATTCTCCAGATTTAGCCCCCTGTGACTATTTCCTGTTTTCAAACCTGAAGAAATGGTTGGGCGGTAAGAGATTTGGTTCGAATGAAGAGGTCATCACTGAAACAAACGCCTATTTTGAGGGCGGCCTTGAGAAAACCTATTATTTGGAAGGAAGAAAAAATGGCAAAACGCTGGACTAAATGTATCGAGCTAAAAGAAGACTATGTTGAGAAATAAAACGCTTATTTGCAGAAATAAATATCTTTTATTCATAAAGTCACTGACTTATCAAACCACCCTCGTACTTTAGTACTTTTCACTAAAAATCTACTACCTTTTTGCCGTCTACACGTATTTCGCACTTACTAGTGCTATATCAGATAGAATGAACTAAAAGCAACGAATTCAAGAAAATGTACAACACAAGGTTTTACAGATAGCCAGACCCGGATTAATCTCCTGGGCGCCCTGAAGTTTTTCTACGGCTGGCGCCTTCTGACAATATATCATTTAAATTTCGGCCGCGTTAGCTATTCGGAAAGCGTAAATAGTGATCAGGTGACCGCTCAGCGGTACGTTCACATAAATATGCGTTATTACTTGAGTATATGTTCTATCGTAACTTTTAGCGTGACCGAGTTTAAAAGAGGTGTGTCCTAAAAAAGACCTTTTTTTAAAAAATAAAAGTTTAAGACCGAAATAGCTGTTATTATTGATTTTTTCTGCAAAATATGTATTTAACTGGTAAAACAAAAATGAAATAGAAACAATCCTCAGCAGTGTTAACCCAAGTTTCGTCAGTAAAACACCTTTCAACAACCTTTCTTCGTGATATTTTTTAATTGTCCTTAAAAAGTTTTGGAATAGCATTCCTGCATCTACGAGCGTATAAATTCTAGTTTTTCTTTTAAAATTTTTTCCTTTTTTAAAGGAACATTTTAGAGCTTTACGGCTATTTTCTAAATTTTCAATGTCAAGTCAGTCAAGTTCAGTCAAACATTGGATGTTTATCCGCATGTCTGCGCTTAAATAAACGACATAGGTCGTTAAGTGCGTCCACCAATAGCGTTTGAATTTGGTTTGTTTTGGTTGTTGTTGTTTGGCGTGCTTTTCGAATAGCTAACGCGACCAGACTTTAGGTAAATAAAAATAGGTATCAAAATCAACAACTATTTTGTGTTTTATTTATATTGAGGTATGTTTATTATAAGTTTTCTTATAAATTTGACTATATTAACAAACACTAACACTAATTAACACTACTACCATTAATTTACACCCAAATTAACAATATCAAGCAATCATTTTATACGTACTTTTAATTTGGCAAATGCATCTATACAGTTTTGAAAATCTAAAGAATCAATTATTTCTGATTGAATGCATAGAATTGATAAGACAGTTAATTTCTCTTGACAAGAGAGGATCTAAGATAATTCTTTGCCCTTTTGAGTGCTGAAAATAAACGTCCTCCAGAGCAGTTTGTTGTAGCCATTACGAATAATTCCGACGGTCCAGTCGCAGACCTTTCTAAGAATCTGCAGCTCTGCGAACCATGTCTGGCGTCTCCAAAAACGTGGCGCTTGAAGCTATAGGCTGGAAGACACCGAATCTTCAGTGCAACATCAAACGAAGTGACGTTTGTTGTGGTTGGTTCCTGTCTGTAAAACCGTGTGTTGTACATCTTCTTCAATTCGTTGCTTTTATTATATTCTATCTGCTATGCCGTCCTGATGAGCACTAATAAGTGCGAAACACGTGTAGACGGCTACAACCAACATTTTCAAACGCGTATACTCGGAGCTATGCCATATGACTATTATTCATAGCAGTATTTCAGTACGACTTTTATTCAGAAAACGTTTTACAGATGCAGCCTGTGAAAGAATACAATAACTTTTTTGTGAAAATAGTTTCAATTTCGTACAAAAATATAACAGAAAATACATAAATAAATATAGTTAGAATTGAGTGAATAATGCTGAGCAATACCAAAAATACAACTGGTAGTGCTATGGCAACATCAGCCTACAGGTTCCTGTACCACTGACCATTTCAAAATTCGACAAAAATCAATTTCAATTTCTACTATTGCAGCTTCTAGCTTATGATGAAATACGCTTACTTAGAGTTACTTTGTCATTTAGGGTTGGGAAACGAATTGCTACTTTGATATTTTAAATTCGAATTTACCAGTGGCGTATCCCAGGCAGCATCTAAGTAGCAGTGACTGAGATCGGAACTTTGATTGAGTAACTGTTACGTTTAATTACTTTAATTTGGAATATTTTAGTAATTGTGTAGTTGTTTATACTATTTATTGGAACCATGTAGTTCTATTACTTCTGAGTAACTTTTAAAGTATGTGGAACGGTATTGCCACTTAGTATAATTACTTTAAAGTCGTTGCAACTTCAAAGTGGTATTATGATTGTAGCAGTAACTTGCCCGAAGCTAATTTAAAGTTTTTAAAACCTTACAGTAGCATTGAAAGTAAAACTTACGTTTTTACTACCAGAAGAATCACTTTAGAGTGATTTTTCGTAAACTACTCCATCTCCATATATACTTGTAAAATCTTGGAGGCCATTGATCAATTTGCAATCTGTTATGATTGTTAATAGGTGTTTTACTACATAACCTTCAATAAAAATAACAAATTGGTGCTAAATTGTGCCTTAGGGATTGTTATGTACGTAGCTTGAAGTTGGCAACATTTATTTGTAGTGATGTAACTAGTTAATCCTGGCCTGTCCGTCAGTCGTCAGTACCACTTGATCTTGGCTTGGATGACACACATCTCGTACAGTGTATGCATTATGTATGTAATGCTCCCTGCTCACTCAATATTAATACGGTTAATTAATGACAATAATTGAGTATCTTTTATTTAAACTCATAAAGAAACATAACACGAATAATATAAAAATGGTTTCTATCATATGTATCAACTTTTTGCATATTTTATTTAAGACATTTTTTATTAAAAAATATATTTGAAGGTGATAACATTATTTTGGTATACTGGAATGACAAAATAATCAAACATTTCATCGCTCTTTGTATTATTAAGTACGTATTACAAATAAAATAGTAATCCATTTTGTGACACGATCATTATTAGTATAGAAAATGATAGGATATTTGTTAAGTTGAAAGAGTAAGATAGAGCAACCACGCGACACGTAGTGTCAAAGAGAAAAGAAGTTCCACGAAAGTAGCAATTACTACGCCGTCACGTACCTGCTACCCAAACATTGTTCTCCACTTAGGTTCCAGGCACGTAACGAAACCGTAGCAATTACGTGCTTTATAGTTCCCACAAAAACTTTATAGTTCCACTAGTAGTTGCTAGTACGTAGCAATGGCTAAAAATGCTGCTTGGGATGTGAAAGTATTTAATAGGATCTGGTAATTTTCAAGAAAAGTTAGTTTATATGAACAAAGAATAAGCTAAAACCGGTTATATATAAATGTCAAAATGACAAATCGGTGGTCAACTCGTAAATGATCAAGTAACCGGAGTAACCCTGCGGTTACTTAGTTTTACCGCCATTTGCTGGCAAGCAAGGGGGCAATGAAATAGGTACAGTCTACAAAAATTCTTATTTATCGAAACGAAATGCAGGAATATTTTTGTATCGAAATATGCAGGGTCGTTATTAAATATTAAAACTAAAGCGCTGTTGCCAAAACGGTTATAAATTGTATATGTTTGAAAATTATAAAATTTGAATTTGAAATTATTTCGCACATTTTTGAATAAAAAGTAGTTTTTGATCACGACCTTTTTAAATGACAACATAGCTGTGATACATTGTGAAGAAGCTTATATTTTTCTCTCTTAAAAAAACGTTTCCCCTATAACAGTCGGCTAATTTATCGGCTTAATTAACTTTAAGTTTACATAGAAACGATCACATATATACAGAAAGCCAAAAATTAACAGAAAACTATTAATAATATCAATATCATACGAAAATTAAGCTTTTCTAACAATTGAATTACAAAACTAATGACATCTAATTGTGTTAAGTTTACAAGTTCAACAATAATCCATAATAGGGTGGCGCACCATCCTGCTGATAGGGCCATTTGTTTTGTTGATTTCGGTTGACAAGATTTGACAAAAGTTCCATTATTCGAGGGATAATCTGCTAATAGGATTCCAATCAGGATGCGCACTATTAAATAAATACCTCTTCGTGTGTCCGCCTTCTGCCACCATACCCAATTAAGTAACATAAGAGTTTTTATTCGTTCAATTTCTGTCAAGCATTCCATAAGTACAACAGTGACTGTAAATGTGATGCAATAACTTAGCCCATACTGAGTGTAGGAAAACTTTTTTCTCATTCGTCTGCGTTTTTTTCTCACATGTTAAGATGGTGAGGTAGAGAAAAAAAGCTTTCTAACTATGTATTACATAGTCCACGTTGCCATTTAAAAATATTCAAGATGGCGGCCGCGTTTAAGAGCGCGCATTACCGCGACATTAAATAACATATTTCATAGAAGTTAATGGCATGCTCTATTAGTGACGACTTTGTTTCTTTACTTGTTTATTTGTGGAATTTTACGACCCAAAAATGCTGAGATCATCTGCTCCAGTGAGGTGCAATTTTGCCAGCGTTTGTAGTACTGCAGCGTGGTATTTTCTCATGCCGATAGACACAATATGCGCAACAACCTAACTAGAACTTTCACAATCCGAAGTACAACTGCAGGTGCAGAGCTCAATGTAATATTTGCTTAATTTATAACCTGTTGGCACAAGAGCGTACCCAAGATCTGAACTAGATGGAAGCAACTCATATTAGTTTCGAGGAACGATGGCAAAGTGAAACACGACGATTTCTTACAAAATAAAACTCAAAACTGTTTTTATTAGTCACTAAAAAATGCGTACTGATACGCTTCCCACCCCGCCACACATACGCATCAATTTGAAGAGGGCTTTATTATCTTTTATTTTTCTTCTATGGGGACAGTTGCCCTCTCCTGTCACTCGCTGGGTATGACCTTGCCGCTACTATAAAATAGTTAAACCTTTTAATAGAAAAAAAGTATTCCAAGAATTATTTCCTCCTTTTTAAATTTCCTTGAATTCATTTTAATATTCAAGGACAATGCATGAAGGTTAGTAAGTAAAAATGTGGGTTAAGTTCTTTCAATAGAATACTACAATAAAAAAGTCCCAAGAATTATTGAATTATTTCAACCTTTTTAAATTTCCACAAATTTATATTTATATTTTAATTTTCCAGGGCAACGTAGGTTAAATTCTTTCAATAAAATACTACTGTAATATAAACTGTATTAAATAAAATAAACAAATTAAACCTATTAACAAGAGGAGGACTTAACGAACTTAATATTCGAGTACAGTGAATGAAGGTTAGTTTATTAAAAATGTGGGTTAAATTCATTCAATAGAACACTACTATAAAACAGTTTCAAGAATTATTTCACCCTTTTTAAATTTCCACGAATTCATTTTAATATTTGAGCATAATGAATGAAGGTCTGTAAATAAAAATGTAGGTATAAATTCTTTCAATACAATACTACTCAAGGGCGTACTCAAGATCTCAATTAGAAGGGGAAGCATAGTGAAACTCGACGATTCTCGATCTAACATAGACTATCTAAATTAGCTTTTCACAAGTACATCAAGAGACAATTCTAACGGCACCGAATTAGGCTCGTAGAAAAGTATTTAGTGACCAGGAACTGTACTCGTATTCGTACATGCAAAAAAATATAACATTTGTCATCCCAGTACCGTTGTTAGCGGATGGCTATTGCGAAGACCTGGAAACATTTTGTCAATCTACGCAATTCCTTAATGTATCACCATCCGGTAGACGAACAGTCCCTAATACCTAAAAGACCAAGAGCAAATTTCGAAAAACTGAAGTTTTTACATTCGCTGGAGATGTTTCACAACTGTTGGTGTAACGGAGAAAGTTTTGAAGAAAAGTACAGAAAGCAGACCAGTAGTCATCCCTGAAATCGATTTGGACAGATCCAACTTGGACGAGATAGATGTAGAATCGACTACCTCGCATAAAACACTGGAACATTTTAAAGATTATCTAAAAGCTGAAATGAGACCACAAAAGAGGAAATCTAAGAAAAAATAAAGAAAAAACAGTTTGGAAAAATGTAGGCAACTACATTCTCATTAAATCATTTAGTGATTTAGAAAGATGAGTTCACAAGTTGGAAAAATAACAAAGCCAGCAGATGACCAAGGAATCCTATGAAGTTTATTTTTACCGGAATAGCCAGAAAATGCAAAATAGATTTGTGGGACCTGCTGGAGAATATGTGAAATTGATTCAAGTAGAAAACATTAAAATAACTCTTTTCCAGTTCTTACGATGCACAAGGACATAAATGAACAGGCTTCACATCTCCAGTTAGGTATAATTTCGCCACCTCGATGTTAGTTAGAAATATTGGTGATCTTTTAGGGATCAAACCCGCTCATATTGCTTAAGTAGGATGTTATTGTTCTGAGGTGTGATAGAGAGATACACATGCAGAAGTACTTTTAGAGAGTACTCCTGTTCATGTTGAGAAACTGGTACTAACAGATAACAATTGAAAGTATCTGATGTTATTGCAAAGTCAGATGTATTACTTGAGAACACATTTGATCCAGTTTCAGAAGAAATAATGTTGGTTACGCCGAAAGAATTGGCCAATGAAATTAAAACTAATCTGAATCCTAAAAAAGCCCCTGGTTTTGATCTCATTACTGGAGAAATCTTGAAACAACTGCCGAAGAAAGGAATAGTGATGCTTACTTATCTCTTCAATGCAGCATTTCGTCTCAGATACGTTCCTGCTATCTGGAAAGTGGCAGAAGTAATTATGTTACCAAAACCTGGTAAACCAGTAAATGATGTCAAATCATATAGACCTATTTCTCTACTTCCAATTATCTCGAAACTGTTCGAAAAACTACTATTGAAAAGACTGCGGCCTATAATAGAAAACAATAGTTTAATCCCAGATTCTCAGTTTGGATTCCGCCAGAAACACTCCACCATCGATCAAGTGCATCGAATTACTGATGTTATTGAGAGAACTCTTGAAGAAAAATTAGTATGCTCGGCTGTCTTCCTCGATGTTGCCCAGGCTTTCGACAAGGTCTGGCAGGATGGTCTAGTCCATAAATTAAAAAGAATGCTACCGAAACAATATGTTGAAGTTTTATCATCATACATATCAGACAGACTATTTCGCATCAAACAGGAAGACGAATATTCAGATCTCAAAGAAATAAGTGCAGGTGTACCACAGGGAAGCGTCCTGGACCATTACTTTACCTCCTTTACACCAGTGACTTGCCAGAAGAAATGTGACTACCGCAACATTTTCTGACGACACGGCTTTGCTTGCAGTTGGACACAATTCTGAAACCTCTACCGCTAAGCTGCAAAATGCTAGTAACAGAATTCTTGATTGGACAATAAAATGGAAAATAAAACTAAATGAACTTAAATCTATCCATGTCTACTTCACCAATAAAAGGTTGACGGACCCCCCTACGCTTAATATCAACGGTAACATTGTACCTCATGCAAACAACGCTAAGTACCTTGGCATGAACTTGGATGCTAAGCTACGCTGGAAGGAACATGTTAAGAAGAAACGGTCTGAACTTGGTATGAAATACAAAGAATATTATTGGCTCCTTGGTAGAAATTCCAAGCTGTCATTGCACAATAAAATTCTTATTTATAATCAGATTTTAAAACCTATTTGTCTTTATGGAATTCAACTCTGGGGTTGTGCCAAAGATTCCAACATAAAACTAATTCAGACCTTCCAAAACAAAGTGCTGCGTAACATGGTAAATCAATCAATCAATGCAATTTTTTTAGAAAGAATTTGCTATTTACAAGTAAATCTTAATATAAACATTTTAATTTTTTTAAATTGTGGGTAGTTATAATTTAAAAAGGCTCTTAATAAAATTTTTCCAAGTTCATTAAGATTTTTGTTTTTAATTTTTTAATAAAAGTGTTAAGATTGGTATTTTTTAATTCACTATCTAATTTATTATATTCCATTACCCCTTTACAAAAAATTGAGTTTTGAGATGTTTTCAATCGTTTATAATCTAATATAAAATTATCTTTTCCTCTCGTAATATAGGTGTAAACTCGATTAAATTTAATTAGACAATTATTTGAATATGGTGCTGAAATATTTAGATTTATTCTATGTAGAAATACCAAAACGCGAAACAGAAGAAAATTTTCAATATTCATCCAGTTCAAAGAATTTAACATGAATGTAATTCTCGTGTATTTATCACATCCCAAGATTATTCTTATGGCTCTGTTGTGTAATATCTGCAATCTATTTTATTCATCTGTGATGATGTATACAAAATAGAACTGCAAATAGTAAAATGCGGGAGAATTATACAATTATAAACTAATTTTTTACTGTATGTGCTTAAAAAGTTACTGACCCTACTTAAAACACCAATTTTTTGAGATTTTGTTACAAACATAATCAACTTGGTCTTTAAATTTTAAATTCTTGTCAACTATTACTCGTAAATATTTAAATTTTTCTAGTATCTCTATCTTTTCACCTCTAATTTGAAATTTGAAATTTCTAGATTTAAATTCAAATAATTGTTTATCTTGTCCAATTAAAAGACTTTTAGTCTTACTAATATTAATTTTCATTTTATTTACTTCCATCCATGTGTTGATGTTGTCTAGTTCCACATTAATTTTTGTTGTTAATGATAATAAATCTTTATCTGACAAGTAAATAATAGTATCATCAGCAAAAAAATGAAATTTACAATATTTAAACACCTGAGCCAAATCATTAAGATAAAGAATAAATAGTAAGGGACCTAAAATACTGCCTTGCGGAACGCCAATATTTATCATTTTTTTATTTGAAATACTGTTATTACATTTTACTACTTGCCATCGATTCAATAAATAATTTCTAAACCAAGAATGAACTCGACCCTTAATTCCATAATCCTTTAAATTCGTCGTAATAATTTTGTTCTATCTATGGTTTCAAAAGCTCTTTTCAAATCTAAAAATACAATAGCCACTGCTTCACCTCTATAATAATAATTAATAATAATAATAATTACTACAACCCATAGCCTTAACCAAGGCCCCAGAAGCTATAAGCTTGTGCGGGAGGGAGGGGGCGATTATCTATCAACAAACATCTTCCATTCATTAAGTACGTACTGAATAGCACACTCACAACTATAATTTTTTCTAAAACCGGATTGATAAATAGATAATATTTGGTTCAACAAAGTTTAATAGTTGGTGATATACTACTTTTTCTAGAATTTTTCAATAGCGTTTATTGGCCTAAAATCTTCCTGTTTAATTGCACTTTTTATTTTTCTAATAAGGCCTTTCGTAGCAACGAGTGCGCATGCTCAGTTGTTGAAACTGCATAGTTACCTAAACGGTTCATAGAGCGCGTTTGAGTCAAAAAAATGATCTGGCAACATTGTGCAGCAGGACATCGTCAACTGTCATTGGAAACAAACACAACAACAAAAAGATGGCTACTTCCTTGCCTTTTTATAGTATTACTTTAAATGAAAATGACGTGCCTGGTGCTTCATTGGGAAATAAGAGACCATCAGAACTGACAAAATTGCAGCTTCAACGGTTTTTAAAGTGTAGAAATGTTTGTACAAGGGGAAATAAAAATGAACTGATTGTGAGGTTAGTATAAAATTGTTGCTTCTTATTAAACATTACTAATGCACATTTTTCTTATGTAACTGCCGAGAATCGCGAATTACTAATGCATGTGCAAGAGCAAGTGCAATATTATTTTTATTATTTTCACCGTTTTCACCATTTAACCTTATACGTTTGACAGTTGTCAGTTAATCGCAATCGCCAATGTTGCCACATTTCTGCAAACATTCATAAAATTCACTTTCGCGCGGCGCATGCGCCACTAATATTTCTGTAACGAAAGGCCCTATAGGTGTAATTGTTGTTACTTTGAAATTTTCGGGTATAGATCCAGACTCTAGACTACTATTAATTAGATTAAGAAGTGGGTTAGAAATTTCATAAAAAAATCTTTTCAATAAAGTAATAGAAATGTCATCAGAACTTGCTTTATTAGAAAAACTAAAAATCATTTTTTCTAAATCTTCAATATTAATTAGCTCAAAATCTTCAAAAATGCTATTTTTATGGTTGTTCAATATAGTATATTTTTCATTACAGTCTGGTATACTTCTAATAATTTTGTTAATACTTTCTATATAAAAACTATTAAATTTCTCAGCAATTTCATCTTCACAAGTTAAAGGGTTATCATCGAAAAAAATGCCTATAAAGTCTTCTATCCTACTTTCAGAAATTAAAGTTTTTAACACTTTCCACATTTTTTTTGGGTCATTTTTATTTTCATCAATTTTAAAAGCGCAAAACTTTTTTTTCTCTTGTCGAATTTTTGAAACTACTTCATTTCTATATTTTTTATATTCTATAAAATCATCTTCTAATTGTGTTTTTCTAAATTTCTTATAATAATTATTTCTGCGATAAATTAAATCTAAGATTTTCTTATTTATTTTAAATCTTCGTTTATTATAAATGATTTCCTTTTTAGGTGAAAAGGTATTCAGACATTTGATTACGCTTTGTATAAAAGTATTGCTTTTATAAAAGTTTTATAAAACTTATCATTTCTTCTGTACTTAAATCTCTTTCTATTCCTACAACTTTAGTTCTTGCTTTCTCTTGTTTTATTTCTACATTATAATTTTCACCAATATGTTTTTCACTTATTTCTTTAATTTTCTTTATATGGTTTTCATCTTCGCATGTTAACAATAAACCCCCCACATCAGTTTGTTTAACATTTGAAATTTTCACATTTATTTCTGCTGGTTTTAGAAACTTTTTAATATCTTCTTTCGTTTTTCTTACATCTTGTCTATCTTTAGGTGTTATAATTAAAGTATTTTTCTTGCTCTTATTTGCTACTGAAGCATATGTTTCCTGGCTAATCTCCTTTCTCTGTCTTACTATTTCAGGTAGTTGTTGATTAATATTTTCCTTATAGTTTATAGTTTTTAAACTGTTAATTTAATTCCTAATATCATTTAATTCGGTTTTTAATGCTTCAAACAAACTTCTCTCATTTTCATGTTTATCAAGTCTTTCATTTAAATGTTTTATAATCGTATCTTTCTGGTAAATAATTTTATCTTTCTGTTTTAAAATTTCTTCATAGTGTCTTTGAATCTCTCCAAAGTTTTCTTCTTTGAATGTTTCCTCATCATCTTTTTTCTTGCATCATCTTTGAGACATTGTTATTCTGAACTCAAAAAGTAAATATAAAGTTCACGAAAAGAGATATATACCTATGTACTGCTGTGTTATTTGCAGGTAGAAATGTTAAATAGGTAATTTGGGTTGCCTATCTTTTAGGCGTTCGTAATTGAATCTTTGTTAAAAGGTTTATTTAATAGTTTCAGAAGTACGGTTGAAGCTAGCTATATACAGGAATTAAGTTAAATACATCCTATTCGCGATAATTTCTTGTTAAAGTTGCATTTCATGCAAGATTATTTAACGATCCGATCTATTCATTACATAACCTCAATTTTTGAAAATAATTTTCAAAATGGGTTTCTTTAGAGGAATAATTTATTTACATTATGTTAACATGCCTAAAAAGTTTTATATTTCAACAAAAGGATACTATTTAAGTGTGTATATAATTTAATAATTGTAAATATTAATACAACGTTTGGTACGTTGAATTGTTTTTCTTGATCTTCCGTCAATAGCTCAAACTTGGTAAACTGCACCTAGAATATAATAAAACGGGCTATTTTGAGTAAATTAGCATATATAAAAGAAACTTACCTTGCTTAATTTTCAAAATGAGTGATTTTCCTTTTGCGATTTATGGTATTGGTTTGTCGAGCCACCGTTCTAATTTAATTAATTTAGGTTCATGATGTTATTGTGGAATTTCGTTGGATAACATCTTGGCTGTGTAAGTTGTATAAAGTCTTTTTTTGTGGTTCTATGTGTGTTTTCTAGGCCATTTCAATTTAAAAATGTCCATACACCTGTGCCGTGAAGAAATTTTCATTTAAAGTTAATTTTGTATTATAAGTGTTAGTTATTGATGTCAAACTGATGGGTATAGTTATATAAGCATATTGTGTAAAGATTAAAGGGTAAAATTGGTGGTTGGACAGATTTAAATCGAAATTATGACCATTTTAGTCAAGCGTGAAAAATTGTTTGTTCGACTCAAATTGTGGGTTATTGTTGGGTTTTAGAGATAAATATGTTATTTTATTAGTTTAAGCTAGTGTTGGGGATTCTTTTTATGTGTTTAAATCTAAAATTTAAAGAAATTAATATTTTAATTATAAAATTTTAAATGTCAATTTTTGTCCATGGTTTACTTGATAATGTTACATAGTTGTTGTTGCTATGTTTTTATGTAATTTGTATTGTGAAAAACAATCAGTAATCTCCAGAACGTATTGAGAGGAGGACGTGTTGTTTGCATAATTATTAACCTATAAAAAACATGCATTTCAATAATTTAGAAAAATAAAGTAAGGTTACAAATTTTTGAATAGAAGAAATTTGTGCATATAAATGGATATAACTTACCTGTTTGTCGATATATCAAGAAAATAATAATTTATTGAATTGATTTGGATAATTTCACAACTTATAGAACTTATTAGTTTGGAAAGTATTTCAAGAAGAATTAATTTTCTGCAAACTTGCAATTTTGAAATCTCGCCACCAGTCAAGAGGTTGGTTGTGGATATTATAGCGGTATTTTTTTTACGGGACCAATTTTAAGGAAGTGTCGAGTGTGCGGAAAAATCGTAAGTGACATTAATTTGAATTTTATACTGGCCAGTAAAATATATCATTTCGGACAAATATTTTATTAAAGAAAAGAATAAAACGTAACATTTGAGAGAACTTAACATATTTGTTTAAATATTATAAAAAAATAAGAATTTAGAAAATTTGCTACATTGATTTTTATTTAAATTATTTTGTTTAGTAGTTTAGTTATAGGTATATAAAAAAAATTGACGTAGAAATCCCTAACATAACATAAATAAAATAAAAGGCTGATTAGTAGTTTTGTTAATTGTTTATTTATTATTTATGTGTGCAGAAATAAAAATTGTGTTTCTATCGATATATTTAAATTTTATTTATTGCTCATGTTTCTTCCTTGTGTGGAAATAATTTGTGATTTGCAGAGTGTTACAATTTTCCCAGCCCGGGTGTTAGTATTACAGGTGGACCCACTGATATTGGAAATTGGTAAGGTAAGGTTGATGTATTACAAATTTAAGAGATATTTGTCGATTGCTTTACTGAAACTAAAGTTGGAGCTAGTGACGGGGCAAAAATTTGTTATGTAAAAGAATATTGTAGTGATATACGGTTGTATTGTGGTTTTGTTTTATTAAAGTGTATACCACTGCAGTACGTATCAGCTATAAACATCAAAAAAAAAACACAAAATATATACGGACAAAAAAAATTTAATTACAAAAATACAAAAAAAGGTATTTGTTATAAAAGTACTTTGTCACTTATATTTACACTGACGGACGATCTAAATTTTAGTCCAACAAAGAAGCAAAAATCGTTCAGAAACTTATCTTGCTATTAAATTCAGGATATTCATGTAAATGCTCCATGGTACGTACGCAACCAGGACCTCCATCGTGATCTTGGCATCCCAATGGTTCGCGGGGAGATAAAAAGGTTCGCTGGCAAACATCAGGCCAGACTATACCATCACGTCAACGCAGAAGCCCTTCAGCTACTGGATAACCAACATCTTGTCCGAAGACTGAAGAGGACCAAACCGTTTCACCTTGTGTAGTGTTTCGTATAAAAGCAGAGCATTGTGCGCGAGTGAGTAGTATAAGTGTATTTTGCGCAGCCAGTACAAACTAAAAGACATCATTGAATGAACTCTAGCTTATAAATGTTTAGTTATTAAGATTTATCAGATTCAAATTATTAGTTAGTCATTTGTGACTACTTTTAATATCCCGAACACCATGTAGGTGTTTATTGAAAAAAAAATTTGTTGTGTTAAATAAATTTTGTCATTTAAATTCTAAACAAACTTATGGTTTTTTTTTTGTTTTATGTGTAGTTTAATTATGTTTCATAGATACATACTTGGTTATGGCCCTATAAAGCGACCCGCCTGTTGTGTCTCAGTTGTGGTAAGATTCAAGCTTCTCAACAATTATTTTAGCCGGAGCATTTTATTTTATGGTAAAGGAAGGTGGTTTATAATTTGTATATATTTTCACTGTGCTTTTTATGTCTTGTTTATACCGATAATTAAATCAATTTTAATAATTCATCAAGTTTCAATTCATTTTCATAAACAAGTTACAACAATTATAAATAAAGTAATGGCCCCCACATTTTTATTATACCAATATATTAACCCCTTGTTAGTTTTATTTAGAATTATAGGTTCCCTCAAAAAAATAATTTTATGTGCAGTTTTTAAACATTCTAAAATATTTTGAAAATTCGTAGAATAAACATGGTGATAAAGTATTCTTCTTAAACAGAACGCCCTGTATATTTTTCAATAATTGAAGTCTTCACTACTTTCTGATTTCAAATAAATAAATATATTTTTATAGCATGTTTGGCCGAGCAGTTTTTGAGTTATCGTTGAGTTCCATTTAAGAAAAGACACCGTTTTCTATCACCTTGTATAACAGACGAATTTTCAAAAGTGTTTGGTATGTTTCAAAACTGCACATAATATTGTTTAAAACGATTTTTTTAAGCGAACCCGTTGTCTTAAAAGTGATCAAACACTGATGAATTTGTTGAAAAATTACATTTGTAAAAACCTATTATTTATAAGTTGATAATAGTAGTTGACCTTCGGCGTCACCGCAGCTGAACCTATGTAGAAAAACATATAAACTGATTGCTTACATTAGCGCTTCTTATTTTGATAGTTATGGATTATAAAGTATTATTATTAATAGTGTTATTTTTGTCTTCTGTAGCACTTGCAGGTATGTACTTATTTTCCTTATTCATTTTATGCTCTCGGGACGCGAACTAACTAGATAAAAAAATATTTAGTCATTCCTGATTGCGTTTAAAAAATAATTTAAGAGTTCAAGGCGAGTTGTTTCTATTGAAAGCATGGAAATAAAGTATCATTCGTACTATTATTATTATTATTATTACTATTATTATTCGTTTCCTTGGCTCATTTATGTAGCGCTAGCATAATTAAGAGCAGTGGCGGCTGGTTTATACGGGCTGCCGCGCTGCAGCCCTGACTAAATTTCACAATAGTTATTAGCAGTAATTAAAAATAAAAAGTAATTTCGTTTATGTATTAATTGAAACAGCATGACATTATATCTTCAACTTAGACATTAATTAAAATAATTCCTTCAAATAAAGCTTCCGGAAATAATATATATTTTTTATTGTTCAGCTAACGATGTGAAATCGTTACCTAAATAAGTGAGTAAAATGGAGTTGGGGCCATTTGAAGGCAGGTCTTGACCTAAAACAGACAGAGTGCATGGTAGTGATGATGTATGCAAGTATTTGCTACCTTATCTGACTTATTTGTATAAAAAAATTATGTTCCAAGTTAACGAGATAGTGATATCGTTAAATCTTTTTCTTTAGATAAATTATACAGTTCGTGGGTAATATGCTGTTTATTGCTGTTTTGTCAAGCAGTTTTTAAGCACAATTTTGAACATATTTTAATGTTGGGGCTGTCTTTTGTAGAAGATATCATTGAAATAAAATGCAAGTTTGTACGTTTTGCCATAGGAATCTGAAATTAGGTAATGCAGTTACTATTTTGATGTTATTGGTATCTAAAAGCAATTAACTAATGTTTGTTACGATGTAAGGTTGGATCTTGACAAGAAGGAAGATGTAATTAGGTAATGTTAGGTAATTAAGTTAATTTTAGTTATCTGATATGGCTTTTTCTAGTGACCTTATTTTTTTATGTCAGTACAACTTTTTTAGTTATCTATTTATTGAATTTGTTTAGAGAATAATTAATAGTTATAAACAATTAGATGGTTATGTTGTATTTAGTTTTAAAAATTCTTTTGTTTTCCACCAAAAATTTCACTAAAGCTCTCGTTGATTTCAAAAAGATATAAAAAGAACGACTAATTTGGTAACAAACTCTCTGTTATTTTAGTTCTTTCAAATAGTGCACACATGTTGAGAGTAAAATTTTAATATTTTAAGGTTATGTAGTGAGTGTGATATATTTGTAAACCAAACGTCAAAAAAATGTTAGGTTATATTTTGATGAAATATCAAAGTGTTCAATAATCACCGAAGATAATTGAATTTGACTTTTATTTTTAATGTTAATTACATTTAATTGATATAATAATCAAATTTATTTGTGGACTAATATTTAATTACGAGAAGAAAAGTTTATTTGGATAACGGAACTTTTAACCTTTTAACCATTTATTTGGACATTGTTTAAAAGAGAAGTAGATGGTTGTTATTCCACCATTTTAATATTTAACCACATCAAAAATAGAGGTTTTGTGCTTTGTAACAATAATAGTTGGCAAACTATTGGCGCCAAATATTGGTTTAATTTAAAAATTTAAGGTATTTATTTAATTTTAAATAAAAATTAGTAATTAAGATTATGGTGATACCAGAAATATTACTTCTCGGATAAAAGGCAATTCACTATCTTGGGATTGATTTTTCATTTGTTTATGGTATCAATTTCCGTTTTTTTACATTTTATTTTGTTCAATGTTAAATACATTTTTTGCATTTCAGGTTTAAAGAGAATTCGGTTGATATTTCTTTGCATTCATTACTTGTGTTTCCTAGATCTATATTTATTTAGTGCCCTATTCAAGCGACCCGCCTGAAAGTCTCCAGTATGGTGGAGATTTTGATGATTTACCACGTTTGTAACTAGCCGGAGCAATTTTTTTTAAGAGTAAAGGTATTTGATTTACATTTTGTATATATCATCACTGTGCTTCTACCGAAGTCTGTTGCTGTATAATTTGTTTTTACTATCATATAAATCAAGTTATTGTTATCAATATCTATCATAATAACTCGTTGCCCGAGGACCCCGGCACAATTGTAGCAATAGATCATTCCATTAAAAGTCGCCCTGTATAACCACGTTACTGCTGTTTTCAAAAATATATCATGAAATATAACCTACATATCTCGACATTTTTGTGATGGAATCTTAATCTAAATATAATAATAAAACACTAAACACAGGATTTTAGCTCTTTTCTGAAATTATGTAGATCATATACTTTTAGACGATAAGAAAAGAGGCGAAGAATGTAAAACGGCTAACCAGAAAACCGGCATATGTTTGCCATCGAATCAATGTCAATCTCCAGATCATACAATCGTATCAAAAAATGCAACTGCTAAAAAATCTTGCTATAGTTCCGGTGATGAAACATTAGTTTGTTGTGACAATCCAAGTTTAGTACCATCATTAGCAGAAGAAGTAAATAATCTACTAGGCAATGACTTCTGCGGTATCTCCAAGGAAACTATCAGAATCGTCGGTGGCGTAGTAGCAGAAATTGGGGAATTTCCATGGGTAGTTGGGATACTGCATAAATTAATATCAAATACTGAAAACCTTGCTGTAACCTGTGTTGGTTCTTTGATAAATGACGAATACGTACTAACTGCGGCTCACTGCCTTAAAACTAGAGAGTTTATTGCGTAAGTACTACAGAACTAAATTTAAAATGACGATGTGTTTTCATAGTAAACAATGTTTTAAGAACGGCTGTTCGCCTAGGAGATTGGAACCTTGATACAGATCCAGATTGTACAGAACTTGTTGCAAATACATATTGTGCTGATCCAGTACAAACAGTTGGCGTCAGAGATATTATTCCTCATCCGTATTATAGTGGACAATACCGCAACAACGACATTGGCTTAATACGTTTAGAGAAACAAGTCAAATTTTCAGGTAGTTAATAGGCGTGGATAATATTTTATTTTGAAAATAATAGTTTTCTAACACATTCTAGAGTTTGTTTCGCCTATATGTTTGCCACCTCCAGATTCACCAGATCACGCAGCGGGTGCAAAAATGACTGTGGCTGGATGGGGAGATACTATTTACCTCGGTATGTATGTATTAGAGATGTGTAGTTCGTAACCGACTAAGAACTATTCACTTACACTGAACTAAACCAAGTGTGTAATTATTATCCTATTGAATTTTTCATTCGAAGTTGATTTCAGAGTCAAATGATTTCTTTTTTACTCTATTCAACTCAGACAAGAAGGGAACTCAATTATGTATTTCATGAACATTTCGATTAATATTATGTACAAGAATATAAAATAAGGAATATTATTTACTTCACTAAAGTACGTACTACTGGTTGTGAAGCGACTAGAGTGCTTGTTTCTCACCTAAGCGGCCCGGAATATAACCCAGTACCGGCAGATCTGGTTAGGTTTTTTGCAGTTTTCCTTAGCTGTAACACAAATGTGGGATTTGTGCTATACTATCTGTAAGTCGGTTGCAGCCGCACATTGGTCCTGCGTAAAGATAATAATCGGCTTTCCTTGCGCACAAGCTTTATAGCTTCTGGGGCCTGCTTCGCCAGGTAATGGGTAGTAGCAATTATTATTACTATAATCTAGAACAGTATGGCTAATAAAATGCTATTTTTTAGCCTTTTTAATATAAATATAGCATTATATTAGCCTTGGTGTCCTAGATCATTATGAAACTGATATACATACATGCCCATTTAAAGGAAATAAAGACTCTAATTGTACAAGGAGAAAGGAAGGAATATTTTGTTTTTGTTCGTGTAACACACGACAAGGCTCTAATAACAACTTCTATCGCCGTGCCGCCTTGGGATAAGAGACATAATAAGATACATATTAGTTTTGAGTTGAAACTTCGATAGTGTATAGCGGAGTAATCTTGACAAATACCAGTTAGCAATTTATTCATTCATTATGAACTGTAGTTTATTTTGAATTATTAACTGGAAAAAGAACTATTCACTTGGATGAAATGTTTTAGTCCGAAGTACTCGCCGAAGTGAACTGAACTGCCCATCTCTAGTTTGTATTTTAATATTTAGAAACATTCTTGCTTTCTAACTTGTTTTGATATTTTGCTTAGGTGAAAGTTCGAGCATTTTATTGAAAGCGATTCTTCCTATTGTCTCCGAAGAGGCGTGCATCAACATAAGTTCCATTTCACAGCGTTTTAGCTTCAGCGAAATTTGTGCTGGAGGTGATGGTTCAAAGGATACTTGCCGAGGAGATAGCGGAGGTCCGTTAATGTATGAACATGATGAAAAAATATACCAACGTGGTGTTACTTCGTATGGTGTCGGCTGCGGATTAAAGGGAGCTCCCGGAGTTTACACAAAAGTTTCAGATTATCTTCAATGGATAGTGAATGTTGTCACTAATTACAAATGAATACTGTCAAAATAATACTGAGAAATGGTTGAAAATTGATATTAATTATAAATAAACGTATTACTTCTCGTAGTCTTCGATGTATTTGAATTTTAGACTAACGTTGTTACCAATTACATATAAGAGAACCTGTAAATAACACTAATAGTAAATTCCAAAACTTAACCGAAAGTAACCGCATTTTTGGTTCTGGTTAGTCTTTGGTAACAAATGGTTGCTAAAAAACTTACATAGTTTTGAAACAGCTTAACCTTGTAGTGTGGTGTCAAATTTGAACGCTGCACCTTGACATCACAAAATAACATTTAAGGGCTGTAAAGTTAATAAAATGAATAATACCTATATTGTTTTTTATGGAAAATATACTATCTGATGATAGCAGTAGTAGTGACGAAGAAGATGGTCAAAGAAGGCGTAAGTATGCAACCTTTTATACACAGTTAGTTAAAATAACGGCAAATGAATTGTTTGCAACAAACACTACCAAAAACAAACTTTTGTGAGGTTAATGATGCCATAATCATACTAGAGACCCTGAAGGTCGAACACAAAATAAAGGCGCCAATTTTAAAATTTACTTGCCGATAGCCGGTAGAAAATACCAACTTTAAATCCCCTGGAAAATAGATCTCTTTTATGTATATAAATTAATAAATGCTTACGAAATAGTATATTGTACAACGAGTTATGAAAGTAATACTTTTTTCATGAATTTACAGTTTTGATTAAGGAAGGCGAAGACCGGGTTTATCAAGCAAATGAGTGGGAAAAAGAGACTCTCTAACGTGTTGTACACGATATTTTTCTGCATATGGTAAGTTGAGAAATTTGTCCTAAAAAGATTTATGCAAAATGTTAAAGAAATCAGAAAACCGTAGTATTCTTTTAGAGTGGTGGTAAACTAACCGCAAGTCACCGCAAACAACCGCGATTTCACTGCGGTTGCAGTGGTTACTTGTGGTTAGCGAAAAGAAACCATTTTTTCAGGAACCGTGTTCCATAAATTAACGTTTTTCAGGAATTGGTATATTTTGAAACACGAAACCGAGCTGTGGTTAAGTTACGGAATATACTATAAATTAAGTCGGTATTAGTAGGTATAGCGGTACTTGGCGCCACAACCCTTACTCCTTTACCTGACGTCATATCCCCACTCCTGACGTCATCACGACATCTGATGGCGTCTGACACCTTACGATTAAACGTGATGATTAGAAAGGTAAGAGGTGAGAATTGATTAGCGGTTACCTGTAATACGATTAAAGGCGATGATTAGAAAGGTGAAGATTATTATTAACGGTCACTTGTGATTAGAGGGGTGAGGTATCCTGTGATCCAATTAAAGTATTTGATATGATTAGAAGGGGTAAGTTAATCTGTGATCTATTTGAAGGATTTGATGTTACTACAAGGGGTGAGGTAAAATGTGATCTAATTAAGGTAAGGATTTGATATGAATAGAGGGGTAAGGTGAACTGTGATAGGATTAAACGTGATGGTTAGAGGGATGAACTGTTATCTGATTAAAGGTCATTAAAGGATTCGATATGATTCGCGGATACCTGTGAACTGATTAGCGATTACTTGTCGTCCATCATCTGCTGCTGAACCGATCAAAGGATTTTATATGATTAGAAGGAGTGAGGTAACATATGCCTGATTTAAGGTAAGGATGAGGTGTGAGTTACCTGTGATCTGATGAAGGGTAAGGATTTAATATGATTTGAAGGGGTGGGATAACTGATGACTAGATTAAATTGATATGATTCGCGGATACCTGTGACCTGATTAACGATCATCTGACGTATATTATCTGCTGCTGGACTAATTAAATTTTTCTATAATTCCCCATTCTTACAGAAAGAAAACTTTAACAGAAAATTACTGAGTTTGTAAGGCGCAAAAGGTACAGCAAGTTTCTCAAGACTCTAGATTTATTGCATTTAGCCATCCGCACTGTAATCCAGATTTATTGCCAAGGGACTCATTCTTATTTAAAAATTTGAAGCAACAGCTTACAGAAAGACGTTATTCAATAGATGAAGAAGTGAGAGCTATGGCAGAAAAATACATATTTCGATGGACCTGACACTGACCCGGACACTGACACGGACACTGACTCCCATATTGGGAAAACCCACCATGTTTGGCAGTTTTCTTTTTTCAGTACGACTATTGAGTCTGAAAGATCAATTTGTTTTCTTATGACCCCCATAATGAACCTAGCAGTAGTAGCATTACCAAATCACTGAAGCAAATACGTACTTGTACGAGGTATAAGGCGATGTTATTCTTAACAACAACTACATATATATGTTTATGTGGTTATCGAGACCTACTGCTTAACGTACCCATCTGACAGCACGGCGAAGTGTACTGAGGCTTTGAAGCCTTTCGAACCCGGACTGCCTGAGTAAGAGTTTTAAGTCGCACATTAATATCACACAGTAAGATAGATTTGAAAATTTCCTTCATCAATCATCCTCTAAAAGTAATTACATTTGCGTTGGGATATGGATAGTTTTCCCACAATAATGCCAATACACTCTACACAATTTAAAAATATTTCCTATTTTATTAAATATTTACCTTTCCAAGGAACGTTCTTTTATCACACTCCTATTTAGATCTACTTAAGGTATATTACTTTTAATTTAAAAAAAACAATGATTAACTGTCTAAAAACTATTTTTTAGCAAAAAGAAATACACTGAAATCTCATTAATATAAACTAAATAAAACTAGAAATAAATATCGTTATGTTTGTATTGAAATGATAATTTAAATTTTGTACACCTTAAATGTACACAATTTAAACGCATTAACGTTAACGCAGTCGTTAAACTTAATTTGCAGTTAAAGCGCATGCGCAGAACATAACGTAACGCAATATACTTATCCGATCTCGTTAATTTTTCTAAAATAGCATGAACGAATATTGTAATGTCAGGAAGTAGTACATTAACTTGGAGTAGTTTGCTTTAATGAGTATATACGCGACAACTGAAAATATTCCGTTACTGTAATAACGTGTTTTGTCACGTGACCTTACCATTAGTAAGACCTGAGAGTTAGAAAAATCTTTTTACTCGGTTTGGCAACGTTGCAACGAAGCGTGTGCTTACTACTACCGCTACTGCAAGCTTCAAATGATAATATAGGCTTATACAGTTTTTGAATTGAATGAATTTTGTGCTTTTACCTTCAGGTAAATAGATCTTTTGCGATTTTCATTTCATTTTAAAAACACATTTGTTTTTAAATTTCTCCAGTCCAGAAAGACAAAAATGTTCAGGTTGCACCGTTATGCAACTGTAAGAACTTTTTGTGATAGTCTTTTAATATTGGTAAAGGTAGTCGCTTTATACGCTATGTAAATTTACTTTTTTAGTCTTTGCACTTTGCAGATTAAATAATACCTAGTAATTTCTCAAATCTTATAACGCAATGAACAATAATGTGGAGGTAACTGCAATTAAATTTGAAATGAATATAAACGTAGAATTGCCGGTAATTGAAGGCTACTCTAATACGAAAAATGAGATGAAGAGTGAAATATACATCAAGAGTGATGAGAATGCATTCGATAACGTCAGTAGTATATCAGAATCTTCCAGGCAAATGAATACTAAGGAACATCAACAAACACTTTCTCAAGAAAGTAATATAGACAAACCAATTAATACTCACAAAAGTGAGAAACAAGTAGCATGTAATATATGTAATTACAAATGTAAAACAAAGTGGCTTCTCAAAAGGCACATGCTTACTCATAGTGGTGAAAAGCCATTCAAATGTAACAGATGTAGTTATAGGTGTACGCAGAACAGTGATCTTAAAAAGCATAAATCCACTCATAGTGGCAAAAAGCCATTTAGATGTAATACATGTAGTTATAAAAGTTCACGAAGTGGTCTTCTGAAACAACACATGTTTACTCATAGTGGTGAAAAGCCGTTTGAATGTAATGTATGTGTATATAGATGTTCGAAAAAGTGTCATCTTAACCAACATATATCTACTCATAATGGTGAAAAGCCTTTTGGATGTATTGTATGTGGTTATAAATGTTTGCAGAAAAGTACTCTTAAACGACATATGGCTACTCACAGTGGTGAAAGACCTTTTGAATATAATATATGTGGTCACAAATTTTCTCAAAAAAGCAATCTTAAACGGCATGTGTCCTTTCATAGTAGTGAAATGTCAGTTGAATGTAATAATATATAAATGTTAAAAAAAGAATCATCTTAAACAACATATGTCCAGTCTGAGTAGGCATACAATGGAGAAAAGACATTTAAATTGAATATTATGTAATTATAAACATTTAAGAAAGATCATTTTAAACACATATCTATTCATATGTGTTGGGATCAGCACCACCGATAGATTGTAATGCACCTATTATTTGCCAAAGCTCAATATGTTATACAAAAAGCATCTAGGAAAGAGATATTAGGAACGTTTCATGTAAGAATATATTTATTGCGTTTGGCCCGTCTCCGTTATGTTTCTTTAGTTTCGAGTAAAATGGAGGAGGGCTCACCCATCAGTTGTCTCTTTCTTACATGAAATATTCCTAATCACTCTCACTCCCCTTCATGCATTTTGTATGGTGACAAACTGACTTTGGTAAATCATTATTATACATAACCACATGGTTATGAATGTTCATTAATAGTAGTCTAATAAAATACATGTGGTAGTAATCAACAGCATATAGTGATAAAAATCAAAAATGTAATAATACTAATATAGTTATAAATTTTTATCGGTTTAAGGATATTAAAAGCTTTTGTTTATATATATAAAAGTAGGCTGGTTACTAAGTAATAACTGCATTTATACGGTAATATTACCATACTGACATGTCAACAACATTCAACAAAATAAAAAACCATGGCGTAAACAATCAACCCATACAGACTTGATCACGTTTAAGAAAACTTCAAAAAATAATATTTATTAATAACATCTTCATTTTCTGAAACTGATAATCTATTGAACAAGCCACGGATATTATGAATCATAACAAGCCTTAGATATCTTAAAATTCTCGCTCTGCTAGCTTTGAGTATCATCATGTAAAAGCCAATTTCTAATGAAAAAAATCCAATACATACCTATTTTGTAGTTAAAGTTTCCAACATATTTTCTGCCTTGTAAGATAATATTATTTCATTTCACCTTCTGCTCTGTAATGAAAACACAAAATTTTAAAATTCGCGCCAAAATTGCGCATTCAAGAAAATGGCTAGATCGCGCCCGCACAGTTCGTGTATGGTTAGGATTATTTTACGGTTAACTCCTTGTGACATTTTGAGATCGGAATTGTAGAGTATAAGTGCATTTTTTAAAGTCGGTAAATATCATACTCGTATAACATTACGTTCAAAATCACATCGGTCTCATATACACTTTTTTTCATAATATTTTCTGAATATTAACATAATGGAGAATGAAGAGATAAATGCAATCAAAACTGAAATGGACATAAACATAGAATCGCAGATAATCAAAGATTCTAACACCAATTATGAAATGAAGAGTGAAGTATACACCATCAAGAATGAAGAAAACCCATTTTATAACGTCAGCATTTCAGAAAGTCACAGAATAAAGAACGCTGATATCAAACTTTTTAAATCAAATAAATATCAGCAAACCCTTTCCCAGGAAGGTAATTTCAAAAAACAAATTCTCAATGTTAAAGATGAGGAGCAGTTTGTGTGTAATATATGTAATAACAAATTTAAACTGAAGAATCATCTCAAAAGACACTTGCTAAGTCATAATGGTGAAAAGCCATTTGATTGTTACATATGTGGTTATAAAGGTTTACAAACGAGTGATCTTAAAAAGCACGTGTTCACTCACAGCGGTGAAAAGCCATTTGAATGTAATATATGCGATTACAAATGTTTACAAAAGAGTAATCTTAATCGGCACATGTCCACACATAGTGGTGAAAAGCCAATTAAATGTAACATATGTGATTATAACTGTTTACATAAGAGTACTCTTAAACAACACATGCTCAATCACAGTGGTGAGAAACCATTTGACTGTAAAATATGCAGCTATAAATGTTCACGTAAGAGTAGTCTTGCACAACACATGTTCAGGCATAGTAGTGAAAAGCCATTTAAATGTAACATATGTGTATATAAATGTTCGCAAACTAGTTCTCTCAAACAGCATATGCTCAACCATAGTGGTGAAAAACCATATAAATGTAATATATGTACCTATAAATGCTCACGTACAAGCACTCTTCAACAACACTTGCGAACTCATAGTGGTGAAAGGCCATTTGAATGTAAACTATGTGGCTTCAAGTGCTCACAAAGGGGAACTCTTAAAAAACACATGTCCACTCATAGTGGTGAAAAGCCATTTGTGTGTAATATATGTGGTCATAAATCTTTAGAAAAGGGCAATCTTAAACGACACATTTCCACTCATAGTAATGAAAAGCCATTTAAATGTAATATGTGTGGATATAAATGTTTGCAAAAGAGTCATCTTAAACAACACATTATCAACCACAGTGGCGAGAAACCATTTGAATGTAATACATGTGGTTATAAATGTTCACGAAAAAGCAATCTTAAAAAGCACATGTCCATTCATGGTGATGTAAAACATTTGCGAATAGATAAGAAACTATTAATAAAGATACAAAAATGATATTCAGGTCATAATTATTCATAAATAATAATTTTTTTAGTGGAACATTTGTCCTAAAGCCAAGTCAATAATTTGTCAATTAATTTGAACACCCTAAAGTATCACTTTTGCTGTCTATGCAGTAAAATACCATTTTACTATCTAGTCAATAACCCAAATGGCAATATTACCTGCAAATTATGTAAATCTCGCATGCCGCAAATTACTTCCTTAGAATCTCTAGAAAAAAATATATACGTAAAAGATATAATTATTGTGTGCCACATAGATGAAATGCCCATCTTTTTGCATTCTTTTTACATGCCAAAGTGATGTACAAAGATGATCAGAAAATTATGTATTTATTACATGCTACTGTATTTTTTTTTCGTTTTGGAATTAAAAGCAGTGCACAGCAAAAATGCACAGTACATTTGTACTTGAAGAGCTAAGGGATGGACTCCATTTACAAATAATGTGCAAATATTTAGTTCAAGTTAATTTATTTAACAAAAATATATTTACAATACTGGAATATTAATCTAAAGAATACTGTAACAAGAACTACATTTCCACTACAAAATGAAGTAAAATACATAAAACAATAAAATGTGCATGGACATAACGTCCTTCCATAAAGAACATTATCAAAAATGTATTACTTGCATCACTACTCGGGTGCCACATCGACAACCTTCGTCATATTTTTTAAATTAGGTTATGTTTTAAAAATCTACTACTAATAAAGTTGATTTTTTGTATACTAAAGTTGATTTGTATGTGTGTCCGAGCCCCATTCTCGCGTTCTATAAGGGCTAGAGAGATGGGCTTGGGCTCATTCGACGCGTAATTTGCCGAGGATAATGCACGACCGAATTTTTTAAATTAGGTTATGTTTTAAAAATTTTTAAATTAGGTTATGTTTTAAAAAATCGATAAATGCTGATTCTATCGTACTATTTAGTGCTATTGAGTGTTATTTGGTACTAATATGTGCTCTATCGATAGAGAATCGATTGGAGATTTATGTAGGTCATGTAAATACTGACCTACTTTAAAAAAATCGATAAATGCTATTTCTATCTATCGTACTTAAGTGCTTAGGCCCGTAGGGCCCATTATCCTAGTAATGAATAATAGCTTTAATAACTAACAATCGGCCATCCCGAGTTCTAAAGCGTCCTCGGTTTATTTCCATCTGCTGCTTAAATGGACGGAAATTTGTCTTCTGTTCTTCTGTGAGAAATTGATTTTTACTGAAACAAAATTTAAAATACATTTTAGAAACTAACAATATCTGAACATCGCGTTAACCGTCATTATACGTTTGCCTGCTACAGGCCAGAGATTTCCTTCAACAGGTCAACTATATGCCTACTACAGGCCACGCTTATTGCCTACTACAGGCCACACGTATTGCCTACTACAGGCCACACTTATTTAACCTTTCTAATGAATGCCTACTACAGGCCATTACGTATAATGTTCGTTAATTAATTAAAATTATACAATTATTTAGTTAGGCAAAATATATGTGCACCACAGACCTTGTAGGCTTTTCACAAGCCTAGATCAGAATTATTAGGATGTTGCTTGTTTATCTATACTATATCCACAATCAAACAAGAATCGAAATAATATCAAGACCTTTTAACCTTCTAACAGATCGATTAGTTCATCTGTACTATTTACTTCACTATCTGAATTAGAATCGTCGATTACACCTCCAGTGAATGGGCGTAATTGTTCTGCAGAAACAGTTGGTCTGTATTTTTTGTAACCTCTCATGCCTTTTAAGGGTATTATCTTGTACCTATCGTTTCCTAGTACTTTTACTATTTTATAAGACCCATCAAATTTTATTTGTTTTTCTGGTCGCTTCTATGCTATCATAAATATATAGGAGACACCAGAACTTTTACAAAAAGGGCCAAAGTGGTCACAATGCCATGTAATAACTCGTAGGACTTATTTATAGGAAACAGAAATCCCTCTTGTGATACATTTAATTGACTTCCCGTATCTAGATACCCTTTGCAGGCAATATTGTTAACTAAAACATCAATGTAATAACAAGACAGGTACTAAAAACTTGCCTTTGTATTGCCTGAACTGTAGCCATTTTCAAATAGTGGCACTCCTCTCGGAACCGGTCCACAGTTTGTGCACTTCTTTGCTGGCCGTTGAAATCTGGATGTACAACCCTTCGAAACCGACAGTCTTCCCGAAAATGACCATCCTTTCCACAAAAAGTACACTTCTTCAGAATGCATGCGTTCGATCTTGGTCTTCCAGTTCCATGATCTGACATTTTCGTTTTATGATTCTCGTAGTCGGTTTCACTACCACTAGACATTTCACTATCACTCATTTTTTAACCGCACATTCAAATTAGCAACACGACGCAAAATAATCCCACTCCTGAATTGTTAAAAATAATAAATACAACACTATTATGGTTCAAACTAATCGCTTATATTATAACTTCATTCGACCTCAAAGAGCTCGCAATAAATACTGACTACTACTTTCTTAATGAATTTGCTATCTTATATAGAATCTTTTATGTAAGTACAGGTGACTTAATATGGTTAGGTAATGTATGATTAATAATAATGAATAATAGCTTAAATAACTAACATATTTAAATTAAATTCGTTAGTTACTTTGCTAAGTAGTTTGGCAGTTGGGACGCTGGAAATTCTAATTCTGAATTTGTTTTTCAAATTTTCAGCATAAATAAGTTTAACATTTTAAGACCAGTTTTAAAGTTCAGACATTTTAAGTTCAACATTGATATCAACTTTAAACCAGTTGAATGCGCAGAGCTAGCATTGCCATGACGAACAAAATAACTGTATACTTAATAAACTAATTTATTTTTGAAAACTAATGTTGACGTAACACATTAGTTGTCATAAAAACTAAAATTCTAAGTCCTAAAATCTTTTGTTAAAAAAAATTGTTGCTAAAAATGTTTATTTTTTCGTAAATTTTAAAAAAATACAAAATTTTTCATTTTTCAAAAATTTACCGAAATTTTCGGTGGTCATTTTGACCACTTTCCCGAAGAGATACAAAAAAATTTTTCAACCAAAAGTTTCTTAGAATGTAATGTACTATAAGATTCCAAAAAGAAAAATTCAAAAAATTCAACAGGGAAAAAGGCGACAGACCGACAGACTTCACGAATTCAGAGACGAACTTTTTGTTCGTCGAAAATAAAATTTTACTGTTTCCAGTATTCAAGTAAATCTTTTTTGGACACGCAAATAGAAAACAATTATTTAAGATTTTACATATTTGATTATAAGAAAATATGAAAAGATCATCAGTCAAAAAGTATAAAAAACAAAATAGAAACAAATTAGTTAAAAAAAACATAAAAACAACAGTGAATCCAAGATGTCTGCTAAACTAAAACGGATTTTCGTGAACCGTTTCCAGCTGTGGACAAGCCCCAGTTCTACACTGGTAGGTGGTATGTCGATTAAAAGATCATATACCATTTGTAAGTTTTGTTCACGAAACCTACCCTTTTCGAATAAGTCCATTTCGCGAGAAAGGGCCTCATTTAAATTTTGTTTGTTTACATGGAGTTTGCACCATACTCTCATTTAGGGTTTTATGTAACTTTTCTTCAAGATTTTATTCGCGGGCGTTTTCAAATATTGTCCGTCTAAGATTGGCAATACTAACATCCTCATTTTCTTCCCAAATATTTTCAGTGTTTTTTAACCTCTCTATAGAACGAAATAGTATTGCACAAATAGGGGAAGTACAGCATTTTAAACAATTAGAAGGTATAAGAAGTTAAAGATTATATATATATATATATATATATATATATATATATATATATATATATATATATATATATATATATATATATATATATATATATATATATATATATATATATATATATATATATATATATATATATATATATATATATATATATATATATATATATATATATATATATATATATATATATATATATATATATATATATATATATATATATATATATATATATATATATATATATATATATATATATATATATATATATATATATATATATATATATATATATATATATATATATATATATATATATATATATATAATAAAAATAAATCACTTCGCTGAGTTTGTGCGGTTGCTACGTTTAAATGGAAATCTAAATTGAATTTTTATAATACCGTGATTAACGGGCCTGAAAAATGATCGGGATCCCAGGATTGGATGCCCTACTCCTATGTTTGATGTCCTATGTCTAAGTTTGATGTTGAATTTCGTGAGCATTTACATGGCGTCCCAAAGAATCGAGCTCTGACACACCAAAAAATTTTTTTCAAAATTTATGAGAAGCCCATTATTGCCTAACCGGGAAAATACTTGTTGTAGATGGTCAATCTGTTGTTGACCATCTGTACTAAAGATCAAAATAGTGTTTTAATAGAAAGGCTGTCGTTATATTTTATAGATAATTTAAGCATTTTGTATCAGAAGAATAAAATTCTTGTTTTTAACTTCCTGATCACAAATATGTAGTTGAATCACTACAGTACCTTAACGGCAAAAAACAAATTACATAAACCTGCACCTCAATTTACCTGCTAACCTACTTTTTCCTAGTTCAATTTCGTTTATTTTAAAAACAAAATCAGACAGAAATTTGTCTCCTATGACTTTTTGTTCCGAAATCTTTTCCTAGAGGAGAACAATATTTAATTAATGTTCTGAAACTTATTTTGTTCCCTTCTTTAAGGTATGACTGATTTGATATTCTTGTTTTCCTTAAAATGAGATGAAAACTATTTTTTAGTTAGGGACAATCCCAGTAGTACCTATAATTATATTATATAAATATTCGTTTTCGACATCTACCTAAATATTTAGCTAATGTATTTAAAATATTTCTTTAATAATATTTAAATATATTTATATTTATCTACGACATTCTGTCAACATAATAATAATAAAATATTTGTTTGATATTTATTTCAAAATATTAAAAATTACACACAAATAACATATTTATTTAATATGTATATCAACATATTTCTAAATATTTCATTTTCAATATTTTATAAATATTTAAAAAACACATAATATTATATTTATATTTTTTATATATTAAAGAAATATTGTGCACTACTGGAGAAGTTCATCAAAGATATTTTTGACACGTCGAAGTGCCGACCATAAAGACTTTTTTAAAAAAGGTATGTTTATTATTTTCAAAAGGTATCTTAGTTGACTTTACAACAACTAACTGGTCGCTAACCCCCTTCCTTCATTCCAAGTCACATATGATCCGCATTTTGTGAGGTTAATGAATTTTAAGGTGCATTATTGATTATTGTTAAATAAAAAGTTATAAAAATTACAAAAAAAAAGTGACAACTCCTTATAATTGATATTTGTTTATGTTTTTGTAAGTTAAACAAAGTAATTCTCAATATATATAACAATTTATGTTTATATCATCAATTTATTTTATGGACCATATCTTTCCTTCTTAAATCCACAACCTGATACTCTCCGACGAAAAGTTGCCGTTTGCAGTTGGTATATACAGTGAGAACAAGAACGATTGTCCTGATCTGACACTACTTTCCACGAGCTTCATATCAATATTTATATTAAATTTTTAAAGTAGGGCTAGGGAATTCTGGAATGTCATCCGCACATCACTGCTTTTCTTCTAATCCTCATGTGATGGATGTAAATATTGATATCGAGCTCATGGAAAGTAGTGTAGGATCAGGACGATCATTCCGGATGTCACTGTACTTGCTAATATGATAATAATAATATTATGTTTTTTATGTTAACAAACACCTAACAATTACTATCAAAAATTATATCACTACTTAATATTTAAGATTTATGAATATAATAATAATAATTGCTACTACCCATTTTCTTATCATTACACCACTATGAAGGGACATATGATTTTTAAGATTACGTTTTCGTGAACATTTATAATCGCATATATTACATTCAAATGGTTTTGCACCACTGTGGATGATAATGTGTTCTTTAACTCTTTTGCAAAAATTTATAACCACACATATTACATTCATATGGCTTTTCATTACTATGAGTAGAAATGTGTCGTTTAAAATTGCTCTTTTCTAAAGTTTTATAACCACATATATTACATTAAAATGGCTTTTCACCAATGTGAGTGGACACATGTTTTTTAAGGATACCCTTATGTAAACATTTAAAACCACATAGATTACATTCAAATGGCCTTTCACCACTATGAGTGAGCATGTGTAGTTTAAGAGAGCTTGTATGTGAGCATTTATAGGTGCATATATTACATTCAAATGGTTTTTCACCACTATGTTTGAACATGTGCTGTTTTAAGTTTCTTTTTTGCGAACATTCATATGCACACATGTTACATTTAAATGGCATTTCACTGCAATGCCTGAACATGTGTAGCTTAAGACTACTTTTATGTGAACATTTATAACTACATATTTTACAGTCAAATGGCTTGTCACTACTATGAATTAACATGTGTTGTTTAAGAGTACTCTTAGTTAAACATTTATAATCACATATGTTACATTCAAATGGCTTTTCACCACTATGTTTGAACATGTGCTGTTTTAAGTTTCTTTTTTGCGAACATTCATATGCACATATGTTACATTTAAATGACATTTCACTGCTATGCCCGAACATGTGTAGTTTAAGACTACTTTTATGTGAACATTTATAACTACATATTTTACAGTCAAATGGCTTGTCACTACTATGAATTAACATGTGTTGTTTAAGAGTTCCCTTAGTTAAACATTTATAATCACATATGTTACATTCAAATGGCTTTTCACCACTGTGTGTGGACATGTGTTGATTAAGATTACTCTTTTGCAAACATTTATAGCCACATATTTTACATTCAAATGGTTTTTCACCACTATGGGTGAACATGTGCTTTTTAAGATTACCCCTTTGTAAACTTTTATAACCACATATATTACATTGAAATGGTTTTTCACCACTATGGATGAACATGTGCTTTTTAAGATCACCCTTTTGTAAACTTTTATAACCACATATATTACATTCAAATGGCTTTTCACCAGAATGGCTAAACATGTGTTGTTTAAGATTACTCTTTTGCGAACATCTATGTCCACATATATTACATCCAAATGGCTTTTCACCACTATGCGTAAGCATATGGACTTTGAGGCGACTCTTGATTGAACATTTATAATCACATAAGTTACATTTAAAAGGTTTTTCGCCACTATGCATCAGCATATGTCTATTGAGAAGAGACTTTACTTTAAATCTGCTGTTACATATATTACATGCAAATTGTTTCTTATCTTCATTAATAAGTATTTGTTTATTGCTATTACTTTCCTGGGAAGCTTCTTGTTGATATATGTCCAATTTATAAAATTTGCTATCTGTTTGTCGGCAATTTTCTGAAATACTGCTGTTTTCAAACAATTTCGCTTCACTCTCAATGCATATTTCACTATGCACCTCAATTTTGATTTTAGAGCCTTCCATTACATGTGATTCTATGTTTATATCCATTTTAGTTTACAGTTACCTCCGCGTTCATGGTTAGTATTTGGAAAATTATTACAACCCGCAATAACAAAAAAGTTATTTGCACAGATTGCTTTTATTAATGTTACTAGGCTATCATGATTTTTCTCATTTGTTTAACTTTTCTGAATTGAAGAAATTTAAAAATAAATGTGTTTTAAATAAATGAACTATTTACCTGAAGTTGTGTGTCTGCTGAAGCAAGTACCTATATTCTGAAGATAAAAACACTATTCCATTGTACTGAAATTATTAAGTACCTAATAAATTAATAATTATCTAGATTTTTTTTTATAATAATATCCCTTTCATTGTTCAATAACATAAGCGTAGTTAACCACAGTATAGCTAGTAGAACACACGAATGTCACGATTGTATTCAAGACTTCTCTTCACGGCAAGCACCTGCAATAGCAAAAGTGTTTAACCTCCTTCTTACGTTACAAGTTTAAAGGGAAAAAAAGTAACAGCAATCAGCAAATACTTTTATATTATTATTACTGGAAACTCAATATACTTTACCATATGAAAACAGGCGACATTTCTGTGGCGCCATCTTCGCAGATGGGTGTGCAACTAACAAATGGTTTTTCAGTGAGAATCCTGCATCTAATTAAAAAATAGCACTATTTATGTTAAACGATGGTTTATTACTGTTACGCTAAAATATATAAAATTTTACAATTTATCTAAACTATTCAATCTTTCATTACAATGACGATTTTTTAATTACTTTCCCAATATGTGAGAAATGTCAGGTTTATTTGCACACCACACCGCAAGGGGCACTATTAAATTTTGTCTCCCATTTTTCGAAATAAGTTTCAGGTATTAATAATATTAAAGTATTTGGTAACAGGAACTTCATTAAAATTCTACGCCAATATGGCAGCTTTGTCAGTGGCGTATCAGCTTAAATGTTCTTGTCTTATAATTTGGTTTTACACATAACAATTTATTGGCAAGACATTTTCAGAATTTTTTCATTGACAAGAAATTGGGTAAAAATAAAACTTTTGCCTGGTTATTTTTACACACTACAATAAATTGGCCAATCTATTGTATTGCTTACCAACCTTAAAACAAAAATGTAACATTGGATAGTGGCCGCGGGTTTACTTCCATTGGCAGAGAATTTTATACTACTATTATATAGTAATTTATCTTTAAAATACTCCAATAAACAAACACGGCACAATCTTGAAAAGTATTCAAAGCAGTCTGAATTTGGATCTACAACTATAAACTATATATTGGTACACCTGAAAAAATACCAAAAGTTACTAGAATTCGCCAAAATTGTACAATAAATTCGAGTTTGCTCCATATATTTATAAACTTTCTATATGGTGAAGGCTACATACAAAATTGTAGCCGGCATCTGTAGGACAGAAGTATTACAATTACCAGCAGACACTCCGAACAATTTTCTATATTCGCCAAAATCAGTAAAAGCTTCAGTTTTTTAGATCTACGTTGGAGGCATATTTACAGATTTACAACAAATATGTTTTATTGGAAAAATCAAATTTTCAGCTCATTAGCCAGGATTATAAGTTACAAAAAATAATTGTTTACAGAAATTAAACAAATATAACACAAAACGATTTGAACCAGATACATACACCTAAAATCCAAAGCAACAATTTACGAAAAATCTTACCTGAACAAGCATTCATTGATTGGCAAAATCTTTCACAAAAGGGGCGTGGAGTGATCCTATATGGTCAAGTCAAATCAGCAAACCAATGGATATATCGGAATAATGGTTTAACTACATCTGAATGGAGAGATTGTTTGAAAATGCAGTGTAACAGCCGTCACAGCAATACCTGGTCGTAGCCTTAACACAAACCGTTGCAGACATTGTAACGAGTACGAAACTCTTGCTCATGTGTTAGGGTCATGCGGCTACGGTGAAGCTATTAACGATTCTATCGTACGATACGTATACGATACTATCATTATGACGGATTAAGGGGTCTATTCTGTAAGCATTGAGCGAACCGTTCACGAGCGGTTATCGTTGTTTGAAAGGTTTTTCGCTCTAAAGCTATTCTGTAAGCAAACAACCACCATTATGCACTCGTTAGTGAACAGCGCACCCTTCGAGATCCAACCTTTCATGAACGACGGCAGATTAGTCGACGTTAGCCAACGTTCATGTTTATTTTTATAATTATAAAAGAAATTTTATATGAAATTGTTGTATTAATTTTATCAGAGTATGTTAAAATGGAAAGTAATTTATTTAATCCAATTGTAAATGAATTTGAAAGAATAAATATATGACGCTAATTAATCTAACCTCAAAAACTTGGTTGAGATGAATCAAAAATTATTAATAGCCGCTTATTAGGAGATAGTAGCAATTATATACTTTGAATAAATTGTTATTTCAGGTAGTACCTACCTCACCAGAGGTGGTCTTAGATCAGGTGAAAAACCACCGGTAATACAAATTACAAAAGGATTCTTATTATTAAAAATAATCCCTTAAGAAGGTATAATAATAGTGATAGAATGTTTCTCAATGAAATGGGAGAAGAAAGATTTACTATTGCAGGTTGATAATTTTACTATTGTTGGGGTATTTTAAACATTTTTAGGAATTTATTTGTAAAATTTTCTTACTACATTTGAATAGGGTTCTAAAAAAATAAAAATAATTATAGGTACTCATATTTTTAAATCCTTGAAGTAATTGAGAATTAGTAAACAGTATTTACACTACCTATTAAACTTGCCGAAGATATCGTAATAAACTTATATGGAATTAATTTATGTGTTTCTTTTGTATTTTTCACTTATGGGTATGCAATTAAAGTTGGTAAGTTTAGTTAAAACCTATATTTCAATCTTCGTCAGGGTTAGATCAACTTTAACATACAACCACTTTAAGTTGTCAATTAATGTATTAAGATTATTATATTAATGCTAATAAACTCATAACGAAAATCCAAAACGGATCGAAATATACGTTTAAACTAAACTAACTTTAATTCCATACCCAAAAGTGAAACAACACATTAAATAAATAATTAATAAATAAATATTAGTTGTAATTAATTTATTTCATAAAAACCAATTCAAACAAAGGACTAACTCATACTTTTAATATTATTAATAATAACTATACAAATAGTACATACTATGTTCTCTTCTGCGGGCGGGGTTTCTTTTAGGTGTTCTCTTGCACCTAAAATGTACGTTTACTCGCAATTTCTCCAAGAACGATGTATTGTTGCCTTCTCAACTCTTTTGAAATCAATTCAAAACTGCGACATTTTTGCAAAATTGGCGCGATCTCCAGAAATAATAAATATGACATGCGCAATATATACTTAAAAAGGTGAAACTGTATCTATATTAACGGCAAAGATGTATTACCTTTTTAGAAAACGTTAGACAGTCGTTGAGAGTGCGCATAGCTCAACGGTTGGTGTTACAGAATAAACTATCTATCGATTCTCGTTGAAGCTGCCGCTGAGGAAGTCGCTAACGATCGCCGTTCACGTACGGCGCCATTCGTGAACGGTTAGTTACAGAATAGACCCCTAAACGTCATAATGATGTTAGATCAATGTTGGCTTCTGCTCTTTCTGCAAAAGGACTCGAGGTACACGAGGAAATAGTTGGCGTATCTGAAAAAGATAGTATTAGACGGATTGATATAATCGCCATCGTTAGATCCACTGGAAAGGCTTTTATTATCGACCCTACTATTCGATTTGAAAATAACGAGGATCAACCCAGTCAAGTAGATGCAGAAAAGCGTGATATATATGAACCAACAATTAATTATTATAAGAATAAATTTCGGGTAATAGTAGATTACTTACCGAGGCGGGAAGTAGAACATTACGCGGAGAGCAATGCTGCTGCCCGAGGCGCGAAGCGCCAAGGGCAGCAATTGCTCGACGCGTAATGTCTTCCCGCCGAGGTATGTATACTATTTTATTCACAATCGTACATAATTATGTTCTGACATTGATACCTTATACTTGATATATGTAGGACACAACACCAGCGTTTTTATTCAGGTGGCGATAAAATGACAATTGCTGCAACAATTGTCAAAGTAAGTTCGTGTCACTACTAAACCAAATTTAATTACATTGCTCCTAATTGCAATTTACACGATTTAAAATGCCTGATAGTGAAACTGATGTAAGTTGCACACCACCGGAATAGCGAGAAGTTGCTAAAACAGTGACTGACTGTTTGTTACCTGCTAAAAGTAAAGATAGATACGAAAACTTCTGCCATCTGTTGAGAATATTTAGAACGAGCAAAAGGTAAGTAATGGATATTACTAACCAAGAGAACTCATTACTAACCAAGAGAACTTATTATTGACTCTGATGTATAATAAACTACTTTCTAACTTTTTAAACGTCAGTAATGAACACATTATGTATCGATTGTGAATAAAGAATATTATATATTTGTCCTTTACAGTCAGCTTGTACATTTTGCGCATACCTTGCATACTCCGTTATTATGTTAGAACACCGGGCGAGGTTTGTCTTTGTTACTATCGTGAGGAAAAGAGAAAGAATTGATCCCCAGTACGGCATCCAAATTGGTGTTTTCAATAATTATTAACTTAACCTTAAAATTTGAATGAATATTCGCATACGTTTGAATATAAGTTTTTCAGTTTTATATTGACGAAAATCAGTAATTTCTGAAATGAATATTTCTAAAACGAGAATTTGTTTTTTGTGCAACTCGAAAACAAGTTTTAGTTACCGTAAGTGTGTATAATTGCTATAAATTCTTTACAATATTAATCATTGGGCCATGTGAATAAACTGTAGTAAAAGCTTTTATGATAGATATAGTATCTCATCCTCACTAATTAAAAGTCCTATCTTTTACGTTTTATTAATAGACGTAAAAGTATTTGCTAAATTTTATTGACATTGCTCATTGCGTATATAAAATTTTTTATTATTAATTTAGTACTATACATAGGTTTCCTAACAATGAATCTATCAGAACATTATGGTTACAAGCTTGCAATTTGACACCTACAGATAATGTAAAGTCCTTAAGAATATGTTCTAAGCACTTTAGGAAACACGATTTTGTGGACCTAAATGCAAGAGCAGCTGGAGGAATTATTAAACTAATACCTACTGCTATGCCTTCTCAATCTGTGATTGAAGAGAGTACTGCTGCTACCCAGTTTGTAGAAAATTTAAATACACCTTTAACGGCTACTGCACATAAAACCCATAGCGATATTATTGGTCCAAGAAGTGGTTACATCTCATGAACAGGAAATAATTGTAGCTCCTGGTATGTATTTCATAATAAGTCTATAAAACTAGCTTTAGTTAAATAAATGAATCTCTTTGATTAAATTTGCAAATTGTTTTTAGAATTACATACTCCAAGAAAACGTAAACATTCCACTCAAAAATATGTAGGTGATCTATCAGATGCACATGTAGCTACTCCAAGAAAGGCAAAAAGAAGTCTACAAATAGCACAAACAACCATTTCAAAGCAACGCTGACAAATTAAGTCTTTGCAACAACAAAATCGAAGGCTTGTAAGAAAAGTTAGATGTTTAAAAGTCTTAGTTATTAGCTATTACAATAGAGCACTTCAAAACATGTATGTTTGTGTTCAGAGTAGTGAAAATCCATTTGATTGTAATATAAATAAGGTTTACAAGAACAAAAAATTATTTTCAAAGCATAATTGTTACCTAACCGTTACCTTACTGTGACTGTTGGAAATGCAACAAGTTTTTATCTAAAACCAGATTTCCATGCAAGTCTCGTCGGTTTTCAAATTCGTGCACTATGAAAGGTTCAATAATAGGTAGGTTTTGCCAGTTAGATTTCCTGCTATAAATAAAGGATAAACAATAGAAAATCCCTATATACCAACCCAAACATTAATGTTTTACTGTGTATGCCCTTCTCTAAATAGGTATGAGTTCGTATCACTCCAGTAATTGCAATTTTGCTTGTAAATCCGTATTTGTTTACATGGTGTTCTATTTAATATGTCGCTGTGTTGAATGGCTTCAATTCTTAAAGGCTTACCCTTCGTAAATAACATGTTAGAATCTTTGAGTATCATCATGTAAAAGCCAATTTCTAATGAAAAAATGCAATATATACCTATTTTGTAGTTAAGATTTGCAACATATTTCATTTCACCTTCTGTAATGAAAATATAAAACTTTTGAAATTCGCGCCAAAATTACGTATTCAAAATGGCTAGATCGCGCGCGCGCGCAGTCCGTGTATGGATAGGATTAATCACATCGGTCTCGTATAACTTTTTTCCATAATATTTTCTAAATATTAACATAATGGAGAATGTAGAGATAAATGCAATCAAAACTGAAATGGATATAAACAAAGAATCGCAGATAATCAAAGATTCTAACACCAACTATGAAATGATGAGTGAAGTATACACCATCAAGAATGAAGAAAACCCATTTTATAACATCAGCATTTCAGAAGTCACAGAATAATGAATGCTGATATCAAACTTTTTAAATCAAATAAATATCAGAAGACCTTTTCCCAGGAAGGTAATTTCAAAAAACAAATTCTGAATCATCTCAAAAGACACTTGATGAGTCATAATGGTGAAAAGCCATTTGAATGTTACATATGTGGTTATAAACGATTATATATGAAACTATAAAAATGATGGTATGTAATTATCTATACTTGTTCTAAGTTCATTCCAACATATTTGAAATATTTCAAAAGAAAGATTTTGAAATGAAGAAATCCCTTGATTAAACTGAGGTAAAGTACATGTTTATTGGGTTCATTCCGAATTAGCTTCTGTATTTGAACGTTATTCGGTGATAAGGTGATAAAGTAGCGGGTAAATTCGATAACCTCTTTAACATTAATTTTTTTTTGGAAAAATCTCGAAGGGGTATAGCGATTTTAATTACTTGAAACTATACTGTACCATTTTTCAACTTGTTACGTCGTTGTTTTTAAAGTAATGATAAAATTTTAAATTATATACACGAGTCATTATGTTGGAAGATGAATTGAATTTTTAAAAATAATTATTTACAAGTAACTTACGGAAGGAGGTATGTTATGCCAGTAACGTAAAATAAAAACATGTTTATTATTCCGATTTCGGGCGTTCAAGCGTTATCTGATCGTAGAATACCAGGCAGGTAAAAAGAAGGTAAACCATTTTGTAAGAAGAAGGGTTCTCTTTTAATTAACTTAATTATATCCCTTATATATATAAACTGGAGTGAGCTTTTTCATTTGAAGTAAATCGTAAATCACGTTGAGTTTTCTTTTAATATCAAAATTATTATTCTGATCAAGTTGACTTAAGCCGGTGTTGATTGTATACGTGTTATTAACAATCATGGATGGAAAACGAACGCATGGATTAGGTTTATAAAGCTTTACACAGGACGCATTTTAACAAACAAAATAATAATTAAGTTGATTCTATAGCAGGCCATTATATCTAATTTAAATTACTAATCACGTATGCATCCCTAAATGTAATACCTTTTTTATTCTAATAAATGGATGTTATTTTTAATTCTGTTTTTGTTCTAACCTATATGTGATGGTGCATAAAATTGTTAAAATACTAAACGCCTGCTAAGATCCACTTTACACGTTTATGAGTAATATGATACTGACAAAGATAGTATTATTTAAGCATAAGTGTTAGAGAGAGAGATAGTATACTAAGTTCAAAGTTACTTCAGTTCTCGTAAATCTCTGATATCATCTATCAAACAATTTCGTGTCGGAACAAATTTTTGTTTATTAAAAAGAAAAGTGACAGATCGCCCTAAAGATTTTATGTGAAAATCTAAGTATTTTGATTCGGAAAGGAAATAGGTTAAAACCTAACCATCAACCATACTCTTTTGTTTTTACTGTACAAGGATTTTAAAAATGTTCAAGGATTAGTACCTGCTATCGTGCCTCAGGTAGTCAATCCAACCTTTTTGGGGTATAGTGATGCATTTTAATCTGATAATTATCTCGATTTCAAGTCCACAAAAGCCGTCTTTAAAGAAGTTTGAAAAAGATTATATTGACGACAGCAAAGCATTGGAACAATTACGTTAAGAAAGGGAGAATTTCTTACCTGTTTTGAGTTTTAAGCAGGTAGAATTCCACATATTTCTAGTGATTTGGAGATCAAATCGGGCCTTTTTAAAAGAATGCAGACATAGCCTCAGGGTGTTTGTTTCCCTTTTGTCATCGAGACCCAGATATTTGAGTTCAGTTTATCGCGGTACCTTGTACTGTATAGCTGTGTTAATAAGGAGCGGTTTTAAATTTAAAAAGACGATTAGTGTAATATTCCTTCTTGATAAGGTGCGGTGGTTAAGATGTTTTAATTTAAAGTGATATCTGGTATTACAAAGCGCAAATGGTAAGTTATTTTTCTGCATTAGAACTAGTTTTTCTCTTTTTAAATAGTTAATTCAGCCGTTGATAATAATACATATTAGTGTTAGAAACCATTCCGATCCCTGAACGTGATTGAAGAGTCTGTGTATTTATTAACGTAATTTTCTTAACATGGAGATCCGAAAGCCCTTCACGAAGGATAGCTACTGACATAGATATATCGGTTAGTCGAGCTTGCAAAACTCGTTGATATCATTGACGATTGTTGGTTTCTTTAAATTTCATGATCTCTTTGGGTAGAAAGTTTCATTAGAATACAGCGGTTTTGATCACGTGGTTGGTCGTCCGTGAAATATAAAATTCAAGTTAGCCGTACATAGCTCGTCGTCGTCGATAATACAGATTTCTTCATGACGTCACCACCTCTGTTGACAGTATGACAGATTCAGTACAGTTTCAAATTTAGAGCCACATGTTATTAGGTTGATGGGAGAGAAGGAGAAAGTGAGAGAGCGAGAGAGTGAGAGAGCGAGAAGGAGAGAGTGTGAGAAGGAGAGAGTGAGAGAGGAGACATCGAGAGAGTGAGAGAGAAGGCTCTTTAATGCGACCTTTAATAGCAGTACATAGGTAATGGATAATACAGATTTCTTTAATGCGACCTCTATTGGTAGTACATAGGTCGTCGATAATACAGATTTCTTCATGACGCCCTCTAATAACATTACCTAGGTCGTCGATAATACAGATTTCTTCATGACGCCCTCTCTTAGCAATACACACTAATTGTAGCATGACGCCCTCTATTGGCAACACACAGATTGCCGGTAATACAGATTCCCGTAATGGCAGACGGGCGTGGTCAAAATGGCGCCCAAAGTTCCAAAATGGCGCTCATCCAATCAGAGAACAGCAGGCGTGTCATCCAAAATGGCGTCGACCAATCAGAAGCAAGGGGAGGAGCTACAGGAGTAGGGATAGCCAATCAGAGAGCAGTAGGCGTGGCCAGAAATAAAGTGAAGGGGCAACGCTCAGGTGCCCTAATACCTACTACCGAATAGAATAAGTGTCAAAGAACTCGAGGTTTAAATTTCACGTCATTCTCTACATTTTTACATTTCGCTGTATCCTCCTTAAATTAAATTCGTTAGTTACTTTGTTAAGTAGTTTGACAGTTGGGACATGGAAATTCTAATTCTGAATTTGTTTTTCAAATTTTCAGCATAAATAAGTTTAAAATTTTAAGACCAGCTGTTCAACATTGATATCAACTTTAAAAAATAAAATTTTAATGTTTCTAGTATTCAAGTAAATCTTTTTTGGACACGCAAATAGATAACAATTAGTCAAAAAGTATAAAAAAGAAAATAGAAACAAATTAGTTTAAAAAAACATAAAAACACCAGTACATCCAAGATGTCTGCTAAACTAAAACGGATTTTCGTGAACCGTTTCCAGCTGTGGACAAGCCCCGGTTCTACACTGGTAGGTGGTATGGCTATTAAGGATCATATACCAAAGTGTCACGGAGTAAGTGAGACAGCAAACGACTACTTCTATATCTTTTTAGACTACTTGACCCGTTGTGCGCAAGCGTCACGAGTCTGGTGGGGCAATTGGCAAGTATGGCTGGGCAAGCCCCCTTCCCTCGGGCATGCGCGTAAGACTCGAAGTAGTTACGAGAGAGACAGACATGTATGCACAGTAATGGTTTCGTCCCTCTCCAGCAATATACTACTATACTGGGGCCGACGAATAGATATAGCACAAAAAAAATCAAGGCAGCACAGATTGTTCTGATTGGTTTTATGTGAAAGTGACATTTACAATAAAACATTTTTGCATATGAATTGTTAATTCATTATAAATAATGTCACTTCGAGAGATGCTAGTATAAATAATAACCATACATTTTAAAAAATTGCAGTTTTATTAATTTAAAAAAAATGTTATTAAAAGTTCGTGAGTAAGACAGTTTGACAGTAAACGGATTGATATCTTTTTGGTACAAGTAAACATGCCTTTCAATTTGAGCGGTATATTTGAATGCTACCAATAGAAAGGTTTTGTTAAAAAGAGGGGGTAGTTGTAGGCGGTTTTAATTACTATATCTGTTCAGCGTCCCGAGTATAGCAATATAGGAGTATTAAATATATATTTTCAGTGTTTTGTAACCTCTCTATAGAACGAAATAGTATTACACAAATAGGGGAAGTACAGCATTTTAAACAACTAATAATAATAAATCACTTCGCTGAGTTTGCGCGGTAGCTACGTTTAAATGGGAATCGAAATTGAATTTTTATTTCCATTATTGCCTAATCGGGAAAATAATCGGGATAATTCGGGAAAATACGGTCAATATATTGTTGATCATCTGTACTAAAGATCAAAATAGTTTTTTAGTGGAAAGGCTGTCGTTATATTTAATAAGATAAATGAAGGTATTTTGAATCAGAAGAATAAAATTCTTGTTTTTAACGTGAGATTTGAGTTAAGTTTAAGTTGTTTTTGATGATTGTTATGGCAACCTTTTTTATGTTGAATACCTTCCTAATTCCACAAACTTGAACTTCAGGTTACCTACTAACCTACCTTTTCCTAGTTCAGTTTAACATGGTATTTTCACCTGGATATATCACCTAGAGAGATGCCCGTTCATTTTGAAAACAAAATAAAATAAGACAGAAATTTTTTTCCTATGAGCTTTCGTTTCGAGATCTTCCCTTAAAGGGAAATAATATTTAATTAATGTTCCGAAACTTATTTTGTCCTCTTCTTTAAGGTATGATTGATTTAATATTCTTGTTCTCCTTAAAATGAGATGAAAACTATTTTTTTAGTTAAAATGACACCACCCCAATAGCAATTATAATTATATTATACAAATATTAGTTTTCGACATCTACTTAAATATTTAGCTAATATATTATTTAAAATATTTCTTTAATAATATTTATCAATATTTATTATATTATTATTATTTATAAATATTTTTCTAACAGTTTAGATATTTAAAAAACATATTATATTTATATTTTTTAAATATTAAAGAAATGTTGTATACTACTGGGGAAGGTCATCAAAGATATTTTTGACCGTCGAAGTGCGGACCATAGACTTTTTTTTAATAGAAAAGGTATGTTTATTATTTTCAAAAGGTATCTTAGTTGGCCTTACAACTAATGACTGGTCACTAACCCCCTTTCTTCATTCCAAGTCATATGATCCGCATTTTGTGAGGTTAATGAATTTTAAGATGCATTCCTTATTATTGTTAAATAAAAAGTTATAAAGATTACAAAAAAAAAGTGACAATTTCTTATAATTGATATTTGTTTATGTTTTCGTAAGTTAAAGAAATTAATTCTCAGCTTGGCTTGCTTCGTTCTTACTTGCCTTTTCCATGCTTGTCTTTTTATCTTCCCTTGCATTACCTTTACGACGTTACCAAGTCATGTAGCATTAAATAAATACATTCATTCTTTATCTAATCTATTTTATTTATTTCTTTATCTTTTACCTAACTTATAACTAAGACTAATTCTACACATAATTAACATAATTTATGCTTACCCACTAAGAACAATTTGTAGGGCCATTTCCCTTACTTTAGTTATTACAATGGAAAAGACTTTTTACTTCTTTTGTGTTCACAGTACAGCTAACTATCCTTTTGATTATCACTTCCCATCTTAACTCTTAATCCCTCCTACAATTTCTTCTTTGCAATCAAGGATGGCTCGACATGTCCCTATTAACCAGGGCAGTGTCATAATGCTAGAGTCAGCATTACTTACTTTTGTGAGCAATAATGCTGTGCTAGTATTATGACAAACTTTACAAATTGCAGAGTAGCTTCATGTCATACTTGAAATCAATTTGTTTATCTTTATTACTGGGTAAAATAATTTAGAACTGAGTTTTGTAATAATTGTTGTAACATCTTTTTGGAATAATAAATTTTTAGAATAATGTTGTTTATTGTTTCCAGCCTTACTTTGTGGAACTCCATAATCATGAAATAAATAAAGATTAGTAAAAGTTTCACAGTTTTATTAAAATATAACCTGACAATATTGTTTCGACAGCTATGCTGTCATTATCAAAGGTAATATAGTTATAAACAAACACGTCGCTAAGGTAGATACAAAAATAGGTAACTAGATAAAATAATGATAAGATAGAATAATCAATTGATTTAAATTTGTTATGAGTTTTTTCTTTTATTTTATACTCCGTTACAATATATATAACAATTTATGTTTATATCGTCAATTTATTTTATGGAGCATATCTTTCCTTCTTAAATCCACAACCTGATACTCTCCGACGAAAAGTTGCCGTTTGCAGTTGGTATATACAGTGAGAGCAAGAATGATTGTCCTGATCCGACACTACTTTCCACGAGCTGGATATCAATATTTGTATCAAATTTTTAAAGTAGGGCTAGGGAAATAGGAAATCTGGAATGTCATCCGCACGCCACTGCTTTTCTTCTAACCCTCATGTGATGGATATAAATATTGATATCGAGCTCATGGAAAGTAGTGTAGGATCAGGACGATCATTCTGGATCTCACTATACTTGCTAATATAATAATAATATTATGTTTGTTATGTTGAACAAATACCCAACAATTACTATAAAAAATTATATTTATGAATATATAATAATTGCTACTACCCATTTTCTTATTTTTATTAACACTTATCTATTTGCAAAAGTTTTACACCACTATGAAGGGACATATGTTTTTTAAGATTACGTTTTCGAGAACATTTATAACCGCATATCTTACATTCATATGGTTTCACACCACTGTGATTGATAATGTGTTCTTTAAGATGACTCTTTTGCAAAAATTTATAACCACACATATTACATTCATAGGGCTTTTCATTACTATGAGTAGAAATGTGTCGTTTAAAATTTCCCTTTTCTAAAGTTTTATAGCCACATATATTACATTCAAATGGCTTTTCACCACTATGAGTGGACACATGTTTTTTAAGAATTGTTTTTTGTGAACATTTAAAGTCACATAGATTACATTCAAATGGCCTTTCCCCACTATGAGTGAGCATGTGTTGTTTAAGAGAGCTGGTACGTGAACATTTATAGGTGCATATATTACATTCAAATGGTTTTTCACCGCTATGTTTGAACATGTGCTGTTTTAAGTTACTTTTTTGCGAACATTCGTATACACATATGTTACATTTAAATGGCATTTCACTGCTATGCCTGAACATGTGTAACTTAAGACTACTTTTATGTGAACATTTATAACTACATATTTTACAGTCAAATGGTTTGTTATTACTATGAATTAACATGTGTTGTTTAAGAGTTCTCTTAGTTAAACATTTATAATCACATATGTTACATTCAAATGGCTTTTCACCACTGTGTGTAGACATGTGTTGGTTAAGATTACTCTTTTGCAAACATTTATAATCACATATTTTACATTCAAATGGTTTTTCACCACTATGAGTGAACATGTGCTTTTTAAGATCACCCTTTTGTAAACTTTTATAACCACATATATTACATTCAAATGGCTTTTCACCAGAATGGCTGAACATGTGTTGTTTAAGGTTACTCTTTTGCGAACATCTGTGTCCACATATATTACATCCAAATGGCTTTTCACCACTATGCGTAAGCATGTGGTCTTTGAGGCGAGTCTTGATTGAACATTTATAATCACATAAATTACATTTAAAAGGTTTTTCACCGCTATGAATCAGCATATGTCTATTAAGAAGCGCTTTTACTTTAAATCTGCCGTTACATATATTACATACAAATTGTTTGTTATCTTCATTAATAAGTATTTGTTTGTTGCTATTACTTTCCTGGGAAGCTTCTTCTTGATATACGTCAGATTTATAAAGTTTGCTTTCCATATTAATTCGTCGGCGATTTTCTGAAATACTGCTGTTTTCAACAAATTTTGCTTCACTCTCAATGTATATATCACTATGCACCTCAATTTTGATTTTAGAGTCTTCCATTACATGTGATTCTATGTTTATATCCATTTTAGTTTACAGTTGATACCTCCTCGTTCAGCGTTAGTATTTGGAAAATTATTACAACCTGCAATAACGAAAAAGTTATTTGCATAGATTGCTTTTATTAATGTTAGTAAACTATTATGATTTTTTTTTATTTGTATAACTCTTTAAGTTATAATATATAAGTTGAAAAAATTAAAAATAAATGTGTTGTAAATAAATGAACTATTTACTATATCCTGAAAATAAAGACACTATTCCATTGTATTGAAATGATTAAGTACCTAATAAATTAATAATTATCTAGATTTTTTATAATAATATCCCTTTCAATGTTCAAGAACATAAGCGTCGCTAACCAAAGTAGAACCCACGAATGACACAATTGTATTAAATAGACTTCTCTTCACTGCAAGGACCCTTGCAATAACAAAAGTGCTAAACCTTCTTACCTTACGAGAAAAAGTGACAGGAACTACATTAAAATTCTACGCAAATAAGGCAACTTTTGTCAGTGGCGTGTTAACTTAAATGTTCTTGTCTTAAACCCCCTTATTCTGTAAATTTCGATATACTTCGAACGTTATTGTATATCGAATTTCGATAAGATGTGTACTTCTAAACGAAGTTCTCTATTTTGTTATTCTGTAACCTGCTTCGTTGCGGTCCACTCGAGTATAACGAATGATTTATGTTTTTGGCTCCTGTAGTACGTTTGTCGGTTTGTGACTATGATGTTATTTAAAATAGGTTATGTTTCTGTTTACATATGTTGTTTTTGCGCCAATTTTCAAATTTCCGTTAGCTTTCGTTCTTGATGTATCCGAACTGTTGTTTCTACAATTTGTATTGTTTTTTAATTGTTGTTATTGTTATTAATATTATTGGTATTGTTATTAATATTGTGATTGTTATTATTTTTTTATAATTAGAAATACCTTTAAAACTATTTTTTTAAATGTTTAATAGGTAGTAGATACGTTTCAAGTTTTCTACAAAAAAAGTCAGAAGTAATAATTTATGTTTAATCCTTTAATCCCTACTTTATCAGCTTTCAAAAACGCTTACGGTAAAATCTAAATACAATCGAAACCCGTACGCTTAAAGGTGCTGAACCAGGAATGAAAATTACAAGAATTTGTCCGTGTTTTGTGAAAGAACTACAAAAAATAAACAGAAAAACTTTTTTAAAATACATGTATTAAACTTTGCACAAAAAAACGGAAGTTCCAAATGCAGGCCAGATCGTAATTCATTTCTGTACAAATTTCAATTCTCATTTTTCTCTTTGTCAGCATTTTAAAAACCTTTAAAGTAAAATATAAAATAAAATTATTTTAGCAAATAAAAAACCACTTGTCTAACGATATCGAATGAAAATTACAAGAATTGTCGTTTTCTGTGAAAAATTACATATAATGGGTTTTACAAATAAACCGATTTAAAGTTTTATACATAAACCAATCATTTGTCTGAAATTTAATTTAAAACCTGATTTCTAATTGAACCGCGTTTGAATTCATATAAATTGTAACATTCAGCTCCCGCGTAACGATACCTTAGAAGCTTTCGTTAAATTCTCGATTGCGTGATAATGATTTTCGTTAAAATTTGTCTTACAGAATACAAAAATAACGAATTTCGATATTATAACGAACTTTGATATTTTAACGTTCGTTATCTTGTCAACGAAGTTTTACAGAATAAGGGGGTGGTTTCAGAATTTTATATTAACAAGAAATTGGTTAAAAACTTGGGTAAAAAGAATATAAAACTGTAGGAAGGAACATAATCATCTACTACATACGTCCGGGATGGGGTCTCAATATAACGGAGTATGTGTTTCCGGTTTTGTAATGAGATATTTCCATTGGCGGTTATCACTATCTCGAAATGCGCACATAAACTACATAACCTCAATTTTAAAACATAGTAAGTATTTTGAAATTAAGCTTAGAATATAAATTTTATGCTCATTGCGCCGGGTACCTGAAAAAAATACCAAAAGTTACTAGAATTCCCCAAAATTGAACAACAAATTAGAGCTGGTTCTAATTCTGCTAATTTATTGGAGGTTGAAAAAATTTTGATATGTACTTTTGTCAATCTACTGTTTAGGTGTAAGCCGAGATACTTTACTTCTTGGGTTCGGGGGATGTCAATATTGTTTAAGGTTACTGGAGACCATTCAGAGTGTCTGAGTGTAAATGTTACATATGTGCTTTTTGTTTCATTTACTTTTATTCTTCATTTGTGTAACCAGGTCTGGATGACATTTAGATGATCTTGCAGTTTAGTGGATCCCCATGCTTAGCCGTTTTAAATATTGTAACGTTCTTTTTAAAATAATAACAAAAATGCTGTTTAACTCGTCTATTAATAAAGAAAAGATTATTTACAATGCACTTAATTAAAATCACTATAACTATAAACTATTTAACGAATTATTATCTAAATGGTAGGTATTTACAAATTTATTTGAGGACTATTTATATGAAAACTATTTATGTATTACAATTATTAACTAATTATTCAGAGTACATTTCAACACGACGCCGGTTAAACATTAACTGCCTCCTTCTACCCGCGACTCAATTTATACCTTTCATACGATGACTCATACATCTAGAATGTTCGATGACGTGTTGATGAGTCATACATGCAGGTGTTGATTGATGAATCATACAGTTGATGACTCATACACCTAGAATGTTTGATGACGTCATATGTGGGTTTACTATTCGTTACAATATGCAGTTAGGTCCTTGAGATAACAAAGAACCAGATTCGATTACCTTTTATTATTATTCTAAAATTTGGTGCATGGTAGTGGTCAGTTTAAAAATTGCTTTATTACTATAATTTCAGTTTTGCTAGTTATGGATCTTGAGAGCACGCTGTAGATACTTGTTAAAAATGTATGGCAGGGTCCTACTAAGTTAAATGATGTGTCATGCACGACCCAAAAGTCATTTTCTTATAGTGTCGTTTCACATGGCGTGCGTATGGTCAGTACTGACTGTCAGGACGTATAAGAGAGTACCGTACGTTTAAATGGACAGTTTCCATGAAACGCGTGTGATCAGTCCGTACCATTAAATACGTCGGGGCTAATCCTTGTTTTTTAATTTCCAAAGCTACGGCAACAACGACTTATCTGCTGCAAAGATACATTTTGATAAAACTGACTGCACTCGGTGCAGGTGAAGATAATACGTCCAGCAGTGATGGTCAGCGCTGACGGTCGGTACCGACCATACGTTCCATGTTCAATGTGAAACTGCTCTTACACCTTTTGACAAGCAATGCACTAAGTCAATACAAAACGCAATCGAAATGATTTTGAGGTTATGAGTTAATTCTATAGTATGAGCAAAAAGTAGCTCCATCGAAGGTGCCTTTGGAGTTTTGAACTCATGTGTATTATAACAGAGAATTATACAAAATAGTCAGAGACCTTCGACAGTGACAGTTGTTATTAATTTGATATAAATTTCTATACTCGGGCTGGTCAACACAGATAGTAATAAAAACACCCACAAAAGAGCACCGGTGTGAAGTTAGCAGCCAAGATTCAGCAGCTAATTTGACGGAAACAACCGAATGGTCAGTGACGTTGCATAATAAAATCTTGGCTGCTGGCCTTCTTAATAAGACTTAAGACCACCTAAAGAAAATATTGGAAAGGAAATCATATCCATACGAACTAATATTACCCTTAAAGAAATGTAAATGGCAAGTTTTAATATACATAGATTTCTAAAGGGGTTAAAAAAAATTAAAAACCACCCCTAACTAGAATAATTAATATTACCATTAGAGAAATGTTTAGCCAAGATCTAATTTGCATAGAACTGAAGTATCTACCCTACACTACCACCATATAAAGGCAATATGCGTTCCGCCGTTTCTAAAGGGGTTAGAAAAATTAAAAACCACCCCTAACTAGAATAATTAATATTACCATTAGAGAAATGTTTAGCCAAGATCTAATTTGCATAGAACTGAAGTATCTACCCTACACTACCACCATATAAAGGCAATATGCGTTCCGCCGTTTCTAAAGGGGTTAGAAAAATTAAAAACCACCCCTAACTAGAATAATTAATATTACCATTAGAGAAATGTTTAGCCAAGATCTAGTTTGCATAGAACTGAAGTATCTACCCTACACTACCACCATATAAAGGCAATATGCTTTCCGCCGTTTCTAAAGGGGTTAGAAAAATTAAAAACCACCCCTAACTAGAATAATTAATATTACCATTAGAGAAATGTTTAGTCAAGATCTAATTTGCATAGAACTGAAGTATCTACCCTACACTACCACCATATAAAGGCAATATGCGTTCCGCCGTTTTTAAAGGGGTTAAAAAAATTAAAAACCACCCATAACTAGAATAATTAATATTACCATTAGAGAAATGTTTAGCCAAGATCTAATTTGCATAGAACTGAAGTATCTACCCTACACTACCACCATATAAAGGCAATATGCGTTCCGCCGTTTCTAAAGGGGTTAAAAAAATTAAAAACCACCCCTAACTAGAATAATTAATATTACCATTAGAGAAATGTTTAGCCAAGATCTAGTTTGCATAGAACTGAAGTATCTACCCTACACTACCACCATATAAAGGCAATATGCTTTCCGCCGTTTCTAAAGGGGTTAGAAAAATTAAAAACCACCCCTAACTAGAATAATTAATATTACCATTAGAGAAATGTTTAGTCAAGATCTAATTTGCATAGAACTGAAGTATCTACCCTGCACTACCACCATATAAAGGCAATATGCGTTCCGCCGTTTCTAAAGGGGTTAAAAAAATTAAAAACCACCCCTAACTAGAATAATTAATATTACCATTAGAGAAATGTTTAGCCAAGATCTAGTTTGCATAGAACTGAAGTATCTACCCTACACTACCACCATATAAAGGCAATATGCTTTCCGCCGTTTCTAAAGGGGTTAGAAAAATTAAAAACCACCCCTAACTAGAATAATTAATATTACCATTAGAGAAATGTTTAGTCAAGATCTAATTTGCATAGAACTGAAGTATCTACCCTACACTACCACCATATAAAGGCAATATGCGTTCCGCCGTTTTTAAAGGGGTTAAAAAAATTAAAAACCACCCATAACTAGAATAATTAATATTACCATTAGAGAAATGTTTAGCCAAGATCTAATTTGCATAGAACTGAAGTATCTACCCTACACTACCACCATATAAAGGCAATATGCGTTCCGCCGTTTCTAAAGGGGTTAAAAAAATTAAAAACCACCCCTAACTAGAATAATTAATATTACCATTAGAGAAATGTTTAGCCAAGATCTAGTTTGCATAGAACTGAAGTATCTACCCTACACTACCACCATATAAAGGCAATATGCTTTCTGCCGTTTCTAAAGAGGTTAGAAAAATTAAAAACCACCCCTAACTAGAATAATTAATATTACCATTAGAGAAATGTTTAGTCAAGATCTAATTTGCATAGAACTGAAGTATCTACCCTGCACTACCACCATATAAAGGCAATATGCGTTCCGCCGTTTCTAAAGGGGTTAAAAAAACTAAAAACCACCCCTAACTAGAATAATTAATATTACCATTAGAGAAATGTTTAGTCAAGATCTAATTTGCATAGAACTGAAGTATCTACCCTACACTACCACCATATAAAGGCAATATGCTTTCCGCCGTTTCTAAAGGGGTTAGAAAAATTAAAAACCACCCCTAACTAGAATAATTAATATTACCATTAGAGAAATGTTTAGTCAAGATCTAATTTGCATAGAACTGAAGTATCTACCCTACACTACCACCATATAAAGGCAATATGCGTTCCGCCGTTTTTAAAGGGGTTAAAAAAATTAAAAACCACCCATAACTAGAATAATTAATATTACCATTAGAGAAATGTTTAGCCAAGATCTAATTTGCATAGAACTGAAGTATCTACCCTACACTACCACCATATAAAGGCAATATGCGTTCCGCCGTTTCTAAAGGAGTTAAAAAAATTAAAAACCACCCCTAACTAGAATAATTAATATTACCATTAGAGAAATGTTTAGCCAAGATCTAGTTTGCATAGAACTGAAGTATCTACCCTACACTACCACCATATAAAGGCAATATGCGTTCCGCCGTTTTTAAAGGGGTTAAAAAAATTAAAAACCACCCATAACTAGAATAATTAATATTACCATTAGAGAAATGTTTAGCCAAGATCTAGTTTGCACAGAACTGAAGTATCTACCCTACACTACCACCATATAAAGGCAATATGCTTTCCGCCGTTTCTAAAGGGGTTAGAAAAATTAAAAACCACCCCTAACTAGAATAATTAATATTACCATTAGAGAAATGTTTAGTCAAGATCTAATTTGCATAGAACTGAAGTATCTACCCTACACTACCACCATATAAAGGCAATATGCGTTCCGCCGTTTTTAAAGGGGTTAAAAAAATTAAAAACCACCCATAACTAGAATAATTAATATTACCATTAGAGAAATGTTTAGCCAAGATCTAGTTTGCATAGAACTGAAGTATCTACCCTACACTACCACCATATAAAGGCAATATGCGTTCCGCCGTTTCTAAAGGGGTTAAAAAAATTAAAACCACCCCTAACTAGAATAATTAATATTACCATTAGAGAAATGTTTAGCCAAGATCTAATTTGCATAGAACTGAAGTATCTACCCTACACTACCACCATATAAAGGCAATATGCGTTCCGCCGTTTCTAAAGGGGTTAAAAAAATTAAAAACCACCCCTAACTAGAATAATTAATATTACCATTAGAGAAATGTTTAGCCAAGATCTAATTTGCATAGAACTGAAGTATCTACCCTACACTACCACCATATAAAGGCAATATGCGTTCCGCCGTTTCTAAAGGAGTTAGAAAAATTAAAAACCACCCCTAACTAGAATAATTAATATTACCATTAGACAAATGTTTAACCAAGATCTAATTTGCATAGAACTGAAGTATCTACCCTACACTACCACCATATAAAGGCAATATGCGTTCCGCCGTTTCTAAAGGGGTTAAAAAAATTAAAAACCACCCCTAACTAGAATAATTAATATTACCATTAGAGAAATGTTTAGCCAAGATCTAGTTTGCATAGAACTGAAGTATCTACCCTACACTACCACCATATAAAGGCAATATGCTTTCTGCCGTTTCTAAAGGCGTTAGAAAAATTAAAAACCACCCCTAACTAGAATAATTAATATTACCATTAGAGAAATGTTTAGCCAAGGTCTAATTTGCATAGAACTGAAGTATCTACCCTACACTACCACCATATAAAGGCAATATGCGTTCCGCCGTTTTTAAATGGGTTAAAAAAATTAAAAACCACCCATAACTAGAATAATTAATATTACCATTAGAGAAATGTTTAGCCAAGATCTAATTTGCATAGAACTGAAGTATCTACCCTACACTACCACCATATAAAGGCAATATGCGTTCCGCCGTTTTTAAATGGGTTAGAAAAATTAAAAACCACCCCTAACTAGAATAATTAATATTACCATTAGAGAAATGTTTAGCCAAGATCTAGTTTGCATAAAACTGAAGTATCTACCCTACACTACCACCATATAAAGGCAATATGCTTTCCGCCGTTTCTAAAGGGGTTAGAAAAATTAAAAACCACCCCTAACTAGAATAATTAATATTACCATTAGACAAATGTTTAACCAAGATAATTTGCATAGAACTGAAGTATCTACCCTACACTACCACCATATAAAGGCAATATGCGTTCCGCCGTTTCTAAAGGGGTTAAAAAAATTAAAAACCACCCCTAACTAGAATAATTAATATTACCATTAGAGAAATGTTTAGCCAAGATCTAATTTGCATAGAACTGAAGTATCTACCCTACACTACCACCATATAAAGGCAATATGCGTTCCGCCGTTTTTAAAGGGATTAAAAAAATTAAAAACCACCCCTAACTAGAATAATTAATATTACCATTAGAGAAATGTTTAGCCAAGATCTAGTTTGCATAAAACTGAAGTATCTACTCTACACTACCACCCTATAAAGGCAATAAGCGTTCCGCCGTTTCTAAAGGGGTTAGAAGAATTAAAAACCACCCCTAACTAGAATAATTAATATTACCATTAGAGAAATGTTTAGCAAAGAGATATCAACCATTAAACAACTAGCACATGCAAATCATTACAATCCGAACATGATTGACACTTTAATTAAACAAAAAGATTATAGGTTAGCTATCAAAAGAATATATCCCATTGACAATCAAACAGAAGACACAAATTACATATCTATACCATATTTTGTCAAAATATCAGAAAAAATTGCACATATACTAAGAAAAACCAACAATTATAAAATAACATTTAAAACCAACACTAACACTTTTTCATTTTTATTTAATGCTAAAGACAGAACACATGATATCATGAAATCGGGCATTTACCGTTTAAATTGTTCTTTTTGTAATTCGGTATATATTGGGCAAACACTTCGAAATTTTGACATAAGATATAAAGAACACGTACGCCATTACAAAAATAAACATCCTGAAAAATCGAATTACGCCAAACACCTTTTAGAACAAAATCCCACAATGACTCCTCAAAATAGTATTAAATTCCTACATTTTTGTAATAACAAACGCAAATTAGACATTTTAGAAGCCTTTGAGATATACAAACACAAACTCAGGGTACCTTTAATGAATGAACAACTTGAGCTCAGTAATTCCCCGTTACTGGAAGTATTAGATATTTAATTCTGATTATTATTATTTTATCTAGTTACCTATTTTTGTATCTACCTTAGCGACGGGTTTGTTTATAATTATATTACCTTTGATAATGACAGCATAGCTGTCGAAACAATATTGTCAGATTGTATTTTAATAAAACTGTGAAACTTTTAATAATCTTTATTTATTTAATGATTATGGAGTTCCACAAAGCAAGGCTGGAAACAATAAAGAAGATTAATTATTTTAGTTAGGGGTAGTTTTTAATTTTTCTAACCCCTTTAGAAACAGCGGAACGCATATTGCCTTTATATGGTAGTAGTGCAGGGTAGATACTTCAGTTCTATGCAAATTAGATCTTGGCTAAACATTTCTCTAATGGTAATATTAATTATTCTAGTTAGGGGTGGTTTTTAATTTTTTTAACCCCTTTAGAAACGGCGGAACGCATATTGCCTTTATAGGGTGGTAGTGTAGGGTAGATACTTCAGTTCTATGCAAATTACATCTTGGCTAAACATTTCTCTAATGGTAATATTAATTATTCTAGTTAGGGGTGGTTTTTAATTTTTTTAACCCCTTTAGAAACGGCGGAACGCATATTGCCTTTATATGGTGGTAGTGTAGGGTAGATACTTCAGTTCTATGCAAATTACATCTTGGCTAAACATTTCTCTAATGGTAATATTAATTATTCTAGTTAGGGGTGGTTTTTAATTTTTCTAACCCCTTTAGAAACGGCGGAACGCATATTGCCTTTATATGGTGGTAGTGTAGGGTAGATACTTCAGTTCTATGCAAATTACATCTTGGCTAAACTTTTCTCTAATGGTAATATTAATTATTCTAGTTAGGGGTGGTTTTTATTTTTTTTAATCCCTTTAGAAACGGCGGAACGCATATTGCCTTTATAGGGTGCTAGTGTAGGGTAGATACTTCAGTTCTATGCAAATTAGATCTTGGCTAAACATTTCTCTAATGGTAATATTAATTATTCTAGTTAGGGGTGGTTTTTAATTTTTCTAACCCCTTTAGAAACGGCGGAACGCATATTGCCTTTATATGGTGGTAGTGTAGGGTAGATACTTCAGTTCTATGCAAATTAGATCTTGGCTAAACATTTCTCTAATGGTAATATTAATTATTCTAGTTAGGGGTGGTTTTTAATTTTTTTAAACCCTTTAGAAACGGCGGAACGCATATTGCCTTTATATGGTGGTAGTGTAGGGTAGATACTTCAGTTCTATGCAAATTAGATCTTGGCTAAACATTTCTCTAATGGTAATATTAATTATTCTAGTTAGGGGTGGTTTTTAATTTTTTAACCCCTTTAGAAACGGCGGAACGCATATTGCTTTTATAGGATGGTAGTGTAGGGTAGATACTTCAGTTCTATGCAAATTACATCTTGGCTAAACATTTCTCTAATGGTAATATTAATTATTCTAGTTAGGGGTGGTTTTTAATTTTTTTAACCCCTTTAGAAACGGCGGAACGCATATTGCCTTTATATGGTGGTAGTGTAGGGTAGATACTTCAGTTCTATGCAAATTAGATCTTGGCTAAACATTTCTCTAATGGTAATATTAATTATTCTAGTTAGGGGTGGTTTTTAATTTTTTAACCCCTTTAGAAACGGCGGAACGCATATTGCTTTTATAGGATGGTAGTGTAGGGTAGATACTTCAGTTCTATGCAAATTAGATCTTGGCTAAACATTTCTCTAATGGTAATATTAATTATTCTAGTTAGGGGTGGTTTTTAATTTTTTTAACCCCTTTAGAAATCTATGTATATTAAAACTTGCCATTTAAATTTCTTTAAGGGTAATATTAGTTCGTATGGATATGATTTCCTTTCCAATATTTTCTTTAGGTGGTCTTAAGTCGTATTAAGAAGGCCAGCAGCCAAGATTTTATTATCCAACGCCACTGACCATTCGGTTGTTTCCGTCAAATTAGCTGCTGAATTTTGGCTGCTAACTTCACACCGGTCAAAAGAGCGGGCGATTTAAAAGCTACTTTGCTATTGGGCGAATTGAAACAGCGTGCGAAGCTGTGGAGTCCGTTTCACACGGCAAAGTGACAGATAGCGTCTGATGCAGATCAGCATATCAAATAATTACTTGATTAGTTTTTGAACATTTCATGTACTATTAAATATTTTAAAATTGATAATACATAATTTAATTGAAATAATATCAAAAATATTCATTAGATGTAGTTTATTATTAAAATCTTATGTCTTCTGAGGTTATGTTCATGTAGAATACAAAAATGTTTCAGTGTCAGTTGGGTTTTTAGCAGTAGCCAATCTGATGAAGTGGCCACGCCACCTTACTTTTATTACTATCTCTGTTGAGCGGCCAGAGTCTAGTGTTATTACACATGAGTTCAAAATTCCAAAGGCACCTTTGATGAAGTTACTTTTTGTTCGTACTCCAACAACATCTCTTTTGTAATGCGATGTTGGCAATAAACCGGAACGCCCCAGTCGGGAATATCGAATATACGAGAATTTCGTATCAATATCCAGATCCCACCTGAATGAAGGAGCATAATGGGCGAAAATCAGCCACTGCCTTGCTTCGCAATTGGTACGCTCCGCTAGCTACTGTGATTAACGACGCTTATGGAATAATGAATGGATATTATAAACAATCTAGATAATTATTAGATAATTATTCGAATATTTTAACACATTGAATACTTATTTAAACACATATTACCAATATTTTAACACATTCTGTCTTTATCTTCAGAATGTTCTCGCTTTGGTGGTACAGAGAAAATTTAAATGGCCTTTGCGTAAGGATGACCACAACTTCAGGTCAATAGTTTAAATTGCTTATATCAACACAAATTTATTTTTAAATTTCTTCATTGCAGAAAAGTTATACAATTGAAAAAAATTGGATGATAGTCTTGCAACATTAGTAAAAGCAACCACTTTATATGCTATACCAATTACTTTTTAGTTCTTGCGCAGGTTGTAATAATCTTCCAAGTACTAACACTGAATGAGTGACAACTGTAAAAATGGAGGTGGATATTAACATAGAATCACATGTAATGGAAGGCTCTAAAATCAAAATTGAGGTGAATAGTGAAATATACATTGAGAGTGAAGCGAAACTGTTTGAAAACAGCAGTATTTCAGAAAATCTTCGACAAATGGATACAGATAGCAAACTTTATAAATCCGATATATATCAAGAAGAAGCTTCCCAGGAAAGTAATACCAATAGACAAATTATTATTAATGAAGACAACAATCAATTTGTATGTAATATATGTAATTGTAGATTTAAAACAAAGACTCCTTTCAATAGACATATTCTTGTGCATAGTGGTGAAAAGCCATTTAAATGTAATATATGTGGTTATAAAAGTTTACAAAAGGGTGATCTTAAAAAGCACATGTTCATTCATAGTGGTGAAAAACCATTTGAATGTAGAGCATGTGGTTACAAATGTTTGCATAAAAGCAATCTAAATCAGCACATGTCCACACATAGTGGTGAAAAGCCATTTGAATGTAACATATGTGATTATAAATGTTCACGTACCAACTCTCTTAAACAACACATGCTCACTCATAGTGTTGAAAGGCCATTTGAATGTAATCTATGTGGTTTTAAATGTTCACGGAAAAACTATCTTAAAAGACATATGTCCACTCACAGTGGTGAAAAGCCATTTACATGTAATATATGTGGTTATAAATGTCTAGAAAGGGGCAAGCTTAAACGACACATTTCCGCTCATACTAATGAAAAGCCATATGAATGTAATATGTGTGGTTATAAATGTTTGCAAAAGTGTCATCTTAAACAACACATTATGAACCACAGTGGTGAGAAACCATTTAAATGTAATACATGTGATTATAAATTTTCACGAAAAAACCATCTTAAAAAACACATGTCCATTCATAGTGGTGTAAAGCTTTTGCAAATAGATAAGAAAGTGTTAATAAAGAAAAGAAAATGATATTCACGTTAATTATTCAAAGTAAATAGTGATATTATAATTTTTGTTATTTGTTTTAACATAATAATTATATTTTAATTAAAGAGTATTGGTACATTTTGTTTATACAAATGCTGAATGCATTCTAAAATATTGTTAAAAGAAGTATGCAATTATAATACAGCTGAAAATCTAGTAACATTCCATTGCTGTGGAAGATGTTTTTAGGTATATTGTAGCATTTTCATTTTTTGCTGACCTACCTTTACATAGTTGGTTGCTATGGTATTTTCACCTAGTTAGTTCCTAAGGAGAACTGCTTTTTTGAAAGAGTAAACAAAAAAAGCCAGAAGAAAATTTTTTTGCATAACGCTTGCCTTTTCGAAATATTTTTGTTAAGAAGATTTATAAATAAAATAGTCTCGAATCACAGGCTGAGTAAAAGTGACACAAGATTACCATCGATTTTATGGCTTGTCGAAGTACCAGTCTAAAAGAAAAAATATATGAAAACCCTTTTTATAAAAAAGTATACTTATTAACTTTTAAAAGATATTCCAATTGTAATTGATCATTATTTTAGGGTTTTATTTTCATATCGTAATGAAAACATGCCTCGTCTCACGCCCACATATCCACTCTGTGGCTTGGTGCGTCTGGCACCTCGACACTGAAAGGTATAAGGGGTTAAAGATTATATATATATATATAATGAAAACAAAAACGATCATCCTTTACAACATACCTTATCCAACATTAAAACAAGGAATAAAAGGCCCGTGCTGTGCAGTTTCCGGATACTTGCCTGGTGTCCCCAATCTAAACCCGTCTGCCCCTTCTGACTATCTACTTGAGAAGTGAGTTCTCCATTGCATTTTTCAAGTTTGGTTTTTCGACATTCCTAGAAGACAATTTATTCAGTTTAAAAAGAAAGAAAAAAATTTAGTAGACTACTGTGAAATTGACACGGAATAATAAATTCTAATAAATGAATTATACTTTGTATTAAGATCGACTAAAATCTAGGATGTTTAATTTTTTATGGTAAAAAAAAAGTATCTCGCTCATTTATTTCATACAGCATATCTTGCTTTCTTAAGTCCATGACCTTTGCTCAACGACGAGCAGCTGCTGTCTGCCGGTGGTAAATATCTGCTCTAAGGTAAGTATCCTTTGAGTACGGTCTGCCATAATAGTTTTAGTATATCCCATAACTTAACCAAAAGTAACCGCATTTGTGGTTCTGGTTAATTTTTGGTAACAAATGGTTACTGAAAAACCTATAGGGGGTGTTTTTTATATAAAGGGTTTTGGCTTAATGGGTAACATATGAATAAAGGAAGAAGGCAATAATGCATAAAATTCCGCACTATCTCAAAAATAAATTATTATTATTATAAAAATTAAGCAAACTGAAGATGGCCCTGGTGTCTGGAGGAGCTATTATTTCTATGCTGATCATTCATTTAATTTATGTCAAACAAGAAGGTGTTAACTATTTACACTGTTAATAGGTAGTAATAAATACATAAATTTGTCAAGTAGACTAAACAATGACAGCACCTAAATAAATAGGGGTTTTTCTTGTTATTATTACAACTACTGCATTTCCGTACTAGGTTGCTAATCGTTATTCTTATTAATGATAATGAATTTGAATTGTATTTAATCTCGGACATCGTTTAGAAATAATAAGTAAATCGGTAACTTAATACAATCAATTAACATTTAAAATTGCTGTAAAACGAAATATTAAAAACATGACATGTCCTTATCCTGAAACTATTCATTTGCATAGTTGCAATTAAACTACTAAAAACGTACAAGATTGTTCATTTTAAAAATAACAATGGTATGATAATGGTATAATACGATCATTCCTATCGATTAAAATAGCGTAATAATTAATGACGTGACGTAATAATTAATTCATTCATAAGTTAGATATAAAAAACACTTCAGGTTTCACTCAATGCATAAATTTTTATTTTATTTTCTTAACAATAAATAGTTATATGTGACAAACCCAAATTGGTTGCAATACAGAGGGTTAATTGGCAATACTTACCATTTTTGTATGCTTTTAAAACAAAATTGAAAAGAACTTTAGTTATATTTTAAATATTAAACAAAATACGTATTAAGAATTCGCAGAAGGGAAAGTATCGATCCATTTCAAATGTGCCGTGATCTGTTCATCTAACTACCAGTTTTCAGAAATTATTGTCATCTGGATTTGTATAAAAGTTCCTAAAATGTGTTCTTACATTTCTAATCTACCTTCAAATCGTTGGAAATATGACACCACTTGTGTAACAATTAATTACACCCAATTGCGGTAAAAGACCAATTGGAAAACCAACATAACAATACGTAATTACAATTACCGTTAGGTGTAAAAAATAAATGCCATGTTTCTTTGCAACATCTTTTTTATTAATATAATAATATAAACACAAATCGGATCGTATTTCTAGAAAGTATTTACTACTTGGTAATAACTTCTGACCACATTATTTACGTCAAAGCATGCAGATAGCCATAAATTAGCTTTTTTATGCGGCATACAACAACAATTTTTAAAAGGCAGGTACATTTAAAAGGGTATCACATTTTTAAATTATATTTGTACAAATTAAGGTTGGTTAGTGTTACAGGGTCGAACTCGAAATTTAATAAAACTTTAAAATTCATTTTCTCGAAAACTATTCGTTTGGAGAACAAACTTTATAAGGAAGCCAAAACTAATTAAAATACACCCTGTATAGTTTTGAAGCAGGTTAACCTTGTGGTGTGTCAAAGTTGAAAGCTGCACCTAAAAGGGTTTGAATAAAATATTAATAAGAACATAAAATTAGAGAGGGGGAGAGGGAGAGAGCGAGAGCGAGAGGGAGAGGGAGAGAGACAGGGACAGAGAGAGAGAGAGTACACGAAAAGTAGAAACATAATTTAATTCCTATCTGGCATTATTATTTCTTCTAGAAAAGATAGAAAGAGTACAGTGTGTGCGTGAGAGAGAGAAAGGTAGCAGAACTTGTAAGTATTAGTAGTATTAGCGAGAAAGAGAGAGAGATAACAAAGGTACGCAAGACATTAAACGCTAGGAGTAGCTGTTTCAAGATGAGCGCCAAGTAGTAGTCGGGATAAAAGATGGCCGAATCAACCAGAACGTGTTTCATAAATTATACAGTATCATAAAATAGGAATTTAATTAATTTGCGTAAATGAACTTTTATATATTCGTAGGGTACATAGTTGTGTTATGATCTAATGTAGCAGTATTCATACTAACTCGACTTTTATTAGTAAATATCCGTAAATTGTTAGGTGATAATACAGATTTCTTTTTACAATCATGACCTCTATTAGCATCGATAACACAGATTTCTTCTTTGCGTCCTCTACATGCGGTTAATACAGATTCCTTAATGACGCCTACTGTTGGCAGTTCATATTTTGTCGGCAACACGTTCCGAGATTCCCGTAATGGCTATTTCTTGACCCCTTTTTATCCGATCCTGTACGCCACTGTGTGTAGAAAATTGGTTAAAATGATAGCCCCCTATTAAGATTTGTCTTGCACGCCTATGAATAGTTGGCAATAATGCTGTGTGAGGGAGATGGTCACATACAAAACTAATGGGTTAGAGAGAGATAGCATACCAGTTCAAGGTTATTGCAGAGGTGTGGAAGCGAGGTGCTCGAATCCCCCTATTACCCCTACTGCCATTTACTTGTTTATTAGGTTATAATATCTGTGATGCAATGGGGGGATTCCCCGATTTTGCGAATCATCATCGTTTACAATAACTTGAACTACACCAATATCCTTTTCTTAATTAATTGCGTTCGCGGAATATTCATTTAAGTAACTGACCTCATAAGATTGTATTATAAAAAGATCATGTTGCAGAATCAGCAATGTAAACATAACAAACCATAAAATATCTTGCTTGAAGAAAATATCAAACACTACTGTATGTGCTAAAAACATTATACCCGTCCTTATTTGCATTTTCTCCGAAAACTCCGCTTCTGAGAAAAAAATTTTAAAGGGATTTTTTGTTTGTCTTATCGATGTCTATATACCTGCCGCGTTTGATGTCCTTGTTATGAGCCACCCTGTATAAATGCATACTGTATAAATGAATAAATTACTTATAATGAGATGCATACATTATCATATAAATGTGGATTCGTAGGCAAAGCGGCCGGAGGCGATCTAATGGCGTAGGCAGCTGCTGCAGAGACGAGTGTAACCATGGTAACATTTGCACTGAACGAAATGCAAGTTGAGAAATTATAAATTATTTAAAGTCCAAATAATTCCGTTGTGACAATATATTGGCATGACTTCTGAACACGAACTAACAAAATCACAATTTTCTTGCGATCATGTGGAGGCTTCTCCTATGGCCTGTACAGTTCCGATCGGTGCAGGCTGCCTGCGTGTGTAGGGCCCTTAAAGTAAGGCAATTGGATATGGATATTAATATGAACGGGTATTATTATTATTATTATTATAAAGAATCTAAATGATTATTAATATGATTATAATTCCAATACTTTAATACAATGAATAGTGCCTTTATCTTCAGGATAACAGAGAAAATTAGAAAATTCCATGTTCAAGGGTCACACACAACTGCAGGTAAATAGTTCAATTGGTTATTATCCAGCAATTGGTGAGCAATCCGAAAAAGTTATACAAATAAAAAACTTTCTTGATGCAACATTAGTAAAAGCAATCGCTTTATATGCCACGCAAACTACTTTGTTAGTTATTGCAGATTGTAAAACACTGAACGAGGAGGTAATGGTAAACTAAAATGGATATAAATAGAGCATCACATGTAATGGAAGGCTCTAAAATCAAGATTGAGGTGCATAATGAAATATATACTGAGAGTGAAGAGAAGTCGTTTGAAAACAGCAGTATTTCAGAAACTCGTCAACAAATGAATATGGATAGCAAACTTTTTAAATCCAACATATATCAACAAAAAGCTTCCCAGGAAAATAACTGCAATAAACAAATATTTATTAATGAAGATAACAAACAATTTGTATGTAATATATGTAGTAGCAGATTTAAAGTAAAGGCTCTTCTCAATAGACACTTGCTGATTCATAGTGGTGAAAAACCTTTTAAATGTAATTTATGTGATTATAAATGTTCAATCAAGAGTCGTCTCAAAGACCATATGCTTACACACAGTGGTGAAAAGCCGTTTAGATGTAATATATGTGGTCATAGATGTTCACAAAAGAGTAATCTTAAACAACACATGTTCATCCATTATGGTGAAAAACCATTTACATGTAATGTATGTGGTTATACATGTTCGCAAAAGTTTAGTCTTAAAAGACACATGTCCAGTCATAGTGGTGAAAAACCTTTTGGATGTATTGTTTGTGATTATAAATGTCTGCAAAAGCATACTCTTAAACTACACATGCTTACTCATAGTACCGTAAAACCTTTTGAATGTAGTATATGTGATTATAAATGTTTACGAAAGAGCCATCTTAAACACATGTTAACTCATACTGGTGACAATCCATTTGAATGTAATATATGTGGCTATAAATGTTTGGAAAAGCATATTCTTAAACAACACATGTTCACACATAGTGGAGAAAAACCTTTCGAATGTAGTATATGTCATTATAGATGTTTGCGAAAGAGCCATCTTAAACAGCACTTGTTAATTCACAGCGGTGAAAAACCATTTGAATGTAATGTGTGTGATTATAAATGTACAATGAAGAGTCATCTCAAAGACCATATGCTTATTCATAGTGGTGTAAAGCCATTTGGATGTAACATATGTGGTTATAGGTGCTCACAAAAGAGTCATCTTAAACAACACATGTTCACTCATAGTGGTGAAAAACCTTTTGAATGTAATTTATGTGATTATAGATGTTCAATGAAGAGTCACCTCAAAAGCCATTTGCTGACTCATACTATTGGAAAACTATTTGAATGAGATGTGTGTGGTTAGTGATGTTCGCAAAAGAATCCACATAAATGGCACATTACCATAATCATTTAGGTTAAAAACTATTTGAATGTTTTCGATATATATCGAAACGTTAGCTCAGACTTTCGATATTCACTAGCTTTTCCAACAATCATTGTACTATTAAAAGATGAGTATGTAATATACCATCTGTTTTTTGTAAACGATAATGTAGGAAATCCAATGCATTTTTATCATTTTCCTTCTAAATTTGTACCCTTCCAAATGTAAGTAGAAACTTTGGTATCAATCAATAGAAGAATTAATTTTCCGTCAAAAACATATTCAATTTTATGAAGAAAACCAAAAACTATTTAGGAAAATAGTTAAAAAGCTTATTGATTTATTGCTTTTGGTAATAAGCTATAAAGAAAATCTGGAAGCTGTACGCCGATTGGTCTAGCAGTTAACGCAATCCGGTTAGGAATCCGTTAGGTTAACCTCTAGACCAATCGGTGAATTATCGATGTTAAAATGTAAAATCTGCTGATATCTTTAACAGTCGAAGTAACATTAGATGCTGTTTACACTGTTATCGTATATGTTTACACAGATGTTGATGATGTGTTGACTCAAATTCTTCAATTGTTAAGGATAATATGTAGTTGTGATGACGTGGCGGTCGGCAGACAAAGCGTATACGTATTAAAAGTTTTATTCGTAATGCAAGACATCGCTCGTTAATCAAGTTAAAATTTATTAAAAATTTTTGCTTGTTTTGTAAAACGCTCGCAAACCAAGTTACTCGTAATCCAAGGTTTTACTGTAGTTTTCTTTCCATCAAGATACGCCAGCAAAAATTTTTATTGTAAAATGCTTTATTTTTTGCCTTTATTTTGTGTAGCCTCTTCGATATAATTTGGAATAGGTATCTAAACTTAAATAAGACATTTTTCAAATATTCGTGTTCTTACAAAACTCAAAACCGTCAAACTCGAATAAATGAAAAGAAAGAAACTGACAAGTAAGAGAACGTATAGTACGTACTTGGTTTTTGATACGACTAATGAGATTCATAATTTCATCAGTTTTTAAATTTTAAAGAACCATTTTTTATCAAAATTAGAACACGTTTATGTATGAGACACGTTAGGATAATGTGATTTTGTGCACAAACATCCAACTCGTTACCCAAAATGAGACATTTCCTAACTAGTTGCATAAACAGCTATTATCTGTTATTAGAAATGTAAATATTTTGTTAGTAAAAAGATTTAAGTTGGTTATACTGACAGATTCACTATACATTTAAAATTTAATTTTTTCTTGACATTTATTAAATTATTAATTTAATATAATTACATTTTCATAAATAAAAATGTCCCTAAAAACGGTTTTACAAGATTGAATTTTGTGTCGGTGTTTTTGGCCAAATTTAATGTCTATAATCTTCTCAGGGTTGAGCAACCATGGAGGAATTACTTTTAACAATATATGTAACGAATAGAAGCTATACAAAATAAAATTATTTAGCTGACCTCTCCTAGCGCCTTCACTGATGTTTTTCAAAGCTAATTCTACCAGTTTTTGTCCTCGACTCATTATTCTTAGTAAAATCTACTACTTTTAAAAATTACTAAAAAAAAGTAAGCTAGATAAGTGGAACAACTTTAGGAACAAAAAATGTATGTGGGTTTTAGTTTAAGGTGGCCAACTTGCATGCTATTTCTCCATAAGAATAAACAACAATTAAAACCATAATGTACTGCATTATTATTTCATGTATAATTACACTTGTTTGCTGACTACAGCTAGTAGGTAGTAAGCACGGGAGTTTAGAATTAAAACCTCATTACCATTAATCTCACCTCCATTAATAACGAACAATGCTTTTTTTTAGGAAAACAAAAATGGTTGAAATAACTATAAAGTATTTTTAATTGAATCTTATAATAAATACTGAAATGGAAGATAGTTGGAGTTGTTTATTTTTATAAATATACTGAAAGGACAATAAGTATAAGTGAAAAGTTAACAAAAAAGTGAAATTCATCTAAAAATTCTGTGTGTAGAAGAAAAAGTAGTCCTTATTTCCATTTACCACATTTGGATGGAAGGGTAGGCAACTGTAACTCTTCCAGTTCAAGTTCGTAATCATCAACGATATTTTGGTTAGCAGCAACATTCACCTCGTCATCAACAGTTGCCATTCTTTCTGGTTTTCTGGTGCATTATGGTATATGGTACAGTAGCAGAGTAGTTTTTGAATGGCTCTACAGCCTGCTATATGTCATCATTTTTTCCAAAAAGCTTGGCAAACTTTATTTTACCCTGCCTAAACAATGCAGATGTAGAGTCGCATCCGCCGAAGGCGTGTAAAAACAATAACTTTCTTAGACATTTTGAAGTGTGTTGGGGATTAGAAGACGTTTTTTGATTCTAGATTTATTGTTATTACTAAACTGAGGCGAAAATGTGTAATTTGTGACTTTTAGCGAAAATATAGAAGAAATAATTAACTTACTATGTAAACTTTTTTTATTTAGGTATAAATATAAATAATCGTTATTTGAGCATCTTAAGTTGAGCAATACATATTTTTATTCTCAAAGGGGTTACTACCATAAACAAATGAATAGTAAAAGGTACGAGGAATGCGTTACCAAGATCTGTAAACTGCTGCCACTAAACGCTGTAGTAATAAAGGACAACCTTCCTTACTATTCCCGCAAACAGAACAGTTTCCTGCGTCCAGATTTGGAATACTGACTTGTAGAAAAAGGTAGATATTACATTTGAAGAGCACAGCACTAGAACGGAACTTTTAGAAATTGTGCTACATCATCGCGATTCCTATAAATCTTTTTATATTGAAAAAACTTCAGTCCACAATTGTGTGGCAACCTCCATATCATTATTGTGATTCTAATCCAATCGAGAAAATCTAGTCGCAAATTAAAGTTTATGTTGCAGCGGATAAAAAGACTTTTAAGTTAAAGGACGTAAAAGAATTGCGAGTGAGTGGAAGGAATTGCCCAGGTTAATGGTGTGTGTTTCATTAATCTGGGCAATTAAAGAAACTAAAAAGGTTGTAGATTTTAATTAAATAAAATTTTATTAAATTTAAAATTATTTTTGAACTGATGTAATATTGATCTTAGGTGTAAATGTGATAACTTGGTTATCCAATTTATAAAGTTTAAGAAATCATTATATTACATAAATTTATGAATAATAAAATGTGTAACAGATATGTATCATCTATTACGAAAATATATTTTACAATCAGTATCATGTTTTGTAAATAAAATAGTATATTTATATATAAATTAGGATTTGGTACAAGTTATTATGTAGATATTATGTATTCTGTTGTTATGTAAATACCTGTATATAAGCATAGGGAACACTAATAACTTGGTCAATCATGTATACAGTGTGATGGACTGAACAAGAGAAAAAAATTTTATTTGTAATTTAACGAAAAAATGTCATTCTTTATAAAAATTTTTTGCTTGTCTCAAAATCACAATTATTATTTATCAAAAATAGAAATATTTTTAATTCTATAAAGTAAAAGATTGAAATCAGTAGCAATTTTTTTTTAAATTAAATTAAAGACACATTTAAGAAAATTCGAAATACGTTGCGTTATGTTGGAGACAGCACAACACTTTCATAACAGGATCACATAAACAACTGAAGGTTTAAACTACTAGAAATTGTTTTTAATAGAAAACTTTGATCACGACCTCCTCGATTTCGACGTTTGACAAATCAAGGAGGTCGTGACTTTGATTTTTCACAATGTTCGTCCAGCGGAGTTCATTTCGTCCGAGGAGAGTTCCAAAGGAATGAGTGCTACAGTATGTCTTTGAAGAAATTTGCAAATCTGTTTTTAAAAATGCCGCATTACAATCTAGCAATTCTTTCATGTAATACGTGTCAACGCTATCAAATGACATTTGACGTTTTGTCAGGTTAAAATGTATCAGAAAAGGTTGAGTGAATAAGTGAAAGAGTGCACACACATGTCAATCGCTCCGTAAATAAACCCAAAATCTGGGCCTTTACGAGTCAAAACTACGTGTAAATCTTGAAACATAGAGAGTAGTAATAGTATAGGAGATTTACAATTGATATTTAAGAAGGAAATCTAAAATATAAGTGGAATCAATTAAAAATTAATTTGAAAATAATAAATATTAAATAGATGAACAAATGTTCAATGAAAGACTAGAGATAAGTTTATCACGACAACAAATGATAACATGCATGCTGTTTAAACATTTAAATAGGCAACACAAATAACAAAAGAATGTGTAAAAGGAAACATAACTAATAAGTTCTTATTTAAAAGCAAGAGGAAAAGAAGAGAAATAGATCAGAGGACGGTACACCTCCAGAAACATCACAAAACAAGGGAGAAGGATATGAAATGAAAAAGCACCAGTAAAGATATATAAACCAAGTAATACTAGCAACCAAAACCCAGAAAAAATGATACAACAACTGGTGGCAACAGTAAGTGAGGAAAGTAAGGATGGGGAGGGAATAACCAACAATAACAACTACAGAACCAGAAAGATGAAAACAAGATGACGACTCAGGCAAATAATGAAAGGATAGGAATATTTCAAAACAATGATCTTACGGTACAAGCCTTAAAACAAAGCCAAGCCAATACAATAAATCTAGAAACTAAAAGTAAAGTAAAACGGCTAAAAGAAATGAAACAAAAAGGGAAAAAGTATGGTGACATGCGAATAGGGACATGGAACACTAGGAGTATTATAGGAAAAGAAGAAGGAATAGTAGATGAAATGATAAAACAACATATTGAAATTCTAGGAATCACAGAAACAAAAAAGAAAGTTAGAGGGTTGAAAAGAATTCATAAAGGCTATTGGATATTTTGGTCAGGGGTGGATGAAAAGGAACATGCCCAAGGAGGAGTAGGTCTAATAGTTGCACCTAACAAACTAAAAGATATAATAGAAGAGAAATATATAAACGATAGAATACTAACAGTAAAAATAAAACTGGGGAAGGAAGAAATATGGACTATGATAATAGCGTACGGGGAAAATGAAGATGCTAAAAAAGAAGAAAAAGACAAATTTTTTTGAAAGTCTACAAAGACAACTAGATGATGGAGGGGAAAATATTATGATAATGGGAGACCTGAATGGACGAGTAGGAAACCAAAATAGAGGGATAGAAGACTATATGGGTAGAGAAGGAGAAACGATATTAAACAAGAATGGAGAAAGAATTATAGAAATATGCATGGAAAATGATCTAGTTATTGCAAACACAAGGTTCAAACATAAAAGCATTCATAAATTTACAAGAGTAATGGAAAGCAGAAATGAAAGATCCGTAATAGATTATTTCTTGATCAGTAAACGGAAATGGAGGAGAGTAAAAGATGTGAAGGTAACGAGGGAAGCGGAAATTGGCAGTGACTACTACATGGTTAAGATGAAACTAAAGAGAAGTGAAGAGGAGACATTAGATAAAAGGAGGAAGAGAACAAAAGAGAAGATCAAGAGCCATAAACTAAAAGAAATGGCAATTAAGGAAAAATACCAAGAAATACTAAATAAAAAATTGGGGGAAAGAAAGGAAACAAACCAAATAGAAGAAAAATGGACACATTTTAAAACCAGTATAATAGAAGCAGCAAAAGAAAGTTGTGGAACAACAAAAATAACTAATAATATTATCAAAAAGACGACATGGTGGAACCAAGAAATCAAAATAAAGATAAAAGAAAAGAAGGACAGATGGAGAAAATACCTAGAGACAAATAATAAAAGAGATTATGAAATCTATAAAGAAAAACGAAAGGAAGTAAAAGCAGAAATAAAAAGAGCGAAGCAAGAAGCATGGAAAAAATTTGGACATAAAATGACAGAAAACTATAGAGAAAATCAAAAACTGTTTTATGGAACGTTGAAACAATTGAAACAAAAGAAGGAATATAACTTGGCCAACATAAAAGATAAAGATGGGAACATAATGAAGAACAAATAATGGAGAGATGGAGACAATACTTTGAGGAATTAACAAACAAGGATCTAGAAATGTATGAAGAAATAAAAGAGGAGGAAATAAATGCAATAGAAGAAATAGAAGTGAAGAAGGCAACAAACGAAATGGAAGAAAGAGAAGTGCAAGAAATAATAATAAGACTGAAAAATGGAAAGACACCAGGAAGAGATCCATATAACTGCGGAGATGTTAAAATATATGGGAAAAGTAGGTGTGAAACAATTAACAGAATTAATTAATGACATACACAAAAATGCGATAATACCAAAGGACTGGAACTCAGGTATTATTTTACCAATATATAAGAAAGGGGACAAAAGGAACTGCAACAACTATCGGGGAATAACCCTTTCATGTGTCCCTGGGAAAGTTTTAACTAAAATAGTCGAAAAAAGATTAAGAAATAAAATAGAGACAACACTAGAAGATACACAATGCGGGTTTAGACAGAAGAGAAGCACCCAAGACCTTATCTTTACGATAAGACAAGTAAGCGAAAAATGTATAAGGAAGAATAAAGACGTACATATCTGCTTTATAGATCTAGAAAAGGCCTTCGATCGAATAAGAAGAGAGGATATATGGAAGACATTCGAAAAGAGAAAGGTAGATAAGATAACTGTTTTATTTTAGTTTGGTTGATTTATATTTTTAATATTATTAAAACATCATTTAACGTCTATTATATTTTTTTATTAAGGTTTTAACATTTTACAAGTGAAGCGTTATTCTTGTTGTTTATGCTATGAAGTTAGTTACATTCCTTTTAGAGTATGTTCTAAAACTACAATATGTAACAATAACAATAGAATTAATAAAAGCAATGTATAAGGACAATAAAAATACAGTACGAACAAATAATGAAGAATTTGGAGAATTTGTAACAAAGATAGGAGTAAAACAAGGATGTGCATTAAGCACTATTCTATTTTCGTTAGTTTTAGACGAAGCAATAAAAGAGGCAAAGAAAAAGGTGAAGAAATTCACACTAGGATATAGATAAATGAACGAAACAAAGATCAATGAATTGATGTTCGCAGATGATATGGCTATAGTCAGGAAGAAATTTTCAATACAATCTGGAAATACTCGAGAACGAATTAAAAAAGGTAAACATGAAAATAAATATTGGAAAAACAAAAAGTATGATAATAGCAAGCACAAAGAAAGAACATATACTAAGAATAAAAGGGCAAGAAATAGAACAAGTAGAAAGTTTTAAGTACTTGGGTTCAATAATTGAAGAAAACGGAGGAATTGAAAAAGAAATAAATGATAGATTGAGTAAAACAGCTAAAATTTACAATATGTTGAGAACGACATTCCTAGGTAAAAAAGAAATATCAAAAAAGATAAAAACAGAAGTCATAAAAAAAGTAGTGAGGCCAACAATAATGTATAGCAGCGAATCATGGACGTTAACGGAAAGACAAAAGAAAAGAGTAAACGCAATGGAAATGAGATTTTTAAGAAAAATAGAGAACAAAACCAAAAGAGACAAAATAAGAAATGAAACATTCAGGCAGCAACTACAGCTGGAACCGATAAATGAAAAAATAGCGGAAGGACAGTTAAGGTGGTTCGGTCACGTGTGTCGTATACCGGTAGAAAGAGTGACAAAAAGTGTGTATGAAACGAGTGCCGGGAAAGAACAGAAGGGGAAGACCAAGAAAAACGTGGATTAATGGGAAGCAGAGAAAAGGGGTATACCATGGGATGGAATTAAGACACTAACTATGGACAGAAAACAATGGAGAGAAAAATACAAAACTCAACCCCAACAGCCTTACACTTAATGGTAGGAAGGCTTAGGATTAAGTAAGTAAAATGTATCAAATTTAAATGTGTTTTTCTTCAAATTTGACTGAAACGTGACATTATAATGCTGGATTGACAAAGTTAAAATGTCACTTCGTTGCCATGGCACGTAAATCACTTTACTGCCATTCGCGAGCGGCAGACAATCACTTTATCTGCTGCTCCCGAGCGGCAGATTATATATCTGCCATTGAAAGTTGCAATTGAGTTTTAATCAGGAAATTGGTAAATAACTACAAAACATGCTTACGATTTCTTTCCAAATTTAATTTTTATGACTAAATAACTTTATGGCAACTTGTTCACAACTTTGTTTATAGTGAAACCCTAGTAATGCTGTCCAAAGCTAAATTATTATAATATCGTGTAGCTCATTCTCTAAATAATTAAAATAATTCATGAATTTTAATATTCCTTAAATATTTTTCTATTGTCGACGTTTGAAGAAAAAAATAGTATATATTATGCAGACCTGAAGTGACTTTCCTTACCTACTTCAGCTCTTTATAATATAATTATATCTATTATTATATAATAATAATAGTAGTATTTATTCCCAGAATTCCACAACAAGAATACAAAAATATAAAAAAAAGGTTCAAAATTAATAAACATTTATTAGATTATTATATCTTTATTAAATTTATTTTTTATTGTATCTTATGTATTATAAATATATGTAGCATAAAACAAATGTTGCCAATCTTACAAAACAAGTATGTAGTTTCCAAAAACGATTTAATAATAGCCTCTATTATTAAATGGTTTTCATGTTTTCCCAAATGATTATTAGCTAGTAATAATATTGTTTACGCAAATTAAAGTTTTGATTCCCCACCCCCATCAAATTTGGCTCAGGAGATCCTGAAGTTTCTCCTGCTCTATACATTTATCTAGCAAAGATTTTGCTCTCTCCGCTAAGCCAATCAATCTGAGAACCTATGAACTGGAGACCCTATGCTTAAATTTCCGTCTTTTAGTGAATTCTTTAATTCTTCACATATTCTTTTCTTCGGTTTGTACTAAGAATATCAGGTATTGCAAATGTGGGAAACCTATACCTAAATACTCAGCTATTATACGTTTATTCACATATCTGCCATACAAAAAGTTTTAATGGTTCATAATTATTATTACAGTAAATGAAATATTATATAAATATACAATACAAATCAATACATACATATATATAGAGTGTGATTAAAGTATGTAATATTAAAAAAAAGGCAACTCAACCGGTTTTTTTAAAATGCTTAAACACGTCGGATTTTATTTTTAAAAATACATTGGTATGTGCGATTCACCTTCCGACTATGATTCGTTTGTTAGTCATGACGTCATTACAATAGAATTGAAATGACAATATGGATCTTTAGTAGTGCAATCCGATAGTGATTTTTCTTCCCTTTATGATCATGCAAATAAATCATAAGGTTACACAACAAAAATTCTGAGAAAAATCGATTTATTGTTGATATTATGGTACTTATAACTTCTAAAACATTGAACCGCACTTTAATCTTGTTATTGATAGTGCAACGAATTCAAACAATATAATTTGCAATAATGTTCCAGCTTAGCTTACAGGACTGTAAGCTATCATCCAACTGTACATAAGAGAAATCGAATTATGCTTTTGTTATATTTCATGCAATTTGTTCAAATAAGTGGAATGGTTTTTAGATAAACTAGTAAATCATTAGGCACTCTGAATGAGACTTGTTACATATACCAAAAATAATTTTTCCTGTTATAAAATAAACCGCCTTTTCAGCAGTCTAGAGGAACATGCACCTTTTGAAACTAACCCTTTCAGAATATTTATAACCACACATATTAATTACATTCAAATGCATTTTCACCATTATGAGTGGATATGTGTTGCTTGATTTTTCTTTTGTGAACATTTATAACCACATAGATAACATTTAAATGGCTTTTCACCAGTATGTATAAACATGTTTTTTTTTTAAAGATGACTTGATTGCCAACATTTATAACCACATATATTACATACAAATGGCTTTTCACCACTATGACTAGACATGTGTGCATTAAGGATACTCTTTCGGGAACATTATAAAAACATATCTTGCATTCAAATGACTTTCCACCACCATGTGTGCATCAGGATCACTTTTTGGGGAACCTTTATAGTCACATATATTACATTCAAACGGATTTTCACTACTATGAATAGGCATGTGTTTGTTAATAAGATTGTCCTTTTCTGAACATTTATAATCACACAATTACATGCAAATTTTTCTTTCTCCACTATGAGTAGACATGTGGCTCTTAAGTTTGCTTTTTTGTGAAGTTTTATAGTCACATAAATTACATTCAAAAGGCTTTTCACCACTATGAATAGAAATGTGTGCATTAAGGCGACTCTTTCGGGAACATTTATAATGACATATCTTGCATTCAAATGGCTTTTCACCACTATGAATGAACATATGTTTATTAAGACTGTCTTTATAAGAACATTTATAATCACATATATTACATTCAAAAGGCTTTTCACCAGTATGAATAGACATGTGTGCATTAAGGCGACTCTTTCGGGAACATTTATAATCACATATATTACATTCAAATGGCTTTTCACCACTATGAGTGAACATGTGTTTATTAAGACTGTTTTTAGAAGAACATTTATAATCACATATATTACATTCAAAAGGCTTTTTAACACTATGAATAGACATGTGTTGTTTAAGATTACCTTTTACTGAACATTTATAACCACATACCTTACATTCAAATGGTTTTTCACCACTATGACTAGACATGTGTGCATTAAGGTGACTCTTTCGGGAACATTTATAATGACATATCTTGCATTCAAATGGCTTTCCACCATTATGAATAGAGATGTGTGCATGAAGATCACTTTTTCGAGAACCTTTATAGTCACATAAATTACATTCAAATCGCTTTTCACCACTATGAATTAACATGTGTTTATTAAGATTGTTTTTATGAGAACATTTATAATCACATAAATTACACTCAAATGGTTTCTCGCCACTATGAGTGAACATGTGTTTATTAAGACTGTTTTTATGAGAACATTTATAATCACATATATTACATTCAAAAGGCTTTTCACCACTATGAATAGACATGTGTTGTTTAAGATTACTTTTTACTGAACATTTATAACCACATGTATTACATTGAAATGGCTTTTCACCACTATGAATGAACATGTGTCTGTCAAGAATGTTTTTAGAAGAACATTTATAATTACATATATTACATTCAAATGGCTTTTCACCACTATGAGTGAACATGTGTTTATTAAGACTGCTTTTAGAAGAACATTTATAATCACATATATTACATCCAAAAGGCTTTTTACCACTATGAATAGACATGTGTTGTTTAAGATTACCTTTTACTGAACATTTATAACCACATACCTTACATTCAAATGGTTTTTCACCACTATGACTAGACATGTGTGCATTAAGGCGACTCTTTCGTGAACATTTATAATGACATATCTTGCATTCAAATGGCTTTCCACCATTATGAATAAATATGTGTGCATGAAGATCACTTTTTCGAGAACCTTTATAGTCGCATAAATTACATTCAAATGGCTTTTCACCACTATGAATGATCATGTGTTTATCAAGATTGTTTTTATGAGAACATTTATAATCACATATAGTACATTCAAATGGCTTTTTACCACTATGAGTGAACATGTGTTTATTAAGACTGTGTTTATGAGAACATTTATAATCACATATATTACATTCAAAAGGCTTTTCACCACTATGAATAGACATGTGTTGTTTAAGATTACTTTTTACTGAACATTTATAACCACATATATTACATTGAAATGGCTTTTCACCACTATGAATGAACATGTGTCTGTTAAGAATGTTTTTAGAAGAACATTTATAATTACATATATTACATTCAAATGGCTTTTCACCACTATGAGTGAACATGTGTTTATTAAGACTGCTTTTAGAAGAACATTTATAATCACATATATTACATTCAAATGTCTTTTTTTCACTATGAGTAGATATGTATTGCTTAAGATCGCCCATTTATGAACATTTATAAACACATATTACATTGAAAAAGTTTTTTTATCACTATAAATAGACATGTGTTCGTTACGATTACTCTTTTGGCAACATTTATAATCACATATATGATGACATTGTAATGGCTTATCACCACAATGAGTAGACATGTGCCATTTAAAATGACTCTATTGCAAACATTTAGAACCATACATATTACATTTAAGCCGGCAATACAGCAGGGTGGTTATAGTAGATTTATACCACTAAACGGAGTTAAGTCGAGTTTTCTCCGGAAAGTAGTCGGATGGGTGAACCACAAGTGCAGTGTATTGCCTACATGGCTCCGCTGCCTCGTCTCATGCCCACATATTTACGCTGTGGCTCGGTGCGTCCGACACCTCAACACCGAAAGGTATAAGGGGTTAAAGATTATACATACACATATTACATTTCACTGGCGTTTCTCCACCATGGTGATCATGTGTCTTTTGAGAAGACTTCTTATTAAACTTGTAATTGTAAAGATTACATATAAATTGTTTATAAATGTCACGTTTATAAATGAGCATTTGTATCATACTACATCTTTTCTAGGATATGTTTTGCCGATATTTGCTAGACGTAAAGTCTGCTAACTACATTCAGTTACTGTAAGTTGCTAAAATACTGATATTATCGAATGGTTTCTCTTAAAACGTTCTATTATCTGTGGACATACATTTACGTTGGTTTGTTTTGATGGTGTTTATCTCCCCATAGTTCATTATGGAATATCTGGAAAATTATTGCAACCTATAAATAAAAAGTACAGCCGTCACCAATTATATACCACTATAGAAAAATGATTTCATTTGTATACAGTCACTATATTGTAACTTGAACTTTTCTAGAATGAAAAAATTTGGAAAAGAGATGCGTATTGGTATAAGTGTAATAAATTGAACCATTTACCTGGTAGCAAAAACATTGATTGTTCCAATACACAAGCTTGCGTCAATGTCATTGGTGATAATCGGTAACTGATATTAGTTACTTCAAGTACTAGACAAGCATCTCAAACACCATTTTTAACAAGTTTTATTTTTCAGAACATCACATCGAGAAGGATCATGATCAATCTACACACATCCAAAACTGCAGGAATTAATTTTAATGGCATTCAACGCGGTGTTGGCAATACCAAATAAATAAATCCCCCAAATACCTTAATATTTCCTCAGTTTCCAAATAAAATAAATTTGCACAACCTTTTAATTACAATAATGACTATTCACTCGCATTCTACTTAAAACAATTAAATCACTCACTAAGATTTACAATTATTTTGTGAAATTAAGGCATCTTAACGAAAACGATCGATAGTTCTCATCAAATCTAATCTTTCACGCGTCATTTGAGGATAAACATGTCACAAAGCAACCCATTACATAAAAATTACTTAAATTCTGCATGCCATAAATTACATTCTCAGAGTTTTTAGAAACAAAAGCAATGTAAAAATAATGTAATTTTCGTATGCCATACAAATGAAACTTTTTACATTCATTTTACAGAGTTGCATTCATACAACCATTCATTGGCACCGTAGTGCAATGGCTAATGGTATCTATAGTATATTCCGTAAGTTAACCGCAGTAACCGTAAGCTTGGTTTCGTGTTTCAAAATATGCCACTTCCTGAAAAAAGTTAAATTATGAAACACGGTTCCTGAAAAAATGGTTTCTGCCGGTAACCTCTGCAACCGCATAGAAATCATGCTTGTTTGCGGTGACTTGCAGTTAGTTTACCACCACTTTTAATTCTACAGTAGTATGTTAACCTCAAAAAAGTTTGAGTTTGTTGCAAATAAATAAACCATTTGCCATTATTTTAACTAAAAATAGATGTAGAATGCGTAAGAATATTAAACTGAGGCCCGGTTTCACCAACAACAAATAGCTACTTATTCATAGAATAACTTTTTTTAATAAAATCCATGTTTTGCGTTTCACCAACACTGAATAGCACTATTCAATGGCTAACTACGAATAAGTTAACTGACGAAATATCTCCAGCTAAATTACTATTTAGAGATTCATAACCTCAAAGTGAAACCAATAAACAGTAATAAACAGTACGTTTGTCCCCGTATTTATATTAAATTCACAGCCAGTTACTACAAATTGAGAGCGTTAGAATAATTTAAATATTGTACATACAATACAATGCGATTCTAATAAAGTCTGAAACTATCGACATAAATCTTTTATTAAATGTTAAAAGAAAACCTGGAATACGTCAATTTTTATGTTAAATGGGATATATTTTAGTTGAATTGTTATTTTTAAATTGTGTTTTGTTTATGAATTATGGCGATAGCAAAGATTTTCTAAATGGAAACTCTTTTTTATGTTGAATTTGGAAAGAGTATACAATTCTAAGGCCAAATATACCTACTAGCAAAAAAATTCGAAAATTGAAATTTTGGAGATATATACTCGCTCTCATAGCTTTTTAAAGTTTAAAAACGAAAATCAAATAACAATCAAGAGTTCAGTTTTAATAAAAAAACTTGTAAAGTACCGTCCAACCGCCAAAAGGCGCCATTTTTGAGCCATTTCAAAAGCCAATAGTGGAAATGGGTGAGATAACCTTTACTTTGGATATAATTATGCATGCATCAACGGACCTTGGTGGTAGAAATGCGCACGCGCCAGTGAGGATGATGACAACTAAAAATTTGCATTTCGTGTCCACAGGTTTTTCGTTTTTAGTGATTGGTATTGTCAATGTGTAATGTATCAAACTTTGTTTTGACAACATAACCTGAAAATAATTTTAAAATGCGTGAGGAGAAGTCATGGTCTCCAGTCGAAGTCGACAATGGAATTATATGATCAGAGTTCGTCTGGTTATTCGAATTTAGATACCATGGACATGCTTTGGCGTCACATAAGCGACCAATTTCCAATATTTTTCTAATTTGGTTTATCATATTTTATTAAACGCAACGCGACAATAGTAAACAAACCAATGCACATAATAGCTATTTATGCAACAAGTACATAATGTAGGACTTTATAGACAAGCCCAGTTTATAGCCGAGCGAGCGACGCGAGCAAGGCCTATAAAAAGGGCGAGTCTATAAGGTCCGATTATGTAAGAGTTGCATACAATGCTTTATGTTCGATTAATAAAATTGGCTAATTATCAAAAAAATCAGTTTATAAATTTGACATCTATTCTTGACAGAAGAAAATTTGACATGTAATATACAGTTGCCATACTTTATTTTACTACTATATACTTTATTTTACTACTACCACTTTATTTTACGAGTACAATAGTAAGCCAGTTTACTGCCGCAAAACAATACAATAAACAGTACTTTATAATGCAATCGGACATAAACTCATTTAATAGAAAATAATAATAACAGTAAGCTTGCTAAGTTGGCAAAATGCGTACTTCAAAAGGAAATCAACATAAAACAAGCGCGAAATTTAAAATTTTACATGAAACTGGTGGTTACCACTTGCTTCAGTGGGACTGCACGGAATTATTTTAATTGGTGTTGGTTGGTGGTAGTGGCTGCAGTGAGACTGCGACCTAAGACTGTAAACAACCACGATTTCTCTGCGGTTGCAGTAGTTGTTTGAGACACGAAACCGAGCTTATGGTGACGGCGGTTAAGTTATAGAATATACTATATTTTAGGCCGCTGTCACGCTGCAGTCACTACCACCCACCACCACCCACTACCATCGACCACCACTAATTAAAATATTCCCGTGCAGTCCCACTGAAGCAAGTAGTGACCACCAATATCATGTAAAATTTTAAATTTCGCGCTTGTTTTATGTTTATCTCTGAAATAGACATATTGCCAACTTAGCAAGCACTGTTATTATTATTTCCTATTAAATGAGGTTATATGCATTATTTGTTTATATTGTCGTGTTGTATTTAAAAAAATAATAAACCAAATTATTGCAAAAATATGATATTGTCAAATAAATCAGATAGCGAGAAAGTTATAACCATGTGCTGCTATGGTACATGTGGAATAAAATTTAAAAAATCACGAAATGTGTGGGTACGGAAAATCTTTTTTTATAGGGAGCAGTTGGGAGAATTTTATCAATTAATAATAATTAGTGTCCCAGCTTATAAACAAACGAAGAGAAACTTTGTTTTGAAAAGTTTTCACTACCAATTACCAAAAACAAAAAACCTCAATATAAACAGCTATAAGTAATATAATATAATAAGCTAAATATAATAAGCTCAAAATTTGAGTTGTAAAAAAAAGGTAGAAATTATTACTTAGTCATTTTCTTTTGTTGTGTATGATTAAATCAGATTTGTAATTTGTAATAACATTTGTTAGGGAATCTCTGTTAAGACTAGAACTGAAGTAATATTGGTTGCCTAGTTCACTGTAAATTCGTATTTCCAGCATAATCTTTTTCCTGAATGTTTCTAAAGCAATTTAACAAAGTTAATTTAAAGAATAAATATTATTGAACCGAATGATTTATAAATGGCTCCATTTTGATCAAATACAATTAAAAAAAACATTTTTTGCATATTTTGTTTAGTATGGTAGAGATAATCATTCTAAAATGGATGTAATGCGATTTTTAAAAAATAATTGTATATTTCATATTTTATGCTTGAAACAAAAATACAAGATTTTTAGCTTGGACCTAAGATTCTAAAAGCGATAACAGTTGTCCATGCGAAGAAAAGAGAGCCATAGTCGGTTTGGAAGATGGTCACTTTTTAGGGTACAATAACTAAACTGCAAATTATGACACGAGTAACTAGGCTAGAGGTCTGGGGATAATCTCAGTGAAAAGAGCGGACTTTCTAATATATTCTAATAATAATTCTCTAGGGCTACGAAGGCTATAGGGATATGAAATAATTAATAATATGGATTAATTCATAGTCGAAGGAATAAATGAAAATTAATAAAACTAATAATATTTTATAAATCGGTTTCTTTATTCGTTTGTTTCTCATAACACAAACTACACGCGGAAAATAACTAATGACTAATTACTTAATGAATAACGGAATTTGGTAGTGGAAACAACCCTAAATTCAAATATTATACTATGTAACTGCTCAAGTACCCACACAACTGAAAGAAGTAGAAATATTTGTATTTATTAAAGGTGCGTACAGACCGCCGCGCCAAACGTTTGCGAACGTTGCAGATATAGTCAGTTAGGACAGCGAACCGCGCACAAACGTGCTACTTCGCGCTCACGCAAACAGGTTCGACTTACTGTCGGTACATCAAAAGAAATTTGTTGCTGCAACAAATCTAGTTAGGACGTATTTTGTTCGTGGATGTGGTGCGTTGCTGTTTTATTATTATTTTAAACTATTTTTTATAACGCTTGTCGCCGAAGAACAATTTAGATAATTGCATTATTCATTTATTATCAATAAAAATAATAACAATTAATGATTGAAACGTCTTCTACGTCTTCCTCGTTCATGACAGATTGGGAATAATAATTAGAATGCAATATAAGTAATAGCAAATTGCTTAAAAATAAAACTGGAACCTTTACAAACACGAACAAATTTGTATCTGTTGCAGCAATGTGGACGTCTTTAGCGCACGTTGCTCGAAAACATTTGCGAACGTTTGGCGCCGCTTGGCGCGACGGTCTGTACGCACCTTTATACAGTATGCGCCGCTTCTTAAAATCACGTTCGTACACTGCATTTTTGAGTCAATTAAGCGACAATATATTAAGCGGCCTTTGTATAAAATTTTGTATAAAAAAATGTTTATGTGATTAAAAGGCATTTATGAATCATTATAATAGTAGGTTAGGTAGTATGTATTTTTGTTCGAACTAAAATTTTCCAAATTTAAGCAGATTCTTCGAAACAAGATTCTTCAGGAAATAAAAAAAGGGAAAAAATCCGTTATAATCCTATTCATTCAAAGCGGCACGATCAAGAAGTTTCTGCCCTTAAGTTTTTAAAGAGTTAGCAACACTGAAAATTCACACATGAAAATTTGTTTTTCAAATTTACAATCATGAAGTCTTCATGTTTACAACGTAAATAAGTTGTACTTTAATTTTAAGAACAGCTTTTCAACAGTGATATCAACTTTAAAAAATAAAATGTTACTGTTTGCAATATTCTTTTGGTCGTTTTCTAAACTTAAGACGCATGCGCTAAAAACCTGCCTTATGAAACTAATACTTTGATATGCTATTTTGAGTTTTATTTTAAATATTTTGCATATACAATCCCTGGGTCCGAAAATTTCAATATCAAAATACCGGGATTGAAAATACGTTTTGGGATTGGATGCACTAGTCCCCACTTAGTCTGATTTGCTTAGCATGATTAGTAATCCCTTTGCCCTTCTGAATCACAAAAATCTTCTGATTGATATGATTGAATCATAAAATTCTAACGCTAAAATTGATACAAACATAACAATTTTTTATTGCAGCTTATTTCCCAGTGTTTACCACTTAATAACACACGAAATAAAAACAAAATGTAAAAGAATTTAAGAAGTTGTAAACATATAGAAAGATTATCATCTCCAACTGGGAATCGAACCTAGGACTCTCTTATGTGAAAATGTTATATAGGATGTCTCGCTGCACTTGGGAATATTGAAAGCAAAATGAGACCAACATGATACAATATTGTCAAAAGAGATAAAAGTTTGTTTATTTAAAAAATAAAAACAACAATACAATTATTATCTAACAAGTATATAAATATTATGATAATGTAACTAAAGATCTTTTTAGCTTTTCTCTTTGCCGCCTCTTCTTCTCTCCTTTCTTTCTTTCAATAGTTGCATCTCTAAACAATTGTACACCTTCACTTTCTTCCAATTCCTTTTGTAAAAATTGCATTCCATAAAGATTATATCCAACCAAATCCTATAAGAACATTAAAGATTATCAAATGCTTAAAGAACTTCAATGTATTAAATTTTATTACTTACTCGTAACTCTTCAACTTTTATTGTTGCTAATTTATAGAGTTGTCTTATATTTGGTAAAAGACTCCCATTTGTAACAATTGTTTTATGATTAATTTTAAGCAAGAAAATTAACAATTTGCATACCAATTCAACTTGATCGGTCTTTTGCAACAATAATGGCAACATTTTTAATATCTCACACACTGAATGTAAAGGCAATAAGATTAGCGCCTCTTCTAAGTCACTAAAAAGAAACATTCAATACGTTTTCAACATCAAATTAATAGATATTAAATTTACCTTGCTCTTATTCTGCGAATTGTCTCTAATAGAAAATCTTGCGGGGTAGAAACACGAAAAGCTTGCATTAATGGATGAAGAGGTGGAGGTTGAGAGGAACTACCTTGCTCTGCTAATTGTTCTTGATATTTTTCACATATTTCCAGACACTCTAAGATACTTTCAGCCTATGATTAGATTTTTTAAATTAAATTCTTAAGATTCATAAAAAAGTATTTACCCCTTTTTCACTACCGATCGTTTTCTTTGAAGGTAAATTCAAACCAGGCTGACCTGGAACAGTAGTCTGATCTCCAGTAGCTAGCCCTTCTTGTTGTTCGCGCTCTTCCTCTTCCTCATCTTGCAATACCAATGGTTGTTCGGATTTCTCATACAATCTTAAAACGCGATCAGCTCCACATGATACCACATATTGGCCACTAGGACTAACAGCTAGACTCCATGCTTCGCCCACATGGCCCTATTGAGAAGATTATTTATTATAAGATAAAAATTATAATTTGTATTCTTTAACTTACTTGAAGGGTAATAATCTTATTATAAGAATCCCCATCCCACTGTTTCACTTTTCCATCTTTTCCACAAGTAAAAAAATAATGAGTCCTTGGCACAAACTGAAGACCAGTAACTGAATCGTCGTGAGCGAATATACTTTTATGGCAGTCACCAAAATCCATTCCCCATACTTTAACATTGCGATCAGCTGAACCCGTCGCAATTAAAGTCGAATCCGAAGAAATATCCATGCAGAGAACAGGTAGCTTATGTCCATACAAGGATAAATAAAACTGAAAATTAAAACAAACAATTTATTTAATGTAGAAAGATGGCCTTAAAAGGAGTTCTTACCTTGAATGTGTCAACAAAGAATATCTTCACTGTGGAATCTAAAAGAGCGGCTGCTACAAATTTGCCATTTGGTGATAGACGCACACATAATACTGAGTCTTCCAGTTTTAATGTTTTATTGTGTAGAAGCGATAGGACTTTTGCTTTGCTTTCACTTTTTTCATCAACTACTAGTTCAAATTGCCAAAACTTTACCGTGTGGTCGCCACCACCTGTGACGCAACCTCTCTAAAACAATACAAAAAATTGATATGTAATGATAATATGATTTAATATATTCAAATTACGGTGAATTTATTTCTCAGTTAATTAAAATGTTCATTAATTGTTCTTACATAAACCGTAACATGTATCGAATACACTCAATCTGGTTTCTGAGACGATATACAAGTGGTAAATCAACAACATAACCTTAAAAAGAAGCATCTCTAGTGAAGAAGTGTCTAAGAATATTTCTAGAACCATGGGTACTATTGTCTATAAAATTTAAGATTGCATATGTACGAATTAATAGTTAACAGGCTTAAGGGTTAGGGTTAACAGTTGATTTTTCTTTCTATCATGATAAAATTTCATTGTTTAGCTAATGATATGCTATTGTTACATAAATTTGTATGCAAATATGAATTTGAAGTCATTTCAAGGCTTATTTTGGCCTAAAACAGACAAGGTGCATAGTTGGGATGATGTATGCAAATATTTATTACCTTACCTGCAGGATTAAGTGATACACATTTTCTTACAAATTAACGATTTAGTGGTTTAATTATAATTTTAGTAGTTCCTTGGGCACAACTACGACATAAATGCAAATGTGGGGATTATTTATTTTAGAAGATGTATTGGTTTGAAAATACAAATTTCTGCGTTCAACCATGGCAATCTGAAATCGTGTAATTTAGTTGTTATTTTATAATCTGGATATCTAAAATTGTGTAAATATTATTCAATAACTAGGCGGTTTTAAATAATTAATTCAATTTTTAATTATATTTGTATGCATTTGAAAATTGATTTGGTTGACAAGTTACAGCCATTTTATTATTTTGTTATGAAAAGAGGAGTTTTTTTCTCTATCTAACTGTAGAATTTGTTTAAACAATTATTAATAATTATAAACAATTATGTGGTTATGTAAATTTAGTTCCAAATTGCCATTTGGTTTTAACTAGAAAAGTCACTATAAAAGTATTTTGTTTTTGAAAAGATATAAATACAGCAAGCAATTTGGTGACAAATTCTCTGTAAATTTAGTTGTTTCAAGCAGTGCATATGTGCTCAGAACAAAATTTTAAATTTAAAGGTTATGTTGACTTCAAAACATAACCCACATAATAATTGTAAACATAACCCAAACTCAAAATTTTAGGTTATATTTTGATGAAACGTCAAAGTGTTTAAGTATTGTCAAATTTCTTTGAATTTAGTTGGTGGTTTTAATAATAATTAAATAATTTTAATTAAATTAATAAACAGTGCTGTGAATTTTAATACTGATTTAATTTTTCTCTTTCGTACAGAAAATTTATTTGGGTTATAAGAATATCAACCTTCATTATAAATTGGATGATGGAAGGGAATTTATCAATTTAAATATGAAATGAACTTACCTTATCTCAAGAAAACAGTTGGTTGTTGATAATTTTATTTTATCATTTAATTTGGACATTTATATGAAGAGAGGTGAATATTTGCATTGCAGCCACTAGTTATAAGACCATATGGAAGTAAGAGGATTTGCACTTTGTTACTAAGATCAGTCGGTAATTTAAAAGGCGCCAAAATTTTTATTATGTGTAAATATTTTAAGGTATTTATTTAAATTTTAATGTAGTTTTTAAGGTAATACAAATGACAGATCTATTACTTCTGAAGATAAAAAGCATTATACTGTCTTAGAATTAATCTTTCTTTTATTCAGGGTATCCAAATTTCAATTTTTCTTTATTATTTTAATTTTTTTTTTTATTGTTTCTTGTGTTGTGTTGAATGTTTTGTCATTTAAATTTGAAAGTAACTTCTGGTTTATTATTTTATTTGTGTGTGTATTTAATTATGTTTCATAGATCCATATTTATTTATTGGCCTATTAAAGCGATCCGCCTATAAAGTCTCAGTTGTGGTAACAGCCAAGCTTCATAACAATTACTATAGTCGGTGCATTTTCTTTTATGGTAAAGGTAGGTAGTTTATATTGTAAATATCATCACTGTGCTTTTACTGAAGTCTGTTTCTACCTAGTGATGGGCGACGGGAATATTCCCGTTGAGGAATATTCCCCGTCAGGAATTTAATTTGGGAATTTATAAAAGTCACCGATAAATTCCCAAAAAATGGAAATTTATTTTTTATACTTCAGTAAGTGAAATGCAAATAAACGCGCGTCAAAGCGTACACCGCCTAATACAATTTTGCAAGCTAAGATCTGTTATCAAGCTAATGTGATACTACTACATAAAAATGGTAGTAAAGAGATATGTAAAAATTACCGTGGTATCACACTGCTGTGCATTGCCTATAAAATTTTAGCAACAATAATTAAAAATAGACTAATACAATATTCAGAGAACCTTATAGGCGAAACCTTACTCAACGGAGATCAATACAGACCAAGAATGAACCATGGAATTAGGAAAGATTTGGATGGTGAAGACATTGTAACCTTCATAAAAGCTCAACCCATAAAATAGTTTGGACACATCATGAGATCAAGCGAAAACAGACTGTTGAAGAAGATGACAAAATGGTTCTCTAACCTCCCTCGAAGTAGAGGACGTCCAAGGAAAAAATGGAAAGAAGATGTGCTGAGAGACTTAAAAATAATTTGTGTTAGAAATTAGAGTAGAGCAGTGCATAATAGAAGAGAATGGAAGAAAATAGTACTGCTAAAACACTCCCAATTATAAAACAAGCTGTAACATTAATCATTTTTAGTGTATAAGTTAAGGCCATAATCCAACTGGATTGCTGTGCCATAGAAGAAGAAGAAGAAGACCTGTTACCAACACATGGCCGGTTCTAGCGTTAAGTTAAACTTTTAGTGTACATTTATCTTTGATGTGCATTGACGTGTAGTGAATTGAACTTTTTTTCGAACAATTTCTCTATGATTGGACCTGTTTTAAAGCAAAAATATAAATTCCCGATTAAGTGAGGGGAATATTCCCAGATGTATTTCCAGGAATATTTCCCAAAAAATAAATTCCGGGAATTTACCCATCACTATAATTCTACCTATTTTTTACTTTCGGCAATTAAATCAATTTTAACAATTTATCAATTTTCAATCATCATCGTACAACGGTAGCCTCCAACATTTATTACCAACCCCAAATGTTATATTATAGCATTTTTGTTGCCCGAACGTGGGCCTTTTCCCGATTGTTTTAATACAATACCAAACCCCCATTTATCATTATTATAAAGTTATTATAGTATGGAAAAAACCACACACACCTATGAAACAACTGGAATTTTAGGTTATGTTTACCGGTAGATTTCTATTTACTGACTATAAATCTCGATCTAGGAATCATGGATCCGGTAGATTAAACGAGTATATTCTGACGTAAATATCTGACGTATATACCTGATACAATATTTGTAAACGCCTTGCGTTACCTCAAATGAATAATTAATAATAAATTATTGGATGTCATTCTCTGAACATTTCTAAAGAGAAACCGAGTAATCCAGTTGAAAAATATTGATTTTTTTATGTTTGTTTGTTTGTTTTTGGGTGAGGAATTGGGATGGCGGAGCATCCTTCGTACCTCATGGCACCGATTGCTATGATCATTTGGCCGACCCTACTAGAATTTAGCCGAATCTGGGGGAATTCCACCCCCAGTAGGGATCTTTATCGTGCCAAACATCGCATTGACATGGGACCTAAAGTCTTACTTCCTATCCGAAAAGAAGGCATGTTTTAAATTTTTCTCCGCTATGAAAAATTACCAGCTCGGCCGGGGATCGAACCTGCGATCTTTGGATTATGAAGCAAACATGCAAACCACTAATCCACCGAGACTGGCATTTTTTTTTAAGTGTTATACCAAATCTACAAAATTTTTTTTTGACTACCCGAATGTACAAGCATTCTCAAAATAAATGAATACAGAAGTACAATTTTAAATCGTTTGTCGACAGAACTGCATGATTACTCAAAGTGGGCATGTGATTTTAACGAAACAATCCGACCATATTATAGAAGATTATTTTAAGGTTATATCTGAAACATGAATACTCCTATATATATACTGTAGACCAGCGTTTCCCAACCGCCGGTCCGTCAGAAATCTTTGCCGTCCGCAGAGAATTAACAGCATTTTTAAAGTTTTACTGAACGAATTTTTTTGAAATTTGTGTTATTCTGGAGCTAACGTAGGGTCAAATAGTTTATCTGAGTTGACCAAGCGTAAACTCTGACTTTTATACGAGGTGTGGCAATTAAGTTTCGGGAATTTGTCAATAAAACACAAGCAAATTAAGTTACGAGCAAAATTTTATTATCGACCTTCACAACAGTCTCTATCTCTAACTCTACACAACGATTCCGACGTTGCTCCCACGATTGGAAGCACCCTTGGTAATCCTCCAAAGTTAACCCGTTCAGCACCGCGGTTGCAGCTTCCATGAACTCATGTACGTCGCCATGATGAGTTCCCTTGAGGTGCGACTTCATCTTGGGGAATAAGAAAAAGTTGCAGGGGCGATGTCGGGGCTATAGGATGGGTGCGGCAACGTTGGAATGCCTTTTTTCGCCAAAAACCCTTGCACAATAAGCGAGGAATGGGCCGGCGCGTTGTCGTGGTGCAAGATCCAGCCGCACACGGAAAATGTGTGCCCGCAGCCACTCCAGAACGCCAACATAGAACTGTCCAGTCACTGTCTGGCCGGCAGGAACATATTCACGATGAATAATGCCACGAATATCGAAAAAGGATCAACATTGCCTTCAGTCGCGACTTGAACATCCTCGCTTTCGTTCGCAGCTCCCCACCCTTTTCCACCCACTGCTGATTTTGTTTACGGGTCTCGGGGTTATACTGAAATATCCAGGTATTATCTCCAGTGACAACCCGACTCGTCCAATCTCTGCCGTCGCTCTGAATGCGGGACAACAACTTGCTTGTAACGTGAGTTACTCATTTTCACGACGCCACTAAAAAAGTTACTTTCGAAAAACACGCATAAAACATAAACCAAACGTGCTATCGGTGCTATTAAGTTCCCGGAACTTAATTGCCACACCTCGTACTCAGCCGGCGCTATATAAGTGATATATAACGCGCTCCGTATCTATGTGGTGGGATAATATCCAGTAATAGTAATAAGAAAGATCTCCCATTTTAGAATGTTTAAGCAAGTTTGGCGCACATTGGTCTAGGCATACCGGAACCGAAGGAATTTTTCTCTTGCGTCCCCGATTAACCCGCACGATCAAAATCTGGGTTTCGGGGGGGGGGGGGGGCAAAACTTGCTTCGATCCGGACCGTTTTTGTCGATTTCGATGCGTTGGGTAGTTACTGGAAGTCTCGACCCTCTCTGGTAAACTGTTTGGGCAGAGGCGGCAAAAAACGGCCTCCGCTTTACGGTAGGTCGGAGCGAAAATCTGACATCGGAATCTTTGCCAGTACCACAATTGTTTATACCGAAAAAGTTTTTTTTGCCAACACTCTTCCGGGGGCGGGGTTAGGGTTCAGATGGGGTTTTTGGGAGCGATCGAACATGTGTTGGCGGCATTCGATGACACGCAACATGCTACGAGCGGTGCATCTATTGTTTTTTCTGTATCTCCGCTCTAGGGAGCTCCGCCTGTTTTCGAGAGGCGGTGTCTCGAAAACTATAGGAAGCAAAATGACTATCTTGACGTCAAACCGCGGGCAATCTCAAAATGTTTCCCCTTCAAATACCGTGCAAAACCATAAGAAAAAAGTACAGTAGAAAAACTAGAAATCATTTTTTTGTTTTTCGCCTGAGAATCGTGCTTAAGTAATATCGTCGCCCTCAGCCTAATCAGGTTCCTAAGTGGAAACCACTTCTGAACCTGGAAAACAGATGGACCGTCCTATATGTCTACAATCCGGTTATGGTCGCCGCACCCCGCCCTGCGATCGTTTCTCGACGTTCGTTTGGCGAAAAGAGAAAAACTCCAGCCTCTCAGTACTCGCCGATTTCTGGCCGGTCTCCGCTTTGGTCGTTCGAGATTTGGTATGCGGGAAGCGGATGAGGTACAAAACCGACTTTTGTTATTATAAGGAATGGATATTTATTTATTTTAGATTGTTCTTGTACAGTGCAAAATTAAATTTATGATTATAAAATTTATTTTGCGAAATTTTTTCTTTAATTTTTACCCGCAAGCAAATGCTACGTTGTTTGGCGGTCGATGAACTAAAAAGTTTGGGAACCGCTGCTGTAGATTTTCACAGTTGAAAATGTTTCTGATATCGTGATAAATGGCAACAATTTAACTTTGAAATATTTGAGGTATACAACCAATCAATTGCTAGGGTAAGCTTCCTAAACGATAATAATTATTAACTATATTTCTTTTGCTTAGAAATTGTAATTATTTCATTTGCTATCGCCCACATAAACTATTTTTTAAGAAAAAAATATATTGGCAATTAGAGACGAGTCAACAAAATATGTGCAATGACTCCTAAATTCATTATTACTTAAAGTTTCTTATTGCTTATTAGCAAACATAACCTCAAATCTGCTGAGTATGAGCTGTTTTGCGCTCATTTATTGTTTGATCTAACCACATAATCCGAGAAATGAAATCTTTAATACTGTAGATAAAATCTGAACCAAAAGAGCAGAGTATATTTTTGCAAGCTCACAAAAAATTAACAAAAAACACAGATTAAGACCATGTTTAATTTATTTAACCTCAAATTTAATTAATCGTTCTTTAAACCTACCAAGTCTGGCTGTAAGCAAATCGACCACAATTCATTAGTGTGTGCTGGAATTTCTTCTATTATATCACCGGCAGCTATATCCATAATCAAGAGTCTGCCATCTTTTAAACCAGCTAAAACGTGTCGATCACCAGGAACAAAAACAGTCGATAAAACATATCTATATCAAAAAATAGTATCAAAATATCACACAAGTATATTTAAAAAAAGAATAATAAACTTACCCTGTCTCAATTGTTCTCAAGCATGTCAACGTTGGTCTATTCCACAGTTTAATTGATTCTGCACTTCCTGATACCACAGCTAGATTATCGCTACTAAAACTGACAGCTCTAACTTCACTGTGGTGTCCGTGTGTGGTAATCGAACGTAAAGATTTGGGTTCTGCATGTTTAATAAATATTGGAACTGTGTATAAACCAATGGTGTTATTTGCAAAAGTCACCACAAGACGAAGTTCGCCGCCATTTCCAAGAACTAAATGTAAAGATTTAGGTTTGTGAGGCAATTTTATAACAGGTAAGCGTTTGACTTCATCTTTCATGCTGAGTTGTTGATTTTCTAAATTTAAGTTGGCTATTTCATCAGTTTCCATTGGATTTTCTTTTCTAAAAACAGATTTATCAGAAATTTTTTATTTAACCGTGTGTAAATCATTTATCTGATGATCAAATTTAATTTAACCGTCTAATGGTTGCATATACACTTCCAAAAAATAAAAGTCTTGACATATATGTTTAAGGTTATGTTGAGTACCTGTCTATCAAAGATGAATCAATTTTTAAGCCGATTAGGCTAACTACTTACCGTTCCTTCTTCCTTTCTTTTTTAAGTCTTTTCCTTAACCTATCATGCGCTTCATCATCCGAGCAGAAATAAAACAGTTCAATTTGTGCATCTGTACCCTGACAACCAATAATTTGCCCTGTAGAATCACCAACCATTGCAGTTACTCTTCCCCTACCACCTCTTAACAATGAACATGCTTTATGGCATTGAAGGGGATGCTAAGATCCAAATAAAAATAATCTAGATTAAGTTATGTTAATAACGTAAAAGATTTCTTACTGTAGGATCATCTGAATCTTCAAGAGCAGCCAGCTCTAACGATGTAGTCAATTGATCAAGCGACAGTTTATTTCCATTATCATCACTCTTCTGCGATAATTTCCATACACGTAATTCTGCATCACCACAACCACTCACTAAATATTTATCGTCTTTCACTAAAGTTATCGCCCACACCTAAAAATTACAAAGGTAATAATTTTAAAATCCATTAAATTATAGTTACATACCTCTGTGCGATGGCCTACTAAAGTTTTAAAACAATGCTGAGTATCAAGATCCCAAAACTTAACGAAACTATCTTTAGCACTAGAAATCAAGACCGGTTGTTGACTCATGAAAGCAAGCTGAGTGATTGGCCCACGATGTCCTGATAAGCGACATATACCAGTTTCAGAAACAGTATCCCAAACAATCACATCTGTATCCTAATACACACAACAATTAGTCTTAGAAATACTAAAAATGTTATGCAAATACCTTCGCTCCAGATGCCAATTTATGACCAAAACTATCATAGGCTAGCGCTGTTATTTCTGATCGATGTCCAGCAAAAACGCATACTACTTCTGCAGATTCAAGATCGTAAATTTGTATGTTACCATCTGCATATCCAACGGCTAAGTTGCGTTTGTTAGGACTTGCACATATACGTGATACAGGAATTTTTTCTCCTGATAAAACTTGAGCCTGCATAATTAAGATTTTCATAATTTACCAATATCTCTTGTTAATAGTAATACAAACCTTTCCACCTAAACGCAAATCGAATATTACAACATGCTCGCATGCACCAACAGCAACGTAACGACCTTCCTGTCCATTTAAAACGACGAATTCGGCGTTACAATTAGGGCTTGCGATTATATTGAAATTTCCAGCAGGAATATAACGTAAATAATCCTTTGTAAGACCCATTTTTCAAAACTAATAATTCTGGGATATTATATTTTTTGCCTTTTTTTTATATTCTAGTTTTTCAAATTATGTTTTAAATACCGTAATTGTCCCAATTTTAAGTAACACAGAACATTGCAGTTTGTAATGAGCACATTATAAAGATACAATTACAATTTCTGATTTACGAGTTGTTTAGGTTAACCTCACTTTCTCACACGTGAAAAAGGTGCTTTTAATTCGGAAGTGTCTACGCAATCGTCCAACGGTTGAATTGTTAATTAAATGTATTATTCAACCGTCAAGTCAATCGATTGTTTGCGACGAGATGAATTTACCTAATAAATACCGTTGATAGTGAATAAAATAAACATTTTTATTAAAATATTGCGATTTATAACAAACCATACTAATAGTTTTTAATTTGATTAAGAAAGCGGTGATTACGGAGAAAAATGGAAAATAATAGCTGCTCCAGTAAAATAAGGATTTAATGAACGCGGACACTTTTCGGGATTCTAGGAGACTTTTCAGCCAGTCTTCAGAACGCCAAGACAAAGGTTCATGCAAAAATTCAGCTTTCTTACTTTCATTCCGAACCCCCTTATTTTACCCCTCCGTTTACCCCTTATTTCACCTTATTTGACTGTACTAAGCAGTGTGTACCGTAAGGCTGAAAGTCGTGTAGCCAACAGTATCTATTCGTACGTCCATAAAAATCTGAAAAATTGTCTCAGATTTTATTAAAATTTTTCTTCAGAGAAAATGGTTATGAAAAACATCCAAATTTAGCATAACTTTTTTATCCGATTAAATTTACACTATTTTAAATTTCTAGTCGGAGTCATCTTTTTTGTCTTTCTCTAAAAAATCATACTGACAAAGATATTGTGATTTTAGATATAATTTTAGATACAGCTCCTTTATTTTCAAATAGTAGCGACAACGATTGATCTCGCCGCTGGAGGAAAAGCACCAGAACGATGTTGGCGGCATTGAATATTACTAGATTTGACATCCCGTCTTACAACAAATCTTAATCTTAGGTTTAATAATAAAATGGACATTCATGTTCTGTAAAAACGACCATATTAATATGATATATAATTTCGTAATTGTAATTCTTGAACAGCTTTTTATTGAATTACCGCAACAACATGCATGTAGTAATTTTTTCTTTATTTAAGTTTGTGTCAGGTTTGCTCCACGATTTCGCTACTATTTGAAATAGAGGGGCTATAATTTTAGATTAAGCATACGCCACCTGGTGGTCATACAGGTAGTCACTAATGGTAGTACTTTTAAGTGTTTGACAGCATTTTGCTATTGAAGTTTACTCGTGTTGTTTGATGTTCTTTTGCTCTTTTACCGGTTTTTCCCAGTTTCTTATGGAAAAAATATCAAGACTACAACATTTCCTGTTTATGATTATATAAAAAATCTAACTCTTTTTAATTTTATTTTAAAACATTTTTTTATTACGTTTGGGAACGTGACAATACGATTAAGTTTATGAGTAAATATAATAAAACTTTAGCAGGTAGAATTTGTGAAGGGACTGTATTAGAGTTTCTTCTATAAAAACTTAAGTAAAATCCCAACTTAATCTATTTTCGCCATGGCAGTCCCTACGTAGAGAACATTTAATTAGAGTCTGGCCAAGGCAGCCATTTTATATCACAACACGTGGAGCCAGATTTAAAAAGTGCAGAAATGGTTACACGGCCAAATATTGGTACGCAGCTGAACGGTATTTGACTCCATTAAAAAACACGAAATAGTGGGTCGTGTATATATAAAAAACATTATTTAGCAGAAAATGTAAAAATCCTCACTTTAAAGTTCATTAAGCCTAGTGTGATATAAAATGGCGGGCACTCTGGCAACGCATTGGCCAGACTCTAATTGAAGGATCTCTATCCCGACGTAGAGTCTTTACATCTAATCACTTAGGCCGCGCTGGTACCCCAAAACGGTAGAAGGGTGAGTTTTTTAATAATGGACAAATTAAAACCACATTTTACGTATTTGACATATTAGAGGTTTGATCTTTCATAATAAGAAAAACCTTTTAACGTAAACGTGGATTTAATTAAATGCAATCAGATACAAATAATAAACTATTTTTGCTTCTTTTGCTCCAATATGGCGGCGTTTTGCGGTACTCTGATAGACCATCGCGGCCTGTCCATTTCACGAACAGATAGAGTAAATAAAACGCCCACTTAAGAGCTGGCATTTAAAAAGCTGTTGTGTAATTGGCAGGACAGTTTTACAGTAAAAAATATAACACAGCCTATAAACCAATAAAAAGAGGTGTAGAGATAATTGGATGCAGTTAATACAGAATTGCCAGTTTGTACTAAAAGTTGCCGCACATTGTGGTGAAAACAATGAATTCTTTTATTAGATTATAATTTAAAGCAATTAATATCAGTTTTTGTTTAGACAGCAAACAATCTGTAACATATTATATTATACCAATGTAATATATTATAATTCGAAAGAAAACAATACGCATATTAGTAACAAATATATAAATGCCAACATCAGTAATTGTGAGATGCATAAGACATGACACTTGACGAATGCCTGTAACCTAACTTCTTGTTATTACGTTTGATCCAGGTGTTATTTTGTTTTATTATTGCTCGTCTCTTATTTTTCAAAAAACTGTCTTTTTCAAGACCATCTTGTTGTTGTTGTGCTTTGAAATCGGCGTAACCATATAATTAAAATTGTAATTTATTTGATGTAAGGCAATTGTGTATTGTAGGTAATTATATTGAATATGACGGAGGGAAATATGATTTTGTCGCCCCCTAAAAAACGGACGTCAAAACATTTTACAGTTGATGACAAAACTACCATTAGAAATATGTTCAAAAGTTACAGTGAAGATAACTTAGACGCTTCGAAAACAGAATTTGTAGAATTTACTGGTATAGCCGCAGGTATCCATATTACAATGTTTTTAAGCAAATGTCATTATTATACCATTTTTTATATTTTTTATCACAAGCGTAAGTGTGGCTAGCGTGTACAAAGTACTGAAAGAATATCAAAGTGAATCAACATTCCAAGAACCAAAGCATTATCATCGCAACAGAGCTATTTTGGATAATGTATGTGATAGAATCAAGAGTGATATACGACGCTTAGTACATTCATTTTATTTTCGTAATAAACCACCTACCTTGGACAAAATACATATTGCACTATCTAGCAATGAAGAATTAGGTGTAATAATATCACGAAGTACACTTTACAGATTGTTAAAAGAAATGGGTTTTTGGTTAGTATTAATTTTTGTTCTTGTATATTTTAATTTTGCTACAACTTATCTTCTGCAGGTGGCCAAAAAGAAAGCAGTCTAGCTCAATTCAAGAGACAAAGGAGATAGTTGCGTGGTGGCTTAAATATTTAATAAAAGCATTTTGAGCTGCTGGTAAAACAATTTACTATTTAGATGAAATATGGATCAACGCATATCATACGGTAGAAAAAGTATGGGTTGATACCACCGTTACATCATACAGGCAGGCATTTTTACATGGTCTTTCGCCGGGTCTCAAAACTCCATCAGGTAAATATTTATGCTTTTATTGTTAGTTATTTTGAATGCATTGGAATGTCTAATATGACTATTTACATTTAGGAAAGGGAAAATGCTTTATCATATTGCATATTGGTTCAGAAGAGGGATTTGTAGAAGATCAGTTACTAATGTTTGAATCCAGCAAAACCGATGACTACCATAAAGCAATTAATGCAACAGTCTTTGAAAACTGGTTTGAAGCGATACTGCAAATAATCAAAAAAGATTCAGTAATCGTGATGGACAATGCTTCATATCACAGCAGAAAAGTCGATAGTGTTCCAAATAGCAACACCCGAAAAGCAGATATTCAAAATTGGCTCACTAGCAAAGCCATTCCCTTTGAACCCGACATGGTAAACGCAGAATTGCTTGCAATAGTGAAGCAATATAAACCTGATATACGATATGTAGTGGATGACTTGGCTAAACAACATCAAGCAACAGTTTTAAGATTACCTCCCTACCATTGTCAGCTTAACCCAATAGAATTAATATGGGGACAGATAAAAGGTGAGGTATCAAGAAAAAACACATTTAAATTAGCAGATGTGAAACATCTCTTCATGGAAGCTGTTCAAAATGTTACACCAGCTAATTGGGAAAAAGCTATTAAATATGTAACTAAAGTTGAAAATAATATGTGGGAATTGGATGAAATTCTTGACGTGCAGGTTGAACCACTTATTATAAATGTAGGCGAGGATTCTACTTCTGAAAGTGACGAACTTTAATATGTTACTATTGTTTTATGGTAGTTGCCACTATCTATGTAAAGTCACATTAAAGTAGCATTATTAAATATTTTTTGTTGATGTACATTATTGTAATACACGGTGATTCAGTACTTAATGATCGGACTTTGAGGATAAGCTTCTCTGGTTATTAGAAACATAAAACCTTAGTAACTATTTTTGATTAAATGAACTTGAAAATTTCGAAAATTTTGACCGACGTTTTCAGAAAAGTACGTATAATTGATGCAGGTCAGTGTTGTTAAGTCGAATAGAAATAAATGCAAGATCTTTAGAAATTGACACCATCAGTAAAAACGTGGCATCTGTTTAAACAAGCACAACAAGAATGCAAACGACGCACATTCCATTTTAGATGTTAAAACAAAACGATCTATTAATCTGGGGGATTCTCCTCTATTCTAATAGTAAACGCAGACAGAAATGACATCATTTTAATATAGACCCATCCAATGATATCATTAAATTCGATGTGTTATGCGTTAATAAACAGATATTAGTTTTAATTAAGTAAAGACATGTTTAGCTAATTTGATCTATCCATCAATAGGTATTGTTTTAATTCAACGACCCTGAATGCTTGATGGATTTGTTTACATAGTCAAGTACAAGTACTGTTACGTTTTATTACTAAAAGCTGCAGTGTAAGGGGTTTGCAATTTGTTATCATTTGAGAAACCAAATAGTATCGGGTATCTCCTTGATCATGACCTCAAAAGATGTGTTTATTCACAAACCTGCAGTATTGTATTACACATAGGGGTTAATGTGCCTATGAAAAGAATTTGAAATTGTTTTAGTCATCAGAAACAACACAAATCAAAAATACCATTTTTGAAACAATATCCATCGAGAGGTCGTTCTCAACATGTTTTGTTTATTTAATTCTGTTTATCTGGTGTTATTCTACGAAACACTTGGCCAAAATAAAGATGTGTTTATTACTTTATTACGCTATCCTTGCACATTCTAGTAGTATTGAATATCTGCTTGAACTTTTAAAATATGTGTCATGTGCATTCATACTATTAAATTTGAAAACATTAGGCTGAACTTCGATGCCGTTTTTCTCCAAAAGTATAGAAATACGAGAAAAATGGTATATAGGAATTTTCTTTCTTTAATGGTTATCTAACCACTGGCAACGTCCGATTACTCCGTAATGACTCACCGTGTATAACGACAAATACACAATTATAGTCGAATAAAGATATTGTTTTGTGTTCATTGTGCTGTATTTTTAACAGAATTATAGGATTTAATGGAATAATAAATGGGTTTCTTTGCTTTTATTATTTATTTATACCTATATCGTCAGTCTAATGCAGAATTAGTGTAGGTCAATTTTGCAAAAATTGTGTTTTCGAGCCTATAGTAGTTGCAGTTTACAGTATTGAACGTTTAATTCAGAACCATCCTAATTCAATTTCTTTATAATTAAGACTTTAATTAAATATTTATTACAGTAAATCCTGGATGTATTTACTACAAAATAAATACAGAACAATTAAACTCGTTTTTAATAAATAATACAAGATGCCAAAGTGAGGTTAGGTTCATTCGTCATATTATTCAGCCCCGAGTTGATGTTTTAATAAATATCATCATTTTAGTTACAAATTATGCAGTCAATATCTATTCAGCGTGGTAATAATAAATGCTAAATAAATTAATGCAAATTTTTAATTAAAATAATCCTGACAGTGACATCTATTAACGCAATAATTAAATAAAATGTCCTTACAGTAGTGAGCGCATTCAGACAAAGAAAGCTATAAAGCGCTACATTTACGCACTTTGCTACAGCGCTTTATGTTGGCTGGACTGCACCGATCGGCTGTTGAAAAAAGTCCCTTTAGTTTGACACCTAACCTCAAACAATAAATTCATTAATAATAATTATTGATATTTTGAAAGCACAAATAGCGTTAAACATGATTGAAAATATAGTGTATGACGACGAAGTTGATATTATAATGGGAAATATCAATGGAATTATGCTGTCACTTATGCATTAGTCATTTTTGCATCTGTCATTTTAAATCTGTCAATTTTACAGCTGTCATTTATACGTCTGTCATTTTTAAAATCTGTCAATTTTGCATCTGTCATTTTTGAATTTGTCATTTAAAGGAGCCATCTTGGATTTCCCGTGACCTAGATTTGAATTTTAGCGCTAACTCTGGGGTTGGATCCTTTTATCCCTTTGTCTCTCCTTCTCATATAATGACTACTTACCGTCTGTTTTGTAGCTTAGGATGTTCGCCGTCGAAAATCTTCGGCTTTATTCGTGTACTCTCTCACTGATGACGACGATCTACCTTTTATATAGTCATCCCCTTCACCCTTAGTCATGCTAGTCTCTTCACCCTTCACCCTTAGTCATGCTAGTCTCTTCACCCTTAGTCATGCTAGTCTCTTCACCCTCCTTCACCCTTAGTCGTGCTAGTAAATGAAACATCAATGTTTAAATATACATATTATTTATTTTGCTATACATTTAATGGACAATTGTAACATATTATTTGACAAATTATTCATTACACAGTATGAGTTGAGATCATCACGTAACACTTGCAAATTGTTCAAATATTTTTGTAACCTATTTCTAAGATAGTTTATTTCCTCCATGGTGTTCTTAATACGACGGTGCAAACGTTGTCGTCATTGACGTTTTCGGCTGCTGCTGTTGATATGATTGCAGTCGTGTCCCAAGCAGCATTTAAGTAGCAGTAACTGAGATCGGAACTTTGATTGAGTAGTTGTTACGTAACTGTAACTAAATTTATGACTATAGGTTTAATTTCTTCAATTCGGAATATTTTAGTAATTGTGTAGTTGTTTCTACTATTTATTGGAACTATGTAGTTTCATTACTTTTGAGTAACTATTAAAGTATGTGGAACGGTATTGCCACTTAGTATACTTACTTTAAAGTCGTTGCAACTTCAAAGTGGTATTATGATTGTAGCAGTAACTTGCCCGAAGCTACTTTAAAGTTTTTAAAACCTTACAGTAGTATTGAATGTAAAACTTACGTTTTTGCTAACCAGGAGAATCACATGAAAGTAATTTTTCGTAAACTACTCCATCTCCATATTTACTTGTAAAATGTTGGATTAATCAATAATCAATTTGCAATTTGTTATGATTGTTAATAGATGTTTTACTATATAACCTTCAATAAAAATAACAATTGGTGCGAAATTGTGCCTTAGGGATTATTATGTATGTAGCTTGAAGTTGGCTACATTTATTTGTAGTGATGTAACTAACCAATCCTGGCTCGTCCCCTGGGCGAGCGTCAGTAACACTTGAGCCGGCTTGGAGGATACACGTCTTCTGCAGTCTATGCATTGTGTATGTAATTCGCCCTGCTCACTCAATATTAATAAAGTTAATTAATGACAATAATTGAGTATCTTTCATTTCAACACATAAAAGAGCATAACAGGAATAATATAAAAATGATTTCTATCATGTGTATCACCTTATAAGTATTTCGTGTATATTTATCATATTTTATTAAAGACATTTTTTACTAAAAAATATATTTAAAGAAGGCGTGTTGTTATTTTTCGATCTATCATCATCGTATTTAACAGAAAAGTTGCAATGGTTTATAATTTTGGTGTACTGGAATGACAAAATAATCAAACAATTCATCGTTCTTTGTATTAAGTACGTATTACAAATAAACTGGTAATTCATTTTTTGACACGATCCAGCATTATATAGTATAGAAAATGATAGAATATTTGTTAAGTTGCAAGAGCAAGAGAAAGCAACCACGCGACACGATGTGTCAAAGAGAAAAGAAGTTCCACGAAAGTAGCAATTACTACGCCGCCACGTACCTGCTACCCAAAAATTGTTCCCTATTTTGGTTCCAGGCACGTAACAAAACCGTAGCAATTACGTGCTTGTGACTAGTGGCTAAAACTTAATAGTTCCACCGGTAATTGCTGGTACGTAGCGATGACTAAAAATGCTGTTTGGGGTACGTACGGCATCGATAAACTTTTGCGGATAATGTTTTATTATTTCTAATAAAATGAACGAGTTCAATCCATCAGGTGTTGTTGCTGCTGCGTTGTCTATTAAACTGGTAGCTGAGTAGTATCCGCATAACAGTTCGGTCGTGAATAAGATGGAGTCTGTAGGTGGAAGCGTTTTATAGACATCTTCAGGGCGTCTCAGTTGACCTTCTGCTACATTCTCTATGTTTGCGTGGTAGAAACGCGAAAAGTCCAGGTGATGTAACGTTCGAGCCTGATGATTGATCAGCGGTGCTAGATGCAATATAGACTGAAACTCGTAATCTTTTAAGGTTATAGTCCGCTGTTTATCATTCTGATGAATCGCCACCCTGTTGCCGAAAAACTCGTTGTGAATAATCTCGATGTATAAATTCTCACATAGATGGACTTTCAAATGTTTATCACAATGTAGTACACTGTCGTCCTTGCGGCAGCAGCAACCATAAAAGAAATTTTTAAACATTGCCTCGACTCGTATATTATACAGCTCGAACCAGTCACTTTCCGACAACACTATTTCACCATGCTGGCATACGTTATTCACGCATTCGAGCTTCACTACCACGTCAAATTCTTTAGACCCCAAGGCGTCGTCGTCGTCGGGCGGAATAAGTCCTACTTGGATGTTGTGTATATGGTCGTAGTTTTGTTCTTCACCTGGAGGTCTCGTAACATACAACGGATACTGGACAGCCCCGAGCAGTTGAACACGTACTTCACCTTTAGCTACTGCTGCTGCGACTGGTGTATCTACAATGGTAAAGTTTGCTGATGCTGCTACAGAGTCATCAGCGTAGTATAGAAGCTGCTGCGACAGATCATGGAACGCTAAAACAATAATAATACAATAATCGCTTAATATAAGCATAAACATACAAAAGTTTTAAACAACTTACCTAGTTCTTCATTGTTCGAAGCTTGACCGTTCTTGCTGTACTTGTCGGTACTTGGTGTTGATGATGCATGATCTGCAACATCCGGGTCTTCATCTAAACAAGCAGCAGCAGCAAAATAGACACAAATTAGCATACAAACACAAACTTGAGTTAATCAAAAGTAATATGTTAATAATAAAGAAAAGGAATGAAAATGATGCATAGACGTAGAAGCAGGGTGAGTATTAAGAGATATTTGCCCCTGACCTGATTTATAGCGTTTAATTCAACCCTCTTTCATATTTTGAATGGTAGCTGTATTTATTATTGTTGTTATAAGGAAATTCGGTCAACGTGAAAACCAGGCAAAACATTTGATAGCTTTAAGCAAAAACTTCCCGGCTACATGAGACTCTTGGATAAAGGATTTAAGTAGACTTTTATCATCTCAACTTAGCAGACGTAAAGGTAGAAAATATTTCTTCTTGGGGACTATTCAGATATATAAGATATATATATATATATATATATATATATATATATATATATATATATATATATATATATATATATATATATATATATATATATATATATATATATATATATATATATATATATATATATATATATATATATATATATATATATATATATATATATATATATATATTTATTTATCTGTCGTACCATTGAGCGTCAGTATAGAAAGTTTGTAGCTGAGCGTCCACACTTATACACCGTGTGTAAGTAGTAAATCATTTTAAGCGATTACTGAGCGTCATGAACTACTTAGTGTTTCATTGAGCGTCCGTCTATTTTTAGACATCTATTTTTAGATTCTCTTATTTGATTGGTTCGGAAGCATGTGGTGGCGTCGAAGCATGACGTCATAAGACGGGTTTCCCAAGAACGCGAATTTGCACTTGAGAAGTGTATTCATGCATTCTATATATTTTGTAAATACAAACAGTAGCGAATTTTAAATAGACAGTCAGCTGGCTGTTAGTTTTATTATGATGTTTCAGATAATGCCACCCATTCCTAAATAAATAAATATATTACGTTTATATATTACAAAAGGGGAAAATTATAATATGCATTGTTAATGATTACAATTAACACATTTCAAAAGGGTAAAAATAAATTAAAGCTAAGTTTGGTAATTGCATCGAAGGTATTTGATCGCTCGAGCAACCAGCCTTAGCAACTATTATTAAAACAATTGTCTTCCTCTCTCCAATTACTTGAGTAATCAGATCAATCATTAATCTGAGTATTGATTCTGCTGAACTCGGCTTTAATAACATAATAGTAGTAGGTTAGCTCTATGATTAGCAACAGTACATTTAAATGTTAGATTGTTATTAGATTTAGTCTTATTTTGTTTGGATATAGAAAAAACTGTCAATAAGCTGATTTTTATATTTTACAAATTGTTATGTTTTAGCTTCGATGAAGATGCAAAACATCTAAATGTTATTATAAGAATACAACTTTTATTTTACGTACTTTTTTAAGGAAATGTTTGTTATAAGAACTTTCTTAAAATTGCGAAACAAATAAAACTGATTATTTAGTTAAAAGTTTCACAAATTTATATAATCTCTCTGACATATGTTTCGACAGCTGAGCTGTCATTATCAAAGGTAATGTAAATATAAACAAACACGTCGCTAAGGTAAATGCAAAAAATAGATAATTAGATAAAAAATATATATTAAATATCTAACACTTCTAGTACCGGAGAATTACTGAGCTCAATCTGTTCATTCATTAAAAGTACCCAGAGTTTGTGTTTGTATAATATCTCCAAAGTTCCTAAAATGTCTAATTTGCGTTTGTTATTAACAAAAATGTAGGAATTTAATATTATTTTGGGAAGGCATTGTGTGATTTTGTTCTAAAAAGGCGTTTGGCGTAGATATTTTTTGGATATTTACTTCTGTAACAACGTAGGTGCTCTTTATATCTTATGTCCAAACTTCGAAGTGTTTGTCCAATAGGATATAATATAGCAGATCTAAACAGTCGAAACAATTGTCAGGTAGATTATAATAAATATGTAAAAGTATTAACAAATCAGTTTTATTTAGTAATTGATTATGGAGTTTCACCAAATACGGCTAGAAACAATAAATCAAAGTCTTAAAATTGATTTGAACATGTTTTTTATCAGTTACAGAAGAAGTAGCATAAATATATGTGATGATGTTGCCTAACATGTGTTTCTCCAACCGTTATCTCCGTTGTTCTCAACTTTTGCATAAGTTCGTACCAGAGAAATGCGCAGATACCTGCTTTACAAGTTGTTCCTGCTGGTTTATCACTCGCAAGTGAACTACAAGTCGGTACCTGAGCTGCATCGATACCTCAGTAATAATAGCACTACCTGTAACTGCAAGTACAAATAAGTAGGTTTGCTTACCTGTAGAATATATTCGCAGATAAAGCAGGAATAGACATACAAAAGAACTGTTAATGCGACTACAAGGAAAACTATAATTAAAGGACTCTTTCCCGTCCTTGTCCCTGTCCCGCTCGTTCACATTCTCTTACTCCTTTTTACCATTTTGCACGGTTTATCAGCCTTATTCATCTACTCCAAACTCTTTAGACCTTCTTTCATCTCTTTCCACCTTATCCTCACTCACCTCATTCTCCTTCATCCACTCTTTCCGCTCTCTTGAACCGTTTTCCATCTTTTCTACTCACTATCAAACTATCAGAGTCTCTACCCTCACCTACTCTTTCTCACGATATAACTTACTATCCCACCATTCAACACTCTCTATCTTTTCCTATCACTGTCTTTTACATTTTCTCACTCTATCACACTTTTTTACCCTTTTTCGCCTCTACGCCATTTGTAACCGCCAAAGTTTCACAAATACTACATGACAGGGAAAGAGAATCGGTTAAAATCTACGTGCGCCCGACATCCTGGGGACCTCGACGTGATTGTTTTAGGATTTTGGATTGATGTTGATTAAATATTTTGGCGAAAATGAAAATGGACAGACGTCGGTACAAGAGAGTCCCAGACCTACCGCATGTACACCGACAGTAAATTTTATGTTGAATGTCGATGGTGTTAAAGCCATGGAACAAGATACCATAAACGCTTCCATGATGAAACTGGGAAGATTGGTCAAGGAGTTACGCGATCTTGATGACGAACGAACGAAAAATTGGTAATTGAAGAATATTATGATAATAAGAATAAGATAATTATGATAATGCCATATTGTTCCCACTTGTGGAATTACCTTACCTGAAGAATTGCTCAGAACCTGGAATAGAATGAGAAATTCAAAACTGGGAGAGGATGAAGTGGTCAGTCAAAAGAATCGACTCAATCAATTGATGGAATTTTTGAGATATGAAGTTTAAGGTGAGAAAAGATTTCTTTGGCTCGTAATGGATTTGGCAATGGTGTAAATTGTAGTGGAGGGAGGAAATAAGGAGTGTCAGTGTTAGTATTCCAATAGCTGCTGGACTTTTCTCGGGTGACGACGGTGGGGTTAAAAAAATTGTATATGTTTTTGTGCGAAATCCCATCAATAATTACTTTCAAACTCAGAAAATGGATCCGAGTGAAAAAAAGAAAGGTTTGTTAAGTAAGAAATGTTGTATTTCTTGTCTTAGAGTCGGTCATCAATTCAAATTATGTAAATCAAAGGTCGTGTGTCTTGTATACAGGATGTTAGGTAGAACGATATCAAAAAAAACTGGGGGGTAAATAGGATAATTTGGAACCCATTTAAGGTAAATCACCCTATACAAAGGTGCTTGGCCTTTCTTTATTAATTTTATTAGGTATTTTTGAAAAAATGCCGAAATTCTGGACTAATGGCTTAATATATTTTTTGTTTTTTAATTAATCAGTTAAAATTTTTTGTATTATTATCTTGTAGACATCGTTAATCTAAAAATAAAAAAAATCATCCAAATAACAGACACATAAAAAGTTATAAGTCTCAAAAACGGTTGAAACAAATTTTAAATTTGTTGTGTGAAAACCAAACGCCTTTGTATAGGGTGATTTACCCTAAATGGGTTCCAAATAATCCTATTTACCCCCCCCCCAGTTTTTTTGATATCGTTCTGCCTAACTCCCTGTATAGAAAGAAGCATTTTAAAGTCATGCGTTCCGATCTACCAGCTCACAAAAATTCTGCCACCCATGGTCCAGTCAGTCAAGATAGAGTCCGGGAGTCAAGAAGTTCGGCCATGTCTTATCAATCTTGTTCCGGTGATGTCTTTCTTCAGACGTTAGTGATGACCGTGAACGGAGTAGGATGTGAACGGAAGGCAAGAGCAATCGTTGACATAGGATCTCAAAGGTCTTATATTTTGAGAAGTGCTGCTGAAGAAATGAAGCTTCCGGTTGTATCCTCAGAGTCAATTGTTCATATGCTCTTTGGTGGGGTTCAGTCCGAGAAACAGCACATGAGATTTGATGTAATTCTGAGTACTGTAAATGGAAATTTTTTTAGAAAATGTCATTTATGGAGGTCATTTGTGGAGAAGTTCCTCATGCGAAAAGAGGAACCTGGTTTAGAAAATTGAATAACAAGAAGATTTGGATTTCTGACGTCGGGAACGTATGTACGCAAATTGAAATTCTAATTGAATCAGATGTTGCTGGCAGTTTGTGGACAGGGCGAGCTCATCAGTTGAAAAGTGTACTTTTTGCCATTGAGAATAAGTTGGGCTGCACTCTCATGGGAAGAGTGTCTTTTGAACATTGCCAATCTAGCTCATCCTTGATTGTGTCGTCGCTGTTGATCCAAGAATCGTCAGTTACAAATCTTTGGACATTCAAAACAATTGTAATTAGAGATACTGGAAAGACGAACTCTAAACTGGTTTTGAAAGTTGTTGCCAAAAAACATTTCCAGGATACTGTCTTTATTAATTCTTATGGTTCATATGGAGTGAGTCTGTCTTGGATAGATGGTCATCCAGAATTAAAAGAAACCAAATTGATGACAGAAAAGTGATTTATTTCTACAAGAAAGAAATTGGTTGATTTTGGGAATTTTAAGAATTATAATAACGTGTTCATGGGTGGTTAGAAGAAGGAGTAGTTGAAGAAGTGCCAAATAATAAGTTCAATGACATTGGCTGGTACTTGTCTCATCGCTCTGTCTTCAAGCCTTTTTGTGTCACGACAAAAGTTAGACCTGTTTTCGACGGCTCAGTGAGGCAGAAAAAATTGCCGTCCTTGTACGATTGTCTGGAAAAAGGACCGAATTTGATTAAACTCGTCCCATCCATGTTGTTGAGATTTAGGGAAAAAAAATTGGCATTATCTTAGATATTCGGAAGAGCTTTTCTTCAAATTCCGCTAAAGGAAAGCAACAGTGATTTTTTTGAAATTTCTCTGGTGAAGGAACAAGAAAGGCCGACAGGTAAGAATTTTTTGTCATCGTTGTGTGGTGGTCCGCATGAATTGTAATCCTTTCCTGTTGGGAGCAGTGATTGAGCTTCATGTTAAAAATGCACTGCCAGAATTAAAATTAACTGGAGAGAAATTATCAAAATCCTTCTACGTGGATAATTGTGTCACTTCAGTTGACTCGGAAGGTGATTTGATTAGTTTCATCAAAGATGTGACTGAGTTACTGTCCACCACCAAATTTGATTTAAGGTTGTGGGAATCCACTTTTCAGAGTGGATGCAACATTTCTCAAGTATTTGGTTTGCTTTAGGATAAGCAGGAGGATGTTTTGTTGTGTCATGTCAAGGACATTTAAGAACCATTTCCTATTCCTACCCGAAGAAACATATTATCTGTAGTTCAAGGTTTTTGACCCCATTGGTTTCACATGTCACTGTTTTGCGTATGAAGATATTCTACTTCAATCTAGTTGGGGAATGAAAACTAGTTGGATTGAAGTATTACCTCAAGAGTTGGGAACAAAGTTTACAAAATTGGATGAGCGAATTGAAACTGCCGCCGTCAATCAGAATCCCTCGATGTTTGTCATCTTATGCATTTCCCAAGGATGGGTGGAAGCTACATACGTTTTGCGATGGTAGTGGTTTTGCATATTAGTCCGTTGTCTTCGTGAGATGCGAACTCAATTATCAAGTGGAATTGAAGTTCCTACAAGCAACGACAAGAATTGCACCTTTGAAAAGGTTGCCAATCCCACGATTGCAATTATTGGCTGTCACAATTGGAAGTCACAACAGAAGAAATTATTTTTCGAAATGTTCAGGTATTGTCAAAATGGTGGGTTGGATGCTAAGATTTTTGAACAATTCCCGCAATGGAGAAGATAATCGTAAAACTGGCATGGTAAATGCCAGTGATTTGGATGAAACAGAGAGGCGTGTAATACTAGTAGCTCAGAAGCAATGTTTTGCAGTAAACATAAATGAGATACCTGAACTAAGTGTTTTAAGGGATAATTCGGGACTTATAAGAGTCAAAACAAAAACTGAACGAAGAAAAGACACGGTGGATTTTTGGATTCCTATTTTATTGCCAACCAGTCATCCAGTGTTACTGGCCCTTGTGAGGGAGGTACATTTGAAGCAGTGTTATGGAAAAACACAGTTGCTACTTTCTCGTTTATGTGAAAGATATAGGATTCTGAGGGGAAGGAAGTCAATTCGTGCCATTATTTCCAAATGTGAGAAGCGCAGAAGATTTGATACAAAAAGACTTGTAGCAGTCATTTGGAATTAATAAGTTTGTTGTCTACTGATTCCATCTTGCAGAGTTTTAAGCTTCGTAACAAGAAGGGGAAGACCGTTGTAGTAGTGAAAACGCAATAAACTTTGTTGGAATGGACACATTTGTTTAAATCTGTGGATTGGAAAGTCGTGGAACCCGTGTCAGCTGTCCAATAAATTCAATGGATGTTTATTCCTCCGACTCCTGCTTGGTGGAAGGTGGTTGGTGAGAGCGTCTTATGAGAACTCTAAAACAACTGTTGCGACGAGTGTTTGGTAAAAATTATGAAGAACTTTATTAAATTATGAAGAACTAATAGCGATTTTATATGATTGTGAATCAGTTATCAATTCGAGACCATTGTCATTCATTTCTGAAAACTGAAGATTTGGTTCCTCTCACCCCAGCCATGTTCTTGCGAGATCTACGGCAGCAGGGAAGCCCAGGGTTGGATTATTTAGATAGTGATTTAGAAAGTGATAGAATTGGAATCCAATAGCGAGGATTGTAAAGGTTGTCCCTGGAAAAGATAGAAATGTTCGTGTAGCTCTTATGAAGACCGCGTATACAGAATTCTTGAGGCCAATTCAACTTTTCTACTCTTTGGCGATCACATCAGGAGATCAAGATGTGTGTAAGAGCAAGATAGAATCATTAAGGAAAGTTCAATCCGAAGAATTGTATACATAGCATTGGTAAGATCTGTTTTTGCAATGTGGTTCTCCAGTATGGTCTCCAAATTACCCAAACCACCAGAGCGAGTGCAAAATAATTTTTTACGATGTGTGGCTTTTAAATACGATTACCGTATGGATATTATTAATCTATTGAAATTGTGCAAATCTTAAATATTGCAGTCCCTGGCTATTACATCGGGACTACTGAATCACGGAGGAGACATTTTATGGATGAAAAATAGTTATTATAGACTTCGTTGAAACTCGGTACAATTGTTCTGTAGAGGAAAAATCCTTCCAAGTTCATTTATGCGTTATTTCTACACCCTAAGTAGGGTTGGATTCTGGGCGCGTAGGTTGGTAGACTTGAATAAAACGTGGTGTAACTAAGTAGTCTAAGATTTTAGCGCAGTCTAAGTTTTACAAACGTCGATCAAATGCTAGCTTAGAAGCTTAGTCCATCACAAGATCTTAAAATTAATCAAAATTTCATCAAACTCTAGTTCCACTCTAAATCGGTTTCGTCCGAACCCATTCAGGAAACTTGGGGAAAGACTTATGCATAAATGAACTGTTACGCCACATCACCAGCTCTACATGAATGTGGGTTTTATCAAAATCCATCGGACAGCCATTTTCTACCAGTAAAAAATAATTACTCCTTTATGAAGAGTGGTTCTAATCGAAAAGACAGGGACTGTGCGACCTTCACGAAATCAAGATCGAAAGCTAATTTAATTTTTCTGCTTTGAATATAAATGATGAGGTAGATTATCTAAAAGTTCCTCAAAAAACTACCTTTAGAATTCCAGTTATATCAACTAGAAACTATGGTATTTTCAATATACCCTTTAATCCTTTCAACTACGATTATAATTTCTTTCTACCTAGAAGTACGTGACTTAGTAATGATAATAGTAGATTTGGTCTTAAATTTATTGGGGTTTTATTAAATAGATTTAAATCTTCTATTCAACAATTAACTTTAGGATGATTCTCATTGTTTGATATGAATTAAAATATAAGCAAATATAGATAACAATGTGTTTATAATAAAATATTCTTTTCTTCTTTCAAATTATACATATTAAAATGTTATCGTATCATAATTATAATACATAATAAACTCAAACAAGTCAGGATATATCTTCATAATGTATTTAAATCATATTTTGTACTTAAATGTGGCTTTCCTGTATGTTGAATAAAATAAAATATATAGGGCCGCGCTGTCTCTATAAAATCACGGTAAACCAAACCGGCTTTATTTGAAGAATTTTATCGATCGACTTCACTCTCTCCTGTAACAGCTGCTGTTTCTATAAATAGCTCACGGACGCTCGTTAATGCATAGAAATGAATATGTATTAAGAAGAGCAGCTAACGGGGGAGGAGCTAAAGGTGGAAGCTCAGTTGAACGCTGCAGGTATTATTTGTGTATATCATATACACTTCGACGCTCACCGCGCTTATATGCGGCAGAAGCCTGAACTAATTATAAACATCTATCACACGAATGTGTCACCCAACGTCCACGAGATTTTTATTGCAAAAGCATGTATGCAACCAACTGATCACATTGTGACATTTTCAGGGATTGCCAGTGAGCGTCCGTCTATCGGACGCTCAATGACCATGGACGCTCACTGGTATTGGATTTTTACATAGGAGGACGCTCAATTGGGTAGAAGATATATATATATATATATATATATATATATATATATATATATAAAAAACGTATGGTATGTCAACTCGCCGTCATTTCGTCAACCAATTTTAACGCGAGCTAAATTTCTGATAGATGGCGCGACGTGCGAGCATGATTGTCATTCTACAGCAACATAACTTGTAATAATGAGAATATAATTCACGTGTCACATGGTACATTTTTTATTAATTTCATTGGTGAAAGTACAAAAACAAACTCGCAGAATAGGCTATCAAATCGATGATAATTCTATCACCGCATGTTGACTGTCACCTGTTTTTAATAAATAAAATTGTTTACTGTCAAAGTGACAGAAAGTTTCAGTGTTTATTTTCTTTCAACGTTCATTATATTCTCTCACCAAATATAACACGTGTTATGATTAATCAACGATGATACCACTCGTTAAAACCTTTAGAAAATTGAACTCGTGCTTCGCACTCGGTCAATTTTCGTCGGTTTTAACTCGGGCTATCACCGATGATAATCATAACACTAGTTATATTATCCCTGATTATACAACTCATAATAAAATTAGCCAATAGTAGTTGCGAATTATCCTAGTTACCACATATAGATAAGTGAATATACGCTTCACGACGTTGTATAATCGTTTCGGTATTTCCAAGCCTGCAACACTATTGGTTCAAGCAATCGTTGTCAGAGTAACAATTATTTTGAAGTCATCGACATACCTGTGCATGCAATAAATTAAATTAATCTGTCAAAAAAGCATCGCTTTTGAAAGCAAAATAGTTGATTCTAAATTTTATTTGTTATATAATCGTATCGAATACCACTAGAGCAACCGAAAATAATCTTATACCTACCTCGCGACACGACGTATTCCTTAAAACACCACTCCAGCTACGCTGTCGTGGTGTTTCGCAGAATACGTCTCGTCGCTCGGTAGGTATAATCGATTATTTTCGTTTGCTCTCGTGGTATTAAAACTGAATATTTACTTTTGGCGTATTTTTCGTAATACAAATTAAATAAAATTTTTCATGATGATAGAGGTACAAGATTCTTTGGCACTATTAAAATGCTAAATTGTGACTCTTCTTTATTTAAAACATCTTTGGTAATAAAACTAAATTGAAATTTTATTTTTACAGCAAATTAAGGTAACATCTTTTTTTATTTTCATTTAACTTAAATAATAAGACTACAAATTGACCTATGCAAACATTTCTTTTGAGAATTGTAATTAAATTCATCAATTATTTTGTAATATTTTACGGAAAGCAAATAAACTGCAAGCATGGATTGATGCAACAGGAGTTTTATTAACAAGACCTTGTGTGCCACTATAAAAAAATCTATATGCGACATTCAAACCTATTAGACGCTCTAAAGATTTCAAGTATTAAAAAAGAGTAGGTATAAGTCGAATTATATATACTTAATGCTTAAACATGTTTTTAATTATATGCATTAAGCAGGTTAAGTAAAACTGTTACTGGTAATTAAGAGCAATAAAGCACACACCTCAGCATAATTTTTATAGCAACAAGAAGTTAAATAACAATATAAACATGGTCCACATGTGAAAGGGACAAAATATTAAATACAACAGCAGAACACAGACTTTTGTACTGAAAAGCAATAGTTTTTTGACATGATAACAATTATATTATTGTGCATCTAACTCTGTAACAAACAAGATCAATTACAGCAAAACTATCCATGAAATATTTATATGTTAAAAATTTAACTACAAACATTTATAAAATAACAAGGCCATCGATGATGACAACAACGAAATCAATGATATACCAGACCAATTGTGGTCTGGCAAGGAAAGTGAAGTCGACATCTATCACTATTACAATAAAATCTAAACATAAATGTAATGTACGTAAATATTGGTTTGACCCTGTAGTACAGACATATTCATATTTTGGAAACAAAATTCTTTCTGGTAATCAAATTTTGAAGTTATTTTAAGAACCTCAGTCACTTCCATGAGAATCCATACAAGACCTTCCATGCAATGTCCCTGAAAATATAAGAGGTTTAGATTAAAGCGATTTCATTTTATGATAAATTTAAAAATTACATTTTGACAACTGATTTTCTAAATACCTTATATTGTGATTGAGAAATACATAACGGCCCTCACTCCATTACCATTAGCCACATACAGAAAGGTGGAATCCACAAAAAGAGCAATTTTAATAGAACAATTAAACATCAAACTATTTACTGGTAAAATTTATCACATGATACGAATGGCGTTTTGCTAGCAAAAACAAACCAGAAAAATTAGTTTAGAAATAAGTGTTCATTTATACTTACCTGTATATTTGAGAACGCGCTATCTTTTATTAATTCTGACTTGTTAATTATAATAAACAGAAACAAAGCTGCATAAGAAACATCAATTAAATTCTCGAATGACAATAATAAAAATATAAATTTTATTATTATTAAAAAAGCTTAATAAATTTTGAAGGTTAACAGATGTGGTTTGGTTTGACACTCACGTTTCACTGTTGCGGCATCTAGCAGCGACTTTCGAACTAATGATCTCGTTTCAATTTTGGGTGAAAAATTTATCATGGCAAGCATAGGGGAGTTGACCTACCAGTGTTTTATATATCTTGAAATGATCTAAGCACATGCCCAACAACTAACCGTCAAATCTTATTTCAGTCAAATACTTTAATATTATTAATACCGGAAACTTATTTCGAAAAATGGGAGACAAAATTTAATAGCGCCCCTTGCGGTGTGGTGTGGTGTGCAAATAAACCTGACATTTCTCAAATATTGGGAAAGTAATTAAAAAATCGTCATTTTAATGAAAGATTGAATAGTTTAGATAAATTATAAAAATTTTATATATTTTAGCATAACAGTAATAAACTATCGTTTAACATAAATAGTGCTATTTTTTAATTAAATGCAGGATTCTCACTAAAAAACCATTTGTTAGTTGCACGCCCATCTGCGAAGATGGCGCCACAAAAATGTCGCCTATTTTCATATGGTAAAGTATATGGAGTTTCCGGTATTAATAATATTAAGGGCCGGTTGTTCAGTTGGTCGTATATCATATGGCATTACTAAACTCTGGTTATAAATAAATTTGGTGTAAATAAGTTTTGCGTTGTTCAGTACAAAGATATTTTAAGATTAGTTAAACCTCGAAATCGTTATGTTGGTAGAAGGTTTATGTAGTTTTACAGTTGCTCTTTCTAGGTTTTTCTATGGTTTATGGTTTTTACACCGTTTTTCATGCACGTATTGGTTGTTTTAACCTTAAATGGTTTCGTTGTTAAGTCAAGTGCTAGATATATATTTTTCAATTTTTTCATTAGGGGACTCACTTGAATAATACTTATCAGCTAATATAAATTATACAATAATTTATACGGAAATTGCTGCGTAAGCTATCTAACGCATTTATTTTTCTGAATTCTATCGTTTTATTAATGCAATCTAATAATAAATTACATGTGCAAGTAATAAATAGTAAAAGTTGCCAGAGATTGAGATGTTAATTACGCAGCAAAAGGGGAAGCCTTATTAATATCGTTGATAAAAAAGTATTCAAAACTAATTGGAAATGCACCTTCATAATAATTATTATTTTTAATTGTTTTATTAATTATTATTAAAACAATCTTTCTGTTTATAATTCCTTGACAACTGTCTATAAGTTTTATTTCTCTCTCCAATATTTTTAGGTTATTCATAATCTAACCACATCTTAAACCCTCAACCTCAGTGGTTTAGTTAACGACAAAAATAAATTATAGTTAAAAGTTAACTCCTTACTGAACAACTCGCTTTTCACAGTTAAAGCCAAGTTACTAGTAACCAGAAGTTAACCACGTACTGAACAACCGGCCCTAAAGTATTTGTTTCAGTTCTACCAATATGAAGAATGAAAACTTTCAAGAAATTCACATTCAAATCTTGTACCAATATCATGGCAAAAACATATGACCTTGAATTGGCAGAAAAAAAATTAACCTTACAAATCTATTGCACTAAAAACTACAAAATCAGTTACATTATTGTGTTCTAAAATAATTATTTAAATTAAAATCCAATTTATTACAGTATTCTTTATTCCGAGAAGCATTAGGACTCTAGATGGAGTTTAATCGATTGGATTAATCATTGGAAACTAGAATAACTTCTTTGGCATTATGCTTTCGAACACCAATACGATACCAGGTTAGTTGCGTTTATATCATGAAGTAGCTATTCTTTCTGGCAGCTGCTCCCATATTTGGTGGGTTTAGATTTGATAGCTTTTTCATGTTTTTCTGTTTTCTTTCCTAAGCTTTTCCTACGAAAACTCCTTGGTGCTCAGTTTTTCGGTGTTTTAAATTTACCATACCACCTCTGATAAGTAACTTTCATTGTAACAATCAAGTCCACCGCGACAAGTAACTAAAGATTATACCTTGTTGCAGATAGTGATAATTCTACAAATACTGATACAATAGCCATTGATGAGATAACCATAATTAAAAATGAAGACCATATCAAAGTAGAATCAGAAATTTTCGAAAACTGTACCACCGATATTCATAACTCTCAAGCTTACAAAACTGAAGAGAAGCAATTTAACAACACTATAATTTCACATTATGAGCAAATTAATACTGGCCGACCATACAAATATAATGACTGTGAATCAAAATTCCCACAGAAAGATAAACATAATTTATGTGATTATAAATGTTCGGTGAAGAGTAATCTCAAAGTTCATATGCTCATGCATAGTGGTGAAAAACCATTTGAGTGTAATGTGTGTGATTATAAATGTTCAGTGCAGAGTAATCTCAAAGTTCATATGCTCATGCATAGTGGTGAAAAACCATTTAAATGTAATTTATGTGAGTATAGATGTACACAAACAAGTACCCTCAAACGACACATGCTCACCCATAGTGGTGAAAAACGATTTCAATGTAATTTATGTGATTATAAATGTTCAATGAAAAGTTGTCTCAAAAGGCATATTTTCAGGCATATCAGCGGTGAGAAACCATTTGAATGTAGTTTATGCGATTATAAATGTTCAGTGAAAAATAACCTCAAAGTGCATATGCGCAAGCATGGTGGTGAAACACTGTTTGCATGTCGTCTATGTGATTATAAATGTTCAGTGAAGAGTAATCTCAAAATTCATATGCTTATGCATAGTCATGAAAAACCATTTAAATGTCGTTTATGTGAGTATAGATGTGTACGATCAGATAATCTCAAACGACATATGCTCACGCATAGTTGTGAAAAACCATTTGAATGTAATTTATGTGATTATAAATGTTCAATGAAGAGTTGCCTCAAAAGGCATATTCTCAAGCATATCAGTGGTGAGAAACCATTTGAATGTAATTTATGCGATTATAAATGTTCAATAAAGCATAATCTTAAAGTGCATATGCTCATGCATAGTGGTGAAAAACCAAATAAATGTAATTTATGTAACTATAAATGTTCTGTGAAGAGTTCCCTCAAAGTACATATGCTTAAGCATAATAGTATTGAAAAACCATTTGAATGTAATTTATGTGATTATAAATGTTCAGCGAAAAGTGGTTTAAAAGTGCATATGCACAAGCATAGTGATGAAAAACCATTTAAATGTAATTTATGTGATCATAAATATTCAGTGAAGAAAAGTTTCAAAGCACATATGCTCACGCATAGTGTTGAAAAACCATTTGCATGTAACTTATGCGATTATAAATGTTCAGTGAAATGGAGTCTCAAAGTGCATATGCTTATTCATACTGGTGAGAAACCATTTGAATGTAATTTATGTGATTATAAATGTTCAGTAAAGAGTAATCTCAAAGTGCATATGTTCATACATAGTGGTGAAAAACCATTTGAATGTAATTTATGTGGTTATAAATGCTCAATGAAGAATAATCTCAAACGACACCAGCTCACACATGGTGGTAAAGAAACATTTAAATGTAACTAATGTGATTATGTTTTGTGAAGTGTAATATTAAAGTGAGTGCATATGCTTTAATATAAAAAAATTTATTTATAGTAATGTGTGGTGTTTTCTTGATATTTAGATAGTGTTGAATGGGAATTCTTGCTTGTTTATTTATTTAGCAGTTAATATTTAATATTATTGAGTGTTAGGTTGCCTTGCCATAAGGATTGATAATGTGTTTAGTATATAGGTGTATTTCTGAATGCTGAAAGCACCATGTGTAAGTAAGTCTTTTTATCTTCTTGACACTTTTTTCATTATTTTTTTTTGTTAAAATTGTCCTTTCTGCTTGTTTATTGGACTGTTGATGATATAGAGATAAAATAGTGATTTTGAAATTCCATAACTTTGAAAATCTTTTCACAGCTTCATTTGTAAATTTTTTGCACTGTCATTGAATATAGAATCTTAGGTATTCCATATCTGGCGGATATAATTTAAATGATTTATAATATTTTTGACAGTTAAATCTTGAAGTTCTTAGATACTCACCTTTTGTCTTGCGAAGATTTTACCGGGAAGGCACAGGTTTTTCTTTCACATTTCTTGCTTCTTGTTCAAACACAACTTGGCTTAGTGTGACATCACTCTTCACTTTAACTTAACAATGTTTTATTTAGGTTATTATTATTTTAATGTTTGCATTCATTTTAAATGTTTAAAAATTGAGTTGGTTTGAAAGCCGACAGGCTGTCATGACGATTGTTGAGTTTTGTCTTTTCTTTTGTCTCCACAGTTGTTTCTTCTTTGAGAATGTGATACAAACAATGTGCATTCTGCCGCAAAAACACAAAAATTTAAATTTTGTAGTCATGTAAATCATACAGTTTGTGCATGATATTAAAATTAAAAACTAATTAAATGTATGGGGGAAAAAAGAAAAATAAGTAGATCGGAAAACAATTGTGTTTTGGATTTGGGCTAATAACAAATAACACAATCAGTGAAATTACTAAATGAACTAATTTGTGAACCTTTAGCAGGACGATTTCCTAATATGAAGGAATCCAAATGCATACCTGTGTACAAGAAGAAGGTTTTCAGAACAGATGTCGTGAGTTATCGACCTATTTGTGTTTCAAGTCAATTTGCTAAAATCTTTGAATCAACTTATAGTATAAGGTTAACAAATTATCTAGAAAGTTTCCAAACGATCTCCAAGTGCACAAAACGGTTCTCGAAGTAATAGGTCTACTATCATAGCACTCAATATCATACTATTGGCTTCATATACAATGCTCGAAATAAAAAAAGATCATATCCTAGGCCTGTTCTATGATTTTAGCCGAGCTTTTGACACTATAGACCACATTCTGCTGCTAGATACAATGGAAGGCATTGGGTTAAGGGGAATCCCATACAACTGGGCTGTTACCTATCTAGCAAATCGCAGTAAGACTACTGTCATTGATGGTTTCAAATCAACAATTAAGAATGTAAGGTTAGGTATTCCTCAGGGTGCTGTTTTGGGACCTCTATTCTTTATAATCTTTATTAATGACATAACTACATCATGTACCACATTAAATAATACAATTCTTTACGCTGATGACACTAATATGTTGATATCATACAGCTGGTTATTAACAATAATAAATCAATGCAGAAAATTAGTCTATACTGCATGCATAGACAATGGACTTAATCTAAACATAAACAAAACATATAATATGCTGTTTATGCCTAAGAATGCTGAACATTATAGTGATTTATACTTAAAGATTTCAAATAAATCTATCCCTTCAACAGAAACAATCAAATTTCTTGGATTAACTGTAGACCCGAAGCTTACATGGGAGGCTCATATAAACTGTGAGTGTTGAAAGCTTCGCACTACTTGTTTATTATTGCGAAATCTTACAGGCATGGTTTCAACGAATATCTTAAAAATGCTCTAGGGATTTCCCAATTAAGGCAAATAATTTGTTGATCTGTTCCTTGTAGGTTTTTGTCATTTTCCTGTTCGTTACAAGGCATCGTAGCAACGTTATTCAATTCTAAGTTCTTATATTTTCTACATATATTATTACATTTGTTTCTTCCACCAAGTTATACACATTTCTGTTGTTTCTTCTTCACCACTTGTTATTTCCCGCTGTTCACCTTCTTGTACATATTTATATGATGGGCTAATACTGACATTTACGTCTACTGAATGACTTTGTAATTTTTAGAGTAACTCATCAAGATCATCTTCAGTTCCTAGGGATTTAATCATTTCATTGGAATGATTTGTAGAGGATAGTCTAATTTTTAGGTCTGTACCAAATTTTGCCTTGTACCAATCCAATGTCATAATCCTATGGAAGGAACAGTTTCACTGAAACTGTTAGAAATAACAGCCAACTGACCAATTTGTGTAATTATTGTCCTGCAGTCAGGTTGGCAACATATTTTTGACATCCTGATTGCTTCTTGCTATAATACTGCCTTGTGATTAAGGATGTCGCGGTTGGCCATGAATAATTTCCAACTCAGGTCATAGTTTTACTAATTCGACAGTTATATAGTTTGAAAATCCGCGGTCATTGTCGCTTTTCTAATATGGCTGGAGATGCAAATTCAAGGAAGATTTTCAAAAGCTTCTAAGCTACTTCAACAGCTTTCTTTGATTTCAAAGGACGTAGGCAAATAAATTCTGTGGGATGGTCCTAATAATTTAGTAACAATTTGTATTCTTCATCTTGGCATGATTGCTAATCGATCAAATCAACTTGGCCCCGAGAACAAAATTCTTTTAAAACTATAGGTTTAGTAACCAAATTTGTTTGTTTCGATTTTAACATTTCTTTTCTTAAGACAAATTTCACACGATTATAGAAATATCCGAAAACAGGTCGTGGAATCTGATCTGATTTTAAAGCAAAAATCATTTTATCTCTAGGACCATGGCCCAGTGAAATATGTGCCGAATACAATATTTCAAATAAGTCTTCTTATGGTGTCACATAGATAATATTACCATGTTTTCCGCGGAATAACGCATTACACCAAAAGCCTACGACATACAAATATGTTTAATAAATATTTTCTCTTAATTGTTTGATTTTCTTGTTTAGAAAAATAAATACGTATGTATTCCAGGCCACCCTGTATAGTAACCACTAACTGTATCTTTTAACAGAATGTAACTCTTTCATTCTATGCTTTTTTTAATTGAAACTTCCACATACTAAAAAATTGATTTCCACTAGAAATCTTTTATTTTAATAATAGCTAGAAGTATGTATTTTAAATAACTTATGCTATTATAACTTAATAGTTGATAAGCATAATAGCTTGACATCCATAGGTGGAATTAAACGTAAACCCTTAAAAATATGAAACTAAATTAATATTATTAATTTAAACTAGTCAACAATTGAAGTGATCCACTCATTAAAATTTCTCAAAACTGTATTAATTTGAATTTTTTTTTCTATATATCTCTTAATATAATATTTACAATGTCTTATTTTACGTTTTGGCAAAAAAACGAGTAGTAAGGTAAAGTAAAATAGCGTAAAATAATAAATAATTATGCGTGTTATAATTGTTCAAGGTGGATATACGCCATTTAATACAAGAAACATTACAATAATGAAAAAATAACAATAAACAACTGTATGAAATCGGCCAAGATTGATTAACAAAAAAAAATTAATATCTTATAGGACCTCCGCGGGCCCTGTGGATAGCCATACATCGTCTCGGCATGCCAAAAATTAAATTATTAATAAACTCTTGGGGTATGGCTAACCATTCCTCCCTCAGCATGTTTGCAAGCTCCTCAAAGTTTTCTGGTTGCACATTTCGATCCGCTAACCGTTTCTCTAAATAAGACCACACATGCTCTATCGGATTGCAGTCTGGAGAATTTGGGGGCCATACCATTCTTTCAATTCCATTAGCAAATATGATATCGTTTACTATTCCCGCACGATGAGGTCGAGCATTATCGTCACGTAGACAAAGTCATCCTCAAAATTTTGGGCAAAAGGGACTACAATAGGGATAATACACATGTCTCTATACCTCTGTGCATTCATTGACATTCTTTGGAGGATGACAAGCTCTGTGCGGCCGTTTATAGTGATGCCTCCCCAAACAGTAATACTACCTCCTCCAAAAGGCACCCTTAATTCCCTCATTTCTTCGCGGTATGTCTCATTGGGTCGTCTCCACACTCTAACTCGCCCATCAGAACGATAAAGATTCAATCTTGACTCGTCGGAAAACATGCACCTGGACCATTCGTTTTCTTGCCAGTTAAAATGTGCTTGTGCCCAGTGTCGTCGCTGAACCCGATGCTGTCGCGTTAATCGGAGACATGGTACACGTTTCCTAGATCTTAAGCCGAATTCATGAAGCCTTCTTCTTACGGTCTGAGTGGAAACTACAACTCCTGTGGCCCGTCGCAATGCGTTATTTAACTGAGTGGCGTTCTGGGTAGGATTTCGGCGTGCAGTGATTTGGAGAAAACGTGTTTCTCTTGGAGTTAGGCTTCGAGTACGACCTCCACCATGTCTAAATCCAGGAGTCCCTGTTTCCCGGAACCGATTCATGGCTCTGTTGAGCCATGCATCACACCATGAGCCACATTCAAAATTCTTCCAACGTCTCGATGTGATGATCCTTGCAGCACTAAACGAACCGCAAGTTGCAATTCACGATCTGACAAACGTCGAGGCATTATTAAGCAAGTTAATAATTCAATAAGACAATGTCACTGTGACTGTCACATGTGAAATTTGAGATAATTGGAAAAAATGATTACCTGATTTTTACCTTCAAATTTTTTTTTACTGTAGAAGTATAAAAGGAATCATTCGATTTTATCACGGATTCATAAAACGTAAAATAAGACATTGTAAATATTATATTAAGAGATATATAGAAAAAAAATTCAAATTAATACAGTTTTGAGAAATTTTAATGGGTGGATCACTTCAATTGTTGACTAGTTTATTTCCTAATTCTTAATAATATAATAATAAATACTTTTAATTTAAGGAAAGAGATTTCAGTAGACATTCAATAATGTCTTTCAATTTGATAAACAGAAAAATGAACAATTATAACTGACGCTTATAAAAATGAAAATGAAACCTAATATGTTTAGTGTTGTTTATAACACAGTAATTTACGAGCGACCCTGGACGGAATATTTGGGAATTCCAATGTTGAATTAGTCATATCTTCTGTCTGAAAGAAAAGAAACCAGTGTAAGATGGGTTATCTAATTAATTTTCTTTTAAGGCGCAATGGAATTTGTAGTTTCGCGTTATCAAGCGCGCTCTTAAACTTTTTACAAATAATTTTGTAGAATTACTTATTAAACTGATTGGTCTATCGTTTTTGGGCCGCTTTTATGGATAGGAGTAATTACTATATTTTGAAGTGAGAAGGTATAATTCCTGTTACAAAAATTCTATTTATCATATGTAGTAATGGTTGCTGAATCAAATTGTGGGTGTTTTGTCAATTTAGTTGTAATTCCATACACACCTGGTGAATCTGTAGTTTTTAAATGAGAGATGTGGTTTATCTAATTCATTTTCATTTGCTGGGGGATAGAAAGATAGAACTTTGTGAAGTATAATCTATATTTAATGGATTATTGGGTACTGGTATTGATTCGGCCATTTCATTACCAATATTTACAAAATAATCATTACAGTGGTTCGCTAACTCTAATTCATTTTCAAATGTGATACCTTGATCATTTGTTATTCTTGTATGGTTTGTTTTTGATACATTTTCATACGTAGCATTTTTAATTAGGCATATCATATTTTTTTACATTGTCTTTATTATTATTTATTTGATTCTTATAGTAGTCATTTTTTGTTTTTCAATAATTTTGTTTGAAGTACATATATCTTTATTTTTTGTATTCATCGCTTAACTCTACACTGAATTATGCAACAACCGCCTTTTCATTTTATCCCTATGCTTAAAGGGGTTGTAGTGCAAGAAAATAAATTTTAGAATAGAAAAATCTAAGAACAACACTGAAAACCGCACATTTTTAAGATAACTAATAACAATAACCGAGGTAAAGGCACTAGAAGTTTGTCGGAGTTCGCTCGTGACGTCACACCAACACGCATTTTAGATGCAGTGCGCTCTTCGCGTTGATCGTATTTCTTTAACAATGGCGTTTAGGTTTTAACCAAAATATACAGACTCAATTAAGGCAAATAAAAGAAGACAAAAAAAGAGAAGATGAAAATCAGTCGAATATTACAAAATTAAACAATCTAAATTGAGGAAATGCAATAATTACTGCTGGACGAATGGAGAAACTGGAATGTTCGTAGATTTCTGCTTTCACATTATTCAAGGATGCAATGAATTAACCCTCGTAATGCCTGTATAAGGTGAATTATTATTCACGAATTCACCCAAGATAAAATAACTAAATGCAACCATAAAACTTCTATAAGATTTGGTTATTAAATTAATTTTAAGAACCATCCGCAAATGTTTGTTAGTTTTCTTAAAACAACCCATTTATTATTTAAATCCGAACTGAATTTATAAAGCACAAAACTCGGACTTCATTATTAATCTGAGATTTCGATCACTGAAGATAAAGTCTGTAGTTATTAATTTTTTATCGGTATTTCGGTACAAGAACTATTTTTATCGATAAACTGTATTAAAGCTATTACACTTTTAATAGGAAAAACTAGATTTCCCGTTCTTTAGAAACGCAAACATCCGGAAAAATATTTAACTGTATAATGGTACTTTTATTAACCACAAATTCTTAATTAATATCCGGAAAACTAATTACACAACGGTAGTTTTATTAACTGCAAATTTTTTTTAATTAACAAGGCACGGTATCCGACACCGCCCATTGTCTATAAACTGTACTGTATTCAGACCATTGACTGAATTGTTAAAAATGCACTGTCTCGGACCAGCAACTGAAGTTAAGCGTCGTCTCTTAAAAACTGAGGGTTATTTTATTATATACTGAGTATTCTGGAGGGTGCAGTTCTGCATACACCAATCAAAAAATCGCCCGTTCCGATCTGAACAAATCAGGACTGTGGAGTCCACGTGTAGTCGATAGAGGAAGTTTTCTTGATTCAGCTATTAGATTTTGACCTTAAAAGACTAGATACTACGCAATTTGTGTTTCCGCGGACGAATTGTGCATACAGATGTTATCTTAATAAACCTAGCAAACACAGTAAGTTGTTTTTAAGCGCATATGTAAGTAACCAAAAGAGATTTTTTAACACGTAGCGGACATAAATTTGTTAGATAAAGGTGACTTGCGTTATATTTTCACGGAACCCAAACTACAATATCTATGGGAACTAAATGAAATTAGATTTGCCATGATCCATGTTATTATTTTTTAAAAGTTTTAACAAAGAAGCTATTTCAACCAATGTACACGTGCGTAAATAAAATACAGAAAGGAATAATTTATTGCCCAAATATTTTTTATAATTCTAAGAAGATTTGAAACACAACCTTTTTTAAAATAATTTTTATAAGATTATTTGTACCAAATGCAGTCTATATTTTAAGAAGAACGCAAATTTGCGATTGATTTTTCAGTAAATATGTAGACAAAACTACATTTATTCAGGACTGATAAAAATATACCGTTACATGACATGCACCCAAACTTATACTGGCCAGCTTATAACATCCTTTTACGGCAACTTAATCAGGCAATACTGGCTAGTTTTGTTTATAAAATATATGCAAATGCAATAGAGGTTTCTCACTACTATGTGTAAACATATATGCCTTAGCAAATTACACTTTAGCAAGATAATATAATTGCATATATGTTACATTCTAATAGTATATTGACACTGTTGGTGAGGATATCTTGTTGCAAATCTTTTTGTTATTGGGCATTTATAGCCACATACACTACATGTGTTTTTGCAAATAAAAGTTTATTGTGCATTTGTAACTACAAATCTTACATTGAAATGGTTTATAATACCACTATGACCAAGTATGTGATTTTGCAACTGGTTTTTCTCCAACGATTTATAATTACAAACATTACATTTGCGGTTTCTTACTAGTATGTGTAAGCATGTGCCTTTGTAAATGTTCTTTTCGTGAGAATTTATAATTACAAATATTACATACAAGCGGTTTCCCACCACTATGTGTAAGCATGTGCCTTTTAAACTTCCTTTAAGTGCGCATTTGTAATTACAAATATTACATTCAAACAGCTTTTCACCAGTATGTGTAAGCATGTGCTCTTTCAAACTTTCTTTATGCGAGCATTTGTAATTACAAATATTACATTCAAGCGGTTTTTCAACAGTATGTGTAAGCAAGTGCTTTTTCAAATTTCCTTTATGCGAGCATTTGTAATTACAAATATTACATTTGTGACAAAACAAAGTTTGTTTTGCAGTTCTGAGATTGTAGGTTAGCTGTATGTAGGAAATGAACGCAGGATCTTGAGGAAATGCTTTATTGAGGGCTAGTCTGGATGCCGTACACAGGGTTGTTTCAAATCGTCTAAAAGAGTTAATATAAGTCAAATAATATTACAACAATGTATGTGCTACCCTAATCAAAATCTTGCAAAATGTTTATGAACTATTTGTTTCACATGACAAGGATATATTTAGTAAATGAGGTATCTTTACATCATTTACTTACCTAAAAGAGTGACCAGGATGCAAATAATTCAACAATTTTAATTATTGGTGTATTTATTATAAAAAAGCTTCAGGTTCACAAATTTTACACAATTCGAATGACAGGGCAACTAGACTTGTTCTGAACTTTCTTTTTTTTCTCACATAGCCTGTGTTGATCAATAACTCAAATAAAAATTTACATTTTTAGGATTGGTTTTGCCACACATTCAAACGGTTTTTCATCAGTATGTGTAAGCATATGCGTTTTCAAACTTCCTTTACGCGAGCATTTGTAATTACAAATACTACATTCAAACGGTTTTTCACCAGTATGTGTAAGCATGTGCCTATTCAAATCGCTTTTACGCAAGCATTTGTAATTACAAATATTACATTCAAACGGTTTTTCATCAGTATGTGTAAGCATATGCTCTTTCAAACTTCCTTTACACGAGCATTTGTAATTACAAATACTACATTCAAACGGTTTTTCACCAGTATGTGTAAGCATGTGCCTATTCAAATTTCCTTTAAGCGAGCATTTGTAATTACAAATACTACATTCAAACGGTTTTTCACAAGTATGTGTAAGCATGTGCCTATTCAAATTTCTTTTACGCAAGCATTTGTAATTACAAATATTACATTCAAACGGTTTTCCACCAGTATGTGTAAGCATATGAATTTTCAAGCTTCCTTTAACCGAACATTTGTAATTACAGATATTACATTCAAACGGTTTTTCACCAGTATGTGTAAGCATGTGCATTTTTAAATGTTCTTTACGCAAGCATTTGTAATTACAAATATTACATTCAAACGGTTTTTCATCAGTATGTGTAAGCATATGCTCTTTCAAACTTCCTTTATGCGAGCATTTGTAATTACAAATACTACATTCAAACGGTTTTTCACAAGTATGTGTAAGCATGTGCCTATTCAAATTTCTTTTACGCAAGCATTTGTAATTACAAATATTACATTCAAACGGTATTTCATCAGTATGTGTAAGCATATGCTCTTTCAAACTTCCTTTACTCGAGCATTTGTAATTACAAATACTACATTCAAACGGTTTTTCACCAGTATGTGTAAGCATGTGCCTATTCAAATTTCCTTTAAGCGAGCATTTGTAATTACAAATATTACATTCAAGCGGTTTTTCACCAGTATGTGTAAGCATATGAATTTTCAAGCTTCCTTTAACCGAACATTTGTAATTACAGATATTACATTCAAACGGTTTTTCACCAGTATGTGTAAGCATGTGCATTTTTAAATGTTCTTTACGCAAGCATTTGTAATTACAAATATTACATTCAAACGGTTTTTCACCAGTATGTGTAAGGATGTGCTTTTTCAAAGTTCCTTTATCCGAACATTTGTAATGACAGATATTACATTGAAACGGTTTTTCACCAGTATGTATAAGCATGTGCTTTTTCAAATTAACTTTAATTGAACATTTGTAACGACAGATATTACATTGAAACGGTTTTTCACCAGTATGTGTAAGCATGTGCATTTTTAAACTTCCTTTCTGCGAGCATTTGTAATTACAAATATTACATTTAAACGGTTTTTTACCAGTACGTGTAAGCATTTTTAAACTTCCTTTCTGCGAGCATTTGTAATTACTAATATTACAGTTAAGCGGTTTTTCACCAGTATGTGTAAGCATGTGCTTTTTCAAACTTCTTTTATACGAGCATTTGTAATTACAAATATTACATTCAAACGGTTTTTCACCAGTATGTGTAAGCATGTGTATTTTTAAACTTCCTTTATGCGAGCATTTGTAATTACAAATATTACATTCAAACGGTTTTTCACCAGTATGTGTAAGCATGTGCTTTTTTAAACTTCCTTTATCCGAACATTTGTAATTACAAATATTACATTGAAACGGTTTTTCACCAGTATGTGTAAGCATGTGCCTTTTCAAACATCCTTTACGCAAGCATTTGTAATTACAAATATTACATTCAAACGGTTTTTCACCAGTATGTGTAAGCATATGCTTTTTCAAATTTTCTTTACGTGAGCATTTGTAATTACAAATATTACATTCAAACGGTTTTTCACCAGTATGTGTAAGCATATGCTTTTTCAAATTTTCTTTACGTGAGCATTTGTAATTACAAATATTACATTCAAACGGTTTTTCACCAGTATGTGTAAGCATATGCTTTTTCAAGCTTCCTTTTTCCGAACATTTGTAATTACAGATATTACATTCAAATGGTTTTTCACCAGTATGTGTAAGCATGTGCCTATTCAAATGTTCTTTACGCAAGCATTTGTAATTACAAATATTACATTCAACCGGTTTTTCACCAGTATGTGTCAGGATGTGGTTTCTCAAACTTCCCTTATGCGAGCATTTGTAATTACACATATAACATCGAATCGGTTTCTTGCCATCATCAGTGGGTATATATTCCATATTTTTAGTCACTGGACATCCACAGTCAGATGTATTTAATTGTTTATTGGAATGAATGAATAATGAATGATCTTAAAGTTCTTTTAAAATAAGATTTACAGGTATATGTGTCGGGATTTAGCGCAGTGTCCTCTTTTTATTTATTTTATCGCTAAAAGCTTTGTCGTCATGAACTAGAAGCAAACTAACAATTATCTTCTTTCCTGTGCACAATGAAACAAATTTACCAGTAATAAAAAACGTGATGATAGATGTATTTATGTTTTTCTGTGTTCATCTTTTTTATACTATAAATATTGTATTGAGACTAAATATAGATGACGAGTTGTGAAAATGAGTTTATTTAAATCACTTCTGTGATGTATCTATTTATCAAAGAATCCAAGAATAATAATACAAATGTAAATTATACTTATTATAACTTTAATTAAACATGTTCTACAAAACTTTACAGAAGAAACGTTGTTCTTCTTGTTGTTGTCAACATCACACTATAAAATGTAGATGGCGCTACATGTACTATTAAGTGTATACATTCTTTCAAATATGTTACACACTTCCCTCACAAGATACAACATGTTGACCTATATGATTACAACATAAGGTTTACAAATTTAAACGAACAGGAGGTTTAATGTTACGTTTAGGTCTAGTACTAATAGTAGATATTGTTGTTCTTACAATCGGTGATTTAATACATGTTACAGATTCATTAGTTTTAACAATTTCACCATTATCAAATTTATTAATAACAGAATCGTTAAGACATGGAATACTGTCGTTAACCTTGTTTTGAACAACAGAACTGATATTAGTACCAGCGCTTAAATTAAACTGTTTTTCTAGACTAATACATGAATTTTGTTTGGGTATAGCAGTAGGTATGGGAGAACTTACAAAGGTGTCACAACTTGTGATATGTGTACCTATCAATTCTATCACGAGTATCAACATTCTTATAAAATTCACCTACTTTAATTAACCGGTCAGAATGTCGTTTCCAAATTAATTTGTCATCAGTTTCACAAAGATAAGTTCTAACTCCTCCTCTAAGTCCAATTTGGTTTATGTGTATTGTTCCGGTAATCTTTAGCATATACTGAGTCTCCCTGATGAAAAACTATTTATCTATTTCCACTGAAATACTTAATTTACCTTCCAATCTGTTTGTCTGCGTCCGATTTATGCAAAAGATCTAATCTAGTTTTAACATGTGTATTAAACATCAATTTAGAAGGACATTCTCTTGTTACTGAATGTGGAGTGTTTCTATATGCGAAAAGATAACGACTTATTAAATCTTTAACTGACATGCTAGAATTACTAACATCTGTCAATGTCTTAGAAAGACTAACCTTAAATAATTTGGCAGCACTTTCAGCAGCACCATTAGTAGATGGATGAAAAGGTGCATATGCTTTCGCTAACAATCTGGTATAATTACACGATAGCCCCACATTAAGATACTGTTTTCAATATAAATTTCATTGCATCGCACAAAATAAGGTTTTAAATCCAGTGGCAGCTGACTATCCCAGGCATCGCGAGAAAAAACATAAACTTTACGTAATGTTATGTCTTTGTTAATAGCATTCTGAATCATGTCCATATTAATAGGAATATTATCCCGTGTTACTGAATTTAAATAATCTAAGTCATGGGAATCCGTGATAGCAACATTTACTAAAAGTAAATGCGACAACCCGTCCGCTCCTGCATTTAGACCATCCTTAATATACTTAATAGTGTAACTGTAACCGCTCAAAAATAAGGTCAAACGTTGGAGTCTGCCAGCCGCCATACGTGATATTTCTTTTTTTCCCCCGAACAAAGCTAACAAAAGCCTATGATCTGTGCACAAAATAAAATGTCGGCCCATTAAGTACTGGTAGAATCTTTTTACCGCCCAGTAGATTGTCAAAGCTTCCTTGTTGATTACAGAGTAATTTTTTTCACTTACCGAAAGCGTACGTGAAGCAAAACTTATTGGCCAGCAGAACCTGACCAGCATGACTATGTCAGAGAAATCGAAAATGTTAATTTAGAAATCATTTGATAGCGCCTTACTAATAAAGACATGTTAACAAGCGAGGAGACTGAGATTACGGTCATAGACTTCTGGTCACTATATGGTTTGGTAGGAATTTCCCAATTTTAAAAAAATTGACATCCAATGCCAATTTTCTTGGAATTTTTTCAATTGATTGGATTTTCAATTGGCTTCGAATGATTGGATGGGAAACCTTCGTGTACACCTTGCTACCCTGCATTGGATATTTAAAGTACGCAGATTCATAGCATTCGGAGTTTAAAAAAAAAAGAAGTTTCCTGCTATTTTAAATCTATCTAATTTCCATCAAATGATATATATTTTTGAAAACTGGATATTCTGTTAAGGGCGACGTATTGTATAGGCCACTGAAAAGCAACACTAAGAAGAAGGAAATAATAATCCTTATTCAAAACCAATAAGAGATACAATTAATCGATTAAGGTACATTCCGCATGAAATCATTGATACCTTTTTTTGAGACACAACAGTTAAATCCAATATTTTAGCCAATTTAATATAAGTGAATATTTAATATAGATTACATAGGTATCATTAATAATTTCTATATTAATTTATTTTATATCTTCCTATTGTTACATTTAAAAAGAGATATAAAAAAGAGAGTATTTTTTGTGTACCTTTAATTTGAACATTTGTAATGCTGACTGGAATAAGGTTATCGTCTGTTTCTTGATCATACATTGTATGTATTTGTTTTAGTAGTTTTAGCATTTTCTTCTAACCTTAAAACGCTAACCTTAAAAGTAGACAAAATTCTCTAATCAATTTTAAAATACATAAAAATAATAAATGAATGCGATCAATTGAATCATTTTCCCCCTTGGAGATTTCAAAAGTTTCGTATATTAAAATATTTTCAGTAATCGTCTGCAATGACCGATAAAAAATGTCATACTAAGTTTTCTGCGAGTTTACCTTTACCTAATCTTTGACAAATACATAACAAAGCAATCTGTAGATAAGATAAAATTTGCATGCAGTGTAGATTACTCATTTTAATCTGCTTATATTGCACTATTTCCGTACTGAGTAATAAAGAAAAAACAAAATTAATTGCGTTTTGTGTTGTTTTATTAGCAAGAAAGATTAATCAATATTCATAGTTGCATTATTAGTAGGCCACAGGTGGGTTTAATTAATTAAAACCACTACGAAAAGCAAGAAATGTATTTTATTGATTTAATTTTCCTTGATTTATTTAATTTTGGAGAAGTTGGGATTCTCAGAATTTTGATTTCTCCTTGAAGGAATCAGGGGGCAAACGTTTTGCCAACTGGATTTTATAATTTATAATAAATTATTTATTTATCTATATGGTAATGAAAAAGATCAATAATAGTACATACTCCAGGATTCAACAAGGAAAATCATTCAGAAAAATCTTTTAAAAAGTGCCTATTATATTGGTTTGTTAACAATCAGCATCAGTTTATCAAGAAATCTACAAATAAAACTTATTATACATACCAAGATGAGATGACCAAGATAAACAAATATGTAAAGTAGCACTACTGGTTCCGTATTTATACAAGTCAGTAGGTGAGTTTTGATTTTAGAAATTCTCTAAAAAAACTGAAATTATTCATAATGGGATTTTTAAAAAGAGGAAAGCACAGCCATTACAACTTAAACGCAATAAATATTTAATTTTCCACTTCAATATTTTCAGAAGCTTGTTCCTCTGCATTTTATTATACATGTTTAATTTTATCGCTTAATTATTAGAATCATCTACAAATAATATCATAAAAACATTATTTATACAAAGAAATCTGCAAGTCAAATCTAATTACAAGCCGTCAAGCATAAAATTGTATTTTGCTTATTACAACCGACAGTGCTAATGATTAGATAAATATTTAATTAAATACAGCCTCGTATTTAATACAATAGTTGCAAACGTCTACCTGAAATAAAATTAATAGAAGCAAAAACTAAACAAATAACAATCTATTATTCAATCAAGAAGGATATTGAAAATTGAAATTATGTAATAAGTATAAACACGGACATTCACACGCATTTTAATTAGCAAAAATCATTATAAATTGGAATATAAAAAAGCAATCTGTGAAAAAATAAAACAATAATTAATATTGTTTATTGTTTCCAGCCTTATTTTGTGGAACTCCATAATCATGAAATAAATAAAGATTATTAAAAGTTTCACAGTTTTATTAATCACATTTTATCCAAAAAACTGAACCAGATTATTAACACGATAGGTTACAAATCGAAATACTCTGTTAGAAATTCATTAGAATTAGTAGATAAGCTGCAAAACATACATCTTCCACCACATTCAAAACTTGTTAGTTTTGATATTTGCAACATGTTCTCCAGAATACCACCACAAGAATGTATTCCTTTATTAGATAGTTTCTTGATCAATAGTAATATAGAATTAGTTAAAAGGTTAGAGTTAATTCAATTATTTGACCTTTGTATAAGTCAAAATTATTTCACTTTTAATAACATAATTTATTTACAAAAGGATGGTTTACCTATGGGTAATTCTCTAAGTTCTCTATTAGCTAACATATTTATGGACAAGTTTGAAGATCGAATATTTGAATTAAACCTCTCTAAACACATATTAATTATCTTCTGGTTTCGTTATGTTGATGGCATTTTAGCTTGTTTTGACAGTTCTTTTGAGGTTATCAATGAATTTTTAATTCTTATAAACAATATCCATCCTAATATAAAATTTACACTAGAAACAGAATAAAACAGGGCTATAAACTTTCTAGACTTAAATATCAAGATTAACGCAGACAATCTTTTTGAATTTTCCATATACAGAAAACTAACACAAACAGACATAACAATACCAAATGAATCTTGTCACCACAATACACATAAAATAGCAGCATACAGATCATTAGTACACAGAGCTTTAACTATTCCACTAACAAAATCAGATTTTAGCAAAGAGATATCAACCATTAAACAACTAGCACATGCAAATCATTATAATCCGAACATGATTGACACTTTAATTAAACAAAAAGATTATAGGTTAGCTATCAAAAGAATATATCCCATTGACAATCAAACAGAAGACACAAATTACATATCTATACCATATTTTGGCAAAATATCAGAAAAAATTGCACATATACTAAGAAAAACCAACAATTATAAAATAACATTTAAAACCAACACTAACACTTTTTCATTTTTATTTAATGCTAAAGACAGAACACATGATATCATGAAATCGGGCATTTACCGTTTAAATTGTTCTTTTTGTAGTTCGGTATACGAGGATAAATTGAAAAGTCTCCGGCCTAGGCAATAAAACAAAAGAATATCAGGTTAACAAAAATTTTATTTTTCTACGTAGTCCCCATCTAGTTCAATGCACTTGGTCCACCTTTGTTCAAGTGCTCTTATACCGTCCCTATAAGCCTTTTCTTCTAACTCGTCAAAATAGGCGTTTGTGGCAGCAATCACTTCTTCATCGGACTCGTATTTCTTTCCAGCGTGAAATTTTTTTAGGTTTGGAAATAAATAAAAATCCGATGGGGCTAAGTCTGGTGAATAAGGGGCATGGGGTAACAATTCAAATTGCAATTCATTGATTTTTGCCATGGCAATTGCCGACTTGTGACAAGGTGCATTGTCCTGGTGAAACAGAATTTTTTTCTTTGCTAATCCAGGTCGTTTTTCTTCAATATTTTTTTTAATTCATCCAGTAAGGTAGCATAGTATACTCCGTTGATTGTTTTACCTTTTTGAAGATAATCAACGAAAAGTACTCCCTTGGCGTCCCAAAAGACTGAAGCCAAAACTTTTCCGGCTGACGGAACTGTTTTGGCTTTCTTCGGAGCAGGTTCTCCTTTGGCAGTCCACTGTTTTGATTGCTGCTTTGTTTCGGGTGTGTAGTGATGAATCCACGTCTCATCCATTGTTACAAACCGTCGCAGAAAGTCCACTGAATTTCGATTAAACAAGTCTAAACACTCACTTGAAACTGTTTTGCGAGTCAGCTTTTGTTCCACTGTGAGCAGCCACGGCACCCAACGTGCCGATAACTTTCTCATTCCCAAAATTTCGGTTAGGATATGATATGTTCGTTCCGTTGAAATGCCCAGGGTATCTGCTATTTCAGCCAACTTCAATCGCCGATCATTCAACACAACTCTATGGACTTTTTCGACAATTTCCGTTGTGGTGGCAGTTTTCGGTCTTCCTGAACGCGGTGCGTCATCTGTGCTTTTGACGATTTTTGTTATTTCACAGCCATACTGATAAATTATGAAAAAATAAAATGCCGTAAAACATTGCAAAAATTTGTATCCCATATGGGTTAGGCCGGAGATTTATCAATTCATCCTCGTATATTGGGCAAACACTTCGAAATTTTGACATAAGATATAAAGAACACGTACTTCATTACAAAAATTAACATCCTGAAAAATCGAATTACGCCAAACACCTTTTAGAACAAAATCACACAATGACTCCTCAAAATAATATTAAATTCCTACATTTTTGTAATAACAAACGCAAATTAGACATTTTAGAAGCCTTTGAGATATACAAACACAAACTCAGGGTACCTTTAATGAATGAACAACTTGAGCTCAGTAATTCTCCGTTACTGGAAATATTAGTAATTAAATGTTTAATTATGATTTTTATTATTAATTTTTATTATTATTATTATTATTTTATCTAGTTACCTATTTTGTATCTACCTTAGCGACGTGTTTGTTTATAATTATATTACCTTTGATAATGACAGCATAGCTGTCGAAACAATATTGTCAGGTATATTTTAATAAAACTGTGAAACTTTTAATAATCTTTATTTATTTCATAATAATTAATATATATTAACTATTATTACGTAATATAAGTTATAACCTACAGAAACACAAAGGCTATTTTTATATAAAGAAACACTTAACCAACCAAAATGTAGCTGTGCTGGAAGTATCAGCTTGATCCAAATAACACTGCTTTAGTTTTTGCCAGCTAGCCCCCAATAAGTCGGAGAGGGGCGGGGTAATACAAAATATAAAAGATAAAAAAAACAAGCGCCACTTCGTTTAAAAACAATGCTTATTACTAAAGCTTCAAGCTTATCAGACAAACGAAGAAATAGATCTACTAAAATATGGGCAACTTCCAATATTTTGGTCGTACCGTACATATATACTTACAAATGACGAACTGGAAAGTAATATTAAAATCATACAAATAAATAAATAATAAATAAATAAAACGCACGTAGTGAAATGTAAACTTTCTAAGTAGGGCTTTATTTTACTTGCAGCTATTTTCTATTGTGCAGATAAAAAAAATGTAATGTTTAAATAAAAAAAAAGGTGAATGGTGATCTGTATCACAGTTGGTTGTACTTAAAACTACCCTACAACAATTCCACTATTCGAGATCTCGTTTTATCCTTAAAATTAACATGCATGCATAAATTGTAAACACATTGAATAAATATATACATATACATAAATAAAATGACACATAATACATACAAATTTAGACAAACATCCCACCATTCGAAGACCCACGGCTGTATGTTTAAAGCCTTGCTTAGGGGGTTTTCGCTTCACCCTTCGATATTTGGTTGTTTTTCTCCGACCCGGTATATGTATAGATGTAGGTACGGACACAAAGGGGAAGAACCTTCCAATTAAAATACGCGGTCAGACGGGCAGGAACAAGAATACACCAACGAACAACAAAACCCAAAACAAAAAGACCTACAAAGAAATCACCCTGTATATTGTATTATTTTTAAATATTTGAAGATTTTTACCTTTCTATAAACTGAAAGGTCTTTTACAATACAATTCCCTCAAGGTGACGGCTAGGGAAATAATATTACCTAAAATAAAAAGATATTTGTGAGATTTAGCGCAACGAGGTTTTAACTAACAGAAGTTACCTAAAATGTAGCACCAGAACGTAATCCGTCCAATTTGACGATTGATCGCATATAAATAATCAAGCGATCGTTCTGTTGAATGTGAGATTTATTCCGCTAAAGCGAATTAATATTTAAAACCAATTTCTAATTTATATCTCGCCCATTCAACTTCTAGTACCAAAAACCAGCCATTTTGTTACTTCACTCTACTATTGAGCAGGGAGCTCAAACGCGCAGGAGCGACTTCACGATAAACCGAAAGAAAGGGAAAACCAGTGACAACCAAACAACGGAGAAGCTTGGTTTTAAACAGTGACCATCAAACAAATAATGGGTTGTGAATTTCAACGTTATAAAGTTACATGTACAAAACTAAATAAAGAATACACTTGTACAAGATCTCCATAAAACAAGAATCAAATGTTCCAATCCAATCCAGTCTACACTAAATGTTGTAAAAAGTTAAGTACAAAAAATAATCTTATCTGGACGAGAATTTTAAAACGACATCAAGGTTGCCGAGATAAACCGAGTCAAACGCTGCAGACACACCCAGAATTATTGCACAATTTTCTAACAATGCTAACACAAATATACTAACACGATTATATAACTACAATAAACCAGTCGTCCCAGTATCCGCGAAGTTAGACGTAGTCTGCGTAAAAAAAATCGTCTACCACATATTCCATATCCTCCAATATTATGTGGCTTTATACTATTTATAACCATATCCGAAGTTAAAATCTACTTTGAGTATCACTTCAGTGGGTTCGCAATTCGTAATATTATTAGTTACGACGTCGTAAACAATTTCCATATTCTCAATTTCAAATTGATTTTTAGATGTTATCTTCGTATACACAGTACCCCTTGACTCCTACAAGAGCAATGAAAAACCCACCTTAAGTAGATTATATTAATTCTATGATATTATTCTCCCTTACAGCTGTTAGTTCACAAAACGTTTGTGTAGCAATCTCGTTTCAAAATTCCGTATCATTTTTTCTCTGCCTATTGGTTGTTTTACTTGAATCCCATACTTAACATAAATGTTATTTTAGGTTTAGCAAGTTCGTTTCTAAAACAGATTGAACCTGGCAGTATGTCATCATCGTTATTGATTCAATCCTTTCTCCCCTACTCTAGAAGCAAGTTCGGCTCGTTGTCAGAACGAATAGTAAGAAATGTTCTTTCAGGTGTTCAAAACCAAATGTATAGAAGACATGTAGTATGCATGTATAAGGTCATGAAGTAATTGAAATTAACAAAACTTGCTTCTGAATTTGTTGTATCAAGAAAAAAAACCAAAGAAATTGCTGAATAAATAAAAAGTCAAGCTTCAATCAAGCTTAATTATGTTTATTTTACCAAAAAAAGGTTGACCATTTTACTTACCACATAATTTGCGACTAGCAAATCATCGCGTGATAACTGATAATTAATTCTTGCGATTTCTGTTTTAGCGCAAACCAATTTGTCACAAGTTGTAAAATAACAGACAAATTCTGACAATCGATTTGCTAGATGCATATTCAAATACGAAATAGCTTACCAGTGATTCTAAACAGGTTTTAGATAAACCTAAAAGCCTTGATTTGTTCTTTGTAACGCATAATACAGTATACAGCGCTGCTATAATTTAGGAAAAATTAATATTTTTGAGATGATACTCCCGTAATAAATCATAACAATACTGTCATTAATTAACCTAAGCCAAACAGTGAACAACAAGATCGCTGTTGATAACATCATATACTTCTAATTACTAACTTTAAAAAAATCGACAAAAGAATCTTGTTTTGGTTCCAAAACAAGATGTCATATCATTTCGGCACTTGTCTGTAACAATCTCCTAAGTTAAATAATTGAATTTTGGATGTTACCAGTTTCTATTGTCCGAAGAACATCATGTCTGGGTCCAGTTGCACCATTACTCTTAAAAACTCTATGTGGCAGTTAATGGAAGGTCACTCAGGATCTGACTCTGTATGACTTGTATCATATTTTGTTTTGAATTTATTTTTTTGTGCCGATATAGGTAGTTCCAGATCCAGAATTGGGCTGGAGTCCCTGTGTTAATAATAATCGCCCCTTCTCTCTCGCACAAGCTGCATAGCTTCTGGATCCTGGTTCCCAGGTTATAGGTCGTAGCTATTATTATTATTATTATTATTAAAATCATCCTACTACAACCTACAGAAACACAAAGGCTATTTTTATATAAATAAATACCTAACCTATCAAAATATAGCTGTGCTGGAAGTATCAGCTTGATCCAAATAACACTGCTTTAGTTTTTGCCGGCTAACCCCCAATAAGTCGGAGAGGGGTAATACAAGATATAAAAGATAAAAAAAACAAGCGCCACTTCGTTTAAAAACAATGCTAATTACTAAAGCTTCAAGCTTATCAGACAAACGAAGAAATAGATCTTCTACTAAAATATGGGCAACTTTGGGCACAATTTTGGTCGTACCGTACATATATACTTACAAATGACTAGCTGGAAAGCAATATTAAAATCATACAAATAATAAATAATAAATAAATAAAACACACGTAGTGAAATGTAAACTTTCTAAGTAGGGCTTTATTTTAATTGTAAGCATTGTCTATTGTGCAGATCAAAAATTTTAATGTTTAATAAAAAAAAACGGTGAATGGTGATTTGTATCACAGTTGGCTTAAAACTACCCTAAGACAATTCCACTGCTCGAGATCTCGTGTTGTTCTTAAAATTAACATGCATGAATACATTGTACACACATTTAATAAATATATATAAACATAAATAAAATGACACAGAATACATACAAGTTTATACAAACATCCCACCATTCGAAGACCCACGGCTGTTTTATTTAAAGCCTTGCTTAGGGGTTTTCGCTTCACCCTTCGATATCTGTTGTTTTGTTCCGACCCGGTACATGTATAGATGTAGGTACGGACCCAAAGGGGAAGAACCTTCTAAATGAACCCACGATCAGAGAGGCAGGAACAAGAATAAACGACAACGAACAACAAAACCCAAAACAAAAAGACCTACAAAGAAATCACCCTGTATATTGTATTAATTTTAAATATTTGAAGATTTTTACCTTTCTATAAACTGAAAGGTCTTTTACAATACAATTCCCTCAAGGTGACGGCTAGGGAAATAATATTACCTAAAATAAAAAGACATTTGTAATTTTAGCACATGGAAATGAAACGAAAAGAATTTACCTAAAATGGTTGGCACCAGAACGTAATCCGTCTAATTTGACGGTTGATCGCATATCACCAATCAAGTGATCATTCTGCTGAATGCGAGATTTATTCCGCTAAAGCGAATTATATCCAAAATCAATTTTCTAACATATCTCGAACATTCAACTTCTAATGCCAGACAGCCATTTTTTTACCTCAACTCTGCTATTGAGAAGGAGCTTAACCGCGCAGGAGCGACTTTACGATAAACATAAAGAAAGGGAAAACCAGTGACAACCAAACTAATGGAGAAGCTTGGTTTTAAACAGTGACCACCAAACAAACAATGGGTTGTGAATTTCAACGTTATACTACTCTAATGAAACAATAATAGTAAATTATCTTTTGGATTGTATCAAAATATATATTATTATTATGCTAAACCATCATCCGGTATCGATGGTATCAATGGAAGAATAGTGAAATCAGTAAAGGAACTAATTAGTGAACCTTTATCACACTTAGTTAATGAATCTTTTTTAGCAGGAGAATTTTCTAATATGAAAGAATACAAATGCATACCTGTATACAAGAAGAAAGGTTCCAGAACAGATGTCATGATTTATCGACCTATTTGTATTTCAAGTCAATTTGCTAAAATCATTGAATCAGCTTATAGTATAAGATTAACAAATTATCTAGAAGGTTTCCAAATGATCTCAAGTGCACAAAACGGTTTTCGCAGTAATAGGTCTACTATCACAGCAATCAATGATACTATTGACTTTATGTATAACGCTCTAAATAAAAAAGATCATATCATAGGCCTGTTCTAGGATTTTAGCCGAGCTTTTGGCACTATAGACCATACTCTACTGCTAGATAAAATGGAAGGCATTGGTGTAAGGGGTATCCCATACAAATGGGCTGTTACCTATGTAGCAAATCGAACTCAAACTACCATTGATGGTTTTAAATTAACAACTAAAAACATAAGATTAGGTGTTCCTCAGGGCTCTGTCTTGGAACCTCTATTCTTTATAATCTTTATTAATTACACAACCACATCCTGTACTACGTTAAATAATACAATTCTTTATGCTGATGACACTAATATGTTGTTATCACACCGCAGGCTTGAACGGCTGGTTATTAACAGTAATAAATCATAGCAGGAAATTAGTCTATGGACTTAATCTAAACATAAACAAGACATATCATATGCCATTTATGCCTAAGAATGCAGCACATGATAATGATTTATACTTAAAAATTGCAAATAAATCTATTCCATCTACGGAAACAATCAAATTTCTCAGATTAACTGTAGACCTGAAGCTTACTTGGGAGGCTCATATAAAAAAAAACTAAGCACTACTTGTTTCTTATTGCGAAGTCTTACAGGCACAGTTTCAACGAACATCTTAAAAATGCTGTACTAGGACTGGTTCAATCACAGTTACAGTACGGACTTATCTTTTGGGGTAATTCTTCATATGCTGGTTGTGCCTTTGTCAAACAAAAAAAGATATTAAGAACCATATGTAATGTTCACCTTCTCTTTAGAAATCTGTACAAATACTGACCTTACCTAGTTTATATATTTATCAACTTATAATGTTCATTCATAACAATAAGGAATAATTTAGAACAAATAGTGACATTCACACATGCGAGACCAGAAACAGACATAATATATATCAACCTTTATTTAGGCTTGTTGTAGGCCGGAGCCATATTGGTGTCAAATGCTTTAACAAGATTGTACAATTCGTCAATGCTAATAGCAATACGACTTTTAAAACACAAGTTAACTTTTTAACTGAAAAAGCCTTTTACTCTGTAGATGATTTTTTAAATTACTAATGTTTTGCTTTACCAGTGCTCAAACCTCTTTTTGAAATGTAAATGTGGATGTGTGTGATAGTTTATTTGTAACCGACTAGTTTTATAAGGTTTTTGCAATTTGTACCTCCATATTGTACCATCATAAATAAATAAATATATTTCTATTTCTAGTATGGGATGTACACTTCAATTGCTGCCACCTAAACTGCACTCTTGTCCAGCAAAACTATGCTTAAACATGTTTTTCAGTGATTATTATAGGACTGTTGCACACTTATCTAACATGACTACACCGTACAGCACATTTAAACAACCTTGAGCATGATCAAGCAAAAGTGCTGTACAGCATGATGAAGCGCATTTAAACATAATTGAGCAAAAAGCAAAAACTAGCACAATACAGCAGATTTGAGCAAAACGGTGAATGCTCTAGCACGAGCACTGACCATTGTTTGAAGGGAAAACATTTGGTTATGGGCACGTGTCCATATTGCCGTAGTTTGCAGGTGTGAAGTTATTTTTATTAAAAATAACTTCATAAATAACATTTCATAAAAGTAATAAGTACAGTGCTGATTTACAATAAAATTTTTGTGAATGCATTATTTTTATTATTAGTATGAAAATAGACGCATAAAAAATAATTGTTTTGATTGAACAAAGACCTGCAATTTATAATTTATACACATCAAGAGTCTAATCAATTAAAATTAAAATTATGGTAAGTGCTGTTCGATAGAACAAAATGAATTTGCTTTTTGATAAAACAAAATATTTTTTGTTTCAGCGAAAATGTCTCTGACTTAAGCAGAAATGTTTCTGCTTAAAGCAGATTTACTAAGTCTGTGCCTAGCTTTAGAGAACTTTAACAAAGAAAAAGGAAAGGAACTATAGGGTTAGTGATATTGTGATACATCCGATGTACTGTTAGTAACGAAGTAAAGGCAATTACTCGCATTCAATTTGGAAGTAAATATGACTTACAGTTAGAATAAATTTAAATCTAATTTAGATTATCTGACTGTACCTTTATAATTACATAAATTACATTAGAATGGTTTCTCAGTACTGTGCATGAGCGTGTATGTTTTGAGATTTAATGTTGCAGATTTACATAGAAATTAATTTTTGACTTGACTCATTAATTTGAGATTGATTGAGAACTTTTATAAAGTTCCAAGATTAAATTGGTTTTTCACCGCTATGCATGAGCATATGCACTTTGAGACTTTTCTTTAATGAACACTTATAATCACATAAATTACATTCAAATTGTTTTTCATGGCAATGCAAGAGCATATGAACTTTGAGATTACTTTTCACTGTACATTTATAATCACATACTTTACATTCAAATGGTTTTTCACCACTATGCATGCGCATATGCACTTTGAGGCTACTCTTCACTGAACATCTATAATCACATAAATTACATTCAAACGGTTTTTCACCACTATGAATGAGCATATGCACTTTGAGATGGCTCTTCACTGAATATTTATGATGACATAAATTGCATTCAAATGGTTTTTCGCCACTGTGCATAAGCAAATGCTCTTTGAGACTTTTCTTCACTGAACACTTATAATCACATAAATTACATTCAAATGGCTTTTCACCACTATGCTTGAGCATGTGCACTTTGAGATTACTCTTCACTGAACATTTATAATCACAAACATTACATTCAAATTGCTTTTCACCACTATGCATGATAATATGCGCTTTGAGACTACTCTTGACTGAACATTTATAATCACATAAAGTACATTTAAATGGCTTTTCAGCACAATGCACAAGCATATGCACTTTGAGACTGCTTTTTACTGAACATTTATAATCACATAAATTACATACAAAAGATTTTTCACCACTATGCATAAGCATGTGTGTTTTGAGATAACCCTTTTGTGAAGATTTAAAACCACATAAATTACATTCGAATGGTTTTTCACCGCTATGTATGAGCATGTGTCGTTTGAGATGGCCTGTTTGTGAGCATCTATACTCACATAAATTGCATTCAAATGGTTTTTCTCCACTATGTACGAGCATGTGTCTTTTTAGACGATTGTTTTGTGAAGATTTATAATCACATAAATTACATTTAAACGGTTTTTCACCACTATGTGTGAACATGTGTGCTTTCAAATGACTCTTCAGTAAACATTTATACTCGCATAAATTACATTTAAATGGTTTTTCGCCACTATGCACGAGCATGTGCGTTTTAAGACTGCCCTTCACTGAACATTTGTAATGACATAAATTACATTTAAATGCTTTCTCACTAGTATGCGTGAGCATATGATGTTTAAGGTAGTTTATCTGTAAACATCTATACTCACACAAACTACATTTAAATGGTTTGTCACTATTAAGTAGAGTATGCTTCTTGAGACAGTGTTTTGCTGTATATTTGTAACAGCATGTATTACATTGATAGTATTTTTTATTTTTATGAATAGCTTCCTGTGAAAATTTTGATTTACAGGTGTTACATTTGTAAAGTTGGTCAGTTTTAATTTGCTCACACTGGGAAATGTTGTTGAACAACTTGTCTTCACTTTGAGAGGTATGACTGTTGGTTGTACAGTTTTCGATTAATTTTGATTCTATTTTTATATCGTCTTCATTTTTAATTATGACTATCTCATCCATGTTCATTAATGTATCAATATTTGCAGAATTATCAGAACCTGAAGTAAAAAAAAAGTGTAGTTACTTGTTAACATCATGTGCGGTTTTAAGGAGAAAGTTAAAAACCGCATTTATAAAAGGTGGTATGGAAAATTTAAAACCTTAAATATGGAGCACCAAGGAGCTTTTGTTGAAAAAACTTCAGAAATAGGTTCACTTATTTGTTATTCCAGTGACCCTGGAGCTTAACCATATCCATTCTGATCTTATTTTAACTCTTGCAATTTATGGTAACTGTCTATGAGTTTAATATAAACATGAGGACGAACGTACTGTTTATGCCTTTTGTATGTTTATTGGTTTCACTTTGAGGGTATGAATCTCTAAATAGCAATTTAACTAGAGATATTTCATCAGTTATTTAACCTATTTTGCAGATTTAACCATTGAATAGTGCTATTCGAAGTGTTGATGAAACATTAATTTTATTTAGAGAATGAAGTTAGAGCAAGTTCGTGAATCCAGTGATTGAGAGTTCGATCTAATCGAATCTTCGACCAATTGTTCGTGAATTCTTCGTAAATCCATCGAACATGAAACAACGCGTTTTTATTTCCAGCGTTTTTTCCGTTGTACAACATTGATGTACATCTAATCCACCTTCTATGATTTAATCCATCGAGATGAAAAACCGATGCTTCTGAATGAGTTAAGGATTTGAGGTTATATTATGTTTAAATGTGTTGGTCCATTGCTTGTATGTTTGATTATTATTATTATCTTAATAAATTAAAATTCTTGGTTGTTTTATTAATCTTAATATGAATAAACACAATCTGTTAATTCATAGATGTTAATTATATTAATTTCTGGTTTTTAATTGATATAAACCATACATAACAATGCAAACATATCATTTTTAAAGAGCATACTGTATTGCACTTTGATATTGTGCTTAGAATGGTTTTCATCGACACTAGTAGTTCGGGAATTCATCGCAAACATTAAATACATCAAAAGTACGGGGGACTCAACTGAGGAGACGAAACGAGTCAAATAAAGCGTCCCCGACCTTGAACGTTAATTCAAGTTTGAACGTTACTTCTAGATGGCGCTACGATTCTGGACAACGCTGACAGTGTTGACAGATTATGCGATTTATCGCAAATTTTATCGCAAATCTGGCTAATTTTTATGAAACATTGCGACCCATATGGCACTCCAGCGAACTGTCAACAATGGCCAGCGTGGTCTGAGCGTTGTCAAGGACCGAAGCGCCCTCTAACGAAAATTTTTTAAAATACAGGCCATTGGGTACGCAAATGTTTGGAACGCCCATTGCCGATTCGTCTCCTCAGTTGAGTCCCCCGTAATCAAAAGCATCGACAAAGCAAAGCGAAAGCACATGTCAGTCATCGCTCTGATTAATTGGTGGATTTTCTGTTTAATTCACGAACCTGCTCTGTTATGAATAACAAGCTATTACTAGAGTCCTTGTGCAATTTTAGACTTAAGGTAGGTACTCACAGCAGCGGATGTCATACGATTGGTCGATTTGACTCAAACCGACCAATCTTATGACATCCGCCTGCGGATCCGCTGCTGTGAGTACTTACCTTTAGGAGACGGATGTCAAAATCTATCTCTTTCTATACCAAAAACAAGCACATAGCCAGTGTGGGGGGGGTCTCATGGGGCTGAAGTCTCTCTCCCCAAAGCATACGAGCGCCTTCGAATTTTTTCATTTCAAAGTTCATTTTATTGTATAAAAGATTTTTTTTTGATAATTATATTTAGCGATTGTTGTTGAACTACATCAAGCCATTCCTCGAGCGTAAAAGTAACTAAACCAGTCCTGATTCCAAAGATTCTTACTCGTGGTAAAAGGTCTACGGGACACAATCCAATAGTTACCGCTTTACATTTAGATTTATTCAAATAGTAAAGTCGTTCTTCTAATAAAGGTAGGATCTGTGACAATTTTGCTTTGCTGTCCGGTGATGACGATGAATTTGAAGATGCATTTGATACTCCTCCACTCGCAACGTTCTTGACGACTTCAAACGCTTTAACCAAATTTTACATTTTACAGAGATAGTAATATAATTTACTTGCACTTACTTATGTAAATAGTGACGCACTTCTTGAAGGCTTACTGATAGATTAAGCTCACTTAATGTTGCAATTGGTAAGATCCTATTTTTATATGGATCAATTCATGGTGGGGAGAATTAAAGGTTGGGGTTTAAACGTAGTGGGAGAAGTCTATCAAAAGTTCTTTTAGTCTACTTCCAGCTGCGAACATGGGTGCTTTATCTATAAAACTCTTAATAGTGCTAACCGCCGTTTATGATGGTGTTATGTACATCGCACGACCGTCCATTTCCGGGTCGATAGTGTTCTCCCAAGATACAACGCGTTACAACTTAAAAAGTGATGTTCTGTATGGACTAAACGTTTATAGTGTTTCATTAAGTAATGTTACACGTGCACCTTCATCATTCAAAGTGAAATTTCATTATCCATCACATGACATCGAGACCAGCTGGCAAACAATTAGTCATGATCCACACATTTGCAAACTTCCTGATTCACCACCGCCTGTTAGCTGTATAGTTGTCGTCTCAGTGGCGATCTTTGTATTGGTTATACTTGCCATATTTTTTATTGTTTACGTGGTTATTTATTTGCTTAACCTTAAAGTTTAATAAGGTGCATGATACAACATATTGTATTAAACTTTGTATTTGTACTGCAAGCGTTTTTAATAAAACCAATTGTTAATAAAAGTCTTTTATTTTTTGTTATAACATTGTATACAATCTAAACATTTATAATCAACCTTTTTGTAATTTGTCAGTAATTTATCAGATTTTTTTTATAGGCTCACGTTTAATATAGTTAAGTACATAACAGTTATTCTGATTACAGTCCGCAGGAATATACGTCTCCGGAACTTTAGAATCACTATTATGCACCTCGGGTATATGTGGGTTACGTTCTTTTGAATATCTAGTGAAGTTGAGAGTCCTTTCCTTGTGAAATTCTTCTTCAGTCATCCACTTAAACGGTCTATGTTCACTATTATGCAACCATGATCTATTAAACCAAATGTTGCGTTCTATATTATCCATCCACACATCAGAAATTTCGCTATCCCACGTGCGACATACACATTTGAAAAGTACGAAAGAACATGTGTCCCCCAAGAGATGTATGTCGTAAATATGTTCATTACCCGATTTCGTGCATTCTATTCTTTGTGAATTTATTGTATTACCATCTTCATTTAAGTACAAAACTAATATATGTGAATATACAGTGTGACCTACATCTTCTATGCTTCTTAATTCTACAATATTGGGTAGTTTATCTGATTAAATTAACAACCCGGTATTGTGAGTTTTAAAACGAGAAAACTTAATTGCGCCAGTCTTTCGTTCAATCGACCATTGATGTTCCCAACACATTTTATACTAGATAAATAACTAGTGGACACAGATGTTAAGTAGAGATTGAGGTGCGGTTTGGGGACAAGAATGGCAAGTAGAGAGGGGCGTGGTTGTAACTGTCTAGAGGTAAGGGGGTGTAGTCTATGAAACAAGTGAGGTAAGTAGAGAGGGGTGTGGTTAGGTAATGGGGCGCTTGAGCCAGACAGTTCTAGGGACCCTAGATTTTCTGTCTCTCTCCAATCTAGTGACTTTTTGTCTATCTCTCTAGGTGGTTAAGTATGGAACCTGTATTACCGACGTGATTGTCTGAGACAAGTGGTCTATAAAGGGGTGTCGCTTACCAAGCGGGAGGGGGAGGGGGTCTTGAAAACAAGTGAGGCAAGTAGTGAGAGGGAAAGCAGAGGGAGGCGTGGCTTATAAAGGGAGGGGTCTGGAGAGGGGGAAAGGAGAGAGGGAGGCGTGGCTTATAAAAAGGTTTGGCTTGGAGAGGGGGAAAGCAGAGAGGGAGGCGTGGCTTATAAAAGGGTGGGGTTTGAAAAGTGAAAGGTCAAATGAGAGTTCAAGGTTGTGTGGCTCCACTAAACCCATTTGTTATCTACTAACAATAATGAATAATAGATTGTTTTTTATAATAAAATATTTTTTTATTTAACTTCTTGTTCGATGATACTAAAACTATTAACTATACTAATGTGATTTATGATGTGTGTTTTAAAACTAATACCATATGAATATCTCTAATCACACAATTTACACTCACATGGTTTCGAAGCAGTGCGAGTTTTCATATTTGTTTTAAGACTTCAACTTACTGAACACTTGTAGTCACACAATTTACACTTAAATGGTTTCTCACCAGTGTGCTCTCGCATGTGTATTTTAAGATTACAACTTAGCGAAAATTAGAAGCTACATATATTACATACAAATGGCTTCTCACCAGTGTGAGTGAGTGTTTTCTAAGTCGACTCCTTTGTGAACATTTGTGAACAGTTGCATAAATTACACTTATACGGTCTTTCACCAGTGTGAGTTAACATGTAAATTGTAAAAGTACACCTATGTGAACATTTGTAGTGACATCATGCTGGACGAGCATCACCATGGATAAGCATGTTGTGTCTTTTGAGACTACTCTTAACTGAACATTTGTAACCACATAAATTGCAATTGAATAGTTTCTCTCTACTATGAGTGAACATGTGTTTTTTGAGATGGTCTTTTAATGCACATCTGTGATCACATAAGCTACATTCAAATGGTTTCTCACCAGTATGAGTAATTGAGTGCCTTTTGAGCTTACTTTTTTGTGAACACCTATAATCACATAAATTACACTCAAATAACTTCTCACCAGTGTGAGTTTGCATGTGCGTTTTAAGATGACCACTTTGTGAAGATTTGTAATCACATAAATTACACTTAAATGGTTTCTCACCAGTGTGAGTGCGCATGTGTACTTTAAGACTGCAACTTACTAAACAATTGTAGTCACATATATTACATACGAACGGTTTCTCATCACCGTGAGTTAGCATATGTGTTTTAAGAATACTACTTTGTGAACATCTGTAATCACATAATTTACATGTAAATGGTTTCTCACCAGTGTGATTTAGCATATGTGTTTTAAGACGATTAGTTAGCGAACATTTGTAGTCACATAATTTACACTCAAATGGTTTCTCATCGATATGAATTACCATGTGTTTTTTAAGTTGACTGCTTTGTGTACATTTATAGCTGCATAAATTACAAGTATATGGTTTTTCACCAGTGTGAGCTAACATGTGACTTGTAAGACTACATTTATGTGAACATTTGTAGTCGCATAAATTACACTCAAATAGTTTCTCACCAGTGTGAGTTCGCATGTGTGTTTTAAGATGACCACTTTGTGAACATTTGTAACCACATAAATTACACTCATATGGTTTCTCCCCAGTGTGAGTTCGCGTGTGTATTCTAAGAGTATAATTTTGTGAACATTTATAATCACATAATTTACACCTAAATGGTTTCTCACTAGTGTGGGTGCACAAGTGTTTTTTAAGATAGCGACTTTGTGTACATTTGTAATCACATAATTTACACTCAAATGGTTTCTCACCAGTGTGAATTCGCATGTGCCTTTTAAGAGTATAACTTCGTGAATATTTGTAGTCACATAAATTACACTGAAATTGCTTGTCACCACTATGACTTCTTTTACTATCACTACCAACTTGAGTGGGTTCTTGAGGAGTACTGGAGTTATGGAACAGTTTTTCATCTCTCTCATTGTATGTGTGAATCTCATCTATGATATGACAATCTTTCATTATTTGTGGTTCTATTTTGATCTCCAATTCTTCTTTGATTGCTGTTAGCTCATCGTCATTCATTGTACCAATATTTGAGGTATTATCACAATCTACGGCAAAAAAATAACAATTCAGAAATTAACTCTTTACCTTTATATATTTAAAGAAGCTTTTTCCTTTTAAAGCCATCACTGTTAATTTTTGTATACCCAGTTTAATTTTATTCAGTTAAACTTACATTTAATACATTAAATACTAGATATAACAGTACAATAACATATACCTCTCTTCTGTTCCGATTCGAAAAAAAAATTCACAATAGTTTTGATTAGATATCTGTAAAATGCTGTAATTCTTTGCCATATCATGCCAAACATTTATTGAATACTGGTTTTAAAAAGACAATTATAACATAACTAATTGTAAATCTATTGTAAGTATAAGGTTAATGAAGTTTTTGTTACTTCATAATCAAACTGAATGCTTTTTAAGGTTATTTTCACTTGTCTTAACATTACCTATATGTTATATGTATATTGTGTATTGCTATATAATTATTGATTGTTACTTACTGAATACTAGTCATGTGCTATTTCACAAATTATAATATAGTGGTATTTAGAAGCACGAGCACGAAATAAATATTATTATTAGCAAATTATCTACAAAGCAATTAAATTAATCTATTACAAGGCGGTTACGTTTATTCCATCCAAAAACCTGATCACAGCAAACAATAAGGACCGCAAATGATCTCAGTCACATTATGCATCAATAATTGAAATTTTGACAAGAGTAATAATAATATTAATATTAATTACTAATAAACAATGCCAGTGATGAACAGAATAAAAACGAATTTAGGAACCATTGCACAAAAAATTATGGAACTGAGTTGCCAACAAAGATTAGAGAGGGTTAAAATAGAAAACTGGCATAAGAGCACTATGTAAAAAAACGACTACGCTTTTTGTGGTCCAATTCCCCCTGAGGCGTTAGATGTCGCAATATTCGCTACAATATCATGGCCATTCATATTCGCTGACGGCGAAAAAATGAAGTTGATCATGATAATAAGACTGGCATCGAATTTTGAACAGGAAATGTCGCCACAATCGCTACAATATGGATGGATGGCTCCAAATTCAGGAAAAAGAGTATAATATACTAAAAATAGTTACTCCTACTTAATTTCCAAGATCATCTAAAAGAAATAAATCTAGGGGTTTGTTTATAGACATTATAATGACTGTATAATACAGATTATACACAGAAATAATGCTGAAGTTAAATGTTTATAAGTAGTTTATTTTCATATATAATACCATAAGTGGTAAAATTTTGTCGGCAAAATTTTCTTATTGTTACGAGCGTTTGTTGCATAGCAATTTCTCGAGTGACATTGTCACTAAAAACCACGAGACGTCAGTCGAGTGGTTTTTGATCAATGTCACGAGATGAATTGGCAACAAACACGAGTAAATCAAAAAGAAAATTTTGCCAAGACAAAATTTTACCACATATGTTATTCGTTATGACTATTTCGCGAATAAACAACACAAAGAATAAAAATATTTAACATTTATTTCAATACTTTTAGCATTTTGATTTACAAGAAATATTACACACAAAAACTTAAACAAATCTACTTGCAAAATTCAGATTTCAAAATTGACTACTTACCATGATAATTATTAATATGAAACGTACAGTTTGTGTATACTATTTTGTTGTTATTATCTTGTAAATGAGTATTTTGAGAAGACTTCGAAAATGTTTGTGTAGTATTATTGGGTTTAGTGTTCCTTATATTACCAACTAAACGTGAATGGTGTTCTGAATCTAATTGTAAATACGGCTTTATCGATTGGATATTTGAATGCCCAGTGATTTTAATTAGTTCTTGCTCATTCACTCCATTTTTCGCTAGAGCAGTGACAGTAGAAGATCGGTGTGAGTGGTTGGTTATTTTTACTTTCTTTATGTCTAGTCCAACTTTTTCTGCAGAAATCTTTGTCCACTTTGCAAGAGAATTTATTCCCAAAGGCATGTTTTTGAACCAAGCACCATTTTTCCAGTTAGGATTAACGGTAAGAAAAAGCCTGTCAGTTTTAATTGTAGATGACCGTTTTTCAAGAAGCTTTTCAATAATCGAACTGGGCAGAAACTAGTATTTTCAGAATTTGGAATTAACCATTTACTATCGGTGCAGTTATGTGCTCCACCTTGCCGAGTTTTTGAAAAAATGGGATTATATTCTATTCTTCCAGTCAATTTTCCCATGTTGTCAGTTTCCTCTTTAAAGTATGATATTTTACAATTTGCCGCTTCATTGCCTCTCCATGCCAGCTCAAATGCACATATATGGAAAACCTACAAATACGTAGAATAATCAAAATTCCATAAAAAATATAGCAATTTTACCTTTCTTTGTAGACCATCTGGATTTTTCTCATCCCAAGCAGAAGTCATAGCGTGGATTTCTTCTATTTTCAAGGCGTTGGAGCTTCGTTTCCTTTTGTCTGGATTTTCCTGTAAAAGTTTTCTTTTGGCATCTCGTGCATGTCTTGCTTTTTGAAAATGGATGTCGGCAAAAGGATCAAATGAAATGTTGAATTCGTTAAAATATTTTTCTTGCACTAGTTTAGCTGTAGTATTCCAGATCGATTTTATGCAATAGTCAAAAGATTAGGAAAGTTAAAATATGGGAAGGGATACAAACAATAATCTGTTACTTTACATCGACAATCACAAAAATATATGTAACATTAGCGAAAATGCGTTAAATATATTCACAGTCAAATCAAACTCGTTGAAACTTCCCGCTTTTTTACCTCGATCCGCCTACAGCGCGTTACGTGAGCAAAAGCCTGAACTGAGAATGATAGTTGTCATTTACCAAAATGTTTGAATAACCGCGAGATATGACCTTTTTTTAGTTCATAAAGTTCTTTTATACTGTTGTATATTCGGGCATTTTTATCTCAAATAACACTTGAACGATAATTTAGGAAGTACACCTTACCATTTTTAAAATCTCGCTAGCTATAATTTTGTTTTTATAATTTTACACTTTTTTATTCGTTAAGGTAATAGCTTTTGTAATTTTGTATTTACTATAAAGCATAATATAAACTAGGTAACACTCTTAAGAAAAGATCTCATGCACAATAAATGTAAACTAAGTGCAATTTTTAAAAATTGTAATGAAATTCTTCAGAACTGTTTAACTGTTTAAGCTGTAAATACTTTACCTACGCGATAACGGAGCCTTAAATAGCATTGGAAAATCTTTAGTATTTATTTTAAATTATTATAATAAATAACGTTGGGAATAGGGAAGACGCATATGTAGTCAATTGAGGAAATTCTTGTTTTAGTTAGTTCTTAAATTAGTTAGAATATCAGTTATAAATGCATTAAACAATTACCAATTTTAAGTAATTAATTTTTGAAAACCTTGAAAATTTAAATAAATTTAAAATGCAATACTGGTGTCCTCCAATGGATGAAACTTCGTTACGTCACACACTTCCAAAGACGACCCACTGTTGGTGCTAATGTAATAGTTAAGAGTCCTGTATTACTCGTCAGTTTGAGAAAATGCTTTATTTTCAAGAATAATTAATGTACGTTATGCTGTAGTGTAATTAACTGCCATAATAAAAGTGGTATAAAATATTTCTGTTAATATAAATTCAAAAATTATATTATTAGTATAGCCCCTTTATTTTCAAATAGAAGCGACAACGATTGATCTCGTCGCTAGAGCAAAACTATGTTGGTGACATTGGAAATTACCAGATTTGACATTTCGTTTTACACTAAATCTTAGGTTTAATAACACAACCCCACAAAAAAAAAGTTCTGTTCTGGGATCGAGACTAAGGTATTCGGATGCAGTTTTCGACGCTGAATCCGAATCCGACCTCGAAAAAGCAAATACACCCTCAAAATCTTGCGCTAGAGCCAAAAACAACCCCCAAATGGAGTAAAACACTCCTGACATATGATGACAATAAATACATGCAAAAAATGGCTGAAAACCGCAAATGTCTTGTATTTGGAAATAAACCTCTGGTATATGGCCAAGAACCCCCATCTGTGAGGGGGTTAAACCACCCCAAAATGGGTCAAAACCACCCCTTAGATCAAAATACAATAAATACATGCAAACAATTATTGAAAACCGCAAATGTTTTGTTTCTGGAAATAGACCGTTGGTATATGGCCAACAAACCTTCCTTCCTGAGGGGTTTGAACCACCCCAAAATAGGTCAAAGCCACCCCTTAGATCAAAATACAATAAATACATGCAAAAAATGATTGAAAACCGCAAATGTTTTGTATTTGGAAATAGACTTCTGGTATATGGCCAAGAACCCTTCTCCCTGAGGGGGTTAAACCACCCTAAAATGGGTCAAAACCACCCCTTAGATCAAAATACAATAAATACATGCAAATGATTGAAAACCGCAAATGTGTTGTTTTTGGAAATAGACCTCTGGTATATGACCAACAGCCCCCTTGAAAGTGTAAAATCGCCCCAATGGGGTATAACCACCCCTTACATCAGAGTTACAATAAATAAACGCACGCAAAAAATACATGCAAATAAATACATGCTAAAAAATAAATTCAATAAAACCCCGTTAATCCTCTAGCCTCTCGATTTATGATATTCCTTCCTTTTATTTTTAAACGATTGGCGTACTGGCTGCCTCTTATGTACTTCACTATTTATTGTAACCCTGATGTAAGGGGTGGTTATACCCCATTGAGGTGGTGTTGGTCATATACCAGAGGTCTATTTCCAAAAACAAAACATTTGCGGTTTTCAATCATCTTCTGCATGTATTTATTGTATTTTGATCTAAGGAGTGGTTTTGACCAATTTTGGGGTGGTTTAACCCCCTCAGGGAGGAGGGTTCTTGGCCATATACCAGAAGTCTATTTCCAAATACAAAACATTTGCGGTTTTCAATCGTTTTTTGCATGTATTTATTGTATTTTGATATAAGAGGTGGTTTTGACCCATTTTGGGGTAGTTTAACCCCCTTACGGATGGGGGTTCTTGGCAATATACTGAAGGTTTATTTCCAAATACAATACATTTGCGGTTTTCAACCATTTTTTGCATATATTTAGTTATTGTCATCATATGTCAGGAGTGTTTTACTCCATTTGGGGGGTTGTTTTTGGCTCTATCGCAAGATTTTGAGGGTGTATTTGCTTCGGATTCGGATTCAGCGTCGAAAACTGCATCCGAATACCATAGTCTCGGTCCCAGAACAGAACTTTTTTTTTGTGGGGCTGTGTAATCATTATGCACAAAATCATTCACAATTTAACATGAATTTCATAACGGACATTCATGTTATGTAAAAACGAACATATTAATGTAATATACAACTACGAAATTGTAATTTTTAAACAAATTTTTGTTAAAATGACGAAAAATATGCATGTAGTGATTTTTTCTTTATTAAAGTTTGTAGCTGGTTTGCACCACAATATCGCTGCTATATGAAATAGAGGGGCTATAATTATTGGTTTTCATCAGTGCCATCTAACGGTGAGTAGATCGTCAATGTTGCCTTTTCTCATTCATAGCGGCACCTACTATTTTACATCAAATAGCTTTGAGGGAAGTAGTTCAAGGACAAATTCAGTTTAAAATGAGAAGAATTTTTAAATTTAATTTTTTCAAGTAAATTAAGCGTTTTTACAAATTTCGCTTATCTGGAAATATGTTTCTAACCAAAACGAACGAAAACAAAAATTAAAAAAATACGTGCGTCTACCCTATTAATAGTAGATATCTATTGGATAAACATCGAATTGTAGATCTTGTTTATGATCTTGCGCGATCGTGTGTCGTCGCGTACGTTCGTAGAAGACAGGCAGAGGGACGCAAGAGGACGATGCAACGACGCCATTATTACATTGTTTGTATCGTTTTGTCAGTTTTGTGTTTTTTTGTCAGATTAAATTGTTTTATGCAGGTATGTATTAATATACCATAAAGTATTTCTCATATTATTAGTTACTTGTATTTATTGCGAATGGTTGTGGTGTTTCAATACATTTTTAACAGTAAGTAGTTAACAGAAAAATTAATTAAGAGTTATATATACAGTTCAAGTGTACAGTCTGGAAATATCAAAATAAATCTCTTATTAAATGTTTTTGAGAAAAATCCTCTAACCCATCAATTTTTATCTTAAATGAGACGTATGTTAGCGTAGTTGTTATTTATAGATTGTCTTTAATTTATTAGTTATGGCGATGACAAAACATTTACTAAAGTTATGATGAATTTGGAAAGAGTATGAAATTCTAACACCAAATATGCTAAAAAAGCATGATAAATATGCATCAGGGGATGCTTGAGCAAGTATGGGCGAAATTGGTGCTTGGATTTTATGTGGAGTGATATAGACATTTTCATGATTTACAGGAAAATGAATTCATCACGTAAAAGGAAATTCGTTGTAATCCGTATCCTAATAATAACGAGAAGCCAAGAAAACCTGCAACAGAACCATCTGTAATTGATAATTATTATTTGGACAGTTTTCAGTTCTAGTGAATGCTTAGAAAACTGTAATAAACCCACCGAATTAAACATTGATAGTAATGAATTTGCTAAAGGAGATCTAACAGGCGAGAAATGTCTGTACAAAGTACAATTGCATGAAAATCCAGATTATGATTATAATAAACTGTTTAGTACCAGACGCGTGCTGGTAATGGAAACTACTTTGTTGCTTAACCACAACACGTTTTATTTTACCTGCTTCATTTTATAGTCAATTTTCTTTGAAACCATATGAAGTTTTGCACTAAGTTCAAAACTTTAGCAATAACCTAGTGGGTCACGTTTGCCATTGATTTTTTCAATTACAAATATTTCGAATTATAGTAAAGAAATGTTTTGAAGTTGGTGGAGGCTACGTCGAATAGTTGGTGTTCATTTTTACTTAATGTTAGTTTTTCTTTATTAGTTTTGCTACTGATTAGAAATAAACGATTACTGTTGCATGACAATTTGAAAGAATTATTGCTTAGTAATCACATAAACGTCATCCACTAGATTATTGTTGAAGTTCTGAACTTGGTGCTTACATATGGTTTCGCAGAAAATTGACTATAAAATTGTCATAAACGGAATTATTTCGGAAAGATTAGGAAGATATTTATAAAATATTAAAAATGAAATATTTAGAAATATATTGATATACATATTAAATAAATATGTTATTTGTAAGTAATTCTTAATATTTTGAAACAAATATCAAACAAATATTTTATTATTATTATGTCGGCAGAATGTCGTAGCTAAATATAAATATTATATATAAATAATATTAAAGAAATATTTTAAATAATATATTAGCTAAATATTCAAAATAACGGAACGAATATTTATATAATATATATGTGCTACTAGGGTGACTCAACGCGGGACCGTAGCAGACGTGGCCGGCCTCGGCGCAGACGTTCGGCCGATAATATCGCTACTGTGGTTGCGAATGTCTAAGAGGAGAAGAGGACCCTCAAACATCAACCAGACGACGAGTCACGCAACCACGATGAGTATGATTTTCCATTGAAAATCATCATGAGCGACGAGACGCATTTCCTCCTATGCGAATACGTGAATAGGCAAAATTATCTCCTCTGGGGTACTGAAAATCCGCGTGTAATGCACGAAGAACCATTACATCCCCTGAAAGTCACCGTTTGGTGCGCAGTTTATGGAGGAAAGCTGATTGACACACGCAGCTCGAGCGACAGTGGACATTCTGCAGCAAGCGTTTCCCGGTCGCTTAATCTCTCGTTTTGGCGATTTGCACTGACCCGCAAGATCACCCGATTTGACCGTTCCAGGTTTTTTCTTTGTGGCTTTTTGAAGTCACAGGTGTATGCCACCAAGCCACAGACCTTAGCGACCCTAAAGGAGAACATCCGACAAGAAGTAGAGAATTTTTCGCCAGAAGTTTTGAGAGAAGTCACGGAGAATGCTGTAAAACGAGCCCGAATGTGCATCAATTCTGGCGGCGAACAATTGACCGATATTATGTTCGCGATTTAATGTAAAAAAATGTATTTCCACTGTCTATGTAATGACACTTTATAGGCATTTACGTTAACTAAATAAATGAGTAATTAAAACTAGAGCTCTGTAAAACTTTACGGGCTCCTAAAAGAGACCTGTAATTGAAACTACTTTGTTGCTTAACCACAACACCGTTACAACGTCTACCTACCGTGGTCCTACCGCCTTTGATTACAAAATGTCTATATAAAATATACAAAAGTTAATAAAAAAACGTTTGTAAAGGTGGAAATAAAACATTGTACGCGGCACGTTTTGCAATTAATATTTACTGGGCTCACTGGTTTATGGAGGCTCGCTCCTTCGTCGCTCGCCCCACAACTTTCCAGCTCACCCGTAAAGGTTAATTTACAAAGCTTGTCACGTAAATAACTAATAAATGTCTAAATAAACATAATCAACAAACAGGACCAATTCTTTTTATTTACAAAGTTACTGCCTTTGGAAAGGCAGTGAGAACTTTTTCGTCACCTAGTACATATATAGCCAACATTATTTAATTATTCAACTAAACATTTCAACAAACGTTAAACATAAATAAATATTTAACAAATATAATAATAATAATAATCGTTTCTAAAGTATAAGCAAAAAGTAACTTCATCAAAGTTGCCTTTGGAATTTTGAAGTTATGTGTATTAAAACACCAGAAAATTATACAAAATAATCAGTCCTTTGACAGTGTCAGTTGTTAAAACCTTTTGATGTTATAATACACACGAGTTCAAAATTCCAAAGGCACCTTTGGTGGCGTTACATTTTGCTAATAATATACATTAAATATTAAAAGTATATTTAATTGTTGGTAATTTAAATTCAGTCGTGTGGTAGGGCCCTTCGGTGCAACTTTATAAAGGCCCACCGAGAAACTCCCGGTATCCCGGTGGGCCAGCAAGCGCCTGCTTTTAACTAATTCCATATTACTATTAATCAAGAAACTATCTAATAAAGGAATACATTCTTGTGGGAGTATTCTGGAGAGCATGTTGCAAATATCAAAACTAACGAGTTTTGAATGTGGTGGAAGATATGTATGTTTTGTAGCTTATCTACTAATTCAAATGAATTTTTAACAGAGTATTTCGATTTGTAACCTATCGTGTTAATTATCTGGTTCAGTTTTATGAATAAATTGCGATTAGGTGCATTGATACATCATACAACTGGTCTGTTTATGTGTTTTGACGAGTCCATATAGTTTAGGTGGTTGTGGGTTTTTATTTATGATTTGTTGCTTTTCTAATTCTGAAAAGCAGATGTTGCAGTTTTCTAAAGCTTGTTTTATTTCTTTTTGGAACTTTGTGGTTGGATTTTTGTTTAAAGTTTCTAAATTTTCTTTATTAATAAATTCATTATCTTTTTGTATGTAACCTCATTTTATTAACTTTTATTTTATTTATTTATTTATTGTATTAACTTTTAGAACAAAATCACACAATGACTCCTCAAAATAATATTAAATTCCTACATTTTTGTAGTAACAAACGCAAATTAAACATTTTAGAAGCCTTTCAGATATACAAACACAAACTCAGGGTACCCTTAATAAATGAACAGCTTGAGCTCAGTAATTCTCCATTACTGGAAGTGTTAGATGTTTAATTCTGATTATTTTTATCTTTTTATCTAGTTTATCTTATTTCTTGTGTCTACCTTAGCGACGTGTTTGTTTATATTTATATTACTTTTGATAATGCTTAGCTGTCGACACAATATTGTCTGGTCATATTTTAATAAATACTATGAAACTTTTTACTAATCTTTATTTATTTCATAACTCTATTTATGTCTGCATTTATAATTACATATATTACATTCAAATGGCTTTTCACTACTATGTGTGAGCATATGCCTTTGCAAACTTCCTTTTTGTGTGCATTTATAATTACATATCTTACAGTCAAATCGTTTCTCGCCACTATGAGTCACCATATGCATTTGTAAACGTCTTTTATGTGTGCATTTACAACTATATATATTATATTAAAATGGATTCTCACCACTATGTGTGAGCATATGCTTTTGCAAATTTCTTTTATGTGTGCATTTATAATTACAAATATTGCATTCAAATGACTCCTCACCACTATGTGTGACCATATGCTTTTGTAAATTTTCTTTTTGTGAGCATTTATAATTACATATATAACATTCAAATGGCTTCTCACCACTATGTGTGAGCATATGCCTTTGCAAATGTCCCTTTCGTGAGAATTTATAATTACATATTTTACATTCAAATGGCTTCTCACCACTATGTGTGAGCATATGCCTTTGCAAATGTCCCTTTCGTGAGCATTTATGATTACATATATTACATTCAAATGGCTTCTCACCACTATGAGTCAGCATATGTATTTGCAAATCTCTTTTTTGTGTGCATTTATAATTACATATATTACATACAAATGGCTTCCCACCACTATGAGTCAGCATATGGATTTGCAAACGTCTTTTATGTGTGCATTTATAATTACATATATTACATTCAAATGGCATCTCACCACTATGTGTAAGCATATGCATTTGCAAACTTTCTTTTCGTGAGCATTTATAATTACATATTTTACATTCAAATGGCTTCTCACCACTATGTGTGAAAATATGCCTTTGCAAATGTCCCTTTCGTGAGCATTTATGATTACATATATTACATTCAAACGTCTTCTCACCACTACGTGTGAAAATATGCCTTTGCAAATCTCTTTTTTGTGTGCATTTATAATTGCATATATTACATTCAAATGGCTCCTCACCACTATGTGTCAGCATATGCCTTTGTAAATTTTCTTTTTGTGAGCATTTATAATTACATATATAACATTCAAATGGCTTCTCACCACTATGCGTGAGCAAATGCCTTTGCAAATGAACTTTTCGTGAGCATTTATAATTACATATATGGCATTCAAATGGCTTTTCACCACTATGTGTGAACATATGCTCTTGCAAACTTCCTTTAAGTGAGCATTTATAATTACAGATATTACATTCAAATGGCTTCTCACCACTATGTGTGAACATATGTATTTGCAAATGTCCTTTTTGTGTGCATTTATAATTACATATATTACATACAAATGGCTTCTCACCACTATGTGTGAGCATATGCTTTTGCAAATTTCCTTTTTGTGAACATTTATAATGACATATTTTACATTCAAATGGCTTCTCACCACTTTGCACGAAGTGTTTTTGCAAGCTTTCCATTTGTTGGAATTTACGATTATAAATATTACATCACCAAACGATTTCTCAGCATTATGAGTGAGCATATGTTGTCATAGATGTCCTTTTCATGAACATGTATAGCTACATAAGTATCTTACATTCAAATGAGGTGCTTTCTAGCGATGAATCATATTTACACATGTATTTAAACCCAGTTGACCAAGTGCGATATCATTTGAAAAAGTCACTACAATGAAGCATTTTAAAACACTGTTTTATAAGCGTAGTTTATTCAAAAAATCGTAAATGTAAAACGTAGCCTACAATTTAGAAATTAACAAAACTTTTCTGCAAGTGTCTAATATATAAGTAATCTTATTTTGTTACAAAATAATGGGCGTTCGAAGTATAATTTTGACATAAAAAGGATAGATAATTATCTTTATAACCATCTTCAATTGCTTGTGAAATAGATAAGAGACAGATGTAATAAAGAATGTTTGATACTATTCTCCTTAATGTTATATTACATCACAAATTATTGTTATTATTACAACCAAACAACTGCCAATAATATCAAAAACAAAATGTTAGCGCAAGTCACCGCAGTTTAAATCTGTTTGAACCAGTTTCATGTATGACGTTACCGTTGCATGAATAGAATGCCACAATTTAATGATTTGATGAAACACAACACTAAACAGTTTGATCGCTAAAAAATGCCTCTTTTATCAGTATAAATCAGCATGTACTTTTCCAATCTTACTTTTTGTAAGCTTTGGTTCAAATTATATATATTCCAATGGTGTCTCACTACCATTAGTGATCTTATTTTGTTAAGTAGTTATGTGTGTTGAATATTTACAGTCGCATATATTACAAAGGATTGTTTAGTAGTATGGATGCACACAATTCAGAAATTATCTTAGAAGAAAATGTATGAGAACATGTTTTAGATCTAAATTTTGAAATAGTGTCCTTTTTGAATTTTTGTTGCTAGCCACTTTGTTAAAATTATTGTCTGTACAAATAAACTTAACACTTTTAATCTACCTTCCTGAGTGCAATGAAATAGCTGGTGACCACTAAAAGACGTGATGATGATGTATTTGATGTGATTAAATAAGTTTCTTCTAGTATAAATACTTTAACAAACATTAGGATTAGAGAGTTACGGCATAAAGTATGGATTTATTTAAATCACTTTCAACTCCTACCTGAAAAAATATGTATCTATATATTAAAAAGGTCTGGCATACGGTAAAAATGCAGAATTGGTATCCCAGCTGACCGAACATACGCATACCTACTGCGTATAACGACTATATATCTAATAAACTAATGGTAATAACTTTTACAATGTTGCCGGTCCTACTTTCTTTATAATAAATAAAATATTAATGTACTGTAGACATACAATATTTTGTATATTCTTAAGTACAAACGCAAAAATGATTTTAAAACGTGATGTCTGATGAAATGCGTCAATCAGTTCATCACGTCTTTAATTAATTTTTTTATAAAGAACAATTTTAAAATCATTTTTGCGTTCGTACTTTAAGAATATACAAAATATTGTATGTCTACAGTACATTAATATTTTATTTATTATAAAGAAAGTAGGACCGGCAACAGTGTAAAAGCTATTCCCATGAGTTTATTAGATATTATAGTCTTTGATATTTGCTCAGTAGGTATGCGAATGCTCGGCCAGCTGGGATCCCAATTCTGCATTTTTACCCAAATGTTTTGTAACATAAAGCAATTGATTAGAATGAGCGCATTCAGACAAAGAAAGCTATAAAGCGCTACATTCACGCACTTTGCTACAGCGCTTTATGTTGGCTGGACTGCACCGATCGGCTGTTGAAAAAAGTCCCTTTAGTTTGACACCTAACCTCAAACAGCAAATTCATTAATATTAATTATTGATATTTTGAAAGCACAAATAGCGTTAATTATGATTGAAAATATAGTGTATGACGACGAAGTTGATATTATAATGGGAAATATCAATGGAAATCAACAATGCTGTATATTCAATATTCACTGGAAATAACTGTTGCTGTTTGTTTACAGCTGTCATAAAGCGCTTACGTGCAGCGGAAAATAAATACGCTTGAACAATGGCGGATTGCTTCAGCAAAGCGCTTCAAGAATTGACATTTGAGAAACCATTCAGAGAGATTCTAATCTGCGGCGCTGCAGCGCTGTAACTCGCTGAATGCGCTCAATGAAAAAGCAATTGAACTGAAATGTTTCTAACCTTCCAATATAAACGCACAAATATTTCGGATGCATGTCAGTGATTGCAGAATGACGAGAATTCAATGAAATTGAAATATGTTAGAGATAATTCAATGACAGCTTTGTTGGCAAAATTTAATAGTTAGTTCACTCTCAAGTTTTTACTATGTTGTTAAATGGAAAGCACCCATACCACAAAATAAATTTAAGAATAATTAAACTTTTTCCAATATTTGTTTGTACTTACATGTTTGTAAAACATTTGGCTTTCGTTTAGTATAGTTATTTTGATCGTTCACTAAGTATTCATTATCAAAAATGTAGATAAATGTAAATACCGTCCAGGAACATTCGACATTTTGTAGCGAGTATACTAACCTCAATAAACGGTAAGGTTGCACCAGCGTTGCCAACCTGAACAAAAACGGAAATAGTGCAGGGGCATTAAGCATAAAGCCGGAATTCGCAATTCGCACCCTTCGGCACGCCGCACAGTGATTCGTCTAGTACATGCTTGCTGGACAAAATTCACCGTTTTATTTCTAGGAAACAACAATCCATGGTGATGATCAATGTCCCCTTGTTTCAGATTTCAGCCATTGTTTTTGCCAAACATGCATTAACGATAACTTATAAAAGATTAAAGCCAGGTAATAAGGTGAGTACATTTTCGTACACTCGTCAGTTACAAGTTAGTGATGACGCTAAAAAGGTTTTTTCTTACTTTAAGTACAATTATATACAGTTCTTCCACTAGATCTTTACCCACACGTCATCAGTTATGTGTAGCTAGTAAAGACAATTCATATGTTCACATCCTTATTAGTTACGTGAGATAATAAAGAATAAAAGATAAAGTACATTTTTTAAGTGGTAATGCAATGCTTTCTCGAGAGATGGCGCTAAAAGCATTATAAATATAGAGTCACTGCATCCAGTTACCTAGGCCAGCTGGTCGACCAGAGTACCGCAAACCGCCACCATATTGGGGCAAACAAAGCACGAAATTGTTCATTATTTGTTCTGTATTGAATTTAATCAAATCCACGTTTACTTTAAAAGGTTTTTCTTATTCTGAAAGATCAAACCTCTAATATGTCAAACACGTAAAACGTGGTTTTAATTTGCCCATTATTAAAAATCACCCTTCTCTGCCCCAATATGGCGGCGGTTTGCGGTACTCTGGTCGACCAGCTGGCCTAGGTAACTAGATGCAGTGACTCTATATAAATATTTTAAAACCGAAATAATTTTTATTTGTAATTACAAATTTATTCTATAAAATCTTGTAACAGTTCTAAAAATTGAAAGGTTGCACAAAAAGCAATATAAAGTGAGAGAGATAATTTAAAATTTTCGAAAAATTTATTTTTAGTACTGCTTTTTTAAAAAACTAAAAAGTGCCGGAAGGAGTGAGAACTGCATGATTCATTTAATGAAAAAGTATAATTTCATAGATCGTAGAAAATCGTACCAAGGAATTAATGATTCTTTGGTAAATTCTATCCTTTTATTGTAAAAAATCAATTTGTCCATTCCCTTGCACAAGTTAAAAAGAGAGATGATGCATGCACAAAGTATGCATTGGGATTGTAAAGGAACATTTTCATTTTTATAATCAATTGCTTAAGAAGAATCTGAAAAGGTTATGCTTTTTTTTATTTCTATTAAGTACATTTTATTCACTCTTAAAACAGTTTTACTAAATATGTAGTTTGAAGATCATCACACATTTTCTGTAATTAGAAAAAGTAAAAAATAAAACTATTTTTTGGAACAACTAACTTATTAAAAATTGTAGGTTATCCGAAAGTTTACGACTCTTAATGGTTGTGAACTTGGCTAAAATGTCAAAAATATGAAACTAGTCGTTGATTTTATTAGAAATTCTTGTTTATTAATTCGTACGCATAAGATCTATGACGTGTGGGTAAAGATCGAGTGGAAGAACTGTAGTTCTTTACTAATTCTCTGCTTGAAGGTAAATACTATTTTAAGTGTTATAAAAATTTAGAGCAAAAGCTTTTAATTATTTTCTATAAAATGTAACAACTAATTTTATCCAGATGTATCCAGGCTATATTTTATATATAGCACAAGAAGTGATAAATTTACTGGTAGCTCCTGAAGGTGATATATGTGGAAGTGTAATAACTGTTAGAAGTATTGATGAAGAGGAAATCGATGACAACGATTCCTATGAACATGAAAGTGATAACGAAGAGGATTCTTCCGATGAGTAATGATTCGCCTGTCGACTCGCCGGTCATCTCCTTCTATCGCCAGTAAAAACGGGTTTACCTTGCTAATAATGTAAAATACTATTTTGTAAAAGTTATGCCGTGTTAACCGTGTTATCTTAAATGTAAATTTGCAGTTTTTAAAGGGGAAAATCGTTAAAACACGTAATAAATATTTCTTTTTTTCTATATTTTTGTTTTATTTGCAAAGGTTACCCTACAAATTCTTCAACTCCATTAAAACTATACAGGATGTAATTAATATAACTAGAAACCTCCTAATGGTGGGGTAGCTATTGTTATTTAGAGCAGATTGTCTTTATCAACGTGTGGTTGCTTCCTACTAATTTTCGAGAAAATCGAAAATATTCTTTTTAATTTAAAAATACTTCTCTTTTTGTTTGTTTAGTAATCTTAATGTAATGTGAGTACAACGGGCGTATTTAAAATTTAAAATGTGATTTTTTCAAAAATTAGCATGAAGAGACCACATGTTGATAAGGAAGATATGTTCTAAAGCATTCAACTGTCTCCCATTACGAGGTTTCTGATTATATTAGTTACACCTTGTATATTAATTAAGTTATAGAAACAAAAACTCAACAGAAAATAAGTCCATAAGAATCTTGTCCAACTAGCATGCTATACTCGAATCACTGTGCGGCGGAAGGTATTGCTCTGGAGAGCAACCATCGGTAAAAATCCTTTCCGAGTCGATGCGGGCCGGGTAAGTGTGCTTATCACCTCCGGAAATTTAAAAATTAGTACACTTCAAATGTTCGTTATTTTACATGCTATGGGCATTGTTAATAAGAAATACTTTTACAATAAATTATTAAAGTTTGCATTTGCAACCTATACTATATTAATTTATTTAGAAACACTTCAATAACTTTAACACTAATTAATATTAATTCTCTTACAAATAACAATTTGAATGATATTCATTCATAAAATCAATCATTACATACATATACCCTCAAGAAGGCATTGAATGCTAAGGATTGACATGGCAGCAAGAATAAACAGGAGTATAAATAAATATCTCATAGAAGTTACATGTGTTTTATTATCTTCTAGAAGAGATAACTTATAAGATAGTGTACAAGACCCACATAAACATCTTGTATTACTACAGTGCTATGATATAAAAATAACTGCTTTTATGTTAATATATTGTTTATTGGACGAAAATGTATTTAAGTAATATTGTTTATTATTATAAAACGAACCAAACGAATTATATTATTGTATTACCCTAATAAAGTGCATGATCAGTGTGACAGTTTTAAGAAAACAAGTTTTGGGGAGGCTGTTTTCTATATTTTTATTTTAGTTAGGTAATAAGAAATCTTGTTCAAAGCTCGTCTCTATGTTTTAAACAATAATAATAAACCGTTTATCATGAATATATGTACTTAATCGGCTCTCCGGAAATCTCCGGGAAAAACTCGGGACTAGTGTGCTTATGAGACTTGCTTCGGAATTTTTCCGTACGGATGCTGATCGATGCTGGCCGATTCCTGCCGGATCAGTGTGCTTTAAGCATTAAACGCACATAACTAGAAACCTCATAACGGGGGATAGCTGAAATGATTTAGAACATATTTTCCTGATTAACATGTGGCCGCTTCCTGCTAGTTTTCGAGGAAACCGCATTTTAAACTTTAAGTACGCACATTGTACTCACATTACATTAAAAATGCGAAACAAGCAAAAACAAATTTTTAAATTATAAATTAAATTAAATTTTGCTTGTTTCTTATTTTAAATTTAATATAAGTAAAATAGGTGTACTTAAAATGCGATTTTCTCGAAAACTAGCAGTATGTTGATAAGGAAGATATGTTCTAAATCATTACAGCTACCTCCTCCATTACAAGGTGTTACCCACAAAATAGGGATTGCTTATTGGGAAACGGTAACAACCTTTAATCGCGGTTAAATCTGTCGGCTGCCAGCTAACTAGAGTGAGGTCGTGAGTCTCACATGAGGTCTTCTGCAATGGGCGCCAATAATCGTCTAAAATAGCTCCAGTGTTTGCCGACAAAATCTGAAAAGAACAACACGTTTGCGACTACTACCAATGTGGTCGACTTTTACCAATATAGGTATCTCGATCGCTGTAGCTATAAACCCCAAATAACACTCATATAAATAATAAGTCTTCAAGTAAGAGATAGAATGCTTTATTATCAATTAAACATATTATCAGGTAGATCAATTAAAATAAATCAATCAAGTATGGTTATATTTTAATCAAGATTAATCGCCTTGGCAAAAATTAAATGTAAGTGATTAATACTCATATATAAATTTGAACGAAGAGAGAATTCATGCGAGCAGGACTTATTTACTCTAATAAATCTCTTAAATTAACAGTTAAGAGTCCTGTATTACCCGTCAGTTTGAAAAAGTACTTTATTTTGAAGTTCAAATATCGTCTACTTATTAACAAGTAATTAATATAATAATGTACGTTATGCTGTTGTGTAATTAACTGCCATAATTAAAGTGGCGTAAAATATTTCTGTTAATATAAATTCAGAATTCAATTTATTGGTTTTTATCAGTGCCATCTAACGGTGAGTAGATCGTCAATGTTGCCTTTTCTCATTCATAGCGGTACCTACTTTTACACCAAATAGCTTTGATGCAAGTAGCTCAAGGCCAAATTCTGTTTAAAATGAGGAGAATTTTTAAATATATTTTTTTCAAGTAAATTAAGCGTTTTTACAAATTTCGCTTCTCCGGAAATATTTTTCTAAGCAAGACGAACGAATACAAAAATTTAAAAAAATACGTGCGTCTTCCCCATTCTTCACTGTCCTTACTTCTTACTTTCCAAAGTTGGCAACCTTAATCACCTATTCTCAATGTCTACCATAACATACAGTATCAATAACTAATAACAGTACAACAGGTGTTAGCAGCATTTGTGCATTTTTATGGAAAGGTTAGAAAAATATTAGTTGACTTGCTTTTTCATCTCTACGGCTTGTTTTTGAAATGTTACAAAATATTTCAGATTGCAGTGCTTACCATCCCTAAGCAGTTGCAACACTTATGCATTGTAATCTATGGATGTGCCGAAGTTTGTTCTTTCTTGCAGCAGTTTGATTCTGTCATTGTAATTATTACGCTGCAGCTTTTATGAAACCACTTGTAAGTGTTTTCAACTATTTATACCTTTCAACTATGTGTTAGCACTTTTAAAGCATCTGGTAAGCGAGTTTACCATCTTTGTAATGTACAAGTGATCATAGGACTTGGAAGGTGAGGAATGGATGGATGGGAATGGCAGGACTTTGTAATACATATTTCTTTTTTAGAGGTGTTATTTTAATGTCATGTGTTATGTGAAACCGTTTTAATATAATATGTATATACCTATATACAATTATACATGCTGACCAAATTGAAGTCTACTAAAACAATGAGAAAACATTTTAAATGTAATATATGTAGTTATAAATGCTCACAAAAATCAAGTTTGCAACAGCACATGCTTATCCATACTGGTGAGAAACCATTTGGATGTAACATTTGTAGTTATAAATGCTCACACAAAACAAACTTACAAAAACACATAATTACCCATAGTGGTGAGAAACCATTTGGATGTAACATTTGTGGTTATAAATGCTCACAAAAATCACATTTACAAACACACATGATTACCCATAGTGGTGAGAAACCATTTGGATGTAACATTTGTAGTTATAAATGCTCACAAAAACCACATTTACAAACACACATGATTACCCATAGTGGTGAGAAACCATTTGGATGTAACATTTGTAGTTATAAATGCTCACAAAAAGCAAGTTTGCAAAAGCACATGCTTACCCATAGTGGTGAAAAACCATTTGGATGTAACATTTGTAGTTATAAATGCTCACAAAAACCAAGATTGCAAAAGCACATGCTTACACATAGTGGTGAGAAACCATTTGGATGTAACATTTGTAGTTATAAATGCTCATACAAATCAAACTTACAAACACACATGATTACCCATAGTGGTGAGAAACCATTTGGATGTAACATTTGTGGTTATAAATTCTCACGAAAATCACATTTACAAAAACACATGATTACCCATAGTGGTGAGAAACCATTTGGATGTAACATTTGTAGTTATAAATGCTCAAACAAATCAAACTTACAAACACACATGATTATGGTTTTTCCTGAAGCCAAACTGAACATGATTCAATAAATTATTGTGTTCTAAAAACCATGTAAGTCGGAGATTTATGATCTTTTCTAAGATTTTGCTCATACAGCTTGTCAGCGAGATTGGTCGATAGCGTCCAGGATCGGTTTTGTTCTTGTTAGGTTTTAGAATTGGAATTATCAACGCTTGTATCCAATTATCAGGGTATGTATTACCCATGCATATTTAGATTTCGATGAAAGGTTTTGGTAGAAGGAAAAGGGGATGTTGTCAAGACCGGGAGTTTTATTTTTAGCTATATTGTTGAGGACGAATTCCAGTTCTCTTAAGGCTATGGGCAAATCTATATCAAGGGGTAGTTGTTATTTTTCAATGAATAATGGAATTACTTCTTTTTCAGCTTTATGAGTCCGGAATTCTGGATGGTAGTTTTGATTGCTAAAGTTGTTGGAGAAAGTTTCACCGATTATGTTAGCAATTTCTTCATTGTTATTAACAGTCTTGTCGTTTACGTTTAATATTGCAGATGTGGGAGCTTGAGAGCTTTTAATTTTTCTTATTTTAGCCGATACTTTTGATGAATCGGTAGAACTACTTATAGAAGCAACAAAGTCTGTCCACGATCCTCTTTTACTGGCTTTAAGGGAAACTCAAGCTTTAGCTTTGATTTTCTTAAAAAAATAAGGTCTTGTGCTTTTGTACGTTTATATTTATGAAGGCCTTGTTTGTTTGCTTTGATGGTAGCTTTATACAGTTATCATTCCACCGTGGTACTGTTTTTTTGTGGATGGTAGGTACAATTATTAACCAATAAGCTTTTTAAGTATTTTTCTGAATAGTTTTTGACATAAAATGAATTCTTCTTTCGATTAATACTAAATTTTTTTTAAATAAACATTTTATTCTTCGTTTTGTTATTGTGTATTATTTATTGCATAGGGAAATAATAAATTATTGCATATTATTAAATTGGAAAATGCATTATCAGCCGCTTTTATAATTTCTTCTGGCTCTACATCACTATCATCACTCATTTTAGCAAATTCATGCACTTTAGAAAAGCTTATACATAAAGTGACATTTCTCTTGTCAGCAATTGAATGTAGAACAGTTTGAAATTCGAAATCCTGGTAGTCCGAAAATTTCAACCTCTAGTGGTTGATGGTTGAAATGCGATTCAACCATCATTATCAATTTCAAAATGAGTGATTTCAATATCATGAGTAGAAAAACAATAACAATCAACTTTAAAAATTGACAATTTGATTTTAAACAATTGGGGCGCCATCTATCGCACAATCAAAATGAATTCTTTCAGTCGGTAATCTGACTAATTAAATGATTTATTTCTCGATTAGTTATTTAACTGGTAGATTTGTTTTATAATATGCAATTTCATTTACCCATTAGTTTCCCAAATAGTTATCTAATAATTTATGGATTGTTTATAATTATGCTGGCCATAAGTAAAAATGATATAAAATGCGATTTTTATCTTACATTTGAATAGCAGTAAAAACTTTGAAGAAAATTTTTAATAAAAATGTAAATGTACTACATAAGTACAACTAAATCATTGAAATGTGTTTGTAATTCTGTTACCCTCTTCACCAGTACGCAGAATAATCACTCGTACATTTGTTTAGTAGTAGTTCAAGAACAATGGTATAAGAAAAAAATACATCAAAAAATGATAAAGAAATATATTTAAATAATACTGCATTAATATATACTGCTCAACAAATGAACTAGACGATTAGCTTATATTGATTTAGCTTAAATTTTTTAAATATTTTTCTAGGACAGTTATGACAATCTTTGTTAAAATAAATATTTAAAAAATTACACCAATCTATGCAAATTGTCCAGTTCATTTGTTGAGCAGCATATATAATTTATAATTTACATTTTATAAAAATACATAAAACTGCATTTCATTTATAATCTGCTGTTATTTAATAACTATATTATTAAACTGGCATGTCATGGATATACAAGTTGACATTGTTTACAATAAAAGAAAAGATATTCCAACTAATAAAGCACAAGTCACGAAAGAATTTAAATTATAATGATCACATAATCAGTTATCATTTAAAAGATATATACCTATTATAAAAAGATTAATTTCTGATTATATGACCACTATTTAAACATTAAGTATTTACAGAATATTAACGTAATTGGCAGAAGAATTTAATAAATCTATTTATAGTTATTTATGGTACTAGTGAGTTAAGTAATATATTATCCACGAATGAAAAATTAACCCACGAGGGCCGTAGGCCCGAGTTGGTTAATTTTTCTGAGGAACATTTTATCCAATACCTAATTATATTTCATAAAAACATAATTTATTGAAGATTTTATACATTACAAAAATATTATTTCATGATGGTACATGCAATAGTAGGTGGCTGTGAAAGTAAAAAAAGTAGTAGCTAGTTTGCAGGTCTTGGTTTTACGAATTAAAAATAATGTATGTTTGACGTTTCTTCTTTTAGGTTGTAAGATCGCATAAACAACTGCTATGTGTAATAAAGTCGTGGCAATCACTCTTTTTACACAGTTGTTGATTCTACTTTATCGTAAATAAAATATAATATTTAACATCTTCTACATTATAAGAAGAGATGCTTATTAAAATCTGAATTTTATATCTGATAAGATTATATCTATGAAATTATAATAAGCATTTTACCCTATAATTTAGTTAATATAGAATTTCTTTTATAAACTATGAATTAATATTTTATTTAGGATGAAGAAAGTAGAACCGACAACAGCGTAGTAATCAATTCCAGCGACTTTATTAAATATAGTTGTTATGATCAATTCGCATTGGGGAGCTCAAAACTAGAAGATTACCAAATATCTATTATGTTTTAAATAACTATTTCTTATTATAAACAACCGAAAAATTGCACAAGTGAAATGCCACAAACATATTTAACTAAATCAGTAAAATAATTTTAGTACACGTTTCTCACATTTTTCTATATTACATACCACATGATACGTAAAGAAACTCATTATAGTAGAATGATGTTATGTTAAAAACTTTCAAAACATGTATTCATATTCCATTATTATAAATGTTGTGTGGAATTCTAGAGTTACTATTTAGAGGCAAATATATACAAATTAATTTATATGATTTGAGTTTCTTTACACACCACCCATATACATAACAACTAATAATAAAGTAAATAAAAAAAATGAAGATGTAGTAATAAAGTCAGTCTATACATTTTCATAAAAACTAAAAAGTACCTCAGTAATCAAGCTTACGTATCATCACAAAATATGCAGTAGAGTGCAGTGAAACTGCAAAATTAATGGTCTTTTTATTAAAGACAAGTTTTATTAAAATCATTTATTATACAGTGAAGCGACAATATAATAAGTACAGTCATCAGTGTACAACGGATCAGACAAGAAAAGTGAGCATCAGGTTTCTAAGTGAGCATCAGTCTAAGTAGAGTGCGATCCAAAATGAGAGGATGGTTTGAATTTCGCAGACGTAAGTTTGAGTGTATTTCATGATATGTATTGCATCAAATTACTCTTTGCCACATTGTTCCGGGTTTCTATTGAATTTTTGCTTGATTTGTTTTCTTATTTTACAAAACAGTGTCTTTTAGAACTGCAGTTTGATAGACGATTTTATTGTCAGATAAGTTTATTATTTAAGATAAAAGAAGAATAATAATGCACAAAAAGTATTCGTGTTGCCAACGTTGACAGTAAACTCAAACTGTCCTGAATCATTTTAGATCACCCCGTATGATTCACAAGTAGCATCTGTTCTAAAAGAAAAGAAAAAAAAAGTAATTGTGCCAAATGGCACAAGAAAGTCAAATGACATTTCCATTTGTTATATTCAACTTTAGTGAATTTAGTTTTGAAAAGGAGTAGGACATTTTTTCAATTTCTAGCTGTGATTGGACACCATGTTTATTTTTAAATGTCGTTAAATTCCCACTGTGCTAACAGAGGACATGTGTACTGCATCGCATTTGTAAAGTGTCTAGTCAAGTGCTGTGAGTATTTTCAGTGAGCAAACAGAGTTTTTGACATATGAATACTGAATTCATACAAAAAATATTATTGAAAGCAAATTGAGCTGATTATGATATGATTTGGGATTGTATAGAATCCTTCGGCGAGTTGGCTATTACTTTTTTTAATAGCTCTTGTTTATCTTTAGTTATCGAATCAAAAATCTGCTTACTCCAGCTTAGTTTTATGTTGTTGTTACTGAAATGGAGCAACCAAAGGTCACTAAAATAAAGCACTTTTATGTTAGAAAACGACTTTTAAAAATAAATCTCTTACTTTTAACATCAGACATTATTATAATCCCGTATCAGTTCGATGCTAGCAAATGGGTGAACAGCACAATCACCATAAAGGTACCACACGATACACGAGTAGTAGAAAAGGCAAATCTTTTTAACCACAGTGTAGCCAGTGCTTCACCAATTAGTTTGGTAGGAGATTACAATGACAAATTTGACAAACAATCTGTTTTAAGGTGTGTACATTTTTTATAAACAGAATATTTAATTTTGTAAAATATATTCATTAAAAGTAACCGAAAAAGTTTGCAAGAATTTTATTTTGTAATATAAAATTTGTTTATTTGTTTTAAGGCCAGCCTAAACAATAAGACAAATAATACTTGAGTTTGGAAGCATCTTTTTCCATACTTTATATTAAAAAATGACTGTAAGAGGCAGTCTATTTAGTCCAAGATTGCATGAGCATTGGTCAAGCAAGTTGATGTTGTTATCTTCTTATTAGTACGAGTCGGTGTAATGTATCTCTCTCTCTCTCTCTCTCTCTCTCTCTCTCCCCCCCCAATTTTCTACATTGTGATCAGTAATGCGCAAAAGGTATTGAATGTGTTTTTCGTTTCGACAAATCATTTTCAAATACATCAGATACTTACTATCATTTATGGCTTATCATGTGTTTTATCGCATGTTCCCCTAATTTCAATTGTCCGATCGCTACTGACATTTTTGCGGTAATAGTCTCAAACAACAATGAAACGGAAAATAACGGCCTCAACCGAAAATTTGATACTTTTACATAACATAACCTCAAGATTACAAATATATAATTTAAAAAATTATGAATACTTTTTCAAACTTCAAAATTGTATCGTCGTCAATTTAACACGAAAATACAAATGCTCAAAACTAAACAAATCTTTACAAATATTAGTAGTATAGCTATGTCACTTTCACGTTAAATCCTGTGTTGGTTCAGTCCGAAGCGTGTGTGTGAAGGGAGGGGATAAAATGGGTGTGTCGAATAAAGGGGGCGTGTGTGATGAAGGGGCGTGTCGCGTGCAAGAAGCACGTAGTTGATAGGTGTAAGAAACCCCATCGTAGGGGGTGTAAGACTCGGAAGGGGTGTGTTTGTGTGTGTGTGTGTACACCCACGTGCGTTGAAGTCTCAAAATGGCGTCGGCGCGGGGGTGCGGGGAGTGAATGTACATTTTAACTTGAATAGTAGCGGTGCGGGGTAGGATTAATTTACACGGGGAAAGTAATGGTGGACGTTAACGTGGACTTTAATCTACACACCACTTTAGGTAATAAATTGTAGGCGAGAGCTGAAAAAGGTAATCCATAAAAAAAGTGAGGCATTCTCTTGGTGTAGTAACAATGGATAAGAAGCAAGATTGTGAGTATCTAAAAAGAGTCAGAGAATTAACTAGAAGTGTTAAAAACAAATCAGAAAAGAAGACGGTTGGTAGAAAGAGACAATTAGAAAATGAGTTAGCTCTTTTAAAATGTAGTCGTGAGAAGGTGAAGACAAGCAGAGCGCATGTGCAAATTCCTAATAAGGTGAAATGGGTAGACCTATGCTCTGCATTTCAAAATAGGATAAGGACCAGTGCAGTTGTTAATTTAAGTCATACTATTCCCGATGAGTTTTTCAAGCATTCATTTATTTTAGTAAATCGACGTATAAAAAAGATATTGAAGAAGTTTTTCAATATTAAACTTAATTTTACATTTTGCGGTGTTTTCGAGAAAGATTCGCTATCAGGGGAAGTGATCTCTGAAAAAAAGTACTTTAATACAAAGAATTATTTAGTTGACCTCAGTACAAATCTAAAAGAGCTAGAGAAAGAGACAATAGATGAACTTCTAAACCAATTAAGCGAATTCCAAGAGAAAGGCAGCGGTTTTGCATTAAAAGAAATAGTAAATTTAACGGTAAACATTATCAAAGATGCTCGTTGTTTTAGCGTATAGTTGTTTGCTTTGGTGTCTCAACCAACACACAACTATAGCACAACTAAAGCAGCCAGTTTTTGAAACTCAACATTGGATCAACGGTACTACATCTTTAAAACGAGCGCAAGAAGGATATAATGTAAGATTGCATTTGAATATACCACAAGATATGTCGGTGCCACTGCTGAACTATTCAAACTCTTTTAAATGGAATAACTTAAGACCGTATTTGAATGGCGAGGAACAGGTAACACAATCCGAACGGTCTTTTGAGAGTTTAGAAATAGAAGATGAAATTGAAGAGCTAAAACCCTCAAGAATATCAACGACAACAAAAGCTAATTTTGCATGTGAAAGTGATGAGGATAGAAAAAGAAGTCAGAAATGTGAAGACGATCAAAAGGAATTGGAATATATGCACTTTTATTCATTAACTTTAAAAAATAATTTAACTCGAGTAGAAATAGATTATAATTTTACTCGAAACCTTTACAACGAGTGTAAAGTGAATAAAGATGGATTAGATAAACAGTTAAATTACACTGTAGAAAGGTTGAATACATGTAAAAGGTTTTGTAGCGCAAATTAAGAATAAAATATCAAATACCTTATTAGCGTAGATAGAAAATACTGTATTTCCACACCAAGATGCAGGTAGAAATCTAGGCTAATCAGGTATTTTTTTAACTTGTTTGCAACTGATAATATAACAATAAAAGTAGCTACCGTTTAACGATTTCATCTCAGTTGCAATCATGCTTCCATTGGAGGTGTTATATTTTGCTCTAGCAATAATAAATAATGGGTCATTAATAATTTATAAACCAGACCTCTTAGTTACTAAGGCATATGTCTGTATCTGGTTTTCTGATAATGATTTCCAGCAAATTCAAAAGTCATCAACCTCATCTTCATTCGCAGAACAAGAGATTCTAGAAAAAACAGAGTGTATATTTCCGGATCAATGGACTCATTTAGAACTTCAGCATGTGAATAACAACAAAACCTTGAGTTTTGTTAGTGAAAATTTAGATCATCAATCAAGACAACGACCTTTTTTGTCTTATAAAGTTCGTTATATGTATGATAATGATATTTATTTCGACAGTAAATGGAATACTTTGTTGTTTAATTCTACAAAATACATGTTATGTGATCGTTATTATAATAAACAGGATGAGATTAATTCACTGATTTTATTTTTAACGAGTTCATTGTTTGTTCAAGTAACAGGCTCTTGCTTGTTTTATTTCTACAGACTTTGGCGGAAATATAGATCAAAGTACAACAATTAAGTTGATGACTTCTAGGGTCACTGTTTTTAAGAAAATCTAGTACAGATAACAAACATGTGACTCCCTACTCTTTCATTAGTTTGCTGTATATATAAGTGAGATTTATTCGAGAAAAATATCAGTCTCATCTCAATTCATAATTATGTGGATGTTTTACGCAGAAGCCAATTGGCCCATTGCCGAAGATACCGAATCTTCAGTCGCACGGTTGAGGTGCAGGCTGGATGCGTTAGCATTTGATGCGTCGCATAACGTACATTGCAATATCGGACTTTCAGACCCTGAAAGAGATATTATAGAAGATCTAGGGCGGTTGTATGCTCTAGGCACCAACGCCTGTGACAGCTTTTTAGAACAACCAAGGTTTCACACGTTAATGACTCTTCTGTTGAGACTGGAGCAGCTGTGTTTGGGGAAGTATGCCGACCTCGTCATATGGCCCACTTCAATTGCTCATGATGGGCGATTAAATCTACCCACCAACAACATCAACACCCAAGGCGAGGGTTCATCGCAAAACCCCACGATAGCGAGTGAAACATCCGAAACAATTAGTGAAAACAGTGCCGACGATGTGATTGTCATAGAAGACGAAGAAACGGACGGCAATGATAGCGGTGTTGTAGAAGTTAATTAGTGTTTTTTTTCTTTTATATTTTAATAATGTGTATATTTTGTATTTATTAATTTTTAGCTTTGTATTTGTAATCTATGGTTATAGTTCGATTATTATATGTATATATTTTTTAAAAATGAATAATAAAATAAACTTTTTATTTGAGCAAATTGTGATGTTTTTCTTTGTAAAAGGGATATTTAGCATGTATTTAAATGCAAAATAAGCACAGATTACTGCGTATCAGCGGTAAGATCTAGAAAAATTCTCTTATCGGTACGTGCAATTTAAGAGAAAAAGTGAACAAAAATTGAAATCTAGTAGTACAGTGATTAAAGTTTAAAGATAATCTATGTATAGTAGTGGAGAAGAAATTATGCCAGGTGTTGTTACATACGAAGAGGGGTCTTCTTCTTCATGGTGTGATAATCAACAGCAGGGAATAGATTGTGTAGGCGGAGTTCATTATGATAAAACGTTTACTTCGCTTATTTCTACATCATTATTTCGATTAAATTCTATACCAGTCGGTTACAGCGAACACATACATCAGGTTGAAGTGGGTCTACTAGCAGATCAATTGATTCCTGTAGCAAGAATTGTGTGTACAACCGAATCGTGTTCAGCTATAGAAGTATTGTTTGATGTAGAAGATTGGAAAGCTTTATCTTCACAAGACGTTGAATTAAAATTTAGAAACTGGTTTAAACAATATTCACATCAATCTTCAAATTCATCACATCTCAATTCTGAAATTAATGCATTTACTCGAAAGGAGATATTAAATGAAAATCTTATTTTACATTTCGCACATCGATCTGGTGAAGATTGTTTCACGATAGAAAAAGGCAAGTCAATAATAGGACTCTACGGAGAAGAATTTGCTAATTTATTAAAAGTAGCGCCATTGGTAATTTCAAGATTAGAGACTTTACAGTGTGAAAGATTTTATTATTTTTATAATAATTGTTTACAATCGATAGTACGAGACGTGAAATTGCGTCAGAGAGTAGTTCATTTTGATGAACCGTATGAGTTCAAAGATGAAGACTTTATTCATCGAGCGTTATTTTTAGCGCTGAACGCTTCTATTTTTAACGGTTTGGACTATGCAAAATCTGTAAACTGCTTGAATTTATTAGAACTTATAAATCAATTTCCACGTAAAATTCTCACCGATATCAGAAACATCCTAAATTTAAATGTGCAATATAAAAATGAAGACCGCCAACCAGATATTGTTATTCCAAAGAGAGCAGCTACAAATGAAACATCGGTTTACCAACATCAATCGCAGCAGGAAGAATCGACCGGAGTATATCATCACCAACCAGTGTATTACCAAAATTTGGAAAACTTACAAGAAATGTCTTATTAATCATCAAGATAAATTATCCGAGTTAAAACAAGATTTAACACGATTTTGTAGAAGAAGAGTGCAAAATAAATCTTTTTGTAGTGGAAATACGGATTTAATAAAGTTATTTAATAGTTTAAGAATTTAACTGTATATATTTTATGATAATAAATAATTTATCCAATCATTAATCTCATCATTTTTTTACATTCTTCCCTTAAAAGCTAAAAGGTATTTATTGAGATTTTGGTTTTTTACAACCTTCGTTGTTAAGAGATATTTATTGTGACGTCTGATAAAAAATCGTTAGTAAATGTTAATTCACAGAGGAGAAGGGTTATTAAATACTATTATCAACAAGCTCCCAGTGGAGTTGCATTTACCAGGTTATAACTACTGTGGTCCTGGAACCAAGCTAGAAAAAAGGTTAAGTAGAGGGGATAGAGGTATAAATCCATTAGACGAAGCGTGTAAAGAGCATGATATTGCATATTCTTTAAATAAAGATCTAGAAAGTAGACATCGTGCTGATAAAATTCTTGAAGAAAAAGCTTGGCAAAGGGTTAAGGACGCTGACTCTTCGGTTTTTGAAAAAGGGGGAGCTTGGGGTGTCACGACAGCTATGAAAATAAAACGCAAACTAGGGATGGGTTGCAAACAAAAAAGAGGAAAAGCTCTAAAACGAAGATCAAGCAAGAAGCAAAGTAAGGGGTGCAAAAGTATTGGAGGGGTAGGGTTTTTCAAGAAGTTAACAAAACTTATGAGTTCTCAATCCGGTAATGAAAAAGACTTAATAAAACGTGCAGTAGGAGCTGCTAGACGAGTTATTAAAACTGCAGGTGGAAGAAAAAAGATAAAATTACCTAGAATAATTCCTTTACCTAAACAAGGAGGAGTGCTACCGTTGATACCAATATTTGTAGGGTTGTCTGCATTGGGGGCATTAGCAGGTGGTGCAAGCTCAATTGCAAAAACAATTTCCACCGCTAAACATGCACAAAGAGAACTCGAAGAAGGTAGACGTCATAATCAAGCCATGGAGGCTATTGCTAAGAATACAAAAACCGGCGGAACATTATACCTTAAGCCGTATCGGAAAGGAGGGTCTGCTATATTTCTAAAGCCTTACAATAGGTCAAAAAACTAATAAGATTGCCTCGCAGACCTCTAACTGACATCGATTTACAAAAATTAGCATCTAAACAGGTACCATATTTTAGAGGTGTATTTATGCGAAATGGGTTACCTACAAGTCATCCTCGATACAACGAAAGCGGAATAGTTAATTTAGATGAGAAGAAGGGACAAGGTACACATTGGGTAGCTTATAAAAAGCGAGGCAATAAAGTTCTTTACTTTGATAGTTTTGGTGATTTAAGACCGCCATTAGAACTAGTACGATATTTTAAAGGTAGCGAGATATTTTATAATCAAGAACGCGAACAAGAATTCAATACAATTATTTGCGGACATTTAGTGCTAAATTTCTTATATAAAAGGCATTGTATAAAGGGAAATTTATTCAATCATGATTAGAACGTTTTCGGTGTATGGTTTCGGCAGTGTTTTTTCATCAGGACCTATTTCTCCGTCTGTGAAAATAGGTTCTGGTAATTATACATTAGGATTGGTTGGTTTGCGCACAAGTCACACTGTGCGCAACATTCACGAAGGAAACAATAAATTTTACTACAGTACGGATGAGCAAATAACAATACCTAAAGGTGCATACGAGATAGAAGAAATCAATAAAAAGATACAAAAACAAATTATTGCGAATTCGAAAAAGAACAATACTCCTAAACATCTATCTGTGAAAGAAACACCTGTTAATAGCATATTTCGCTTATCGGCAAATACCAATACATTAAAGTGTGAAATAGAGTCTGTATATGATATAGACTTTACCAAACCGGGAAATATTGGTAGTATTCTAGGATTTTCAAGTCGTGTATTGAAAAGCCATACTGTTCACGAGTCGGACTTGGAAGTAAATATAACTTCAATTAACAATATTTTAGTACAAACTAATATTACAGCAGGAGCGTATGTTAATAATCAGTTATCGCACAGCATCTATGAGTTTGATTTAGATGTAGAACCAGGGTATAAAATTACAAAGATACCCTCACATATAATTTTCTTTCCATTGACTGTAAGTGAAATTGACAATATTACTATACGACTAACAGATCATAAAGGAGATTTAGTAAATTTTGCTGAAAACACTTATATTTCGGTATTATTAGAGCTCAAAAAAGAGGCAGACAACGACGACTAAGAAGTCGAATCGAGTCTAGAAGGAAAAAAAGAAGATGGGCATAGACTTTAATGATAGTTATAAAAGGGATGATATTTACAATTCGAACACCATTCATCATTTGAGTGCGAAGAGCAGTGCTGCTACTGCTTTTGCTGCTGCTAGAATTGGTTTAACAGGTGAAGACGTGCATTTTTTACGCTCGTTAGGATATAGAGTTATTTTAAATAACAATGTCAAAAGCAAAAACAAGAAGATACGCGTTGGAAAATAATAATATGAAAAAAAAGATGTATTCAGATAATAGCCCTCTTAAATTGTTTCGGAATGAGAGTGGGATAAAACGATTACGATATGATGAAGTATCAAAGTTGAATTTATTTACAAAACCACATTTTGATGAAACGATTATTAAAGATGATGTTCACACCTATTTACCATTTACACCAAATACAGGTCATAGCGATACTATTTCAATAGAAATACAGAGCTCTGATACAATAACAGCAACTTATGATAGTTATATACAAATAAAGGGCACTTATGCTGCTACAGATCCCACTAAACAATTTACTATTGTTAATAATGCACCATGCTTTCTGTTTGAAGAAATTCGATATAAGCTCGGAAGAGATATCGTTGATGTTTGCAGACAACCAGGCATCACTACTACTATGAAAGGTTATGTATCATATGATGAAAATGATTCTAAAAGACTAAGTGTATCAGCTTGGAATCCGTACAATCTACAGACCGCTCAACATGTTTTCAATAACGGTCATTTTTCGTGTATAATACCTTTTAGTCATATTTTTGGATTTGCTGAAGATTACAGAAAAGCAATCGTCAACATGCCTCAAGAACTTATCTTAATTAGATCAAAAAGCGATGTAAATTGTTATAAGAGTGCTGAAACTGAAGTTAAATTTGCAATAACGCGCATAAGTTGGCAAGTACCACATGTATCTCTATCGGATGAAACAAAAGTAAAAATATTTTCTCGTCTTGAGAACGATGCTTCGGTGATAGTACCGTTTAGAAAGTGGGAGTTGCATGAATTGCCTGCGTTTTCTACTTCAAAGTCTCAAGTATGGCGCATCAAGAACTCCAACGATCTCGAAAAGCCTCGTTGGATGATAATAGCCTTACAGAAGAATAAATTAGATGTACAGAATGCATATCCAACTGATTTTGCTCATAGTAACATTACAAACATAAAAGTATTTCTAAACTCGCAAGTGTTTCCACACGAACGAATGAATTTAGATTTTGCTCAAGACGACTACATTGCAGCTTATTTGAATTATTCAGCTTTTAGAGCTAATTACTACGGAAAAACCCCTGAAGCTTATAAATGTTTGTTTGATTATAGAACGTTCAAAGATAATCCATTATTTGTAATAGATTGTTCTCGTCAACAGGAAACAATAAAAGAGTCTACTGTTGATATACGTGTAGAATTTGAATCTTCGAGTAATTTTAGCGATAACACGAAGGCATATTGTTTAATGCTTCATGATACAATTTTTGAATACGATCCCTTTACCGAAATTGTGTCGCGTTACATACATAACTAAAAAAAGAATAGGAGTTTTATCATGAAATTTCTAAAACAGAAAGAATCCCTGCCTGTGGTTAATTTGGATAATCATCTTCACTTAGACACTACTTTAAAGGGAAAACATGGGGATTTATTACCCGCATCAATACGATCAATTATATGCGGAGCGAGCAATTGCGGAAAAACAAACGTAGTTATTTCTCTTTTGCTACATCCTAATGGATTACGCTTCGAAAATGTATATGTGTATTCTAAATCGTTATTTCAAGTAAAATATGAGTTTCTAAGACAAATACTAAAACCAATTCAAGGACTTGGATATTACGAATTTAATGAAAGTGTCGAAGTTATTTCTCCTCAAGATGCTAAACTCAATTCAATATTTATTTTTGATGATATTGCTTGCAGCGAACAAGGAAAGATTCAGCAGTTTTTTAGTATGGGTCGACATAAACAGGTTGACTCGTTTTATCTTTCTCAAACTTATGCTCGCATACCAAAACATTTAATTAGAGATAACGTAAACCTACTAGTACTCTTTCGACAGGATGATATGAATTTGAAACATGCATATGATGAGCATGTTAATACAGACATGACGTTTCGACAATTTAAAGAGATAGCTACCTCTTGCTGGAAGCATGATCGATACGGATTTATAGTAATAGACAAGGATAGTGACATAAACAAAGGAAGATATCGAAAGGGATTTGATGTCTTTATAACTCTTTAATTTAAAACGTTTTTATCAGTTTATCATGGATGTGTTATCGAAACAGAAGGTTGTTCAAGCAACAAAAATTATTCGTAAGAAATATTCAGATTTTAAACGCGATCAAACTGCTGCTCAAATCGCTTACAAATCTCATCATAAACAAATAATATCACCTTTAGAAGAAATTGCAGACAGTCTAAAACCCGTTACCAATGATGACCGTAGTTCATCAAAATCAAAAAAACGTAAAAAAGTTGGTAAAATAATGAAACAAGATGCGGGTGAAAGTAAACCTCTCGAGAGTATATTTACTTCGCCCGTATCTTCATCATCCCCTCGAACTTACTATAACCCTGTCAAAGAGGAGCTAACCAGAAAAGATGTTAGCATTGATGTTGATGATGATGATGGTGAAGATGATGACGATGATGATGATGTTGATGATGATGATGATGCGGTGCAAGAAGTTGATTATGAGAGTATAGATACGAATGGAGAAAGCAAAGAGCGGAGTAAAGAAGATGGAGTCTATGGTGAAGATGAAAAAGAGAAGAAAAAGCAAAAATTAACAATTGAAGATTATGATAAAATATTAAAAGATGTTAAAAATCAATCTGTAGATAGATCACAGTATGGATTAAGACGATTGAAAAAAGGAAAATGGTCTTTCGGAAATTCTAGAGTTTATTCTAAAACTGATGTTCTTGTTATTAGAAATAAAGAGTATAAGCAAACTCCAGGGTTGTTTAAACTTTTAATTTTTAAAAATTTATCTAGAAAAAAGGGGGATTTTACGAAGGATGATGCAGAAAATTATCTTGACATTATAGCTAGAACAAATGCTCATAGGGAAAAGTTTGGTTCGCGAAACAAGATAATAAGACCGAATGCGAGTAGAAAATATAAGAACATCATAGCGCCTAGGATTCGAAGTACTTCTTTCTCTCAATTATCCCCGGTTGGTAGACGTAGTAGTAGTAGTAGTCGTAGTAACAGAGGTCACAAAGTAACAGGTAAAAATGATAAATCTATCGACGAGAGTACAGTCGGCAGAGGAATATTCAAACGATTACACCAAAACCCTGTTGAGTATGTGTACTGGAATAAACCTTCCGAATTAATACAAAGATTACGCTTATTGTGTGCTGCTAAAGAGGCTGGAAATAATAGTGTTCAAAATCAAAACGAAATATATTCACTTGTAGCCGAATTACGAGAAGAAGGTATCATAGCATAATAAGAACTTTTTTCTGTTTTCTTCTGCGCGCTCGCTCTCTCTTGCATCTCAATCACATGCCGATCGATGTGTTTGGAAGGGCGCGCGCGAGCGCTGCTAACTTTCACGGTAATAGTGAACATCCACTTAAACGTGGACCTGCAGGGGTAGGATTTAAACTAGATGTAAACGGAAACTATGATATGGGAAGTAAAAAACTTAGGAACTTGGCGGATCCGCTCGAAGAATCGACTGATGCTGTTAATGCAAGAAGTACGTTAGTTTTTGATCACGACAAGGACTTCATCGATGTACGCAAACGAAGACTTGTACAGATTGGAGCACCGGTCGAAGATGATGACGCTATTAGCTTTAAAGTTTTGAGATCGCACGTAGAAGATGGTCTAAGTGAATGTATTAGAAAAGCGGAAAGTGATAAAAAAGATAAAATCAATCAACAATTCACAGCACATGGGTTTAAAATCAGCGACGTTAGTGATCCTTCTAACGATGGCGACGTCGCTACTAAACGATATGTGGATAACAAGTTAAAAATTAAAAATTTTCTCAAAATTGACAACGCGGACAAAAAGCGATATGATGCGGGTAAAAAGAAAATAAGTAACTTATTAGATCCTAGTAGTCCTTCGGATGCAGTAACTAAAAACTATTTAGATGAGGCGTTTTCGAAAACAATCTCAGACAAGAAACTTGTTGCTTTTGAGATTGATCTGTCAGTATTTAGAAGTTCATTGCTGAGATTTGTGGTAATATTACGAGATGTAGTAACAAACACTAATAAATTAGCTCAGTCAACCAATACTAGTACTTTTAAAGATATTGAAATTGGAGAGCTGATAGATTTAACTAATCAATTAGAAGCTCGAAGACATCCTAGTTACGATGACGACAATAAAAAATAAACAAAAAAATAATTATTTATCAGTCGACGATAGTAAAAGACAAATCATTAATGAACTACATAAGCCAGCGAGAAGAAATTATCAGAGAAGAAGAACAATAATTAAAGATTACTATGATCTCTTTCAATCTGATTTAGCCGAATTCATTCCGTTTGCTTCACAAAATAATAACTTCAAATATATCCTAATAGTCATCAACTGTTATTCGAAATACCTGTGGGCGCGAGCGCTGAAGACAAAGAATGGAAAAGAGGTTGCGGCAGCATTGCAGGATATATTTGAAAAAGCTAAAGATGGTAGTATACCTCGAAATTTTCAAACAGATAACGGTAGAGAGTTCTATAATAAAGATGTAGCTAAACTAATGAAAAAACATAATATAAATCATTACTCAACGTTCTCAATCATGAAGGCAGCCATTGCTGAAAGGGTTATTCGCACGATAAAGGGGAAGCTATATAAAATGTTTGACTTAAGAGGTAATCACAAATGGATTGACATTCTTGATACCTTAGTTCGAGAATACAATCATGTAAAGCATAGAACAATTCTGATGAAACCGGTTGATGTAACTCCGACAACTATTCTAACAGTATATGATCACCTTAAGTTAGCAACCGGCAAGAATCGCTTCAAAACCGGTGATATAGTGCGCATATCAAAGCACAAATCTGTATTTTCCAAGGGATATCACGGCAATTGGACACCAGAACTATTTAAGATCACCCGTGCTAAATATACAAATCCTGTAACATACCTGTTGGAAGATATGTATGGAAAGCCTATAGCTGGTTGTTTCTACGAAGCCGAACTTCAGAGAACGCTTCAACCGCATACTTACCTTATTGAAAAAGTGTTGAAGCGCAAAGGGACGAAGCTCTATGTTAAATGGGTTGGCCACTCTGAACGAGAATGGATTAACAAGAAGGATTTGATGTGAAAAGAAAAAAAAAGCTCAATTTCTATAGATAAATTATAATGTTTTGTATTTTTTAAGTGAAATGTATTTTTACTTATATATGTATTATGAAATGTATTTAAATAGCAAAAACAAATAAATAAAAAACTTTTATTCTTAAAATGTATATCTTTTATTTTTTAAATAGAAAGAAAAACCTTAATACTACAACACAATATACATCTTATTGTATTATTTAATATACTAGTTAAACAATTTGTACTATTACTATCGCTAATACTAAGTATTTTATTACATATTACAAACTAAATACTTAAATTAACTCATATCACAGAAAGTCTTTCAGCCGACAGAGATAATCTATTTTTAACCAACTATCAATTTATTCAAATTTACGATTCTTCTTTGCATTTATAGTGATTCCAGGGTAAGGTGTTTATTCCGTCTTTGCACAAATATCTCTTATCATCGTAAGAGCTAAGAGCTACCTTTGCCTGTTTAATTGTAAATATTTCGTGATTAAATGATCTTATATAATGCTGCGTTCTTGTTATTACATTAGACATTACATATTCTTTTTTTAAAACGTTTCTAAAATTATTTAGCTTTTTTCTAAATCTAACACTTTTTCTCAAAATTTCTACATAATCTTTAAAGAGAATCTCTTTTCTCACTACACTTTTCTGTACCCCCTTTGCCTTTTTTACTTTTACCTTTCCCTCAATTGCTAAACTATACATTTTTGGTTTGAGTGCTATGCAATGGGTTAAGATTTTCCCATTACACTCATCTTTAAATATTCCCAATTGTTTTTTATTGACCCTAGGTAAATTGTAAATATTATTTTGTGGATAGGCGCTTGTATCAAAGAACATGTGAACATCTGGTTTTATGCTGGTATAAAAATCATCACAATAAATTTCATAGATAAAAGAGTCGGTATCCATATACAACAATTTAATTTTTTTGAATTTCTTTTTCATATAGTTATAATGAAAATCATACATTACAATTTTCGATAACTCCAAAATAGACATGCCAACATAAATTGGTTTTGTAAATTTGACTACAGTTTTCTTTAATTCGATGGCTGCCAAAGATTTATTGAAAATAGTGAGGTTGTGAAAATTTGGTTTAGCAATTAAATTTTGAGCACCGTATCGTCCATGCCACTTAGAAACAACACGGATATCTCGATGCTTTGTTTGATCTTCAATTGTTTTTCCAAAAACCGCGTTTACCATTAGTTTATAAAAAGTTACTTGAAACTCACTTTTCGCTTGCGTTCTTAATTTGGTATTTAATTCAATATATGGTTTCAACCAGTCTGATTGACTAAAAGAGAGTATTCTATGTATTTTTGTTAGTTTTAACCCATTTTCGAGACATTGCTTTAAATTTCTATAATGAATAACGTATTTTTCTTTATTATAAAACGTGGTCATTAACTTTTCATATTTTGATCCGTGGGGCGCTCGTTTCTCCGTACAAAAAGGTAGATCTCGATGTTTATCATGTAAGTACTCTGGATACTCTAAATCACACTCTACAAAGTAACCCCTACCATTAGTATCGCTTATTGAAAGAACGTCAAAAAGTTTAATTTCAGTCTCGTTTAACCATTTAAAATTGCCGTATGGTAAATACATAGTCTGCGCATAACCGTATAGATTATTAGCATCTAAATATACTAAGTATTTGGAGGGTTTTCTTTTATTAAAGTTTTTCATAAATTTATTATTTGCAACGCTATATTTTTTGTTTACTTGCGTTAACCCTCCGCGAATCCCTTTTTTAACCATCAATAACATATCAATATCTCTAAACAATTCTAACTTTATTTTTGTATATAATAACATTGCATCAAAAGAGTATCCTGGAAGACTTACATAATGAACTGGATCTAATCCGTAAGTTGATATAGCATCTTTCCTAAATGTTTCAAAAACATCTGCTAATAATAAGATATCTGTTTTTAAATAGAGGTCACTATATTCTCCTAAATTTTGAATATTAAACTTACGCCAAACTTCTTTAGCAAACCTATAGTCCTTGTTGGTTACGGTTTCCTTTGTTAATGAACTAAAAAAATGTTTTTTAGAAGGGAGAGAAGTTTCATTTAATTTTTCTATGTTATCCAAATACTCGTAGGGAAATATGCCTTTTCTCTTAATTAATTTTATTTTTTCATCATTCAAAGTAGGATTCTCTTTTTTTATTATATGAAAATCCTCATCGTTTAATCCTGAAACTAAAGTATCTAATTTCCGATCTAAAAACCTAAAAGAATCTATAAATCGAAAATGTAAACGCGTATCATTATAATATTTTGTAAAAGAAATATACTTTTGATCATTAGCCGGTAACAATTTAATTCTTCCTGGAAAAGCAGTCATAACTTTGGTAAATAGAAGGTGCGAGTCGTAGTTACTCAAATTGTGAAAAACAACAGGAATCGTTGGTTGCACTTTAAAGTTAATATTACAGTCATTGTGGGCTATTCCGCGGAATTTTCCTGTAAAATGATTATGATCTTTGACTCTTTGATCTTCTGCCGAAAATAAACCTCCGCATATGTGACAGTTTTTAGCATTATAAATATTCACACCTTCATGCCCCCACATTGGTTTTACCGAAAAAAATAAATTACCGCGAACCTCTGCTATTTCTTCAAGTTGTTTTGCAAACCATTCAATGCAATCTACACCTCTATATTGTCGAAAATAGGACAAAGTATCGTCGTAGCTACAATGAACATAAATTCCGATGCTGAAGGCTTTATGATGCTGTAATTTTACTGATTTACAATTTGGAGCTGTATTATTATCATCATATTTTTCTAACACTGACTCAATATCGCTATAAACTACAAACGGAGCAGGATCTTTATATCGATAGTTTTTAAATTCTAAAATTTTGTTAAAAGCTGAAGGAAAATCAATAGAAAAATCAACTAATTTCAAACAGTCCTTTTCATGTTTCTCCAAAAGTCTTTGCTCATAGAAATAACAGAGACACCTATCGCAAATATATTTCTTATGACGATTTTTAGATAATTGTGAGCTAACCAAACGAGCTAAATCTTTTATTAAAACAAAGTGATATTTAATATTATCAACTTTAGGATCTTTTTGAAACTGTTCTATACCGATCTCCTGGTCATCATCATCATCTTCATCTAATTCATCATCAGACTCTGGCGCATATTCATCCTCGTATTCCTCAGTAACCATTAATAAATTTACGTGTTGAGATTGTTTTTGTTTAGTTAAATATACCGGAACAACTTTGAATTTTGCTTGAAGATATATTAGAGAAAAGACATTGATGGATATTGTATTCATTTTTTCAAATTTAGGTACACTTTTTAAACTCATCGGAGTAGGTAAACCTTTTGTTTGTAAAACTGTAGAGAAATGGGGATAAGATGATGTGAGATTACGATTATTAGTAGCAGGATGTAAACCCGCAGTTACAGACCAGAAAAAACAATTTTGATCTGTGTTGTGAATATTTACGCAAGCCCTTCTACTATGTATCGCGTTCGGTAAAGGTATATACGATGAAGCATGAAAAACATCATCACATCGATTGAAATTTACTTGCAAACTGATAATGTCGCGGAGACTCCATCCACTACCCTGCGATTCAAATTCAGAAACTTGATTTTCAATAATATTTCTAACATCTTCTCTATACCAATTACATAAATCAAACCCATTATTATTAAAAACAAGCGTATTTTTTGTTTGAAAATATTTTAAACAATACGTTTTCCCAGCTCCAGTCTCTTTTTCAAATTCACCGCAAAAAACAAAATTTATTTTTAAATTACCAAAACTTTTTTTAATCATATTATTTATTCGAATTTTAACCATTTTATACGAAGCAATTAGAAATTGGGATAAATCTTTAAAAGTTACATTAGAAATCAACCCCGTTCTACACCGATTTTGAAAGCAAGATTTTAAATCTGACCAAATGATTTGTTTGCTATTAGTTGATGACTTCTTTTTTCTCTGTATCTCATTTCTTAAATTTGTTAATAAAGATTGATAATGATTTAAATGTCCTAAATGAGTTTCAATAGCTCTTGCACTGAGTTGAATTTCTCTTTTACCTACTTTTTTTAATGTAAGATTACTTTTCCTAATATTTAGTCTAATTAATTTTATCCAGCGGTTTATTTTATCCAAATTTTTTAACTTGAATAGAAGTTCACATGCTCGTTTTATTGTTTTTATTAATTCTTCGCCGATTTCACAAAAATCTTTGTTATTGCGATTCATTGTACAACCTAGCAGATGATTTATAAAACTTATCAATGTGTAAGGCAAAGAGAGTTTACATCAAATACTAAAAATTAAAATCTATTTTCTTACTGTTATTTATCAAACTTGAGATTTTGTTGGTGATCCTCTGTTGGGGAAATGATTACTCCGTCGGCACTTTCTGATGAGAGTTATAGGTCCTTAGTCTGAAACAAAAACAATAAGATAAGAAATTGTTATCTATACTTCTTCAGATGCAAAATACCTTTTTTAAGTTGATGCATCTCTATTATGGGAGACCGTTGTTTGTATTTTCCATAAATACGGAACGATGTTATGATGAAAAAATACTGCCCGCTTCTGTTAATCTCATCTATTTGTGCGGAGCTGATCCTTGCCGAATATCTCCTTGGAAAGAAAATTTTAAATTCCTCAAGTTCAGTTAGTACCGATCTCCCGTACTTGGTGTCTACTTCCTTCAAGGAGATAATTTTGTATTCCTTATTCTCCTGAAGCAATTCCATAGATATTACCTCCTTTTCGTCAGATGCATCATTAAAGTTTTTAATGAAATCCATATTTATACTGTTTTGAGAAGCAGAAGAAATCGAAAATAGTAACAAACACCAGTTATAAAAAATTAATTTTACTTACGTTTTTTAAATCTGCGTCACCTGTAGACTGAAGAACACCGGTTGTTTCTTTTGTTGCAAAAAGAGAAGATAATTTTCAATCGATTTTTCAGCTCTATTTATATGACTTGGGACCGTAGGGAGTGGGAAAATAATGGCAGTTAAACTCAGTGACCCTGATACCCTCATTTTATTTCAACAATAAGTAAATAACCTAACACAAAGAAATTTCTTGTTTGAGAAGTTGATGACCTAATGTGTGTAGCTTCTTTATGATAAATTTTATCTGTCTTTGTTCAAAATTCCTAGAATTATACATAATGGTAACATTGTTCGATAGTTTTTGCTTCAACTGTCGCAAATCAGTGACCCTTGGTATCTTTCCACATAAGTAGATAACCTTAGATTAAAATTTGAAACTACTTCAAGGTATTTCTGTTTTTGTGGGTAATTTATTGACACAAAAAAAGGCTATTAACGTATAAACTAGAATTATACATAATGCTATCATTGTTCCGTAGTTTTTGCTTCAACTGTCACAAATCTGTGGTATCTTCTCGTGGTCGCAATTTTAAGTCTAATATTCTATGGTTTTTCGAAAACCATGAGTATAAGTTTCAAGTCTCTAGTTGTTAGTCTATACTTTTGTTTTTACAGTAATTTATTGATGAAATTATTGCGATTAGTATAAATTATCATTTTCCTTTTAAATTCAATGACCTGTACGGAATATTAACATTTTAATGTTCCTTTTCTTGTTTTCTTTTTTTAAAGTAATTCACAGATCTCATTAGCATACTTGCTTGTGAACTTCAGTATAAATTATCATACTATTAAATTCAATGACCTGTTGTAAGTACCGCTTCATATTAAATCTTTATCGTGTTTGATTCAAATTATGTTATTAATTGCTTCTGGCTATAAACACGATTTATGGTTTTCAAGAAAATAATTGATTTGTTCGAAATAATATCTTCAATTAACAACGCTACTACGAAATCTTTATTTAGAAAAGGATATTTTCATTAATTGCATATACTATCAACATAAAGATTATGTGTAATATATCACAATGTATTTACTCTCAATTAATTACAAAAGGATATTGTCATTTTCATTGCAGATAACCTCAATACAAAAATTTTCTGCGTAATATATCAGTATATTTTTGTCGCTCAATTTGATAACCTTAGATATCTAAAATTGTAAATATTTGTTTCAATATAAAGATTTTTTCCGCGTAATATTTTAATATATATCAATATATTTTTTCCCTCAACTGATAACCTCAGATAACTAAAGGTCATTATCATTTTAAATACTGATAACCTCTAACAAAAACATTTTTCAGAGCAATTATCTCTAACTAAAAGGTCATTATCATTTTAAATACTGATAACCCCGCATCAAAAACATATTTGTTTTCGAGCAATGATCTGTAAATTTGTACTCAATATTTTTGTTTGTTTATATTAATTCTTATCTCTCGAGCTTCCTTCTTAGCCAAAACTGGGTGGACTTGAGGCAGACATGGCGCCATCAATTTCAGTTTTCACCCCCCTGTAGATCATATAACCATTGAGGTGTGTAGATTAAAGTCCACGTTAACGTCCACCATTACTTTCCCCGTGTAAATTAATCCTACCCCGCACCGCTACTATTCAAGTTAAAATGTACATTCACTCCCCGCACCCCCGCGCCGACGCCATTTTGAGACTTCAACGCACGTGGGTGTACACACACACACACAAACACACCCCTTCCGAGTCTTACACCCCCTACGATGGGGTTTCTTACACCTATCAACTACGTGCTTCTTGCACGCGACACGCCCCTTCATCACACACGCCCCCTTTATTCGACACACCCATTTTATCCCCTCCCTTCACACACACGCTTCGGACTGAACCAACACAGGATTTAACGTGAAAGTGACATAGCTATACTACTAATATTCTCGAAAATCACGTACCAGTAGATGTAGCTGAAAATTTCAAAATGTCGGAATGAGAAGTGAATAACCAAGTTTATGCGTAAGGCTGCATAGATGTTTGTTGCACTTTGTGGAGGTAGAAGAAGCAGTTTATGAATAAAATTTGTGTTTTTTTTTGTTTATAAATTAATAAACACCACTTACAGCAAGTTTCTAAGTTGGCACTTCCTTTTTTAAGCGTTTTCGTACATTGTGGAAGAAAGTAAATGCAAAAATATGCACTGATCAATTTATACAGGCGTCTCTAAGTACATCTTTCAACTTTTGACATAATTTCGGATCTTTTCAAAAGCCATGGAGCGATGTGTCTTTAATGCAGTAACAGGATAATTCTTGCTACTGCTATTAACTTATACATTTGGTAATTGTGATGTCTGTGCGCATGCGTTAGTGGAAGAGACAGCTTGGCGTTGGATAAAGCGGAGTCTGCTGCTCGCTTGCTATGAAATAGTACGCAATCTAATAAAATGTCTTATAACTTCTATGTCAGACTAACTTATTGTAATAAAGTGAACGTAGAATATTAATAATAATATAAACATTTACATGCATTGTGTGATCTTTATTTACGGACACCTCAAATTGGCGACGAGAGAAAATTAGTAAAGCACGTGGTCGTGTGAACAAGAAAATGGCGGCAAACCCGGTTGGATTGTTTGTCGAATTCGATCCTAATAGGGACGATTGGATAGTATATTGCGAAAGATTACAAGAATATTTCACTGCAAATGGTTTAAGTGAAGAAAGGAAAGTGGCAACGCTCCTTAGTTTAGTAGGTACGAAAACTTACGTACTGCTACGAGACCTATGCAACCCGATACCACCAAACAAAAAAACGTTTGAGCAGCTCGATGAAATCCTAAAAAGTCATTTCACGAAGCAACCAATTGTTTGGCGGGAAAGGCGAAAATTCCATGAGGCCAGACAAGAAACCGGAGAGTCCGTGGCTGAATGGCACGCGCGTATATGCAAAATAGCGGTCGAATGTAAATTTGGAGATAAGTTGATCCTATTCATTAAAGAAAAATTTATAACCGGTATAAAGTCCGAGAAGATATTCGATAGGCTCTGTGAAGAAGACGAAAAGGTAGATTTTAAGAGCGTAGTGGAAATTGCGAAGCGGAAAGAAAATTTGACCACTCCGCAGCATTTTTATGATAACCACATCGAAGATGTTCATTTTACCAGGAAGAGGGGCTCTGCGCATGGACCAACACAAGCACAGCAAAATGCTTTCCGTATCAAGCCAATGGGAGCCGAGCTACGAGCTTCGAATGGAGTAGGAGAGATGCGCGCTGGTTCGAGTGTGCGAGGTAGACCGTACCCCCAAAGAAGCGGTCCCTTCTTGACAGAAGCCGATGGAAGAGAACGAAAACATGGCGGAAATTGTAAACAAGGGAATAATAGTTGTCGTATTTGTGGCAAATATCATCAAGGTCAGTGTATTTATTCCAACTATTTTTGTTCAAAATGTAAAAGAAAAGGGCATTTGGCAAAGGTTTGTAAACAAAAAAGATTTAATTTTGTAAACAATGATAATAGTATCAGTTGTGTAGAACATAATGACAATATTAATTTTGTAAATGAAGATACTAGTAAAAATTATAATAATTTATGGCATTTAACTAAATTACGAGCAGTTGCAGACTCAACTAAAGATTGTAATAGTCAACATGTGTGTAATTTTAATGTGTTTTGTAGCAATAATAAGTATAAAGCTAGCAATGGTAACGGAGACAAGAAAGAAATTGAGAGAAAATTTAATATAAATTTAAGAATTGATAATTTTGATATTAATTTTCAGATTGACTCAGGTGCGTCAGTCTCAGCGATTAGTGAAAGAATTTATAAGAGTAAACTTCAAAATTATAAATTTAGAAAAGATGGTACTATTTTAAGGTCATATAATGGTAGTAGTTTTAAACCGTTAGGTTATATAGAAGTTATGGTGAAATATCAAAACAAAAATGCTATGATAAAATTTTATATTGTACCTGATGCGAATGTATGCATTTTAGGTCGCGATTGGCTGGAGGCATTTGAAGTAGGATTTGGGCTTATCCACGAGGTATCTGACAAGAGAGTAGACACTTTATTGGTTCAAGAATTTCCAGAAGTATTTAGTGAAGGAATAGGAGAATTTCGAAATGCTGAAATTACGCTTCATTTAAAGGATAATGCTGTTCCGATTTTCTGCAAGCCAAGACCTGTACCTTTTGCTTACAAAAAGCTAATGGAAGAAGAGCTAGATAAAATGGAGAAAAATGGAATAATTTCTCCAGTGGAAACTTCGGAATGGGCAACGCCGTTGGTACCGATATTGAAAGAGGACGGAAGTTTAAGGCTCTGCGGAGATTATTCAGTCACTGTAAACAAATATCTGCAGGAATCAAATTACCCATTGCCAAGAATTGAAGAAATTTTTACAAAGCTCCACAGGGGGCAAACGTATTCTAAATTGGATTTAGCTTTTGCATATAATCAGTTCAAATTAGATAAAAAATCAAGGAAGATAGCTTGTATAACAACTCCTAAAGGTTTGTATGAAATGAATAGATTACCTTTTGGTTTAACAGTGTCCAGTTTTATATTTCAAAAGCACATCGAAAATTTATTTAAAAATATGGAGGATGTTTCTTGTTTTTTAGATGATATTATAGTTACAGGAGCTTCCGAAGCGGAGCACATTGCAACTCTAAGAGAGGTCTGTAAAAGATTAAAAGCTGCAGGTTTAAAGCTAAAATTAAAGAAATGTGATTTTTGCGTTGACCTGGGAGTAATGATATTCATTACACACGGGCCGTGAGTATTTAATAACAATATGTTTTTATCCATTTCTTTGCACCGAAACAAAAAAAGAAAAAGTAGTCCTGAAGAGCAATAATGAATACAACCGAGAAAATTACTTACATATTTACGTCCTTTGGCAACGTGAAATAAGTATGTTGAGGATGATCGTTCTTATTATTACGGCAATTTTCCACTGTGCAATTGGAGACCATTTTTTTCTTTCAATTTGGATAGCAAATCTTGCCCAAAACCAAGAACTATTCAAAATATTGATGATGCTTTGAAGATGATTTTCTTGACAGTTATCAAACAGGTTTTTATTTGTTTTTTATAGATGATGTTACCAATGGTTACCAAAAAATGACAAACAAACATCAATTACTTTTTTACCGACCAACCTGCTTTCCCCTGAGACTATAGATGGCAATGCCTACAACATCGTCGCTCGGCAAATGATAAATAAGCATGTCTTCTACATCATCGACATATTTAATAATTATAAGGTATGAATACCCTTTTAACTACACCTAAAATTTCATCACGCTAATACGAGTCAGAAAATAATGCTTACATGTTAGTGCGAGCGAGACAGTTATATAGCGGCCTGCGGGTTAGAGAGAGAATCTTATTTCTCACCCTCTTAGTAATTTTGGGGTGGTATAACCCGGCCGCAGGGGGCTGCCAGAATTGACTTTTAGTGTTTAGCAGGTATATAAGATTTAGTACCCAAATTTTCACGACTGTTGAAATGACAACTCGAAATACGTTGCTGGCTCTTGGTCTATTATTATTCTAAGGTGACGCATATACTACCATTGTTATACCTATTAGCTAACTGTTACATTCTTTATCTAATCCCTTTGTTTCTTTAGGATTTACTAAGTTTTTAAAGAGAAATTTTAAACATTTTTTTATAATTTATGTTGTGGCATCTTCTTGTAAGAAAAATACTTAGATATTTCATAAAGAAGATGACTCGGAACATTAATTTCTAATATTTTGTTTTCTTTTTCATTGCAGTCCAAGTCCAATGTATTATCCTCCCCAACCAAACTATGTCTCAACCCCCACAAATGCCACCTCCCCAGCAACCAATGCCCCCACCACAACCTCAGTACAGACAGCCTATGCCTCCAAGACCTCTAGCACCTAGGCCATTCAATCAGCAACCAAAAGGACCTGTACCAAGGCACTGTATGATTCTTAGGCAAAGGCCACCTGGTGGCATGATTCGTCCTAGAGGAGGTATGATGAATGCTAATATGAGAGAGCCAAGGCCTAGGCCATGGCTGTTCTGATTTTGGTTAGGGTTCATAGGCATTCTAGAATGCCTATGAACCCTAACCAAAATCAGAACAGCCCTCAAAATAACATGCAAGGTCAGCAGAGATTAATAAAGAGAACACCTGAGCAGAATCGAAATTTGCAAGCAAAAAAGAAACGAATGGATGTGTTAGTACCTGATAAGAATGATGATGCGGATTGTCAGGTGATTGCTGTTCAACCAAATAATACAGGTGGTGGATTGCCACAAATACAAAGTGTTCAAGTAAGTTTCAAAATTTCCAATTTGAAATCAAATTTTAATTTTTTATAACATCTTTAGGGGGAAATGTTGTAACTAGCAACATTTTTAATTACAACATTTCAGAGAATTAAATCGCTAAATTGCTCTCAAATTGCTAAAAAAAAGTTATGCCAGCCAGTATGCATTAACGGCGACGATATGTGCACTCTTGTATACCACTGATCAACAAATAAACACACTATAATAATTATTTTGTTGTTACAATGATACGAATATAGGAACTTTAAATACCGCAAAAGATGGATATAAGTGCCCGGACTATGTTTTACTTTTAAAAATTCTATTAGAAAAATATAAGAAAATACAGTATTTTGATAACAAAAATGATTATACTATAACCAAAAAATGAAGGATCTAACCGAGTGAATCTAGCAGGCGCAGATTAGCAGTCGGAGTTGATTGTGAGCGAGCCTTGTTCCCAAATTGTCAAATTTAGACAGTTTGAAATTAAAAATTGTCATTGCAATCTGTCAAAGTTTTGAAAGGTTTTTCACAACTCCAATTGTTACTTATTAAACTACTATTAATAAATAACATTCTGATAGCAAAAGTGTGTACGACATTAGTTGCTGCTTAAAAGATTTTTCACAACTCCAATTAATATTTATTAATAGTAGTTTAATAAGTAACAATTGGAGTTGTGAAAAACCTTTCAAAACTTTGACAGATTGCAATGACAATTTTTAATTTCAAACTGTCTAAATTTGACAATTTGGGAACAAGGCTCGCTCACAATCAACTCCGACTGCTAATCTGCGCCTGCTAGATTCACTCGGTTTAGATCCTTCATTTTTTGGTTTAGGTATAGTTTCATCATTTTATTCTTATTTAATTCTCTCGTTTTGTTTATTTCTAATTTAGTTTAAAATCCCAAAATATTTTTAAAATTTGCTTTTGAAGTATAATTTCCTTACCTAAAAGTGCTTCAAGTAAATGAGGGCAATTTTTAAAATTTTATTTTATGCTATATTAATTTTGAATACAGAAATAGCAACATTAAACTTTATACTTATGCACTTTTGATTATTCAACTGCAGTTGATTTTGATTGTTTAGGAAGCATCAACTATTCCAGGAGCCATATTTGTGAATTCAAGAATTTCAAGAATTCAATATGAGTTACTAAAAATAACCTATTGACAGTCAATAGGTTCTACTAAACTATATGAATGTGCTGAAGCACCAAAACAATTGTTTCAAAATCTTGTACAAAAAAGCAATGGGTGTTTTTTAAGTTTGAACGTCCAAGTTGGCATGAAACTTCATTGTGTATATAATTGCAATAAATCTTTTTGTAATTTTGAAACAAATAGATTATTATAGCTAACGCTTTGACATAATATTAGTTATAAAATTACATAAGTAAGGTTAGATATGTTTTTGCGGTATTTTCACAATAAACATTACACAACAAACCTTGAAGTCAAATTAAAACATTGTACAATTTTATCTGTTATGACTTGCTTAAACAATCAGAATTGATACACAAAAAATTACTAGTGTTGTCATCAGCATTTAACATGCTTGCACCTGTAACTCGTCCTCAAAACTAGACCAAATTTCAGATACCTGCTACTTAGAAATTCTGGTACCCATCAGCTCCACTGACTGTTACCATTTTTATATTATCCATACCATGGCAGAAATAGTTATCGAACAACCAACATGGTTGAACTATCTTAAGGAACAAATTGACTCACCATAACTAATTCCAATCTTGTACCATTTTAGATTTTAGGCATAAAAATCTTTTAAACAATAATATTAAACAATAATGTTTCAAATAAACAAAATTAAAAAAATTGAATTTAACAATGCCCCAACACTCTACCACGAAAAAAAATACCGCCATGTGACAGAACACACACATTTACAAAACAACCTACTGTTGCTTATTAACAGGAGGATTATTATTCACTTGCTGCTTAGGCAAAGATCTTACAGGTCCTAAAGTAAGAATTGAAGAAGCACCTAACGCACTTAAGTTACAAACAGACGTATTTCTAGCTGCATTTACAGATACAACAGGAAGTGCAAAATTGCCATTCGGTGTGGAACTAGGTAATGGAATAAAATTGTAAATACCTGAACTAGTCAGTTTTTGTAATATTCCCGGCTGTTCTAAATCTATTAACGGTACACCTATCTCGCAACTCTGCCGATGTTTGTTTAAACCAGCGGATGTCGGACAAAGAGCAGGGCAGAGATCGCATCGGAATGGTAAAGCACGCGGATTAGCTCTTTGTTGCTGCGGCAAAGGTGATTTTGGTGCCGAGATCAATGGTGGATCTGGTGTACTATCATCGGTTAGATCTATGATAGGCAATGCTTTCGAATCCGTTGAATTCTGAAAATGGAAAGTATTATTAAAAAAATGAAACAGTAATTTATGAATCGAATTTTACCTTGCTAGGCGACGATGTATTATTATTACTTTTTGCAGTTGGTATGATACTAACAGCACTAGTAAGATTAATAGCAACTGAAGGAGTGGTTGTTGTGTTTTCTTTAGGTGGTGATTGCTTCTCTTTCGGTTTGGGAGTAGCCGTAACTGTTATACCACGAGTAGCCAAAATATTTGCTACTACTTTAGCATCTGATTTCTTAGGACTCTGACTTCTTGGAGGGGGATTACGTACGGATGAAGTAATGGAATCCGAGAGGTGTATCGCATTATCTATAGAATCTGCTCCTCCTGACGTTCCTCCCTAAAGATGTTATAAAAAATTAAAATTTGATTTCAAATTGGAAATTTTGAAACTTACTTGAACACTTTGCATTTGTGACAATCCACCATCTGTATTATTTGGCTGAACAGCAATCACCTGACAATCCGCATCATCATTCTTATCAGGTACTAACACATCCATTCGTTTCTTTTTTGCTTGCAAATTTTGATTCTGATCAGGTGTTCTCTTTATTAATCTCTGCTGAACTTGCATGTTATTTTGAGGGCTGTTCTGATTTTGGTTAGGGTTCATAGGCATTCTAGGCCTTGGCCCTCTCATATTAGCATTCATCATACCTCCTCTAGGACGAATCATGCCACCAGGTGGCCTTTGCCTAAGAATCATACGGTGCCTTGGTACAGGCCCTTTTGGTTGCTGATTGAATGGCCTAGGTGCTAGAGGTCTTGGAGGCATAGGCTGTCTGTACTGAGGTTGTGGTGGGGGCATTGGTTGCTGGGAAGGTGACATTTGTGGGGGTTGAGACATGGCTTGCGGTTGCGACATTGGGGGCGGTGGAAGCATGTGTGGAGCTGGAGGATAGTTTGGTTGGGGAGGATAATACATTGGACTTGGACTGCAATGAAAAAGAAAACAGAATATTAGAAATTAATGTTCCGAGTCATCTGCTTTATGAAATATCTAAGTATTTTTCTTACAAGAAGATGCCACAACATAAATTATAAAAAAATGTTTAAAGTTTTTCTTTAAAAACTTAGTAAATCCTAAAGAAACACAAAGGCATTAGATAAAGAATGTAACAGTTAGCTAATATAACAATGGTAGTATATTCGTCACCTTAGAATAATAATAGACCAAGAGCCAGCAACGTATTTCGAGTTGTCATTTCGACAGTCGTGAAAATTTGGGTACTAAATCTTATATACCTGCTAAACACTAAAAGTCAATTCTGGCAGCCCCCTGCGGCCGGGTTATACTACCCCAAAATTACTAAGAGGGTGAGAAATAAGATTCTCTCTCTAACCCGCAGGCCGCTTTTGTCTCGCTCGCACTAACATGTAAGCATTATTTTCCGACCCGTATTAGAGTGATGAAATCTTAGGTGTAGTTAAAAGGGTATTCATACCTTATAATTATTAAATACGTCGATGCTGTAGAAGACATGCTTATTTATCATTTGCCGATAGAACTTTTCAAACTTTTTACAGAAGCGAAGAGAGAACTTTTTAAAAAAACAACAGTTTTTTTAAAATATATAGTTTTATCTGACAGTTACAACCCTTGATCATTGAAAGTTCCAAATGAATAAATCATAATGAAACAGGGTAGCAATAGGCCAGTCATCGTAGGTCGCAAAAAATCGCACTGTGCTGATTTTTTGGGATGTTGTTAGTATAGATACCAATAGTGTAAAACCAAGTTTGCAGCTTCGAAAGACTTGTGCTAACTTCGTGATGCTCGAAAAACCTCGAAATTTTCGGGTTTCTTTTATTTTTTGGCTTATAACTTCTAAAAGGTGCATTCTATGAAAAAAGTCATCCTGTACACTTTTAAAGTAAACAGAATTTTCTAAAATTTGCGTGCAACCGCAGCTCCGTATGTTCAATAGGTCCCGAGATACAGCACTTCAAAGATTGCCCATTTTTTCCAAAAAGTTTCTTGTCCTCCCCCAGTTGATGGGCTCTTTCTCTACCACCCCACCATTTCTGCACCTGGTGGTGGGTTCTGTAGGTATGTTGGGCAGCAGCCTCTTCGATTGGGGGCAGACAAGCGAGGTGGACTTTGGCGTTGGCAGCAGGTCGGAGAAGTATCCCGTAACGCAGGACGTTGAGGGAGTCGTCTTCTCCCCCACCATGCAGCGCTACGAGACATTTGTTGAGTGCCTCATGAGTGGCGTCAGCACTTCAAAGTTATTTAACGTTAATTTAAACGCAAGCGGAACCCTGTAGAACCAATATTTCCCTTGTTATCAGGAAAAAACGAAAAATGAAGGAAATCGTATTTTTCAAGAAATGGAGCCAGACGTTCTACTCTGCCTTCACGCCCCTCCCAGAAAATGTCGTTGTTGGAGAAGGTACGTTTGTTGTAGTGGATGGACGATACTTGCTACACAAGGTTATATGGCAACGGAACAGCTCAGTAAGGGAAACAGTAGCTGCTGACATTACCTACACGTTGAATCATTTTGGGAAAAATGTGTCAGTTGTATTTTTGAAGAATCGACACTGATCAAAGTGTCCCAAGAAAAGTTATTTTCCAACCCTAAAAACAAAAAGCGCTTAATTAACTTTATCTGCACTGGACTGGATATACAAGGAATCGAAATGAAACAACCCCCAGAGGACGCCGACTGCCTAATTGTGAGGACAGCATTGGAGAAGAGCGAGGAGTGGGAGCACGTCATAATCGCTTTAGAGGATGTCGACCTCTTGGTGCTCCTTAATGGATTGGGCTCCAGCATACAAAATGTTTTCTTCCAGAAAAGTGGCAGGGATGGAACAGGTTGCGACCAGTTCTCTTCAACATCATTCATTCGAGGAGAGCCATTTCCCCCTGGAATAGTGTTGTTCCTTCACGCCTTCACTGGTTGCGACACCACCTGCGCCCTTTTCTTGTAAGGGAAAATGAAGATGTTGTACGTCCTTTCAAAACAGCCAGACCTACTTGAAGCAGCTACCACGGTTCTACCAACTATGACGCCACTCATAAGGAGATAGCCTCTGCTGGCAACAAATGTCTGGTGGCGCTGTATGGTGTGGGAGAAGACGACTCCTTCAACGCCCTGCGTTGTCCTTCAAGTCCACCTCGCTCGTCTACCCCCAACCGAAACGGCTGCTGCCCAACATTCCTACAGAACCTACCACCAGGTGCAGAAATGGAGGGGGGATAGAAAAAGAGCCCATCAACTGGGGGGGGCGGGTGGACAAGGAACTTTTTGGAAAAATGGGCAATCTTTGAAGTGCTGTATCTCGGGACCTATTGGACCTACGGAGCTGCGGTTGCACGAAAATTTTAGCATATTTTGTTTACTTTAAAAGTATACCGGGTGACTTTTTCGTAGAATGCACTTTCTAGAAGCTATAAGCCAAAAAATAAAAAAATCCGAAAATTTCGAGGTTTTTCGAGCATCACGGAGTTAGCACAAGTCTTTCGAAGCTGCAAATTTGGGTATCTATACTAACAACATCCCAAAAAATCAGCGCAGTGCGATTTTTGCGACCTAACACGATTTTTATGTCTACGGTGACTGGCCTACAAGTAAAATTTAAACAAAAAAGGAACAAAGTTTTATTTGGCAAAATCATCAAAACTAATTAAAAACATTTTCACAGAACAAAGTTTTTATTTAGCAAAATTCTTAAAAGTAACTTAAAACATATTCTCCAAAACAACCTTAATAAAAATAACAAAAATGTATAATAAACAGAAACTATAATATTGTAATGAACGCGGTTAGCCCTCTGAATTCAGCCGTCGAATGTTCGAGAATGCGTGACTCATCAACATCTGCCGATGTGGTTCGCCGGCGCCTGTATGTGTGATTTATCAGCGTGAGTCATAGACGGCTCGAAAAAATCAATAGACCTTCTAGAAGAATGTTCTAGAAGATTATGCCATTTTGTTACAAAAATGAATGTTCTGGGATTCTCCAATAATGCATTGCAATTTTTTATTTCATATTTATCATCTATTCGTCAGTATGTGGTTTTAAGATATCTATACAATAAAGTGCATAATGAATATCCTAATTTCTTGCCCTACAGTGAACTATTAGCATTATTTAATTTTATTTCTTTAGAAAATCGCCGTAACGTAGCCTCATTACTTTATCTTCATAAAGTTCTAAATAATTCTGCCGATAATTCGTTTTTACTTGAAAAAATTATGTTTAGAGTTCCTCGTGATAAGTCACGGTTACGAGATACTTTTTATATACAGTCAGCCAGAACCAACTATGCACTGTCAGCACCTGTAAATAGAGTTTGTACATTATACAATTCTATATCAGATAGAATCGATATGTTTGGGTGCTCTGCCACTTCCTTTAAATACAAATTGTATTCTTTATTTGATAATTAAATTAATATAATATTGTGGTTGCATTTTGGTAAGGAAATTTTTAACTAATATGTTATTACCTGATAAGTATAATATTGTTTAAGTTGTTATTCTGTTACTTGTTAATATGTTACTTATTCCGTGTACATACTATATAATAAATAACTTTTTATTTTTAGTTAAATTGTGGAATTAATGTTACTTTAAACTAGGGTTTATTTTTATATTTTTATTTCAATTATTATTGTGTGGCGTTGACACTAGAAATTCGTGTATATACTTCAGTTATATTGCTTCCTGTAATTGGATTTTTCTGTTGGAAGCTTAAATTAAATTAAATTAAATAAACGCCTGCTTACAAGGAAGGGAATCAATTAGTGAACCGCGAGCAATTAGACGTGTTAGTAGTCGCAAGTGGTAATAGATCAATATCTGAGTAGAATATAAATGTGTGTGCGTAAATAGTACGAAATAAATATTGTGATTAAATATAAATAATAGTTAATAGTTAGTTTATAATTGTGTTTTGTAAATTACTTAAGATTGAATTAGTGTGTGTTAAGTGTGAATGTTTTCTCTTTATTAATAGATGATTTAAACGGCATTTTGTTATTAATTTAAAAAGAACTTTACAGTGGTGTCAGGAGTGGGATTTTAAAATAAATAAAATCGCGTAATAAACAAAGTGCTGTGAGAATAAACTGTTAGTGTTAAAAACAATTACAACTAATAATTAAAATGGGGATGAAATTGTTGAAAGATCTGAAGGTAATAGACTTAAAACGCGAGCTGGAAGACCGGGACTTGGAAACAACGGGCCTTAAAAGCGTGTTAATAAATCGGTTAAGAGAATGGCTTTTGGAACAGAAGGAAGACCCTGAAAGTTTCCTATTCGAAATACCTGGACCGGCAATTGATACTAATTTGTTGTTAGGTAAAATGGAAGAAGTACTGGAAAAGTCCGAAGAGAATTCTAGAAAGTCTGAAGAGAATTCTAGAATGTTAAAAGAGGAATTACTGGAAAAGTCTGAAGAGAATTCTAGAATGTTAAAAGAGGAATTACTGGAAAAGTCCGAAGAGTATTCTAGAAAGCTAATGGATAATACTAAAGCACTGGAAGAAAAGGTTTTTGAAAATTCTAGAATGCTTAAAGAAGAATAACTAGAAAAGGCCGAAGAAAATGTTAGAATGCTAAAGGAAGAAATACTGGAGAATTCCAGGAAACCTGAAGAAAACCCAAGAAGGCTTAAAGAAGAATTACTAGAAAAGTCCGAAGAAACTTCTAGAAGGCTTAAAGGAGAATTACTGGACAATGTCAAAGCGTTAGAAGATAAAGTTTTTGAGGAATTGGAAAAACCGGATAGGGTAATAAAGATGGTAGAAGAGAAAATAGCTCAAATGCAATTACCGCCAACAACTGAGAAAGATAGCGTAACTAAAATGTTGGAAGATAGAATGAGTCAATTACAGTTTCCCTCAACTTCTGAGTGGCCGAAACAATTTAAAGAAGAAAAGGATCCTGCCGTAGGGATCAAAGTAAAACCACCTACGTTCGATGGAAAGATACCTTGGTCCACCTACTACAAACAATTTGAGGCGGCCGCTAGGGCCAACGGATGGACAGGCAAGGAAAAGGCCGTTTCTTTAACTGTGGCTTTGCGTGGAGACGCTTTAAACGTCCTGCAAACAATCCCAGCCGGACAGGAAAATGATTACCAGTTATTAGTGTCTAGATTGGAGATGAGATATGGAAACGCGCATTTTCAACAAGTGTATCACGCGCAAGTGAAGAATCGTGTCCAGAAGAATGGAGAAAGCCTTCAGGAGATTGAAGCCGATGTTGCGCGGCTTGTACGATTAGCGTACCCTACGGCACCCGATTCATTTCTGGGACAACTCGCTGTGCAGACCTTCATTGATGGACTAAGAGACGGGGAAACACATCAGTCATTAAGGCTGGCACGACCAAGAACAACTGATGATGCGCTTGCTCACGCTTTAGAATTTGAAGCCGCAAAACAAGCGTCCCGAGGCCACGGGCAAGTTCGAACCGTTGCGGAAGAAGAGGAAGGTTCCAAAGATCGCCTAGAAAAGTTATTAATGAGAGTTCTTCAGAAGGAAGAGAACCGTAAAAAGAATCCTCAAGAAGTTCGAGGACCCCGTTGCTGGAACTGCGGCGAACAAGGGCACATACGACGCCGTTGCCCTAAACCCAAACAAGTTCAGCCGTCGGAAAACTAAAGGGGGTCGACGAGAGGGGGCGAACGTTGACCTTGAGTGAAGATACCCCGGAGATCACCGTCCATGCCGTAACATCAAAGAATAGTACCAGCAGTTTGTTCGTAGATGGGAAAATTGCTAATCGAACTGTTCCACTGCTCATTGATACGGGGGCGACAAAGTCCATCATACGCCCTAATGTCCTACGAACAAGTATGAAGCTGTTACAGACAACTACTCAACTTCGTACAGCGACGGGCGAAGTAATACCAACACACGGAGTAGTGAAGATGAAGATTGGCATTGGAAGTGAAGAACGTGATCATGTGGTTATAGTGGTCAGACCTACAGTCAACCAAAATTATCAAAGTAGCTGTAGCAAGTCATTTTGTCACAAAACAATTTTCATAATAATCAATTTACCTAGTTCTGTTATTACATACAGGTTCAGGCAAAATATGTAATTGATTTCAAAAATATCAACTATTTGTTTCAATATAAAATGTTGGGGATGTTTATTACAGTTTCTTTGGGGTTGGTAACTTGATTTTATGTTTAGGGAGGTTTATTACAGGTTTTTTAATGTTGGTAGTTTGTGTTGCTAGGGGTAAACCTACGAGCAAATAGAAACAGGAGAGAACATTTCAATGGTCGGGGGTAAGGAACCGACGCGACGGAAGTCGGCCATTATATAAACCACGTTGAGCAGGTCGGGGTTGTTGACGTACGACGTTCGATATTGTCCGTGTCAGGTCGGGGTTGTTGACGTATACAATCGATCGATATTCATCGGGTGCCGGTACCCTCTCTCACTCACTCGTACCCTCTCTCACTCACTCTTATAAACCACTTTTTCTAGCAGTTCCGTCGCGTGGAATATAATGCAATGTTCTCTCCTGTTTCTATTTGCTCGTAGGGGTAAACAGGTAGGAAGTAGTCATATTGGCTTGGTTTAAAAAAAATAAGATAAATTCATGTAAGTCCCTTTCTGTTTATTTAATTTATGTTGATTCTAGTTGTGTGATGTAATTTTTATATTATTTAATTAATCTAAAACCCAAATCTCTCGTTTGAATCTATAGCTATGTCAAAATATATATGGCAACTAAATTTAAGATTCCTTGGATACTTTTTTAATAATTTATAAATTTGACCGTGAAGTATAAGTATTACTAGAAAATAATGTTTTATTAACGTATGTAGTATCCTTACAACTAATTATTGCTAACTGGAAGTATTATTCGTGCATTTAAACCTGACTACAATATTATGTGTTTCACTGTCAGTATTTTGATTTGGTTGATTCCTAACCTAACTAAATAGTTTTACCTTGTGACTAAAAGAATGAAGGGATAATCGTTTGGTCCGGAACAAAAGGTTAGACTTATTATTATTTAAGAGTGTATTAATCTTCACGGTGGTAATAAAACCCATGATAGGCCGTGTAAGAGAAAAACTGATTTATTATTATTTAAGAGAGGAAGGCTCCACGGTGGCTTAAGCCCATTTGATAGGCCGTGTTGTAGAACCCTCAAACTGTTTTGTTTTGCATATTTATATTGTTTATATGTGCTATGTTATTATTTTTCAGTGCTTATAACACACTCTCGCTTATCTAGATATGAGCTTTCCCTGTTGCTGACAGAAAACCAATGTCTTGCTAAAGACGTTTTCTGATATTTCTTATTATACATATATGTATCGTCACAAAGTAATTGTTGCTATGTCAAATATGATCTTAATAATTATTATTCAGTAGTCTTGTGTATTTATTGCAATCTGGCACGTTTACCTTTCCTAGTTTATTTGAAACAATTATGATTGACTCAATTTCACTTACTTTTGATGTTTTATGTCCTTGAGAGATTTGCGTTTGACTATTTATAAATACTTGGTATATCACACAACTGTATCAACTGATAAACTGATTTATTGATCTGTATTGTTTATTGTAACCAAACTAAATAATCATCAACTCACCTATTGAACTTGCAGCGTGTACGTATTTCAAGGAGGTTTTTAGAGAACTAGCCATTTATTTGTATCAGTTTAAATACGTCCCTCCTCGCTCAAGAATAAGAATAAATTAATAAAATAATACAATTTCCCAAAATTGCGTGAGGCTCAAGTCCCGACGAAGACTTTTCGACGAGGCCTGCACCAAATTCTCGGATCCGCTGCCACATAATTCTTCACCTTTAGCCCGACTCCTGGTAAAAACTGCTAAACGGTATCACATAACACGAGGTCCCCGGAAATCGGCTGTCAATGTAGAAAAGAAATAATAATATTTAAGACTGCTTGCGCGTTTTTAATCACGCTCCTCGATTTCTGAAAGATAATATAATGCATTTTTAGAAAAATGCAAATTTCCGACTTACTACAATAATAATCTTTGCCAATTGCCATCGTGGAAATCGCACCAAGAACATTTTCTATAAAATACATAAATGCATCATATTACAAAGTAAATTGGTCAGGTAAATTTTTAATTATCTCTCTTATTTTGTTTGTTCCATCATCGCTCATTGATAGAGTTTCTTGCGATAAACTTTCTTGTTATACTGATTTCCTCTTTTTTTTATTTTTACTAAAAATTTCTTTCTGCTCTTTTACAATTTTAGGTACTTTAAAAAGTGGAATTGTTTGAATATTGTTTTGTTTACTAGAAGAATCGATATCGTTTATTCTTGATAAGTGATGTTCTATTTGAGTCGCGGCAGCGGCTTGTGGAATAACTGCCGTTTCTTGTGTATGATTATTGGGGCATGATGCTGCTACATGTCCATTTAGTTTGCAGATGTGACATGTTATGCGGTCAACAGATTGTAGTATTCTGTACTGTTTTTTCGTGTTGCACGAGTAAAGAAGGAACAGTGGATTCGTCGTCAGCTATATAGATCTGCCTCCAAAAACTTAGCACATGTTATTCTGGATTTGATAAACCAGCCCGTAAAAATGAAAGTTGGGAAACAAATTTCAATCCCTGTAATTTTAATGTTGTTTCGATAAGTGAATGTGGTATGGATGGGCATGCGTTTGAGATTACCAATCGTTTAGCGGATGTGATAAGTCTTCTTATTTGTATGTCTGTACCGTTAACATTTATTTTGTTGTGATTTGAGAGAAGATTATCAACAAAAGGTAGGAGTAAATCGGACCGGCGCACGCCAGAATTCGGTCAAGGAAGGGACGCGTGCACACGCTCGAGTCGGCCGCTTATCCGAACGGTTTGAGATTGTTCGAGAAGATAAACATATTTATTCCTATACCCAAAATAATTAATAAAATCTAGTAACTTCGTTACACTATTCATTTAAACTCTAAGGCTCTGAGCTAGGCCCTCTGCTATTGATCTTTTTTATTAATGATATTTGTAAAGGGTCGAAATCTAATGTGCTAATATTTATGTAAAATATTTCTTTCAATAAACTCCTATACAGACTGTTTTATTTTACAAGCTGATTTGGATACAATTTCGAAGTGGTGTTCTCAGAATAAGCTAGCTCTACATATGTTTAAATGTAAAGTCGTTTCATATACGCGTAAAATTGCACCAGTAACTTTTTTTTATACTATTAAGAGTAGAATTTTACTGCAGTCTGATAAAACTAAAGATTTAGAGGTATATTTTGATAGTCAACTTAATTTTGTAAGCCACATTAGTCAACTGGTCTTTTCAGCATATAAAATACTCGGGGTTATATTTAAAGATTGTAGTCAATTTGATAATGTTAACTCCTTAAAAGTTTTATTGTGTCCTAATTGTTTCTAGGCTGGGTTACGGAGCAATAATCTGGAATCATATTTACGATTGTCATAAAAATAAAACTGAAGGGGTACAAAGAAGACTTTTAAAATATCTATGGTATAAAACTCACGTACGTATATATTTTGCACTGTATTCATGTCTCACATTTCAAATAAAAGAACACTCTGCAAAAATAAATTTAAAAAATCGTTCAGACATATTTACGTATTGTAGAACTACTTTTATTATTTGTTGGTGCTTACAAATTTCATGATGTGCTTGAAGTCTTTGCACTATCCCTTGAATTTCTCTTTTGCAAGTTTTACAAATTGCTCTGCATCCAGTTTATTTGAATCAGTTGTTTGTATATAAAACTGCTATATTATATATTTTCTTCCAGCCATTTTCACAATTCAACATCATAGAACTCACATATAAAGTAAATGTACTTTTTATTTCCAAGTACTTACTTAAACAATCACTAATAAAATGCACGGTCAATAATGCTTTTCAAGAGAATCAAGTTGCTACAGGAATTATTCTGTTATGCATTACAGATGCCTTACTTTGTAAATTTAATTTTCATAATAATTTTTAATTAATTTTGTCAAAGTTGTAATAACGTAAGTATAATAGTCTGAGAATTTATTGAGTGTTTACCAACGAAATATTATAACAGTTACGAACGTGTTGAGTACATAACTTATTGAAATAAACGACGATAAAACAAATAAGGTGTTTATTATAAAATAATAATGTTCATCTATAAAACAGTACAAATAACACCACTAAAATTAAATACGTTCTTACTCGACGAAAGCCTCCGTTCAAGTTCTTAATGCAGGATATATGAAAAAACTAAGTTACTAACTACTGCTAAAATGAGCTGCTGAACATGTGATTTTTCAAACTTGCTTCTGTGGGCATTTATAGCTACAACTATTCAATTCAAATGGTTTCTCACCAATATGAATGAGCATGTGCCTTTTCAAACTTGCTTTGTGTGAGCACCTATAACTACAAATATTACATCCAAATAATTTTTCATCACTATGAGTGAGTATATGGTATTGCAAAGTTGCCTTTAGCGAGCATTTATAATTACATATACTACACTCGAATGGTTTCTCACCACTATGAGTGAGCATGTGCCTTTGCAAACTTCCTTTTAGTGAGCTCTTATAACTACAAATATTACATGCAAATGGCTTCTCACCACTATGAGTATACATGTGCTTTTGCAAATTTCCTTTTAATAAGCATTTATAGTTACATATATTACACTTAAATGGTTTATCAGCACTAGGAGTAAGAATATTCTTTTGCAAACTTGCTGTTGATAAACCTTTATAATTACATATATTATACTCAAATGACTTTTCATCACTATGTGTAAGCATATGCCTTTGCAAATTTGTAGACTGAGAGCATTTATAACTACATATCTTACACTCAAATGGTTTATCACCGCTATGGGTCAGTATATGCATTTGCAAATGTGTTTTCTGTGAGAATTTGTAACTACAAATACTACACTTGAATGGTTTCTCACCACTATGGGTAAGCATGTGCCTTTGCAAATTTGTTGTCTGTGAGCATTTATAACTACAAATACAACACTGAAATGGCTTATCACCACTATGCGTGAGCATGTGCTTATGCAAATGTATTTTCCTCCAGGACTTATAATTACAAATATTACACACAAATGGCTTCTCACCACTATGGGTGAGCATGTGCTTTTGTAAACATGACTTTCGTGATGTTTGATAAATACAAATATTACACTTAAATGGTTTCTCACCAGTATGAGTGAACATGTGTCCTTGCAAATCTGTTTTTCGTGAGGTTTTATAGCTACAAATAGTACATTCAAATGGCTTCTCACCAGTATGAGTGAGCATGTGCCTTTGCAAACTGGTTTTTTGCGAGCCCTTATAACTACAAATATTACATGCAAATGGTTTCTCACCACTATGAGTGAGCATGTGCTTGTGCAAATTTCCTTTTAGTGAGCATTTATAGTTACATATCTTACACTCAAATGGTTTTACACCAGTATGAGTGAGCATGTGCTCTTGTAAATGTGATTTCCGTAAAAGCTTAAAACTACAAATATTACACTCAAATGGTTTCTTAACACCATCAGTAAGTATATTATGTTGTTGCATGCTTTTGTTCATTTAGTGGTTAAAGTCACGTCTATTACATATGATTGTTTAGTAGCAGAAACATGCAATAGTTTTGAAGTTATCTTATGTAAAAGGAAATTTCTAACTCGATACTATACATTTAAACTTTTGTTTATTTTATTAATTTTTGTTGATATTAACAGCTTTGTCATCAACTTTAAACAGAGTAACTAAAACGGTGTTTGCACTAAAAGATGTCATGATTGATTTTTTTCTTTTTATGTTTTTGTCCACTTTTTACTATCAATGATCTACGAGGTTTTAGAGTTGTGCTAAGACACATTACCTGTATTTAAATTACATGTAACTCCTAGACCTTCAAACAAATGGTGTAACATACACATAATAGCGTATGATTACAAATGTATTGTCGGAGAGTTGAAAACACTTTTAAGTGTTTCCATAAAATCTGCAGCGAAATAACGGTTTATGCTTACAGGCAGGATCAGTGCTGCAAGAAAGCATTTCCATTCAAAATGACATTAAAAATCTCCAGAGATTACAATAATGTATATGTTGTAGCACCTCTGATGTAGTAAGTACTCTGACCTGGAATATTTTGTGAGATATAATAATGAAAACAATTCATTGAAATAAAAAAGCAAATCAATTAAGATATTTCTAACCTTTCCATAAGAAAGCACACATGCTGCTAATCCAGTTTATATTGTGATTAATTACGGATGTATGTTATAGTTTCATAACTAATATAAGCTGGTAGCTATAAACCCTGGACATTTTTGTCAGGATATGTTTTGGCTTTCATATGCATACATGTCCTCCTCAAACGAGTTTTTTGCGATTTGGTTCTGATTCTGGTATAGATCATTCGGTCAAGCAGAGGTCTTACGTCATAATCTGTTACCAACGTAAATTCGCATAAGAAATGTATTTTTTTGTTGGTATTACCATTATTACGTTTATTTGCATCTTCTAAACGAAAACAATTGCCCATTGTTGTAGCAATGCAAATATTTTGTCATCTTGGCAAGTTTAAACGTCAGAGAGCTTATTAGACAGCTAATATTTTATTTATATACAATATAATATTTTTTATTTCATTTCGTATTTCAAACAATTGTTTATATACTACAATTACTAAAATAAAGTAGAACTTGATCTCCGTTGTCAATGACACTGGAGTTCAAGACGTTCTTGATCTCCGTTGTTATTGGCAACGTAAAAATCATTTGATGTTGCATAACAGCCACATGTGACATGCTGCTTTTTATCTCCTTGGTTACGCGTATGATGACACAGACAAGGCAACTTGCTTCATTATACAATAAATTCGGATGAATTTTAAAAGGGAGAAATTAAGATTGAAATACGAAATAAAATAAAACAACTTATGCAATACGGAGATCAAGCTTCTTTAAATCGTCGAAGATGTTATAACGCCTCAGCTGGCGCCTCGGCGTTATAATATATCTTCTCGGATTTAAAGTATCGCTTGATCTCCTAATTACATAATATATATTACCTTGTTGTTTTACCATGCCAAAACCATTTAGTTTGCAATCGAAAAACTTGATAGCCTTTTTAATTAATTATTTTTGGAAAGAACGTGACAATTCTGGATCTTTATTACGTTTAACTTCAGTACGAGAAGCGAGTCTTAAAATAGAATATTTTTAAATATACAATTCGTTTTATGATCTGTTTCTAAAAAGTAATATTTGTAAAGGATAGCTAGGCTTTGGGTATCGGCAAAAGTGCCGTTTGCAAGTATCTGCAACTATTAAAAGGGGCAACCTTCTTAGTGATCTGAAGATCCTGCTAGAAATAGAAAAAGGAGAATTACTAACTTAGATTACAACCAAAAATTCGCATTACGATATGCAATATATGACATGTTTGAAAAGAGCCAGTATCGTTCATCAATTCTACACATGTAACAATATGTTACTGACCTTTACAAAATTTTTGCTTCTAGAAATACCTGTTAATTTGGATTCAATTTTGAAATATGTAGGCATATAATATTACAATAATTATTACAAGCCTCGAAATACCTTTTAGGAATTATACCATGTTGTTTTACGTTGTTTAAATATATAAGAAGAGACCTAACAAATTTAGAGGGTATTAAAGTCGACCAATGAAGAAAACGGTTTTGTTTTGATAAATAAAGTTAGGTTAGTTGTTAGTTAATAATTGAGTTTTCTATGGCTGATATATCTTAAAGTTTGCAAGAGAGAGATTAAACAAATTTCAATCAAGAATTTTATTTTCTTTGCAAGATATCAATCTCATTCTTATTTAGTTGTAACTACATAGCCAAAATACGCACCATTTCACAAACACTCCTAACCTAACCTAATTTTGAAAATGAAATTTCAGGAATTATTGGCATTTTCATCTTAACATGTTTACAAAGTAAGTCACGTGACTAATGACTTAAGCCCTCTTGTTGACTGAATAGTCTATACGTCGACAACGACGACGACTGAATTGACCAACAGCAGGGAGGAAATTTGTGATGTTGAACATTCGTTCAAAGAAGCAGGAATTTTCCAGAATTGCATCAATGTTTATTTTTCAAATTGTTCAGTTAACTTTGTAAGAAAGTAATAATTTCCTTGAATAAAAATTATAATCAAGTTAGTTTAAAATACTCACTGCAACCATTAGTGGAATACCCAGTTATACGAGGGTGGTTTGATAAGTCAGTGACTTTTTGAATTTCCCGCGCAGTAACTTTTAAATGCAACACTGCTCCCGTCAACTGCCATCTATGAATAGATTACTGTCAAATTTTGAGAAGGCTACGCCATTTCGTTTGTGTTTGACAGCCATTGAAAGCAAACAACCTCGTGAATTTTAACGAAAATAGAAAAATGTGAATTTCGTGTGCTGATTAAGCATTATTTTTTGCATAAAAAAACCATCACCGAAACCAAGGAAAGCCTTGATTAATGATACTATGGGGACTCTGCACCATCAATTTCAATGGTTAAGAAGTGGTTTACTGAGTTCAGTTGTGGTCGTACTAGCACAAGTGACGCCGAACGTTCAGGTCGCCAAAAAAAAGTCGTCACGCCAGAAATCGCCTATAAAATCCATGGAATGATATTGGACGATCGGAGACTGAAAGTGCGTGAGGTGGCTGAGGCTGTAGGCATCTCAACTGAGCGGGTACATCACATTTTATATGAATATTGGGACATGAAAAAGCTATCCGCGCAATGGGCGCCGCGATTGCTCACACTCGACCATAAGCGCAACCGTTTGACCACTTCAAAGGAGTGTTTGGCGATGTTCAGCCGCAATCCGAACGAGTTTTTGCGGCGTTTCGTTACCGTAGACGAAACATAGATCCATCACACTACAGCAGCGACCAAGGAACAATCAAGACAGTGGGTTTCTCCGGGTGAACGTGCACCAAAGAAGGCCAAGGTGGGTCTGTCGGCCAACAAGGTTATGGCCACAGTTTTTTGGGATGCACGCGGTGTCATTCACATCGACTACCTTGAAAAGGGTAAAATGATCACCGGTAAATATTATTCAGAGCTTTTGGACGTATTCGATATTGATTTGAAGCAGAAACGACCGCATTTGGCGAAGAAAAAAGTACTGTTCCATCAAGACAATGCACGGGTGCACACGTGTGTAGTCACCATAGCAAAAATCCATAAATTGGGCTACGAACTGCTACCCCATCCAGCATATTCTCTAGATTTAGCCCCCTGTGACTATTTCCTGTTTCCACACCTGAAGAAATGGCTGGGCGGTAAGAGATTTGGGTCGAATGAAGAGGTCATCACTGAAACAAACGCCTATTTTGAGGGCCTTGAGAAAACCTATTATATGGAAGGAATAAAACAAATTGGAAAAACGCTGGACTAAATGTATCGAGCTAAAAGGAGACTATGTTGAGAAATAAAACGCTTATTTGCCGAAATAAATATCTTTTTTGCACGTCCTATATATAAGGCTTTACTTTTGTCCCCCAAAAGAGGGAGTAAAGTGTTTCCATGACAACAACAAGTAAACAACAAAAAAAAAGTAATCGCAGTACATATTAGGATTTATTATCCTGAAACTATGTGATTTTGGCGTTTGCAGAATTCAATTGTCAAAATGACGTAACGAAATTTTCGGAAAAAATTTTCAAAATTTTGAATTTTTGCGATTAAGTCCTTTAGGACGTGCAAAAAATAGCGTATATACCACTGGACTAAAGTGCCTTTTAATCCCTCATGTGTTTATTTTCCTCGGTGACGCTCGGAAAATAAACTAACATTCGGGATTAAAAGATGCACTTTAGTCCCTGGGTATATAATATACTATTATTCAAAAAGTCACTGACTTATCAAATCACCCTCGTATTTTCGCTAATGAAATACTCGCTGGAATTTGCTGTTGCTAGGTTACGAAAGTAAATATCTGCTATTTTATTGGTTAATATTTGAAAAATGACAGGTGAATTGAATAGTCACTTAAGGGGGCGTTATTGGCGCAAAATATTAGCGTCAAAATATAGCTCACGTTTTTCATTCAGTTTTCTTTTAATAATCGTTTTTTTACGAAGATAACGGTTGATGTCGATTGCTAAACTGTTAAGGTAGTGTGGATGATAGTTTATAAGGAGTAGATATCTAAAATAAATTTTATAATCGTAGTCGAACATAGCCAATCTTGTAGAATTAACGTTTTTTAAAAAAATAACCATAATACAGTCATTATATCACTGTTTAATAGCAAAATCTATGAAAATGGATAAATGTTTTTGCTTGCTTACTTAGTATTGATTGAAATAAAATAGATGTACACGGCGCGAAAATTTAAATATGGCAGCACGAAAATCAGTCATTTTTAGTTGAATGCTTTCTGCACCAGGAAGCGTTGGGTGGTAATATTCGCGGGACATTTAAAAATAATTTAACTTTCCTAATCTTTTAACTATTATTTAATAAATTGCAGAAGTAAATGTTGTTTTTCTTTACTTAAGAGTATGTGACGGTTAATTTTTGAATAAACTATTTCACTCTTAATTAGTACTGATTAATTTCTTAAAACGAATATATATTTTCAATATGTTAATATAGTAATACTTTTCTTTTTCTTAAAACCAGCAAGAACAACTAATATTTTTAAAGATATTTTGCAGTTTTATATTCCCCTTTCTGATTTCAACTACCTTAATTTATTCCTAGGCATTTAAAAATTAAAAATCTCAGTTAAACTTAAAATATTTTGAAAGTTCACGCATGTCTGGCAACACTGTGAGCACAAATTTTAGTTTTAAAGAAATTAATTCCGTTTTGGAGACTATAGCGCCATCTTTAGGTGTTTATAGTTAATGAAGCTTCCTATTATGAAAACTGGCGGCGATAACGCGCCCTTAAATCTATGATAAAGATTGTTTGACAATGTTGGACTAATAAGTTATTAAATATATCTATTTTACTGATTCGATTCAGGAAAACTGTGACTGTGATTCTGATTGATCTTGGAATTTGAGCATTAATAAATTCTATTTGATTTTTGGAATGTTGTAAAGGTTTATTTGAAACGGAGGTTAAAGATTGTTGAGAATGTGCTGTGTCAATATAAGAATTTTGATCATTGATCAAGATATCCTGGTTCAGGGGTTGATACCGATCAAGGTCTAATATTTAAAGGGTGAATTTGAACTCTGGTTAATGTATCTGCAACTTTATTTATTTTTCCAGGGATATAATTTACCGTAAAGTCAAATTCTTCTACTTGCATTGCCCAAAGAGTTAATTCCGAATTTGGTTCTTTCTTAGCCATACTGAAGGTCTACGATCTGTGATTAAAACAATTTTCTTTCCATAAAGATTTTGGTCTAAATTGTTTTGTTGCCTAAATAACTGCTAATAGTTCTCTTAATAGATAGTACTATAATTTTGTTCAGAATTATTTAAAGTCCTAAAAGCGTAACAAGCTGGATTTCCTTTTTGAGATAAAACTGCGCCTAGAACGAACTTACTAGCGCCTGTTGTTAGTTCAAAAGGTTCATCAAAATTGGGGTGTTGTAAAATTGGTTTCAAATTTACATAAGAATTCTGATCTGTGAGCCTTTGAATCTTAGCCTTTCAAGATGTATTCGAAAAGAATATTCGTTATAAGAAATGAAGGAGGTATCCAAACAACAACCCTCCTATTAGATCCAACATTAAAGCAACAATAATTATTTAATGTTTTTTTTTAATTTATAATCGCCTACATAAATTACATTCAAATGGTTTCTCATTACGGGTGACCATATGCATTTTGAGACTGATCATGTGCATTTTGAGACTGCTGTATTTTCTGTATTTATAATGACTTTAAATGCATTCAAATATGTTTCACCTTTATAAATCAATATCTTTTGAGACCATTTTAGCTAAAAACTTATGATTACATAAATTACAATCAAATGGGTTTTCATCAGTATGAGTGACCATATGCATTTCAAGATAGCTGTTTGTTCTACATTTATAAACACATAAATTACACCAGGCCCATAGACAGAACTTGCTTTCCATGGTGGTACTAACATATTAAATCAAAAATGATTATTATTAGAAAAAATTCTTTATTACGATAAAATAAACTAGTAAAAAAATTCGAAGCATATGCCTTCGCACCACGAGTCTTCCCTGATTACGTGCCTAAATTACAGTCAAATGCCATGTCACTTCTTTGTATGAGTAACCATGTGCTTTTTGAGATTACCTCTAAATGAACATTTGTAATCACATAAATTACACTTAAATGGTTTCTCACCACTATGAGTAAGTATATGGTTTTTGAGCGTAGCCTTCAATGAACTTTTATAATTACACAAATTACACTCAAATGGTTTCTCATCACTATGAATGAGCATATGTTTATTTAGTCTATTCTTCACTGTGCATTTATAATTACATAAATTACACTGGTATGGTCTCTGTTCACTATGAGTGAGCATATGGGTTTTTAGCCTACTCTTCACTGGATATTTCTTTTCACACAAATTACATTCAAATGGTGTCTCACCACTATGAGTGCGTATGTGTATTTCGAGACTACCCTTGAAATAACATTTATAATCACATAAGTTACATTGAAATGGTTTCTTACCGCTATGAGTAAGAAGATGTTTTTTGAGCCTACTCTTTGCTGAACATTTATAATCACATACATTACACGTAAATGTTTTCTCACCACTATGAATAAGCATATGCTTTTTGAGACTACTCTTCACTGAACACTTATAATCACATAAATTACATTCAAATGGTCTTTCACCCCTATGATTCAGCAGGTGAGTTTTTAGACTTTTCTTCATTGTACATTTATAATTACATAAATTACACTGAAATGGCTTCTCACCACTATGAGTGAGCATGTGGAGTTTTAGGCTACCCTTCACTAAGCCTTTATAATCACATAAATTGCATTCAAACGGTTTAACACCATTATGATGGAGCATGTGGGTTTTTAGACTATTCTTTATTGTACATTTATAATCACATAATTTACACTCAAACGGCTTCTCACCACTATGAGCCAGCATGTGTATTTTGAGACTACCCTCCACTGAATATTTATAATCACATAAATGACACTTAAATGGTTTCTCACCACTATGCCTGAACATGTGGATTTTTAGCCTACCCTTCATTAAACATTTATAATCACATATGTTACACTGAAATGGTTTCTCACCACTATGACGGAGCAAGTGGTTTTTGAGACTACTCTTCCATGAACATTTATAATCGCATAAATTACACTCAAATGGTTTCTCGCCATGATGGAGCAAGTGATTCTTGAGACTACTCTTCGATGAACATTTATATCTACACAAATTACAATCAAATGGTTTGTCACCACTATGAGTAAGCATGTGGCTATTGAGATTAGCCTTCATTGAACCTTTATAATCACACAAATTACACTCAAATGGTTTTTCACCAGTATGAATGAGCATGTGTCTTTTGAGACTTCTCTTCAACAAACATTTATAATTGCATAAATTACACTTAAATGGTTTCTCACCACTATGAATGAGCATGTGGCTATTGAGATTAGCCTTCATTGAACCTTTATAATCACACAAATTACACTCAAATGGTTTTTCAGCACTATGAGTGAACATGTGTCTCTTGAGACTAGTCTTCAATAAACTTTTATAATCACACAAATCGCACTCAAATGATTTTTCACCACTATGAGTGAGCATGTGTCTTTTGAGATTATCTTTCACTAAACATCTATAATCACACAAATTACACTTAATTGGTTTCTCAGCTCTATGAGTAAGCACGTGGATTTTTAACCTACTCTTCACTGGAAATTTCAAATTACATGTATAACACACAAACCATTTTTCTCCTGTATGAGTCGATATGTGTTCATGTAAACGGGTGTTATTAAAAGATGGTTGCTCATCACTCTCAATGTTTGTTTTAATCTCATTTTTGGTGTTACAATCTTCCATTACTTGAGATTCTATAATATCTAAATTCTCATTTGTTTCAGTTTTTATTGAAGTTACTACATAATTGCTGTCCATTCTACCAATATTTTATGAAAGAACTCCACGAGACGAATCTACCGAGATACTACTTACTATTATTAGTAGCACTGTAAACGAAATAATTATTATTAATGTTATTATTTGCTCACTGGCAAGTGTCAATGTTGCCAATAGCAAAGCATTTAACTACACTAAATGGGAATTGCCACGTATTCTAAGCACTGGTTCGTATCAATTGTAAGTATAACAATAATTGTTATGAATCTGATTGCTACGTCAACAATTCGTGCAATATTTGGTATTCTGTAAATGCACTTGTTATGATCCAGTTGAAATGAATCACAAGAACTGAAATGCAAACTAATTATGACTTACATTACCGACTGTGCATACTCGTTCAAGCAGTGACATTTGTATATGACAGTTTGGAATAGTTAGACGCGCGAATTTGAAACATGAGAAAAATACCCGACACACCAAAAAACAATTTTATGTAATGTTGGAGTTTATGTTCACCAAAGAAATATTGCTTACGGAAAGATTGAGCCCGGGAAAAGGGCCTGAATGTTTATAAAAACTGTGGGAAGAGTTTACTAGTATACTAAATTGTCGCAAATGAACCAGCAAAAGCAACAACTGGTGAGGAGTGGATGAACGTTAAAAAATTACTGTTTGTGTCGCAAGAGTGTTTTCTTTCTAAAGTAATAAAAAATATTACTACAGTTTTATAATGTAAATAATAGTAAGAAATAATTTCTACTTTGCAAAATTGCGTAAAAGAACCCCAATGGATATAAAAATATAATGCAATTTCTTGGGAATCTGAGGTCACAATCAGTTCTTTATGTCCTAAGTTGAATAAATGATTTGTTTTTATCTAAAACATTGACCTTGAAATATAGATGCCTAAGTATTACTATGCATTAATAAATTAGTGGTAAAAACTTTCATTTACCGAATTTATAATCTATAGAAAATATTGTCTAGCAGCAATTTCTAAAAACACACATATCAAGCGACGCCAGCAAATAATACTTCCAAGATATTAAAGTTAAACTTAAAGATAAAAAATATTTCAACACTTCATTTAAGTTTTCACAGTTTATTTATAATAATTTACAAAATGTATATAAATGCAACACTAGAAACAGAGCTCGAACTTTAAGGGTGGAACTGCCATTTTTCTTAGAACCACCAATTCCGTCAACATCATCAGCAGAAGAGATTACTGCAACAGATGTTACAATTTACAAGATGTTTTGGAAGGTAATGAAATCATACTTGTACAATCTCCCACGATGAAAGTCAAAGGAGAGATAGTTCAAGTAACCAGCTAGACTTTCTAGGGTATTAAAAGATCCAGGGGTGCAAGCATTAGCACTGAAGCACTTTCCAAGCGATCAAGAACCGCTCGTCGTATTGATGCACTACTTTCTGCTGCAAAGAGGACTACAACTGCATATGCAAGAATACTACTGTCATAAAGAGATTAGCAACAGCAATGCATGAAAGGGCTGCTGTTATTGATGCTGTAGCCAATTCGCTACAATTTCTAAAAAACACTAATAGGAAATAATGTAGTAACAATTTCGATACTTTATCATATAAAATTAATATTACCTAGTTCTATAAGAAGTGATTTATATGTTGTTTCTTATTTGTCTTCTGCAATCAACATCGCTTGATCAATCATTCCTTGCTACCTCGGATGCATCTGACAAAGTTTAGGCAAAGAGAAAGGGTCATTACTTCCCATACTTGCCTTGCCTGCTGTCTATTCTGCATTTTGCCATACAGTTAGAGACCACATCAAACATATATTTTTTAAATGAAATATGTACATATCAATCAGCTGAAAGAAAATCAACATCAACCAAATTTTTGCACGTATTCGGCTCCTCCTTCGTTGCGTTGTTATTCACGATCTTTACCGACACTGGTCACGTGATGCTAGACCACTCGAAGCTTGAATTTTTAAAACGTATGCACCACATCTGTTTATTTTGTTTATAAAAATGATTTAGCATAGAACAATAATAAAGCTAAATATCAAGTAATATTTTGGCGCTAAGTGTACAAGATATTTTTAGGTTTATTTTATTTATTCAAGTTCAACGAAAATACCTATATGTAATTGTAAATGTATTGTAAAAATTTTGTGAGTCTTTCGTCAAAATCTGATCAAAATTTCCACAATCCTCGTATGTGTAAAAAGGCCCTTAGTTACATTTTTTAAAAAAATTTGTCGACGTCATTGAGACATTCGTCAGACTGGTATGACGTTATTATAACATTGTAATTGGGCATTCGTCATCAGCGACCAAACATGTCTAAAAAATCACGTAAATGACACGGCACTTAGCTTACTGGGAATACTGTATCAAAAAACTTGTCTTGGCGTACTGAATTACTTGTTAATAACGTCCCATTACTGTTTAAAATGGATATCTTTTTTTTGGCAAATGTATCTATAAAATTTGAAAATCTACAGAATCAGTCATTTCTGATTTATTGTATAAAATGGATAGGGCATTTACGAGGTTTGATTAATTAATACGGTGAATGTAGGCACAGTTTTATAAATGCCGAATCAAAAATTGTATTTGCTTTAAAAACATGAACTAGCAGCCTTCCGTCATAAAACTGACAAGTTTCGACGCTATCAGTTTGTTTAGTTTTAATTTCTGTCTTTTGAAAGCTATGTTGTCGCAAAAAATGGATTGTAAACAACGCGTTACATGAAAAAGTCTTTTTTCAAACTTTGAAAAACTCATAACAGGAACACGTAAAATGTTAGAAACAGGTTATGGAGAAGTTGCAGTAACTCTCAACACTAAGATTCAAAGTTCAAAACCGAAAATACGCGCCAATAGAAATCCATTATTAAGGTGATGTTTTTTTCTCAATTTGGAAGGAATTGTGCTGGTGGAGTTCGTACTAACAGGTACTACTGTGAATATTCTAAGGAACTACTAGAACGTTTGCGGAATAGTGTGCGTCTAAAAATGCCGGCGAATGGTTTTGTTTTGACTCACGACAATGCGCCCTGTCACATCGCTCCTTATTCAACAGCTTTTGTTGAAATGAATAAAAGAAATTTCTGTGCGACGTCTTCCGGCTGACATTTACCCGTCTTATTAACATCATTATAACGTCACTTCAAAGGTGAAAATTACGTAATGAATAAACGTCGTTAAAATAACGTCACTCTGCTTACTGGTAAAGAGTAAGAAATCATTTTCCTTAAAGTAGCCTCGGTTATTAACTACTTCATTTTTGTGTGAGACAGCGAAAGAACCCTATTGAAAACGTAGATTTAACAGTTCGATTTCCTCAACAAAACTCAATGAGTAATTATTGTTAATTAAGCAATTTAGTGTTCAAAGTATTTGTTTTCGTTTCACTAATTAAACTAGCTGCATAATTATTTGTTATCATTTGTACTTGCAACTGATTATTTGAAGCTTATTGCGCACCATCTGTTTATATTGTAACGAATAATAAACCCACATATGACGTCATCAAACATTCTAGATGTATGCGTCATCAACTGTATGACTCATCAATAACACGTGCAAGTATGACTCATCGACGTGACTTACCGGCAGCTGCGTGTATGACTCATCAACACGTCATCGAATATTCTAGATGTATGAGTCATCGTATGAAAGATATAAATTGAGTCGCGAGTAGAAGGGAATTAGTTAATGTTTAACCGGCGTCGTGTTGAAATGGACTCCGAATAAATTGTTAATGATTATTGTAATACATAAACAGTTTTAATATAAATGGTTCTCAAATAAATTTGTAAATACCTAGCATTTAAAATAGTGTAACGTTCTTTTTAAAATAATAATCAAAAATGCTGTTTAAAATCGTCTATTAATAAAGAAAAGATTATTTACAATGCACTTAATTAAAAACACTATAACTATAAACTATTTAACAAACTATTAAAAATGCTAGGTATTTACTAATTTGAGGACTTATTTATATAAAAACTATTTATGTATTAACTAATTATTCACAATTTATTTATTCAGAGTACATTTCAACATGACGTTGGTTAAACATTAACTAACTCCTTCTACCCGCGATCTCAATTTATATTCATACGATGACTCATACATCTAGAATATTCGATGACGTGTGGATGAGTCATACACGCAGCTGTCGGTGACGTCAATGAGGCGTGTCGATGAGTCATACTTGCAAGTGTTGATTGATGAGTCATACAGTTGATACATCAAGAATGTTTGATGACGTCATATGTGGGTTTACTATTCGTTACAATAGTTTGTTAAATAGTTTATGGTTATACTGTTGGTTAATAGTATATGGTTAATAGACGATTTAAACAGCATTTTTGATTATTATTTTAAAAAGAATGCTACAATATTTTTCACTAGGAAAGTGTTGTTCAATGCTGAATAAGTATAATTTTTACAGTTCTTAAGCAGGCAAGCATTGTAATAAATGTTGTCATCATTTTCTTTCCGTATGTATTTAGATATTATGATTCTGTTGTCGTCCGTTTGGGTTGGTCAGGCTTCGTTAGAAGGATAAATGAATTGGTATTTAACTGATTTAAATTTGCACTTCACTTGAGAATAATAGTCTTCATGTTTGTCCACATTATGAACTTTTATGAAATAACTATGGAAATGAAATATGAAACAATATGTACCAGGATGAAAAATAGCAACCTTTTATTTTTTAAATATAAATCCTCCTGCTTGTATATATCTTACGGTGCCATAATGATGTAGCTAGAAATAAACAACAGGTTGTTAGACTTTATTAGGAGTTAAAAACTTCATGATTATAATTATATAAAACAAATTTATTAATATAAATAACTTCTTTTACAATATACAATTTTTCAGCTATGATTTCACCAGGTTATACTTTATTGCAACAGAACAGAATAGTAGAAATTGAGTAATAACCTGTTAAACTTTCTTAGAAGTATTTTTGTTAAATTTAAACTTAATTCCATCATCAATACTTCTTAATAATAATCTATCCATTTTAAAACTTCGGTAAAACATTAACATTCTGTAAATATTGTCAAGGTAAATTAGCATGTGTCTTTGAAGATAATAATGACTTAATGAGCATTTGTAGGAGGTTCTGTCAGCGAGCAGCAAACATACTATCTGCTATGTGGCCATGAAGGAATTTTGGACACCAACATCCTTTTCTTGTTCACATTCACATATAATAAATAAATCTGTACATCAGAGACTGGCTACCCGTTAATTACCACTGTGAGTTAAGATGTGTCTTTTGAAACTATTACTATGCAAACATGTGTAATTACATAAATTACACTCAAATGGTTTCTTACCAGTGTGAGTTCGCATGTGTCTTTTAAGATAACCACTCCTTGAGCATTTGTAGTCACACAAATTGCACTCAAATGGTTTCTCAGCGGAGTGCGTTCGCATGTGGGCTTTAAGACTCCAATTTACTGAACATTTGTAGTCACATAAAATACACTGAAATGGTTTCTCACCCGTGTGCGTTCGCATGTGTATTTTAAGAGAATCACATTTTAAACATTTGTAGTCACACAAATTACACACAAACAGTTTCTCACCAGTGTGATTTCGCGTGTGTGTTTTAAGACTACTAATTTCAGAACATTTGTAGTCACATAAATTGCACTCAAATGGTTTCTCGCCAGTGTGAGTTCGCATGTGCCTTTTAAGATTACTACTACTCGAGCTTTTGTAATCGCACAAATTACACTCGAATTGTTTCTCACCAGTGTGAGTTTGCATGTGCGTTTTAAGAGCATAACTTACTGGACATTTGTAGTCACACAAATTACACTCAAATGGTTTCTTACCAATGTGAGTTAAAATGTGTGTTTTAAGACTCCTTCTATTTGAGAATTTGTAGTTGCACAAAGTACACTCAAATGGTTGCTCACCAGTATGAATTAGCATGTGTTTTGTAAGATTACTGCTATGTGAACATTTGAAATCACATAAATTACACCCAAATGGTTTGTCAACAGTGTGCACTCGCATGTGTCTTTTAAGGTGATAACTTTTAAAACATTTGTAGTCACACAAAGTACACATAAATCGTTTCTCACCAGTGTGAACTAGCATGTGTCTTTTAAGACTGCTATTTAGTGAATATTTGTAATCACATAATTTACACTCAAATAGTTTCTCACCACTAATTTCTTTTTCTTCACTATCAGTAAGGACATGTGTAGGTACTTGTAGAGTAGTAGTGTCATGGAATAGTCTTTCGTGTCCCTCAGCATATGTGTCAATCTCATTCATGGTATTAGAATCTTTCATTATTTCTGGTTCAATTTTGATCTCCAATTCTTCTTTGATTACTGTTAGTTCTTCGTCATCCATTGTATCAATATTTGAGTTATCAAAATCTGCAGCAAAAAAAATAATAGTAGGTACCAAAATTGACCTTTTACTTTTACCTACGACAATAAAAACTTTCTGAATTTAATGCCAAAGGTGTTAACTTTTGTATACCCAGTTTAACTTTATTGGTTTGAATATATTTAAAGAAGTGAATCTGCTCTCAAACATAAACTTAATGTTATGACTATTATAGCAGTAGGTAATCAACAGGTATCATTCACAAGTAATTTAAAGATATGTACGTACTATACTGGATATAAAACAGTATAATATATACATCCCTAAAGTTCGCTTAAAAAAAACTCAAAACAGTTTTGATTACGTACTTACCTTTAAAATTCTATAGTTCTTTGCTAGATCCTATCAAATTTTTATCCATTAATGCTTTTAAACAGACAATTATAACATACTAATTGTAAATTCATTGTATATAAGATTGATTAAGTTTTTGTTAGAACTTCACAATTCAACTTCAATGCTTTTTAAGGTTATTTTCACTTTGAATATTAAATCTTGTCTACATGTATGTGCTATAGTGTATATATTTATTGCGTGTTACTATACAATTATTATTGTTACTGAATAGTAGTCATTTATTTGTGATATCTCACAAATTATAATGTAGTATTTAATAAAATGTATAATTCTGAGAGAACGAAATAAATATACTTTTAGGACAATATGGCGCAGAGAGCGTTCTGGAAGTAACTCATAGGCGTAACCGGTACGAAAGCGTTTTGTTGCGTCCGACTGGTCACGGTTCACGATGTTCTCGGCTCTTAAACTACCGGGAAGTTTATTACCTAACCTATTTTTCCATCGCATACGTTAGGTAAAGAGTGCAGTTGACCTAAACCAATTTTTAAATGTTTCAAGTCGCATTCTAAAATGGAGATGAAACTGATGATTTGCAAAATTTGGAACTACCTCTTCTGCAAAATTTGAAACCTTAACCAGTGGTAACTCTTGTTCATCCTCGTCAACGAAAAAAAAAGAAATTTACTAATAATAAGCCACAATAAAAAGATATCCATTGTTTAATATTAATTAAAATCTTAAAATACAACCAACTCAAAGAGGTTATGTTTACATTTTAAAACTCAGTGGTTCCCAACTGCGTTCGATTGGTCCGATCTGCTCAAGCACGCTCTGTCAATGCCGTCCACGTTCTTGATACCTGTATCCATCACTCGCACTGGCCAACGTGATGCCGAACTTACCCCAATAGTGTCAAAAGTAAACACTCCATAGGCGTCTCGTAAATGCGATAATACGGTTTATAATAAAAGTCGCATTTTTATTGAAATCTTTATTCTACTGTAAAAGAAAATCTTTAAAAATAAAAAAATATTTATCTATTTAAATTGATTATTCTCCTTGAAATAAAATGTAATCGAATATCTAAATATTTTTTACAAATTGCTTTATTAATTAGGAAATATGTATGATATGTTTCTGTTTCCAAAACACGAGAATTTAGATTAACAAAAACATCCATATTCAAATTACTTTTTATTTGGATTGACAAATTAATTTAAAAATTGGATTTGCTTAAAAGATGATCAAGAAGATTTAATTTGACAACTATAAATAACATAACCAACATAAAAAAGCACACTTTGTGATATATAACATCAGATCTAACATAAAACTTTGTAGGTAACTTGTATATAATAATAGTTACTTGTGTATTTAGTGCACAAAATGCTACTTTGGTGTTCAAGAATGAAAGTATTTTGAATGAAAAACTCATTCGAGAATTTCGAACGCGGATTGCACACAACGTTTTTTTGTACAGCGTTGAAATAATCGAAAAAGTAGAAAAAAAATCATAACATACACAAGGTAATTTTTATTTTAGCTTAAAGGGGAGTTTCGTTGTTGGTACGGAAACGACATTGCTCAAATATGCACAAGTCACATAAATACACAAAATATCTTTCGCTTTAGCTAATTTTAAACTGTTTATATTTAAGCTATATATGCTAAACTAAGTTATTCAAAGAATAAAGAACAATAAAGAAAATTTAAATATTAAATTATTTATTTAAACAATAGGTTGGAGTCTCTATATAAAGATTTTTTTATTGGCATAAAAAATAAATTACTGGAAATTTCGTCTATTTGGGATAAGGAACATTGATTTAGTTACAAAAGCGTTGTGTGTATTACTACGCACATATTTCTATCTAAATTTTCAAATCTCTTTATTCCTGTCAGTCGCAAAACTAAATGATTAAAATAATCGGACAAACAAATAGCTAATAATAACAAAAATTACATGTTAAATTGAAAATTAATTGTTCCCAGTCGGGGCAAATATAAAGAAATTATTTTAAATATTTTTCTTCTAGTTAAGTATTTAAGAAAAATACTTCTCTCATATTTATATTGTCACTACTTAAAACCCTCTGAGCTTGGACTCCCAGAGTCGTCAGCCATCCCAAACACCAGATCAAACGGTGTCTCGCTATAGAGCCATATGGCTCTCATCTTGCACTTAATAAACTTTCACGCTTTCAAACATTTGGAAAGATTTCTGTTTATTTTTACAAAGTATATTTTGCATAAAATTTTTTACGTATTTGTCTTCAATTAAAAATATGCAAAATAGTCATTTTTTGACGAGCGTCTCGCGCCACATGCGATCCGGCGTTTGTTTGACATCGCAGGATTTGACAATTTGTTTACTACCAAGGTCAAACACAAAATTAATGGCGCCAATTTTAAAATTTACTTGCCGTTAGCTTCCAGAAAATACCTACTTTAAATTTCCTGTAAAATAAATCTGTTTTATGGATATAAATTAATAAATGCTTATAGAATAGTATATTGTAAAACTAGTTATGAAAGTCATACTTTCTTCATGTGTTTATCAAGCAAATGAGTGAAAAAAACTTTCTAACGTGTTGCACACGATATTTTTTGCATATGGTAAGTTGTAAAATTTGTCCTAAAAGGATTTATGCAAAATGTTAAAGAAATCAGAAAAAGTAGTATCCTTTGACAATAACCTCATAGGAAATAGAAATTTGTTTTTTACAAACATAATTAAAAAAAGTGCTTAAGAAAAGTAAACTTTTATTATTATCAATATGCAAAAAATCAAACTTATCATCTCTTTTTTCATCAAGGGCAAAAATATGTTTAAGAAAACAGGATAGGTAATATTAAGTATAAGTATGTGTAGTGAAAATACATTTATTCAACAATAACAATTCAGGCAAAAACAATAATTTACATAAATATTAAATATCTAATTAAAAATATTTAAACTAATATTATTATAGCATTCCTGTTAATAGGAAAAAACAAATTGCGAAGTGTATGTATGGTCGAAACTTGTATAAATGTTTATAGTAACATCTATTTTATTTAAAAGACTAGCCAAAATAATATTTTTTAGCAGGATTCATTGTAATTCTTCTTTTATCAAACCAGCATCCCGAATATCATCTAATATGTGCACAAAATTTACGCCTTCTTTTAATTTATCTGGAACCCAAAAAATTGTTTAACTAAGTTATGGTTTTTAAATAAGGGCGTGTATACTTGCAACTTTAGCTTTTGTTTTTTTGTTTAAAAAACAGACAATGTCAAGTGAGTGACCTACATGGGTTATCCAAAACTTCACCAGAATAAATCCCTCGATTTTAGTCAAAACCTCCATCCTTGAAGGACAAGCTTTCCCAATTTTATTTGTTCCTTCGCTTTTAAAATCTCTTACACCTTTCCCCTTGTTTATGTAATTATAGGAGCAATGACAGTTGTAAAATTCTTTCTTACTGCCATCGGCTAATAATTTAAATGAAGTATGCAGAACATACAATGACAAATTGCTTTCCGTCGATGAAATGCTAGAAAATTGATTGAAATTGATTGTTATATACATTGATATGTTCTTATATATTGTTATTTTTTTATGATTTGCTATAAACACTATTGCGTAACATAGTTAAATAAAATATTATTATCAAATCCAGGAGCTTGCCTGAAGAAGATTCAAACTGAATCTCATTATACCCAATTCCCACTTTATGTACAGTGGTCATAGTATATGTTTTCTCAAATCTGCATAATTTCTGAAATATTCAGGACAATTTTCAAAAGCACATTTAATTCTGGATTTTCGGGTACGTTCTTCCTTTGAAGCAACAATGCCATGGATTTGCTTTTGATGACGGAAAAGTTTGATTTATTAACAAATTGTTGACCACATATATCACAGATTTCCCTAATGGTTTTCGATGCAAGGGGATCGTGTATTCTTATATGAATGTATAGATTTCTTTTTTTAGTGAATGTAACATCACATTCTTTGCAAATAATCTCTTCCATAATTTAAAATTTGCTAAATTATGCACGGCACTTATAAATAAAACGAAAACGAAACTTCACTTTAAATAGGTTAGGTACAAAACCAATTGTCAAATCTTGCGATGTCAAATCCTGCGATGTCAAACAAAGCTGGCCTTGGATATTGAGCCTTTAAGCACGAGCGTCTCGCGCCACATGCGTTCCGGTGTTAATTTGACATCGCGGGATTTGACATCGCAGGATTTGACATCGTAGGATTTGACATCGTAGTTTTTGTACCTAACCTATTTAAAATAGGTTTCGTTTTCGTTTTGTTTATAAGATTTGAGAAAACATATGATCACTGTACATAAAGTGGAAATTGGGTATAATGAGTTTCAGTTTGAATCTTCTTCAGGTAAGCTCCTGGATTTGATAATAATATTTTATTTAACTATCTTATGCAATAGTGTTTATAGCAAGTCATAAAAAAGTAACAATATATAAGAACATCAATGTATATAACAATTAATTTCAATCAATTTTCTAGCATTTCATCGACGGAAAGACCAAATCCAGGAAAGCAATTTGTCATGTATGTTCTGCATACTTAAATTATTAGCCGATGGCAGTAAGAAAGAATTTTACAACTGTCATTGCTCCTATAATTACATAAACAAGGGGAAAGGTGTAAGATATTTTAAAAGCGAAGGAATAAATAAAATTGGAAAAACTTGTCCTTCAAGGATGGAGGTTTTGACTAAAAGCGAGGGACTTATTCTGGTGAAGTTTTGGATAACCCATGTAGGTCACTCACTTGACATTATCTGTTTTTTTAAACAAAGAAACGAGCTAAAATTGCAAGTATGTATACATGCCCTTATTTAAAAACCATAATTTAATAAACAATTTTTTGTGTTCTAGATAAATTAAAAGGAGGCGCAACTTTTGTACACATATTAGATGATATTCGGGATGCTGGTTTGATAAAAGAACGAATCCTGCTAAAAAATATTTTGGCTAGTCTTTTAAATAAAACAGATGTTACTATAAACATTCATACAAGGTTCGACCATACATACACTTCGTAATTTGATTTTTCCTATTGACAGGAATGCTATAATATTAGTTTTAATATTTTTAATTAGATATTTAATATTTATGTAAATGTAATTATTGTTTTTGCCTGAATCGTTATTGTTGAATTCTCATTATATTTATATTTAATATTACCTATCCTGTTTTCTTAAACATATTTCTGCCCTTGATAAATCTGATTTTTTGCATATTGATAATAATGAAAGTTGACTTTTCTTAAGCATTTTTTTAAATTATGTTCGTAAAAAACAATTTTCAATCCCCTCTTGAGGTTATTGTCAAAGGATACTACTTTTTCTAATTTCTTTAACATTTTGCATAAATCCTTTTAGGACAAATTTCTCAACTTACCATATGCAAAAAAATATCGTGTGCAACACGTTAGAAAGTTTTTTTTTCACTCATTTGGTTGATAAACACGTGAAAAAAGTATGACTTTCATAACTAGTTGTATAATATACTATTCTATAAGCATTTATTAATTTATATCCATAAAACAGATTTTTTTACAGGGAATTTAAAGTAGGTATTTTCTGGAAGCTATCGGCAAGTAAATTTTAAAATTGGCGCTATTAATCTTGTGTTTGACCTTTGGCAGAAGTATTGCTAGTGCTACAGTTAATGTGGTAGACATTGCGCTTCTTAATGAAAGCCAAATAATGAATCTACTTTTGGACATACGCAATGCTAGAAGTAGTGCCGTTCTGGAACGTGTTACGGAACCTTTTGCAAGTGAGATCGTAGAATCACTTCTAAGATATATTCCTATAATCCTTACAAGGAATTATACAATGATGAATATGAACATTTAAATATAATTTTAAGTTGAAGTGTAGGTTTAAACCTTATTTTTAAATAAACAAGTACAATTTCTAGTTTCATTTTTTTTATTGTAAAAGATATATTTACAGTTTTCACTTAACATTAATATACTGGGTACCGCAAGGGAGTATTTTAGGACCCATTTTGTTTAGTCTATATATTAACGATGTTAGTAATGTCATTATAAATGTAAATTCTATTTGCTGACAACATGGCTGCGTACATTAGTGAGAGGGATAATATTGGTATTCAAAGGGAAATAAAACTAAATTGTTAATTATTGGTAAAGGAAGTGGATATCTAGAGGTTTTTAATAATTTTGGAGTTAATGTTAATGGTGAGATCGTAGAAACAGTAAAGTCATATAAATATTTGGGTATTATTATTGATAAAAAATTAAAATTTGATGAACACATTAATTACATTTGTAAAAAGATTTTTTCAAAGAAATGGGGTTTTGGGAAGATGTAGTGATTATTTGACAACTTGCTCAAAAAGATTGATTTTTAATACTATAATACTAATACATTTTTGTTTTGCTGCTACTATTTTATTTATGGGGAATAAAGGAGACTTGAATAAGTTAGGTACAACTTCTACAAAATAAAGCAATGAGAGTAATACTTAATTGCAATATTTGCAATAGATATACTAGAGTGGAATACATGAGTGCATCAGGGTTAACATTGAAACTTTTATTAAAATTCAGGTTGTTTTTGTACATAAAATGAAATTAGGGTTATTACAATATTTGACTGATAATTTAATATTAGTAAATGATATTCACAATCACAATACCAGGTTTAACAATAATTTTTATTCAAGTCAAAGAAATCGATCAAAAGCGCAAAATTCAAGTTTTTATAATGGAATTATCTTTTATAATCAATTGCCTGAACACATCAAAGGATTAATTAAAAATGTTTAAAAGAAAAGTGAAAGAATTCTTTATATCTGTTATCTAGTCAAATATACAACACATATGTATAACTTCCAAAAAGCAAATATCCCTCGATATCATATCTGTAAATCCGAAATATGCATTAACCTTTCGACGTTTTTTCCTTCGTTCGTATCTTTCCTGTTTTGGTTGTTATTGCTGTACCTGCTGTTTTATAGCCCAAATAAATACTGGGAACCCAATCAGGATTTAAATTGTCTTCTAAATCAGCTGGTTTTCCTAGAAGAAAATTCAAATTAAAACATTTTTTAATTTTAGAAATGTTCTAAGTTTCAGAATGAAATATGTTACATGCATACCTGAAATAAAGTGCTTGGAACACACTCTTGTATATTTTGTATTATTTTCAGCAAAATCTGCCCATTTAATAGCATTTACCATTGTCTTCTTCGTTCAACAGCTAAATTGTTTAGATGTTGTTTATGTTTATATGCAGTAACAGCGGGAATTCTAGAAAATCTAACTACATCTCTGTTTGATCTATTGGTACACCCAACTACTGCACAAAATTAAGGCATTTTAAAACTCTTGTTCTACAAATATAACTAAAATTATTTATAAGTTACTTCAATGCCATACACAACAAACCTTTGTTTGTATCCAGCAGCCATATTGAATTTTATTTGACAGCTGGTTGGATTGCCCTATTGTCAAATCCTGCGATGTCAAATAAACGTCGGATCGCATGTGGCGCGAGACGCTCTTCTTTAAGCGTCAGTTAACTCAGCTTAATATTGGTTACGCCACTGATGGCAAGTAATGCGTCTAGACTAAGTTATAAGTGGCTGCGTCCTTTACAGTTACTTCTCATTAGCTAGCAAGCAACGTAAGTCATATTCAGTACCATCAATTCTTCTCGAGCGCACGTGTGTTCGAAGCATCTCGATTTTCGCACGTTTTATAGGTACCTATCGCTACGTATATTAATCTCATATTATTTCATTCCATTATTTCAAAATATCATCATATGTGTATATTTTTACTGTATATAAATTGTTTTACTATGTATAAATAAATTAAAAATAGTAATCGTATTTAATAATATTCAAATTTAAAACTAGACATTGTGATAGGTGTACCATTTATGATAGCAGTAGTGACATATAATTCGTAAGTTAAGTGTTTATCACATACATATCGATTCAAACTTAAAATAAAACCAAACTACGTATGATATAATCTTCGCTGAGACAAATAACATTCATTTGGTCACTAATTATACTAAAAATTAACAATCAATTGGAAGACATTCCCACATTGATCATAATTCTTCTGTTTACATTTTATAAGCCCCCTACACCCTACGGGTACAAAAGGGGTTTGATTATATATATACATTTTATAAGAATATAAAATTATATTTTGTATTGGCTATCAGTGCTGCAATATTAGTGACACAAAAATGTATACCTTTTGTTGCAGGTATATGGAGAAATTAAAGGTGTACACAAAGTAATATCTGCTGTAACAGTGAGGATCAAGTTAGTGGAAGTGAAACAACTGACACAGCAATATTCAAGAAGGTGAATGAATTGGATTGTAGTGATACGTACTTTTATAACATCAAATCAACAAACAAGTGATCAGAATCAAACTACTCTAAAACAACAGAAGATTACTAATGCTGACATCATATGCGTTTCATTGCAACATATTTTCATATTGTAAACAGTGAACGTGCTAAATCCTTGTTTTGAGTTATTGTAAACTTTTATTTCTAAAAGTGTCACTTATTTATTAATATGTAGGTATACAAATGTGAGTTCAATATTCATACACTAAATTAACTCAAAATTGTTAAATTAGCTTTTACAACACTTAGTTAATAGCCTAAAAATATGTAATGACAAAAAATAATGTTTCAAAAGACTCAAAATTCACATTAGTTTGCATATGTTGTTATAGACTTTTAAATAAGTTAACAGTCTAAAAACACGCACCTCATTCAGTCACTCATATTTAAAAAACTGTTTGAATTTATTACTCATTCAAATTTTTACACAAAGGTAACCTGAAAATGTTTTCAGAAAAAGGCAATCTAACAAGTCACATGCACACTCACCCTAGTGAGAAGCCATTTGAATGTAATATCTGCAATTCTAGATTTTCACTGAAAAATGTTCTGAAAAGACACTTGCAAGTTCATACTGGTGAGAAACCATTTGAATGTTACATGTGTGAGTCTCGATTTCCAGAAAAAGCCTCTCTAAAAAGACACATGCGTACTCACACTCAGGAAAAGCCTTTTGGATGTAACATTTGCAAGTCTAGATTTTCAAATAGAAGCCACCTAAAAAGACACATACATATTCACACAGGGGAAAGACCATTTCAATGTAATACATGTAATTCTAGATTTATAGAGAAAAGCACTTTGAAAACACATATGTTTATTCATACTGGTGAAAAGCCATTTGAGTGTAACATATGTAAGTCTAGATTTACACAGTCGGGCGATCTAAAAAGGCACATGCGTACTCATACAGGGGAAAAGCTGTTTGAATGTAATATATGCAATTCTAGATTTTCAGGGAAGGACAATCTGAAATCACATCTGATCAGTCATACTGGTGAAAAGCCATTTGAATGTAACACATGCAAGTCTAGATTTGCAATGATGGGCAATCTAAAAAGGCACATGCGTACTCACACAGGGGAAAAACTATTTGAATGTAATACATGTAATTCTAGATTTTTAGAGAGGGACAGTCTGAGAAAACATATGGCTGTACATACTGGTGAGAAGAAATTTCATTGTAACATATGTCAGTCTAGATTTACACAAGTAGGCGATTTAAATAGGCATTTGCGTACTCACACAAAGGAAAAGCCTTATGAATGCGATTTATGTAATTTTAGATGTTCGTGTAGGAGCAACCTGAATAGACATATGCGCACTCATAGTGGCCTGAAACCATTTGAATGCAACATATGTAAGGTTAGATTTTCAGAAAATACTTCCTTTAAAAGACACATTCGTGCTCACACAGGAGAAAAGCAGTTCGAATGTGACATATGTAAGGCCAGGTTTATGCTGAAGGGTACCTTAAAACAACACATCCAAACTCACAATAGGAAGAAACTGCTGCTTGAATGTAATATTTGCAAGTCTACTTTCTCACAGGCACGTGGTTTAAAAAGCCACATGCACATTCACAGCGGGGACAGGCCATTTGAATGTAATATATGTAATTCTAAATATAAACACAAGAGAAATCTTAATATTCATATGAAGTCTCATACTGGCAATAAATCATTTGAATGTTACACATGTAAGTCTCGATTTACACAGAAAAATGCCCTTAAAAATCACGTGTTTACTCATACATAATATTTATAATTTCGTTGAAGCACAATCTAAAAAAGCACATGTATATTCACACAGGGGAAAAGCTGTCTGAAGGTGACATGTAAGTCTCAGTTTATGTTGAAATACAGTGTAATAAGTCTCATGCACAATCACACAGGAGAAAAATTGTTTAAATGTAACATAATGTAAGTCTAGATTTTTATACAAGAGAATTCTCAAGAAGCACATTCTAACTCGCAGATGAACCATGCAAAAACACTCATAAATACTAGCAGGTTTTCTTCAGAAAAACAACTTGTAGGTGACATGATACGATTATAGGTGAGGTGATTTCTGCGAAGATAGGTGCTAAAATGTAGTATTTAAAGAGTTTTACTTATTAAATGCTTAGTGTATAAAGAGTTAACTATTTAGTTTAGCAATTAAGTACCTACTTATTTATTCATCCTTTTCAACTTGCATTTATTAATAATTATAATATGTAACAATGAAATAATAATGTAATGTATTAAATTGTAATGTATTAAATTGTAATATAAATAAAGAAAGCAAAATATTTAATTTATAGCATCATTTTATGTAAGTGAGTGATGATAAATGTATCATATAGACTCATAATTGCAGGTGCAATACGACTGCAATGCACAAAAATAAATATTTCCGGAAATATTCCCAAAGTTCCTGTTTTATCAGCAATTTGTATATATTTTTAAAAAAAGTTCTCCATAAGGAAATAGTTTGAAAGAAAGTTTATTTTGAAATGCACTAAAACTTACATTTTATTGTATGTTTGCTGATTAGTAGAATTGGCAAAAACATAGTTGACCTCAGAATTTTTTTGCCATCTATAAAAAGTGGCTACTCATCTCGTTATCTTAACTTAACAATACCTGTAAATCTACCTAAACGCAAAGCTAAAACCAGTCACATGTTAATCACAGGTCTTAGTTTCAAAATCTCACGAACTCGCTTACGTTTCACTCGCTGGAATATACAAAATAAATTCCCATTCTTTGGGAATTTATCAGTGATTTTTATGAATTCCCGGTGGGAAATATTCCTGTTGCCCATCACTAACGAGATGCATCAGATTTTTGTTAATTTTAATCTGATTTTTCACTTATAAAAATGTCAGCTCGCAGAATATTTCTAAAAAGTGTTCACTTATTAAAAAAGAATTTGAAAACTGATAATAAAAACTTAAAAAATTAGTTTGTACTAGGTAGATGAGGTATCAAAATACTCAGCTGATCGATCTTTATGAAATAATATACAATAATAATACGCCATTCAGTTTAATATTCATTTGAATTTTTTAAGATTTTATAATAGAAGTTTTATTTAGCCAGAAAGTGCCTTGGTTTTTTTTCGTTAGGCATATCTTGTAAAAAGTACCAACCTAGCTAATGTAGTCTACCTCTAAGTTAGGCAGAATGTAGTTGTCAAAAAAATAAATGTGCAGGCAAGAGTGAGGGTTTTTTAAGTTGAATTTTTATGTTATTTGTTGCAAGATTTCACGTGCTATGTTGTGACAAAACTGTAAATGGCTACTTTTAAAGTAGATTTTCTTGAAACAGCACTTTTACGGTTTAGCAAAATTACATTTAACATTTAATATCTTCAAATATAGTACATATTTTGAAAAAAATGACTGGAATAAACATTTTGCGTTGATTTTCTGCGAGCACTATGGTTCTTTTAGTTTTGTCGTAGGTATAATACAAGCAATACAGGCTAATAATGCTTACATGAAGCTACGTCTCACCCACGGTAAAGAAATTATATTTTCTTATGCGTTTTAAACATTGCATAGCTTATACTATATACAGTGGCGTATTTTTTTTCTTTCTTAAATTCATACAAGCCAAGATATAAATCAATAAATATAAGCCGTCCTAGGATATCGTCTAAGGTATCACATACCTACAGTTAGTAAGCTATAGCTACATTTAGGGCACTACTTTGTATGTAACCACAGAAAATTTATATATAATTAATTAAATATGTGAACTAAGAGAAGGCAAAATAAAATCTGATTTAAAATTAGTTTTCAATAAATCATGAAAATAAATAGGTGCTTACATCTCTTTTCATGGATTTTTTATAAAATCTTAAAGATAAATCAAACTCAAATTAAAAACACATTTGTGAAATTATTTATTAACTATATGAAAGAAGATAATTAAAAAATAAAACCTGAGTAAACGCATTGACTCGGATTCTGAATCTGAATTTTCTTGTTTTTGCATCCAACAGGGCATTTGCACGTGGTATGTAACACAAGGATGGTTTTATTTTTGTCATAGATATAATACAAGCGAAGATATTTGTATAATGAGTACTGCACCTCGTTTTTGCTGTTGGTAAAGGTAGAGAGAGTTTAGCACGCTAATATGCATGCATACATGACTTCAAACTCCAACAACAACGAGATTGTCTTGAAAAAGACAGTTTTTTTTTAAATAAGAGACGAGCAATGATAAAACAACAAATAATAACACCTGTATCGAACGTAACAACAAGGAGAAGTTAGGTTACAGGCATCCGTCAAGTGTCATGTCTTACGCATCACAATTACCGATGTTGCCATTTATTTATTTGTTACTAATATATGTATTGTTTTCTATGGAATTATAATATATTACATTGGTATAATATAATATATTACAAATTGTTTGCTGTCTAAACAAAAACTAATATTAATTGCTTTAATTTGTAATCTAATAAAAGAATTCATTGTTTTCACCACAATGTGCGGCAACTTTTAGTACCAACTGGCAATTCTGTATGAACTGCATCCAATTATCACTGCACCCCTTTTTATTGGTTTATAGACTGTTATATTTTCTAATGTAAAACTGTCCTACCAATTACACAACAGCTTTTTAAATGCTCGCTCTTAAGTGGGCGTTTTATTTACTCTATAACTTACTAATCTCTGCTCTAACTGGACTATAGTTTCTAATGCGCTTTATTCTATAAGAATTTCGAATCAAAATATTTAGATTTACACAAATCTTGACATTGATGATCTAGACTATTAGTTTCGGGGAAGGACGGATCCAGCTCGTTAGCCCCCCCCCTAAATATGCCTATGGTAACAGAAAACAGCAGCCAGCGGCTACGTATGCGTATGTGTTACGTATAGAATTTATTACATAGTCAGTAAATAGAATATCAAGTTCTTTAATAAATAACTTTAATCGTCCAGTTCTAATATTTATAAAAAAACAAAACGGAGAAAGATGTTGACGTACGGTTTTAGGACGATTAGTTTTTTTGTTGCTCCTTCAAAAATGTTAAAATTTGTATGAAAATAAAGTTATTGTGCATTGTTATATGTTTTTAATTTTGGTAAAAAATATTGTAATGTAATTTTAAAGAAAAACTGATAATTCTGGCAACGTTGTACTATAATTCTTAGCGTCTGCTGGCGTCAGTGGGTGGGGAAATTAATCAACTTACAATACATTCACTGACTATTATGATAGTTATTAATGTTATTATAATATGATAGATATTGTTAATCTATAACATACAGTATCATTAATTAAGTACAACATAAATTGGCATTAGTAGGATTTGTGCTTGTTTATGAAAAGGTTTGAAAAATATTAGTTGATAGCCTTTTCATCTCCATGAATTATGTTTTTTAATGTTCAAGAATATTCCAGCTCAGAGTGCTTACCATTCCTGAGGAGTTACAACACTTAAACATTGTAATTTATGGAGGTGGTCACATTTTCAAATGGAAAAGCTTTCTTGCAGCGGTATTTAATTCAGTAAGCGTAATTTATTTCACTGCAGTCTTTATGGAAGCACTTGCAAGTATTTTCAATTGGCAATACTTTTCAGCGATACATTAGCACCAAAGCACCTGCAGTATCTTTGTAATGGTGATCATACACTATATTTAAAGGTATACCAGCAAAACTTTGTAATACATGTTTCTTTTCAAGCAGGAGCTCGAAGTGTTTCAATGTCATGTGCTTTGGTCGTGTTATGTCACAACTGCTTGTGTTTGAAAGTAATATGTAAAATATATAAAATTATAAATGCCCACTAAAAAGATATTTGTAAAAGCGCCAGCTCTTTTATAGAGGCAAAATACTATTTGGATGTTATATTAGTTGTTATAAATGCTCACAAAAAAAACAGGTTTACAAAAGCACATCTCATCACTTATAGCAATGAGAAATGCTTTTGTATGTAATATTTGTAATTATAAATTCTCAATAAAAGGAAATTTGCAAAAGCACATGTTAACACATAGTGGTGAGAAACCATTTGGATGTATTATTTGTAATTATAAATCCTCACTGAAAGGAAATTTGCAAAAGCACATGCTTACTCATACTGGTGAAAAACCATTTGAGTGTAATATATGTAGTTATAAATGCTCACTAAAACAAAATTTGCAAAAGCACATGCTTACCCATAGTGGTGAAAAATCATTTGGATGTAATATCTGTAGTTACAAATGCAGACAAAAAACACGTTTGCAAAAACATCTACTCACCCATAGAGGTGAGAACTCAATTATATGTAATATTTGTAGTTGTAAATGCTCGGTGAAAAATTTACAAACACACATGCTCACTCATATTGTGGAAAAACCATTTGGATGTAATATCTGTAGTTATAAATGTATCCAAAAAACAAGTTTGCAAAAGCACATGCTTACCCATAGTGGCGATAAACTATTTATATGTAATATTTGTAGTTATAAATGTTCATTGAAAACAAATCTGCAAACACACATGCTCACCCATAGTGGTGAAAAACCATTTGGATGCAATATTTGTACTTATAAATGTACACAGAAAATAAGTTTGCAAAAGCACATACTCACTCACAGTGGTGAGAAATTATTTGGATGTAATATTTGTAGTTATAGATGTTCACAAAAAGTACGTTTGCAAACACACATGCTTATCCATAGTGGTGAGAAACCATTTGAATGTAATATTTGTAATTCTAAATTCTCACTGAAAGGAAATTTACGAAAGCACATGCTTACCCATAGTGGTGAGAAACCATTTAAATGTAGTATTTGTAATTCTAAATTCTCACAGAAAGGAAATTTGCAAAAGCATATGCTTACTCATACTGGTGAAAAGCCATTTGAATGTAGCATATGTAATTATAAATGCTCGCTAAAACAAAGTTTGCAAAAGCATATGGTTATACATACTGATAAGAGAATTTGAATGTAGTTGAAATTGTTGCGATTATTTCTTATATAAACAAAAAATTATTTCAAGATGTGTACTTATTTTATGAATATACTGTGTTTTGAAAGAATAAAAGTAACAATCAAATGATATCGTTCTGTGTTCATGTATATTACATATTTTTGTCTTTAGACTTGAACTGTAGTATATAAAGTACACTGGCTTGCAAAAAATTCGCGTACACCTATTTTTGATTGTATTAAGTCAGTCTTAACTTTTAAGTTGTCAGTGTCAATCAGTTAAAATTATTTTGTTTTATTTTCGTAATGACATATTTATCCGTCAAAAGTCAGAAAGGTCATGTTTACATAGCAAAAACTACATAAAAACTCGGTTACTTGATTTTTAAAGTGTATGCGATTTTTTTGCAAGCCAGTGTACTACTTATATAGGATTTAGAACACTGATCTAGGTAGAATTCGATTCATTTTGAACACAGTTTAAAAATAGGATTCATGATTTGCATAGATTAAACTGTTGTAAAAGGATTCTATTACTTCACTTGGGGATTCGGTTAATTTTTAAGAAATTGATTTCTCAACACTAAATTTAAACGGTTTCTGCTAACCATACATTGTATTTGACTATTGTCAATACGTATTTCGGTAATGATGGTACCTTTTTCTTGGCATAAAACCATCTTTATAAAAGATGGTTTTATCAAATTAAATTAATTTATTAAATTAAAAATTCAAGCTAGAAGGGTGGATAAAACTATCTTTATTACACACGGTTTTATCCTTCCTTCTACCTTGAATTTTTACAAATGATAACATTCTATTGCAAAATAATTTGAACTATTTTAAATAACCTCTCTTGCTTGTGAAAATGACACAGCATTTTATTTATCTTAATTAATTTCAACAAATATAACAGAAAAATGTAAAAAATACAATACTTTACCATTACAATATTTGGTCTTCTAAGGTACGTACCTATTTTAATGTTTATTATTTTGATTTTTACCATTTACATATAATATTTTTGTAATACGATTCCTTAAAACATTGTTTTAATGTAAGAACATTTATGTATTTATGAACTAAAGAATCAAAGAAAAATTAAAAAAAATATTAATAAACATATTTCAAAAACAAAATCAAATCAAGAATAAAACAGTCATCGAAATCGATCATGTTCTAGAGGATAAAAAATGGCATGTAGCAGAGATTAAAAGAGATGGAAAACACACTAATGCTCAAATCTGAACATTTCTTATATTATTGTAATGAACGGGAGAGCATTCTAGGCTGTTGGCAATAGCAGATATCTAGCAAAATCCAGAACTTTCGAGGCAACAACACACGAAACATATATATATCGGGCTGTCTGCATGAGAGAAGAGGGTTAGCTAATGAGAAGCGTGCAATGTGAAATAGTATTAATAAATATTTGTTAATTTAAATCAAATATTCTAGTTAATAAATAGTATTTAAATAAGCTAGTTTAAGTTTGTTGATAGTTCATAATTTGTGTTTTAATTAGTTAAGTTTAAATCTTAGTTGTTGATATTTCTCCTTTTATTATACTTTTAAAACGGCATCTTTAGTTTTATTTATTAAAAAGAACGTTACATTATAATTGCATAGAACAATGCAGAAATAGTTTAAATTAGTTTACAAAAAAATTTGTAAATATCAACTCAAAAAGTTTAGATTGTATTTAAATACATAATAATTTTGAATGTAGCCACAAATTTTAATAAAATGACTAATAATTATAGAAATTGACAAAGGAAAAAGCTTCCTTCTGATGGGCCATTTACAATACCGCTGAGGTTGCCATACTATACAATTCACTTGGACGATTGCATCGGTGTTCTTTTCCTCGTATACACAAATTGTAATGGAAATAGCTACAATTAGATTATAATTGTAATCCGGCTCGAAGGACCAAAGGTATAGACTTTTTTTGACTAACCTTGAATTGTTTAATAAATAATAGACGATGGACTTTCCCTAGAAACAATAATAGGGGGGCAGATTGTATTTTATCAATTTATTCATTAAACACTAAAATTACCAGACTACGTATGTTATCTATTTCTTTGTTTGTAAAGTATCGATTTAATTAATTCCTGGACTTGATTATATTGGGACGCGCCAATAAGTATAGAGGCGTTGTACAACATCAAAATGTCTTAAATATGCGGTAGTTGACGACGTAGTTTTTATTGGTTGTTTTTGTTGTATTTTAATTATTTATTTTTGGGCGAGCAATCGGGATGGCGGAGCATCCTTCGCACCTCAGGGCACCGATTACTTTGATCATTTGGCCGATCCTATTAGAATTTAGCCGAATCTAGGGAATTCCACCCCCAGTAGAGATTTTTATCATGCCAAACATCGCAGTGACACAGGACCTACAGTTTTACTTCCCATCAGAACAGAAGGTATGTTTTTTAATTTTTGCCCGCTATTAAAAATTATCAGCTCGGCCGGGAACGTATCTGCAACCCTTGGTATATGAAGCAAACATGCAAACCACTAATCCACCAAGGCTGGCTGTATTTTAATGTTGATTATAGTTTTGTTGGGTGAGCCACACGGCGTTCACCCATAAAATTGGCTGGACTCTACCCAATCTTAGGAATCTGGGTAACGGGCGATACATTAAAAAATAAATGTGAAGTAGAGATGCACGTAACTGCTCTCGACGAGGACTCATTAACGCTGTGGAGGAAGCTCTGCTAACATGAGTACCGGTGTGGGTGGATTGGATTCTCGCCTGAGGGTGAAGTCATTTATGGTGCACTGTTGGCCACCCGCTGTTTGACCATGCCTAATAAAGGGGAATTCAAGTGAGGAGGGGGGTGGTAATCTCCGACCGATGGAAAACTGCATGCCACCTGCCAGTTGGTTTCAGAGACGAGAGTATGAGGACCACGCTATAGTCCCAGTTTTGTGATTCGAAGAATCCGTCTCGAACCGCTGCACTTAAAGGGGTATTGATGTGAATATGTAGGCGTTCAATGCTCACGACAACTTCCCCTCCAAAGGTACACACCAGAGTTCTGCTTAGGTAGTACTAAACGAAGCGCTGACGAGGGCATACCAGTCCAAGCCTGCCACATTGAGGTTAGTTTCGGTCGGGCAGTGATCCCACAAACGTGGGGAAAGTCCGAAGCTGGACTAGAGGCCGGTTTTTATGCCGGCAGAAGGGGTCTCAACTAGTGAGTACGTTTATAACTCCGGTACTAGGCTGGAGAACTAGGAGAGGTCTGTACTGGTAGCTTCTGCAATAGCAATAGTGCGCCAATTGAGCGTATCTCAATTTGTGTCTCAGAAAGGGGGACCGCGGTGAAATTATTAGGTGCGCCAAGTTAAAACAACGTTGTCTTGGTGGTTGAATCCATCTTATAGCACAGTTACTCAATAAAATTTTGACATATTAATAAATTTAATATTCGTGTTAATATTTATAATAATTTTAAATAGAATATTTAGATTTTATAATTTTTGAAATGTCAGTAAAATGGAATTGTTATTCATAAATTCCTCTATAATACGTTTACTGTACTGGTGATTACACATATTGCAACAGAGCTACCGCATAATTTCTTTTAACAACTCGCCTCGATAGCAGCGTTGCCAGCTTGGGAGATTTCTTTTCTTTGTGGTATTTTTTGGGGAATTCTTCTGGGCAAAATATTTTTACTTGGGGAATAACAGTGGATTTTTAGATCTGACATTCCACTCAAATCGCACCTGGTAAATCTCAAAATCAGATAAAAATACAAAAATCCAATTAAGATTACCATAAAGATTAGTAAAATATAAAAACTTTTGTATTTTATTTTCTTTTTATTTGCACTCAGCATCCTCTAGATAGCTCTTGGGGATTTATTTGTAACCATAGCTTATTTCGGGGTATTTTAGAGAGAAACGCAAAATATTTGTCACGAAAATTTATTAAAATCCAGAAATAACAAACCACAATTTACGCAAACAAATGTACCTATTTTCTTTTTGGGGATTTTTTTTCGAAAAGTCCTAAATAAGGGGGATTTTTAAATTTCCACTGGGGAAATTGAACTAAATGATCTGACAAACCTGCGCGAGAGTGCAGATCAATCTTGACGCACCACCCAATTGCCTTACATAAATAACGTCCAATTTTTATCCTTTTTCCGTGTTCTTTGTTGTCGTTCCGGTCTCGTAATTTTTGCAATCTTCCAATGCAAAATCATCTTTAATAAGCAGCAGTTTCAAGGATAATATGCGTTCGGGATCAAAAAATAGTTAAATAATGTCCTTTTTCAATATTTTTTAACCTCACTTTTAAGTGCATATGTCGCCAAGTCACGAAACCCAAACACGATTTTATTGTCTTCGTGGAAAAGGGGAAGTAACGATCAGACGGATTCAAGACTCCACGACTAATGTGAAAAGAACGTTCGATATGACAGCAGCTAAGAGAAGAGAAAGGAATGCAATAATAATGAAGAAAAATAGATGAATTGCTTTTTCATCTCAATAAATTGTTTTCATTAATGTTACAAAATATTCCAGCTCTGCTGCAGCATCTTTCTAACGGTGATCATAGGCTATATCTAAGGTATGCTAGCAGAACCTAATATATTTCTTTGCAAGTAGGTGCTCAAACTGATTTGAACATCATGTGTGATGTTGTAACTCCAAGTGTTATTTCAGAAACCGTTTGAATGTAACATTTAGAGTTATAAATGATCACAATAACAAAATAGTTTACAAAAGGGCATACTCACTCATAGCGATGAGAAACCATTTTGAATGTAATATATGTAATTATAAATGCTCACAAAAATCATATTTACAAAAGCATATGATTACTCATAGTGATCAGAAACCTTTTGAATGTAATATTTGTAGTTATATATGCTCAAAAAAAGCAAATTTGCAAAGACACATGCTTATACATAGCGGTGAGAAACCATTTGAATGTAATATTTGTAATTATAAATTCTCACAGAAAGGAAATTTGCGAAAGCACATGCTTACCCATTGTGGTGAAAAACCATTTGAATGTAATATATGTAATTATAAATCCTCATTAAAACAAAGTTTGCAAAAGCACGTGCTTACTCATACTCGTGAGAAACCTTTTGGATGCAATATTTGTAGTTATAACTGCTCACTGAAAGAAAACTTGCAAAAGCACATGCTTACCCATAGTGGTGAAAAACCATTTATTTGTAATATTTGTAATTACAAATTTTCACTGAAAGGAAATTTGCAAACACATATCCTTACCCATAGTGGCGAGAAACCTTTTGTATGTAACATATGTTATTATAAATGCTCACTAAAACATAGTTTGCAAAAGCACATGCTCACTCATAGCGGTGAGAAACCTTTCGAATGTAATATTTGTAGTTATGTATGCTCAAAAAAAATAAATTTGCAAAGCCACATGCTTACCCATAGCGGTGAGAAACCATTTGAATGTAATATTTGTAATTATAAATGCTCAATGAAAGGAAATTTGCAAAAGCACATGCATACCCATAGTGGTGAAAATCAATTTGAATGTAATATATGTAATTATAAATGCTCGCTAAAACAAACTTTGCAAAAACACATACTTACTCATAGTGGGGAGAAACCTTTTCAATGTAATATTTGTAGTTATAATTGCTCAAAAAAAGCAAATTTGCAAAGACACATGCTTACCCATAGTGGCGAAAAACCATTTTGGTGTAATATTTGTAATTATAAATTTTCACTGAAAGGAAATTTGCAAAAGCATATCCTTACCCATATTGGTGAGAAACCTTATGGATGTAGTATTTGTAGTTATAAATGCTCAAAAAAAGCAAATTTGCAAAAACATATGCTTACCCATAGTGATGAAAAAACATTTGAATGTAATATATGTAATTATAAATGCTCACTAAAAGAAAATTTGCAAAAGCACATGCTAGTTCATAATGGTGAAATGCTGTTTCTATGTAATATTTGTAGTTATAAATGCAAATTGAAAGGAAATCTACAAAAGCACATGGTCACTCATAGTGATAAGAAACCATTTGCATGCAATATTTGTAGTTACAACTGTTCCCAAAAAGCAAATCTGCAAACACACATGCTTACCCATACCGGTGAGAAACCATTTGGATGTAATATTTGTAATTATAAATTCTCACTGAAAGGAAATTTGAAAAAGCACATGCTTACCCATAGCGGTGAGAAACCGTTTGGATGTAATATTTGTGGTTATAAATGCTCACAAAAAGTAAGTTTAAAAAAGCACATGCTTAGCCATAGCCATGAGAAATCATTTGGATGTAATATTTGTGGTTATAAATGCAAACAGAACAGAAATCTGCAAAAGCACATGCTCACTCATAATAATAAGAAACCATTTATGTAATATTTGTAATTATAGTACTAAGAAACAGTATTATAAGAAAATTACTAATTTCTATGAAAACTTATTTATTACATAGTCTCCATTATTCTATTGTCATATTAATAAGCTGTTGGAAAAATTTTATATTACTAATAAAGAAATGATGTTTTATATACCAAACATATAAGTAAACTAAGATTATGTAAGTTTTATAACATTATAATAATAGACATGACTACACGGGATAGGGTACATACGAGTATATATAAATGTACATGTACATTGTTATACAACAATTATAATTCTTTGTGTTAATGTGTGTTAAAGATGAAGCTAAAGAATTTAGTACTTCTATGACCTTGATTTTCAACTCTTTTACTGAAGTAAGAAATATGTTTACCTTATTACAGACATTAATAGTTCTCAACATTCTTAGCAATGAAGAATCAATGAGTAATTCCTGTCTCTTATTGGTATACTAAATGTTGGAATACTTGTCAATAATTGCGAAAAGGTACAAAAAAGCGGAGGGTTTGCAGGATTTCAATTGAGTCTACTTTTATTATTGACAATTTTGTATATATAAATCGCAGAATATAGAATTCGCCTTTGCTCTAAAGTTTCAAAACTAAATTCTTCCAATAAATCGGCATATTATAAGAATGAGAATAAAAATGATTTCTTATAGAATAGAAACTGAGAAATTTCTTTTCTACCTTTTGCAATTCATTTTTGAACCGTACTCAAGATGTGGTCTCACATATGCATTATACAAGTAGATAAAGGATGAAACGTTCCTGAACTGGGAAGAGTTGTGCAATATAAATACGTTTTTTATAAGACCTTTTAATACAATTCAATATTTGTTCATTGAATGTTAATTTATTGTCGAACAATACTCCTAGATCCTTTATCTTTTCGGTAATAAATGATGAGCAATGCTGAATCCTATCCCATTCTACAATTAAAAATGTATTTAAGATACGTAAATTAAACCAGGCAAAGTCAAATTGGTGCTGTCTTTGTTTTCAATCATCTATAACTACTTCTATAATTATGAGGCCTGTCTCACATGAATTGGACCAAGGAATAGGTTTTGTTTTTAATTTGTGCTTGAGATTTTATATTTCATCTCGAATTAAAGTGAACTATTTGTTGCTAATATCATGTACAATCAAAAAAATAATCGTTCAATCACTGATAATTATTTGTTGAAAGATAAATATTTAATTCATGTGAAACATGGCTCATAGTAATAAAAGCAAATTCTTTTTTAAATTTTTGTCTGTTGGTCAATCAAAACCTTCGTAACTGGTCTTACCTGATTTTACCTGGCGAAATAAGTTTAATAAACATGATACTTTGTAATCAACAACAATAACATAAATAAATATCTCATAGAAGTTATTACATGTCTTTTATTGTCTTTTACAAGAGATAACATATAAGTAGTGTACAAGACCACACACAAGCAACCTGTATTACCATTGGTCATCAACACACTACATTGGTGACCTCCGACGCTACGTAAGAACTTAGATGATCAACACCATATCTTCAATATTCCATTGCTCTGGTTTTCTGTCTCTACCGACAAACGCAACCTGCAACCTGGAGTTTTTATCATTTAAATAAGATAAGTAAACTATACCAAAGTCCGAGTGGAAGAAAGAAGTGCTGCAAGATTTACAAACATTGAAAATACAGAGATGGGAAGAAAAGGCGCAAGATAGAAAGCAATGGAAGAAAGTCATGCAGGAAACCAAGGGCCTACAAGGCCTGTAGCGCTGTATTATATATATATATAATTGCCCTTTTTAGGGCAAACACCTCTTTTAAACTACGCTTTATTATGTTTAAGTAGGGAGTCTGATTTAATTGTGGTGTATTTAATTTTCATCAGTATCATTTTCCATTCCATATTACACTGAAACCGTAAGAGCGAGTTAAGCGCACACGGTACGCAAACGCCCACCATCGTAAATGAAGCTTCAAGGGTCAGCTAACAGCTGCGACAGTTTATCTCAAACACACTTTAGATATAAAATAACAATTTATTTGACTCGTCCAATATACTCTCCTTGCTTAAGTTTCGAATTCCACTCAAGCATAACATACTAGAATACCCAGCTATTATCAATAGGGTTTAACAAAACAAACTCCGGTCTTAACTCGCCTATGGTTCGTCTTGCTGTGAGGGTAAATCATTTGATCTCTAAAACAGATATGGATAACTTCAACATATCACTTTACAAATTTAGAAATAATAATAATATAATAATAAAATCCTAACAAGAGGCTATGTTATTTATTTACAAATTGTTTTAAAGAATGAGTTTTATTTGTTTGTCCAGTCATGTTCGTAAGTTTATAAGTTACACAACCAAAACACAATACTCTCTGCGATGTTATTCTCAAATTGACAAGATGTTCTATCAGTTATTTTCTGAATTATCTCTAGCAATGTTAATTTGAGTCTCAAATTTAAATATATACCTGTTTGGCTTAACCCTTAACTACCCAGGTGTGGTCTCGGTGACCGCATGCATCTGTGTGACTTTTGGTTTTTCCTATTTCTAGGAAGAATTAAGATTTGTGCCATTAGGTATTCCTAAATAGCATCATTTTCAGTTTATAGCCCGCTGCACATCAATCTGCTTTCACGCGTTACGTTATTATTTGAATTTAAATATTTCGTGCGGTCATAGTGACCGGACCCGGGTATTTAAGTTATGGCTAGCACTACGACGGATTCACTGAAGGTTCGCTTTGGTGATAAAGATTTTGAAAAATCATTGCTAGATATATCTATTGTAACTTAGTTTATCCTGCTTTGTAAGAAAATTGTTTTATTTTCTGTCTGTAATAAATTTTTTGATATTAGAATCTACTAGACTGTTTTTTCCACCGTTAAATCATTTCTTTTAGTTATATTAATTTCTGATTATAAAAATTTTAAAAAAATCTTGAAATGGGAATTCACACTATTCAAGGACTATAACAACAAATTTAAATGACTTATTTTACATTTTTTTTAAAATTTTATAGCGCTTTAGAGATCAGCGGTCACCGTGACTGGTCCCAGGCGTTTGTGTTACTCTTACAGCACCCGGGTAGTTAAGGGTTAAGGTGGTCACATGGTCTTATATTTTAAAAATAAAAAAACAAGTTTAAACTTTAACAATGTATATATTAAAAAAGGAGCATCAAATTAAAAAAAATAAAAAAATCTGATCTTTTATTTTTTAATAGCTTCTGCAAACATAATACAAAACTGTAAAGAAAATATTCATTAAATGAATAGACTCCTCCGATCCTATCCCTAAAAAACAGATAATAAAAACTCTTTAATTTTCTCATGTGTATGAATGTGAAAAGTAAAAAATACTACTACATTCAAACATATTGCCATCATTCCGCACTGCAAGTTGCCACCTGCTGTTGAGCTACTCTTGAGTGAACGTTCTTTTATAAACATGTGATTGTCCCTTATCGACTGTGGGTCCCCATGTGTTTTTTCAGATTATCCATCCGTGAACATTTATAATCACATATACTACATTGGTATGGCTTCTCTCCAGTGTGTATCACCATGTGTGTTTTAAGATTACTCTTCTGTGAACATTTGTAGTCACATATGCTGCACTCAAATGCTTTCTCCCCACTGTGAGTTATCATATGCATGTTTAGACTACTCCTGCGTGTACTTTTGTAATTGCATATAGTACACTGAAGTGCTTTTTCCCCAATGTGAGCTATCATAATGTGCGTTTTAAGATTATTCTTCCCTGTGCATATATAATGACACATATTACACTGAAATTGCTTGTTTGCACCGCAACTTGCCATATGTATTTTAAGATTACTGTACCATGAACATTTATAATCGCATAGGTCGCACTTAAATGATTTTTCTCCACTGTGAATTACCATGTGTACTTTAAGATGACTTTTCTGTGAACATTTGTAGTCACATACAGTACACTGAAATGCCTTTTCTCCACTGTGAATTAGCATGTGCCTTTTAAGATTACCTTTCTCTGCACATTTAAATTTACATTCTCTACACTGAAAAGCTTTTTCTCCCCCGTTATGAGTGATTATATGCATTATAAGCCTACTCTTGCGTGAACATTTATAATCACATACATTACACTGAAATGCTTTCTCTCCACTATGAATCACCATGTGCTTTTTAAGATTACTACTCTGTGAACACTTGTAATGACATATACTACATTTAAATGGTTTCTCTCCAGTGTGAAGTGCCATATGCCTTTTAAGATTAGTCTTCCATGTGTATTTGCAATCACATATTTTACATTGGAAAGGCTTTTCCCCGGTGTGAATTATCATATGCTTTTTAAGAATACTCCTGTGGCTGCATTTGTAACCGCATATATTACATACATAGCTTTTCTGATTCCTATGTTTCTGTAAATGTGTTGTTAAATAGACTTGGCAAGGAAATTTTAATTTACATATTTTACATTGAAACAAATTTTTACTATCTATAATTAGACCATCTTTTAAGCTCGTTTGTATCAAAGATGTTTGTTTGCCATTAGCAGTCCAATAAATGAAATTATTTTTTCCAAACTTATCAGTTTCCTTTTTTATGTTAAGAAAGTGTAAAGTTTGTGATTCGACAGCTTCAGTCTTTCTGATTTTTATGTCACGTACAATGTTATATTTCAAGTCTGCATCTGATTGTAAGCTGGTTTTTGCTGGACTTGCATTAGTGTCATGAGTAGACCAATATGTATGGTTGTCATTAAATGATGTATTCGTTTCATTCTTCACCTTAAGAGTGTTAGGGATTTCTAGTGTTTTTGAGTCTACAGCTACATCTGTTATGACTTCCATTGTATTTTATTTCAGTAAATAATTTAGTATGAATATCGGAGTCATCTTGAGAACCTACGAAGAAAACATAAGTAATTTTGAATTTACAAAATTCATATTTTCAGCACTTGATACAACAATGATGATGATGAAAGCTGAAGATATTTATATTATTACATTTTTAAAATGGAAATGTTTATGCATCTTGGTTTATTCATTTTTTTGTAATTGTTGATTATAATAGAAGACACGTTATTACTTTTTCATATAAATATAAATTAATTAAGTTTAACTAGAAAAATTATTGATACTGACTGCGCTATCGCAACCGGTTCGCAAATCACACGCGGATAAACATCATGCTCCTATTCCTTTAGGTGATTATTTTGTCTCTTTCTCCCATCAGCAAAAAATAACTGTTTGCCCGCTCAATTTTAATTTAACAAAACTTTATATTTATACTTGTATATTATTAGGTGCGTTTTATTTAACTTCCTCGATATGCAGTGAATACCACTGACAACAGTAATTTCATTTTTATTGCAATGGAATGTAGAGTCACTGTATCTAGTCACCTAGGCCAGCTGGTCGATCAGAGTAACGCAAACCGCCGCCATATTAGGGTAGAGAAGGGTGACTTTTAATAATGGACAAATTAAAACCACGTTTTACGTGTTTGACATATTAGAGGTTTGATCTTTCAGAATAAGAAAAACCTTTTAAAGTAAACGTGGATTTGAGTAAATTCAATACAGAAAAAATAATGAACAATTTCGTGCTTCGTTTGCCCCATTATGGCGGCGGTAACTAGATGCAGTGTGACTCTAATGGAATGTAGTCAGAGGCGCCAACTATGTGATTCTCATTAAAACTATTTAACAAAACGGGTTAATTTTATTATTTTTGCGATGAACTTTATTTCTCCCAACAGTTCAACACATTTACCCTAACATTTCTTATCTTGCAATTTCTTCCCGGAAATGGGTTTTTACCACTTTACTAAAATGGTCGTCAGAGCATTTATTACTTTTTCAGTTGATTTAAATCGCTTACGAACTAGAAAAGTTTTAAGTTCTGGGAACAAATAGAAGTCATATGAAGCTAGGTCAGGCTTGTCGAACAACAGTGCATTATCATGGTGATACAGCACTTTTTTGCCGTTATTAAGGATGTTCGTTAATTTACTACTCGATGAAAATTCTATTACGTATGAATCAACCAGATTTACTTTTAAATTTTAATACAACTAACTAAATGGCCTTTCCGCATGTAAATAAAATATAAAGAACCTACCTGGTAATTTCAATACAGTGAATTTGATGTACAAACGTAGTTTCCGGAGACTCGTAATAGATGATCACCAGGTTGTTAGAACCCTTTTGGAGAAGGCTTCCAGTTGCCACGAGTAGGTAACTCAAAATAATGCGGATGACAAGACCATTGTTTATGCTTTACATCCAATTACAGCTTCTTTATAATTAATAGCCACATGCAGGCGCATTCGCCATTAGCATCAAAAGAACGGGGATAAGACCTGCCGTTTTAAGTTTGAAAATCAGAAATCACATCAATAAAACAAAAGGAAACCTTATTTAAAAGTGTTACCTTTCAGATTCAAAAGGAAGATATCCAAAAATTGTCGACAAAGCGTCACTGCGCATTACAAACAAAACCATAATTTCATAACTGCCAAACAATGAGTTAATACTTCAGTATTTTACAAAGCCATTTTGTGCACTAATTACACAATAATGATCCGTTCAAAAGGGAAATTTTACTATTAAATCACAAAAATATAAACAGTCCCAAATCTTACATTCTTGCTTTGTCAAGAAAGTTTCAAGAGGTGTTTAAGAAAAGGCTCGCGTGCAAAATGAAGGGTAGGTCACGTGGCGAGTATTCTGTTTTTTAATTGGCTACATCAAAGCATCAGTCAAAATAAAATTGGCGCGAGATTACAGACCAGTCTTTCTGTCGATCAACGAATAGGGAAGCCATAAGACTTAAGAAAAAATCGATATTTTGCTGTAGCAATGCCAAACCTAAATGACGTTATAAGAATATTATTAAAATCGAATTTCACATGAGAAAAACTATTATACCCAGTGATACTAAATGCGATGGCATTATAAAGAAATAATTAGAACTCAAAATTTCTCCAGACCGAAAATATACTGTGTGTATTATAAATGTCAGTAACAATGCATTTATAGGTAAATACGGGGTGTATAGAAACTAAAGACAATTTAGAAAAAATACTGTCTGTTACAAGGGCTTGAGCAATTTCGTACACTTTTACTCGCCAGTGAGATTGTAAACTTCATTCACAATTTTTGGTGCGACAGTAATTTCAGTCTCATGAGCGTGACGTACCTTCAACGCTTGTTTCGCCCGTTTTCAATTAATTCACGCCTCAGTTTAGCCTAGTTTCCGCTTCAGTAAGTAGGCGAACCAAGTTAATCCTCAGTTAAAGAGTAAAAATCTAAATTGAAAATCCAAAGAAAGAGTGGACGCACTTGTCCAGCTGGGACATTTTTGTATTTTTTTTTTGTAAAAAGGCAAGAAAATAGACTTTATTAAACCTTTTATAAATATATCTGTATGTATGGGTCCACATGCACAGCTACAGGAAGCTCCTTTTCTACGTTACACAGACTAAAAACCTATTTTCGAAGTACATTCCGCAAGTACGTTTAAATAATATAGTAGAGTTTAATAATAATGTGTGTTTGACGTTTCTTCTTTTAGGTTATAAGATCGCATAAACAACTGCTATGTGTAATAAAGTTGTAGCAATCACTCTTTTTATGACTATGAATTAATATTTTATTTAGGATAAAGAAAGTAGAACCGACAACAGTGTAGTAATCAATTCCAGCGACTTTATTAAACATAGTTGTTATGATCAATTCGCATTGGGGAGCTCAAAACTAGAAGATATATCTATTATGTTTTAAATAACTATTTCTTATTATAAACAACCGAAAAATTGATGTGTCTGTTCCTATCAGCTTGTAGTGATAACAATAAATATATTTGTGGAATGAAACGGAAGGTTTGTTTACAGGGAGTGAGTTTTTCAAAAATAACCCACGTTGCCCTTAGCAACGTGGGTTATAGTGTAACAAAAGAGTAAACAATCACTTTCCTTATTTATAATGAACACAGTAAACATGGTATTTATAAAGAGGTGTTGGATAAAATTAGTAAATTCACTGGGTTTCAACATCCCTTTGCGACGAACAATCAAAGCAGGTTTTTTGCGGGAATAATTCGAATCACCCCCAATTTTGAGACAAAGTATAGTTTGTTGCAAGAAAAAAATATTTGCAAAGAATTCTGCTAATATGTCGGCAAGCACAAAAGATACAGAAACAGCATCTTTAACAAAAATTAAATTATTAATTAAATAAATTAATTTGTTATTTAATAAGTAAAGGTTACACTCTACATCACTTGATAGTAAGAAGTAGATCTTAAACGGATTTTCCACTTAAATCTAAAAAATTATTTTGACAAGTTACGATTTGCATATCGTTAGGTCGTTGGACTTGGTATTTCATAATTGAAGCCATTGTAAGGTGTAGTTTCACCTGGAAATTATAAAAGGCATAGTTGAAAGGGTGTATGCAAGCAATCACCACAATACTCGCAGTTTTTGTTGTTGAATTTCAAGTAAATTCCATGCTTATTTAACGATTCATCAAATTCCATAATAAATGTATAATTTTCATTAATCTATGCACTTGCAGCCAAAATGTTTTGCTGCAATATTCTTAATTAGGTTCTAGTGCACCTTTAGCAATAGAATTTTCATGTGGGCAGCTCTATATAGAAAAGGTTTAGCCTGTTGAAGCCTAAAATTTGTATCGTTTGAACCTGATCTGTTAAAATAGTAAAATCTAGTTAATATTTAAAGTTTTGGTGCCAAAATTGATGTAAATATTGTGTAATAGGATGTTAGGATTCATTTAATAATAAGAAAAGGAGGTAATAAGGTGTGAAAATGTTATTATCTGTAATTTTGTAAAACCATGTTTGTCAGGAAATTCAAGATGGTTGCCATTAATTCTGGAGTTAAATTTGCTTTTTGTTAGATATGTAATATACCAAAATATAGGAAAAATTATCCTCTTTCCGATTATGTAATTTGTTTAAATATCTAGTTTAATTTTTTAACAATAACTTGGTTATGTAAATCTTGTTAGGTTAGATGTTCAATTTTTTTTAGTAACTTACCAGATTTTGTTAGTGGAAAAATGACGTTTGGCGTTTGTTTTTGAAAAAAAATATAAAAGCAGGTCGAAAATTTGGTAACCTTTTTCTTGATTTTCATGCAAAGCAGAAGCCATGTCGGATCATGCAATAATTTGTTAAAACTCTGAGATTATGCGTGTCAAATTTTATGTCAATGAAATGTCAAAAAAGTGAGATTACGACAAATGTCATCCAAAATATAATTTTTAAAAAAAGTGTTAAATAATTTTAAATAATGATAATAATAAAGAACAGTTAATATGAATTATAAAAATAAGAAAAGTGAAGTGTTAATTTGGTTTTTGGACTATTTATTTATAAGAAGAAAATTTCTGGAAAACGTATTAGAACTTTATTTCTGGATGGAAGGAATTTTAAAACAGGATATAATGGAAACTTGTTGGAAATCACTAACTGACTTGATGTACTCACGTCTTGGAGAAAACATGTCCAATATTTAATAATGGTAATTATTTATAATACAATTTTCACTGGAAAGATCACTTTAAAAATGTGTGTTCACCATCACAACAAATAAGCAGGTAAATTTACCGACTATTTATTTGAATTTAAAAATTTATTTTCAAACTTTAACTTTATTTTGTTTCGTTTCTTTCTTTAATTATAATTTAAGATCGTGGGGACTCGCCGACTCTTCAAATAAATTTTGCTACTGAACACTTTGCCCACCGTAGACACTACGCCGACAGAAAGCTGTGGACACTTTGTGAACTGTGGACACTATGCCGACCGCAAGCGGTGAATACTTTTCCGACCGTGGACACTACGTCGACGGCAAGCAGTAGACTCTTTGCCGGACGTTGAGACTACGCCGATCCCTTAAAATAAATATCGCTGGGCACTTCGCCGATTGTCGACACATCGCCGGTAACTAACGGTGGACACCTTGCCACCCTTAACAGCCGTCCATAGTTATAATTCTGATGTGGATGTTAACATAGAGTTCCACTAAAGCTGAAACTAATTAACCTGTTGATCAATAGTGTCCACGGTCGGCAAAGTGTCCACCGCTTGCGGCCGACTTAGTGTCCACGGTCGACAAATTGTTCACCGCTTGCGGTCCACATAGTGTCCACGGCCGGCAGTGTCCAGTAGCAAAATTTATTTTAAGGGTCGGCAAAGTGTCCAACACGGTCAGTCAGCGTAGTTCCACGGTCGGCAAAGTGTCCGATCGGCGTAGTATCCTAAACCCTTTTTCAAATATAAAGCAAACAACACTGCAACCACAACAAATTGAGAGAGAGACTTTATTAATTTATATATTACAGAAAAGGCTAATCAACAGGTATTGATAGGACCCACTTACGCGTAGCACAACGTAGGAACAAAAGCTTACATTTGTGAAGATTGATTAGTAAAAATAAGTAAGTAAAATTAGTACAATTAAACATAAGCCTAAGTAGGTAAAAAAAATGTTAAATGAAAACTTAAATATATAAGTACCATTTATATACTAATAATAAGAATAATAATCAAGAGAAAATTAAAAGAAGCAAAGCAAAATTAACATTTGAGAATTTAACAATAATTATTTTACAGTTATCATTATATAAACACAAACTAAATTTAAGAGTTTATACATAAATCATAAATATATATTTAAAGTAATGGCAGAGTATCTAAATCTTAATAATTACCCATAATAAAAAATGTATATATACATAAGCTGATACATTTGATTGGCTATAACCAAAATCAAATCTACAAACTCACCATTTATCACAACAAATGAAAGAATTTTTAATAAAGCAGGGAATATATATTTGTGTTACTCATCAAGCCAATGTTGCGTTTATGCAACGCTCTAATTTATAATCACGTTCTTTCGAAACTATATAAGTTTTTGACTTTTTGTATCAACAGTAATATTTTTTAATCTTACTCGAGCCATTGTAAATAAAAATTAAAATTTCTATTTGTAAGACTAATTTTTTTAACAACGTTTCTGTCACCCATGTGAAAAATGCAAAATTCAATAAATTCAGGCTGTAATTATGATAAAATAAAAGCTGAATTTAAACAGAAAAGAAATATGCTACATATAATTTCATACTATAAAATCACACAGAAGTTATAAAAACAGATATAAATTAGACTCAACTTACTTAAAAAAAATGTTATCCGGAGTGTTGTGTTAACGCAATATTGGCAGTGGAAATTAAATGTGGAAATTCATACAGAAGTAAAAAAACTCGGACTAATTATAGATGTGTAAGATTTGAAAATTTTACATCACTAATACAATTAAAAAAGGATTTTATAATCTCCGCATCATATATCAGAATTGATAATTTTTACATATCCGTGTAAAAAAGATGCTTGTGTGCCCTAGTTCTATCTCATTTAAACTACGGAGATATAATATATGAACCATGTATAAATCAGAAAGGTGTTCATAGAATACAGCGTTTACAGAATGCTTGTTTGCAATTAATTTATGGCATTCCCAGGACAGTGTATCGCATATTGGATAAGTTGGTAACTATGGGATGGTTAAATATGTCCAATAGACGTCGTCTGTACATTATCATCTGTTATTATAAAATTTTAATCTCCAAAAGTCCATGGTACTCATATAGCAAAATTAGTTGTCGAACGGATGTAAATCACCTAAATCTACGATTCCGGGGCCTTATAACTATTCCACCGTATAGAACAAACATGTTCAAACGATCTTTCTCGTACACAATAGAGACATATTTTAATAAACTACCGTATAACTACAGAACCATGACTGTGACTAAACTGAAAAAAGGCATGTTTTTGGAAATGTTCAGTAAACAGTAAATATACACATGTACGTATATTTCAAGTTAATAGTTCATGTGCTAAATTATTAAAAAGCATATAATAGCATACTTAAGTCTACCTGTTTCGTTTATTAACTTTAATTTTTCATCACTTAAATTTTTTTTAATGGGTTTAGTGGTTGAGCAGCGTCAGTAAAATGCTTATGCTGAACTTTGGCTCTTTGTAAATCTATATTTACTTGTTTATAATTTATTTTTTTGGGTAATTATTCTTATTATTAAAAGTAAACTTTCGCATTTTGTAATGTAAATAACTATTATGACACATATCACATTGAATGGGTTTTCACTATTATTATGAGTGCACATGTGTTGTTAAAGAGCATTCTTTAGAACATATATAATTACATATATTGCATTCAAATGGCTTATCTCCACTATGAGTGGACACATGTCGCTTAAGATCGCTAAATCGTGACCGTTTATATTCGCATATATTACATTCAAACATTTCCGAACATTTATAAATCACATATTTTACATTCATATGGCTTTTCTCCACTATGAGTGGGCACATGTCGTTTAAGATCGCCAATTCGTAAACTCTTATATTTAGATATATTACATTCAAATGGTTTTTCACCACTGTGTATAGACATGTGTTACTTAAGGTTGCCCCTTTCTGAGCATTTATAATCACATATTTTATATTCAAATGTCTTTTCTCTACTATGAGTTAACATATGTTGTTTAAGACTACGCTTTTGTATACATTTATAACTACATATATTACATTGAAATGGCTTTTCTCCACTATGAGTTGACATGTGTTTCTTAAGTGTGCTCTTATATGAGCTTTTAAAACCACATATAGTACATTCAAATGGCTTTTCTCCAGTATGATTATACATGTGCTGTTTAAGATTCCTTTTTTGTTTACATTTATAATCACATATATTACATTGAAATGGTTTTTCTGTGCTATGTGTTGACATGTGTTCTTTAAGACTATTCTTTTGTATACATTTATAACTACATACATTACATTGAAATGGCTTTTCTCCACTATGAGTTGACATGTGTCGCTTAAGTTTGACCTTTAGTGAACTTTTATAACCACATATATTACACTGAAATGGCTTTTCTCCACTATGAGTTAACATGTGTTCTTTAAGACGATTCTTTTGTATACATTTATAACTACATATATTACATTGAAACGGCTTTTCTCCACTATGAGTTAACATGTGTTGCTTAAGTTTGCCCTTTTGTGAACTTTTATAACCACATATAGTACATTCAAATGGCTTTTCTCCACTATGAGTGGACATGTGTTGATTAAGATGAGTCTTTTGGGAAGATTTATAATCACATATAATACATTTGAATGACTTTTCTCCACTATGAGTTGACATGTGTTGTTTAAGACTACTCTTTTGTGCATATTTATATCCACATACATTACATTCAAATGGCTTTTCTCCACTATGAGTTGACATGTGTTGTTTAAGACTACGCTTTTGTGCACATTTATATCCACATACATTACATTCAAATGGCTTTTCTCCACTATGAGTTGACATGTGTTCTTTAAGATGGCTCTTTTGTGAACATTTATATTCACATATATTACATTCAAATGGCTTTTGACCACTATGAGTTGACATGTGTCTTTTAAGGTAACTATTATGTGAACATTTATAACCACATATATTACATTCAAATGGCTTTTCTGCACTATGAACAAACATGTGTCGTTTAAGACCACTTTTTTTTGAACATTTATAACTACAGATATTACATTCAAATCGCTTTTCTCTACTGTGAATAGACCTGTGTTGTTTAAGATTACTTTTTTCTGAACATTTATAATCACATATATTACATTCGAATGACTTTTCTCCACTATGAGTGGACATGTGTTGATTAAGACGAGTCCTTTTGGAAGTTTTATAATCACATATAATACATTCGAATGACTTTTTTCCACTATGAATTGACATGTGTTGTTTAAGACGACTCTTTAGTGCACATTTATATCCACATATATTACATTCAAATGGCTTTTCTCCACTATGAGTTGACATGTGTTCTTTAAGATTACTCTTTTGTGAACATTTATATCCACATGTATTACATTCAAATGGCTTTTCACCACTATGAGTTAACATGTGTCTTTTAAGAAAACTCTTATGTGAGCATTTATAACCACATATATTACATCCAAATCGCTTTTCTCCACTATGAATAGACATGTGGTGTTTAAGATTACTTTTTCCTGAACATTTATAATCACATGTATTACATTGAAATTGTTTTTCTTCGCTATGAGTGGATATGTGTTGATTAAGATTACTTTTTTGGTAAGATTTATAATCACATAAAATATATTCGAATGATTTTTCTTCATTATGAGTTGACATGTTTTGATTAAGATGACTCTTTTGAAAGCATTTATATCCACATATATTACATGAAAAAAGCTTTTCACCACTATGAGTGGACATATTATCACTATGAGTGGCCATGTGTTTATTTAGATTACTTCTTTAAGAACATTTAAATCAAATAGCTTATCACCATTATGATAGACTGAGGTGTTTAAGATGACTGTTTTGGGAACATGTATAGTGGTACGTATTACATTTCAGTGACATTTCGCCACTATGGGTGATCATGTGCCTTTTGAGAAGACTTCTTATTAAACATGTAATTGCAAAGATTACGTATAACTTGTTGGCTACCATTTTGAATGAACATTTGTTGCATGGTACATCTATCTTTTCTTCTTCACCAACTATATATGAGTATAGAAAAATGTTTTCATTTTCATACAGCCACTAGATTATGTAACTTGAACTTTTCTGGAATGAAGAAATTTCGAAAATAGATGTGCAATGGTATAGGTGTAATAAAACAAATCATTTACCTGATAGCAAAAACATTCATTGTTCCAATAGCCAAGCTTGTTGATAGCACGAGAATGGTATACGTCCATGCCATTAGTGAGCATCTGTAAGTGGATCGTTTACTTCAAGCACTAGAAAAACGTCTTAAACACAATTTTAACAAGCTTTACTTTATATTTTTCAGATATTGTCACACTGAATTAATAATGATAATATTAATCTACAAGCAGCAAAGGAATTACTTTTAATGGCATCTAACGCGTTAGTGGCAATATCAAATAGATAAATTCCCTAATTGCACCCTGATATGTCCCAGCATATTTGCCAATGTGGACGAAAACAAAAATAGTACAGGAGGATTGAAAATTATAATACACTTACCAAAAATTATAGTACTCTCTATCCGTTTTCCAACTGTTAATGGACATTTGGAGTGCCTAGCGTAAATGAACTAAAAGCTAAAAGAAAAACGAAATTTCGTAACATTTGATAAGTAAAGAGCAATCCTTCCAATGTTACTATGCTTATTAATTTATTTCGGTAGTTTTTATGTAATCGGAACAATAAACATATTACTTTTATTAAAAGACGGACGCGAACGCGAAACTTGCGGCAGTTAGCTGCAATTTTTGGTAGTAATACTGAATCATGAAAGTATTTAATTACCTCTAAATTATTTATGTATATCTCTAAGGGCGTATCCAGGAGGGACAAGGAGTGTAGCCCTTTCAATAGAAAAATAAAAAAATATAAATACCTAATACATTTTTTAAAATTTAAAATTAAACACATTTTAAAAGAAACTAATTACAAAATAGCATAGATGTACTAAACAAGATATAGTTAGACCTACCTAATAAACGTAGGTTGTAGATTAAAAAACATACCAAAGAGTTTGGTACATCTCTCGATTTCATTCTGCATGCAATCATTCGCCGAATTAAAACACGGCTAATAAGAAGCACTATTGGTCGAAACAGGTTAAATAGGTTAGCTATGTTAAGCATTCACCGACAATGGGTTTTCGTTAACAAGGAGCAATTAATGGAAGCTGTAGTTAGAAAATTTGCATCTAATCCTTGCAAACTATTGTTAAAAATTAATTTTTTTCAAAATAAATATTTTATTCTTCGTTTGTTACTGTGTATTAATCTATAGCACCACCACCTCCATGGACTACCTTTCTTCCATGAAATAAGTTAAATTCAGAAAGCTGCCTCCCCCCTACAGTTTTGAGCTGGATACGCCCTTGTATTTTGCATACCTCTTTTATTAAGTTGCTAGAAAAATTTTATTGATTGTTATTAGCGATAAAAGAATATAAATGACTTTTATTATAATGAAGCAGCTTTTCATTTATTTTTGCACAATGTTATTATGAGTAATTTATTATTAGATATACAGAATAAAAGTAAGTACATTTGGCGTACTATTTACATTTTAAAAGTACATAGTACTGGTAGACCCAATTATAGTATGAATACTATAATTATAGTAGGGTTGGCAACGTTGTTTCCCAGATTTGAAATAAAATATCTACTATCAAATGCAAAAGTAAAAACAGCTAGATAGACAATTTATTTTTGTATTGAAATAGTAAATTTATAAAATTATCTGATTTTTGGTTTTTGAATTTTTGTAAATCATCTTTTTACAAAAAGTCCTGTTTTTGCGAGTTAGGGCGTAAAACGTGTCTTTAATAATTAATATTTCAATAACTACTTTACAGAATTGAATGAAGTTTTATATGCAAGTAGTTAATGGTGTTGCATACAGGGTGAGTCTTAAATAATGCACGCTGATTTATTTTACCTGGTTACTTTTTTTGCATTAGAAATGTTGGGGCCTTTTACTAAAAATTCCTGGACACTCAAAGAATGCAACAAACTAAAACCGGTCTTGGTGTGCGATTCGGCAATTATTTTTACCATTATAACGTACTATACCCTGTTTCAAGATTAGGAGGAGTAGCTGAGACAGGCAGGTTTACAAAAACATGAAATTTAAATGTAACAACTGCAAATAAATTGTAATAAATGCTCAAAATATAATCCAACCAGTGTAATTGTTTTCAATGCAAGCATTAAATATTGATTATTTATTTTAAAAACACAAAATAAAGAAGTATAACCTCAAAGACTTCATGCAATGTCAAAATAAGCGACTTGCGGCACTGGTTTATTCGGTATAGAGAGCCGCGTTCGGTATTTTGCATCTGTTTACTCCACGAGCTCAGTTTCTATGGTATCCATTATTGTAAATAATTGTAACTATAGCAACAGAGCTTTCAGAGTAAAAAAAGTTGAAATACCGAACCCAGCACTAATATAAGATTATTCATAATAATTTAATATAGCAATTTCAAAAACATCTGCTGCCAATGTACGCGTTGTTAGGTTACATTTGTAATTCTTCATGTAAACAAAATCAGAAATTGAAGAGATCATTAATTCAGTTTGTTTTCCATTAAGATAGTTTTGTTATAATTCTTGCTATGTCTGACATACAAACTTAGAAATCAATACAGACACACTGCAGAATTATATTATTTACAATGATAAGCAGATTAAAACTTTATGATCGACTTAGAATCCTAATCAGTATTTTCTTACTTACGTTATTAATATAAATGTTTCACATTAAATTACAAAACGTAGTATTCTTTCTGTCATTGCTAAAATCTTTAATCCACTTAGTATGTTTGGTCCTGTAGTGGTAAAAACGAAACTCTTTCTACAAACTCTTTGGAAACTACAGGTTGATTGGGATGAAGCATTCCAATTAGAAACCCATACATTTGGAAAAAGTTTTGCGACCAACTATCATACATTAATAACATAACTATATCTAGGAAAGTAGGTTACTCTTCTTAACTTTACTCAGAGATCTCTTCATAGTTTATGTGATGCTAGCGAGTTGGCTTCAAGTGCATGCGTATATGTTATTTCTTCAGATTATTTTGGCAATGGTATTTCTAAAATTGTATGTCTCGTATTGCACCTTTGAAAACGATATCACTTCCTCGGCTTCAATTAAACGGAGTTGTATTACTTGCAAATTTTATGAAACTAGTAGAAAAGGCTCTTGATACTACCACAACTAAAAGGTATTATTGGTGTGACAGTACTATAGTTTTGTCTTGGACTAATATAGTATCAGCAAATTTGAAAACATACGTTACACATAATTTCACATAAATTCGAAACAAAACCCCGCAGATATTTTGTCTAGAGGAACGACTCCACAAAACCTCATCAAACACCATCTTGGTGGTTTGGTCCTAATTTTCTAAATCAAATATCAGAAATAAAACGATTCAACCATTGACTTGTATTTTTTAGTTTGATAGATTATTTTTCAGAGGTATTTTGTGTTGTTTAAACTTCAAAGAGTCTTTGCGAATGTATTACGATTCGTAATACTAATCAAAGACTCGTCCAAGATGTAAGAGGTCTACAGAAAACTTAACGTCTAAAAAAATAGAAATAGTTATCTTTGAAACTACTAAGAAAATTAGAACAAGCTCCGCGAACAATTTTTATATTTTATAGTAGGATAAAGATTTTAGAGTAGAAAAACATTTTTTTTACTCTATTCTTATAACAAAAATAATTCTTCACTACTGAAATCTATTTTTTCTCTATATTAATATTTAACTCCATAAAGATTGAATATTCACTCTAATTGTATTCTACTTTAAAAGTATAACAAAATGCACTCTAATTTTAATTTCTTTTATTAAAAGAAAAGCCATTAAAAAGTGATCTAACTTGGTAAAAAATTTTTGTTAGTGTTCATGTTACTCTAGTTAAAGTAAATAAAACGAATTGTGTAACGGTATATTTTCTATCGGTTTCAAATATGTGTAATTTTGCATGTATTTTCACTGAGAAATTTAAAGTTCGGTCCTGTAAAATTATATTCTAATTGCAGCTAAAAATTTTGTGGTATAAACATATTTACAAAGAATACTTTAAAAAGATTGTTCTCGAATTTCTAAAAATTTAAAGGATGCTGAAGTAATAAATAATATTTTTAGTGCTTTGCTTGTTTACCCGTAGAAATGGTTGCGTTGCTAAAAAAACTAGAGGACCTTGATAAAATCCAATGATGTATTTAAGTCATCTCGTTTTATAAAAATATTCCTGTCTATATTTTGGGAAAGCATTGGTAAAAAGTAAACTTTTCCTTTGTCTGGAAGGTGACATTTGACACGTGTCCACAAATTCAACTTGGTTTTTGCGTATTAACTTAAAAAAAAACCGCATGATCCGCAAGTCTAGTCAGCAGATGTGGCACGTTTGGTTTTCTGTCTTCGCGCCTGCATAAAATTTTTAGCTCAGTCTATTAGGGCGAGAATCCTGCCTAAAATCGAATAATATCGACTTTAAGGAGTCCACGTGTACTAAGCGTGTGTTAGCTTTGATTTGCTCTTACCAAAAAATACAGGCTTTTAATTGGTTGGTCCGATTTGCATCTTGAGCGAGGGAAAAAGCATACTTCTTCTGCGCTGGCAGCAGGGGCCGAAAAAGTGTTAAGAACACATCCGTTCGAACTTCGAGTGAAGATAGTCGACGTTGGTCGATATTATCGAATCACCATTTATTCTTAATTATTTGGAATTAATGCAAATTCTAAATATAATTTCCGTACAGTTAATTGATATTTGTTGTGAAGTGAGTTTTTGGATGCAGTTGAATTTTGATAAATCTTGTCTGAAAGATTCGTTTATACCGTACCGCTAATAATCATCTGTGGTTTGTTTTATCGTGATGAAACATTAAGAACAATTACTTCCTTCAGTTCGCGCTTTAAAAATAGTGCAGTTTTGTTATTAAAAATCACGTAGACTGACCAATAATTTAAATAATAAATTCCCGTTCTATCTGCAGACAATGATAAATAATTATTCATTTTATGGGAAGAAATTATTGTAGCAAGTGTTATCTGGGCTAAATTTGTTTAAGCTTTTAAAAGACATTACCATTATTCCTCGTGCGTAAATTATAAACAAAAATAATAACAGAAACAGGATTGTTTAAACTGTGTTTAACGAAGATTGCTGGTGAAATCATATGAGTGATTGACTATATTCGAAATAAAAAGTATTTCTTTGGACCTGCTACCTTCAAACAACAATTTAAAACCATTTAGAATCAACCACGGTTTTGTCTAAGGGAGGCTTTTCCAACTTCTAGCTGACCAGCGTGGCTTGTTTTGCAAGGCAAATAAACAAAGGTTTAATTGGATAAGATTTAAGGTACTGTACTTTAAGAACTATTTATTACTGTAAAGTTTTAGTTATGGATTATTTGAACAAGTGAATTTTATAATTTTCTACAAGAAGAGAGCTCTCTAGTAGTATTTAAATTTTAGTTTGTTGCTGCTTGTGAAACTCAAATTCATTATTTTATATCAAGGATCTAAACGGAACCATATAATTATGAACGTTTTATTCAAATTTTATTTTAAAATTTCCTAAACATAATCAAAATTTTTGTTCAAAACCTAATATATTTAATTCATTTTTTGATTAGTGAATTTAATATCTTTTCTGGCTTAATTAAACATCATCATTAAGCTTCATAATCAGATGGCGCCCTTTTAGAGTTGATTATTGTTGATTATTTGAGTTCTAAACCCTTATCTATTCCTTTTTATAAATAAGATAACTGCAGAACCAATACCTGCGACCTGAATACAAAAATTTGTAAGATAGAGCTAAATCCCAAGCCGTGGTAATCTTGAGCTTCTTTGCTAATGTAAGTATGATAATTTTATAATCATTATTTTTGTTAGTGGATTTTGAGGTTACAAATTGACGCCCGATCGCGGGGCATTATCTCGTTTACAGTTTTTGACGTTACAATTGACACCAATATACACTTGAAAGTGTATTTAACAAGAGAAGCTTGTGTGCAATAACGACACTAACAAAAAATGACGACAATCAGCTGTCTGCTTTACTTGACTTCGACCATAGTTATAACTGTCGAAAGTTGCAATTTCAAAAGTTCCTAAAATTGGTGACAATTTCAAAATTTTACAAATCTTTAGATAACTTAATGTAGATGTACAATTTAAAACGTAATGAACAACTAAGCAAGACTTTTAGAAATCAAAATTATATTGACTAGAGCTAAACCAGGTATCTGTACATAAATAATAGTACCTACATTAAGTTTAGATTTGTAAAATCTTCAAATTCCAGCTAATTTTATAGCGTTATCGATTTAATGCACGGATGCTGTAACCGTTCGATTTGTGCTTTTCGGTTCACAGTAACTGGGCCGAGTGTTCGATTTAGCGACAGTTGATGCACGAATTATGCACTCGTGCAAGTTTTTTAGCACGAGGTCGAAAAGCTCATGCTGTGGCTAGTGCATCAGCTGATTTTAGGTTATGATGGTATGTTTAGAAGTGTTTGGCATGGTTTCATTGGTGTGTGTGTGTGTGTGTGTGTGTGTGTGTGACTAGGCGGCGGAGCCATGTAGGCAAGTACACTGCCATTGCCATCTAAATATTTACTCAATCTAGATGGCATTGACACTGCGCTCGTGGTTTACTCATCCGAGTACTGACCAGCGCAACTCAACTTAACAATGTTAAGCGATATATATCTATTATAACCACTCTGCCGTACTGCCGACTAGTTTGCTAGATAACTCTGTTATATTAATTAGAGTAACCAGAATACAAAACCTATTAGCCGTAAATTATTTTTCACGTTTTTCTTGAACATTTTCTTATCTAATGATGTATGAATATTTATTATCGTTGAAAAGAGAACACTACACTCTATGGATTTCAGTAAAAAAATACCTCTATAATGTAATTTAAAAATGGGTCGATGACGTCATCATTCTCACGCCGATTTAGTAAATACAAAATGTTCTGAATCAGAACAGAGAATTTTATGCCATTTTTAATAATGTATGTATGGTTTAGAACATTTCTGACTAAAAATAAATTTGCTACAAAGCGGGGCACTTTAAATCAAACAGACTGTATACCACATGTAGTAACTTTTTCTTTATTAAAGGTTTGTGTCAGGTTTGTTGTCGAGCGTCATTTGTTGTGACATTTGATAACTACCGACCTCACATTCTTGTGTAACGGTTCCTAAATTCCTTTTTAATTGATCGAGCATTCGCAGTTGCATTGCTTATTAGTTATTATTATTACTTACTCTTACCAAAATCAACAGCATTTTAAACATATCTAATCAAAATTATTTTGAGTTATATTTCAATTGAACTTGATGGAGATATTTTAATATGTACGCTTATATTTTATGGAGTACTGCATGTATGTACATGTTTAAATGTAAGTTTATTCGGAATCATATGGTAATATGTGCATTCCTAACCGCCTCAGAGGGTGGGAAATTAACCATTCCTAACTTACTTTTAATTCCCTCTCTTGGTCAGGAATGTAATCATTCCCTACCTGTTATCCCTCTCTTGGTCAGGAATGTGATCATTCCCGACCTGTTGTAAGTTCGTAGTTTGCTCGGTAGAGGGCGGGTGCATTATTAGGTCAAGTTTGTCACTTCAGTTGTCAGTTGTAAATAATTATTATTTGTTAAAAAATATGATGATTCCGAATAAAATAGTATACAAACCTCGGCGGGACGTTTCCTCCTGTCTCGAGCATTAGCTCACCTCGGGCCTGGGCCCTCGGTGAGCTATCTTAGCTCTCGACAGGAATGAAACACTTCCCGCCTCGGTATGTAATCTACTATTCTTGTGAATGATTACTGAATAAAATTAAACTGGGTATACAAGAATTAGCATTGACCGCATTAAAATGAAAAAGCTCTTGAAATATATAAATGTAGAGGGTTATTTTTGTATTGTTATTTTTTTTTGTCGTAGATTGTAAAAAATACCTACCTTAAATATTTACACAATGGAAAATGATGAACTGACAGTAATCAAAGAAGAAGTGGAGTTTAAAATTGAATCACAAATAACGAAAGATTTTAATACCATGGATGAGATAGACACATATACTGAGAGAGACGAAAAAGTGTCCTATAAGTCGAGTACTCCACAAGAACCCATACAAGACGTTACTGATAGCAAGAAACGACGTATCTTAAGTCAGAGTGATGATAAACCATTTGAGTGTAAAGTATGTGAATACAAATGTTTAAAAAGCAGTAAACTTAAAATACATATGCGAACTCACACTGGTGAGAAACCATTTGAGTGTAATTTATGTAACTACAAATCTTCACAAAAACGTAATCTTAAAACACACATGCTAACCCACACTGGTGACAAACCGTTTGTGTGTAATTTATGTGATTACAAATGTTCACAAAGTTGCAATCTTACAGCACACATGCGAACTCACACTGGTGAGAAACCATTTGAGTGTAATTTATGCAACTACAAATGTTCACAAAGGTATACTCTTACAAATCACATGCGAACACACACTGGTGAAAAACCATTTGAGTGTAATTTATGTGACTACAAATGTTCACAAAACAGTCGTCTTAAAACACACATTCGAACTCACACTGGTGAGAAACCATTTGAGTGTAATTTATGCAGCTACAAATGTTCACAAAGGTGTACTCTTACAAATCACATGGGAACACACACTGGTGAAAAACAATTTAAATGTAATGTATGTGACTACAGATGTCCAACAAGTGGTAAACTTAAAACACACATGCTAACTCACACTGGTGAGAAACCGTATGTGTGTAATTTATGTGATTACAAATGTTCAAAAAGTGCCAATTTTACAGTACACATGCGAATTCACACTGGTGAGAAACCATTTGTGTGTAATTTGTGCAGCTACAAATGTTTACAAAGTAGTAATCTTAAAACACACATGCAAACTCACACTGGAGAGAAACCATTTGCGTGTAGTATATGTAACTACAAATCTTCAGTAAGACATAATCTTAAAAGACACATGCAAACTCACTGGTTAGAACCGATTTGAATGCAATTTATATGACTACAAATCTTAACTAAACAACTCATACTGTTGAGATATTATTTGAGTGTATATTATGTGATTACAAATGTTTACCAAAGTTGTGCAGTTACAACACATATGCGAGTTTACACTGGTGAGAAACCATTTGAGTGCAATTTATGTTACTACCAATGGCTGTTCATACATACCCCTTAAGACTTTCTGTCAGGGAGTGGCAAAGGCATTAATCAATTACTTCATGGTCACATAGCAGCTTACTGCGTTTGATGCTGCTTGCTTACAGAACCTCCTAAAGGATACAATAAGCCATGACTGGTAACTACAAATTTTCAATAAGTCATTATATAAAAGGGCAAACATTAATGTATGCCGGTAATATACAGATAACATTTAGTGGATGTCTGTTTTACAGGTCATTCCATGATTCCTACCATTCAGTTCTATCACATTATGATATAAAAGCTGGTGGAAAAATTGTATATTGTAAAAGAAGTTATAAATAAATGTTTATATAAATTTAGCTATGTTATTGATTTATAATTACGAGGGTTGCGCTGAAAATTGTTAGTTATAAAAAGACCGTTGCATTTTTTGACAAAAAATCTTTATTGTTTTTCAAAATAATCTCCATTCAGACTAATACACTTCTGCATTCTTTGAAACCACTTTAAAACATTCGGAAAATTCTTTGTAACTGCTGCATCTGCGCTGGAAAACCTTTTACCTCGCATCATTTTTTTAACAGTTGGAAACAAAAAAAAAGTCTCACGGCGCCAGATCTGGGCTATATGGAGGATGAGTTACCAATTGAACTCCCGTATCTTTCAAAAAGTCCAATGTTCTGGCAGCATTGTGGGAGGATGCGTTGTCATGATGGACTAAGATGTTACGCAAACCGGTCCTTTGGCGACCTGTCTGTAATTTTGCAAACATCTGTGGTAAAGCCACTTCTCAGTACCATTCAGAATTAACAGTTCTGCGATCTTCAAGTGGAATAACAGCAACAGGACCACTTCGGTGTAAAAAATCAACAATCATTTTCTTATTGACGCTTCTACCACGAATTACTTTTGTGGGCAAGTCTTTATCTTCGAATACCCAAACACTAGACTGCTGTTTAGTTTCAGGGTCGTAACTGTATACCCAAGATTCGTCACCAGTTACAATGTATGCCACTTGCTTGGAAGCTCCCCCGTCAAATTTTTGCAACATAAATTTACACCAGTCTACTCGAGCCTGTTTTTGACTTTCTGAGAGCAAATGCGGTATCCAGCGGCTTGCTAGCTTTCTTACCCCAAGATGTTTATGCAAAATGGTATTCACCGCCGAAGATCCAATCTTCACTTCCTCTTGAATCTCCCTTTAAGTAATATTTCGATTGGACTGAATCAAGCTTGCCACACGATCAACATTTTCTGAACAGGCAATTTCCGCAGGTCTTCCAGGTCTTGCTTCGTCTTCTAGCAGCTCTCGCCCTCGTCGAAATTTGCGGAACCAATGACTAACAGCGGATAATGAAGGGGCACCATCGCCAAAATATGCTATCAAATTTTCATGGCCTTGCTGGTATCCTGTCTTTTATAGTCGTAGAAAATCATAGCTCTAAAGGCAGTTCGCGGAATGCTCATCCTAACTGAATTAAAAATGCACAACTACTTATCTTACAAAATTAACTACATTTCACAAGGAAATCGGAACGTTTGGCAATTGTGGGTAACGAATGTCAACTAATGCGACATTCAATTGTTGCAATTGTTTCTAGCCAATTGAGCTTCCATAGCCTGCTACTAACTATTAACAGAGCATCCCTTGTACAATCACGAAGTTTTTAATTCCTAATAATGTCTAACAACTTTTTATTCGGTTCTAACTAAACTGTTCTAGCAGTTTAAGACATATATTAGCTAGAGGTATTACAATTTAAAAATTGTACAAGCCAAAATCAGTTCATTATACACGGTGTCTCGTTAAGAAATAGTGACTTTGCCAGTGGTTAGATAACCATTAAAGAAAGAAAACCTATATACCATTTTTCTTGTACTTCTATACTTTTGGAGAAAAACAGCATCGAAGTCCAGCCTAATGTCTTCAAATTTAATAGTAAAAATGCACATGGCACATTTTAAAGTTCAAGGTGATAAACAGTACTACTTGTTTTCTAGAATATGTAAGCTAGCATAATAAAGCAATAACCTGTCTTTATTTTGGCCAAGTGTTTCGTAGAATAAGAACAGATAAGTAAATAAGAAACGACCTCTCATTTGATATTATGTTTCAAAAACGGTATTTTTGTTTTGTGATTTCTGATTTGTAAGACGGTACGTTGTAGAAGGTACGTTAACCCCTATGTGTAATACAAGCAGGTCTGTGAATAAAAATATATTTTCGGATGCATTTTGTTTACAGTAAATCAAATAAGATATTTTCTAAAATTTGGTGTAAGCTAATTTAGTATTCGATTAGTAGTATTATGTGTTTTGATTATTAGATTATTATTAGGGACTAATGTAATGCAAAATCCTGACACTCCACTTTTTATTAGTAGAACAATAATTTAGCTTGAAGCTTATCTTCAAAGTCCGATCATTAAGTAATGAATAATCACCGTGTATATCAATTTTAGAGTTCATTGTCATACAAATTTTATGAACCGGGTGATATTTTTCATCCTGTTAGATATTGTTTAATAAATGGGCAATTATCATTTTTACAAATCCTGACTAACGCAAACATACAACAGCAGAATCATAATACCTGAATAGGCAAGAAAGTAAAATGATGACAACATTAATTACAAATGCCTGCTTGAAAATTGTCAATATAAAATGTGACTTTTTGAAATATCATATCTGATAAGTAAGAAGTTGCTTACAATAATAATAAATGGATTAACAGTAGATTACTTACCAAGGCGGGAAGTAGAACATTACGCGGAGAGCAATGCTGCTGCACGAGGCGCGAAGCGCCAAGGGCAGCAATTGCTCGACGCGTAATGTCTTCCCGCCGAGGTATGTATACTATTTTATTCACAATCGTACATAATTATGTTCTGACATTGATACCTTATACTTGATATATGTAGGACACAACACCAGCGTTTTTATTCAGGTGGCGATAAAATGACAATTGCTGCAACAATTGTCAAAGTAAATTCGTGTCACTACTAAACCAAATTTAATTACATTGCTCCTAATTGCAATTTACATGATTTAAAATGCCTGATAGTGAAACTGATGTAAGTTGCACACCACCGAAATAGCGAGAAGTTGCTAAAACAGTGACTGACTGTTTGTTACCTGCTAAAAGTAAAGATAGATACGAAAACTTCTGCCATCTGTTGAGAATATTTAGAACGAGCAAAAGGTAAGTAATGGATATTACTAACCAAGAGAACTTATTATTGACTCTGATGTATAATAAACTACTTTCTAACTTTTTAAACGTCAGTAATGAACACATTATGTATCGATTGTGAATAAATATATTTATGTGTATTATTCAATAATGATGAAAGCAATAAATCTCCGGATGTGGAAATAAAACAAAAGCATAGTAAAAAATCTTTTTATTGATTATTTCATCTTACAAGTAACTTAATAAATTTACTAGGTGATTGACAATAAAGGTCTATATTTAATTTTAGATTCTAACATACGTGTTAAAATATTATCCAAATAGGAAATTCGTCGCCGGAATTGGAATCTATCAACTGCATCTATAGAGTCTTGCGATCTTCTTCAGGTGTTTCAAAATATGTTTATTTATTAACAGGTAAATAAGAAGACAGTGTGTTTATTGTTGTCGACAATTCTAGACAACATAATTGCGCTTTATTTATTTCTGATCAGTAAATAAAAACTAAATAAAAGATAAACATAAAGAGTTCATTATTGCTATTTCGGGGTATAAATACGAGTGTAAGCCTTTTAATTGCTTTGTTAATATAAACAATGCAGTATTTTTATATATTATTTATTACCACACCAAACAGACAAATGAACAATATCACGATCAGTACATGAATGATAATCATACAATAATCTGAATAAACCTAAAGAATGCTCGAAGTCACACACACGTGCGCATAAAAATATTAATAAAAGGAATCATTTAAATTCAATAACAATAATGGTATTATTGTAAATACAAATATTATTACATATTTAATAATTCTAAATACATCACAATTATTATTATTTTTTTATTAAAAACTTTATTTTTTTTTTTTTTTTTTTTTTTTTTTTTTATTTCACGCCTACACTACGGGGGAACCAACTGCTAAGGTCATCTGTCCCCCATCTAACATGCAACACGAAGACACACACACCCATAGTTGAGGTGGCGGAATCTTCCAATTAGAAAAATCCCGCCGCCCCAAGTGGGATTCGAACCCACGACCCTTGGAACACGAGTGATGCACTGACACCACTCGTCTACCGCCGGCCCATTAAAAACTTTAAGTTTAAAATTTTGTTTATAATGTTTCTATATGCAAGTTTACTTAGACGCTATGCGAGTCACATCCCAGCCAGCACACTGACGTCATAATGTCGCCGTTTTTTCGACAGTAACGACGTCAAATTGTTGTAAAACTGACAACATTATGTCACAGCCTAAAGACGTCATTAAGACGTCCTATACTAGGACTAAGACAAATTATAAATAAATAGTTGAATATTGGAAATAACATTTATTATATACTACAGTCAAAACATCTCTATATTGTGACCACCTGTTTAATATGACCAGTATTCCTTTATCTTTTTAATGAAACTTGTATGTATTGTATTGTACGTCCAAAAGACGTCGTTTTGAAGACGTCTACGTACGTCCCATTATATGACGTCTTATGGACATCATTTATTAGTCATATGACGTCGTCGACCAATATTGACTTAAAAATAACGTCATTATAACCTCAGTGTGCTGGTTGGGATGTTTGTTCAATTAGAAATTGTTTAAAAATTATTTCATTTTTAATTTTTTTTAAAGCCATAATAGTTATTTATTATGCAAGTGTTTAAAATAAAGGTTTAACGAGCGAATAGTTTATTCATCGAGCGTGCAAGCTCGAGAGGATTAATATACGCGAAATGTTTATTCAATTTTTCTGGTTTGGGTCTACCATTAATAGTTGTAATCAATCATAGCAACGAGAAATGTTTAAAAAATTGAGAAATTCGAAACATTTTAATAAGACGTTTTCCAAAAAATTGTATTAAAAAGTACCTACTAAATAAAAATCTTAAGCTGCTAGACGAATAAAAATTTTAATTTTCTTTATTAAACAACTGCTTTAATTGTATGGATCCAAGTAAATAAACATGACTTTATACGAGGGTTGCGCTGAAAATTGTTAGTTATAAAAAGACCGTTGCATTTTTTAACAAAAAATCTTGGAAAGTTGGAAACAAAAAAAAGTCGCACGGCGCCAGATCTGGGCTATGCGGAGGATGTTACCAATTGAACTCCCGTACCTTTCAATATTAACAGAGCATCCCTCGTAAGACAAAATTGAATAAATCTAATTGAATGATTATAAATAAACCTTTTCCAGATTTCAACTTATTATATGTCTTTTAATGCATTTCATTTTATTTTTCTGTCTAATAAATAGACTTTTTGCAGTTTCTTTATAAATATGTTCATTTTATTGTGTGATAAATATTTTAATTAGCTAGTAGTATAATAAGAGGTCACAAACAGTTCTCGTCCAGCTGCTTTAATACAGGTGATATTGGAGTATATAGTTGGGTTCATTCTATAAAGTTCAACATTTGTTTTATGCTCGAATACAATAAACAAGACTGAGTTAGCTTATTGGGAGAAGAAATGTTGGAGTGTCTTATTTTATTTAGCTAGCAAATTTAACCAATTCATTAGTTTTGAATTCAATATTATATATCATCTAATAACATCTCTATATATACCTCATTCAAGTGGATTTCTTGCACTATGAGTAAGCATATGGGCTTTGAGATTGTTCTTTTGTGAACATTTATAAACACATATATTACATTTAAATGGCTTTTCGCCAGTATGAATTAACATATGTTGTTGAAGATTACTCTTTCGTAAACTTTTATAATCACATATATTACATTCAAATGGTTTTTCACCAATATGTGCAGACACATGTCGTTTAAGACCGCCCTTTCGCAAAAATTTATAACCACATATATTACATTCAAATGGTTTTTCACAACTATGAGTTAACATGTGCAGTTTAAAAGCATTCTTTTGTGAACATTTATAACTACATAAGTTACACTCCAATTGCTTTTTACCACTATGAGTTGACATGTGTAGTTTAAGACTAATTTTTTGTGAACATTTATAATCACATATATTACATTCAAATGGCTTTTCTCCAGTATGAGTGAGCATGTGGGCTTTGAGACTCTTCTTTTGTGAACATTTATAAACACATAAATTACATCCAAATGGCTTTTCTCCAGTATGAGTGAGCATATGTTGTTTAAGATTATTGTTTCGTAAACTTTTATAACCACATACTTTACATTCAAATGGTTTTTCGCCAACATGAGTGGACACATGTCGTTTAAGATCACTCTTGTGCGAGCATTTACAACCACATAAACTACATTCAAATGGTTTTTCTCCACCATGAGTAAGCATATGGACTTTGAGATTGCCCTTTACTGAACATTTATAACCACATATGTTACATTCAAATGGCTTTTCTCCGCTATGGGTGTGCATGTGTAGTTTAAGACTAATCTTTTGTGAACATTTGTATCCACATATATTACATCCAAATGGCTTTTCACCACTATGAGTGGACATGTGTTGCTTAAGATTACCTTTCCGTAAACATTTATAACTACATATGTTACATTCAAATGGTTTTTCGCCACTATGAGTGAGCATGTGTCTATTATAATTACTGGTTGCTTTAAATTTGTTATTACATATGTTACATACAAATTGTTTGCCACCTTTATGAACGAGCTTCTTGAAATTACTTTCCTGAGAAAGTCTTTGTTGATATTTGTCATATTTATAAATTTTGTAATCGTTATTGATATTGTATTGTTCGCCAGTTTCTGAAATACCGTTGTTATTGAATGGTTTCTCTTCTTTCTCTGTGTATGTTCCAATGTTTGTCTCCTTTTTGGTGTTAGAGAGTTCCAGTACTTGCGATTCAGTGTTTCTATCAGATTCAGTTTTGATTGTAGTTACTTCTTTATTATCCATTATGTTAATATTTTGAAAATTATTGCCAGCTTTAAAAGTAAATTTATGTAGGTATCATATAAAGTTATTGTTTTTACCAATTATCACAGCTGTCCTGAAATCGTTTTCATTATACAATCACTACATTCTGCAATTTTATTTTTTTTTAAAACTCAACTTTTTTTCGAGAAATTTAAAAGCTAGTGTGTTGATAAAAGCAAAGAAAATACTTACCTGAATGCTATTTCATTGTATAAAAGATTGATGTTATTAAATATTATCTGATTTCATTATTACTCATCAACTTGTAGATTCATAACAACTGTATTCGATAAATTTCAGTGGTAAGTACAGGTGGTATCCATTACTTAATGCAATTGTAAATGGACCAACCTGCAGGGATCGCCGGACGCCATTTTAAATACTTTTTATTTCCTGGCGTTCGTTTTTATGGTCCGAACAGGCGAACATTCCTTATTACTCTTCTATAGTTTGTTTTAGTTTATTACAAACAGAAATTTAACAAACGTGGTGGTACTGCACTACTGTTTGGAATGATAACACACGCTCACAAAAATAAAGCAAAAAAAAAGTTGAAAAGTGAGATACCATACCGTATGCTTTTTGGTGTACTGAAAGCGAATCCGGAGTCAGAATTGACCCATCACCCAAGGATTTTGACATTACCTCAAAAAACTCCTCAAAGATTTATAAAAATACATCTAAAAGAATCCTTGAGTGATGGGTCAATTCTGACACTGAATTCGTTATTAGTACACCAAAAAGCATACGGTATGGTACCTCACCTTTCAATTACAAGACTTTTTTTGTGGGCCTGTGTAATAATGATAATAAAGGGTAACTTAGTTCAACTGCCATTTCTGTCTGTATTCATTAATAATAAGTGTTCTAAGTGCTCTGCAATGCTTATGCACCAGCCGCCATTGAATAATAATAATAATAATAATAATAAGAATAGTACTCTACTTCTAGTCTAGGGAAATAGCACAATAGTACCAAATAAAATAAACATGATGATTCTTAATAAATAACTAAAATGAAGCGATGTCCAGCATCAGTTGTGGAGACTGACGCTGCTCTGCCAGACAGACTTATTGTAGGACTAGACCTCCAGACTACGCACAGTGAAGTCTCGAAAAGGGTACGGCAGGGAATGCAAGAATGAAAACTCCAAGCTACGCACGGTAAAGTCTCGGAAAGGGTGCGGTAAGGGATGCAAGGATGAGACCTCCAGGCTACGGACAGTGATGTCTCGGAAAGGATTCGGTAACGGATGAAACCTCCAGGCTACGCACAGTAAAGTCTCGCAAAGGGTACGGTAGGGGATGTAAGAATGAGACCTCCATGCTACGCACAATAAAGTCTCGGAAAGGGTACGGAAAAAATCGAGCGGATAGTGAATCGGTACTACGGTAAGAGGACTTACTCTTATATTCTCTGGGATCGGTTCGGCATGCTGGCTAGTCCTTCTGGTTGATTTCGAGTTCCGGGATGGAAATGAATAAATTGACTTGCGCACCTTATATAGGTACTCTGGGAACGTGGGGGAAATGGTAGGATTGAAACGGTTAGGGAAGGAACGCGTGCCCTCGCTTTAGTTGGCAGCTTATCCAAGCGGTCGTAGATTGCACGGATGATAAGCGTATTCACTCTTATACCCAAAACAATTAACTAAAATATAGTAACTTCGTTACATATGAAAAGGGCCGTTTGTACATGTTTGTTCTATGAGCTGGAATACTTATAAGACCTCGGAAACGTGAATTTAAATAAAACTAATTTTGTTACATAAGTACTGCGGACTTTTATAAATTAGAATTTTGTAGTATTAGATAACACTATGTAGACGACGTCTATTAGACATATTTAGCTATCATTCAGTTTTGCCATAAATTCTGGTACCGCTTCTTCCTCCGGGTCAACTCCGGTAGAAACTCGTGAACAAATATGTTCCAAAATTGGTCTACTAAACGCTGAGACATCCTCCAGTGTTTCCGTCAATCATGTCAGCTGCAGTGAAGACGCCAGAGTTTTAAGCATTGTCAATCCAATTCAAGATTGTCTCTGCTTTCCATAAACTCCCATTATCACAGTAGATGTTCTTTGGCGAGCCACGATGAGAAATAAATCTTATTATCAATTTGCAGGAGTGATAAGTGAATTTGCAGTTGTACTGCTCTTCTGATCATGCAAGCCCAATTCAGTATTAGTAAAGAAATGACTGCCAACTTCAAGTCTTGACACCTAAACTTTGACCCATGAGTGGAACACCCATTCCGCTGTTTAATCTGAGAACACTAGTGTTATCAAGGAATATGGTAAACTTTAATATTTTACTTGATTTTAGAATTTTCTAATTATTCTTCAATGCTATAATTTCTTCTTTATAGGCTACTATCTGAGACCAGCGGATTTAAAACCTTTTGGCTTCATACAGTTTATCTACAGTCAGCTCATTGAGAATAACCTTTTTCTTGGTACGATTAATAAACCGATAAATCCACGCCTTCACTCTCACCAATCGCAGCTACGACGAACCATTTTTTGGATTCGGTTGTGGGACATCTTCAAGAATATAACTTCATTGTAGTTGGAATTCTCGGGGCCAATTTTCTTCTAAATGATTTGAGATCTCTGGATCGTTAAGCCATTGACTTCCTGGACACCAGTTTGAGGTCGCTCCATCTTACTGTAGCTTCGGCAATAACATTCAAATCGGTCGATGCCCATTTCCAGTCAGCGACATTAGTGGTCTCCTGGATTTTACCTATTCGATACGACACACATTGTTAATGACGGCGACTACCGATTTCAATGAACATAACACCGTCTTGCTATCTGTTCACGGATAAGTTTTAGTCAATTGTTTGTTTTCTTTCAATGCAGGCGGACGCTCTAATCTCCCATCATTGCATCTTGGAGTTCCACGAGAATAGGCCACACATACAAATGCTACCTAATTTGCTCCACACAAGATATGAAGCTCACCACTGGATGGTTTAGAGAAGAAACTTACACAACATCGTGGGGCTTTGAAAGTTTCGATCCTCGTCTCCCAACGATAGGTAGTGAAGGAAACTTAAAAGCTGGTCATCCTAACCAGTGTGGTATCGCCAGCCATGCTGCAGAATTATTCTAACCTTCAAGGTTAACAACGCCAAGAATTCGAGTGGGTCAAATATGTTGATCACAAGGACCAATGCTTCTCTCCTACTCGGTATCTTCTCACCAGTCTTGATTTCGTTCTCAACTTTATAGATGTCAAAAGCTGAATGTCTCTTCCACTTCGTTCCAATAAAGTCCAATTGCTTTTTCAACGAGATTTTTTCTTCTGTAGTCTTCTATTTGACTTTAGCTTTTAGCAAATTCGATGCCCACTTGCAGAGATAGAATCCTCTCCCTAATTTTTAATACTCGTTGGAATTTTCTTATTGCGTTCAAACTGCCTAATCCTCACATACAATTTTTTTTTCAAAACGTCAATCACTGATTCTGGATGCTTTTTTGAAAGTCCATGGCATTTAGATTTTTCATAAACTGGATGCAACTGGGGCTGCACAAAGGTCCAATGCATCACATCAAAATGTGGTTATGTAATTGGTCTTTGAATCTTGAAGACTTTCTGTTTACATAATATTCAATTTTGAAGCAGAACTGTTCTGAAAACTTCGGACCCTTGTCCATCTTCGTTTCCTGATGTATCGATATTTTCAATGCATTTGGTCTACTTAGTTGCTGGAGGTTCAGCCTCCCATCGATCTCCAACGCGTCGGGTAAGCAGGATGGTCATCATCATATTTTTAGTAATACGATCTTCCTCTCATCTACGATTCACATTCACGTCTTTGACCCCAAAAAAACTCAGTCGTTAAGTTTTCGTTGACGAGGCGGCATCGTCGGGGGAAAAATCGCTAATGCTTCTTTTCTAGGCAGTTCTAGCGTTTCCGGGAGTTTACCACAAATTATTCATCCAGGAGGAGTTTCAGCTGCCACAAGGGAACCATGAAATTCATCAACTCTCAGGAAAGAAACAATCAAGTCGACATGAGGCTGAACAATAATAATATATTCGCGAAAGTGCTTGGAAATGTTCAGTGTTGTTCAGTGTGTATTTCGTCAACGATCGACTGGTAAACTTTCTGCTAGGCAAGATAATTTGGGACACTATATAACCAAAATTTCTTTCCGTTCGACAGTGGTTTAATTTCCATTCTTACTTCTACAGAATCCCTTATGTCCACGTGTTTGCTCACTTCTAAGAAACATATTGGATTACGAAGCTTCTTCAAACCTAGTCAATCTACTAGTCTTCTGACGACTAATATGAATCCAGTGAACGAATCCAAAGCTACGAAGAATTCTACATTGCCTATGACATCTCTGCGGGGCACCGGAAGTATCTCGTACGATACATTTGGGTATTGATACAAAATCTTCAACATGAACCACAAGGTAGGTACATTTATCTATTTTTCTGGAATTTTTGTAGTGGTACTTTGTACATCCATTAATTCTGCATCCCTTTTTTCTGCATTTATGAACCGGATGGCTTATCATCAAACAGGAAAAGCACAGATTCTTCTCTCTCGTTATCTGGTACTTGTCATCGGTAGATGATGGATGATCCAAATTATTTTAGACATTCAAAGACAGAATGACCAACTTCGTTGCAGCAGTTACAGTTTGACGACTTCGCGTGTCTTCTTTGCGCAAAAGTTCTTCCTCCATTGAACTTAGTCATTTCGCAATTTTTTCTCCAGTTCCTCTAGTAGCACTGGATTCTGTAGGTAGCTCTCTGACTTCCAACATAGAGCTTAGGGCATTCACAGTAGTTCCAAATTCTATAATAGTCTCGGACCGTTCTTGCTTTGGGGGAGAAATGCGTTTCTAACTTATAAAGAATACTGGGAACATTTTCTAATTTTTCATTAGCGCTTGAACGTGTTCGCAAGCATCACCTTTAAGGTACTTCTAGGAACGACGAAGATTACTAAAATCATTTGGCATACGCAGTATTTATAGAATTATTTATTAATCAAGTTTTCATCATTTCTACTCTTGTTTCAATTTATTTTGTTGATTTATTGCCCTCTTCCGCGGCAAGCGTTTTTCGAAAAGCAAAAGCCGTCTAATACATCCAATTTACAAGCCCCGCGGATTTTTTGCATGCATAGAAAAATATATACAACATGAACCTAACTTTAAAACTTTTACTCAAAATTAGTTTATATAGTGATACATTTTTATATTACTTATCATACTTGATGTACATTTAGTGCGTAATTGTTTGATATATCCTAAACTATTAAATATCAAAAATATAAGTTTCTTGATTGTCAAATTTGTCAACTCCTTTTTTAAATAGGAACACCCTATGTATCCTAACCAGAATTGATTTCCCTATTTGTTGTTTATTTAACAAGAAAAACTTTCTTGTACTTTGCGTTCACAATGAGGTCATTGTGGCACCAAAAACAATTTCACAATATACGCTATTATAACTTCGTTTATTGAGACTATTTGTTTTGTGAGATTGGTAACATTTGTTTTATATTACATATAAACACATTTAATTTTGACACATTCTAACCTCACAAATCGAGAAGTCATTTTATAGTGTTACCACATGTGAAACGCAGAAATTACTAGATTGTAATGCAATGTTTTTAAAAGCAAACATTCTCAACTATTTCTTTGTACTGCTGGACAAAATCCAACGGTTCAGAAGATGCTCCTGATCCGTTATCCTATCTCAGAAAGAATTCTAAAAAATTCAGTGCACCAATGTTTCTAAATCCATATAACAAAGAAGAACTACTAAACGAAACAAAATATTTATAAAACAAAAATTCACGTGGCTAGTACAATTATATTAAACAAAATTGGACTTAATTGCTGAACCTTTAGGGCTGGTTGCATAAAGCGTTGTTAACTACATGATTATTTACAGGAATTGTTAACACATGTGATTGGTTAATTCATAGAAAGTGTTGCAGCATGATTGGTTCTTTTAAACACGTTGTTAAGTTTTATCCAACCAGGTTACTTAACAACATGGTAACTATGCTTTATGCAAGCGACCCTTCGTCCATTTAATTAACTAGTCGTTTGAAACGGGGAAATTGCGGTGGTCAAACCCTTATATAAAACATGAATTTATATTAACATAACTTGCACCCAAATGGATCCTCATGAGTATGTCAACATGTGCACTTTGAGACTACTCTTCAATAAACATTTATAATCACACCAATTACTCAAAATGATTTCTTGTCCCTATGATTGAACATATGGCTTTTCAGACTACACTTCATTATCTATTTATATATTTTATCACTCATACAACTTTTATACCTCATCCTAATGAGCTCAAATGTGAATGTACTAAATTTTTAAAATTCAGTCGCAAATGAGATTTGAACTCATGTCCCTCCGATAGAGAAGGAGGATCTCTATCAGATCGTTTCTCCCTTCTATGAGCGAGAATGTGTATTTTAAGATTACTCTTCGTTGAACATTTATAATCACACAAATAACACTCAAATGGTTTCTCACCACTATGAGTAAGCATGTGTCTTTTGAGACTGCCCTTTATTGCACACTTATAATCACATATATCACACTCAATTGGCTTCTCACCACTATGAGCGAGCATGTGGGTTTTTAGATTACTCTTTATTGTACATTTATAATTACATAAATTACACTCAAATGGTTTCTCACCACTATGGATAAGCATATGTATTTTAAAGTGATCCTTCCTTGAACATCTATAATCACATATATTACACTCAAATGGTTTCTCGCCCGTATGAATCAGCATGTGGATTGTTAGCATACTCTTTACTGTACATTTATAATTGCATAAATTACACTCAAATAGTTTCTTACTACTATGGATAAGCATATGTCTTTTAAAATGATTCTTCCTTGAACATTTATAATCACATAAATTACACATAAATGGTTTCTCACGACTATGGATAAGCATGTGTCTTTTCAGACTACTCTTTAGTGAACATTGATATTTGCATAAATAACACTTAAATGGTTTCTCACCACTATGAGTAAGCATGTGTTTTTTGAGATTACTCTTCATTGAACATTTATGATCGCATAAATTACACTCAAATGGTTTCTCACCACTATGAGTGAGCATGTGTATTTTGAGATTACTCTTCATTGAACATTTATGATTGCATAAATCACACTCAAAAGGTTTCTCATCGCTGTGAGTGACCATGTGGGTTTTTAGCATACTCTTTAGTGAACATTTATAATCACACAAATTACATTCAAACGGTTTGTCACTATTATGTATGGCCATGTCGTTGCTTAGACCATGTATGCTTGAATAGTTATAATCACATATATTATTGAAACGAATTGTTTCTGAAAATTTATATTGATTTATGTTACATTTGTCACTATTCATTTGTGAACTACTGGTGTTATTTAGAAATGGTTGCTCTTCACTCTCAATATTTGTTTTAATCTCATTGTTGGTGTTATAGTCTTCCATTAGTTGCGATTCTATTTTGATATTTTGATCCGTTTCTGTTTTTATTCCAGTTGGTGCGTCATCGCTGTCCATTATACCAATATTTTATAAAATTACAACCTGAAAAAACAAATATTAACTTCAACAAGCAAATGCGTTTACCATTTAAATAAAGATTCTCAGGCTTATCTAGTGATGTTATTCATTCTTCGTAAAATGATAAGGTTCACCTTATGACTTTTTGGCGGAGTTCACTCTGTACAGTGTTTGACAGCACAATTTGTTAATTGGAAAAATAAAATGTTGAATTAAATATCAACATAAATTAAACAATAAATAAACTATAGTAACGTATACAATGTAAAACTGGATTAGAAAATCTACGAAAGAAAACAACCCGACGAATTATTTGCCCGATGGCGTGCACCAATGTTGCCAGCAGCAAAACAATAAACTGCATTAAATGGCATTTATAATTTGGTATTTATAGTATATTCCGTAACTTAACCACAGTAACCGTAAGCTCGGTTTTGTGTTTCAAAATATACCAATTCCTGAAAAAAGTTAATTTATGGAACACGGTTCCTGAAAAAATGGTGTCTTTTCGCTAACCACTGCAACCGCAGTGAAATCGCGGTTGTTTGCGGTGACTTGCGGTTAGTTTACCACCACTCTAAAAGATTACTACGGTTTTCTGATTTCTTTAACATTTTGCATAAATCCTTTTAGGACAAATTTCTCAACTTACCATATGCAAAAAAATATCGTGTACAACACTTGTAAATTCATGAAAAAAGTATTACTTTCATAACTCGTACAATATACTATTCCGTAAGCATTTATTAATTTATATACATAAAAGAGATCTATTTTCCAGGGGATTTAAAGTTGGTATTTTTTACCGGCTATCGGCAAGTAAATTTTAAAATTGGCGCCTTTATTTTGTGTTCGACCTTCAGGGTCTCTTGTATGATTATGGCATCATTAACCTCACAAAAGTTTGTTTTTGGTGGTGTTTGTTGCAAACAATTCATTTGCCGTTATTTTAACTAACTGTATAAAAGGTTGCATATTTACTTTAGAGCCCTTAAATGTTATTTTATGATGTCAAGGTGCAGCGTTCAAATTTGAAACCGCACTACAAGGTTAAGCTGTTTCAAAACTATGTTTTTCAGCAACCATTTGTTACCAAAGACTAACCAGAACCAAAAATGCGGTTACTTTCCGTTAAGTTTTGGAATATACTATTAGTGGGCAAAATTCTACTTTGGTGGTCAAGAATGAAAGTCTTTGAATGAAAATCTCATTCGAGACCACCAAAGTAATTTCGAGCACGAATTGCACACACCGTTTTTTCTACAGCGTTATTGAAATAACCGAAAAAGTAGAAAAAATCATAAAAAATAACGCAAGGAAATTTTTATTTTAGCGCAACGTGGACAGTTTCGTTGTTACTGCGGAAACGACATTGCTCAAATATGTATAAATTGCAAACTCACAGCGGGATAAAACTATTTCTTGCGTTTATTATTAATAATTATCAATTGAACATTTATAACGAATTTGCCACAAAACAATTCAATTTGAGTTGATTTTATTGATTTGGTACTTTTAGTTAAATTATAAAATATTACATATCTCATTGACAATGATATAACAATTTGGGTTTAATATAACAATACAAAAATAGCCTTGACTACAGTCACTGACAAACCACCCAGTCAACACTTTTGCGACATTAACATCTCTGAGATGTACTTTTCTTGTAACTATGCTAACGTAGCCAATGAGATATCCCTGTGATGTACCTGAGACGTTATTCAATAACATCCAGTATGGAGACAAGAAAAGAATATCTCTGCGATGTCAAAATGTAGACGTATCATCCAGATCCCCAACGCAATGTCTCATGCATGTTGCTATTAAGTTGTGCAGTGGATATGAGAATAAAGATGAGCTTAACGCATTAAAACTAGAAAACGACGACACTTTTCATTTTGCTGGACAGTTCTAGCGTGAATGCAATATACGAGGGAAACTAGATAAATTATCTACCTAAGCATGAAACAAAAGACGCATGATTTTTTAAACAATTTTATTTTTCAATATAATCTCCCCCGACTTCAACGCACTTTCGCCATTTGTCTTGCAATGAATTCATACCATTAAAAAAAAAGATTCTTCCTGATTGCCAAAATAGTCATTGATGGTTCGTTTCAAATGGTCATCACTTTCAAAATGGCGGCTTCTCAAATGTTTTTTCAGATTTCGGAATAAGTAGAAGTCCGAGGGAGCCAGATCTGGGCTGTAAGGTGGGTGGTCTAACTCCACAAAGTTACATTTGTTCAGAATTGGACGAACTTTGGCGGCTTTATGAACCGTCGCATTGTCATGAAGAAGGAGCACATTTTTATGCCTCAAGTGGGGACGTTTTTTGGTAATTTCCGGATGTAACTTTTTGAGCGTATTACCGTAAACCTCTGCATTTATTGTAGTGCCCTTAGGCATATATTCGATCAGAAGAACTCCATGCAAATCCCAGAAAATTGTTGCCATAAGTTTTCCGGCTGAGGGCTGTGTGCGAGCTTTCTTTGGGGGTGGAGAACCCTTATGAATCCATTGCATAGATTCCAGCTTTGTCTCAGGATCCCAGTGATGTACCCAGGTCTCGTCTCCAGTCACTATCCTAGTTGGGAATTCAGCATCAGCTTCCAAAAGATCTAAATTGTTTTGATAAATTTGCTGTCTTCGCGTCTTTTGCTCTGGAGTCAACAACCTGGGAACCCACCTCGCTGAGACTTTATTCATGCCTAACTTTTCGTGCAATATGGTCAAAACGCTAGGTTCTGATATTCCCAGAGCAGTAGCAATGGTGGAGACCTTCATGCGGCGATCCTCAAGAACCATAGCTTCCACTTTGTCACACAGTTCACTGTTGGTTGCCTCAAGTGGCCTTCCACTTTTAGGGTCATCCTCTATGGATTCACGTCCCCAACGAAACTGTTTTGACCAAAACTTAATCGTAAAATATGATGGGGCATCATCTCCATATACGGCAATCATACGTTCTCTTATAAATTTTGGACCATTGCCTTCTTTTGTGAGAAACTTAATCACACTCCTATGCTCCAATTTCAAAAAACTCATTTTTTGTCAACTAATCGCGCACAAAACAAAAAGTAACAGATCAATTTCACTGAAACTTCAGATACAATTATAAAAGACTTGCCACTATTTGACATTAAACGCTGAAGATTGTCAGTTGTTTCAGTCATGGCTAGGTAGATAATTATTCTAGTTCCCCTCGTAGCGCACACAATTTGTAATACAAAGTTTTGTTTATTGAAGGTGTAGTGTATTAAAAGTGGGCATTAAAGGATTCTTTAAAAATTTTTCGTATTAAAATTAGGTAAGTAAACATTACGAATTAATTAACTACAATACTATCAAGAGTTGCAGCTAGAGTATGCATAAATTCTAATAAGTAAATTGACCACTCACTAGAAGGTCAGGCAATTCTACTATGGCTCTGCCGATGGTGTTGTTACCACTGCGTAAAACGTAGGTATACGTCAAAGTTTGACGATCAAACCCAGTTCAAATGTATGTAGTAGGTACCTAGTGTTCAATTTTTCAGAATGTTTATTTTTGTAATGGCGTACGTATATATTGGACAAACACTTCGAAATTTTGACATTAGATATAAAGCGTAATTACAAAAATAAACATCCTGAAAAATCGAATTACGCCAAACACCTTTTAGAACAAAATCACACAATGACTCCTCAAAATAATATTAGATTCCTACATTTTTGTAATAATAAACGCAAATTAGACATTTTAGAAGCCTTTGAGATATACAAACACAAACTCAGGGTACCTTTAATGAATGAACAACTTGAGCTCAGTAATTCTCCGTTACTAGAAGTATTAGATATTTAATTCTGATTATTATTATTTTATCTAGTTACCTATTTTTGTATCTACCTTAGCGACGTGTTTGTTTATAATTATATTACCTTTGATAATGACAGCATAGCTGTCGAAACAATATTGTCAGGTTATATTTTAATAAAACTGTGAAACTTTTACTAATCTTTATTTATTTCATGATTATGGAGTTCCACAAAATAAGGCTGGAAACAATAAACAATAATTTATATCAACCTATAGCTAGGCTTGTTGTAGGCCAGAATTCTCTTAGCATTAATGGTGTCAAATGCTTTAAGAAAATTAGTCGATACGTCAATGCTAATAGCAATATGACTTTTAAAACACAAGTTGTTAACTTTTTAACTGTGAAAACTTTTTACTCTGTAGATGAATTTTTAAACTACTAATATTTTGCTTTACTAATGCTCAAACCATTTTTTTGTTGAATTGTAAATGTGGATGTGTGTGATAGTTTATTGTAACTGACTAGTTTTATAAGGTTTTTTTGTTAATTTGTGCCTGATTTTTGTACCTTCATAATTGAATAAATCTATTTCTATTAAATGTAGTGGAGTTTTACATTCCATTACATTGAATTAAATTCATAATTTGAAATTTATTTTTGTGTGATGGGATGTTATAAGTTTCATAGTGATGACATGCACTCAAACTTATACTGGCCAGCTTATAACATCCTTTTACGGCAACTTAATTAGGCAATACTGGCTATTTTTGTTTAGAAAATATATGCAAATGCAATTGAGGTTTCTCGCTGCTTTGCGTAAACATATATGCGTTAGCAAATTACACTTTGATAAGCTAATACAATTGCATATATGTTACATTCTAATAGTATATTGACAATGTTAGTGAGCATATCTTGTTGTAAATCTCTTTGTTATTGGGTATATATAGCCACATACACTACATGTATTTTTGCAAGTAAAACTTTATTGTGCATTTGTAACTACAAATATTACATTGAAATGGTTAATAATACCACTATGACCAAGTATGTGATTTTGCAACTGGTTTTTCTCCAACGATTTATAATTACAAACATTACTTATGCGGTTTCTTACTAGTATGTGTAAGCAAGTGCCTTCGTAAATGTTGTTTTCGTGAGCATTTATAATTACAAATATTACATACAAATGGTTTTTCACCAGTATGTGTAAGCATGTGCATTTTCAAACTTTCTTTATGTGAGCATTTGAAATTACAAAAATTATATTCAAACGGTTTTTCACCGGTATGTGTAAGAATGGGCTTTTTCAAACTTCCTTTATGCGAGCATTTGTAATTACAAATATTACATTCAAACGGGTTTTCACCAGTATGTGAAAGCATGTGCTTTTTCAAATTTCCTTTATCCGAACATTTGTAATTACAAATATTACATTCAAACGGGTTTTCACCAGTATGTGTAAGCATGTGCCTATTCAAACTTTCTTTATGTGAGCATTTGTAATTACAAATATTACATTCAAACGGTTTTTCACCGGTATGTGTAAGCATGTGCTTTTTCAAACTTCCCTTACGCGAGCATTTGTAATTACAAATATTACATTCAAACGGTTTTTCACCAGTATGTGTAAGCATGTGGTTTTTCAAATTTCCTTTATTGGAACATTTGTAATTACAAATATTACATTCAAACGGTTTTTCACCAGTATGTGTAAGCATGTGCCTATTCAAATCTCCTTTATGCGAGCATTTGTAATTACAAATATTACATACATATGGTTTTTCACCAGTATGTGTAAGCATGTGCTTTTTCAAACTTCCTTTCTGCGAGCATTTGTAATTACAAATATTACATTCAAGCGGTTTTTCACCAGTATGTGTAAGCATGTGCCTTTTCAAACTTCCTTTTTGCGAGCATTTGTAATTACAAATATTACATTCAAACGGTTTTTCACCAGTATATGTAAGCATGTGCCTATTCAAATCTCATTTATGCGAGCATTTGTAATTACAAATATTAAATACAAATGGTTTTTCACCAGTATGTGTAAGCATGTGCATTTTCAAACTTCCTTTATGTGAGCATTTGTAATTACACATATTACATTCAAACGGTTTTTCACCAGTATGTGTAAGCATGTGCATTTTCAGACTTCCTTTATGTGAACATTTGTAATTACAAATATTACATTCAAACGGTTTTTCACCAGTATATGTAAGCATGTGGTTTTTCAAATTTCCTTTATTGGAACATTTGTAATTACAAATATTACATTCAAACGGTTTTTCACCAGTATGTGTAAGCATGTGCATTTTCAAACTTCCTTTATGTGAACATTTGTAATTACAAATATTACATTCAAACGGTTTTTCACCAGTATGTGTAAGCATGTGCATTTTCAAACTTTCTTTATGTGAGCATTTGTAATTACAAATATTACATTCAAACGGTTTTTCACCGGTATGTGTAAGCATGTGCTTTTCCAAACTTTCCTTACGCGAGCATTTGTAATTACAAATATTACATTCAAACGGTTTTTCACCAGTATGTGTAAGCATGTGCCTATTCAAATCTCCTTTATGCGAGCATTTGTAATTACAAATATTACATACATATGGTTTTTCACCAGTATGTGTAAGCATGTGCTTTTTCAAACTTCCTTTCTGCGAGCATTTGTAATTACAAATATTACATTCAAGCGGTTTTTCACCGGTATGTGTAACCATGTGCTTTTTCAAACTTCCTTTTTGCGAGCATTTGTAATTACAAATATTACATTCAAACGGTTTTTCACCAGTATGTGTAAGCATGTGCCTATTCAAATCTCCTTTATGCGAGCATTTGTAATTACAAATATTACATACAAATGGTTTTTCACCAGTATGTGTAAGCATGTGCATTTTCAAACTTCCTTTATGTGAGCATTTGTAATTACAAATATTACATTCAAACGGTTTTTCACCGGTATGTGTAAGCATGTGCTTTTTCAAATTTCCCTTACGCGAGCATTTGTAATTACAAATATTACATTCAAACGGTTTTTCACCAGTATGTGTAAGCATGTGCCTATTCAAATCTCCTTTATGCAAGCATTTGTAATTACAAATATTACATTCAAACAGTTTTTCACCAGTATGTGTAAGCATGTGTCTTTTTAAATGGTGTTTTCGTGAAAATTTATAATTACAAATATTACATTCAAACGGTTTTTCATCAGTATGTCTAAGCATGTGCTTTGTCAAATTTCCTTTATCCGAACATTTGTAATTACAAATATTACATTCAATCGGTTTTTCACCAGTATGTGTCAGGATGTGGTTTCTCAACCTTCCTTTATGCAAGCATTTGTAATTACACATATAACATCGAAAGTTTCTTGCCATCATTAGAGGGTATATATTCCATATTTTTACTCACTGGGCATCTACAGTCAGATGTATTTAATTGCTTATTGGCATGAACGAATATGAATGATCTTAAAGTTATCTTTTAAAATAAGATTTACACGTATATGTTTCGGGATTTAGCATAGTGTCCTTTGTTTATTTATCTTGTCGCTAAAAGTCTTGTCGTCATGAACTAGAAGCAAACTAACAATTATCTTGTTTCCTGTGCACAATGAGACAACTTACCACTACCTTACTACCAGTAATAAAAGACGTGATGATAGATGTATTTATCGTTTTCTGTGTTCATCTTTACTAATAGAGATGAAGAGTTGTGACAATGAGTTTATTTAAATCTCTTCTGTGATGTATCTAGCCCGCAATAACTTCCCAAAGAATCCAAGGATAATACAAATGTAAATTATACCAAGATATATATAACATATGGTATGTCAACTCGCCGCCATTTCATCAACCAATTTTAACGCTAGCTAAATTTCTGATAGACGGCGCGACGTGCGAAGCATTATTGTCATTCTACAGCAACATAACCTGTAATAATGACTATTTACTTTTGGCGAATTTTTTCATATATAATATCACAAGTGGTCTAATTTTTTGGCAAAATTTGTCGTTTCAGATATGAGACGAGCGTCTCGCGCCACATGCGATCCGACGTTTATTTGACATCGCAGGATTTGACAATAGGGCAATCCAACCAGCTGTCAAATAAAATTCAATATGGCTGCTGGATACAAAGGTTTGTTGTGTATGGCATTGAAGTAACTTATAAATAATTTTAGTTATACTTGTAGAACAAGAGTTTTAAAATGCCTTAATTTTGTGCAGTAGTTGGGTGTACCAATAGATCAAACAGAGATGTAGTTAGATTTTCTAGAATTCCCGCTGTTACTGCATATAAACATAAACAACATCTAAACGATTTAGCTGTTGAACAAAGAAGACAATGGCTAAATGCTATTAAATAAAATAATACAAAATATACAAGAGTGTGTTCCAAGCACTTTATTTCAGGTATGCATGTAACATATTTCATTCTGAAACTTAGAACATTTCTAAAATTAAAAAATGTTTTAATTTGAATTTTCTTCTAGGAAAACCAGCTGATTTAGAAGACAATTTAAATCCTGATTGGGTTCCCAGTATTTATTTGGGCTATAAAACAGCAGGTACAGCAATAACAACCAAAACAGGAAAGATACGAACGAAGGAAAAAACGTCGAAAGGTTAATGCATATTTCGGATTTACAGATATGATATCGAGGGATATTTACTTTTTGGAAGTTATACATATGTGTTGTATATATGACTAGATGACAGATATAAAGAATTCTTTCACTTTTCTTTTAAACATTTTTAATTAATCCTTTGATGTGTTCAGGCAATTGATTATAAAGAATAATTCCATTATAAACACTTGAATTTTGCGCTTTTGATCGATTTCTTTGACTTGAATAAAAATTATTGTTAAACCTAGTATTGTGATTGTGAATATCATTTACTAATATTAAATTATCAGTCAAATATTGTAATAACCCTAATTTCATTTTATGTACAAAAACAACATGAATTTTAATAAAAGTTTCAATGTTAACCCTGATGCACTCATGTATTCCACTCTAGTATATCTATTGCAATTAAGTATTACTCTCATTGCTTTATTTTGTAGAAGTTGTACCTAACTTATTCAAGTCTCCTTTATTCCCCATAAATAAAATAGTAGCAGCAAAACAAAAATGTATTAGTATTATAGTATTAAAAATCAATCTTTTTGAGCAAGTTGTCAAATAATCACTACATCTTCCCAAAACCCCATTTCTTTGAAAAAATCTTTTTACAAATGTAATTAATGTGTTCATCAAATTTTAATTTTTTTATCATTAATAATACCCAAATATTTATGACTTTACTGTTTCTACGATCTCACCATTAACATTAACTCCAAAATTATTAAAAACCTCTAGATATCCACTTCCTTTACCAATAATTAATAATTTAGATTTATTTTCCTTTGAATACCAATATTATCCCTCCCACTAATGTACGCAGCCATGTTGTCAGCAAATAAAATTTACATTTATAATGACATTACTAACATCGTTAATATATAGACTAAACAAAAGGGGTCCTAAAATACTCCCTTGCGGTACCCAGTATATTAATGTTAAGCGAAAACTGTGTAAATATATCTTTTACAATAAAAAAAATGAAACTAGAAATTGTACTTGTTTATTTAAAAATAAGGTTTAAAACTATACTTCAACTTAAAATTATATTTAAATGTTCATATTCATCTTTGTATAATTCCTTGTAAGGATTATAGGAATATATCTTAGAAGTGATTCTACGATCTCACTTGCAAAAGGTTCCCTAACACGTTCCAGAACGGCACTACCTCCAGCATTGCGTATGTCCAAAAGTAAATTCATTATTTGGCTTTCATTAAGATGCGCAATGTCTCCCACATTAACTGTAGCACTAGCAATACCTCTGCCAAAGGTCAAACACAAGATTAATAACGCCAATTTTAAAATTTACTTGCCGATAACTTCCAGAAAATACCTACTTTAAATTTCCTGTAAAAAATGTGTTTTATGGATATAAATTAATAAATGCTTATAGTATAGTATATTGTACAACTAGTTATGAAAGTCATACTTTTTTCACGTGTTTATCAAGCAAATGAGTGAAAAAAAAACTTTCTAACGTGTTGCACACGATATTTTTTGCATATGGCAAGTTGAGAAATTTGTCCTAAAAGGATTTATGCAAAATGTTAAAGAAATTAGAAAAAGTAGTATCCTTTGACAATAACCTCAAGAGGGGATTGAAATTTGTAATAATTAATAAATAATTTAAAAAAATGCTTAAGAAAAGTCAACTTATGTTAACTCCACACCTGACACCACTGTAACGTTCTTTTTAAAATAATAACCAAAATGCTGTTTAAATCGTCTATTAATAAAGAAAAGATTATTTACAATGCACTTAATTAAAAACACTATAACTATAAATTATTTATAAAACTATTTAAATGCTAGGTATTTACAAATTTATATGAGGACTATTGATATAAAAATTATTTATGTATTACAATAATTATTAACATTTATTTATTCAGAGTACATTTCACTATACCGGTCAAACATTCACTCCCCCCTTATACTCGCGACTCAATTTATATCTTTCATACGATGACTCATACATCTAGAATGTTCGATGACGTGTTGATGAATCATGCATGTAGCTGTTGATAAATGACGTCGATGAGGCGTGTTGATGAGTCATACATGCAGGTGTTATTGATGAGTGATACAGTTGATGACTCATACATCTAGAATGTTTGATGACGTCATATGTGGGTTTACTATTCGTTTCTGTTATTAAATGTTTACTTTTGTTTAATAATTATGTATGAAATAGTATATAATAAATATTATTTCCAATATTCAACTATTTATTTATAATTCCTGTCCTACTCCTAGTATATGACGTTTTAATGGCGTCATTAGACAACGTTTTAATGACGTTGTTGAACTACGTCTTAATAACGTCCTTGGGCTATTACATAATGCTCTCAGTTTTACGACAATTTGACGTCATTTTAATACGTCATTTGACGTCGTTACTATCGAAAAACGGCAACATTATAACGTCAGTGTGCTGGCTAGGTCTCGACGGGAACCTCTGTTGCATCTTCGCAAGCTTGAACACTACAGAATACACACAATAAAACACGTCGAGCTATAGCTAACTTGCTGCCACATGCTCTACCGCATCCTTTTTTACAATTGCATGAAATGAAATTGAATAAGGTCTCAGGTGCTGGTTTCTCTGTCATTGTTACTGGAGCGAGCCCCCAAACCCATGATAGAGCAGGATGTTCTCATCTGCTTTTTCATGTTTCAAACTATTCGCAAAATGCAATCTTTTATCAATTTTGCATCTCCCACGTTTGTGAAAGTATACATAGGTTGCTTTGGAATGGTGCTAATATTGTCAGCAAAACTAGAAGATCGATGTCTTCGCAAACAACGAAAACAATATCAAATGTTCAGCACAAGGAAATCGCAGTGTTGACAATCAATACATCTGCATCTTCTTCAGCCTGCTTAACTGTAATAGCAGCCTCTTCAAATTTGTTTGGCAGCATTCGCATCAGACGGACTTTGCTGTCTTCATTGGCTAAAAATCGTTCTTGGGGAACTTGAACCAATATTCTTTCATCGAAACAAACAAAGTGTTCATACTTGATAACCATGTTCGACATCCCCTCGATACCTTCTTCTTTGGACAGATGATATAAAGTTGTTCGATTGCATTTATTCACTCTTTAGCTTCTAGTACTCTTCGAGTACTGAAAGCGGGTCCATAACAATGTGAAATAATTCGTTTAGTATATTTTATTCCCCTTTTTTATCGTTTAAGACATTCGTAGCTTTTGCTTTTGGAAAATTACACTCGTCTCCTGCGTCGACTCGTATAGTTTTCGTTGCAAAGCTACTCATATCTGAAACGACAAATTTTGCCAAAAAATTAGACCACTTGTGATATTATATATGAAAAAATTCGCCAAAAGTAAATAGTCATTATTACAGGTTATGTTGCTGTAGAATGACAATAATGCTTCGCACGTCGCGCCGTCTATCAGAAATTTAGCTAGCGTTAAAATTGGTTGATGAAATGGCGGCGAGTTGACATACCATATGTTATATATATCTTGGTATAATTTACATTTGTATTATCCTTGGATTCTTTGGGAAGTTATTGCGGGCTAGATACATCACAGAAGAGATTTAAATAAACTCATTGTCACAACTCTTCATCTCTATTAGTAAAGATGAACACAGAAAAAGATAAATACATCTATCATCACGTCTTTTATTACTGGTAGTAAGGTAGTGGTAAGTTGTCTCATTGTGCACAAGAAACAAGATAATTGTTAGTTTGCTTCTAGTTCATGACGACAAGACTTTTAGCGACAAGATAAATAAACAAAGGACACTATGCTAAATCCCGAAACATATACGTGTAAATCTTATTTTAAAAGATAACTTTAAGATCATTCATTATTCATTCATGCCAATAAGCAATTAAATACATCTGACTGTAGATGCCCAGTGAGTAAAAATATGGAATATATACCCTCTGATGATGGCAAGAAACTTTCGATGTTATATGTGTAATTACAAATGCTTCCATAAAGGAAGGTTGAGAAACCACATCCTGACACAAACTGGTGAAAAACCGTTTGAATGTAATATTTGTAATTATAAATTCTCACGAAAACACCATTTAAAAATACACATGCTTACACATACTGGTGAAAAACTGTTTGAATGTAATATTTGTAATTACAAATGTTCGGCTAAAGGAAATTTGACAAAGCACATGCTTACACATACTGGTGAAAAACCGTTTGAATGTAATATTTGTAATTATAAATTCTCACGAAAACACCATTTAACAATACACATGCTTACACATACTGGTGAAAAACTGTTTGAATGTAATATTTGTAATTACAAATGCTTGCATAAAGGAGATTTGAATAGGCACATGCTTACACATACTGGTGAAAAACCGTTTGAATGTAATATTTGTAATTACAAATGTTCGGATAAAGGAAATTTGAAAAAGCACATGCTTACACATACTGGTGAAAAACCGTTTGAATGTAATATTTGTAATTACAAATGCTCGCGTAAGGGAAGTTTGAAAAAGCACATGCTTACACATACCGGTGAAAAACCGTTTGAATGTAATATTTGTAATTACAAATGTTCGGATAAAGGAAGTTTGAAAATGCACATGCTTACACATACTGGTGAAAAACCGTTTGAATGTAATATTTGTAATTACAAATGCTCGCGTAAGGGAAGTTTGAAAAAGCACATGCTTACACATACCGGTGAAAAACCGTTTGAATGTAATATTTGTAATTACAAATGCTCACATAAAGGAAGTTTGAAAATGCACATGCTTACACATACTGGTGAAAAACCATTTGTATGTAATATTTGTAATTACAAATGCTCGCATAAAGGAGATTTGAATAGGCACATGCTTACACATACTGATGAAAAACCGTTTGAATGTAATATTTGTAATTACAAATGCTCGCAAAAAGGAAGTTTGAAAAAGCACATGCTTACACATACTGGTGAAAAACCGCTTGAATGTAATATTTGTAATTACAAATGCTCGCAGAAAGGAAGTTTGAAAAAGCACATGCTTACACATACTGGTGAAAAACCGTTTGAATGTAATATTTGTAATTACAAATGCTCGCATAAAGGAGATTTGAATAGGCACATGCTTACACATACTGGTGAAAAACCGTTTGAATGTAATATTTGTAATTACAAATGTTCCGATAAAGGAAATTTGAAAAAGCACATGCTTACACATACTGGTGAAAAACCGTTTGAATGTAATATTTGTAATTACAAATGCTCGCGTAAGGGAAGTTTGAAAAAGCACATGCTTACACATACCGGTGAAAAACCGTTTGAATGTAATATTTGTAATTACAAATGCTCACATAAAGAAAGTTTGAATAGGCACATGCTTACACATACTGGTGAAAACCCGTTTTAATGTAATATTTGTAATTACAAATGTTTGGATAAAGGAAATTTGAAAAAGCACATGCTTTCACATACTGGTGAAAACTCGTTTGAATGTAATATTTGTAATTACAAATGCTCGCATAAAGGAAGTTTGAAAAAGCACATGCTTCCACATACCGGTGAAAAACCGTTTGAATGTAATTTTTGTAATTTCAAATGCTCACATAAAGAAAGTTTGAAAATGCACATGCTTACACATACTGGTGAAAAACCATTTGTATGTAATATTTGTAATTATAAATGCTCACGAAAACAACATTTACGAAGGCACTTGCTTACACATACTAGTAAGAAACCGCATAGGTAATGTTTGTAATTATAAATCGTTGGAGAAAAACCAGTTGCAAAATCATATACTTGGTCATAGTGGTATTATTAACCATTTCAATGTAATATTTGTAGTTACAAATGCACAATAAAGTTTTACTTGCAAAAACACATGTAGTGTATGTGGCTATATATGCCCAATAACAAAGAGATTTGCAACAAGATATGCTCACTAACATTGTCAATATACTATTAGAATGTAACATATATGCAATTGTATTAGCTTATCAAAGTGTAATTTGCTAACGCATATATGTTTACGCAAAGCAGCGAGAAACCTCAATTGCATTTGCATATATTTTCTAAACAAAAATAGCCAGTATTGCCTAATTAAGTTGCCGTAAAAGGATGTTATAAGCTGGCCAGTATAAGTTTGAGTGCATGTCATCACTATCAAACTTATAACATTCCATCACACAAAAATAAATTTCAAATTATGAATTTAATTCAATGTAATGGAATGTAAAATTCTACTACATTTAATAGAAATAGATTTATTCAATTATGAAGGTACAAAAATCAGGCACAAATTAACAAAAAAACCTTATAAAACTAGTCAGTTACAATAAACTATCACACACATCCACATTTACAATTCAACAAAAAAATGGTTTGAGCATTAGTAAAGCAAAATATTAGTAGTTTAAAAATTCATCTACAGAGTAAAAAGTTTTCACAGTTAAAAAGTTAACAACTTGTGTTTTAAAAGTCATATTGCTATTAGCATTGACGTATCGACCAATTTTGTTAAAGCATTTGACACCAATAATGCTAAGAGAATTCTCGCCTACAACAAGCCTAGCTATAGGTTGATATAAATTATTGTTTATTGTTTCCAGCCTTATTTTGTGGAACTCCATAATCATGAAATAAATAAAGATTAGTAAAGGTTTCACAGTTTCATTAAAATATAACCTGACAATATTGTTTCGACAGCTATGCTGTCATTATCAAAGGTAATATAATTATAAACAAACACGTCGCTAAGGTAGATACAAAAATAGGTAAAATAATAATAATCAGAATTAAATATCTAATACTTCTAGTAACGGAGAATTACTGAGCTCAAGTTGTTCATTCATTAAAGGTACCCTGAGTTTGTGTTTGTATATCTCAAAGGCTTCTAAAATGTCTAATTTGCGTTTATTATTACAAAAATGTAGGAATCTAATATTATTTTGAGGAGTCATTGTGTGATTTTGTTCTAAAAGGTGTTTGGCGTAATTCGATTTTTCAGGATGTTTATTTTTGTAATATATTATCCCCTAAACGCGACTAACTGTTCATCTACTCAAAGGTGCTCGCTGGGATTTAAAGATTTTTTGCAGTTAGATACGAATATCTCAAATATATCTCTCATCGGTACCATTTTATCAGTTAATTTTCGTTATTCACGTGTATGAAAGTTGTCGAAGAAATCGTGTTAAAAACTTAAACCGATTTCGAGAAATAGAAGCTGGTACTATAGGACGACAGTATGAAGGATTAGTAGACCATAATTTCCACAGGTTCACTACTACCTTTCAAAGCACCTATAGCTATCAGTAACCCGATAAATGCAGTAAGTTCAATTATATCTGTAGCAATAAAATTCTTAGTGTCCGTAGGATGTTCAGTATTCCACTTTTCATAAAAATCTTTTTGCTTTTCGGTTTGTTTCTTGTATTATTATGTCTAGTATTCGTCAGAAAAAAATAAAAAACGAGTCCTTTATTTAATCAATGCTCCCGCTGTAATTGGTCAAGCCTACATGTTTTTTTTACAATTTTATGTTTACTTTTGCTATTCAACTACTTTTAGAGGTAGCTTGGACCATTGAGTTCGGTTCTTTGCAATATAGCACGTTGGGAAGACAATTACTATGTACTTCACTTTCATTCTTCATAACTTTATTTTCAACACAATCAGTTACTAAATCGTCAACACATTCATCGTCAGAAACACTATCTACATCTTCAATATCGCTTGCATCTTCATCTACCGGGTGATTTTTTAAATTTCTGATCTAGTAAGCCGTGATTTTTACGCCGTATCGAAGGTCACCGAAACGTAGGGCGTAGCGTTGATCACACTGCTATTCCAAATGTCATTTATGTGACAAATTGACTACTTACTTTTACATTTATTAAACAAATTGATAAATATTTAAACAGTGATCATTTGCGAAACATGCTTTTACCAAAGTGTGCATTTTATTGCGAGTTTAAGTGCAATTTCGATGTGATTATTGACTTGAGAAGTTTAGGTTATGGTTACAACTCGCTTCAATTTTTATTCCTTGGATTTAAGAAATAGCAAGATTTATTCACAATTATAACAATTTACATTGTTAACACAATATTTATTCAAAATTTACAACAACTGTTGGAAATGTTGACCTTCAGCATCTATACACAAATTAACTGTTTATGTCAACATTTTTGAAATCTGACAGTTGTGACAAATCGAACGATTCAAACTACGCCCTACGTTTTCCGCATATTTTGTTTTAAAATTATGTCATGGCTTTCTAGATCAGAAATTTAAAAAATCACCCGGTACTATCTTTTCGTGGATTGTCATTGTCAATCAAATACAGCACCTCAGCATTGATGAGCTTTTTAGGATCACGAGTTTCAAAATGAGCACTCATTTTTACGTCTTTTCTCAATTAAACACCACTAGCAACTATAAATCTAGATATAATAAGCATGGGATCCCCGGTTTATATAGTCTTGACCTAATGTAAAATAGGGGATTCCCCGGCTTATAGAACCTTGACGTAACGTAAAGTAGGGGATTCCCGGTATTGTATAGTCCTGACGTACGAAAAATGGTTTTACTCGAATAAAGGAGAACGTATAACTACATCAGAAACGACACACTCAAGCGGTCGACAGGGGTACGGACGTACCCCAGTCGAAATATCCTGTTTTATTTTTAAGACGACAAATATTTTGGAAAAATTGCAGATTAAGACAGTGTAAAACAATGTAATTGACAAAGTCATAGACTTCCATCTGCAAGAAAAAATTATATTCTAGATATAATCCAAAAACCTAACCTGGGGTACAACTGTATCCCGCTTGGACTTATGAAGGATAAGACAGCAGTCTAACTGAGCAATGAATGCAGATTGCCGAACATGAATCAAATCTAGAACTATTAGCGCATATTTATCGGTTAGGTCTCACCGCATCGACCACTTCAATCAAGTACAATTGACCACCGTCGACCAGTTTTGAATTTTCAACATGTTTGAATTTTTGGTTGATAGTCTTACGTTAATATAATCATCATAACCTAATAATATCAAATTTTATAAATAATACAAGTAGACTCATTATTAGTAGAGTGCAATTATTAAAACGGAAAAGATAATATTGACCCAGTAAGCAGAGTGCCGTCTTATTTACGTGAGTTTTTAGACATGTTTGGTCGCTGATGAAGAATGCCCAATTATAACGTTATAATGACGTCATATCAGTATGACGTGTAGAGTTATGACGTCAATAAATTTCCCTAAGTTTTAACCAAAATCTTGCTGGAAATTTTTCACAAAAATAAATTTACAATTAATAGGTATATTCATTGAATTTGAATAAATGAAATAGACCAAACAATATCTTGCACGCTTAGCGCTAAAATATTACTTAATATTTAGCTTTATTATTGTTACAGGCTCAATCATTTTTATAAACAAAATAAACAGATGTGGTAAACACATACGTTTCAAAAACTCAAACTCCGAGTGTTCTAGTATCATCATAGTATCGGTAAAAATCGTGAAAAACAACGCAACGAAGAAAAGAAGCCGAATACGTACAAAAAGTTGGTTGATGTTGATTTCCTTTAAGCTGCATGATGTCATAGGCGCCGGCAGAAATTTGTCCAGGGGGGGGCAAGCCTTGAATGAACGGCATGCTAGGGGGGGCAAACCTAGAATAAACGACATGCTAGGGAGGGGGCAAGCCAAGGAATAAACTGCATATTATACAAAATTTTCAATAAAATTAAAATTGTTAAACTTCCTGGGGGGGGCCAGTGCCTCCCCCTTCCGGGCGCCTATGAATGATGTGTACATATTTCATTAAAAAATATATGTTTGTGGTATTTTATTTTTTGGCATTTCTTGCAGTTTTTGTATTGGTATTGGTAAAACAAATTAGAATGGCATTTCATACAATTCACCGAAAGGGACGGAAAAAGCATGCAAGTGTTGGCTGACGCCTCGAAAACAACAGGTGTTTTATGGCCGCCATATAAATATAATAATAGTGATTATACTTATGTCTCAGATTTTAAATAATAAATCACTTTTTCAAATTAAAATGTTGTATTTGATGAAGTAGAAATAAATAGGGCCTTAAGACATCAATAAAATATCATTTAAATCATTATATGGCGTTCTTTTTACGTCATAAAACGTCTTTTTTACGTAAAATGACGTCTTTGGGCTGTGACATTTACCTGTCTTATTAACACCATTATAACGTCACTTCAAAGATGAAAATGACGTAATGACCAGTAATCGACGTTAAAATGACCGTCAATCTGCTTAATAGTGATTGAAACACCCGTAGTCTTTTTCACTTTAAAAAAATTAAAAATTAATAAATTGCAGACGGATTATTAATTCTTTTTACGCATAAATATTAAAGACTCGTAATATAATAATATAATCATTCAATATTACCTTTTCGTTTCTAAAAATGTCTGCGTGTTTTTCCAAGAAAAGTTGAAGATTTTTGGTAGGGAGATAATCAAAGACATTGGCAACACTGGCGTAGCTGCTATCTGTTAGTCCATCATATAAATAATTATTAAATTAAAATAATAAACAGCATTTGTCTGGTTTTGCGAAAACATTTTGTTGGTTTGGTATTTCATATCAAAGAATTGCTTTTATTATTAATGATACAAAATATTCCAGTCAAGTGGTCTTTCAGGAATGCTGCGACATTTATACAGCATGTTGTATTTAAATAGGGTACGCAAGACTCCTGTAATGTAAGTATATCTTTTCAAGCATAATTTAACTTGAAGATATAGTAATATGAATAGCTTGTGTTTGTATTTAAAGCTCTAATAAAATTGCTTCTCGATAATCTTAAGTGCAAATACCAACTATTCAAATTTCTTTAAGCTGAACAAACTAGAAGTTTGAAATGAGTTAAATAATTCCATGTGTTATGTTACAGTTCTTTTACACTAAATCTCTGATAGAGTAATTGTGATAAAGGATAAGGACACATTAAATAAGTACATTCATAATCATATTAGAGTAGGAGGTACACATAGAAAATAAGATTGTCACTTTAAAATGATGACCATTTTAAGACATTTGTTAGTGATAGCAAAACTACAAAAGAAAACTAAAGTTAGAATGCAAACTATGTGGTCCTACTTATTTCTCGTATGATAATTTTAATAAACAATTATAGGTATATGTGACTATAAATGCTCAATGGATAGAAATATGAAACGAGACATGTTCACTCATAATAGTGAGAAATCATTTGACTGTAATATAAGTAATTATAAATCCTTGCAAAAACCGCAATTGCAAAATCATATACCCACTTGTGATGGTGGAAGATTATTTGAATGTAATGTATGTAACTACAAATCCTCTCAAAAAGTACATTTACAAAATCACATGTTTACTCATAGTGGTGAGAAACCATTTAAATGTAAGATATGTAATTATAAATGTTCACTAAAAGCAAATTTGCAAAGACACATACTCACTCATACTAGTGAGAAACCATTTTCATGTAATATTTGTAATTACACGTGCTTACAAAAAGCAAGTTTGAAAAAACACATATTGACTCATAGTGGTGAAAAACCATTTGAATGTAATATATGTAACTATAAATGCTCACTGAAAGCAAATTTGCAAAAGCACATGCTCACACATACTGGTGATAAAAAATTTGGATGTAAATTATGTAGTTATAAATGCTCGCTAAAAACAAGCTTGCAAAGGCACATGCTCACTCATAGTGGTGATAAACCGTTTGAATGCCAGATATGTCATTATAAATCTTCATTAAAAGGAACTTTGCAAAGACACATGTTGACTCATAGTGGTGATAAACTATTTCAATGTAAGATATGCAGTTGTAAATGCTCACTAAAAGCAAGTTTGAAAAGTCACATGCTCACCCACAGTGGTGAGAAACCATTTGGGTGTATTATTTGTAATTATAAATGCTCACAAAGATCAAGTTTACAAAAGCACATGCTTACTCATAGTGGTGAGAAATCATTTGAATGTAACATATGTAATTACAGATGCTCGCTAAAAGAAAATCTACAAAGACACATACTCACTCATAGTGGTGAAAAACCGTTAGGATGTAATATTTGTAATTTTAAATGCTTTCAAAAAGTAAGCTTACAAAAGCACATGCTTGCTCACATTGGAGATAAGCCATTTCAGTGTAGTATATGTAAATATAAATGCTTGTACAAAGCACGTTTGCAAAAACACCTACTCACACATACTGACAAAATAATTTAAATATGGTTGTTGTGACTATGATAGAACCTAAAGTCTGCCGCCATAACTATTCAGAGAGCACAAACAAACAGTTAATAGCTGAGCCCTCAAAGCTGCATTCACATAATGACACACTACCGCTAGCAGAGTATTTATACAGGGCGCTCATCCATGCTTAAGTAAACGTCATTAGTCCTTCAACGCACCCACCAATAGCATTGCATTTGATTTATTTATGCTCTCCGAATAGCTATGGCAGCCAGACTTTAATAAGGAGAAATCATCTATTACAATAATGTGTATTTATTTTATGAATGTTCTATTTTGTGTATTTATTCCTATTATTTATGTCTGCATTGCCCAATAAACTTTACTTCTTCACAGCTAACATCTCCAGACCTTCTCTTTCACCTTGTTTGATTTTCTTTACTGTTTCAATTCTACTTGTAGTTGATTGCTCTTGCAAGAGGGTAGATACTATATATCCTATATAACCGTTTTTATTTAAATTCAATTATTTTTGAGCATAATTAGAAAACTTTATTCCTTTCAACCATTTTAACAGTTACTATTTTAATGTTGCATGCTCTTCGTTGCTGCTATTCGCCATTTGTTCTCTAACAACCAGAATGTCTCATAATTCTCTTTGTATCTAAGACTGTCTTGAATCATCGTCTGCAGTATTGGTTTTACACGTCTCTCGCTATTTATTTCTTCTACTTATCAGTCAATGACGAGAAGAAAATTCTATTAATTATATTGTTTCACAGTAATCATTTTGTATATTATGATACTAATATCTGTTTATATTACATGACTTCTTGTCAAGAGGAACTAATATGTAAGGATGTGTAATAACAAATAACTTCTTGTAAAAACTAAAACCTTTTGTAATTTATTTTAGCACATTGAAAAAGGATAGTTTTATCTGTCCGAAACCGGTATTTCGTATTAAATAAATAATTCTTGTGAAAAATCAAGTCTATATATTTTATTATATTTGTAATAATTACAGTAATATTCAAGTTAGCTATATTAGTACACTGTTATACAATACATCTAGGTTATGTTGGTTGCATACATTTGCAATTAAACCTTGCAATTTTGTAGTAATTTGAAAATAAAACCAGTTTAGAGACGATTCTCTTGTAGATACAACAGTATTGTTTTATTTAATCAATTAACTCGCATTATGGGTACATTGGAAGATTGAAACAAATAACACTTAAATTTGATTAATCTGTACATCATGTTCTTACATACATATATACATAATCCATTCCCCTTTTACTGCATTTCACAGTGTCGAGATTCCATACAAACCCTTATGGGAGTGCAACAGAGGTAATGGAGCTATTGTAACAAGTACATTACGCTCCCCCATACTTTATCACTCATACAACTTTCATACCTTAACCTAAGGAGTTCAAACACGATAGTACTAAATTTTTAAAATTCAGTCGCAACCTAGGTTTGAACCCCTGTCCCTCTGAACGAGAGGTAGGATCTCGTCCACAGAGGGCCTACATCATGTTCTTATCGTTTTTATAATTTTGTATCATGTAACAGCACCGTTCAAGTATTCATATACCAACTACATTTATCAACATGTAGTACATTATCAGACAAATTTCTTTTAACTTTTTATTATTATTCACACTTTAAAATAGAACTTTAATGAATGCATATGTAAGCATTTAATTGGCATGCAAATACAATTTTTTTTGTTTAAAAATACATAATTACTAAACTAATACAATTTTCCAATGCATAAAAAAGAGGTTATTGAAGCAAACACCAGCTTATTGTTGTTTACTGCATGGGAATTAAACAATCATCCAAGCTGTTTAATGATGGTTACATACTTAACAAAGCTTAATTAAAACTAAACAGCTGTCGTTAACGATGTCTCAATAGTTCCAGTCAAGCATGGTTTGTAACTAGAGATGCACCGAAGGTAAGGTTTTGCTTCAGTATTTGGCCGAAACAGCGTGAGATTTAGTATTCGGCTGGCCAAAGCAGATTTCTGTTAATTCTTCTGTCGCAATCTGGTTTATTTATCGCATTTTAACTCTAAAATTAATTATTTAGCGTTTAACCAAAAGGAATTGTAAGCTTGTCCTGTATGACACAACGGGAGCGTACATATATATTGTTCCGACTAATATGCGCGATAATAATCCTAACAATAATTAATAAAATAGATGCAGTAGGTATTTCTTTAAGAACAACAACGAAAAATATTCAAGCGCAAAATTTGTGAACAGGAAAGAATTTGCAACCGTGACATCAATGAAACCCCATATCATACTTAAACATACGGATGAATTTGAAAAACAGTGTGATCAGAGAAATAAGGGCTATCTTTCTGTCTTTTTAATTTTAAGTTTTATTATCATTTTTATAATCGTAATTTGAGTTTATCGTATTTTAAAAGTCAGACTGAAATTTTAAATAAAAACGCAAGTACGCAAGATAAATATATTGCTCCCGGAAAATGCCGAAAACCTACTTTTTATCCACCGCAATCTTCCTAAATTAAATTTTAAATACTGAAATTTTTTTAATGCTATTATATTACGTTCTAGTTTTTAATAAGCTTTTTCTATATCAAACTTTTATAATCTGTTTATTTTTTAATGAAATTTGTTTAGTTATATTATCTATTATTTTATATTATATTATTAAAGCAAAATGCGTAGTAGGAAACGCATTTTTCGGACTTAAATGTTTTCATTTTGTGACATAGTTTTCTATTCAATCAAAATTCAAATTTCCATTTTGCTTTGGCCGAATATTCGGCGCTTCGGTAAATTTTAATGGGCGAATATTTGTTGATTCGGCTAGAAACCATGTGTGCATCACTATTTGTGACGATTTAAAAACCGGAACAACAATTATTTGGAAAAAGTAACTACAAGAATTGTTTTGAGATTTATTTTCTCATTACACACTAAACAGTTATTACTCCAGAATGGAATTAGAAAAAAGCTTTTTTTATTGTGATTCCTTGAAAGATGTCATGCTTAGTTAGCTCTTTCTTTGTCTTGCCAATTTAAGCCAGGTTGTAAGGTAGTAACATGCAGAGTGTTAAGTTGTTCACAACACACATAGAAGATGGTTAGAATTAATGCTCTTTTATTTTATCTAAAAGATAAAATGCAGGTGATACGATTTTTAGATAAATATGAGTTGTTTATTCTGTAAGACATAATGCTTTTCAAAGTTTTCTACTTTATTATAAGCAATATTACATTAAAGAGTATTGTACGAATGTATAAAATATTTAGTTCATGTACAGTAAAATAATGTAAATGCAGTGGTATAAATGAGTGCGAATTCGTGTTGCAATAACTGTAGCTTACGTTGCCTATTACTAATTGAACTCAACTCAGTTGAGAGATTTAGTTTAACTAATTGATTAATTAGGTTTTTATCCTCTCTCCAGGACTGCAGAATGGTTGCAACTCCATTAAATATAAACTAAAACAGTAAAGTAAATAACCTGAAACGGGCTCTCTGGTTAAATCAAGAACCACAAGGGTTATTATTACGTTATTCAAATTGGTTTTAAACAGTATGAGTACCACTACCCACTACCAGTAGCCACTATGAGTGGACATGTGTCTTTTAAGATAGTTTTTCCGTGAACATTTAAAACCACATAGGTTACATTCAAATGGCCTTTCAACACTATGAGTGAGCATCTGTTGTTTAAGAGAGTCGGTACGTGAACATTTATAATCACATATGTTACATTCAAATGGCTTTTCACCACTATGTGTGGACATGTGCTGATTTAGATTGCTTTTATGCAAACATTTGTAACCACATGCACTACATTCAAATGGTTTTTCACCACTATGAATGAACATGTGCTTTTTAAGATCACCCTTTTGTAAACTTTTATAACCACATATATTACATTTAAATGGCTTTTCACCACTATGCACAAGAATATGTCTATTGAAAGGAGTCTTTGTTTTAAATCTACAATTACATATATTACATACAAATTGTTTGTTGTCTTCATTAATAATAATTTGTCCATTGGTATTACTATCCTGGGAAGCTTCTTGTTGATATATATCGGATTTATCAAGTTTGCTATCCGTATTCATTTGTCGATGATTTTCTGAAATACTGCTGTTTTCAAACAGTTTCGCTTCACTCTCAATGTATATTTCACTATGCACCTCAATTTTGATTTTAGAGCCTTCCATTACATGTGATTCTATGTTAATATCTATTTTTACAGTGACCTCCTCATTCAGTGTTAGTATTTGGAAGATTACAACCTGCGCAAGAACTAAAATGTAATTTGTATAGCATATAACGTGGTTGCTTTTACTAATGTTGCAAGGCTATCATCCAATTTTTTCATTTGTATAACTTTTCTGCATTGAAGAAATTGAAAAATAAATTTGTGTTGATATAAGCAATTGAACTATTTATCTGAAGTTGTGGTCATTCTTGCGCAAGGGCCATTTCAATTTTCTCTGTACCACTAGAATATTCTGAAGATAAAGACACAATGTGTTAAAATATTGGTAATATGTGTTTAAATAAGTATTCAATGTGTTAAAATAATGGAATAATTATCTAATAATTATCTAGATTGTTTATAATATCCATTCATTATTCCATAAGCGTCGTTAATCACAGTAGCTAGCGGAGCGTACCAATTGCGAAGCAAGGCAGTGGCTGATTTTCGCCCATTATGCCCCTTCAGGCAGTGGGATCTGGATATTGATGCTGAATTCTCGTATATTCGATATTCCCGACTGGGGCGTTCCGGTTTATTGCCAACATCGCATTACAAAAGAGATGCTGTGGATTAACTATAGTACGAGCAAAAAGTAACTTCATCAAAGGTGCCTTTGGAATTTTGAACTCATGTGTAATAACACAACACTATACTGGGATCGCCCAAGATATGGAGTAATAAAACAAAGTAGGAGAAGTTAGTTGCGCAGAACTCTTGTGCACCGCAGCCCAATTTACACTGAAGCTAACAAAATGGCCGAGTCGGAGCGTCACCTTCATCGCGGCTAGAGCGCATGTGTTTGGTGTTGTGTGGTGCGTGCTGTGTGCAACTTTAAAACAACCAATAGTATGTCGAGATTCAAATAGCGCGGGCGCTTGTGGGCGTTTTTATTACTCTATATCTTGGGCGATTCCAGTATAGACTCTGGCCGCTCAACAGAGATAGTAATAAAAGTAAGGTGGCGTGGCCACTTCATCAGATTGGCTACTGCTAAAAACCTGTATGAAAGTAATACTTTTTTCATGAATTTACAGTTTTGATTAAGGAGGGCGAAGTCCGGGTTTATCAAGCAAGTGAGTGGAAAAAAAGAGACTCTCTAACGTGTTGTACACGATATTTTTTTGCATATGGTAAGTTGAAAAATTTGTCCTAAAAGGATTTATGCAAAATGTTAAAGAAATCAGAAAACCGTAGTATTCTTTTAGAGTAGTGGTAAACTAACCGCAAGTCACCGCAAACAACCGCGATTTCACTGCGGTTGCAGTGGTTACTTGTGGTTAGCGAAAATAAACCATTTTTTCAGGAACCGTGTTCCATAAATTAACGTTTTTCAGGAATTGGTATATTTTGAAACACGAAACCGAGCTTACGGTTACTGGTTAAGATACGGAATATACTATTAGTTTAGCAGACATCTTGGATGCACTGGTGTTTTTATGTGTTTTTTTAAACTAATTTGTTTCTATTTTGTTTTTTTATACTTTTTGACTAATTGTTATCTATTTGCGTGTACAAAAAAGATTTACTTGAATACTAGAAACAGTAACATTTTATTTTTTAAAGTTGATATCAATGTTGAACAGTTGGTCTTAAAATGTTAAACTTATTTATGCTGAAAATTTGAAAAACAAATTCGGAATTAGAATTTCCATGTCCCAACTGTCAAACTACTTAACAAAGTAACTAACGAATTTAATTTAAAACTAATTTATTTTCTTTAAACGATTACATATTAACGCAAATAGAAAATAGTATATGAAAGTATTAGTTTTATAAAACACGTTTCTAGCGCACGCATCCATGATATCTAAGGACAAGTGCCCTAAAATGTCTTATGAAACTAATATTTTATAACAGTATATCCACCATTATCAGCAAATATTGCCCATAGAGGTTCTTCTGTCGATTTAGCTATTTTCAGTCTTCACTTAGCAGGTATTTCCTCAATTTTAGGTGCAGTAAATTTTATCTCAACAGTAATTACTATTTTTTCTATTTTCGTTATCTTGTTTATTTAATTATTTAAAAAATAATAACTTAGTTTTTAAATAAAATGTGTTAGGGAAACCTTGTTAGGTTTTTTGAGAGTTGGTAACACTGAGAAGTCTAATTCTGCATTTGTTGTTTAAATATACGACGTAAATAAGTTTGGCGTTTTAAGAACAGCTGTTCAACAGTGATATCAACTTTAAAAAATAAAATGTTACTGTTTCCAGTATTCCTTTGGAACGCAAAATGCGTGTCAAAATGACTTCATTTGAACGCGCAAATAGAAAAATAGTATATTAAAGTATTAGTTTCATAAGACACGTTTTTAGCGCACGCGTCCGAGTTTAGAAAACGACCCGCGTAGCGAATACTTTATATACTTTATTTATAATGACACGAATACTTTATACTATTTTTTCTATTTGCGTTAGTTCATTATTAGATAATTAAAAAAATACTTAGTTTTAAATAAAATTTGTTAGGGATATCTTGGTAAGTAGCATAGCAGTTGGCAACACTAGAAATTATGCAATTTTGTTTTTTACATAACCTTGCTTAACTTAAGGTAATCCGCGCGACGTAGAAATTCCCATTCTAATCTCATACACACAACGCCCGCTAAGCAGCAGGACCTCGTTCAAATTTGCCAGGTGTATTATACGTACTGTTGAGAATTATCATAAATTCAAAGTAGAATGTATGCCAATATATTTGTGACATAAATAATTGCTACTTAATGAATTAAAAAATTGGATGAAATAAGAATAATTATATTTCATTTCATAGAATAAATACCTTGTTTGTTAAAGAAATTAATCAGGTATAAATGCAATAGTATTTTCAGAAAAGAATGATTTTTGTTAACCAAAATAATTATTCATTGGATCTTTTGGATATTATAACTTATAAGGTAAAGATATATGTATAATTTTATAAAATTTTATTTTATTACGTTAAGTTTATCGTGAGCTATTAATTGCAGATACACAATGCATCCTTACGATGTCAGTATCAAAATTTACAATTTCGTTAATAATAAAGTAAAAACTGTTACGCCCTTATTAAGACTAATTATTCGGCGCATTTATGTAGCCTGCAATACTAGTTTCGCAAGCGTTGCATTCCAGTTATAAGAGTTCACTGCGTAAATAACATAAGTCTGACATTCTAAGAACAGCTTTCTAACAGTAATATCAACTTTTAAAAAATAAAATGTTACTGTTTTCAGTATTTTGAAAAATTTCATTAGGGCACGCAAAATGCGTGTTCTAATGAAGCCATCCCAAGCAGCATTTTTAGTCGTCGCTACGTACCAGCAACTACCGGTGAAACTATTAAGTTTTAGCCACTAGTCACAAGCACGTAATTGCTACGGTTTTGTTACGTGCCTGGAACCAAAATGGGGAACAATTTTTTGGTAGCAGGTACGTGGCGGCGTAGTAATTGCTACTTTCGTGGAACTTCTTTTCTCTTTGACACATCATGTCGCGTGGTAGCTCTCTCTTGCTCTTGCAACTTAACACATATTCTATCATTTTCTATACTATATAATGCTGGATCGTATCACAAAATGAATTACCAGTTTATTTGTAATACGTACTTAATACAAAGAGCGATGAAATGTTTGATTATTTTGTCATTCCAGTACACCAAAATTATAAACCATTGCAACTTTTCTGTTAAATATTGGAATCTTCAGCAAACGTTAATCTCTTACTTACTCTTACCCACATATGTAAATATTTAACCATATGCATAGAATGCAAAACTGCCAAAAGAATGGTCTGAAAAGTATGCAATATACATTGAAAATTTTTAGTTACGTCTATAAAAAGCAAGAAATACAAATAAATATAAATAATGCGATTCATACCTCAATCATATAGTATGTAATAGATCATAATAAAATCATAAATAGTATTTAAAAATAATATGAGATTATGTTAAAGATGGTTAATAAAGCGGAAAAATCTTGTAGGTATAGAAACAACAAGAAAACGCCCCCAAAATACTCCTAATACCTTGTTTCAAAACAGAAAAGTTTGCGCATTTACTCATGCTAATTAATATCTAGCGTCGCACTTTTTTCTAAAGATGGCCATTAGAGATTAGATTTTGACTGTGTTTGTCTGGTTTTCTTTTTTATTGGCACTTTTAGTTCGTTGTTATACCACTTTACCATTTTAAAAAGTAATATCTGCAACAAATAGTTAATTTATAGCAAATTCTCGATGTAATCTTCACTAAACCACTATTATAGATATTAATTATTCTATGCTATTACTCTACATAATGTTTTTTATGTCCACGGTTTTTTATAACAATTCTTGCAAAAAATCAGCTCAGGGTCTTATTAAATATTGAGTAAATATTGAATCTTCTTGGAAGATTCCTGCCCGTAATCGCGAAATACTATTAGCAGTTTTCTTTTCTTCAACTAAGATGCTACTCTTGCCTGTTAAAATATTATCTTATATTATTTTACGTGTTTATAATCAGATAGGTATATAATAAATTGAACAAGTTACCAAAGATTCGTCGAATTCTAGCACAGATCTGCGTCACTATCCGAAAAACGTTTGCTGAAGATTCCAATGTTAGGATTCAGATACCGTAAGCGATATTTGACATTCTTTTCTTTCGCCGAGATCTAAAGGAACATCATCATCTGTTTCACAGTTCTTTGTTTCTGGTGGTTGTTGTTACCCCATAAAAATATTAAATTGCAGTGATATTCGGAAGGTAGCACAACTAGGGTTGAAACTAAATGCTTAGCTTCTGTTATCGCAGAAATAGATTCTCCAAAGGATCTTGATTCCGAGATGTAAACATAAAACTGTACTCTTCTTCTCGTAAATCATCCCTAATCACTAATATGCGTTTGATTGCGTACCGAAACCCATCTGTGCAATGTTTTTTCTGTGCTTAATCGTTTTTGCACTTACTACCCTTCCTTTACTTACAAAGCCACTCAAATGGGTCTTTTAAAACATCTCCAACCCTAGAGTCTAGAATAGACAGTAAACGGCGATACGAGATTTTTATCTTTTAGGACCCGACTGTTGCGCTTTAACACTTTTGCACTTTGTTAAATTATTCTTGTTTTTAAACAAAGACGTGTTTTTTATTGTCCTGGTTTTTATTTCGCCGGTATGGTCTGCTGTCTTTAAGCCTGTAGCGAGTTTGTTACTGAAGATCTGGGTTACTTATTTTACTTTTATTAAAGACTTTCTGATATCATTGAAAGATATTTCTTCGTTATCCACATAGATGTTAGTTTTTAATAGAGTATTTAAAGCATGTGTCTACTTATCGTTGAAATGAAAAACCCTGTGGAATCTTACTATGGAAACGGATGGTAACACCAATTTAACTTTTTTCAATAGTAGCCTATGATAATCCAGTTAAATTCCAATTATAGTCCAGAAAAAATAGCGAAAAGTTGAGGCAAATCCTTGGATTTTTGCATAGGTCTTCCTTGTGGCTTGTTAAATAACCCTCTAAAAGTCATCACCTGTAGGTGAACTCGAAGAGATAATAAGGATAAACCACGCCCCTTAGCGGTTTTTGTCATTTTTCTCGGAAACTATTTATATAATTTAAACTATTAACTAAGTTTATCGAGATGAAGGAGGTTAGGTAAAATAAAGTTTATTTAATTTCCTACCAAAATTGTTGGATTGTTTTTTCGTACCTCTCCTTTTATTTGTGTTTTCGAAGAAAGAAAATACTTCAGGACGAATATGAGATAACAAAAAGTTGCCCCAATAGTACCTTGAACAAATTTACTGGTGCAAATTGCTGATTCATGTATAACATATCTTCTTTCTTCGATAACACATAGCGAAGGCTAGGTATGAGAAAACATTCTAAATTTTAAGTAGAGAATTAACTAATCTTTGTTTTACCTAACCTCCTTCATCTCGATAAACCTAATAGTTTTCGAGAAAAACGACAAAAACCGTTATGGGGCGTTCTTTACTCTCATTATCTCTTCGAGCTCACTATCTACCCGTGTTGACTTTTATGGGGTTATTTAGAGGCATAGCTGGGGTTTGTGGCGCCCCTGTACACTGGTAGTATTTAATTTATATTATATTTTACTCTGTCAGGGGGCACTAGCCCCCTGACTGCGGCGCTCCCATGCCTCGCACAGGTTGCACAACCTACGCCTCTAGAGTTATTTAACAACTAGCAAGAAAGGCCTATGCAAAGATCCAAAGACTTACCTCAACTTGTGTTTGTTCTAAATGACTGGACTATAAATAGTAATGTCCGTAATAAGTAGCGTGTCCAATTTTGTTATTTTGTATGGAAACATTGCATTTTAACAAATGTTCGTCTTTGTTTAGAACAACCCAACAAAATATTGTCTACTACTAAGACTGTTCGGTTATAGAAATCAATAATCGAAAATCGATTTAAAAAATCGATTAATCGATTGACCGATTATTCAATTAATCGATTATTTAAATAATTGAATAAATCGATTAAGAAAATAATCGATTAATCACTTGGTTTGATAATTCGTGTCTTATATGTTTTCTGTCTATGCGTTTTTTGGATTAACATAATTAATTAGTACCGTCTTCTAAAATTTTGCATACGTAGCTCAAAATCATTACCTCCAAAATTTCAAATCGCAACTCCTACTGGTTTCCTATATTCTTCTAACCAAAATTCGTCGTGACAGGCGGTGACACACCCTGTATAGTGTAATTTTTGTAATTAGCTAGAGTTATTTTTTTAGGTTGTGATCGAAAACAAAGGTAATGAAAACAGAATTTAAATGATCACACGTTTTAAGCTTTTCAAGATTATGGGATTTTTTAATGGAAGGCGTGTTTTAGTTTAAATTAGATAAAGTTTTAAAACCCATGGTCATTTTAGAACTTATTGAGATACATGCATTTATTAAATATTATGTTAACAATGTTTATAATGTGTGAGAGGGCGAAGAGCATTCTTTCTACACAAAAATTAAATGGGAGTATATATTTTTTAATATTCATTTATACTTATAGATATACATAAAGGAAACATACAAAGGGATCGTTTTTCATGAATCATAAAACACACTTGCTATCAAAACATTTTTGTTTTGTTTTTGTAGTAACAGTTTAGGTCAAAAGTATAAAGTACGTCAATTCTACAACCAAATATTTCTTGAGTTAGAATCATATTGAAAACTGTGAGTTAGGTTTGCATAATTGCTAGTGAAATTTTTTGTACCGTCCTATAGATGGCTAGTTTACTAGCCATCTATCGTCGGGTACATTTTTGGGTTACATTTTAAACATTGCAGCTGTAGTTCTACTTATAGTAATTATTGTATGGTATTATTTAATCTGCAAAGTGCAAATACCAAAAAAGTAAATTTACATAGAGTATAAAGCGACTACTCTCACCAATATGAAAAGACTATCACGAAAAGTTTTTACAGTTGCATAACGGCACAACCTGAACTTTTCTGTCTTTCTGGACTGAAAAAATTTAAAAACACATGTGTTTTTAAAATGAAATGAAAATCGCAAAAGATCTATTTACCTGAAGGTAAAAGCACAAAATTCATTCAATTCAAAAACTGTATAAGCCTATATTATCATTTGAAGCTTGCAGTAGCGGTAGTAGTAAGCACACGCTTCGTTGCAACGTTGCCAAACCGACTAAAAAGATTTTTCTAACTCTAAGGTCTTACTAATGGTAAGGTCACGTGACAAAATACGTTATTATAGTATCGGAATATTTTCAGTTGTCGCGTATATCCTCATTAAAGCAAACTACTCCAAGTTGATGTACTACTTCCTGACATTACAATATTCGTTCATGCTATTTTAAAAAATTAACGGGACCGGATAAGTATATTGCGTTACGTTATGTTCTGCGCATGCGCTTTAACTGCAAATTAACTTTAACGGCTGCGTTAACGTTAATGCGTTTAAATTGTGTACATTTACAGCCGTACTCATAGAGAAATTACACGCGTGTAACCTTAATATTTCTTATATGTTACACGCGTGTAAATTCTCTATGAGTACGGCTGTTAAGGTGTACAAAATTTAAATTATCATTTCAATACAAACATAACAATATTTATTTCTAGTTTTATTTAGTTTATATTAATGAGATTTCAGTGTATTCCTTTTTGCTAAAAAATAGTTTTTAGACAGTTAATCATTGTCTTTTTTAATTAAAAGGAATATACCTTAAGTAGATCTAAATAGGAGTGTGATAAAAGAACGTTCTTTGGAAAGGTAAATATTTAATAAAATAGGAAATATTTTTAAATTGTGTAGAGTGTATTGGCATTATTGTGGGAAAACTATCCATATCCCAACGCAAATGTAATTACTTTTAGAGGATGATTGATGAAGAAAATTTTCAAATCTATCTTATTGTGTGATATTAATACTCTTATACTTGCGACTTAAAACTCTTACTCAGGCAGTCCGGGTTCGAAAGGCTTTAAAGCCTCAGTACACTTCGCCGTGCTGTCAGATGGGCACGTTAAGCAGTAGGTCTCGACAATCACATAAACATATATATGTAGTTGTTGTTAAGAATAACACCGCCTTATACCTCGTACAAGTATGTTATCAATAAAAGTTTGTGTATCAATAAAAAATAAAATGCAGGTGATAAGATTTTTAGATAAATATAAGAGTTGTTTATTCTATAAGACATAATGCTTTTCAAAGTTTTCTACTTTACTATAAGCAATATTACATTAAAGAATAATGTACGAATGTATAAAAGATTTATTTCATGTACAGTAAAATATATAAATGCAGTGGTATAAATCACGGTTCGAGTGCGAATTCGTAATGCAATAACTGTAGCTTAAGTTGCCTATTATTAATTGAACTCAACTCAGTTGAGAAATTTACAGTTTAACTAATTGATTAATTAGGTTTTTATTCTCTCTCCAGGACTGCAGAATGGTTGCAACTCTGTTAAATATAAATTATAACGGTAAAGTAAATAACCTGAAACGGGCTCTCTGGTTAAATCAAGAACCACAAAGGTTATTATTACGTTATCCAAATTGGTTTTAAACAGTATGAGTAGAGATGTGTTGTTTAAGAGTACTCACGTGTGAACATTTATAATCACATATATTACATTCAAATGGCTTTTCGCCACTATGAATGAACATGTGTCGTTTAAGAGTACTCCTGCGCAAGCATTTATAATGGCATATGTTACATGTAAATGGATTTTCAGCAGTATGAGTGGAGATATGTTGTTTAAGATGACCGTTTCGTGAAAATTTATAACCACATATACTACATTCAAATGGCTTTTCACCTGTATGTGTAAGCATATGTCTTTTAAGATCATTCATTTGTGAACATTTATAACCACATATATTACATTCAATAGGCTTTTCGCTACTGTGATTGTACATGTGTCGGTTAAGGTTACCGCTTCGTGAACATTTATAATCACATATGCTACATTCAAATGGTTTTTCACCACTATGACTGAACATATGTCGTTTAAGAGCACTCTTACGTGAATACTTATAGCTACATATATTACATTCAAATGGTTTCTCACCGCTATGCCCGTACATGTGATCTTTTAGATCACTCTTTCGTAAACATTTATAACCACATATATTACATTTATATGGCTTTTCGCCACTATGAATGGACACGTGCTGTTTAAAAGTACTCTTGAGGAAACACTTATAATGGCAAATATTACATTCAAATGGTTTTTCACCATTGTGAGTATACATATGTTTTTTAAGATAGCTCTTTTGTAAACATTTAAAACCGCATATATTACATTCACATGGCTTTTCATCACTGTGCTTTGACATATGTTGCTTAAGATTACTCTTTTCCAAACATTTGTAATTACATACATTACACTTGAATGGCTTTTCACCACTATGAGTAGACATGTGCCGTTTCAGCCTGCCTTTTTGCAAGCATTTATAGCCACACATATTACATTTAAATGGCTTTTCACCACTATGAGTTGATATATGTCGTTTTAGATGACCTTTTCGTGCATATTTATAACCACATGTATTACATTCAAATGGCTTTTCACCACTGTGAGTCACAATATGTTGTTTAAGATCGCTCTTTCGCAAACATTTGTAATAACATATATTACATTCAAATGGTTTTACATTACTGTGAGAGGACATGTGTTTTTTAAGGTTACTCTTTTCTGAACATTTATAACTACATAGAGCACATTCAAATGGCTTTTCACCACTGTGAATAGTCAGGTGTCTTTTGAGAAAGCACTTTGATTTGAATTTGTAATTACATATATTACACATAAACTGTTTGTTACTTTCATGAAAGAGTATCTGTTGCTTGGAATTACTTTCCAGGGAAAGTCTTTCTTGATGTTTATGAGATATACCAAGTTTGTTATCGTTATCGTACGGTTCTTCTTCATTCTCCATATTTATTTCACACTTCACCTCATGTTTGGTATCAAAATATTTCCATATATGTGATTCTAGGTTTATGTCCACTTCGGTTTTAATTGCTGCAATCTCTTCAATATCCGTCATGTTAATATTGAGAAAATTCTTGCTACCTAGTGAAGTAAAATGTAGCATATAAACATGTTATACATTACTGTGACATATGACAAAAATGTTTTGATATGAGAAAACGAACTATTTACCTGAAGGCAAAACTCAGCAAAGGGCAAACATTTATGTTGTGGAATAACCTATCATACAACTGCTAGACTTCGCTCGCTTGCTTGAAAGATGGATGATATTTGCTAGCCTTATCGACATTCCCCCTTTATTTGTTACATTCAAGAATTGACACAAATTATTATGATTTTTATTATAAATACAAATAAATTTTATGTAACGTTTATTGTTCCATACACTGCTACCTCGATTCGACGTTTACACGGCCGTTTGCGTTTGTATTTATAATATAGTTCCAGACATTATAGACGTGTTGTTTTGGGTTTGGTTCTGGTCCCGGTCGTTCAAACCATTAACCAACCGTGTTCAATTGGAAAACAATGACGTCACTTACGACCCTGGTTTCAATTTTAATAGGGAGAAGAAGTGCATACGTCATACCGTGCCTGACGTCATAATTCTTTCCTCGCAACGCGCATGTTCGCATCGCTCTACTTCGCTGTAAACCGTTTGTTTGACAGTTTTGACACTGTTGACAGTTGGAAGAGAAAACGTGACGCTACTTTGTGAGGTTAAAATAATAGATAGGTACTATCACAAATAAAATATTGAAACAACAATGGGTGAAAGCCATTGGGTAAGTGTTTTTATAGCTTGTAAACATCCTTTTTAACACTATCAATAATCAGAAATGAAAATATAATGTGCCTTATTGAAGTACATGCGCGTTGCGAGGAAAGAATTATGACGTCAGGCACGGTATGACGTATGCACTTCTTCTCCCTATTGCTTTTGGTCTGTCAAATTCAGAACCTGCCCTGAGAGCAGGTTCTAAATTTAAGGAGGATACAGCGAAATGTAAAAATGTAGAGAATGACGTGAAATTTAAACCTCGAGTTCTTTGACACTTATTCTATTCGGTAACTTTTTTTTATAATTTTCTTGTGTACCATTACCGAGAAAAATGGAAAATAAAATCCAGAATTTAACATGGGCTCTTATGGAAACCATTTAACCTTTAGCAGTTTTAACGAAAAATTATGATGAAAAAATGTAGGGAATCTGATAAAAAACTAAAATGACATACTCTCATATTCGAAGAACAATGCTGCCCAATATTTTTGAAATCTTGTGTCTAGTTAATGCACAATAATAATTTAAAGTAAACAAAACAAGAATTTTTCACGACATATGTGGAAAGACAGCAGAGATGTGACAACACCTCATAGCGCGCGAATTCAAATAACAGAACACAAAGATGACATATAATGACTGTTATAATAATCTATATTTTATTGTATTAACTAATAATCATATATTTTATTAATCAAATTATGTTGAACAGTTCAGTCTTCTGCGTTAATAATATCAGAATACAAATGTTAATTCGACGGAAATATTGCAAAATCTAAAATTACCTTTTGCAATGTGATGAATACAATTTATCATCACAATCAGAATATCCACGAAATCAGTAATACAAACACACTAATTTTAAAAATATATGTATTAAACCTCAACAACTTTTTATATATTTCTTGTATCTGCTTAGCAGATTGTAATCTTTAGACTATACAAAAGTTAAAAAATAGAATATTCCTATCTGTAATTGCATACAAAATTACAAAACATTCAACATGTTTCCACTTATATTTTGGGATTGACATTTGGAGGTTAGGATGTCAACTCAATCGAAAGCTGAAACCTAACACTGCTACCAACAAAATCGATTGATTTCTTTGAGGTGTTGCCACGATTCTTAACCTATTTACGTTTATATTTACACTTTCAACAATTAAACAAATGCACTCCAATCGACTTAAATTATTCTAATATATACAAATAATTAATAAATGCATTATAGGCATTCATAATAAAATGATTTTGTTCAGTTTTAAGAATGTTAATTTATTTTTTTATCGATTGGTATTTCTTGTTAGAGCCTATGTAAAAGCATAGGAGATACCCCCTTGCCCTTCACTCCGCAAAGATCCGCTGTAACCTCCTTAAGTTTTGGTCCTTAGCCAAGGTCATCTGCTCCATGGAACTTAACCTCAACATGTAAACAAAGTATTAAAAACTCCGACTTTCTTATTAATAGCAGTCAAAACATTTTATATTAATATTATTATAACAAAACTAGCTGCTGATGATATTTAAAAAACTACATCTTACCTACTACTTAAGTTAATTAAGTTTGCAAACACAAACTATTTTTTGTTACACGTTTAATTGCTTGATATTGAATATTGTGGTGTATCCAAATGCCTGAGTTAAAACTAAGTTCCAAGTGTTCTAATAGAGATAATTACGATGAACAATTATTATTTAAAGTGATTTAATTTTGTAAATTGGATACTGACTAATCACTGAATACGAACTTAATTGGTAATTATTTTAATTATTTTACCAAAAGAGGTTTTCATCTTGTATTTATTATTACTAGCATGTTTTAATTACAGCATAATAAACTATTCAAAGATTCAAACCACCTGGCAGAATTTATACCATGAGATTAAATAAAAATAGGACAATGTAACTTTGGAATATGCGTTTTTCAATGAATGTTATATGGTAGAAATGGAAATCAACATCATTCGATACAGATGCTGAACTTTGCTTACTGAACATTCTAACTGAATGAAATGGCAGGTGCTCCATAACTGGATCAAGAGATCTTTTAGAGATTCTCACCATTTAAATTAGTGAAATACACAATTCTAAGGTATCCTGCTGATTCACCGGTGCATTTTATGATTTGAAATATGTGGAACGCTGCCAAAAGGCGTGGTTGTAAAATATTACATCATGCATGTGTACCAAGCTTTCTTTTAAGACAAACTGGACTCAATATCAAGGTAAAACAATCAAATCTTTAAACTAAAATTGTACATCTTTAAAGTAAAAGAAAAGTTTCTAGTTCAGCCTGCAAGCAATTATGTATGCTTGAATATTGTAAAATCCATTCACTATTTTCATTTGACTGCTTAAAAGAATTTTGTAGGTAAATATAAGCAGAGGAATGTTGAATTAAATAGTTTAAATTGAGATATACCTATAAATATATATGAGTTTAATTTTTCCAAGAAAGCTCAATATTGACGACAATATTGATATAGAAAGTATTTAGGTAATACAGTGTCATATTATTGTATACATGGGTGTACTGACATACGGAAGGTTATTAGGGATTCTTTTGTTACATATCAGAAACATGATTTTGATACTAATAAAACAATTACAAAATTGTAAAAATGCATGTGCCCCATACAAAAATAAAAGCATTAAATGAAGTAATCTTTGTTTTTTTTTATTTCCTTTCAGCCATAATCTCAGATGAAATATACATTTATGAAAAGGACAATATTGCTTTATCGTAGATGATATGTATTTAGACGAATTGGGCATTATATACATATTGAATAATGTACTTTTAGAAAGATATGTATTTACATAATCCATTCTCCTTTTTATGACAGTGCGATGGGGCTACTATAACAAGTAGATTATGCTCCGTCACACCCTATCATTTACATAACTTCCACACCGTAACTATTTAGCTCAAATATGATTGTACTGAATTTTTAATAATCCTACCCCAATTGAGATTTGGATCCGTTCCTTTGATTGAGAGACAAGCACTCTACCACTTACTCAGGGAGGGCCTTGCCTTTGGAAAAGAACGTATTACTGCACAAATGGTTATAGAACATCAAATAGAAATAACTCGAATATTTAATAAAATTTAATGTACAGTACAGTAAATTCTTAGGATAAAAGTTGTACATTTAATAGAACATAATGTATAATCTCACGTATAAAATCCTACCAAAGCAGTGCATTTTTTGTGCCATTAATACTACAGCTATTCTCAAATACAAAGATTTTTCTACAGCCACTATAGTATTTACAAAGTTAATATTCTAACTCGTTAAATAAATATTCTAAAACACTAGCCGTTATGTATTTTGCATGTATTTCATTCCATCACTAGATATGAAATGAATATTATTACTAATTATACACTATTATAGAATGGGTATAAAATCCCAATATCTTGTACTACAGTGGATGTATACTTTTAACTAAACCAAGTCAGTATATGATATATAATATAAACTGTTACACATGAGTAATTAATGTTAACAATGAACCTAATATACATAAATATACAGTGGATAAGTACATTAATTAACTACAACTAGATAATGAGCATAAGTCTAATCTTTTTCATGCAATGTACAGTATTTGTCTCGATTACAGTCTCTTCTTCAATGCGTGGAACTTTTTTAGCCCTATTAGTAAAGCAACTAATTTGTTTCTAGTAGATTTTCATGATTCAATTACTGTAAGTAGCTGGGTTTGTTTACAACAGCTGATTGGAAATTATTTAGTTTGTAATTAAATAGTAGTTGCCTGCAACAAAAAATACAATTGTTTTCTCCAGATGTTTCTCAACTTGGTAGACAAATAACTATAGACATCTATTACAATTATCAGTACTATGTACACATTTTGTAATTACATTTTTCTTCAACAACCCTGTTGCATAATTCTTCTGTAATATCTCTTATCACTGTAGTATTTTCAACCCTTATTTGTTTGTATAAAGGTAAGATTATATTGTTCTTATTAATTCTTTGCTGTTTCACTTATCTGCTCCATTTATCATTTGTATTTGAAGTGCCTTCTACTTTGCATGTACCTCACCGGCAGTGTAGTCGGTACATGGTAAACCAACAGACCTAAAATAGTTTTACGTAATTGTTATCCAAATCTGTACATAACAGTATGAAAAAACCTACACTAATTATAGTTTACCTTTCTGTTGAAGTGACACTTAAGACATGTAATATTTTTAGGGAGGCGTCTTTCTTCTTGATAAATAAATACTGGATAAATACATTATGAAAGACTTCTTATCAAATATGCATTTAGAATTAAAAAGCTACGTAATAACAAAAGATTAATAAATACAAGTTATTGTTATTAAAGGTTAGAATACTGTTTGTAAACAATGAAGAGCAACCGATCTCAGAACCAACCCGTTCGATTGAGTTCCTGGACAAATCGTCACTTGACCTCATGACTCCGAGTGCTTCCGAATCAAACAGGCCCGAAGAGCCTGTTTGTATCTCACTCTTACTCATTGCATGACGGCAAAGTTGCATCAAAATGGCCGCGCACACCATTCCCATCTTTTATTGTCTATGTTCGTGACACAGACAATAACTCCAAACGGAGAAGCATAGGGTGCCGATTCTCAGAGAGTCACTACTACCTAGAATGGTATACTGTAATATATGAGTCGATATTCTTTGTGTAAATAAATGAAATACTGAATTCTGTTCGCACTACTCCAAACCGTTCAAGGTTAACCGTGCCCATCAGCAGAACCACTACAAAAAAAAACACCTCTATTTTTGTGCGCCCTCTACAAGTTGATGTAACAGTGAATGTTTTTATTATTATAAGGAATCTAGTATATGCTAAATGCTACTATTAGTAAATAATTATTGATTAATAATGTTGATTTTTTAATGCCATAAATACCTAGTTTCTTCTCTGTTAGATAGATAGTTCATTTGCTTATATGAACATAAAATTTGTTCCTAAATAAATGAAAAAATCTTCGGAATAGTTATCTATCATTGGTGAAAGCAAACGCCTTATATGTTATGTAACTATACTTTCAATTATTGACAAAATGAACAACGAGGAAGTAGTTACAATCAAAACTGAAATAGATATAAACATAGAAATGCAGTTAATGGAATGCTGTAACATCAAAACTGAGATGAAGAGTGAAATATCCACCGAGCACACAAAACCAGTGGATAACATTACTGCCTCAGGAACTAACAGACAAAATAATACGGATAGCAAACTTTATAAATCCAACAAGTATGAACCAAAGCTATCTCAGGAAAGTAATTTCAAGAAACAAATACGCATTCAGGAGGGGGAAAAACAATTGGTGTGTAGCATTTGTAATTACAAATGTTTCCTAAAGAATATCTTTAAAACACATATGACCACTCACAGTAGTGAGACTCCATCTGAATGTAATATATGTGGTTATAAAAGTACACAAAAGAGTACTCTTAAACAACACATGTACATTCATAGCGGTGAAAAACCATTCGCGTGTATTGTATGTAGTTATAAATGTTCTCAAAAAAGCAATCTTAAACAGCACATGTCTACTCATATAAAATCACTTCAATGTAATATTTGTGATTATCGATGCTCACAAAAAGTTTCCCTTCAACAACACATGTATGCTCATAGTGGTGAAAAGCCATTTCAATGTAAATTATGTGGTTATAAATGTTCACGAAAGAGCCATCTTAAACAGCACATGTTAACTCATAGTGGTGAAAAGTCCTTTGAATGTATTATATGCTGTTACAAATGTTCATTGAAGAGTAATCTCAATAGACACATGCTCATTCATAGTAATGAAAAGCCATTTGAATGTAATACATGTGGCTATAAATGTTCTCGAAAGAGCGATCTTCAAGAACACATGTTGAAGCACAGTATTGCAAAACCTTTTGAATGTAATGTATGTGATTACAAATGTAATCGAAAAACCAAACTTAAAACACACATGTCCATTCACAGTAGTGAAAGACCATTTGAATGTGATGTGTGTGGTTATAAATGTTCACAACAGATTCGTCTTAAACGACACATGTTTACTCATAGTAATGCAAAGCCATTTGAATGTAATATATGTGGTTTTAAATTTTTGCATAAGAATAACCTTAAACAGCACATGTTCACTCATAGTGGTGAAAAGCTGTTTGAATGTAATATATGTGGTTATCAATGCTTACAAAAAGGTTCTCTGAAAGATCACATGTACACCCATGGTGGTGAAAAACCATTTGAATGTAATGTATGTGATTATAAATGTTCACGAAAGAGTCATCTCAAACAACACATGATTATTCACAATGGGGAGAAGCCATTTAAATGTAATATATGTGATTATAAATGTTCTCAAAACAATAGTCTTAAAAAACACATGCTTACTCACAGTGGTGAAAAACCATTTGAATGTAATATATGCGATTATAGATGTTCGCAAAATAGTAGTCTTAAAAGACACATAATCACTCATAGTTGTGAAAAACCATTTAAATGTAATTTATGTGATTATAAATGTTCAGATAAGAGTAATCTCAAAAGACACACTCTCATTCATAGAAAATAAGTCTAAAACAATACATCCCACTCATAGTCTTGAAAAGCTATTTTAATGTAATTCAAACATACAGCGTTTTTGATACACTGGTCTTGACTCGCTCCCAAAGTTCTTGAAAATTATGCGATTATGTTACATCTCGTTTACCAGTTATAATTGCTATAATTACTGATTGACAGCATGCGACAAGAAACAAAATACGGAAAAGTGACAAATCTTTGATGGTTACAGGTTTGTGAGATTATCGCCAGAACAGCCTTGGTAATGTATTGTCTAGTGTGCTGGACTTTCGCCCAAGTGACCCAGGTTTGACTTTTGGTTAAGATTTTCTGCAGTTTTTCCTTAGCTGTGACACAAATGTGGGATTTGCGCTGTTCCATCTGTAAGTCTGCTGCAGCCGCACGTTGGGTCTGCATAATGTTAATAATTATTGTCAAATTATTAAGTCAAGTCTAAATTATTTTTGGTCATTTTATTGTTATCGTTTATGTTTTTTGGATTTGAGGTTTTATGTTTTAACAAAGCTTGTTATTTGGTACATTTCAAGTAAGTTTTTCTGTTATCTAAATATATTTTACTCATCCTGTTTAGACCGTTTAGACCCTTGAAGGGTATAAACAATCTACGAAATATCGGCCACAGAAATAAAAATTTAATAAAAAGAAAGTTTTTTATTGACCTATACCATGCCTATACCCATTAAAAATTAGTACATTATCTAATTAAAGGTCATTAAACAATTCTATTAAAAGCAATTAATATATATTGTTACGTTAAAGCTCTTTTTCCTACTGTGAAGGGTGTACATAATAAAAAAAGATACAGACACAGACAAAATACGATTGCAAAAAGATGAAATATAAAATACAACTTCCTTACCTTTAAATAAAATAATGCTCTGGCTAAATGTATTGCAGTAATAAAAAGCTTTATTCACAAAATTGAGACTCTTTCAGGCGGTTTGCTTTAGAGGTTTTCTAAATTCTTATTAATTATGGATATTTAATATTTAAGATCATATCAAACACAATTTTTCTTAACAGAAAATAACGAAACAACAAAAAAAGAATTTAACTGATACCAGAAGAGTTAATTATCTTTCTATTATGTGAATTAAAGACTGAAATTTCTCTTATGTATGAACTTTTTAATGTAAATTTGCAAAGAAAAACAGTTAATAGCAAGTTAAGCAAATTAGTTAAGTTTCCTTTATTTGGAGAATACAAATTTAAAATAAATCATTTAAATCCATGAAAATATCCATATGATTATTTTTCATTGGAAAATTAGTGCCACAACATTATCAACTTTGTTTTCCAAATTCCCATGTATCAGCTGTTTGCCTTCATTAATGTTTGACATAAAAAACAAATGAACAAACATTATCATCGATCCATGTATTATTAAATCCGCATAAAAAAGGTTTTACAAATCGGAATTCCTAATCCAGAGAATTTTTATAAATCAATACTAAATAAAATATTTTTATCAAAACCCAACATATCCTTAATATTCTTTAAGCTCGACAAGATGTTTGAATGATGAAAAAAGAAGAGAGTTTATTAAATAAATGGCCGCTCTTTTATATGATTTGAGCAAAACAAATGAAATCTTAAAAAAAACAAAAACTTAAAAAAAGTTTCAAAATTATATCATAACCTTAGATTTTTTTTTTAATTTTTTGTAACCAAACTTTTGAAAGTTTGGTTGACAAACTTTTGAAAGTTTGGTTGATAAGATTTGTGTAAAATACTAATTTTGCTTTATATAATGTTAGGTACAAATAAAAATATTTTCTTACTAGTAGTTGGTATTTTCATCGTAATAAGTTGGCAATTTTAAGGTTACCCCTCCTCCAAAAAAACTCTTTAGATTCGTCCCTGCCTGAAGAATAACATAAAGTATCTTTATTAATTCTTCATCCACTCCAGTAATGTCAGCTGAACGTATGACTTTTAATTGTAAACAATCGAAAATAAAATAAAGACCACCACAATTGCAAATAAAATAAGAACTAATCTATAGGTACCCATAACATGAGGTTTTTTGATATAAATAGTATATAATAACGGTATACTTGCAGAATTATGCACATTTTAGAAAACTTTAGATTGCTATGAAATGCAAGTAATATACAACATTACTTGTAAATCAGTAAAATCAAGATAGAAACTGCGTTACGAACTATTCCCTAAAACAATAATTTTTCCCGCACGTTACAATTCGACGTCTATCAATAAAAATGCAAGAGATTGCAAGATTTTTCTTTTGTATCTTATATTTTAATAAATTTACTATTGGAAAAAGCTACAATTTTAACTTCGGCAAACAGCGGTCATAGTTAAAACTTTAACCCAGAAGCGTCCTTAAGGTCGATCAGCCGAGCGTATGCTCGGGGCCACGCAACGAGCTACCTTATTTTAATCAACACTTTTTTATTTACTGGGGGCCCTACTCGATATTTGCGTCCGGGGCCTCAAAATCCAAAGAGCGGTGCTGCTTTAACCAAATACTTAGTCCTTAAACTTTATATTATTTAAGTCAAATAAAATGTAACAACATATTTTATTATATGGTGTAAAAGCCGAAAGTTTAAGCTTTCTAAAGTATGCTATATAAGCTGTATAAGTATGGTATAATACTTATACAGTTGCTTTATAATTCTTTTTGAAAATAGACATTGAAAAGCTTATAGCGCAAGCGTGACCGATATGTTTTGATTGGTTATGTTAAGGTGCGTTTTATATACTTTTAACATTACAATATAAGCAAAAATATTTTTGAATGTAATACACTGACCATCTAACTAACGATACGTATTTATTTTATTGGGCAAACCAAACTTATGTATAAACCATTTTTGAGAAGCAAAGGTAGGTGCTCTCTCATAGTGCGTCGGCCGCCCCGGTTGCATTAGTAGAAATGACGTCATCAAGATTTTTTAAATGCATATATCTCCCTTATTTTGCATGATAAAAAAGTGCGGTTTTCACTAATGTGCTCACAAAGACCAACTATATCATATTTTAATTAGTTGTTTCATGACTTAAGAGGGCCTTTAAATAAATAAAAAATAATTGTTAAAGTACAGCTAACGCTATTCTTCCTGATTTTCGTGTAATTTAAACTTACCTATACGTCCAACTTAAATTGATCTTGCTATTACCTCACAAAGTAGTATATATATGAGCAAATTTTCTCTTCCTTTTATTTTTGTGTCTTTACGTTTTTAAGTAGTCATAACCGGAATTTGATTTTAGATCACAAGTTCTCATTCTCACCACCCAAAATAACACTGAGCTAGTTGCAAAACATAATAGTAATAAACGAAATAGTTGCAAAATGCAAACGTGCATATTTAATGTGGCTTTAAGGAATTGACAATACCATTTTCTGACATGACATGTGAATACCTACTATACTATCTGAATCGAAAACGAAAAAAAGCACTGAAGAGTCATTATTCGCCACGATCGCATGTATTTTAGTGTAGAATCTCCTAGTATATTCCAAAACTTAACCGAAAGTAACCGCATTTTTGGTTCTGGTTAGTCTTTGGTAACAAATGGTTGCTGAAAAACTTACATAGTTTTGAAACAGCTTAACCTTGTAGTGTGGTGTCAAATTTGAACGCTGCACCTTGACATCAGAAAATAACATTTAAGGGCTCTAGAGTTAATAAAATGAATAATATATTGTTTTTTATGGAAAACATACTATCTGATGATAGCAGTAGTAGTGATGAAGAAGGTCAAAGAAGGCGTAAGTATGCAATCTTTTATACAGTTAGTTAGAATAACGGCAAATGAATTGTTTGCAGCAAACACCACCAAAAACGAACTTTTGTGAGGGTTATGATGCCATAATCATACTAGAGACCCTGAAGGTCGCACACAAAATAAAGGCACTAATTTTAAAATTTACTTTCCGATAGCCGGTAGAAAATACCAACATTAAATCCCCTGGAAAATGGATCTCTTTTATGTATATAAATTAATAAATGCTTACGGAATAGTATATTGTACAACGAGTTATGAAAGTAATACTTTTTTCATGAATTTACAGTTTTGATTAAGGAGGGCGAAGCCCGGGTTTATCAAGCAAATGAGTGGAAAAAAGAGACTCTCTAACGTGTGTTGTACACGATATTTTTTTGCATATGGTAAGTTGAGAAATTTGTCCTAAAAGGATTTATGCAAAAAGTTAAAGAAATCAGAAAACCGTAGTATTCTTTTAGAGTGGTGGTAAACTAACCGCAAGTCACCGCAAACAACCGCGATTTCACTGCGGTTGCAGTGGTTACTTGTGGTTAGCGAAAATAAACCATTTTTTCAGGAACCGTGTTCCATAAATTAACTTTTTTCAGGAATTGGTATATTTTGAAACACGAAACCGAGCTTACGGTTACTGTGGTTAAGTTACGGAATATACTATCCATTTCATAGCTTGGTGAAATTCATAAGACATTTCACCACAATTTGTAAAATTTCATTCAAGTACTAGGTTTTGCAGTGTGTTTAATGATCTGCTGGGTGAAACTAATATCAGCCTAGTTAGAAATATTATTATCTTTTCCTGTAAGAAACCTTTTTTCATTATTGTATCTAACTCCATAATAAGTATCTGCGTTTTGCTCCAAACCACTCCAAACCGTTCAAGGTTAACCGTGCTTATCAGCATAACCACTACAAAAAACAGTGCCCTCTACATGCTGATATAACAGATAAATGGTAATGATAAAATCATGGATAAAATTAATTATTATTATTATAAGGAATCTATTATACAGAATTGTTGGTTAAAAATGTTGAATTTTTAATGCTATATAAAGAGTCTCTGTTAGGTAGATAGTTCATTTGTTTATATCAACATTTGTTTCTAAATTTGTTTATTCCAGAACAGTTCAAAATACAGTGATTGTATGCAAATGAAAAATCATCGGAATAGTTATGTACCATTGGTGAAAGCAATCCCTTATATGTTATGTAACTTTATCTTCCAATAACTTTTCAATTCTTGACACAATGAACAACGAGGAAGTAGTTACAATCAAAACTGAAATAGATATAAACACAGAAATGCAGATAATGGAATGCTCTAACATGAAAACTGAGATAAAGAGTGAAATGTCCACTGAGCATGCGAAACCAGTTGATAACTTTCCCGTCTCAGGAACTAACAGACAAATAAATACTGATAGCAAACTTTATAAATCTAACAAATATGAACAGAAACTATACCAAGAAAGTAATTTCAAGGAACAAATACACATTCATGACTGCGATAAAGAATTTGTATGTAGCATATGTAATTATAAATGTTTGCTAAAGTGTATCCTCAAAAAACACACGACCACTCATAGTGGTGAAAAACCGTTTCAATGTGTTGTATGTGGTTATAAATGTGCACGAAAGAGCCATTTTAAACAACACATGTTAACTCATAGTGGTGAAAAGTCCTTTCAATGTATTATATGCTGTTACAAATGTTCATTGAAAAGTAATCTCAATAGACACATGCTCACTCATAGTAGTGAAAAGCCATTTGAATGTCATATATGTGATTATCAATGTTTACAAAAGGGTTCTCTCCAAGATCACATGTACACCCATGGCGGTGAAAAACCATTTGAATGTAATATATGTGATTATAAATGTTCACGAAAGAACCATCTCAATAAACACATGATCACTCACAATGGCGAAAAGCCATTTGAATGTAATATATGTGATTATAAATGTTCACGAAAGGGTCATCTCAAAAAACACATTTTCATTCACAGTGGCGAAAAGCCATTTGAATGTAATATATGTGATTATAGATTTTCTCAAAAAAGTAGTCTTAAAAGACACATAATTACTCATAGTTGTGAAAAACCATTTGAATGTAATTTATGTAATTATAAATGTTCAGATAAGAGTAATTTTAAAAGACACACACTCATTCATATGAAAGTCTAAAACAGTGCATTCCACTGATAGTCATGAAAAGCTATTTTAGTGTAATTGTTGTGTATTCAAAAATAATATTTCGCTGGTTTCTACTTGTGAAGAGCTTTTTAATGATGTATTTGCACATACACCCAGAAGATAGGTTAATTGGTATCGTCCTTTGAATAAGATGTTGAAATATGCATATCATAATGGTGCTTAGCAATAATAATCAAATCTTAACATCAATACAATACAATAGTAGTTCTCTTTTGCTCTATAATGATTAATCGGATTGGTAATTTTTTAGCACATCTTGTTCTTTTTAATACTGATTAACCCCCACCTAGTGAGATATTTTTAGCACGATTGGTAATCCCCTTACCTTTTTGAATCGTAGAAATTCTGTGCTTGACATGATTGAATCAGAAATAAGTGCTATGACGAAACTTGTAACTGCCAATGTTCTTTAGTGGCAAAGCATTCTCAAATCATGATAAAGTTTTTATGATTGTTTTGATTTAATCAGAATGTGCAAAAGAAAATGACTAATAAGCAAAGTATTTGTTAATCAAAGAATAAAGTTTGATTAGAAACTAATAACTATTGACAAAATATCAGTGGCGGTGCTTAATAATCTTCTATATCAAATTCAGTAATAAACATAGTATGTAATTTGAGAATGTAGTAGCTTTTTATTATCACATTGTAAGTACAACCTTATTCTAAATAAATCCGATATCACCTGATGTGAAATTTTTCAATTAAAATAAAAAAAGCTATAAATCGTTTAAGTTCAACACAGCAGCGACATCTTAAAAAAAGGAATGTATGATGAATTACCCAGATGAGATGTCCAAAGATATAAAATTAGAACCAGCCAGATTCTAGCAATCAAGCCCTATCAGTTGTAAACCCCTCTAGCAATGAATGGACTTGGTAGCAGGTACTAGTGATCTTAGATAAGATGACCTTTCCACACTTTAAAAACCTCTGGGGTAATAAAAGACCTGTTAAAAAAGACAAAATTATTAAAGGGAAGGTAACTAAGCACTTAAATGAGGTAGGCAAAAATTTAGTAAATCAAAATGATCAAATTTTAAATGTCTTAAGGAAAATCTTACATTACCACACGATAAGGTACGTATTTGCTTATCTCCATAAAAAAAAACGATGAAGGTTCTCTCAAAATATCACAGCAGAAATGAATTTTCACAAAGAAAAGGAAACTGAGAACCTATATCTTTCATCAGAAAACTGCGAACATTTTCAATTTTAAAATCACATAAAGAGACCCCAAGTCCCTCTAAATGCAAGTATGTCTCCACCTACCTCTTCTGATAAAATTCATAAATTTCTCAAAATAATTATTAATAAGAGAAACTTGACGGCACCTACAGGAACCCTATGTGATTGGCGGATAACAAGCTTGCTATCGAGCGCTCATTAGGTACCGTGTTCCCACTTAAAGTTCTAAGTAACGGTCTTGTAATGTAAATAACTATTATTAATCTTTTAGTGTAAGACTATTATTGTTTCTTTTACTAATTGAGTTAATGTGAAACTGAAACTTTTGGAAGGTAAGTATGTTAATATTGCTGTTCGAGTAATGTCATTAGTGTATTATTGTTAGAAATAATATTATTACGCTACTGTACTGGACAAGTCCTTAGCGGAACTGTCAGTTTTTGAAAAATCTGTCGTTAATTAAGTTAATATATTGTCTAATTCCATGTACACATTTTTCCAGTATTAATATCTTTAAAATATTACGTTTTTCACAATGGCTTACAGTGTTTACAGTATAGTTGGACGTGTAGAAATGATTTCCATATTTGTTTCTGAGAATCATTATTTTATAAGAACAGATACAGTTTTTAACGAAAGACATCCAGACAGAAATGTAAGTCATGTTTATATTCGGGAGTTAGTTGCTAAGTTTGAAGAAAGGCATCAGTTGCTAATAAAGAACGAAATGTTCCCAGGTTACTTGATGAGGCAATTCAAATTGAAGTGCTTGATGGGCAGTTGGACAATACTCCAACTTAGCCGACTCATCAGTATGAAATGTACTAAAAATACATTAATTATGTAACTATATGTATATTCAACTGCCATATTATCATATAGTCATCTTAAAGGAAAAAGTAATCATTTTAAACGTTTGTTTTATAAAATAAATAATAACCACAATAAGTAGGTATCTACTTAAATTAACAACCTGCATATCTGACAAAAGTAATAGCCACTTCTAAATTGTAATTAAATTTTTTCAACACTTGCTTTCTAATTACAATATCTACATTTACTTTGTAAAAGTTTGTTTCAGATCCTTATCAGTAGTTCTTATCGTCTTCTGCTTATTAGACTGGAAATAACGTGTATTGTTGTAATATAGACATCACGTATAACACGTATGAACGATGTGTTGCCTAACTTCCAGGCGAAGGATTTTATATATTTTTTTATATCAAAAATATTAAAATTTTGCATTAATTATGTTCAAGACATACACTACAACACTATGAGGTGATAGGGGATAAACTTTAAACAGATTCTTCACTTGAATTTCACAAACTCAATTTTAAGATGAACGATCCTATGTCGTTGCTTGACATTTAGATATTCTGAAGCCATTTTATGGCATGTTTTCACCTGAAAATTATTAAAGGCATATGTGAGAAGGTATACACAAGTATTTATTACTTTACTTACAGTTTTTATTATTGAATTTCAAGAAAGTGTTCTATTTCTTTGACAATTCATGATTTTCTATAGTAAATGGATATTTTTCAATGTTATTTGAATTTCTAAGTAAAATATTTTACTGCAATATTGTTAACCAGGTTCTAGGGTGTATTTGACACTAGAATGTTAAAGTGGGAAATGTTGTACAGAGAAGGATTAGCCCTTTAAAATCCCAAAATTGTAACGTTTCAGCAGGGTTTGCTAGAATGTTAAAATTTAGTTTATATTCATAATTTTGGTGTCAAGATTTATGTGATTTTTGTTTGATAGGATCTTAGGATTAATTTATGATAAGAAAAGGATGTAGCAAAATGTTAAAATGTTTTTATTTGAATTTTTGTGAAGCAATGTTTGTCAGAGAATCCAAGATGGTTACCAATGAATCCTAACTCTAAATTTGCATTTTAATAGCCGTATTACATACCAAAATGAAGGAACATAATTATAATTATTTAAACAATTAATTTAATTTTGTATCAACAATTTGGTTAAAAAGGTTTTTGGTGGAAAAGATGTTGTTTTGTTTCTAGTTTCAACTAGGAAAATCACTAGCGATTCGCAATTGTTTTCCAATTATTATAAAAATAGCACGAAAATTTGGTTACTTTGTCTTGGATTTTCATACACAGCAGAAGTCATGTCAGGTTGTACGTTATTTTAATAAGATTTCGAGGTTATGTTGGTGAATTTTACGTCAGTCAGTCAACAAAGTGAGGTTATGACAAATGTCAGCTTGTTTTATTTTTAAATCTTTTTATTAGTTCTTAATAATTTAAATGAAGAATCAAAGTGAATAAAAGTGTAATAAAACGAAATTGCAGTGTTTTTAAAATTTCATGATCAGACCGTTATTGTTGTTTGGAGAAATATTTGGAATTTTTATTTTGTATGGAACGAATTTAAAGGAAGGCAATGGAATCTTATTGCAAATAAACGAATTATTTTATGTACGCACGTCATAGAAGATACGTGTTGCTCCTTTAATAATTATAATTATCTTCAACAATCACAAAAAAATTCATTTGAAGGATGACATGGAATGTAAACATCATATCAACAAATAAGCAGGTAATTTTACCAACTAGAAAAGGAATCTGCTAACTTTCAAGTTAGGGTGATTAACTTTTTTGTGTGGCGCCAAATATTTTTAAAATTTAAAACAATTTTCAATTTTTATTTTTTTTAATAGTAATTTAATATTGTTGGATTGATCAGATTGAAAAAGACAAAGAGAATTAGAATGTCTCTTAATTCTTATTTTGTTAAATCTATTTGACATCAAGATTTAATTTGATTTTCTTTAATTTTAATTACCATCCCCGGCCGAGCTGGTAATTTTTCATAGCGGAGAAAAATTAAAAACATGCCTTCTTCTCGGATAGGAAGTAAAACTGTAGATCCCGTGTCAATGCGATGTTTGGCACGTTAAAAATCATTACTGGGGTGGAATTTTCCGAGATTTGGCTAAATTCTAGTAGAGTCGGCCAAATGATGAGAATTTTTTTTTAAATTTTATTCTTTTCTGTGTTAATAAATAAAATTATCAATTTAAATGTTTAAAAAGAAATTTATTTATGTATTTATTTGTCTCTGGTCCATTAACAACATTTTACAGATATAATTTAAATTAATTAGCGACCCGCCTGATTTTGTCTCATGCGTTTATGGAACTTGTTTTCCAATTTAGAAATTATAGCCGGAGAATTTTTTTTTATAAAGGTAAGTGATATTTAGTTGTGTATATTTTCAGACTGTTTTAGTTGTGCTTGTAAATTTCTACAATATCAAAGTTTATTTTGTAATTTATAATCTTTCATTTTTCATCAAGTTTTGGAGGGTTTGTTATTCACTACAAATTCAATTTATTTTTTTTGTTGACCCCATCAATATTATATCAGTATCTATGTAAATTTTCATAATTGTCTCAGGAACAGCTAATTAGTTGTATAGGACCAACCACAAGGTTGCTGAATTGGTAGTTAAGTGCACAATTTCGTGTAGTCGAATGTATAGTGTATATATTATACAAAAAAGGCGACCAAGGCAATCCATACAACTATAGAGGTATAGCCCTTATAAATTCAATTACTAAAATATTCACTCAAATTATTTACACACGTATGCAACATTGGTGTGAAGAGAATGATATTCTGTATGAAAACCAAGCAGGCTTTCGGACGAATAGAAGTACAGTTGACAATATATTCAATCTTTCAGTAATAATACAATTGAAACTCAGATTAAGAAGAAGTAATATGTTTGCCATTTTTATAGATTTTCGTCGTGCTTTCGACACAATAAAACACAGCTTGCTTTGGTCAAAACTGTATAAAGTAGGAATCTCCACTAAAATCATTAGACTTTTAGAATCCATATACAGTGCAGATAATGATTAACAACAATTTATCAAACCCTATAAAGGTAACTCAAGGTGCTTTACAAGGGAAAATTTTAAGTCCCCCTCCTCTTTAGTCTCTTTATAAATGATATTTGGGAAACATTTAAGGAGGAAGGCTGTAAAGGGATAAACATAGACGGATACAATGATCTCCAGATTTTAGCACTTGCAGATAACTTAATTATTTTATGTGACTCAATTATTGATGTAAATAAAAAACTAAATATATTATACCAATACTGCAATAATAATCATTTAGAAATCAACACTGATAAGAATTTTTACAAAAACATTTGCAATTTAATTTCAGTTTACTAAAATAACATACAGATACGTTTGTGTCATAATTAAGTAAGTGGGTTCTTATTTACAATAAAAATTAAATAATTGACATTATTATACCCACGTCATTATAATTGGTATAATAATATCAAATATTTTATACAACACTTCTAAATAAAGAGGGCCAAATCCAAATCTCATAGCAACCAACCACCAGTTTACATTGCATAATATTATTAAGATCCAGTCATCGCGCTCGAGCAATAAATTTATTACCGTCAAAACTACAGACTAACCATAAATTGCAAATTCAATATTTAAATTTAAATAAAGAGGTGTTGGATAAAACTTTGTATGGCGCACGCGAGTTAAGTTTGCTTGTGTTTTACCGCTTGGTGAAATTCATAAGACATTTTCACTACAATTAGTGACAGTTCATTCAAGCACTAGGTTTTGCAGTGTGTTTAATGATCTACTGGGTGAAAATATAATCAGCCATAGTTGTGCCCAGCCAGCACACTGAGGTTATAATGACGTTATTTTTAAGTCATTATTAGCCGACGACGTCATATGACTAATAAATGATGTCCATAAGACGTCATATAATGGGACGTACGTAGACGTCTTCAAAACGACTTCTTTTGGACGTACATGTTTTTAATCATTATAACCTGTACTGTTTTAACCATATATTTTTAACAGTGTTCTCAGTAGGTAATTATTGCCACAGAGCCACTTACGCATTGCATACCAAAAATTATGAAAAGCCCGATTTTGTAATTTGTCAGCAAACATAAAACCGATTTTTGGCGTCGGATGTTGCTCTAAAATGTGTTGTTGTTCTATTTCATTATGCATTAAAAATGATGTTTCTAGTAAACACATCACGCGATCATATTGTGGATCATTTCCTTGAATCTAAAACAAAAATTTGTTACTAGCTGCTTAATTAAAATCCCCAACTTTTTCACTAATATACCTAAACGTTCCCGTGAATACCTTATAAAAGCACCTTATATAGCACACAAGTTAACACGATTTTGAAAAGTAAAACAAAACATGAAAGAAATCGTCTTCGGTAGTTTTCGGACGGAAGTCACGAAAATAACATATTATACGAATCTCGATTTTTCATTGATTCGTGAAGCTGTAAAATCTCAGCCTCAATGCTGCCTGTAGGAAGAGTATAAGATCGATAACCATGCCGCTGCGCTGTAACGAGTCAGCCAATGCATACAGATGCATGAACCGAAGCTTGAAATCTTGAGCCTCATCCATTCTGTTTATCGCGTTGTCTGCGTTGGGTATGCGCATATAAATATATTTTATTATAAAATAAGCTTATTTATATTAAATTCAATATTTTTGATCTAGAAAGTATTGATATAATAAATTTATTAACATAGTAATAAAAAAACGGTAAAATATTTAGATTTTATTTAGTAATTATTTGGTTTCGTTTAGGTGAAGCTCAGCCTCACTCAGTAATCACTCACAGCTCTCAGTAATGAAGAAGTTATATTAAGTAAGCACTCGAATTGAAAAGTCCATAGTAACCATCAGTGCTATTCTACAAACCGTTCAAGGTTAACCGTGCCTATCAGCAGAACCACTACAAACAACATTGCCCTCTACAAGCTGATATAATAGATGAATGATAATAATATAATCATTATATTATTATTATAAGGAATCTACTAGTACAGAATTGTTGATTACTAATGATGCATTTTTAATGCTATAACTAATCTCTGTTAGGTAGATAGTTCATTAGTTTATATCAACATACCTAACATTTGTTTCTAAATTTGTTTATTCCAGAAAAGTTCAAAATACAGTTATTGTATGCAAATGAAAAATCATTAGAATAGTTATGTACCATTGGTGAAAGCAATCACCTTATATGTTATGTAACTTTATTTTCAATAACTTTTCAATTCTTGACACAATGGAAAACAAGGAAGTAGTTACAATCAAAACTGAAATAGATATAAACATAGAAATGCAGGTAATGGAATGCTCTAACATCAAAACTGAGATAAAGAGTGAAATGTCCACTGAGCATGCGAAACCAGTTGATAACTTTACCGTCTCAGGAACTAACAGACAAATGAATACTGATAGCAAACTTGATAAATCTAACAGATATGAACAGAAACTATCTCAGGAAAGTAATTGCAAGGAACAAATACACCCTCATGATGGTGACAAGCAATTTGTTTGTAGCATTTGTAATTACAAATGTTCTCTGAAAAGTAATCTCAATAGACACATGCTCACTCATAGCAGTAAAAAGCCATTTGAATGTAACATATGTGATTATCAATGTTCACGAAAGAACCATCTTAATAAACATATGATCACTCACAATGGTGAAAAGCCATTTGAATGTAATATATGTGATTATAAATGTTCACGAAAGGGCCATCTCGAAAAACATATCTTCATCCACAGTGGCGAAAAGCCATTTGAATGTAATATATGTGATTATAAATTTTCTCAAAAGAGTAGTCTTGAAAGACACATAATTACTCATAATTGTGAAAAACCATTTGAATGTAATTTATGTAATTATAAATGTTCACGACAGAACCATCTCATTAAACACATGATCACTCACAATGGTGAAAAGCCATTTAAATGTAATATATGTGATTATAAATGTTCAAGAAAGCGTCATCTCAAAAAACACATCTCCACTCACAGTGGCAAAAAGCCATTTGAATGTAATATATGTGATTATAAATGTTCACGAAAGGGTCATCTCAAGCAACACATCTTCACTCACAGTGGCGAAAAGCCATTTGAATGTAGTATATGTGATTATAAATTTTCTCAAAAGAGTAGTCTTAAAAGACACATAATTACTCATAGCTGTGAAAAACCATTTGAATGTATGAAATAAATAAAGATTATTAAAAGTTTCACAGTTTTATTAAAATATACCTGACAATATTGTTTCGACAGCTATGCTGTCATTATCAAAGGTAATATAATTATAAACAAACACGTCGCTAAGGTAGATACAAAATAGGTAACTAGATAAAATAATAATAATAATAATAAAAATTAATAATAAAAATCATAATTAAACATCTAATACTTCCAGTAACGGAGAATTACTGAGCTCAAGTTGTTCATTCATTAAAGGTACCCTGAGTTTGTGTTTGTATATCTCAAAGGCTTCTAAAATGTCTAATTTGCGTTTGTTATTACAAAAATGTAGGAATTTAATATTATTTTGAGGAGTCATTGTGTGATTTTGTTCTAAAAGGTGTTTGGCGTAATTCGATTTTTCAGGATGTTTATTTTTGTAATGACGTACGTGTTCTTTATATCTTATGTCAAAATTTCGAAGTGTTTGTCCAATATATACCGAACTACAAAAAGAACAATTTAAACGGTAAATGCCCGATTTCATGATATCATGTGTTCTGTCTTTAGCATTAAATAAAAATGAAAAAGTGTTAGTGTTGGTTTTAAATGTTATTTTATAATTGTTGGTTTTTCTTAGTATATGTGCAATTTTTTCTGATATTTTGCCAAAATATGGTATAGATATGTAATTTGTGTCTTCTGTTTGATTGTCAATGGGATATATTCTTTTGATAGCTAACCTATAATCTTTTTGTTTAATTAAAGTGTCAATCATGTTCGGATTATAATGATTTGCATGTGCTAGTTGTTTAATGGTTGATATCTCTTTGCTAAAATCTGATTTTGTTAGTGGAATAGTTAAAGCTCTGTGTACTAATGATCTGTATGCTGCTATTTTATGTGTATTGTGGTGACAAGATTCATTTGGTATTGTTATGTCTGTTTGTGTTGGTTTTCTGTATATGGAAAATTCAAAAAGATTGTCTGCGTTAATCTTGATATTTAAGTCTAGAAAGTTTATAGCCCTGTTTTGTTCTGTTTCTAGTGTAAATTTTATATTAGGATGGATATTGTTTATAAGAATTAAAAATTCATTGATAACCTCAAAAGAACTGTCAAAACAAGCTAAAATGTCATCAACATAACGAAACCAGAAGATAATGTGTTTAGAGAGGTTTAATTCAAATATTCGATCTTCAAACTTGTCCATAAATATGTTAGCTAATAGAGGACTTAGAGAATTACCCATAGGTAAACCATCCTTTTGTAAATAAATTATGTTATTAAAAGTGAAATAATTTTGACTTATACAAAGGTCAAATAATTGAATTAACTCTAACCTTTTAACTAATTCTAACTTATTTATTTAATTTAATTTAATTTAATTTAATTTAACTTGAGCTCAGTAATTCTCCGTTACTGGAAGTATTAGATGTTTAATTATGATTTTTATTATTAATTTTTATTATTATTATTATTATTTTATCTAGTTACCTATTTTGTATCTACCTTAGCGACGTGTTTGTTTATAATTATATTACCTTTGATAATGACAGCATAGCTGTCGAAACAATATTGTCAGGTATATTTTAATAAAACTGTGAAACTTTTAATAATCTTTATTTATTTCATGATTATGGAGTTCCACAAAATAAGGCTGGAAACAATAAAAAACATTTGAATGTAATTTATGTAATTATAAATGTTCAGATAAGAGTAATCTCAAAAGACACACACTCATTCATATGAAAGTCTAAAACAATACATCCACTGATAGTTATCAAAAGCTATTTTAGTGTAATTGTTTTTTATTTAAACATACAGTGTTTTTAATTCACTGCTAATTTACCAATTACAATTGCTATAATTGATCTTAGAAAGCATGCGACAAGAAACAAAACTTACAGGTTACAGTTACAGCTGTACAGTTACAGTTACAGAAAATTTCTGAGATTGCTAAAAAGTGATTTATGTAATTTAGACATTTTTATGATAGTGGACTTGTGGCAACCTAACTGATTTATAATAAGAAAAATAACATATTTAATTCTTTGCCCGATCGGGCATTTTGGTTCATTTACAAGCTCTGCTCTCAGGGCGGTAAGTTCAACTTACCACCCAAGGCTCTAGTATAAAGTACCTCGTCATTTAAGTCAAAAAAGACTCACTATCATTCTAAAATTCGTCCGGATTGAGACAACAATTGTTTTTGTTTATTCAACTCCATAACAACCAGGCACATTAACCGACTGAAAATTCACATTTTTAGTGTGATGTGTTTAATGTTTACTCTATATATTTAAAATTCATTCATAGATCCGATAGGGCAAAAAATAGTGTAAGCATTACGGGTGTTAGGTACGCTTTACCAGTCTCGGCTAATAGTGTGGAGACCGACGCGAAGCAGAGGTCTCCATATTAGCCGAGACTGGTAAAGCGTACCTACCGCCCTTAATACTTAAATAACTATTATGACGGAAATCTCACAAAATTAAATTGTTTAAAAAAAAACAAGAAGGCCGCTATTTGAAAATGCAATGTTTTTGGTTGTTTGGTTGTATCCTGAAGTACTTAGAGATCGATATAGCTAAATATGTGTCTGGTTTCTACTCATCAAGAGCTTTTCAATGATGTATTTGCACATACACCCAGAGGATAGGTTAATTGGTATCGTTCTTTGAATAAGATGTATATCAAATATCAATATGCACATCATAATGGTGCATAGCAAAATGGTGCTTAGCAATAATAATTAAATTTTAATATCAATACAATAGTAGTTTTCTTTTGCTTTATAATGATTAATCGGATTGGTAATTTTTTAGAACATCTCGTTCTTTTGAATACTGATTAACCCCCACCTAGTGAGATATTTTTAGCATGATTGGTAATCCCCTTACTCCTTTGAGTCGTAGGAATTCTGATTGACATGATTGAATCATAAATAAGTGCTGTGACGAAACTTGTAACTATTGCCAATGTTCTTTTGTGACAAAGCATTCTCAAATCATGCTAAAATCTTTATGATTGTTTGGATTTAATCACAATGTGCAAAAGAAAACGACTAATAAACAAAGTATTGGTTAATCAAAGAATAAAGTTTGATTAGAAACTAATGACCAGTGATAAAATATCAGTGGTATTGTTTAATAATCTTCCATATCAAACTGAATAATAAACATAGTATGTAACTTGGCAATGTAGTAATTATAATTTATTATCACCTTATAAGTACTATCTTATTCTAAATAAATCAGATATTACCTGATGTGGAATCTTTCAATTAAAATAAAAAAGCTTTAAATCCTTTAAGGTCAATGCAGAAGGGCGACATCTTCTTAAAAAAAGGAATGTATGATGAATTACCCACATAAGATATCGAAAGATATGAAATTAGAACCAGCCAGATTCTAGCAATCAAGCCCTATCAGATTTTAAACTCCTATAGCAATGACTGGTCTTGGTAGCAAGTACCAGTGATGTTAGATAAGATCTTTCCACACTTTAAAAACCTCCAAGATAATAAAAAACCCTTTTAGAAAACACAAGATTACAAAAGGGGAAGTAACTAAGTGATTAAATAATGTAGGCAAAAATTTAGTAAATCAAAATGATCAAATTTTAAATATCTTAAGCAAAATCTTACAACATGACTATTACACTGCTGTACTGGACGGGCCTTAGCGGAACTGTCAGTTTTTGAAAAATCTGTCATTAATTAAGTTAATATATTGTCTAATTCCATGTACACATTTTTCCACTATTTAATTATGCTTTAAAATATTACGTTTTCCACAATGATTTACATTGTTTACAGTAGAACTGGGTGTAGAAATGATTTTTAAGTATATTTGTCTCTGAGAATCATTGTTTTGTAAGAACACCTACAGTTTTTAATGCAAGACATCCAGACAGAAATATAAGTCATGTTTATATTCAGGAGTTAGTTGCTAAGTTTGAAAAAAGGGATCAGTTGCTAAAAAAACTGTAATACTTCCAAGTTACTTGATGAGTTAATTCAAATTGAAGTGCTTGATGGGCAGTTCGCCATATTACTCCAACTCATCAGTATGAAATGTACTAAAAATACATTAATTATGTAACTATATGTATATTCAACTGCCATATTATTATGTAGTCATTTTAAAGCAAAAAAATTAAACAAAATGGAAAGTAGACATTTTAAAGATTTGCTTTACAAAATAATAGTAACCACAATAAGTAGGTACTTAAACAGCCTGCTTATCTGACAAAAGTAATAGCCACTTCTAAATTGTAATTAAATATTTTCAACGCTTGCTTTCAAATTACAATATCTACATTTATTTTGTAAAAGTTCAGGTCCTTATCAGTAGTTCTTATCGTCTTCTGCTTAAACTGGACGTAAGGTATCTAAGGCATGCAAATATTCATAATTGTCGCAGGAACAGCTTATTAGTTATAACTAATATATACTGACGAGCCCTGAAATTTATATATAATTTACAAATTATACAATTTCTCCAACTTGGATATATCTTAAGTTGTTAATACAGTGTAGTTAGAATCGAATAAAAAGTTAGAATTAATAACTTCATGATTATAATTAATAACAAATCAATAATGCAGCTAATTATATATAAAACATTTATTTATAACTTGTACAATAATTATATACACAATTTTTCAACTGTGTTTCGATGTTTACAAAGATGTTCTTAATATCTAACACTCGCATTCCTAATCTATTTCTTCATTGTTGGTGTTAAAAATTCCTGATGGGACAATGAAAGAGGCACGAAGATAATAAATTAAACAATTGATTTGTTTGTGGCCTATCTTGTTAATTTCAGTTCACTCACATTTTCACTCAAGTTTTTTCATCTTTAAAGTCAAGCTTTATTAAAGTTATTACTGTAAATGCAACAAAAAGTGAAAAAACAAAACAAAAAAAAGTTTTTTTTACATTTGCAATTGCAGTTCAGTTTTAGTTTCTCACCAATGCGAGTTAATAAAGATAAAGATAAGATCAAAAATATGTGACTTCTAATAACAAAACAGTGGTTTTCGCCACTGAGAGTTAAGGTGTGTCTTTTAAAATTGTTACTATTAGAACATTTGTAAACACAAAAATTACCCTCCACAGGCCTATCGATAGTCTGAGTTAATATGTGTCTTTCAAGATTGTCTCAATGAAGATTTGTAATCACAAAAAGTAGACTGAAATGGTACGCGCCAGCATGAGTAGTTTAAGATTACTACTACATGAACATTTGCAGTGACATAAATTATACTCAAATGGCTTTTCGCCAGTGTGAGTTGACATGTGTCATTTAAGACCAGGAAAACTACATTTGCAATCACACAAATTACACTCTAATGGTTTCGCAGAGGTGTGATTTTCGCATATGTAGTTTAAGATAATTACTATGTGAACATTTGTAGCTACATAAAGTACACTCATATGGCTTCTCGCCAGTGTGAGTTCGCATGTGACGTTTAAGAACAGATCTTGAAGAACTTCTGTAATCACACAAGTGGTTTCTCACCAGTGTGATTTTGCATGTGTCTTTTGAAATTACCACTTTTTGAACATTTGTAATCACATGATTTACATTCAAATGGCTTCTCACCAGTGTGAGTTAACATGTGACTTTTAAGAACAGATCTTGAAAAACTTCTGTAATCACACAAATTACACTCAAATGGTTTCTCACCAGTGTGATTTTGCACATGTCTTTTGAAATTACCACTTTTTGAACATTTGTAATCACATAAGTTACACTGAAATGGCTTCTCGCCGGTGTGAGTTAACATATGACTTTTAAGAACAGATTTTGAAGAACTTCTGTAATCACACAAATTACATTCAAATGGTTTCTCACCGGTGTGATTTTGCATGTGTCGTTTAAGATGATTACTACGTGAACATTTGTAGTGACATAAAGTACACTCAAATGGCTTCTCACCAGTATGAGTTAACATGTGCCTTTTAAGAACAGATTGTGTTGTAAATCTGTAATAACACACATGACACTCAAATGGTTTCTCACCAGTGTGAGTTCGCATGTGTATTTTAAGATGGCCTTTATTTATACATTTGTAGTCACACAAATTGCACTCAAATGGTTTCTCACCAGTGTGAATTAACATGTGCCTTTTAAGATCAGATTTTATTGAAAATTTGGAATCACACAAATTACACTCAAATGGTTTCTCACCAGTGTGAGTTCGCATGTGTATTTTAAGATGGAATCTTTTAAAACATTTGTAATAACACACATTACACACAAAAGGTTTCTCACCAGTGTGAGATAGCATGTGTGATTTTAAACTACTCGTACTTGAACATTTGTAATCACATAAATTACACTCAAATGGTTTCTCACCAGTGTGAGTTCGCATGTGTTTTTTAATATCAAATCTCCTTGAACATTTGTAAACACACACATTACATTCAAATGGTTTCTCACAACAGGCGAACACGGTGTGTGTTCGCATGTGTATTTTAAGACGACAACTTTCTGAACATTTGTAGTCACACAAATTACACGCAAATGGTTTATCACCAGTGTGAGTTAGCATGTGTGCTTTTCTGTTCTGTTTTTCATCTCTCTTAGTATATGCTGGCCCATGTGTGTCAATCTCATCTATGGTATTAAAATCTTTTACTGTTTGTGGTTCTATCTTGATCTCCAATTCTTCTTTGATTGCTATTAGTTCATCGCCATCCATTGTATCAATGTTTATAGTGTCACAACAATCTGCAGCAAAAAAGTAATTCAAAAATTGACCTTTGCTATTATATAGTATATGACAGTAAGAACTTTTTCATTTTAATGCCATCAATGTTAATTTTTGTACCTATATCCAGTTTAACTTTTATATATTGAATATATTGAAAGAAAGAGCAAGTACACTATTAAACTCAATATTGACTATCAGCAATCAACAAGTATCATTCACAAGTAACTTACTACATTTAAAAGTACAGATACAGTACAGTATAAATAAAGATACAGTCTAGGACCTTAGTAATGATTCGGGTCTGAATCTAGCTATACGCAATCACATTTTATAAATTTATTTTATATTATTGTTTTCACATATAATTTTTATATTATTTAATATAAATAAATGATATATTTCCTTCTAAAGTAAGTTTTCTTACGGCAACACCACCTGTGTTGCTTATGGTCCACATTACGTAGTGATATTTGAAGTTAATAATAATGTAAGCAAGCAACAACTGGTTTGATGAAAATATATGATGTTGAAGTAAGCAGTTAACTCTGAGAATACTTGCTGCCAGCCTGCGTTGCCAACCTGGACGAGAACGGAAATAGTAGTAGTTTTTTTTATAGTTTACCTATTTTATTTGGGGACTGGCAGCCTTTTCTCTAAAAATAAAGACATCGAAAGAATAATAAATTAAAATGATAAATAAAATTTTAATATAACGTTTTGTAATGTAATATAATGTACCTATTGTTTTTTAATGCATAATCTAATAATATTTGATCGTTGTTAATAAATTTCTTATTAGTAATTACTGTTGAATATTCGAGTAAACATTATTTAATCGGAGGCAGTTTGACACAATTGACATAAAGTATAACCTAAAAATTAACGACTGACCTATGACTATCTGTAATAATTTTCAACAATGAAAAAACTGGAAATGAGACGGCCGTATATAAGCGAAGCTTATATGAATCTAGCAGGCCGTGGTGTAACATAGAGTTACTGCATCTAGTTATCTAGGCCGCGCTTTTTGATCAGAGTACCGCAAACCGCCGACAAACAGAGAAGGGTGATTCTTAATAATGGACAAATTAAAACCACGTTTTGCGTATTTGACATATTAGAGGTTTGGTCTTTTAGAATAAGATAAACATTTTAAAGTAAGCGTGGATTTGATTAAATGCAATCAGATACAAATAATAAACAATTTCATGCTTCTTTTACCCCAATATGGCCGAGTTTTGCGGTACTCTGACCGACCAGAACGCCCTAGGTGTCTAGATGTAGTAACCTTAGTGTAACATAGAGACCCTTCAATTAGAGTAATAAATCACTATTACTAATCTTTTGGTCTAAAAGTATTAGTGAATTTTTAAAATTATCGTTGGTTTTTGTAACTTTTACTTGTACTTTTCAATGCTAATAAAAAGGCTCTTGTTTTTAAGAATTCTTGTTTCTTTTACTGATTGAATTAACGTGAATACTTTTGGAAGGTACGTATTGTTATGATATAGGCATCCCGAATTACATATATGCACGATGTGTTGCCTATCGTCCAGGAAAGAAGGATTTCACAATTTTTATTTTAAATCAATAAAATCTTGCATTAAATATGTTGAGGATACACACTACAACACTATGTGATGATAAGGGATAAATCCGATTCATAATTTTCCACAGTAAATGGATATTTTTCAATGTTATTTGAATTTCTAAGTAAAGTATTTTACTGCAATATTGTTAACCAAGTTCTAGAGTAGAATAAGTAAATTTTATTTGAATCTTTTATTAAAATTGTTAGGCACACTGCTGACCCCAGGTATGAATAGTTCTGGCAATTCTTCCTTGCATGAGTTTATTTGAAGTACAACTTTAAACTAACATGTTCCAATATAAGTGTAATTAAAGCTTAATGTTTAAACTACATCATATTAAAAGCAGAGTAAATTTCGATAACGCACGAATAAAATATAATCTAATTTAGATACTCATGCATAACGATGTATTTCTAGTTTATCTGTGAAAACTAATTTCCTGCTCGTTTTCTGCACTTCTACTGGAACACTTAAAGGCACAACCATTTACCATATTGAATAATTAATATTTTCTTGTTATATAACTAATAAATGATATATTTATTATAAAACACACAGTAACTTCGCCACCGAAACTCAATGTTTATCATCGAAGTAATGATGACTGGTAACACTAAACAAACATTGTAGAATACGTCATGCACTATCCTCTCTCCTATCTAATCTAATAAGCCTGCTTGTAGATGACATTGAAATGCAAAAATAAAGATATCAGATGGATTTCATTTTATCCTAACTTTTAACTTTTATTAGACCGTGAAAAGTTTGTTTAAGTTCCTTATCAGTATAGTTCACTGATGAACAAACAAACTGAACTTAGTAATTCTCCTTTATTAGAAGTGTTAGATATTTAGTCTTTGTATGTATTATATATAATTACCTATTTTTTGTATTTCTCCTTAATCTTTTGATTTTTATTATATTTTATCCTTATCAGTAGTTCTTATTTCTTCTCAGTTGATGACCTTGATCATTGCCACTTACACCAGACGGACAATGAGCACTGAAATTTATATTATAATGACCATTTACATCTTATACAATTTTTAAAATATAATTCCTCGGGCAGGGGTATATCTTAATAAGTTGTCGGAAGAGTATAGTGAAAATCAATAAAAAGTTGTTACAATTAATAACTTATAATATGATTATAATTAATTGCAAAACAATAATGCAGTTAAACTTATATAAACTATTTATTTATAACTTTTACAATCATATATACAATATCTCAACTATAATTCAAACAGCTTATACCATAATGTGGCAGAATAGAATAGTGGAGATTGGAGTTTCAGTTGATACCAACTATTTTTATGTCATGGCTGTAAGAAGAATGTGGAATATAATAAAACGAGTCAAAGCTCTCTACTTTCATCCTAAAGAATGTAAATGATGCCGTTCAATAGTCACATAAACACTTACAAGGTTTCTCGCCACTGTAAGATGCTTAAATGTGCTTTAAAAAAACCACATGTGTTTTAAGAAGACCACTTTTTAAATATTTGTGTAGTCACAAATTACACTCAAACGGCTTCTCATCAGAGTGGGTTCTCATGTGTGCCTTAAGACGACCACTCCATGAACACTTGTACTTACACAAATTACACTTAAATGGCTTCTCACCAGTATGAGTTTGCATGTGTTTTTTAAGACAACTACTAGTTAAACATTTGTAATCACATACTTTACACTCAAATTGCTTCTCACCAGTGTGAGTCCGCATGTGTGCTTTAAGATAACCGCTTTGTGAACATTTATAGTCACACAAATGGCTTCTTGCCAGTATGAGTTAACATGTATCTTTTAAGATTACGTCCCAATGAACATTTGTAATCACACAAATTACACCCAAATGGCTTTTCACCAGTGTGAGTTCGCATGTGTGTTTTAAGACTACCAGCCTGTGAACATTTATAGTCACACAAATTACACTGAAATGGCTTCTCACCAGTGTGAGTTCGCATGTGTGCTTTAAGGCCACCACTTTATGAACATTTGTAGCCACACACATTACACTCAAATGACTTCTCACCAGTGTGAGTTCGCATGTTTCTTTCGAGACTATTACTATTCGACAATTTACAATCACATAATTTGAGTTGTCACCAGTGCAAGTCCGCATTTGTCATTTAAGAACACTGCTATGTAAACATTTATGGTTACACAAATGACACTCCATTGGCTTCTCGCCAGTGTGTGTTAACATGTGCTTTTTAAGATAACGTCTCGATGAACATTTGTAATCACACAAATTACACCCAAATGGTTTCTCACCGGTATGAGTTTGCATGTGTTTTTTAAGATAACTACTATATGAACATTTGTAATCACATACTTTACACTCAAATGGCTTCTCACCAGTGTGAGTCCGCATGTGTACTTTAAGATAACTGATTTGTGAACATTTATGGTCACACAAATGACACTCAAATGGCTTCTCGCCAGTGTGAGTCAACATGTGTCTTTTAAGATTACCTCCCAATGAACATTTGTAATCACACAAATTACACCCAAATAGCTTTTCACAAGTGTGAGTTCGCATGTGTGTTTTAAGAGTACCACGCTGTGAACATTTATAGTCACACAAATTACACTGAAATGGCTTCTCACCAGTGTGAGTTCGGATGTGTGCTTTAAGATCACCACTTTGTGAAAATTTGTAGCCACACACATTACACTCAAATAACTTCTCACCAATGTGAGTTCGCATGTGTATTTTCAGACTGTTACTATTCGAACATTTGCAATCACATAATATACACATAATTGGCTTGTCACCAGTATGAGTTTGCATGTGTGATTTAAGATAGCTACTAGATGAACATTTGTAATCACATACTTTACACTCAAATTGATTCTCACCGATGTGAGTCCGCATGTGTGCTTTAAGATCACCCCTTTGTAAACATTTATGGTCACACAAATGACACTCAAATGGCTTCTTACCAGTGTGTGTTAACATGTGTCTTTTAAGATTAAGTCTCACTGAACATTTGTAATCACACAAATTACACCCAAATGGCTTTTCACCAGTGTGAGTTCGCATGTGTGTTTTAAGACTACCACCTTGTGAACATTTGTAGTCACACAAATTACACTGGAATGGCTTCTCACCAGTGTGAGTTCGCATATGTGATTGAAGACCACCACTTTGTGAACATTTGTAGCCACACACATTACACTTAAATGGTTTCTTGCCAGTGTGAGTTTGCAGGTTTGTGGGTTCTTGTGGAGCACTGATGTTATTATGGAACAGTTTTTCGTCTCTCGTAGTGTATGTGCCAATCTCATCCATGGTATTAGCATATTTTATTATATGTGGTTCTATTTTGATCTGCAATTCTTCTTTGATTACTGTTAGTTCATCGTCATCCATTTTATCAATATTTATGGTATTATCACAATCTGGAGCAAAATAATAATAATTCAAAATCTGGCCATTTACTTTTTTATATACACATATGGCAGTAAGAGCTTTTTCATTTTAATGCCATCGATGTTAATTGTTGTTTACCCAGTTTAACTTTATTAGACTGGATACATTTGAAGAAATGAGTATGCTCTTAAACTCAATACTATGGCCGATGTTACACTATAAAATATCTTTGACTAAGACTTTTTATCAAATGTTTTATAGGATTTATTTTAAGAACTTTCTTTGAAGAATCTTAAGGATATTAACTGTTTACACTGTTATTACACTGTTTAAAAGCTTTTAAAATAGTTCAGTGTAAAAATGCATTAGATTAATAAAAGCAGAAAGAGTGTCCTATAACTTCTATGTTTTTAATTTTAAAGAGGTAATAAGCATAAGCTTTTTTATTTATAATATTGCGATCCATCCATTTCTACAAAATATACACGTTACATTTAAAAAATGCTAGTTGGAAAAATTACTCGAAAACGCGACGTTCAATTGTTTTTTGTCTTCGCCATGTTAATCAGCAGAGAAAATATTGTTGATTTAATCAACTACACAGCTTCAATAATAACAGAGATAGCAATAGTGCAGCGATAGCTGCAAACCCCGTAAAACTTTGATAAAAGGGAATACTCCACTCCAGTTACTTTTTATGAATGATTCTTTATCAAAGAACTATTTTATAATAGATAATATAACACTGTCATATTTCTCATCAAATAACTTTTATAAAAGATATTAGTTGAAGATCTTTTATGGTGTAATACCGGCCCAAGGCTATCAGTAATCAACAAGTAACTTTTATTTAAAGATGTACATGTGTATGTAGATGTACATACAATACTCGATATAACAGTGTAATATATACCTACCCAAAGTCTGAAAAATACTGAGCCATCAAAACAAACGGTTCTGATTACAAATCTTTAAAATGGTATGATTCTTTGCCAGATCGTGTCAAATGATTATGGAATAGTACTTGTAAAAAGACAATTATAACATACTAATTGTAAATGCATTGTGTAGGATTAATAAAGTGTTCGTTACCGCTTTATAATTAACTTTAATACTTTTTACAGTTATTTTCATTTGAGTATTAAACATTTACTTGTCTACATGTAGGTATGTGCTATACATATTGTGTTATTATACAATTATTGATTGTTACTGATAGTCATATTTATTTACACTGTTTATAAAGACGTGTAAAAAGATGTTACAAGTAAATAAACTATTAGCATTAATAAATGATTTACAAAGTTATTAAATGAATCTACATTCGCATGTAAAGAATAATAGTAACTTACGTTTATTCAATCCAAGATCTTAACCAAACAACTGTCTGATTACTCAATCACAGCAAACAATACTAAAGGAACGCAAAGGATCTTACTGCCAGATTATGTAGTGATATTTGAAGTCATTAATAATAATTAACATGCTCATGTTGATCATGTAATTACGAGTAATATGCCGATGTAGTTGTTCCGAGTACTATATAGCTGACCAGTGTTGCCGGGTAGGAAATAAGTATATCTCTAGATCCAGTCTTCAGAATTTCCCCAGAATTCCCTAGATTACAAACCGTCCCATTTTTCCAAAAAAATCGGTAGGTCAAAAAATAGAAACACCAGCATTAAACAAGTTAACGCTATTTTATAATTTTACATACTGCAAATGTGGTTTAGTGTTATGAATTAGGTACTTAAAGGTTATTTAAACGTCAGAAACTTTTGAAACGACTGCCTAATTTATTTATTTATTTTTGGGCGAGGAATCAGGATGGCAAAACATCCTTGTTTCAGTAAAACCAAATAATCGAATGATACATTTGAGGAGAGCGGGCGCTTATATATGATTAAATCTTGAAGCACATAAACTGTAGGAGTTATCTTTCTCGTGACAATTCTTATACATGATTTACATAAAATATGTCAAAGTTTTTTGTATTATTTCCTCGTTGCTAAGGACCTTTTTTTTATTATCATTCAAAATACTTTGCGGCCATCGACGCTATCCAAAAATACCGAACGGCGGCGAAATTACAAAAGGGCGCCTTGCGCTATAATATGGCGTCACCTCAAATATACGATGAGCGCAGCGCAATCAATCATCAAAAAGCCTCAAAAAATTTAAACCATACCTCTATTTCTCCAAAAAGTTTCGGCGAGCCTGACGTTTTTCCCTAAATTTGAGGAAATATTCCTAGACCTGGAAACGCTGTAACTGACATCATTTTAGGAATTGTAGTGTAGTAGCAACACATAGTAGCCAAATGCCACAACAAGTCATCCGAACAGTGACGTCAGTAGAGTTCCAATATAACGATATTAAATAATTTAAAAAGAAGAGTTGGGACATGTACCATGATGGACGTTAATTGGCTGGATGCAATATCAAGGAGTACATGATCTTAATAATCTGACGCTTCGTTTTTTAAATTGCGTATTAAGATTTACATTAATTTACATCCTAATAACACACATTTTTCTTTATGGAATTAAATTTTCTTAATAATAATATGTATTTTTTATTAGTAAATAAATGTTAATAGTATTATAATAATGTCGAATCAAAGTACCTATTTATTGACAACTATGTGTATAATTTGTCAAGAAACAATTTGTCAAATCAAATAACTGAAAGTTGCTAGGTGAGAATACTTTATGTAAAACAAATCGTTCTTGACATTGGACCTACATGTCGTCCTAAACTCTTATCTTATATAACCTATTATTATTCTTATTATACAGGAGCTCTACACGTTAGCAAGGTCCGTAAATGAACAAGCAAGCTTTGAAATATAGGTCATCGCATTGCCGCCATTTTCGCGCTCAGTAATACTGTTGCAATACTGTGTGTATAGAATTAGGTTATTTTATTTTAAACAATCGTAATTACAATATATTATTTTTACTTTATTTATGGAGTGTAGCCATGGTAAAAGATAGTGAATATAGGAAAAAATTCATAAACGTTTTTATGACAAATCAGTTTTCTACATAATCTTTCTCACAAGAAACTGTAATTATACAAAAAAGAATCTCCACCTTAGAGTCTACAGTTTTCGCTCCTTTCGCGCTAAAAAACATTGTGCTTGCAAACTGGTACTGCTACATCTGGCAACAACCTCCGGAAACAGGAACCCCTTTTTAATGATCAATCCTGTCAGGACAAGAACAAGGCATTATTGTCAGGTTAGTAAATATCTTTTGCACTGTTCGGGTCAGTCCCGATGGTCAGATAAAAAATAAAATTGATTTCTTTATAACACAAAAAAGCAAAATGTTACCGATGTTACAGTCCTTAATAAATTTGGTATTGGTAGTGATCATCGAGCAGTAAGATCGACCATTAAAATTAACTTGAAAAATGAAAGAGCAAAAACGGGTCATAAAAAAAGCAACAAAATGGTACCCACCGGAAAACCTAGCACATTATTCTGAATTCATAACCACCTCTTTAAACCATGATTAGCCAATTGAAATGGAAGCCCTGAACGACAAAATTACAAAAACTTTAATAACAGCACAACAACAAAATGGAGATTCTGAAGAGTACAGTTCTTCAGAAAGTACAATACAGGGAAAATGCAACATACTATTGAGGAAAATAAAAGCATGAAAGTACTTAGGAGAAACCTAGCAATTAACAAAAAAGGAATTTTTAAACTTAAAGACAATAGCGGGCAGGAAGGCTCCGAACATCTACATGAAATAACAACCAAAGAAGCAAGGAACGCCTTAAGAGAAATGAAAAACAATAGCACTCGTCTTCTCCGGAAGAAGACGAGATCGTAATAGAAGTTATAAAATCGGGCGGTAAAGAACTGTTAAAGTTTCCACAAAATGGTATGACAATTATTCTGCACAAAAAAGGAGATATAAGTGATCTCGAAAATTACAGACCGATTAGTCTCTTATCACACATGTACAAGTGGTTTACAAAAATCATCACCAAACGCCTAGAAAGAAAGTTAAACTTCTACCAACCTCGAGAGCAGGCTGGTTTTAGAAGAGAATTTAGTACAAACGAACATTTACAAACGATTGAGAAAACGGTGGAATATAATAGACCCCTTATATTAGTATTTGTGGACTTTAAAAAAGCCTTCGACATCGTCGAAATGCCAGCAATATTATCAGCAGTAGAAAGTAGAATCGATTACAGATACGCTGAACTTTATAAAACATATTTATAACAATGCCATAGCATCTGTCAAACTCCACAAAAATACAAATAAGCGAATAGAGCTAACAAGGGGACACTATGTCTTCTAAACTTTTTATAGCTGTGTTAGAATATGCAGTCAAGAAATTAAACTGGGACCAGAAGGGTGTGAACATTGATGGAAAACACCTAAGTCACCTACGCTTTGCCGATGACATCGTCATAACAGCTGACGATTTTAAAGTTACAAAGCAAATGAGCTAGAAGCAACCTCAGCAAGTATTGGCCTAAATATAAACTTTGAAAAAACAATTTAGTTACAAGTAACAATATGGAAGCTGAAGGAAACAAAGTATAACAGGTTCACGATTATAAATATTTGGGCCAAGAAATAAGAATAGGCAGGAACAATCAGACTTGCGAAATTCAACGCCGTATAAGTTTGAGATGGGAAGCTTTCGGTAAGATGAGAGGCATCCTTAAAGGAGAAATACCAATGTGTTTGAAGAAAAAGAATTTCGAACAATGTGTTTTACCGCTGATTACATATAGACCCTCACCTTAACAAAGCAGTCAATATCTAAACTTAGGGTAGTCCAGAGACTCCAGAGAGCGATGTTAAAAGTTGTAAGAAAAGATAGGATATCAAATGCCACAATCAGACAGAGAACGAAGATAACAAACGTAATCCAACACATCGCAAAATCTAAGTGGGAATGGGCAGGCCATGTGGCCCGCATGAACGACAATAGGTGAACTAAAAAGCTAATAGAGTGGAGGCCTACAGAGGACAAGAGGAGCAGAATCAGTCCATTAACCAGATGGCGTAACAATTATTTTTCTTTACTCTAGATTACTGAATCAAAACATACGCCGCGCGATGAAAGTCACTGTAATCTCAAAAAATTCACAATTTGAATACTTACTGTAAAGCTAATAAATACGATACATACGTTACTTTATAATGCCACGGCTGGAGACATCTTAAAGACAAATCACGGTTTAGGAAGTAAGAACTGATTTTCAGAGCTTATTAATTATAAAGAAGAATAAGGTTTTATAGACATAATAAAAATAAATATGGGCGCCATCTGATTGCAAGTCCTTGAAGCTCAATATTCGCAAGTAGAAAAGAATATTGGCTTTACTGATTAAACATGATTAATAATCATGTTTAATTACATTAACATTAAGCTGGTTAAAATATTTTAAAGACTTTCGCAAGCAAATAGTCCAGTATTATCACAGTAGAGTTTAATTCAAATATTCATTTATTTGAAAATAAAGTATTTACTTGTCTTTAATGACAATAGTAAAAAGTTTGATGGCATTACCCTTATAAGAATTCTTATTAAAGGAAATAAATTTCCTTTAATAACATTTATAAAACATAATTATGTAGGGAAAATGGTACAAACAGTTTTTTTTTACATAAAACTTACTTTAATCCAACAAGTATCCATAAGTTCTGATACTCTGGTAGAACTTTACAGTTCATTCAATTTCAGAAAAAACAGCAGTGTCACAATAATGCCCTTGTATCACATAACACTAAATACAAGACCTTCATAAGTTATAGATGAAAAACAGAAGAAGAACTTTGAATTCTTGTAAAGATGCAGCAATAATTAACTGAACTTTCTTGACTGATGATACGAAAATTATTTCTGTAATAATTCGGTACTACTCCACGATACTAAAACTCCTAAACTGCAATAATCCCAATATTACACTTGTTAATTACAAGTTATAGTTTCTATTAACTAATTTTCATTATTAGAAGGTTATGTTGTCTTAACGTAATGATTTAGTAGAGCTGACCAAATTCTGCAAGTCCACTATTTACAATTAAAATAAAAATCCCAAAAATACAGATTATTACAATAAAATTCCGAATGCTAAAACTTCCCTTCATAAATTGGTAACTAATAACACTTTAAATTACTCATAAATTAGTTAACCAACCCGACAAACATTAAGATTCAATACGAGATTGAATTTTCTTCACAAATTTTCGAAGGATGGTACCCTGAATTATTTGTGTTAATTTATTAACACCGAAAATTAAACGATAAAGCAAGTAAGCTCTCGCTGGAATACCTTTTCTCCAATAACAGTTACCCGGATCCGTGGAGCATACCACGTTAAAATAACTGGCGTCCGAAAGTTACCACCGCGAACATCAGCGCCCTCGTTAGCAAGTTTGTGTAAGGTTACTAAATGTTTATATCAAGTACCGCCAATTAAAAATATTATTATGGTTCAATACCTTATTTACGTATATTTATTGATTTACAATTTTTTTATTGTAAATAATAAGATATCTAATCCTAATTTACACATATTTAGCATTTAGATTTGAATTGTAAGTTATAACCTAAATCGGTACGCGCAAATAACATTCAAAATAACATTAATGATATTTACCCAAAATAAAAAGAGACGGAGATAGTTGGCGGTACCTTATATAAAGATCTAGTAACCTTAAGTTTTATAATTTGGCGTCCGAGCAGGGACTCCTACCGAGTCAAGCGCCCAGGCCAAGTAAACTCACTTACATACTTCACCTAGCTTTGCATAATTGATCTTGATAGAACTCTGCATTGCTTCCAAGCTCCACAATAGCTGTCCTTCTAGAAATTTATTGCGTGAATATATGCGATACATTCGCAGACTATAATGGAGAGGTGGTCGAAGATTCTTTACAAAAGACTTATCAGTCGATAGTTTGAAGTATAAATGTATTTCGTATTAGTCGACCCATTTGGTAAAATGTTCAAAATATATTACTGATTATAACTCTGAAATAAAACTGTTTAATACATTTTTTTTCACTGCTATTTCACTTTTCACTAATCAGTTAGTTTTATCTTAGATTATTTTACCAATGTAGTTAAGAATTAAAAACAAACTTAAAAAAGCACCCTATTAGGCCAATAAATTACTGATGCAGATAAAGTTTTGTTTTTATTTTAAAAGCATCTAATTTTTTTAATTTTAAATGTTTTCCTTTGTACGAAATTTCCATTTAATGAACTTTTTTCTTGCATTTAGCAGCTTCGCTTAGAAGTTCCACTGTACATCGATATATAGAATAAGAAAATTTAATTTGTTTTATTTGAATTTTTTATTAAAATTGTTAGGCACACTACTGATACCTGCTGGTATGAATAATTTTAACAGTTCTTTCTTGCACGAGTTTATTTGAAGTACAATTTTAACTAGGGATGAAACAAACGTTTAATAAAATAAACGTTTAAACCATCAAAAATTAAACGTTTATACGTTTAAACGCTTCCCTAAAAAGAATTATGAAACCATTTCTCTATAATCCTATGTTGTTTTCATTTTTAATTTACACGCGCCATAAAGCGGACGACGGGCTGTTAAGAGAATATACAGAAAGACTCCGGCGGGATAAATCACGAAGTGCGCTAAAGTGCGTCTGAAATAAGCTGTCGCAAGACGTAAATAAACTTTAAGTTAGCTGACCGTTGAAGCTTGATTTACGATGATGCGCGTAATATGGAATGGAAAATGATACTGATGAAAATTAAATACACCACAATTAAATCAGACTCGTCACTCACTATTTAAACATAACAAAGACTAGTTTAAAAGAGGTGTTTGCCCTGAAAAGGGCAATTACAAGATAAATTTAACAAAATAAATAAACGTTAACGAGAACTGATTGCATATACGTGTTTCCGCACATGTAGGTAAAGTATTTTAAGCGTTGAAGAGAACACATGCGCGCCGACCAATAGCATCGCTTATGGTTGTTTACGTCCTTGCGACAGCTTATTTCAGACGCACTTTAGCAAATTCAGCAAAATACAAAAATAAATATAATAAACTGTGTTTTATGTGAAGTATTTTTGCGTATACTAAAGTCGCTACCTTTCATCATATACGATGATGCGTGTTTTCATTGGATTATTACCTTAATCAAGTACCGTATCGGGTTGAACGGAAAATAGCCGCGGAGAAAGCAAATTGTTGCCTTTTAGCTCTAATGAGATTATTGTTTGCCGTATAATATTGATGTTCCGTTGAAAATACTTTTACATACACATACGCGTTTAAACGTGTATTTTTATATTAAACGTTTAAACGATGCATCCCTAATCTTAACTAACATGTTCCATCATATTAAAAGCAGCAGTGGCGTGCGGTCCATGGAAGCAATGCTTGCCTTGAGAATTTATTAAAAATAAAAACAATGCTAACAAAAATACTTTTGTAAAATTATGGTTATCGTTTATTTAAATTGAAATATTTATCAAATTAAAGCTCAATATCAACTCTGTACAACAAAAAGTATAATTATTTAGAGTACTATTTTAAATTAGGCTCATTAAACTTGCACGGAAAGGTAATACCGATTCAAATGTGATACATACACTTGATATAAGCACTGCTTACAAATGATCTTCTCTTAACCTTGGCGTGAATCAGCGAGCGTGGGGTGTTATAGTAGACGGATGCTGTTAATATTGTTTGGTCGTTATTTTTATTGTGCTTCGTTCCCAAATGTTTATTTATTATAATTTGGTTATTTGTTCGATTTAGTGTTACTTAAGTAATGTAAATCTGCGAATGAGACTGTATTTTGTCGCATTTTATTATTTTAATTTATAAGTTGGATTTTTTAAAGACAAATAGTTCTATTTAGTTTGCCTGTATGCAAATTTAAAATTGCATTATCGTCACGACTGCAAATTCAACTGAAGGTGAAAGGTTCGAGTACCTTCGATATAGCCGAATCGGTACGATTTTTTTGTTCAGTTTATAAATTATTAATAAGGAATTTTGCATACAGTTTTGGAGAGAAATTACAAATTATTAAGAAAGGCAGATCAAAACCAGATCTTTCAAATTTAACAACAAAGATTAAAACCTGTACCGGTATTTTGCTAAGACCGGAAAATTGATACGTAGTAGTAGTTTTTTTTTTTAATAAAAAATGATAGTCAACAAATTCCATAAATATAAAGTGTAAAAGTGCTTCTTTGAAAAACTTTTAAGCTTAATAATTATAACACTGTTTTTTATTGTACCTAGCAGGGGCGGATCCAGAGAAGTATTTTGAGGGGGAAATCTTTGGAAAAATAATTGTTTTAATAAATAATAATTAAACAAACATTATTTGTTTCTATTCTATGTAAACTTATTTCTAAATTGGGGGGGGATTATTCCCTTCCCGTTAATCCGCGCCTGTACCTAGGTGTATTATAATTAAAATCGTGGTTGCTTCCCTAGCCTAAATTCTCACCGCACGCCACTGAAAAGCAGAGTAAATTTCAATAAGGCACGAATAAAATATAATCTAAGTCATGCATAACGCCGTATTTCTAGTTTACCTCTGAAAACTAATTTCCTGTATATTTTTTTCACTTCTGCTGGAACACTTAAATGCACAACAATGTACCATATTGAATAATTAATGTTTTCTTGTTAACTAAATGATATATTTATTATAAAACACAAAGTAACTTCGCCACTGTAACTCAATGTTTAACATCAAATTAATGGTGACTGGTAACACTAAACAAGCATTGAGGTATTTGGGGTATACGTCATGCGCTATCCTCTCTCCTATCGAATCTAAGAAGCCTGCTTGCAATTGACATTGAAATGCAAAAATAAAGATGTCAGATGGATTTAACGTTTCTTAGACAGTGAAAAGTTTGTTTAAAATCCTTCTCAGTAGTTCTTATTTCTTATCAGTTGATGACCTTGACCATTTCCATTTACACCAGACAGACAATGAGCCCTGAAATTTATATTACAATAACTATTTACATCTTATACAATTTTTAAGATATAATTCCTCTGGCATGCATATATTTTAATAAGTTGTCAGAAGAGTATAGTTAGAATCAATAAAAGGTTGTTACAATTAATAACTTATATATGATTATAATTAATTACAAAACAATAATGCAGCTAAACTTATATAAAACATTTATTTATAACTTTTACAATCATATATGATTCAAACACATCACAAACACATATTTACAATCTATCTATCTTAACAGATACATTCAGTAAATGTTATTTATCTGAAATAGTGACAAAGCAGAAGGTTCGCAAAAAGCACTCTTCTGAAATAATAAATATATTTTACTTGTTTGTTTTGAATGAATGGAAATCTCAAAGGCACATATATAGCTTAAAATATATCTGGTAGGTTCAGTGGGCCATGCTTTTTAAGTCTTCTTCCATTCCTTGGAAATTTAGATTTTTTGCTTACGTGTTTGGGTGCTTACAAAGAGGCATTCTTGATATTTGATTCTCGCATTCCTAATCTACTCCATTCATTGTTGGTGTTTGTTTGATGGGGCACAGGAACAGACATGAAGGTAATAAATTAAACAATTGATTGTTTGTTGCCTATTTTGTTATTTTAAGTTTACTCACATCGCAAAGTCAAATATGATGTTTTTAATATAAATTGTTGTCAATATGCAAACAAAAATTGAAAAACCCTAGGAATCTTTGCAAAAACATATGCAATAATTGCATTTCAGTTTGGCCTTTAATAATCATAAATTTTACAATTTATGGAGCAGAGTATGTAGCGTTTGGTACAGGGTTGGCAAAAAACCGGTTTAAAAAAAAAAACAAAAAAACCCGATTTTTTGGTTTAAACCGGTTTTTTTGGTTTAAACCACTTATTGAATTTAAATTATTTTTCAGAATTTCTACTTATATATACTCTCTACTTATCTACTTATATTATAATTTGACATAAAACTGAATGATATAACTGAAAATATGAATATAAAAACATAAAACTGAACTATATAAAAAACACAAATATACTGGCTGGTTGACTACATATTTGTCAAATTAGAAAAAGCATTTCAGTCTTTTTTACAAAAGAATTAAGGATTGGCACTGTTATTAAACATTTGAATTAAAAACGCTAGTTTAGAGGCTTTTTCAGTTCCCAGTTTGTTTCTGAGTTTTGAATATACTAGACCGAAAGAAGAAAAAATTCTTTCGACACTCGCTGATGACGACTGAGCAGTCAGCAGTTGTTCAATAATTGAAAAAACATCAGCATTAACAGCATCAATCGCCTTTTTTGGCTTTTCCACCATTCATATGCAGAAACTTGAGTGACCACAGATTCGTTGAAAAATGATTCCACGAATGGAGGAGCTTTTGCTTGAAGCTTAATTATTAAAGAGAGAAGAAAAGTTGATTCATACTTTGAGCTTGCGAAATCCAGTCCCATTTTGTTCAGTTTCATCAAGTTGCAAATGGGGATCATTGTTAACAATCTGCTTTGGGTCCAGGATGTATGCAAGAAAATGAGCTGGAGATAAAGCCGTTATATCTGTTGACAAATTTTTTTCTAAGGTCTTCATTTTGTGTAGCATCCCAAAATTCTTTTTTAGTTTTTTCCAAAGACACACAGCATGGGCAATAGAACATTCATTGCTTTGTATTTCATCAAGTATTATAGCGATAGGCTTTAAAATGGCAATCATATCCTCTATATTCCGTTTCAACATAACATTGGCAACTTTTCCTTGAACATTACTATCAATTTTACCTCGATTGTCTTCACAGATTTTCAGAAGCACAGGCCAGCCTTTGATGTAAGCCTCCAGACAATCCACTAAAGTATTCCAACGAGTTTCAGCTGGCATAATAAGTTTCGGAGCACCTGACTGCTTATAGAGAGCATTTGCAAAGTGGTTGTTACGAAAATATTTGACAACAACATGTTCCTGAATGCTAGAAAACTGGCAGTCATTAGCAAGAAGATTCAAAATATGTGCTGAACAATCATACGTTATTATATTTAAGTCATCACGATTTTCTAATATCTGTCGCATTTTTGTCACATTCTTAGCATTAACAGTCACAACTGAACGTATATAGCACTTGAGTTCTTCTTCGCATTTCTCGATGCTGTTACAAGCTAACGTTGCCAAGTATTCAGATGTGTGTGAATTTCCCGATGTGTCAACGGTATCTACCAAATATGTTTCACCTGTTGCAGTTGTTACAGTAACACACACAATTGGTTCATTGTGAACATTTGACCATCCATCAATCCCTGCACAAACTGTTTTTTATTGTAACATATCTGAGCACCTGCGTTTTTCTTCGATGTACACTGTATCCAGTAAAGAACCTCCAATTGCTCTTCTGCTTGGAGGATTATATCTGGGACGTAGTTGTTCCATTAATTTAATAAACTGCGGATGTTCAACACTACGAAATGCTGCTGTATTGGTAGCATAAACAAATCGAGCTACTTGAAGATCTAATGAATCTTTTTGCTGTGATGTAGTTTTCACAACAAATGTATGTAAGGAAGATAAAGCAGTTTTCTTTGCCGTACTTGGAGTGGGTTCTGTTAATTGGCTGGTACTTCTTGATTCAATGCTTCCGCTTGCAACACTTATACCTGACCTGCTGTTTGATTCTGGAAAGAAACAAAGAAAACTTGTTTTTCTGGCCTGTATGCTCTTGGATATTTTATATCAATTTGTTTGAAGGAAGGAAACGAAACTGTAATATTTAATATTTTGATTTGATTTTTACTGTATTACATCATTATTTATTATTACTAGTTGTATAAGCACTCGCCTGTCGCAGTGGAAATATATTAGGATTTAATTGTTAGTTTTGAATGTAAGAGAAATAAGTATTAAAATAACACTTAAAAATGTCCCCTGACCTTATGTTAAAAAATTAAATTCATATCATTTACCATCATCATCACTATTGGTTCCTCCTTTACACCTTTCTAAATGTTTTTTCATTCTGCTTACTTGGCCTTCTAATTCATGCTCACATTTTTTACACTTAGCTCTATGTCCTTTTCTGCCAGCTGCATCTTTCAGTTTATCAAAATATAACCAAACTAAATCACGTTTTCTTCCACTCATTATAAACTGCACAGTTCACTTTCTGATTGTAAAAGAATTTTAAACTTTCACTCCCTATCATCACAAATTAGGGTAATCCCCTAAGCTTCTAAACAAAGGCATTGTGTATGTAGGACACAATGAGGGGATTCCCTCACTATTGGCTAGTGTTGTCACTAAAGTAGAAATTTTAATAAAATAATAAATCTATAAATATATATATACCAAAAAGTTAATAAAAGTCACATTGGCTTTTCAATAAAAACCAATTGGTTTAAACCAAGTGGTTTAAACCTGCCAACCCTGGTTTGGTATTACATTTTTGTGACCAGATATACTACATGCAAAAGATCTTCACCATACTTAACTGAACCTCTCTGCATGTGCCTTTTAAGATTTTCTTTATCTGCATATTTGGAATCACATAAGCAATCACATGGTTCCTCAATACCGTAAGTTTGGTTACGTTTTAAGAAAATACCCACTTTGTGAATATTTCTAGCACATAAGTTGGCTCAAATGGTATCTCACCACTGAGAATTAACAAAGATATGATCAAAATATGTGACCTATAACAAAAAAAGTGTTACTGACCAAAAACTGAAAATTCATGTTTTTGGAATTTCTTGTAAAGAAAACCTGAAGCAAAACAAACTGCAGGTCTCTATCTAGCTTTAGAAAAAAAAGATGTTTAAAGTCAATAATTCAGATTAGAAATTATGAACCTTGCAAGGTGTCCATAGTGAAACTTTTTCAATAATAAGACTGTTTAACAAATGGTTTCAGTTGGTACCAACTATTTTTATGTCATGGCTGTAAGAAGCATGTGAAATATAATAAAACAATTCGGAGCTCTCTACTTTCATCCTAACGAATGTAAATGTTCAATAGTCACATAAACACTTACAAGGTTTCTTGCCACTGTAAGTTGCTTAAATGTGCTTTAAAAAAACCGCATGTGTTTTAGGATGTCCACCTTTTAAATATTTGTGTAGTCACAAATAACACTAAAATGGATTCTCACTAGTGTGAGTTTGCATGTGTGCTTTAAGACCACCACTTCGTGAACATTTGTAGTCACACAAATTACACTCAAATGGCTTCTCACCAGTGTGAGTTCGCATGTGTATTTTAAGACTATACCCTCGTGAACATTTGTAGTCACATAAATTACATTCAAATGGCTTCTCACCAGAGTGAGTTGTCATGTGTGCTTTAAGACCACCACGTCGTGAACATTTATACTTACACAAATTACACTCAAATGGCTTCTCACCAGTGTGAGTTCGCATGTGTTTTTTAAGACTACTACTGTATGAACATTTGTAATCACATAATTTACACTCAAATGGCTTTTCACCAGTGTGAGTTCGCATGTGTGCTTTAAGACCATCGCTTTGTAAACATTTATAGTCACACAAATAACACTCAAATGGCTTCTCGCCAGTGTGAGTTAAGATGTGTCTTTTAAGATTACGTCTGGATGAACATTTGTAATCACACACATTACATCCAAATGGCTTTTCACCAGTATGAGTTCGCATGTGTGCTTTTAGACCATTGCTTTGTGAACATTTGTAGTCACACAACTTACACTCAAATGGCTTCTCACCAGTGTGAGTTCGCATGTGTGTTTTAAGACCACAACTTTGTGAACATTTGTAGCCACACACATTACACTCAAATGACTTCTCACCAGTGTGAGTTCGCATGTGTCTTTTGAGACTATCACTATTCGAACATTTGTAATCACATAATTTACACATAAATGGTTTCTCGCCTGTGTGAGTTAACATGTGTCTTTGAAGATCACGTCTCGATGAACATTTGTAATCACACAAATTACACTCAAATGGTTTCTCGCCAGTGTGAGTTTGCAGGTGTGTTTTAAGATGCCCATTTTGCAAACATTTGTAATCACATAAGTTACACTCAAATGGTTTCTCATCACTGTGACTTAACATACATTTTGTTTTTTTAATATCACTAAAAACTTGTGTGGGTTCTTGTGGAGCACTGATGTTATGGAACAGTTTTTCGTTTCTCGTAGTGTATGTGCCAATCTCATCCATGGTATTAGAATATTTTATTATGTGTGGTTCTATTTTGATCTCCAATTCTTCTTTGATTGCTGTCAGTTCATCGTCATCCATTTTATCAATATTTAAGGTATTATCACAATCTGGAGCAAAATAATAATAATTCAAAAATTGGTAATTTACTTTCACATACAATGGCAGTAAGAACTTTTTCATTTTAATGTCATCGATGTTAATTATAGTTTAGCCAGTTTAACTTTATTATGACTAAATATATTTGAAGAAATGAGTATGCACTTAAACTCAATACTATTGCCGATATTGCACTATAAAATATCTTTGACAAAGATCTTTTATCAAATGTTTTATAGAATTTATTTTAAGAACTTTCTTTGAAGAATCTTAAGGATTCATATTACACTGTTTAAAAGCTTTTAAAATAGTTCAGTGTAAAATGTATTAGATTAGAAGCAGGAAGAGTGTCCTATAACTTCTATGTTTTTAATTTTAAAGAGATAATAAACATAAGCTTTTGTATTTATAATGTTGCTGTCCATCCATTTCTACAAAATATACATGTAACATAAATAACATGTTCAATTGTTTTTTGTCTTCGCCATGTTAATCAGCAGAGAAAATACTGTTGATTTAATCAACTTCGTAGCTTCAACAATAACAGAGACAGCAATAGTGCAGCGATAACTGCAAACCCTGTAAAACTTTGATAAAAAGTAATACTCCACTGTTACTTTTTATGAATGATCCTTTATCAAAGAAATATTTTATAATAGATAGCCTATAACACTGTCATATTTCTCATCAAACAACTTTTATAAAAGATATTTGTCGAAGATCTTTTATGGTATAATACCGGCCTAAGACTATCAGTAATCAACAAGTAACTTATCATTCACAAGTAACTTTTATTTAAAGATGTACATACAATATTAAATATAACAGTATAATATCGATAATATATACCTCCCCAAAGTCCGATTGAAAAAATCAAAATAAATGGTTTTGATTACAAATCTTTAAAATGGTATAATTCGTTTCCAGATCGTGTCAAATGATTATGGAATAGTGCTTGTAAAAAGACAATTATAACATACTAATTGTAAATACATTGTGTAGGATTGATAAAGTGTTCGTTACCGCTTCATAATCAACTTCAATACTTTTTACAGTTATTTTCATTTGGGTATTAAATGTTTACTTGTCTACATGTAGGGATGTGCTATACATATTGTGTTATTATATAATTATTGATTGTTACTAATTTTATCTCAATACTAGCACTAATTTATAAGCAATATTTATATAGTTATATTTATTTACACTGTTTATGACGACGTGTAAAAAGATGTTATAAGTAAATAAATTATTAGTATTAACAAATTGTTGAGAAAGTAGTTAAATGAATCTTCATTAGCATTTAAAGAATAATAGTAACTTACAAGGCGATTACGTTTATTCAATCCAAATTCTTGACCAACAGCTATTTGATTACTCAATCAATTACTGATTCACGCAGGGTTGCCAGACATCCCGGATTCTCCGGGATTCTCTCCCGTTTAAGCGCCGGTGCCCACTTGCGAGAATTCTCGTTGCGGGCCCGCAGCGAGCACGCAAAAATCAGTTCACACTCACGGTGAAATGACGCCCAATAAACAATCTACTGTCATCAGAAATAGATGTATATTGGAGAAAACTAGTTGTATTTGCTTATATTATCTACAAAATGTTTATTTTGTGGTTAAAGATAATTGTCGAAGGTTTTGTATAATTAAATAACACGTTTATAATTTAAACAATGTTTATTAAAAAAGTGTGCAAACACACCAAATAAAACTTAACTAAGGTTCGTCCTATAACTCTTCGTCCAATAAATGAAATCTGTAAAAGGATAATGTATTTACGAGAATAACTACTACATAATATGTAGTAGTATGCAGTAAAGATCTTAAGGGTGAATTTCGTTTTATTCGATTTATAAATTATTTGAAAAATCTTTTTTTGAAATCTAACATAGCACAAGCGATTGTATATCAACAAATATTATAATAAAATAGCGAACGCTGTTTCAAATTAATTTTTGTAGGTACTATCTTGGACAATAGGACTCTACTTTTAATTCAAATTTTCTTTTTAAATAAGAATAAAGTCCTATTATCCAAGATAGCTAAAATTGACTTAGCTACTAGATTTAAAAACTAATTTGAAAGCACGTTTACTATTTTATTATAATATTGGTTGATGTACAATCGCTTGAGCTACGTTAGATTTCAAAAAAAAAACTTTTCAAATAATTTATAAATCGAATAAACCGAAATTTACAAGCTGTCCCTATAGCCCCCACAAGCAGGCAGGTGTTTCTAAATTTAATAACACCCTAACAATAGTAGCCCGAATGCCGTACAGTCATTTTCAGGTAAGTAGTTTTATAGAATTTTATCAGTAAATATGTTTAAAAAACCCTAGTTATTTATATTAAGAAGATAATAGTCAACCAAAATTGAATTTCTAAATGAAAAGGTTTAAAAACATTAAATATAGGTACGTAATATGACTTAAGTTTTAACTACATGCTAAATGCTTTCTATTTCACTTCACTTTTAACAATCCTTGTCATCCTTTTCGTTAAACTTTGACAAATAACACCAATAAACAGCTGAATATCCAATAATTCTTCAAAATTATAGAACTCGCCATTGTTAATTCTATTACCATTCTTGCGTCACACCCGCAGATGTGAACCGCACAATATACAACAAGGTACCTTAAGCCCGTACTTGCGGCTGCGTCAACCTTGCGGGGCTGTAGGGTTCTGCGTCAAGAAACGCCCGCAAGATGCTCGCTGCTAGCTCGCAACGGTGACGCAGTATGTGTGAACTACACTATTTAACTTATAGTATCGTAGACCGCAATTACGGGCCCGCATCGAGCTCGCAACGGGAATTCCCGCATGTGTTCACCGGCGCTAATGCTTCTGTCCCGCGACGCTACTAAATTGTTCTTAATTAATAAGAAAAACAATGTTACAATCGCTATTTTGAGGTTAGAATGTTATGATGTTAGATTACAGTTAGTAAAAAAGTTGGATGTATTTAGGTATGTGAAAATGGCGTAAAATGGTGTTTGTGTCATATGACAAGACGATTTTATCCTTTTTACCTGTTTTTATGACGTCTTTCCAACGAAAACCCGTAGCGCTTGGTATTTCCGTATGTATGCATGTACGATAGGGGTCGGTATATGTATATATGTATATAAGTATATGCGTATATGTGTATATCTGTATATTTTTTGTAAAAAGCTTTACCTTGTACAACACACAATACATGTTAAAAATATAAAAGATTAGGTGGAAATCTCATTGACCATCGCTGAGGGGGCACATTATTATGTTGGATGTGATAGGCCAAAAACAGTAACTCAACCATATATTAATTAATACATATGATAAGATGCCAGACACTGGTCTGCGAATCTCTTAATAGGCCTGCAAAACTAATATTGAGAACACCGGGATAAAATGTGAAATTAATAATTACCTGTAGTTATATTAATCAAAGAAGTAATTAATAGTTGATGTGAACGTGAATGTTTAAGTGGCCATTTTGTGTGAGTGCGTGCAATGGGTGGGATAAAGATATTAAATATTAGAATACACAAGATACCTGAAGTACTGGAAACAAACATGTACTGTGTATTGGTGTAAGGTGTCACAATGTGCAATTAGATTTTATGCTTCTTGTAATTTATAAGTTGGGCTTATTAATTTATAAGTATGAGGGCAAGGTGGGATACTTTCATTCACCAACTGATATTGTGAATTAATATTGTGTTTGTGTATTTCTGCTTTTTGTATAGGAGCAATTTGGTAAGGTTGCCATTTTTAAATTTGTATAAAATGCTGGTATTGTCTTTGGGATTAAAAGAGTGATTAGCGCTTAGAATAAGTTCCACAAAAGCAGAATTTCTATTATAGTTATTTATATATGTATATAGAAACATATACAAGAAAGGGTTATAATCATGGGATATCGAGCAACAATATCTGTTGCGCGATATCCCATGTATATATCCCAATACTTCTAATCATAGAAACATATATACTATATGTAGTGTTTCTCATCCAAATAAAATTGTGGGTCGACTACAAGATATTTCCTTATTATTTATCAATAATTCCGATTAAAAATTATGAACTTTGTAAGTTGTTCGCAGTGAAATAATTTTTTGTTTAACTAATTGACTGTTTAACAAATGGTTTCAGTTACTAACTATTTTTATGTCATGGCTGTAAAGGAGCACGAGAAGTCCAATAAAACAAGTCAAAGCTCTCTATTTTATTCTAAAGAATGTAATTGAAGCTGTTCAATAGTCACATAAACACTTACAAGGATTTTCACCACTGTAGGTTGCTTAAACGTGCTTTTAAAAACCACTAGGTATGTAAAATTTAGTAATCACACAAATTACACTCAAGTGGTTCTTACTACTGTGAGACGACGTGTCTTTTAAAGTTACCAATTTTTTAATTTTTGTAGTCAAACACATGGTTTCTAACCATTGAGAATTAAGATTTGCCTTTTGAAATTATTACCATGTGAACATTTGTAAACACAAAAATTACATTGAAATGGTTCCTCACCAGTGTGATATCGCATGTGTTTTAAGCTGACCAGTTTCTGAACATTTGTAGGCACACAAATTACATTAAAATAGCTTGTCATGAGTGTGAGTTCGCATGTGTGTTCTAAGACCACGACTTCGTGAACATTTGTAGTCACACAAATTACACTTAAATGGCTTCTCACCAGTGTGTATTCGCATGTGTTCTTTAAGACCACCACTTCGTGAACATTTGAAGTCACACAAATCACACTCAAATGGCTTCTCACCAGTGTGAGTCCGCATGTGTCTCTTGAAATTAGCACTATTTGTACATTTGTAATCACATAATTTACACTCAAATGGCTTCTCACCAGTATGAGTAAACATGTGTGTTTTAAGACCACTGCGTTGTAAAAATTTGTAGTCACACAAATTACACTCAAATGGCTTCTCGCCAGTGTGAGTTCGCATATGTATTTTAAGGCTACAACTTTGTGAACATTTGTAATCACACAAATTACACTCAAATGGTTTTTCACCAGTGTGAGTTCGCATGTGTGTTTTAAGATTATTACTTTGCGAACATTTGTAATAACATACGTTACACTCAAATGGTTTGTCACCACTACGACTTAACATGCATTTTGCTTTTTTACTATCACTAAGAGCTTGTGTGGGTTCTTGTGGAGTACTGATATTATGAAACAGTTTTTTGTCTCTCTTAGTGTCTGTGCCAATCTCATCCATGGTATTAGAATATTTTATTATGTGTGGTTCTATTTTGATCTCCAATTCTTCTTTGATTGTTGTTATTTCATTGCCGTCCATTGTATCAATATTTAAAGTATTATCACAATCTGCAGCAAAATAATAATAATATTTCAAAAATTGACCATTACTTTTATATATGTACATAATAATATACGACAGTTTAGAAAGAACTTTTTCATTTTAATGCCATCGATGTCAATTGTTGAATAGCCAGTTTAACTTTTATTAGATTGTGAATGTATTTAAATGAGTATGCTCTGAAACTCAATACTATGACTTAAAGTAATCAACAAGTAGCTTATCATTCACAAGTAACTTGCATTTAAAGATTTAGATATGTACTACATACAATACTAGATATAATAGTGTAATACATATCTCCCTAAAGTTCGACTGTAAAAATCAAAATAAATAGTTTTGATCAGATGTCTTTTGCTACAATTCTTTGACAGATCATTTTAAATGATTATTTTTAATAGTGCTGGTAAAAAGACAATTATAACATACTAATTGTAAATCCATTGTATAGGATAGTTAAAGTTTTTTTTCACTTGAGTATTAATCGTTTACTTGTCCATATGTAGGTATGTGCTATACATATTGTGTTATTATATATAGTTATTGGTTGTTACTGGTTTTTACTGAATACTAGCACTAATTTATATGTGATATTTATAGTCATATTTATTTACACTGTTTATGAAGAGGCGTAAAAACATTTATAAGTAAATAAATTATTAGTAGTAACAAATGATTTACAAAGTAATTAAATGAATCTACATTAGCATTTAAAGAATAATAGTAACTTACAAGCCGATTACGTTTATTCAATCTAAAATTTTGACCAACAGATGTCTGATTACTTAACCACAGCAAACAATATTCAAAGGATCTTACAGTCAGATTATGTGATCATTACTTGATCAAGCAAGAATAAGTAATTTCTGATGAGCAGTTGCTCTGCCGAGTACTTGCTGACAGCATATAAGAAACTGTTGTATCCAAATGCCACGACAGATGTCGTCCAAACAGTGACGCCAGTAGCGTCACTACATGCGGTCACCCAGAACGCGCTTGTCGATGAGAGTACCGTAAACGCCGCCATATTAGGGCAAAAGAAACACGAAATTGTACATTATGTGTATCTGTATTGCATTTAATCAAATCCACGTTTACTTGAAAAGGTTTTTCTTATTCTGAAAGATCAAACCTCTAATATGTCAAATACGTAAAACTTGGTTTTAATTTGTCCATTATTTAAAATCACCCTTCTTTGCCCCAATATGGCGGCGTTTTGCGGTACTCTGATCGACCGACTTAGGTGACTATAAGATGTAGTGACTCTAGACGCCTGCCATCCACAGTAGGGAATTCGTCCCTGTAATGTTACAGTGAGATCTTTTATATTAGGCATCAAAAGACCTAATAACGTGTTCTTGTGGCGCCAGCGGAAATATTGGTTTAGATTGCCTAATAATTTGGTCGTTAGTGAGGATTAGGGTTAAAATTATTTTAACCAGATCATAAACAGAAGATCCTCTTTCGTAATTCTTTAATCTAAAACAAAATAATATACTCAAACATGAGGTTATGAGATGACTAAAAGACAACTTACTATTAGTTATGTTGAACTTCGGATGCCACGAGAACGCAAATCACAGGAATAAAAAAATGTTTTATATTTTAATATAGTACGTCACATCTATAAACTTATTAACCGCCAGAAATACGATAAAGCCTTGGATAAATCATAAACTTTACAGCAAACAAACCACTTTAGTTTAGACTGAAGAATGAAAGTTCTCTGTATTACCAACAAGTATAAAAAGACTTAATTATTAACGGCGGTTTGATTTAAAAATATTCCCAGCAAACACAGCAATATATTATTTACGTAACTGAGAGTAACAATTCCTACGTTATTATGTAGCAGCTTAGTAAAATTCAAGTCATCTGGAGAGCGTTATGTCCGCCTCATTATGCATCTGTTATTTACATAAATTCTATGTCACTGTTAATACATATGAGATATGTAAAATACAATCTGCATTATAAATATACACAAAGCGCCGTATATTTTACGCTTATTTAATTATGAGCATGTTCTATCATATATAAAATTGCTTTACGTACGACTTTACCCGTAACTACCCTGTAATTGTCTTTGTACTTACCTGTAATCCCTTTGCAATATGATCTTTAAGTTAAAGTAACAATTTTCCACTTTGTGTAGAATAACTTATTTCTTTAAAATAGTAACGATTCCTTAAGATTCCTGTAATAGTAAAATTATAAGAAATAGAAAAATTCAGAACATTTTTATTTATTTTGTTTATTAAAAAAGAAAAAGATTAGTTATTAATTGATAACTTTTATTATAGAAAAAATATCAGTATTATATTATTACATAGCATGCAATATAACATAATAGGAAAAAATCAAAAGCTATGTATAAACAACATTAATGCCAACAGTAACAAAATGCCAACTGATTTAAGATTATTCCTGGTTTTTTAATAAATTATGCCATTCGGTTTTAGGCCATTCGACTTGTCTCGATTCCTATTAAATGATATGACGCGTACATTGCTGAAATAATTTGCTGAATCTATCTTTTTACGGTATTAATTTACAGTGACCTAATATATTTTGCCTTAAAACGTTTTAATAAACAATAAATACGTTTAATCAGTTATCGCCATTTTAAAAATACGTTTCACTTCATAATAAAAACATGAATTCACTCGAAATTAAATTTGTCGCGGCTGTTTATTCCACTTCCGAAATGTTTCCGCCACAGAAATAAAACTGGTTATTTTGTATTTTAATATTTTTATATTCAACATACACATAAAACAAACAATGGGCGATTACGATTTAACACGCGTCTGCACGATCAGGTGGTACCCGCGCTACTAATGCTTTCTCCCGCACTTTAAACAAATTAGTGGTTAGTTATATGAAATATAATCAAATTAAAAGATTAATTCAAAGTTTCACAAGTTTTATTAGTTTATCTTAACCTGACAATATTGTTTCGACATTAAAATGTCATTATCAAAGGTAGATAAGATTGATAAACAAACACGTTGCTAAGGATAAATACACACAGAAAATAGGTAACTAGATATAATACATACAAAACATACACTTCTAATAAAGGAGAATTACTAAGCTCAGTTTGTTCATTCATTAAAGGTACTGTGCGTTTATGTTTGTATATTTCAAAAGCTTCTAAAATGTCTAATTTGTGTTTGTTCCAAAATGTGTTTGGCATAATTCGATTCTTCTGGATGTTTAAGTCTATAAGAGCGTACGTGTTCTTTGTATCTTATGTCGAAATTTCTAAGTGTTTGTCCAATATAAACCTAGTTACAAAAAGAACAATTCAAACGGTAAATGCCGGATTTCATGATATCTTGTGTTTTGTCTTTAGCATTGAATAAAAATGAAAAAGTGTTGGTGTTAGTTTTATAGGTTATTTTGTAACTGGTGGTTTTTCGTATTATAATTGCAATTTGTTCTGATATCTTGCCAAAGTATGGTATTGATATGTAGTTTGTGTCTTGTATTTGAGTGTCAATTGAAAATATTATTTTGATAGCTAACATATAATCTTTTTGTTGAATTAAAGTGTCAATCATGTTATGGTTATAATGGTTTGCATATGCTAATTGTTTGATGATTGAAATTTCTTTATCAAAATGTGATCGTTTCATTGGAATAGTTAAAGCTCGGTGTACTAAAGATCTATAAGCCGCTAGTTTATGCATCTTATGATGACATGAATCGTTAGGAATAGTGACGTCTGTGCTTGTGGGTTTTCTGTATATGGAAAAATCAAATTCATTGTTTGTATTGATTGTAATAGTTAAATCAAAAAATTAATAGTTATCTATTTAGTTTGTTCTGTTTCCAGTGTAAACGTGATGTTTGGGTGAAGACTGTTAATAAGAATTAAAAATTCATTGATAACCTCAAAAGAACTGCCAAAACAAGCTAAAATGTCATCAACATAACGAAACTAAAAAATAATGTGTTTAGAAAGATCTAATTCAAATATTCGATCTTCCAAATTATCCATAAGTATGTTAGCTAATAGAGGACTCAGAGAATTACTCATAGGTAAACCATTTTTTGTAAATAAATTATATTATTAAAAGTGAAATAATTTTGACTGATACAAAGATCAAATAATTGAATTAACTCCAATCTTTTTACTAATTCTACATTACTATTAACTAGGAAATTATCTAACAAAGGAATACAGTCTTGTGGTGGAATCTTTGAAAACATGTTACAAATGTCAAAGCTTACAAGTTTTGAATGTGCTGGAAGATGTATGTTTTGTAGTTCTTCTACTAATTCTAATGAATTTTTGACAGAGTATTTCGATTTGTATCCTATGATGTTAATAATATGGTTGAGTTTCTTGGACAAGGTGTGATTAGTCTTGGTGGTTGTGGGTTTTTATGTATAATTTGTTGTTTTTCTAATTCGTTAAAGCAGATATTGCAGTTTGCTAAAGCTTGTTTTATTTCTTTTTGAAATTTTGTGGTAGAATCTTTGTTTAAAACATCTGAATTTTCTTTATCAATAAAATCATTAACCTTTGGTGTGTAAACATCTTTCGAAAGGATTACCAAAGTGTTACCCTTATCTTGAAGTAGTGACAGGTTGGATGTTTTATTCTGTGTTTTGTTCTTTTACAAAGATATTTCTTTTATCATAAATAGTTATATATTTAACTAGTAAAAAGTGTGACGTAAAATACAAATCACATTATTAATGTCGCATATATGTAAATCTGAAGACACCAGACTCTACATAAAACATTTAATATCGGAAATATATAGCAAATGTTATATCACCAAATTTACATGTGGGGTATGTAAATGTGTTTATATAACTCATTTTACTTGATTTATATATAGCAGACAAGTAAATGTCACAGTTTTGTTTACTCGGTTAGTTCAATGCTTGATTATCAACATCTTTAAAATATAAAAATTTTAAAAACTAAATACACAATCTAAAACAATTAAAACGGGAAAACTCGGAAATTATAAATAATTAAAGTAGTGGCTTCAGGAATTTTAAACCTTTTTTTCTTCCTCCGCGCCATCAAACGGATGTGATATCAACTTCTAGTACATAGTACGGCGCGCAATTCAAATTCTTTGGTTTGATAGTTGTGCTCTCATGCACAAACCTAAACTTAATATCGATTTTAACTTTTAGATTTCTATAGACTATTGACGAATGATAGATAAAGTATAATTATATTGTTATTAGATAACTGAAATAAGCAACTATATGTATATATAAATATTTAAAATAGACGAGTATGCAAGTACCTATGTTATTCATAGAATTAGGATGCGTAAAGTTATTTAATATTAGATATTTATAAATAAGCAAATGTGGGAAACAGAATAGGTTTTAGGAAACACATTTGTTGTAATGATATATAGGTATTATTTCACTTTATTTTAAAAGAACATAATAGACAATTAAAAGACGTCTTAACGATGTCCAGTTTTTGTTGTTTTAGGACATCTTCAAAAAGATGTCTTTAAGACGTCATTTTCTGGTCTTTAGGCGTTCAGACATAATATGGACATAAAAAAGATGTCTTTAAGACAAAGTGTGCTGTCTGGGATGCATCTAACTAGAGTTCCTCAATGAAAACTTTAACTGTGTTATTTTAGAGTTAGGACACGGATGTCAAATTCTATCTCTTTCTAGGCCAAAACTAAGCTGTCTGAAACAGAAATACTTTTTTCTCTCTTTTTACTTTAGTGACAACATTCAGCAGCTGTCAGGTATAAATTTTAGGTTATGCTGTCATGTTTATTTTTATGCATGTAAAATTTCTTAATGTGCACATTATCATTTATTTACTGCTTGTAGAGAATTTTTAAAACTACTATAGTACATATATCAATTTTTCGACAGCTTTTAATAAAGTATTAATTGTATCAAATTTCAGATTTTTATAACTGTCACACTGACAGTTTAATTTATTAAACCAATTTTCATGATTACCAACTTTCTAATAAATAGTTTCAAAATATAAAATGTCACTAGGAAAATTTGACATGCGTGTCTTAACTCTAAATAACACAGAGCTCAGGTATATTTAGGAACCCTACATCTAACCAGCTAGGTCATACCGGCAGAACAAAGTACCGCAACTTGCGGCCATATTGGGGCAGAGAAAACGTGATGTTTTATAATAGACAAATTAAAATCGCATTTATTATGTATTTGACATATTAGAGCAATAATAAACAATTTCGCGCTTGTTTTGCTTCGATATGGCTTCGTTTGCGGTACTCTGATTTACCAGCACGGCCTGGTTGATTAGATGTAGTGATTCTAGTAGACGACGAACAGATATTAGAATATCAGTATGTTGAGATAGTAGAATGGTGTCGACGTACATGGCGATGGCCGGATCTATAAGTTTGGGAATGTTAGACATAAAGATATATATATATATATATATATACAAGAAAGTGTTATAATAATGGGATATCGTGTAGACGGCTGCAACTTATGATTTCTTTCTTCTCTGTTGCGCGATATCCCATTATTATAACACTTTCTTGTATATCTCTACGCGCATTATTACTTCTAATCATTGATATATATATATATATATATATATATATATATATATATATATATATATATATAGTCATAACTTTGGCGATGAATTTCTATAGAATTGTAAAACACTTTTGTTGTCAAATTAGCATCTAAGATTACTGTATATTCTAAACTTGGTGTTTTTGTAAATAATTAATTTGAAAAAATAAAGATTATTTTTTACCAATACCGGTATTTTTCGGTTCTACTGGTAAATAAAAAAATAGATCAATACGTAACCTCCGAGAATAAAGAGGCCACGAACAATGCTTGTGTCACGTGATCTGACGTCACGAATGCCGGCTGGCGACTTGCGGGGACAGGCGATGCGTACAAGTCAAACGCCATTGCAGTTTAGATTTGCCGTGATCGTAGTCGTGTGAACTAGACTCTTTTTCTTTCAAAAACTCTCATAAATAAGTTCAAATAAGTTAAAGTGTTAAATTAAAGGTGTAGAATTTCAGATTTACCTGATTTATGTGAAGACAATTTATAAAATCAGTGAAAAGAGACTGTTTTTCAATTGCCGTATCGAGTGTGGGCGTTGGCAGAAATGGCCGCTGATAAATTTTGTATTTGAAAGCTGTTTTATTACTTATAAAATAACTTTCGGTTGGTGTCGTTCATAATATGATTGTGTATTGTGCTGTTTACCTATATAAAATACAATTTCATAAATATTTTGATTAGTTAATCAAAAAAGCCAACAGTTTGACGAGATACTTGGGTGAGTCTTGTTTATTTCATTAAAAATGCCTGATAAATGTTGCGTGCCTAATTGCTCAAGCAATTACGATAGTACCCATACGTATGTGTCCGTTTTTTCTTTTCCAAAAGATGAAGAGTTGAAGAAAACGTGGATTAAATGCATTCATAGAGACTCATTTAATACAACAAAACATTCAGTAGTATGTATTAAACATTTCTCAGAGTCATCGGTTATAACAATAATATGATAAATATGAAACTGAATTTCTAAAGACAGCTAAACAAAGGATTATTTTACGGGAATTGACAATGTTAAAATTGGAAAAATATGTACACGAAATCAATGAGAAATGTATTTTATGTAGCAAAACGTTGAAGTCGATATTGTCATATTCTTGCCAATATATTTCTCAATAACTATTCAAAAATAATCAACGACAAAATTAACACCCAAAACATGGATCTATCAAAGAGAAAACTGATTAAATTTAATGGTTAAGAAGTTATAAAACACATTAACGCATGGAGCTGGGGCTATTGGCGAGGCCTCCATAAGAGCCAACGCGTCTATCATGGGTACCTCAACGGTGACGTGGAAAACCCTATTCATTGTTTATCATAATATAAGTGCTTTTTTTGAAATAATATTCAGTTTTACTCAGAAATATCCAAGTGTCTTTATGTTGGGTATTTTACGTTTCGCAATTGCCAGCCGGTTTTCGTGACGTCACGATTGCTTGGTCGCGGCCTCTTTATTCTCGGAGGTTACGATCAATATTCTCCAGAAATTCTCCTAACAGCGCTACCATTTCTTATGGAGTTGATGTCGATACTAGATCCACTTTCACTACTAATTGACCAATAGTCTGTGAATTAACTAGAAAAGTGTTACGTCATATTTTTTATTGGTAGCCCTGAATATTTCCAAATAAATTTTATCTTGAAAAAAATCTACAATTAGCCGCGTATGGTATTTCACATCTGTTTTCTCCAAGAGCTCAGTTTCTATGGTATCCATTGTTGTAAATAATTGTAATTATATACTCCAGACCCTGTAAGTTCCGATGCACGTCATCAATAATTTTTTCAAATTCTTTAAGGGCGGTTTTTTGTTGTAAACTTGACAAAAATAAATATAGGAGTGCTTGTTTTTAAAGGTTTTTTTGAGTTATTATTTTGCACATGTAAATTTTACTGCAATCCAGTAAAATCATCTTATTTATTCCCATCTATTATATTTTGAATTTATATACGAAATAAAAACTGTAAAGGAATTAACTGCGTATGACTTTCATATTTGTCTTTCGACTTTGGTAATCCTGCTGTTTCTCGTTTACATATCGGTCTACAATCGATTTTTATTTTCATTGTTTTCATTTGTGTTTTGGCGTTTGTCGGTTGTGGTCATAAGGTTGAGGTGATGGTTATATTTTCGCGACTGTGCTTCGCGAGATAGTTTTTACACGAGTCTACATTTTGCATGACTATTAAAAACCGTTTTTCAAAACTAAATAATTCGTTATCTTGCGTAATTTCTTCGATTTGCACGAATATTAAAGTGAGGTTAGGATGACACCCCCCGCTTTTTTCAGTAGTCAGACAGTCAAAGTAGCTAATATTATCCTTAGTAAATTATTTTGAGGAAGAACGTAATAATGGTGCCCCAATCTTACCACTCACTGCAGTAAGAGAGGCAGGTACGTTTAAGAATGTTATACAATGTATATGTGTATCCATGTAATTCAATTATAATTTAAATGGTTGTTTACAGAGCTGCAAATGCTCTTAACATCAACATTTGCACAATAAGTGGTATTTCTAAAGCATCAAGAAACAATCAGCTTGTGAGAAGTCCTAAACGGAAAAGAATACGCATGAATCCTGTTAGAAACCTAAACAATTTTGACCAAGTAGCTATCTGTAATGTTGTTTATGAGATGCATCAGAAACGTCCGTATAAATAATTTGACTGTTCTCCAGTTCAAGTTCGCCACCCGCAGCCGCACATGCTATATTTCACTCGATGCGTTTCATAGAGCTGAAGAATAGTGTTCATAGTAAAGTTGCAAGGGGGGAACAGTAGTTTTCGAGATAATCGCTAAAGACTTCTTTGGAAGATGAGCTAGGTATGTCGATTGTCATGGTGAAATGAACAAAAATAACTTGTTGGAGTGGTTTAAGCACCAACTGCTAAAGAATTTAGAAGAGCTTTTAATAATTACTTTAGACAACACCAGTTATAACCGATGTATTGAAAACAAGCCGCCCAATAAGGACAATAAAAAAAGCAGAGATACAAGAATGGCTACAGAAGATGAATATACCATTCGATGAACATCTTACTTAAGGCAGAATTGCTTCATATAATGGAACGGTAGCTTTAAGTTTATGTTTTAGTTAATTATATCTAATACATAATATTAATCTTCGCTGCAAAAAGGCTGACTTTGCAGTATGGTCACAGAGTACTCTTTCTTCCACCATATCACTGCATCTATAAACTAATCGAAAACAATATATTAACAAAGACGAACAAACAATAAACAAGCAATGGGAGAAGGAAGTTCGATTTGATATTGATACCCAACCCCTTATAATACATGTCGGCGATTCGAACGATGACAGCAGCTGCTACGGCGATGGTGGTAAAGACAGTTAGAATTTAAATGTATTTTTGTATATTTTAGAATAAATGTATATTTCTGTATATTGTTTGTTTATTATTATACTGTATCTTATTTGTCTTTTTAGAAATTAAAAGTATTTTCACAATATGCTATATACCTACTTAGTTCAGTTACTTATGTTCAAAAAATCTTTTTATTTTGTTTTAATCGCTTTATTTTATCGTTTTACAAACTTAAACACATCTGGCGTTTTGTTAGCTCATGGTAAGGTACGTACTTCAGCAAAACAGACAAATAATTCTTGGAAATGCCTATTTAATCTTAACCTATCCTAATTCCAGTGACACCCAATAAGCTTTTGTAAATTATACGAAAAGCCTTTTTCGCGTTTATTATTCATTTTTCTCTCTTACTTGTATAATGAAAATGGCTTATCTTTCTTTGCACTATTTGCCATTTCAATTAATGATCCAAGTGCCATAACATCCTATATACATGTGCTAAATTGGTTGCATACACATAAGTAGTCATTCCACTCATGCAAATAATGTAAACATACTAATTTAATGACGTCATTTGAGGTTATGACGTAGGATGTGACGTGCATTGGAACTTACAGGATCTGGAGTATAGCAATAGAACTTTCAGAGTAAATAGAGTTGTAATACCGAACCCAGCAAATAAGTTTATCACCCATGTTATAAACAATACTTTAACCTAACATGCATCGACTGCCAGTTATCAAGGTCATATTTGTTTGGAAATATTTGGAGCTATATACCAATATAAAATGTGACATCATTACTTTTCTCCGTTTATTGACCTATCCTACGATTCCTACCCATTATGTTGGTGTTCTGTGTTTGTTAATTTGTTTACCTGTTTATTGTAACTAAATTCAAGAAATAAAGTGTATGGTAAATAAAATCATAACCATGGAAAGAAATAAATCACATCCAATTCACCATTATTTTACTTATGATAAATCAAGAGAGATACGTAGTTATTTGCACAACAATAATTTTATTTTTATGTTATAAACAAATGTATTTTAAATAACAATTTTTATACATTGTAATATAGAAAAAAAAATACAGTTTGCCATAACGAGAGCATTTTGCTTCCTGGACCCTTATGGAACCTAAAAAAATCCTGGAACCGGGACCTTAATGAAAATTAAAATTGGAACCGGAACTGAAACCCTTATTTTGAATTTCCACAAACTGGAACCTATATTTGTAAAGGGTTCCAGTCCTTGGTCGTTAATGGAAAAAAGTCCGCTAAATATCCGCTGTTATAAACATCTATGATACTTCCACTAACGAATACAATTTGGGAAAAGCCCACGTTTGGGCGATAAATATTACGATTTAATAGATTTTTAGGTTGAATATAATAATAAGGAAAGCCTCGCATTTGGGAGACAACTCAATATGATAATGCTATTGAGATAGGTAAAAAAAATTTAAAAAAAGTGAATGTCACTTAAAAATTTGTAAATTGCAAAAGAAAAAGATAGAAGCTTGATAAAATTGATTTAATTGTGAGTACCAATAACACATAAACAGACTTCAGTAAAAGTATAGTGAGGAAACACAAAATATAAACCGCTTACTTTTACCACCAAAGATAAATACACTGGCTAACTAAATTGTTTATGAAAGCAAATTCTTTACATAAATGAGACTATTCAGGCGGGTCATTTAAATAGGTCACTAAATAATATAGATCTATAAAAAATTATTAACTACACACACATTAATAAAATAATAAACCAGAAGTTACTTTTAAAATATATAAATGACAAAATTTATTTAACACAACACAAAAAAAATTAACAAACAAAATTAGAATTGATATGCTATGAATTATAAAAATTAAATGTTTGGATACCTCTGTAAAAACAAAAATTTCACTCAAATGGTTCCTCATCAGTGTGAGTTCACATGTGTTTTAGAAAATCACTTCGTGAACATTTGTAGTTACACAAATTACATTCAAATGTCTTCTCACCAGTGTGTGTTCGCATGTTATGCATTTTAATGCTATACCTTTGTCAACAATTGTAATCACACTCAACTCAAATGGTTTCTCGTCAATGTGCGTTCGCAAGTGTGCTTTGAAACCACTACTATTTGAACATTTGTAATCACATAATTTACACTAAAATGGCTTCTCGCCAGTGTGAGTTAACATGTGTCTTTTAAGATGATATCTGGATGAACATTTGTAATCACACAAACTACACTCAAATGGTTTCTCACCAGTGTGAGTTCGCATGTGTTTTTCAAAATTACCACTACTTGAACATTTGTAATCACATAATTTACATTCAAATGGCTTTTCGCCAGTGTGAGTTAACATGTGTCTTTTAAGATGACACCTCAATGAACATTTGTAATCACAGAAATTACACTCAACTGGTTTCTCTCCTGTGTGAATTTGTATGTGTTGTTTGAGATTACTACTACTTGAACATTTATAATCACATAATTGACACTCAAATGGTTTCTCACCTGTGTGAGTTCGCATGTGGTTTTTGAGGTTACCACTTTTTAAACATCTGTAATCACATAATTTACACTCAAATGGCTTCTCGCCAGTGTGAGTTAACATGTGTCTTTTAAGAACACATCTCAATGAACATTTGTAAAAACATATTTTACATTCAAATGGTTTCTCACCAGTATGAGTTACCATGTGTCTGTTAAGATCACGTCTCCATGAACATTTGTATATACACAAATTACACTTAAATGGCTTCTCGCCAGTATGAGTTCGCATGTGTCCATTAAGACTACCTTTTAGTGAACATTTATAATCACATAATTTACACTCAAATGGCTTCTCCCCAGTATGAGTTAACATGTGTCGTTTCAGATCACGTCTCGATGAACATTTGTAATCACACAAATTACATTCAAATGGTTTGTTGCCAGTATGAATTTGGATGTGTGTTTTAAGATGAGTACTTTGTGAACATTTGTAATCACATAAGTTACACTTAAATGGTTTCTCACCTGTGTGAGTTCGTATGTGTGTTTTAAGATGACTACTTTGTGAACATTTGTAGAAACATAATTTACATTCAAATGGCTTCACGCCAGTGTGAGTTAACATGTGTTTTTTAAGATAACGTTTCAATGAACATTTGTAATCACATAAATTACAATTAAATGGTTTCTCACCACTGTGACTGAATATGCATCCTGCTTTTTGACTATCGCTAAGAGCTTGTGTGGGTTCTTGTGGAGTACTGACGTTATGGAACAGTTTTTCATCTCTCTTAGTGTATGTGCCAAATTCATCCATGGTATTTGAATCTTTTCTTATTTGTGGTTCTATTTTGATCTCCACTTCTTCTTTGATTGATGTTAGATCATCATCCATTGTTTTAATATTTAAGGTATTATCACAATGTGCAAGAAAATAATAACAATTCAAAAATTGACTTTTTACTTTTATATACATATATATGATAATAGGAACTGTCTTATTTTAATGCCATTGATGTTAATGGTTGAGTTAGAATAAATGTAATTTAACAAATCAGTATGCTTTTAAATTCAATACTATGACTTAAAGTAATCAACAAGTAGCTTTTCATTCGCAAGTAACTTGCATTTAAAGATGTACATACCTGCGTACATACAATACTAGATATAACAGTACAATATATACCTACCTAGAGTCCGATTGAAAAATCTAAATAGTTTTGAATAAATTTATCTTTAAAACGGCATATTGTTGACCAGATCGTTTCAAATGATTATGGAATAGTGCTTGTAAAAAGACAATTGTAACATACTAATTGTAAATCCATTGTCTAGGACTGATAAAGTTTTCGTTACCACGTCATAATTAACTTCAATGATTTTTAAGGTTAGTTTCTTTTGAGTATTGCTAAACGTTTACTTGTCTACATTTAGGTATGTGGTTATGTAATTATTGATTATTATTGATTTTTACTGAATATCAGTACTAATTTCTATTGATACTTATATAGTCATATTTATTTACACAGTTTATGAAGATCTGTAAAAAGATGCAATAAGTAAATAAATTATTAATATTAACAAATGATTTAGAAAATAATTAAATAAATCTACATTAGAATTTAAAGAATAATAGTAACTTACAAGGCGAATACATTTATTAAATCTAAAATCTTCAGCAACAGTTGTCTGATTACTTAATCGCAGCAAACAATAAAAGGATGCCAAGGATCTTACGGTCAGATTATGTAGTGATATTCGAAGTTATTAATAATTAATATTTAGAAGTGATCATTACTTGATCACGTAAGAACAGGTAATATAATGAAACAGTTGCTCTGATTACTTGCTGGCAGCATTCAAGGAAATAGAGTAGTAGAGTACGTAGTAGCCAAATGCCACAACAGATGTCTGTACAGTGATGCCAGTAGCATAGATAATATAATAATATACTAGGTATATAGAATGCAAACTCCAAGCATTGTTCGATGAATAATTCGTGCGCCATCTGTATTTTTGGGTCTAAGTATCTTAAATGCATTTTACCTGTACGGTTTCATCTTTAAGAATTTAAATTATTTTTTCCTTTTGGCTTAGAAAGAAATCCAAGTAATTATTTAAATTAATTTATTTAAAATAATCATTTCAAATGCAATCAACAATACACAAGCGCTGAAAATGCTCTAGTCGTTTAACCTTTCATTTCAATTACACTGTACAGATATTATGTAAACAGCATTGATACGGTTTGTCACTAAGTTATAGAGCAAGCTGTAGGTCTGGTAGGTCCATGGCCAGTTGCATCGGGTCTTGGCTTTATTAATGGAGATGGTCATGGTAGACCGCATTACAAGTGCCATCTGTATTTTTGGTGCTAAGCTCATATAATTTTGATTGTATTCAGTTTGCATTCTATATACGTAGTATATTATTATATTATCTATGGCCAGTAGCAAGGTCCGTAGATGCATGCATAATTATATCCAAAGTAAAGGTTGTCTCACCCATTTCCACTATTGGCTTTTGAAATGGGCTCAAAAATGGCGCCTTTTTGGCTGCAATTTTAATTTGTCAAATCAAATATTTACATAACATACAGAAAAGGTTACGAATATTTTAATTAAAACAAATCAATAATACTATGTATTAACAGTAGGGAAAATAGGAGAGTTCTGGGACGACCCCCCACTCCTGACCTTGAACCTATCTCTCTCTAACACATGGTGACCTTGAAACTATCTCTGTCACCTAAACGTGGCAACACTGCATTCTCAAGGTTAACATATGGCAACAATGTTGGTGACCTTGAACCTATCTCTCTCTGGTGACCTTGAACCTATCTCCCTAAACGTGGCAACAATGATCAACAATATGACAACAATGTTGGTAACCTTGAACCTATCTCTCTAACACATGGCGACCTAGCTCTCTCCAACACATTGTGACCTTGAATCTATCTCTAAACGTGGCAACAATGATCCACAATATGACAACAACGCAATCTCAAGGTCATCAATGTTAATAAAGAAAAGATTTTTTTTTATTGTTAGATATTTTTGCTACGGGGGTTTAACGTTATTTTTTGTACAATTTTAACTCCCCATCAAAAAGGCAAATGAAAAAAGGGCATAAAACTAATAATCGTTGTAATAAAGTTCTAAAAATAATAATTAGTAAGCAATACAATTAAAAAAAAAGTATACTATGATGGGGTTTGAACTCGCGATTTTTGATTAGAAATCTGAAGCGTTAACCGCTACATCAATCGGCGTTCAGCTTCCAGCTTTTTTTTAATAGCTTATTACAAAAAGCAATAAATCCATTAGCTTTTTAAGTTTTTTTCTAAATCGATTTTGGTTTTCTTCATAAAGTTTAATATTTTCTTGATGTAAAATGAATTCTTCTTTCGATTGATATCAAAATTTCTACTTACATTTGCAAGGGTACAAACTTACCAGAAAAATGATAAAATTCCATTGGATTTCCTATATTATCGTTTACAAAAAACACACTGTATATACGTGTTAGTTAAGTGTGCGTCTAATATTATTAAATTTGAAAAATTGTTATTTAATTGTGAAACATGAAGTTTGGCGCTAAAGGAGGTTGCAGGACGTGTCGCTTAATGTAAACAAACGGGGTTGCCAAATCTCATATTTGGTAAAATTGAAAAGTCCCTAGATAATTCCCCCAGGATTAACATACAGGGTTGCCAAATTTCATATTTTGGTTAAAATAGAGAGAGAAAGTCACTAAATAATTCCCCAGGACTTGAAAGTGAGAGTTCTGCGGCAAAATCCCATGTTATTTCTTATGAAGGTATCAAAACTCCGAAAACGTGACATCCAAGATGGCGGTGACTACGCATGCGCGTGTATGGATCAGTACATATTTTGTTGCGTCACACTTGGCGCAAGATGTCGCCGTGCGTGTGTAATTTGCTCGAGCGGGCCCGGTTAATTTGAAAAAATTAATTAGTATTTTTTTACATTTAATTCTATCTTTATTTACAATCTATTCATCTTAACGGACACATTCAGTAAATTTTATGATTTATCTGAAACAGTGACAAAGGAGAAGGTTCCCAACAGTATTTTTCTTAAATAATAACATATTTTACTTGGTTGTTTTGACTTAACGGAAATTTCAAAGGCATATATAGCTTAAAATATATTTGGTCCAGCGGCCCATGCTTTTTAAATTTTCTTCCATTCCTTGAAAAAATTAAAAGGGTTTTGCTAATGTGTTTGGTTGCTTACGAAGGCAATCTTGATATCTGATTCTTGCATTCTTAATCTATTCCATTCATTGTTGGCGTTTCTTTGATGCAGCACCGAAACAGGCACGAAGATAATAAATTAAACAATTGATTTTTTTATTGCCGATCTATCTTGTTATTTTAAGTTCACTCACAATTTTAACAAGCATGGGCCAAAGTCAAATATGTTGTATTTAAACTTATTAGGTACTGTAAATATGTAACAAAAACTAAAAAACCCTAGGAATCTTTGCAAAAACATATACAATTGCATTTCAGATTGGCCTTTAATAATCACAAATCATGGAGCAGAGTTTGTGTCATTTGGTATTACATTTTTGTGATAATCTGTGACCACACATACTTACTACATGCAAAGAATCTTCACCATACTTGACCGAACTTCTCTGCATGTACCTTTTAAGATGTTTCTTTACCTGCATATTTAGAATCACATGGCTTCTCACAAGCGTAAGTTTACTTGTGTTTTAACAGAACTACTTTGTGAACATATTTGTACCATATAAATTAACTGAAATGATTTCTCACCAATGTGAGTTAACAAATATAAAGATATGGTCACTATACATGACCTCTAACAAGAAAAGCGTTACTGACCAAAAACTGAAAATCCATGTTTTCTGAATTTCTTATACAGAAAACCTGGAGATTGAAACAAAACAAACTGCACGTCTCTACCTCACCTTAAAAAACATCAGCATTACAGCCAATAATTCAGATTAAAAATTTTAAACTTTGTTCGCAGTAAAATACTTTTAAACTGTTTCATAATAAGACTGTTTAACAAATGGTTTCAGTTACCGACTATTTTTATGTCATGGCTGTAAAGAAGCACGTGGAATCCAATAAAACGAGTCAAAGCTCTCTACTTTTATTCTAAACAATGTACTTGATGCCGTTCAATAGTTACATAATAATTTACAAGATCTTTGTAATCAAACACATTGTTTATACCTACTGAGAGTTAAGATGTGTCTTTTGAAATTATTACCATGTGAACATTTGTAAACACCAAAATTTCAATCAAATGGTTCCTCACCAGTGTAATTTCACATGTGTTTGAACATGAACACCTTTTTAAACATTTGTGTAGTCACAAATTATATTTAAATGACTTCACGTCAGTGTGAGTTCACAGGTGTGTTTCAGGACTGCAACTTTGTGAAGGTTTGCAATCATACAAATTACACTCAAATGGTTTCTCTCCAATATGAGTTCGCATGTGTGTTTTGAAACTACTACTATTTGAACATTTGTAATCACATAAATTACACTTAAATGGCTTCTCGCCTGTGTGGGTTAGCATGTGTTTTTTTAAACTACCACTATTTGAACATTTGTAATCACATAATTTACACTTAAATGGCTTCTCGCCTGTGTGGGTTAGCATGTGTTTTTTTAAACTACCACTATTTGAACATTTGTAATCACATAATTTACACTCAAATGGCTTCTCACCAGTGTGAGTTCGTATGTGTCTTTTAAGACTAGAAAATTGTGAACATTTGTAATCGCATAAATTACACTCAAACGGTTTCTCGCCAGTGTGAGTTCGCATGTGTGCTTTGAAAGCACAACCATTTGAACATTTATAATCACATAATTTACACTCAAATGGTTTCTCACCTGTATGAGTTCGAATGTGGTTTTTAAGACTACCACTGTGTGAACATTTGTAATCACATAAATTACATTCAAATGGCTTTTCGCCAGTGTGAGTTAACATGTGTCTTTTAAGATGACATCTCAATGAACATTTGTAATCACAGAAATTACACTCAACTGGTTTCTCTCCAGTATGAATTCGCATGTGATTATTGAGACCACTACTACTTGAACATTTAAAATCACATAATTGACACTCAAATGGTTTCTCACCTGTGTGAGTTCGCATGTGGTTTTTGAGGCTACCACTTTTTAAACATTTGTAATCACATAATTTACACTCAAATGGCTTCTCGCCAGTGTGAGTTAACATGTGTCTTTTAAGAACACATCTCAATGAACATTTGTAAAAACATAATTTACATAGAAATGGTTTCTCACCAGTATGAGTTACCATGTGTCTGCTAAGATCACGTCTCCATGAACATTTGTATATACACAAATTACACTCAAATGGCTTCTCGCCAGTATGAGTTCGCATATGTGCATTAAGACTACAATTTAGTGAACATTTATAATCACATAATTTACACTCAAATGGCTTCTCCCCAGTATGAGTTAACATGTGTCTTTTCAGATCACGTCTCGATGAACATTTGTAATCACACAAATTACATTCAAATGGTTTGTTGCCAGTGTGAGTTTGCATGTGTGTTTTAAGATGAGCACTTTGTGAACATTTGTAATCACATAAGTTACACTTAAATGGTCTCTCACCTGTGTGAGTTCGTATGTGTGTTTTAAGATGACTACTTTGTGAACATTTGTAGAAACATAATTTACATTCAAATGGCTTCACGCCAGTGTGAGTTAACATGTGTTTTTTAAGATAACGTTTCAATGAACATTTGTAATCACATAAATTACACTTAAATGGTTTCTCACCACTGTGACTAAATATGCATCGTGCTTTTTGACTATCACTAAGAGCTTGTGTGGGTTCTTGCGGAGTACTGATGTTATGGAACAGTTTTTCATCTCTCTTGGTGTATGTGTCACTTTCATCTATGGTATTAGAATCTTTTATTTTTTGTGGTTCTATTTTGCTCTCCAATTCTTCTTTGATTGTTGTTAGTTCATTGCCATTCATTGTATCAATATTTAAGGTATTGTATTATCACAATCTGCAGCAAGTTAAGTTTAAGTTAATTATTAGTAATAACAAATGGCTTAAAAATTAATTAAGTAAATCTACAATAGCATTTAAAAAATAGTAACTTACAAGGCGATTACGTTTATTCAATCTAAAATCTTGACCGACAGCTGTCCGATTACTCAATCCAGGCAAACAATAAAAGAACACAAAGATCTTATGGTCAGATTATGTAGGGATATTTGGAGTTATTAATAATTAATATTTTACAGTGATCATTACTTCATCACGTAAGAACGAATAATAATATGATGAAGCAGTTGCTCCAAGTACTTGCTGGAAGCATTTAAGGAACTGTACTGTAGCCAAATGCCACAACATAAATGTTGTCCGAATAGTGACGCCAGATGGATGCCAGCGAGTTCTTTATTTTAAGGCAATTCAAGGACATGTCAAATGTGTCTATGTGGCGCCGACGGGAATATTGGTTTTGATAATAACTATCCCCATCTCAGGTAAAACATTGATTAAACAAAATAAACAATGCTCCTCATTCTCTTCTGTATTGCAACATCAACAATCAACGACGTTACAATAACAAATATTGACGTTTTAACCACCCCTATCTTTACCAATCCAAAATATCTTTGTTTGTATGAAGCAATTATTCTTACAAAAGTTTATCACATTGACAATAAATCGCATATATCTTTGAGATTCCGTTAACCTCTGAATTCGAAAATAATCAACTGATTCAATTAGTGCTATTTCCAATATAACCGGCACCAATCAAGCTGGCATGATTATACTAACTTCCCAAGTAGCGCTAGAATAGAAATTCCTGTAAAAATTACATGCCTCTACTTCTTTTTTCATGTCGCAAATTAATATTCCAAAGTGATGTTCAATAGCATGTAATAATAACGTATCACGCGGTATATTTTTGGCACGTTAAGATTATTACTTAAAAAGTACATCCTTTTCATGTCTTCGTTATTTACCGTAACCTTCACATGATTTTGATCGGTATGTGAATAATGGAACAACACATTTAATTTATAAAATCGCAGCACAGCAAATAATGTTGCTATATAGTTTTACCTCCGATAAACGTATTTTAACCTACTTCTCGAACTATTTCTTACATGGAAATTTTGCTGTCACTAAATAAAGTTAGATTTAATTAAATTACTTTATTTCAAATTTGCTCGTGTACTCTTTCTTAACTAAACAGTTTTACTTTATTTTTATTACACTTATAGAAATATGAACCCTTCTAATATGTTTATAGACGATGGCCTCAACGACGACATGTTTTGGAAAGTACTGGAAACTCTCGACGGATAACAACGCAAGGGCATCGACAAGTAATTCTGCAATTTTAATAATGTTATAGTGGTTAATATACAATCTTATTCAGATTTGTACGGGAGCGAGGGGAGTCATTACAAAGTGCTTGTTTATTAAAGTGTGAAGCGTTCTTCTTAATAATGACTTTAAGTGTATTAAATTCCTTTTAAATACATATTCGTTATCCAAAATGGCCAATAAAAGTATGTGAATAATTATAATTGTACAACTGTATAATCTTATACATATACATACAGAAGTTTCCCGAATAGTAAACAAATTATAGAATCTGCTTCTACGTACATATTGTCATGATATGATATGCTGTAGGCATCCCTAAATACATATTTACATGTATGTTGGATTGCATAACTTTATGGCGATTGAATTTTTTAAATTAAGTAGCATTTAGAATAAATTAAAAATGTTTCATATTGTTAAAGAAACACTCTACAACGCATTAAATAGAAAAGAAATAAATTTTAAAGTTGATTTTTCTCTTAAAATTTGGGAAGTTTTCTTGGTCAACTAATTTTTCTAGATAATTAGGTATTAAAGCCATTTTAAGGCTTTTTTTCACATAAAACAGACCAAGGGCGTGCTAGTGAAGATGTATGCAAAGATTTATTGCCTTTAGGCTGGATCTATATTAATCAAACAAAAACGTTTTCATGCAAAACGTTTTTGTATGATTTTGTTCGACGTTGTTTTGTTCATAGTTGGTATATGAGGCGGTTCACACTGTTCAAACAAAACACAAAAACATAAAAAAGCAAGTTTAAGCATCTTTAGACGAAATGTTTTGTCTAAAACCGTTTTTGTTTGATAGGTATAATTTGCACGCCAAAAAAACGTTTTCGTATTCTGCTAAAAGTTTTGTTTACAATCGTTTTCGTCTTACATGGGTCTCAACAAAGGGCGAAACCCGCGAAACTATGCAGTTGCAAATTTATTTTGGACATAGTCACATCTATTTTATTTGTTAATTATTATTAAAATATTATTATCTGTGTAAAATGCATATAACGGGTTACAACTAAAAATTTTCACTAACTTTGTATTGGGTTGTAATTAATCACTCATCACGATTTTCAATTTTCAAATAATATTTTAAAATATAGTGTGCTATAGTTAATTACTGGAAACAAAAATAAGTGATCTTTCAAATTTATGTTGTTGACCATTTTATGTCAGAAGGATTGTCAAGAAGAACAATCTACATATTATCATGAGAGGTAGAGTAATTAAAAAAAGTGAGTGATTTGGTCGCAAGGCAAAAATAATTACCTACTAAAAAGAACAAAAGCATTCGAAGATCTATTTAATACTGTACACTATCGTACCCTTTCTTGTTCGAATGGCATTATTACTTATTTTGAAAGATCGGCTATTTTCGTTTTGCAGTAATTGGCCACAGTATACTCTTTTAAATTATTATTTGAAAATTAAACTATGATCTGTGATATGATATATGTTAAAATTAAAGATTTTATTTTGGGTCATCCTCATCAGAAGATTTGTTTAAAATGAAAAAGAATCCCCCAATCAACAATCCTAGACGATGACTGACATTTTTAAAAACACAAAACAGCGTTGATACTGTTTTGTATAACAACAAAACGCTTTTCATTCAGTCGTTAGGATTGCACAGTTTGTGATAAATTGCAACAAAACGATTTTGTTTTAATGAAAAACGATTTGACTGCCAACGTTTTTGATGTTCAAGTGTGTGACTTACTGTTTTGTCGAACTGCAAAACGTTTTTGTTTGATTGATATAAACTCAGCCTTAATTTCTAAAATTTGTAAAATTTTCTTGAGACTCAACGATTTCAGTACTTTTATAATGATGTTGTTCTTTGCCAAGATTAAAACGTTTGTGGGTTCAAATGTCTTATTATAATGCTGTCAAATAGTTCCTTAGACACAACTGAGACATAAATGTAAATGTGGGGATTATTTCTTATAGAAGATCTATGGGTTTAAAAACCACATATTTCTGCGTTCAAGCATAGTAATTTGAAAGTATGTAATATAGAAGTTATTATGTAGTTTGGATATCTAAAAAGTTGTAAATATTGTGCTATAGGTTCTAAGGAAGGATTTTGTATTCAGAAAAACAAGTAATTAGCTGGTTTGATTTAATTATTTCGTATTTTAATGTGTAATAAAAAGCAAAATTAATTTGGTTGTTAAGTTATAGCCATCTTATTAGTGTACCAAATTACTATTATTGCATAGCATTGTAAACAGGAAAATTTTCTCTACCTAACTATAGTATTTGTTTTATAGCCTACAGAATCACAAAGGCTACTTTTATATATACAAAACCAAACCTACCAAAATATAGCTGTGCTGGAAGTATCAACTTGACCTAAATAACACTGCTTTAGTTTTTGCCGGCTAACCCCAATAAGTCGGAGAGGGGCGGGGTAATACAAGATATACAAGATAAAAAAACAAGCGCCACTTCGTTTTAAAACAATTCTCCTTACTAAAGCTTCAAACTTATTAGATAAGCGAAGAAATAGATCTTTTCCTAATATATGGATTACTTCCACAATTGTATAAACGTTTTATAAATATATATAAACATAGATAAAATGACACAATATACATATGCATCCAATTTCAAACAAACATCCCACAATTCGATGACGTTCGGATGATACGGTACGGTTTTAAAGCCTTGCTTAGGGGTTTTCGTTTCACCCTTCGGTATAATCTTTTTACATACACCCTGTACTTATGTATGCAGGTACGAACCCAAAGGGTAAAACCTTTAAATTAAACTCAACCCAAAGTCAACGGGACATGAACAGAAAAAAGACAGCGAGCAACAAAACCCAAAAATAAAAGACTTTTCTATAAACTGAAAGGTCTTTTATTATACAATTCCTTCAAGATAACTGATAGGGAAAATGTTACTTAAAATAGAAAAAGACTTTATCAGATTTTAGCAGATGGGAGAACATAAAAAGGTTTACCTTAAATGGTTAACACTAGAACATAATCCGTCTAATTTGACGATTGATCACATATAAACAATCAGATGATCATTTTGTTGAATGCGAGATTTTCTCCGCTAAAGCGAAATTATAACAAAACCAAATTTCTAATTCATCCCACATCCAACTTCTAATGCACGCCAGCCATTTTGTTATATCCACGGATCATTGAGGATGCACTTAACCGCGCAGGTACGACTTCACGATAAACAGAGGGAAAGGGGTAACCAGTGACAACCAAAAGAACGGAGAAGCTTGGTTTTAAACAGTGACCATCAAACAAACAATGGGTTGTGAATTTCAACATTATAGTTTAAATAATTAATAATTAACTGCTTAATACTAGACATTATTAAAATCCACTAAAAAATCCCCTAGAAAAATAACCAAGTTTCCCTTTTGTTTTTCAAATTGTATAAATATAGCAGACAATCTAGTGACAAACTCTCAAAATGTCAGCGATAATTAAATGTCAAAATTTTAGGTTATATTTTGATGTTACGTAAACATGTTTATTATTTATGAACGTTTTAGAATTTAGTGAGTGATATTAATAATAAACAATTTAAATTAATTGATTAAACCGTGCTGTGGATTTAATAGTGATTTATTTTTTTGTCATTGGAACTTGGATGGAATATGGAAATTCATCACTATATAAATTTAAATGGATTTACCTGATGTCAGAAATACAGTTGTTTATAATTTAAAATTTATCCAGTATTACAAACCATTTTATGAAAAGTGATGAAATTCTGGTACATTTCAACCATGCTGACATTCATTCATGTGACAGCAAGACCATTTACAGATTACTACTAATTCCAGTCGGTAATATTAAAAGGCGCCAAAAGATTATCTTATTTATTATAGGTTAGTAATACACATAATAGAAACATTAATTTTAAAGATAAAAGCAATTATACTGTCTTATAATGAATTTTTCTTTTATCGAAGATTTCCAAACATACTTTTAATTTTTATATTCATAGCATTTCGATTCTAATTTTGTTTGTTCATTTTTTCTTGTTGTGTTAAATAAATCTTATCATTTAAATATTTTAAAAGTATGTAACTTCTGGTTTATTATTTCATTTGTATGTGTAGTTAGTAATGTTTTATAGATCCATAGTTATTCATTGCCCTATTGCAGCGATCCGTCTAATAGAGTCTCAATTGTGACCAGAATTTAGGTTTACAATTATTTTAATTATAGGCGGTGCATTTTTTCGTCGCTTTCGTTATCGCTTTATGTATCATAGCAATATATAATGTAAATTAATTTGCTTTACATTAATTTGAGTAGGTATCTATTATTTTATAAAAAATGTATTTTATTATTAGTTTTCGCAGGTTCTATTTACTTCACACTTCGTGACAAATTATTGCTAAAATATCCAAAAACGTCTTAAAAGATATCTATTTATTACATTATACATTATCTAATGTGCGATTTTAAAATTCTAGCTAAAGAAAATTTCCCGAAGTGGCAACTGCCGACTTTTATTCTTGTGGAAGCGCTGGAAGTACAGTTGCGATCATTCGCTAAGGAACGATGGCGAAATAGTAATAACCGGGTTTTCAGTTTTTTGTACAATGTGCGCTGTAATTCGACTTATAAACCGGGCAATTATAATATTCAAAAATGAAATGTTCTTGAATATCATATAATAAACTAACATTTACGTTGTACAACAAACTGGAAAATCCAGAGATGTGATCTTTTCATGGTTCGTTAGCGAACGATTGCAACACATATCCTGTTACCACATAAAAATGTAAAATATAAAAATTTTTTTTTAAAACAAAGTGTTTTATTAATGTGAGTATTTACATATATAAAATAATAAAAGTTTGAAAAATTTTCAAACGTTGGACGACTATGCTCACAATGTTGTGCTTGAAATGTTGTGAGCATAGTCGTCCAACGTTTGAAATTTTTTCAAACTTTTATTATTTTATATCCTGTTACCTGCTAATTTCGTAGCACCCTGTATAGTTATGCTTTTGTTATACTGTATAGCGTTAAGAGATTTTCGCATTCTCTCTATGTTTAGTTGCCATCTTGATCGGAACTAACTTCCTGTTGATAATACGACTGAGACTTGGTTTCGTTCGTTCGTGAAGCAACCACATTAAAAGAATGTTTTAGTGGCGTCGCCGTTAAATTAATTTTCCCTTTAAGTTGTGATATGGAATTGCATTTGTGCAGATATATAATTAATTTTTGGTGATTATTTCCAATATAAATTGGTACAGTAAGGGATTTACCACTAGTTCTTTTGGGAGGTTAGGTGCACGTTCTCGAAGGCTCGTAGTGTTTAACTTTTATTTACGCTCAATCTCTTATACTTTAATTCTTTTGACAGGATTCGATATTTAATCGCCGTTAGCTGCATTTGGAGGCGATATTGTTGTAATATCCGATTGTAATAATTAAATTTAATATTTTATAAATCACTTTTTCTGTCTTTTTATCAAAATGAATTGTAAAGTCATATCATCTATTTTCATAATGTAAAATCATTACTTTGTACTTTTTTTATGCACTGGCATTCTTAACTCCACGTGTATTCTGTGACATATGATATTATGCGTTCCATGAGAATCGCAATCTTGCATTTTAAAATAGCAAGCAACTCTTGAAAGAACAATGTAATCTTCAGTTGGTAAATATCGATGTAACAAAAAGGAACAACTCTTTTAAACTTTTAGTTTAATAAATGTTTTGAATTTCTAATTGGTTATCGTTTTATTTATTCAGTTCTGTAAGTAAAACCTCAATGAAGTGGTTCTCAACAGTATAACTATCACTAGGTCGCCTTCCATCTAAGGCACATATTGAATGTTTGCTAGGTGCATTCTAGTAATTGATTTTGTTTGTTACAGACCTTTTTTTATATTTTTTTGCTGATCTTACCTGAACTTCATTCATTCTTCGTCGTATATTTGGATTGTTAAAAGACCATTACGCTGATCTTCTTGCCCACGTAAAGTTATCATTAAAGGGAAAAAACATGGTACTGCAAAATTAGCGTACGAGAATCTTAATAATCTTAGAGGAAAAACGATGAGTTTAAAAAAAATCCGCAGGGGAAAAACAGGGATCATAAAACCAGTGACCAGAATATTGTATCATTAAGGGGTTCAACAAATGGCGTGATAAAAAATGGAGAAGCCGGTAGAGAAGCACGGTTATTTATCATAATTGGAGTGGTTAAAATAAGAAAAGAATTACACGGGGTCGAGTAGAACCAGTATAACAAGTGGGGTGGTTAAAAAAAGGTAAGTAGTGCAAAGAGGATGCGAGAGGGTACCTCGGAATAGAAGCACGCGCCTCCACCACAATGTCACGTGGGGTTTTCGTGACTGGAGGACGTAGTCAGAGGTAGAGAGAAATTAAACACAAGTTGTAAAAAACAACTATATACTAAAGACAATAAAGAGAGTACAAAAGGTTAACATACATGTTGACATATTGATATATATTGTGAGGACGTATATGTCCTCCAAAACTAGTACAATCAAGGGGAAGTCGGAACCAACCCTGTTCTAGCACTAAATCTACTAACTAAGCGTAGGAGCTAGACTCCTAGTAATTATAACTAAGCCGGGTAGCCTGGTCACAACTTCCCATAATTTCGCAGAGTGGGCGTTTTAGCGCAACCCACTCAACTAAGCAAACTAAGCCATGATTAATCAAAAGACACCCGCTTGTTTCTTGATGAGGCTTCTGGTGAGTCCTGGCACAGACTGATTTGAAGCCAAAACAAGCGGGTTTATATACTGCTGAAGGCGGAAGTTTTACCGAATAATTGAATAAATTAAATGGAACGCGAAGAATACATGAATACATAATAAGATGCAAACTGTATAAATTATTCTAATGAGATACAAACTGTATAAATTATTCCAATGAGATTCAAACTGTATGTTTTATTCTAATGAGATACAAACTGTATAAATTATTCCAATGAGATTCAAACTGTATATTTTATTCTAATGAGATTCAAACTGTATATTTTATTCTCAAGGCAATGCAGATTGTGTACAGCGCGTGGCGGCGAGTGGGTGGCTATCGCACTACTCTTGATACTAAATGAATGCAAGTTGAAATGTTACAAAAAGGATTTCATTTAAAATAATTCCGTTTGTGACAGCGTTTTATATAGAGCAGGAGTCGCACGATAATTTATACATATATTGTCCTTGAATATTCTAAAACAGATAAAGAACCCTGAACCCTTGTTAGGAATTTTAAAAATAACGAAATTTTTATTGAATCAGCTAAATAGATAGTGTACTTATAAGTGAATCTGTAACAGAACTCCTGCATTAATATACATAACGTTTCATCGTTTTTTTTCAAAACACATTTCATTGTAAAAGAATAAGAATACTACATCACTACCAGAACCAAGAATTCGATTACTGAAAAAGTGATTAGGAATGCCAAAAGAAGATGGCTCAAAGAAGAATCGAAGAAATGGTTTAGTATAAGAGACAATATGCACGTTTATATAAAGGTACTCTATACAGAACTTACTCATAAATTACACAATATCCAATTTGACATCTTAGATTTTGACATTAGAGAAACCGTCAGTCACATTAAATTCAAAAAATACACCACACAGAAAAATAAACTTCATCGACTTGTACAACAAAAACGTACACTACAAAATAACCATAATTGTCAGAACACTGCAAACTTTTATCCTCGTTTCATAAACTTGTCGAATATAACATTCAATGACAGAGAAACACAATTTCTTAACAAAGGTTTCAAATTTTGTCCTTTTCCAAAATTTACCAACAAAATTAAAGAAATTTTGGCCGTTGAATGCGAAACTATACTTAAGAAAGATCATAATAACTATGCAAAATTCCAAATTTCGAATTTGTTAAAAGAGATGTCTTTGAAACAGGACAAAATGTACAACACATCTAACATATCACTTCTTCAATCTATAAAACAGAAAATCACAGAGAACAATCTAATTTCTGTTAAAGCAGATAAGGGTAGCACTTTGGTAATTCTTTCTAAAGATATTTACATACAAAAAGTTAATGAATTTATTAATAAAGAAAATTTTGAAACGTTAAACAAAAACCCAACCACAAAATTCCAAAAAGAAATAAAACAAGGTTTAGAAAACTGCAATATCTGCTTTTCAGAATTAGAAAAGCAACAAATCATTAATAAAAACCCACAAATACCTAAACTGTATGGATTAGTGAAGACCCACAAACAGAATATGCCAATAAGACCAGTTGTATCATACATCAATGCACCTAATCACATTTTATCCAAAAAACTGAACCAGATTATTAACACGATAGGTTACAAATCGAAATACTCTGTTAGAAATTCATTAGAATTAGTAGATAAGCTGCAAAACATACATCTTCCACCACATTCAAAACTTGTTAGTTTTGATATTTGCAACATGTTCTCCAGAATACCACCACAAGAATGCATTCCTTTATTAGATAGTTTCTTGATCAATAGTAATATAGAATTAGTTAAAAGGTTAGAGTTAATTCAATTATTTGACCTTTGTATAAGTCAAAATTATTTCACTTTTAATAACATAATTTATTTACAAAAGGATGGTTTACCTATGGGTAATTCTCTAAGTCCTCTATTAGCTAACATATTTATGGACAAGTTTGAAGATCGAATATTTGAATTAAACCTCTCTAAACACATTATCTTCTGGTTTCGTTATGTTGATGACATTTTAGCTTGTTTTGACAGTTCTTTTGAGGTTATCAATGAATTTTTAATTCTTATAAACAATATCCATCCTAATATAAAATTTACACTAGAAACAGAACAAAACAGGGCTATAAACTTTCTAGACTTAAATATCAAGATTAACGCAGACAATCTTTTTGAATTTTCCATATACAGAAAACCAACACAAACAGACATAACAATACCAAATGAATCTTGTCACCACAATACACATAAAATAGCAGCATACAGATCATTAGTACACAGAGCTTTAACTATTCCACTAACAAAATCAGATTTTAGCAAAGAGATATCAACCATTAAACAACTAGCACATGCAAATCATTATAATCCGAACATGATTGACACTTTAATTAAACAAAAAGATTATAGGTTAGCTATCAAAAGAATATATCCCATTGACAATCAAACAGAAGACACAAATTACATATCTATACCATATTTTGGCAAAATATCAGAAAAAACTGCACATATACTAAGAAAAACCAACAATTATAAAATAACATTTAAAACCAACACTAACACTTTTTCATTCTTATTTAATGCTAAAGACAGAACACATGATATCATGAAATCGGGCATTTACCGTTTAAATTGTTCTTTTTGTAGTTCGGTATATATTGGACAAACACTTCGAAATTTTGACATAAGATATAAAGAACACGTACGTCATTACAAAAATAAACATCCTGAAAAATCGAATTACGCCAAACACCTTTTAGAACAAAATCACACAATGACTCCTCAAAATAATATTAAATTCCTACATTTTTGTAATAACAAACGCAAATTAGACATTTTAGAAGCCTTTGAGATATACAAACACAAACTCAGGGTACCTTTAATGAATGAACAACTTGAGCTCAGTAATTCTCCGTTACTGGAAGTATTAGATGTTTAATTATGATTTTTATTATTAATTTTTATTATTATTATTATTATTTTATCTAGTTACCTATTTTGTATCTACCTTAGCGACGTGTTTGTTTATAATTATATTACCTTTGATAATGACAGCATAGCTGTCGAAACAATATTGTCAGGTATATTTTAATAAAACTGTGAAACTTTTAATAATCTTTATTAATTTCAATTTTATTTATCAGGCGATATACATTATATTATTTTCATATATTAGTATGCAAAGTTATCGTTTCAATAAAAAGTAATATATTTATCTGATTTATTTCTCCAGGTTAAGTCTTCAGGGTTCTTATAACTGTAGATATTGCAAGAGGTAATTACCCTGTGTTTCAAAGTTATAAAGACCCAGAGTTACAAACATATGTTACAGACTTATATTTCGAAGGTATCGAAAATGGTTACAGATTATTATTAATCATACGAGTTTACTATAGATACGATGAATATCCTACAAGAGTATATAGTATATTATTACATATCTGCGTATTTCAAAGCTATTGAAAATGTATTATATATTGTAAAATAACGTTTAAATATGGCGACGAATATCTATATGATGCATAAACAATAAGAACACATATGTCGAAACAGTTTACAAGGTAGTAGATATAACGAAAAAGGCTAAAATCTGTTCAAAACTACATTATGTCTAGAAACTAGAAAATTAGAGAATTGTAGCATACGCTTGTTAAAGAGCAGGTAACAACTCATGCGACTTCGATGTAGCTATTGTTGATACAGTTGTTTTACACCTTGCAGCCATAATTATCACAAAAGGACTGTATATCTAAACGTATATAATTTGATACAATTATTCTTAATGCACTGTAAATACAAAAAACTGTAATAGACATCTGTGATGTGTCCTTAGGTAACTTATTTACCATATATTATGTTTAAAACACATAAAGGTTTTTATGTATTTTTTCTATCTTGTTTATTTCATGCTTGGATTCGTCTATGCTACTGTTGATACGACTACCCAGTTCCTAGAGAAGGATTATTATTAGTTTTTCTTACAACATACCCTTTCTGCATGTACCCTCTCGTAATCTTACATCGTAGGGTTGAGGGTGAAGGGTTAAGGGGTCTATGTACATTAATAATAATAGGAAAATGCTTTTGAATCCTAAAATTTATTTAAATAAAACTTAAAGAATAAAATTTAGAAAAATTCTATTGCTATATTATAAGGTATATATACTCAGTAAACCTTTATTGTCTAGTTAGAATACTTGGATAGGGTATACATGAATTTAGAAGTATACTACATACGTTCGTGACAACCTAATAAGAGGGATGTATACCTTTGTTATGTACAGATACAATTGATGCAATACGTGCAACATTAAACTCATTTCTTTTAAACTGACGACACCTCATCATACAAAACATACTGTATTTATGTATTCCCTTTCTCTGCTGATATGTCTTCTACAGCGTGTTTCAGATATTATACCCCGTTCTCTCAAGAATGCATAAAATTTTCGAAATATCTGTTTATTATTTTACTTAGCACATATAAAAGTAGCAAAATGAATTTCTATTTTAACCTGTTAACTTTTATGTACTTTATTTTGCTATTCAACTTGACCCTAATTATGATTAAATGAGAAAACATGTTATCAATCTGTTCAAAATTCGAATGTCTAGAAAAAAAAAATGGGTAGCTCTTAGTGAATATACGAAGAATACGTTTTAGGTATGTATTGAGATACATAACATTTCTCTCATATATGAATTTGTATATATCGAGTTAAAGTTAATGAATGAATACAACATAAATCATTACTCTACGTGTTCCGTGATTAAGACTTCAATAATCGAACGAGTTATTCGTACAATTAAGCAAAAGCTGTATATGATTTAGTTGATAGCTCTGTATGACATTCGGAGTTAGATGTTGACTCTATCAAGTTTTTAATTTGCTGATCTGAAGCTGCTGAAGACCTTCACTTCTGAGGGGTAGGGGCATTCTAGATCTTGCTACCGTACGTGCTTTCGTATATGATGAATACGTAGAAATAAATGAAAAACTATAAACTTGTTTTATCGTTTTATTTATAAAATTTTAATAATGATATGTTTGCATTGTACGACATATTGATAGGGTAGGTGAATTGCAGGCATTTAGCAGGCCCGTGTTTCTAACTGCGGATCCATAGGCTAGAAGAAGAGTCAGAAAAAAAAGTATTAGGCAATGTTAATTGAATAGTCTACCTGTTACATTTCATACCTTATTCGTTTCGATAAACATACAGTCAGCATACGGTTGATATCTTTCTGTCTTTACTTTACCTAGGTAAACCAATCCTAGAGACAGAGTTTTATTCGCTATCTTCTGGTTGAGATCGACCACTTTATCTTCAGTAAGTTTGTCGGCGAATCGTTTGGGTAGATATGTTATATGTTTTTCAGCGACAATGAACACCGCTCTGTGTCCGTTCCTGCAGGTGATAATCTTGACCTCTGATATCTCTGCTACTTCCTTCACGTTGTATTCATGCAATTTCTTGACGGGTTTTGCTGTTCCGGCTGATTGGTTCAATTCGTTTAAAAATTCCATTTCTTACTGTAAGCAATCGTAAAACATTTACATATCAGGCAGTTTTAAAATATAAGCAACTGAAGATAAAACATACCTGCTTGATATATTTCAAATAAATTTGTAGGATACAGAATTATCAAACGTTGATAATTTCGCGTCTTCGACTTCCTTGATACAGTAACCTGTTGGAATAAAAACTATGTGGATTTCACGCAGATAGAAACTGCAGTCAGTCTATAACAAATTTCAAAATAAGTTTACACAACGTCGTTAAAAATAAAAGCAACTTACTCGATGAATTTCAAATAAGGATAAAACATTCGTAAATCATTTACATATAGTTTTTAAAATATAAGCAAAAATAAAACATACCTGATTTTAATATTCGCTTGATGTAACTATCTTGATGATTCGAGAACACTTTCGTAATGGTTTATTTAAAAAAAGCGTTCAGTTTTTATACTAGTTTTCGGCGTTTGCGTAATTATGATGAACAATAGTTTTAGAATAAAACAACTTTTCTTGAAAACTGTTAGTTATTATATAAAGAACTCGTATTAATCTTAAGTAAAGAATAATAATAAACATGTTTCTCGGTTAAAAAAGTTAATGAAGCGTACATCAAATCTGTATGATTCAGAGCTCTGAAACAATACAACTAATCACACATAGTACGTTATAATGTTATGTCTCTTTCAAATTATTTCCGTGTTCAAATTTCTACACGTCTAACTTATACAGATTAACACAAGGGTGAGTATGTTAAGAGATGTAAAACCAATTAACAGGTTAAAATCTTTGAACTTGAATTCAACAGTCATCTGTAAGAACGTTTGGTTTATTTATAGTTGAAAACAGTTTTAAGGAATGTTGAAAAACAATGCGACTAATTACCTTGTACGTATTTTCATGCAATAACATTAGTTTGAAGTAACTTCTTAAACAATTATAAATAGCTACAGAAAATGTTTTTGAATTTTAAAATAATGCTATACAGTATTTTAAAAGTTTTACTTAAATAAATTTTTAGAAAATCATAACGACCCTAATTGTTTTCTTTCAAATAGAATTTGCGTTCCTGAGAAATAATCAACTAAAAACCTTTCAAGAAATTTCAAAAGAAAGCTAATCTGTTAATATTTATCGATTTACTTGTAGACTGTATTTTAAACGTTTATGACGTTTGGATTTAAACATGTCAAAATGCAATAGAGATAATCCGACAGATGATTGACAGTAACCCTTTAGAGGTCCTTGTATACTTGAAAGTAAATTTTTCTCGTATTATTATCCTAGATGTTTCTACATGTTAATTATATTACATGTATGTTAATCATATGACGTATAAATCTATATTTAAATATCAATTAGGAATGACAACATAAGATTTATTTTAAAATAAATTTATGAGAGAGAGATGACAGATGCAAATGATATATAAAAATGAGATGTACAAATGAGAGATGAGTTATGTAAATGAAAGATGAGATATGCAAACGATACCGTGAATTAATTTAATTCGCGCATGCATATGAGATATAAAAAATGAGCTAGGCAAATGAGAGATGACATATGCAAATGATACCGTGAATTAATTTAATTCGCGTATGCACGTGAGAGATGATATATGTAAATGAGAGATGAGATATGCAAATGAGAGATGAGATATGCAAATGATACCGTGAATTAATTTAATTCGCGTATGTTCGCATGTATACATGGTTGCCTACCCGAGGTGTGGAAGTGTGGGTCCAGAACCGGCCATCTACCACTACTATTTTTTATAATAAACTCAAAACTTTTAATCTTGTTATTACATACATACATAATCTTTAACTTCTTATACCTTTCGGTGTCGAAGTGCCGGACACACCGAGCCGCAGAGTGGATATGTGTATGTGAGACGAGGCAACGGAGCCATATAGGCAAGTACATAGAGCTCGTGGTTTACCCATCCAACTACTGAGCGCCACAAACTCGACTTAACTATGTTAAGAGATAGAAATCCACTATAACCACTCTGCCGTACTGCCGACCAAACTTTTAATCTTGTTATTATGATATTAAAATGTTTGAGTCTATTTTAAAAAATATATATTTTTTTTATGTTTAAAATGTTAGAAATTGTAATAAATAAAATAAGGTGCAATATGTATTGTTAATATGTTATACTTTTAAGTATGCATGATTTTTTGTAGGTTGTTACGTATACAGTCTGTTTTTTGTAAACAATAATATGGGAAATCGAATGGAATTTTATTATTTTCCTCCTAAATTTGTACCTATGCAAATAAGTAGAAACTTTGGTATCAATCGAAAGAAGAACTTATTTTATGTCAAAAACATATTAAACTTTATGAAGACAACCAAAGACTATTTAGAAAAATACTTAAAAAGCTTATTGATTCATTGCTTTTGGTAATAAACTAGCGTTAACTAGCGGTTAACGCATCAAATTCGTAATCAGAAATCGCGGGTTCACGCCCCATCCTTGTATACTATTTTGTAATTGTATTGCTTACTAATTATTCTTTTTAGTACATTATTAGATTATTACAATTATTATTAGTTTTTTAATTATTAGATATTTTTGCTACAGGGGTTTGCCGTTACTTTAATTTTAATTGCCTATCAGAAAAGCAAATGAAAAAAGGGCATAAAACTAATAATAGTTGTAATAAATTTCTAAAAGTAATAATTGGTAAGCAATACAATTAATAAAAGTATACGAGGATGGGACTTAAACCCGCGATTTCTGATTACGAATCTGATGCGTTACCGCTAGAACAATCGGCGGACAGCTTCCAACTTTTTTTTATAGCTTATTACCAAAAGCAATAAATCAATAAGCTTTTTAATTATTTTCCTAAATAGTTTTTGGTTTTCTTCATAAAGTTTAATATGTTTTTGACGTAAAATGAATTCTTCTTACCATTGATATCAGAATTTCTACTTACATTTTTAGTGGCAAGGGTACAAATTTAGAAAAAAAAATGAACAAATTCCATTGAATCTCCTATATTATCGTTTCCAAAAAACAAACTGTAAAAGTATCTAATAACATGAAACATGGCTTTACGGGACAATATGGTTATATCGCGGGACGGGAGCCTTAAACGCGGGACAATCCCGCAGAATCCGGGACGTCTGGCATCCCTGAATATGACCTCTATTTATTATCTAATGAGATGCTAATTAGATGCAACATTAAAATACATTTTAAAGATAAGCTTACGGTAGAGTCTGCACTATTCATACTATCTTTTGCCAATCCTTAATAATAAGAATCTTTGTTTTTAAATAAATAACCACTTTTGCAAATATAAGGTCTTTATTCCAATAAAGACGAGACGTTGTTCAACATTGTGTTCCTATAATAAGCAGATTGCGTAAAACGTAACACCTTTTAATCATTTGTCAATACTTTATTTATAAATTTGCTGCTAGAACAACAATTAAATATTTTCCAAATTAACCTTCTTGGTAGTACTTATTCCCTTTAACAAAGTTTAAAAATGCATTTTACTATATACGCTAAATCTCGGAATGTCTCAGCCATATCTATTTTAAAACGAGACCACCTGTTCAATCTCAAGTTACTTACTGATAACACCAATGCAGTTCATTGCAATAACAGAGAAGATAATTTTGCTGCAAGGAATTATTAAACTCAAATGCTTACTTTGATAAAATAAATAAAACTTTACAATTAATCATTTATTTAATTAAGTGTCAACAAATAACTCTTTCGAGTAATTTTAACAATTTAATTGACCCAATTTTATAAATATTTCTAACTCAATATCAATTCCAGACAACTATATTAACCCAAAAATATTTAAATGCATATAATAAACATACGTAATACAACAGCAATACCCCCTCTTGATAATTAATGATGATACTATAAACGTTGAAATAATCAAAAACTCCAGAACTTAATTCTAACCTATACAGTGTATACCGGACAGACCAACTCCATAACCTAATCCTCAACTATACAGTGTAACTCTATCAGACCAGACTCACAGGATCTTATTTATTTCTTTGTTATCCCTACGATTAATCATAAAACTACATAATCGAAAAGATCCATGAACATGACACATATGACATAAGAAATGAACTTACAAAGGCATTGCTAAAAAGACATGCTAATGACCTGATGATCTTTTCAGGACAATCAAGATCCTCTTCTTCACCTGGAACCCTAAATACGTTTACTGTATTAGATCAATCAATTCAATCTTTAAAACTATTTACCACCACATGTATGGATTTAGAAACCTCGTTAACCTTTGCCCAAAACCATCAGCTACATTTATCTTTAATTGATAACAACGATTTGTTATCGATACTATCTCAAATCTCAAACACACTACAAAGACTACCTACCAAACAAACTTTGGATGTCCCATACCCTATTAACCATAAGAATCTACATCTTTATGAATCCTTAATTTGGATCAAGGCATATCAAAAGAAAACCACACTCACTTTTATATACGAGATTTCTCTAATAAAACCATCCACAGAACACCAATACACAAGACTAATCCCATTTCCTGCTGCTCACAATAACCAATTCCAAATGGTCATTCCCATCTACAACACCATACTGTTTAATACCGACCTTAGCATTCCCATCACCGATAATCAGTGTATGCAAATAACCCCTTCACATTATTTCTGTGCACAAACAAACTACTTCACAATCCCAAATTCCAAATTGTGCGAAACACAATTATTAGCCTTCAAAGAAGCTCAAACCTGTCAACCTGTCATATTTGAATTGCATACGACAAAAGCAATAAAAATAAATCGATCTACCTGGATCATTAGTTCCTCTAATAAAACGATCATCGATAGCAGATGTATCGACTCTATAACACGAAAAACCATTACTGGATCAATATTGCTTCATCTTACTAGTGGCTGTCCCGTTCTAATAAATCAACACGAACTTTTGGCTTCATTTCAATCATCTTCCCTAGAAGAAAAACAAATTGCTATGGCATCCATCGGAAAAATGCAACCCGATTCAGTCCATGTACCCGAAATTACAAAAATTGACCTATCGCCTATAAATGTTCATCAATTAATCCAGAATCAAGCGAAATTAACAAAGGACATGTCTACACTCGAAAGTATCAATCCTATCAGATATACACCATTACATTATGGCCCTTTAATTCTCACGCTGATCATGACTATCATAACAATAAGTCTTATTTTCTTTGTATACTACAAACGCAGATTAATTGCCACCAAAAAGTATCAACTAACGTCACCCCTTAAAGAACCCAACAGTGTAACTTTTAACCCAACTTCAAGTCCCCTGGTCCAATGCAGATCACCTTTAACATAACTATTATTGTTATTATCAATACTAACCTCATACCTAATTATACATTAGTATTATATATATTATCATTACATTATTACTCTGTTCCATTATTATATTATGTACTCTATTATGTATCTATGTAATCTCCATATACTAAGTACTATTTTATTTACTGTCTTATTATGTATTCTTATTATTATCAGTATATTTGTAAAATGTGACACCTTCTACTTTTTAGCCAGTCACTTTATTGTAATCACTGAAATATTCTTCTTCAAAGTATATTTCATTCTTGCGTGGGAGGAGTTAACATTTAGTCATTACTCAAGCGAAGTGTGACCTAATTATAAATGTATGCAAGATAAACGCCTCGAGCGGAGCGCCCACGACTGCAGGTGCAATATCAAACCCACGGCCACGTGTGTGCATAGCAAGCAGCTGCAATACTCAGAACTGTATCTAATGCATTTTCTATAAATTCCTGGAGGAAGTAGAATGCTATCATCACGTAGGCACAGCCCACGGCCACGTGTGGTCAACTGAAGGATTTTTACGCCCACAGAAAGAGTATATAAAGACCAGAGCTTTGTGGGACAAACCAGCCAGAGTTACGACGGGCTTGAACGATAGAAACTGCTTACCAGGGTAAATGTTTACCTTCTTTCAAGCCATACTCACCCAGAAAGCCGTAGAAGCCATGGTTACTGTTTACCTCGGCCTTTCTGAACATCATTATTACCAGTTTTAAGTTGAAATTGTATAATAGTATTTAAGTGATTATGCAAGTGCATATTGTGTAAATTCACGACGAATAAATATCTTATTGTACATAACAGTAAACTGCGTTCATTTTGTAACTTGGGCTCCGTCTTTTGCGTTTTTGAAATAAAGTACCATTTTTAAAAACGCCTTTCTTCGTCAAGAATAGTTAATTAGCACGTGTTTTTTCACATAGTTGAGGATAGGTTGTTTTGTTTATTGACGCGTGCGCGTTCGATTTATATATCTTTTTTATATGCCCGGTGTTCGTGCTAATTTACACTATTTCAGAACTTGCTCGATGCCAGGGCAATACCAGTGCGTAGAAATCGAAAACGCTATATCATTGTAGGTTCAATGACAAACACATGCTGTATCTGGTAACTTATGCTAACATTGTATTATATTCAGGGCCCGATCTAAGGGGGGGAAGCCGGGCAAATGCCCAGAGCGGCAAAAATGAGGGGCGGCAAAATTCCCCGGGCGGTTGCACGGAGTCCTCAATTTTCTCTCTAGGAGAGAAAAATCTTATAAAAATTACCATGCTTAGCAGCCCGACAAAAAAGTATTTTTTAAGGTTTTTCTTTAAAAAAATTATACCTTAGCGGCTGTAAATCCTTAGTCGGACCAACATATTTTAAAGTGCAATTTTGTCTTATAATTTTCTCAATGCTGTCTCCTAAGAAAATTATAAGACAGCACTTAAGGAAGTTGTGGTGGGATAGTCTGAGCCAAAAGTTATGGAGCTGTGCTATTTTGACAAATAGAAATAATTACATATTACTAGTCTTTTTAATGTCATAGATTAACTTTTGACTGTCTAGTCCAAACTTAAGAACGCGAAAAAATGAGGATAAAGACAATTCTTCTAAGCAGAAATTTCATTCAAGTTTCCTTTTTTGTTAGTAAGTATAAAAGCATATTACAATGTAAACACTAAGAAATAAAGAAATCTCTCTAAAATGTAAATAAATTATACGCTTTTAGAGTAGAGAAAAAGTAACAACCTTGCCTTAAGTTGGCACCAGTATTTTGTTTTGTTCTGATAAAAACAAGTTAATGTAGTAAATGACTTTGACTGAAGTTTTGAGGTTATCTTTGCAAATATTACAAATAAATGTATATAAAACAATGGATGAAAAACTATTTGTTCAGATTCATTTAAAACGTTGCAGTAGGAAATTTCCGAATTACCTACGTATCTTTTTATTTAACACAACTGATTTTGTTCTCGAGATGTAAATTACGAGCGGCCAGTGGTTCTGCATGTAGCTATTTTGAAACAGTTTCGGACGAAAACAAAACGAATATAAATAAAGCATTTAAGGTTCCCGCTCGTTTGTCGCAATGCGACGTTGTTACCAACTGAGCTATATCAATCGTTCAATCGACAAATTCTTTGTATTAATTTATTTTTTGGCAAAACTATCCTTTAACGGCACAATCTTCCAACGTTTTTACGTGAGATGTTTTGGTATCAAATCTTTTTCATCATTTTTTATGAACTTATTATAATTAATGTATCAATAATTTACCATTTCGCATAAGATCGCGTGTTAGTTTTGCAATTATTATTAATGCAATTTATGCATAAACAAACTCCTAAACATTAAAGATTTTCTAGGAAATATCTTTGTACATTAAAATCTATCAGCTGCAATAATTTTTTTTTACATTTTCATCACATTTTTCTACAGCCACAACTTCCTTAAGCAAACCAAGTCGAAAGAAAGAAGAAGAAATGGCTTAATAGGAAAGAAGGAACCAACTCTTTCGATATGTAACGATTTTTGAATTGAGAATACAAAGCAATTCTCCCAAATTTTTTTACGGATTTTAATATCTGAACTGGCAACCCTTTTCGTTCCGTTTATGTTTGAAGGGGATTCTCCACAAACGTTGAGATAAGTAATTATTTCCAGTAGTTTGTATAAGTACCATGGGCGTAACTAGAAGATTTCTCTAGGGGGGGCAGGCCCCAGGTTACTGGACGGCCCCATAGAGCGCACACTGGACCGTTTAATACAAGCTAGACGTAAAATAGTCAAAGTTTAATTTCATTACGAGCCCTATTTCAAATCGATCACAGATAACCACTGACCTCAAAAATGCATTTACCAATCCTGTATCCCGAATTGCAATTGAGTAATTACACCCCAAAGTTGTTTTACAAGATAAGTGCAACAGACGACTTTATGAACTTGCAGTTGACGCGCTCTCAAAGAATATGTGTTTTAGAAATTTACAGTCGTCTTAAGTGTTTGAGAGAAATGTCCTATATAGGTGAATGTGTTATTATTTTATTGGCTTAATGAAAAATTTGTATCTTGTGTAATATTGTTTAAAAAAAATCCAAACTCAAGATATATCTCAGTGTTTATAAAATGCATGTTGATGAAATATTTTGGAGAATCTAAGTATGTATGCCGCGATATGTCACGATCATATATAGCTTAAATGAAAGTTTGAAGTGTCTGAAGTAATTTCACACGGATTTACACGACACTGTTTTTTTAATTTTCATGGAGAAGGTTTTGCATTTCCCGCATGGAGTATTTTGAAGTTTGCTACTCTACTTCAAAATGTGAAGGATATGACAATTTATTTGTACACATTTCCAATAAAACAAATCTACCAGAAGCTAGTGGTGACTTTGTACGAAGGATTAAATCAATCCATAAAAAAATTTAACCAGAAAGGGAAGTCAGCTGGTTTCAGTAAAGAATATACTACCTACTGTAACAAAAAAAGTATATTACAGGAACGTATTTATTGCGTTCTTACTGAAAGCAGTACCAAATGTGCCCGCCTCTGAGATAAAGGGCACAATTTGTTCTTTGGTTTTCTGCAAAAACCTCGAAAAAAGCAAATCAAGTTGACTTCGGTAGAAATTTAAATCTGTTTATGTACCTATATTACATATTCAATTATTAATGACAGATGACAGCACCATTGCGCTTTTAAAATTTGTAAATTTCCTGAGTTTTCCAGACAAAGAATTTTCCCTGACAATTCCAGGTTCTCCGGGTGCACAAGAACCCTGGCACTGCTGGTCTTATTGGTTTCATTACTACAAATCATCAATTACTTTTTTCTACTTCCATATACGTAAGTTGTCAACTACAACGATTTACTAGACAAGTAAGGTGTCATTGTGAACACTATTATGTAATGAAAAGGAAAACTGTTACGTAATATGTATATTATGCTCAGTTAGTGGGAACATTTTTGTTTATCACATATTTGTGTTGGCGGCATTGCTAGTTATTTTGTCAAAATATTTGACAAGTACAAAAATCGAAACTGTTATTTAAAAAATGTCATACTTTGGCAATCAATTTAATGTGTGGTCGGAGAAAAGATATCGCTCTAGTTGTAAGACAAATTATGTACGCATGAAATTTCAAAGTGTAATTTGCTACTTACAACCCTCGAAATGTAATATACTATTTCTTTACAACATTATTTAGATCTTTTTGTTAATAATTATAATCTAACTAGTGTAATAAACTAAATCTTAAGAAAGAAACTTTGTTTTTTTTTCTGCACAGATGAGCTTACTATGTACTATTTTTATCCAACACCTCTATATAAATACCATGTTTATTATGGTCATTTTAAATAAGGAAAGTGATTGTTTACTCTTATGTTACATTATAACATACGTTGCCCCTAGCAACGTGGGTTATTTTTAAAAAACTCACTCCTTCAAAGATAACAACCAATCACCAGCTTACATTGCATAATATTATTAAAATCCAGTCATCGTGTTAGAGTATTGAATTTATTACTGTCAAAACTTCAGACTAACTATAAATTGCAAATTCGATGTTTAAACTTAAATAAAGAGGCGTTGGATAAAATTTTGTATGGCATTCCACTCAGAAAAATTAACCCTCTCGGGCCTGCCGGCCCTCGAGGGTCACTTTTCCGTTCGTGTATAATATCTTACTAAACTCACTTGTACCATAAATAACTATTTCTAAAATAGTTAATTATACTTTAACTACTTATACTGAGCTATATCTACACAAAATATGACGACTACAATCGTTTAAAGTGATATTAGAATTATTTACGTCTAGCTTGTATTAAACGGCCCAGTGTGGAGCGCGGCGAGTTTTAAACATCCAGGCTTTTTGCAATTGGCTTTTTCCTAGGGGGGGTCATGGCTATTCTAGGGGGGGGGCACCCTAGACCCCCCCACTAGTTACGCCTATGATAAGTACTATAATATTTTTGGAGGAATACCCTTTTATCCTACATTCCTACAACGGGACATTTTAGGGGAATCCCTAAAATAGGTTGATGATAATGATGATGAAGTTGAAAAATGATGAATTTTGTAAGTTGTTCGCAGTGAAATACTTTTGGACGTTTTTCAGTAATAAGACTGTTTAACAAATAGTTTCAGTTACAGACTATTTTCATGTCATGGCTGTAAAGAAGCATGTGGAATCCAATAAAACAAGTCAAAGCACTCAACTTTTATTCTAAAGAATGTGATTGATGCCGTTCAACAGTCACATAAATGCTTTTACAAGGTCTCTCGCCACTGAAGTTGCTTAAATGTGCTTTAATAAATGGCATGTGTTTTAAGATGACAACATTTTAAAAATTTGTGTAATCACAAATTACACTCAAAACAACTTCTCACTAGTGTGAGTTTGCATGTGTTTTTTGAGACTACCACTACTTGAACATTTGTAATCACAGAAATTACACTCAAATGGCTTCTCGCCAGTGTGAGTTCGCATGTGTATTTTGAAACTACTACTATTTGAACATTTGTAATCACATATTTCACACTCAAATGGCTTCTCGCCAGTGTGAGTTCGTACGTGTTTTTTGAGATTACCACTATTTGAACATTTGTAAACACATAATTTACACTCAAATGGCTTCTCGCCAGTGTGAGTTAACAAGTGTTTTTTAAGATCAGGTCTATATGAACATTTGTAATAACACAAATTACACTCAAATGGCTTCTCGCCAGTGTGAGTTCGTACGTGTTTTTTGAGATTACCACTATTTGAACATTTGTAAACACATAATTTACACTCAAATGGTTTCTCGCCAGTGTGCGTTAACATGTGTCTTTTAAGATCAGGTCTCTTTGAACATTTGTAATAACACAAATTACACTCAAATGGCTTCTCGCCTGTATGAGTTAACATGTGTCTTTTAAGATTATGTCTCGATGAACAGTTGTAATCACACAAACTACACTCAAATGGCTTCTTGCCAGTGTGAGTTTGCATGTGTGTTTTAATACGACTACTTTGTGAACATTTGTAGAAACATAATGTACATTCAAATGGTTTGTTGCCAGTGTGAGTTTGCATGTGTGTTTTAAGATGAGCACTTTGTGAACATTTGTAATCACATAAGTTACACTTAAATGGTTTCTCACCTGTGTGAGTTCGTATGTGTGTTTTAAGATGACTACTTTGTGAACATTTGTAGAAACATAATTTACATTTAAATGGCTTCACGCCAGTGTGAGTTAACATGTGTCTTTTAAGAGAAAGTTTCAATGAACATTTGTAATCACATAAATTACACTTAAATGGTTTCTCACCACTGTGACTGAATACGCATCCTGCTTTTTGACTATCACTAAGAGCTTGTGTCGGTTCTTGTGGAGTACTGATGTTATGGAACAGTTTTTCATCTCTCTTGATGTATGTGTCAAGCTCATCTATGGTATTAGAATCTTTTATTTTTTGTGGTTCTATTTTGATGTCCAATTCTTCTTTGATTGCTGTTAGTTCATTGCCATCCATTGTATCAATATTTAAGGTATTGTATTATCACAATCTGCAGCAAGTTAAGTTTAAGTTAATTATTAGTAATAATAAATGATTTAGAAATTAATTAAGTAAATCTACTATAGCATTTAAAAAAATAGTAACTTACAAGGCAATTACGTTTATTCAATCTAAAATCTTGACTGACAGCTGTCCGATTACTCAATCCAAGCAAACAATAAAAGAACACAAAGGATCTAATGGTCAGATTATGTAGCGATATTTGGAGTTATTAATAATTAATATTTTACAGTGATCATTACTTCATCACGTAAGAACGAATAATAAGATGATGGGGCAGTTGCTCCGAATACTTACTGTAAGCATTTAAGGAACTGTAGTGTAGCCAAATGCCACAACCGTCGCCTGCGTTGATTAAAAAACGTAGTTTTAAAAGCCTGTCAAGTAGCGAAATTGCTCAATATGCAATTTTCTAACACTACATGCTCGTGGCGCTAGTTATCATCGTTATCATATCTGAGAGAGAGAGAGAGAGAGAGAGAGAGAGAGAGAGAGAGAGAGAGAGAGAGAGAGAGAGAGAGAGAGAGAGAGAGAGAGAGAGAGAGAGAGAGAGAGAGTCTGAGAGAGAGAGTCTGAGGCAGCTGTTTGACAAAATACCAATGCAAAATATTGTACGTGTAGGTTATGTTTTGGAGCTACGTGAAATACAAACGTAATAATTTGTAAATAATAAAAGTGTTTATTGCAGTGGAAAGTTAAGTGTTGACAAAACACTTAACAGTGTTAAGTTTTATTTATTTTTTTCAGATTGTCGTATTGTGCACGATTTGAAAATCAGAAGAATTTCTCAGAAAATAGAGGTTAGGATTCTAAAATTTTACAATGTTTAAAGGTATTTTGCTTAAGCAAAATACCTTACACATACTACACGTATATTTCCACTTCTTTATATTTCAGAGATTGTGTTTATTCTGCTTATCCGAAAGATGAAGTATGACTAGTCAATATCCAGGACGCAGCTATTGGAATTATTCTGGTACTGGTATTATTAGTAATTATGTAACAAGATTTTAGTTTGCATGATAAACATCACGTAAATTATTCGAATTTCATCATTATTCTCAAAACGAGTGGTATAAGGTTGGTGAGTGTGAAATTCAGCTCCAACAATCGAGTTATCGACGAGCACTTTTTCGTTTACATTTAGCACATTCATTTTGGGATAACAAAGCCTAAGGTTTGCAAGAATAAGCGGTTACCCCTTGTCAATTGAGTAGCGACCGATGCCTGACTAACCATTTTCCGCTTCCAACACGATCTTTTATAGCCAGAGCGATCAGTGCAACATCGAGGAGTGTTATATTTGAACACCATCATCCACGCTCTTCAAATGAAGTCCTATCGTCACGGTTTCCCCTTGGAAATTAACCAAATCCCCGTCTTGATCCAAGATTTTAAGGGTAATGTTTGAAATAGTATTGACATTAATTGGTAAATAGGGTGCAGTCTCAGGTGCTTCTATTATTTTGAATCGAGGAGGAACACTGGGGAAGAATTGATGTATCACATGGGCAGGTGTACCATTAATATAATTTCCTGTTATTATATTACATTCTATCATTAGCGAGTTAACCTTGATAATTTTAACTGGAAAATCAGATATGTGACGTTCCTTAGCTTTAAAGATTCTATTCTTAAAACCTAACAATGTTCCGATAGAGTGTTCAACTGTAAAGTCAATGTCGTGATCGGCTTTTATAATCGATCTTAGGGTATTATGATTCGGATCGATGTTAACAGACTCACCGTTTACTTGAGAATTAATGTATTGAGCTATATCAGTAAGCTCATATGATCCAGTAGGTATCTTTATTATTCTTTCTCCCATTTTAAACACGTTGTTTTTATCCGTTACGTTCGGAATAGTATTGAACGTTTCGAAATTTGTCAAACGCATAACCCATTGTTTTGTAAGATCCAAATATATGGGAGGGTTAAAAGGAGAAGTTAAAACAGACATTGTAGCGGAGAAGATGAATGTTTGAGACATCTCAGCATTCCCAGTAAAACTGAGGAAATGTTAAGGAGTGTTTTCATATAAAAAGTTCAGCGCTAAATGTCCACAATTGTACGAATTTAGCTTCTGAAAAGCATCGTAGTTGTAACTAATAACGTTTAAGCTACCATCACTTTTAAAGTAATGAACGAGTTCTAGTGGGGGTTTTAACTGTCCAATACTATCAAAGTATAATATATTTCGACCACGTTTAACATACGATGTCCAATTCGTACCTTCCCCATCTGTATCATCCAAATTCACAATTCCACATTCGTTTTTACGGATACGTTTCGGTAACCCGTTTCGCATAAAAATACCTCTGAAGTATGTAATTTTTAACTCGTTTACGTACTTTGACAGATCGATATTGGTCAGTGGTCGGTGTGGTAGCTTTAAGGGTAGTTTTTTGGAGGTCGTAAGTACAATCCTAATCCTTTTCTGTACGGTTTCAAATATAATCCTTTTCCTGCAGGCGCTTGCTCCATCGCTATATTGTGTCGTTTTGTTTCTTCGGGCGCTGATTTCGCTGCTTTTGCTTCATTCACTGCTTTGGCAACCGCAGCTTCTCCAGTTCCTAACGAGCCTATAGCTCCGAGAGCGGCAAATAAAGGAATCAGCGGTAGGAAACCACCTTGCTTGGGAATAGGTATAATCCGACCTTTGGAAGCAATGATACGTTTACGTTTCAAGGCCACTAGGGCAAGACGAGTAGACCGTTTTAAAGATAACTTTTTTACTTTACCACCAATACGTTTTCTAGCTAATTTGATGGCGTTGCTGAACGTTAAAGTACCCCTTCTTTTCACCTTAGATCATCGTCGTCGTCGAACACCCATACCCAATTTTCTTTTTCCAGACATAATGCCGGCCACAGTAAGTGCAGCCGCTCTCTCTCCAAAACGAGCGTCCTTAGAACGAAACCTAGTCCACGCCTTATGTCCTAATATACTATCGGCTTTATGACGTTCACCAAGATCGTTAGTTTTTGAATAGACTATGTCGTGCTCTTTACAAGCTCCATCCAACGGGTTTATTCCTTTGTCTCCACGAGCAAGCCTTTGATGTAAACGGGTGCCAGGTCCGCAGTAGTTATACCCTGGTAAATGTAACTCTAACGGTAACTTATTAATGAGAGTGTTGATCACTCCCTTCCCTTTACGAGTTGATTGACGATTCTCCGCTTTTAGCAGAGTACGTTTCATAACACATTACTCCTCCTATCACAGGTGAAGAGTGACTGTAAGTGACCCGTCTACATATATTTATATATGTAGACGTGTGCTCCTCCCTCACAACGTGTCCTACATGGAGCAGCTAAAGTTGGTGCGTCAGAGGCACAGATTACCGGTTGTAAATCGGGATAATTGTTCACCGACGCCACAAGTTTTTAAACATAGCGTATTGTTGGGTGCAGGATGCAAACGCGGTATAATAGTAGGCAGTTCCGGGTGTGGTAAAACCAACCTAATGATAAGTTTACTAGAACATCCAAACGGTTTACGCTTCGAAAACGTATATGTCTATAGTAAATCTCTTTATCAACCGAAATACGCATATCTGCGCGACCTGTTTCGATCATTACCCATCGGTTATTTCGAATACGATTCTTCTGAAACTATATTACCGCCTAAGGATGCAAACCAAAACTCGGTTATTATCTTCGACGATGTAGTTTGCGATAGTCAAAGCACCATACGTGATTACTTCTGCTTCGGGAGACATAAACACATCGATTGTTTTTATTTATGTCAGACATATTCTGCGATACCTAAACAACTCGTAAGAGATAATTCAAATCTCATTGTCGTGTTTAAGCAGGATAATACTAACTTAAAACACATATTTAACGATCATGTTAGCGGGGATATGACTTTCGAAGCATTTAAACACTTGTGTTTACACTGTTGGAAGGAGAAATATGGCTTTTTAGTAATCGACAAAGATTATCCACTTAATGGGGGACGTTATCGAAAAGGTTTCGACTGTTACTTCACCATAAATACGGAAGACACGAACTAAACGTTTTAGTAAACATGGACAAGCGTGTAGCAGAAGACTTGGTTAAAGCACGATGTCATGTTAAACAGAAATACAAAAGTCCCCAAAAAAATTTTATAAACCACTTCCACCCGCAAGACGAATACCTCACGAACCATCACCTATCGCCCAAAGAATGCGCACTACTAGCGTTCCCTCACCTGATATCTCAGTTTTTGAAACAGAAGTCCTGGAAGAATCTGGGATCCCAACATTGGATCAATTGAAAGAACAACTTGCTGCTGTTGGATTCAGTCCGGAATTCCAAACTTACATAGATGAGACCTTTTCTGGTAGAGCTAAAATGTATATGGAAAACATGTTCAAGGATACTAAGAACGAGTTCGATCATCATTATGGAGTACGATTCCATCCGGAATCTCACCAGTACCTAATCGGAGACGCCGTACTCACTTTTGACGAGAACGACTTTATTATTAAAAAACCCTCAGGCACAATTTTTAAATATACAGGCACTCCTGGTTTTTACGAATTAGTATTTAAAAAAGCACCTATTGGATACACCCAATCAGACTTGCAGAAGTATAAGGACCTTCTTACACGTACCAATGCTACCAGAAGAGGTTACATTGAGGGTGCACAGCTACACGGAACCGGAAAGAAATATTCAACTATAATAATAAACAGGTGGAATTTATACCTTGGAAAGATTCTAATAAATTAGTGGACAGATTGAAACTCCTTTTAAGTTCAAAATCGGCTGGTCACACCGGTCACACTAATGAAATCATATATATTATCGATGAATTGAGAGCTGCTAAAATTATCGAATAAATCATCACACGCGTATCGATCCGTTTTATAATATTGCTAACGTTAGTGCAATGACGCTCGATAAATTTGGTAAACATCTTCACAAAACCCCTGTCCAAGTAAAACTCGACACTCGTTCGAAAGTGTACCTATTAGAAGATATCCAAAATGTAAGGTACACAACAATGATGTATATATGGGCGAACTCCGAGCCTGGGTGGACTCCGAGCGACAGTAAAACAGTAAACGGGAATACACAATACAGTTTGCAGAAGGGATTGTAGAAGAAGTTTGCATCTCACCACTAAGCATTATGTTTCTAAACGATAAACGAGTTGGTGGTGCTGCCAACTTAATTGGGAAACGATTGAGAAAAGGCGATAAGATTAAGGCGCTAAGTACGGCGGTAGATCCGTCTGCAACCGGCCCATTTTACTTCGAAGCTGTTATTAGTCAGCCATATCACCATATATCATCATTACCTCAAGACGATGACTCTGGATAAGTTCGGTAAACATTTTCACAAAACTCCTGTCCGAGTTAAACTCGACGCTCGTGCAAAAGTATTCTTTTTAGAAGACGTGTCTAATTTGCACTACGAGACAATGTTGTATATGATGGGACTAAACAACTTTTGAACTTTTGAACTCCACCAACTTCGAGTATGTCGTTCCTCTAACAAAAGGTATCATTAAACAAATCAAATACTATCCCACAGATGCGCAAATCTTTTTAAACGATACGTTATACGATGCCGAATCACTCATCGGAGTGTCATTGAAGAAAGGGGATAAGTTTAAGGCGAAGAGACCTGGAACAAGGGACATATTTATTTTTGAAGCTGTTATTAGTGTTCCAGCATTTTCTAAATGAGTATCAAACGTCAAATAATTGAAGAATTGCATAAACCTGCTCGTAAACGATTTCGAAGAAGACGCGTAATCGTAAACGGCTTGAACGATTTGTACATGGCCGATCTTGTGGAAATGATTCCCTATGCTAAAATAAATAAAGGTTTTGGATATATTTTAGTATTGTTGAATATGTTTAGCAAGCGTGTTTGGGCGTGTCCACTTAAACGAAAAACCGGTGAAGACGTCACGAAAGCAATGAAAAAATTATTAACATCAACAGGAGGTACTCCGGACAATTTACAAAAGGATATGGGGAAGGAATTTTACAACCAGCATTTTCGTAAGCTAATGCAAACTTTCAACATCAACCATTACAGCACCTTTTCTATTATGAAAGCAAGTCCGGTAAAACGTGTAAACCGAACTCTTAAAAACAAGATGTGGAAGGAATTTTCAATGCAAGGGTCATATAAGTGGTTGCAGTTATTAGCAAAGGTTGTTAACCAGTACAACGATACCGTACACCGCACCACCGGCTACAAACCCATCGATGTGAACCACAGTAACGCCAAGATTCTTTTACAAACAGTTTACGATTTCCAGAAAACCACCGACCTGCGAAGTGGTAAATTCACAGTCGGTGATCACGTGCGAATCAGCAAGCATCGGGAAGCGTTTGCGAAAGGCTATACTCCCACATGGAGTACCGAAATCTTCCAAATTAAAAACGTTAATCGAACCAATCCCATAACGTATATCTTGGAAGACACGAACGGGGAAGAGATACGTGGAGGCTTCTACACGGAGGAATTACAGATGGTTAAACATCCTGAAGTATTTTTAGTAGAGAAGGTGTTAAAAAAAAGGGAGATCAAGTTTTAGTCAAGTGGTTGGGCTTTGATAATACCCACAACTCGTATATAGCAGCACGTGATATAGTGCATTAAGTAGTATAGTGCATGCAGTGTATTGCAATGTTAATATATAACTATCATTTTATGTAAGCAGTAAACAATAATAAATCACTTTTTGATATCAATAGTGTGTTGTATTTCGTCTTCTTCTACCTTTACAGAAACACAGAGTATGATGTATATAATTTATTCACATTAGTCAATATCATAATAAATACATGAAATATATACGTTTATAAACTACAAAGCATAAATACTATTTACAATAATACATAACAAGGAAAAGGCTGTTGTCAACGTAGCCGGGGCCTCTGTGATAATACTAATCAGTACCGTCGGTTCTACGAACAAACGAGTTCCAAAATTACACTTCGGCTTGCAGTAATTCTAACAGACGATTCAAATTCTGGTAACTATCACGCCCCGGATGAATATCGCGGTGTCCCCATGCTAAAGTGTTGAGCGATCCGGGAATAATGTAACGTTTGTTATCGGCTGGTGATAACGCTACTTTATTCCGAAGTTCTGTGTACATAGCATGTAAACGTGATTTGAATATAAACATTTTGCGGAAGAGCACGACACCATCCTCCACAACCTGACGGTAGTCCTCAACGGTGAAATCGCGCTTAATTACCGCCCTTTTTACCCCTTTAGCCTTTTTAATCGCCATTTCACCGTCGCGGCCAAGCACGTTTACACAATACGTCTTAGCACCTGCACCGTAGAAACTGCAGAGGGGCACTCCACAATATTCATCTTTCATTTTACCAACCACCGAGGCCGTGCGCGGTATACCGTGAATGTTGTCAGGTGGGAATTTCGAGGTGTCAAATTTATCTAAGTGTTGCTTCATATCAGCATAAAAATTTTCAGTACGAATTTCTATAATGAAAGAGTCAGTATCTGTGTACAGCAAGCGCACGTTATCACCATATAAAGGTTTGAGAAAATCATAAAAAAATTCATACATTATCGTTTTAGAAAGATCCAAAATAGTAAAACCCACGTACACCGGTTTATTGTATGTAACCGACACTTTTTGTAATTCTATAGCGACCAAATCTTCCGAAAAGACAGCAACGCTTTTGAATTGAGGCTTTGCTACTAACGTCTCAGCCCCATGCTTTCTACCATGACGTTCCCAATGACTGACCAAACGAACGTCCACCCTTTTATCGACATTTTTCATTGTCTTGCCAAATAAACTGTTAACCATTAATTTAAAGAAGTCCCTGTCCGCTTCGTTAGTAGCCTGATTACGTAACGTGGTATTCAAATCAATATAGGAACGCAACCAGGGTGCCTGATGAAATTTTAACACGCGATGAATTTTGGTTAATTCTAAACCATGCTTAAGACACTGTTGTAAATTTCTATAGTGGATAACGTAACGCGTTTTATCTAACAAGTTTGGAATTAATTTTGGGTGACGCGCGTTTCCCGTAGGCGGCACCAGAGGTTCGGGGCAGAAAGGAAAGTCATTATGTAAATCGTGCAACCGCGTTGGGTAGTGTAGATCTACTTCCAACACGTAGCCCATATCGGCGTCTTCCGCCACGGAATTTAGATCGAACTGTTCAATTTCGTACGGACTAAGCCATTCAAAGTCGCGCTGCGGCAGATACTGTCGCATACTGTAACCGTAGAGATTGGTAGCATCGAGATACATAATAAAAGAATGGGGCTTGGACGCGTCATACTTTGGAAGAAACGTATTATTCGCGAAACACTTCCTGCCAACACAGGTACTGACACCTCCCCGAATGCCTTTCTTAAAGAAATGGAGCATGTCCAGATCCGTGAGCAGCTCCAGTTCTACAGACGTGCATTTCAACATAGCATCCCAACTTAAACCCGGTGCAGTAAAATACTGCGCCGGATCTAACTTGTAATTGTCAAGACATACACGTCTAAAGTTTTCAAAGACATCAGCCAAAAGTAAGACATCGGTTTTCAAATAGAGATCCGAATACTCGCCCAAAGTCGTGCATCCAAACGTATTCCACACCTCCACAGCGCGAGCATACCGCGATCGAGAGACGTGTTCCCCTGTCAAACGATCGAAAAAGTCCTCATACGTCGGCAACGTGTCCTGTGCGAGTTTGGAGAAGCTGTCGACGTAGGAATAGGGAAACACCTTTCTGTCGCAGTAAGTCGAAGCTAACCCCATCTCCAAAATACTTTTTAATAGTCAAACACTGGTCGGAAGTTAGATTTTGAGACAACTTATCCAAACTAGAATTTAGAAATCGTAAACTGTCCAGAAAGCGCAATTTAAGACATACCTGTTGTCGTTGGGACCCGTTCCTAATTTCATCTACCAAAAGCCGTTTCGAAAACGAAACGTATTTCTCTTTATTGAGCGCAATCACATCGATTGCTTCTTTTTCTAATGCCAATTGCTTTATGAATAGATGTGAATCATATCCCGTCAAATTATGGAAAAATATCGGTATGAAGTCGGGAATTTGGTACACTAAATTGCACACGGAGTGAGCCGCACCGCGGTACTCGCCGCTGAGGTGACAGTGATCTTTCACCTTAACGTCGTTTTCACCAAAGGGTCTGTCACAAATATGACACACGGTTGCATTGTCATAGTTCAAAGTTTGTCGGCACGATAAAAGTCGCATGTCTTGAACATGTTTTAAATGATCCTTGTACAACCTTCTAACATCTCCTTCTAAGCGCATCAGAAACTCACTTGCTGCATTCGGACCACGGTACAATGCAAATTTAGATAACGCGTCATCGTATGAGCACTTAATGTAATACGCAAACGAATGTGGTTCGTGTTCATACGATGTCATGGTAAATTTTCCCCGAGGATCTGGCTCAACCGTATCCAAAGGTTTCAACACACTTTCAAAATCCGCGTAAACGACAAAAGGTACTGTAAGTTGCTTTTGAAAATTTTCAAACTTCAATCGATTACCCTGCCGGTCGTGCCCCAATTTATCGCATACGGGTTCGATAGTTAATAACTTGGTGTAAACATGATTACAATTAAAACGGGAATGTTGTTCTAATCTACTTTCACTTGGAAAATACTGCAAGCAGCCGTCACAAAAGTATTTTGTTGCATGGTGATTCGACAATTGTGACGACACCAAACGCGAAAAGTTTTTTATCCAACAGTAATGACTATTACCCTCCATATCAGAAATTAATAATAAATTTACATGTACTTCTTTCTTTTGCTTAGAGTAATGCAGAGGCCCTACAACTTCTTGTTTCATTTCTCCGTCTTTAAATACAGCTTCCAAACCATAGACGTTAATGGATAAGCGTGGATTACGCGCTTCAAATTTCGAAATAGCATCCAGTTTGACAGGAAAGGTGATACCTTCAAAATCAAAAAGTTGCGCAAAATTTGGATACGACGTCGTCCTGTCGGCACGTCCCCTCGGCGGATACAAAGCGGACGCCAAGGCCCAACCAAAACAGCACTGATCGTTATTTTGCACGTTGATTACAGCCTTTTTATGTTGTATCGACGGTGGAAGTGGAACATAGGAGGAAGCACGTAGCGGGTTGTATTTATGACGTTGACTTCTATAAATAACAGCTGCTCCAGTACCCAACCTGTAAAGACCCTACAATTAGCAATCGAATCGTAACCCGTAACTATTCATTACCTGAGTTCCGATCATTAAAGTCCGACATCTTTGTATCCAGCACCTCAACGAAATCATCATATAAATCGGTCAGATTCGAAGTCACGGTCACAATCTCATTTTGCGTATTAAACGATTTAATTTCGTGCAAATTTTGACTTTCCAAAAAGTACATTCCGAATACTTCCAGGTTGACTTTCACACTACGAAAGCGTCGAACGTTTCTTTCTAATAGCGTTAACACATTTTCGCGGGTCTCATCCGTAAATTCTCTGAGATTAATGTGATGATTTCTCACCGAGACTCGGTAACTGGCTATACGCGACTTGAAAGCCGTCTCCAGGACCACCACTTCCTCCGACTGCACTGACGCGGCATTACGATGATTGTGGCGGTTGCTTCGTAGATGTCCAGCGTAGCCACGTCGTGGAACATCCAGCTCGCACACATCGCAATACACCGTCGCGGAGGTATTTCCTGAAACAACTGCACAGATCACTAACACTAAAACAGTTAACAAGGTGTACACGTACCTTGCGTGGAGGTTTTTTTCGCTTTCTTAGGTGCAGGTCCTTCACCAGTATTCCCTACAGCATCCGAAGCTCCCCCAGCTGTAATCAAGAAAATATTCATATCACATCATACAACCTCACAGGTGGTTACTTACCGCTCGTGGATGGGCGGTCCAGCGTTCCACGGCAACTTTCTCTTTGGTGACGAGTTAGAGCATCCTGTGGGGTGAAGGACGCGCCGCAGCTACACACATGCATATTCTTAGTAATCAGTAAACGGGAACGCACTGGCAAACGATAAAGCTTTTACGTCAACTTTTACCACTAACGTTCGCGATACTGATTTCCAGTCGGGACGACGAGGACGTGTTATGCAAACCCGACCGGGATAGGAAGAGGACTGGGTTATTGTTAGTGGGAGGTCACAGTTATATCAACCGTTAACGTCGTTGATGACGCAAATCAGACAAGTTTTCCGCTTCGGTTAAAAGTGCGAGGCGTTCGCTCTCACAGGACCCCAACTCCTCCATCACTTGTCGTAGCTGCTGCGTTTTGATACTCTTGATTTTGATCTCATATCTTTCCACAGCAGCTAAGAGTTCCGTTTTGCGTTGAAGGAGAGCGATGCGTTCACTCTCGCACCCTCGCAAACCGGACGCCACTTCTCTTAACCGTCGTGTAATCCTTGTCTGCTGTGCGTCATCAACAACAGTAAGCGGTAAAGACTGCTTCTCGCATGGTACACCATCTATGAAAGCAATCGGTGAAGTTGTGAAGTCTCTGATGCTGCCGGACAACTGTATAGACGCTGTGTCATCAGAAACCTCCATAAGTGTCGCTGTGTCTATGTCCAAATGGTCATGCACCCCGTCATCATAGGGGGTACCCGGAATGATTAACTCCTCATCGTCATCGTCAGGAGCGCTTGCAATTGATGTGGAACAGTCCGACTCCGTTTCATCAACAATTACATTTGCACTTACGGCAATCTCCATGGGCAGGTTCACTTCATCATCGGTTGCAGATGGTGATGCATCCCCCAAAAGGGACCCCCGAATTGAGATATCATACTCGCTGTCCGGTGGGCTATTCAACAATTGGGAGTCCCACTCACCCGAACATGGTGATGCCGCAGGTGCTTCCTGGACCGTCACGATGGAAATTCCTCTCATGTGCAAACTTCCAGCAGCGTAAAACACATTTGTCGAAGTCAACAGCTCTCGCAATAAAGGTTGTGAACGCCCAGAAAGCATGTCGTACTTCGGCTTCTCCACATTAACGGCTGCCGCCTTTACTACCACATTTTGTAGTACTATGATCTTCTTTGCGGCAGCAACTGGAGATGGTGTACGCTCGATAGTTGGCACAAGTACCGGGCACGCAGCAACTGGAGATGGTGTACGCGGCACATGTACCGGGCACGCTGCAACTGGAGATGGTGCACGCTCGATAGTTGGCACAAGTACCGGGCACGCAGCAACTGGAGATGGTGTACGCGACACATGTACCGGGCACGCTTTCTTCATCGATAATTTTGACCAGAAGGACAATGTCACACAACGACACTTATTCACTTCACCAACACTGGTAACACTACTAGATGATGTATCCATGATGAACGAAGACAGACTGACGCTCCGCTGCGTCGCCCTCCGGTTTTGTCGAACCACCCCCCACTCCCTAACCTTGAACCCCACTTTCACCCCCACTCCTTCACCTTGAACCCCTCCATCACCCCCACCACTTTACCTTTCATTCGCGCAAATACTTACATTTCCTCACGGTCAGTGGTGTATAGACAGAAACCTTGCATTTCCTCAAGGTCATTGGTGTATAGATCGGTGTATAGGTACCTCAAGGTCTTCCACCCCCCACTCCCTCCGTGGGTGTTGCTACTTAGATATAATAGGGAGTGTTTTCCACACCAGGTAACACATCACAATGTCCGTCATCGCTCCTCGCATACCACATTCCGCTGAAGGAGATACCACGCCAGATGCGCAGCAATGGGATCGCTGGCTCAGCCTACGGGCTCAATCGTTACGCTGCATCGCTGCCTCGTTGGGTCCACATGTAGCCATCGCCCGCCACCATCGAGAGCTGTGTTCTGTGTAAATACAATCTCGTTGGCCTTGCCTTGTTTCGTCTGTTCTCAACAACGACTGCGGAATTTCTTTGTTCTCGTCTGCACATTCCTGACTGTCTGGCCACTCCTTTCTGTGTAAATACAATCTCCTTGACCTTGTTTCATCTGTTCTCAACGATGTCTGTGGAATTTCTTTGTTCTCGTCTGCTCATTCCTGACTGTCTGGTGTCGTTCTTACCTTGAGGTTGTGTTGATCTTTCGTCTGCATACTTTCATAGTTAAGTAAGAATCTAATTGAAATTAAAATGGTATGACATTTTTAAATCTTAGTTTCACTTTTGCTTTAATCGTTAAATTAATCTCTAGGAGAGACGGAGATCGGTCTTAAATGAAACGATATAATGGGATAAATATGTGGTTTATTTAACTAAATACATATGCAATTGTTTGATATATCAGAGGATTACATGTTTTAAAATTTACCACCTTGTATTTGTTTACAGAGTACATTTATCTTTTACAATTTACAACCTTGTATTTGTTTACAGAGTACAATTATTTCAATAATACATTAGTTAAGCCTCGGCGTACTTTTCACTAAATAATGCGCTGGCTGTTTCTGTGACTTTACATAAACAACACAACACTTTAACTCTCCGCTATTCAGATGGTGAAACGACGCCAATGTTCCGTTCGAAACTTATCCTGCTTATACTAGTCTATAAACAGCACAGCACTTTAACTCTCCGCTATTAGTATGGTGAAACGACACAAATGTTCCATTTGAAGCTTATCCGAATTATACTCCTCTATACATCTCATTATAGGAATTTTTATATTTGCATCGTAACATTCGTGTAACGGCTCCTCCAACTGTTTCGGCGCTGTCCCACTTTTTCCGTCAAACCATATCCTTTCCCCATTTAAGTCCATGGAATATGCAAACGTCACTAGCGCAAACACCAGATAACCAGCTTCAAGAACACGCTTCTCTTTGACGCTTTTAACGAATGCCTCTTTGTGGTGGTCTAAAGTTTTCTCGACGTTTCCACCATATAGTTCTTCGTCTCGCATTTCATCGTCCTCGTCCTCGAAATCGAATGTTACTAAAACGGTTGCCTCTACCACGTTCATGATGCTGTACTGCTGAATTGTTCTTGTATAGATGCTGTACTACTGAAGTGTTCTTGCGTATGCGTTTATATATACTGAGTTGAGGGGTGGGATCCAAGGTCATGGTCCTAGTTGACGGGTGGGATCCAAGGTCATGGTATATACTGAGTTGGCGAGTGGGATCCCCGGTCATGGTCTTTAATGGTAACGGTAACGAGCGATACAATATATTCCCATGCTTACACCAACTACTGCGATTAACAGGGTGCCCAAGGTAACCACGGAAGCGTAACACGTTTCGCTGCTGACTTTACATTGTTCTACCGGACTATTCCCGAGGGTTTGCCACTCGCTATCCATGGTATATGTTGGGTACACGAATTTGACCCTGAATCGTACTTCTTGCGTTCTATTGCCGATTTCGTGTTTAAACATTCCCATTTGTTGCAACGTCACCGGTTGCATGCCAAACCAAACGCTCGTATTGAAGTTGTATGAAATAAAGGCTGCTGTTGTATCTGGAAGTTTTGCAACGTACACTACGCCCTCGTACAAGGTTGCCAATAATATTACTGCCTTGATTGGTAACATCTTCCTTAGTGTTATATTGTATGTTGTATCTTCTTTTAACCGCAAACGTCTCTACCACTTTCAACGTTTATGGGTGCTAACACGTTTGCAAACACGCAATGTGGTGACCATTTCAGGTGTTCTACGATTGAATTATCCGACGGGTCCTATTTGAAAATGTTCACTCGGCAATAAAAACATTCTACTCTATCTTCACGCTCCGTATAGACAAATCCAGCCTCAGCTAAAGATTTTGGAGTTTGTATACCCTTCCAATTACGAAATGATAACACTCGTTCTGTCAGGCACGTATTCTGTAAGCTCGCTTCTACACACATTTTGCATTTTCAATACATGCGACCTGCTATATATATCTACAGCTTGACCTTGAATGGTGTTTGATGGCCTTGAAGAGTGGCCTTGAATGCATTGTTGCCATATTGCTGACCTTGAAGAGTGGCCTTGGGTTTAAGGTCATAACATTGTTGCCATATTGATGACCTTGAGAATGCGGTGTTGCCATATTGTTGACCTTGAGAATGCGGTGTTGCTATATTGTTGACCTTGAGAATGCGGTGTTGCCAAGTTTACGTGACAGAGATAGATTCAAGGTCACCATGTGTTAGAGAGAGATAGGTTCAAGGTCAGGAGTGGGGGTGGTCACAGAACGCCCAATTTTTACCTACTGTAATTTGCTACTTACAACCCTCGAAATGTAATATACTATTTCTTTACATTATTTAAATCTTTTTGTTAATAATTATAATCTAACTAGTGTAATAAACTAAATCTTAAGAAAGAAACTTTGTTTTTTTTTGTCTGCACAGATGAGCTTACTATGTACACTTAACTATTTTTTCTAAAATAGTTAATTATACTTTAACTACTTATACTGAGCTATATCTACACAAAATATGACGACTACAATCGTTTAAAGTGAAATTAGAATTATTTACGTCTAGCTTGTATTAAACGGTCCAGTGTGGAGCGCGGCGAGTTTTAAACATCCAGGCTTTTTGCAATTGGCTTTTTCCTAGGGGGGGCATGGCCATTTTAGGGGGGCCGGGCCCACCCTGGACCCCCCCTAGTTATGCCTATGATAAGTACTATAATATTTTTGGGGGAATACCCTTTTATCCTACATTCCTACAACGGGACATTTTAAGGGAATCCCTAAAATAGGTTGATGATGATGAAGTTGAAAGATACATATGTCGATAAAAAATATTTCAATCCATCCAGTAGTTTCTGAGAAATTCTTAGGCATACATATATACTTACAAACATACATACATACTTTCATGAACTTTTGTATATTTGTTCAGAAGCCTCAGTAGACTAACATATGTGAATATTATACAATTCCAACAATTTATTTAAAATTAATAAAAAAGTCAATACTTCATATGAAATTAATAGTCAACCATTACGGTATGTTTCTTCAGTTAAAGATCTTGGTGTCATGTTTGATGAACAATTATCATTTATAGAACATATTAGTATGGTTACAGTTAAATCATCTAAGTTGCTGGGTTTTGTTATACGTAGCTGTAAAGGTCTTTCAGTACAATCAATAAAGTCAGTTTATTGTTCTCATGTTCGTAGCAAGTTGTAGTATGCATCTGTAATATGGTCACCATATTACAGAGTACATATCGACACTTTAGAAAAAGTTCAGCATATTTTTTTGAGATACTGTGCATTACGATTGAATATTGCTATAGAGAATCATGAATATCTTTTAATTTCAAATCAATTGTCACTAAAACCTTAGAAGACAGAAGGATGGTAGCTGGTCTTTGTGTTATATACAAGTTGTTAAATGGACTTATCCTAGATCCGTATCTCTTAGCACAAATTAACTTTAACATACCTTTTAGATCCTTACGTCACAATAATTTATTTTATATTCAAAATCATAGTACCAACTATGGGAAGAATGCTCCTTTAAATATGATATTAGATTTTATAAATAATCATAACAATATTAATTTATTTGGATTGTCTATAACTCGCTTTAAGGATAGTTTAAAGTCTATTTTTAAGTATATAATCTTTTCAGTGATGGCTGTGATTAGTAGGATTTATAACTCATAATCTATCTTTATTATTTTATATGTAACATAACGATTGTAATGCATGCTTTCTAGATTATTTAGATTTATTTTTATACTTTGTTGATAAATAATTTATATACTTTGTGCCTTAAATTGTAAATTGTAACTTTATTCAGTAATGGGGTTTTCCCGTAAATTAATAAATAAATATCACATATATAACATCCCATCTTTGGAATAGCAAGCTCATGACTTATATGGTGTTAGTGTAAAGGGCGATAAATATTATTTTTGCCCGGAGCGGCTAAATAATTAGATCAGGCCCTAATTATATTAAACAGTTTTAAGAAAGTAACTACGTAGTGAACATTTATACCGCATCAGCTAACTCAAACGGTTTTCTCGCCACTGTGAATTAACAAAGATAAAGATATGGTCAAAATATATGACCTCGAACAAGAAAAGTGTTACTGACCAAAAACTGAATATTTATGTTTCCGGAATTTGTTATAAAGAAAACCTGGAGAATAGAACAAAACAAACTGCACGTATCTATCTTGCCTTAAAAAAATCTACATTTAAAGTCAATAATCTAGATTAAAAATGATGAATTTTGTAAGTTGTTCGCAGTGAAATACTTTTGGACGTTTTTCAGTAACAAGACTGTTTAACAAATAGTTTCAGTTACAGACTATCTTCATGTCATGGCTGTAAAGAAGCATGTGGAATCCAATAAAACAAGTCAAAGCACTCAACTTTTATTCTAAAGAATGTGATTGATGCTGTTCAACAGTAACATAAATGCTTTTACAAGGTTTCTCGCCACTGAAGTTGCTTAAATGTGCTTTAATAAATGGCATGTGTTTTAAGATGACCACGTTTTAAAAATTTGTGTAGTCACAAATTACATTCAAAACAACTTCTCACTAGTGTGAGTTTGCATGTGTTTTTTGAGACTACCACTATTTGAACATTTGTAATCACACAAATTACACACAAATGGCTTCTCGCCAGTGTGAGTTCGTACGTGTTTTTTGAGATTAGCACTATTTGAACATTTGTAAACACATAATTTACACTCAAATGGCTTCTCGCCAGTGTGAGTTAACAAGTGTTTTTTAAGATCAGTTCTATATGAACATTTGTAATAACACAAATTACACTCAAATGGCTTCTCGCCAGTGTGAGTTCGTACGTGTTTTTTGAGATTACCCTTATTTGAACATTTGTAAACACATAATTTACACTCAAATGGCTTCTCGCCAGTGTGAGTTAACATGTGTCTTTTAAGATCATGTCTCGCTGAAGATTTGTAATAACACAAATTACACTCAAATGGCTTCTCGCCTGTATGAGTTAACATGTGTCTTTTAAGATAATGTCTCGATGAATAGTTGTAATCACACAAATTACACTCAAATGGCTTCTTGCTAGTGTGAGTTAGCATGTGTGTTTTAAGATGGCTACGTTGTGAACATTTGTAAAAACATAATGTACATTCAAATGGCTTCATGCCAGTGTGAGTTAACATGTGCTGTTTAAGATAACGTTTCACTGAACATTTGTAATCACACAAATTACACTCAAATGGCTTCTCGCCAGTGTGAGTTAACAAGTGTTTTTTAAGATCAGGTCTCAATGAACATTTGTAATAACACAAATTACACTCAAATGGCTTCTCGCCAGTGTGAGTTCGTACGTGTTTTTTGAGATTACCACTATTTGAACATTTGTAAACACATAATTTACACTCAAAAGGCTTCTCGCCAGTGTGAGCTAACATGTGTCTTTTAAGATCATGTCTCGATGAGCAGTTGTAATCACACAAATTACACTCAAATGGCTTCTTGCTAGTGTGAGTTTGCATGTGTGTTTTAAGATGGCTACTTTGTGAACATTTGTAAAAACATAATGTACATTCAAATGGCTTCATGCCAGTGTGAGTTAACATGTGGTTTTTAAGATAACGTTTCAATGAACATTTGTAATCACACAAATTACACCCAAATGGTTTCTCACCAGTATGAGTTTGCATGTGTTTTTTAAGATAACTACTAGATGAACATTTGTAAACACATATTTTACACTCAAATGGCTTCTCGCCAGTGTGAGTTAACATGTGTCTTTTAAGATCATGTCTCGTTGAACATTTGTAATAACACAAATTACACTCAAATGGCTTCTTGCCAGTGTGAGTTAACATGTGTTTTTTAAGATAACGTTTCAATGAACATTTGTAATCACATGAATTACACTTAAATGGTTTCTCACCACTGTGACTGAATATACATTCTGCTTTTTGACTATCACTAAGAGCTTGTGTGGGTTCTTGCGGAGTACTGATGTTATGGAACAGTTTTTCATTTCTCTTGGTGTATGTGTCAATCTCATCTATGGTATTAGAATCTTTTATTTTTTGTGGTTCTATTTTGATCTCCAATTCGTCTTTGATTGCTGTTAGTTCATTGCCATCCATTGTATTAATATTTAAGGTATTGTATTATCACAATCTGCAGCAAGTTAAGTTTAAGTTAATTATTAGTAATAACCAAGGGCAACCACATGGTTGCTGAATGGGTAGTTAAGCGCACAATTTCGTGTAGTCGCATTTATACCTAACCGTACCGTAACCTACCGTAATTTTATACCTATACATTCGACTACACGAAATTGTGCAATTAATTACCCATTCAGCACCCAGTTGGTTGGGCTTGGTAATAACAAATGGTTTAGAAATTAATTAAGTAAATCTACTGTAGCATTTAAAAAAAATAGTAACTTACAAGGCAATTACGTTTATTCAATCTAAAATCTTGACCGACAGCTGTCCAATTAATCCAAGCAAACAATAAAAGAACACAAAGATCTTATGGTCAGATTATGTAGGGATATTTGGAGTTATTAATAATTAATATTTTACAGTGATCATTACTTCATCACGTAAGAACGAATAATAAGATGATGGGGCAGTTGCTCCGAGTACTTACTGTAAGCATTTAAGGAACTGTAGTGTAGCCAAATGCCACAACATCAATGTTGTCCGAATAGTAACTCCAGATGGATGCCGGTAAGTGAGTTCTTTATTTTAAGATAATCCAAGGACATGTCAAATGTGTCTATGTGGCACCGACGGGAATATTGATTTGGATAATAACTATCCCCATCTCAGGTAAAACATTATTAATAAGGGAGTTGTGGTGGGATAGTCTGAACCAAAAGTTGTGGAGCTTTGCTATTTTGACAAATAGAAATAATTACGTAGTTTTGCTTCAAATAATAGCTCAAACGATACTAGTTTTATTAGAGCATGTGAAAGCAGTTTAGTTATTATTTATATATGTTTTTAATTAATTATTAAAGTCTTTTTAAAGTCAGATATTAACTTTTGACTGTTGAGTTCAAACTTAAGAACGTGAAAACATGACGAAAAAAACAATTATTCTAACCAGAAATTTTATTCAAGTTGACTTTTTTTATTAGTAAAAATAAAACAATATTACTATGTAAACACTAGAAAATAAAGAAATCTCTCTAGAATATAAATAAATTATAGTTAGGCTTCTAGAGTAGTGAAAAAGTGACAACGTTGCTTTAAATTGGCATCAGTTTTTCGTTTGTTGTTCTGATGAAAACAGATTAATGCACTAAATGACGTTGACTCACTAGTGCTATTTCCAATATAACCGGCACCAATCAAGCTGGTATGATTGTACTAACTTCCCAAGTAGCGCTGGAATAGAAATTCCTGTAAAAACTACGTGCCTCTAATTTTTTCGTGTCACAAATTAATATGCCAAAGTGATGTTCAATACCTAGGCATGTAATAATAACGTGTCACGCGGTATATTTTTGGCACATTAAGGTTATTACTTAAAAAGTACATCCTTTTCATGTCTTCGTTATTTACCGTAACCTTCACATGCTTTTGATGAGTATGTGAATAATGGAACAACACATTTAGCTTATAAAGTCGCAGCACAGCAAATAATGTTGCTATATAGTTTTTCCTCCGATAAACGTATTTTAACCTACTTCTCGAACTATTTCTTACATGGAAATTTTGCTGTCACTAAATAAAGTTAGATTTAATTAAATTACTTTATTTCAAATTTGCTCATGTACTCCTTATTAACTAAACAATTTTACTTTATTTTTATTACACTTATAGAAATATGAACCCTTCTAATATGTCTATAGGCGATGGTCTCAACGATGGCATGTTTTGGAAAGTACTGGGAACCCCCGACGGATAACAACGAAGGGAATCGACAAGTAATTCTGCAATTTTAATAATGTTGTAGTGGTTAATATAAATCTCATTCAGATTATAAAGTACTTGTTTATTAAAGTGTGAAGCTTTCTTCTTAATAATTACTTTAAGTATATTAAATTCCTTTTTAAATACATATTCGTTATCCCAAATGGCCAATAAAAGTATGTAAATAATTATAATTGTACAACTGTATAATCTTATACATATACATACAGAAGTTTCCCGAATAGTAAAAAAATCATGATTTATGATTTAGAATCAGGGATTGGAACAGGAACCCAAAAGAACCGGAATCGGAACCAATTACTTTTATAGAACCGAATCCGGAATCGGAACCCTTACTAAAATCCGTGTTAATGTTAAGATGATAACCCGAACCGTTATAAATTTTCGAAGGAACCGGTATTTTTCGGTACCACATTTCGGTTCTACTGGTAAATAAAAAAAGTAGTTCAACATTCTCCCAACAGCGCTACCATAACCATTTCTTACTAAGTTGATGTTGATACTAGATCCACTTCCACTACTAATTGACCAATAGTAGTGTATGAATTGACTAGAAAAGTGTTACGTCACATTTTATATTAGTAGCCCTGAATATTTCCAAACAAATTTCATCTTGAATATAATCTACAATATTAAACACGTTCGGTACTTCACATCTGTTTACTCCAAGAGCTCAGTTTCTATGGTATCCATTTTTGTAAATAATTGTAACTATAGCACTAGAGTTTCCCGAGTAAAAAGAGTTGATATACCGAAGAGCAAATATATTTATCAATTATCGACTGTAATTACACGAGAGGTCTTTTTTTGTCCGGATAAAATTGATTTTTTTAACGATAATTTGGTTGCTTGGTAAATTGACGATACAAACCACCTACGATAAAAAAACGAGTCCGAAGGACGAGTTTTTTTATCTGGTGGTTTGTAGAGTCAGTTTACCAAAAAGAAACCAAATTAGAGTTTAAAAAATCAATTTTATCCCGGAGAAAAAAACCTCGAGCGTAATTCGATGAGATAATTTAATGAATAATAAAAAGGAATAACTAGGTAATTATGAAGAAGTCAAGAACACATTTATTAACTTGAAAATGACAATTATTAAAAACAATAATCAGGTTCGAGAAAGTTAGCCATGGAAGTTTAAACACATTTTATCCTCGACTAACGTTAAGAGATTTTCGCATTCTCTCTATGTTTAGTTGCCATCTTGATCGGAACTAACTTCCTGTTGATAATACGACTGACACTTGGTTTCGTTCGTTCGTGACGCAACTTCATTAAAAGAATGTTTTAGTGATATCGCAGTTAAATTAATTTTCCCTTTAAGTTGTGATATGGAATTGCATTTGTGCAGATATATAATTAATTTTTGGTGATTATTTCCAATATAAATTGGTACAGTAAGGGATTTATCACTAGTTTTTTTTGGGAGGTTAGGTGCACATTCTCGAAGGTTCGTAGTGTTTAACTTTTATTTACGTTCAATCTCTTATACTGTAATTCTTTTGACAGGATTTGATATTTAATCGCCGTTAGCCGCATTTGGAGGCGGTATTGTTGTAATATCCGATTGTAATAATTAAATTTAATATTTTATAAATCACTTTTTATCAAAATGAATTGTAAAGTCATATCATCTATTTTCATGTCATTTTTCATGTCTTAAAATCATTACTTCGTATTTTTTTTATGCACTGGCATTCTTAAATCCACGTGCATCCTGTGCAATATGATATTATGCGTTCCATGAGAATCGAAATCTTGCATTGTAAAATAGCAAGCAACTCTTGAAAGAACAATGTAATCTTCAGTTGGTAAATATCGATGTAACAAAAAGGAACAACTCTTTTAAACTTTTAGTTTAATAAATGTTTTGAATTTCTAATTGGTTATCGTTTTATTTATTCAGTTCTGTAAGTAAAACCTCAATGAAGTGGTTCTCAACAGTATAACTATCACTAGGTCGCCTTCCATCTAAGGCACATATTGAATGTTTGCTAGGTGCATTCTGGCAATTGATTTTGTTTGTTACAGACCTTTTTTTATATTTTTTGCTGATCTTACCTGAACTTCATTCATTCTTTGTCGTATATTTGGATTGTTAAAAGACCATTACGCTGAGTTTCTTGCCCACGTACAGTTACTTGATTACTGGTATGAAAACTATTGTGTATTATAATTTTCTGTTAAATGGTGTTTCCCTAGTGTGCATGCTGCACTTAGATCTATGCATCTATTTCATATATTTTATTATTAATTTATATTGTTAGGAATATTTGCGAGAGAATACGTATAACTTTACTCCGTAATGAAACGGTTAAAAAACTAAAATCCGAGGTTAAAGTTTGTGGATTCTATATTACAGGTAGTACGCGTTAATTTACCGTGCCCGTTACATTTTTGAGATTTGAAGTTTAGTCAGGTTTAGTGTAATTAGTCCCGCTCGCATGAATTCTTACCCCGTTCAAATGTATAGAAGAATTAATAACTTACATTTAATTTCTGCCGAGGCTATTTATCCTTGATTAAAGTATAACTACACTTGATTGATTTTGTTTTAATTAACTACTGATAATTTGTTTTGATTTAATGAAAAATTGATTAAGGAAAACTAACTATAACTTATAATAAAGAAATACAATGTGCCTAATATTTATTGTACAATAAAAACAGCTCAGAGCACGTATTGTTTCACAGAGTTGAGGATAGGTTGTTTTGTTTATTGACGCGAGCGTGTTCTATTTATAAATCTTTTTTATATGCCCGGTGTTCGTGCTAATTTACACTATTTCAGAACTTGCTCGATGCCAGGGCAATACTACTAGTGCGTATAAATCGAAAACGCTATATCATTGAGCGCATTCAGCGAGTTACAGCGCTGCAGCTCCGCAGATTAAAATCTCTCTGAATGGTTTCTCAGATGTCAATTCTTGAAGCGCTTTGCTGAAGCAATCCGCCATTGAGCGCATTCAGACAAAGAAAGCTATAAAGCGCTACATTCACGCACTTTGCTACAGCGCTTTATGTTGGCTGGACTGCACCGATCGGCTGTTGAAAAAAGTCCCTTTAGTTTGACATTAATATTAATTATTGATATTTTGAAAGCACAAATAGCGTTAATTATGATTGAAAATATAGTGTATGACGACGGAAGTTGATATTATCATGGGAAATATCAATGGAATCAACAATGCTGTATGTTCAATATTCACTGGAAACAAAATGTTGCTGTTTGTTTACAGCTGTTATAAAGCGCTTACGTGCAGCGGAAAATAAATACGCTTGAACAATGGCGGATTGCTTCAGCAAAGCGCTTCAAGAATTGACATTTGAAAAACCATTCAGAGAGATTCTAATCTGCGGCGCTGCAGCGCTGTAACTCGCTGAATGCGCTCATTGTTCAAGCGTATTTATTTTCCGCTGCACATAAGCGCTTTATGACAGCTGTAAACAAACAGGAACAGTTTATTTCCAGTGAATATTGAATATACAGCATTGTTGATTCCATTGATATTTCCCATTATAATATCAACTTTGTCGTCATACACTATATTTTCAATCATATTTAACGCTATTTGTGCTTTCAAAATATCAATAATTAATATTAATGAATTTGCTGTTTGAGGTTAGGTGTCAAACTAAAGGGACTTTTTTCAACAGCCTTTTGGTGCAGTCCAGCCAACATAAAGCACTGTAGCAAAGTGCGTGAATGTAGCGCTTTATAGCTTTCTTTGTCTGAATGCGCTCATTGTAGGTTTAATGACAAACACATGCTGTGTCTCACATATCATGTCTGGTAACTTATACTAACATTGTATTATATTAAACAGTTTTAAGAAAGTAACCACGTAGTGAACATTTATACCGCATCAGCTAACTCAAATGGTTTCTCACCACCGTGAATTAACAAAGATAAAGATATGGTCAAAATATATCACCTCAAACAAAAAAATTGTTAAAAATATAATATAAATACAAAGATTAGTTAAAGTTTCACAAGTTTTATTAATATCTTAACCTGACAATATTGTTTCGACACTTTGTGTCATTATCAAAGGTAGAAAGGATAAACAAACACGTTGCTAAGGATAAATACATACAGGAAATAGGTAACTAGATACAATACATAACAAAAACTAAATATCTAACACTTCTAATAAAGGAGAATTACTAAGCTCAGTTTGTTCATTCATTAAAGGTACTGTGCGTTTATGTCTGTATATTTCAAAAGCTTCTAAAATGTCTAATTTGTGTTTGTTGTTGCAAAAATGTAAGAATTTAATGTTGTTTTAAGATATTAATAAAACTTGTGAAACTTTAACTAATCTTTGTATTTATATTATATTTCATGATTATGGAGTTCCACAAAGTAAGGCTGGAGACAGTAAAGAAAAGTGTTACTGACCAAAAACTGAATATTTATGTTTCCGGAATTTGTTATAAAGAAAACCTGGAGAATAGAACAAAACAAACTGCACGTATCTATCTTGCCTTAAAAAAATGAAAGTGTATACGGAACCACCAGTGGTCCCTGAACATGATGTACTGGAAAGCCGCAAGTGGCTCCTGTGTTACCCTATACAAGAAAACCGCTAGTGGTTCTACAATATGCAGCGCGTGAGGGAACCACCAGTGTTTTTTTAGCTCTACATTCTGATTAACCGCGAAGATTCTAACCTCAAACAACCACCTAATTATTTGCGGAGCGGATTGTTTACTAACAGAGAAAAAATCAAAGTTGAATGTTTAAATTGGTGTTAATGTCGACAAGGTACGTAACCATTTTTAACTGTGGGTAGTTCAAGTGATAAATTAATATTAGTCTTCTTTTGAAGGTGTCTATTACAATAACGTCCAAAATGAATGAGTCAGCCATTATTTATGAAGGAAAAAAGTTTGCTTCTCTTGAAGAACTTTACTCAAGTATTAAGACTTACGAAACTGAAAATTTTGTACAGTTATGGAAGAGAAACGCTAAAACTATAGAAAACATGAAAAAAATGTGTCCAGAAAAGTTGAAAAATGTCAACACTGCTTTAAAATATTACTCGCTAACATATGCTTGTTACAAGGGCGGAAGAAAATTTAAATCTAAAGGAAAAGGTTTGAGAAATAGTGCAACATTGAGAAATGATTGTGAAATGGCAATTAAAATAGCACTTACTGATGACGGTCGAAATCTAATAGTAAATGTAGGTACTTAATGAAAACCATAATCATGTACCTGAAAAAGATGAATTCAACGCATTGCCTCGCCAGAGAAAATTGGATAAATCGGAGAGTGAAGAAGTTTCACATTTGATGAAGTTAAAGTGCAATAAAAAATTGTTGCAATCATATATTCAAGAAAAAAGTGGAAAGTTAGTGCAATTGAGAGACCTTACTAATTTAAAAACTAGTGTATCATGTGGTAAAACTGACATCGTGTCTGTGGTAAATATGTTGAAAGGAGATGGTGCCACAGTGGAGGTATTAGTCAATGAAGACAATGTTTTGCCAGGAATATTTTTCCAAGATGCACATATGAAGGACTGTTTTCAAACATATCCGGAATTAATGCTGTTAGATGCCACTTACAAATTAAATAATTTACGTATGCCCCTCTATGTAATTATGGTCATCAATGGGAATAATGAAGGGGACGTAGCAGGTGTTTTTATTTTATCTGAAGAATCTACACAACCAATATCTCACATGATACACATTTTTAAAAGTGAAAATCTAGAGTGGTCAGCCATCAAAACAATTTTAACGGACAAAGATTTCACAGAGAAAAAAGTTTTACAAGAGGAATTTCCAGAAGCAACTCAACAGCTCTGTCTGTTTCATGTTCTAAAAAGTTTTCGTACTTCAATTACCTCTGAAAAAATGAATATTGACAGCAAAAAACGACAATATTGTTTAGAAATATTGCAAAAAATAGCATATTCCAGAAATGAAACTGAGTATGATACATATTATGAAGCGTTAATCAATTTAAACTTTCAAAAAGTGACTGATTATTTTATAAAAAATTGGCACCCAATAAGAGATCAGTGGGTAAGTTGTTTTAAAAGAACTGTTTTAACTTATAATGTCCAAACGACAAACCACATTGAATCTTTCAACCAAAAAATTAAACAAATTTGTGAGAAGCTGGCGAGTTTACAAGATTTCTTCACAGATTTCTTAATGCTCTTGGTATGTATGAGATCTAAAAGACGTCATGACTCTATAATGCTATCCTGTAAAAACTCAGTAACAGATTTTCCTAAAGGTTCAGCTCAAGACTTATATTTGAAATTACTAACTCCCTTTGCATATGAACTGGTGATGAAAAAAATTGAACAATCTAAACGTGAAGCAGAAATTATAGAAAATGTATCCAATTATATAGTTAAAATTTCTGGACAAGAATATTGCACTAACTCAAATCATTGCAGTTGTTCCTTTTATACTACAACTACTTTACCATGTGAACATATATTTAAAGTTAGGCAGGTAAAAGATGATCCTCTGTTTGATCAGAATCTAATACAACCTCGTTTTTATAAATCTAAATATATAGAGCTGTATAAGAAAAGTAATAACGTGTCTGAAAATTTTGAAATAATAGATAACAATATCGCAATTAATAAAATGAACAGAGATCATACAATCCTAACCAGCCAACAAAAATTTCGTAAAGCGTTAATCAGAGGTGAAAAGATTGCTTCTATTATCTCAGATTTCAACTCAGAAGATTTTAATGAGCACTGTGAACAACTGGATTTCTTAATTAATTGTTGGGCCCAAAGAGAAAAGACTACAATAGCGTTAATTTTACAAGATCAGCCATTAGATGCACAAATAAACGATGCACCAATCTTAGAAAATCAAATTTTAGAAAATCAACATGATGCTGATATTATTGTCGAGGAAATTACGGCTAATGAAGAACATGATGCCGTTAACTCAATTAGTGCAATCAACTGTAATGATTCAAATGATGAAGAACTAGAGAATGTAATCGTTCCGAAACCAAGAAAACGCAAAGGAAGACCAAAAGGTCACTTGTTAACTGCAATTGGACTTTGCAGAAAAAAAGCTTAACACAAGTAAATATGTATACTTATAATAAATATGTACTTAAATTAAAATAGAATATATTATATTATTATATTGATAGCTGCTTACTTAAATACAATTTTTTTTTAGTAGGAACAGTTTTTTAAATATGTGTTGTATTGACAGTTGATGTACAAAAAAACATTCTGGTATTTGAAGTCATAACTTATATTTTTTGCGGCATAATATACTAGAACATAAGTGCTAACGAATCACTGGTGGTTCTCAGATGTCCTGCATTGTAGAACCACTAGCGGTTTTCTTGTTTAGGGTACACAGGAGCCGCTAGCGGCTTTCTAGTACATCATGTTCAGGAACCACTGGTGGTTCCGTATACACTTCCTAAAAAAATCTACATTTAAAGTCAATAATTTAGATTAAAAATGATGAATTTTGTAAGTGGTTCGCAGTGAAATACTTTTGGACGTTTTTCAGTAATAAGACTGTTTAACAAATAGTTTCAGTTACAGACTATTTTCATGTCATGGCTGTAAAGAAGCATGTGGAATCCAATAAAACAAGTAAAAGCACTCAACTTTTATTCTAAAGAATGTGATTGATGCTGTTCAACAGTCACATAAATGCTTTTACAAGGTCTCTCGCCACTGAAGTTGCTTAAATGTGCTTTAATAAATGGCATGTGTTTTAAGATGACCACGTTTTAAAAATTTGTGTAGTCACAAATTACACTCAAAACAACTTCTCACTAGTGTGAGTTTGCATGTGTTTTTTGAGACTACCACTACTTGAACATTTGTAATCACACAAATTACACTCTAAGGGTTTGTCGCCAGTGTGAGTTCGCATGTGTATTTTGAAACTACTACTATTTGAACATTTGTAATCACATATTTCACACTCAATTAGCTTCTCGCCAGTGTGCGTTAACAAGTGTTTTTTAAGATCAGGTCTCAATGAACATTTGTAATAACACAAATTACACTCAAATGGCTTCTCGCCAGTGTGAGTTCGTACGTGTTTCTTGAGATTACCACTATTTGAACATTTGTAAACACATAATTTACACTCAAATGGCTTCTCGCCAGTGTGACTTAACATGTGTCTTTTAAGATCAGGTCTCATTGAACATTTGTAATAACACAAATTACACTCAAATGGCTTCTCGCCAGTATGAGTTAATATGTGTCTTTTCAGATCACGTCTCGATGAACATTTGTAATCACACAAATTACATTCAAATGGTTTGTTGCCAGTGTGAGTTTGCATGTGTGTTTTAAGATGAGCACTTTGAGAACATTTGTAATCACATAAGTTACACTTAAATGGTCTCTCACCTGTGTGAGTTCGTATGTGTGTTTTAAGATGACTACTTTGTGAACATTTGTAATAACATAATTTACACTCAAATGGCTTTACGCCAGTGTGAATTAACATGTGTCTATTAAGAGAACGTCTCAATGAACCTTTGTAATCACACAAATTAAACTCAAATGGTTTCTCGCCAGTTTGAGTTTGCATGTGTGTTTGAAGATGATCACTTTGTGAACACTTGTAATCACGTAAGTTACACTCAAATGGTTTCTCACCACTGTGACTGAACATGCATCTTGGTTTTTTACTATCATTAAGAGCTTCTGTGGGTTCTTCTGGAGTACTGATGTTATGGAATACTTTTTCATCTCTCTTGGTATATGTGTCAATCTCATCTATGGTATTAGAATCTTTTATTATTTGTGGTTCTATTTTGATCTCCAATTCTTCTTTGATTGCTGTTAGTTCATCGTCATCCATTGTGTCAGTATTTAAGGTATTATCACAATCTGCAGCAAAATAATAATAATTCAAAAATTGACCATTTAAGTTTATACAATTATATGACAGTAAGAACTCTTTCATTTTAATGCCATCGATGTCAATTTTTTTATATTACTTAAGACTGAATATATTTGAAGAAATGAATATGCTCTTAAACTCCATACTATGACTTTCAGTAATCAACAAGTAGCTTATCAGCTTGCATTTATCTATGTACATACAATACTAGATATAACAGTATAATATACTATACCTCCCTAAAGTTCGACTAAAAAATCAAAATAGTTTTGATTAGGTACATATCTTTAAAACGCTATCATTCTTTGCTGGATCGTTTCAAATTTATGGAATAGTGCTTATAAAAAGATAATTATAACATATCAAGTTTTCGTTACCGCTTCAAAATTGACTTCAATGCTTTTTAAGGTTATTTTTATTTGAGTATTTAACGATTACGTGTCTACATGTAGGTATGTGCTATACATATTGTGTTATTATATAAATATTGATTGTTACTGAATACTAGTATTAATGTATGTAATATTTATAGCTATATTTATTTACAGTGCTTGAAGAAGTGCAAAAAGATGTATTAAATTATTAGTAATAACAAATGATTTACAAAGTAATTAAATTACTTTACATTAGCATTTAAAGAATAATAGTAACTTACACGGCGATTACGTTTATTCAATCTAAAATCTTGACCAACAGCTGTCTGATTACTCTGATTGCAGTGCCCATTACTTCATCATGTAAGAATGAACCAGTTGGTCTGAGTACTTAGACGTGTTTTTTTGGGTTTGGTTCTGGTCCCGGTCGGTCAAACCAGTAACCAACCGTGTTCTATTGGAAAACAATGACGTCACTTACGACCTGGTTTCAATTTTAATTGCTTTTGGTCTGTCAAATTCAGAACCTCCTCAGGGAGTAGGTTCTAAATGCAGGTAAGTTTTGGTTGTATTCTGGTCCTTAGCCAAGGTCATCTGCTCCATGGAACATAACCTCAACATGTAAACAAAGTATTAAAAAATCCTACTTTCTTATTAATAGCAGTCAAAACATTTTATATTAATATTATTATAACAAAGTTAGCTGCTGGATGATATTTAAAAAACTACATCTTACGTACTAAATTAATCAAGTTTGCAAACACACACTATTTTTTGTTACATGTTTAATTGCTTGATATTGAATATTGTGGTGTACCTATCCAAATGCTTGAGTTAAAACTAAGTTCCAAGTGTTCTAATAGAGATCATTACGATGAACAATTATTATTTAAAGTGATTTAATTTTGTAAATTAGGTACTGACTAATCACTGAAATACGAACTTAATTGGTAATTATTTTAGTTATTATATTACCAAAAGAGGTTTTCATCTTGTATTTATTATTACTAGCATGTTTTAATTACAGCATAATAAACTATTCAAACTACCTGGCAGAATTTATACCATGAGATTAAATAAAAATGGGACAATGTAACTTTGGAATATGCGTTTTTCAATGAATGTTATATGGTAGAAATCGAAATCAACATCATTCGATACAGATGCTGAACTTTGCTTACTGAACATTCTAACTGAATGAAATGGCAGGTGCTCCATGACTGGATCAAGAGATTCTCACCATTTAAATTAGTGAAATACACAATTCTAAGATATCCTGCTGATTCACCAGTGCATTTTATGATTTGAAATATGTGGAACTCTGCCAAAGGGTTGGTTGAAAATTTTATATCATGCATGTGTACCAAACTTTCTTTTAAAGAGAAACTGGACTCGATATCAAGATAAAACAATCAAATCTTTAAACTAAAATTGTACATCTTTAAAGTAAAAGAAAAGTTTCTAGTTCAGCCTGCCAGCAATTATGTATGCTTGAATATTGCAAAATCAATTCAAAAAGAGTAAGTGATTCATTCCCATAGGGTAGTCAGTCTACCTGAGTTTTTCAATACAAAAATAAACAATAAAACTATCTTTATTACCAATTTCCTGTTTGTAATCTGTATATTATTTAAGTTGCTTTATTGTAGTGTATTTTGTCTAATATTGCCATCTGTAACCCTTTGTTTATAGTTGTTAGAAATACATTATTTTATAATCATCAGACTTTTGGTGGTTTAATTAAAATAGCCCTATTGTAAAATTACAAATACATACTGGATGCTACAGAGCAATACTAGCTAATATACAATTTATTAGAATAATATCAAAAATTATTGCACGTAATATATGAGTACAACTATAATTTAGCAATATTAGAAATAATTGTGAGAAGGGTATTGTTAAGAACTGTGTAACCTATGGTTGAAATGTAACAAATTTTAAAAATTTGTATAGTTTTCAAAACTGGTACTTTGATGATAAATATCTCTTGAATGTGTTAAAATTAGATGTATTTGTACTTCTTTGAGTAGCATAGCCATGAATTTTGTCATTTCCTGTTTGTATATTATAGGTATAATAAACATGTCATTCTTGGTGTTTAAAACTAGTAATTATATTCATCCATTGCTGAACAATACACATCTGGCTAAAACCTTTTTAAGAGCAGGGTCATTCAGGCTACTGCTTGTTTGTAACATTTTTCTTAACATTTACAGTTATAATAACCATAAATTGAGTATGCCATAAATTTGGTATTGCACTATTTTCATTCGACTGCTTAAAAGAATTTTGTAGGTAGATGTAAGCAGAGGAACGTTGAATTAAATAATTTAAATTGAGATATACCTATACATATATACGAGTTTAATTTTTCCAAGCTCAATATTGACGACAATATACTGATATAGAAAATATTTAGGTAATACAGTCATATTATTGTATACATGGGTACACTGACATACGGAAGGTTATTAGGGATTCTTTTGTTACATTTTAGAAACATGATGTTGATACTAATAAAACAATTACAAAATTGTAAAAATGCATATGCCTCATACAAAAATAAAAGCATTAAATGAAGTAATCTTTGTTTTTTTTATTTCCTTTCAATCATAATCTCAGATGAAATATACATTTATGAAAAGGACAATATTACTTTATCGTAGAAGATATGTATTTAGATGAATTGGGCATTATATATATATTGAATAATGTACTTTTGCAAAGATATGTATTTACATAATTCATTTTCTTTTTTATGACAGTGCAATGGGGCTACTACATATAACAAGTAAATTATGCTCCGTCACACCCTATCATTTACATAACTTCCACATCATAACTATTTAGCTCAAATATGATTGTACTGGATTTTTAAGAATCCTACCCCAATTGAGATTTGGATCCGTTCCTTGGATTGAGAGACAAGCTCTCTACCACTTACTCAGGGAGGGCCTTGCCTTTGGAAAAAATAACGTATTACTGCACAAATGGTTATAGAACAGCAAATAGAAATAACAACTCTTAATATTTAATAAAATTTAATGTACAGTACAGTAAATTTTTAGGATAAAAGTTGTACATTTAATAGAACATAATGTTTATTATAATATCTTCACATGTATAAAATCCTGCCAAAGCAATGCATTTTTAGTACCATAGTACATAATACTAAAACTATTCTCACATACAAAGATTTCTCCACAGCCACTATGGTATTTACCGAGTTAATATTCTAACTCGTTAAATAAATATTCTAAAACACTAGCCGTTATGTATTTTGCATGTATTTCATTCAATCGCTAGATATAAATGAATATTATTACTTATTATACACTATTATAGAATGGGTATAAAATCCCAATATCTTGTACTACAGTGGATGTATACTTTTAACTAAACCAAGTCAGTATATGATATATAATATAAACTATTACACATGAGTAATTAATGTTAACAATGAACCTAATATACATAAATATACAGTGGATAACATTAATTAACTACAACTAGATAATGAGCATAAGTCTAATCTTTTTCACACAATGTGCAGTATATTTATCTCGATTACAGTCTCTTCTTCAATGCGTGGGACTCTTTTAGCCCTATTAGTAAAACAACTATTTTGTTTCTAGTAGGTTTTCATGATTCAATTACTGTAAGTAGCTGGGTCTGTTTGCAACAGCTGGTTGGAAATTATTTAGTTCGTAATTAAATAGTAGTTGCCTGCAACAAAAAATACAATTGTTTTCTCCAAATGGTTCTAAACTTGGTAGACAAATAACTATAGACATCTATTATAACTAGCAGTACTACGTACACATTCTGTAATTATGTTTCTCTTCAACAACCCTTTGCATAATTCTTCTGTAATATCTCTTATCACTGTAGTATTTTCAACTCATATTTGTTTGTACGAAGGTAAGATTATATTGTTCTTATTAATTCTTTGCTGTTTCACTTATCTCTTCCATTTATTATTTGTATTTGAAGTGCCTTCTACTTTGCACGTACCTCACCGGCAGTGTAGTCGGTACATAGTAAACCAACAGACCTAAAATAGTTTTATGTAATTGTTATCCAACTCTGTACATAACACTATAAAAAAACCTACACTAATCATAGTTTACTTTTCTGTTGAAGTGACACTTAAGACATGTAATATGACACCTTTTATGGGGACGTCTTTCTTCATGATAAATGAATACATTATGATAGACTTATTGTCAAGTATGCATTTGGAATTCAAAATCTACGTAATAATAAAAGATTAATAAATGCAAGTTATTGTTATTAATAAAGGTTAGAATACTGTTTGTAAACAATGAAGAGCAACCGATCTCAGAACCAACCCGTTCGATTGAGTTCCTGGAAAAATCGTCACTTGACGTCATGACTCCGAGTGCTTCCGAACCAAACAGACCCGAAGAGCAACCGCTGTCAAAAAATCTGTCAAATACCTGTCAACCGCTGTGAACCGAGACCAGAACCAATTGCGAAAAAAACACGTCTCTTGCTGGCAGCATTTAAGTAGCTGTAGTAGCCAAATACCATAACATATGTCATCCGAACAGTGACGTGCATAAAGACCCTTCAATTAGAGTCTGGCCAATGCGTGTTACGGTGCCCGCCATTTTAAATCATAATATTTTTGATATAATATTTTGATTTTGACGTCCTAATTTTAATGCAAAAATTATGTTTTATATATACAACCCACTATTTCGTGTTTTTTAATTGAGCCAAATACCATTCACATGTGTGCCCATATTTGGTCGTGTAACCATTTCTGTACTTTTCAAATTTGGCGCCACGTTTTGTGATATAAAATGGCTGCCTTGGCCAGACTCTAATTGAAGGGTCTCTAGACGTGCATAGAGTCACTACATCTAGTTACCTAAGACAGCTAGTAGATCAGAGTAACACAAAACGCCACCATATTGGGGCAAAAGAAGTACGAAATTGAACATTATTTTTATGTATATTGAATTTAATCAAATCCACGTCTAGTTTAAGGGCGCGTTATCGCCGCCAGTGTTAATAATAGCCAGCTTCTGAAACTATAAACACCTAAAGATGGCGCTACGGTCCGCAAAACGGAATTTAATTTCTTTAAAACTAAAATTTGAAAAAAATAGAAACATTATTTGATCGCATCGCAGTTCTCTGCTCACAGTGGTGCCAGACATGCGTGAACTTTCAAAATATTTTAAGTTTAATTGAAGTCTTTAATTTTTAAATGCCAAGGAATAATTTAAGGTAGTTGAAATCAAAAAGGGGAATATAAAACTGCTAAATATTTTTAAAAATATTAGTTGTTCTTGCTGGTTTTAAGAAAAAGAAAAGTATTACTGTATTAAAATATTGAAAATATATATTCGTTTTTAAGAAATTAATGAGGACTAATTAAGAGTGAAATAGTTTATTCAAAAATTAACCGTCACATGCTCTTAAGTAAAGAAAAACAACATTTACGTCGGGAATTTATTAAATAATAGATAAAAGATTAGGAAAGTTAAATTACTTTTAAATCTCCCGCGAATATTACCACATAACACTTCCTGGTGCAGAAAGCGTTCAACTAAAAATGACTGATTTTCGTGCTGCCATATTTAAATTTCCGCGCCGTGTACATCTGTTTTATTTCAATATCAATACTAAATAAGTAAGCAAAAACATTTATCCATTATCATAGATTTTGCTATTAAACAGTGTTATAATGACTGTAGTATGTTTAGTTTGGTTATTTTTTAGAAAACGTTGATTCTACAAAATTGGCGATGTTCGACTACTATTATAAAATTTATCTTAGATATCTACTCCTTACAAACTATGATCCACACTACCTTAACAGTTTAGCAATCGACATCAAACATTATCTTGCTAAAGAAACAATTATTAAAAGAAAACTGAATGAAAAACGTGAGCTATATTTTGACGTTAATATTTTTCGCCAATAATGCCCCCTTAAAAGGTTTTTCTTGTTCTGAAAGTTCAAACCTCTATGTTGTCAAATACGTAAAATGTGGTTTTGATGTGTCCATTATTAAAGATCAGCTACTCTATTTTCGTGCTTTTTTGTCCCAATACGATTGCGTTTTGCGGTACTCTGATCGACAGCGTGCTCTAGGTGACTGGATGCAGTGACTCTAGACATCAGTAAAGTTACTGGATTTATAAAGTACTGCCATGACGTTGAAGAGCAATAGTTTTGCCCCAAAACGGCGGAATTTACAGTGAGTTTTCATTGTAAACTACGAAATTGACATTACTGTTAATTTTGACATTTCACTTTAATCTGATCTGCAGTGGCGTAACTACCGCCCCCGCAAAGGGGGCGCTGCTTTCGTGAAATTCTATGTTGTTGGGAATAGAAATTTTAAAACAAGCATTGGAGATTGGAGGTAAAAAACACATTCTATGCACTATTCTATGGCAATGGATTATTATTAATTGTTGCATATTTTATTTTCACAAAAGTGACCTATAAACGTATAATTGTGTACAGAGTATAAGGAAAGTAGTAAATATTGGTTGTAACTTTTTAATTTGAGGAGTTACAAACAAATGAGTAGGATAAATATGAGTGTTCTGGAACCACCTCCCACCACTTTTCTCAAGGTGAAGGCCGCGAAAAAGGTTGGCAAGATTGTATTTCAAGGTTATGTTTTCAAGGTTATGTGTGTAAGGTTGGCAGTACTCAAGGCCATTTGTTCACGTTAGAGAGAGATGAAAAGAGAGAGAGCGTAAATAAATGTTGGTAACACTCGAGGTTATGTTTGAGGTTGGCAGTACTCAGGGTTGCATTTCAAGGTTATGTGTAAGGTTGGTAGTACTCAAAGCCATTTGTTCACGTTAGAGAGAGATGAAAAGAGAGAGAGAGCGCGCAAATAGGTGTTGGTTACACTCAGTTACACTCAAGGTTAAATACAATAATAATTTCTGAAGGTTTTTAGAAGTTAAAAACAATCTTAAGCAGACGTAAACGATATTATAATACAATCTTATCAACTTTAAAATGCTGTTAAATTTAGAAACTTATCATCATTATTATAATATAAAAACTGAAATTAAAAAAAGAACACTTTTATTAATAAAAATTACAATTCATTTCGCATTATTTCATCGTATAAATATTTACAATTATTAATAGTACAATGACAATAATATAACATATGATTAAAACAAGAAGGTTGCGTAAGTTTTAATTTAAATTCGTAGTCTTCTAAGATGTAAACTTTATGCCTCAAGAACTTCTTCAAGTATTCACCCTTTTCTAACCCTTTACAGTACACACAGTACATGAGCGGTATCGTATAAGAGGATTTCAGACAGGTCTTTTAGGCCGACGAAACCTCGAGTCCATTGCAGCCCATGATGATTTTTTTCCAACCATACCGCTTGCCTTCTTAACTCTTCATTCAAGCAGCGAAACGGGAAAGGTGGTTTGAAGAGGTAGTGACTTAGCCTACTACCATCCCATACGGTTAATTCTTTAGCAGTAAACTCAGGAGTGTAGAAGGCTTGAACGTCTACTACAGCAAACATTATAGTTTTCTTACAAGACCGGTGAATGGGTAGAGAGGGCTTGAACGTGATCATTATATAACGATTCTTAGACCCCCCTTAAAAAATCTTAAAGAAGCGTAAACAATATTATTATAATACCTTCTAAGATACGATAGTCTGGATAAAATTTACGCTCTATAACAAATGTGCTTCAAACTTCATTTTTTAATTTTATGGTATATAATGAGCTAGATAAACTACATGCGATCAGTATGAAGATCGATACCAGGTTGTTAACCTCCGAGGAACTGAAAGAATTACCTGTAGATTTCTTAAAGAGATATTGCGGCTCTGCAGTAGCCAGAGATTTTAATAAACTACCGAAGCAACTTCAAAAACAGTTGTGGGGTTATCAGTACTGCAATCAACATTTTCCAAAGACGGGGGATGAGGTGAATAAACTGCCCAAGATACCTGCAGTAGCAACAACGTTATTGTTAACCTTAGCTCAGTCTAAAACCCACTAATAAAAAACATTGAAATTAAAAAAAGAATATCTTTATTAATATGTAAACTATGTGGTCGACCTGTAACTCATGGTCATATTTTTTTAGCTTCAAGCCTATTAACATCAATTAGACAAATCATGTAAATAAAACAAAACTATAGTAAACATTGTTTTAATTATTATTACATCTTATAAGTAATTTAATAAATTTACTAGGGGACTTATAATACATTTCTCTATATTTAATTTTAGATTCTAGCATAGGTCCTAAAATAGTATCCAATTGGGAAATTCGTAGCTGGAAACGACTTCTGGTGATCGTCATTGACATCCATGGAGACTTACTATCTTCTTCAAGTGCTTCAAAGTATTGTACATTGTCGTTGGATCTTACAGCAGGGAACTTTTTGGAATCCATGAGTCGTGAGATTTATCTAAACCAAGCCACCTAACGTATAAATCCTTCTTACGGTTTTCTTCTATGAGAAAAACGTCCGGTTGGGTAGTTACCTGAAGCTCTTCCGCATAAAACTGGCCTTGTATAGCCTGACCCCTTGAATCTTCTAACAAATAAGTGACTAGTGGGATTTCCAATTTTAATCTTAGTAATTTTAAATAATTCTGTAGACCAGTTCGGAGTGTAACCCTTAGCGAATGCCTACTTAAACTTGGAAATTCGCACAAGACTTCCGACTTTAAACTTACGTTTCCCTACTACTTTGATGTCATCATAAGCAGTAACATAAGTAGTAGGGGTGACGTCACTAGGTCGCAGCCCTATCGTCCGATGTTTGCAGAAATTATACTTAGCAGTAAGGTCCTTCAATACATCTACCCATTTGTATTTCCCACGCAAACTAAAGTTCTGATATATAGCATTTTTCAAAGTGCGTATGACTCTTTCAGCAATAGCTGCTTTCTTTACGCTATAGGTAGAGTAATGATTGATATTGTGTTTTTTCATCAAAGCCGAAAACTCTTTGCAATAAAACTCACGACCTTGATCTGTTTGCATGTTAGCGGGGATTCGACCTTCTTTCAAGATAGAAGCCGTGGCTTTAGAGACCTCTACCCCTTTCTTCGATTTTAAGGGTCAAATTCCGTTTAGCCGGTCTGTGCAGTTCCCGCATCACCTGTTCCATCTTTATTTGCCTTGCCCAAAGATTCTCTTAATTGTTTTACCTGCTTACTAATATACGTTTTAAAGTTATCAATATCAAAATGATTTTTATCCGTATCCGTTATGTGCCTGTTTATATAAGCATATAACTTGTCTTTAGTTTCCTCTACGTTATTGAGCTTTCCTTCAAGTTCAACTATTTTTTTAACAGTATCTTTTTTAAAATTCAAAACTACTTCTATAGCCGATCTGGCGTTTCCACGGCTTGGTCGGCGTTGACTATATGTCTTAACAGACGATCGAACATACTATTTCTTATATTATCGACATATAATTTTATCCATACTATCGTATCTTACAACGTATAATAATATTGTTTATGCTTGCTTAAGATTGTTTTTAACTTTTAAAAAACCTTCAGAAATTATTATTGTATTTAACTTTGAACATTTACTTTCGCTCTCTCTCTCTAGAAATGGTCTTGAGCACGGCTAAGCTTTCCTTGATTTTTGTCTCTCTCTAATCGTTTTATTAAACAGAAATTATTATTGTATTTAACCTTGAGTGTTACCAAAATTTATTTGCGCTCTCTCTTTTCATCTCTCTCTAACGTGAACAGATGGCCTTGAGTACTGCCAACCTTACACATAACCTTGAAATGCAATTTTGCCAACCTTTTTCGCGGCCTTGACCTTGAGAAAAGTGGTGGGAGGTGGTTCCAGAACACTCATATTTATCCTACTCAAATGTTAAATATAAAAGTTTTTTCGTTTATCGCAATGCATACTGTGACGTTTTTGGTTTGTTCGTATCTTCTTTTGTTTTTTCTTTGCATTTTAGAAAAGTGTTTATTATTCTCTATTTAGTAATGCTATTTTTACATCATGAAAACAAAAATTTAAATTAGAAAAATATTTTAGGAAAAAAACGAGAAAAATTAGTCAACAAATAATAGAAACGGTCCCCTCTACCGATCCGGTAGACTCCGACTCCGTTTTGTTGGAACATAATAAAATTCTGTTGTCATACCTCCAACTTCACCGGGAAATATTGCATTAATTGTGAGTATGACATGATTTTATACACTTTGGCAGTCTCAGTGGATTAACAGTTTGTATGTTTGTTCATAATCCAGGGGTCGGAGGTTCTATCCCCGGTCGAGGTGGTAATTCTTCATAGCAGAGCAAAATTAAAACCGCAGGCCCCGTGTCAGAACGATGTTTGGCACGATAAGAATCCTTATTGGAGGTGGAAATACCCCAGATTCGGCTAGATATAGTATATACACAGGGTGTAACGAATATAACCAGAAACCTCGTAATGGGAAATAGCTGTAATGACTTTTGAAAAGAGTTTATTCTTCTCTAATTAGTAATGCTATTTTATCATAATGAAAAAAGTTAAAATTAGAAACAAATATTTTAGGAAAAAAACGAGAAAAATTAGTCAACAAAAAATAGGAACGGTCCCCTCTACCGATCCATCTGTTAGGAAAAACGTTATCCAAGTACCCTCAAACATGTGCTGCAAAATGTGGGGACGGAGCCGTCTTGTTAGAAAATAATTCTGTTGTCAACACCTCACTTTCACCGGGAAATATTGCAGCAATTGTAGGTATGAGTGGTAAGAGTTTTATCAAGAAAAAAAGGTCCGTAATATGTCCTCCTATAATGCCTGCCCATGCATTGATTTTTTGCGGATATTGTGTATGAGAACTCAGAGAACAATAATCTGAAGAAAAGTCTAAAAAAAGAAAAGATGCTCGCCCGTAATTAATAAGAAAAATAACGTTAAAGTCACTATTTTGAGATTAAAATCTTATGATGTTAGGTTACAGTTAGTAAAAAAGTTAGTTGTAGTTATGTGAAAATGGCGTAAAAATGGTGTTGTTTGTATCGTATGGCACGAAGATTTTATAATTCTTACCTGTTTTTGTGACGTTTTTCTAACGAAAACCCCTTATTAGTGTTCGATATTTCACTGTCTTAAATTTAATAGAATACCTTTGGTAAGTGTATCTTTTAAAATAAGCATATTAGATAGGGGTGAGAATATCATATAATTACCAATCAATGTAATTTCTATGATTCAAAAGGTTAAGGGGATTACCAAACGTAATAAAGGTGTCTTACAGAAAAATATAATTTTTCTAGCGTTCACATCTAACTGATATTAATTTCCCACAGATAATTAAACATACTTCAAAAACTAGGTGCTTGAACGGCATGGTAGGAGGTAATACAGATCAGATTGGATCATCAAACTTCAGGGCCAATGGAACAACAAATAGTACACCAGATGATCCTAGGTAACACTGGAACAGTAGACCAGTCCATTGGAAAGCAACTCGGATACTTCGTTGATTTGCATTGTGTTCAAAGGTGTTGTTTGGATTTATTAGAAATGTTATCATCAGGTTTGTCTGATGATAAAAAAAACTCAAGCTATTTCTAGTTCTGTACAAAATGAAAAAGAATCAACTCTATATGTAGAGAAAGAATACAGTTTCTGTGATTTTCCCCCACCACTTTTTCTGAAGGTCATATTTTCTACCATGGTCATGCTTCAAGGCCATATTTCTTGGACCCACATGGTCAAGGCTGACACTTTTTTTAATCTTAAAAAGTGCGTCATTGGACCACCATTGGTTAAGGATAAGTTCATATGCTATAAGTAATTTATTAGGATATGGGAGAAAAAAAACGAAATGTACGACACAATAGAGTTTACTATTACACGTAGGGTTGCCAACTTTTGAAAGTAGGAAGTAAGGACAGTCAAGAATTTCTAGAAACGCTATTATAATCATTTACAATAATAAACATTTTCCAATGCTATTTACTATTTAAATGAAAACGAAACATCAATGTAGTAAACCGGCCAATGTCGTTTAGAGTTCCCTTGAATGCTGGTGAAGCGGTTCTCTCCGCATGTACACGAGTTTAATATAAATTCAAGGGATAGTTATTATATAAACCAATGTTTTTCAAAATTATTATTATATTATTAAATTATATTTACGTGTCCTATTAAATCCATTACGACAAGCATTTTGCGTACTGACAGCCTGACCAACTGGAAGGCACGCTGGATTTACGATTTTAAAAGCCCCGTTTTAGTCCCAGTTTGGGTATTTTTTATAGAATATTTAATATATTTCATAAATAAACATCTTTTTAGAATTATAATGCTTATAAAAAGAAATAACTCACAATTAAATACTGAAATACTAAATATGATATGCATAATCATTTAGTTTTATTTTTATTTAATATAAATATACATAGTTTAAACAATGACTATAAAATTAAGGAATAATCTTATGCAATTATTCTTTTTTATAAATATTATAAAATAAACAATTCATTAAAGAAACAAACGAAAAAGTATCATAAATGACATTCATTATAGAAGAAAACGACATGAACATTACAAAACCTCCGTTTTATTCCCAGTTTGGGTATTTTTTAAATCAAATATTTAATTTCATAAATAAACATTCTGTTATAATTAAAATATTTATAAAAAAGAATAATTTACATAAAATTATCCCTTAATTGTATAGCCGTTTAAACTAAAAATTAAACTAAATGCTTATACATACCAGATTAATATTTATTTGTAAGTTATTCCTTTTAGTAAATATTATAATCATAAAAAAATTGTTTATAAAATTTTATTTAAAAAAGAAATACCGAAACTGGCAATAGAACTCAGGTTTTGTAATCATAAGTCCAGCGCGCTTTCTACTTGGCCACAATGTTCATGTCTTTTGCTTCTTTAATAAATTTATCATCCTTTTTTGTTTGTTTGTTTTTATTATTAATTACTTTTTGATGACGTTTTACAATTACTAATTACAGTACGTTCACTTATTATTGATTAATATTAATTAATCAACAATTAATATTAATTTAATTACGCATGGTATTTCTGGTATCACTACCTTAAAGATCTCAGTTTATCTGGAGCTATCACTCTCCAAAAATAATCTGTGGTGGGGGCCTAGTTCGAGAGGTTCCCCTTAGAGCTGCCATATAGCCTGAACCAGCGAACAATACCGGTTCTTCGGACCTTGACCAAGCAAATTCACCAATTCAGGAACAATTAATTCTTATGTAGGTAACTAATAAAATAATAATGTGGGTACGAACCTTGAAATTAGGTACACTGTTTTCATAGCAAAAGAAAGCTATAAGCAGCTTTCTGTTTTTTTCATTTTTCAGTCATGTTTTTTCTTTGCTAGAACTTAAACTTTCCACCGCGCAGTGGCGTCAGCTAGAATGACCACTCGGAGTATAGGATACATACCCCGAACAAGCTCGTTATAGTATATATGGATGGTCAATCAGTCTCATCATGTAAAACTTCAACTGCGGCTTGGCCATTAATAACTAACGCCGCTCAATTAATAAACCGTAGATTAGTTGCTAGGTTATGTGTTAGTTAAAGTTTATTAGATTTTCGAAATTTGGCTGGTCATTAACGACATTGGCCGGTTTAATACATTGAACTATACACACGTATAGGTTTTCTTTTTTTCCTGTGCTGATCGTCTGGTAAATTATAATCTGTAGCTGTATCACTCATTTTAATGGGTATTAACAACAATAATGCACTAAATTGGCTAACCCCTAACTTAATACAGCTCATATCAAATTTGCTTGATTTTGCAGGAACGATGTTGGCGGTTAATTTGAAATTTATAATTATTGATTCTCGAAAACTAATTTCAGTGATTAAATTAAAATATTGAATAATTTTCGTCGATTGTTTTAAATAAGGACAAAACCCGTCCTTTCCTATAACAAGAAAGGACGAAGGACACACTCTTAGAAAGAAGGACTGTCCTTCCGAAAAAAGGTCAGTTGGCAACCCTAATTACACGATAAAGTACAGTTGTAATGTAAAGAATATTTTTTCGTTTTTTTCATAGTTGTGTGAATGTGCATGAATTCAATGTTGTAATAAAGTAACACAAACAGATTAGGCGTTAATATAAACAAATGCAAATATATAACATATGCAACAAAAAAATTGATTTTAATGTATCACGTACCCTGTTGCTTGAAAGCATATTTATGATTGTAGATTTATGGAATGATCATGTTGACAACATAGTAAATGCTTCACTTAAAAGCATTTTTAAAGCTCTGGTTTCAAGATTGTCACAAAAAGTTTCGACAATGTAGCACGGAAAAGTTTAGTATCATTTTGAAAGGATAGTGAAGGCAACTTTTCTGTGCTACATCGACGAAATTTTCCTGATGATCTCTTACTGAAAACCATGGCTTAATGAGATCAATAACACATTTTAAAAATTATTACATTTATGTTATGTGTAATCTAACAAGCAACAGGCTAGACTAGCTCTAGTTGATATATGATATATTATATTGGAGTGGTTCTTCATTATTGTGCAAGAGCATATGCGTTTTAAGAGTACTCCTACGTGTAAACTTGCAGTTGCATATATCACATTCAAATGGCTTCTCTCCACTATGAATCAGCATGTGCGTCTTTAAATTGGCCTTTTTAGAAAACCTGTGACCACATACATTACATTGGAATGGCTTCTCACCACTATGTACGAACATGTGTACTTTAATACTACTCTTTCGTGTAAATTTGCAATCACATATACTACATTCAAATGGCTTCTCTCCGTTATGAATAACCATGTGCCTCCTTAAATGAGATGTCTCTGAGCATCTGTATTCACATTGGTTGCACTGAATAGGTTTTTCACCACTATGCGTCAACAAATGTCTTTTAAGATGACCCTTCTGGTAACTCGTATAATCACAAAACTCACATTTAAATGACTCGCCATTGTGCATTACCATGTTCTTTTCAAGATCCTTATTTTGTTCAGTTGACTTTGTACCATCCTGATCCATCATCACGTATTTTATTAGCTCATCATTCTGGGTACTCTTGTTTTTACCACTATGTAGGTCTTTTTCTAAGCTTATTTGATCTGTATTAGTATTGGATTCAAATTGAATTTCTCCATTAATTCCAGCCACCTTAACATCCTCATCTTGTTGCATTAGGTTTTGGCGACTATGAGTTGTCAGATGTGTTTTAAGAATACTCTGCTGTGCGCATTTGTAATCACAAATATTGCATTCAAATGGCCAGTCTAGTATGTCTTTAGCTGAAGATGGATTATCTCTGTGAGTGAACATATGCATTCTGAGGTTGCTTTTCCAATTGCATGTATAATCACATAAGACGCAGTGATACTGCTTTTCATTAGCATGAGTGAGCATGTGTTCTTTAAGTGCAGAGTTGCGTTTGTACGTACAGTAACATATACTACATTGAAATGACCTGTCACTACTATGAGCTGCCATGTGTATTTTAAGATTACCCTTTTGAACAGAACTGTAATCACATATACTACATTCAAACACTTTCTCATCTCCGTGGATAACCATATGAGCTTTAAGGTACCGCTTTGAAGAACCTTTGTAATCACATTTACTACACTGATATGGCTTCTCATTGCTGTGTGTGAGCATGTGTTCCTTAAGAGTAAAACTGTGTTTGCAGTTATAGTTACATGTATTACATTGAAATTCTCGCTCTTCACTGTGAGTGAGCACATGCATTTTAAGATTGTTCTTCAAAGAACATTTGTAATCACAAAACTTGCATTTGAATGGCTTCTCACCAGTATGAGTGAGCATGTGTCTTCTAAGACCAGTCTTCCAATAACATTTGTAATCACATATACAACACTGAATTGGTTTTTCACCGCTATGGGTGAGTATATGTGTTTCAAGAGTTTTCCTTCGCGAGTATTTACAATCACACAAATTACACCGGTATCTCTTCTCTCCAGTATGAGTCAACATATGTGCCTTTAAGTTAGTATTCCTTGTGCATTTATAATTGCATGTATTACATTGGAATGGTTTCTCACCACTGTGAGTGAGCAGATGTGTTTTGAGAGTACTCATTTGAGTATATTTGGCATCACACATATTACATTCAAATGGTTTCTCTCCACTATGAAGTAACATGTGTCTTTTTAAACGAGATGCATGTGAACATTTGTATTCACAGACATTACATTGAATAGGCTTCTCGCCAGTATGGGTAAGCATGTGTATTTTAAGAATATTGTTCTGTGGACACTCATAACCACAAATATTACATTTAAATGGTTTATCTTCACTGTGAATTAACATGTGCATTTTAAGATCCCCATTTTGTGAGCATACGTAACTGCATATGTTACATGCGTATGTTTGCTTAGCCAGCCGCTTCTGTATATGTGCTTTTAGATATGCTTTACACGAGGAATGTGTAAGATTAAATAATTCTGTCAGGTCATTTTTTAAATTTGTTTGAAATGAAGCTATACCATTGGAATTAGTAGTAGGAATGTAGTCATAGGTGACACTTGTCTGATATTCATTTTTAATATTGTTATACTGTGATTCGGACTTTATAACCATTTCGTGTGTTTCTTCCATGCTGATTCTATTATGCACCGAAAATTTTTATAACATTGAAAGAGAATCCTGCAAGACAACAAAATTAATTCTGAATGTTATGAAGATAGAAAGGTGTTTACCAGATCGCTATATAGTATACCATATAGGCTTTTTTTTATTATTCATTATTGTTACAGTAGAAAATAGCGGTTTTATTATATTGTTTGAATTAACAAGAATAAGCTTTTGTTAATAAATCTCAATCTAATTCAGTTATTTAAATATTTTTGGCATAGAAACAATTGAAAGTAATAATAATAATAAAATTATCGATGCAACAGAGAACACATCAAGACACTACCATTTTGGATTGACACGCGGTTAAACAGCATTCTACGATTCCGCCCGATAGGTCCCGAATGACGTATGAGGGTCCTGCATTTATTACGTTTGTCACAAGTTTAGCGATATCGCTTTATTTTAATTGTCATTGCCTATTCCATCTTATTAATTCAATAGTTGAAAGTTCATTCATATATTGTTTTATTGATCTACATATTATTACTTTTAGTTTTATTGACGATTAGACCATAATAATAATAATAATAATTGCTACAACCCATAGCCTGGAAACCAGGCCCCAGAAGCTACAAGCTTGTGCGGGAGGGAGGGGACGATTATTATTATGTAGGCCCTAAATGCGGCTGCAGCCGACTTACAGATGGAACAGCGCAAATCCCACATTTGTGTCACAGCTAAGGAAAACTGCAGAAAACCTTAACCAGATCTGCCGGCACCGGGAATCGACCGCGGGCCGCTTGGGTGAAAGTCCAGCACTCTAGACAGTACACTACCAAGGCTGTTTTGATGTAATAGTAAGGTGACCAATCGTCCTCCTTTAGGGAGGACAGTCGTTCTTTTGTAAGTTCTGTCCTCCCTCGAAAAGTGTCCTCCTTTTCAATATTTGAAGACTAATCTGTAAATTTTCGTATTCGATAGATGCTGAGCCGGTTATCCCATTGCTAGGGGGCGGGTTTCAACTCGAGCTAGTTCAAATCAGTATTGCAGCAAATACATCTTGTATATCTAGATAGATACAGATACTGTCAGAAAAAGACACCTCCAGTGATGTTTTTGAAGTATCTAGATCCAAATATAAAACCTAAAATAATATATATCTAAATTAGTAGAAAAATGTATAGATGATGTAAATTCTTGTTGTCATAATCCCAAAAATAACTTTTCTGAGTTAAAACTTGGCGGTTACCTACGCTTCTTCGCTTACGAAAAGCGTGCATAAAGATAATAATTGTTAAGGTCTTTTGATTTGTAATGTTTTTAAGCATTAGAACTTTTTGTGGTTTTATATCAGCTGGTCAAGATCACTAAAACGGTTCACTATTCAAAAACCTAAAATTGGTCGGGGGGGGTGGGAAAGCGGTCATTACAAGGCAACCAACAACGGAAAACGCTAAAGGTAAAAACGATAAGGATAGTAAAAAGAAACATAATCAGATATAAACAGGGAGAACATTAGTAGATAGTAGGAAAATGGGAGAGACACACGGTACAAAAAAGAAACACAGGAGGGAAACGATGAATATAATTAAGAAAAATGAAAACAAAAACCAAACATCAAATATAGATTTTGTTTATTGTTTCCAGCCTTATTTTGTGGAACTCCATAATCATGAAATAAATAAAGATTATTAAAAGTTTCACAGTTTTATTAAAATACAACCTGACAATATTGTTTCGACAGCTACGCTGTCATTATCAAAGGTAATATAATTATAAACAAACACGTCGCTAAGGTAGATACAAATATTTTTTTCATCAAATATAGAAATAGGAACATGGAACATAACATCGATAAGCGGGAAAGAAAGAGAACTGATACAGGAAATGATGGAATATAAAATACATTTGTTGGGACTAAGTGAGACAAAGAAAAAAGGAAAAATTAAAATAGGGGAAAGACACACATTATATTACTCAGGGGTGGATACAAGACAAAGAGCGAAGGAAGGAGTCGGAATTGTGATGACGGAAGATATACATGCAAAAGTTACTGATGCCAAATTTATATCACGAAGAATAATGAACATTAAAATAGAAACAGAAGAAGAATGGCATGTAATACAACTATACGCACCGATAGAACGAACGAATGAAGCAGAGATTATGGACCTACAGAACACATTGGACAAGATTAGAGAAAAGTCCGAAAAGACTTGGATGTAGGGGAAAGTATGGCGAAAAAGTACTGAATAAAAATGGGAGTAGAATGTTTACCTTCTGCCAAACAAACGACTTATTAATAGGAAATACCTTCTGGGAACAAACTATGCAGGAAAGATATACATTCGTAGCAGAGGGGTGAGATGCAAAGAGCATTGTCGACTATATAGTATATACACAAGAAATGAGATACAGAATTGGGCAAATTAGAACAGAAAACAGAGCTAAAATAGGTTACTCACCACAGACTAATAACAGCTGAAATGCACGAGAACAGACAAGAAATAATAGAGAAACCAGATGTCTATATTATTACTTTATTTTTATTTATCGCTTACATTAATTTCTGAGATTATTTAATTACACAGGCCGACAAATTTTGACTTTATGAAAGTTGATTTCGATCTGACATCTGATTTTGTATAATTTTGATCTGCTGAATTCAAATCCGAGTGTCATTTTGCCCTATCACGTAAGGTTGAAAATAAAATAATAAAAAATTTGGTCAAAATAAACGCTACTTTTATTGATACAGAGACAAAAACAAATTACAAATAGTAAACTAAATTGAACAAAGTCTTAAACAATCTTTAATTTCTTTTCTTTCCAGAAGATCTTTCCCTCTTGGATGAAAAACTTCATTTAGTGGATTTTCTTCTGTATTCCAGGGTCGGATTGTCCCTTTTTATTGACCAACAGTAATCAGCCATCATTGAAACATTCCACCGACCTTGATACCTGCGTTCCATTTCTTTCATGGCTTGGTGGAACCTCTCGCCTTGCTCCTCACTCACATCACCAAGATTTTCGGGGAAGTAATCAAGATGCGAGTGTAAAAAGTGAACTTTTATGCTCATATTACATCCCAATTCCATAAATTTCTGTAGCATGTTTTTCAGAATTTCCTTGTAGTTAGGATCCTTGTTGTTTCCCAAAAAACCCTCAATAACATTAGCAAATGAAATCCATGCATCTTTCTCAGTTTCGGTCATGGTATCAACAAATTCTTGATCTTTCGTTAATCTCCTTATTTGAGGACCGACAAAAATTCCTTCCTTTAATTTTGCATCTGAGATAGCGGGAAATCTTCTACAAAGGTATTTGAAACAGTCTCCATCTTTATTTAAAGCTTTAACGTAGTGTTTCATTAATCCTAGTTTAATATGCAGTGGAGGTAACAAGATTTTTTGTGGATCAACAAGACTTTCGTGCAGAACATTTTTTGATCCGGGAGTTAAATTATCTCTTTTTATCCAGTTGTTTTTCCTCCAATGTTGATGTCTACTTCGACTGTCCCACTCACACAAAAAACATGGGTACTTTGTATACCCTGACTGCTGTCCTAGTAGAAGTCCCACAATTTTCAAATCCCCACAAATTTTCCAACTATGATCATTGTATTTGATTTTTTCAAGCATTACTTTAAGATTTTCGTAGTTTTCCGTTATTTGCACAGAATGGGCAACCGGTACCGATCAAAAAACATTCCCATTGTGCAAGAGAACAGCTTTAAGGCTTCTTTTGGAAGAATCAATAAAAAGCCTCCAATCATCGGGATTGTATGTGCCCCCAAGTTTGTTTATCAGACTGGAAATGTCGGTGCAATAAACTAGACAACCACTTTTTTCAAAATAGCCTGAATACGATAAAATACGAGATTTTAACGTATTCTGCCAGTAAATTTTTACTTTGAAGTCTGGATGCTAAAATTTTGGAAAGATCCTTTGGAAGACCTAAGTCGTTAAGTTCGGTCTTAGAAAATAACTGCGGTTGCTTAGAAACGCTCGATATTTCACTGGCATCGGTTAAGTTGTTTTCATCAACTTCAGGTTCAGAACTGCTTGTAACATCTTCTAAATTTGTTGGTTTCTCAGGTATTGGCACGTCTGGACCATGTGGCACTGTCCTAATGAACTTGAGGTTCGGATAAATGATGTTTTTTAAATTTTTTGTGTTATATCCACGTACATTGCACATACAGAAATAACAATCATGGTGATTTGTTGGCTATCGCCAAATCATTGGTATTCCAAAGGGCAGGGATTTCCTTGTTCCATTACTCCAATGCCTTAAACCCTCTTCACATATCTTACATACAACATGTGGTGTCCAATGTTTGTCTTAATCACCAATCTTTACTTTAAAATACTCGTAGTATTGGTGTTTCAACGGTGATGTAATTTTACGTCTAAATTTCTTGACCACAAAACAACCAAACATCTTGGCATTTTAAACACGAATTTAACTGCAAAAAGCTCACTAAACAACGACTGCCTAGACCGAACGCAAACAGACTAATGAATGCGCTTGTTACACAAAGACGTCTATTTATATCTCATTCGCCGACGGTCTGACTGCAAATCAGGGAATCCCAGCAATTAAATTTTGCTTTCGGGAATTCCCCTATACTATTCTATTGATTTGCACACAATTTAATCTCAGTATTATTTTTTTACCAGTCTTGAATAAATGTAATTTTGCATGCATATTTACTAAAAAATCTTAATTCCGGCCCTGCAAATTTACGTTCTCCTTGCAATTTAAAATTATGTTAGCATTTGGTACAAATAAACCTATAAAAATATCTTAAAATGTTGTTTTTCAAACCCTCCTAGACTTGTGGAGTCGCTTCGTGTAATAAATTATCGTTCCCGTCATTATATTTACCCACGTGTGTGTCTGTTAAATGGTTTCGTTGCTAAAATTTTGAAAGTTGACAAAGTTGGTCGGAGTGTGAATTTAAATCTGTATACTTTTTCATATACACTGCAGTTTTCCGTTCTCTGAAAACATAAAAATCCACTTTGTTTAATAAATAATACTTAGTACGTGTTAAATGACACATTTTGACTATTTATATCAGTAGATAACAAATGGGCTTAGTGGATCCACACAACCTTGAACTCCCATTTGACCTCCTTTCACTTTTCAAGCCACTTCCCCCTCTCCAAGCCACTCCCCCTCTCCAAGCTCCTCCCCTTTATAAGCCACCCCCTCCCTTTTAGAAGCCACCCTCTCTACCTCACCTCTCTGCCCCAAGCCTCTACTTCTCTCTTTGCTTATAATAAAAATCCACAAAAAGTTATAAATAATAATTTATTTAGATTAATAATACATAACCTGAAAAATTCACAAGACAAAAAGTATGTTTATAATTCATTTTAAAAATAAACTCAACAATATCGTATAATTTATTAAAAGGTAGGATGAATAGGTATAATTCATTTTTTAAAAAATAATAATGTAAAAAATAATAAGAAAGTATTAAATTGTTATGATTTAATACGAGACACCTTTAATCAGATGTTTTCACATCTAAATGTGAAGCGGAAGTGAACGTGTATTGACTGACTTTCGTTCTCGTATAGCCTACAGTAGGTCATTACAAATGCTGTACATCGAATTAATGAAATACGCTTATTTCATACCGCTGGTCCAGTAGCTAATTATTATGCCACACAAATAAAAGGTAGTTAAAATCTCGTCATACAACTTGCAAAATTCTGGGAATTTTAAAGAACACGCGACGTTCCAAGTGGTATCTCTTTTTATGTAGCAGGAGCAATTTCATCTAAATGAAAACTTGTATTATAAATAATCCAAATATATAATTATGGGTTTGTATTTGTTAGTTTAAAAATGTTAAAATTTATAATAATACCTAATAATAACCTAGAAGATGTAATATTCATACAAACTTTGAATAACGAATTCATTTATTTTATAACAATAAAACACTTTTTAATACAAAAGATGTTCATAATGTTCGGATCTCTTTTAATAACGGAAGTTATAAATTAGTCATAAAGACCCCTTATTAAGATTTAATTATATTCAAGTGAGCGAAATACATATAGGCCCGGAGAGCTTGGTGTCTACTTGAGCCGGCGACTAGGCGAGCGCTGGACCTGGTGGTGTCATCAGGAGGGTTTCGAGTGGAAACTAGACAACAAAGCAATAAAACTTCATTAAAATTATAAAATCTCATTTAAAATGTTAACGCATTCTTTTAAATAATCAACTTTAAAAGTATTAATAAATTTAATGTTGTTATTTATTAAATTGCACGTGCGTGTTAGCATTTAATGCAATATTAATTTTTGTAGGCTTTTTGTTAAAAAACCCAACAATTATAATTTAAATTTATTGGTTTGATTCATTTTAAAAATAAGCAATAGATTAATACATAACTATTGCTACGAAAAAACAATCTATAAAAATTACTTTCACAACAATAATGTATATTTTAGTGATGGGAACTTGGGTGTCGAGTGTCGTGATACTGTTCGTGGTCGTGACACTTGAAGTGTCGCGACACTTCGTGTCGAACAGTATCGCTCTTATTAGAGTGTAATTCGAAGTTGCTTGCTCATTATTGGTGTACACTGGGTAGTATACCTTGGAAGCTATTTAAAATTTCACAGAATTTAATGCCCGATGGTCTAGTTATCGTTCGTAAAACCGGATAATACAATCCGTATCTGCGGAGACTATTAGGATACTCTAAATAAATATTTACAAACCGACGAATATCCAATCCCTAATATTGAGGAAGCTCTCTCAAAATGGCTCTTGGATCCATATTTTCAAAATTTGATATTCTGGAAGCACATTTACATATGCAAGTAACTACACAAACAGCAAAATTATTAACTATAAATACTCCAAGAGGGTTATATCATGTAAATAGATTAATGTACGGTATAACTAATGCCCCTGCAATTTGGCAAAGATGCATGGAATCCATATTTAATAAAATCAAAGGAATTAAAATTTTTTATGATGATAGCAAAATTTCTTCTCCAGATGCTCGTACCCATTTACAGAGACTATTGTTTTTTGAAATTTGTCGTGAAAACGGCATTCGACTAAAAGAGGAAAAATGTCAGTTTATTGAAAACCAAATTTCGTATCTTGGATTTAATATTAGTGCCTCAGGATTATTCAAAAATCAAAATAAGATTAGGACAATAAGTGCTGCACCACCCCCAAAGAATGTCACTGAAACTAAATCTTGCATAGGGTTAATAACCTATTATTCTCGTTTCATTCCAAACTTAGCAGAAATCCTTTCGCCATTATATAACCCCTTGCAAAAGAACGTTCCTTTCAAATGGACGCCCGAATGCCAAACATCATTTACAACAGTAAAAAATGAAATTTAATCAGATCGTGTCCTTGCTCTTTTTGACCCGTCAAAACCATTAGTTATCCAACCGATGCATCAAGCTATGGACTTGGTGCCGTGCTATCACATACCTATCCTGATGGATCTGATAGGCCAATTGCTTGTGTTTCCCGGACCCTCACAAAAAGTGAAAAGAATTATTTCTAAATTGATAAAGAGGCACTATCTATATACTGGGGCATAAAAAAGTTTTTTAATTATTTGTATGGCCGTCATTTTATCCTTCTAACGGACCATAAGCCTCTAGAATTAATTTTCTCTGCAAACACGAGTGCACCATGCTTAAGTGCTACCCCATTACTACATTATGCAATTTTCGTGCAAGGATTCACTTATACAATAAAATATCGGCAAACGACAAAACATTCTAATGCAGATTTCTGTTCCTGATTTCCAATAGAATCCCCAGACAATAATATTATTGATATGCCGGAAGTCTTCCAGTTACAACAAATTTGCACTGTACTAGAACCCTCAAAGATAATAAAAGAAACTGCAATTGATCCCGACACAATTCAATTATATAGAGAAATAATGGGCACGGTTCAATTAAATGTCAACAATAGTAGGGAATATTCAATACAACAGGGATGTATTATGAAAGGTATCCGAGTAATAATCCTAAGTAAAATTACAAGCAATAGTTCTAAATGAGCTCCATCAGGGCCATTTGGGAATTGTCAAAATGAAAAGCCTAGCTACAAGCTATGTTTATTGGAAGGTAATTGACACAGACATACAAACTATGGTAAAATCTTGTCCCAATTGCATCCAACAAACTAAGCAAACTAGAAATGTTCAAATACATTCCTGGAAGTATCCATGCGGCCCATGGCACAGAATTCATGTAGATTTTGCAGGACTATTTAAGAATAAATATCTTTTAATCATAGTTGACGCATTCTCAAAGTGGGTCGAAGTTTTTATCATGAATAATATAACGAAATCACTATTCAGAACCTACGAGAATGTTTTTCAAGATATGGTCTACCAGTAACGTTAGTTTCTGACAACGGGCCTTAATTAGTGTCGGAGGAGTTTGAGCAATTCTTAACAGTAAACGGGATCAAGCATGTTAAAACAGCACCATACAGTTCAAATGGTCAAGCGGAACGTTATGTGCAAACAATAAAAATAGCCTTGCGTGCAATGAACAGCGACCCAGGGGATTTACATGCAAAACTATGTACACAGAGAGAAATACTTCATAAGAGCTTTGCACAATATTGTTCAAAACGGTGTTGGAGAAATTTATATTATACTTGTAGAATCGTATTGTCCAGCGTTGTGTAGGTTTTCGTTACTGAATTGTCTAACAGGAACGTACGACAATTATTTAACACAGTCAGATTTAGTTCTGCATTCTTTGGAACAATGTTGTAGAGGATAAGCTAGCATATTATGTTGAAGTATAATTGTAAAACATGTTTAGAAAAATACAATATTTTGTTTGAATGAAATCAGAATCCAGTGTTCAAACTGCTTGCTACTAATTATTGTGTTTCGCAAAGTTTATGGATGACATCCTATAGATGTCACCACTTGTAATTATCGCTATTAATGTAAATTCGAGATTTATACATAAACAGGCGACGGCAAAAAGAAATTTTAGTGTTATACGTGTATATATTACACGTTGTATAGTATGTAAATACTATACATTGTATAGCTATATACATATTAGTTAGATATATTTTAATATATGTAAAAATATATATTTTATTTGTGATACCTAACCTTCTACCTTCTGTATACAATATTTGTGCCAGAGTATTGCACAATTTGTATAAATGTGAACAAGTAATTGTGTTAAATATTATTAAGTAAATGTGGCACAACTAGCGCATCAATTGTACAATTTTGTATAAAATTGTATGCAATAACATTACACATTCTGTTTGAATAAGTAATACAATTTGTTATGGAAACTTATAGACAACTATTCATTTGATTCTACAAAATTACTATTGACTTCCACAAAATCTTGAGAAACTAAATGACACAATCTTGTTTTATAATTGTACATAAATTGTCCCTGTCACTTTTTTAAGACCAATTTGTTTTACAATACCACACAATTGTTGATGAAATTTAAATACATTTCTCTCTGTGTAGTTTTCTCTTGCAATTTCGGAAAACACCTCATGCTACTACAGGGCAATCTCCTGCGTCACTATTTTGTAAAAGAAACTTAAGAAGTAGGTTAGATTTAATGTTACCTGATGCAACGGCAGCGGTAACAAAGAAGCAGGCCAAAATGATTGATCAGAGCTATATAAATAAAGAAATCGTTTTAAAGTAGACCAACCAGTTTTGTTTAGAAATTTTGATGGTCAAACGAAATGGAAACTAGGTACGGTATAACCGAAATACTTTTAAAACTTTTAGTTTTCAATCAATTAATGCTACTTCTTCTTGTTTCACGTCGCTAACCAGCTTTTGTCGGTCAACCCTTTACTGTTTTATTCGATTTCATTTACTTGCACAATTTATTGCGTTTTTCTGCTTTTGATAAATTACATTTACCAGAAGAAAATCGAATTAAAATGTTTTATGGAATATGTTTACCAAGCGTAACATTTCGAAACAAAGCAATATCGTAATCTTGTGTTTGTCATGGAGTTTAATTTTGAAAAGGAAAAACAATAACAAAAAAAATAAACCCTAAAACTTATCTCTTGCAAAACAATACTGTGTCAAATCCATTGAAGTTGAGATTATTATATATAATAAGCTGCTTGGATGTTTTTTTATTAGTCTTTGTCTTACACAAGTAACACAAGCACAGCAAAATAAGAATAATGTGGAAGATACTCCTGATTTCCTTAGCTATGATCGCTTCTTTCGGTAAGCAATCTTAATATTGGTGTCGGAAATAAATCTTTATTTAAAAAAAGAAAATTTAAATTTAAATTTTATAAACAATCTTTGGCCCCTTAAGTTTTACAAAAAGTAATAATAAGGTATATCTTTCTAATAAGATGTATACGTCTTCCTTATAGGTTGTTAAAATATCACGCATACCTTGATACGTAACCCTAGTAAAATGATTAATAAATTTCCTTTACAGCTTTTTTTTATTTTTATTTCTAGTTGTTGAGGCACATCCATTATTATTGAAGAAACGTCCGTCCCCACCTGAAAATTATTAATGTGTGTTTCTTGTATATATTATAAACATGTAAACATTGCAATAAATAAATAAACGATGACGTAATAGACTTTTTTTGTTTGATATAATCTCTCTTATTTATATTTTAAAAGCGTTTTTCGCTAAAAGACCACTTTTAATTTGATAAATATCTGCTCGGTTTTGTATTAAAACTGAGGTACATACAGGGTTGCCAGATTTGATTTAGCACTTCGCGGGACACTTTTCTTTGTTTTTTGTCATTTCGCATTGTTTGCAATTTATACATTGCAATGTACATCCAGCAAATGGTATGGCAAATTAAAAACTTAATAATAAAATTCATAATTTTTCTATGAAAACCCGTTTATTTTTTTAATAAAAAATCATAAGTCGGATATTTTTAAATAAATACTTAAAAAATATTTTTTCTACATTAAACGTTACTCACTATTACATTATTAGATTATTACAATTATTATTAGTTTTTTAATTATTAGATATTTTTGTTACGGGGGTTTACCGATATGTACCTTTTGTACAATTTTAATTACCTATCAGAAAAGCAAATGAAAAAAGGGTATAAAACTAATAATAGTTGTAATAGAGTTCTAAAAATAATAATTAGTAAGCAATACAATTAAACAAAGTATACGAAGATGGGGCTTAAACCCGCGATTTCTGATTACTAATCTGATGCGTTAACCGCTAGACCAATCGGCGTACAGCTTCCAACTTTTTTTTATAGCTTATTACCAAAAGCATTAAATGAATAAGCTTTTTAAGTATTTTCCTAAATAGTTTTTGGCTTTCTTCATAAAGTTTAATATGTTTTTGACGTAAAACAAATTCTTCTTACGATTGATATCAGAATTTTTACTTACATTTGCAAGGGTACAAATTTAGAAAAAAAATGATAAAATTCCATTGAATTTCCTATATTATCGTTTACAAAAAACAGACTGTAGAAATATCTAATAACAAGAAACATTGCTTTGCGGGACAATATGGTTATATCGCGGGAAGCGGGACGGGAGCCTTAAACGCGAGACAATCCCACAGAATCCGGGACGTCTGGCATCCCTGGGTACATATGTGATTAAAAAAGGAAGTAACATGATGTCAATTTAATTTAGAGAATGTATTTGTCAACAGTCCAAAAAAACGGTTTTTTAAGTGTCGAATAAGCAGCAGAAGATTTATTGAACCAGAATCAAATAAAATACAGCTATGTAACACATGGTTAGGTACGAGCTCGAGTTAACATTCTGAAACGTATACACATATGAAGCTAAACATAATTTTTATGACCACATGCCAGATCATGGTTAGACAGCTGCGAGACAAACGTATGCAGTTTGCGGAAACCATTATCAATATATTTTATATCTTTTTTTAGGTGAAATTAATTTTTGTTAAGTTGAATAATGGTTTTACATTAATTAATATTTTGAATGCAAATTCATATAGAAAAATTTATCGACTCTGCTGGGACTCGAACCCAGGACCCTTCACTGTCTAGGTGGTATCTCTACCAACTGAGCTACAGAGAACGACTATCAGCATAGCGAGAAATTTTCCATATGAAATTAATATTAAGCAAACATACAAGTAACTAGATAATTTTTTGAATACTATTAATGAAGATCAGCAAGTCGCATGACAACAACATCAATATTCAAAGCATCTAGATTATAATGAATCATTCCGAAAGGAAATTAATTTTTATAAATTTTTAGGTGAAATTAATTTTCTTCTCTCTCTTTTATATCCTTAAATACTAAAACACTTTTCTTATAAACAAAACAATACGAATATAAAAAACCAGCTCATTGTCAACATTAATATTTATCCCTGGTTTCTTTGTACAACACACTTCCCGGTGCCGGCAGATCTGGTTAAGGTTTTCTGCAGTTTTCCTTAGCTGTGACACAAATGTGGGATTTGCGCTGTTCCATCTGTAAGTCGACTGCAGCCGCACTTAGGGCCTACGTAATAATAATAATCGCCCCCTCCCTCCAGCACAAGCTTATAGCTTCTGGGGCCTGGTTTCCAGGCTATGGGTTGTAGCAATTATTATTATTATTATTATTTGTAATGTAAACAGATGACACGTATTCTACACCTCTTCCAGCTTTCTTTTGTTCCAAACAACTGGCTGTGAAGTGCATGAAACCAAGCCCGTACCCAGAGAAAGATTTCGGGGGGGGGGTTGGTTTTAAAGTACATAATGCAATGTAATATATTTTTTTCACGTCCTATATATAAGGCTCTACTTTAGTCCCTGAAACGAGGGAGTAAAGTAGCACTTTTACTCCCTGATGGAGTAAAAGTGTTTCCATGACAACAACAACAAAACAGGATTGAATTAATTTTTTATTGAAAACTGTAAAAAATACACAACAAAATGTTGAGTGCGACAAAACCAAATGAACATGAATACATAATTATATTTATTTCATATTAATATTAACACTAATTTGGTAATCGTTGCACCCACTTATGTTAAATAGTGAGTTTAATTTGACGCCATTGGAGTTTGTTGAATCTAGCGGATTTCTGATAGAATTGGAAGTTTTCTTTTCTTTTCTTTCTTTGGTGGTTTTCTTTTCCCATAAGTATTTTCTCAGCTATTATCTTTTTATTAGCCAACGAACTTTCCACGTTTCCACATACCCCTCGGCGACGGTTGCAGATTTCCACCCGCCGTGACGTTTCAAAACACTAATATCGACACCAGAATCTGCAAGTAATCAGATCTCAAGGCCCCTGCTATACCCATAATCAGTGCAACCTGAAATTCATAAAAACTATAGACACAAATTTATTTCTGCATTAACTGAAATAAATTATGAAGAGACTTACTTTTGCCATTAAATAGATTTCATCAGAGGCTTGAACCAGGAATTGATCGATTTCTTCTTTTGTAAGGGTCTTCGACTTTTTTGGTTGATATCCAAAGTTCTGCCGTTTCAAAAACGCAATTAACTTCGAAAATTTCCTCATGTCTATGTTATTCTTCACCACCATTGTAGCTTTAAGCATAGAGTAATGCGACCATAACGTGGATGCCTTGAATATTTTAGCCTTTTCTGGAAAATAAACTAAAAATAAAAATAAAATAAAATAAAATTTTCTGCGTAATCGACGAACAAAAAGTTCATCTCTGAATTCGTGAAGTCTGTCTGTCTGTCGGTCTGTCGCCTTTTTCCCTGTTGACTTTTTTGAATTTTTCTTTTTGGAATCTTAATCTTAATGGAATCTCTTTGGAATCATCAAATTCTAAGAAACTTTTGGTTGAAATATTTTTTTGTATCTCTTCGGGAAAGTGGTCAAAATGACCACCGAAAATTTCGGTAAATTTTTGAAAAATGAAAGATTTTCTATTTTTTTAAAATTTACGAAAATATAAACATTTTTTAGCAAATGTACTATCACCTTCGCAGCCGTTTCGTCTATTTTTGAATTGTTTTCACATATATTTTCATTTATTTTCCAGAAGATAATATCAAACTTTTTTAAACACGAACAGCATACAATTCGTAAAACCACAATTTTGAATAATGGCCACCGGTTGTTTACAAATCATCTAGGTTACAAATCTATTGTGGTTTCTAGATTATGTGATTATTGCTTAATTTTGTTTTTAAAAAAGTAATCAGGTACATGTTAGGATTTATTATCCTGAAACTATGTGATTTTGGCGTTTGTAGAGTTCAATTGTCCGAATGACATTTAATGAAATTCTCGGAAATTTTGTGAATTTTTGCGATTAAGTCCTTTAAGACGTGCAAAAAATAGCGTATATACCACTGGACTAAAGTGCCTTTTAATCCCTCATGTGTTTTCACATTCGGGATGCACTTTAGTCCCTGGGTATATAATATACTAATTTTCTACTCCTGTATTCTAATAATTCAATTATTATATATGCAATAGCCGTTTTATAAGGTTCATTATGCAACGATTTTGACCAATGAGAGTCAAGAATAACGAGCTGTTGACCAATGAAAATCAAGAATATCAAATGGTTGCGTAGGAACGAGCCAAAGTTAGCATATTACTAAACTTGGGAACGTACCTCATCCTCCATCGTCACGCAGTGAATAATAAATATTAATGATAATTACTATTGTTTTAAATCTGTTCTAACAAATTATTCTTATTGTTAGTTTTATTAAATATTAATTTAAAGAAATTCTGAATGTATTTATAACACAATAAAAGTTTAAAAAATTAGAAGTGGTACAGAAAAGTCCTCGTCTGATCGTCACCCAGTTTGCAGTTTGAGGTTACACCTTATAACAGTTTTAGAAGTCCGCATAGTAGTAACAAATGAGTTACTCGCACATAATGGTTATTAATACACTCGTATGAATTACAACACTTGCTGCGCTCGTGTTGTAAACGTCATACTCGTGTATTAATAACCATCATTATGTGCTTGTTGCATAATATACTATTACCAGATTTTATTACACATCATATAAACTATATGCTATTTGCATCACAGCAGAATATCTGAACTTCGTTATATGTCATTCACAATACAAAATCTAATTTCCCCTGACCTTCCCCTGACCCCAAACTTTCAAAAAGTTTGGTTACTAGGATCTATATTTCTGTAGTCCGTTGCAGAATCCAGAAGTGATACAAAGCAAGTGATATATGGATTTTATGTAGTTTTTAACGCTGATCACGAATATCAACTCAGCTTTTCGATATCTCAAATAATTATTAAAAAAAATCGAATTTAAAATCTAATTTCTGATATATATATATATATATATATATATATATATATATATATATATATATATATATATATATATATATACAAGAAAGAGTTATAATAATGGGATATCGCGCAACAGAGAAGAAAGAAAAAATAAGTTGCAGCCGTCTACACGTGTTTCACACTTATTAATGATCATCAGGACGGCATAGCAGATGGAATAAATAAATTTTATGCTTTTATATTTATTCCATCTGCTATGCCGTCCTGATGATCACTAATAAGTGTGAAACACGTGTAGACGGCTGCAACTTATTTTTTCTTTCTTCTCTGTTGCTCGATATCCCATTATTATAACTCTTTCTTGTATATCTCTACGCGCATTATTACTTCCAATCATTATATATATATATATATATATATATATATATATATATATATATATATATATATATATATAGAATATATATATATATATATATATATATATATATATATATATATATATATATATATATATATATATATATATATATATATATATATATATATATATATCGACACGTTACTTCTGCACTTGTTGAAAGTTTCTTCCAAATTGGTTACATGCCTGGTTGCACATATCAAATTTACAGCTGAACAAAGGAAAATCACACGATGTGAAATTTCCAATAAAAAAAGCTAAAGCCCAACCAACATCACAAATGAGAATCGAAAAGCATATTAGATACTTCAAAGTGTAATCTTGGAAAGCGTAGTATTATATTTCAAAACTGGCAAATTGTATTTTACGAAATACTTTTAAAACTTTTAGTCTTCAATCAATTAATACAACTTTTGCTTGTTTCACGTCGTTAATCAGCTTTTGTCGGTCAAGCCTTCATTGTTTTATTCGATTTCATTTACTTGCACAATTTATTGCGTTTTTCTGCTATCTTAAATTACATTTGTCAGTAGAAAATCGAATTAAAATGTTTTATGGAATATGTTTACCAAGCGTAACATTTCAAAACAAAGCAATATCGTAATCTTATGTTTTTTATGCAGTTTAATTTTGAAAAAGAAAAACAATAACAAATAAATAAACCCTAAAACTTATCTCTTGCAAAACAATAAGTTGAGATCATTATATAACAAGCTGCTTGGCTGTTTTTTTTATTAGTCTTTGTATCACACAGGTAACACAAGCACAGCGAAATAAGAATAATGTGGAAGATACTTCTGATTTCCTTAGCTATGCTCGCTTCTTTTGGTAAGCAATCCTAATATTAGTGTCGGAAACAATTATTTATTTAAGAAAAGTTCAAGTTTCTATAAATAATCTTTGACCCCTTAATTTTTACAAAAAGTAATGTTAAGGTATATCTTTCTAATAAGATGTATACGTCTTCCTTAGGCTGTTAAAACATCATGCACACATTAATACGTAACCCTAGTAAAATGATTACTAAGTTTCATTTACAGCTTTTTTTATTGTTATTTCTAGTTGTTCAGGCAGATCCATTAATCGATTTAACAAACTACGGGTCCCCACCTGACAATTAAGGTGTGTTTCTTGTATACATTATAAACATGTAAACATTGCAATAAGTGAATAAATAGACGGTGACGTAATTAGACTTTTATTGTTTTATATAATCTCAGTCTTTTTTTTTTAGCCAGTCTCGGTGGATTAGTGGTTTGCATGTTTGCTTCATAATCCAAAGATCGCAGGTTCGATCCCCGGCCGAGCTGGTAATTTTTCATAGCGGAGAAAATTTAAAACATGCCTTCTTTTCGGATAGGAAGTAAGACTGTAGGTCCCGTGTCAATGCGATGTTTGGCACGATAAAGATCCCTACTGGGGGTGGAATTCCCTCAGATTCGGCTAAATTCTAGTAGGGTCGGCCAAATGATCATAGCAATCGGTGCCATGAGGTACGAAGGATGCTCCGCCATCCCGATTCCTCACCCAAAAACAAACAAAAGCGTTTTTCGGTAAAAGTCGACCACTCTTAATTTGCTAAATATCTGTTCGGTTTTGTATTAAAACTAAGATACCTGTGATTAAAAAAGAAAGTAATGTGATGTCAATTCAATTTAGACAATGTATTTGTCAACAATCCAATAAAAACGATTTTCTAAGTGTCGAATAAGCAGCAGATTTATTGAACAGCAATCAAATAAAATGCAGTCCGCTGTATAAAATATGGTCCGGCAGGAGCTCGGATATGGTTTTATAAGTTATGGTGGCCGTCTGACAATACATAATTTTCTATGCTGCAGTTGTTTTTGAAAACACGAATTTTAAAAAAGGAACAAAGAATTGAAATAATTTTGAGATATTTGGTTTAAAGAAACTTCAAACTAGTAATTAAATATAAAAACACCTACATTTTTAATAGAATAAAAGAAAGAATTGTTTTTCAATATTAATTTTTGGCGAATTTTCTACTAGTTTTTCCTATTGGTGCTCTCAAACTTTCTAATATTAATTTTTGAACTCTAGAAAATGTTAAATCTTATGAGTTTACTGTTTCTAGCCTTACTTTGTGGAACTCCATAATCATAAAATATAATAGAAATCAAAAGATTAATTATAGTTTCACAAGTTTTAATATAAATTCTTAACCTTACAATTGTTTCGACATAAATTTTTGTTAACACTTTTTCATTTTTATTCAATGCTAAAGATAGAACACAAGATATCATGAAATCCGGCATTTACCGTTAGAATTGTTCTTTTTGTAACTCGGTTTATATTGGACAAATACGATTAGGAATTTCAACATAAGATACAAAGAAACATAAAAAAAATCGAATTATGCCAAACACATTTTGGAACAGAACCATCCAAATGACATCTCAAAACAACATTAAATTTTTACATTTTTGCAAGAACAAACACTAATTAGAAATTTTAGATGTTTTTGAAATATACAAACATAAACGCACAGTACCTTTAATAAATGAACCAACTGAGCTTAGCAATGCTTCTTTATTAGAAGCGTTAGATATTTAGTTTTTGTATCTATTGTATCTAGTTACCTATTTTCTGTATTTATCCTTAGCAACGTGTTTGTTTATCATTTTTATCTGCCTTTGATAATGACATTTAATGTCGAAACAATTGTTCGGTTAAGAATTTATATTAAAACTTGTGAAACTTTAGACAGCTCTAGTCCAAGATGGCATTAATTTAAAACGCATAACGGAGCTAAACACAAATTATATAAGGTATGTCTGTGGTTATGTTCAGGTAGAAATGATCTCTGTAACTATGGAATTAGATATGGACAACAGAATCCTACTTTAGTTTGGACACTGTCGAAAAGGTGGCGCTAAAATTTTAAAATTATCTGGCAAATTTAGCGTCCAGAACTGCATGGAGGAATTCTATGTCTAACAGAACGGTAATAATTTAAGATGTAATATGTGTAACGTGTTTTGTTTCTTATGAAATCCAGCTTACATTTTTTTATCCAGTTAATTAACATAACCTTTTAATTGCGAACCAAAATTAAATTAAGTTGCATTTAATATTTGAATTGTAATTAAATCACAACTATCATGTATTCGCATGTGCATATGTATGTATTCGCCGGCTTGGTTATCGCATACTCTTCTTATTATAAATAGAACTGAGGCTGAGATTTCACAGCTTCGTGAATCAACGAAAGATTCGTATCATATGTTGTTTTACCATCGCGACCTCAGTGCGAATACTATCGAAGATGATCTCTTTCGTGTCTTGTTTTGTATGTTTCAAAAATATACTTTAACTTGATTTACTTGTGTGCTATGTATTTATATGCTTAGCTAAACATCTGTCATGCTCATCATAGCTCTACCGAAGAGATCTATTGTGTTCATGATGACGGATGACAAATAACTGTCACGCACGAACAGAATACAACGTATTTATAGCTGAGATCTTCATAGCGTAATGATGTACATATTTCAATACGTTTTCAATACTGCGGTGATCTATATGAATGAAATAAAATATAATATCCAGCGTTCCAATTGTATAAACATATAAATTATATACGGTGAATTAAATTTAGAAAATACCACAGATATTCTTGATTTCTCTCAGCTAGCTCAGGTTTGCTCAGTAAAGCATAAATTATATTAATTGCGAGACTCTTATGTACTTTTATACCTGGAAAGAAGGAAAAACTTATATCGTAAGCTCTAAAACTCCTGCAACCTGGACAACTGCTACTCAACTCTGAATTTGAAAGACAAGAATGCCTGATGTTTGTATTAACATCAATTAAACACATATATGAAATTTAAAACACAATACGTACAAAGGGAAATAGAAAAATTAGTAATTACTATTTCACTTTATTCAATAAAAACTTAACGTTGTCGTGCTATAATAACATTAGAATTTCATGTACATGAGATAGAAGGCTCAAATTTATAATAAGAATTTATTCTGTTTAATCAATAACAAAAGAGGATATGTCAATTATAATAAGCTTTTTTTTTGTTCAGGTATAAAATCTCCTAACAACCCATAATTTCGATCGGATAACCAGATAACTGGCAAGAATTTTGACTTGTCAGAACTTGCATATGGTCTCGTATAAAAGGGGTGGTTATATTACTGAAAGCCTCACTATTAGTTGGCATCAGATAGGTGTGTTTACATTGGTTATTTTGTTCGGGTCGTGGTTTATTGTTTTAAATTATACTATTTGTATGTTTGGTGTTAATTAAATTGATAATATTTACTGCGTGCGTGTGCTTAACGTATAGAGTTTTTTTTTGTTTAAAATTGCGCGTAGTGCATATTTACTGCGGTGTAACACATTAGGTGAGTTTCTTATTATAAATTCGAACCTTTTATCTCATGTACGTAAAACTCTAATGTTATTATAGCACGACAACGTTAAGTTTTTACTGAATAAATTTTAAGTTTCTTTATTTTATAAATTTGAACCTTCTATCTCACGTACATGAAATCCTAATGTTATTATAGCATGACAACGTTAAGTTTTTTATTGAATAAAGTGAAATGAATTTTCTATTTCCCTTTGTACGTATTGTATGTGTCTAAAACTAATACATCAATAGCGTGTACTGTCTCCAGCCTTACTTTGTGGAACTCCATAATCATAAAAATTTGCATTTATTTAAATATTTTGTTACTCTTATAATCTCTAGATTTACTGGGAATTGACCACATTTTATAACTAATTATTGTTATGATGACGAGACCTGTGTGATTGACTTATTCCCCCTGGAAATAGGTAAGTTGTTTATTAGATTCCTGTAATATTAAAATTAAGGGGAAAAAAAGAGAAAAGTGTCGGAACAAATTTTTGTTTATTAAAAAAGAAAAGTGACAGACCGCCCTAAAGATTTTATGTGAAAATCTAAGTATTTTGATTCGGAAAGGAAATAAGTTAAAACCTAACCATCATCAACCATACTCTTTTGTTTTTACTGTACAAGGATTTTAAAATGTTCAAGGATTAGTACCTGCTTTGTGCCTCAGGTAGTCAACCCGACCTTTTTTGGGGTATAGTGATGCATTTTAATCTGATAATTATCTCGATTTCAAGTTTACAAAAAGCTGTCTTTAAGGAAGATTGAAAAGATTATATATTGATAATGAAAAAAAAGGGAGAGAATTTTTACAGAAAAGAACCATTTAAACTTACCTGTTTTGGAGGGTTCGAAGCAGGTATAAAAAACCGCAAATTTCTAGTGATTTGGAGGTCGAAGCGTTCCTTTTTAAAAGAATGTATAATGCCTCAGGGTGTTTCCCTTTTTGTCGTCGTCGTCGAGGGTAAGGTAAAATTTAACTCCAGTTTATTTTGGTACCTTCTACAGTATAGCTGTATTATATTTTTGTTGTAACAATTGGTTTAAAGTCTAATAATAAGGACCGGTTTAAATTTAAAAGATGATTAGAGTATATATTCTTTCTTGATGAGAGGTGATTAAGGTGTTTTAATTTAACGTGATATCTGGTATTGCAAAGTGCAAATGGTAAGTTATTTTTCTGCATTAGAATTAGGTTTTTTCTCTTTTTAGATAGTTAATTCAGCTGTTGATAATAATACATATTAGTGTTAGAAACCAGGCCGATCCCTGAACGTGATTCAAGAGCCTGTGTATTTATTAACGTAATTTTCTTAACATGGAGATCCGAAAGCCCTTCACGAAGGGTAGCTACTGACATAGATATATCGGTTAGTCGAGCTTGCAAAACTCGTTGATATCATTGACGATTGTTGGTTTCTTTAAATTTCATGATCTCTTTGGGTAGAAAGTTTCATTAGAATACAACGGTCTTGATCACATGGTAAGAAGGAGAGTGTGTGTGAGATTGAGAGAGCGAGAGAGTGAGAGAGAAGGTTTTTTAATGCGACCTCTAATATGTGAGAAGGAGAGAGTGGGAGAGCGAGAGAGTGAGAGAGAAGGCTCTTTAATGCGACCTCTAATAGGTGAGAAGGAGAGAGCGACAGAGTGAGAGAGAATGCTCTTTAATGCGACCTCTAATAGGTGAGAAGGAGAGAGTGAGAGAGCGAGAGAGTGAGAGAGAAGGCTCTTTAATGCGACTTCTAATAGCATTAGTACGTAGGATAATACAGGTTTCTTTAATGCGACCTCTATTGGTAGTACATAGGTCGTCGTCGATAATACAGATTTCTTCATGACGCCCTCTAATAACATTACCTAGGTCGTCGATAATACAGATTTCTTCATGACGCCCTCTCTTAGCAATACACACTAATTGTAGCATGACGCCCTCTATTGGCAGCACACAGATTGCCGGTAATACAGTTCTCTCCATGACGCCCTCTATTAACAGCGCCCTCTGGGTTTTTCCTAGCAACACTTTAGCACCATTTAGCCGAGCGCCGAACCAAACGCCGGTAATATACATGGCCGGTAATACAGATTCCGTACTTCGAGAATCACGTAAAACGACACCTGCGCCATCTATTTTCCCCTAGCAACGACGCTACCATTTAGCCATGTGACGAACCAAATGCCGATAATACAGAATGTCGGTACAAAAATCACGTAAAACGACACCGGCGCCATCTGTTTTCCCCTAGCAACGAAGCTACCATTTAGCCATGTGACGAACCAAATGCCGATAATACAGAATGTCGGTACAAAAATCACGTAAAACGACACCGGCGCCATCTGTTTTCCCCTAGCAACGACGCTACCATTTAGCCGAGTGACGAACCAAATGCCGATAATACAGAATGTCGGTACAAAAGTCACGTAAAACGACACTGGCGCCATCTGTTTTCCCCTAGCAACACTAACACCATTTAACCGAGTGACGAACCAAATGCCGATAATACAGAATGTCGGTAATGCAGATTCCGTACTTAACAACCTAGAGAGAGAGACAGACAAAAGTCACCAGATTAGAGAGAGACAGAGAATCTTGGGTCCCTAGAACTGTCTGCCTCAGGTGCCCCAATACCTACTTCGATTTGAACATTTAATGTTATTGATATTATGGTATCAATATATCAAATCGATTTTTCTCAGAATTCTTGTTATGCAACCTTATGATTTATTTGCATGATCATAAAGGGAAGAGAAGTCACTATCGGATTCCACCACTAAAAATCTATATTGTCATTTAAATCTTTTGTGATGACGTCATAACTAACAAACATTTACAAAGTTCAGATCGGTTTTTCTCAGAATTTTTGTTATGCAACCTCATTATTTGCATGATCATAAAGGGAAGAAAGATCACTATCGGATTCCACTATAAAAAAATCTATAATTGTCATTTAAATTTTTTTGTGATGACGTCATAACTTAGAAAAAATGAAAGTCGGGAGGTGAATCGCACATATTAATGTGTATTTTTAAAAAACAAAATCGACGTGTTTCAGCGTTTTTAAAAAACCGGTTGAGTTAGCTTTTTTTTTAATATTCTATACTTTAATCCCACACTGTATAACATATGGTTCTGTATTAGCTCGGATATGATTTTTATATGTTAAAACTTTAAAGAGAAAATATTTTGAGACATTAGAAAGGTGACAAGAACAGTCAATATAGGAAGACAGTAATTGAAGACATTTCCCATAGTAGACGAAGTGTGCAAACTAATTAAGCAAATTTTAATTACTACCCGATGAATATTCATTTACGCATGGCATATTTCATTTCCACAATACACATGAATGGGCAGTAGAAAATCCACATGTTATCCGACGTTACCACTTTCAACGGCGATTTACTATTTATTTATGGCCTGGAATTGTCAACAATATGCTGGTTGGGCCGTACAAATTGTCAGAATGTGTTAATGGAGCAACTTATCGCGAATTTCCAAGGGATACTCTTCCTGAACTTTTAGATGAAGTGCCATTGGACATCCGTCAACATCTTTGGTTCCTACATGATGATGCTCGAATTTGAATATTTTCGTCAAGAGATAAAAGATGATTGTTCATAACTTCGATTATTCGTAACTATCGTTTCTTCGTGAGATTAAAACTGTTCAAACGCACGTTAGAAACTGTAGTGGTCAGACCTGCAGTCAACTAAAACTATCAAAGTAGCTGTAGCAAATCATAATAATCAATTTACTTAGTTGTGTTATTACATTTTTAGTTAAAGGTTTTAATTTTTGCTGTGTTTAATTTATGATTTAGATTTATTATTACATACAGGTTCAGACAGAAGATATAATTGATTTTTAAAATAACTATTTGGTTAAATATAAAATGTTAGTGCTGTTTATTACAGTTTCTAAGTTGGTAATTTGATTTATTTTGTTAGGGATATTTATTGCAGGTTCTTTGAAGTTAGTAGTTTGATTTGTGTTGTTAAGTGGTAGTTAGGGACGTGGTTGTTTTGTTTTAGAGGATGGTGAAATGTAAAAAAGAAGCAGGGAGCCATTTTTTGTCTTTGCTTGTAAGGTAATTTCCTTCATGTAAGTTCATTTTATTTGTTTTATTTAAATGAATTCTATATTACTGAATTATACTAAAACCCAAATCTCTCGTTTGAATCGCTGAATGATAGGACAGAATATAAACATGGTAACTAAATTTAAAAGATTAGATTGCTAATTTTTAATAATTAGTAATTGTGCCCTTTTGAAGTGTAAATATTACTAGAAAACATAATTAACGTTTGTTTCATTAGAGCGAATTATTGCGAAGGGGAAGCAAGCCCCATGCGTTGCTTTTAATCCTCTCACCATCTTCTATTATTATAAAAACTATTTTTTACAGATAAATTATTTATAATCTGATGAAGAAACTTGAAATGATCATTATTATTATTATTATTTTTATTATTATGACGTATTACCATTAATGGTGTTTTTATTTTAATATATCAAAAAACTACCACTATAAAAATATTTCCCAACTAAATCAATTCTAATAGTAATAGTTTTTCTAGTTACGTAATTAAATTTTTAAGTTTGTTTGCTTTTAGATCCTATGGTATAGTGTAATATTTGCGACCTGCACGTGTAACGATCGTGCTACCTTGGGCATTTGCTCAGCGCTAGACATCGTGATACGGCCAGCAATGAAGAACAAAATATCACCATTATTAAGTCCGCCTTCAAGTGTAGAATTGTGAGTTATCGTATTTCACCCCAACAACACTCAATCGATGTGAAAGAATTTTTGGAAGCACTCTGACTAAAAGCGTTACCTTTGATAAGTAAAGAAGTAAATAAACATACAGCAATTAAAGTAAATGTGGAGTTTTTCGGTTATTACATTTTGGAAAGTAAAGGTTTGGATTATGTTAAATCATATGAAACTCGAAATGCTATTATCACCGAGGGATGTGATGTGAAGGAGTTCTATGCTAATGCTATCTCTATCATCGACCAAAAAACGACAGAATTCGAAGAAAAAGATAGTGGCCAGTGTAATTAATATTATTAAAGTGTATTTACTAATATTAGGAACGGTCCATTAAAATGCTCGAAGTTCTTGTTCTAATGATCTTTCTCTTCTGTTTAGGTTGAACTTTGGTGAGATGTTTGTTCTTGGAGGTCAACATCTCTAAATGCGATCCTTTAAAAGCCTCACCTTTCCTACGCTTACCTATAGACATCCAACGAAAGAAAGCTGTTATCAACATGCAGAACGATGATGACCGATGTCTCGCTTGGAGCTTCGTGTCTGCCCTCGTTTTACCAAAAGGGCCAGCGCACCGATGTTCATCATATCCAGATCCCGCAACGATTCTTATTCAGATGGTATACAGTTTCCAGTAACGTTAAAAGATATGCCGCATTTCTTATCTATTAATGATAACATTTCGATAAACGTTTATACTCTGCAAGAAGTGTTTAAGAATAATCGCAAGCAGATTGAGGTTGTTGGACCTCTTTATTATAGTAAATTGAAAAAAATAAATCATGTAAATCTATTGCTAATTGTTGATGATAACGGGCAAGCCCATAATGCATACATTTAAAATTTCAGTAGATTAAATACTGTCTTTACAACTATTTGGTCATAAAACTGCAAAACATTTCTGCGAAGGTTGCTTACAGTATTTTTCTTCTTCTGATAAATTAAATAGACATACTTAGCATGATTGTAATCATGTGTCTTCTAGAATACTAAGTACTGAATTGGTTAAAGACAGAATGAGGAAACAGACTCCTGAAAATGTATTGAGATTTCACAATTATCATAAACAATTAAAAGTACTTTTCGTGATTTACGCCGATTTTAAATCTGTTTTGACCCCCATATCTAGTGTAGAGCCCTATTCCGAAAAACCGTTTACTATTCGTGTGCAGTTACACGAGCCTCATTCGTTTGCATATTACATTAAATGCTCATTTGATGAATCGCTTTCAAAATTTTGACATTTACCGAAGGCCCGATGCAGCTCGACAATTTGTTACTAAATTAGATACCGATGTGAAAGAGCTATATCAAAATTATATGAAAATACCTAAACCAATGAACGCTTTAATACCTGATAAAGAAAGAGCTTTTGTGGCGACCGCCATCTGTCACATTTGTAATAACAAGTTTGAAGAAGGTGAGGTTAAAATGAGAGATCATTGTCAACTAACCGGTTGTTTTCATGTAGCCGCGCACAGCTTTTGTTCTTGTATTCTTTCATAATTTAACAATTGTAATAACAAAATTTTAGATCCGTGTGCCTTCACCATTATGGTATAGACCCATGCAACATTATAATTCACCAAGTTTGACATGGGGCGCTATGCTTCGACGTACTCAAGTTGAATTAGAACTTTTGACAGATATTGACATGTTATATTTCTTTAGGAAAGGAATTCGAGAGGGTTAATATGTTTTGCGGTAGAAAAGGTTTTGCAAACAATAGATTTATTCCAAATTATGATCTGACGTCTTTCATTATGTACTTGGATGCTACAAATTTATACGGTTGGGCTATGTGTCAATATCTACCTCGAAGTAATTTTACTTGGCTACCGAATGATGAAATCGAACAGTTCGATGTGTTTAACGTTCCCGATGAGTCTCCTCAAGGGTATGTGCTGGAAGTAGATGTCGAATTTGCGAAGCATTTACACGCATTACATAATGAACTACCCTTCTTGCCTGAAGCATTAATTCCACCGGTTCCAAAAGCAAAACAAAAATAAATTGATTCCAATGTATGATAAGGAAAGATATGTGATTTATTATCGAAACCTAAAACAATGTCTCAATCGTGGATTGATTTTGAAAAAATCCATAGAGTTTTAAAATTTGAACAGTTACCTTGGTTAAAACCGTAAATTGACTTAAACACTTTGTTACTTAATAAAGCACTCAATACTTTCGAGAAGGCTTTCTGTAAATTGATGGTGAATAGTGTTCTCGGGAAGACTATGGAAAACGTTGAAGTAGAATTAATATCAAACTCATATCACATTTTGAGAAAATAGGAGAAAAACCGGGTGCAGAAACGTACATCGCTAAACCTAATTGCAAAAGTGTGACCATCGTTTCGGAAAATCTAGTAGCGATTGATATGGAAAGATTGCCCAAGCCGGATTATGTTGGATTTAGCATTTTAGACATGTCGAAAACGGTTATTTATAAATCTTTTTATGAGTTCTTAAAACCGAAGTATGGAGATAATGTTTCTTTGTTGTATACCGATACAATATTCGTTAGTAATTGAAATTCGTACTGATAATTTTTATAATTATATTAAAACACATATTGAATTATTCAACACATCAAATTTAGCTATTGATAACCCACATGGAATTTCTGTTAATGAATCAGAATCCGTCTTAGGTGCAATGAAAGATGAATATAAAGGTGTCCCCCATCAAAAGCTACTTCGGAGCCAGTGCTAAAGCCTATTGTGTCAATGTAATCATGACACTTATAATTATAATTAGTGAAGGTACTAAGTAGGTCTAATAAAGAAAGCAAATTATGATAGGACTAAAACAAATTCTACCTACGTAATGTTAACATCTAATTCGAAATTACCTAATTGAGATTTTGTGTTATTGGAATTGGTTTTAAAAAGGTAGTTTAGAAACGGTAAAATACGCAAGAACATTTTTTATTTAAATTTTGTGATTGGATAAGATAAAGGTACATATTCTATCCATTATGTTATGCGGCTTATTAAAATAGGTATGTAGGTACTATTGGTTTCGTAATGATCTAGGACAGCAAGGTTAATATGATGCTAGTTTTTATTATTTTATCCTATGTATTTACACTAACAATCCAACTCGAAAATTTTTAACCAATCAAATTACGGAATTTTTCAAATTTGGGCCAATGAAATTAGTTTATAGTGAAAAAACCATAATGGTTTTTCTCAGTAAAAAAAATTATGTTAAAATGAAATGTCAAATTTAATTAAATTTGCTCGATGGATTGTCAAACCGAATTCAACTCGTGGTCTAATTTTTTCTTGCAAAATTAGTCATTTAAGACATTCGTAGCTTTTGATTTTGAAAAATTACACTCGTCTCCTTCGTCGACTCGTGTAATTTTTTGTCATGTAGTTATGGCAACGCGATCACGTGACAAAATGGGCCAATAAGAATTTTGGACGTGAATATACATTGGTAGACGTCGGACGTATTTCTAACCACTTCGTTATATTTATCTTTGTTTGTATTGTTTATGTTGCGTAGATTTTGTGGGGTCAGGACGTCTTGAATGCTAGCATTTCTGGACTGAAGCAATTTGGAAACGACATTAATAAAACCTATAATAATAATAATAATAATAATAATTACTACAACCCATAACCTAAACCAAGGCCCCAGAAGCTATAAGCTTGTGCGGGAGGGAGGGGGCGATTATTATTATTATGTAGGCCCAATGTGCGGCTGCAGCCGACTTATAGATGGAACAGCGCAAATCCCACATTTGTGTTACAGCTAAGGGAAACTGCAGAAAACCTTAACCAGATCTGCCAGCACCGGGAGTCGAACCCGGGCCGCTTGGGTGAAAGTCCGGCACGCCAGACATTACACTACCAAGGCTGTTGAATAAAATTAAGTTATAATATTTTTTGAGTCATACAGTTGCTCGAAATTGTTTCTGGCAATATTATTGTTTTTTTGGGTATTTACGGGCGGATTTATGCTTTATGGGCGGATGTAAATGAGGTTACTGGGCCTAGTGTAATGTATGATTTATGTACAATTGTACTTATATGAGAATTTTGGTTTACTGATTAAATTAATAATCGATAAAGTGAACTTTTATTTATTATTATCAATTGCATTTTAAATATACGAGAATGTTCCTCCAGCGAAAGCCGAAGTATAAAGAAGAGAAATAAATTGAAGAGTCTCATGCTAATTTATTACCGACGTCTAGTTAGGGGGTAACCGACAAATAGGTACATCATTTTATCTCTAATAAGAGTAACAGAGAAGATGCAGTAGTGTTACACCATCAGATAAAACCAAAACATTAACAATAAAAATTAGTAGCAAGTAGTCATGTATTGATATGAATTATATCGACATGATGTAGCAAAAATATACTGATATATAATTTCTTTCGATACGTCAAAATTCGTTTTGTAATGAATTTAATAATGAATCATTCCTGAATCTGTATAGAAAATAATCTGAAAATCTATTGTTTATTTTGAGTGCCGTTTGAAGAGCCTTGAAATGAAATCAATACCCTTTAATATAAGCCTAAATTAATGTTCCGTATATAATGGGAGCTATAATCTTCTAACAAGCCTGCTTTTAATAAATTTAACATTTTGTATTCTGTATTCATCGTGTTAATATAAAATCCCAAGTAAACAATCAATTAACATACTAGGCAAAGAAAAAAGCATACACTGTTCTGAAACAAAATATTACCAACCAACAAATAAACCAATGCACTACTTTGACAAGTAGAGTGGCGTTGGACTAAATCTTGCCCATTTAACTGACAACTATCTGACGACAATACACGTATGTCGCAATGTCTTTTTATTTGCTTCTCCGCTAAAACAATTTGCCTAGACTTAGTTTCTCAATTCTCGACAGATACTATACTTGCAGCTGTTTGTTACAGTGTTTTTACAGTGATCCTTCGTTGGATCTTATTATCAGCTCAACGAATATTCTCCCAAGAAGCGAACGAATTTATCACTGAATCGTCTTTTACGATCGCAACCTCTTACCTACCTTTACTAAGACTTTTGGTAAGGGCGGTTACATGAATACTTGCTACTAATTTCTACCGTTAATATTTTCGTTTTATTTATGCCGTTGTGTAAATACCGTTTTATTAAAAAAAATAGTTTAAATGATGCGGGTTATGTAATCAATACTTTAGAATATACATATAGTTACATTTAATTTGTCGTAACAGTTATATTTGGATATTGAATGTATGTTTGTATTGTTTCCTTTTGCAACATTTAAATACGTATAATTTTAAAATAGCGTTACAATTTCTATAAGGTTTAGAATTATTCTAAGACCTCTTTTCGCTAGATAGTTCAGGCTATATTTAGTTATAATGCTACCGACGATACCATTCTTGCCGACACTTTACTTCTGCACTTATTGAAAGTTTCTTCCAAATTGGTTACGTGCCAGGTTGCACATGACCTGACTTTGTTCAAAGTTACAGCTGAACAAAGGAAAATAACACGATGGAAAATTTCCAATAAAGGAAACCGATGCCCAACCAACATTAGAAATGTGAAGCGAAGAGCATATCAAATACTTCAAAGTGTAATCTTGCAAAGTGTAGATATTATTTTTCAAAACTGGCAAATTGTATTTTATAAACGAAATACTTTTAAAACTTTTAGTTTTCAATCAATTAATGCTACTTCTTCTTGTCTCCCGCCTTTAACTAGCTTTTGTCGGTCAAGCCTTTACTGTTTTATTCGATTTCATTTACTTGCACAATTTATTGCGTGTTCCTGCTTTAAATAAATTACACTTGTCAGTAGAAAATAGAATTAAAATGTTTTTGTGGAATGTGTTTACCAAGCGTAACATTTCGAAACAAAGCAATATCGTAATCTTGTGTTTGTCATGCAGTTTAATTTTGAAAAGGAAAAACAATAGCAAAAAAATAAACCCTAAAACTTATCTCTTGCAAAACAATACTGTGTTAAATCCATTGAAGTTGAGATTATTATATAATAAGCTGCTTGGCTGTTTTTTTATTAGTCTTTGTCTTACACAACTAACACAAGCACAGCGAAATAAGAATAATGTGGAAGATACTCCTGATTTCCTTAGCTATGATCGCTTCTTTTGGTAAGCAATCTTAATATTAGTGTCTTAAATAAATCTTTAATTAAGAAACGTTCAAGTTTTTATAAACAATTTTTAGACCCTTAATTTTTACAAAAAGTAATAATAAGGTATATCTTTCTAATAAGATGTATACGTCTTCCTTAGGCTGTTAAAACATCACGCACATATTAATACGTAACACTAGTAAAATGATTAATAAGCTTCCTTTACAGCTTTTTTATTTTTATTTCTAGTCGTTGAGGCACATCCATTATTATTGGATAAGAATCGTTGGTCCCCACCTGAAAATTATTAATGTGTGTTTCCTGTTTACATTACATAAACATGTAAACACTGCAATAAATAAATAAATAAACGGTGACGTAATAGACTTTTTTGTTTGATATAATCTCTCTCTCTCTCTCTCTCTCTCTCTCTCTCTCTCTCTCTCTCTCTCTCTCTCTCTCTCTCTCTCTCTCTCTCTCTCTCTCTCTCTCTCTCTCTCTCTCTCTCTCTCTCTCTCTTATTTGTGTTTTAAAAGCGTTTTCCGCTAAGAGTCTGCCATTTTTAATTTGCTAAATATCTGTTCGGTTTTGTATTAAAACTGAGGTATGTGATTAAAAAAGGAAGTAATATGATGTCAATTCAATTTAGACAATGTATTTGTCAACAGTCCAATAAAAACGATTTTTTAAGTGTCGAATAAGCAGCAGAAGATTTATTGAACCAGAATCAAATAAAATACAGCTATATAACATATGGTTCGGTACGAGCTCGAGTTAACATTCTGAAACGTATACAGATACACATATGAAGCGAAATATAACTTTTATAACCACATGCAAGATAATGATTAGCCAGCTGCGAGATAAACGTATGCAGTTTGCGGAAACCATTATCAATATATTTTATATCTTTAACTATTAATTTCAAGTAAAAGGGCTCTGAGTTTCAAGCGCAAATATTTGGGTCAAATTGAGTGAGTTAAAAGCAGTGGAAGTAGTGATCGCTGAGAGTGAGTCTACAGAAAGTGGCAAAATAAGAAATTGTGGTGGGAACAGCAACCAATCTATGAGTAAATTGACTTAAATAGTTAATTACTGAGGTTAAGGAAATATATATTGCGGTGATATCAAATCACCTCATTGAAAATTTTATTAACGACAGAACGGAAACGTCTCACACGTCAAACGTTTCACACATTAGATTTAAATTAAAAGAGGGACATGCTAAGTGATAGGCATAATTAATATAAAGGCTATATATATGTTAGGACCACAGTTAGGTTCATTAATATTTAAATTAAAAATTAAGAATAAAAATTTCATGCAAACATAACTTAAGTTTTTTTTATGTATAATGAATAGGTTTTATTTTTAGAAAAAAGATATCATTCAGTTAGATTGTTTGATCATAAATACGTTTATACAACCCAAGTTACACATTGGGATGAGTTCTCCACTTGTAAGGAAGAAGTAATTTTCTTATTTAATTTTAGAGGTTACGATTTTTAACGTTAGGTAAATTTTTCTACTTTGCAGGAGACCAGCTCAGTTTCACGCTGTTAATTAACTGAAAACAGATAAATTAGGTCAATCTTGTTATGACTTATATAATACAATTAATTTTTGAATTTGGTTGTAAAATTTCTGACCATTTTTATTATAGAAGGTTTTAATCTTGTCGTTTTGTTTCATTGGGACGATTATTGACTCTTATCCTATTTTTTCACTATTGCTTTTATGTAAGTGCTTGGAGTACTGTATGCTGGATATTTTGATCATAAATTGATTAATTTTGAATCAATATTTAAGCTAGAACTTGCAAATGCATTAATTGGTCTATTCATTGTTAAAAATTATGTTTGTTGTAAACTGTAAAGATGCTCCTATGGAGAATTTATTTGCATTACTTGTATCGTGTATTTATGTAACTAGTTTGTAAAGGATAAATCTTGATTTGTTGAATTCTATATGTATTTAGGTCGTAACGAGATTTGTATATTGTCAATCGTTTTTCTCTTATACCTTCGTTACGATACATTTTGGACAAGGGATGTATTATACTGTTTTGATCCTTGTTTTAAGGGCTACAATCCTGTAATCATAGAATTCAGATTAGTGATGATTAAGAACAGCTGTGCAGATTAGTGACGTCATCAAGCTTACATGATTTGCTTTTGTTTTGAAACTATGTCATCGCCGGTTTTTGTTTTAACATAAACTATATAAGCTGGAGCAAATTTTAACAAAATCAGTCGACAAAACGTTCAAGGCAAAACCTATGCCCGACTCCGGATAAAATATCTGTAATTTAATTTGAGGTTAGATATTTCAACCATGTGATTGACGTAAATGTCATATATAAAAGGAATTTGAATTAAATTAAAGTGTTACCTGAACAATCTCAAGAATTCAAAGAAGATTTCAGTGTTGTTATATAAATTTTTAAAGTGAATGTGATTGATTTAATAAATTCTAGGTGAATTTATTTTTCGACATCGATCTACGTATTGATGTTTTTGAAGACAGGAAATCAGCTGATGAATACGACAGCAATGTTACCAATTGAGGATTTATATAAAGGGATTTATTTTTAATAAAATATACCAGGTTGGTTCTTTAATCTCACTAATCAAATAACTTTTGATTTGTGTTGGTCTGTTCAAGTGAATGACCGTATTGGCCCTATGTCCGGCGATTACGACTATTAATAACATTCGAGCAAGCCTGGGAATTTATTTCTCAATTATTAATTGTATTGATTTGAACAATATTTCTTGCCATTGATTTTTTCATTCGAATTTTTATTTCGTTCTTTAAATAAAGTTTGTGTTTTTAAATTTACTTGTGTTTAATTGATGCATATACAAGAATCCAGTTTTCTTTTCTTTTGAATTTAGAGTTTAGCAGTGGTTTTCCAGCTTGCAGGAGCTTTAGCGTTTACAACATAAGTTTTTCTTCCTTTACAGGCATAAGAGTTAATAAGAGTCTCGTAATTCAAATAATTTATGCTTTACCGAGTAACCCTGAGCTAGCTGATTGGAATAAAGAATATATGCGGTGTATTTTTATTTTAATCTACCGTATATAATTTATGTTTATATTTGGAACGGTGAGCATATTATATTTTATTTTAATAGATCACCGCAATATATAAGGTTTACAATTGCATGCATTAGAAATGATAAGTAAACATTCATCACTCAGCCATTTTAAAACACGTTTCACTTGGAGTACTAATAAAATATCAGTTCACCGGAAATTAAATGTCACGGCTGTTTATTTTGTTTATCCCACTTCCCCAAATTAGAGGTTAACGTCATATATTTGACTAGTAAATAGTGGGATATAAAATACAAATCATATCATTTGTCACATATATGTAAATTTAAAGACACCAGACTTACATTAGCATACTCTTCCCAGTTTATATCTGAAATACATAGCAAATGTTTCGTCACCAAATTTACATCTGAGGCATCTAATGTGTTTATATAGCTCATTTTACTTGATTCTTATATAGCAGACAAGTAAATGTCAGTTTTATTGATTGGGAACAATGAGAATGAACGTCTCTAAAAGGAACACTTACATTTATTGTTAGAAAACGTAGTAATTGTAGATATGAATGGCATAGTTCTCATCAAGTTGCCAAGTTAGGTGCACCTTCCTCAGCTGTTACAATGTTACGCTACTATCACCACACGTGTTAATTTGCAGACATATAAAATGTTATTTTTCAATAATAACATTGACCAAGTAGTAAATAAATTTATATTAAGTATTCATCATTATGATTAGGGATGTGTATATTAAGATCACTTTTATCAGAACATTTATAATTACATACTACATTGAAATGGCTTTTCACCACTATGCGTAAACATGTGTCGCTTAAGTTGACTCTTTCGTGAACATTTATAATCACATACATTAAACTGAAATGACTTTTCACCTCTACGAATAGGTATGTATTTATTAAGATCGTCTTTTTCAGAACATTTATAATCACATATTTTATTACATTCAAATGGTTTTTCATCACTTTGACTAGGGATGTGTTTATTAACATCACTTTGTTCAGAACATTCATAATTACATATATTACACTGAAATGGCTTTTCACCACTATGAGTGAACATGTGTCGTTTAAGTTGACTATTCCGTAAACATTGATAATCACATAAATTACATTCAAATGGTTTTTCACCACTATGAATAGACATGTGTTTATTAAGATCACCGTTTTCAGCACATTTATAATTACATATACTACATTCAAATGGCTTTTCACCACTATGAGTGAACATGTGTCGTTTAAAATGAGTTTTTTGGGAAAATTTATAATCACATATATTACATTGAAATGGCTTGTCTCCACTATGAGTGGACAAATGTCGCTTAAAATTTACCTTTTGCGAACATTTATAACCACATATATTACATTCAAATGGCTTTTCACCAGTATGAGTGGACATGTGTCGCTTAAGATTACTCCTTCGAGAACAACTATAATCGCAAATATTGCAATCAAATGTCTTTTCAGCACTATGAGTAGACATGGCATTTACAATGACTCTTTCGGGAATATCTATAACAAATGGCTTTTCTCTATTATGAGTGTCCATGTGATGCTGCATACTTATTTCATTTCTGAACATTTATAAGTTAGAAGTTATAACCAATAAGTACATTTAAGTGGCTCTTCACCACTATCAGTTATCATGTGTCTTTTAAGAAGATTCTTCTTATTAAACTTGTAAGTAAACTTTTCTAGTAAGGTTTTGTTGATATTTGCTAGACATAAAAATTGCTGACCATATTCATTTGCCTGAAGTTGCTAAAATACTAATGTTATCGAATGGTTTCTCTTCTTTCTGAAAGTATATTTCACTCGTATCTGAACTTTGATAGAACATTCCATTATTTGTGAACCTACATTTATGTTGATTTGTTTTGATTTTGGTTACCCCCTTGTTACTTGTAATTCAGTATGAAATATCTGGAATTTCACCAATTATATACGAAATACGACTATAGGTATAGAAAAATGTGTTTATTTGCATACGGTTACTACAATATGTCACTTGATCTTTTCTGAAAAGAAGAAATTTTGAAAACAGGTGTGTGTTGGTATAGATAATAAAAGGAAGCGATTTACCTGATAGCAAAAACATTAATCCTTCTATTACACAAGTTTGTTTACAGTACGCGAAATGCTAAAGGTCTATAAATTATTATATATCAGTATATCAGTGGTGAGCATTTGCTATTTTGTATGTGCCTAATATCACTAAACCGGGAACCAAACTAAATAGTATAGTGCTTTCACTTTAGATAGCAAGAACTGTCAAATTGTTGTTAGGTCGGTTATTCTTATAAGATTTTAGAAGTAAATGTCAACTCTTAATATTCGCATATCTGGAGATTTACAGATATTTATATGCTTTTTACATATCACAAAATTATGAATTAAAATAAAATACAGATTCATGTATTTTTATTTGTGTTTTTCATTATGTTTTATACATTTATCATGTTTATTTGCTTGGATCTTAAGCTTGAATACACATGATACACACCAAAGGCCCGGTTTCACCAACGCTAAATAAATCAATGAATAGTTATTCTATGAATAAGATTTAATCTCAGGTTAACCAAATTACTGTTTCACCAACACATTTGCAGACGTAGTTTTAGTTATTCGATGAATAAAGCGAAGTTCATTGTGAATGCGCCGTTACTGGTTACAAAATCTAGTGTCCCTGGACTGATTTTTAGGAAATTTAAGTTGGACACCAATACAATTTAACCTGATTTTCGTTTGTTTGTGTTCTATTTGTTTATGCGGTTTTTGTTTTAGGCTTGCTATTAAAAGATTGTTTGAATCTAGTAGCCATGTAGCAATTGTCTTAGCGTTAAAATTATGACGATTCTCCTAAAAAATTTTCTAGTAGGTATATTTGGTCTTAGAATTGCACACTTTTGCAAATTCATCATAAAAAAAAGAGTTTCAATTTAGAAAATCTTTGCTATCGCCATATTTATAAACAAAACACAATTTAAAAATAACAATTCAACTAAAATATATCTCATTTAACATAAAAATTGACGTATTCCAGGTTTTTTTTAACATTTAATAAAAGATTTATGTTGATAGTTTCATATTTTATTAGAATCGCATTGTATTGGATATACAATATTTAAATTACTTTAGCGCTCGCAATTTGTAGTTATTTTATTACTATTTATTGGTTTCACTTTAAGGTTATGAATCTCTAAATAGTAATTTAACTGGAGATATTTCGTCAGTTAGCTTATTTGTAGATTTAACCATTGAATAGTGCTAAACAAAACCAAAGCGGCATTTTACATACAGATATTAATGAAAAAATGTCATCGTTTCTTGACAGCTGTAAAAAACGTATATTAAACTTTTGCGATTTTTTTTGTATTATTTGTAAACATTCCCTCGTTGCTATGATACAACACAATCATGACGATGCGATCATTGTAATTTTCCAAAAATCGCGTAAAATTTATAACTTCTCTTGTAATTTAACTATTAATGGTAGGCCCAAAATAGAAAAATTTATAAAAGCAAAATTGAATAAACAGTTGTATTACACTCGCGCTTAAAATAAAGGTTTAATTCGCGTAGGTATATTAACCCGTTCAACATTAATATACGCTCATTAAACGCTTGTGTAATAATAGATATTTAAGAAACGAGTGTAAAAAGCCATTCTTTATTGCGCAAACGATTTAACACACGAGCGAAGTACGAGCGAGTGTCTTGAAAAATTGAGTGTGTATCTTACAACGTTTTATCTGCGATCATAACGCTTTACTAAAATATTCATTGTATTTGATATTTTTTAATTTGTGACAAGTTATGTAATACATATATTAGCGTGCTGAGATATTTATGTGCTAAGTTATTTAGCAACCAGTTTGTAAAATATTCATAAATTATTTATCATACACTCTTCTTAACATTAGCGTGCAATAAAAATATTACAACACTAGTTCAATAAAGGTTAACTTTTTACACGAAAATCAGTGTAAAAGGTAGTCACTTTTTATATGATCGTAGATAAATATTATTTATCATAAATACATATAAATTACAAAAAATTAACAATATTAACACGTAAAATTATAAAATATTAAAGATACATTTTTGACAACTTAACCTAAAAACATCTCTAGTAACTTCTTGTCACTGAATGCCTGGTATACTCACTACAAAAAGTATGTTTGTTATTGTACAGTCTCAAAGTTTTATAAAGATTTGACACTGACAGTTGCTATCTAAATTTAAAGCACTACAAAAGAAGGTTATAAGTTAACGACAAACACAGTCTCATAAGTTTAGACTGGCAAAATGTGCAACAGTTGCATTCCACAGAGGTAAATTGACACAAAAGAAATAATGTTGAACAACAACGAATAAATTAATAAAACCCTAGAACTTGAAAAAAATTACAAATACCTTGGCGCAGACAAAAAAGATGCAATCGAACATAGTTTAATAATGAAGGAAAAAATGGTACTACCGACAAGCAAAATAAACATAAATATATAAACAAAACTCCGCCATTTTATTCTTTGTGCATTATTTATTTAAAATATGTTATATTTGACAGTTATCACAGTTTAAACATATCAGTTTATGGTCACCTTTACTTAATCACAAAATAATCTTTTTGGTCTCAATTGTGATATAATAAGTATAACCTAACATAATCGTTAATTTTATGATGAAAATTTAATATCAATATATTAATAAAATACTAAACAATAAAGTGCTCTCTTCTGAAATCCTGATCTTGTTAGGTATAGTAAAACTACATTGCTTTTTATCCAAATTCAAACCGCAGTAGAATTCTCTGTATGAAATACCATTCGTGCATAATGTCACAAACAGAATTATTTGAAATTAAATGATTCATATAAACCGCAAGTTGCATTCCAACTGGTGCAATTACCATCCAAAGTTAATACATTTTTTCGTAACATTATATAGCGTTGGCTTAATGTTAACCACACACGCGAACCAGCTGCTCTCATTCCAAGAACTTCTATTGAGCACATCATGCGATCGACCTACGCTAGAATGCAGCTGCTTACCGCACAAGGAAATAACAACGGATACGCGGAACGCCGCGCCTATAGATTCACGTTAGTATGCTAATGTCTTCAGCAATATACAGTATATAAACCCGGCTGTTTCAAGTTCCGATTCAGTCGTTTCGACTCCACCGAACCATGAACTTGAGGCAGACCTGGTAAGAATCTTTTATTTATTTATTGTGAGGGGATCTAGAATCTGGTGTCCAGGGGCACTGATTAGCTGAGCCCCTACAAATTTATTTTCAAACTTTAACTTTATTTTTGTTTCGTTTCTTTCTTTAATTATAATTTAAGATCGTGGGATTGATCAAATAAAAATTAATCAGAAGAAAGGGAATTAGACTGTCTCTTGATTCTTATTTTGGTAAATCCAATTGACACCAATAATTAATTTAAATTATTCCATGTTTGTTAATTGAATCCATTTTAGAAACTAAGAATTTTTTTTTTGTTTTTGTTTCTCTTTCATAAACTTCTGTTTTCATTCTTTTTATGTGTTTATTAATAAAATAATATTTTTAAATGTTCAAAAGGAGATTTATTTGTGTATTTTTTTGTATTGTGTCCATTAACAGAATCTTACAGGTATAGGTTGTACAATATTTTATTATTTTATCAAAGAGCGACCCGCCTGGAATTTTCCTGAGCTTGTCTTTAGATTTTAAATCAGAGCCGGTGCAAATTTTCTTTTCATCACAAAGGTAAGTGGTGTTGGTTTTTGTATAACTTTTCAGTTTGCCTTGCTACCTTTAAACATAAATGATAGTGGTCTTTAATTTAAATAAATCTATGATCAAGTGTTGTAAAGTGTATTTGTAAAACATTTATGGCGCCTGAATATGATGCTTTCTATTTTTCTTATTAAAATTTAACCTCTCAATATCATATCAATAGCAACCATTTTATCATAACCAATGTAATTTTTCAATAACACAAATTTTATTTTTTTCTGCTTTTTGCCGTCTCGTAGAGGGTTTGTCGTTTTATTAAAACCTTTAAAAACATTTAGAAGTTCTCTACCAATATGAAAATTTTCAAGATATTCACATTCAAATCTTGTACCAACATCATAGCTAAAACATATGACCTTGACTTGGCAGGTTGAAAACAACATCAACTTTGTATATGTGGTGTAGATCGGGTGTATATCACTCAATCTGCATTGTGGCTTCAGCTACTTACTATAAATAAGGTAAAGGAGGATTATTATAAGATGATCTCTATAATAATTATTAATTAGGAAAGTCAATTTCTTATTAATAATTTGTGTCTTTTCCTTCAGGTAAATAATAGTTCGTTTGCTTATATCAAGACATGTTTATTTTAAATTTCTATAATTAAAAAAGTTTGTTGCATTAATTTATTGTGATTGTATGCAATTAAGAAAAATTGCATGACAGTCGTTCATAATTGGTGAAGGCGATCTCTATATTTTTATATGCGTGTAACTTTCCACATATAAAACACAATGAATGATGAGGAGAGAACTGCAATCAAAACTGAAACAGATGTATACATAGAATCACAGATAATGATGGAAGAATTGAGCAACCATGAGATGAAGATCGACGTATACATCAAGAAAGAAGAGAAACTGTTCAATAACATTAGTATTTCAGAAAATCACAGACAAGTAAATACGGATAGCAAACTTTCTGAATCTAAAATATATCTTTCTCAAGAACATAATTTGAAGAAACTCGCCTGTAAAGGTGACAAACAATTTGTATGTAATATATGTAATAATATATTTAAATGGAACAGTCTACTCAAAAGACATATGCGCATTCATAGTGGTGAAAAACCATTTCAATGTAATATGTGTGGTTATAAATGTTTACAAAAGGGCAGTCTTAAACAGCACATGGTCTCTCATAGTGATGATAAACCATTTGAATGTATTGTATGTGGTTATAAATGTTCGCGAAAGAGTGATCTTAAAAAACACACGTTTACTCATAGTAATAAAAAACCATTTGAATGTAATATATGTGGACGTCAGTGTTTGCAGAGGAGCTATCTTAAAAGACACATGCTTATTCATACTGGTGAAAAACCATTTGCATGTAGTATATGTGGTTATAAATGTTTACGAAAGAGCTGTCTTAAAGTACACGAGTCCACTCACACTGGTGAAAAACCATTTCAATGTAATATATGTGGTTATAGGTATTCACGAAGGAATCTTCTTAAAAAACATCTAGCTGCTCATAGTAATGAAAAACCATTGAAATGTACTGTATGTGGTTATAAATGCTCACAAAAGACTACGCTTAAACAACATATGTTCACTCATAAAGGCGAAAGACCATTAGAGTGTAGCGTATGTGGTTATGCATGTTTCCGAAAGAATGATCTTAAACGACATGTATCTACCCATACTGGTGAAAAGCCATTTGAATGTAACATATGTGTTTATAAATGTTCACGAAAAAGTAATCTTAAGAAACACATGCTCACTCATACTGGTGAAAAGCCATTTGAATGTACTATATGTGCTTACAAATGCTCAGTGAAGAGTCGTCTCACAAGACACATGCTCAGGCATAGGTAATCAGAAACAGTTTCAGTGTAGTATACGTGGTTACGAGATAAAAGAATCTTAAACACCTGTCGAATAATATTATATCCTGTCCTGCACTCTAGTTCAACCAATGATTAGTGATAACCCATCCATATCCACCTTCATACTAGTATGTGCAGTGAAACGAGCTAGATGCAATCGAATGTAGTTCTCTTGAATTTAAACTATTCTCTGAAATATTTTTGAATTTGAATATGCAATAATGGTTTTAACAAAAAAATTCAATAATGATCTAAGAGGCCATGCTGTAATGGTAGTAGATTATTTTAAGAAATTGGAGACATTATGGTAAAATATTAGAAAATAAATTTTAGTGAATTATTAAATAAATGTTTCACTTTGCAATGACGGCGTGAACTAATTATAAAGGGAGAATATGCATTTATGTATCTAACAAACTGGATAGGTTGAAACAGAAATGATTTAAGAGTTTCCAGAATTGAAGAAAAGAAGGTTGAAGATGTTGAAAATTTAATTATCAATGCTTTAGTGTTAAGTTAAACATAAAGATTTCTCTAGATTGTACTAATAGATACCATAGGGTTGGTTCTTTAAAAAAAGATAAAAAATACATACAAAACTGGTGAAATGTATTAGTTACCACTACCGTCATCAACTAAATATTTAGAAATAAACCTAAAAGGTTCAACTGTTATTCTTAGACAAGATTTAACTAAGGTATGGGTAAATATGTTAAATATTGCTAACGCATGGTTTGGATGGGTCATTCCAAATCAAATCATCTAATGGTCTGAACCTTGACATCTTAGATTTAATAGTTTTTGGTACACTTATAGTACCCACCATGAAGACAAAAAATAAAAAATTTCAGATTTTGTGACTTATGGTTTTTGAGTGAGTTATACTCTTCCAAAGATCCAGAAAACGCCCAATTTTGACTGTGTTTTGAAAGTTTTAAACGGCCATAGATTGAAAACTATTTGTCCTAGAGCGCTGACATTGGTGTCATTCTCTTCACTGTTTAATGGAGCTTCATGTGATATACACCATGAGTAATTAGAAAAATCTTATGTTATTTTGAACCCGAAATATCTCCTCTCTAATTTTTTTGAAAAAAATATATGTTTTTCGTACACTGATTGACTATTTGTATGCAAAGTTTTAGAATGACAATTTGGAATGACAATGGGTTCTTTCAGAGAAAGATATTTTAGTATCACTGTGCAAGCTGTTTCAGGTTAGGTTGGTATAACAGCCATATACCCCCATAAGGAATAAACTATTATTTACAATACCTACATGCTGCAAATAAAAAGTTGTACAAATCTCTTTTGATTAAAATCTGGGGAAATCTCAAGGTGCTATTAGGGGATTTATCTATTTGATATTGCCAACACCGCGTTGAATTTCATTATCATGAATTCCTCCCTGTATTGGGGCTTACAGATGATTGATTCATCAATGTGATGACAAAGAGTAGACTACTCTTTGGTGATGATCTAAATGTTCTGGAAAATATAAAATAAAATTTGTTAAAAATGGTGTTTGAGATGATTTTCTAGTGCTTGAAGTAACTGATACATACCATTTACAGAAGCTAACCAATGGCATGAACATCTACACCATTCTCATACTGAACAAGATTGTGTATTGAAACGATGAATGTTTTTTCTATCAGGTAAATGGTTCGTTTTATTACACCTATACCAACAAACATCTACTTTCAAAATTTTCTCGTTCCAGAAAAGGGTAAAAATGCATAAGAGGTACCCGAGCATACGCATACCTACTGGGCATAACGACTATATCTTGCAAACTCATGGGAATAATTCTTACACTGTTGCCGGCCCTACATGAGTTTGTAAGATATAGTCATTATGCCCAGTAGGTATGCGTATGCTCAGGTACCTCTTATGCATTTTTACCCAGAAAAGTTCAAGTTACATAATGTAGTGAATGTATGGAAATGAAAACATTTTTCTATACTAGTCATGATTGGTGAAAGCATGTACTTTTTACTTGTACCTTTACATGATAATATGATAAGTCAATATACATATAAATATGCATCCCAGTTATGTTTGCAGTCAAACAAACAACCTAAAATTTTATGATTATCTAAACTTGATTTGTACAGGTAGTTTTTTATTTAAATTTTTCCAGATATTCAATAATGAACAACGAGGAGATAACCACAATCGAAACAAACCAACATAAATGTACATTCACATACAATAGAAGGTTTTAACACCAAAATTCAGATGTAAAGTGAAATATACATGGAGAAAGAATAGAAACCATTTGATAACATCAGTATTTTAGCAACTTACGGCAAATGAATATGGTCAGCATATTTTATATCTAGCCAATTGTTAAAACCTTTCCTAGAAATAATATATGTACTATGAAATAAATCCTCATTCATACAATTTATATGTAATCGTTGCAATTGCATGTTTAATAAGAAGTTTTCTCAAAAGATACATGCTCACTCAGCAGCGGTATGTCCATTTACAGTGGTGAAAAGCCATTCACTTGTAGCAGATGTTATTATAAATGTTTGTAACTGTTATATTAAACAACACATATCCTTTCATAGTGGTGAAAAGCCAATTGAATGTTATACATGTGGTTTTTAAAAGTTCTCAAATGGACGATCTTGAGTAACACATGTTCAGTCATAGTGGAGAAAAACCATTTGAATGTAATATATGTGGATATAAATTTTCACAAATTTTTGATCTTAAGCAACATATGTTCACTCAAAGTGGAGAAAAGCCATTCGAGTGTAATATAAGTAGTTTTAAATGTTCCAGAAAGACTATTCTTAAACAACGCATTTCTATTCATAAGGGTGAAAAGCCATTTGAATCTAATATATGTGATTATAAATGTTCCCGAAAGGGTAACCTTAATGTACACATGTCTATTCATAGTATTGAAAATTCATTTGAATGTCATATATGTGGTTATAAATGTTCTCTAAATAGTAGTCTTAAGAAACACATGTCTATTCATAGTGGTAAAAACCCACTTGAATGTAAAATATGTGGTTATAAATGTTTACAAATGGGCGATCTTAAGAGACACATCTTCACTCATAGTGGAGAAAAGCCATTTGAGTGTAATATATGTAGTTTTAAATGTTCCCGAAAGAGTATTCTTAAGCAACACATTTCTATTCATAATGGTGAAAAGCCATTTGAATGTAATATATGTGATTATAAAAGTTCGGAAAAGGGTAATCTTAAAAAACACATGTCTATTCATAGTGGAGAAAAGCCATTTGAGTGTAATTTATGTAGTTTTAAATGTTCCCGAAAGAGTATTCTTAACCAACACATTTCTATTCATAATGGTGAAAAGCCATTTAAATGTAATATATGTGATTATAAATGTTCCCGAAAGGGTAACCTTAATACGCACATGTCTATTCATAGTAATGAAAAGTCATTTGAATGTCATATATGTGATTATAAATGTTCTCGAAAGAGTAGTTTTAAGAAACACATGTTTATTCATAGTGGTAAAAAGCCACTTGAATGTAAAATATGTGGTTATAAATGTTCACAAATGGGCGATCTTAAGAGACACATCTTTACTCATAGTGGAGAAAAGCCATTTGAATGTAAAATATGTGATTATAAATGTTCGGAAAGGGGCAATCTTAAAAAACACATGTCTATTCATAGTGGTGAAAAGCCATTTGAATGTAATATGTGTGGTTATAAATGTTCACAAAGGAACAAACTTAAGCGACACATGTCCACTCATAGTGAACAAAAGCCATTTGAATGTAATTAATGTGGTTATAAATGTTTACATATTGGCAATTTTAAGCGAGACATGTCCACTCATAGGGGAGAAAAGCCAATTGATTTTTTCTATTTACTTTTAGTTTATATTTTAGAAATAGGCAACTATATTATTTATTTGTAATTATATTAGTACCTAGGTTAAGGTGATAATGGAAGAGCAAGGGTAGGAAACTACTAATTTGAATAGGCAGCCTTATGATTTCTCTATATAATTAGGTATACTTTGTTTTCTTAATATGTATTGGTTAAATTGTGATAGAGAAATAAATTCATTTATTATTATTATTATAAATGTTCCCGAAGTATTACTCTTAAAGAATATATTTCTATTCATAGTCGTGAAAACTGAAAAGCCATTTATATACAATATACGAAGATCTGACCCACATGAATTGGACTAAGTAATTAAGTTTCTTTTTAATTTGTGTTTGACATTTTATGTTTCATCTCGAATTAATAGTTGTTTAAGATACAAGTATAAAAAGTCATTCTTTGATGAGCGAGTGCAATTTTTTTTTCTTTTTTGCGCATATGCGCTTGTTATTGAAACTGGTCTAATAGACCAACCATCAATTTATCTTTAAACTCTTAAAACTAAATAAAACTTAAGCTACAGTTCATCCACTGATGTCCTTATATTTTAGTCTGACTTTGCTTCTTGAAGCACTTGCACTTGTTACACTATCGCGCACTGTGCTCTGCTATTAACACGTTACACAGTATTTAGACTAGTTCAAATGGCTTAGTCCTCTTCAGTCTTCTTATGATGTTTTGGTTGTCGAGTAGTTGTAATACCTCGATGTTGACATGTTGATGTAGTCTGGCTTCGTGTTTAGTGGCGAACCTTTTGATTTCGCTTGTCACGTCTGAAATCCCTAAATCACGATGTAGATCTTTGTTTCTGATGTACCGTGGAGCATTTACCATATTCCGTAGTACTTTATTTTGGAACGTTTGGATTCTTTTGACATTGCTTTCTTTACTACATCCCCATAGTTGTATGCCATAGACCCATATTGGTTTTAAGACTTGATTGTATATAAGTACAGTGAAGTCTCGTTGATCCGAATCTATGTTAATCTGAATACGACTATAATCCGGACCAGCATTTTATTTACATTGGGTTTATTGTAATCCGGATTTAAAGGTTTTGATAATCCAAACTTTCAAATTAATAGTTTTTTTTAGTTTTATATGCTCTTTCCACCGCAATTTCGTATTTAAGGTCATTCCCAAGTATTTGGCTGTGTTTTCATATGGAACTATGATGCCATTTAAATTAACTGAAGGTGTATTTATAATTATAAGCCTTTTATTAGTAAAATTTACATGAACCGATTTTAATTCATTAAGCTTTGTTTTCCACTTTCTACTCCACTGGTGTATTTCGTCATTGGCTTCTTGAAGCTTATCAGTTGCTTCTTGTATGATTGTTCCAGTAACCATCAGCACTGTGTCGTCGGCAAATGTGGCAACGCAGTTACTTTCTGCGGTTGTGGAAGATACAAGCGTCTAGCCCCCGAGTTATCACTAAACTAATCCTGAACTTAACGCATGCGTTTTGTGCAGCGTCTTGACTTCAATTCGATTGCATATGTGCAAATTAATGTTAAATATATTATTAATTACAGTTCTGATTAGAAGTAGATAAATACATAATTTTCACAGTTTTATTAAAATACAACCTGACAATATTGTTTCGACAGCTATGCTGTCATTATCAAAGTCATTATCAAATACATAATTAACGTTTTTTCAAAGAAAGAAAGAATTAATTATCTTATGGTTTTAATAAAAAGCGTGTTGTGACTCTTCAATCCGATAAAACATGTGTAAATAAATATTAAATATATTAATAATTATATACTTCTGTTTAGGAGTAGGTACACACTTACCTTTTTTTAAGTTAATGATTGTATATAGACTGTATAAATTAAAATTAACGGGTTTTCAAAGTAAAGTTACAACTTTATCTTGAAAACCATAAAACCTTGAAAAGGTAATGACTATAGTCATTACCTTTTTGTTTCAATAAAAAAAACTTTAGTAAACTTTAAATATTTATTAGAATGAAATAATCAATAAAAAAAATATTTTTATCACTGCAAGTTTTTACAGTGGGAAAATCCCCTTCACTATTATTAGGCATCATTTTTATTAAGTACTAATTGCAGGGCAATGTTTCCGATATCTACACCTGTGGCTTTAGAAATTAAATTGCATCTTTTCTTCTTCTGTTTCCCACTGCAAAAACGTGCAGTGATAAAAATTATTTTATAATAAAATCTATACAGATTTTATTATAGGAGTTACATCGCCCTGCAATTAGCACTTAATAAAAACAATACCTATTAGCGAAGGCGATTTTCCCACTGTAAAAACATGCAGTGATAAAACTTATTTTTTATTCATTATTTCATTATAATAAATAAATATTTAAAGTTTACTAAAGTTTCTTTTACTAAAACCGAAAGGTAATGACTATGACTTTCCTTGAAAAAACGTTAATTTGGATTTGGTCGTTTGTGTTTTTTAACTTATACAATCTATATGCAATCATTAACTAAAAAAAGTTAATTATGTATTTATCTACTTCTAATCAGAACTGTAATTAATAATATATTTAATATTAATTTGCACATATCCTATCGAATTGAAGTCAAGACGCTGCACAAAACGCATGCGTTAAGTTCAGGATTAGTTTAGTGATAACTCGGGGGCTAGATGCTTGTGTGGAAGATCGCTTGTATACAACAAGTAGAGGATGGGCCCTAATACGCTTCCTTGGGGCACGCCAGCTCTAGCCTCCTTTAACTCTGAATATTCATTTTCTTGCTTAATGCGGAATAATCTGTCTGATTAGTAGTGAGTGCAATGAAGAGACTTTTTATATGTGTATCTTACAAAGTTTTATCTACGATCATAACGCTTTACTAAAGTGTGCATTTTACATAATACATTACTATAAAATTTGTGACTTATGTATGTATATCAAGCGTGCTTTGATTTTTATGTGCTAAGTTGTTTAGCAACCAGTTTGCAAAATATTCATAAATCATTTATCTTATATCTCTTGTTAACGTTAGCGTGCAATAAAGATTTTATAACATTACCTCACTAAAGTTAACTTTTAACGGGAAAATTACTGTATAAAGTAGTCACGCACAATCAAAACCTAATCATTTATTCATTGATAATAATTATTTGTTGAATGATAAATATTAATTACAGAAACCTACAGTGGTTCAATTCATGTGAGGCAGGCATGTATGTTAGCTTTTTAAAGATATTCTAAATTACGCATAACTTTTCAAAGTTAATCAATTTTATAAAATTCAAAACATGATAGAAGATGAATATAATATGAATAAAGAAATGAATATAAAAACACATATAATACATTCGGTATTAATGTATGTAAATAGCTTATAATTATCATTATTTCTAGTTTCTCGTTTCTTGTTTATGTTCTTCCTTTGTATTTATTAATATGTATATTTTGAATGTAATTATTGTGTCATAAATTAATATTCCCAGAAAAGAGAGTTTCAAAAAGTAGGGTAAAAAGAATTGAACAAAAAAGTCTGTAGACATTGTTAAATTGGTACAAAATTCTCAAGAAAAGATTTTACTTCAAGAGTATCCAAAATTGCCATGGCAAATAGTTGCCTGCGTTATTTATAACTTGCGGTCTGGAAATATTTGGTACTAGTATGTAGATGCTGGTTGCGTTTATTTTAATTTGTACAACTATCAAGCCTAACCAGAAAGTTAATTTAGCATAATAGCCGAGTATTTATATGTTGGTTTGCCACATTTGCAATATCAGATATTCTTGGTGCAAGTAGAAGAAAGTTTCTCTGAAGAATTAAAGAATTCGCTAGAAAATGAAACAAGTTTAAGCATAGAGTCTCCAGTTCACAGTTTCATAGATCGAATGACTTTGCAAAAAGATATGTAAAAGAAACAAAGTCTACTAGATACATGTATAGAGGAGAAACTTGAGGTTCTCCAGTGCAAAAAATTTAATGGGATCAACAAATAGACTTTTCTTTTAGAACAGAATTACACAATGACTCCACGAAATAATATCAAATTCCTACATTTTTGTAATAACAAATGCAAATTAGACATTTCAGAAGCTTTCGAGATATACAAACACAAACTAAGGGTACCTTTCATAAATGAACAGAATGAGCTCAGAAATTCCCCGTTACTGGAAGTGTTAGATATTTAATTATTATTTTTGTTTAAGTATTTATTTTTTGTATTTACCTTGTATGCGACGTGTTTATATTTATAATACCTTTGATAATGACACCTTAGCTGTCGAAACAATTGTCAGGTTATATTTTAATAAATATTATGAAACTTTTCATTAATCTCTATTTCATTCTAACCAATTATTTATATCATCAATTAAATTCCTCTGAATACCATTATTATCCCTCCCACTAATCTACACAACCATGTCGTTACCAAACAGATGAAATTTACATTTTTTTTAATGACATTACTAACTTCATTAATACATAAACTAAACAAGAGGGATCCTAAAATACTCCCTCTATATAGCTAGTTTTCTCTAAGCTCTGACATATATTAAATATATGAAGTTATGCTAGTAAGTAAATTTTACTTACTAGCATAACTTCCGTTGCGAAATCAACGCTTCCTCTCTAGTCACGTCAGCTATCAATACAGTAAGATAAGTGATCTATTCACAAAAGTTGAGCCGGCAACGCCACCGATAACACTGGCCAGCAAAAAAATGGTACCTACGCTAATGCCAAATATAAATCCCGTTTTTCCCTATCACGTCAGGTTTTTTTTTCTACGACGTTTCTTGTTTGCCGAATCCAAAATTCTTGAAAATCGTTAACTAAATGCAACAAATTCTTAATTGTTTACAGAATTCTTAGACATTCCAAATACATTTAGTCATTAGCATAATATACACTTGTACCTCATAATGTTTAAGTACTTAATTAGATAATTAAGTAATAAACAATTGTAAAGTAATCAAGTCTACTAAGCTAGTCCTCATCGTCAACATATTTTAGGGTTTAATGAGATTTTATTAGAAAGTGTTGATCACTTAGAACTATTTAAAAGTAAGCAAGGGTGATAAGAAAATGCTAATATAATATAACGCTAAAATATAATATAAATACAAAGATTAGTTAAAGTTTCACAAGTTTTATTAATATCTTAACCTGACAATATTGTTTCGACACTTTGTGTCATTATCAAAGGTAGATAAGATTGATAAACTAACACGTTGCTAAGGATAAATACATACAGAAATTAGGTAACTAGATACAATACATAACAAAAACTAAATATCTAACACTTCTAATAAAGGAGAATTACTAAGCTCAGTTTGTTCATTCATTAAAGGTACTGTGCGTTTATGTCTGTATATTTCAAAAGCTTCTAAAATGTCTAATTTGTGTTTGTTGGTGCAAAAATGTAAGAATTTAATGTTGTTTTGAGGTGTCATTGGGTAGTTCTGTTCCAAAATGTGTTTGGCATAATTCTAGTAACATCTAGCAGTAAACGCTACATGTTAGTTGTTAGTGAAGAAACTACATCATGTCTACTACTTGAAGATGTGTAAAAAGTGCCGATTATTTCTGCTACATTTGTGGCAGCTTCACCGTTTCCAGTCAAAGGACAAATATTAGTGTTTTTGTTAAGAAAATGTATTTGGCTTATTTTGATGTAAAACTTGCTGATCAAGACAAGTCATGGGCTCCACATAAAGTGTGTAAATCATGTGTGGAAAATTTGCGGCAGTGGAGCAAAGGAAAACGTCAGAAATTAGCTTTTGGCGTTCCAATGATATGGCGTGAACCGAAAAACCACGTAGATGATTGTTACTTTTGTTTAACTCAGACCTCCGGTTATAATACCAAGACTAAGAATAAAATTGTATATCCGAATATTGATTCCGCAATTCGACCAGTACCTCATTCCGATGAAATACCTGTTCCAGTTTTAAAGAGCTTCCTTCACTTGAGCACTCGGATGGTGAATACATGGCAGATGTTATTGAAGAGCAAGATGATTCAGATGTAGATTCTGCCAATGAAGATATAGTTCCTAATTACCCAGCAAACACAGCAACATATTATTTACGTAACTGAGAGTAACAATGCCTACATTATTATGTAGCAGCTAAGTAAAATTCAAGTCATCTGGAGAGCGTTATGTCCGCCTCATTATGCATCTGTTATTTACATAAATTCGATGTCACTGTTAATACATATGAGATATGTAAAATACAATCTGTATTACAAAAATACACAAAGCGCCGTATATTTTACGTTTATTTAATTATGAGCATGTTCTATTATATACAAAATCGCTTTACGTACGACTTTACCTGTAACTACCCTGTAATTGTCTTTGTACTTACCTGTAATCCCTTTGCAACATGATTTTTAAGTTAAAGCAACAATTTTCAAATTTTCCACTTTGTGTAGGATAACTTATTTCTTTAAAATAGTAAAGACTCCTTAAGATTCCTGTAATTGTAAAAATTAGGAGAATAAGAAAAACTCACAATAACATTTTTATTTATTTTGTTTATTAAAAAAAGAAAAAGATATATAGTTATTAATTAATAGCTTATTATAGAAAAAAATTTATATTATTACATAGCATTCAATATAACAAAATATAAAAAAATCAAAAGTTATGTATAAACAACATTAATCAAAATTGAAAATGCCAACTGATCAAGATTATTCCTGGTTTTTTAACAAATTATGCCATTCGGCTTCGGTTCTCGATTCCTAGTAAATGATATGACGCGTACCTACATTGCTGCAATTTGCTGAATCTACCATTTTATGCTACTCGTCTAACTACCTCGTCAGTAGTTAGACTCGAATTTTATGATTTCATATATGAAGAATACGTTTAGTGATGAATACTCTGTGTTCTAGAATACTTGTATAGGGGCTAGGAAGCTTGATTTGAATACTACAATCTTGATCACGCGGTTGGAGTGTACTGATACCTCGATTGTGTGCATAGAAGTATAATGAGTATCAGTTATCGTATATTCAAATTAGTTGAATATATGTAGTACAACTTTATAGATTCTAGAAAGTTCCTATCAATATTAGAGCAATGAATGTACGAGGGTAGATTGAAAAGTTTCCGGAATGGGCAAGAAAACGCAGTAATTGAACAGGTTTTTGTTTTTATTTTTCAACATAATATCCTTGCAGGGCGATACACTTTTCCCAGCGGTGCTCCAACTTTTTTAAGCCTTCAGAAAAATATGATTTCGGGAACTCTGCAAAATAAGCTTTAGTGGCGGCGATGACCTCCTCATTTGACGTAAAGCGCTTGCCTCCGAGCCAAGTCTTCATGTTTGTGAACAAAAAGAAGTCGCACGGGGCCAGGTCTGGAGAGTACGGGGGATGCGGCACCACCTCGTAGCCCAATTCAACCAATTTAGCATTGGCGATTCGGGATGAATGGGCCGGCGCGTTGTCGTGATGGAAGAGCACTTTTTTCGCTGCAAATGAGGCCGTTTCTCCTTCAAAATGCCGTTGAATTGATCCAATAAATCGCTGTAGTATTGTCCCGTGATAGTTCTTCCCTTCTGCAAAAAGTCGATGTGTATCACACCTTGCGAATCCCAAAAAACGGTGGCCATGACCTTTCCAGCAGATGGGACAGTCTTTGCCTTCTTCGGAGCAGATTCGCCTGGAGAAATCCACTGTTTCGACTGCTGCTTGGTTTCTGGTGTGTAGTGGTGGATCCATGTTTCGTCCACGGTCACGAATCGGCGAAAAAAATCCGTTGGATTACGATTTAACAAGGCCAAACACTCTTTCGAAGTGGTCACACGATTTCGCTTGTTGTCCATAGTCAGCAAACGCGGCACCCATCGCGCCGAGAGCTTCCTCATGCCCAAATGTTCGTGCACGATATTTTGCACACGTTCATATGAGATGCCCGTGGTCTCTACTATTTCGCGCAACTTCACTCGTCGATCGGCTAACACGAGATCATGGACTTTATCGACCATTTCTTCATTTGTGGCCGTTTTTGGACGTCCACTGCGTGGTTCATCCTTGGTGCTCGTACGGCCACGTTTGAACTCGCTCACCCAGAAACTAATAGTCGAAAATGAAGGTGTGGATGTGCCATGAACTTTCTGCAAAATATCTCGTATCTCCGTCGCCGTTTTCCCGTCCATCCAGAAATGTTTGATGACTGCACGAAATTCGTTTTTATCCATTTTTGCAAAAGTGCCTGAATTGCTTCACAAGATATCCTAGTAAACATAAACGGAACGACGCACGTGTCTGAAAATTTGACAGCTTTCCTAAAATAGGTTAGCCTTGACAACCATCATAACAATTTCACGATACGCGCGCCATCTCTTGCCCATTCCGGAAACTTTTCAATCTACCCTCGTAGACTGATGTGTGTGTTATATAATACCGATTCTCGCATATACGAACTTAGGAGCTAGCTGCTGACTCTGCATGACATTAGATGATTATGATAATGATAGATGATCGTGATAAAGAATGTTGTTATTTATAGCAGTGACTTTATTACAATTCTTACTAGAATATAATTGTATGATATCACATCATGGTATGTACCTACAATTCGATTACCTACAATTTGACTACCTAAATTAGACCTTAGTCTAAGAATAATCATGTGTTTTATCGTTATCTTATATCAGGAATGCAATTAAAGAAAATGCAAAATTAAAGAAATATAGATCAAAGAGTGATGGGTTTTTGACTCTTATGTCATAAAATTGTTTGTGGTTAAGGAAATTTGTCAAACTTGATGTTGTTTTTACAGATTTAGGTAAAGTTGCAAAGATTTTACAGTAAACCATGATTTAGAATTGAAGAACATAACGAAAGTTTTATTGAACATAATATAAATAACTGAACATAATATTTTAAAACAGAATAATGACTACTAATACCTAATAAAAACTATCTTGTCAGATTTTATGATTTAATAACTAAATGTCAAACATAAAACATAAGAATCAAATGCCTCTTTGATTTCACTTCAATTTTATTTATCCAGTTACTAAAGAAATCTGTTATTTGGGTTGCATATTTTACTCTATCTTGAATTTGAATACACTTTAGTAATAATCTCTGTTACATTGGTCGCCTTGATTTATTACGTAGATTTTCTAGTCCTGCTTTATACCTTATAAAACAGCACCTAAATGTAACTAGTTTATAGTTTAATTTATGTATGTAATTATTTAAAACATTTTATTTTTCTAACTTCACAAATTGATGTCGAGCACTAAACAAAGTGAACTCTGCCAAAGGGTCATAGTCAACCCTCATCTTTTTCCACTGAATGGGTAACATGATCAAATAAATAAGCCTGGAAATCATTATTTAAATGGTAAACGCATTTGCTTTTCAAATTTAATGAAGTTAACATTTCTTTTTTCAGGTTGTAATCTTACAAAATATTGGTGAAATGGACGGCCATGATATGGCAACTGTAATAAACTAATAAATAAAAGTTCCAGAATAACTTCCGGATGAAGAGCAGATAAGGCAAATTTTTTTGTCACATGGTTAAGATCTAACTGGAGCAGATTTAATAAAAGAACTGTTTAGTCAAACATAATCTTTTAAAACAACTGTTAATTATTAATTACTTGAATTTGCCTTCAAGACTCTGAAGAAAATCCAATGTAATCGATTAGCTTTATTTGCTCTGAATTTCCATGAAGAACGCTAGCAAATGTCATCTCAAAATGTCAATCAAAAAAACATGGGCAAGTAAAAAGATATAATTTCGTAGCGCACTAAAAAACTGAAATGGATCAGAATATCAAAATAGAATTGCCAATAATGGAAGACTATAAGATCAAACATGAGATTAAAACAAATATTGAGAGTGAAGAGCAACCAATTTTTAATAACACCAGTAGTGGTGACAAACCATTTGAGTGTAATTTGTGTGGTTGTAAATGTACAAGGAAGAGTAGTCTTAAAAGACACATCCTAATTCATAGTGGTGAGAAGCCATTTGTGTGTAATATATGTGGTTATAAATGTTCAGTAAAGAGTAGTCTCAAAATACACATGCTCACTCGTAGCGGTGAAAAATCATTTGCGTGTTATTTATGTGATTATAAATGTTCAACAAAGGATAAACTTAAAGTACACATGCTCACTCATAGCGGTGAAAAACCATTTGAGTGTCATTTATGTCATTATAAATGTACAACAAAGGATAAACTTAAAACACACATGTTCACGCATAGTGGTGAGAAGCCATTTGTGTGTAATATATGCGATTGTAAATGTTCAGCAAAGAGTGGTCTCAAAATACACATGCTCACTCATAGCGGTGAAAAACCATTTGAGTGTCATTTATGTCATTATAAATGTACAACAAAGGATAAACTTAAAACACACATGTTCACGCATAGTGGTGAGAAGCCATTTGTGTGTAATATATGCGATTATAAATGTTCAGCAAAGAGTGGTCTCAAAATACACATGCTCACTCATAGTGGTGAAAAACCATTTGAGTGTCATTTATGTGTTTATAAATGTAGAAAGAAGAGTAGTCTCCAAAGACACATCCCAACTCATAGTGTAGAGAAACCATTTGAGTGTAATTTATGTGATTTTAAATGTTCAATGAAAACTAATTTAAAAACCCACATGCGGAATCATACAGGCAAAAAACCATATGAGTGTAATTTATGTGATTGTAAATATGCAAGGAGTAGTAGCTGAAGAACCCATATGCTGAATCATAGGAGTGGGAAACCATTTCAGTGTAATTTATGTGATTATAAATGTTCAGTAAAGGGTAAAATCAAAACACACATGTTGACGCATAGTGGCGAGAAACCGTTTGAGTGCAATTTATGTCGCTTTAAATGTTCATTAAAGAGTAGCCTGAAAAGACACATGCTAACTCATAGTGGTGAGAAGCCATTTGATTGTAATTTGTGTGATTATAAATGTTCAGTGAAGGATAGAATCAAAAGACACATGCTAACTCATAGTGGTGAGAAGCCATTTGTGTGTAATATATGTGGTTACAGGTGTTCAGTAAAGAGTAGTCTGAAAATACACATGTTCACTCATAGTGGTGAAAAACCATTTCAGTGTAATTTATGCAATTATAAATGTACAATGAACAGTACTTTAAAAATCCACATGCTGATTCATAGTGGTGAGAAGCCATTTGAGTGTAATTTATGTGATTATAAATGTACAATGAAGAATAATCTCAAAATCCACATGCTCACTCATAGGAGCACGAAACCATTTGAGTGTAATTGATGTGATTCTAAAATGTCCAGTTATGGGTAGTCTAAAAATCCACATGGTTACTCATACCGATGTGAAGTCATTTGAGTAATTTATGTGATTGTAAATGTTCAGTGAGGGATAGACGCAAAAGACGAAAACCAAAAAAAAAAGAAATACATACTGTGTTTTGTAATAATTAATTGTCCTTTTTTTTATTTTGGGGTATGTCTTCCTTATGGATCCACATTCACTGCAGCCTATGGCTTATTGCGATTACACTAATAAGTATTCTCCAGAAAATCTCCCAACTGCACTACCATAACCGTTTCTTAATGAGTTGATATTGGTACTAGATCCACTTCTACTACAAATTGACCTACTACAAATAGTCTGCGAATTGACTATACGTTGTTTACCCAACAGAAATAGTTAAGCCACTCCCCCACAAATGTATGTTTGCGTAGGCCAATGAGCGCAAAGCTAGTTTCACACGATACAAATTAATAAAATCGCGCCAGGTTTTCAATTAGTGTATTTTTTTCGTTTTAAATAAATGATAGCAATATTCTTTTAATAAATGGTTATAATCATTATTTTAAAGCTTATAGGCTTAGTTGTGAAAGAATTAATTAGACAGCCAATTAGTAAACCTTGATTGAAAATACTCACTTGCAAAAGTACTTAATTTGGCCAAACCTTAGGGTCAAATAAAGCTTTAATTAAGCTGCTTGTTTTTTTACACAGTTGATAATAGATTTATGGTGTCTGCTGTGGTACCTGCTAATACGATTATTTGGTTATAATAAGAATAATACTAACGTACAAGTGTAAACTTAAATTTTCGTTCATCACTAATCATAAAATGTAGGTATACGCATAGTTTTATTGATAACACAAAATTATTTAAAAAAATACAAATTATCACATTAAAAATGATAATATAAGACTAATTAATGTATTGTATTGTATAAATGTTATTTATAATTTAACATTGCCAAACCACTGAGGTAAATATATACTTGTGCGTGGTATAAGGCAGTGTTATTTTTAATGACAGCCACATAAAAATGGTTATGTGGTTGTCGATACCGACTACTTAACATGCCCTGACAACACGATGAAGTGTACTAAGGCTTTATCGACGAGAAAAATCTTCTCGCCTGTTCCGGGGATCCGCCTGAGTAAGAGTTGGGCTCTATCGCGTGGTAGAGTGTCAGTAGTCATCCCCCACACAAATCATTGGAATATGAGAGCTGTGATGTCAATTAGAAGGAAAGTTTCCCTTCAGTGTATTTTTTAATAAATGATAACAATCTTCTTTTAACAAATGACTTTAACAATTATTTTCATCTGTTATAAAAAGTAAAAACTAATTTAAAAAATTAAACAACAAAAATAACATAAAATAACAATAAAGAACTATTATAGTGAATATACATACTGCAACGTTCTTTTTAAAATAATAACAAAAATGCTGTTTAAATCGTCTATTCACAAGAGAAAACATTCACATCTTAACACACACTAATTTAATCCTAATTACAAAACACAATTATAAACCAACCATTAACAAACATTTATATTTGATCATAATATTTATTTCGTACTATTTACACACGCATTTATATTCTACTTAGATATTTATCTATTACAACTTGCGTCTACGTTAGTTAGACGTGTTAACGTCTAATTACTCGCGGTACTACTACTTACTAATAGGGTCCTTGCATGATTTCCAGATTTATTCCGAACGAGTTCAGAATTGTATATTTTACTGTTATTCAAAATATTTTTGATAAATAACTGTTATTATTATAGTTATTAGCGAAATAAGTTTAAATAATTAATCAGGCCCTTAAAACGCATTTGCGCTGACGCGGGCAGCGTGACGTCATACCGCGTGTACCCGTTTTGCAAATGCACTTACTCCTTGTCAATTGTTATAGCAGGTAGGTGTTGTAATTTTGAGTTTATTTCAGTTCTAAGTTACTAATGAGTGTTTTGTTTTTGCTCTGTGTGTTAAAAAATAGTCTTTTTTAAGACTATAAAAGCAAGACGGATTATAGAAATGTAGCTTTTATATTATTAATTGTATGCTTACTAGATAACTCGTTTGTTTGTACTTTTAGTAAAGCGTCCCTTTATAATTACCGTAAAAATGAAGAAAAAAGAAAAGAGGATTATAGAAAGGTAACTTTTACCGATAAATGTATGCTTATTATTAATAAAATAAAATAATAGTACCCAAGTCTATTCACCATTAAAAATATAAAAACGTTCAAAGTAATTATATTGCGATCCTCAGACGATTACAAATAAAAAACGGAATTACAATACCTACTAACAAAAGTCCCAACTTCTTAAAACTTATTTACATTCATAACTATACTCCTTATTTCATTTTACAAAATATTTTCCTCCTCATCTTAGTATAATTAATAATAAACAAACTTTTCTTTCGCGTTCCCACTGGCGAGAAGAGAGCGAAGTTGTGGATAAATGCAGCAGGCGGAATTATTTAGATATTGCAAAAACTTCATGCTTGCATGTGAAGATCATTTTCACGTAAGTATAACCACAAATGTATCCAATATTTTAAAACTACAAAATGCATACGCATTCAGTTTATTTTTAATCATTTATTATATAACAATGAAAGTACGGCAGTTGTTACTTAACGTATGCAATAAACCGACCTTTCTTGTAAAGGTAGCAGCTTTTGTTTCGAAGAATTGAACTTCCTTAGACGATTAGAACTGTCACGCTAACAAGCAAATCTTCTTTTGACTACAACGGTCTTACTTTTGAATACAGCAGCCTTTTAAATGAATAAACAGAAATTAATTACTAATAAAAATAAATGCGACAATTGCGTTGAGACTTTACGTTTCTTCTCGGGTTTCCTACTGCATGTAGCCTTGAAAAAGGCTGTTTTTCTATAAATTCAAAAGTAACTAACAAACAAACACGTATGAAGACAAAACGAAACAATTTTAAACGCATCGGCAAAACAAGTAAACCATGTTGCAGGCATAGCTGATACAGAATTGTAAATGCGAAGTGACGTCACTCGATTGGCGCATACTCGTAGGCGTTTTGCAAGCACTTTCGAATTTCATAATTTGATTAATTTGTAATTTAGTTTTAATCCACTTCTGTACACTTTTATGTCGCCCAAAAGATTCCGACACTTATTTTAGCTGTATAAATTTCATATTATATGCGATTTAGCAATATTTATTTTTTGTGCAAGTACCCTATTAAGCACACTTCGATACGCCGGTTAAACATTAACTGCTCTCCTTCTACTCGCGATCTCAATTTATATTTTCCATATAAAGTTCTGGAACTTACTAGAAATGCACTAGATTCTTCTAGCTCGTGTATTGTTTGTGAAGCCGTCGATGCGCACGTGGATGAGTCACGTCGATAAATAACAAGGGTGGCTGTGCTACTCACCCTATCTAATTGTGCTTCTTTTGACACCTGTACCGTTGATGTGACTATGACCGTTGGCGCGACCCTGTGCGCCTGGAAGCTACCTTGGCATAGTTTGTCTTGTCTTTTGTGTTTTGGGGTCCCGTTTTCCTTGGGGTGGGTTGGTTTTCTTTAGTTTGTAGGTTTAGTTTTAGTAGGGTTTCTCGGGGTGGGTCAGCTTGTTCGGATTTTTTGGTGATCAGGTTTGGTTTCGCTGCAGCCTTTGAAGTTACGTTGCTACTGGTTGTGTTTTGGACCATGGGGTCATAACGGACGACGCAACCCTTCCATCGGCAGGCGACCGTGGCCGGTATTGAATGTACTCTTCAATTGTTGTTACCTAAGCAAAACTCTCCTGGCAATATTGACAGACTTACTAAGTGTCTTTTCATTTAGTAAATCGGTTGTTGTGGGTTGGTTTTGTGATTTTCAGTTTGCAGGTGTTTCAGTCCTGTTAGGTGGAGTTATTTAGTTTTATATGGATTTCATTGCTGCAGTTCATCGTTTAGATAGCTTTACAGTTTAGGCCCTTCTTTATTTTATCTTAGCCGTTACGGGCTTCGCCCTTTGGAGTTTTGAGGGGAGTGTTACAATTTTTTCTTTAATGGCTTTTCCCCAGTTCAATTTCACTTAATGATTAACCTAAAATATTTCTTTCTTAAAAGGCTTTTCTCTGATGTGTTTATCATATATTTGTCATTCCAAATATGGTAGTGTTTATGGGCATACCCTTTTATTGGCTATTCCTTATTTAGTAATATTTCTGTTCAGGCTACCTCATTGGTGAATTCAGCTTTATCTCGGTTTTCTTGAACTTTTTGATAAGATAATCACTTTTTTTTTTAAGTCAAATTTGACTTGCAAATAGAGTGTTTGCTTCATTCTAGTTTTAGGAAATTTTTGATTTCTCTCTTTATCAGTTTTTCACAGTGGTAATTGTTTATATCACAGGAATCCAACCTGTTGGTCTTTTAAGCTCTACTGCAAAGTACACCTTTTCACTACTCTATCTGTATGGTTATCTCTAACAGTTCCTTGTTTTGTAGGAATACCTTTCAATACAAATATAACATGAGGTGATAATCCACCCGTGTCTATCGTTTAAAGCCGATGAAAACATCTTTTCCGGTAGGGCTGTGGTTATGTTGATAGACAGATATTAATTTATACAGAATTCCTTTATATGCTTTTTTTCCTTTACCGAATGCTGTTCTCCTCCGGCCTCTACCTTTACCTCCTGTTGTAATATCCAATTGTAATATTTAAACTCAATATTTTATAAATCACTTTTTCTGTTTTTTTATCAAAATGAATTTTAAAGTCATATCAATATATTTTCATAATGTAAAATCATTACTTTGTATTTTTTTATGCACTGGCATTCTTAACTCTACGTGTATACTATGGAATATGATATGCGATTCCATGGGAATAGTGGCATTCTTTTGTTTTCAGCGCTTACTATCGGTTTCAGTTATCTAATAAATTTTTATTTACAACCTTTAATTTGGTATAGTGAAGTTATTTGTCAAAACTGCCATATCAAGTGCTACATCGTTGGATTCTACACAAAAGCAGCTTTCTAATGATGGTACTTTCGACCCCCATTTCAATTTAAAAAAATAATCCAAGTTGGTCGTGCTGCAGTCGTAACAATCAATAAAAAAATTAGAACCGCGAATATTAGTAGAAAACTGTATGTTTTACTTCTATACTAAATTTCAGAGTTCTATCTATAGCCGTATTCAAATAATACCACTGTTTCCATACTTAATTTACGCTCTGTATATAATTTAATAGTTCTAAATAAATTCATTATTACTTGTGTTAGTTTTTATTATTAGTTATTTGTTTTTGTTCATTAACTTATAAATAGCTTCTGGGGCCTGGTTTCCAGGTTATGGGTTGTAGCAACTATTATTATATATAACTCTGTAAATGGGCTAGTGACCTGTTGAGTAACATAAACTATTGTTATTACTTTCGGTAAATAAACAAAACTTTGCGCTCAATTTATTTGTGTACAAACTTTTAAAGATTTTAGTTAAAAGTAAAGCTGGCAAACAATATTAAAGCTGAGACGAAAAATTTTTCCATATGAATTTGCATTCAAAAATATAATTTAATGTAAATCATTCATCAACTTAATAAAAATTAACTTCATCTAAAATATTAAACTGATTTTAACCACCTATATCTGTTTTTTAACTTTCGAGCCCGAAGTGGGTGGAAGTGCCCCCCACCTATGTTTTTTTGTGGTACCTACCCAACTTTTACATTTTTAACAGTAGATAATTATCCACTTAGTATCCTCAATTGAATTGATAAAATTGTTTTCCTGTTGTTTGCAAATGAATTTATTAGCACCACGGGCAAATGATAATCCACAAACTCCTGAAAAAACCAAACAGGGACGTTGCATACTTTGTCCAAGGGGTATGAACACAAAAAGTCACAGATTCTGTGAGATATGTAAACATTTTGGTTGCCAAGAACATGAACAAAAAAAACAACTATTACAACTTGCAAGAACTGCAAAAATTAGCATTGTAATTAATAATTTTTTTTGCATCTTTCGTAAATACATTCTTATTGTTTCATTAAAAAGCCATAAAAAATTAATCCAAAAAAATTCAGATCACACAAACAAGCTCTAAACACAGTTAAAGGTGGGGTACATTTTGCACCCCACTTCAGATTTGGAATCGCTAAAAGAAAAAAGCTTCGGGCTCCAAAGGTTAAGAGTACTCTTACATGATGATAAATAAAAATAATTTTTCACTACTATAGGTATAATTGTGCTCTTTAAGATAACTCTCTCAGGTACACTTATACACATACATTACCTTTAAGGTTTTTTAACACTATGAGTGAACATGTGTCGTTGAAGACGACTCTTTTGTGAAAATTTATGACCACACGTATCACATTCAAAGGGTTTTTCATCACTATGAGTAGACATGTGCCGTGTAAGATTACGCTTCTGTGAACATTTATAATCACATATATTACATTCAAATGGTTTTTTACCACTATGAGTAATGACATGTTTTTTAAGATCACTCTTTTGCGAACATTTATAATCACATATATTACATTCAAATGGTTTTTCACCACTATGATTAGACATGTGTTGTGTAAGATTACGCTTTTGCGAAGATCTATAATCACATATATTACATTCAAATGGTTTTTCACCAGTATGAGTAAGCATGTGTCGTTTAAGATTATTGTTTTGTGAAGCATTATAACCACATATATTACATTCAAATGATTTTTTGCCACTATGGCTAAACATGTGTCGTTTAAGATTACTGTTTTGTGAAGAAATATAACCACATATATTACATTCAAATGATTTTTCACCACTATGGGTGAATATGTGTCGTTTCAGATAATACTTTTGTGCAAATTTAGAACCACATATATTACATTCAAATGGCTTTTCACCCAGAAACTTCTTTTGTGAACATTTATAACCATGTATATTAGATTTAGATTGTTTGTAACCTCTATGAATGAGTATTTGTTTCTCGACATTAATTTCTCCAGAAAGTTTTTCTTGATATTTGGTAGATTCAGAAAATTCTGAAATACTGACATCAAATGATTTTTCTTCATTCTCGGTGTATATCTCGTTCTTCACCTCATGTTTGCTGTTATAGCCTTCCATTATCTCTGAAGCTATGTTTATATCCGCTTTAGTTTTGTAAATTATACTAGACTATGTAATGAGAATATTTTCATTTTGCCTATTATCACTACATTATGCAACTTTAAACTTTTATGTGCTGAAGATATTTAAAAATAAATATGTGTTGGTATATATGCAACTTAACTATTTACCTGAACTAAAGACTCCTACTCATTACATTAAAGGAATTGTCATTACTATTACATTACAATGCTAATTTGTTATAAAACACAAGCTTGTACGCTTCTTGTAGACAATACACAAATGTCACAATAATAATATTAATAAATGCGTTTGGCTTCGTCGATCTTTTTACTCTAAACGCACTAAAGTCGTCAGGCTATATACATTAGAGCAGCGTTCGGATATTAACGCATCTCGTTCAAGGAATTAACTCCATTTGTACAACCTCTAAAGTGAGTGCATAAAGAACGTGCATGTGTTGTTCACGGGCATCTGTTAATCTAACCTCAATTTGCGATTTTAAGTTAGTTTGGTTGTTTAAGATTAGAGTGTCTACATTATTTATTCGTGTTCAGTGTGATTTTCACAAATCCTTGATGGTACACCACATTTTCTTTTTATTAAATCTTCAAAATTAAAATTGCCGGTCATAGTTCGTTTACTTCGTATGAACTCTTCCTACTCTTCGACCGCGTGATCTCACGGTTTGCTCCACTCAACTCTACTCCACTCCAACATCAATGCTAACTAAGCAGAACTAACTAAGCAGATTTTCGAATACGAGGAAGCTGGTAGGTCAACAAAACTGTCCTGTGTTTACTATTTTCTCAACTAATAAAATTAATGCTAGAACATTATTTCGAAAATCGCCGCAACGTGCAAGAAAATTTACGAGTTACTACATCTAGTCAACCAGGTCGCGCTGGTCGAACAGAGTATCGCAAAATGACGCCATATCAGGGCGAACTAACCGTGAAATTGTCTATTACTGTTATCTGTTCTAAATTTAATTAAGTCCGCGTTTAATTAAAAGGCTTTTCAACATTATGTGATAAACCCCTTGTTTATCAGTTCTATTGGTTTTATTGATTATGGATGTTAGTTTAAATAATACACAAATTTGTATCCCATAATAAATTGGTTTTATTTCTTATTCTTATAAAATAGAAATTTGATACGTTCTTACATGTTTACTCTTCGAAACTCTGTCGTCGTTTCTTTTATTAATTTAAGTCATTAAACTGTTACAACTATTATAAAAGCCTTGCATTTTTACTTAACCTAGTTATTGCTAAAAGGAATTTGATTAAGTAGCTTTTCGCAATTGAATTTATTGAACTTTATTACCTAAATATTTTAATCTTTCAAAAACACATAATATAAATTTTGATAATTTTTATATTCCTTTACAATTATTTTTATTCTGAAAACACCAAACCAGATTCGTAAAATGTGATTTTAATTTGTCCATTATTAAATTACACGCTTCTTCGACCCAATCCTTGACCCGATATACTCTGATCTGTCAGCACTACCTGGCTGATTAGGTGTAGTGACTCTCGAAGCACTGTAACAACTGCCAACTCTCTAAGTATCGTTTTACTGTTTTTGTGACGTACTTGTTCGAATACTTTTGGGTTGAAATATTAACACGAATAATAAATTTATATCGACATCGACGCGGCGATAGATTAGCAAGACAGATCCGTTGTGCCAGTAGCAATACGTAGTCCGAACACAGCTCTAAAGACCAATGTCTTTCTCCATACTGGAGCGGACGACTCAAAGCTCGACCATGGTCTGGTCAACGATCTCGTTCTGAATGGACATGCCACTACGCCTTCGTCAACTAGACGGAAAGGTCATGAAAAAAGATGAAGCCAAAATTGAATGAATCAGCAGGGCGCTCGATTTTATCTGGTTTTAAGTCCCTCATTTTTGCATGTGCTGAGAGACCGGTCTTCTATATGCAAAAGGCAACGTGAAGTTAAATACTTAAGGTACGAAATAAATGTACTCAGTTTTGGAGCTGCCTCATCGCCTGACAGAAATCTACGTTAAAAATCAACACACCCTTTGATTTCAAGAAGAACAACCTGTTGCTGCGCAGGCGATCATCGATGCTTCGTAGATGATATTCGCACCGGTGCAGAGACGATTAGCGAAACAGCTACCTTCCGAGAAAATATTTCATGGATCTAGAAGGAAGGCGGTTTCAAAAGTAAGAAAGTGGCTAAGCAGCAACATCGTCTGGGCCACTATTCCGTAGGATCGCCGTGCTGACAGTGTGAAGGATTTTTGTGAGAAGACTGTTATCCGAAGTGAACATGTTCTTGGTGTTTGGTGAGATCCAAAGGAAGCCGCCTTTCTTCGGAAACTGCAACTTTCACTATGCCGACCCAGCAATCATGAACGGGAAGCGACCAACCAAACGTGATAGGTATGTGTCGAGTTATAATGAGTCTTTAGGATTTGTTCGGGTTCATTGGCCATTTCAAGGTGAAAGGGATTATTTTACTGCAGGTGACTTGGCAAAGTGAAACAGCCTGGGACCAGGAAATTCCGGCTAGACAAGATAAAGAAAATTGAGTAACTAGGAGGCATCACCCCTTTCGGTGACATTATACAAGCTAACTACCGCAGGAGTTCGTAGATGGGGCAAAAGAAAATATACTGAGGGAAGTACAGTAACAACACTTCCAAAAGGAATTGACCCGAAGATTATTAAAATTAAAATGCTTATGGCAACTGTTTATTACAATTATTACCAGTGGCGGCTGCTGCACACGAAAACACGGGCCAGCAGCAATAAGGCATATATTGCTATCGTGCTCGTACGCGTACTTTGGAACAACATTACCTATGTGTTACATTGTTGCTGGCCCATGTTTTCGTATGCAGCAGCCGCCACTGATTATTATTATTATTGTTTGCTATAAGTTGATTTTAAGTATGTAACTACATATTACTTTAGGATACATACATCCAGATAGTATATTATATCCAGCATTTAATTATAATCTAATGTACAATAGTATTGTATAGACTGACCGAGTTATTACTAGTACTATAGTGTTCTGGGTTGGTTTACCAGTTCATACTATATCTTAGAAGTTATATATCTTGTATTTGCTGGGGTAAATGAAAGACGTGTAGATTGATGTAATTTTTATTTTATTACTTCTTGTTGATTATTGTTGCTATGGCAATATCCCTAGCATTCATTACCTTCCTGATGAAAATGTATGTAATGATTGACTGTGATTATTGTATGAATACTGCCGTGCTTAGCTAGAAAGCAGTATCTCCACAGTAGCAATTTAAGAAATGTACCATGTTTTTTATTAGCATTCATTAGTATACCACGCAGTATATTTCTACACAGCAGTTCTGGCTGATACTGCTTTTTTGCTAAACACGGCAGAATAGCAATATCATTCCAGTACCTACTTAAGATTGCGTCGCGTTCGGGGCAAACATAAAATATATGCGATGATTTGTAAAAGTAAAATAAAATATGTCCACCGTTCCAAATATAAACGTAAATTATATACGGTGGATTAAAATGAGAATACACCACAGATATTTTTCTTTATTCCACTCAGCTAGCTCAGGTTTACTCAGTAAAGCATAAATTATTTGAATTACGAGACTTATTTATTCTTATGCCTGGAAAGGAAGAAAAAATTATGTTGTAAACGCCAAAGCTCCTGCAAGCTGGACCACTGCTCAACTCTGAATTCAAAAGAAAAGAACACTGGATGCTTGTATTTGCATCAATTAAACACATATGTAAATTTGAAAACACATAAACTTTATTTAACAAACAAAATAAAAATTCGAATGGAAAGTCAATGTAAAAAAAATGTTATTCAAATTAATACAATTAATAATTGAGAAATAAATTCTCAGGCTTGCTCAAACGTTAGTAATAGTTGTAATGACCAGACATAGGGCCAATACGGTCATTCGTTTGAACAGACCAACACAAATCAAAATTTATTTATAAATAAAACTGTTTATCAAATAAAAATAAATTTTAATTAAAAGAAATTTAGTTGTTTTATTTAATTGAAATCAAATAAATTCTCGAAAGAACCTAGTAAACTAAACCAAATAAATTTATTTTATTTAGGATGAACTTTATAATTTAATTATTATAAATGAGATTAACAAAAACCATTTATTTTGACCAACCTGGTATGCTATAAAATAGTTTCCTTTTTTATATAATAATCCTTTAGTGGTAACACTGCTGTCATACGCATCAGCTGATTCCCTGTTTATAATATCGATACGTAGATCGATGCCAAAAAAATTAATTCAACCAGAATTTATTTGAACAATCACGTTCACTTAGTATTATTGTTGCACAATAATTAAATCTTCTTTTAATCCTTGAAATTGTTCAGGTAACACTTTAAATTTATTCAAACTTTGTTTACATGACATTTACGTCAAACACATATGGTTGAAGTATCTAACCTCAAATTAATTTACAGACTTTATCCGGAGTCGGGCATAGGTTTTGCCTAGAACGTTTTGTCGACTGATTTTGCTCCAACTTATATACCTTATGCCAGAACAAAAACCGACTATGACATTTTTTCAAAACATAGGCACATCAAGTAAGCTTGGTGACGTCACTAATCCCGCACAGCTGTTAGTAGATATCACTAATCCTAATTCTATCATTACAGGATTGTAGCCCTTAAAACAAGGATCAAAAAAGTATAATACATCCATTGTCCAAAAATGTATCGTAACGAAGGTATGAAGAAAAACGATTGACAATGTACAAATCTCGTTACGATCTAAATACATATAAAATTCAACAGATCAAGGTTCATCCTTTACAAACTAATTACAGAAATACACAATTCAAGTAATACAAATAAGTTCTCCATAGGAGCATCTTTATAATTTACTACAAACATGAATTTTTCCAATACAAACTACAATGAATAAACCAATTAATGCATTTACAAGTTCCAGCTTATATATTGATTCAAAATGTCCAGCATACAGTACTCCAAGCACTTACATAAAAACAATGGTGAGGAAAAATAGGATAAGAGTCAATAAGAGTCACAATGATACAAAACGACACGATTTAATCCTTCAGTAAATAGAATGGTCAGCAATTTTATAACCGAATTCAAAAATTAATTGTATTATATAAGTCATAACAAGATTGACCTAATTAATCTATTTTCAGTTAATTAACAACGTGAAACTAAGCTGGTCTCCTGGAATATGGAAAAATTTATCTAACGTTAAACATTGTAATCTGTAAATTTGAATAAGGAAATTACATCTTCCTAACAAGTGAGGAAACCGTCCCAAAGTGTAACATGGGTTGCATAGACATATCTATGATCAAGCAATCTAATTAAATGATATCCTTTTTCTAAAAATATGATCTATGCATAAGAAATCTAGGTTATGTTTGCATAAAATTTTTATTCTTAATTTTTAATTTAAATATTAATGAACCTAACTGTGGTCCTATATATAGCCTTTATATTAATTATGTCTACGACATCACATGTCTCTTTTTTAATTTAATTCTGATATATGAAATGTTTGTTTTGACGTTTCCGTTCTGTCGTTAATAAAATTTTCAATACGGTGATTTGATATCACCGCAATACGTATGTATATATTTTTGTAAGAATGAAATTCCATTATAATCATTAGGCACTAGAAAGCATCTAGGGACATTGTATATTATTAGCTTTTTTGTGAGTGAACATATTTATTAAAAAGTACTACCCTTTTATGAGCATTTATAGCCACATGTATTACTTACATTTCAAATGGCTTTTTAGTAATATGAGTAGACATGTGATATTTAAGAGTACTCTTTTGTGAACATTTATATGTACATATGCTGCATTCATATGGCTTTTCACCCGTATGAGTGAACATATGTCGTTTAAGATCACTCTTTTGAGAACAGTTATACAAACATATATTACATTTAAATGGCTTTTCATTACTATGAGAGAATGAGTGCTTTTTAAGATTACTCTTACGTGAACATTTATATGTACATACATTGCAATGAAATGGCTTTTCACCTGTATGAGTGAGCATATGTCGTTTAAGATCACTCTTTTGAGAACAGTTATAGAAACATACATTACATTCGAATGGCTTTTCACCAGTATGAAAAGACATATGCCGTTTAAAATCGCCCTTTTGCAAACATTGATAGCCACATATGTTACATTCAAATGGATTTTTATTAGTATGAGTGGACATGTGTTTTTTAAGATAACTGTCTCGTGTGCATTTATAACCACGTATTTCATTAAAATGTGTAATCACATGTCGTTTAAGATCACTGTTTTGTGAACATTTATAACTACATGTTTTACATTCAAATGGCTTTTCACCAGTATGAGTGGACATGTGTTTTCTAAGATTACCCCTACGTAAACATTTATAACCACATATACAACATTCAAACGGTTTTTCACCACTATGAGTGGACAGGTGTGCTTTAAGATGACTGTTTTGTAAACATTTATAACCACATATATTACATTTAAATTTCTTTACACCAGTATGAGTGGCCATATGTTGTTTAAGATTATTCTGCGAACAAGTATAACTACATATCTTACATGCAAATGGCTTTTCACCACTGTGAGTAAACATGTGTCGTTTAAAATTATTCTTATATGAACATTTATAATCACAAATATTACATGCAAATGGTTTTTCACTACTATGAATGGACATGTGTCGTTTAAGATTATTCTTATATGAACATTGATATGCACATAGATTACATTCAAATGGCTTTTCACCATTATGAGTGGACACATGTTGTTTAAGATCACTCTTTTGCAAACATTTATAACTACATATAATACAGCCAAGTGGTTTTTCACCATTATGGGTGAGCATGTGTCTTTTGAGAGGACTCTTTACTTTAAAATTGCAATTACATATACTGCATACAAATTGTTTGTCACCATTATGAAACCGTATGTGCTTCTGTAAATTACTTTCCTGGGGATGTCTTTGTTGATATTTATTAGATTTATAATGGTTGCTATCCGAATTCATTTGACCTGGAATTTCTGAAGTATTAATGTTATGGAATGATTTTTCTTCATTTTCGTTGTATATTTCACTCTTTATCTCAGGTTTGGTATCAGAACCTTCCATTATGTGTGATTCGATGTTTATGTCAATCTTGATTTTGGTTACTTCCTCTTTGTCCATTGTGTTAATAAATCTTTTGAAAATTATTGAAACTTCCAACTAAAAAGATATACATACAACAAAAAGCTACTATTTAAACTTTTGCCTGCAATCAATACATGAAGCAATTTGACCTTTTTTGATTGAAGAAATTTAAAAATAAATGTGTGCATGAGCAAACAAACTATACCTGAGTGCAAAAGACACTATTAATTACATTAGAAAATTGATGTGATAAACCTGCCTCGCGCTCCCTAAAAGTGGGCGTTAAAACTCGATGGAAATTTATTCGCTGCTAATGTCCGGCGCTAGCTGTCGCTGTCGCTAGAGTCACTGCATCTAGTCACCTAGGCCAGCTGGTCGATCAGAGTAACGCAAACCGCCGCCATATTGGGGCAGAAAAGGATGATTTTTAATAATGGACAAATTAAAACCACGTTTTACGTGTTTGACATATTAGAGGTTTAATTTTTCAGAATAAGAAAACCCTTTTAAAGTAAACGTGGATTTGATTAAATTCAATACAGGACAAATAATGAACAATTTCGTGCTTCGTTTGCCCCAATATGGCGGCGGTTTGCGGTGCTCTGGTCGACCAGCTGGCCTAGGTAACTACATTCAGTGACTCTAAGTCAGACGCGGCAAGATATTGGGACGTGTAAATATAGGTGGCGTTGAACATCAAAATGCCTTTGATTTGCGGTAGTTGATGACGTAGTTTTTAGAGATTGACATTTCTTGCTGTCTTGTATTTTTTATGGTGATTGCAACTTTGACAGATTAAATTTAATATTCGTGTTTATATTTATGAAAATTTTAAGTAAAATATTTAGATTTTATAATTTTCGAAATATCAGTAAAATGTAATTGTCATTTATTAGATTCCTCTCAATAATTTGTTTACTGTAGTGGTGATCATACATATTACAACATAGCTACCGCATAATTTGTTTTAACAAAACACCGCGGGAGTGCAGATCAATCTTTGGAGCGTTTCAATAATATACCTACCTTAATAATATTAATATTTATTTAGAAGTTTTCCTTTGTTTTACAGCACTGGAACCTTACCTACCAATTAGGAAGCATATTTTGATTCCGCGCTGTTAAAGGCGCGACACTTAAAAGTTTATATTTGTGAGCGCCAGAGTTGAAGTTGGGTTAGCTAAGTTATTATTTCAATTGAAACAGAAAACAGCGGTATCTTTCTGCCTAGGTAAACGAACTTATCTATGGCCGAGACGAACGTGCATTGCATGATATTTGCTAAGGGTTATAGCATGTAACTCTCTATTTTAATAGGATTACTGTTGATTCATAACCAGCAATGGACTTTTTCGTAACTACTAATTTCCAATTTTTTTTTGTACAAACAACTGTTATAAAATACACAACAAGCGGTCGTCTTTCGAGACATTTTAAAAAATCAATTTGTGTGCATTGAAGGCATAGAAAATGTATAAAAAAAGAGTACTATACATTTATTCACGATACTCAGCTTTCATGTTTTCCACACCTTTAGATTTGTTTTTATAATATATTTTGTATTATAATAACAAATAAAGAGAAGTTAAAATAATATTGCTTTAAAGTTATAATTCTCTTGTAATATTTCCGCATTACATCGACGTGAAATGATTCTAACCTTAAATCAAAGATGTGTAGAGAGGATGGCGTTGTCAGATCCGTTATTAGGATATCTGCCACCCGATGTGTGAGTTTAATTTGGCTCCCCCTTCGTGCCTCTCTGTGCAGTCATTTTTCTAATAAAATGAACTAATTAGTACGGTTTATTCTTATTAAGCACAGTTATTATTTTTTTATGAATTAAATCGGTATGGCAATCGAAGTAAAATCTATTTTAAAACTGCGCAAGGATTATTTTAGGACAATAAATATATCTACATTTTATTGTGAATAAACTTGTAATAGATGACTTTCTTCATCTTTCTCATCAAAGCGATCTAGGAGCTTTTGTAAGTACGCATTATTCTTAGGGGCTAAGAATATTGCTTGAATGTATTGAGACGTAACCAAGCGCAGAATCGGCTTATTCCTTTGCAGTAGATGAAATCCATCTCACGTCATGATTCCATATGCTTATTATGAAGAGTAACACTTTCAAATATCTGATCTACTTTCTTCTTTATTTATATACAATATGTATGCAATACATATTTTGTTTTATAAAAGAGTTGATTTTTTGGCACATTTAGGTAATTTAAAATTATTAAATATTGTCACTACGTTGTCAATGTCTATTTTCACCCATAAACTGGAAACCAGAGTCCAGAAGGTATGAAGCGTGTGTGGGAGGAGGGGCGGCGATTATTATTATGCAGGCCCATCGTACAGCTGCAGCCAACTTACAGATGTTATAGCACCAATCCCACATTTGTGTTACAGCTAAGGGAAACTGTAGAAGACTTCAAACAGATTTGCCAGCACCGGGAGTCGATCTCGGGCCACTTGGGTGAGAAACTAGCACACTAACCACTACACGACCAAGGCTATAAATATAGTCTAAAGCCAAGGTGCTATGGTTGCATTAATAAAGTAACAATCAAGTATTAATGTTAATGCACCTTGAAAATTAAACTTTTGTCATTTTTCATAAATCCTGTTGAAAGATGACGCAAGTCACAACGGGTCAAGTAGGACTTAAGTTCTTTTTTCTATACAAACTGATATTTCTTCTAGATTTTCTGCTCCATTATATGAACATTAAATACCATTCAAATGATAAAGCACTTTGAAACATAAAAAGCATTCGTAAAAGCCTTGTTCTATGTATTTGAAAAAATTTTCCCTGTTGTAAGCCCTGTCTAGAAACAGTACTTTTGCCAATATTTATAAAACCACACTTGGTTTTTAACCACAATGAATGGCCATGTGTCGTTTAAGGTTACCTTTTTGTGAACATTTATAATTACATATACTACATTTATATGGTTTTTCACCACTATGAGTGGACATATGTTTTTGAAGGTTCCCCTTTTGTGAGAATTCGTAACCACATGTACTACATTCGAATGACCTTTCATCACTATGAGTGGCCATGTGCCGTTTAAGATTGATCTTTAGGGAAGATTTATAACCACATATATTACATACAAATGGCTTTTCACCACTATGGGTAAATATGTGTTGTTTAAAACTACTCTTTTGAAAACATTTATAACCACATATGTTACATTCAAATGGCTTTTCACTACTATGAACGTACATGTGTCGCTTAAGAGTACTCTTTAGTGAATATTTATGGTTACATAGATTACAACCATATAGTTTTTCACGATTATGGTTGTACATGTGTTGTTTAAGACGACTCTTCTGCGCACATTTATAGTTACATTTATTACATTCAAAAGGTCTTTCTGCATTATGAGTGCTCATATGTCGAATCAGATCGCTCTTTCGCGAACATTTATAGCCACAGATATTACATTCAAATGGCTTTTCACCACTATGGGTGAGTATGTGTCTTTTGAGAAGACTCTTCATTTTAAATTTATAATTACATATATTACATACAAATGGTTTGTCACCTTCATGAACGAATATTTGTCTCTTGTAATTATTATTCTGAGAAAGTCTTTGCTGATATTTGTTAGATTTACAAAGTGTGCTATTGGTATTCATTTGCAAATGGATTTCTGAAATACTAATGTTATCGAATTGTTTCTCCTCACTCTTCATCTCAGGGTTGGTGTTACAGCCTTCCGTTATCTGTGATTCTATGTTTTTGTCCAATTCAATTTTCTTTATAGTTACCTCCTCATTGTCCATTGTGTTGGTATTTGGTATTGGTAAATTATTGCGTCTTGTGACAACTAACAAGCAGTAGAAATGTACATTATATATGAAATAATTGCTTTTGTCAAAAATATACAATTATAGTAAGTATGTAATACCTTTTTTGATGCTTGAACTTTTCTGATTTGCACTGAATGAGTGACTATCATATGTGAAAGCCACCTATTCACCTGTAGGCAAAGATACTATTCATTACATTACTAATTAATAATTATAGAATTCTTTATAATAATAAGAATATTCGTTGTTCCCACCCAACATAAACTTGTAGAGAGTAGACTAATGTCAGACGTCCGAATTTCCTTTCTATTTCAAATTCATTGTTGCCATGTTAGAGATACGATAATCCCCACCCATATAATAGTTATTTACATTGCAGCAGACTGAGCCTCACCTAAACGAAAACAAATAATTACTAAATAAAATCTAAATATTTTAACGTTAATTATTTTTTTATTACTATGTTAATACATTTATTCTATCAATAGTATTGATAGAATAATATTTTTAATCTAGAAAGTATTGATTCAATACTTTCTAGATTAAAAGTAAAATAGGCTTATTTTATAATAAAATGTATTTATATGCGCATACCCAACGCAATGCGATAAACAGAATGGATGAGGCTCAAAATTTCAAGCTTCAGTTCATGCACCTGTATGCATTCGCTAGCTCGTTACAGCACAGCGGCATGGTTATCGATCGTATACTCTTCCTATAAGCAATATTAATGAGGCTGAGATTTCACAGCTTCATGAATCAATGAAAGATCGAGATTCGTATATGTTATTTTACCGTCGCGATCTCCGTCCGACTACTACCTAAGACGATTTCTTTCATGTTTTGTTTTACTTTTCAAAACAGTATTTTAACGTGATCAACTTGTGTGCTATATGGTGCTTTTATAAGGTATTGACGGGAACGTTTAGGTATATTAGTGAAAAAAGCCGGGGATTTTAATTAAGCAGCTAGTAACAAATTTTTGTTTTAAATGCAATCCACAATATAATCACGTGATGTGTTTACTAAAAACATCATTTTAAGGCGTAATTAAATAGAACAGCAACACATTTTAGAGCAACGTCCGACGCTAAAAATCGATATTTTATGTCTGCTGACAAATTACAAAATCGGACTTTTCATAATTTTTGATATGCAATGCATAAGTGGCTCTGTGACAGTAATTACTGAGAACACTGTTAAAAATGTATGGTTAAAACAGTACAGGTTATAATGTTTAAAAATACCTTCCAGAGGCGTAAAAAAATATAACGATTCAAAAGAACGTATTAGAAATTTTCTAGGTCTTAAGCGTATTTGAAAGTGATGCTTCTACAGTTATAGAAGCTTTGCAAGAACACGCATATTTAAATACAGTTTTATACCTACAATGAGAATGTAAAAAATCAGCAACTTGTGTTATTTAATTGACGTTACAATTTTATTAGGCAGTCAAAAATTACCATTTCGGGGCTATCATGAAATGAAAAAGAACGAATTTTAGGATTTTTTGACGTAGGTACTGATAGAATTGCAAATGCATTATTTGATCTAATAGCTAACGTTTTATAACCCTTTAATTTTAAACAAAAATTAGTTGCTCAATGTTACGATGATGCTAGCGTTATGGCCAGAGAGTTAAACTGCCTGCAATTGGCTCTGGTGCACCTTTAGCATTATTTACACATGCACAGCCCCCAGAATAAATTGGGTTTTGCAGCAGTTTTTTTTTCGAGCCTCACCTTCCTAGGAAGTCACGAGCCGCCACTGCATTGCACGACTATTACTTAGAACTTTACGTGCGAGCACGGTACCTAACAAGCGAGCGATTAACAAGCTTGTTATCCGTGCGAGCACGTAGGGTTCGTGTAACGAAGCATTGAAGAACGTTTTTTGGAATACTGACTCGTAAATCTTTAATAAACAATTATTTCATTGACCGAAGCAGTACAGCACAATACGTAAGATATATGTTCTATGAATGTTTTAAATAAATATGTATGTTGCTATTGTATTAATGATAACGAGCCCGTAATAATTTTTACGCCCTACTGCATCGAAAAGGGTACTTTACATCTTGGTGACCGTGGCGGAAACGTTGACATTACATCGCGGGCGGTAAAGTGTAAAAAAATCGCCCGCTGTAAAAAAATCGCCCGCATAATCCAACTTTGACATTAAATCGCGGGCGGTAAAGTGTAAAAAAAACGCCCGCATAATCCAGATTTGACAATACATCGCGCGCCTTAAAGTGTAAAAAACGCCCGCTGTAAAAAAACGCCTACATACATCCAAAAACTATTATAAAAATTTATTTATAATAATTATAAATGTTAAAAGTACAATTAGAAACATTTGAAAAAGAACTTGATGGCGCCACTGCTTTGAGTTCCCTTGAAATGGGAGAGGACGACATCTCAATCGGAGTATCAGCTGTTGTAATTCCAATTTCGGTGAAAGAATTAGCTGCCATATTAGCTAATGATTCATGTGATGGTACCGATGTTACCGATGATGTTCCCTCTGAAGAACTCATACTTCCACGTTCGTATTGCGGAAGTGACTTCTTTCCCAGAATTGAACGTGTAATTTTATTTTTTGAAGTTATCGAATCTTCCAAATAGCCCTCCGCGACATTTGTGCTTTTCCATCTAGAACAAAATATTCATAATATAGAAGTAATTAAAAAAATTACTATGTAGTTACCCTTCGTGTCTTTTTATACTAGTAATATCTGCACCGCTATCGGCCAGTAAAGTTGCACTGGTCCTGCAAAATGAATGGCCTGTGTACTTGTTTGGATTCGGAAGATGGAGGTAAGTTGCAATTACTTTTGGTATTGTTCCAATAGTATTTTTGCCTACAGGTTGCGGAAAGCAGGTGTTGTTTCTGTATCGTAGAAAAAAACGACGATGTGTGACATTTGCTGGTCTCAGTGCAGCATATTTTCTGTATAATTTCAATCCCGACACAGAGTCATCCTCAACAATGGTAAATATTCTTTTTTTATTGGTTTTGGTTTTTGGTAGTGTAACCACCAAAACTGAACCTCTATCTTCGATATCATCTATGGTAATGTCCACTAACTCTCCTCGGCGACAGGCACCAAAAAGCCCAAAGACAAGAACAATCTATGTTTCAAAATAGGTAAAGTAACTTATAACAGCTAGACAGATATCGTTAAAACTATTTTTTACCTTATGCATCAAATAGACGTCATCTGGAGCGTCAACAATAAATTTGGTAACCTCCTCTTTGGTCAAAATATTTGATTTCTTCGGTTCATGCCCAACAGCTTGATTTTTGAGAAAACTTATTAATTTGCAAAACTGGCTAATATCCACATTTTTATTAATAATTAGCATCTTCTTGAGCAGCGAATATTTACTCCAAAGTGAACTGCTTTGATATACTTTAGACTGAAAATTAAATAAATTGCTCAAATAATAAACCTGAATTTATGCTATGAATAAACATACCTTTTCACTAAAATACGCTAACAACACTGTTTCATTAATTGTGCTTGTTTGCTTTTGTTGCAACCATTGGAGAAAATTTTGAAATTCTGCTTCATACCGATTTCTCGATTTTTTGGGGCATAATCCAGAGACCGCTTCTCTGGATAAGGCTATGATTTCGTCTGAAATGCTTTCAGACTCTGGAATACTCATTTCTTCGCACTTTTTTTCACTTTTTACTCGCAATGTCACAATATTTTCAGTAAAATTTACAATTTGGTTTTATTGTTTACGCGTGAAGTCATAGTTACGATCGCCATCACGCCGCCTATTTTTAACGTTGTGAAATTATGAATTATGATAGATGATTTTACGATAATTTAAAGTTAATATTTCTTTTGCAGTTGGGCGTAAAACGTTGTACGTACCTCGGGCCGAAAGTAGATTGCGCCCTTGGCTAAATTAAGGCCCTCCTTCGTCGGGCCTCAACCTTTAGCCGGCGGGCGCAATCTTACACTTTCGGCCCTCTATACGTAAATAACTATTATCGCCAACCATCAATAAAGCCATGCATTACCATAGCGATTTGTGGAAGTAAACAAACACTTTATTTTACTGTACAAATCAAGTATTCTACCTGCCGCAAATATGGTTACTGTACAAATCAAGCATTTTACCTGCCGCAAATATGGTTGACGATAAAATTTTGTATGCACCACGTCAGTAAAGTGTCTTTATCGAACTCGCCTGTTATTCACCTCTCTCGCTTCGCTCGCTCGTCTCATAATCTCAGACTCGTTCCATAAAGAATCACTTTGCTGACTTGGTGCATAAATAACTATTATATGTCTGTAAAACTGACATGTAAAGTCTTGGCCAACTTTTTTTGTAAATAATTTAATACTGACGTTTTATCCGATTTAAATTTAGGTTTTTATGAATGTATTTAACGCAAAAACATTTTTTTATTTAAAATTAGTTTTATTTTTTCCGTATTTTATATTTAATAATTACAATGGAATTAATTAATTTCTAATTTTAAAATATTGAGCGCATACATTGCCATCTAGCGGCGAAGAATGAAACCTTATTTAAAATTTCTTTTTGCCGATAGATGGCGCTGATTGGAATTATGACAGTTTATAGGAAATTTATTTTAAAATTTAAAATTACTTTTTATTTTTATTATTCAAGTCTAATGATTGTGAATAAAATAGTATACATGTTTCGTTGGTAAAGTTTCCAAGCCTCACGATATTGTTTGGCCTCGACGTACTGCCTCGGTCAAACAATTATTGCTTGGCTTTTAAAGATATCCTCAACATGTAATATACTACTACCCACTTTTTAAATTAAATTTACCCGAAAAACTAATCCGTTGCACAGCCCCAGAAAAAAAACTGTTCTGATTTGGGAGCGAGACTAAGGTATTCGGATGCACTTTTCGACGCTGAAACCGAATCTGACCTCAGAAAAGCAAATATACCCTCGAAATCTTGCGCTAGAGCCAAAAATAACCCCAAAATGGAGTGTCCTGATATGTTGGCAATAAATACATGCAAAAAATGGCTGAAAACCGCAAATGTTTTGTGTTTGGAAATAAACCTCTAGTATATGGCCAAGAACCCTCCTCCCTGAGGGGGTTAAGCCACCCCAAATTGGATCAAAACTACCCCTTAGAACAAAATACAATAAATACATGCAAAAAAAGATTGAAAACCGCAAATGTTTTGCATGTACCTCCACATCCACATCGGTAGGCCAATGTTTTGCAGTTATTCTAAGATTACCCTCCCGCCCCCCACCTCGTGGTAGTATAATCTTTTTACAGAGTTTAAATAATTTTCGAACATTTAAATAATTTTTATAATGTCGGCTAAATACTTTTCAAATCAACTACGTTTATGCAGATCACAAAATTTATTTTTAAACCGGTCACATTTATTAACAATAGCCACAGTAGATTTTAATTTTTATTCCCAAAATGTATATTTGTAAATGTGTATTTTATTCATAAATTTATTAACAAATCATTTGGGATATTTTTTTAAACAAACATACTTACTGCTAATTTCTAGTTTAAGGTAATATCATTAAACAGCTTTTGAAACTTCATCAGTGAAAACGAGAACATATTAAAATTCAATGATTAATCTTTTACTTTAAATTACTAAACAATGACGTCACTTAAGAATTGTACAATTACAACCATAAATAAACTATGATTTTTATTTGTTATGTACATACATACATACCTAAATAAAATTGTTTCTATGTTTCTAAATCTTGACACCTTATATTATTCGAGGTTTAACTGAAAAGTTGTTAATTTGTTTATAAACCTTTTTTTAGGTTTCTTCTTCTTGTTTTTCGTAATCTTGTAAAATTGTACAACTTTTTTTTCACATATCCCAATTTTTGTCGCTTTCACTGTCATCGGTAGCATCATTATCGGATTCACCGGTGTTGGCGATTATTATTAGAGGTATTACTTTGACAGGTTCAGGTTTTATTTTTGAAGGAATTTTTTATTAGATCTTCCGCATGACGGATGCAGTTCTTTCAAACTTTGCGGATGATTTTGTTTAACGCCTCTTTCCAAGTTCTTTTAACTTCCTTGCCTGTAGATTTTGTGTTTGATTGCCATGATAACCTCCAAAATCGGCTGTCGTTCAAGTACTTATGTACAAGGGTATATTTGTATTCAAAACTCAACTATTTCAAAAAGAAGCTCATTAAGTACTTCGATAATATTCTAATTTCCTTGTTTTTACTAATAGAGAATCAATAGCTATTTAATTATATTATTATTAATGATGTTACCTTAAGCTGAAAATTAGCAGTAACTATGTTGGTTCAAATAATATCCCAAACGATTTGTTAATAATATTTCTGAATAAAATCCAATAAATATAAATTTTGGAAATAAAGAAAATTCAAAACCAAACGTGGTTATTGTTAATAAATGTGGCCGGTTTAAAAATAAAGTTTTTAAACGACTGGCCACTGGGCGACCTGATTTACCTGCTTGAAAGTGTTATCATCCACTGTAACCTTTGCATAATTAATTGCATACGAATTGCAATTGTAAAACTGAAAAAAGTTGAGAAATAACTGCCAGTGAATCAACATCCATATTTCAAATTACATTCACAATTGTCATCAATACCGATTAATTGGTGTAATATTTATTACATCAACAGCATTAATGATAAAATTAAGTTGTTAAATACCAAATTAATAAATTGTTTGATATGTGATGTGTGCAATAAAATGTGCCACAAAAATTAAATAGAATTTAGCAATGAGCAGAGAAAAACAATTAAATGATTTTATTAAGCTTTCTTACAAATTCAGTTACTTTTATAAAACAAGAGGTTGGAGTCTTTACATAAAGATACGGGATAAAATATTATTATTAGTAATTAAGAAAAATAGATTACTGGGACGTTCATTCATCTTAATTGAAACAAGGTGCATCATTGAATTAATTACAAACGAGTTGGGTGGATCACTACACACACATAAATAAATTCAAAGGTGTGGTATAACATCTCACACATTCATCACAGTATCTGATGAAATTGTAATTATTTTAATTTTAAAATTCGACCGCCTCAACTATGGGATGTGCCATTGTGTTTCATGTTAGAGAAAGTCATATGTAGGTATCTGACCTTAGATGTTGATTTTTCCTGTAGTGGAGGTATAAAATAAAAACAATAATCAGAAAAACAAATCATATGAATAGTTATTTAGGTATATTATATAAGGAAGAAAATTACATATTTCAGGTGTGGTTTGTCTCCCAACGGTGGGAGGCGATTACACAGAGGAATTTTCCCCGTGTATAACACAATTTTTTGTGTTTTCTTTTTTTCTATAACTTGATAATAACCGCTACAAAATATTAAGAAGAACTTTTGTTATTTTGATTCATTATAGTGACCTTTTGACGTCATTTAAAACGTCAAAATAATTGTCATGCTTACACTAGTGTTAATATACATTATAAGATTTTATATTGCAACAGTTTTTAGTGTCAATATGAAAATAAATGTATTAGGTCTATATTAATTGCGTTTATTTCATAAACCATTGGAAAGCACCTCTGTATAAGATAAAAGTGGAATAAAAAAACTGGGATAGATGTATAATTGTATCCGATATAAGCATTAATAGAACCTAATGCTATCCCCTTTGGCAGTACAAGGAAACAAAGTCTGTAAAGAGGTGCTTTCCAATGGACTGATCTATTGACCCAGTGTTACCTGGGATCATCTTGTTCACTTATTTTGTTGTTCCATTGAGGTTGAAGATCCAATCTCATTTGTGTTACCTCCTCCTTTTGCCTTTCAAGCACCTAGTTTTTGTAGTGTGCTTAATGATGTGGGGGAAAATAATAATCAGCTGTTTGTGGATGTTAGAAAAATTATATTTCCCTGTACGAAACATTTAATGTATTTTTCCCCTCATGTATTTACGTTGAAATTATTCATCATTGCATCAGAATTTCACTCTCAGCTATAAAAAAGTTTTGTTGCACCTATAGGTTGGGTTTTGTAATTTGTCGGAATTGTGATCCAAAGTTGTTCCAAATATAATCCTGTACATTTTACCCAAATGGCTTTTCTCTGCTAGTCATCAAAATATGTTTCCTTTCCATACAATTGCCAAGTTCATATATATTCAAAGTGTTTTTTCATCACTATGGATGGACATGTGTCGTTTAAGATTACTCTTTTGCGAACATTTAAAAGCGCATATATTACATTCAAATGGTTTTACACCACTATGAATAGACATGTGCTGTTTAAGATGACACATTTGTGACGTCTTATGGCCACATATATCACATTCAAAAGGCTTCTCACCGCTATGAGTGAGCTCGTGTCGTTTAAGCTCTGTGTTTCGCGAACATTTATAACCACATATATTACATGCAAATGGTTTTTCACCACTATGAGTGACCATGTGTCGTTTAAGATTACTCTTTTGTGAACACTTATAACTACATGCCTTACATTGGAATGGTTTTTCACCGCTATGACTAAACGTGTGTTTTTCAAGATGACTCAGTTTCCAACATTTATAACCACATATATGACATTGAAAGGGCTTTTCACTACTATGATTGAACATGTGCAGTTGAAGATAACCCTTTTGTGAACATTTATAATCACATATATTACATTTAAATGGTTTTCCGTCACTATGTATGGACTGGTGTCGTTTAAGATCGCACTTTCGCGAACATTTGTAATCACATATGTTACATTCAAATGGCTTTTCACCACTATGAGTTGATATGTGTTGTTTAAGATTGCACTTTCGTGAAAATTGATAACCACATATATTACATTCAAATTGTTTTTCAGTGCTATGAGAGGGCACGTCTTGTTTAAATGGGATCTGTGGGGAACATTTATTGCCACATACAATCCATTCAAAAGGTGTTTTACCACTATGAATGGACATGTGTTGTTTAACACAACTATTTTGTGAACTTTTGTAGCTACATATATTACACTGAAATGGTTTCTCTCCGGTATGAATGGACATATGTCGTTTAAGATTACCCTTTCGTGGAAATTTGTAACTACATATATTACATTTAAATGGTTTTTCACCACTATGAGTAGACATGTGTTGCTTAAGATGACTTTTGCGTGAATATTTATAACCACATATATTACATTCGAACGGCTTTTCACCACTATGGGTAACCATGTGTCTTATGAGAACACTTTTTGCTTTAAATTTATAATTGCATATATTACATACAAATTGTTTATCACCCTTACTAATTGTTATTTGTTTCTTCATATTAATTTGCTGATATTTGTTAGATTTATGTTTACCATTTGTGTGCACTTGTCTGTGGGTTTCTGGAATACTGATGTTATCAAATGGTTTCTCTTCATCCTTGGTGTAAATTTCACTATTCATCTCATGTCTCGTGTTAGACCCTTCCGTTATCTGCGATTCTATTTTTATATCTGCTTCAGTTTTAATTTCAGTTATTATATCTTTAATGTCCATTTTGATAATATTTGAAAAAATATTGCAGCTGCAACATCTAAAATTTATGTTATCTAAAACTAATAATAGATAACCATTGTGAATATATGTACATAGAATCACTACATCATGCAACTTGATTGTATCTAAAATAAAGAAATTGAAAACCAAATATGTGTTGGTGTAAGGAAACGAACTATTTACCTGAAGGCTACGGCTTGGTTCATTAAGAAATTAACATTACTAAATAACAATTATATCCATGCCTTACAATATTCATTGTTCCACAACGTTAGCTTCTAGAAAGTACACTAATAAACAGTACACAATACCAACATCACTGATTAAAAAAACAAAAGCGAAACAACATGGCCGACATGATTAGTGTATAAGTTGGTAGGTATAGGCCATTTTATATTCCTTTATTTGTTTACCTCATTTCAATCAATGACTAAGTATTTTCAAGATTGGCAATAGTTTATTGTATTTGAAGTTTAATAATATTCGGTTTTTGTTACAGACTAGGTTACTGTGAAAATGTAACATAAAAATAATAGAAATTAACTTTTTTTAATTGTTTGAACTAATTACAAAACACTCTCTATTTTCAGATGTATTGCCAAAGAGTAGATATTATAAGAGGCGAAAGTTGGTAGAGAAACCTCAATTCCGAAAGAGATAGAATACAAAAACCGCTTTAAAGGGCCCATCGCCGATTCTCGGTTATTTTCGGCTCACTCTTAGTTTGTTGCGATGCCATTGGACTGGAGCACAGAAATGCCAAAGATGGATGCTTATTTTAATTCTTTTATACCTGTCAAGTCAATTCGTTATTTCGTATGTGTTCCGTGAAAGTGTACCCATATTGCGACAAACAGTTAATGTGTAGTGTGTTTTTTGGTGATTATGAGAGTTAAATAAACAAACAATTGAACATTTATAGTGAAGCAAAACATCAATGGAGAAAAACGTAAACACCGCGGGTGTTTGCAAGAACTGTAGGAATACATTTTATTTCGATGACAAAGACATTCACTTCTTTCGATTTTCGAAAGACGAAGTATTGTGTTATTTACGTACCGTATTAGTTTAAGATTATTTTTTTAAATTCTTTAACCTCAAAAGTAGATGTCATCTAATCTTAAAACACACCTGTTAACTCATAGTGGCGAGAAACCATTTGAATGTAATTTGTGTGACTACAAATGTTTTCAAAAGTTACTCAAAGTGTTAGTCTTAAAACATACATGTTTTGGTGAGAACCATTTGAGGGAAATCTATGTGATTATAAATGTTTACTGTTTAAAGGACATGTTAACTCACACTGGTGAAAAACCATTCAATAAGTAATTTATAGTTTGTATACTAAATACATACTAAATATCATTCTATAATGAACTGCAATTCATGCGAAATGTTATCATTAGTTGATTATTAAATATTTTATATTGTTGAGAGGGAATACATATATGTATCTACCAATCACTTGTAATAAGCTTTCTATGTTTGTAAAACTTTATATACAATAAAGATTTGAATTAAATTGAATAAAGACAATTGTTGTATAGTTTTATTAAAATTATCCCTTATATACTGCCCAACTAGTACCTATACATACGAAATTAACAACCCTGGACGCTAGCTGGTTGAGTTGAGACGTGGTGGATATTTAAATTTCGCGCGCTTCTGTTCAACCAAGTTAAAGGGCCAAGCGTTCCAAGGTCATTGAAACTGATGACGTGAGATGAAAGACGCCGCGCGAAGTTTCGCCTCTTATAATATACTACTCTTTGGTATTGCTATTCGCTTTTTTTCCTTTACTAGTAACACAGGAACATTCAAATCGAAAACAAAATTTTAAATAACTACAATTTTCATTACTTTTTTACGTTACATTTTAACATTAACCTTGAAAATAAAACGGTCAACCTTAAACTTCAACAGCATTAAATAGTTGTTTAGAACTACTAGTAATATTCTTTGTAAGCAAGGAGGGTTGAGTGATGACTCATTTAATAGTTATTTACATTGCAAGACTGTTACTTAGACTTTTACGTGCAAGCACGTAGGGTTCGTGTAACGGTCGAGCATTGTACAATGTTTTAGGGTATTTTGAATTGTAAATCTTTAATAAATAAATCTTACATTTACTGAAGCAATACCCCACAATACGTAAGATATATATGAGTGTTTTAAATAACTATGTATGCTGCTATGGTATTGATGATAAAGAGTCCGTAATAACTTTTATTTCCACTTTCTATATAAATGGCACTTTACAGTCATTTATGGTAACTAAGTAAATGAGTAGTTACAACTATAGCGCTGTAAAACATTCCGGGCTCCCAAAAGAGACCTGTAAAATTTTAAAATGCCCATCAACAAAAAGCTATGGAAACTAATTTGTTGCTTAACCACAACACCATGACAACGCGTAGCTATAAATTGTGCTACCGCTTTTGATTACATAATGTCTTTTTATAAAAAATACAAAATTAATAAAAAAAAACGCTTATGAAGATGGAAATAAGATTTTGTACGCGACACACTTTGCAATTTATCTTTACCGGGCTCACAGGATTATGGAGGCTCGCTCCTTCATCGCTTGCCCAAAAACTTTCCAGTTCACCCTGTTAAAGCTGGACAAGTTAGCTTTAATTAGTTTAAATAAACACACAATAAGTCTATGTTTATTGTTTTTATTTAATAACTTTAACTTAACACAAATACAAGCTTTCAAGCATTATCAACTAGTCGCCATGTTCTTCCATCATCTGTTAGCTGATGATCCCTCACACTACTGTGGCTATTGTACCAATAACGTACACGATACTTATATTATACACACCCGATTTATTTGCAAAGCTTGGCACGTAAATAACTATTACGGGCTTCATAACGGGCTAGTCTGTAAAAATAATCTTTATCCCTAGAGACAGACCTCGATAAACATATGTTTACGAGTCAGTATACCATAAAAGATCTTAACATTATCTATTCCACGATATAGAATCGCACAGCCTAGCTGTTATAAACACGTCCTATAATAAATATTATTCTACAATCACAACACGGCAGCAGCGGCAGGCAGCGGTGATTACTATGTACCCTTTTGGATGTTTTGTTAGCGAGCGGACGTTGCATCTGTGCAAGTTCCCACGAAGTAACCGGTTAATATGCTTGTCGCTGGTTAACAAAACAGCTAAAAGGGTACGCAATAACCGCTATTATAACAAGGGTAGCAGCAAGAAGATAAATATACCACATTATATTCTGTAGGAACTACAACTTACTACGTTATTACTAGGGTAGCTGAAAGAGAACATAAACAAAATTAAATTGTAAAATGCGCAAGTACAGTTACAAGTGTAACTGTACAGAGATATTATACAATTTATAAAATTAAAAATGCAGAAATAAATACTCGAGCATCAAACAGAACGGTTTGTTAGCAAATATCACAAATACTAGACTACAAGGATAAGTAGTCGCAAAATAGAATGAACTCGCACAATATTAATTCCCTAAATTAGTATTATTAAACAATTGAAAGAAAAGCCACATAAAATGCGATTTCAGTACATAAATAAAATGAAATAGAAACCCCCAGATTGTCAATTTTTGTTGAATGAGTATATATACTGTATTATACTGACCTTAAGGAGATACCGAAACTCCAGCGGCAAGCGATTGTAAATTCATGCCACGCACTCTTTGAAATTTCTTTGAAAATGAAAAATGTTTATTGAAATGCAAATTAATAATTATTTATACTAGCAATTGCAAATCCGGAGTCGGTGGATTAACAAATACAGCGCCTGCACTTAAATACGGAGTTCATAAACAGGATTTTTCTTTGATAACTCACTTAGCGAATGATAAGATAGTTGAATGATGTACTTCCCAAAATTGATCAGTGGATGATGCTTGGAAGGCCCTCCTTTCTACGCATAAAAGCACTGTGTGATGGATAGACATAATAGTATATTTTATATTTGTCAGTTTTAACGTATTACAAAGAATTAGTAATTATAAAGATATTTGCAATTATAAGTATATAAAAAATAAAAAGCATTAACGTTTTGCATTTATTTATTCTGATATGTGTCAATTACATACTGACGAACCAAGAAACATCTCCAATTTGATATTGAAGCATAAACCTGATAAAAAATATTTCGATTATAGATCAACCATATTCATCTACATGGAACAGTAGAATTTCCATAATGGCGTTTAACCAGTGCCACTAATAGAATAGTAAACGTCTTCAAATAGTTTTTCACACTTTCTCAATTTTTATGCACTTGCTCCAAGGATCGGGGTAAATGTGTACATGGCTCCTAACTTCCACAGTAAAAGTAGCACACTTATAATGGAGCATGTGGGTAAATTACATTTTTTAAGCTTTCAGGCGCTTTCTACAGATTGCAATTGTATTCATTAGTGTTTAATAAGAAATAAACTTCGTCATGTGGAGTGCAGATTAAAGAGAGCGTACAGAAATGAGTAAAAAATTGTTTGTGTTCACAAACAAACACAACATTCCGTAAGCAACTACAGTAATGGCTAATATTTAGTGGGTCAGAAGCAGTGGTATAACCAGTATTAAGCAGGGTTAAGCAACAGATCCAATGGGGTCTAGGCTAGCCTGGATACTTGTGGGATTCAAGGTAAAAAATTGGGTCTTACATAATAATTTTTTCTGCAAAGTTTTTATTAAAATATAAAGCTATTTTATTTGTTATTAAGTTATTTATTATTAATTAAATCCACAATAAAGGTTCAATTGATGACAAACAGGAATACAATTTTACACAAAATATACTTCATACAAATAAAAAAATTCCTCAAGATTTTAAAACCTATCGGCCACAAGTTGAGGGCCAGAATGGTTGCATTGGTCTGATGTTTGAGTTGGCTGACAATTCTGGATGCCTGACCTCAAACCAGGCCTTAGACAGTGTTTCTATGACCCAGTTTAAATAAGTAATTCGCATCTTTTTCTTCTTCTACTACTTCTATTAGTATCAACTAAAATGATTCAAGCTGCAAATTGATTAAAGGCAAAGTGCTCGATGCAGTACCACTTAATCACACTTGAAAATATTTGTTCACATTCCCCTTTTTCATATTTAAAGTGTATTTTGAAGCACAAGATGAGCATGAATAAATTATAACACGTGTTATGCAACTTGCATTGTTTGCTTGTGCAGTTGCACTCAACTTCTGTCTCGTGATACACTTGCACTCATAAGCAATATACTAAATGCCATTTTTCAAACAATCTCCTCAAAGTGACATGATTTTAGACAAACATGTCATTTTTTCTGTCTTTCTAGATATTTTACCTTTGTTTTTCTGCTTGTAAACACTAGAGATAAAATATATATTACAATCCAACTGCTTTTCAAAAATCAAACCTAATACGAGTCTTGTGAGAATGCCCTGTTGACAATATTTGTAATCACAATTTCTACAGACAAATTGCTTTTAAACACTATGAGTGGAGATGTGTTGTTTAAGATTAGTTTTTCGTGTAAATTTAAGGCCACATGTAGTACATTCAAATGGCTTTTCACTACTATGACTGTATGTGTGTCGTTTAAGATCGCTCCTTCGTGAACATTTATACTCACATAAATTACATGCAAGTGGTTTCTCAGCTGTATGAGTAAACATATGTTGTTTAAGAGAATTCATCCTTGTAAATTTGTAACCACAAGTATCACAGTCAAATGATTTTTCATCACTATGAATGTACATGTGCTGTTTAAGAGTATTCTTTCGCAAACATTTATAGCTGCATACACTACATCCAAGTAACTTTTCATCACTATGAGTAAGCATGTGATGTTTCAGAGTACTGTTGTATGAATATTTAAAGCCACATATAATACATACAAAAGGTTTTTTATTATTGTGAGTGGATGAATGTCGTTTAAGATCGCCCTTCCTCAGACATTTATACTCGCATATATTACACGCAAATGGTTTTTCAGCAACATGTATGAACTTGTGTTGTTTAAGAGAACTCATTTTTGAACATTTATAACTGCATGTATCACATTCAAATGGCTTTTCACCACTATGAATGAAAATGTGTCGTTTAAGATCGCCCCTTCGCAAACATTTGTAACCACAAATCATGCATTCAAATGGCTTTACACCACTATGGCAAGACATGTGTTGCTTCAGAGTACGGCTTTGTGAACATTTATAACCACACGTATTACATTCAAATGATTTTTCACCACTATGGATAGACATGTGTTGATTAAGATGATTCTTTCGTGAAGTTTTATAACTACATATATTACATTCATACGGCTTTTCACCAGTATGTTTAGGCATGTGTAGTTTAAGATTATTCTTATCAGAACATTCATAGTCACACATATTACATTTAAATGGTTTTTCAGCAATATGTGTAAACATATGTTTCTTAAGGGAATTCATTTTCAAACATTTATAATCGCATGTGATACATTCAAATGGTTTTTCATGACTATGGGTGTACATGTGTTGTTTAAGACCACTACTTCGCAAACATTTAAAACTACATATATTACATTCAAATGGTTTTTCATCGCTATGAATGGACATGTGTTCTTTAAGATAACTCTTTCGTGAACTCTTATAATCACATACAGTACATTCAAATGGCTTCTTACCAGTATGAGTTGACATATGTCGTTTCAGGTTAGTCTTATCTGAACATTTATACTCACATATATTACATTTAAATGGTCTTTCACCACTATGTGTAAATATGTGTCGTTTAAGATAAGACTTTTGTGAACATTTATAACCACATATATTACATTCAAATGGCTTTTCACTACTATGGCTAACCATGTGTCTTTTAAGAAGAGCCTTCAGTTTAGTTTTATAGTTACACATGTTACATGCAAATTGTTTGTCACCATTACGAATGATTATATTTTTCTTGAAATTACTTTCCTGTGAAAGTTTTCGTTGATATTTGTTAGATTTATCTGTATTTATTTGTCTGTGAGTTTCTGAAATACTGATGGTATCGAGCAGTTTCTCTTCATTCTTGATATATATTTCACTATTTACCACACGCCTGCTGTTCAAGCTTTCGATTGCCTGTGATTCTATGTTTATGTTCCTTTCAGTTTTGATTGCATTTACTTCCTTGTCGTCCATTGTCATCATATTTGGAGAATAATTACAACCTGAAACAACTGAATAGTAAATATCATATATTTATATTAGGTTGATTACATAGCATACAAATTTAAAACAATTGTTTTCCCCAATTATCCATTTTTCATTTACATGGAATCACACAACTTTTACATTTTACAATTTTTCTGAAACAATTTAAAAACAAATGTGTCGACGTAAGCAAACGAACTAATTACCTGATCACATAGACACAATTATTGCAATAACGAATTCCTATTAGTAATTACAAGCGTCTAGCGCCGGAGTTATCACTAATCTAATCCTGAACTTAACGCATGCGTTTTGTGCAGCGTCTTTTCAATTCGATAGGATATGTGCAAATTAATATTAAATATATTATTAATTACAGTCCTGATTAGAAGTAGATAAATACATATAGATTGCATATAGATTGTGTAAGTTAAAAAACACAAACGACCAAATCCAAATTAACGTAAAACATGTGTATTAGAAAATGGTTTTCCACATCCATCACATTGACACATATTTTTAGGTGCATGTATATAATTACAATGGTTAGCACTCATGTTAAATAATACTCCTAATTAATAGGTAATAAAGTTGGTATAAAGAGGAAAGGCTGACTTTTAGGTTACGTTGCCTCAACTCTTGCCACTTAAACGGTGTACGCAAAACAAAGCTACTTGGCTACGTATCGTAAAATACTTACCAACAAACTGCGCTGGTTTTTTTATTAGGGAAACGATATTCCCACTGCAAAAACGTGCAGTCATAAAAATTATTTTTTTGTTTTATCTATACAGATTTTATTATAGGAGTTACATCGCCCTGCAATTAGCACTTAATAAAAACAATACCTATTAGCGTAGGCGATTTTCCCACTGTAAAAACATGCATAAAACTTATTTTTAATTCATTATTTCGTTATAATAAATAAATATTTAAAGTTTACTAAAGATTCTTTTACTAAAACCAAAAGGTAATGACTATGACTTTACTTCTAATCAGAACTGTAATTAATAATATATTTAATATTAATTTGCACATATCCTATCGAATTGAAAAGACGCTGCACAAAACGCATGCCTTAAGTTCAGGATTAGATTAGTGATAACTCCGGCGCTAGACGCTTGTTTAGTAATTTAATTCACTATTCTCATGATAACTGTGAAGTTGTCTGTAGTTTGGTTATGGCTGCCAGTATTCCATTACGCGGTGCCGCCATCTTTCAGTTTTAGAATAGCTTAATTCGGAAAATTTTCAAATTTTTAGATAGCTTTGTGGAAAATAGATATTTCCGCCCATTGATAGGAAAAGCTTAAATTTTATTAAACACTAAAATGCTTTAAAATATCACTTGGCATTGCTTGGTAAAACGATTGACAAAAAAAGCCGTACTTTTCCGAACTCCAATGTGTATTAAGTGAAGTTAGAGAATTCCATATCAAATTTTACAACATGTATTTGTTTATAGTCCAGTCACTACCCAGTAAACACATGCACGTTAAATACACGTTTATTCAACGTTGTTGCAGTTGAAAAAGGTTAGACGTATTTTGCGTGTCCTAAAGAGATTTATTAGAATACGGAAAACAGTAACATTTTATTTTTTAAAGTTAATATCAGTATTGAACAGCTGTTTTTAAAATGTCAAACTTATTTAATGCCGTAAAGAAAAACAAATGCGGAACCTGAGTTTTCAGTGTTGCCAACTGTTAAAAAAGTTAGGCGAGTTCCCCTAACAAATTTAATTTTTTAAAATTAAATAATTTTTTTTAAATGATAAAAAATAAGGCAAACAGAAAAAATAGTATAAAGTATTCGTTTCATAAGACGTTTTAGCGCACTTGTCCTTTAGAAAACTCCCCGCTACGCGGGTCGTTTTCTGAACTCGGACGCGTGCGCTAAAAACGTGTCTTATGAAACTAATACTTTAATATACTATTTAACAACTGGACCATAATGCAAAGCAATAATGTGTCATACAATCGGTAATATCATCATTCTGTAATAACATTTATTTTGAAACACGCGATTTTGGCAATTTCTTCAATTTTGCAACTTAATTATTGCAGTTATAACAATAGGACCGGTGCCATTCTGTAGCTATTTTTATTATAAACAAACCATATACTGAACGTTTTTTCGTAGGAAATCATCCTGATGAACTACGGAAGAAAAACTCGAAAACGGTTATACGCGTCTTAAATTGTTAATAACTTTTCTGCTGTCACTACAATTTAGTACGCAAATACATATATTATTCTACACTCTATTCTGAATGTTTGTGCAATAAAATAGCTGTTAACACGAAAGAACCAAAAACAGATACGGTATCCTGCCGACTGGACTATTAATGCTTATTGAAATTAAAATTCAAATCTAGTACTTTTTTTGTTAAGTTTCTAGTACATTTTAAGTTAGAGAAGACAACACTGGCTACTAGACTATTGTAATAATAATACTATATTATTATTATTATTAATATTATCAAAGTGTTGCAGAGCAGTAATAATAATAATGAATCTTATAAGCAATCAGATAATTATTAATGTAAATTTTCTAATGTTTTAGATAGTGTCTTCGCCTTCAGGTAAATAGTCCGATTGTTAATATCAACGCATTTGTTTTTAATTTTTTTCAAATCAGATAAACTCAACTTGCGTAATGTAGTGACTCTAATGATCAAAGCAATCGCTTTATATGATATGTAAACAAATGTAAGTACGTCATATACTATTTAATTGTTACAGGTTCTAGTTATCCTCCACATATTAATACAATGGACAAGGAAGTAACTGCAATAAAAGCTGAAACGACAATAAATATACAATTACAAGCAATGGATGATTCTGCTAGTAGCCATGCGACAAAGAGTGAAGTGTACACCAAGAATGAGCATAAGTTATTCGACACCATCTGTGTTTCAAATATTGATAGACAAATAAATTCAAATAAATTTTATAAATCTAAGAAATATCAACAAAAACTTGCACACGAAAACAATTTCAAGAAACAAGTATTTGTTCATAACCGTGATGAACAATTTGTATGTAGTATCTGTAACTACAAATTTAAAGTGAAGACTCTCCTCAAAAGACACATGCTTACCCATAGTGGTGAAAAGCCATTTGATTGTAATATATGTGGTTATAAATGTTCACGGAAAAGTAATCTTAAAGAACATATGTCCACTCATACTGATGAAAAACCATTTGAATGTAATATATGTGGTTATAGATGTTTACGAAAGCGCACTCTTAAACAACATATGTATACTCATAGTGGTGAAAAACCATTTGAATGTACTACATGTGGTTATAAATGTTCAGATAACAATAATCTTAAACGACACATGGTCATTCATAGTGGTGAAAAACCATTTGAATGTAACATATGTAGTTATAAAAGTTCACGAAACAGTCATCTTAAAGAACACATGACCACTCATACTGATGAAAAACCATTCGAGTGTAATATATGTAGTTATAAAAGTTCACGAAAGACTCATCTTATACAACACATGGCCACTCATAGTGATAGAAGACCATTTGAATGTAATGCATGTGGTTACAAATGTTTGCATAAGAGTACCCTTAAACAACACAAGTTTACTCATATGGCTGAAAAACCATTTCAATGCAATATATGCGAGTATAAATGTTCACGAAGAAATGATCTTAATCGACACATGACTACTCATACTGGTGAGAAACCAGTTCAATGTAATATATGTGATTATAAATGTTGGCAAAAGAATATTCTTAACCAGCACATGTCTATTCATACTGGTGAAAAACCATTTGGATGTAGTATATGTGTTTATAAAACTTCACGAAAGAGTAATCTTAAAGAACATATGTCCACCCATAGTGATGAAAAACCATTTGTATGTAATATATGTGGTTACAAATGTTCGCAAAACAGTACTCTGAAAAAACACATGCCTACACATGGTGGTGAAAAGCCATTTGTATGTAATATATGTGGCTATAAATGTTTACAAAAGTGTACTCTCAAACAACACATATACACTCATAGCGGGGAAAAGCCATTTGAATGTAGCATATGTGGATATAAATGTTCACGAAAGAGTGATCTCAAACGACATGTGGCCACTCATAGTGATGAGAAACCATTTGAATGTATTATGTGTAGTTATAAGTGTTCAGGTAAGAATAATCTTAAACGACACATGTCAATTCATTCTGGTGAAAAGCCATTTGAATGTAATTTATGCGGTTACAAAAGTTCACGAAGAACTCGCCTTAAAGAACACATGTCCACTCATAGTGTTAAAAAACCATTTTAATCTCATGCATATGAGTTTATAAGATCATGTTGGTTCTAAGTGATGAAAAGACTGTTTTATTGTAATGTCCATGCACAACAGAAAAACAAACACTTTTTTCAATATATGTAGAAGACTTTTATACGTTTTCTCTATATACCAATATGCGTAATGTTTATACAGGAATTTAATGAGTACGTATAATACAGTCTAAGAAGTATAATAAATTACATTCTATGCTGAAGAAACCAAACACTCAAAGAAGTACTGGGAGTAACCAGTATCCAGTACTAAATATATTGCGATGAATGAGTGAAGTGTTATGATTTATTATGTATGTAGTGATATATCCAACTCTTATGAAACTTTAATCAATTAATCAATCAATGTTCCTTCTTTCAAATAGATGAATGAAATTCCCACTAACCTTTTTATCTTTTATAATAATAATAATTTTTACCCATACCTTTTATAGACTCCAACCTTTTGTTCTATAAAACATCTGTATGAACTCTGAATAAAATAATTTAATATTTAATTGTTTTTTAATTGATAAATTCTATTTAACACAAATTAGTACATCACATTTGTGCCACAAAATCGTGCAACCTCTTAATCAGAAAAGAATTATTAAACTGCCAAACAATAAAATATATCCTTACTTTATCAGGTAAATATTGAAGTTTATAAATGATTTTATTATTGATTAAATAAATTTTGATTTTGTTTAAGGTGATAAACTTCTAAAATTAATCAAGTTTGCAACTTACTTTACAGTTGACATGATAGTTATTATTTATAAAAATAGATTCAATGCTACACAGATACAGTGAAATAAACTCGTTTTTTTATACCACGCTCTAATATTAAACGATTACTTCGTCATTTCAGCCCGACTACATTTACAATCATCCCAGTTGTGTAATGGTTGAGCAAATGTTCACTTCTCTCGCTGGAAAACCTTCAATAACACACCTTTATTGCCTAATATTATACCTAGGATAAATACAGTTCTGCAATTTTAGGCAAATGATATCTGAAATCACTTTGCAAAGCAGGGCCGTAGCTACAAACTTGGGGGCCCTGGGGCAACAAATAATTATGGGGCCCCATGTTATCTTCACCTTTACCTCTACATCACTTTCATTTAGCAAGCCTTTTTTAATAGGGTTACTATTTTGTGTTTTTTCTGTTAATGTAGAGCACACACAGTCGTCCGCGGCCACATCGCCGACCATGTCGGAAATGTAGCCCGGATAATGAGGAAATATTTAGATTTGCTGTAATTTATTACCGAAACAACTTTGACCTCGAGCTGGTGTGTATAATAAAATTATAAGTATCGTATTTCTTTGAACGTGTATATCGAAATAAAAAACTTATTGAGTTCATAATAAAATGTCTACTGAAATATTTTTCTTTAATTAGAAGTATTTAGTATTATGCAGTCAATAATGTCTTGCATTGTGATAAAAATGTTTTAACGAAATACGATACTTATAATTTTATTATACAAACCATCTCGAAGCCCAGATTTATGCAGTAAATTACAGCAAAGCATTATTCCATCATTATCCGGACCGCGTCCCCGACCGGGTCCGCGATGTGGTCGGCGCTGTGGTCGCGGACGACCGTATGTGCTCTAATATAAGATAGCATGGGCATTTTAAACAGACAAAACACATATTTACTTGTCACATTGAGTTTAATATAAAACTGTAGATGCTTGCCAACCTTGGCTAAAGCGTTAGCCTTATACTGTAGCGGTCCGGGTTATTTATTATTAATTTAGTGGTAGTCGTTAGGTCACTTAGAAGGCGTCTATTGCGATGTAAAAACTTCTGCACCAGGCGGAGTACCACCCGTTATACGACATGCAAGTATGTTTATAAAACATAAAGTTACAAGTTACAATATCCTAAGTCTTCACAGGTTTTAACTGAAAACAGGGTTACATTAAATTCTGTTTCCTAACTTTTTTACAGCGACTTTTAAGACAGCGGTTGTAGGACTGTAAGCTATTGCAGGAAAAATAGCAATGGCGCTGTAATACATTACAAAATTTATAAGGCAAAACTGAAAAAAGCGCTATTTATCTTTTATGTTTCACTTCATATTATTTATTGTTTATACCTGCGATACATACATACCCAGTAAAAAAACCGTTACATTTACTTGTCTGCTATATAAAAATCAAGTAAAATAAGTTATATAAACACATTTACATACCCCACATGTAAATTTGGTGATATAACATTTGTTATATATTTCCGATATTAAATGTTTTATGTAGATTCTGGTGTCTTCAGATTTACATATATGCGACATTAATAATGTGATTTGTATTTTACGTCACTTTTTACTAGTTAAATATATTTAACTATGTAACCACTAATTTGTTTGCAAAGTGCGGGGGGAAACATTAGTAGCGCGGGTACCACCTGATCGTGCAGACGTTAAATCGTGGGTCGCTCATTTGTTTGTTTTATGTGTATGTTGTATGTGTATGTTCCAGTGAATTCATATTTTATTATGAAGTGAAACGTATTTTTAAAATAGCGATAAGTGATTAAACGTATTTATTGTTTATTAAAACGTTTCAAGGCAAAATATATTAGGCCACTGTAAATTAATACCATAAAAAGGTAGATTCAGCAAATTTCAGCAATGTAGGTACGCGTCATATCATTTACAGGAATGATCTTGATCAGTTGGCATTTTCAATTTTGATTAATGTTGTTTATACATAGCTTTTGATTTTTTTCTATTAAGTTATATTGCATGCTATGTAACAATACAGATTCTTTTTTATAATAAGTTATTAATTAATATTATTAATAACTATATATCTTTTCCTTTTTTTAATAAACAAAATAAACAAAAATGTTGTTGTAAGTTTTTCTTATTCTCCTAATTTTTACTATTACAGGAATCTTTACTATTTTAAAGAAATAAGTTATCCTACACAAAGTGGAAAATTTTCAAAAATTGTTGCTTTAACTTAAAGATCATGTTGCAAAGGGATTACAGGTAAGTACAAAGACAATTACAGGGTAGTTACAGGTAAAGTTGTACGTAAAGCGATTTTATATATGATAGAACATGCTCATAATTAAATAAGCGTAAAATATACGGCGCTTTGTGTATATTTGTAATGCAGATTGTATTTTACATATCTCATATGTATTAACAGTGACATAGAATTTATGTAAATAACAGATGCATAATGAGGCGGACATAACGCTCTCCGGATGACTTGAATTTTACTTAGCTGCTACATAATAATGTAGGCATTGTTACTCTCAGTTACGTAAATAATATGTTGCTGTGTTTGCTGGTAATCTTTAACTTCTTATACCTTTCGGTGTCGAAGTGCCGGACACACCGAGCCGCAGAGTGGATATGTGTGTGAGAGACGAGGCAGCGGAGCCATGTAGGCAAGTACACTGCGCTCGTGGTTTACCCATCCAACTATTGACCGTCGCGAACTCGACTTAACTATGTTAAGCGATATAAATTCACTATAACCACTCTGTCGTACTACCGACTTATACCTGTGATACGAACTATAATAATAAGTCCATAACGATCAGGGCATTATAAGCGGGCATATATGGCATATAACGCCCGCTCAGCGTTTACTTTGCAATCGAAGATGACATGTGGTATTAGGATATTTTTTGTTTTCATATTGATGACAACAAAAACATTTGAATTTATAATTTCATATCTCTGTTTGACGTTTGCAAATTAAGTAAAAGTTGTTACAGACAAACATAAAATTTTCTAATTTTATAAATATTAGGTTCAAAAAAGGTTCAAGGAGTCAAAACTTTCTACCACACTGTTGCTAATTTTGTTTTGAAGAGTTTAACATAGGAGCCCTGTTCAATTTGCATTGTTTACGTATGTCATTTTAAAGCTAATTTAATACAGATTGAGATTCTATATTTGCGTTCAACATCATTTTTACCGCCACTTTTAAGACAGCGAGTGCATGAGTGTAGGCTATTGCAGGCAAAATAGCAAAGGCGCTGTTATACATTATAAACAACTTTAATTTGTTAATGTTTTAAAACTTAATATATTTTTAAATCGATTTATTTAATGTTTAAACAAGCTAAATTTGGCTCAAAACTTTTTTAAGACAATTTCGTAAAAAGTCACTCCGCTTTCGGGAGACCCTATGTTTGGGGGCCCCGGGGCGCCGCCCATTTAGTTTTACAGTAGTTTACAATTAATATAATATTATTGAACACTTTGTAATTGTAAAATGTAATTTTTTATATAAATTTTTTATCATATCAAAATTATGCTTGTTTATTTTATTAAACAACTTTTTTAATCTAAACTTGTTTATATTTCTCTATGGGAGACTTTATTATCAAAATCTACCTTTCAAAACTAAACACCTTAAAATTCATTAATTGTGTTGAAAGATAGTTACATGTTTCACCTGTAAAAGGTGTTTATTATTATTAAAAACTTTGCTTAGGTAATATCAAGTCTTTATACAACCAAAATCACTTTTAATCACTCATTTTAAATATTTGATTCAATATAAAATATGTATATGGAAAACATAACATAAAGCTACTCCAGGCAAAATAAATGCAATATTTAATATAATTCCTCCCTAGTTGCATGCTTTTGGATTCCTACCATAACAAAGTACCTGCGTAAAGTAAATTTCAGTTCGTCCACATCATGTAAATTTGTCAATACAAGTTTGACAGAAAAAACAACCTGAATGTTTGTGTGTCATATCAGTACCTATTGATTTTTTTGTAAAGTTGGCGGTTTTTGCGTTTTTTGTGATTTTTGGACAGGAGCTGATTCAACGTATCTGGCAACCATGGCACCACTACCAAACCATCGTTATTAATTTGTAGGCAAAGAACGATGGCGTAAATAAATTCCATGTTCGATGTTTTACCAATTTTTCGCATTCGTACGATTTTCACGTGCTCTAGTGGCATTTACAAATTGCGCAGGGCGCACAGTCTTAACTATAATGGTCAATAGTAACAAGTATAGCTTCAGTACCGATATTCAAAACATTCAAGTAAGGGTATGAAGATTCTATAGGTAATACTAACCGAATTTATTACTTAAGTCTTTGAGCAAAATATAGTTCAGTAATAGATAACAATATCTGATTGAGTGATTTTTACTTTTACATTTTAATTTATTCAGTCTTGAAAATATATTTAATTGCAACACAAAGATGAAAATCTGACAACATTGCCATTCTCCAATACATATATTATCTAATATGACCTTCTTACTAGGTAAAGCTTTTAGAATTACCACTTTATCAGTTTTACATATCAAATATTTTGTAAATGCATTCTATACTAAACATGAACGTGAAGTTACTTTTAAGTTAAATATTGCATATTCTGGGTAATTTTACAAATATGGACAAAATGAACATTGAGCAGATAACAATAATCATTAAAAATGAAGCAGACATGAATATAGAATCAGAAGTAAATGATAACTCCACCACCAACAATGAGGTTCAAACAAACGAGAGTGAAGAGAAACAGTTCAGTAAAGTCAGTATTCCTCTTTACGAGCAAATTAATACCGAGCAACTTTACAAATATAACTTACATCAGAGTCCATCTCCACAGGAAGATAATTTTCCGAAACACATGCTTGCTCATAAAGGTGAAAAACAATTTCAATATAATGCATGCAGTTACACATTACTAGTAAAAGTACTTTCAAAAGACACACATGCTTATGTACAGTGGTGAGAAACTATTTAAAGGTATTTCATGCAAACTTTGTTTTCTAAAATGAAATAAGATGATGTGCCTGTCACTTTCTCTTAAAGTAACATACTTTAATTATAGGTGTATACATAGTGGTGAGAAACCAGTTGAAACTGAAAGCTAAGACAAGATTATGTAGGGACTTGATGAGGAATAGTGAGATATTCCTAATTAATTTTTAGAATCTATAAACAGTTGTACTAAGTTAAATAATTGCAGTTTATTTATGTTTAATAAAAAGCGAAATTAATTAACATAATAGTATGTTACATAATAAGTATGGAAAGTGACATATATCGTACAAGTTTGAATGTAAATGCACGAGGCACAAGTCTAGCCATTTCTATTCTGCAAATTGTTAATATTTAAAAAAAATGTGTGTGGGATTTAAGATTAAAATAACGAATCACTCTATACTTATTACAGGTTCTGGTTATATTACTAACAGTGATGTAATGGGTTTTGAACAGATTATAATCAAAACTGAACCAAATATCAAAATAGAATCAGAAAAAATGGAAAACTGTACCACCAACAATGATGTTCAAATTTACAGTAGTGAAGAGCAACATTTCAGCAACACCATCCTTCAACAACATCAGGAGAAAATTAATACTGATCATCTTTACAAATACAACTCGATTCTTTCTAAATTTCCACAGGAAACTAAATTTCAGGAGCACATGTTTTTTCATAAAAGTGGAAAACACTTTCAATGTAATGTATGTGATTACAAATCTACAAGAAAAAGCAGTGTCAAAATACATATCTGTGTACACACTGGTGAGAAACCATTTGAATGTAATTTATGTAGTTATAAATGTTCAGTAAAGGATAAACTAACAAGGCACATGCTCACTCATAGTGATGAGAAACCATATGAATGTAATCTATGTGATTATAAATGTTCAACGAAGGGTCGTATTAAAGTGCACATGCTTATTCATAGCAGTGATAAACCATTTGAATGTAATCTATGTAATTATAAAAGTTCACGTGGAAATCAACTTAAAAGGCATAGTTTCATCCACAGTAAAGATAAACCATTTCAATGTAATTTATGTGATTATAAATGTTCAGTGAAGGGTAGTCTCAAAAGGCACATGATCACTCATAGACTGTATGAATGTAATTTATGTAATTATAAATGTTCAGTGAAGGGTCAGCTAGTAATGCACATGCTCGCTCATAGTGGTGATAAACCATTTAAATGTAATCTATGTAATTATAAATGTTCAGAGAAGAGTAAACTCAAAAGACACATGTTCACTCATAATGGTGAAAAACCATTTGAATGTAATCTATGTAACTATAAATGTTCATTGAAAAGTGGTCTCAAGATGCACATACTTACTCATAATGGTGAGAAGCAATTTAAATGTAATTTATGTGATTATCAATGCTTGCTAAAAGGTAATTTGAAAAGACACCTAACCACTCATAGTGGTCAGAAACCATTTGAATGTAATGTGTGTGGTTATAGATGTTCAGTGAATAGTAGTCTCAAAACACACATGCTTATTCATAGTAATGAAAAACGATTTAAATGTAATTTATGCGATTATAAATGTATAAAGAAGAATAATCTTAATCAACATCTGCTCACTCATGGTGGTGAGAAACGATTTAAATGTAATCTATGTGATTATAAATGTATAGTGAAGAGTAAGCTCAAAAGACACATGTCTACTCATAGTAGTGAGAAGCCATTTAAATGTAGTCTGTGTGATTATAAATGTTCGCAAAACAGTTATTTGAAAGCCCATATACTCACACATATTACTACATAGTACTATTAAAAAACTAGTTTAGTGTAATAACGTTCATTAAAGAGTCTTAAAAAACACATAATGTTGAAAACCAATATATTAGATTATAAATGTTCATTGAAGCCAGTTTCGGTGAATTAGTGGTTTGTATATGTTTGCTTTATAATCCAAGGGTTGTTACATTAAAGAACAGAAAATTAATTTAACCTATTTATTACCGTTTGAATATACAATATCGCTAAGGATTACACATACTAAATGCTCTTCTGTTGTCAACTAATGATATTCAGCAAATTTAAAAATAAAGAATTTCAAAACACTTACAATTCACAAAAACAAAACTGGAAATTTTAAATAATAACTTAATTGATATTTGTTCTGAGTGAGGAATCATTAGGCAATATCGAAGCATATTTGTATTTATTAAATGAACTAATAATGATATGATAATTATACATATATAATGGGAGAAATTAACATAGTATTCGAATCAAAGAAATGACTAATTTAAATACATTAAAATATTAAAAATACTATAACCCTCTCCTGATAAAATTGCTTTACAGGGTTCGGAGAGGGTAATCTAATCACAAATGAAATTACTGTTTATCTCGTCTTGATATTGAAGTCTATGGATGATTCAGGTAATATCGATCTCGGTTTTGGTGTTATTACAATAGGTACAGTTACATTTGATACACACACACACACACACACTAACTGCACTACGAGGATAGAACAAAAAATTTTTGGATGGAAAAGAAAAGATGGAAAAAAACAACTTTTTGGGGAAAATCCTATTTATTTTTCTACATAGTCTCCTTTCAGCTCTACACATTTTATCCAACACTTTTCAAGATCCTTCAACCCTTCACAAAAATAAGAACTATCCAAACCTTCAAAATATCCATTTACAGCTTCGATGATTTCAGTAATCGATGAAAATTTCTCTCCAGCCAACCATTTCTTGAAATTTGGGAACAAGAAAGAATCCGATGGAGCCAAGTCTGGCGAATAGGGGGCATGTTCAATTAACTGGAATCATCATAGTTCGTGCAGTTTCGCCATCGCAATTGCCGACTTGTGGGATGGGGCGTTATCCTGGTGGTACCTTTTTCTTTGCCAAATGAGGCCTTTGATTTCTTTGTTCAGTCTGTCTAATAACGACGCATAATACTCGCCCCTTATTGTCCTCCATGTTGAAAGTAATCAATAAAAATTATTCTTCGGGAATCCCAGAATACGGTATCCTTGACTTTCCCAGCAGACGGAATCGTCTTTGCCTTCTTTGGAGTTGGCTCACCACGTTTTGTCCATTGCTTTGACTGCTCCTTGGTCTCCGGGGCGTAGTGGTGAATCCACGTTTCGTCAAGTTATAAAACGTCGCAAAAAATCTTTAATTACGTTTGAACTAGCAGACGCGGCACCCATCTACACTGAGAAAAATATCACTAACTATATTATAGTAAACCGATTTTTTGTTGTAACCTAATTTTAGCACCGTTAACTAAAAATCTAGGTCAGAATGGTTAATCGGTTTTTGGCAGATTTTACTCGGCTTATAGTAAAATCAACCATTAGTGTGGATAATGTCAACTTAACGAGGAGTTTACGTTAGTTGGGTTAAATCTACACCATTCGAAATAGTTGTAATTACCATATGATGTCATACATACGTACATAAACAAAAGTGGCTTTGTTATTTGGTATCCATAGCATTTATCAAGCACGTATAATGGATTTAGGTTTTGATAAAACGTCTGGAATTAAATTTTATTTTCGAGTTTTAAATATACACCTTATATTGGGTATTAATTTGTGAAGCTGCTTTTATTAAAAATGCTATATCAGCTTTAGCCTGCGAAAATTAAAAAAACATTTTATATTATGTCTTTCAAACGCAGTTCAGTTTACCGAGTGTGTGCTGTCACAAGTGAACAAAGTTTTTTACAACGTGCCTCAATTATGATTGATTCCGATTAAGCTTATTGGAATGGGCTTTAGGAGTACTAGACACCTTCAAAGGTAAGTTACTATATTTGCTCATGATATGAATAATTTCAACTGTCTTGCAATGACAAGAAAAAAAAAGAATTAAAAAATAGATATCTGACAATGAGTCGGGTCTTTAGCATATCGTAAAATGGGATGAATAGTAACAAAGTTGGAGAAAGTTTTTGTTTTATTGCTCAAGATTGTAATATTTATTTTAGCGATTTGAATTTTTATTTGTAAATTCCCAACACTTTCATGAATTAAAATATTCAGTGTTGTGCTTCATTTTAAAAACATTCCGATCTATTCTCGTATTATCTTCTTCACGATGAGCGGCTTCTCCCTTTAAGGTTCTTGATAATTGAAGTTGAGTAACAATTATATCGTTTAAGTTTGTATTAAAGATTCCTGCACAATAGGTACCACAGCTTGATCTTGAATTAGGTTAGCAAATTAATAGCCATAACAATTTAAGGAGTCCACACTTGTAGAATAGGCAATATAAGAATATAGTTCTGATGATTGAACCAAGAACCGAAAAATAAGTGATTTGTAGCTTTTATAGTGAAAAGTAGTTCGATGTTCTGATCGTTCCTAAGGAGATGGTCAAACGCTGTACTTAAATCATTAGAAAATTGGGACGCGCCACAGATCTGCACTCTCGCGGTATTTTGTTAAAAGTAGTTATGTGGTATAATGTGGTGGCTGTTATGGAATTGTACATGCTGCAATATGTATAATCACCAGTACAGTAAACATATTATTGACATTTCAAATACTGTAAAATCTAACTATTTTACTTAAAATTATAACTATTAACATATACCTTAAATTTATGTTGACCGTTGTATATCCCTATTTTCAAGTAGTCATAATTATTATTTGTTGTGCCTAGATAATGCATTGCAAAAATTCTTGGCACTGTCCTTTTCAACCTCTACAGCAGAGGTCAGCAACCTGGTGACCGTGGGCACCATAGTTTAGCCACCCTCCTCCTCCCTAGTAATTTAGTAAACAGGTTGCCGACCACTGCTCTTCAGTAATATTATAAAGACTGTATTCAAACTCCAACACTGAAACAAAGATCGTGTATGATCGTTAGCAGGTTGTATAGTAGGGTTCTAAAGCTAGACGCGCTCTCACAACTTGAACTATAATAATATGTAATTTAATAATTTTAAATAAATGTTTTATTTTTAATTTATTCAGTTTCCTTTCTTAAGCACATTGTTCTGTTACGATATGTTTTCATTTCAAGGGTCGTCCCATGTGTCAACACGTGCATGTTAGAGAACACTGTAACCCTTGGGAAGAGTCCTGGCATAGACTGCATTTCCAGGATTCCATAGAAATGATTGGTCGTCATGTCCTGATTTTGATTGAATCGGTCTGGTCACCTTAGTCTAGCACGAATAAAATATTTGATTAGATTTATTACTTTTCTGTTGGGTGTATCACATTATTAAATTATCAGATTATTAAAATGACAAATAATATATACAAAACTCAGCTTAGTAATTCTCCTTTATTAGAAGTGTTGGATCTTTAGTTTTTGTATGTAGTTACCTATTTTCTGTATTTATCCTTAGCAACATGTTTGCTTATCAATCTTAACTGCCTTTGATAATGACATTTTTAGTGTTGAAACAATTGCCAGGTTAAGAATTTAATAAAACTTGTGAAACTTTTAATTAATCTTTTTATTTTTATTGCATTTTATAATAATAATTTATTTATAAAATTAACACTGAGATTTGAACAATTATTATTTAAGTTAATAACAGGGGTTTTGTTGGTGCCTTCCATTTCTTAAATATCATACACATTTTCAAATGTATACAGGACATCATGTAGTTTCGCCGCTGCTTTTTATTAATGTAAGTAAATCATAACCTCAATTTGATAAATACTGAATACCTAATGCTTCATTTGAATGTAATTTCAAACAATAAATTACCAAAACATGTTTATGGTTATCTAATAGACTGATTATTCTAAATTTATTGACTAATAAAGAAAAAGTTAAAATATACAAATAAGTTGCTGTATAAATCAATTCTGGACAGCGGCGGTTCGTACGTACCCTTTAGGAGGTTCTGTCAGCGAGCGGCAAGCGTTGTATCCTGCTAAGTGCAGCAAAGCAACCGGTTAATTCACTTGCCGCTCGCAGATAGATCTAAACGTACATATAAACCGCCACTGATAGAAACGTATATCAATCAATCAATTTGCAAATACGCTATTTAGGTGTATACTGATATATTTTTTAAATCAAACTAACTAATATTCGCAGAGGAATATAATTAAAAAAATCATAATATTTTGATATAAAAAGTTTGCAGTCCTTAAATTGAGAGTCTGCCAACATATAATTTACTTGTTAAATATCTTCTGTAACCATCTATAAATTTAGATGTATGATGAGTCTACAGCTCTAGAAAAAATATTTATTGAAAGCATCCAGACATAACTAGAATTCTAAATTACACTTAATAAATTGAAGAAGAGTGGGGAAGAGAATAAAAACAGTCTCATTCACACATATATTTAGTGCTAACTAAAACTTCAGAAAACACTTTTGAATTTGTTAATAGTTTTTGCATTCGAGTATTATTGCACGGTAAAAATGAGACAAAAGCATTGCGTCTACAATCGCGTATTTTACAATTCCCAACTTGAAAATATAATCGAATCTTATTTAGTGTTTTCTGAAGTTTTAGTTAGCAGTAAATATATGTGTGAATGAGACTGTTTTTATTCTCTTCCCCACTCTTCTTCAATTTATTAAGTGTAATTTAGAATTCTAGTTATGTCTGGATGCTTTCAATAAATATTTTTTCTAGAGCTGTAGACTCATCATACATCTAAATTTATAGATGGTTACAGAAGATATTTAACAAGTAAATTATATGTTGGCAGACTCTCAATTTAAGGACTGCAAACTTTTTATATCAAAATATTATGATTTTTTTAATTATATTCCTCTGCGAATATTAGTTAGTTTGATTTAAAAAATATATCAGTATACACCTAAATAGCGTATTTGCAAATTGATTGATTGATATACGTTTCTATCAGTGGCGGTTTATATGTACGTTTAGATCTATCTGCGAGCGGCAAGTGAATTAACCGGTTGCTTTGCTGCACTTAGCAGGATACAACGCTTGCCGCTCGCTGACAGAACCTCCTAAAGGGTACGTACGAACCGCCGCTGATTCTGGAACTATAGAAAATATAAAAAAAGAAATAGTAGTTGTGTCACTAATTACACCCACAGAAATGACACTGTAGAACAGTGGCGGCTCGTGGTGATAATTTAAATTTTGAAAACTACGTCATTAAATTATTTCGCACATTTTTTTGTTGGTTTATAACGGAACTTTTGAAACGGTCGTTTTTCGATAAGAAAATATTTAATTCACAAAGGTACAAAAACCATCACTAAATAAATTAATATTTAAATATCCCGCTATAACTGTTTGAAATTGCTGCTAGAAAATAGGTGGACTTACAAACTCTTGGGTAGCTGAGCCAAAACCAGACGGTTCAAAAAGGGTTTTAATCCGGAAATTCCTACCTGATTTATTAACAGGTACTAATCTTTTTAAATAGCAGTATTCCTAAAACCTCACAGAATGTTTTTATTTAAAAATTCATATTGAAATTGAAGTTCTATTGAATTCCAAGAATTTTGAGTTTATTCGGTAAAAAGTAAGCAATTCCAACAATACAATTTATTTGTTATTTCACATCCTGTTAGCCAATTATGTTTATTGCACCAATTTCAACTGAAAGCCCTACTATTGCCGCGGTTGTTAGATACCACTAAATTCTTCATATTCGGTCATGATTTTAATTTGCGAACAAAAATTTTATCCTCAAAACTTAAACTGATGAACTTATTCTTAAATAAATAATAAAAAATGTTTTTTTTGTTGTTCACCACATCTCGAATTGTACCTGTACTTGCAGTTGCTATTTTAAAATTACAAAGCAGATACCACGAACTAAAACATAACAATGCAAAACAAACTGTAAGGGATTGGATTTTGATTTCTGGGGTTTGTACTGAATGTTACCAAACCGACTTGAAAACATTTAGTAAAAAACTTTGTAGTGCTACATATTACAGTCAAATGGCATGAGTAGACATGTGTAGCTTAATAAGAATTTTCTTTTGCAGACATTTATAACCACATACATTACATTTAAATAACTTTTCAATACTATGAGTAGTCATGTGTCGTTTCAGATCACTCCTTTGTGAACATTTATAAACACATACATTATATTTAAACGGTTTATTTCCATTATGAATAAACATATGTCGTTTAAGGCAGCTGTTTTGTGAAAATTTGTAATGACAAATATTGCATTCAAATGACCTTTCACCACTATGAGTGGACATGTGTCCCTTTAGAATTTTCTTTTGTAAACATTTATAACCACATATATTACATTCAAATGACTTATCAGCACTACGAGTGCCTACATGTTTTGCAAGATTACTCTTTCCCGAACATTTATAACCACAAATATCACATTCAAATGGTTTCTCACCACTATGAGTGGCCGTGTGTTTTTTAAGGTTGCTGTTTAGCGAACATTTAAAGCCACATATACTACATTTAAATGTTTTTTCACCACTATGGGTAAAGAGGTGTACTTTAAGACTCTTGTGAGAATTTGTAACCACATATATTACAATCGAATGGTTTTTTACCACTATGGGTGAGCATGTGTCTTTCTATAAGACTCTTCACTTTAAATTTGTAATTGCATAGTTTACATACAAATTGTTTATCGCCTTTATGAATAAGGATTTGTTTTTTGAAATAACTCTCCTGAGAAAGTTTTTGTTGATATTTATAAATTCTGCTGTCTACAGTCATTTGTCTGTTAAATTCTGAAGTTCTGTTGATATCGAATGGTTTTTCTTCGCTCTCTGTGTATACTTCACTCTTTATTTCATGTTTAGTGATTGTGTGTTCCATTGTCCGCCGTTCTTTGTTCATCTCTATTTTAGTTTTCATTGTGATTACCCCATTGTCCATTGTGCTCATATTTGGAGAATTTGTAGAACCTGCGACAACTAAAAAGTAAATTTACATAGAATATAATAGAATGAGTGCTTTCACTAATTATTAGTAAGATTCTCCGATTTCTAAATTGAAAAAGATTTAAAACAAATTAATTGTGATATAATAATAATTAAATGAACTATTTACCTGAAAGCAGACAACTATTAATTTATTAAAGTTGCCAGTTCTTGAAAACTAATATAATAATGGCAACTTGAAACACAGTTGTCAATATGGCCAACTCTAAAAACATAAAATTTATTGCAACAAAGAAAAAATCCATTTTAGTTCCGAAAATTCTTTTTGAAGACAAGCCGTTGTTATTATGGTAAATTTATAAGACAATGTTTCAAAAACAAAATTGGAAACTAAATTAATGTAACTAAAACAACAGTTATTTCTTTAATTACTACAAAAATTGCATGTTTTTGGGACTGGGTAATAAAAAAGTTGCCGGGCGATGCGTTAACGGAGTCTGGCAATCGGAGTCTCAAAACGCACTTTTTAAACATACATGAATTAAACATACTATTTTTCTCCAACCGTTTTTAACTAGCGAACTCTGAGAGAATTGCTTACAACAAACTCCATGATGCTAAACTATTAGTATATTCCGTAACTTAACCACAGTAACCGTAAGCTCAAACTCAAGAGCTCAAAACTTTTGCATTTGATAGTAGATGGTTTCTCACCAGTGTGATTTTACTTGTGTATTCTAATAAGATTATCACTTTGAGAACATTTGTAGTCACATAAATTTCGCCAATGTGAACTCGCATGTGTATTTTAAGATTATGACTAGGTACTTGAACATTTGTAGTTACACAAATTACGCTAAAATGATTTTTCACCAGCGTGAGTTCGCATGTGTCTTGCTAAGTTACGACGACATGAAAATTTGTAGAGACACAAATTACACTCAAATGGCTTCTCACCAGTGTGAGTTTGCATGTGTCTTTTTAGATGACTACTTCGAGAACATTTGTAGTCACACATATTACACTGAAATGGTTTCTCGCCAGTGTGAGTTCGCATGTGTTTTTTAAGACTATCATTTCGAGAAAATTTGCAGTCACATAAACTACACTCAAATGGTTTTTCACCAGTGTGAATTCGCATGTGTACTTTAAGACTACTACTATGAGTAAATTTGCAGCCACATAAATTACACTCAAATGGTTTCACACCAGTGTGACTTTGCATGTGCATTTTAAGACTACCACTTTGAGAGAATTTGCAGTCACATAAATTACACTCAAATGGTTTTTCACCAGTGTGAATTCGCATATGCATTTTAAGAGTACTACTTTGAGAAAATTTCCAGTCGCATAAATTACACTCAAATGGTTTCTCACCAGTGTGAGTTTGCATGTGTCTTTTAAGATGATCATTCTTTGAGTATTTGGAATAACATATATTACACTCAAACGACTTCTTGTCAATGTGAGTTAATATGTGCCTTTTAAGATAAGGTTTCGATGAACATTTGTAATCACATAAATTACACTCGAATGCTTTTTCACCACTGTGTGTTCGCATGTGTGTTTTAAGGCTATCACTTCGAGGAAATTTGCAGTCATATAAGGGTTCTTGTGGAAAACAAGAGTTGTGGAACAGATTCTCGACTTTCTTAGAATGCGTGTCAGTCTCATCCATGGTATAAGAATCTTTTATTATTTGTGGTTCGATTTTGATCTCCAATTCTTCTTTGATTGCAGTTAGGTCAATATCATCCATTGTATCAATATTCAAGGTATTATCACAATCTGCAAAAAACCAGTACTAAAATTGAACTTTTATCTATGACAAGGACTTTCTGAATGTAATGCCATCGATGGTAATTTTTGTATACCCAGTTTAACTTTATTAGATTGAATGTATTTAAAGAAGTGCACGCTCTCAAACTCAATGTTATGACTATCAGTAGGTAATCGACAATTTATTATCATTCATAAGCAACTTACATTTAAAAATGTACATACCTACATACAATACTGAATATAACAGTATAATATGCGTATCTCCCCAAAATTTGATTAAAAAAATCTAAATAGTTTTGATGCATATCTTTAAAATTCTGTGCCAGATCTTATCAAATGTTTATCGAATAGTACTTTTAAAAGGGTAACTATAAAAACATACTAATTGTAAATCCACTGTATAGGATTGATGGATTTTATTAACAATACTCTGAGCACGAAATAAATTATTATTAATAAATTATTGACAAAGCAAATGAATCTACATTAGCGTTTAAAAATACAATACTTTGAAATTAAACAATAATAGAAACTTACAAGACGATTGTATTATTCAATCCAAAAATCTGACAACAGCTGCTGTCGTATTCTTACTCCGTGGCTGATTAGGATTAATAGCAGTGCAGTGATGTTATGGAACGGCCGCTTTTCGTACTAATTTTAAGGTTAAGAATGTAACAGATCCCTATAACAATTGTAATAGATTCCTGTTATATTAAAATTAGAGAGAAAAAGGAAAATTGGTAACTTTTTATTGAAGAAAAATATATTCTTACATAGCATGCAATATAATAATAGAAAATGCATAAAATAATAGAAAAAAAATTAAAAGCTATGTATAAACAACATGAATCAAAATGCTAAAAGATCGATTCTTTGGCTTTGGTGTTTTGTAATAAAGGCCATTCCGTATTTAATTTCTCGATTCCTAGTAAATGATATCATGACTCGTGCATTGGTAAAGTTTGCCGAATCTCTCTTTTTATGGTATTTGCAGTCGCCTAATATATTTTGCTTTGAAACGTTTTAATAAAGAATAAATAAGTAGGAAAAGAGAACAAATAAGAATTACTAAAAATGTAATAGATTTAGATTTCATTCTAATAGAGTAATAGATGTTTTGCTAATGTAATAGATCTGTTATAATTGTAATAGACATAACATCCTTGATTAATAGGGCAATCCCCAAGCTAAACAAGCGTCTATTAGAGTCTAATAAGATGACACAATAATTCCTCTTGGAAATCTTTATCTGAAGAGACCATCATTATTTTTATCCCTTTGCATATATTAATACTATAAATAAATAATAAATAAATCTTTATTTATTCTACTTTTAATTTACATATTTTCATACATCCAGCAATGACTGAAGTAAATATGTTAAAATTAAAAAAGGCAGATTTTTCATTGTTTTTATTTAGTTAATTTAAAAATCGCAAAAAATATTTAACAATTCTTTACTACCGCTGCAAAATATTTTTCCAGTGATTTCCAGTTGCTAAAACAACACTGTATTATATTTAAAAATGTAAGGTCTCACGGACTCACGGGGAAATGTATGGATTTATGAGTATTTTATGTTTTTAAAATTACTATTACGCTGCACACATCACCCCCATTATTACTAAACACTAAATTTCTTAATTTAAAACTATGTAAACAAACGCAATTGTATTAACTAGCCACAAAGAACAAAAATGTAAAGCGAAGATTGTAATTATTAGTAAAGTGTGATGAAAAACTGACAGATCGCAAACGAACTTGAATGTACATTTCGTGGTTATTACCATAGAAATACTCTTTAGTTCATAATTTTTCCCGTGAGACATTATATTTTTTATGCACAGATGCATTATAATTAGACTATTATTGATAGATCTATCTAAACATAACTGTCTCTTTATGCCCCAAGGGCCTCTTTATGATCCGACGGGCAATAATGAAACGTCAATTAAATGTCAGAGCTGTATTTGTAGAACTTGATTGGTTCTTAATATAATTTGTAAACTTATCACCAATGAAAATAAGCTGAAATTAAGTATTTTAGATAGTAACTATAGTAACGTACTTCGTATATAAGCACTTAAGTATACGTACAGCGGCTTGATGTAACCTACGTACTCATTTAATTATATTTTTTACACAATAATAGATTTGAGATAAAAACAATCTGTGCATAAAATAGTGTATGCATTTCGGGCATAACTTGCTTTTATGGCCCTACAGCCTTTTCCTAGCCCTCGGCTGACTCCTCGGGCTAGAAATAACGCTTCTGGCCATAAAAGCTTCTTTATGCCCTTAATACATCCAATACTACTAAAGTTGATTTGTATGTGTGTCCGAGCCCCATTCTCGCGTTCTATAAGGGCTGGAGAGATGGGCTTGGGCTCATTCGACGCGTAATTTGCCGAGGATAATGCACGACCGAAATTTTTTTAAAGTAGGTCATGTTAGAGATGGGTTGGGCTCATTCGACTCCAATATTAATAAAGTTGATTTGTATCAACCGATTAATTTTATGGGACGGGAACCGGAATCGGAACCGTTAGTAAAATCCATGTTGATGTTAAGATAAGAACCCGAACCGTTATAAATTTTCAAAGGAACCGGTGTTTTTAAGTTGCACATTTCGGTTCTACTGGTAAAAAATAGTTCAACATTCTCCCAACAGTGTTATCATAACCGCTTCTTACTGAGTTGATGTCGATATTAGATCCACTACTAATTGACCAATAGTGAGCAAGTTCGTGAATTAAACAGAGAATCCACTGATTAATCAGAGCGATGACTGACATGACGTCACCGATGTTTTCGATGAATTCCCCAACTACCAGTGTCGATGAAAACTACAATAAACGCAATATCAAAGTACAGTATATAGTATGTTCTTTAAAAACAATATTTTTGCATTGCTATTGTAACGTTCTTTTTAAAATAATAATCAAAAATGCTGTTTAAATTTGTCTATTAATAAAGAGAAGATTATTTACAATGCACTTAATTAAAAACACTATAACTATAAACTATTTAACAAACTATTTAAATGCTAGGCATTTACAAATTTATATGAGGACTATTTTATATAAAAACTAACTATTTATGTATTACAATAATTATTAACATTTATTTATTCAGAGTACATTTCAACACGACGCCGGTTAAACATTAACTAACTCCTTCTACCCGCGAATTCAATTTATATTCATACGACGATTCATACATCTAGAATATTCGATGACGTATTGATGAGTCATACACGCAGCTGTCGGTGACGTCAATGAGGCGTGTCGATGAGTCATACTTGCACGTGTTGATTGATGAGTTATACAGTTGATGACTCATACATCTAGAATGTTTGATGACGTCATAAGTGGATTTACTATTCGTTACACTGCCCCCCTCTTCAAATCTGTTCTGTTTTATTCTCTGGTTTTTGTAGAAAGGGTCGTGACGGTATCGACAGTTTTCACTTCGACTACAGGTTCCATTACGGTAGAAATAACAGTCTACACTCTTTGTTGGCCTTGATGCGGGCTGGAGATCGAAGCTACAGACTAAGATCTTCACATCCGTATCTCCAAAAATAACTTCCAGCAGGTTTCGAACCCCAAGTAGCGCTGGAATAGAAATTCATGTAAAAATTACGTGCTTCCAATTCTTTTTGAATGCCACAAATTAATATTCCAAAGAGATACTCAATGGCACGTAATAATTACGTGCCCCGCGGCATATCTTTGGAACTTTAAGATTATTAGGTAAATAATACGTCCTTTTCATGTCACCGTCATTTACCATAACCATCACATGCTTTTGATGAGCATGTAAATAATTGAACAAAACATTTAATTTATAAAATCCCTACACTGCAAATAATGTTGCTATATAGTTTTACCTCCGATACACGAATTTTAACCTACTACTCGAATTATTTAATAATATATTTTTTGTTTCACTAATAAATGAAGTTAAATTTAATTGAATTACTTTATTTCAAATTTGCTCTTGTAATTTACTGCTTATTAATAGGGGTCGTATCGTACTTCGTTAAAACATATTTATCACAATGAAAGACATTATTGACTGCATAATACTAAATATTTCTAATTAAAGAATAGACATTTTATTAGGTACGCAATAATTATTTCTTTCATTTCGATATAATACACATTTTAAAGAAACACAATTATGTATAATTTTATTAAACAAACAACCTCGAATCCCCAAATTGTTTATACAATAAACTACTGGGAATACCCGACCGATAACCAAGGGCAACGCAATTTCAGCAGTTTTACATGTATAGTGGTTGTTAATATATGTGACATCACCATCACCTTTAAATTATACACTCGTCATTTTCAGTGTTATTCTTATAATGTAGCTGGTCTTTTTGTGAAACGTTTGTTCTTGTTTTTAGTGAATAAGTATGGTTGTGCAGTGTGTAAAACATTAGATTATTTAAATTTTTAAATCCAGGTGAGTATGAATATGGTATGAATGCCATATTTTTCTAAACAATAAATTGACGCCAGATAAACATGTGCGTTGAAAATGCCATAGGCGTCGAAAAAACAACTACATTTAGGGGTTAATGAAGATAGAGTAATAAGTTTTATTTTATTAGAAATTTCTAAGGTTCAGAAGATTGCTTTAAATGTTATTAAGAACTATTAATTTTCGTTCTTGACTGATGCTTTGTTATTGAGATTTTCAGTATTTGTAAATTTAATCATTTAATTAACCGAAAATAGTCTGCAAATATTAAAAATTATGAGTAACAATAATTAATAATGTTTTTCAGGTATTGTAAAACAAAAATGATTACAAATCTTGCATTTCAAAGGTGCATATAGAACTCCCGTATTTGCTCATAGCCGTAGAAGCTTTTTTGTCGAATGAAGATATTTCATACATTGAAACGTTTCAATCTCGAATTGAAAAACACGCCTCGAAAGCAACGGAAACTTGCTCATATTTTACATTTGTAATATTTTTGAATATTAACAGTCGATGTAATTACCTATGAATAAAAAAAAAACCTGTATAATTTGCTTATGTTGATTACCTACTCCAATTTATATTATCATTAATAAATCTTACGTGTGGTTGTACCAACTTCTACCTCTACCCATATTTATCAATTTTAAATTCGCGCGCTGTATAGCACCCTGGCAAAATGGCTGACGTGCTTGAAGGTCACGAAAAAGGGAAGTGGAAACATCAAACGAACCGCCTTAAGTGTCGCTTCTTGTTCCGTTAAGGTTAATATTCTTTGGTATTAGTAGACACAATTTTCATTTCATACAGCTTTATCTACTATTTGCAGTGGCGTGCCTATTATTTTTATAAGGGGGGTTGTCATTTCAAAGGGGCATTTCAGGAAATTGTTAGTAAGATGTTACTCTACACATGTTTCTCTATTGCTCTTTAACGGGAAAGGCATCTTTTTCAAAACACCCTGTATACACTGTGCTAATAGTCTTTGAATTGACAAGAAAAGTGTTACGTCGCATTTTATATTGCTAGCTCCGAATATTTCCAAACAAACATCTTGAAAAAATGTACAATAGCCCCGTTTGGTATTTCACATCTGTTTACTCCAAGAGCTCAGTTTCTATGGTATCCATTGTTGTAAATAATTTTAACTATAGCAGTAGAGTTTTCAAAGTAAAAAGAGTTGAAATACCGAACCCAGCAAATATATTTATCACCCATGTTATAAACAATACTTTCACCTAACATGCATCGCCTGTCTGTTATCAAGGTCATATTTGTTTGGAAATATTTGGAGCTATATACCAACATAAAATGTGGCGTCATTACTTTTGCTTCTGGAACCCTTAAGGAACCTAAAAAATCCTGGAACCGGAACCGTACTGTTGGTTTTTTAACATTTAATAAAAGATTTATTTCGATAGTTTCGGACTTTATTAGACTTGCATTGTATTGTATATACAATATTTAGTTATTCTAACTGCAACTTGTGGTAACACTTGCAATTTGTGGTAACTGTCTGTGAATTTAATAGAAACACGAGGACAAACGTACTGTTTATGTTTATTGGTTTTACTTTGAGGTTATGTATTTCTAAATAGCAATTTAACTGGAGGTATTTCGTAAGTTAATTTATTTGTAGAGATATTAGTGCTATTCAGTGTTGGTGAAACGCAAAACATGGATTTTATTTAGAATAAAGTTATTCTTGGCTATTTGTTGTTGGTAAAACCGGGCTTTAGTAAACCTGAGATTAAATTTTATCCATAGAATAACTATTCATTGATTTTCAATGCTCCTGTACTATTTCCGTTTTCGTCCAGGTTGGCAACGCTGGGTCCGTGCAGTATCGGTGCATACTTTGAAAACGCTATTAAACAACGATTTATAACCTCACATTTCCATGTGTTTATGTTTGTTTACATGCCATTTGTTTCTTTGTTGTAGGTTGTAGCAATTCAGTATTGACAATGCAAATGGAAATAATTGATGATATCTTAATTGCTGAAGAAATGGAAATTGTTAATAATATACAACGACGACCATATAATACTAGAAATAGATTTTCTCATGTAAATAATTTTGATACTTTAAACGATGTTGATTTTATAAGGCGATTTAGATTATCTAAACAATCAGTTCAACAAGTGCTTGCATTAATCGAAGACAAAATCACTCCCATCAGTAACAGGTAAGTACATAATTATAAAAACAATACAAATATCTCATCCTCTTTTGTTTTTAGAAATAATCCCATTTCACCCATGCAACAATTACTGGTAACATTACGATTTTTTGCAACAGGTAGTTTTTATGTATGTATTGGAGATTTTGCTGGTATCCACAAAACTACTGCTGCTAATATTATTAAAAGAACTGTTCGTGCCCTGTCTCAATTAAGTCCACAGTTCATACATCTTCCGACAACAGAGGCCGAGAGAACGGACATACAAGTAAAGTTTCAAACTGCAGCAATGTTTCCGAAAGTCCTTGGCACACTGGGTTGTACACATATACGTATTCAATCACCAGGTATCTTCAATAAGAATAAAAAATAATGTTGCAAAAAATAATATAATAATGTTTCTGTAGGTGGTCCTAATGCAGAGCACTTTCGAAATCGAAAAGGTTTTTTCTCTTTTAACGTGCAGGTAATTAGTGATGCTGATTACTATATTAGAGACCTTGTGATTCAGCCCGGTTCAAGTCATGAGGCCAATATTTTCGATAATTGCTTGGTTCGATCGAGATTTGAAAATAATGAAATGGGAGATGGTCTACTGTTAGGTGATGGTGCTTATCCTCTCAGACCCTACCTTATAACCCCTTTAAATAATCCACATGGGGAGGTGGAAAATTTATTTAATGAATCTTTTACTCGAACCAGAATTATTGTTGAAAGAATGTTTGGAATATGGAAGAGGCGTTTTCCTGTATTATCTATCGGAATACGTTGCAACCTTGAATTGGTGCAGAATATTATTATTGCAACTGCTGTTCTACACAATATTGCTTGTAAAAATCAAGAAAATCATATTCCAGATCTGGAAGAACCTTTGGATGACACACCTGTGATTGCAGTAAAAAATAATGAAAACAATAACCACAGAGGAGACCTTTTGGAGTATTTTAGGCAATTAGATAATCATAGAAATTAATATAGTAGTAGGATTTATTTATGTAATAAATATATTAAAATTATAAAAGAGATCAAATATTTAATTGTTTTAATAAAAATTGCTTTTTTAAATTCAGCACCTCTATTTCTTTTTCGTGTTTCTCTGCTTCTCGCACCCTCTGTTCCTCCAACATTTCTAATTGATTTTGTTTAATTAATACATCTTTCTTTGCCGCCTCCATTTGTAATTGTACCAATTCATTTCTTGTGTCTGCAAGCGATGAATATTTCTCTTGGAGTTCAGGCCTTCGTTGCATTCTCTTTTTATGTAGTACTTTATTAATGGGCCTCTTAATGGATAGTGGAGACCAACTTTTCAAGGTACCTTGAAGGCAATAAAAAAGTTAATTAAATAATCTTGCATACAAGAGTCGTTAAAAACTTACTGCTGTTTGCATTACAATTTTCATTTGAATTTGCACAATCTACAGTGAAGAACAGTACGTTACTAAAAGAGTTATTTTACAAAATCTAACATTAGTTACCATTTTCATTGTTTAGTATGTCATCAGGGATGCTTGCTACATCTGCAGATGTTATAGGTGCTGGAATGTCCTGTGTTGTTAATGCAGATTGATGCACGTTGCTGTTTGGAGTGCCGGCCTTGTCTAGTAGGGTTTGCAGTTCTGTAATTATATAAAATCGTATAAAAGCAAAAACAAAAATATAACTTGCACTTACCTGCATCACAGTCTTTGTTGTTGCTTAGTTCTGTGTCGATTTTACAAATAATGGGAATTAAAGGTTGCTCCCACTCCATAATAGGAATTGGTGAGGTCGCTCTACCTCCTGTCTTATGAATCTCGAACTTATTGTGAAATAATTTCTTTTTCAGACTTCTTTTTATGCCTTCATATTTTATTTTTAACATTTTTGTCGTTCTGCTGCCATGGCGTGCATTAAAAGCTTTAGCAACAGTCTCCCAAGCCACGTCCTTCTTCTTCCACGTAATTGCATCTGTTTGTTTGCTCTCGATTATATTTAATTGGTTCAATATTTCTTCCACAAGGGTGGCTGTTTCGATAGGAGAAAAGTTGATGGATCTTTGCCTTTTTTTCTTTTCACCTATAAGCATTTGCATAATTATTATAACTATTTAATAACAATTTTAGAACTTACCATTATCAATTGCTGGAGAGTTTTCCATGTTCATATTATTGAATATACCTATTGAATAAAACCCAAAAATCACTTTTTTACATAAGCACATATACTATAATTAATTAAACATTAAAGACTTTACTTATAAAATATTTATTACTTAAAAATAACAACAAACTAAGAAAAAACACTACAAACATAGTCACTACTGAAAATAAAACACCCACAAAAGAAAAACTAAACAAAAACAACCCAGAACATAAATAAACATTAGATTTTTAGAAAATATGAAAGATTGTTTTTATAATCTTATAATAATAACATTATAAAGAGTATTTTTTTAAATTCCGTCAGTTTTTAATGAGTGGATAAGTCAATGGGTTTAGGTTTTCTCTCTCAGCACATTATTCTGTCAATTATCCATCTCTCTCTTACGTACACCTGTGTACAATGGTGCAGCTTTCTCTTAAAGATAACAAACATTCCAGTAACTACTTTCATGATATATTCCTTTGAATATACCCAAATTGTTTACTTGCTACTTTTGTTAATTTATTTGACTTGTAACTACGGGAACTTTACCTGTAGATAACTAAACTGACCCATTAGTTAAGTAAGAGGCAAAGATTGTATCCTATTATGTAAATAGGAACAAATAAATATTCAATACTGCATGTGTTATCTCAAATTTATCAATAAATATTTCATGATCAATGCAGTTGAAGAACTTAGTAAGGTCACAAAAAATAATGTGAGTTTTCATTCTCCTTGAGGCTCTAGACATATCAGTTACCATCTTAAAGCTTTTGTTGTAGACAAATTCTCCTTGACAGGAAGATTTGTGCGAAACAGTTTATTTTTATCAAAACAATTTAGTAATGTTACTTTAAGCATAATAATTAGAATAAAAGAAAAGTTTTAGTTTTTAACCATCATTAAAATCCTCGCAGAATTGTTACTATTTAAAGTTTAGATTATTACCGTTTAACTTTCTTTTTATTTTTTACTTTATTCTCCGTACTATTGAAATTCCCTTATAATCATTAACAAGGACTTTAAAACGTAGCATAAACGTATACAAGTTTCGTTCTACCTTCAAAGATTTGTCTACTTATAAATGCTATTTAGAACACTGGATATATTATAATAAAATGATTTTTCAGCACTCTTTACGAACCGGTATGTTTTATGACTACTCTTTCTTACATATGTATTTCTAGTCAATAAATATTACATTTCAATGGCTTTTCACAACCATGTAAGTGAGCGTGTATTTTACTTATTACATTCAACATGTGCTGCTTAATTAGAATTTTCTTTTGCAAACATTTATAACCGCATATGTTCCATTCAAAAGAATTTTCAGTATTGTGAGTACTCATGTGTTGTTTGAGGTTGCTCTTTTGCAAACATTTATAACCACATATATTACATTCAAATGGTTTTTCTCCACTATGCGTGTACATATGTCTTTTAAAATTACTGTTCCGTGAAAATTTATAATGTCCCTTAAGAATTTTCTTTTGTGAACATTTCTAACATTTGAATGCCTTTACACAATTATAAGTGGCAAATGGCTTTTCTCCTTTACGAGTGCCCACGTGTATTTTAATAAGATTACTCTTTTGCAAACATTTATAACCACATATGTTACATGTAAATGGCTTTTCACCACTATGGAACAGGTGTGTTTTAACTACTACATTTTTGGGAGCATTTATAACCACATATATTACATTAAAATGGTTTTTCACTACTATGGTTTAGCAAGTGTCTTTCAATAAAACTCTTCATTTTAAATTTATAATTACATACTTTACATAAAAACTGTTTGTTACCTTTATCATTGAATATTTGTTTTTGGACATTGTTCTCCTGGGAAAATTGTTGTTGATGTTTGTTAGATTCATCAGCTTCGCAGTCTGTATTCATTGGTGTGCGAGATTCTGAAATTCTCATGTTATCGAATGGCTTCGGTTTACTCTCCATATCATGTTTGTTGTTAAAGATTTCCGTCATTTGCCAGTCGTTCAATTCAATTTCTGTTTTGATTATAGTTATCTCCTCGTCCATTGTGTTAATATTTGGAAAATTATTAGAACCTTCGACAACTAAAAAATAAATTTACATAGCATATAAAGCAATTGCTTTCACCAATTATCATGAAAAACAAATGAATTGTGATATAATTAGTAAAAAAAACTATTTTGCTGACCTGAGTTTGAAATAAAAGTGTGGGTATCGAAATTTAACTATACCGATAGTGTTGCCAGGGTCAAAGAATAAAAGTTACCAGATTTCAGATAAAAAAGTTTAGTTTTATTTAAAAAAAAACATTCAACACAAACAACTAATAGCTTTTTCGATTTATATGCACCGATCCTGCACGAACTAATGCCGTGCAACCACAGAAATAAAAGTAAAGGAAATTTCAATAGCGTATTTCGTTTACAATAGGACTTCAGAAAACGGGTTTGTGAGCATTCGCACTAGCAAACACCAGATCCGGATTAAGAATATTTCGATTTAAAAGTACGCTAAATTATAGAAATTTAGACAAACTAATTAGACTTTTCGGTTCACACTAACTCGGTGCCGAGTGTAGTACGAAGTCGAGCTCGTGCTGTGGTTAGTGCATCAGCTGATTTTTGTTATGGTCGTTTGTTTAGAAGCTTTTGGCGTCGTTTCATCTGTATTTAAAAAATGGACTTAGCATGAACTAAATATAATGTAATAGAGCAATACAGTGTGTCAAATATTTATTGTAAAATAAAACCAATAAAAATACCTCAGAGAACGTGTTGTTTCATATAGTTGAGATTAGGTTGTTTTGTGTATTGACGCGCGCACGATCGATTTATAGGTCGTTTTTATATGCTCGGTGTTCGTGCTAATTCGCACTATTTCAGAACTTGCTCGGTGCCAGGGCAATATTAGTGCGTATAAATCGAAAACGTTCTTAGTTCAAATAAGTGCAAACAGAGTAAAATTATGTTTTTTCTACTCCAGCATTTGAAAGGGTTATTTCCGTTGGCATTAGAGAATTGAAAGTTGGCGTTTCTGGGAAAAAGCAGAATTGTCACTTTTCCTGGGTTGGTTTTAGTATTAATTATTATGTTTTTATCTATTATCCCAAGTATATCATACAAAATTTTATCTACGACTGCCTCATTATGTCATTAATTACTTCACTAGTATTATAATGAACTTCATTACACCTAACTCAAAATACTAAATGACATGAGTACTTATCCAAGCAGTCATAGATAAAAAATGTTATGTGTATTGTTAACGGAAAGCGTCATTTCCGCTCTCAAGAGATCACCGAACTCCGCTTCGCGTCTACTTTCTCTCTTGATCGCGTTTACTTTCTCTCTTGATCTTAATATACAAATACGTACATAGCTATTTCCAAAACAAGTGTCGGTGGTTGAACTATTTTGTTTCAGTTTTCCCCTTTGTTTGTTTCATTTGGCATTAAACTTAAATTTTTAATTCGTGTTATACTTCATTTTCATACTTTTACCCAATTTGATATTATTAATAAAATGTAAAACAAATTATTGGTTTAATTTGTGGAGTGTAATTTTAGTTTATTGTTGTAGTTTTGATGTGTTTTTATTCTTTAGAGCAAACTAATAGCCCAATTTCTGACCTGATAAATTGTTATGAAATCCTTCAGATGGGCTCTTTTTATGTTGTGCGTTTGTAAAAACCTGTGGCATATGTTTGTTTGCAGTTTTTCTGCTTGTACGAATTTCGACATGCAAGATTCGTACATGCCAAATGCCAAAAAAATCGGTTTTCTCGTTTAGGAAGTTAAAAGATAAAAAGCCGCTTAACTACGAATTTATCTCTAAATATTTAAATGCAATTATTTACAACAATTTGATTACTAGATCTTTTTAATCCTATCCTTTATTTCTTTTCTTTATATTAATTCCATAATAGTTCAGTATTCTATATTTAAGATATTAAAACTTTTGGTATCATGATATTTCTCAATCACTAAAATTAAAACTATCTTCTGTTAAAAACTCACGTTTATATACTGAAATCCTTTTTAAATATTTGCCGCCACAAGCTCACCAACCGTATTTTATAAATTTACAAATATCCGCTCTCTGCTTTTATTCACCTCGACAATGAAATCAAGAGAGTATTTCATTGACCTCTTTCAAATATTTTTACATAAAGGGCTTTACTAATTGAAATTCCAAATCCATTTATTTGTATAATAGTGGTAAATATATCCAAATAAATCCAGTCGTTAAGTTTTTCTTTATTAGCAAATAATAAAATTTCCTTCGCAGAATAAAGTAACACTTGATTAATTTAAAACACTTGTTAAATAATCATATAGTTTTACCGAACTTTATTAAAACTTTAAAAACTATGATGTAAAAAACATTAACCTCAAAATCTTGATATCGTTTTGTTTACATTTTTAACTTAAAACATAACCTTAAATTACATTATGCTTTCAAAAGGTTGTGCACTTCTTGAAAGATCAAATGGAATAGTTTGTTACAAACATTGCCGTTTATATATATATATATATATATATATATATATATATATATATATATATATAAAATATTTGCGTTTTATTAAAAATAAAACAACAGTTTTCTTTTGCTGTAAAACATATAAGTTTAAAAACATATAAACAAGTTTAAACCATTTCTTGGGTATAAGCAGCAATTAAAATAATAATCAAAATAATGATTAGAATAATATTTGAGAGATACAGAATTTCAAACAAAACACCCCTAGACAATTATATATATATATATATATATATATATATATATATATATATATATATATATATATATATATATATCATTTTCGCGAAACAAATAAATGTGATATAAGTTTTGTATAAAACAAAAAATCTTTATTAAAACAAGTCAATGTAACATAACCAAATTATTGTTTATAAATTTTAATTAACACAAAAAGTAATTAGATATTCTGATAGATAAAAAAAATTCCCAGTCTAATGGTATTTTGAATGTCAATGACGTTCCTATCTCCTTAAACCTTTTATTAACTGAATTACCTAAAAATACTTTTTCACACCTTCCTAGCTTACACAAATTAAACATTATTTCCTGACAAACATTGTTTGCATGTTTTAAGGCATCAGCAATATGAAAATTCAACAATTTCAATGTACAATCCAAAACCGCAACAAAAGTATATGTTGTTTAATTGCTATCATTAATAAAAAGCAGCCCCTACATTTAAGATAGTTACAATTATGTGGTAATGAAACAGCTTTACAATCATCCACCAAAATTATTTAAGCAAGAGCTGTAAAATTTTGAAATACAAGAAACTTATGCAACTCAAGAATCTCGTTAACATGAAAACACATTTTTTACTATTAATTACTTAGGCAAGGTAGTAAATACTTGCATACCTCCTCATTACAATACACCTTGTCTGTTTTAAGCTAAATCTTACATTAACTTTGGCCTAAACTTAATTTAAATACAAAATCACATAATCACCTCCCACATCGTTACTGGACAAGGAAAATTTAACTAAGTACTATGGAACAATCAGTTTTCCAGATATCCTTTGTCTGACTATAGTGCACTAGTGTGCATGTTAATTATAATAAACCATATCTAACTCATTAAATGACAAATCATTCAAATTTACAATTTTGAAATTGAGGTTATGCAACTAATCTAACGTGTCGCTTTGAAATTTCATAAATAAGCATATTTAAAATTATAGAGTGCGTGAATTCGTTTTTTCGTATGTCAAGTACCTTGCCAATATGTTAGGGGTCATTACATATGCAGAATTATATGTACACCTCCAACGTGATCACGATAGAAGGTGGCCTATTTGCCAAACTACCCCACATATAGAGAAGTAGTACTAGCATTTGATTATTACTTAATATCTATATCTAGGTTATTGATCTGTGCTATCATATCCTAATAGGTAACAGTTAATTTCTTTATAGACGTAGTACTAGCATTTGATTATTACTTAATATCTATATCTAGGTTATTGATCTGTGCTATCATATCCTAATAGGTAACAGTTAATTTCTTTATGTTTATATTTCTTTTTTTATTTGGATTATTTAACACATTTTAAGGTTACTTTATCTATGAGATATCCTGGATATATATAATTATAGAAAATTGTTTTGGGGGGGGGGCCTAATAAATTTGGGTTTTGGTTAAAAACTAACCAGTATTATTATTTTTTCTACTTATTTAGAATAAATTGTCGTTTATTCCGTGATTTGACGAGTTTTATTATTTTATGGTGACCTCTTGGTCTACTGTTTCCTCTAGACCTGCTTTTGATACTTTTGTGGAAGCAGCCTACGACTCTTATCAGTCAGCTATAGTATTGTGTAACCGAATACTCTGATTCACTGGAACTCGACGGCTGCAACTAAAGGTTGCTGGCCCCCAATCTATCCATCTTCCGATATCCGGAATCAAGTTCTTTACACTTGACACAACCTCTTCACTGCACGACCACTCGCGACTGCGGCTGGCCGAGTGTTCCAATTTACCACCCTTTACTGCGGAGATAAAAGCGCGGCAATGTTTATTTCTACTTTTAATCCAGTGGGTCCAGCGCCATTGATTAATGCATGTTTAAATTTTAGTTGATTGCTGTGGGTTCATCGTGGCTCTATTTGAAATAAGCAAATATTGAGGACTTCATTTATTGAAAAATATACAGGATGTTCCATTTGAGAAAAGACATACTATTTCTACCACCCTGTAGAATAATCGAATTTACGAAACACGGTAATACGTTTAAATACTGCATATAATATTGTTTAAAATTATTTTTTGAGCGAAACCATTATCTTAAAATAAACAGCTAATAAGGGGTTAATATATCCCTGAATCACCCTGTACATGTGTTATTTAAGATGACGGAAAATTTGTATAAACCCAAAATATATACGAATATTACATTAATAAGTGGCTATTCAGCAATATGAGTAGACATGTGTCTTTTAAGATTATTCTTTGTTGAAAATTTATAACCACATACATTACATTCAAATGGTTTTTCGCCGCTATGGGTAGCCATGTGTTGTTTATAATGACTCTTTTCCGAACATTCATAACCGCAAATATTACATTTAAATGGCTTTTCACCGCCATGAGTAAACATGTGTCGTTTCAGGGTATTTCTATATGTACATTTGTAACTACATACATTACATTTAAATGGCTTTTCACCACTATGAATGTACATGTGTTCTTTAAGTCGACTTTTTCTTTTATTTTCATAACCACATATATTACAATGAAATGGCTTTTCAGCAAGATGAATGGACATGTGTTGTATAAGAGTTCTCCTTTCTGTATATTTATAACCACATATTTTACATTCAAGAGGTTTCCCAACAGTATGAGTGGACATGTGTCGATTAAGATAACTCTTCTGAGAACATTTAAAACTACATGCATTACATTCAAATGGTTTTTCACCACTATGAGTGGACATGTGTCTGTTAAGGTTATTCTTTGTTGAAAATTTATAACTGCATATATTACATTCAAATAGTTTTTCACCACTATGGGTAGACATGTGTTGTTTATAATGACTCTTTTCCGAACATTTATAACTACAAATATTACATTTAAATGGCTTTTCACCACCATGCATAAACATGTGTCGTTTCAGGGTATTTCTATATCTACATTTGTAACTACATACATTACATTCAAATGGCTTTTCACCACTATGAGTGTACATGTGTTGTTTAAGTTGACTTTTTCTTTTATTTTCATAGCCACATATATTACAATGAAATGACTTTTCAGCAGCAAGATGAATGGACATGTGTTGCTTAAGAATTCTCTTTTGTGTATATTTACAACCACATATTTTACACTCAAACGGTCTCTCAACACTATGAGTGGACATATGTAAATTGAGATAACTTTTCTGAGAACATTTAAAACTACATGTATTACATTCAAATGGTTTTTCACCAGTGTGAGTAGACATATGCCGTGTAAGACTACATTTTCGCGAACACCGATAACTACATATATTACATTCAAATGGCTTTTCTCCACTGTGGGTCGCCAAGTGCCGTTTAAGACCACTCTTTTGTGAACATTTATAATCACATACATTACATTCAAATGGCTTTTCACCACCATGAGTGGACATGTGTAGTTTAAGAGAGCCCTTTCGTGAACATTTATAACCACAAATATTACATTCAAATGACTTTTCTCCACTGTGAATAAGCATATGCCGTTTAAGATCACCCTTTAGCAAACATTTATAACCACATAAATTGCAGTCAAATGGCTTCTCACCAGTGTGGGTGCGCATGTGTTGTTTGAGATGACTTTTTTCCGAACTTTTATAACTACATATATTACATTCAAATGGTTTTTCACCAGTATGACTGGGCATGTGTTTTTTAAGATAACTCTTTTGCGAAAATTTAAAACCACATATATTACATTCAAATGATTCTTTACCACCATGTGTAGATATGTGTCGTTTAAGATAACTCTTTTGCGAACATCTAAAACTACAGATGTTACATTCAAATGGCTTTTCATCAATATGAGTAAGCATGTGTTTTTTAAGATAGCACTTTCGGGAACATTTATAACCACAAATATTGCATACAAATTGATTGTCACCTTTATGAATGACCATTTGTTTTTCATAATTACTTCCTAGGAAAGATTTTTGTTGATATTCGTTAGAATTAAACAGTTTGCTCTCTGTATTCATTTGCATGTGAGTTTCTGATATACTGATGTTAACAATTGGTTTCTCTTCACTATTAGCATACATTTCATTCTTCATCTTATCTTTAATGTCAAAGTCTTCTGCTATGTTTCTGTCCAATTCAGGTTTGATTGCGCTTCCCTCCTCATTATCCATAACTAAAAAGATTGATACAGTAAATAAAATGATTGTTTTTTACTAATATATGATTAGCATAAAAATTTTTCATTTGCCTACAATCACTGCATTATACAACTGAAATTATTTTTCTCTGGCTTGAGAAATTTAAAACCGAATGTGTGCTATAGAAGCAGACAAACTACTTACTTGAAGGCAAAGACATTATTTATTGCATTCATAAATTGACATTACTAATTGAATCCTTTATAGTTTTCCGTAATATTCTTCCGCAACACAAACTCTATTAGATAGTAGATGAATGTCACAACAACTGTAGTATTCAATAAATTTTACTAGTGAGCATCTGTAAAAGCGCAGTGAGTTACTGCATTCCAGTGTAAAAGCAGCCATTTCTACAATTTCTATTTTCACTTTTTTTTCTGAAACACCGCAGTAAAAAGTTGTCCTGCTTCTAGCGAGTCAAGTAGGCAGGAATCCAAAAAAATGGATAACGTTATGTATTAATAGTTGACCCATACGCCATTTTATTAATTTGTAGTTACACTAATATAGCTTTCCATGAGTTAATCTACTGATCCAGTTCTATATGATCAGGTCATCTTAAGATCAGTTCATAATAATTTTTCAATGGAACAACTTTAGATCACAATCTTGACAGATAATAAAACCTAACCTATAGCAACAAAACAAGTAACTTTTGCATTGCTATTATAAGAGTGAGACTTTGTTGCAGTTATGAATAACGTAAATAAATGAGGGAAAAAATACATTAGACTCTGTTATATTAAAGGTTTCTTACAGTAAAATATAATGTTTCTAACATCAGCACTCGCATCAGATGATGCAGCAGCAGCAACTAATCTAGCGACAGTGATTTGGAAAATAATTTAATAAAAAAACCCCAACCTATCCCAAAAATTGAAGGATATATTGTGCTAGTTGTTAAGGCGTATAGCGATATAACTTCAAAGCCATTTTAGAATTACAAGGACTAGGGCTGAAATATTAATTGGTTAGTATTACAGCATCTGTAGAATGGTAAATGTTAACCATTTTCATTATTATTCAGGTCATTTAGCATCAAGTAATTTCATACCTACTGGTGAGCATGGAGGAAGAGAAAAGATTTCCGCTGAAGAATCATTGCTTCTCACTTTATGGTATTTGGTCAATAATGAAACATTCAGGCAAATTTCTGATAGATTTAACGTCTCCTCAAGTTCAGCTCGCAGAGTACTGTTAATAGTTTTAAATTTTATTTTGTCCTTAAGGACACAATATATTCGATGGCCAACTAATGAACGAGTTGCAACCACTGTTAGCGCATTGCAGAAACAGAAAGCCATAAACAATGTTCTGGGAGCAATCGATGGATGTCATCTTCGAATTGAAAGACCAAATGTTTATTTTATTTGAAATATATATTCTAAAAACTATATTTTTTTTAACTTCATCCATTCATGCAATGTTCTCAATTAAAAAATAATTGTAATCACCAATAAAAAAAATATATCAGATATAGAATTTATTTATTAAAAAACAGGTTAAGTAACAAGTTATTAAAACAGATAAGTAAAAAAATGTTTAACTCATAGTAGTGTAATACTACAATGCCCAACCAGAGAGAGATTATCATTATCTAAACCACTTCTTAGACTGGTTCAAACTTCCTCTAGTTAAATACTACTTATTTAATATGAAATACTAATAGAGAAATCTAGTGCTTCTTTAGGAATTCTTGATGATCACCAATGGTCTATAAAAAGAAAAAATGATTGATTTTGATAATGAGAGCATCTTATCTATATTACCTTAAAGCGTTTTTTCTGCGCTCTTAAACTCCTAAATCGAAACTTCTAACATGTTGAGAATTTTGTTGATAATTCAAGTTGAAGAAAACTGCAATCTCACATCTGAACATTAAAATAACATTAGTTTAATTTAACTCGTTTAAAGCAGAAAACTGTATAATTTATCAAGCTACTGCACAACTGGATGTGCTTAATAGTAAATAAGTTTTGTATAAGGAAACACACAGAGAAGTTCGTTTTTGGTGGTGTTTGTTGCAAACAATTTATTTGCTGTTATTTTAACTAACTGTATAAAAGGTTAGGTATGTTTGATCTGGTAGTTCTCGACATAAGCAATTGATTAGGTGAATATGGACCGACTGGGGTGTTCCTGTATTGAAGTAGTGCCATGTACACATCTTTTCCCTCAGAAATGACTTTAGTTAATAATCTTTTGACCGTTTGGATATGTCTTTCCTCCATGCCATTAGATTGTGCGTAAGTGGGGGATGATACTACATGCCTAAAGTTCCATTCTACGGTGAATGATTTAAATTGATAGGAAGTGAATTTTGGTCCTCCATCAGTTACTAAAGTGTTTGGAACTGCATGCCTAGCAAAAATAGACTTCATTGTCTCTATTACCTTTTCACTTTGTGTATTTGACTTTAAATTCTCTACTTCTACATGTTTAGAGTAGTAATCAACTAATATTAAATATTTATTTACATTTATCTCAAAAATATCAGACCCTACCTTATACCATGGCATTCTTGGTACTTGATGAGAAATTAGTGGTTCTTTAACTTGTGAATTCGAATTTTGTAAACATAGATGGCAATTGTTAATTAATTGTTCTATTTCATTATTCATTGTTGGCCAAAATATGCAATCTCTTGCTAAACTTTTACATTTATTGATACCCAGGTGATTGTAGTGAATTCTACCTAACATTTCTTTTTTCAATGACTGCGTATCTTTTTTGAACCTCCGTAAAAGCTTTAGATGCATATGCACACGGTAAGTTATTTTGCAAGAGATACGGCACCCCTCTTGACTTGCTTCTACCGATAAAATAGTTTCTTTATTTACATCGTAAAATTGTAAAACTGGACTAGAAGTAAGTATTTCTTTCAAATTTTTAGTGCTCTATCTTGTTCTACATCCCACTCAAATAACACATCTTTTCTCAATAATTCCCTAAGAGGTGCAGTATCTGAAGTAAACCCTGGAATAAATTTACTTACATATGTTAGTATTCCTAATAATCTTTGAATTCCTACTTTATCTGTTGGAGTGGGTAGTTCCATTATTGCTTTAATCTTCTCATAATGTGGAGCAATTCCCCGTTCACTAATAACATGACCCATATAAACTATTTGCCTTTGCCCTAACTTACTTTTATTAATATTGAATTTCACCCCATTCTCTCTAGCTGCTTTTAATACCCCCAGAAGTCTGCTATCGTGTTCCTCTTTAGTATTTCCCCACACTAATACATCATCAATATAAACTTCTGTTCCTTCTGCCCTAAGTATTTTGCTAAATCTTTCATGAAATACTTCAGGAGCACAAGATACCCCATATGGAAGCCTACAAAATTTATATCTGCCATGAGGGGTTCCGAAAGTACATAAATCTGAGCTAGGGTCATCAAGTTTTATTTGGTAAAAGCCATTGGTGGCATCTAATGTGCTAAAGTATTGTGCTCCAGTAAGTGCACTGGTTATTAGTTCTAGCGTTGGTAATTGACAAATTTCCCTTCTTATGTTTTTATTTAATTCTCTGGTGTCTAAACAAATTCTTAATTCCCCAGTAGGTTTTTTTACAATAACTAAAGGATTTACCCAGTCTGATGGACCTTCTACCTTCTTTATAATACCATTAGCTTCCAAGCCTACTCTAACGTATCTTTTAATTTTCCCATTAGTGCAAATGGCACTTTTCTTACAGGAAACACCTTGGGTTTAGCATCTTCTGTTAACTTAATGTTATATGTCAAGTTTGTCAAGACAACCTATTCCTGTAAATAAATCAAGATTTTTATTCAGCATCTCTTCGTATTCATCTGGTCTATCATTATTATTACTATTAACTAAATCTATTCGTTTAACTACATTTAGTTTTATACATCCTGGTAGCCCTAATAATGCCTGCGTTTTCGTACCTACTACATAAAATTCTAACATAAATAAATTATTATTTTTAAAACATTCAAGTTCACATGTACCTAAAACCTGCAGTCTATTTCCAGTATACGAACTTAGTTGAGTACACGATGTTTTCAAATGTTCTTTTCTCAATTTTAATGCATTAAAATAGTTAATCGGAAGTATGTTTACAGTAGCTCCTGTGTCAACTCGAAATTTAAATGAGTTACCCTTAATAGATATTAAAGTAGACCAAGAATAATTTTTTTTTCTAAAGTGCAACTGTTTACCGAACCTATATAAATTTTTTCTGAAAATCTATCAACATCAATATTATTTACATTTTTACTCTTACACACAGACGCAACGTGGTTATTTTTTTGACATAGATGGCACTTTTGTCCCCAAGCTGGACTAAGGTTGTATAGAGGGAGGTTGGGACATCCTAGCCCCACCCATGATGCATTGCAGCAATTGTCATAAGGTGACAACTGTCAGGCAAAATTTCAAATATTTGAAATTGAAGATGCCGACTTGTTGCGTCAAGAATTGCTGTAATTCTGCTGCAAAGGGCTTCCGATTGTTTCGATTTCCCATACGTGAGCGTGAAAGACGAAATTTATGGCTTCGGAATTCATTTTTGACATCGGCGGCCATATTTGGGGCTATGACCTTGAACATGATGTCCCAACCTCCCTATATACAACCTTAAGCTGGACAAACGTCGTGCGACCTGGGCCCACCACACCGGTAGCAAGCCTCCCTACCACGGCTTACCGATCTTCTTTGGCTGCCCACCGCTCGATGGCGTTGTCCTCGGCCATAAAGACTTCTTCTATCTCCTGAGCGCCCTCTGTTGCGGGGTAGCGATAGGTTTTGACTGTGAACTCCATTTTGTTTATTTGAACTGGCCGCTCCTTCATTTTGCTCATCGTTTTGCCTTCCTGGATGATTTGACTTTGTTTTCTTGATGATTCAAATACCGAACACTTAGTAACTAAATCGTTTAGCGAATTTTTATCCTCTTGAAGCAGTTTTTCACGCAGTTCATTACTATTTATAGCACAGATTAACGCCGTTTTTATTAAATCGTCTGTTAGGTTCTCGAATTTACATTTGCTTGCTTGATTTTTTAGCACGGTGACTAACTGTTGAATACTTTGGTTCCCCTGCTTGATTGTAAAGAATTTGTACCTCTCATAAGATAAATTCTCCTGTGGCGTGAAATGCTTTTCAAATTTGTCGATTAGAGAATCTAATTTACCTTCTTCCGTCTCAGTAAATGTGAATGTGGTATAAATCTTATAGGCTTCTTCACCAACTAAGTGTAACAACTGGGCACATTGTAATTGTTGTGGTTTTTTATCGATTTCAGTAGCCTTCAAATGATTTTGAAATCGTCTTATCCATAGCCGCCAATTTTCCGCGATGTTACCTTCGAAGTTTAACGGGCTAACGTTAGCATTCATTTTTATTAATAATAATTTAAAATAACCAAAAATAACTTTATAGTTACATTTACCACACGCACTGGTTCATACTGTTTAATATTTTTAATAATTTAAGCTTATTTTTAACCCGATGATGCTAGATTCTTTCCACGTTTTTATTCGCAGCGCCATGTAACATTTTATTATGAGGGAAATAATACACATCTTCCCAACATGACTACCATTATAAGAATGCTTTATTTTCTAACATTTACAAGTAACAACATGTATTGCCAACTTAAATTACTAACTATTCTTAAACCCCTAACACCCTGTTTCATAATTTAACTTTTTTTCAGGAAATGGTATATTTTGAAACATGAAACCCAGCTTACGGTTACTGCGGTTAAATTACGGAATATACTAACTGTATTTAATAGTATAGTATGGTATCGTTAATACCCTGTTATTCCCCAGGTAAATATTTTTCCTCAGAAGAATTCCCCCAAAAAGATATCCCCAAAAATACAACAAAGAAAAAATCCCCTAATCTTTGGGGAAAATCTTCTAATCTGGCAACCCTGATCGGCTCGCGCAGTCGCTTATATAGGTGCTCCGGAGCGTGGGAATGAAACATAGCAACGCACACCAAATAAACGCTTAGGGAAGGGGGACGTGCTCTTGCTTGAGTCGGCAGCTTATCCGAACGGTTACAGATTGCACAGATGATAAGCTTATTCAGTCTTACAACCAAAATAAAGTAACTTCGTTACAAGCTGTTTCAGATATATTCTTCTTGGGGGGTCATTTCATCATGCTTATCACGTATCATCTACGTACTATTGATTTCATAATTATCTAGGTCAGCAAGGCTAATATGATGTTAGTTTTTTCAGTGTAAATGCATAGGATAAAATAATATAAAATCGAATCATATTAGCCTTGCTGTCCTAGATCATTATGAAACCAATAGTACATCCATCTTTGTAAAAGGCATGCTACTTTGTCAATTATAAAGCAATGCATTAATAAATTATTAATTATTTCATGTTTTATTGAATAATAATCTATACCTACTTATACTCCTATAAAATTACTTACATTACTTATTTCATTCGCTCATGGGAAGAGTAACTGTAACTGTTATGGTCTTTTGGTTTGTAATGTTATTTAGCATTGCATTTTTTAAATCCATATTGTTGGGATGAATTAATACTAACATCGAAATGCAAAGTGAATGATGTCTTTTATTGCATCTTTTACAAGTATTATGCGAATTGCATGCTGAACTCGTATGGGGAAAGCTTAGACAATTTACATAGCCATGATTAAATTTAATAAGTTCGATAACATATTATGTATTTTTGAAAGGAAGGCTTTTAAAGGAAAAACAATAATACAATCGGAAATAATCTGATTTATTACATTTAGAACAGCTTTTCTTCAAAATATTATGTAAATCATGAGATACAACAGATTGAAAAACATTACATAGCGGGGTTGGACAGCTACTATGGTGTGTTTAAAAAAAAGATCATGGTGTAGTACTTTTATTTATAATGTGTTCCAATACTCATGCTTGTTCTTTAACCAAATTAATTCAACTTTCCTAAACAAAATTAAATTCTAACGTATTTCATTTTTAATTTTTGAAGCAACTAGGACACGACTTGTTCCTTTGATAAAATAAAGCTACTTAATCATAAAAAAATGGATTTCCTTTATATACTATTTTGAAAAACAAATGAATTTTTTCAATAAACAAAAATTTATGACATTGCAATTTTAATTTATAACTCAATTATAATTTATTAACTTTCATAAATGTAAAAACTATTTATACAATCTTACAGAAAATAAAATCCTGAATTCCCATATACAACATTTGGGTTGAAAAATGGAATAATACCCTTAAATTTATGTCAGCGAAAGAACATTTTCCTATTGCTAGTAATTAGCTTAATTTCATAAAAACACCTTTTTACACTTTCCTTTCTCCAAAAAATCTAAATATGGTATTAATAATTTTATCTGACTGTTTTTAGATGCCAAAAACTTTGATATGCAATCCAAATTACATAATTCAAGTGACTATTAGAAAAGCGCAGATCGTCAAACATGTTTTTATGTGATTCCATCAAACCTTTACATTAAATTGTGTATCAATTCTGTGGTTATAATGCTACTCTACTGATCCCACTAAAACAACTTATCAAAAAGCTTTAAAATTCTAAAAATTCAATAAGACTGCAAAATTAACATAAGTATCTCGTCAACATGAACTTTACATTTCAACTATAATTTCAACAGGTAAGTTGCTATACATTTGCATACACCTTCACTACAACAAATTATGTCTGTTCCAGATGATTTATAACATTGAAAATACACTAAACTTGATTAAGTTGCAAACAATGCATATTGCTTATTATTTTAAAAGTGACGTTATGCAACCGTAAATCGGGTAGTTATAAAAATGCATATAATCTGCCTAATATTATAATATGAGTTAATTCTTCCCAGAATTACCAAATATCATGACAATAGCTGTAATAATCTTGCAATTTTGATAAATTAGTTTTATCCAAGACATAATTATGTACGAATCAAAAAATCTATTATAACAATTACTTAAAAATTTGCAAAAATTGTAAACCAAAATCTATATTTACAATAGATTTAGAAGTTCTAATCCTGTTTTACTGATTGGTATTATTATGTAAGCATCACAAATGAGTTTTTGTAACAAATAAAATTAGCAATGAACTTGTTGAACGCAAAATCTGTACACATAACAATCCTTTTCATGTGTAAAGTATAAATGTAAATTTCAAAGTGAATTTAATTGACATACATGATTATTGCGATTGTATAATCGGTCTACACTTTTACCATTCATTGCAGTTTGTTAAGCTCAGCTGACATTAATACCTACTTAGTACTGACAGGCATTTGAAGATATGTAATCTGGTTCATAATAAATCTACGCCATTATACATCGAGGCTTAAATTTAACCACACTTTAACCTTCTTTCACTGATGGTGCAATGAACTCACACAATTGTAAAACACAGTTACCTTAGAAAATGGTACAGCTCGTCATCGCGTTCTCACAAGAATAACATTGTAATTGATGACGTACCTGTCACCTTCTCTAAAGTAACGGACTTTATCTAAGCATAACTTACATCACTATCGAGCAACTGAACATTATGAGAAATAGAATTAAACTTTTTGTCATATTTCAAGCAATCTGTTTAAATAAGGTGACATGGCTTTTAGATAAATGTAGGTCCTAACCATTCGATTATAACCATTAGGTGCTTTGAACATTAGTTTTTGAAATAGTTTTTCCTGTTGTAAAATAAAATGGCTTTCCATCAATCTAGTAAACATGCACCTTTAGAAACTACTTTTCTCCGAATATTTATAACCACACCTATTAATCATATTCAAATGCCTTGTCACCATTATGAGTGGACATGTGTCGTTTAAGATAGTCCTTTTGTGAGAACTTATAACCACATATATTACATTCAAATGGCTTTTCTCCACTATGAGTAGACATGTGTCGCTTGAGATGACTCTTTCGGGAGTATTTACCATTACAAATATTACATTCAAACAGCTTTTCACCACTATGAGTAGACATGTGTCGATTAAGATTACCCTTTTGTGAACATTTATAACCACACATATTACATTCAAATGGCATTTCTCCACTATGAGTGGACATGTGTCGCTTAAGATCACACCTGTGTGAACATTGATAACCACATATTTTACACTCGCGTGGCTTTTCGCCACGATGAGTGGAAATGTGTTGTTTAAGTTGACTCTTTTGGGAACATTTATAACCACAAATAAAACATTGAAATGGTTTTTCACCAGTATGAGTAGACATGTGTCGATTAAAATTACTCTTTTGTGGACTTTTATAATAACAGATATTACAAGCAAATGGCATTTCTTCACTATAAGTGGACATGTGTTGCGTAAGATCACACTTATGTAAACTTTGATAACGATATATAATATATTCAAATGGCTTTTCACCACTATGAGTGAAAATATGTTGTTTAAGTTGACTCTTTTGGGAGCATTTATAATTGCAAATGTTACATTCAAACGGCTTTTCATTACTATGAGTAAACATGTGCCGTTTAAGATTACCCTTTTGTGAACATTTATAATCACATACATTACATTCAAATGGCTTTTTTCCACTATGGGTGGACAGGTGTCGCTTAAGATCGTATTTTTGTAAACATTGGTAGTGACATATATTACATTTGAATGGCTTTTCTCCACTGTGAGTGGACAGGTGTCGCTTAAAATCGTATTTTTGTGAACATTGATATCCACATATATTACATTTAAATGGCTTTACACTATTATGAGTGGACATGTGTTGTTTAAGTCGATTCTTTTGCGATTGACATTCAATTGGCTTTTCACCACTATGGTTGATCATGTTCCTTTTAAAAAGACTCTGCGTATTAAACTTTTAATTACAAATATTACATATAAATTGTTTGTCGCCTTTATCAATAAGCATTTGTTCCATGGTATAACTTTTCTACGAAAAGGTTGGTTGAACTTTGTTAGATTACAAAAGTTTCCAATCCATAATCATTTGTAAGTTACTAAAATACTAATGTTATCAAATGGTGTATCTTCTTTCTCAATGTGTATTTCACTGTTCATCTCAAGTTTGGTGTTAGAGCCTTCCATTTTCTGTGAATGTACATTTATGTCTGTTTGTGGTTATCTCCTCCTAGTTCATTAAGGAATATCTGGAAAATTATTGCAACCGACAAGTAAAAAGTAAATTCTTTCACCAATTATAGTATATGACCCTATGAAAATGTTTTCATTTGCATATGGTGCACATGCAATAAGGAGATTATAATAAAGTATAATAAATCAAACATCAAATAATTTACCTATAGCAAAAACATTCATCGTTCCAATAAACAGAGTACGCGAATGTTAAGTAAATTTCAGTTGTGACCGTCTGTAAGTGGTATCGGTAACTGCATGCACTAGAGGAAAGCAACTAGAGCATCCCAAACGTCTAAAAAGTTTTATTAGTTTCTTTTTTCTAGAACATCCAATAATCATCCACAAGCGCAAACAGCAGGAATTAATAATAATGATTATTTTTTTTTATCGAGTTCAACGCGGGGTGACCAACACCAAATAAATAAATCCGCGTAACAGCTCCTTGATATTCCCCTAGATTTGATATAATAATTATTTTTGCGGGATCGGGCGTTTTCGTTCATTTACAATCTCTAATTTCAGGGCGGTAAATTCAACTTACCGCTAGTTAATAAAATACCTCGTCATTTAAGCAGCGACGGATTTAACATTTAAGGGGCCAGAAGCGTTACAAATTTTTGGAGGCCCATAGTATAAATCAATTACTACTACAATTTATATACCTTTTATTTTTTTATCAAAAATTAAGTACATATAATTATTAATATCAGGCGCGAATTCATGGGGATGGAGGAAATTGCCTCCTCAAGATTTTTTAAATAATCCGACTTCGTCTCATGTCGCAGTCACACGAGTGTGAAATTGGCGTTTTTGTACGTGTTACTCACTATACTTTACCTACGACTACAAAAACGTAATAAAGCACCAAAAGCTCGGACAAATATTTAACCTAGAATATGGTTTGAGATTGAGATGCTGGTTTGTCAAAAGTAGACAATGCCCACAGTTTGTGAAAAACAGTTGTAAAAATTAAGAAATGTGTATAACTCAATGTAATAATCGTTTATTATTTAAAATTAATACTGAAATTTGAACAATTATTTAAATTAATGATAGTAGTTTTGTTGGTGTCTTCAATTTTTTAAATGTCAGACACATTTTTAAATGTATTTTGGACGTGGTGTTGTTTCCCGCTGTTCTTTTTTGCTAATGTAAGTAAATCATAACTTCAATTTTACAAATACATCGAATACCTAATGCTTCATGCGAATGTAATTTGAAATAATAAATTCCCAAAACATTTTTAGATTTCCATGTAATAGACCTGTTCTAATATATGGATTAAAGTCATCCGAAGGATATATTGTTAAATCAGTTTTACATTAATTTAATAACAATTTTTGTAATAACTTTATATGGTAATAATAACTTTATATGCTGGTAGTCGACACAGTAACTCAGAGGTAGAGATGCCGCTCAGAAAGTGGAAGGCCCAGGGTTCTACTTCCAGCTGGGGTGATAGTTTTTTCTATATGGATTGGCATTCAAAATATAATTTAAAGTAAAACATTTATTAAACAGACGAACTGTCCCTAACTGAGGAGAACAAAAAGCTCGAAACAGCTGTCTTAAGGTGTCGTCGTGTGATTTATACACATATCACTATGAAATTGTGAGTATAATAGTCGTCCATTAACAATTTTTAACCTTTAAATTTTGTTAGATTGTAGTAATAACACTAATTAAATCTTGTAACTTTTATTGTCAAAAACACTTTAATACAACACACGTGCAAAATATAAAAGCAAAAATAAACTATTCTTTTATTATCATAACTACAACATCCATACAAAAGGAATGAATAATAACCTAACTTATTACATTTCTCTTTATCCGCGAGCAACGTACCACTCTGGCAGTGTTTACAACTTCATGCAGTAAAAGTTACTGTATTAAGACAGGGCCGGCATAACCAATTTATTAACAACTTTATTAAAACACGTTTGTGTTCATTTTTTAGTTTATTTATATTAATTATACGGTCGGACGCAGTTTTGACATATGTTATTGTGACAGATGAGTCTGTAAAAGTTCTACTTTATGTATTATTTCAGAAAAACATTTTGTTCCACAATCAGTTCATTTATAATGGAATTTGTCTGCTTTTAGAAGCATCAAGTTTATCAATAATATTTTCACACGTATATAACACATTGAGAATAGAGGGGATATAGACGGTTTCAGTATCTAAATTTGCAGTCGGCGTCCATCTTTAGTAGGGCTTGTTGTCAGTGAGTTGTCAAGTGAGGATGTGTGCATGTTTGTAACGTGGTTTTTCGTTAATTTTAGTTATTCTGTGTGGAAATAGGCTTTATAATAGGGCTTAAAAGTAATAAAGACAATTTAAAAGACTTTATAATGCCAAATAGTAGCATTCTAGGTTGTAAAAACCGAACACAAGGGAAATATTCTAATATCATTACCTTTCACCAGTGGCGGTTAGTCCTAACGGGCACAAGGGCACGTGCCCACCCTTCACTGTGCATGTCAGGAAGAAATATATGACGCTATTATAATTTTACATTTTTGTTGTAATTTTATTATCGGTTGCGAAAAACTAATTTCCCGTCCACCATCCACTCGCCAAACTATACCAAAGTTTATTTCAGGGGCATACAAGAATGTATCCCCAAACGTGTCTCAGTTTACGACGTTCAACATTCTTCGGTGGAAGTAAAATTCCCCGATTTAAGCCGACCAGGGGTACAAATCTCCGTGTCTCCAACGCAAACCGCAGATATGTTTAAGCGCCGGTGTTTACGTGCGGGAATTCCCGTTGCGATCTACCATACTATAACTTATAGGTCACCGTATTGGTATTGTTTATTTTATTTCGACGCAACTCGCAAAATAGTTTTTTTTAGTTTTTAATTTTAATCGAGATTTTAATTTAATGTGATTCTTACATTTGTGTTGCTTATACATTTCAAAATGAGATTGATCAAATTAAATTACAGATTATCAAAAGGTTTTGAATTTCAAATTAATACTTGAAGTTTTTAATTAAATTTTTTTTATATTTGGATAAACAACGTTGCTAGCTGATGATAAACAAAACAAATAATATTAACAATTAAACTTAACAATTAGGGATGTGACACATCTTCGAGAGGCTTGTCAACAGTGCCATTGTGTGAACATTTATAATCACATATATTACATTCAAATGGCTTTTCACCATTATGAATAGGCATGTGTTTATTAAGATTGCACTTAATCGAACATTTATAAGTACATATATTACATTCAAATGGCTTTTCACCACTATGAGTGAACATATGACGTTTAAGATTGCTCTTTTGTACACATTTATAACCACATATATTACAATCAAATGGCTTTTCTCCAGTATGAGTGGATATGTGTTGCTTAAGTGTGCCCCTTTTTGAACTTTTATAACCACAAATATTACATTCAAATGGCTTTTCTCCACTATGAGTGGACATGTGTTGCTTAAGTGTGCCCTTTTGTGAACTTTTAAATCCACAAATATTACATTCAAATGGCTTGCAGCCACTATGAATAGAGATATGTTGATTAAGCCGACTCTTTCGGGAACATTTATAATCACATATATTACATTCAAATGGCTTTTCAACGTTATGAATACGCATGTGTTTATTAAGATTGACCTTTTTCGAACATTTATAACTACATATATTACATTCAAATGGCGTTTCACAACTATGAGTGGACACGTGACGTTTAAGACTGCTCTTTTGTACACATTTATAACCACATATATTACATTCAAATGGCTTTTCTCCACTATGAGTGGAAATGTGACGCTTAAAATCGATCTTTTGTGAACATTTATAACCACATATATTACATTCAAATGGCTTTTCTCCACTATGCGTGGACATGTGATGCTTAAGAGAGCCAGTTTCTGAACATTTATATTCACATATATTGCATTCAAATGGCTTTTCACCACTATGAGTAAACATATGTCTATCAAGACTAGTTTTTAGAGAACATTTATAATCACATGTATTACAGGCAAATGGCTTTTCACCACTATGAGTGTACATGTGTCGCTTAAGTCTGCCCTTTTGTGAACTTTTATAACCACATATATTACATTCAAATGGCTTGCAGCCACTATGAATAGGGATGTGTTGACTAAGCTGATTCTTTCGCAAACATTTATAATCACATATATTACATTCAAATGGCTTTTCACCATTATGAATAGAGACGTGTTCATTAAGACGACTCTTTCGGGAACATTTATAACTACATATATTACATTCAAATAACTTTTTACCTTTGTGTATAGACATGTGTCTATTGAGACTATTTCTTTGAGAACATTTATAATCACATATATTACATTCAAATGACTTTTCAGCACTATGAATAAGCATGTGTTTTTTAAGATTACTCGTTTGGGAACATTTATAATTACATACATTACATTCAAATGGCGTTTCTCCACTATGAGTGAACATGTGTTGCTTAAGACTGCCAATTAGTGAACATTTATATCCACATATATTACATTTACATGGCTTTTTATCAGTATGATTAAACATATGTTTATTAAGACTAATTTTTTGAAAACATTTATAATCACGCATGTTACATTCAAATGGCTTTTCACCACTATGAGTGAATGTATCACTGCTATGAGTGGCCATGTGATTATTTAGATTACTTTTTTGAGAATATTTATAATCAAATGGTTTATCACTACTATGAGTAGACTGAGCTGTTTAAAATGACTCTTTTGCGAACATTTATTACATTTCAGTGGCATTTCACCACTGTGGGTGATCATGTGCCTTTTGAGAAGACTTCATGTAAACATGTAATTGCAAAGATTACATCCAAATTGCCTTCTACCTTTATAAATGAACATTACTTTGTTCCATTTGTTCCACTTCTTATTAAACATGTAATAATGTAATGTTTTTTTTCTTCTAGGAATGGTTTTGTTGATATTTGCTAGACCATTTGCCTGAAAATTGCTAAAATACTGATGTTACCAAACATTTTCTATTCTTTCACCATTTATATTTCACTCAACATCTCAATTTTGGTATGAAAACCTTCCATTGTTTGTGTTACATTTATGATGGTTCGTTTTGATTGATGTTGTTAGTTCATCATGAAATATCTGGAAAATGATTGCAACCTACAAGTAACAAGTACATGCTTTTACCAATTATATATGACTATAGAAAAATGTTTTTATTTACATAGTCACTACATTATATAACTTGAACTTTTCTTTGAAGAAATCTTGAAAACAGATGTGTGTTGGTATAGGTGTGATAAAGTGAACCATTTACCTGGTGGCAAAAACATTCAATTGTTCCAATACACAAGCTTTGTGACATAAATGTCGAGCCATTGATGAACATCTGTTACTTCGAACACTAGAAAACCATCTCAAACACCTTTTTTTTTAACCAGTTTTATTTATATTTTTATGAACATTTAGATCATCACACTAATGAATCAATAATCTACATGCACCAATACAGCAGGAATTAATCTTAATAGAATTCAACGCAGTGTTGGCAATATCAAATAGATAAATCCACTAATATCAGCTTAATATTTCCCCAGATTAGAAAGAAAACGTATTTGCACAAGTTTTTAATTGCAATAACTAATGACTAGTTAAACGCGCCACAAGGTGCGTAGATGCAAAGCAAACTTTGAAATGTAGGTCATCGCAATGCCGCCATTTTCGCGCTGCAATAAGGCTGTTATCGAAGCCTACACGATCGTCATATGAGGCGCATGACGTTCTATAAAATGTTAAATTAACGCTTAGTACCCAACTGAAAACAAGTCGAGTTATGTATCTATTATTCCTGTTTTCATGTTAATTAACATGTGTCGCCATTTTCGCTCTACTGCATAGTGGAAGTGTATGAGATGACCTATATTTCAAAGTTTGCCTTGCATCTACGAATCTTGGACGCGCCAAAGATTAACCTGCCTTCTAGCGGAATTTTATGAAATCTAATTATGCGATAGAATAATTATTATTGTCATATTGAATGGTTCGAAGGTTACGCCACAAGTCTCATTGGTTACCTGCATAATCACTTACCGCATATCGACGTTATTTTGTCTAATTCTGTTAGAGTCACTACATCTAGTCACCTAGGTCGCGCTGGTCGATCAGAGTACCGCAAAATGCCGCCATATTGGGGCAAAATAAGCACGAAATTGTTCATTATTTGTAACTGATTGCATTTAATCGAATCCACGTTTACTTTAAAAGGTTTTTTTATTCTGAAAGATCAAACCTCTAATATGTCGAATGCATAAAACGTGGTTTTAATTTGTCCACTGTTAAAAATCACCTTCTCTGCCCAAATATGGTGGCGTCTTGCGGTACTCTGATTGACCAGCAGGACCTAGGTGACTAGATGTAGTGACTCTAAATTTTGTTGCTGTCTATATATTATAGCTAATAAAAACATTCAATTTCCTTGACGACAACCAATTAAAACTATTTTATAGTAACTGTAGTAAATATTTACAATTTAATTATTTTGTGAAATTAAGTCAAGTCTTATAATAAATGATCGATAGTTTACAGTAGTTCCGATCGACGTACGATGTTTATGTTGTCTTTCAAGCGTCATGTGACTATGAAAATTTCACAAAGCAGCCCAAGTAGCGAAAAATACGTAAATTTTGCATGCCACAAATTATATCCTCAGAATCTTAAGACAAAAGTTACCAGAAAAAATGTAATTTTCGTATGTCATACAAATAAAATGTTCTTTTTTACATTTTCGTATATGCCATTGTGGTGTAAAAAAGATGTATGTATTATCATGTAAATATCACTTGTACGTGGGCATGCCATTACAATGAAATTACTTATGTATGTAAATTCTCAGTTTGGGATTGCTATAATTAAATGATTTTTAAAATTCTGCCATTACAATGAAATTACTTATGTATGTAACTTCTCAGTTTGGGATTGCTATAATTAAATGATTTTTAAAATTCTGAAACTGAACCAATGTATAAGTTGATTTTTTCAAATCAGTTTACATATCTACTATATTAGAATTTTATAAAAGAAATAGATTTAATTATTTCTTTCTTATTATATTGTATAACTGATAGCTATTAGACAACAATAAGAAAGTGTGCGAAATTTACAATCAATAACCTACATACTGCTACACCCTGCTGCTACATCAGCATTTTGAAATTTTTATTATGTTTATCTTATTTGACCATACCAATTATAAATATCGCACATTTTATTTGGGCTTAAATACAAATGCAGAATTAACATTATTCTTTAATTAATTAAATAATAATTAATCTTGTTTTACTCATTGCCATTGGTATGATTATACATATCACAAATAAGTTTTTATAAGAGGTAAATCTTGCAAAGGGCTTAACTTAAGCTTGCTGAACACAAAATCTGTGTACAGCCTAAACAATCATTTTAATAGTGTAAACCGTAAATGTAAATTACAAAGTGAGTTTCATAGACATACTTAATAATTGTGTTAGACAACAATCAATAACTGCAGCTGACTATAATGATCTATAGCGAGCATTTGAAGATATGTAGATATACATCTCGTTTATAAAACTAATCTTCAATTAATCTTATCTTAAATTCAATCACACTTTTACCTTCTATAAATAAATATATGTTTATTCTGCAATTGTGTAATTTACAAAAAAAATAACTTAATAGAATGATCAAGTAACAGAACTTATTAATTCTTACATATAACTATAACGAGAGAGAAAAAAAATTACAATAATCGCAATAACCAGCTGCAAGAAAACTATATACATAATAACAACAAACAGTTTCTTATTTATAAGATTATATGTCAATCACAACAATGCAGAACCTCAAGGTGAGGGTTCAGTTTACTACTGGTCTTCCACCCACCCAATACAGATATCTAGGTATTCATACATCGCATGAAGACTCAAAAATTAAAAAATATATGTAATAAACAAGAACTAAGTAATAAGAGGAAATCGAAGAAGAGGATAGCGTTAGAATCGCAAGATTGTTAACTGGTTAAGTTAATGGGTGTTTGTTGATATTTTATTTAATAGATTCTTTTACTAAATTTCTTCTTCCTATGGCTCGGAGGTCAATTAAGGTTATTATTTAACAATAATTCTATAAACACAAACTATATTTAAGAGTTTATATATATTTAAAGTAATGGCAAAGTTTCTAAATCTTAATAATTAAGTACTCATAATAAAAAGATATATATACATAGGCTGATACATTTGATTAATGACGTTTGTTAGCTATAACCAAGTTCTAACTGGTTGAAGAGAAAAGAAAAATAAATATTGGAAGTAAATATCAAAAAATAACTAAAAATATCTTAAATGGAGTTGTTATCAATAACTAATCAGAGAAAAACGGAACGAAATAAATAATTAAGTTTTTAGGGTGTACAATTTTAAGTATTAATAAACAGAATTTCTTAAGCCTTTTTTTTAAGGTAGTTAAAGTTATAGAAAATATATCTTAATTTAAATTATTACCCATAATTAAATTAAAAAATTTGATACATCTAATCATTGGAGAAATTAAAATATAATTAGTTGATGTATGCCTAGTAACAAGAAGCAATCTGTTCTGTACATTGTAAGGTGAACAGTTAAAGCGCAGGTAGCTTATATAATATGGAGAATCAACATAATTATTGACTAACTTATGAATTAACAAATATCGAAAAGTTGATGCCTAATATTAAGATTTTCAATTTTATGAAAAATTAAATTTTGATCATAAGTGAAATACACCAAACGGTGACAAAACAGGATTTTAGAGCACTATTAGCCCCGATTTTCTTTCTTTCTGGAAATCTTTCATTGAGGAAATCACTAAGTCGCGATCATAATGATGCACTTCATAAGTAGAAGGGAATAACTCCGAACTAGAAATTCCATCTTCAATCCATGACTCTGTTATACAGATGACATCATATTCACAGCAACTAACAGATTTTAAAAAATCCGCAGTTTTTGTATTAAGGGTATGATTTACAATCACGTTAACAATAAAACTACACTAATCTTGAAGTACAAATAGTATTTTGACTATGACATCAGTTTGGTCAAAATATTTTCGTTTTTTATGTAAACAGCTTTATCAGCATCTGATATTTTAACAAAGATTTTTGTATCATTAACCCAACAATATTTGTAATTTTTAAAACGGGAGAATTCTTCTAGCCTTTCTGAAAAACAGTGAGAGATGCTCGTTAATATAAATACTCGCATCTTCATTACTAGGCAATTGTAGCTTTTTACTACCGGTAAGTCGTACAGCTTCCATAATTTTGTTTTTCGTTATTGTATTTGCGAACCTTACAATAATATTTCTAGGAAACTTGTTATTGCAGTTAGAAAATTTCATAACATGAGCGTTTTCAATATCCACACCTTCAATTACATTCTTCTTTTACCTCCCTAATATATCGTTTGATTGTATCATACTGCTTAATTAGTTCCTGAATATCAATGATTTGTTTGTTAAAATCATCGATTTTGTCCCTGCAAAACTGAACTGACTTAGTGAGTTTGCATTGTTGTGATTTAACTTCAGCTAAATTCGATTGAATCTTATCTATTGATACCAATAAATCGGCAGCTAACGATTTAGAATCCTGACTTGAGCAATGTTTACAAACCCATGTCACTCCACTATCAGCTGATAGCTCAAGAAACGAAGTCGGCAGTTTTACACATTTCAGATGTGTGGGATTGGCCTCAACATGCACAGTAGAATAATTATCGGAAGAATCAATGACAAGAGCTTCAGGCGCAACATTAAGACATGATTGTCCATGACAATTGCCGCAATTGTATTTCAGTGATTATTTTGCTTGACTGGTTTTAATGCAAATTGCTGTTCGGTCTTACACAACATTGTTGCACCTATTATTCATTAATTATTTCAAATCTCACGCCTACATTTTAGTAAAAAATTAGCCTTCCCCTGCATAATTTCACAATGGCTATGTATATGGAAAAACGTTAATCTGACATTGATATTGTTATTTAACGTATAGTTTTCAAACAACTTATACAAAATAGACTCATAAATGTAATTTTTTTTGCCATTATCAGGATATGATTAGGCACTGTATTTTATTGGTTTAACTAATGATCAAAATGATAAAAACAACTTTATTTAATTAAAGAGATTTTACAGTTTTTTTAAAAGCACAAGTTATTCTCTATATTCGATTTCCAAATAAGGCATTCAATATATGTATAAAATAATCACATTCTTCATATTAAGATGACTTTTTAAAACTGTGAGTGTCGTTCACGCATGTGTCGTTTAAGATTACGTGCACATTTATAATTACATATATTACATTGAAGAGGCTTTTCTCCAGTATGGATAAACATGTGTCGCTTAAGAGATTGCCTGTCTAAACATTTATAAGTACATGTATTACATTGAAATGGCTTTTCACCACTATGAGCTAACATGTGCTGTTTAAGATTGCTCTTTTGTGAACATTTATAACTACATATACTGCATTCAAATGGTTTTTCACCATTATGGGTTAACATGTGTCGTTTAAGACTGCACTTTCGAGAAAATTTATAAGCGCATATATTACACTCAAAAGGCTTTTCTCCAGTATGAATTAACATGTGTCGCTCAAGGTCTTTCCTTTTTAAACATTTAAAATAACATAAATCACATTCCAATGACTTGACACTAGTGTGAATGTACATGTGTTGGTTAAGATTATACTTATATGTGCATTTATAACCACACAGATTACATTCGTGTGGCTTTTCATCACTATGGATGAGGCTGTGTTTTTTGAGAAGACTCCTTATTTTACACTTGTAATTACAAATATCACATACAAATTGTTTGGCACCTTTACAAATTAATATTTGTTTGTTGAAATTGCTTTCCTGGTTAAGCATGCTGTTTGCTGGTTGCTCATTGTCCATTGTTGAATGGGTAGTCAGTATCATTGGTTTACATGGGTTCAGAAGGGTCCGTATATAGAATAATTAATGTTGAATGTTTGGAAACTTATTGCAACCTACAAGCAAAAAGTAAATTATTTTACTATCTAGTTGTACACGAGCACGAGTGGCACTAGTTTTTCATTGATGTACAACCACTACACTATGCAAGATTATCTTTCCTTGATTGCGAAAATTTAAAAACAGAGGAGTCATGTTAATATTAGCCAACAAACTATTTACCTGCCTGAAGATAAAACGTTCATAGTACCATCGAACAAACTTTCTTTTTGCTTTCTGAATGCACTATGAAAGCATCCTAAACACCATATTTTGACAAGTTGTATTTACTATTTTTCTGTAACACCATGAATAATTAATCTAGCAGAATAGCAGCCGCAAACGGCAGGGATTAATTACGAAAGAATTCAACGGGTTTTGCCAGAGCCTTCGTGTATCCCTATTAATCACTACTAACATCTACTTCCATTCTCTCCCCGGAAGAGTAATGCCTGGTTTATACAGTCATTAACAACTAAGACATTATCACTGGTCATTATCATTATGCAACTAAAGAAAAGTAGACCGGTTTATACAGCAATTATAAATTAATATTAACGCGTGCGCATACTGCCATGAGTTCGCATTACCGCCATAAATATTTGAATTCTTCGAGGGCAACTTCATGATAATGTAGTGGCTAACCTGTTTCATTTCCCAGCAGGCATGCGCACTTGCGATTGTCGTTATATCATTAACAGAAAAATTAAAATTGAACCAATTCTTAATTGGTAGTTAATGATAGTAATTTCTTAGTGAATTGTATAAACCGATCTGAGTAAACACCATCTTTTAATTCTCAGCTGTTTAGTGACAGTGATAATTTCTTAGTTGTTAATGACTGTATAAACCAGGCATAACTGTTAGTGTATTTTGATTTGTAATGTTTGAAGCATTTAAAAGTAACCATTTGAAACTTTTCGATAATTCTTTTGACGTCGGCATTACCTTGGAATTGTTTAAACTTTTTCCGCTTAGGAGGTCTTATTAGAATACTTAATTATCAAAAACTTATGCATATTTTACACATATTAGAAATTGATTGAGTTAATAAGTGCAAACCGATATCTAAAAGCAAGAAAGCTTTTGAACGTTTAAATATGAAGCAAAAATTTGACGCAAACCAACATAACCTAGATATTTTTTCTGATAACCTACACGTTGGTGCAATTCACACTATCACATTTTGCATGTTCCGAGTACTATTAACTACACTAGAAAAATCACTAAGGTTGCGTTAGTTGCTCTTCCCGCAAAAGAATAGATTATAACTACAACTGCTGTAACAAGAAAACGCTATCTGATTGCATTTTAGAGTCCTCTATTATTAGACAAAAGTTGAGATAGATCGAAGAGAAGTACATTTTTGGACGGAGCTAATTGTCGCTATATTAGCGCCGTTGATTGCGTATGGATATATTTAAAATATTTTAAAAGTTGAGGCAGATCGAAGAAAAGTACATTTTTGGACGGCGCTAATTGGCTCTATATTAACGCCGTCGATTGCGTATGGTTATACTTAAAAATGTTCAAATGTTGAGACAGGTCAAAAAGTACATTTTTGAACGGTGCTAATTGGCGCTATATTAGCGCTGTCGATTTCTTATTGTTATTCCTCAAAGCAGTACTTCTGATTCCATGATCGTTATTGACGCTGGTTTCCCTGCCTAGTCTAGATGAAACCGGATATATACGTTGAGTATTAAGAAGGAAGTGTAGTTTGTTTTGGAAAAAATAAGCTACATGGTGGGATGCTTAATACTCACTTAAAAACACTCACTTTTGACTAATAAACCATTTATTTCTATAAAAATACTCGGTTTCACGTTTATTTAATTTCATAATTACATACTGTTTTAAATGTTTTAACATTTTAACCTTAAGAGGAGCATTTCTCTATTTGTGGGCGCTAATTGGCGCAAATTCAGCGCTACATATTGATATTAGGAATAGCAGGTTTTGGAAGAAAATTGCGGCCAACTTCACGTTTAATTTAATTCTTAATTACTTACTCTTTTAAAGGTTTTAACATTTTAACCTTAAGAAGAGCATTTCTCTATTTGTGGGCACTAATTGGCGCAAATTCAGCGCTAAATATTGATATTAGGAATAGGTTTCGGAAGAAAAGTGCGGCCAACTTCACGGTAGTAAAATTAAAAAAAACTTTTTCTCTAAAAATGCAACATTTCTTAAAAACTCTAACGGCATTGGTGGGCGCAGATTCAGAGCAAGATGATGGTGATAAAATTTTTTAAAAAATTTGAAAATAAAATTGTGTGGGCCAAGTTCACGTGAACTTGGCCGCATTGTAATTTCTGAGTTCCAGAGAGCGGCGCAAATTCTAATTTCAACGGCGCTAATTGGGCGCTAAAAATTGGTATATTGCCCTAGTTTCAAAAAATGTGCGGCTAACTTCCCGCACCTGGTCCCCTTCTGGTCATGTCACTCGTCTGGTCTATCCACGATGTAAGAAAACAGTTTTACTTATAAAATTTAATTTTTGGGATCCACCACTAACACTCCCACCTATTTTGGTAGTCCTTAATCCCTACCGTAAACAATTCCCAGCTTATCTGCATGCATACTTGAGCATATTGTTGAGTAACCTTGGCGGACGAACGAACATACGGACCAACGAAAGTTAAGCCACATTTTCTTCCTATGTTAAGTCTATGGGAAAAACCTTTTTTATTACAAATCAATAGTACATTAAAGTAAGTGGTGTTTTTGATAAGTTTTATGACCTGGTTAAACCTAACGAGGTCATAAATTAACCAATTTAGGTTAGGTTAGTAGAAAAAAGATATTTAATAATAGTAAATGAAAATTGATTGTGATAATCACAGAAATACTGCACATTAGTTTAAGAATTTATAAACATAATGAAAAATTATCTGACTGGAATCCCAGTCAGAGATGATAATTTTTCATTATGTTTATAAATTCTTAAACAGATGTTTTAATACCTACTGCACCGTTTTGTGATACTCACCAAAGCAACCAACGAGGATGGTTGGGTTAGGTTAGTAAAAAACGAGTTTTTGAGACGCGCTGCAGTTTGGTAATACTCATACTAAAGTGACCTATGAAAACTATTAGGACCCAAGTAGCAGACTAACGTCATATTGACGTTGTTTATAGATAGTTTTTGGTTAGCGACGTCGATGCCTTTATTTCTAACGGCTTTTAAACTTCATTATTATAACGTCCTTAGGACGTCATTGGTTTACGTCTTTTTGACGTTTAGTTTAGGCGCTAAATGTTTTAGTTAATATTTTTATTTAACGCTAACAAATTCATTTATTTATATGTAATAAAAATAAACGTCTTTGGTGACGTCGAAAAATAACGTCATTGGGCTGACATATTCACGTCGTTTTCTACTTTATGAAAACGCCATAATTTTAATGAACTTAACGTTATGTTCGACTAAATATTGACGTACTAATCAGGTCACTCTGCTACTTGGGTAATGTTAGGTTAGGTGCGGAGCATCATTAAATTTGATGCGCCATTGAATTTCAATGCAAACAAATTCTTTAAACTTGAGGCGATAAGTCACGCTTGCCCCACATTAAACGATCATTACAAGGCGCGTACTGCGTCGCGACTACTTCTACTCACATCCATATATGAAACATCAGAAGGAAGTAGACTGATTTTTATAAACCTCTAAATGTAGCAAAAAATGTTTATAAGAAAAAAAAAATTAAGTCAATAGTATAGTTAAAGAGCGGTCGTTATAAAGCATATAAATAGGAATACGAGCTCACAAAATCTGCATTTTTTGCAACTTTAAAAGTCTCAACGTCGGAGAGGGTGGAAAAATCCCACCAGCAAGGCTTATATTAGTGTTGTCGACTCTAAGGGCTATAACAATTTATCATAATAATTTAAAAAAAATGTCGCGTGACTTTGCTCTGCCTTAGGGTATTGTATTTCTGATGCCAATGTACCGAATCGTTTAACTTTCTATACGCTTTTAATTCGAGCATTCTTCGCCATCTACTTTCCATAAATGCGTTTCGCTGCACACACAACCGTTACGTTTGATTGGCATTACAATGTTTTCGCCATTAAAAATTACTATGACTATGCCAGACTTTTATTCATATTAATATAAAGGAACTGTAACTTCACACTCAAACTGCGGTATATTGAAGCGTAGAGGAAATAAAAGGCGGACAGTTTAGAATAATATCGAATTTAATTGGCACACGATGTGAACTATCAATTTTAATGTGTTTTTACTTTTTAAAAGATACAAACTATTAAGCCATTTTTCATACCTACATGTACTATCGGTTTCAAAATGATCTAAGACAGCAAGGCTAACTTGATGCTGTTTTAGTGCTTTTTTAATACAAAAAATAGCATCACATTAGCCTTGCTCTCCCAGATCATCATGAAACAAAATTTGATGTTTAAATCAATTTAGTATTTAACATAGATATTTAACTTTTGTAAAAAGCACACGGCTCAATAAGTCTGTGCGGTTATCTTGTGTTCCTCCAACATCTAGTGCTGCTCAACAGCATTTTTTCGGGTGTATTATAAAATATGGCTAGGCAATGAACTGACCCCTGGAAGACTAGGGATGGATATTGAAGCACAAGTTTTTCTTGTTTTAAAGCCAATTCAAACTCTGCTCACACCTGCCCCAGACATACTGCTGAATAATATTTTTTGCAATTGCAGCAAAAGCTGTAATTATAATTATAATTGTGGATGGAGAAAAGTTGGATCCCATTGTTCAGCAGTATGTGGTAACTACCACGGTCAATCTTACACTAATGTTGCACCCTGTTTCTTGGGGCAGTCTGCGAATATACAGCAGCCAAGAGAAAAAGAAGAAGACGAAGAACATATAAACTTAGAAATGGAATCTGAACAAGATTAATTGCTTGTTTCAACACAACACATTGTAGATTAGCCGTATGGTGTACTTGTATCTACTTCAATTTGTTCAAGTTGTTAATCAGGTATAGTTAGCCTGCACATATCTTAGAATTTACTAGGCCATGATAAAAAATAAATCATAATTATTATTATTATTGTCAATCACACTGCGTCATGTTAATTCATAAAGACTGTTAAGAAATCTTAATCTCAAGTCTAGTCTTGTCTATAATAAAATGTATCCAATCATCAAGACATTAAGAGTTCAACAACTATAAATTACCCCTACAAGACCTACTGGGAATACCACGTTTTAAAAAAGCGCCAAATACTCTACCTCAAAGGTGGTGTGGAAAGAAGAGCATTTCTTCATAAATATGAAAGTTCCAGTCTGTGTTGCTATTTCTCGAAAATGATCACTCCTATGAAAAAAGGTCATTGGACCTTTTTTGTGGGAAATTACATGACCTACAAATCTGATAATAATAAGTAAAAACCCGATTTTTATGACCTTTGACCTTACATAACACCTATAGCGGCAGACAGACTGATGAGGACTTTTGATATTTCATTTAGAACGATAATGTGAAAATCTACACAAATAATCACCAAAACGAGAGTCAGTAGAAATCCTTTAGCTGACAATGTGGTATTTAAAGCTAACCTAATAATAAAGACATGATCTTCATGGGCGCTAGACATACACGTTGTGTCACGATGTCTAGCACTACGTACTGCTGTGATTCCAGCACTTATAGTTGAATATAAGTCATTTGGGTTGCCTATATATTTAGGGGTTTGGATTTAACTTGAGCAAATATTAATTAAATAAATTAATTTGTTACTTAATAAGTAAAGGGTACACTCTACATCACTTGATAATAATAAGAAGTAGATCTTAAACAGATTTTCCACTTAAAACTAAAAGATTATTTGACAAGTTACAATTTGCATATCGTTAAGTCGTTAGACTTGGTTTTTCATAATTGAAGCCATTGTAAGGTGTAGTTTCACCTACAAACTATAAAAGGCATAGTTAGAAACGTGTATGCAAGCAATCACCACAATACTCACAGTTTTTGTTGTTGAATTTCAATTAAATCCCATGCTGGTTTAACGATTCATCAAATTTAATGATAAATGTATAATTTTCATTAATCTATGCACTTGCAGCCAAAATTTTTTGCTACAATATTCTTAATTAGGTCCTAGTGCACCTTTAGCAATAGAACTATCAAGTGGGAGCTCTATATAGAGAAGGTTTAGCCTGTGGAAGCCTAAAATTTGTATCGTTTGAACCTGATCTGTTAAAATAGTAAAATCTAGTTAATATTTAAAGGTTTGGTGCCAAAATTTCTGTAAATATTGTGTAAGAGGATGTTAGGATTCATTTAATAATAAAAAAAGAAAGTAATAAGGTGTGAAAATGTTATTATCTGTAATTTTGTAAAACCATGTTTGTCAGGAAATTCTGTAAAACGTATTGGAACTTTATTTCTGGATGGAAGGAATTTTAAAACAGGATGTAATGGAAACTTGTTGGAAATCACTAATTAATTTGATGTACTCACGACTTGGAGAAAACATGTCCAATATTTAATGATGGTATTTATTTACAATACAATTTTCACTGGAAAGATCACTTTTAAAATGTGTGTTCACCATCACAACAAATATCAGGTAAATTCACCGACTATTACAGAAAACTGCCAAATAATATAGTGTGTTGAAAAATTTTTGAATTTTAAAATTTATTTTCAACCTTTAACTTTATTTTTGTTTCGTTTCTTTCTTTTAATTATAATTTAAGATCGTGGGATTGATAAAATAAAAATTAATCAGGACAAATAGAATTAGACTGTCTCTTCTTATTTTGGTAAATCCAATTAACACCAATAATTAATTTAAATTATTCCAAGTTTGTTAATTGAATCCATTTTAGATAGTAAGAAATTTTTTGTTTTCGTTTCTCTTTCATAAACTTTCAGTTTTCATTCTTTTTATGTGTTTAGTAATAAAATAATATCTTTAAATGTTCAAAAGGAGATTTATTTGTGTATTTTTTTGTGTCGATTAACAGAATTTCACAGGTATAGGTTGAACAATATTTTATTGTTTTGTCAAAGAGCGACCCACCTGAAATTTTCTCATGCAATTTTCCTGAGCTTGTCTTTGCATTTTAAAATCATAGCCAGTGCAAATTTTCTTTTCATCACAAAGGTAAGTGATGTTTGTTGTTGTATAACTTTTCAGTTTGCCTTGCTACCATTAAACATAAATGATAGTGGTCTTTAATTTAAATAAATCTATGATCAAGTGTCGTAAAGTGTATACTAGTACAGCGCTTATCACGATAAAACATTTATGGCGACCGAATATGATGCTTTCTATTTTTGTTATTAAAAAGATTTAAACTGTCAATATCATATCAGTACGTAATATGGATAGGACAATCTCGACAAATCTCGCAATACACCAGTGAATCTGCAGAAAAACCATAAATATTAAAAGTTTAATCAGAGACTAGAAAAGCAAACATATCGGAGGAAGCCCCCTTTGATTTCCTTTGGCCACCTGTACTCTGCCAGGACAAGCATTTGCAAGATGTGTTTTCAAAGCGTCCGCCCTGGAGCAGTCTCGAGAGTAGTCAGCGTAAGAAACATTTTAACTATTTGTGTATCTAAAGCACTTGTTCATGTGAAACCTTTAAGCTGTTGCTAACGTTATATGTATAGAACATACACCTTTATACTTCAACAACAGCGACATATGGAAACACATACACAAAGGAAAAGACAGGAACACACGCACACACTAACATTCCGTTGTCTGACTGAATGACCTACCTCCCAAAAATAACTATAATATCTTTCAATAATAGTAAGAACCAGGTAGTTAGACCAGCCTTAGACAATTCAGAAGTCATCCAATCTTGTTAGGCTTTTACTTCCGAAAGCTCTTGTTCCATTCTCTCCAGGAGCAAATAACTTCTCTCAACATTTCCCACTTTCTCCAAATGTTCTTCAAAAAAGTTCTCAAAACTATCATCGAACTCCGAAAGAAGTGGCAAATATTGAGAACTATCAACAAGAGTCACATTCTCATATTCAACCACATTCATAATTACATTCACGATATTCACATGCTGTAGTTTTTCCGCTTCCTCGACAACAGCTTCAGGAAGACTCCGTGGCGATGTGGATTCTTCCTGAAGCTGCAACCCTTCCATCACATTATCACTTCTAGCAGTATTGCAAGCAGGACAGCTTTAGGAAAAATACGTATCGAAACAGATTTGTCCTCACTTTTCCGAGTTGAGTTTTGTTGACAGAAGTGTCAGGCAAGATCTGTTCCAACACGGATTCCTTCTGAAACTGCAACTTAGGGAAAAGCTCATCCAGATACATAGTCCAGTTAAAGCTCACAATATAAGAAGGGAATGGGTTACCGACATCAAAGGATTGGGACAAATAGTTGTCACATACTCCTAGATGGTTGTAGGGAACCCCAATAGGATATATTCCAGTAGCTCTCAGATCAAGGTATCTAATGGATCTTTTTTGTCGAAAACCTCTGGGGATAATTTTAAGATCCTAAAATCTTCTGTTAATTGTAACAAATTTCCTAAATCAATTGTCCACTTGTCAAATTTGTTCCTCAATTTTTTACTCCCCTTGCAAGGAGTGGCATCTTAACAATCTTTTATCTTACCGTTTATTAGAATCCCTACCTGTACCAAATCTCAAGTTGTATGTACGTCATCTTAGTAGTTGTTAAGATTTTTGGACGAATACACGAACTCAGCTATATTCAATTTTATATAAGTATAGATTATTATTCAATAAAACATGTTGAATGATTAATAATTTATTAATGTATTGTTTAACGATTGACAAAGTAGCATCTTTTACAAACATTATGCAACACATTCATTTACATATACGTATACTCCATACAAATGGCTTTTCACCACTATCAATAGACATTTGTTCATTAAGATTACATCTTGAAAACAATTATAACCTGATTAATTACATTCAAATGGCTTAACATCTATATGAGTGATCATGTGTTTGTTAAGACTGTTTTTGTTAGAACATTTATAATCACATGTATTACATGCAAATGGCTTTTCTCCACAATTAGTGTACAGGTGTTGCTTAAGTTTGCTCTTTTGTGAACATTTATAACCACACATATTACAATCAAATGGCTTTTTGTCAGTATGAATAGAGATGTGTTGATTAAGACGACTCTTTCGGGAACATTTATAATCACATATATTACATTTAAATGGCTTTTCACCACTATGAATAGAGGTGTGTTCATCAAGAATACTCTTTCGGGAACATCTATAATCACATATACTACATTCAAATGGCTTTTCTCCACTATGAGTAGACATGTGTCGCTTAAAATCACCCATTTGTAAACATTTATAACCACATATATTACATTCAAATGGCTCTTTACCGCTATGTATAGACATGTGTTTATTAAGACTACTTTTCTGAAAATATTTATAATCACATATATTACATTCAAATGGCTTGTTACCACTATGAATAGAGATGTGTTCATTAAGAGTACTCTTTCGCGAACATTTATAATCACATAAATTACATTTAAATGGCTTTTCTCCACTATGAGTGAACATGTGCTGCTTAAGAGTGCCAAATTGTGAACATTTATACTCACATATATTACATTCAAATGGCTTTTTGCCACTGTGAATAGAGATGTGTTCATTAAGACGACTCTTTTGGGAACATTTATAATCACATGCAGTACATGCAAATGGCTTTTCTCCACTATGAGTGTAAATGTGTCGCTTAAGTTTGTTCTTTTGTGAACATTTATATCCACATATATTACATTCAAATGGCTTTTCACCACTATGAATGAAAATGTGTCCTTTGAGAGTACTCCTTCGGGAACATTTATAACCACATATATTACATGCAAATGGCTTTTTGCCACTATGAATAGAGATGTGTAGATTAAGATTACTCTTTCGGGAACATTTATAATCACATGTATTACATGCAAATGGCTTTTCTCCACTATGAGTGGAAATGTGACGCTTAAGGTCGGTCTTTTGTGAACATTTATAAAGGCATATATTACATTCAAATGGCTTTTCTCCACTATGTGTGGATATGTGTCGCTTAAGTTTGCTCTTTTGTGAACTTTTATAATCACATATTTTACATTCAAATAGTTTTTCACCACTATGAGTAGACATATCAGCTCTATGAGTGGACATATCACCTCTTTGAATGGCCATGCGTTTATTTAGAGTACTTTTGTGAGAACATTTATATAATCATATAGCTTATCACTACTATAAGTAGACTGAGCTGTTTAAAATGACTCTTCTCGGGACATTTAATACATTTCAGTGGGATATCACCACTATGGGTGATCATGTGCCTTTTGAGAAGATTTCCTATTAAACATGCCATTGCAAAGATTACATCTAAATTGTTTGCTGCCTTTATAAATGAACATTAATTTGTTCCGTAATACATATATCTTTTCTAGGAAAGGTTTTGGTGATATTTGCTAGACATGAAAGTTGCTGACCATATTCATTTGCCTTAAGTTGCTAAAATACTGATGTTATCAATTTCTATTCTTTCTCCATTTATATTTTACTCATCGTGTCCATTGTGGTGTGAAAACCTTCCATTATCTGTGTTACATTTATGGTATATCTGGAAGATTATTGCAACCTACAAATCAAAAGTACATGCTTTTACCAATTATATACGACTATACTGCCGTGCTAAAATCAAACGCGGTATCTACAAAAAATCAAAAAATGTTTTGTTTTTGGTTTTAGTATCTTAACATGTAGTTCTATCTATTTACTAAAAGAAAAATGAGGTATCTACATTGGTTATATTAAAAAGCACTACAAATTGTGTCGTATCTTTTCAAAATGTCCCACCAGTAGGTACCGCATTTGATTTTAGGACAGCAGTATAGAAAAATGTTTTCATTTGCATACAGTCACTACATTATATAACTTGAAGTTTTCTAAAATAAAGAAATTTTAAAAACAGGTGTGTTTTGTTAGAGGTGTAATAAAGCGAACTATTTACCTGATAGCAATAGCATTCATCGTTCCAATACACAAGCTTGTTGACAGTACGAGACTGGTATATGTCCATGCCATTGACGAACATCTGTAAGTGGTATCGGTTGCTTCAAGCACTAGAAAAACATCTTAAACACCACTTTTTTAACAAGTTTTATTTATATTGTTATGAACATTTAGATCAGAACATTGAATGAATAATATAAAAGCCTCAATACAGCAGGAATTAATTTTAATGGAATTCAACACGCTGTGGGCAATATCAAATAGATAAATCCCCTGATAGCAGCTTGATATTTCCCCAGATTTGAAATTCGGATGTTTGATAAAACCTTTTAGGTTAGGTAGGAGAGAAGATGTGTAATTAGTACATATAGACAATAAAAGATTTAGAATGAGTATACTGTATGCGAGATTTGAAACTTTGAAATTGGCTAGACAGTAACGAAGATATGACCAATTTATACCGGCAATGTATAAATTACCGCTGAGCAGCGATCGTTCTATCTCTATTTTCACACGTCTTCCGTGTCATTCTAACGCACTGCTCTTACCAGGTTCGTCAGTACATACAACTATTAGCACAATATTGTAGTTACAAATGCAGGTGATTTAACATTTTGTTGAAAAAAAAATTATAAAATTCTTACTGTTTTTGTAAATACGACGTTAACCTTAACACTGAGAGTTCTTCAAGTTATTCTATAACAGACGATGAACTATTACATACATTTAAATTTCTCTAAATTTATAAAAAAAGAAACAGATACGCAGTTATAAAAAATGTGTTGTGTGTAAAACGGGCGGGAAACTTCAGGAATCCACTGCAAGAACTGTGGAAACTATTCAGGGGGAAGGTCAGTGAAAATGAGATTAGATATGCAAAATCATAATAGAGAATTAATAGAGCTTCTTGATATAACACACAATTCAAGTAAATTAATGAGGAAAAACTGTTATTCCTCGTTTCCGCGCATATACAGGGTCATCAAGATTGACCACAAGCCACGTGACCATAAATCTTACTGTTATATAAGCAACACATCTGACACTATTGGTAAGCCTGACAAGTAGTATTAAAACTGAGTTTTCCAATGGTATAGCATTACAATTACAAGTTTATATTTCGAAAGAAAGCTTAAAACTAATTGAACTAAACAATACACAATATTCACAACACTAATATTTACACTATGCAGGATTATAATACTAAACTAAACAATAATAATAATTTTCTAAAAGTTAATAAACCACGAGGAACAATAACAACAACAACGGACGCCAATGATTAATAAGCTTAGAAAGCAAGATGGAAGTGTTCGTTTTGCAACGCCGAAAAAATAAATTTGACGCCACTTTTAAAATTAGTAGTCACGTGGCTTGTGGTTTTTCCCTGTATAAAATATTTCCACTTTTTTGATATCTTGTTTCGTTCAAAAGATATCACGATGTAAACATCTTTCTATATTTGCAAAAATTGAAATACGCATAATAAGGCAGTTAGAACCTAATCTAGTGAGTATCCTTCCGTTTATCTAATGATTCTTTAGTGAAAATTAGCTCTAACTCGCGTAATACTTTAGAGATCGTATTTATTTTAATATAGACGGATAGCAAATAAAGTATTCTAGATATACTGTTTCTACAGTTTTTCCCCCCGGGGGTTGTTGAACACCGATATCGCCAGACGAATTTAGGGGATTGATATACACCCTAAATAGCATCCGATAACGTACTCGATATCTTTTTACCTTTCAATGTACCACGGACAACAAAATCCGCTTTCAGATTAGATTTACTCTACTTTAAATCACTTACACTCACCTGTTACCATGTGCCATCAAAGCACCAACACACCATACTCGTCTCGTAAATGGAATAGGGTTTATAATAAAAGTCGCATTTTTATTCAAATCTTTATTCTAATTAAAACAAAATCTTCAAAAATAAATAATATATTGCAGCAGTGTGCATAGATAAGATACTATTATTTGTATATAGATGAGAAACTTTGCTAAGATTAACGCTACTTACGTTTAGTTCTCACTAGCGTCGCCTAAAGCGCTACTAATACGCTTCCGCTATTGCGGCAATTTCAAATTTCACTTCTAAATTATTGAAAGGTATGAATTGAAACAAAAAGCATTTATAAAAAGGGATAAGTGCATACGAAACAGTGAAAGCAGTCGCGATACGACGTATGCGCTATGACGCTCGTACGCAATGTGTACGAGGCAGAAATGTTAAAAATATTCCAAGTTTCAAAATGGCTCTAATAAAAATTTAAATCTCTAAAATAATGGCAAAATTTACTTGACTATTGCTCAGTTATTAATCAATTAATCACATTCAAATTTGATAATGTTATGGCCACAAAGAATTGATCTAAAGAACGTTTCTCTTAAAATTATCTTTAATTTGTTAATAATAAACAACTGTTGTAACTCATATTTTCAACCATACAAATCAATATATTATATTACAATATTTTATTATATAAAAAACTGCCAATTTCAAGATATATAGAACTTCAATATAACTCTTCTTTCTAAATTATTTTATATTCAATAGTTAATTAGTGATGTACGATTATGTTTTTACATTTAGTCTGGGATACACCCTTCAACGGAATTCCTCCCACTTGTATTGTTGGTTATTTCGTTAACACCCAATTTATCCATCTGGGTACAATAAATTATGGTCTTCTACCTCTATATAATAGCGAAGATTATTTCAGTATAAATCAGTAATTCCATTTAATTCGATAAATATGTTAATTGCTTTTCATCGCGAGAAAAATTATTTATACACATTTATAACATGAAACACTACATAAATGTAACAAATAGTTGACAAATGGCAAGTACAACTTTTGAATAGTTCATCCACCCTTTGCCATAAAAACAGAAAACCTACACATTTCTGCAATAAGAGTTGAATAGCTAATAAAATGATTTGCACTTTTGGTCGGGGTATAATAATAATAATAAATTATTAAAATATTCCACATTTTTTTCTTTTATACATATGTCAGTTAGAATTGCCATTGTCTCGGTAGGAAGGAACTTATACAATCTGCATACGGGAAATTGGATGTGATACTAATAAAATTGTTAAAAAGTCTTATTTGCTGGTTGGAATACTTGCGTTTTCTACCTGCTGTACTGACTACATGTTGCTACAAAAGTGCTAAAATAAGAAAGAAATAGATAACTGAACTCAGTTCACCCCTATTTGGTTGATTTATGGTCTGTTGCATTTTGCTCGACAAAAGAATGGTCTTTCAGTAAAAAGTGGCTCCCCTATAACGGATTTAGTTTGCGTAACTACGTACCATATGTCCTTAAAGCCATTACAAGGCTTGTTCTCACCTGAAACAAATTAAGAGTATGGTTGTAAAGATGTAAGCCAAGACCGTTCGATGCCGAATCAGCCTGGCAAGATCATCTCGCTCGTAAGGCGGAACGAGAACGCATGTACCCACGTGCCTTCGATCACTTCCACACAAACTATCCATTCAGTCGCTACCCACTCTACTTGGTGTACAGCAAGAGGCCACAATTGCCATCTGACGAGAAGTACGACCCACACCGTGCTTGGCTCGACCATCTCGATCGCCTCAACGACCTTGATAGGCTTGCTGGTCTCTTCCCCAAGCACTGGAGCCCAACCCCAATCAAGGTAAATAATATATACTTTACACAGGTATTAATCACTTTACCTGCTGTTTTTATTTTTGAAAATTAAGAAAATTTCTTCAGTCCCAACGATTTGGGATATTTTGATAATGAATTTGTAGTTTCCATTGTTGAGAAGTCTTTGAACTTAAATATTTTAATGTAATGTTGTCAAGTAAGTTCTTGAGTATATTTGAGACACAAATGTCAATATGGGGATCTTTTGTTGTAGAAGATCTGGACATTTAAAAAACAAATACTGCTGCGATTTGTCATATTTTTCTGAAAGTATGAAAAATAGCCTTTATTTAGGTTTTGGGAACAAAGATTTATGTAATAATTGTTCTATAGGATTTTAGGATTAAGTTTATAATAAGAAATTATATTTGTTTATAGATTTTGTCAACAAAGTCAAGTCAATACAAACTTAAAAATCTGAATTAATGTTTTTGAATAATTTTTGTGGTCGATCTCATAAACTTTTAGGTTATTCTTGTTATTTCATGAAAGGTCTTAGATGAATTTTTATTGATTTACTCTGGTATAATTATGATCTAAAGACTATAGATTAGACTTATAATAAATATAAGAGGTGTGTTTTATTTCCTAATTATATGTACTGTTATGTCTTAAACATTTTTTTCTCCTTATTAAATAAATGTTATTAATTCAAAATCAAGGATCTAGAAAACGGAACCATATTAGTTATGAATGCCTTGCTTGATTTTACTTCAAAATTTTAAATCAACAAAATTTTTGATTCAACTAAATATTTTATTCATTTTCTGGTTAATGAATTTTAATGCTTATTCAATTAACATCTTTGATTGGTTATTTATAATTAATAACTTAAGCTTCATAACCAGATGGCGCCCTTTTGTCAGTTTTTATGTGTGTTTTGAGACCCTTATCTATTCCTTTTCACAATTTATACAGCTGTGGAACCAATACCTACGACTTGAATAATTAATTTGTAAGAGAGAGTTTAAATCTCAAGCTGTGGCAGATATTTTGAGTTTTCAGTTACAGTAAGTATGAATCATTTTTCATTTAATTTTATAGTTAGTTTATTGTCATTTAGTCTGACAAAAAAACTAGTGTTTCACTGGCTTCAACGCGGGGCCTTTTTGTTGTGTTCACGTGTAGAAAAACACGTTCGTTTCAATATTTGCTATTATCCTGTTATTTGTGTTATTCTCATTATAACTATGGCTGAAAATGGTAAGTTTACTTTTTTTTCCCATACTTATGATTTATTTTATGAACTTAATAATTTGTCAGAGAAATTATTAGAAGATGGAAGTTTTTAAAAAATTGCACGCATTGTGATTTATTTAATTTCAAAGTTCACTTAATCTGTATGATCGACAAAACAGGATCCCTCGCAACCCCCTTATATTTTTATTTTAATTTTTCAGTAAACACATCTGCGATCACCCGTTTAGAATTATTTGAGAAATGATTCAAATTGAAGAAGTTAAAACGAAACGATTGCATTAATGGACTGTTAGAGTATGTTTTTAATACAGGGAGTGTGAGTGGAAAGAATATTCGAGGAATTTTGGACAACTTTGTAAAAAATATTGAAAAACGTTGGAAAAAAAATAATTATAAAGATAGGTTTCCGTCAAGAAACAAGTCTTGGCTTGAATCGAAAATGTTTCCCGTTAAAGATATTAACATAAAACAACCTATTCCAGCAAGAGTCGGAAGACCATTAAAAAAATTCAGCGAATGTGGCGTCAGATCCAAACAAAAGAAAGTGCAAACTTTAACATCTACTGTTACTTTAGAAGAACTTTCTTTTGCCACTCAGTCTACCTTAAGGAAGAAAGGTAAACATGCTGTAGCGCAAATTGTTAAAGATGTAACTGAACTTTCTTCAACGCAGTCTAAAAGATATAAAAGAGTGTCTAGTTCTGCCGAGTCAGGAGAACAGAAACCTGTACCAATGACACCAGAAGAAGAATTGGCATTGATTATTAGTACAAAATCAAGTAAGTCGACATATTTGGCATATAGATCGGCTGCTACTAATTGTCTTGCAAATATATATCCGTCATGGAACAAGATATTATCAGCCAAACAACAATGTTATCCCAAAAAACTTGCTTTGATAATACAGCCCAATAGCATAGAGATTAAACTACAAGATCTGCTTAATTTGACAGCAATCCGTTTAAGTAGATTTAAAAAAGAGGCACTGAGATCTACGTCTAGCAAACGATTTGCCTTGATTTGTAAATGGGGCATAGATGGAAGCTCTGGACAAAGTAATTACAGACAGTTGACCAACATGGGGGAAGGTGATTCTTCCGTGTTGATCGTGTCACTAGTTCCACTACAGTTACATGATTGTGAAGTTAAAACTAACGTGTTATGGCAAAACCGAGTTCCATCTTTAACAGGATTTTGCAATAAAGTTCATTTTTGCTAAAGAGACCCCAGAACTGACTCGAGAGGAAACAGATAATATTCTGAATCAAATCTCTAATTTACAAGATTTTTTTATGAAAGGAAACACATTAGTTTTAAACTAGTCTTAACAGTGGTTGACGGTAAAGTTTGTCACACATTGACAAATACAAAGTCCACTCAAAGTTGTTATATATGTAGGGCAACACCAATAGAAATGAACAATTTAGAAAACATTTCTAAGAAATTGCCGAGAATAGAAAATTACAGTTTTGGATTGTCTAGCTTGCACTCATAGATTCGTTTTTTTGAATGCATCTTACATGTAGCATACAGATTAGAAATAAAGAAGTGGCAAGCAAGAGGTGAAAATAAAAATAAAATAGAAACCAGAAAAAAACTAATCGTTGACGAGCTTAAGAAACAACTTAAAATTTTAGTTGATCAACCAAAACCTGGTTACGGGTCCACCAATACAGGAAATACAGCCCGAATCTTTTTTAGAAACTATAAAAAATCAGCGGAAATTACTGAAGTCAATGAAGAGATTATTTATAGGTTCTACGTGATTCTTCAAACCATTTCCTGTGGGCATGAAGTTGACGCAGAAAAGTTTCAAGTTTATTCTTTGGAAACAGCAAACAAATTCGTATTTCTGTATCCATGGTTTTACATGCCTACAAGCGCCCATAAAGTTTTGATACATGATGCAGAAATTATAAAACATGCAATTTTACCTATTGGCCAACTTGGAGAAGAAGCACAGGAGGCAAAAACAAAGATTTTAAATTTATAAGGGAACATAGGAGTAGGAAGGATTCTGCAGAACACAAATACAGATTTATTTAATTATTTTTTATTGTCGCGGATCCAATCATATCAGAGTTAAGTCTGCAAGAAAAGTGTAGCAAAAAGTTAAAACTCGATTCTGCAGCTATACAAATGCTAAAAACTCCTACAACCCAAAGAGAAAATAATTCAGATACCTCAGACAGTGAATAGTAATTTTCCACAATATATTATCTTTAATATTTGTATCAATAATTAATAAAAAGTTTTTCAGTTATAAATTCAGTTTTATTTTCATTGAGTAAATATTTAGAAGTAGTGGATAAACAAACAGTCAAGTTTTTCCGCAAAGAATAATTAATTCGCGCTGGAATCGACTTCTAGACCACAGTGGAGCGGCATCTTAACAAATTTTTATCTTTCACTTTATTAGAATCCCTACCAGAACCAAATCTCGAGCTGTATGTACATCATCTTAGTAGTCGTTAGGATTTTTGGACAAATACACAAACAATAGCTATACTCAATTTTATATTAGTACAGATTATTATTCTATAAAACATGTCAAATAATTATTAATTTATTAATGTATTGTTTAACAAATTACAAAGTAGCATCTTTTACAAACATTATGCAACACATTAATTTACATATACTTATACTCCATACAAATGGCTTTTCACCACTATCAATAGACATGTGTTTATTAAGATTACATTTTGAAAACAAATGTAACCAGATTAATTACATTCAAATGGTTTAACACCTATATGAATGATGATGTGCTTTATTTTCTTGTAAATGGCTTTTCTCCACTATGAGTGTGCATGTGTCGTTTAAGTGTGCTCTTTCTCGAACTTTTATAATCACACATATTACATTCAAATGGCTTTTCATCACTATGAATAACAGAGTGTTTTTTAAGAATACTCCTTTGGGAACATTTATAAGCACATATATTACATTCAAACGGCTTTACTGCACTATGAATGGACATGTGTTGCTTAAGAGTGCCAATTTGTGTACATTTATATTCACATAAATTGCATTTAAATGGCTTTTTACCACTGTGGTTAAAAATATGTTTATCAAGACTAATTTTTAGAGAACATTTATAATCACAAATATTACACGCAAATGGCTTTTCTCCACTATGAGTGTACATGTGTCGCACAAGTTTGCTCTTTTGTGAACTTTTATAACCACACATATTACATTCAAATGGCTTTTTGCCACTATGAATAGAAATGTGTTGATTAAGATGACCCTTTTGGGAACATTTGTAATCACATATATGACATTTAAATGGCTTTTCACCACTATGAACAGAGGCTGTGTGGTTTTTAAGATGACTTTTCCGAGAACATCTATAATCACATATACTACATTTAAATGGCTTTTCACCACTATGAACAGAGGCTGTGTGTTCTTTAAGATGACTTTTCCGAGAACACCTATAATCACATATACTACATTCAAATGGCTTTTCTCCACTATGAGTGGACATGTGTCTCTTAAAATCACCCATTTGTAAACATTTATAACTACATATATTACATTCAAGTGGCTTTTTACCACTATGATTAAACATATGTTTATTAAGAGTAGTTTTTAGAGAACATTTGAAATCACATGTATTACATGCAAATAGGTTTTCTCCGCTATGAGTGTAAATGTGTCGCTTAAGTTTGCTCTTTCGGGAACATTTATAACCGCACATATTACATTCAAATGGCTTTTCACCACTATGAATGAAGATGTGTTCTTTAAGGGTACTCTTTCGGGAACATTTATAACCACATATATTACACTCAAATGGCTTTTCAACACTATAAGTAGACATATCATCTCTATGAGTAGACATATCATCGCTGTAACTAGCCATATGTTTATTTAGATTACTTTTTTTGAGAATATTTATATAATCAAATGGCTTAGCACTACTGTAAGTAGACTGAGCTGTTTAAAATGACTCTTTTGGGAACATTTATTATATTTCATTGGCATTTCATCACTATGGGAGATCATATGCCTGTTGAGAAACAGCCTTCTTATTGAACATGTAATTTCATAGATTAGGTACATCCAAATTGTTTGCTGCCTTTATAAATGAACATTTGTTCCATAATACATATATTTTTTGTAGGAAATGTTTTGTTGATATTTGCTAGACATAAAAGTTGCTGACCATATTCACTTGCCTTAAGTTGCTACAGTACTGATGTCGTCAAACAATTTCTATTTTTTCTCCATTTATATTTCACTCATCATCTCAATTTTGGTGTGAAAACCTTCTATTATCTGTGTTAGATTTATGTTGGTTTGTTTTGATTGTTGTTAGTTTGTTAGAATATCTCAAAAATTATTGCAACCTACAAGTAAAAAGTACATGCTTTTACCAATGACTATAGAATTTTTTTTTCATTTCATACAGCCACTACTTTATATAACTTTAACTTTTCTGGAATGAAGAAATTTTGAAAAACATGTTTGTTGGTATAGGTGTAATAAAGTGAACCATTTACCTGATAGCAATAATAACATTCATCATTCCAACACACAAGCTGTTGACAGTACGAGAATGGTAGATGTCATTGGTGAATATCTGTAAGTGGTATCGGTTACTTCAAGCACTAGAAAAGCATCTCAAACACCATTTTTAACAAGTTTTATTTTATATTTTTCAGAATATTTAGATCATTACAGTGAACCAATAATCTAAAAGCCACAGTACAGCAGGAATTTATTTTAATGGCATTCAACGCGGTGCTGGCAACATTAAATAGATAAATCCCCTAATAGCAGCTTGATATTTCCCCAGTTTTGAAATTCGGTTCGTAAAACGTAAACTAACCCCCTTAATTATTCTGTAAGACTTCGTTGACGAGATAACGAACGTTAAAATATCGAAGTTCGTTATAATATCGAAATTCGTTATTTTTGTATTCTGTAAGACAAATTCTTACGAAAATCGTTATCACGCAATCGATATTTTAGCGAAAGCTTCTGAGGTATCGTTATGCGGGAGCTAAATCTTATAACTTGTATAAATTCAAACACGATTCACTTAGAAATCAGATTTTAAATTAAATTTCAGAAAAATGATTTGTTTATGTATAACACTCTTGTCTTAAATTCTTGTAATTTTCATTCGGTATCGTTAGACACGTGGTTTTCTATTTACTAGAATATTTTTATTTTATATTTTACTTTAAACGTTTTTAAAATACCTACTGACACAGAAAAAAATGAGAATTGAAATTTAAACAGGAATGATTTATGAATTACGATCTGGCCTGCACTTGTAACTTTTTTTTCGTGCAAAGTATAGCACATGTATTTTAAAAAGTTTTTTGTTTACTTTTTCAGTTCTTTCAGAAAATCATGGACAAATTCTTGCAGTTTTTCTTCGTGAATTCGTAACTGTATTTATATTATACAGTAAGCGTTTTTAAAACTCGATAAAGTAAGGATTAAGGGATTAAACATAAATTACTACTTCTGATCTTTTTGTAGAAACTTGTAACGTACCTACTACCTATGTAAATACTTTTTATTTCTCCCTTCTATGTAAATGCCACTTTACAGGCCTTTATGTAACTAAGTAAATGAGACACCCACAGTGGTGTAAAACTTTACGAGCTCCTAAAAGAGACCTGTAAAATTTTAGAATGCTCTTCAACAAGAAAGTATGGCAACTAATGTGCTGCTTAACCACAACATCATAGCAACGCCTAGCTATAAATTGTGCTACCGACTTTGATTTCAAAATATCTTTTTATAAAAAATATACAATTCATAAAAAAATGCTGGTGAAAGTCGAAAAAAAGTTTGTACGCGACACGCTTTGCAATTAATCGTTACTGGGCTCGCTGGATTATGGAGGCTCGCTCCTTCGTCGCTCGCAAACTTTCCAGCTCACCCGTTAAGATTAATTTACAAAGCTTGGCACGTAAATAACTATAACAAGAGTTTTAAAGACATTTCTAATTAGAAAACAACGATCACAATATTAATAACAATACCAATAATATTAATAACAATAATAACATTTAAAAAACAATACAACTTAAAATACTGCATTACAAATACAAGAACGAAAGCCAACGTAAATTTGAAAACTGGCGCGCAAACACAACATGTAAACAGGAACATAACCTATTATAAATAACATGATCAGAGTCACAAACCGACAAACGTACTACAGGAGGCAAAAACATTGATCATTCGTTATACTCGAATAGACCGTAACGAAGCAGGTTACAGAACAACAAAATAACGAATTTCTTTTGGAAGTACACATTTTATCGAAATTCTATATATAACGTTCGAAATATATCGAAATTTACAGAATAAGGGTGTAAAACCACTGTCTAGAAATAGGGTGAACGGACAAGCACTCGCTCGAGGTGTCGGACTCCATTAGTATCCCAGACTAGCCCGAAGACGGATGGAGGGCAGTGGAATCACGCAATCAGAAGGAAATGTGTGGTAGAGTTACACCTAAGCGTTTCCCGATGATGACTCTAAAGCGTTGCGGAGGAAGCTCTGCTAACAAGAGGGTCCGGTGTGGGTGATTTAATTCTTACCTGACGTCAGGGTTTTTTTATGGAGCTAAGTATCTCGCTGTCTGGCCTAGACGAATGGAGGAGAATCAAGTGAAGTTTATCTCCGTCAGGGAGTTCGCTCGCTGATCTATGAGAAACTACATGCCGCCAGGTAGCGTTTTGGAGATGACAGTATGGGAGTCCGGCTTTAGCTGTGCAGTTCCAGTCGTCGATTCTCAGAAATCGTCTAGAGACCTACACTTAAGGGACGTTGATGCGAAGATACATAGCCTCTCACGTTCAAGACAATTTCACCCCAACCGGTACACACCGGAATGCTACTTTGATTGGCCTTATAAAGTAGCCTCGAAACGAAGCTCTGTCAGGGGCACACTAGGCCTACAACTGGGAGATCGGGGTGGCAAAACTGAGGTTGGATTCGATCCCAACTAAGGCTTAGTGAAGGAACCCTAAAGGCATGAAAGAGGGCTGGAGGATTCCGATGTACCGAATCTAGGTTAGGGAATAGTCCTAATGCTGGACAAGGCACTTAATCCCATATAAAAGAGGACGGGGGGTGCCGATGGGTGAGCACGTATTAACTTAATCGCTCCGGTACTAACCGGTAAAACATTCTTGGATTCTGTCTAGAAATGTGCTCATAAACTACATAACCTCAATTTAAAAATGTGGTTAAAACTTGATTTTAAAATTAATATTTACAAACGAACTTACTTCTATAAAATGTAATTCCTATCTACGAAGTTAGTGAATAACGACACGAAGCGCAACTAACCATTTTAATTTGTTTTTCTGACTTCACTATATAAATAAACGTGGGATGGGTCCTAGGTGGTGTTTAATGGCGGCCAGTGTAATGTCCTATCCGTCGCTTGAGAGCCTATTGCACCAGGTAGTTTTTTTTATGTTTTTCCTAGTTTTATATTCTAAAAATAAAATAGATTTGCATAACTTTTTATATGCAATGACTACAGCATGTAGGTATTGTAAATAATAGTTTTCTCCGTATTAGGTAACAGGAATACACGAAGAAGATAAGATGATTAGTCATATTCTATCAAAAAATAAACTATCACTAAAAATTTTTGAACACTCGAAAAATGCAGCAAATTAAAACGGTTTTGGTGTGTGATTCGGATTTTATTCTGATCATTATAACATACTATACAGTATACATGGTCTAAAAACTAGGAGTTCTTGAGACAGATTTAGTTTGTTCCAAGCAAAAAATATTTGCAGAAAATCTGCTAATAAATATGTCAGTAAACTTAAAAGACTAAACAGAATCAACATCTTTAACACGAATTATATGAAATAGCTCATTGAAAAGAACTGTTTAAAATTATTATTATTGTTTATGAATTTCGAGAAGGGGCTCCTTTGAAAATAATCATGATTATGTTTATTGAATTAACAGCTGTTAAAAAAATTTAAAACAAATTTCGTTACAATTAACCTCGTTCGTAATGCAATGATCGAGATCAACGCCTATACGCTACCGTCGAATAGTCGAGACTGTAATATTATAACAAATAATAGAACAAAAAAAACTAAATGTATTTATTTTAATTTTTAAGGTTTTAAATAAATCACATCTTGACTCTTAATGGCATATAACGTCATGTTAGTAAAAAAAATAATAAAAACCTCAAGAAATATTTTGTAAAGCATATGAATTTTGTTAACAGAAGAACAACAAAATCTATTTTTTAAAAACAATCAAATATCTATTTTTTAAAAATTAGTTTGTATTTGTCAAAAATATTATATTATTATTATATCATAGATATCATGGAATATTTGGATTCAACATGCATTATGTAAATATTATGTATTAAGTATGTTTGAGACGTCTTTTCTCAGTAATATTAAATAAATAAATCTAAATCAATAAAAGAAGCATTAATTCCACACATTTATTGATTCCCGAAATAAAATGCCCAACAATTCCCAATTATCCAAATACGGTTCCCCCCTCAGACAGCTGTCCTGGAGTTTACAAATAAGTTAAAGTTACGCAATTAACCTTTGTCTTCATTAATGGTTTAATTGTTAAATAAAAATACAATAATAAATTATATACTAGAAGATTAAGAAACAATAACTATAAATTTAATATGTATGTTCGATTGGCTTAATAGTCTTTCTCTTTAGATGTCTTTTCGTTATAAAATTACGATCTAGCACTTATCTGACACGATTCCCTAGGAAGCACTGTAGTCCCAGATGGTAGCAGCAGGCTGGAAGTTAGGTAGCAGCTACTATATAGTGTCACCCACGGTGAACGATAGTGATATTTGTTCAGCAACCATCAAAAGAACGTCCGACAATGCAACCCTAGAATGCAACATGAGTTGTAGAAAAGATTCAACTCGTAAAGATTCCAACTATAAACTAAAAGGAACTTACCCCAAGGACGTGGGGGCTTGCAAAGAAAATATGATTAAGTTCGCTGAAACGAAATCCTCCTCTGGAGATTAAAATTCAGTCTTCAAACCACTGAATTTAAAATTTATCTATTGTAATTAGATCCGACACACAGTCGAGGGTAATTAACCAAACACCCTTTTAAATATTATTACAACAGATTGTTCCTAATGTGAACTATCTGAGCAGTCTTTGTGGTCGACAGAAAAGTGTCCTTGTTAGAATAGTTGTAAGATAAAAGCAAGTCTGATAAGAATTTTGTTGCACTAAAAATCAATTTTTAGAAATGTGAATTGTAAAAGGTCAACAATGCATAAGGAATAAACAAAGATGAAATATATCATTTAAATGAAGGAAATCCCATGTTTTCTTTTCCAGGCTGAAACATAGAATAAAGAACAAGATAGTATTGTCTACTGTACCATTAGACGAAAGATCAGTGAATTCCAGTAGCAGAAATCAAACTTTAAAAAAGGCATGGTTAAAGTGTTGCCTAAACATGAGGGTGTAGAAAGTAGTAAAATTTATTTAATTCGAAATAAACCGTATAAAGAGAGTGGTCATAAAGTGTATATTTATTTTAAATATTAACTATATAAATACACTGCAAAAAAAGGATGGGTCTTACGGCAGAGGAAATAGAACCGTCACATGTTATGTAAATACCTGTTTATAAGAAAGAAAAGCTAATAATTGATATAATAATAAATAATAAAAGATAAATAATGAAAGAGCAGTCGTTCATTTCTAAACAAACATTCCTGCTGTAAGTTAGAATATCAAAAGTTATGTAGATTTAAGTAAGAACAAAAAATGTAAAAATCTGGCATATTAAACTGCGTAATACCAACACCAACGGTTAAACACCTCCATTAATGTCTTAAATCAAAAATTTATTTAAAAATAAAAACTTATACCGTTTTTTAAATCTTCACCTCGAATATCAAAAACATTCGTAATCGCAATGCATAGTTTTAATACAATCAATCTTTTTTTCCATTTTCCTAAACATAATAGTCCAAATAGTTTATTTTACATTTAGCATGTAGAAACTTGAATTTTCTCGTTATTGAATTTTCCGTAGTTCCCAGAATCGGATCTATAGGGATTAACTCTGAGTCAGTTCGTTATGATTCAACTTGAATGATATGTATTCATGTGCATGTGTAGAAATCACTATAAAACGTATTTCAGTGTAAAGCTATTAGTCATTAGAGTGCGACAGTTGATAGTGTAACAGTGCCATAATGAATATTGGCAGTCCTAATAATTATTATCATTGCTATGAAGCCGTATTTCCAAACAGTGATGGAATGGGTAAGAAAGAAAACGGTTTGTTTATGTATACATTAGAATAATTTATTTCATTTTAGATCATCATCATGATGAAATGGATCACGCAGCAACAAACTTATCAATTCCAGAACCAAGTAGTTATTATCAGGGTCAAGACTACGAAATGTTACGTGAAGAAATTGGTATGTTTTACAAGAACAAAACCTATTGAATGTTACTGAATAATTATCCCTTGTTTAGGTCTGAACGAACCATTCTACGCAGATGATGCTTCAAACTTTCCGGTACAAAGTACAGACGAGGTAGCATCACCATCGATTACCGTCAAATACCCCGATGAACACTTGCAGCTGTTAGGATCCATACAATATCCTCTATTTGTCATGAGACCACGAGAAGACTGTATGCATATACATAATATCCTTGTGGGAATCATTCCACCTGAAGAACCTAACGAATTTGATGTGGCTGTTAAACTGGAATGTATCAAGAACGTATGTGAGCATAATGAAATTATGTTAACGGAAAGCATATGGTACGAACTGTATGATATTCGAGTCGAAGCAATGTTCAAACACTTCTTTTCCACGAAAATATGGAACGATAAAAAGCTGAAATTCCATCTATGTACGGATCCTTACATAGAGTTTAATCACAGTGTTTTTTACGGTAACACGGTGATGCTCGTGTATTACGTCACCTAGACTTTTCGCACTTCTACTACACATGTGTAGAGAACACAGCAGAAGGGGTGAGACGTCAGAAAAATATCAATCTCGTGTCACCTGAGTCGATTTTATTCTCGGCCGAATTGTCGTGTGGCAACTACTCAACGTTGAATTTAAAAGACCGTGGTGAATTGAACTCGCTTATTTTATTAGAGATAATAATACTTTATCCATCAAAATTTATCAATGTCGTACACGGTCAACTGCAACCCTATCAACAAGCATCGACGACGCCATGGACAGCGCTTCACGAGACATCGGCAGATATACCATAAGAAGCAGAGGATGATTGAATATAGAAATAGGTTACAAAATTATATAAAAGCTTTACATTTATTACAAAATGAAATAAAATCGTATTGTGTATTCAATAAGTTATCTAAGAATTTATCACGATTGTCTGTTACAAATTAATAATGTATTTAATAAAGAATAAACGTATAAAAAATGATTTGTGTTTTGCTATCGCTAGCAATAGTATGAGATAGCAAGTTTTCACCGAGTATAAATAGAGATGCATAATAACGGTGTTGTTAACAAACTCATTGACAAGCTCCCGATCGAACTACATCTTCCTTCTTACCAATATTGCGGACCCGGTACTAAATTATCTAAAAGATTACAACGCGGTGATAAAGGTATACACCCTTTGGATCAGGCGTGTATGCAACACGATATTTCGTACGCTCAAAGTTCAGACTTGGGTAGTAGACATAAGGCTGATCGTGTTTTAGAAGAAGCTGCCTGGAGACGAGTTAAAGCTAAAGACTCTAAGTTAGGGGAAAAGGCTTCAGCTCTGCTTGTAACCGGTATAATGAAGGTTAAACGAAAGTTAGGAATGGGTGTGAATAAGAAGACTAGTAGGAGAAAGACAAAGAAGATTGCAAATACAAAGAAAATTGTCACTTTTAAAGGAGGTATTTTAAAGAAGCTTGTAAGTACGGTAAATCGAGCAAGTAACCATCCAAGTAGCATCCCCTCACGGGGAAGGATTTAATAAAACTTTAATAGCAGTCTAATTTAAGCAAATATTAAATTATTATTAAAGTTTAAATTGTTAATAAAACCATTTGGCAAACTATTATTATTATGAATAACAAATAAGTTAAACTTGCTTGAAAAGTGTAAAACTTTTATAATAATATTTTACTTGAATAATGTAAATTACTGTCCCTTATAGCAGGTAAGAAAACAAAATAAAGGTACAGAAAAAGTAACTACGTAATAAAAAATTAATAAAATCCTACCTTCGGTTGGTTGCTTTGGATCGTCTGACGCAAACACTCAAAGTTTTATTTAAATTAGTTTTATTCACCACTAAACAAATACACACATAATAACAACAAATAAGTGCTAAAGCACTATTAACAACTATAGCGGACGTAGGCAAGTGATACCTGGAAGTTCAGGATTTGCTTTTATACGTTCTAGATCAATCGTAGCGCCCTCTGGTTGTCATTAAAACATCGTTTACGTATTGCGAGATATTGCGCAATATTACGAAATAAACAAGAATGAACCTGATTCAAAATTCCTTCAAAGGCACTGTTAATTAAGCCTTTATTACGTCATAAATCAGTTGGATGTCATAAACCGTCGTGGTCACTCATGCCTGCTTCATCTTGTTTAATGATATGATCTACGCAGCGCACTACCACCTGCCGTCGGTAATTATTACACTCAGATCTGAATAAAAGATAAGATTTCTTTCTTATTCAGAACCATTTTTCAAAACGGTCGATAATGTATTATTTTTTTTATTAGGGTTAAATTCACCGTAGACATGTAGTCAAATAAGAGAATGACTTCAATTTATTATTTAACTAAATGCAGTAAATACTCACTGTATCGTCGTATAACATCTAAACTCTTAATTAAGGTATCGATCGACCTATCGATAAAGATTTACCTAAGAGAAAAAGAATTTTTAATTTAATAAAGAATTTTAAAGTAAAGTATTAAAATTTAAAATAAGTAATAATTTAGATTTTAAATTAGGAGCAAGAATCGACGTAAGCAAAGTTTGTAAATAAAATGTAACCGGCTGTCTCTCTGACAGGTTAAAACACCGCAGATTTAACGAAGATGAACCCTTTCATTATGCTTTCTCTCTGGGCAATAAATCTAGATATTATCTTTGAAAGGTATGGTTTTTCTTTTCTCAGGTACCTAGAAAGAGTTTATCAGTTCTGTTAATTAACAGAAGAGATATTGTTACGCTACACTTCGCATTATTTCTCGTAAATCTCTCATATCATCTATCAAGCAATTTCTAAGAACAGCAGCTGTGAATGTTTGAAATGTGTATTATACAATGATCGAGCGAGGGGAAACTAGACTAGAAATTTATTAGCCTCGTTATGCCTCTAGTGACAGGTTGTCTCTTTGACAGACTAAAACACCGCTGATTTAACGAAGATGAACCCTTTCATTATGCTCTTTCTCTCAGGGCGATAAGTCTAGATATTATCTTTTAGCAGGTGTTAAGAACAGCTGCATTTGGGTCCCCGGGCATACAAGTTTATTCCTGCAGATTGAGCTGACTATAAAAACCAAACTTCACCCTACACTAACTTTAGTTTTATTCTTGTTGACGCTACGGATTGGTGATAATTATTTCTAACGCTCCGGTGAATTATTATTATTACTTAATTAGTTTTTACTCAGTATTGCTTGCTTCAACATTAAAAACAGGTATGTTAAAACTAATTATTTTTATTATTAACGTGTACGTGTTTACGCATAAAATTTTAAATAAAATGCTACAATTTAAATTCTAACATGTGTGTGTCTTTGTTTTTACGTAGAAAAAATGGACTTGTTACAGTAATTGAACAAACCTTCAGGCAACAGCGGCGGTCTAAAACCTATCAAGAAATTATGCGACTACGGGGTCAAAGAGGTCGTCGAAATACTAGAGTTCAAAAGAGTCGTTTGCCGTGATAAACGTCAAAGTGTGATTATTGTTGGTGAAAACTACGTTACATTTCTACCTAAGCGAATCAGCGATAAGCTGACGTACGAGAGGGTTAAGGATCTTAACAAAAAGATTGAGGCTAAAACTATTTCTCTGGACCTGCTGTACCTGGGGAAAACAAGTGGACCTTTGCCATATGACGACTGCATGTTTGTGGAAACAAATAAGGTACATTTACACGCATCATCATCATCATCATCATCATTGAGTTCTCTTTTAATGCTCTATTTTATGTTTCTAGCCCCTGAAACAGCAAATAGAAAACCGAGGCCAACAGTAAATACAAGATGAACGGTGGCGATCCCTCTGCAATATTCATCATCACCATCATTTGATGATATGTGAAATTAATTGTAATAATAATAATTCCTAGCTAAATAAATATGCTATTTAAACATTGATGTTTCATTTACTAACATTAGGACGAAGGGAGAGAGCAAGAAGGAGAGAGAGTAAGAAGGAGAGAGCGAAAGCAAGCGTTCGAGAGAGAGAGAGAAGGAGAGAAAGAGTTTCCGTCTAGTGAAAGGGGTAAAAGATGGTCGATCCAATCCCAGAACTAAAAATCCAAGGGTTGGAAATCCAAAATGGCGACTTTAAGAATGACAAATTCAAAATGACAGATTCAAAAGTGACAGATTTTAAATGATAGATGCAAAATTGAAAGATTTAAAATGACAGATTTAAAATGACAGATTCAAAATTGACAGATGCAAAATTGACAGATTTAAAATGACAGATGCAAAATTGACAGATTTAAAATGACAGATTCAAAAATGACAGATGCAAAATTGACAGATTTAAAATGACAGATTTCAAATGACAAATTTAAAATTGACAGCTTCAAAATGACAGATGCAAAATTGACAGATTTAAAATGACAGATGCAAAAATAACAAATTTAAAATTGACAGATTCAGTAATTTGACAGATTGAAACTTAGCGCCACATGTTGTGATATAAAATGGCTGCAGACTCTAATTGAAGGGTCTCTAATACAGTTCTCTTTTTACGCGACCTCTACATACCAGTAATACAGATTTCTTCATGACGCTCTCTAATAGTAGTACACAGTCTGCCGGTAATACAGATCCCTTCATGACGCCCTCTAATGACGATACACAGGTTGCCGGTAATACAGATTCCTGTAATGGCGGGCGTGGTAGAATGGCGCTAGACGTTCCAAAATGGACGTCGTCAGCCAATCAGAGAATAGCAGGCGTGTCTACAGGAGTGGGGGGTAACCAATCAGAGATCAGTAGGCGTGTCATCCAAGATGGCAGCGACCAATCAGAAGCAAGGGGAGGAGCTACAGGAGTGGGGATAGCCAATCAGAAGCAAGGGGAGGAGCCATGCCATTAGCATGCCAAATGGCATGTCAATTTCCGTCTGCCTCAAATACCCCAATACCTATTTATAGCACATGCCAATTTATTTTTTATTGTGATTTAGAAGAAATCTTTAAGCAACATTTTGAATCAATTGTGCACAATCCAATAGTTGCTAGATTTTTAAATGTCTTTAAAATTGTAAAATTAAGTCATCTATACAGTAATTTTTCTTATATGTATGTATGAAAAGATTACATTGTCGAATGCGACTTTATTCTACTATCAAGTTTATAAATAAAGATTTTAAAATCAATAAATAATCTGGTAAGAAAGTTCATCCAAAACTTATAATATGGAGGCATGATTAAATTTAGTATATTTACATGTATATTGTGGTTTGCATGTGTCTCTTATTTGTATATTATAAAACCTAATTATAGATACATATATGTAAGTGTAAATTATGTAGACCATATGTTATGTTGCATTCTAATAGTATCAATAATTTATTTTGCAATACATCAAGTATATCTTAGAACTAATATAATTTATTTAAAAATTAATTGTGGTTGTAAACCGTTATATTCTTTAATTTGCCTTACAGTCACTTAGAGTGACTCTAATTTGCCTCATTTTACAGCGACATCTTTTAACTGCTAGCTGAAGATAGACGCCGAAGCCTTTGAAGGCCATTGAAATTTGGTACATGAACATCAAAGACGTCGGTAGCAACTGTAAGTGCCTAATCCCCCAAACTGCCCTGAACCGCGTTCTATTGAAGATATTGAACTATTATTAAACGACATCTTCAGAAAAACGTTGATGCTGCAACTAGCATAGATTTAAAAAAAAATTGAATAAGGCTGCCAAAGCAGTCACAATGGAAGTCATCACATGGAAGTGAGAGAACTGGCGAAATATTTTTTTATATTTTTGTAAATTATTAAATTTTCTATTAATTATTAAGATTCTAATTCTATTAAGATATTAAAGTATTATTTTATTATAAAATGATTAAAAGTATTGCATAAATATACAAAGTATATGAGTCTGAAGATGTCAACTTTCTTTTCGATACAGTCCTTATTCAAATAGCTTATCGCCACTATGTTCAGAAATATGCCGTTTAAAGTGACTCGTTTGAGAACATTTATAACCATGTATTACATTTCAGTGGCCGTTTTACGACTCTGCGTAATCAGTATCTTTTGAGGAGACCCTGGAGACCTTATCTTATTAAACTTGAAATTGCAAAGATTACACAATAAATTGTTTGCCAACTTTATGAATGAGCATTCGCTCCTTGGCATATATTTTCTAGGAAAGGTTTTGTTGATATGTGCAATTTGGTTTTTAATGTAGGGTAAATTCAGGAAAGACGCCACCCATCTTGCTTGAGGGCTTCCAATAAAGAGGTTTTTGAACTTAATTAGATATTTATTACTTATTTTAATAAAACATTTATCTTCTTCAACAAATAAAAACAATCCTAAAGTTTTCTTAAGCAGAATCAACAATTATATAAAAAAATAGAAATGTTAGTAAAGTGGTGTCTATCCCACATCTTGCAGGATACCAGAGATACCATACCTATGAGGTGAGATACCATGTGCACTACTTCTTCATTTTTATATTTTTCTTTCTTTTTCACATTATGTAACTTTTCTGGAATGAAGAAATTTTGAAAACAGATGTGTGTTGCTTTAGGTAATAAAACGATTTAGCTCATGGCAACAGCCTTCATCGTTTCAATACATACACGAGCACATTGTGTATGAGAATGGTAGATGTCAATGTCATATTAAGGTAAGCATTTTAACTGGTATCGGCTACTTCAAGCAGTAGAAGAGCTTCTCAAACACCATTTTCAACAAGTTTTACTTTATATTGTTTAGAACATTACCATGAATCAATCTGCCGGCTGCAAACAGCAGCAATTATAATAGTTTTGGTGGCTGATTGATGCCATGCAGTAGCGCACCCAGAACATCTTTTCGGGGGGGGGGGGGTTATTTGATTAAATTTGCGTAATATATACTATCTTATTTATTTATGTATATTGTTAAGAGAATAAGGAAAATATGATAAATACAAAAGTTTCGGGGGATTTCGACCCCCACAACCACCCCCCATGGGTGCGCCACTGGTGCCATGCATTTTTGGGGCCTGAGTATACGCATAACGACTTATCTAATAAACTCATGGAAATAACTCTTACATTGTTGCTGGTGTTACTTTCTTTAACAGCAATAAATATATTAATGTACCGACTGTATACTATTAATATTTTGTATATTTTTAAAGTATGAATGCGAAAACGATTTGGAAATTGTCCTTTCAGAAAACATATTAAAGCTTGCTTACAGTGTACCTACAACGAAATAAATTTACCGCTAAAAAGACGTAATAATCTGATGCTGGTCACATTTTATGCTTTCAGGATAATTTCAAAATCATCTTCGCGTTCGTATTTTAAAAATTTACAAAATGTTACACGTATACAGTACATTAATATTTTATTTATAATAAAGAAAGTAGGATCGGCAACAGTATAGGAGTTATTCCCATGAGTCTATTAGATGTAGCCGTTATGCACAGTAAGTATGCGATGATCAGGTCCCATTGTACATTTTTGCCATAGTAATAATGGCATTCAATGCGATGTTGGCAGTTTTGTAATATCAAATAAATAAATGCCCTAATAGCACCTTTATATTTCCCAGATTTGAAATAAAACAGATTTGCACAAGCACAACTTGTTAATTACAATAATTAAATACTAATGACTATAATAACGTCTACTTTATACAGCAACTATAGCCAAAACTTAACAACTAAGAAACTCCTGCCGATTTAAACAATTATAAATTAATATACACGCATGCGCATACTGACAAGTTGGCAATACCGCAATAAAAACTTTTCGATTTTAATTTTTCGAGGGCAATTTCATGATAATGTATTACATGCAAATGGCTTTTCTCCACTATCAGTATACATGTGTTATTTAAGTTTGCTCTTTTGTGAACTTTTATAAGGACAAATATTACATTTAATTGGCTTTTCATCACTATCAACAGAGTTGTGTTGATTAAGATTACTCTTTCGGGAACATTTATAATCACATATATGACATTCAAATGGCTTTTCTCCACTAACAATGAACATGTGTGTCGCTTAAAATCGCCCATTTTTGAACATTTATAAGCACAATAATTATTATTACATTCAAGTGGCTTTTTACCACTACGTATAGACATGTGTTTATTAAAAGACTACTTTTTTGAGAACATTTACAATCACATGCACAGTGAGTAAATATGTAAGATCACATATTTTATTCAATTGGCTTTTTACCAGAATGAATAGACATGTGTTTATTAAGATTATGTTTTCGAGTAGTTTTATAGTCACATATTTTACATACAAATGGCTTTTCTCCACTATGAGTAGACATGTGTCGTTTAAGATTTCTCTTTTGTGAATTTTTATAACCACATATATCACATTCAAATGGCTTTTCACCACTATGAATAGAGATGTGTTCATTAAGAGTGCTCTTTCGGAAACATTTATAATCACACATATTACATTCAAATGGTTTTTCACTACTATGAATAGAGATATGTTCATTAAGATTACTCCTTCGGGAACTTTTATAATTACACATATTACATTCAAATGGTTTTTCACCACTATGAATAGAGATATGCTCATTAAGAGTACTTCTTCGGGAACATTTATAATTACATACATTACATTCAAATGGCTTCTCTCCACTGTGTGTGAACATGTGTCGCTTAAGAAGGCCCATTTGAGAAAATTTATAATCACATATTTTACATATAAATGGCTTTTTACCAGTATGAATAAACATGTGTTTATTAAGATTATTTTTTCGAGAACATTTATAACCACATATATTACACTCAAATGGCTTCTCTCCATTATGAGTAGACATGTGTCGCTTAAGGTCGCTCATTTGTGAACATTTATAACAACATATTTCACATTCAAATGGTTTAATACCACTATGAATAGACATGTGTTTATTAAGACCATTCTTTTGAGAATGTTTATAACCACATATATTACATTCAAATGGCTTTTCACCACTATGAGTGGACATGTGTCGCTTAAGATTACCCTTTTGCAAGCATTTATAGCTACATATATTACATTCAAATGGCTTTTCTCCACTATGAGTAGACATGTGCCGCTTAAAATTACCCATTTGTAAAAAATTATGACATATATTACATTCAAATAGCTTTTTACCACTGTGTTTAGATATGTGTTTATCAAGGCTAGTTTTTAGAGAACATTTATAATCACATATATTACACTCGAATGGCTTTTTGCCACTATGAGTAGACATATCACTTCTATGAGTAGACATATCACCTCTATGAGTGGACATATCAACGCTACAAATGTGCTTATTTAGATTACTTTTTTTTGAGAATCTTTATATAATTAAACGGCTCATCGATACTGTAAGTAGACTAAGCTCTTTAAATTAACTCTTTTAGGGACATTTATTACATTTCAGTGGCATATCACCACTAAGGGTGATCATGTGCCTTTTGAGAATACTTCCTATTAAACATGCCATTGCAAAGATTACATCTAAATTGTTTGCTGCCTATATAAATGAACATTTTTTCCATAATACATATATTTTTTCTAGGAAAGGTTTTGTTGATATTTGCTAGACATGAAAAATGCTGACCATATTCATTTGCCTTAAGTTGCTACAATACTGATGTTATCAAACGATTTTTATTCTTTCTCCATTGATATTTTACTCATCATCTTCATTTTGGTGTGAAAATCTTCTATTATCTGTGTTACATTTATGTTGGTTTGTTTTGATTGTTGTTAGTTCATTATGGAATATCGGGAAAATTATTGTAACCTACAAGTAATAAAAAGTACATGCTTTTAACAATTATATATGATTATAGAAAAATGTTTTCATTTGCATACAGCCACTACTTTATATAACTTGAACTTTTCCGGAATGAAGAAATTTTAAAAAACATGTTTGATGGTATAGGTGTAATAAAGCGAACCACTTACCTGATAGCAATAACATTCATCGTTCCAATACACAAGCTTGTTGACAGTACGATAATGGTAGATGTCCATGCCATTGGTGAATATCTGTAAGTGGTATCGGTTTCTTCAAGCACTAGAAACGCATCTCAAACACCATTTTTAACAAGTTTTATTTTATATTTTTCAGAACATTTAGATCATCACACTGAATCAATAATCTAAAAGCCACAATCAAGAAGATTATGTACAGGAGACCAAAATCAAGTGGAGGTGGTAAGAATTCTTTACACAAAATTCGCCATTGGGGGTTCCAGAGAAAGCCGGTGGGGGCCAGTGGTATAGCCACTCTATTTCAAATAGTAGCGACATCGTGGAGCAAACCTGACACAAACTTTAATAATGCAAAAATTACTACATGCATGCTGTTACGGCAATTCAATAAAAAGTTGTTCAAAAATTACAATTACGAAGGTATACACCGTGTCCAAGATAAGAATGCACAGCATGGGGATCTTGAAAACGGTAAAAGATACAGGTTGGCTTAAATTAGGAAAAAGTTGCACTATTTAGAGTATGTTTACATGACGATCGCAGAAATCCATGATTATTTAGGCTGCAGTCTCACTGAGCCACCGTCAACCACCCACCGCCACCAACTAAATTTTAAACGTGCATGAATCAATGGCGCTGGTCCCACTAAGCCACTGTTAGCCACCTACTATCATCAAACGGTGACCACCAGTTTGAAATTTCCGACCTGTTCGAATTTTGGTGGTTGGTGGTCAGCGGTGGTTGACAATGCGCACGCGCTAGTGGACTTGATGAAAATAAACACTAAAAATTTGAATTTCCTGTTTATAGGTTTTTCGTTTTCGGTAATTGGTAAATTACTTTTCAAAACAAAGTTTTTCTTCGTTCGTTTATAAGCTGGGACTGGGCCGCTGGGGTACTAATTATTTATTGATAAAATTCTCCCAACTGCACCCTATGAAGAAAGATTTCCCGTACTCACATATTTCGTGATTTTTTATATTTGATTCCACATGTACCATAGCACATGGTTATAACTTCCTCGCTATCTGACTCATCTGATAATGTCATATTTTTGCAATAATTTGGTTTATTATTACTTTAAATACAACGCGACAATAGTAAACAAACAATGCACATAACCTCATTTAATTCGCGAAAATCATCAAAGTGGCTGACCTCTGGTGGCGAATTTTGGCAACGTCGTTAAAGGGAAAATAATGCCATTTTATGTTTATCTCAACGTGTGATTTTAATCATAAAGCGTGTAATCTATTTGATTAAACCTATTTTATAAAAGTAGTTATCATTAATTTAAAGTTGTTATAACCAAAATTAATTAAAGATCAGTGCATAATGCAAGCGAGCAAAAGATTTTGCTCTGTTCCTCAGTGCACTACATATGGTGGCACGGGTTGTTCTCTCCACTTTTTTCCAATAAAAGACAAAAATTTGTGTTTGAAATGGAAAATTGCTTTAAAGATTGGAAAACCCATAACAAAATATATGATGGTATGCAGCAAGCATTTTTTAGAAAGTGATTATTATCCCAGTAAGTTAAGAACATATCACAAGCAAGTTAGTTCATTATAAAAGTGCTTTTTAGTTACACCAGAAACGCGACGAAGATGTTTGAGAAAAATAGTAGTTCCGTCTCAAAATCTGCCCGTTGGAAGCCACGATGTAAAAAAAATCAAGAAGCGTAAATCTGAACGGTTTCATAGAGAACAGTAAGTTAAAAACAAAACACATTTTTAAATGAAATATTTAGAGGTTATGTTGTTGCAGACTTCTTTCTAGAGACGGTGAAACTTGTAAAATCGGTACAGCTAATTAATTCCAGATCTTCATTCCTAAATTTGTGTCTATTAAATTTGTATTTTGCAAAAAAACATTGCCTTACCGGTTTACATATATTAATGTCCCCACGATATGCTTGCAATATCCGGAGTTTCCAGCTTTACAGCTGCACAAGCAAATCCACTTTTCACTGCTAAGATCGATCAAAATTTCATGCGGGGGTGACGTTAAAGCGGAAGTTTGCAAGCACAAACTTTTAACTTGACCTTCGTGGTTAACCCCACACAGAACAATATGACCGGCATTAAATAAAGCTTCACCTTCTTTTATGGCCCTAGAACGGTCTCCCACATAGGTAAAGATGTCGAAAAATGATATGTGTACTTTCGGCATCTACAAAAAACACAATCAACACCTAACTCAAGCATAAACAAAACTCACAATGTCTAGTAGCACAATTTTCAAGACACAAAATCTAATAGTTAACAGGAGTGACACTCAACTAAACAGTTATAAATTAGAAGTGAAAAGTCTAAATCGCGTTCACACACAAACAAAACTATAAATCAGCAAACACAAGGCACACAAATTGGTAAAAAAAATCACCAAAACTGCACGTTAAGCAAATGACAGCTGCTTCGTTTTCCCTTGATCATCCGACATTTTGGTTTTAGCAGCGCCCTCTCTTGGTTGCTGATTTTCGCGAATAGGAAATAATAATAATAACAGTGCTTGCTACGTTGGCAATATATCTATTTCAGAGATAAACATAAAACAAGCGCTAAATTTAAAATTTTACATGATACTGGTGGTCACTACTTGCTTCAGTGGGACCGCACGGACTTATTTTAATTGGTGGTGGTCGATGGTAGTTGATGGTGGTGGGTGGTAGTGGCTGCAGTGAGACTGCGGCCAATATCGTTTTCGAAATTTTCCAAAAAATGCAATTTTTCGGATTTTCGATTTTTCCAATTTTTGTATTTATTTTAAAAGATATTAAAAAACTAATGACACTTTGTCATTGTCACTTTTTAAGCTCTGTCAATTTTGCATCTGTCAATTTTGAATCTCTCATTTTAAATCTGTCAATTTTGCATCTGTAATTTATGCATCTGTCAATTTTGAATCTGTCATTTTAAATCTGTCAATTTTGCATCTGTCATTTATGCATCTGTCAATTTTGCATCTGTCAATTTTGAATTTGTCATTTTGAAGTCGCCCACTTGGATTTTCCTGCCCTAGATTTGAATTTTAGCGCTAACTCTGGGATTGGATCGACCATCTTTTATCCCTTTCACTAGACAGAAACTCTTTCTCTCCTTCTCATAGGATGACTACCTACCGGCTGCTTTGTAACTTAGGATGTTCGCCGTCGGAAATGTTCGGCTTTTTTCGTATACTCTCTTGCTGTACCTCGATCTACCTTTTATATAGTCACCCTTCTCTCTTCATCATCACCCTTAATCATGCTAGTAAATGAAACATCAATGTTTAAATATACATATTATTTATTTTGCTATACATTTCGAGGAGTAAATGGACAATTGTAACATATTATTTGACAAATTATTAATTACACAGTATGAGTTGAGATCATCACGTAACACTTGCAAATTGTTCAAATATTTTTGTAACCTATTTCTAAGATAGTTTATTTCCGCCATGGTGTTCTTAATACTACGGTGCAAACGTTGTCGTTGACGTTTTCGGCTGCTGCTGCTGTTGATGATATGATTGCAGTCGTGTACGTACGGCATCGATAAACTTTTGCGGATAATGTTTTATTATTTCTAATAAAATGAACGAGTTCAATCCAAAGGCTGTTGTTGCTGCGTTGTGTATTAAACTAGTAGCTGAGTAGTATCCGCATAACAGTTCGGTCGTGAATAAGATGGAGTCTGTTGGTGGAAGCGTTTTATAGACATCTTCAAGGCGTCTCAGATGACCTTCTGCTGCGTTCTCTGTTTGCGTGGTAGAAACGCGAAAAGTCCAGGTGATGTAACGTTCGAGCCTGATGATTGATCAGCGGTGCTAGATGCAATATAGACTGAAACTCGTAATCTTTTAAGGTTATAGTCCGTTGTTTATCATTCTGATGAATCGCCACCCTGTTGCCGAAAAACTCGTTGTGAATAATCTCGATGTATAAATTCTGACATAGATGGACTTTCAAATGTTTATCACGATGTAGTACACTGTTGTCAGCGTCCTTGCAGCAGCAACTATAAAAGAAATTTTTAAACATTGCCTGGACTCGTATCATACGACTCGAACCAGTCACTTTCCGACAACACTATTTCACCATGCTGGCATACGTTATTCACGCATTCGAATTTCACTATCACGTCAAATTTTTTAGACCCCCAAGGCGTCGTCGTCGTCAGGCGGAATAAGTCCTACTTGGATGTTGTGTACATGGTCGTAGTTTTATTTATTTATTCATTTATTTATTTATTTAAACAACGCTAAACAATAATACAATACTAGGTTAATATAAGCATAAACATACAAAAGTTTTAAACATCTTACCTAGTTCTTCATTGTTCGACTCTTGACCGTTCTCGCTGTACTTGTCGGTACTTGCTGTTGATGATGATGAGTGATCTGCAACAGCAGGGCCTTTATCTAAACAAGCAATAAAATAGACACAAATTAGCATACAAACACAAACTTGAAGTTTTATAAACAACTACCTATTTGCAGGGGAAATAATTCGCTCTCACAGGTCTCGTTATCATAATAATAATTAGGACTGCTTATACTCGCCATCATCGTAATTGCTGCTGCTGCTCTACACGTGCTGTTTGCTACTAGTACACGCTAACAACTGCCGACTTTATATAGTCACTTATACCTACCTAGATCCAACGCATGCTCAGTAACATGCATACGGTAAACAAGTTGTCGTCGTTGACAGACAAGCTTCATCTTGTTTAATGACACGTCATCACCGTCAGGTGTGTAGGTAATTACCTCATTCTTGCTTCTCTCATACTAGCTATAGCTATCACTTTCATGCCACGGTACAGGGGAGAATAGTAATAATACACATATAGAACATTAATCTTTTATTATATGACAATCTTTCTCAAAAACTATTGGACAACTAAACAATAATTAAATAACTAAGCAATTATTATTAATTATGAAATAAATAAAGATTAGTAAAAGTTTCACAGTTTTATTAAAATACAACCTGACAATATTGTTTCGACAGCTATGCTGTCATTATCAAAGGTAATATAATTATAAACAAACACGTTGCTAAGGTAGATACAAAAATAGGTAACTAGATAAAATAATAATAATAATCAGAATTAAATATCTAATACTTCCAACATGATTGACACTTTAATTAAACAAAAAGATTATAGGTTAGCTATCAAAAGAATATATCCCATTGACAATCAAACAGAAGACACAAATTACACATCTATACAATATTTTGGCAAAATATCAGAAAAAATTGCACATATACTAAGAAAAACCAACAATTATAAAATAACATTTAAAACCAACAGTAACTCTTTTTCATTTTTATTTAATGCTAAAGACAGAACACATGATATCATGAAATCGGGCATTTACCGTTTAAATTGTTCTTTTTGTAGTTCGGTATATATTGGACAAACACTTCGAAATTTTGTTTATTGTTTCCAGCCTTATTTTGTGGAACTCCATAATCATGAAATAAATAAAGATTATTAAAAGTTTCACAGTTTTATTAAAATACAACCTGACAATATTGTTTCGACAGCTATGCTGTCATTATCAAAAGTAATATAATTATAAACAAACACGTCGCTAAGGTAGATACAAAATAGGTAACTAGATAAAATAATAATAATAATCAGAATTAAATATCTAATACTTCCAGTAACGGAGAATTACTGAGCTCAAAATTACTTAGCTGTCGAAACAATATTGTCAGGTTGTATTTTAATAAAACTGTGAAACTTTTAATAATCTTTATTTATTTCGAAATTTTGACATAAGATATAAAGAACACGTACGTCATTACAAAAATAAACATCCTGAAAAATCTAATTACGCCAAACACCTTTAAGAACAAAATCACACAATGACTCCTCAAAATAATATTAAATTCCTACATTTTTGTAATAACAAACGGAAATTAGACATTTTAGAAGCCTTTGAGATATACAAACACAAACTCAGGGTACCTTTAATGAATGAACAACTTGAGCTCAGTATTCTCCGTTACTGGAAGTATTAGATATTTAATTCTGATTATTATTATTATTTTATCTAGTTACCTATTTTTGTATCTACCTTAGCGACGTGTTTGTTTATAATTATATTACCTTTGATAATGACAGCATAGCTATCGAAACAATATTGTCAGGTTGTATTTTAATAAAACTGTGAAACTTTTACTAATCTTTATTTATTTCATGATTATGAAGTTCCACAAAGTAAGGCTGGAAACAATAAACAAAATTATTATTAAGGTTGAAATCTGTTCTCGGATAACCATGATAAAACATTAATGTTTTATTCTATGACAATCTTTCTCAAAAATTATCGAACAGCTAAACAATAATTAAATAACTAAACAATTATTATTAGGGTTGAAATCTGTTCTCGGATAACCATGAAGGCATACTCGTAACAGTTTTGAAACTTGACCTTTCTTTCATTGTCAAATTGTCGTTGTTTAGCTGGAGCAATTGAATGCCTTGCACGATTTGTTATGCTAAATATTCTTTTCAACAATGCCTTGATCTTCTACTACTACTACTACTACTACTACTACTACTACTACTACTACTACTACACCAACTTTACAATTATATATATATACATTAATAATAATAATAATAATGGTCTTTAGTCTTTAAACATAGACCTTTAGACAATGCTGTACTTATTATGCTACTATACAAATATTTTTTTATGATATACAGAAAAATTCACAAAACCTAAAAATACAACTATACTACTACTATTGCTATACACACACACACACACACACATATATATATATATATATATATATATATATATATATATACACGAGGTTTAAAATGTTTATACACGTGGTCACTTGTTATAGCCGAACGGAACGGAATCAAAATCTTCTATACGCCGTCTCTTAGCGAACGTATCTTGTAGGCTTTTGATTCCGTTTGCGTTACAAGCTGATGGTCAGCCGTACGCCGGATGTTGTTGGACTCTACAATAATCTTCTCGTCCATGCCTTCCAACAGCCTTATCATGGACTCAAAGTTTATTTTTTGAGTCGCGGCGTGATTTAGTGTAATACCCTTGACCTTTACGACCACGTGTATCTGTCCGGTGGTCGGGGAATACACTTTGTAGGCGTAGTTTTTAGGCCCGCCTGACACAAACTCTATAATATACGATCCAGGACCGTACTCTTCGAGCCCGTCCGTAAGGTCACCCAGGAAGCTACCGGTTGGTAGCTCGAAGTCGCCAGGTTTTGAAACATATATTACAGAATCTGAAACAACGAAAAAAAAATTAACTCTAATATAGACGGTTGACGTTGATAGTACGACTTACCTGTGTCATAGTATAAGACTCTCTCGCCTAGCTGATCCAAATAGGAATACAGCCTAAGACGGGCCTGTGCAGTGACAAATGCCGCGATGACCACGTTGACTGACGACAGAGGATCTGCTGCTTCCTCTTTATTTTGCCAGTTAACCGCAATCACTTCGTCATTTATTTCCTGCACGTGATTTATTTCTACGCCCGGGCTGGATAGCAGGTCGAAGAACTCCTTGGGCTCGTTGATTATGGCCGTTTTCGCCTGGTTCTCACGTTGACCGAATTTCCCTATAACAATAATCAATAAAACTATATACTACATGTACTGATGCTGCTGCTGCTGCTGCTATAACTTACCCCAGAAGGAATTCAGCATCAGTTTGGCCAACGATCTCAAACCAGGGTTCTTGACGATCTTCATCGAATCCAAGGAGACTCCCTCGTTCTCGAGGTAGTCATCAACGTACTGTTTCCGGGCTACGTCGATATCATCCTCGTCGTTGTTGACAGCTATTGAAGATGGCCAACCGCTGGCTTCCTGCTTCATCTTCAGGAACTTGTCGATGAAGCCCGAAAACAAGCCCCCAGACGATTTATTGTACTGGGTTACATCGTACGACCAGATCTCTTGTATGTCTTGCACGATGTAACCCTTACGTATGGCCATTAACAGTTTCGTCCAAGACCCAGGTTCCGTTGATGACTCGGTCGTCTACGCCGTGCTGACATTCGGCCTGGTTCAAATCTTCAGCGCAAGTGCGACATAGAGGGAACAGCAGCTTTTGGTGCATTTTGACGGGTAAGACCGGATGATACAGATCTTGTGGTGGTAACACTGTACATTTTACCACGCCGTTGATGTTTTCCAGGCCCCCTTTATCCCTGATTAGCTTTTCACAAGCCGCCTTGCCTACGTAAACTTCTGGATGGCCAACTGGGAATTTGGCGTACTTGCATACCCAGGGGTAAACGAAGCATACGTCGACATACCGGATCTTTTCCCCGTCTTTTGCAATCCGCTTTAATTTGGCTGCCCCTGTACGGCCACCGTAAAATGCCTCTCTCGGGTTTAAGGGCGTGTTTAAAAGCAAGGGATGTTTCTCTATCTGCTGTCTGAGTTCGCGTGTTAGTTGCCGCCGGAAGCGACATTCCCACTGCTCAATGACCTCGTATCCTAGCGACTTTAACTTTGCAGTAGTGGCTCGGGTCTTCTCGAACCTCATATCCATGGTGTCGCTAGGATCGTCGTGTAGAGGCTCGTTGCGGAGAGTGGTGAAGCAGGTGGGACATCCGTGGAAGTAACACCCATGAAACTGAAATATCTGATTACCATACAGCCCGGCTAACTTTAACCCGCCCACGATAGCTTCTCTCTGCCGGGCGGCATGTTGAATCTCAACACCTCTTTGATGTTCTTCTAGCAACAGCCATTGGAGAGCTACCTTAGACTGGTAATCTGCCCGTCTATAACCACCCTTTGGTACCACTCCAATGGTGCTTTCTTTGAGGAATTTCCTCCGGAACATGAAATTACAAGCCGAAGCGATGGTGATGGCTTCCGTGAACGGGTCAACGTCGCATTCCTCTATAAAGAGATTCCTAAAGTGGATACAGGCTCTCTTCAAAATATCGACGTCTGTTCGACAATACTCGACCAGGTCACGTTGCATGTCGAACTCCGTGTCCCTGTTTGCCTCGTACCACTTTAGGAACTCTTTACGAGCTTTTGGTTTCATGGTATCAGGGGACTGTAGAATTTGACATCCGGAAGAGGCCCTACGTAATGGGCGTTGTCCTCGGTGTTAAAGAGTATCTAAGAGTATTAGGAAGTATCCCTGGGGAGCCGGTAGATCGAAGACTTTTGGTAACTCTGCCAGAGCCATGGGGAAAAAGTTGAGAGAGTCTATAAATTTCAGGTTATCTAGTTGTAGCAGCAGAATTTTACTGCCGCGCATAATGAGGTCTGGATTCAATGAGGTATTGGTTATCAGATTATTTAGAATGAATTGCGTATCGAAAGCCTGCCCGTTATGGGCAACTGCTACAACCTTTTTGAATAATTTCCGAGCGTCTAATAAATAGTGTAAAAACCGATCAATGCATTTTCTTCCTAGCAAGATCTGTTCTCGCAAACCGCATCTTACACATGTGGTAGCCGCTGATGAATCGTTGTAACATTCAGAACAGACTTGCTGGGAAACGCATAGATTCGGTTCATGCAGCTTTACGCCGGGCGCAATTTCTTTCTCTTGCCGGGTCTCCAGGTCGAAGAACACAAACAAGGTGTCTTGTTGTTGCTTTGCGTTCCTAGACCCGGCCGGCTGTATGAAACAAAAATGGTTTTCGGGTTTATGGCTCTGACAGATCTTACAATAGATCTCCCCGCACACGTGGACCTGCTTCCGGGTCTTGAGGTTCACGGCTTTGATACACCCCTCGCATTTATGTACTTCCCGGCACATTTTACCTTGATGGTTCTCAAAACATGTCTGGGTTCTAAAATCTCGCCTGCAGTCCGGACACCTAATCATTACCGATGTTCTTTCGCAGGGTGGAGAGCTACCGCAGCCTACGCAGGACTTTTCACAACGGTGATCTCCCTTGTTGTTATAAGGGGTATGACAATGCTCGCAGTAGTAGCTACAGGCAAAGGCCGCGGTCAACGATTTTATGACGTTGTGATGATGCTCGTGATACAGCAGATTGATGTTCTTTGTTACTGTTATTGCATCACAAGCATCATTATCAACGACCCCCTCGAAGATAAGCGAACGACCTTTTGATCCGTAGCTATATACGGTTATCTTGTAGTCGGGGGCCAGGAGCTGCTGGAAGAGCCTTAATTCGCTGACCCCGGCTCCCTCCGGTGACAAATTCCGTAAAATTTCATTGATAGCCGATTTAAAAAAGTTCAAATGGTCTTCACCGTCTGGCGCGTCATTTACTTTAAACACTACTCGGTGTTTCTGGGTGCCGAATTTCTTTATGGTGGACACACTTTCGGCGGTAGAGAGAAGACATTTTGTACAGGTAAGCGTAACAACAATAACAACAACAATATCGCACTTGCACACTTAACAACTGCTAAAACAAAGATTATATGTTGTTAATTTTTTTGATAAATAACAACATCTGAATGCAAAGCAAGCTAGTTTACTAAGCAACTAGTACGTTAAACATAAGCTATTCAAATTTTTATGTAATATTAAATATTATAAATAATAATTATTTGCATTATATGTATATTGTTATAAACATTTCGTGTTTAAGAACCCTCACGAATATGAACGCAGGGTTTGCTTTCTTTCACGAAGATTTAATAGCAATCTAATTTAAGTAAATATTATTAAAGCTTAAATTGTCAGCGGTTTAGCAATATTAAAATGATAAGGGAAATATTATTATCATTATTTGTAAAAATACTGGTACACAGTTAAAGAAAGATTATGGCATTAATATTACGCACGCACAAGGTTATTTGTAATTAATTTTAAATAAACAACAAAGCAATCTAGTTTACTAAGTAACTAGGTATTAAACAAATGCAGGTAGACGGACTTATTATTAAATTAGTATACATAGGCATTTATTATTATTTAGAATAAAGTTAATCTTGCTCGAAAACTGTTTATCTAATTTAAGCAAATATCATTAAATTATTGTTATTAAAGATTAAATTGTGAAGAGGGTTAGCAACATTAAAATGATAAGGGGAATATTATTATTTGTAAAAATGCTTTGTACAAAGTCAAAGAAAGATCCGTTGTAATGCAAGTTAATAAAACCATAAAAATTTGAAAAACTTTACTTTTTCACTTAATGGACGACTATGCTCACAACATTTCAAAATGATATGTATTTAAATTTATATTTTTGTGTATTTAATTATACGGTCGGACGCTTTGACCGGATTTTTATTGTTAGTGTATAGTTGTATAGTGTATAGTTAGTTATATTTTGTATATCCTGTAATGGATAATCAGAAGAAAACCGCATAGTGCGGTCTGATTCCTACAGGAGGCACCACTATTATTTGTTGGTGTTAATGTTATTTCCGAGCTGGTATATAAGCTCGAATGATGTGTATGGGAATCACGGGCAGCTACCTCTAAGGCCCTAACTGATGAGAGCCAATAGCTCGAAACAGTCTGTCTTGGGGTACTGTCTGTGATTTACATACATATCATTTTGAAATGTTGTGAGCATAGTCGCCCATTAAGTGAAAAAGTAAAATCTTTCAAATTTTTATTATCTTATAACTATGAATACTCACATTATTAAAACCATTGTTTTAAATTTATATTTTTGTGTAGTTAATAAAACCTTTTTAGCAAATAACCGTTATTATTAACCAGTCTTAAAACTTTAATAGCAGTCTAATTTAAGCAAATATTATAAAATTATTATTAAAGTTTAAATTGTTAATAAAACCATTTGGCAAACTATTATTATTATGAATAACAAATAGTTAAACTTGCTTGAAAAGTGTAAAACTTCATATTTTACCTGAATAATGTAAATTACTGTCCCTTATAGCAGGTAAGAAAACAAAATAAAGGTACAGAAAAAGTAACTACGTAATAAACAATTAATAAAATCCTACCTTTGGTTGGTTGCTTTGGATCGTCTGACGCAAACACTCAAACACTTTATTCACCACTAAACAAAAACACACGTAATAACAACAAATAAGAGCTAAAGCACTATTAACAACGATAGCGGACGTAGGCAAGTGATACCTGGAAGTTCAGGATTTGCTTTTATACGTTCTAGATCAATCGTAGCGCCCTCTCGTTGTCCTTAAAACATCGTTTACGTATTGCGAGATATTGCACAATATTACGAAATAAACAAGAATGAACCTGATTCAAAATTCCTTCAAAGGCACTGCTAATTAAGCCTTTATTAGGTCATAAATCAGTTGGATGTCATAAACCGTCGTGGTCACTCATGCCTGCTTCATCTTGTTTAATGATATGATCTACGCAGCGCACTACCACCTGCCGTCGGTAATGATTACACTCAGATCTGAATAAAAGATAAGATTTCTTTCTTATTCAGAACCCTTTTTCAAAACGGTCGATAATGTATTATTTTTTTATTAGGGTTAAATTCACCGTAGACATGTAGTCAAATAAGAGAATGACTTCAATTTATTATTTAACTAAATGACCTATCGATAAAGATTTACCTGAGAAAAAAAGAATTTTTAATTTAATAAAGAATTTTAAAGTATTAAAATTTAAAATAAGTAATAATTTAGATTTTAAATTAGGAGCAAGAATCGACGTAAGCAAAGTTTGTAAATAAAATGTAACCGGATGTCTCTTTGACAGGTTAAAACACCGCCGATTAACGAAGATGAACCCTTTCGTTATGCTTTCTCTCTGGGCAATAAATCTAGATATTACCTTTGAAAGGTATGGTTTTTTCTCAGGTACCTAGAAAGAGTTTATCTGTATTGTTAATTAACAGAAGAGATATTGTTACGCTACACGTCGCATTATTTCTCGTAAATCTCTGATATCATCTATCAAGCAATTTCTAAGAACAGCAGCTGTGAATGTTTGAAATGTGTATTATACAATGATCGAACGAGGGGAAACTAGACTAGAAATTTATTAGCCTCGTTATGCCTCTAGTGACAGGTTGTCTCTTTGACAGACTAAAACACCGCTGATTTAACGAAGATGAACCCTTTCATTATGCTCTTTCTCTCAGGGCGATACATCTAGATATTGTCTTTTAGCAGGTGTTAAGAACAACTGCATTTGAGTCTCCGGGCATACAAGTTATTCCTGCAGATTGAGCTGACTATAAAAACCGAACTTCACCCTACACTAACTTTAGTTTTATTCTTGTTGACGCTACGGATTGGTGATAATTATTTCTAACGCTCCGGTGATATTATTATTATTACTTAAATTCTAACATGTGTGTGTGTGTCTTTGTTTTTACGTAGAAAAAATGAACTTGTTACATCAATTGAACAAACCTTCAGGCAACAGCGGCGGTCTGAAACCTATCATGAAATTATGCGACTACGGGTTCAAAGAGGTTGTCGAAATACTAGAGTTCAAAAGAGTCGTTTGCCGTGATAAACGTCAAAGTGTGATTATTGTTGGTGAAAACTACGTTACAGTTCTACCTAAGCGAATCAGCGATAAGCTGCTGTACCTGGGGAGAACAAGTGGACCTTTGCCATATGACGACTGCATGTTTGTGGAAACAAATAAGGTACATTTACACGCATCATCATCATCATCATCATCATTGAGTTCTCTTTTAATGCTCTATTTTATGTTTCTAGCCCCTCAAATCGCAAATAGAAAACATAGGACAACAGTAAATACAAGATGAACGGTGGCGATCCCTCTGCAATATTGATCATAATCATCATCATTTGATGAAATGTGAAATTAATTGTAATAATAATAATTCCTAGCTAAATAAATATTCTATTTAAACATTGATGTTTCATTTACTAACATTAGGACGAAGGGAGAGAGCAAGAAGGAGGAAGAGTGAGAAGGAGAGAGCGAAAGCAAGCGTTCGAGAGAGAGAGAAAGAGTAAAAGAGTTTCCGTCTAGTGAAAGGGATAAAAGAAGGTCGATCCAATCCCAGAGCTAAAAATTCAAGGGTTGGAAATCCAAAATGGCGACTTTAAGAATGACAAATTCAAAATGACAGATTCAAAAGTGACAGATTTAAATGACAGATGCAAAATTGACAGATTTAAAATGACAATTTTAAAATTGACAGATTCAGTAATTTGACAGATTCAAACTTAGCGCCACATGTTGTGATATAAAATGGCTGCAGACTCTAATTGAAGGGCCTGTAATACAGTTCTCTTTTTACGCGACCTCTACATACCGGTAATACAGATTTCTTCATGACGCCCTCTAGTAGTAGTACACAGTCTGCCGGTAATACAGATCCCTTCATGACGCCCTCTATTGACGATACACAGATTGCCGGTAATACAGATTCAATCAGAATCAAGGGGAGGAGCTACAGAAGTGGGGATAGCCAATCAGAAGCAAGGGGAGGAACCATGTCATTGGCATGTCAATTTCCGTCTGCCTCAAGTACCCCAATACCTACTTATAGCACATGCCAATTTAGTTTTTATTGTGATTTAGAAGAAATCTTTAAGCAACATTTTGAATCAATTGTGCACAATCCAATAGTTGCTAGATTTTTAAATGTCTTTAAAATTGTAAAATTAAGTCATCTATACAGTAATTTTTCTTATATGTACCTACTTCTCTATATACTACTCTATATTAAAGGTATTACTATCACAACGGTTAGAAATGAGTTAATTTCTTAATCACAAAAGTGATTTCTTGTTTTACAGTACTTGGTAATAATTCTATAGAACTAGAGAGCGTACAGTATTAGGCATTCGCGAAAATCTGATTCTTATTTTCCTATTGAAAATGTTTTAAAAATTTCAAAAATAACAAGTATCAATGTTAAAATCTAAAAGAATGCTTCAAACGTTCAACATTACTTATCCCTAACCTCAAAAATCACCTGTTATGACATTTTCGTAAACATCGATAATTGTCAAACTATGGATGCAGATTTGACTAGGAGTTTTTTAATCTTATACCACACAGAGAGCATCGATGACCAGCGTTCATCTTTCCCTGGACGGATAGTATAATAGTTTTTGTGGCTGATTGGTGCCATGCAGTAGCGCACCCAGAACATTTTTTCGAGGGGGGGGGGGGTTATTTGATTAAATTTGCGTAATATATACTATCTTATTTATTTATGTATATTATTAAGAGAATAAGGAAAATCTCTATGATAAATACAAAGATTTCGGGGGATTTCGACCCCCAAAACCCCCATGGGTGCGCCACTGGTGCCATGCATTTTTGGGGCCTGAGTATACACATAAAGACTTATCTGATAAACTCATGGAAATAACTCTTACATTGTTGCTGGTCTTACTTTCTTTAACAGCAATAAATATATTAATGTACCGACTGTATACTATTAATATTTTGTATATTTTTAAAGTATGAACGCGAGAACGATTTTGAAATTGTCCTTTCAGAAAACATATTAAAGCTTGCTTACAGTGTACCTACAACGAAATAAATTTACCGCTAAAAAGACGTAATAATCTGATTCTGGTCACATTTTATGCTTTCAGGATAATTTCAAAATCATTTTCGCGCTCGTATTTTAAAAATTTACAAAATGTTACACGTATACAGTACATTAATATTTTATTTATAATAAAGAAAGTAGGATCGGTAACAGTATAAGAGTTATTCCCATGAGTCTATTAGATGTAGCCGTTATGCACAGTAAGTATGCGATGATCAGGTCCCCATTGTACATTTTTGCCATAGTAATAATGGCATTCAATGCGATGTTGGCAGTTTTGTAATACCAAATAAATAAATGCCCTAATAGCACCTTTATATTTCCCAGATTTGAAATAAAAGAGATTTGCATAAGCACAACTTGTTAATTACAATAATTAAATACTAATAACTATAATAACGTCTACTTTATACAGCAACTATAGCCAAAACTTAACAACTAAGAAACTCCTGCCGATTTAAACAATTATAAATTAATATATAAGCGTGCGCATACTGACAAGTTTGCAATACCGCAATAAAATCTTTAATTCTTCGAGAGCAATTTCATGATCATGTATTACATGCAAATTGCTTTTCTCCACTATGAGTATACATGTGTTATTTAAGTTTGCTCTTTTGTGAACTTTTATAAGGACAAATATTACATTTAATTGGCTTTTCATCACTATCAACAGAGTTGTGTTGATTAAGATTACTCTTTCGGGAACATTTATAATCACATATATTACATTCAAATGGCTTTTCTCCACTAACAATGAACATGTGTGTCGCTTAAGATCGCCCATTTTTGAACATTTATAAGCACAATTATTATTACATTCAAGTGGCTTTTTACCATTACATATAGACATGTGTTTATTAAAAGACTACTTTTTTTGAGAATATTTACAATCACATGCACAGTTAGTAAATATGTAAGATCACATATTTTATTCAAATGGCTTTTTACCAGAATGAATCGACATGTGTTTATTAAGATTATGTTTTCGAGAAGTTTTATAATCACATATTTTACATACAAATGGCTTTTCTCCACTGTGAGTGAACATGTGTCGCTTAAGATGGCCCATTTGAGAAAATTTATAATCACATATTTTACATACAAATGGCTTTTTACCAGTATGAATAAACATGTGTTTATTAAGATTATTTTTTCGAGAACATTTATAACCACATATATTACACTCAAATGGCTTCTCTCCACTATGAGTGAAAATGTGTCGCTTAAGGTCGCTCATTTGTGAACATTTATAACCACATATTTTACATTCAAATGGTTTAATACCACTATGAATAGACATGTGTTTATTAAGACCATTCTTTTGAGAATGTTTATAACAACATATATTACATTCAAATGGCTTTTCACCACTATGAGTGGACATGTGTCGCTTAAGATTACCCTTTTGCAAGCATTTATAGCTACATATATTACATTCAAATGGCTTTTCTCCACTATGAGTAAACATATGTTTATCAAGACTAGTTTTTAGAGAACATTTATAATCACATATATTACACTCGAATGGCTTTTTGCCACTATGAGTAGACATATCACTTCTATGAGTAGACATATCACCTCTATGAGTGGACATATCAACGCTACAAATGTGCTTATTTAGATTACTTTTTTTGAGAATCTTTATATAATTAAACGGCTCATCAATACTGTAAGTAGACTAAGCTCTTTAAAATAACTGTTTGGGGACATTTATTACATTTCAGTGGCATATCACCACTAAGGGTGATCATGTGCCTTTTGAGAATACTTCCTATTAAACATGCCATTGCAAAGATTACATCTAAATTGTTTGCTGCCTATATAAATGAACATTTTTTCCATAATACATATATTTTTTCTAGGAAAGGTTTTGTTGATATTTGCTAGACATAGAAAATGCTGACCATATTCATTTGCCTTAAGTTGCTACAATACTGATGTTATCAAACGATTTTTATTCTTTCTCCATTGATATTTTACTCATCATCTTCATTTTGGTGTGAAAATCTTCTATTATCTGTGTTACATTTATGTTGGTTTGTTTTGATTGTTGTTAGTTCATTATGGAATATCGGGAAAATTATTGTAACCTACAAGTAATAAAAAGTACATGCTTTTAACAATTATATATGATTATAGAAAAATGTTTTCATTTGCATACAGCCACTACATTATATAACTTGAACTTTTCCGGTATGAAGAAATTTTGAAAATAGATGTTTATTGGTATACGTGTAATAAAGCGAACCATTTACCTGATAGCAATATCATTCATCGTTCCAATACACAAGTTTGTTGACAGTATGAGAATGGTAGATGTCCATGCCATTGGTGAATATCTGTATGTTACTTCAAGCACTAGAAAAGCATCTCAAACACCATTTTTAACAAGTTTTATTTTATATTTTTCAGAACATTTAGATCATCACACTGAATCAATAATCTAAAAAGCCCCAATACTCCAATACAGCAAGAGTTTATTTTAATGGCATTCAACGCAGTGTTGGCAACATTAAATAGATAAATCCTCTAATAGCAGCTATTTCCCCAGATTTGAAATTTGGATATTGGATAAAACTTTGTATGGCATATGCAGTGTTGCCAGGTAGGAAATAATTATATCCCCCAGATGGAGTCTCCAGAATTTCCCCAGAATTCCCTAGATCGTAAATTTTTTTTATCTTATTCGTAAAGCTGTCTGCTAAAAAGTTTGTCTATACTTATAGGTAGCTATATCTTGCTGTCTCAATGCTATTATTACACGTGTTGGTGTTTCCCAATGTAGAAACTATTAAAAATAAAATCAATATTCCTGGTTTTTACGAAGAATAATTATTAATCTTATTCCAATATTACACCAATTACAGAATTATAATTATATTAAAAAGTAATCAGATTATTAATTATTAGACATTGAATTTTGCCAAAAAAATCTAATTTCAATCATAATTCAATCTTTGACTATATGCACTCTAGTGTATTATTGTACAATTTTGAAAATCATCAAAAAGTCTCCAAAATTGAAACCATATCTCTATTTCTCCAAAAAGTTTCGCGAGCCTGGCGTTTTTCCCCAAATCTGAGGAAATCTCCTTAGACCTGGGAACACTGGGCATATGTGAATTAATAACATCATCCACTCAGAAGAATTAACCCACCCTGGGCCTCTCGGCTCTCGAGGATCAATTTTTCGAAAGTGGATAATATCTTAGTTAACTCACTTGTGCCATAAATAATTGTTGCTAACGAATTTCATTCAGCACTCGCTTCTCTGTTCGTTTTTAGGAAACCTACAAAAAACTAAAAAGTTTAATTCAATAATAAGCTTAAGGCATGTTAGGCCACTGTCTAGAAATAAGGTGAACGGACAAGCATTCGCTCGAGGTGTCGGACTCCATTAGTATCCGAGGCTAGCCCGAAGACGGATGGAGGGTAGTCGTTAGAGGTGACGGGGAGCACTAGGATCTGAAACTAGCTTCTGGGTAGTCCACACGGCGTTCACCCTTAGAACTGGTTGTCGTCTACCCAATGCCACGTCTGTCTGGGTAACGAACTGCATGCCACCAGGTAGCGTTTTGGAGATGACAGTATGAGGGTCCGGCTTTAGCTGTGCAGTTTCAGTCGTCGGATTCTCAGAAATTGTCTAAAGATCTACACTTAAGGAACGTTGATGCGAAGATACATACACTCTCACGTTCAAGACCTTCTCCCTAACGGATACACACCGGGATGCTACTTTGATAGGTCCTTTAAAGTAGACTCGAAACGAAGCTCTGTCAGGGGCACACCAGGCCTATAACTGGGAGATCAAGGTGTCAAAACCGTTTAAAAACCAAGTCCTGCCACATCTGAGGTTGGATTCGATCAGGCAGTGGCCCCAACAAAGGCTTAGTGAAAGAGGGCTGGAGAGTTCCGATGTACCGAACCTAGGTTAGGGAATTCTAATGATGGACGAGGCACTTAATCCCGTATGAAAGAGGACGGGGGTGCCGGTGGGTGAGCACGTAAGTATGGACTTACGCAGACGTCTTTAAAACGACGTTTTTTAGACGCACAATAAGGTCGTTTTTAGACTTCTAATATTATTAATTACACAGCCCCACAAAAAAATGTTCTGTTCTGGGATCGAGACTATGGTATTCGGATGCAGTTTTCCACGCTGAATGCGAATCCGACCTCAAAAAAGCAAATACACCCTCAAAATGTTGCGCTAGAGCCAAAAACAACCCTAATGGAGTAAAACACTCCAGACATATGATGACAATAAATACATGCAAAAAATGGTTGAGAACCGCAAATGTCTTGTATTTGGAAGTAAACCTCCGGTATATGGCCAAGAACCCCCATCCGTAAGGGGGTTAAACTATCCCAAAATGGGTCAAAACCACTCCTTAGATCTAAATACAATAAATACATGCAAAATATGATTGAAAACCGCAAATGTTTGGTTTTTTGGAAATAGACCTCTGGTATATGACCAACGCCACCCCTCTTTAAAGGATACCCCTTTAAACCACCCCGAAATGGGGTATAACCACCCCTTACATCAGGGTTACAATAAATAGATGAAGTACATAAGAGACATCCAGTACGCCAATCGTTTAAAAATAAAAGGAAGAGATATCATAAATCGAGAGGCTAGAGGATTAACGGGGTTTTATTGAATTTATTTTTTAGCATGTATTTTTTGCGTGCGTTTATTTATTGTAACTTTGATGTAAGGGGTGGTTATACCCAATCTTGGGGTGATTTTACCCTTTCAAGAGGGCTGTTGGTCATATACCAGAGGTCTATTTCCAAAAAACAACACATTTGCGGTTTTCAATCATCTTTTGCATGTATTTATTGTATTTTCATCTAAGGGGTGGTTTTGACCCATTTTGGGGTGGTTTAACCTCCTCAGGGAGAAGGGTTCTTGGCCATATACCAGAAGTCTATTTCCAAATACAAAACATTTGCGGTTTTCAATCACTTTTTGCATGTATTTTGATCTAAGGGGTGGCTTTGACCTATTTTGGGGTGGTTTAACCCCCTCAGGAAGGTAGGTTGTTGGCCATATACCAACGGTCTATTTCCAGAAACAAAACATTTGCGGTTTTCAATCATTTTTTGCATGTATTTATTGTATTTTGATCTAAGGGGTGGTTTTGACCCACTTTGGGGTGGTTTAACCCCCTCACGGATGGGGGTTATTGGCCATATACCAGAGGTTTATTTCCAAATACAAGACATTTGAGGTTTTAAACCATTTCTTGCATGTATTTATTGTCATCATATGTCAGGAGTGTTTTACTCCATTTGGAGGTTGTTTTTGGCTCTAGCGCAAGATTTTGAGGGTGTATTTGCTTTTTTGAGGTCGGATTCGGATTTAGCGTCCGAAAACTGCATCCGAATACCATAGTCTCGATCCCAGAACAGAACATTTTTATTGTGGGGCTGTGTTATGATCTATCTAGGTAACCAAAAAGTTTTTTTTGTTTATTTATTATAGCTGGATCTGCAATACAATATGCAATTAACTGCTTGGTTATAAATAATAGATCTGACTACATTATATCTTATAAGTTAATGATGAGAGTGTGAAGTATCAAACTACGAGCCTATATTGGAATCTTAAGGCTATACATTTAAATCTTAGACTAAGTCTTGCAGCAGTTTTCTTTTGAGACGTTTGTGGATGTCTTTTTGTCCCAGTTCTAGTTTAGTAACACTTTCCCATAATACTAAGTTTTGAAAGAACTTCCGCGTAAGTTTAGCGATAAACTCAGATATGGGTGGGACATCGAGTTCATGATGAATATGGGTGTTGATGTGATATCCCCATGTTAGTTGAGAGTCCATATATACACCCAAATACTTGATGCTGAATCCTTAGGAATCCATTGGATCCCATTGTTGTGTATTTTGAGAGTATGTAAGGGCTCATAGCGTTTAAGAGTAAATATTTTAGCTTGCGATTTACGTGGATTGATTTTTATCTTCCACTTGCTGAACCATTCTAGCGTAGAGTTGAAGGACTGTTGTAGGCGTTCGATGTCTGTTTCAGGATTGTAGCTCTGACTTATAAGCGCCGTGTCATCCGCATACATGGCTAGCATTATGTTGTTATTGACAGGCATGTCATAGACGTATAGATTAAATAATGTTGGTCCTAATAATGTGGGACCCCGGCTTTTATGGGTTTGCTATTGGAGGTTGTTGTATTAATCCTGACACGGTATGTTCTATTGAACAGGAAGGAGTATATTATCTTTATTAGGTAGATCGGTATTTTTAGCACTGTCATTTTATAGATTAGCCCTTCGTGCCAGACCTTGCCGAAAGATTTTTCCAAGTCCAAGAAAATACTGGCAGTGTATTTTTTTCCTTCAAACCCTTTTTCGATTATTTCGCTTATCCTCAGCAATTGATGGGCGGTTGAGTGAGATGGGCGAAACCCAAATTGGTGTGTGGGAATGATGTCCTTTTCGATTATTATGTCTTGGATTCTGATAAGTATCACTTTTTCGAGAAGTTTAGCTAAATATGATAAAAGACTAATGGGCCTGTAGCTATCTGGGCTGTCCTTTGGTTTAGCGGCTTTATAGATAGGAAGTATGATTGCAGTTCTCCATTGAGTCGGGTAGTGGCCCAGTCTGAGGGAGGCATTACAGAGTGTAGTTAGATATGCAACGGCCTTCTTTGTTAGTTGCTTTAGGATTTTATTAGTTATCAAATCTGGGCCAGGTGCTTTACGATTGGATAATCGAGCGATGTAAGATGCAAGCTCTTGAGCTGTTGCTGGGGCTATTGCTGAATTTTCTTGGTTCGCAATTGCGTTAGAGACTTGGTGTACGAGGTGTTCATCATATTCCCATAGGTTAGGTACAAACACCTGCTCGAGATGTGTTGCTATGAGGTTTGCTCTATCAGTGTCAGAGGAGTAAGTGGTATTATTATGTGAAGTGATGATGTGATAGAAAACATTCGGTTTTCGTAGCAGTCTCTTGGTAGCCAGCCACACGGAGGGATCTCGGGGCATTTCTTCGAGGTAGGAAGAGTATCGCCGAATTCTTAGGTTATCTAGTTCTTGTTTAACTAAGTGATTGAGCCGGTTATAGAGGGTTTTCAAGTATGGCAATCTAGTTCTCTGCCAGTCTCTTCTGTAGCGATTCTTCAGATGTATCATCTCAATTATAGAGCTAGGGGTCCGAAGATGATTAGGAACTTTTCTATGTTTCCACGGTTTTGTGGATTCTTGGAAACTTTCTTGGATTGCGGTCGTATAGGGTTGGATCGAGTGATCTACTATAGTTCATTGGTCGATTCGATGCGGTTCATCGCCCTCCGTTTTTGATCAAGGGTCAGTTTAAATGTTTTCCAGTTTGTTTGACCATAGGCAAGTTTGATGGGAGGGGGTGTTATTTGTGGGGTGTTGGACATTGAAATGATCACCGGTAGGTGATCAGAGGCGAGTTCCGTGGTTACCGTTTGGAGTATAGGGTCACGTAGATGTTTTTGTAAAACAACGTCTAAGATGTCGGGTTGGTGGTCAACTCTATACGGATAATAAGTGTACTCTGACGGTGCTGAGAGCACGATACCTTGACGAGTCAATATGTCGTGTAATTTAGTTCTATTTGGGTTGTTCACCGGGCAGCCTCATATTGTACTCTTCGAGTTTAGGTCGCCCAATAAGAGAGTCGGTTCATTACTATTGCAACGTTCTTTTTAAATAATAACAAAATGCTGTTTAAATCATCTATTAATAAAGAGGAAACATTCACACTTAACACACACTAATTCAATCTTAACTAATTTACTAAACACAATTATAAACTAACTATTAATTATTATTTATATTCAATCACAATATTTATTTCGTACACACTCAGATATTTATCTATTACCACTTGCGACTATTAACACGTCTGATTGCTCGCGGTTCACTAATTGATTCCCTTCCGCGCCAGCCGGCGTTTATATACCGTACAATCTTCTAGAATATGCAGTAGATTTTTGTAGAAGGTCTATTCATTGTTCGTGCCGTCTATGACGCACGCGGATGAGTCACACACGCATTCTCGAACATTCGACGGCGGAGTTCAAAGGGCTGACCGCGCTCATTACACTATTGAAGAGTTTTTTAATTTCGTCTTTAAGGAGCCGTTTGTTCGGTGGTTTGTATGCGAACGTGAATATGAGAGAGCTGTTATTTTTCATAGTTAACTTTATGGAGATGGCTTCAATCTTTTTGAGGGTGTCCATATAAAGGAGGCGATGTTTTAATTTCTTTTTAATTTCGATTGCAACTCCGCCAGAAGCAATGTCTGTTTCTCTGTCATTGCGATAAACGTCGTATCCGGGGATTCGGAATTTTTCCGGGGGGATGAAATGAGTTTCAGTTACACAAGCTATATCAATGTTGTGTCGTGATAGGAATTCTATAAAGCTTGAGCGTTGGTTTTTTAGACCATTGGAGTTCCAATTTCTAATTGTTAAATTAGTAATTCAAGCGTCCTTACTTTGTTCCATTGTTGATCAATGTTGGGATTAGGGTTGCGAGAAGTGGCATGAGTTTGTCGATGTGCGGTACGAGCAGCTTGACTATTTTTGTAATGAGGGTAGTGACTAAGTCAGTTGGTTCTTATTTGTCTTGGGATGCGTGGATGTTAAGTTTCAGTCCGTGTCGATTACGTCTTAAGGGTGGTTCGTTTTGGGTACTTTCTTGTCTGTGGCTTACTGCTTCGGAGTATGTTTTATCTGAGGTTCGGAAACTGGGATTAAGTGTTGGTTTCCTACTTATCTTTAGGTAGTAGCTGCATCCTTTGTAGTTTGCAAGGTGTTTTCCAGGCAATTGACGCACTGGGGGTCTTCTTCAGGACGTTTTGGGCATTGAGTGTATAAATGATGGCCAGTACATTTGACACATCTTTCTTGTGATTGGCAGTAGTTGCGGGTATGCCCGTATAACTGACACTTTTTGCATTGGGGGATTTCTTTAGGTTTTCTTCGTAGCTCTACTTCTATTATGCTATATTCGAGTTTGTTTAATCCGAATATTTTCTTTCCTTCAGGAGTATTATTGAGATCTACTGCACATATTGGGATAGGGTATCTGCATTTGTTATAAAATCGAGCTACTTTGATTACTGGGAATTTTTGAGCTGTTAATTCGTTTTTTACCTCAGTTTCCGTCATTGAAACGGAAATATTTCGTATTATCGAATGTCATGGTTGTTTTACGTGGGGTACCTGTGTGAACTTGCCCCCATGTTCCCTTGCAGAAGGAAGTGATTGGGATACGCCCAATCAGCGCGCAAGTTACTTAACCGGCAGTACCGCACTTGCTACCAGATCAGCTCACTGGTCGGAGCGAGGTTGCCTATCCACCCTCTACTAGCTAACTCAGGACTAGTGCCGGAGCAAATAACGTTGCTCACCCGCCGGTACCGCAGTACCTCGTCCAGCAATAGGACTATTCCCCAGCTATGCGCTATTGCATAGTGGGACCACTGCCCGATCGAATCCAACCTCAATTGTGGCGGGACTTGGTTTTTTAATGGTTTTGCCACCCCGATCTACCAATTTTAGGCTTGGCGGGCCCTCGACAGAGCTTCTTTTAAGTCTACACGTTATAGACTCCCGGTGTGTACCCGTATTTGGTGAAGTTGTCTTGAGTGTGAGAGGCTATGTATTCGCTTCAACTCTCCTTAAGTGTAATGGCTTTCAGAGCTTCTCCCAATCACTGTACCCGGCTGCAGATTTCGTATTATCACGGAGAGGTTGTTAACTTTGGGATCTTTAAAAGTGTGATAGCTTAGTTTCGTCTCGTTGTAATGTTTGGTCATCACCTCATCACTCTGTAGTCTTCGATGGTTGTAACGTTAATACGTAATTGGGAATTTCTAATTACCGTTGGGAATTCGCTCTCGGCTTTTGCCTTGAGATCAGCTACGATTTCCTGGTATTTTAGTTTATCTGCGTTATATTATACAGGTAAATTGGTGGAATTTTCCGGTTCAAATAGGTATTTTTTTGTGAGATTTCATTGTTGGCCGCGAGATAACAGAGCTACCTCGCTTTAGGATTTGCTTATTCATAAAGTGAGCCGCCAGAGATTGACTAGCAGTTGTGAAGTTAAAATTTGAATAAATAACTTTATATTACCAGTGGTTTTATTCGAAACAGCTTCGCGCTTATCGCGCCGAGCAAACGTTATCACTTGCACTTCCTGGCACTGTTTATGCTTCGAAAGCCAAATGCGAACTCCAACCAAAAAGTGATATATTCCTTAAAATATTTTTTATTTTTACATTTGCAGAATGTAAATAGAATACATTATTTTACTATTTTCAATATTCATATACACTATTTTTGTATTGTCAGGTCCACTGATGTACAAGAGACAAATCTGCTGTAAAACGTTAGATAAGACTCTTCAAAACAAATTTCAATTTAAAAAGTTTATTTTTTAGCTTCTCAACTACATTTGTGGCAATTTATCAATTTAAAACCCTATTTAAATAAAAAAAAAACAAAAAATTAAAATAACAGAATTGAAGGTATGTGTAGAATACTACGTGTTTATGCAGACGTTAATTAAATAAACGTATTAATATCTTAGTAAATTCATTTTAAAATGGCAGATCAAAGTTATGAAAACGATTTTTATTGTTTATTGTCAACTAATAATTTCTAGAGATAATAATTTTTAACCAAAATTAAAAATCTTCATAGGGAGTACACATTATTTGAATCCTTATATTTATTTAGTGTGTGCCATTTATTCTGGATTCTATCAGAGGAGTAAATAAAGTTGAGCAATCATTCTTTCCATACTATTTATCAAAATAATATGATTTAATTAACCCTGAGATTTCCATAAATGAGATAAAATCCATTTTTCTATTTTGCGTCTATAATAAAGCTGTTAAAGCACTCAAAACAGTGCGTTAATAGCTCATTTGAGTGCTTTAAATAGCCCAACTTTTTCAAAGTTGGTAGCAATGAAAAAATAATTGAAAAAACAGAAAATTGACAAAGACTTCACTCAATTTTCTGTGTCAATCAATGAATTTTCAAATGTCACATCAGTGTTGTCGACTACCACAAAAATCCCAAAATTATGAAATTGCGATTTTTTTATTTAAAAAGGGAATAAAAGACGCAAAATAGAAAAAATAGCATAAAAAAACTCGTTTCATAAGTCATTATTGCACTCGTCCTTTAGAAAACACGCCGCAAGCGGCTCGTTTTCTAAATTTGTACTCGTGCAATAAATTTTGCCTTATGAAGCTCGTTCTTTAATATACTATTATGGCAAATTAGAAAAGCGGGTATTTTATATTGATTGGAGACAATTTTATTGATCACTGCATACACACTGATTTCTTATGCACCTTTTCTATAGTGTACCAATTTATGGCACAAACTAATAACTAAAAATACTTTTGATAATTAAAAATTTAAAACTAAAGTTAAATTACACTCCTTGGTGTAAATTTATATCACACACATCGTGGAGGCAATTGTCAAACAATTATCTCACAAAAATCTGGAAACCCTTTTTAGGTAAATTAAATAATTAACTTTAAACTAAGCTGATCTCTTTCATCAAATGAGTCTATAATAATAATATTAATCACTAATAAGAAGTTTCTGTTTGTTACAGCTAATGCCACCTTGAATGATCGTAAAGTGAAAAATACAAAATTTTGATGAATCTATAAATTTGTAGGGGATGAAGAAAATTTTGAAATCTTAGTTAAATTCATAAAATGTAATATAACAATATTAACCTGCTATTAAACCATTAAATAAAAAAATAATAAAATATCTTCAATAAGAATTTCAAACGTTTATGCATACGTCTATGGTCATAAGACAATAGTATGTATGTGTGTGCACCAGAAGATTCTTTAAATATTTCAAACTATAGGACATTAGAATTATTAGCTAAAACAATGGCGTGGTTTGCGTTCCGCAAATAAAACACTTTATGCATATCGTAAAAATGTGTTTATTTACAATACAAATGCAAATAATCAATTATAAGCCTAAACTTTTTTTAGGTAATTAATTGAATTTAAACACAATTCATCAAATTTAAATTGAGTTTCAATAGAAAGTAATAGCACATAGTTGAGCAATGAAGAGGCCATATACGTTTAGTATTAATGGAGTCGTCAACACTTATTTATAATTAGTAGTCTATTCTTTATATTCCTTCCTGAATGAAAATTCTTTCCATTTTTAAATTGTAGTAAATTTGCTTTTCCTTTGCACATCTCTTTTCTTTCAGTTCTGCATAAACATTTTTAATTATTTCATGTAATAATAATTTTGTATTAAAAAAAGCTAAAGTTAAATTTTGCATTGGATAACCTAAGCCTTCCCTCAGTATGTTTCAGTGGTGTAAAATAGCTAACAGTCTAGGGGTATCATTACTTTATTATTCTTGAATTCGGCGATTTCAAAAGTTGCTAGCTCATATTAGTAAGATCAGTATTTTCTTAGACACTGAGATTAAATTTTTTTAAGCTTGTGTTGAGCTTCCTAAACATAAAATCTGTCTAAACAATCCATTTCATAATAGAAAATGTAAATGTACATTTTAAGGTGAGTTTACTAAACATACGTACTTGATTATTGTTATTGTAGAATCAGGATATAACATACACCGTGTAGTTTTTTTTTTACAACAAACGATATTCAACAAGAAGCATCAAGCTCTTAGGCCACTTGTATTAGCATTTTCTTCCATTCTCTTACTTTCTTAGATTTTTGTTTCCAGTTTTTTATTTGCTTTTCATCCGGATCAATTCCCTACCATTTCTTCGTGACCTTCCACTTTTCCTTCCTCCTACAACTCTGCTCCAAGGAATGTGCTTCATTGTTCTTGTTTCCTCCATTTTTCATAGATGGCCTAGCCACTGCATCTTTTCACTATTTCTATCACCGATGGGCATTTCTAAATTTCGTACACAATGTAATTACATATATTGCACTCAAATGGCTTTTAATTACTATGAGTAGAGAGATGCTGTTTATGATAGCTCTTTCGCAAACATTTATAACCACAAATATTACACTCAAATGGCTTTTCACCACTATGAGTAGACATGTGTTGTTTAAATCTACACTTTAGAAAACATTTATAACCACATATAATACATTCAAATGGCTTTTCATTACTATGAGTAGACATGTGCAGTTTAAGATTACTCTTTCGGACACATTTATAATAGCATACATTACATTCAAATGGCTTTTGTCCACTATGAGTGAACATGTGTCTTTTAAGATCACCCTTTTGCGAACATCTATAAGCACATGTATTACATTCAAATGGCTTATCACCACTATGAGTAAACATGTGTTGTTTAAGATGAATCTTTAGTGAACATCTATAATCACATATATTACATTTAAATGGTTTTTCACGACTATGAGTGGTCAAATGTTTTTTAAGATCGCTGTTTTGTGAACACTTATAAACACATATATTACATTCAAATGGCTTTTGCCCACTATGAGTGAACATGTGTCTTGTAAGATCGCCGTTTTGCGAACACTTATAAGCACACATATTACATTCATATGGTTTTTCACCACTGTGAATAGTCATGTGTTGTTTAAGATAACTCTTTAGTGAACATCTATAATCACATATATTACATGTAAATGGTTTTTCACCATTATGAGTGTTCAAATGTCTTTTAAGATCGCTCCTTTGTGAACATTTATAATCGCATATCTTACATTCAAATGGCTTATCGCCACTATGAGTAGACATGTGTTGTTTAAGATGGCTCATTTGTGAACATCTATAATCACATATATTACATTTAAATGGCTTATCACCGCTATGGATAGACATGTGTTGTGCAAGATGACTCTTTAGTGAACATCTATAATTACATATATTACATTTAAAAGGCTTTTCACCTGTATGAGTTACCAAGTGTCTTTTAAGACCGGATTTTTGTGAACATTTATAACTACATATATTACATTCAAATGGCTTATCACCACTATGAGTAAACATGTGTTGTTTAAGATAACTCTTTTGTGAACATTTGTAACTACATATATTACATTTATTTGGCTTTTCGCCACTATGAGTGAACATGTGCTGGTTAAAATGACTCTTTCGGGAAGATTTATAATCACATAAATTGCATTCAAATTGCTTTTTTCCATTATGGTTGACGATGTGTCGCTGTACATATTTCCCTTCTAAAGATTCATAACCACACATACTACACTTAATTGGCTTTTCGCCACTGTGGATGATCATCTGTTTTTTGAGAAGACGCTTCACATTAATCTTGTAATCGCAAAGATTACATATAAATTGTTTATCATCTTTAGGAATGAGCATCTGTTCCATGATATTATTACTTTTCTAGAACAGGTTCTGCTGATACTTGTTAACTTATAGTTTGCTGTCCATATTCATCTGCTTGTAAGTTGCTAAAATACTCATGTTGTCAGATGGTTCTCCTTCTTTCTCAATGTAGATTTTATTCTTCATCTCAACTCATTCCATTATCTGTGAATCTACATTTATGTCTGTTTGCTTGCTTTGATTGTGGTTACCTTCTATAGTTCGTAATAGAAAATCTAATAAAAGTTATTGCAGCCTACAATGCTTTCACCAATTACATAGTATTGTAAGGGCGGTTTGGGGCTCGCTTACGAAGTGGCGCTTGTGTGCTTTCGGTGATCTCGGTATCGGCGGTAATTCTCGGGCGCCACATATATTTTTACGTGGTATGCTCCACAGCTCCGGGTACCTAAAAGTGGAGAAAAGATAAAGGGAACTGCTGGGGTTGCTGAGGTCAGCCCAGTCTGGATCACTCCTATCACTAAAACTCTTAGAAAACAAGAGGGTATTAATGCTAACAAATAAAACACGCAGTCATCAAACCAAACAAAATTTATTACTACCAAAGCTCTATCCCTCCAACAAGCTTCAAACTCTATAACTAAAAGCATATGTTATGTACAGGTACCTACAATAGCCACAGCAAGCAGGATGTAATACAGCGTGCGGTATCAAGCAAACGTGAGGGTTGCGTAGGGTAAAATAACGGACAACAGGAGGGACTCCTAATTTATGGTAACGGGTGGAAATTAGGATGGGACCCTCAGGCACACGCACAGTGAGGTCCCGGACAAGGTACAGTAAAGCGGGTGGAAACAGGATGAGACCCCCAGGCACACGCACAGTGAGGTCTCGGTAAAGCGGGTGGAAACAGGATGAGACCCCCAGGCACACGCACAGTAAGATCTCGGACAAGGGTATGGTAAAGCGGGTGGAAGCAGGATGAGACCCCCAGGCACACGCACAGTGAGGTCTCCGATAAGTATATGGTAAAGCGGGTGGAAACAGGATGAGACCCCCAGGCACACGCACAGTGAGGTCTCGGACGAGGTACGTTAAAACGGGTGGAAGCAGGGTGAGACCCCCAGGCATACGCACAGTGAGGTCTCGGACAAGGGTATAGTAAAGCGGGTGGAAGCACGATGAGACCCCCAGGCACACGCACAGTGAGGTCTCGGACGAGGTACGTTAAAACGGGTGGAAGCAGGGTGAGACCCCCAGGCATACGCACAGTGAGGTCTCGGACAAGGGTATAGTAAAGCGGGTGGAAGCACGATGAGACCCCCAGGCACACGCACAGTGAGGTCTCGGACGAGGTACGGTAAAACGGGTGGAAGCAGGGTGAGACCCCCAGGCACACGCACAGTGAGGTCTCGGTAAAGCGGGTGGAAACAGGATGAGACCCTAGGCACACGCACAGTAAGGTCTCGGACAAGGGTATGGTAAAGCGGGTGGAAGCAGGATGAGACCCCCAGGCACACGCACAGTGAGGTCTCGGACAAGGGTATGGTAAAGCGAATGGAAGCAGGATGAGACCCCCAGGCACACGCACAGTGAGGTCTCGGACAAGGTACGGTAAAGAGGGTGGACGTAGGATGAGACCCCCAGGCACACGCACAGTGAGGTCTCGGAAAAGCTGTAAGGAATACAACGGGCGGAAAGGGGATCGGTTTATCGGTCAGAGATCTTACTCTTATATTCCCCCAGGAACGGTCTGGTCGGATCTGGCTGGCTGGCTGGGCTGGCTGGTCATGATGGGAGTCCTGGACGAGGACTGAATAAATCATCGCTCTGCGCCTGTTTATATAGGCGCTCTCGGAACGTGGGGGAAATGGCAGGAATGGAACGGAGCGGCGCACGCCAAATATCGGTTAGGGAAGGGACGCGTGCACTCGCTCGAGTCGGTCTCTTATGCGAACGGCAGAAGATTGCACGGGAAGATACGGATTTTAATTCATATACCCAAAAATAAACAATCAAAATTAAGTAACTTCGTTACAGTATATACGGATACAGAAAAATGTTTTCATTTGCATACAGTTACTAGATAATGTAACTTGAACTTTTCAGAAGTAAAGAAATTTATAAAACAGATGTGTGTAGATATAGGTGTAATAAAATGGACCGGTTACCTAATATCTCAAACACCATTTCTTAGCAAGTTAGTAGGTAATGGGCCACTTTAGGCAGACGGAAATTGACATGCCACTTGGCATGCCAATGGCATGGCTTCTCCCCTTGCTTCTGATTGGTCGACGCCATCTTGGACGACACGCCTACTATTTTGAATCGCCATTTTGAATAGCCATTTTGAATAGCCATTTTGAATCGCCATTTTGGATCGCCATTTTGAATAGCCATTTTGGATCGCCATTTTGAATAGCCATTTTGAATCGCCATTTTGAATCGCCATTTTGAATAGCCATTTTGAAACGCCATTTTGGATCGCCATTTTGGATCGCCATTTTGAATCGCCATTTTGAATCGCCATTTTGAATCGCCATTTTGAAATGTCATTTTGAATCTGTCAATTTTGAATCTGTCATTTACATATCCGCCATTTTGTATCTGTCATTTTGAATCTGTCATGTTGGTTTTCCCGCCCTTGGATTTGAATTTTTAGTAATTTAATTCGCGGGGTCATTAGCGGATCATTTTTTTATCTCGCGGGATCATCTGCATATCTCATCTCTCATCTCCCTCTCTCTCCTCATTTCCAACTTGCCATCATTTCCCGCTGAAAGATTTGAATTCCTAGCGCTGCTAATGCCATCTATCGGTGACGTCATATGATCGGTATAGTAGATTTCTATACGCCTGTAGATAGGCAACCCGCTATACTTTTTTACAAAACCAATGGAGCCGGCAGGGTTTGAACGCTCGACCGTCTGGTTATAAGCTTAGGACTTAACCATTACACCATGAAGGTAATCTATTAAAGCACTGTAAACGGGTTATAAAAAAAATTGTTGACTAGCGACCACGTACTCATAACATAATACATGTTAGTAATTTCATATTATCAGATATGATATCCATTATCTCAACAAAATCATTAGCAAAGACGTGTTTTAGTTATAAGTTTAAGCGATAACAAAATGTCCATAGCTTAACCCCGAGACCACGGAGCTTGTCTTTTAAATTACTGCATACGAGTTATTTCTAAAAATGCTTTCACGTATATTTGATTAAATCCAATTTATTTAAAAATAATTCCCGGAAAATATTTATAAATATTGTACATTAATAATATTAAATCTTTAGGATTCAAAAATTATAAGCCAATTATGATTATTATCATGAGTCATTAAATGAGATCGGTAAGGTAAAAACATGACGTCTTGATTGTAAACGATGATTTCACCATTGCTAATGAATTTCCAATTAGCGGGTGTAGAAAGTTAAAATTCAAACATGAAAGACTATTGGTTTAATCGAAATATTTTAAAAGTTGCCGACGGCTAATTTTTATTTAATAACAACCGTAAATTCTGAGTAAATCTGTTTGGATATTTCCTGAAGCCTAAATCAATTTTGTTTGTATTAAAATCTAGAAATTTCAGAAAAACGGTTTTAAAATAAATTGTATATAGTTATACATTGTGAAATAAAAAAATGCAAGAATAAAATACGTACACGGATTAAACTAAACTATATATTAAGAAATATTAATTACGGCTTTTATAGCATCTTACAGGAAAAAGATTACAGTCAATCAAGATCACAACACATCAACAAGATATCATAAATAAATAGATTATATATTGAAGGTAAAGACATGAGTATATCCATCGTTTGACTAATGTCATACATATATATAACATTGCCTAATACTTTTATGATTTTTCTAGCCTATAGATCAGCAGTTAGAAACACGGGCCTGCTAAATGCCTGCAATTCACCTACCCTATCAATATGTTGTACAATTTTAGATATGTAATGTATACGTTTTGTTTCTTACTTAAGTCTATTTTGTTTGTATGTTTGTAATATTTAGACATTTACGAAAATTAAATCAAGCTGAACAGCAGATTACTATTTTAAATTTAATAGATCATACGAATTATCTTACCCTGTTCTGAATTACTGCTTTGTATAAATTGTACATTGTTTGTAAATGCTCTCTGAACTAAAATATTCATATATGAGAGAAATGTTATATAAGTCAATACAGCCCTATAACTATCATTTATTGAGCTATACAAAGAGATTTATATCTCCGCTAAACTAAAGATTAATAGAAGTATTGCATTCCTGATATCATAAGATAACGATAAAACACATGATTATTCTTAGACTAAGGTCTAATTTAGGTAGTCAAAATGTAGGTAATCGAATTGTAGGTACATATCATGATGTGATATCATACAATTATATTCTAGTAAGAATTGTAATAAAGTCACTGCTATAAACAACATCATTCTTTATCACGATCATCTATCATTATCAAAATCATCTAATGTCATGCAGAGTCAGCAGCTAGCTCCTAAGTTCGTATATGCGAGAAACTCTCTACCCGCTCTGAACAATCAATTACAAAAACTGGATGAGTTTCGGACGTATAGGTAGATAATTCCAAATTTTAATCCGTTTTCATTAATGAGTAGACCTAACATAACATTAGTTTTACCGTAGGAAGAAGGACCGCTCAGAATTGCTCTACAGGAAACAGTCTGACACTAGGTTATTCAGATCAAATATTACTTACAAATCGGAAAGGATATCTATGAAACTCGTGCTGAATTAAATGTAGGAACCTGAATGCGTGGCAGCATCCGTCGCTATTGCATCAACCGTTTCTTCGCATAGCTTTTAGTTTACCTGTGAGAAATTCTATTTTATTTAGTACATAAGGCGTAGATTAGATTATTAATCTACGCAAAAGATTCACCAAACATGGACCTGCTAAATACCTGCAATTCACCTACCCTATCAGTATGTCGTACAATGCAAACATTTAATATTATTATTAAAATTTTATAAATAAAAACGATAAAAGAAGTTTATAGTTTTCATTTATTTTTATGTTAAACATATACGGTAGCAGGATCTAGATCGATGTATACAAATTCATATATGACAGAAATGTTATGTATCTCAATACATATCTAAAACGTATTCTTCGTATATTCAGTAAGAGCTACCCATTTTTTCTAGACATTCGAATTTTGAACAGCTTAATAATAGGTTTTCTCATTTAATCATAATTAGGTTGACTTTATATAGCATTTTTCAGGAAAACCTTCTTCAGAAAAACCCTAATGATTATTTAATTTACATAAAAAAAAAAATTAAAACATTTGATTACACAATAATCTCATTTTCGATACCTTCGAAATATAAGTCTATAACATATGTTTAGGTCTTTATAACTTTGAAACACAGGGTAGTTACCACTTGCAAAATTTACAGTTATGAGAACCCTGAAAACTTAACCTGGAGAAATAAATCAGATAAATATTTTACTTTTATTGAAACGATAAATTTGCATACTAATATATGAAAATAATATAATGTATATCGCCTGATAAATAAAATTGAAATTATTCTTATTCTTTTACAATGAAATTATTCTTTTACAATGAAATGTGTTTTGAAAAAACACGATGAAACGTTATGTATATTAACGCAGGAGTTCTGTTAACGCATTCGTTATTTAGAGATTCACTTATAAGTACACTATCTATTTAGCTGATTCAATAAAAATTTCGTTATTTTAAAATTCCTAACGAGGGACCTACTGATAAGCGTTATATTATACCAGGTACGTATGATACTCTACTACTGATTGCATACCTGATGAACGCAGTTGTACAAAGTAATATAGGATATACGTTACAGAGAAGTTTAATTTTCCGTGCAACAAATGACCTATATATATATTTTATGTACAATGCTGACATTAACATATTTAGCGCATACCTGTTGAACATAGCTCTACAAAGTAATATTTAAAAGACTTAAAAGGCTTATATTTTAGAGATCGGATACAGTCGCATATATTCCTGTATATTACCTCTAAATTTTACTTTAACAATACATGTAGTCAGGTTTGGCGTAAATAACAATTAGGGATACCATACTAACTGAACGCTAACATAATATGCTCTACAGGTCAAACTCAATTAATTAACCCTGGGGCTATACATCCTTAGACTAGAAACAGTCTTGAAACAAAAATGGCTGAGTCCACCCTGTTAGACAAGAAATCAGAGTATGGGCGTGATAAATAAAACATATAAAGTTATTTTACAAACATTTATTTAGTATACATAACATAATACAAGAATATAGATCATAAGTTGTTTTCTATGACGACTGTTGTAGTTCTACGGGTCTCTGAGTCGTCGTATGCCCTCGCAGCAATACTAATACGTATAAAGTCCGACGACTGACTCATTGGAACTGTACCGGTAGCCCTTTCCTTGTTCAACTCTTCGTTACTATCATAGTTGGTAAACGAGGAACCACATTCATCAATACCCCAAATGCATGGCTGAAGTCATATCTTTTTCTTCTTCTGTCTCATCGATATCAATAGGTCCATTTTCTTCCTTTACCAGAGCCGTCTTTACAACATCTGCGTTATTATGTACGTTTTTAAATGCCTTTTATAGCTGTCGATGCGTGAAAGATATTTGAAGCAATTAGAACACTGGACTTTGATTGATTTTGAACGCTTTTCGTATGTCTTTTAAGCTGTCAGAGCTTGAAAAAGTTTTGACACAGCTAGAACAGCAGATTCTGTTTGAATCGTGTATGGTTTTTACGTGTCTCTTGCAGGTGAATGGCCTCGCGAAAGACTTGAAGCAAACCGGACACTGTATTTTGCAATCCTGTCGACCAGAGCCATTCTTCTTCTTACGCTGCTCCATCTCGACTAATGAAGGAACAGGAACACTATCCGTCTATTTATACTGATCGACCAGAGCAATCGGTTGTTCTATCCTACGTTGAGAAAATAATTATACTATGTAAGCTTAGATACGCTACATATGATTGCGAGCCTGAGTATAAGCATAAACCCTATACTACAGATTTTTATCCTTTTTTCATTATATCTGCTACAGACGAGGTGAAGAATAGGTACATTTAACATGCGTATGCTACAATTATCTAATTTCTAGTTTTCTAGACGTAATGTAATTTTGAACAGATTTTAACCCTTTTCGTTATATCTACTACCCTTGTAAGCGATTTCTACATATACGTTCTTATTGTTTATACACCATATAGATATTCGTAGCATCTAAAGTAAACTCTTATTTAAACGTTATTTTACAATATATCATACATTTCAGCAGCTCGTATGATTATCCGTCTCTATCGTAACCCAGTATGTAAGGACATTATGTTAAATACTATCTCATACATGTAAATAAACATTTGTTTAAAGAGTTTGTTAGGTCACCTAATCTGTTATAATATTACTATGATATTAGATCTCGTCGATTACAGTTTTACCATTAGGACATACTTAGTAGGTTATATGTGCTAAGTAAAATAATAAACAGATATTTCGAAAATTTTATGCATTCTTGAGAGAACGGGGTATAATATTTAAAAACACACTGTAGAAAACATATCAGCAGAGAAAGGGAATACATAAATACAGTATGTTTTGTATGATGAGTTGTCGTCAGTTTAAAAGAAATAAGTTCGTCGCCATATTTAAACGTTATTTTACAATACATCATACATTTTCAATAGCTTCGAAATACGCAGATATGTAATAATATACTATATACTCTTAAAGAAATAAGTTCGTCGCCATATTTAAACGTTATTTTACAATACATCATACATTTTCAATAGCTTCGAAATACGCAGATATGTAATAATATACTATATACTCTTGTAGGTTATTCAACGTATCTATAGTAAACTCTTATGATTAATAATAATCTGTAACCTTATTGTTTTTTATTACATCACAGGTTAGAGCATACGAATATAATTTAGGTTAGATTAGGTTAGAGCCTACGAATACATTTTTAGGGCAGAAGGTAGGGAGCAGAGTAAGTACAAAACAACATACTTTCATACAAGAACGTTTATTGATACGAGTAGTTTGACGCTACTTAAAACATAATACATAACTTATATATATAATATCTATTAAAATAGTACATTTCGTATACACTAATAATGGTACTACATACCCAACTATAAAGTAAACATGGTAAGTATAACAGCAGTTTATAAGAATAGATAGTAAATATAACTATATCTAATTATTTTATAAAATACTATGTTAACTAAGAGGTTATATACAGAATATATACGCCTGTATTCGACCTCTAGAGGGTTCATAAGACTAGACTAGACCAGACCAGACCACACCAGACCAGACTAGAGCAGACCAGACCAGACCATACTAGACCAGACCAGACCAGACCAGACCAGACCATACCAGGCCAGACCAGACCAGACCATAACATACCAGACCAGACCAGACTATAGATGATAGATAGTAAAATCATGAACAATTATACCACCTGTAATATAATAGAGCTTACTTGATATTTTAAAATTAGTGGCTGAATCTAATTATTACAGAAATTCAATTGTAGAAACTGAAGATGTAATCTTTAAAACATCTAAAGTTAGAAGTTTTTAGTAGTCAGGTCAGATTAATAGAGGGTGTTATAACCAAATCGTTTTTTTTAGAAACTATTTGTTTTGTAAGATTGGCGCCGTAAAGAAAAACAACATAGCTGTAGTCTTGATTTTGAAATTGAGATAGCTCGGAACAAAACGATGAATACATAGTTTAGAAGTTTATTTCAAAATTCTGTGATAAAAACATTAATTCTTCTTTACTTTACTTTAAAACCCAAGATTGCATGATAAATCAATATAATATTAATATAAATGATTAAATTAAATGAAGCAATCTAGGTTAGACTCCCAAAAATTATATTAAGGTTATAGATTTTAGACTCCGGTTGTTGCAAAGATTCAAGAATCTACGAATATATTTTAGGTTAGATTTAGGTCGCGCGCGCGACCTAAATCTAACCTAAAATATATTCGTAGACTGTAACCCAACTAATATTATATGTAAGTTTTTCGAATGTTAATGACGATTTTGTAAGTAACTACATTGGTCTAACCTAATAAATATTTTATGAACTAATCTTAATAGAGATTTTTTTTGTAAGTAGCTACATGCTCTAACCTAATAAATGTTTTATGAACTAATCTTAATAGAGATTCTTGAATCTTTGCAACAACCGGAGTCTAAAATCTATAACCTTAATATAATTTTTGGGAGTCTAACCTAGATTGCTTCATTTAATTTAATCATTTATATTAATATTATATTGATTTATCATGCAATCTTGGGTTTTAAAGTAAAGTAAAGAAGAATTAATGTTTTTATCACAGAATTTTGAAATAAACTTCTAAACTATGTATTCATCGTTTTGTTCCGAGCTATCTCAATTTCAAAATCAAGACTACAGCTATGTTGTTTTTCTTTACGGCGCCAATCTTACAAAACAAATAGTTTCTAAAAAAAACGATTTGGTTATAACACCCTCTATTAATCTGACCTGACTACTAAAAACTTCTAACTTTAGATGTTTTAAAGATTACATCTTCAGTTTCTACAATTGAATTTCTGTAATAATTAGATTCAGCCACTAATTTTAAAATATCAAGTAAGCTCTATTATATTACAGGTGGTATAATTGTTCATGATTTTACTGTCTATCATCTATAGTCTAGTCTAGTCTGGTCTGGTATGGTCTGGTCTGGTCTGGTCTGGTCTGGTATGGTCTGGTCTGGTCTGGTCTGGTCTGGTCTGGTCTGGTCTGGTCTGGTCTGGTCTGGTCTGGTCTGGTCTGGTCTGGTCTGGTCTGGTCTGGTCTGGTCTGGTCTGGTCTGGTCTGGTCTGGTCTGGTCTGGTCTGGTCTGGTCTGGTCTGGTCTGGTCTGGTCTGGTCTGGTCTGGTCTGGTCTGGTCTGGTCTGGTCTGGTCTGGTCTGGTCTGGTCTGGTCTGGTCTGGTCTGGTCTGGTCTGGTCTGGTCTGGTCTGGTCTGGTCTGGTCTGGTCTAGTCTAGTCTTTACAGCTATGTTGTTTTTTCTTTACGGCGCCAATCTTACAAAACAAATAGTTTCTAAAAAAAAAAACGATTTCATTATAACACCCTCTATTAATCTGACCTGACTACTAAAAACTTCTAACTTTAGATGTTTTAAAGATTACATCTTCAGTTTCTACAATTGAATTTCTGTAATAATTAGATTCAGCCACTAATTTTAAAATATCAAGTAAGATCTATTATATTACAGGTGGTATAATTGTTCATGATTTTACTATCTATCATCTATAGTCTGGTCTGGTCTGGTATGTTATGGTCTGGTCTGGTCTGGCCTGGTATGGTCTGGTCTGGTCTGGTCTGGTCTGGTCTAGTATGGTCTGGTCTGGTCTGCTCTAGTCTGGTCTGGTGTGGTCTGGTCTGGTCTAGTCTAGTCTTATGAACCCTCTAGAGGTCGAATACAGGCGTATATATTCTGTATATAACCTCTTAGTTAACATAGTATTTTATAAAATAATTAGATATAGTTATATTTACTATCTATTCTTATAAACTGCTGTTATACTTACCATGTTTACTTTATAGTTGGGTATGTAGTACCATTATTAGTGTATACGAAATGTACTATTTTAATAGATATTATATATATAAGTTATGTATTATGTTTTAAGTAGCGTCAAACTACTCGTATCAATAAACGTTCTTGTATGAAAGTATGTTGTTTTGTACTTACTCTGCTCCCTACCTTCTGCCCTAAAAATGTATTCGTAGGCTCTAACCTAATCTAACCTAAATTATATTCGTATGCTCTAACCTGTGATGTAATAAAAAACAATAAGGTTACAGATTATTATTAATCATAAGAGTTTACTATAGATACGTTGAATAACCTACAAGAGTATATAGTATATTATTACATATCTGCGTATTTCGAAGCTATTGAAAATGTATGATGTATTGTAAAATAACGTTTAAATATGGCGACGAACTTATTTCTTTTAAACTGACGACAACTCATCATACAAAACATACTGTATTTATGTATTCCCTTTCTCTGCTGATATGTTTTCTACAGTGTGTTTTTAAATATTATACCCCGTTCTCTCAAGAATGCATAAAATTTTCGAAATATCTGTTTATTATTTTACTTAGCACATATAACCTACTAAGTATGTCCTAATGGTAAAACTGTAATCGACGAGATCTAATATCATAGTAATATTATAACAGATTAGGTGACCTAACAAACTCTTTAAACAAATGTTTATTTACATGTATGAGATAGTATTTAACATAATGTCCTTACATACTGGGTTACGATAGAGACGGATAATCATACGAGCTGCTGAAATGTATGATATATTGTAAAATAACGTTTAAATAAGAGTTTACTTTAGATGCTACGAATATCTATATGGTGTATAAACAATAAGAACGTATATGTAGAAATCGCTTACAAGGGTAGTAGATATAACGAAAAGGGTTAAAATCTGTTCAAAATTACATTACGTCTAGAAAACTAGAAATTAGATAATTGTAGCATACGCATGTTAAATGTACCTATTCTTCACCTCGTCTGTAGCAGATATAATGAAAAAAGGATAAAAATCTGTAGTATAGGGTTTATGCTTATACTCAGGCTCGCAATCATATGTAGCGTATCTAAGCTTACATAGTATAATTATTTTCTCAACGTAGGATAGAACAACCGATTGCTCTGGTCGATCAGTATAAATAGACGGATAGTGTTCCTGTTCCTTCATTAGTCGAGATGGAGCAGCGTAAGAAGAAGAATGGCTCTGGTCGACAGGATTGCAAAATACAGTGTCCGGTTTGCTTCAAGTCTTTCGCGAGGCCATTCACCTGCAAGAGACACGTAAAAACCATACACGATTCAAACAGAATCTGCTGTTCTAGCTGTGTCAAAACTTTTTCAAGCTCTGACAGCTTAAAAGACATACGAAAAGCGTTCAAAATCAATCAAAGTCCAGTGTTCTAATTGCTTCAAATATCTTTCACGCATCGACAGCTATAAAAGGCATTTAAAAACGTACATAATAACGCAGATGTTGTAAAGACGGCTCTGGTAAAGGAAGAAAATGGACCTATTGATATCGATGAGACAGAAGAAGAAAAAGATATGACTTCAGCCATGCATTTGGGGTATTGATGAATGTGGTTCCTCGTTTACCAACTATGATAGTAACGAAGAGTTGAACAAGGAAAGGGCTACCGGTACAGTTCCAATGAGTCAGTCGTCGGACTTTATACGTATTAGTATTGCTGCGAGGGCATACGACGACTCAGAGACCCGTAGAACTACAACAGTCGTCATAGAAAACAACTTATGATCTATATTCTTGTATTATGTTATGTATACTAAATAAATGTTTGTAAAATAACTTTATATGTTTTATTTATCACGCCCATACTCTGATTTCTTGTCTAACAGGGTGGACTCAGCCATTTTTGTTTCAAGACTGTTTCTAGTCTAAGGATGTATAGCCCCAGGGTTAATTAATTGAGTTTGACCTGTAGAGCATATTATGTTAGCGTTCAGTTAGTATGGTATCCCTAATTGTTATTTACGCCAAACCTGACTACATGTATTGTTAAAGTAAAATTTAGAGGTAATATACAGGAATATATGCGACTGTATCCGATCTCTAAAATATAAGCCTTTTAAGTCTTTTAAATATTACTTTGTAGAGCTATGTTCAACAGGTATGCGCTAAATATGTTAATGTCAGCATTGTACATAAAATATATATATAGGTCATTTGTTGCACGGAAAATTAAACTTCTCTGTAACGTATATCCTATATTACTTTGTACAACTGCGTTCATCAGGTATGCAATCAGTAGTAGAGTATCATACGTACCTGGTATAATATAACGCTTATCAGTAGGTCCCTCGTTAGGAATTTTAAAATAACGAAATTTTTATTGAATCAGCTAAATAGATAGTGTACTTATAAGTGAATCTCTAAATAACGAATGCGTTAACAGAACTCCTGCGTTAATATACATAACGTTTCATCGTGTTTTTTCAAAACACATTTCATTGTAAAAGAATAATTTCATTGTAAAAGAATAAGAATAATTTCAATTTTATTTATCAGGCGATATACATTATATTATTTTCATATATTAGTATGCAAATTTATCGTTTCAATAAAAGTAAAATATTTATCTGATTTATTTCTCCAGGTTAAGTTTTCAGGGTTCTCATAACTGTAAATTTTGCAAGTGGTAACTACCCTGTGTTTCAAAGTTATAAAGACCTAAACATATGTTATAGACTTATATTTCGAAGGTATCGAAAATGAGATTATTGTGTAATCAAATGTTTTAATTTTTTTTTATGTAAATTAAATAATCATTAGGGTTTTTCTGAAGAAGGTTTTCCTGAAAAATGCTATATAAAGTCAACCTAATTATGATTAAATGAGAAAACCTATTATTAAGCTGTTCAAAATTCGAATGTCTAGAAAAAATGGGTAGCTCTTACTGAATATACGAAGAATACGTTTTAGATATGTATTGAGATACATAACATTTCTGTCATATATGAATTTGTATACATCGATCTAGATCCTGCTACCGTATATGTTTAACATAAAAATAAATGAAAACTATAAACTTCTTTTATCGTTTTTATTTATAAAATTTTAATAATAATATTAAATGTTTGCATTGTACGACATACTGATAGGGTAGGTGAATTGCAGGTATTTAGCAGGTCCATGTTTGGTGAATCTTTTGGGTAGATTAATAATCTAATCTACGCCTTATGTACTAAATAAAATAGAATTTCTCACAGGTAAACTAAAAGCTATGCGAAGAAACGGTTGATGCAATAGCGACGGATGCTGCCACGCATTCAGGTTCCTACATTTAATTCAGCACGAGTTTCATAGATATCCTTTCCGATTTGTAAGTAATATTTGATCTGAATAACCTAGTGTCAGACTGTTTCCTGTAGAGCAATTCTGAGCGGTCCTTCTTCCTACGGTAAAACTAATGTTATGTTAGGTCTACTCATTAATGAAAACGGATTAAAATTTGGAATTATCTACCTATACGTCCGAAACTCATCCAGTTTTTGTAATTGATTGTTCAGAGCGGGTAGAGAGTTTCTCGCATATACGAACTTAGGAGCTAGCTGCTGACTCTGCATGACATTAGATGATTTTGATAATGATAGATGATCGTGATAAAGAATGATGTTGTTTATAGCAGTGACTTTATTACAATTCTTACTAGAATATAATTGTATGATATCACATCATGATATGTACCTACAATTCGATTACCTACATTTTGACTACCTAAATTAGACCTTAGTCTAAGAATAATCATGTGTTTTATCGTTATCTTATGATATCAGGAATGCAATACTTCTATTAATCTTTAGTTTAGCGGAGATATAAATCTCTTTGTATAGCTCAATAAATGATAGTTATAGGGCTGTATTGACTTATATAACATTTCTCTCATATATGAATATTTTAGTTCAGAGAGCATTTACAAACAATGTACAATTTATACAAAGCAGTAATTCAGAACAGGGTAAGATAATTCGTATGATCTATTAAATTTAAAATAGTAATCTGCTGTTCAGCTTGATTTAATTTTCGTAAATGTCTAAATATTACAAACATACAAACAAAATAGACTTAAGTAAGAAACAAAACGTATACATTACATATCTAAAATTGTACAACATATTGATAGGGTAGGTGAATTGCAGGCATTTAGCAGGCCCGTGTTTCTAACTGCTGATCTATAGGCTAGAAAAATCATAAAAGTATTAGGCAATGTTATATATATGTATGACATTAGTCAAACGATGGATATACTCATGTCTTTACCTTCAATATATAATCTATTTATTTATGATATCTTGTTGATGTGTTGTGATCTTGATTGACTGTAATCTTTTTCCTGTAAGATGCTATAAAAGCCGTAATTAATATTTCTTAATATATAGTTTAGTTTAATCCGTGTACGTATTTTATTCTTGCATTTTTTTATTTCACAATGTATAACTATATACAATTTATTTTAAAACCGTTTTTCTGAAATTTCTAGATTTTAATACAAACAAAATTGATTTAGGCTTCAGGAAATATCCAAACAGATTTACTCAGAATTTACGGTTGTTATTAAATAAAAATTAGCCGTCGGCAACTTTTAAAATATTTCGATTAAACCAATAGTCTTTCATGTTTGAATTTTAACTTTCTACACCCGCTAATTGGAAATTCATTAGCAATGGTGAAATCATCGTTTACAATCAAGACGTCATGTTTTTACCTTACCGATCTCATTTAATGACTCATGATAATAATCATAATTGGCTTATAATTTTTGAATCCTAAAGATTTAATATTATTAATGTACAATATTTATAAATATTTTCCGGGAATTATTTTTAAATAAATTGGATTTAATCAAATATACGTGAAAGCATTTTTAGAAATAACTCGTATGCAGTAATTTAAAAGACAAGCTCCGTGGTCTCGGGGTTAAGCTATGGACATTTTGTTATCGCTTAAACTTATAACTAAAACACGTCTTTGCTAATGATTTTGTTGAGATAATGGATATCATATCTGATAATATGAAATTACTAACATGTATTATGTTATGAGTACGTGGTCGCTAGTCAACAATTTTTTTTATAACCCGTTTACAGTGCTTTAATAGATTACCTTCATGGTGTAATGGTTAAGTCCTAAGCTTATAACCAGACGGTCGAGCGTTCAAACCCTGCCGGCTCCATTGGTTTTGTAAAAAAGTATAGCGGGTTGCCTATCTACAGGCGTATAGAAATCTACTATACCGATCATATGACGTCACCGATAGATGGCATTAGCAGCGCTAGGAATTCAAATCTTTCAGCGGGAAATGATGGCAAGTTGGAAATGAGGAGAGAGAGGGAGATGAGAGATGAGATATGCAGATGATCCCGCGAGATAAAAAAATGATCCGCTAATGACCCCGCGAATTAAATTACTAAAAATTCAAATCCAAGGGCGGGAAAACCAACATGACAGATTCAAAATGACAGATACAAAATGGCGGATATGTAAATGACAGATTCAAAATTGACAGATTCAAAATGACATTTCAAAATGGCGATTCAAAATGGCGATTCAAAATGGCGATTCAAAATGGCGATCCAAAATGGCGATCCAAAATGGCGTTTCAAAATGGCTATTCAAAATGGCGATTCAAAATGGCGATTCAAAATGGCTATTCAAAATGGCGATCCAAAATGGCTATTCAAAATGGCGATCCAAAATGGCGATTCAAAATGGCTATTCAAAATGGCTATTCAAAATGGCGATTCAAAATAGTAGGCGTGTCGTCCAAGATGGCGTCGACCAATCAGAAGCAAGGGGAGAAGCCATACCATTGGCATGCCAAGTGGCATGTCAATTTCCGTCTGCCTAAAGTGGCCCATTACCTACTCAAGTTTTATTTTATATCTTTCATAACATTTAGAACACCACAGTAGACCACCACAGTGCGGTGTTGGCAACATCAAATAAATGTAGCCCCAACAGCACCTTGATATTTCCCCAAATTTGAAATAACATTGATTTGCACAACTTTTTAATTATAATGACTTATTATACAGTGTGTCACGAGACACTACGCATTTATTTTAAGGGGTGATAGAAGACATGAAAAGGAAGTCACACTTTTTAATAATTTTTATCTATCTTCTTAACAGACAGCAATCAACAACTTCAGCTGACAATAATGATCTATAGACAGCATTTAGGGAATGTCTAGTTTATAAATTGATTGACCTATAAAAAATAACTATTTACGAATATCAAGAAAGGGCCCCTTTGGAAATATTTACGATCTGTTTATTGAATCACCGCCTATTAGAAGTGATTGTCATCAGTATTTTTTACAAAAATTCCATAAATATGCTCTTTAGTGCAAATATTTCTACATTAAAAGTTTTAGGAATGTGCAACTCCAAAAATATAATTATTTTACACCTTGTATATCACTCGCATTCTACTTAGCCAATAAGAACTTGCCACAATCAATTAAAACTACTTTATAGTGACTGTATCGCGGTATCGCTCACTAATATTTACAATTTGATTATTTTGTGAAATCTAATGGCAAGAGTTCTATCTAGTAACAGTAACCAGGGACTGTAACCCTTTACAAATATAGGTTCCGGTTTCAGTGCCGGATCTTGGAAATTCAAAATAAGGGTTTCGGCTCCAATCTTAATTTTCTAAACATTAAGGTTCCGGTTCCAGGATTTTTTGGAATGGAATGGAAAAAAGATTAAAATTTTAATTTTGTAGTGAAAAGTTGTTTTGGTGTAATGACAATTGGTGCAGTGACAATATGTTCTCAAATATACCAATCAGTAGTTTTTCAAGAATTAATTAATGAATTATTGTGTTAGTAGATGATTAAAATATCAAAAAAGTCAAGAAATACCAGCAGGTTCTTATTATTTATATTATTTGCTATTTACTGCATAGATTTCGACCGTGAGATTTACGAAACAAATCGCACAGGCGAAAGTAAAACACACTATTATAAAACCGCCATTTTGGATTTGAATTTTGAATCTGTCAATTTTGTACCTGTCATTTTGAACCGCCATTCTGGAGTTGTCATTTTGAATCCGTCATTTTTAATTTGTCATTTTCGAATCTGTCATTTTTGAATGTAATTTTCAATTGGTCATCTTGGATTTCCCGCCTTTAGATTCGAATTTTTAGTGCTGCTGCTGTTATCTATCGGTCACTTCATATGGTCGGTATAGTAGATTTATATACGCCTGTAGATAGGCAACGTGCTAATTTTTTTTATAAAAATGAACGGTAGCCAGCAAGCTTTGAACGCTCGACCATTCGTTTACAAGTACGTAATTTAACCACTAAACCATCGAGATAGCCGAAAGAATCTCTGCAAACGGGTTATTTATAAAAAACAGTCAACTAAGCAATAATTCAACCAAATAGTTTATTTTAAAAATAATTCCCGGAAAATATTTATAAATATTATAGGTACATTAATAACAATCGGAAATAACGCTTTTGAATCCTAAAAATTTATTTAAAAATAATTCCCTGAAAATATTTATAAATAAAACTTAGAAAAAGGAATATTGTGTAATGCCATTTTGAATTCAAAAACATATTTTAAATCCTGTAAAATATATTTATAATTGTTTCAAGTAGTCAGTTTACTTCAACCTTATTACTAATGTGCGAATTACGTACAAGGCAATTAGTCACTCTGAAGTTAATCCTATATGAGCTAATCAAGTAGAAACTCCAATTTTTCTTGGTGCATCTTAAATCACGTTAAGTAATTAATAGGTATGACTCAAGTCAATTTAAATCATCAACAAAGCTTTAGCTATAAGCTTAAAGAACACTCATAATTTGGAATTTCTTATTATAACAAAAAGGAATAGCTTCTCTAAATTAACACAGCATTTAGCAGTTTCGGATGACAAATTTTAAAATGTATTGTTGTTAAGAAATATTTCTACTGGGTTCTGAATTTCTTATCATTCTTAAATGAAATGATATTTAAATATAGATCTAAACGCTAACATTTAAAATACAGTAACATCAATGTATTTATTAAAATAAAAATAGTTCAGAATTAAATGTATTTAAAATAAAACTTAGAAAAATACGTCATCTATTTAAAAAATAAAAATTAGAAAAAGCGTCTTCAGAATAATTTTATACAACCTGCGATAGTTTTCCCAATAATATTACTGAATTAACATCTTAAATCTATAATATATAAAATGAAAAACATTAGTCGATAAAGAGAATAGAACGAATACGATAATGATATTTGGAAATAATTCGTGAGTAATATTAGAAAACATCTTTTTCCGTGCGTCAACGTCTAAATCATAGGTTCCCAACCTTTTATGGACTACCGCCCCCTTTACAAGAAAAAAAAATTCCAGCGCCCCCTTTACATAATAGTTAATTATACCAATTTTATATGTCTGTCTATTATCTATTAATAATCACAAATTAAAAACTAATTCTCTCTCTCTCTCTCTCTGTAATCATGCTACTCGTGGTCGTGGCTGAGGGTCGTTATTATTAATTATTTAAAAATCCAAAAACATGTTATAATAAAGACATTTAATTCAGACAAAGACCATACAAAGTGTTATTAACAAAATTATAACTTAACCAACAAATGCAAGACAATACACAAAGCCGGAGCACCCCGCACTGGCGCACTGCACAAAGGCAAAGACAAGACGATTAATCAAAATTAGTAAAAAAATATAATAAAAAAACAAAATTCAATAAGAAAACATAAATATCAATGAGACGGTTGAGGCTGGTGGAGTTTTAACAATTTGTTAATGTCGGGTTTCAATTTAGTTAACATCAGTCGCAAATCACCACGCTCAGTGATCTGCAGTCTATTTCTTTTCTTAGACAGTAAATTAGCTACTGCACTAACCCACGCTCAGCCAAATATGACGAAGGAAACGCAATTAACGTCTACGAGTTCTTCTTCTAAATTTGAAGATTCTGCTGTATCTGCATTTGCGAAAGGGTCTAAAACCCAGCTTGGTATATTCATATTTAAAATATCCTGGAATCGCTCTGTAAAATCAGCATGAAGAGCGTCCAGGTGCTGGCAGTAAGTAAGTAAATCTTCCTGTTTTATCGATAATGCTGATAATGTCGGAAAGTGGCTGTATTCACCTCTTCCTAGATTTCGTTTGAATAGAAGAAGTTTTCCCACAAAAGCAGCTATGACGTTTTTTGTTTTTATTAAATTCAACTCATCGCCTTGTAATTGTAAATTAACGTCAACGTCAACGTAAATTAAAGAAGCTTTTACGGCTAGACACGTTATTTCTAGCCCGAGGCGTTAGCCGAGGGTTAGGAAAAGGCTGTAGAAGGCTCGAAGATGTTATAACGCTGAGGCGCCAGCCGAGGCGTTATACATCTTCTCGGATTTAATCTTCTCATACATCTTCTCGGATTTAAAGTATCGCTTGATCTCCGTATTGCATAAGTTGGTTTATTTTACCCTTAACTTTCGTATTGTATAATGAAGCAAGTTGCCTTGTCTGTGTCTTCATACGCGTAACCAAGGAGATAAAAAGCAGCATGTCACGTGTGGCTGTTATGCAACATCAAATGATTTTTACGTTGTCAACAACAACAACGGAAACCAAGAACGTCTTGAACTCCGGTGTCATTGACAACGGAGATCAAGTTATACTTTATTTTACTAATTGTAGTATATAAACAATTCTTTGAAATACGAAATGAAATAAAATATTTTTATGTTTCACTTGCATATTATTTGCTGTTTATACATATGATAGGAACTACATAAACAACTCCATAACAACCAGGGCATTATAAGTGGGCGTTATAATTCATAACGCCCGCTCATGGTTTACTTTACAATCTGAGTCGGCGTTACCTTCAATAATAATTTGGATCATTAGATCAGAAACTATATGTTTTGCCTGAACTGAAACTATATTTGTCAGCCTGCAACGAAGGAACAAAATAGACAAACATATTGTAGGGAAGTCATCAAGTAGTAAAACACGATAATAACATACCAATTCCTGAAAGTAGGCCAACATCACCGTCTCGTTTACCATTTTAATCCCACTTTTCAACTTCCAGTTAACAAAAATTTGCAATTCTTTTTCAAAATTTACTCTAGGTTTTGTTGGCAATAAGTTTTCAGTGGCCCTTTTCGGTTTTTCCAAAATACCTTCCGGAACATTAAACTTTTGCTCTATCATCGTCACCGAACAAAACGCATGTATGAAGTCGACGCTACTTTCAACTGTTTCAAAACAAATAGAGAAACGAATCTTAGCAACACCAAGGTTACTATTTTTAAGCATTTATCATAATTTTATTATTATTAGATAAATTAAAACTAATTCTACATAATCTTGTGAAACATAAAATTTTGTATGCACCATGAGCGTTACTAGATGATAATGCCTATCAAGCGACTTACAGCCCTCCTTGCATTATCATCATTCTAACGCCCTTGGTACATAAATAACTATAAAAAGGTCTGTCAAATAAACGATGTCATTTTTGGACGCAATCAAGTTTCCGCGCAGTTCATCGTCTCTGTTTTCAAGGAAGTCCAGTACTGAGTCAAATAGATTGAAAAAGCGATTCAGACAAACACCTTTCGAGAGCCATCGTACTTCTGTGTGCAGCAGCAAGCGATTATGGTCTTCATCATTTTCACTACAAAGTTGCTCAAATAATCTGTCATTTAATGAATTGCTTCTTATCTTGTTGACTGCTCTAATAACTAATGGAGCGACGTATGCAGGCGTTCATTAAGATTTTTTGCAACCAAGTGCTGACGATGAATAACACAATGTACAGCAAGTACATTTGGTACTGCTTGTTTTAAATGCGCAATGAAACCCTTATGACCGCCCGTCATTGCTGGAGCACCAATTGTTCTGACAAAATATTTCGAATAGGAATTTCTTTCTCTTGAAAAAAACGTGCATGGTATTAAATATGGATTCTTCCTTTGTATCTGTTTCCAAATTTTTTGCAAATAATAACTCTTTACAAAATTTTTCTTCTTTTATGAATCGGACGTAAGCCAAGAGTAGTGCTTCGTTATTTGGTAAAGTTGATTCATCGAGTTGAATGGAAAATTTGAAAGTCTTTAAGTAGTCGCATAATGATAGTTCAACGTCTCTAGCCATTTCATCAAACTTCTTTGCACTGTATTATTACTCAAAGGAATTTTTTTGATAATATCTGATGGCGTCTTATGATGAAGAACAGTTTCGATTACCTCTTTGACTGCCGGCATAATTAATTCCTCACCAATTTGTGTGTGGTTTTTCCGCTTTTGCGATTAATAATGAAATATTATATGAAGCTCGTAGTCCATCATCTTCTTGTTTAAAACACGATGCAAAAAGGTTTGATATAGTTGGCTGTTTTAAATATTTCTTTTCAAGTCCTTGAGAATAGGATAAATCTTTGTCCTTTTTATCAGCATGTATTTTATTCAAATGCTCTTAGAGCCTAGAAGGCTTCTTGGCTTCATTTGAAAATACTTTTTGGCAAATTAAACACATAGGTAATAATTTGTTTGTTGGAGATTGCGTAAATCCATATTTTAAATACTCAATTCACAAGTTCAATACATTAACTTTTCAACCGATTTATAGAAAATTATAAAACTAATTATAATGACTTCTTTACTTTATCAGTCACGCGCGAGTATGGATCACTGGCGAAGCACACAAATACACTAAGACATTAGAAGAGCTATCCCTGCTTTTTAAAGATTTGATTTCGAGCACGCAACAACTTGTATGCCTTTGTTTGTTTGCGGTGCCCCGGTGCACTTGCCCTGCAAACAGGTTGTTACAAGTTCCTGTATTTTTGTCGAAACATGCTTGATTGCGTAAATCACGTCTTTGCATAGACTTGTTACCGACAGTCCTAAACCGAATCAATTAGTTAGTTTATCTATATACTTAATGCTTATTTAAATGTTTTAATGTTTATTTACGCCATAATAATAAGATAAACATCTTAGACGGCTAGATAAAATGTTTTTTCATGAAAATAGATGTATTTTCAAAGCATTTTATTATATTAAATTTCGAATTAGGTAGGTACGCCGCGACCGCCCCATTGACTGTCATAACCCCCCCCCCCCATTTGTCTTTGAACCCGCTACCGCCCCAGCGTCCACTAGGGGACGGTACCGCCCCCGGTGGGAACCTACGGTCTAAATAAATACAATCATAAATATCCTAAATTTGCTTTGCAAACAGATTATCTCTACGCATCATTAAGTCTAGACGTTTTAAAACCAACAAAGAAATTTTAAGTGTGTTTTATTACTGTTTAGTTGACTCTTTTTTATAATAATATGGCTTTCAGAAAAGTTATTAATTGTTTACTTTCTAAAATAATGTTCATGAAAGACATACTAATTACGCAGATGCCAAAACTGGTATAAAAAGTCAGAAATCTCTATATCTCAAAGCATTACGAAAGTGTTTCCGAAGAGAAAACAGTTATCCATCAAGACAGCTATCCTGTGTTCGTTAGCTATATATACTGAATCAAGGAAGTCGAAGACACGAAATTATCAACCGTTTCATAATTATGTATCCTGCAAACTTATTTGAAATATATCAATCAGGTATGTTTTATTTTTCTTATATATTTTAAGTTATTTGAGTTGCTTATATTTTAAAAACTACCTCGTTTACGATATTTGTTTTACGATTGTTTACAGTAAGAAATAGAATTTTTAAACGAATTGAACCAAACAGTTGGAACAGCCTCAGCCAACCAAAAACCTGTCAAGAAATTACACGAATATAATCTTAAGGAAGTAGGCGAGATATCAGAGTTCAAGATTATCATTTGCAGGGACGGACGCAGAGCGGTGTTCATTGCTACAGAAAAACATATAACCCAAAGATTGGCCGACAGACTTACTGAAGATAAAGTGGCTGATCTCAACCAGAAGATAGCGAATAAAACTCTATCTCTAGGACTATTTTACCTAGGTAAAGTAAAGACAGGTCGTTATCCAGCGTTTGACAATTGTCTATTTATTGAAACAAACAAGGTATGAAATGAAACAGGGAGTCTATTAAATGGACATTGCCTAATACTTTATTATGATTCTTCTAGCCTATGGATCCGCAGTCAGAAGCTCGAACCTGCTAAATGCCTACAATTAACCTTGCCTATCATCAACATGTATATTGTTGTGGAAGAAAGCGTACTAGAATTATCAAGAATTTATTGACGACTTTCTCCAATTTGTTATAAATATCTCAATTGTTATTTTATCTTATGTAGGTATTAGCTTTAATTGCTTTAAGTAATGTAAATTGAGATTGTAATATTGATAAGTATGTACATCCGTTGGATAATGGCATTTGAATGATCGTAAATGGAATAACACAAAGTTTCTATGAATTTATACATTTGTATGGGACGAAGAAAATTTTGAAATCTTAGATAAACTCATAAAATGTAGCATAACAATATTAACCTGGTATAAAACTATTAAATAAAAAATAATAAAATTACTTCAATTAGGTTTCAAACGTTCATGTATATGTCTATGGTGAGAAGACCATAGCAGATGTATGTGCACCACAAGATTCTTTAAATATTTCGAGCCATTGGACATTAAAATTATTGGGTAGCTAGAATTATGCGCTTTGACTTCCACAAATAAAACACTTTTTATGCATATCGTAAAAATTTGTTTATTTATAAATACAAATAATGCTAAATGAATTATAAGCCTAAACGTTTTTAGGTAATTATTTGAATTTATACATAATTGATCAAATTTAAATAACAGTTTTGATTTATTCCATTAGATTTTGCACTGGATAACCTAAACCTTTCCTCAGTATGTTTGTGTGGTGTCAAAGAGTTAGCTGGGTTGCTAAATCTTCCTCTATACATTTATCTAGTAAAAATTTTGCTTCTTGCACATATATCTCAGCTAAACCATTCAATCTCTGAAACTGTGTATTGAAGACTTTATGCTTAAACTTCCACTGTCTAATAATATGTTAGATACATATGGTTTTCCTCCATTTTACCAAGAACATCAAGTATTGCAAATGTGGTAAACTAACATCTAAATGCTCAGATTTTTAATTATAGGCTTGATAATCGTACAAAATCTAAATAACCTGAACAGATATCTACTATTATCAAATATACTATGTGCCTTTTGAAGTGTTTAATGAAGTCTTTTAGACAACAAGACATGTTACGTTTATAAACAAAAACAATATTATCGTATGATACACCAACAAGTACTCCAATTAAACAAAACGATAAGTGCAAAAACAAACTTTATTGCAATTAAACACACAACAAATTGGGAATATTCACAAGAAAAGACAAATTCCTGTCCATAAGTAATAAATATCAGAAGCAACTATTTGCCATAACCATTCTGGGCACTTTTGAAGTAAAGTCCTTCCTTGGAGGTCTTGTACCAATTTAACAATGTCTTCAGAGATTTTTGTCAGATATCTCTGAGCAACACAAAAGTACCTATAATACATTTTGGCTTAGGTGGCAACATTTTAGAACAACTTCTCATAATCTAGGGGTATCATTACTTTTATTATTCTTGAATACAGTGTTTTCAAAAGTTGCTAGCTTATATTGGTAAGATCAGTATTTTCTTAGAGACACTAAGATTTTATTTTTCTAAGCTTATGTTGAGCTTTCTGAACATAAAATCTGTCTAAACAATCTTTTTCATAATGGAAAATGTAAATTTTAACGTGAGTTTACTAAACATACATACTTGATTATTGTTATTGTATAATCAGGATATACCATACACCATGCAGTTTTTTCTTACAACAAACATCAGACTCTTAGGCCCCTTGCATTAGCAGTTTCGTCAATTTTCTTCATTTATTTGATTTCTGTTTCCAGTTTATTATTCACTTTTCAGCGACATGAATTTGTATTACTTCCTTTTATATCTTCCGCGACTTTCCTCTTTTCCTTCCTCCTACCACTCTGCTCCAAGCAATGTGCTTCACTGTTCTTGTTTCCCCCATTCTTCGTAGATGGCCTAGCCACTGCAGCCTGCGTCTTGTCACTATTTCTGTCACCAATGGGTCTTTGTAGATTTCATACAAAATATAATCATATATATAAGATTTAAACGGATTTTAATTACTATGAGTAAATGAATGCTGTTTAAGATAGCTTTTTCGCGAAGATTTATAACCACAAATATTACATTCAAATGGCTTTTCACCACTATGAGTAGACATATGTTGTTTAAGATTACTCTTTCGAGCACATTCATAATAACATATATTACATTTAAATGGCTTTTGTCCACTATGAATGAACATGTGTCTATTCAGATCACTCGTTTGCGAAGATCTATAAGCACATATATTACATTCAAATGGCTTATCACCAGTATGAATAGTCAAGTGTTTTTTAAGATCCCTTTTCTGTGAACATTTATAAGCACATATATTACATTCAAATGGCTTTTGTCCACTATGAATGAACATGTGTCTATTAAAACTGCCCTTTTGTGAACATCTATAAGCACATATATTACATTTAAATGGCTTATCACCACTATGAGTAGTCAAGTGTTTTTTAAGATCGCACTTTCGTGGACATTTATAACCACATATATTACATTTAATTGGGTTTTGTCCACCATGAGTGAACATGTGTCTTTTAAGATCGCCCTTTTGCGAACATCTATGAGCACATATATTACATTCAAATGGCTTATCACCACTATGAGTAGTCAAGTGTTTTTTAAGATCGTACTTTCGTGAACATTTATAATCACAAAGATTACATTCAAATGGTTTATCACCACTATGAGTAAACATGTGTTGTTTAAGATAACTCTTTTGAGAACATTTATAACTACATATATTACATTCAAATGGCTTAACGCTACTATGAGTGGTCAAGTGTTTTTTAAGATCACTCTTTCGTTGACATTTATAACCACATATATTACATTCAAATGGCTTTTGTCTACTATGAGTGAACATGTGCTGGTTAAGACGACTCTTTTGAGAAAATTTATAATCACATAAATTGCATTCAAATTGCTTTTTTCCGTTATGGTTGACCATGTGTTGATGTAGATATTTCCCTTCTAAACATTTATAACCACACATATTACATTTAAGTGGCTTTTCACCACTGTGGATAATCATATGTCTTTGCAAAAGACTCTTCACAGTAACCTTGTCATTACAAAAATTACATATAAATTGTTTATCATCTTTATGAATGAGCATTTGTTCCATGTTACTATTTCTTTTGTAGAACAGATTCTGTGATAGTTTGTTGTCTATATTCATTTGCTTGCAAGTTGCTAAAATACTTATATTATCAAATGGTTCTTCTTCATCTCAACGTTGGTGTTAGAGCCTTCCATTATCTGTGAATCTACATTTATGTATGTTTGCTTTGATTGTGGTTATCTCCTCCTGTAGTTCATTATGGAATATTGCAACCTACAAGTAAAAAGTACATGATTTCACCAATTATATATGAATATATATACAGTTACATTATTATGTAACTCGAACTACTTTGGAATGAGGAAATTAAAAACAAAAATGTGTGTTGGTATAATATTATGAACCATTTACCTGATGGTAAAGAGAATCATTATTATTGTTCCAATACACAAGCTTGTTGATAGTATGCTAATAGTATATGTCAGCGGTGAACATCTGTAAGTAGTTTCGGTGACTTCGTGCGCTAGGGAACCAATACCATTTTTTAGTTTTATTTTCGTAGAAAATCACAGTGAATCAATCTCCGAGTTTGATACATCAAGAATGAATAATAATTTTTATGGTGTTACCAATACCAAATAAATAAAGTTCCTAACACCTTTCTATTTCGCCATATTTGAAATAAAATAGATAGGTAGTCGTTAGCAAATGTCTTGTCCCGAGCAGGCAATACATTTAACAAATCTGGTAAAAGAAACGACGTACGTTTCGGAGCATAGTTTCTTTTGTTTACAAACAACACACCAAATATAACCAGTTTTAAAGGTTGCTACCCTACCTAGAGTGGCTTTGTATAGGTTCCTAAATATGAACTGAGCTCTGTATTATTTAGAGTTAAGACACGCATGTCAAATTTTCCTAGTGACATTTCATATTTTGAAACTATTAGAAGGTTGGTCATCATGAAAGTTGATTTAGGGCCGATTGTTTAGTACGTGGTAAACTTCTGGTTACTAGTAACTCGGCTTTAACTGTGAAAAGTGAGTTGTTCGGTAAGAAGTTAACTTTTAACTATAATTTTATTTAAAACTAAGTAATTTTTTTAATTATTTAATAATGAACTAACGCAAATAGAAAAAATAGTATAAAATATTCGTTTCATAAGACGTTTTAGCGCACTTGTTCACAAACTCGGACGCGTGCGCTAAAAACGTGTCTTATGAAACTAATACTTTAATATACCATTATTACACGCTAATGTAAACAAATATGTATGATAAATGATTTATTCATATTTTACCAACTTGTTGCTAAACAACTTAGCGCGTAAAAATCAAAACACGCTGATATACATGTCACAGATTAAAAAAATATTAATTAAAATGAATACTCTTTTATCTTTTAAGTAAAACGTTATGATCGTAGATAAAACATTGTAAGATTTACATATAAAAAGTCTCTTCGTTGCATTCACGTCTTTAAAACATTCGATCGTACCTCGCTCGTGTCTTAAACCGTTCGCGCAATAAAGAATGACTTTTTATACTTGAATTTTAAATATACATATATAAAATGGATCCACAATAGTTGCAAGTTGTCAATGACATATGTAGTTTCTTTTAATAAAAAATATTTGCACAATAATAATCAAAATATGAGATTAGTTCGCGAAGTGGCGTCCCTAATTTACGATTTTTTTTCAAAAAACCCTCAAGCTAAAAATTATTCAAGTACTATCGCGTTGTCAACAGAAAACATAAAGGCCTTGATGTAACCCTATAAATATTTTCCAGTAATATAGGATATTATGTACTATTGGTTTCATAATGATCTAGGACAGCAAGGCTAATATGCTATTTTTTATTATTTTATCCTATGCATTTACACTGAGAAAATAATAAAAAATAGCATCATATTAGCCTTGCTGTCCTAGATCATTATGAAATCAATAGTACCTACTTTCGAATTTCAAGCAAATCCTTTCAACTATTCATAATCTAACCAAAACAATAAATAAATAACAATCAGATATAAATAGTGTTTAATCTTATTATTTTCTTTTTATCTAGTTTTTGTATTTATTAGCTTAGCGACGTGTTTGTTTATATTTATATAACCTTTGCTAATGACAGCTTAACTGTCCAAACAATTGTCAGGTTATAACTTAATAAATTTTACCAAACTTTTTATTAATCTTTATTTATTTCAAGCTAGAATAGTATTAGTAGCATCTCTGTTATAACGTTGTTAATATGTGACTATATTTCTAGATATTAAATCTCCCCTTGGTTTAACAAAATAAATAAATTGCATCATTTAATTAATAGATAAACATTAAACCAATTGCAAGAGGTTAATGTTCTCATATCATTTTCTGTTTGCTAATAACATCTTCGCCATTAATTATTGATGGTAGTTCTGAGTGGCTTCTTTTGATGGACCATGAACTTCTTCAGTATTATTTGCCACCTCTTACGTCTCTTGCCTCTGCTTTCTTTATAACTGGAAAAGTTCATTGTTTATTCAGTTCCCCCTGATTGACACTTATTCGCCATTTTTAAATTCTAGTAAATTCACTTTCCCCCTGTCGGTATATAACTTCTCTTTCAGTTTAATATTTTTTAATTTCTTAGCAAGATATTTAATAATTTCAGATGATCATAATTTTGTATTATTTGGTTCTTTACCCCAATAAAGTTTGCACTGGAGAACCTAGGTTTTCCTTTTAGTGTTTCTTTAATGTAGATGCCGTAGATGGATGTCTGAACCACAGATTAAACTTACAGATGCAAAGACTTTGGCGGTCTCTTTGATCTTAACGTACCTAAATTTCATGACCTTGCGCCATTTAATAGTTGTATTATGTGGGGATTTCAAATCACGGGAAAATGGTGGATAAAATTTGGAATAAAACTGTTTAGAATAGTTTATTTTATTAGTTAGTTAGTTTATTTTTAATAAATTATAATAGTATTAAAAGTATAATAGCATGAGATATATAATATAATAATAACTACTACAACCCATAACCTAAACCAAGGCCCCAGAAGCTATAAGCTTGTGCGGGAGGGAGGGGGCGATTATTATTATTATGTAGGCCCAATGTGCGGCTGCAGCCGACTTACAGATGGAACATATTATGAAATTACTTGAGAAATAAATAAGTGATTTAACATATTTGACTGCTGCTTTATAAGTATGAAAATGAAATCCTTTTGTGAAGCACAATGAATTGAAAATTTTGCAAAACGTTGGGCATGTAATAACTAATAGCAATTGTAAAACCGTATACATGTCAAATACCACGGTAAGAACTTACTACTAAATTGCATACAGGCAGTATAACCTAAATCAAAGATAGAATTCTTTTAAGTGGGTTTTTATATGGGTGCCAGCCAAGGCGTTATAACATCTTTGAGGATTTAATGAAGCTTGATCTCCGTATTGCATAAGTTGTTTTATTATAGTTCGTATTTCAATCCTAATTTCTCCCTTTTAAAATTCATCCGAATTTATTGTATTTACTTTGCCAATAACAACGGAGATCAAGAACGTCTTGAACTCCGGTGTCATTGACAACGGAGATAAACATATATGTCATTGATAACGGAGATAAATATATACTTTATTTTACTAATTGTGGTATATAAACAATTGTTTGAAATACGAAATGAAATAAAAAATAATAAGCTATAAATAAAATAAACAATTTACCAAAATTGAAAACTTTTTATTTACATTATAATAAATTATTCTTATGTGGATACTGTATTGTACAAACCAATCGGTAAGTGCAGAAAGGTAACATTATGTCCATAATATCAATGTCAAATCAAATTAATGCAAAAATATATCAGGCACTAACAAAATAATTCAAAATATTCGACCGCAACAAAAACACACGTGCAAAATATAAACAAGCAGAGAAGTGAGGTTGATTAAAATACCTCTAAAATAATGGCAGATTCACGCATGCTCATAGAAACTTGGATTGGCGGAAATAGGCAAGCTTCGCAACTAAAGTATAATCTGTGGTCTGAACCTTTTGCTAAATATATCTCTCAGGTCAACTATTCTACTATTCAATTTATCAAACTATAGACTGCCAACTCTGTTTTATAACTTTCATCTTTCAGTGAAATCTTTGAATTTTTCAGGTATATACTGATTTCTCCAGTTTTACAGTTTCAGAAAATTGAAATAGGACCAGAGGTATCAACATAAATGGAAAATATAATGATATTTGCAACAATTGAAAAAGAAATAGAAACAAATCTAAAGGAACTACACATTAAAAGTACTATAGCGCATAGCAAGACTAAAAATTAGCATTGAAAAAACTCACAGAGAGCAAATCAACTAATATAACGATAATAAAAACAGTTTCATAAGGCCAAATACTATCATTTCAGATAAACAAGAAATAGTATATTGTGTTATTAGGATTAAAAGTAGCACTTTATTTGATGAGCAATTATAAATTGCAAAAATTCACATTCATTGAGTCAAACAAAGTCACTTTTAATTTGTATAGCACATGCTATTCTTTCTCCTAGGATTAAATACAATGCTAAAATATTAACAGAATTAAGAGATATTTATTATAGAAGTGTGGAATGTGCGAGATTAGGCACGCAAGAAAAAGTTTACCCCCGAGCTCGCAGAGCGAAAAGAAGCAATTCCACACGCGTGTAATATAATATTTTATCCAAAATCGCGTGTAATTAAATTAAAAACATTAAAATAAAATGTATAAATTTTTGACCAAAATGTATTGCAAGAGAGCTGCGGGATGGTTGCTATAGTAAAATTTTGTTTTCGTAATCAATTTGTGAAAAACCGTGAAAAACGGTGCAGAACTTTGAGATGGATGAAAACGCGACAGTACCGCCTGAAATTCTGCGTGAGGCTGAAGAAGCTTCATTACATTTAATACCCTTCTAGTCGAAAGAGGTGTACGACAAAGAGTACAAAAATTTCAACGATTGGAGAGAAAAAAGAGGAGTGAGTAGTGTCAGTGAAGATGTTCTCCTGTCATATTTCTTCAATGCCCGAAATAAAAGTGCATTATCGTCTTTGTGGAAGAAATACTCGATGCTGAAATCTACGTTGAAAGTTTATAAAAATATTGACATTTCTCGATATGCCAAACTCATTGCATATTTGTAAAATGAATCCTGGGGTTATAAACCAAAAAAGGCGAAAGTCTTGGAAAGGCACCATATTGAACAGTTTCTGAAGGAAGCTCCGGATTCTGACTATTTAATGAAGAAGGTAATTTATATACATAAAGTTTATTAAATGAGGTTTAAGTGACAATTTTCTAGGTAGCTCTCTTGATGGGTATTGCCGGTGCGACTCGATGCAACGAGTTAACAAATTTAAGTATTGATAACATAGAAGACAAAGGATCGTATTTGCTTGTGAAAATAGCCGACACCAAGACATATGTCCCACGAAGTTTTAGTGTAATTTCAGAAGGATACCCTGTAAATCCGCTTGAATTATATAGAAAGTATGTGGCTTTGTGACCTGTCACTACCTGTCATCGGAGATTATTCGTTAAATACTTGCAGGAAAATGCACAAGACAACCTGTGAGTATAAACACACTTTCGAGAATACCTGCACACATTGCATCATATTTAAAGTTGCCTGAATCTGAACGGTATACTGGTCACAGTCTAAGACATTCATCTGCCACATTGTTAGCAAATGGTGGAGGCGATTTGTTAAGGGTGAAAAGATTAGGTGGGTGGAGATCGTCGCAAACGGCCGAAGGATACATTGAAGATAGTGTTAGTACTAAAATAGCAACAGCCAAACGGATCCAAGGGGCACTAAATGAAGAACTATTAAATCTACCTTCAACATCATCTTCTCCAATCTAAACGTTGAAAAAAGCTTCGATGTAGTTGCAAACTCTTCTAGTTCTTCAACGCTATGTTTTAACATAAATGTTAATGTTCAGTTACAAAAATAAATAATTTGAAGTGTTTTTAGTGTTGAGTACATTATTTTATTAAAAATATTACAATTTGATAATTGTTCCGTGAGTCTTAATTTTTCTCTCACTAGTGGGTAATGTTCAACATTCCCTGCTTCAAATCACCATAGTAATTCACTAATTATTCACGATTTTGGATAAAAATATTTTAAGTCTAGGATGAAAAATACTCGTCTCCTTAACAACGGACTTTTTTTTTCTTGTAGCAAAAATGTCAGCTTTAACTTTATCTTTCAAAATGTCATTAAAAGTGTCATGTTTTAATCCGGCCGAAAAAAAAGTAATTTTTCAATAAATATTAAAAGCAAAATACAAAGCACCAAAAGCATGAAACAGCTGTCCCAAAGTGCCGTCTGAAGGTTATACCCACATCATCATAAAGTGGTTATAATAGAATGTCAATTATTAATTTTTTTAAATTTCATATTAAAAGAAAGTGTTTAATAAATGTGTAATACGCAAATTTAACATATGGTGCAAAAGCTTGGTGAAAGTCAAAACAATCTAATCGGCTCACAGTAACCCAAAATAAAAGGTTGAGACAAAGAATCGTGTTACTATATATATGAAATTAAAATGTGTAAAAGATCAATAATGTATTAGAAATGAGCCAGATATTCGGCTAGTTTAAACACCCGTTGGATGGTAGTAGTGTTACTAAATGATTACGATTAATTCATTACCCAAGGTTTAAATGGGTAGGCAAAATAAAAGAAATAATTGGAAAAAGGTGGATGGCGAAGGCCAATGTTGAAACTAGTGGAAAATCATGGAGGAGGCCTTTGGCCTAAGTCGAGAAGAATAATGGCTATATTGCATTCAAATGGGTTTTAACCTCTATGATTAGAGACGTGCTGTTTAAGATAGCTCTTTCGTGAACATTTATAACTACAGACATTACATTACAATGGCTTTTCTCAACTATGAGTGGCCATGTGTCGCATAAGGTCGCTCTTTTGTGATAACTTTTCATCACTATGAGTAGACATGTGTTGTTTAAGTCGACTCTTTTGGGAACATCTATAACTACATACAGTACATTTAAATGGCTTATCACCACTATGAATAGACATGTGTTTTTCAAGATGACTCTTTTGTGAACATTTATAACAACATATATTGCACTTAAATGGCTTTTCCCCACTATGAGTAGTCAGGTGCCGTTTAAAATCGCTTTTTTGTAAACATTTATAACCACATATATTACATTCAAATAGCTTACCACCACTATGAGTCAACATGTGCTTTTTAAGCAGACTCCTTTGTGCATACTTATAACCACATATATTACATGCAAATGGCGTTTCACCACTATGAGTAGACATGTGTCGATTAAGATTACACCTTTGGGAAGATTTATAATCACATAAATTACATTTAAAAGGCATTTGGCCACTATGAGTAGACATGTGTTGTTTAAGATTATTTTTTTTAGAACATTTATAACCACATATCGTACATTCAAATGGCTTTTCACCATTATGAGTGGACATATTATGTTGTTTAAGACTACCCTTTTGTGAATATTTATAACCACATATATTGCACTCAAATAACTTTTCACCAGTATGACTAGACATGTGTTGCTTAAGACCACTCTTTCGTGAATACTTATAACCACATATATTACACTCAAATGGCTTATTACCACTATGAGTGCCCATGTGTTCTTTAAGACGACTCTTTCGTGAACATTTATAACCACATATATTACAATCAAATGGCTTTTCACCACTGTGAGTGGCCATATGTCGCTTAAGATCATTCTTTTGTGAACATTTATAACCGCATATGTTACATTGAAATGGCTTTTCACCACTATGAATGAGCATGTGTCGCTTGAGATTATTCTTTTCCGAAAATCTACAACCACATATACTACATTCAAATGGCTTTGTTCCACTATGAATGACCATGTGTTGTTCAAAACATTTCGTTTCTGCACATTTATAACCACACAGATTGCATTCAAGCGGGTTTTCACTGCTATTGGTGATCAAGTGTTGTTTGAGAAGACTCGTCATATTGACCTTAAAATTACAAATAGTACAGGGATATAGTTTGTGATCTTCATGAATGAGAATTTGTTTCTTGGCACTACCTTCCTGGGGAAGGTTTTGTTGATAGTTCTTAGATTTATAAAGGTTGCTATCCATATTCACGTGCTTGCAAGTTGTTAAAATACTGATGTTATCAAATGGATTCTCTTCATTCTCAATTTTTTCACTCTTCGTCTCAAGTTTGATGTTAGGGCCTTCCATTATCTGTGATTCAACATTTACGTATGCTTCAGCTTTGATTGTGGTGTGTTTAACCTCCTCGTCCATTGTGAAACGTAGGGAAATTATTGCAAGATCTACAAGTAAAAAGTAAATTATTTTAGCAATTGTATTTGGGTATATGACAACTTTATCATATTTATGTATATTAGGTAACTTTTGTGGATTGAAGAAATCCAAAGGCAAATGTTATTGGTATAATAAGTAAAACGAAAAATTTACCAGAAAGCAAAGAAACTCTTCATCTATCTTTAAACAAACTTCTCAGCAGTATGCAATGTCAGTAGATTTAATTAGTGGTGAATAACTGTAAATGTCAACAGTTACAATTAATGTCCTAGGTTTAGGGAAAACACCCGAAACTTCAATTTTGACAAATTTTATTTTCTCACTCTTGTCTCACTGTGAATAATAACATTATTATTATTATTGTAATTATATTATGATGATATACAATAGTCGACTCTTGTGTTTACTGCAGTCGCAAACGATAAGAATTATTTAGTAGTACAATGCAGTGTTGCCAATTCTAAATAAACAAATTCGCTATCAGCAAGTTGAAATACTACCAGATTTGAAATAAAATTAACCATAAAATTAACAAAGAAAGGGTTAAGATAGGAGGTTAAGCGATGATGCATAGATAATATAATAATATACTACGTATATAGAATGCAAACTGAATACAATCAAAATTTTATGAGCTTAGCGCCAAAAATACAGATAGCACCTGTAATGCGGTCTACCATGACCATCTCCATTAATAAAGCCAAGACCCAATGCAACTGGCCATGGACCTACAGCTTGCTCTATAACTTAGTGACAAACCATATCAATGCTGTTTACATAATATCTGTACAGTGTAATTGAAATGAAAGGTTAAACGACTAGCGCATTTTCAGCGCTTGCGTATTGTTGATTGCATTTGAAATGATTATTTTAATTTGCTTTTGCAATATAGTACGCATATTACATTTTACAGTCTTTTTCTATTGCTTTTCCTCTTTTGTCAATTGCGTTTCCCTGTTTAGCAAATGATTTTCCAAATTATGAAATGTCAAAGCTATGTTGCAAATGACATTCCCTATTTGTCAAATCTATTTCCGTTTTTAGATAATGCTTTTCCCACTTTTTTTATTACATATCTATCTTCTACATTTCAAAATTGAAATACATATGTTCTATATAAACAGAAAAGATATTTACTTAAACAGATTTATTTTGTTTTTAGTCAGAAAAACACATAGTAACACCTATCATATACATACATATTTTGTAACCTAATTCAAAATTTCATTTCTTTGTAAACAGTCGTGTAAATATGATTTCATATGTTGAACATAATGCAAACAATTTTCTGGACTAATATGCTCAGATGCATTATGAACTGCCTCATATAATTCGTTTTCATTCGACGGCTAAACTCTTTTTATTATCTGTTTCCACTGACCGAATAATTCTTCTATGGGATTTAGAAATGGACTATAAGGAGGTACAAACACTGGAAAATGACCATGGGTTCTAATGAGAGCCAATACTTCTTCTTTTACCTATGAAATCTAACATTGTCCATAACAATATGTGCTCCTTGTACACCATCCTGATGTAAATGGTTAATAAACGTTGTGAGAAATTTAGAAAAGTGTACTGCATTGTAGGGCATATCTTGAATTTGAAATACATACAAGGAATTTGTGTTCATGGCCGCAGCAACAGAATAATTCCGTCCTCTTAATTGGGCTTTTATTTTTGATGCTCGGGTATTCTGCATAGACCTTCCGTAGGAACTCTAGAGTTTACTTGAATGCCGTACTCATCAATAAAATAAATTTTTTCTCTTTCCAGCATAATTCTATTGTACTGCACGGCGTAATCAAAACGAGTTTGAATTATTTCAGGTGTATTTCTTCTTTCAGGAACAAATGACGTTATTTTAAAAGAGTAGTGAAAGTTCCTAAGAGCTCTATCAATCGTGGATACTGATATTTGTTGTAGAAGTGGCCATTCGTTTAAACATTTTTCTTTCAACTCGCGCAGAGTCAAGAAGCAGTCTACATCAACCCAGTCGCAAATTTGTTCTTTCTGAGCTAAAGATAATTTTGGTTGTCGATGTCCAGCACTTACATTTGCAACATTATTAGTCCTCCTATAAGTTGCATACATTTTTCTAACGGTATCAAGTAAAACTGAAAATTGTTGTGCTACATTTTTCACCGTGGAACCATTATTCAAAGAATTAATGATTAATATGCGTACTTCGTTACTTATCTTGGCGTTTTTTCTCCTTTGGCCATTATTCTGATTATTATCCATGATTATTATCAAATATTTAAGTATGCAAAATTTTTCAGAATGTCAATTGACAATTATGGAAACACATTTGACATAAAGGGAATTTCATTGACAAAACAAGCCTACTACTATAGAATAATTGGAAAACCATTAGACACACATTGAAACACAAATGACAAAAGAGGAAAAGCAATAGAAAAAGACTGTAATTTAATAGCACTGTATAATATAATCATATAATATAATCAATCACGTGGGCTGTATCCTATAAATTCAGTTTTTTGTTTTAAAATTGAAACTGACATTTCTCAAAAAATGAAATACGCCAAAATATAATTGTGCCGTTTTAAGTTTTCGCTACAAAATTTATTTGCCAGCGATTTTTAAATTCTACAAAGGACCTGACGACATTCTTTAAATGGAAGAACTTTTGTCAACACTCTTACATTGAAAAACTAATTGAGAAGAAAATTAACAATTACCGTATTTGTGATAGGTATAACTAGCACCGGAAAATTAGTTAATAGTGCCTGTTCTAAAGGTAAGGTATTTAATGCTGATAACTTGTAAAGCAGACCGAGTAAATGTTTCGTCGAATTTCTATAAATAAATTAATTACAATTTTATTATTGTAGCGCAGGAAGAATTTAGAGATGTTACAAAGTATTGCTGGAAAGCCATACATCAATTTCGAAGACACCGCATGTTCCGAGGATACAATTTCAAATTTTAAGTCAGGCCAACCAAAAACAAAACAGTGTCCAAAAGCAAAAAAAGTTATATCAGAAAGTTAACAAGTTAAAACAAACAATCAATAGACAATTTATTATACGTTTTGTAAAAAAATCAGGTACATTTTCATAAAGCTAGTTTAAAAGATAGCATTGTTTGCAAGATAGTTGGTTTAAACAACAATAATAAGGCAAATGTAGTAGAAATTGTAAATACAATCTGAACTATTTAACCAATCAAGAAAAATGTAGGTATTTGTTACGATGTAAGAATAAATTGATTTAAATAATTACTTGGATTTCTTTCTAAGTCAAAAGGAAAAAATAATTTAAATTCTTAAAGATGAAACCGTACAGGTAAAATGCATTTAAGATACTTAGCCCCAAAAATACAGATGGCGCACGAATTATTCATCAAATAATGCTTGGAGTTTGCATTCTATATACGTAGTATCAAGCTTATAAGGAGCGTGTCACTAAAATAATTAATTAAGTGCTTGGTTGCTTGGGACTCATCTCCTCCTAAACGGCTTAATATTTTTAAAAACGGTTTTCACCGTTGTGTTGCCCGTGACCAGGCGGTGTTCACTGGCCACTTTAATTTTTTTTAAAACACTGCGAACAATTAAAATTAAAGGTTTAACTAGCTTAAACGGCCGGCCGGGCGCTGAAGCGCCCTTGCACGAGTATGCTTCACAACATAACAAGAACCTCCTACCCCCACCCCATCCCTCTCTATAATAACGATGTCGGAAAAATTCGCAGTGCACATTCCTAGATGCAGCGAGGCTGAGCGCTGTGAATATGAATTTTATTTTTGCCTCGCTGCATCTAGGAATGTGCACTGCGAATTTTTTCGACGTCGTTATTATAGAGAGGGATGGGGTGGGGGTAGGAGGTTCTTGTATTATTATATTGTCTATGCAATGATGCATAGATAAAAGATAATATATTGGTTTATAGATGGGCAACTTAATGATAAATATTTATAAAAAGTGCAGAAGCGCTCTCTTGCGACTGGTGTATGAAATACAATTTAACATACGTACTAGATATTGTAAAAACGATTATTAAAATACCATTTTTTAGAATAAGAAACTGCAATGATAGGCACATAGTGCAAATATTGCAGTTCCCATTCTAAAAATGGATAAAATTAAGTTAACGAAGAAAGAAAACATTTTTAATCACAGGTAATATTATTGTATTTCAACTTCATACATAACTCTTTTAAATAAACATATAGATTCGAAGTAACTTTTTAAAAAGGAAAATTAAAAACAATACCTACTGCAAATTTTTTAGGATTTTCATTTTTTGTTGGAATTTTAAAACGTTCGCGTACTTCCTCTTGGCGGCTATTTTAATTGTATCGGTGCTGTTTCTTAAATCTTGTCCCTTTAGAACCCTATTAACATGTTTGCACCAAATGTGAATATGGAAATCTGTTATGAGGTTTGTAAACAGTTTAAAAATATCGTGTTCTTTACAGGTAAAGAACGACTTTTGGCAATTTCTTTCCAAAAGTGTTTTTAAGATTAGTTTTATTCCCTTTCGTTTACAAACTTGGGGCAATGCTTCTGACATGATAGATGTGGCTTGTCGAAATAACCGATTAAAATTAGTTGTTGGATAAAGAAGAGCGTTTATAGAATAGGCTCTTGCTTCTATTAAGAAACTTTCATCACTTGAAAGCGAACTGCTTGGCCCAATCAACTCATGCCTACAGGTTTTGCAATTTTTACACAATTTTTTAATTTTTCTAGCGACATATCCTGCGACGTAAGTTAATGTACCTTTTCGTAACAAGCTCAGATCTGTTTCTACAATAGAGTTTGGAAAACACACCCCGGATATATCAACCTCAACACTTTCCATATTTACTTCTGATGCTCTTGTAGAAAATAAATCTTGCAAAGTCTGCAAAGCGCTCAAATTATCATCTTCACAATTTGCTCCAGGTGAAGCAGGAGATGCAAAATTATTAATTATTAAGGATTTCAAAGACGCCACGAACTGTTTTGAATTTGGATTTATATTACGAACTCCATAGCTTCTTACACGTCCGAAAAAGTTTTCCAAGGGATCCTGGTTAAAATTTCTTGGGCAAATGAAGTCAAAACCATTATTTAACAGTTTCGTTGCTAAGTATGTCATACCCTTTAACGTGTGAATCCAATGCTTAATTGTTGGAGGTATAATTTTTTCTTTTTTTTCACTGAAAAATTCCATTGATTCAAAAACTGCAATAGCTTCAGCCCAAAATTTTAAATGTGGTGATTGTCTTTTTACAGCACATCTCAACAGTTTCCCTTTGAGTGGTGTTATAGATGAGCCATTAACACTGTCGAAAACTTTATCATTAAACAGCAAAAATTCAGCAGTATCTTCAGCTTCACTAGGCATGTGGGTAGGGGCTAAAATTATGTAATTTTAATTTTAATTTTGACTATAAGAATTTTTACCTAGTCGAGAAAGTTGTTTCATTGTAGCTGCAATTTTCTCACTAAAAATTTGGGCTGCTAAAGACACTTTCATTTTTTTGCTGTTATTAATGTGGAGTTCTGTTAAATTTTTACATGATTTGTATTCCTCATTAGGATCTTCTAATTCATAGAGTTTTCTTAAAAATTTCCATGAAGCTACTTTTTGGCGAGGCTCTTTCCACTTAAATCGGACGTCATATTCAAAAAAGTTATTTCTCATGCACTTGAGCAAGTGTGGTGGATCATACAATGGAATGATCTCTTCATTATCAATAGTAACTCCAAATATATTATCATCATCAGAATTTTTAATGGTCTCTTTATATAATTTATTTATTGCTGCCACATTTGCTGCTCCTTGATCACATACTATCGAAACTATTTTTAGTCCAATCGATCTAGCTGCTCTAACGACTTCTTTAATTGCATTTACTAAAGTACATGATTTCATACCACCCTCAGTAAAATAGTATGCAATTGGCTGCTTCCATTTTTTGTATATTCCTCTGAGCATAAACAGCAAAGCTTTGTCGGCGAAACATCCAACTGGTTTATTAGTTAGATTACCACAGTCTTCAAAACCACTAATGACGTCCTCTTTACGATTATAACTGAGTGCAGTACTAATGGCCATCTCATCAAATATTAAACTGCAATTTTTGGCTCGTTCTTCCATGGTACTCACTTTTACCTTTAAATTGTCCATGATTCTTGAATTGATCCCAGCATTAAAACGAATTTTGCCAATTAAATTGGTAAGAGTTTTTCTTGAAGGGGCAGCAAAAATGTGTCTCCACAATGTGTACATTTTTGGACTCTGCTTATAAAAAGAAAGATGAAAAATTTTATCCTCTAGGGAAAATCTCCTTCCCTTTGCGGGACGTTTTTGGAGTTTTATTTGTGATATTACAAATTTTAAAGTTGGTTCGTTTAGATGCTTTTTCAATGAATCAATCGAACTGAATATTTGGTGCGCATCTTTCAGTTTCTTCTTTAAATTGATATTTTTGTTATATACAGTCTTGGCGGTTTGTCGTAATCTACATAACGTTTTATACATCTTTAATGCATTAGGGCTCAGATCTCTCACTCTTCTTTTATTTGTTTGTGAAAGAATTCCAACTCTTCTTTGTAGATCTACACAAAATTGTTGAATTATATCCAATGTTTATTTTTGATTACTCTATTTACCTTGATGACGAGAAAACGAACATTGTTTAGACCCTTTTGCAATTTCATTTTCTACGAGCGGTTTTTGCTGTGGACTTTCTGATGTATTATTATCATGATTCGTATTGCAAAACTGTAAGGCTGCATCACCAGATGTATCTAAGAAAATTTTTAAGAATCAGCAATTTCCATTCTCGTAGCATCATCTATCTACGAGTATACATACCTGTACTTGTTTGTGCTTTATTTAAATCTTCTTGATTACTGCTCAAATGTTTCGTAGGTATGGCATGCTTGCATAGAGTAGACCCTCTGAATGAACCGATGTACCTATCATTGGTACCAAAATGTATATCACAAACCCTATAGCTGCGTCTCAGTTCAGCTGCTGTTTTATTTGATAGGTCTTCCCTTCCAATTTGTTGAACCCAAATTTTACAAAGCTAAATCCGATAAATTAACTTTAATTTGAGGTCTAAATAAATTAAAATTGGCCTTACTTCTTCTTTCACCGGAAATCTGTGCATTGGAATTTTTCTAACACAACAGGATAAAACACAACACGTAAATACCATACTAACGATTAAGCACCGAAACAAAATTAACGAATAAAAATGAAACAACAAATTATGAAAATTAACAGGAAATAACGAGTAAAATGCACTACGAATGAACCAAAACCCTTCAATGCTTCGAAAATAATCACGGAAATATAGTAAAGTCACGAATGACGCAAACTAACTTGATATTGAAATTTAAAAATTGCGCTAGTAACATGGTATTCTTGGTTGCCTATAAGATCGCATTGAAGTGAATCCGATTGTAGCCCAACCTAGAGACTGGTGTATCAACTAAATTCAAATAATTCCAAATGCCCATTTAAGTTACCATAGCGTGCAATGATGTTGTAGGTATTGCCATCTATAGTCTCAGGGGAAAGCAAGTTTGTCGGTAAAAAAGTAATTGATGTGTATTTGCTTGTCATTTTTTGGTAACCATTGGTAACATCACCTATAAAAACCTAATAAAAACTTGTACTGTCAAGAAAAATCATCTTCAAAGCACGATTTCGAGTAGTTTTTTTGTTTTGGGTAAGATTTGCTCTCCAAATTGAAAGAAATAGTAGTCTCGTGTTAAGTAGTGGAACATTCCCGCAATAATAAAAATAATCATTCTCAATATACTTATTTATATATATTTATATATGTAATAATGTGATAATGTGATAATGTGACAATGTGATAATGTGATAATGTGATAATGTGATGTGATAATGTGATATGATAATGTGATAATTTGATAATGTGATAATGTGATAATGTGATAATGTAATAATGTAATAATGTAATAATGTAATAATGTAATAATGTAATAATGTAATATATGTAATATATATTAAATATGTATCTTTTGGTTCTATTCACTATTGCTCTTCAGGACTACTTTTCCTGTTTTTTCAGTGCAAAGAAGTGGATTAAGTTCGCTGCACAGGAATGCAATGCAATCAAAAACTCAAAACGAAGAGACAAAATCTCTTATCAACACCAGGAAGTTAGTTCCAAATGAAATGGAAACTAAAAGGAGAGAAATGCGAAAATCCCTAAACGCTATACAAACTAACACAAAAGCATAGCTATACAGGGTGCTACGAACTTAGCACGTAACAACAGGAAATAATCAACTATACACCGATAGCTCTTATATCAAATATTTCTAAAATAATTCAACAGTTAATAAAATTCAGCTTAGTATCTCTCTTAGAAAGTAACAAGCTTCTGTCGCCAAATCAGTTTAGATTTCGTGTTGCTAGATCAACAGAACAAGCTATAGATAAACTAGCCTCTAACATATATTCAAATCTAGATAGAAAACCATCTTCAGCAGCAGTATTTTTAGACTTGTCAAAAGCCGTTGACACAGTATGTCATCAATTACTTATTAAAAAATTGGAAAGAACGGGGGTCAGAGGTATTGCACTCAACCTGTTTGAGTCATATCTAGTAAAGAGAACACAGTGTATAAAAGTGGGTGACAGAATGAGTGATTTAAAAAAACCTGCAATTTTGGGGTCCCACAAGGTAGTGTATTGGGTCCGGTGTTGTTTCTTATATATGTTGATGATTTACTAAATTTAAAATTAGATTGTATAACTCTTTCTTTCGCTGATGACACTGTACTGTTTTTTTCTGGGGATGCATGGATAAGTGTCTACAATAAAATTAGTCATGATATGACAATGGTACTAAAATGGCTGGATGTTAACCTTTAAGCCTAAATATACAGAAAACACACTGTTTACCTTTTACATCATATCAAAATGATTTGCCACAATATTACAATATAAAAATTAACGATTCTAAAATCGAAATTACCATAACGGACAATGTTAAATATCTACGTGTGCATATAGACAGCCATTTAAGGTGGACCAAGCATATTCTAACATTAACTTCAAAACTTAGAAAGCTAATTTATTAAAACATTAGATACTTTTTGAATATGCACGAAATGAAAATTGTATATTACGCACTTGTGCAATCCCCCTTACAATATGGAATATCTGCCTGGGGATGTACCTTGCATTATCATGTTAAATCTCTATATGTGGTACAAAAAACTATACTAAAAGTGCTACTAAACAAACCTATATTTTTCAATATTTTTCTGTGCGTTATCTCTCGTAGAGCTCAGAAAACAATTGGCACAAGATCTGCCTACTTTTTAGCACCCCTTTTCTATAATCTACTTCCACAAGACATCCAAAAAGTTTGAAAATAAGTTACGATTTAAAAAGAAAACTAACACAATTTTTAGTTCATAACAATTTAGAAATTGTTAATTATGCTTTTGATTGATAATAGGGTCGTTGCATGGAATTTAAATTTTGACATAACTTGTATATTTTATTAGTATAACAGTTATCTAATGAACAGGTCCACATAAAATCGATAAATGTATTACGATAACTTAATAATACGAATTTAAAGTTTAAATATTTTCCGTCCTTTTCTACACAGCTGACGTCATCGTACTATTCAAGATGGAAAGCGATTTGCATTCGTAACATTGGCAATACTGAAAATCTTTGCCAGCGACGAACACGTCAACCGAACGTGAGACGCGACGGGACCCGATCAAATCAGCTGCTGTACTTTAAACAAAGCGTGCGTGTTTTCTCTTAAAAGAAAAAGGGATAATGAAGACCGTCTTTAGTCAAACTGCAAGCAAAACATGCACGAAATAAATTATATAAGCGTTCAGATAATATACTGAACTGTACCAGAATTGCACAATAAAATGTTAGTTCTTTCAACGGCCAACCACCACGTTTTTTATAGTTTCCGATCCCGGTAAAAATTTAAAAAGAATTAAAAATAAAATAAAACTTTAGTACTGTTCATAGATGCGTTTGTATACGACAGCACGAAACCCTTCTTGAAAACCATATTAAATATTAATAAACCTTCAATAAAACATGCTAACTTGTTTAATCATCTACGTATATTAATAAAATTCTCATTCTCTTTTCCGCTAATTAATAAATACGGCCGTCGCATTACTTGTTTTACTGAACACGTAAAATAAAACAACAGCTGATTCAAACGTATCAAGTTATCAATACATGCACATAAATATAAACACAACACAGCTGTCAAAGGATTTCGTATTGCCAACTTACATATTTGGTTTTAATACAGCGCATGCTAGGACGATGACGTTGTTGTACTAAAAAAAGACAAAAAAATTTAAAATTGTAAATTGAATATCTCGCTAACGGTTGCGCTAAAAATTTTGGAAAAAATACTTAAGAGTTATTACTAATTATATAGAATGTAGAAACGTTAAGTTTCAAAATTGTGAAACGACCCTATTATCAAGTTAAAAAATGACTACGGACGCAAGGACAAATTTTTAATGTTTATGATTATAAGATAGATGAGTACATTAAGGGTTTTGTCAATTTAGAGCTTTACAAGCTTGCTTATGCAGAATTTACGTCATCTTTAATAATTTTTTTAAGGATAAGAAGTGGGTAGGTATACACTGCCCGATCTAAGGGGGGGGGGCAAGCCGGGCAAATGCCCAGAGCGGCAAAAATGAGGTGCAGCAAAATTGAGGGCGCCGGGCGGTTGCACGGAGTCCTCAATTTTCTCTCTAGGAAAGAAAAATCTTATAAAAATTACTATGCTTAGCAACCCGACAAAAAAGTATTTTTTAAGGTTTTTCTTTAAAAAATGATACTTGAGCGGCTGTAAATCCTTAGACGGACCAACATATTTTAAAGTGCTATTTTGTCTTATAATTTTCTTAATTCTCCTAAGAAAATTATAAGACAGCACTTAAGCAAACCAAGTCGAAAGAAAGAAGATGAAATACCTAAATGGGGAAGAAGGAACAAACTCTTTCGATATGTAATGATTTTTGAATACAAAGAAATTCTCCCGAATTTTTTTACCGATTTTACATTTCTGAACTGGCAACCGTTTTCGTTCCGTTTATGTTTGACGGGGATTCCCCACAAACGTTGAGATAAGTAATTATTTCCAGTAATTTGTATATAAGTACTATAATATTTTTAGGAGAATACCGTTTTATCCTACATTCCTACAACGCGGCATTTTAGGGGAATCCCTAAAATATCATATATAAGCAAAAATTGTATTATTTTTTCATTACTTTTTCTGAAGACTCCTGGTAAAAATGTTCTGTGCTAGAGACTAATTGCCATCACATTTGTAAATAGTGTAGCGGTAGCCATGAAAAAGTTACTAAGTGATGCATGCATTAAATTTAAAAACAAATCATTTCTTGTGTGTTTTTTAACGTATGAACATTAACTTAAATATTATAACTTAAATACATAAATACTCGTACGTATAAACCGACTTCATAATTTTAACAGTTTGGTCCTAATATTTTTAACTTCTGAAACGATTTTGATGAAAAATGCTTATTGTTCCCTAAGCTAAAGGGTCATACTAAGGCAAGATTAGTCCGAGACAAGGAAAAATGGCACAAGGGAAAAGAGGGCCATGGCTATACCCAGCAGTGAGTCGAAACAGGTTGATGATGAGGAAGTTGAAAGATACAGATGTCAATAAAAAATATTTCAATACATTCAGTAGTTTCTGAGAAATTCTTTAACAGACATACATATATACTTACAAACATACATACATACTCTCATGAACTTTTGTATATTTGTCTAGAAGCCCCAGAAGACTAACATGTGAATTCCAACAATATCACATATATAACATCCCATCTTTGAAATAGCAAGCTCATGACTTATCTGGTGTTAGTGTAAAGGGCGGCGAATATTATTTTTACCCGGAGCGGCTAAATAACTAGATCGGGCCCTGTAGGTATATAATTGGGTACATATATTGTGAGCTATTCAATAATTCATAAATTTATAATCATGTAGAACTAATTGTGTACTTACCATAACTTCAACTAAAACTATAATTGTAACCTTTTTATGTTTAAATGTTTATATTTAAATAAATTTCAACTTCAATTTCAATTTATCTACGACATAATAATAATAAAATATTTGTTTGATATTCGTTTTAAAATATTAAAAATTACACAAAAATAAAATATTTATTTAAAATGTATATCAATATTATTTCATTTTATATTTTATAAATATTTTTCTAATCGTTTAAATATTAACGAAATATGTATTGTGTGCAACTGGGGAAGTTTGTTTATTCTGAGCTGCAGTGAGCTTATGTTGAGCTTCCTAAACACAAAAACTGTCTAAACAATCCTTTTGATATTTGAAGGTGAATTTACTAAACATACTTGATTATTGTTATTGTATACTCAGCTACACTTTTATCATACACAGTGTAGAACAAAGGACATTCAATAACCATAGCTGCCAATAATAATCTATTAACAGCATTCGAGGATATGTAATCTGGTCTATAACTATAAGGTACTATCCATTAATGCTTAAATTCCGCCACACTTTAATCCTCTTCCACTGATGGTACAACGAATTCACAAAATATAATCTACAATTCTGTTTAAGCTCAACTTACATGACTGTCATGCAACTGGACATATGAGAAATAGAAATAAGCTTTTGCCCAATTTCATATATTTTACATAAATACAGAACTTAGTTGTTACATTATAACTATTAATTTTGAATAAAAAAAATTATAAAAGTTTTTTTGTTTTGTTTTCCCTAAACTAGTTTTTCTTATTTGCTGAATAAAGCAGCTTTCCATTAGTCCATATGAAAAAGCATCTTTTAAAACTACTTTTTTTTGAATATTTTAACCACACATATCAATCACATTCAAATATCTTTTCGTCATTATGAATAGACAGGTGTTGGTTAAGAAAGTATTTTTGTGTATATTTATAACCACATATAATACATTCGAATGGCTTTTCATCACCGTGAGTAGACATGTGCTGTTTTAGACTACTCTTCCGGATACATTTATAATCACATACCTTACATTCAAATGGCTTATCAACACTATGAATGAAAAGGTGTCGCTTAAGAGTATTCCTTTCCGAACATTTATAACCACATATATTACATTCAAATGGCTTATCACCACTATGAGTAAATATGTGTTGTGTAAGTCGATTCTTTTGGGAACATTTATAACCACATACATTACATTTAAATGGCTTATCACCACTATGAGTAGACATGTGTTGTTTAAGTCCACTCTTTTGGGAACATTTATATCCACACACATTACATTTAAATGGCTTAGCACCACTATGAATAGACATGTGTTTTTTAAGATGACTCTTTTGTGAACATTTATAACAACATATATTACACTCAAATGGCTTTACACCACTATGACTACCCAAGTGCCGTTTAAAATCGCTCTTTAGTGAACATTTATAACCACATATATTACATTCAAATAGTTTACCACCACTATGAGTAGACATGTGTATTTTAAAATGATTCTTTTGCAAACATTTATACTCACATATATTACATTCAAATGACTTTTCATCACTATGAGTAGCCATGTGCTGTTTAAGATGACTCTTTAGTAAACATCTATAATTACATATATTACATTTAAATGGCTTTTCACCTGTGTGAGTGCCCAAGTGTTTTTTAAGATCGCCCTTCAGCGAACATTTATAACCACATATTTTACATTCAAACGGCTTATCACCACTATGAGTCATCAAGTGTCTTTTAAGATTGCCCTTTTGCAAACATTTATAATCACATAAATTACATTCAAAAGGCTTATCACCACTATGAATAGACACGTGTTGTTTAAGATGAGCCTTTAGTAAACATCTATAATCACATATATTACATTTAAATGATTTTTCACCTATATGAGTTGCCAAGTGTTTATTAAGATTGCTTTTTTGCAAACATTTATAACCACATACACTACACTCATACGGCTTTTCACCACCACGAGTGGACATGTCGGTTAAGATGACTTTCAGAAAAATTTATGATCAAATGGATCTTCACCACTATGAGTGACCATGTATCGCTGTAGATATTTCGTTTCTGAACATTTACTACCACACATATTACATTTAAGTGGCTTTTCAACACTTTGAACGATCATGTGTCTTTTGAGAAGACTCTTCACATTAAACTTGTAATTAAAAAAATTGTTAGATTTATAGTTTGCTGTCCATATTCGTTTGCATGTTACGTTGCTAAACTACTGATGTTATCAAATGGTTTCTCTTCATTCTCGATGTACATTTCACTCTTCATGTCAACTTTGGTGTTAAAGAATTCCATTATTTGAAAATCTACATTCATGTTTGTTTGCTTTGATTGTGATTACATCCTTGTAGTTCATTATGGAATATCTGGAAAATTATTGCAACCTATAAGTAAAAAGTAAATGTTTTCACCAATTATATGCTAACCAAATATAAATGCGGTGCTCTCACTGCAACGATAAAATAAAAAAAATATTTGTTCTGCCCGTTCTGCCTTCACCTTTCACCTTGCAGTAACATAAACGTGTTGCAACCATAACCGAAAAACCACAACCAAGAAAACAGTGTTGCCAGGTAGCAAATAAGTATATCGCCAGATGGAGTCTCCAGAATTTCCCCAGAATTCCCTAGATAGTAAAACCATCCCAATTTTTCGAAAGAAATCTGTAAGTACAACCGCGGCCAAAAAATGGAAACACCAGCATTAAACAAGTTAACGCTTTTTTATAATTTTATACACTATACGTGTTTAGTGTTATGTATTTTTTGCCGCCGTAGTACCTATTTTTATCTTATTCGTAAAGCTGTCTGCTAAAAAGTTTGTCTATACTTATAGGTAGCTATATCTTGCTGTCTCTATGCTATTATTCTCTATTAGTCTCTATGCTGCACGTGTTGGTGTTTCCCAATGTAGAAACTATTAAAAATAAAATCAATATTCCTGGTTTTTACGAAGAATAATTATTAATCTTATTCGAATATTACACCAATTACAGAATTATAATTATATTAAAAAGTAATTAAATTATTAATTATTAGACATTGGATTTTGCCAAAAAAATCTAATTTCAATCAAAATTCAATATTTCACTATATGCACTATAGTGTATTATTGTACAATTTTGAAAATCATCAAAAAGTCTCCAAAATTGAAAGCATATCTCTATTTCTCCAAAAAGTTTCGCGAGCCTGACGTTTTTCCCCAAATCTGAGGAAATTTCCCTAGACCTGGGAACACTGCAAGAAAACCAAAGCCGAGAATGAAAACAACCGAGAACGCATTCAAGCATTATGAAGTAATTTTGATAGATCTAACAGAGACAGCAGAGAATACGTAGGGCGAGGAAAGAGAGAGAGAGAGACATACCAACGGCGTAAAAGACACGCTATGCAGCGGAGATTAAGGTTATAAGTTAGTAACTGATAGATCTAACATAGAACGAAAAGAATACATAGGGCTGTAAAAGACACAGAAAGGCCAATGGGGTAATGCATACGCTATGCAGCAGAGCTTAGATTATAAGTTAGTAAGTTTGATAGATTTAACAGGAACAGTGAGTGCCGACTGAGTATTAATATTCTAATATTAATTAATTAACTAATTATTACTTCATAATGCATGGATGCATTCTCGGCAGTTTCCATTATCGGGTTTAGTTTTTTCAGTTGTGGTTTTTCGGTTGTGGTTTCTCGGTTATGACCTGGACCTAATTAAAATATATGGTTAGATAATACTGAAGTCTTGGAGCAACCTAGGAGGTCTATTTATTGATGTTTCTAATTTAAATCTCCTTTCGTTGTGAGTTTCTTCTTCTGTCATCCAGTTATTATTCTTTAAGATATAACTATCAATCCATGCTACATTAAGTTTCAGTTTCCCATTCATAATGTACGGCAAATACATTTAAAAAGAACGAAATAATATTTATCCGACAAAAGATTCGTGGACGGTGTACCAGAGTATCATGCATACATTTGATTTATTGTAAATTTATAGATTTTCTAATAAACAGGAGAATACCGGGTGCTTCAAATCATCTAGACTGTCATGAGCGATAGATATCTCGCGAAGACATGAACATTCTAGAATTCAACACACGGAAATCAGGCTCACCGCGTGAGAAGAAGACAGTTATTTACAAAAAAAGCAATGAAAATCAGATGTACCTTCAAATAGGTATTGCAGCACCTGGCACTACCCCCATTCGTATTATTTTACGCCCCGACTACTCGCTTGTGATTGGTCGACTTTTGAATCAAACGCGGCTTACTCGTTTCTGATTGGTCAACCATCTTAAATCAGTTTAAAAAAAAACAATATCATGGCAACACTGTCGACATCAGTTTTGAATCCAGCATATTGTCACAAACGAAATTATTAGGAATTGTATAATTTTATAATTCCTCAACTTGCATTCCGTTTATTGCAAAAAGGTTATCAAGGTTACATTCGTCTATGCACCGGCTACCAATCCGACTAGACCATCTGCATCGAGAAGTATCGCATGCTAACCGCCAGGTATATGATAATGTATGCATCTTATTAGAAGTAATTTATTCATTTATACAGTATGCATTTATATTAATTTGCATCTCATTATGCATTTATATATTCAGCTGATTATACGTAATATATTCATGTATACAATAAAGCTTCCGCAATATTCATAAGGATACAGTATATAAACAGCTTGCTTCAAGTCTAACATTCAGTCATGAAAATGACTCCAGCGACTCAACATCTTGAAGCAAGCTGGTAAGTGACTTTTATTATTTATTGAGAGGAACTAGAATCGGATGCCCAGGGGCATTGTTACCAGTTTCCCCTCCGCTTAGTTTAAGGGGTCTAGAATCTGATGCCCAGGGGCATTGATTACCTGGTTCCCTGACGCTTAGTTGTAGGACTTAGTGCTAGTACAGGGTGGTTCCAATCACCCTCATGTTTATGTTAGTTTTAGGATGACTGTTTATACGTCCTCACACTTATATTTGTAACCCAATGAATTGTAACCTGTTGTTTAGTATATAATTAATTGTGATCTGTGCTACTTTCTATTTTTACCTCTGACTACGACTCTCGGTCACGAAACCACACGTACCAATATTATCTAAATAAAATATTCCCAAATTCGCCTCGATCGTGTAAGCCGTTCCAGAGATATTTAAAAGTTGCCATACTTATTTATTTATTTTTGGGCAAGGAATCAGAATGGCGGAGCATCCTTGATACCTCATGACACCGATTACTATGATCATTTGGGCGACCCTACTAGAATTTAGCCGAATCTGTGGGAATTCCATCCCCAGTAGAGATTTTTATCGTGCCAAACATTACATTGACACGGGACCTATAGTTTTACTTCCTATCCGAGAAGAAGGCATGTTTTTTTTTTAATTTTTCCCCGTTATGAAAAATTACCAGCTCGGCCAGGGATCGAACCTGCGACCCTTGGATTTTGAAGTAAACATGCAAAACACTAATCCACCGAGGTTGGCGGTTGCCATACTGATGTTCCACATTGTATAGAACTTTAAATAGTCACTTGGCGTCATTACTCCGACTGCTACCGAACCAAACAGAAACCGAAAGTAACTGTTGTCAAAAAATTAGTCAACGGCGGTCAACCGCTACCCAGAACCAATTGCGAGAAAACACGTCTCAAAATCTACTGAAAACGGTCGTTACATTCGTGTACTGCTTGCAAGCTTAATTTATATACGTAGTTGATCAGACCGAGTCAGCTCACGATTTGGTGAACGAATAGGGGTTCATCACTTGTAATTGTATAAGCAAACCTCACGGTATAGTATCCTTAACTACGGTATTAGCAAGGTCATCCTCGCCTTGCGCTTTGCGTAATTACTAATCAATACTGTTTTTATCTTCTGCAGGTAAATTGTTTATTTATATCACGACCATCTAGATTTCACGAGACGAAGTCTCTTTCGTCTCGTGAAATCTAGAAGGTCGTGATTTATATCAACACATTTGTTTTTATTTTTCATCAATCCAGAAAATTGCATAATGTATTGAATAAATAGAAGTGAAAAAATATCACGATTGTGACTTGCCACTGGTGAAAGCAATCAGTTTGCTGTATGTTATTTAAATAATTTACTGGTAAATATTATAAAATGTCAATTGAAATATGGGTATTGTATAATATAAAAAATAAAATAATTTAATTGAACAACTCACAAATATTAAAAATTGCGTCCGATTAAAAACAGAACATTTGATAATGTAAATTTACTTTATATTTATTGTAGGTGGCAAGGATTTTCCTTAATATTAACATGACTGACATTGAAGACTTGACTGAAATCAAAAGTGAAAAGGATATAATAAATACCATCACCACCAAACATGAGATGATGAATGAAATATACATTGAGAAAGAAGAGAAACCATTTGATAACATGAACATCTCAGAAACTCACAGACAAACGAATATGGATTGCAAACCTTCTAGATCTTATAAATGTCAACAAAAACTTTCCCAGTATAGCGATCTTAAGGCCGAAATGCCCATTCACAAAGGTGACAAACAGTTCGTCTGTTATATATGTCTCTACAGATCTACGAAAAAGAATCATTTTAAAACACACATGCGCATGCATACTGGTGAAAAGCCATTTGAATGTAATGTATGTAGCCATAAATTTTCACAAAAGAGTAATCTTAAACAACACATGTACAGTCATAGTGGTGAAAAGCCATTTGAATGTAATACATGTGGTCGTAAGTATTCGCAAAAACGGGATCTTAAACGACACATGTCCAGTCATAATAGCGAAAAGCCATTTCACTGTAGTATATGTAGCTATAAATGTTCACAAAAAGGTAATCTTAACCGACACATGTCTACTCATAGTGGAGAAAAGCGATTTGAATGTAATGTATGTGGTTTTAAATGTTCACAAAAAAATACTCTTAAACAACATGTCTTCATTCATACTGCAGAAAAACCATTTGAATGTAACATGTGCCATTATAAATGTTTCCGCAAGAGTTCCCTTACACAACACTTGTTTACTCATAGTGGTGAAAAACCATTTGAATGTAATATATGTAGTTATAAATGTTCCCAAAAGAATTATCTTAAACAACACATGATCGTTCATAGTGGAGAAAAACCATTTGAATGTAATGTATGTGGTTATAAATGTGCACAAAAGGGTACTCTTAAACAACACATCTTCATTCATACTGCTGAAAAACCATTTGAATGCAACAGGTGCCATTATAAATGTTTGCACAAGAGTACCCTTAAACAACACATGTTCACTCATAGTGGTGAAAAGCCATTTAAATGTAATTTGTGTAGTTATAAATGTTCACAAAAAAGTAATCTTAAACAACACATGACTACTCACAGTAATAAAGTGCCATTTAAGAAGTGTCATCTTAAACACATTTTTATTAGTACTACTGAAAAACCATTTAAATGTAACATGTGCCATTATAAATGTTTGCACAAGAGTACCCTTAAACAACACATGTTCATTCATAGTGGTGAAAAGCCATTTGAATGTAATGTATGCGGTTATAAATGTTTACAAAAGGGCCCTTTTAAACAACACATCTCCATTCATACTGCTGAAAAACCTTTTGAATGTAACATATGCCGTTATAAATGTTTGCTCAAGAGTACCCTTAAACAACACATGTTCACTCATAGTGGCGAAAAGCCATTTGAATGTAGTATATGTGGTTATAAATATTCACAAAGTAGTAACCTTAAACAACACATGTCCACTCATACAGGTGAGAGGCCATTTAAATGTCATATATGTAATTATACATTTTCACGAAAAAGTCATCTCCTACGACACATGTCCACTCATAATGGTGAAAAGCCATTTGAATGTAATGTATGTGGTTATAAATGTTTACACAAAAGTACTCTTAAACAACACATGTCCAGTCATAGTGCCGAAAAACCATTTGAATGTAATATATGTGGTTGTAAGTATTTACGTAAGAGTCATCTTAAACAACACATGTTAACTCATACTAATGAAAAACGATTTGAATGTAATTTATGTGGTTATAAATGTTCACGAAAGGGTACTCTTAAACAACACGTGTCCACTCACAGTAGTGAAAAATAATTGAAATGTAGCACTACTCCTACGCATCTCTACTCCTGCTGGTTAAAGGCTATATGAATGTTGTATATGCATTAATAATGGATTGCAAGGACTGTGGTTTATCACAACACTATATTTAATGGTGTCTCCTACCACACATTGTATTTGACTCAGGGGCGTTCCTACACGTTTAGCTGCCCTCGTGCAAAGATTTATTACTGCTGCCCCCAATTTTTATATATGTTGACCCCCCCCCTTTGTTTGATCATACTCGTAGCAATAAAACAAATCAGGCAACAGTAATAAATTTTTATTTTAATTTCTAACAAGTACTGTAACAAAAATACATTTATTATTAGATAAATAAGTATAATACAAACATTTTTGGAAACTTGTATGTACAGTTGCGATCATTCGCTAAGGAACAATGAAAAAATATTGATAGCCATTTTTTCAGTTTTTTGTACAATGTCCGCTGTAATTCGACCTGATTTGTAGACTTACATATACATTGCACAAAAAACTAGAAAATCGGTGATTATGATTTTTTCATCATTCCTTAGTGAATGGTCGCATCTGTACATATACATTATGTATATGGCTAATGTGCTTTAATTTCCCAGATTTTGTTCAATATGAATTGACCTTAAATTATTTTATAGATTAAAAATGGCCGAAGTAGAAGTTCTTGAAAATTTCAATTTTTTGTAAATTTTGCTATCCGACACTACATCATCTAACTAAACTTGTCATAACTCCCTTAGTTCTTGTTTTATCTGTCTCATCCAGATGTCAGATTAAAGCTAGGTTTTTGATCTTTTAAAGTACATTAAGAAACGTGCAAAAGACATTGCACAGTAGAAAAGTAACAGGCTGTGAAGGCAAATTTTAGTGTTTTTACAAATTTTGATATTGCTCCTGTGTTCCAACTATCACCCTTTTGAAACTTTTTTTCTAGAATCATCTTAGTATATGCTTGGTATACTTAGAAAATAAAAAGGATTTTTTGTAGTTTTGGAAAAAAAATATTTTTGAAAAAACCTGCTTTCAGAGCCTGCTTGCTACCTTTCTACTGAGCAATGTATTTCCAAATTTCTTGATATACGCTGAAAGATCCAAAAACTAGCTTCAATCTGACACCTGAATGAGCTAGATAACTAAAAAAATAAGCAGCAGCAAAACTGCTTATAACTACTGAAAGACCGATGGTATCACATTCCTAATTTTCAATTGACAGTATTGCCAAATTAGATAGTCTTTCCTGTTCCATTGTTGATCTTAGATATATGTCTTTATCAACTTGAGCTTTGAGAAGCTGAACTCTGCAGATGCAACGGTAACCGGCATTGTTAATAATATTCTAAGCGCTACTACAAAATTAGGAAAAACCTTATCTAATGTACTATAAAATATTGTCAGCCTTTTTTGAAACTGGTACAATAAAAATGTTAATGATAATTCGGCGTCGTTGACAACTTCATAAACTCATAAAGAACATGTAAGTAAATATGGCTGTTATAATTTTTAGTGAAGTGAATATGTTGTTATATTGTTTTAAATAAACAACTGCATTGGGATCATCGAGATTTCGTGGAACAAAAATAATAAACACAAATGTTTTATTAAACTGATGTCTACGCTTATTATTTATCATTTCTAACCCCAAACATTTTAATAACAAAATATATTATTTTTGCGACAATTTTAATTTGGAATCTGTTATCGCTGTCCGTCGCCGTATAGTATAATAATTTTAAATTCATTTGGCTGCCCGTGCACACCTTCGCACACCGCTGAGGACGCCCCCGATTTGACTAATTGCCAATACGTATTTCGGTAACGATGTTACCTTTATCTCGGCATAAAACCGCAGACGATTTTATGCCGAGATAAAACAAAAAATTTAGTACTGTGTTGAGTAACATGCCTTGGAACGATAAGTAAACAAGGACAGATAATTTTAATAACTTTCAGAATCGGCACATTCATTTCTTACCCAGAAACCATAAGAAAATAAAAAGAATATTCTCATAAATACTTAAACAGTCTTTTTATTAACGTAGTAAAGCAAAACTACGTGTGGTGACGTTGATGTGATCTGAACACACAATCTTCTGATCTGGAGTCGGAGCGCTACCATTGTGCACGGAGTCTGGTGACTCCAATGTCATCTAACAAACGGGGGGAATAAATGTGGTGAATAGCATGCCTCGGATAGTAGTCAGTATCTAAGGCAACGATAAGTAAACAAGGACATAATTTTAATAACCTTCCGACTCGGCACATTGATTTCTGACCCATAAACTATAAGAAAATAAGACTCTCATAAATACTTAAAATTTTTTTGTATTTGCGTGTCCAAATGAAGCCATTTGGTTGATATATAATATACTTCGTGATATTATTATAGCTAATTCTTCATTGCTAGACAGTGCAATATGTATTTTGTCCAAGGTAGGTGGTTCATTACGAAAATAAATTTAATGTAAATGTAAACTACCAACAATATATTTTCTTTTATAGATAACCGTTACGAGTTTATTCTGTCATCTTTTCAGATTCTACAACATGGGATTAATTAGTGGTAAAACATAAATAAGTTCAATAAAGAATAACAATTTTAAAAAGTTAAGAAATTTTTTATTTAAGACTAACAAGTTACAAAGTAAGACTAGAAGTATTGAGTAGGTAAGATAATATACATTTGTTCAATCCTGTCGTTGAAAAGTACTGTTTCTTACCTAGATACCAAAGGTGAAAGCGTTTGTTTTGTCCATTCAACCTACTTGCATAGCAACGGGTCAGCGAAAGCAGTGAGTGAAAAATTTTTCACTCCCGATAAGCAAAGTTATAAGGTGAACATTTAACCAATTTTATTCATAACAGTAACACATATCAACAAAATTACTTATAAATATAAGTAGGTATCAGGCCACTTGAGTCCAGCCCCTCTCCTTTTATGCAAATGACCTAATTAATATTCAAATGAGGCGTGATCTAATTAAATGCGCGAATTAAATTAATTGATCTAATTTAATTAAATTAATTCACGATATCATTTGCATATCTCATCTCTTATCTACATATATCATCTCTCATTAGTCATCTCACCTCTCTCAGTTGTCATTTCTCATTTCTCATCTCTCCTCTCTCTCATCTCTCTCTCATAAATTTATTTCAAAATAAATCTTATGTTGTCATTCCTAAATGATATTTAAATATAGATCTATACGTCATCATGTAATTCTACGAAAACAATTTAACATGTAGAAACATGTCATTTCTCGTTATTGATTTTACCTCAGTTCCCAGAATTTATTCTAAACATACGTGTAATATAATTAACATGTAGAAACATCTAGGATAATAATACGAGAAAAATTTATTTTCAAGTATACAAGGTACCTCTAAACTTACTGTCGTTACTGTCGCCATGTAATTATTATCATAGCATCTTTTCATTTATAATTATCTAGTAAAAAATGTAGTGTTTCATACGACTGACAAACATTCCTTAAAACTGCTTTCAACCATAAATAAACAAAAACGTTCTTACAGATGACTGAACATTTCAAAGGAATTTAGATTTTCTAAAAACTTTGGTAAGAGATTGTCATCTTAAAAGCGGCATAAATTATTGTTTAAATGACAATTACTCACCCTTGTGTTAATCTGTATAAGTTAGATGTGTAGAAAATTTGAATACGGAAATAATTTGAAAGAGACACAACCTTATAGCGAACCGTCAACCGGGGTTATATCGGATCGAAGGGGTTATATCGGACGATATGGTAAGATTTCAATCTGCGCGCGCTACACTTGTTGGGTGACAGTTAGTTCATTAAACAAAAATACCCCTAGATGGATAGATAACCTACCAATTTGACATGCGTTTCGCGCTCGTTCGGACGATCAAGGTAAGCTCACAAAAAAATAATATTTAGATTCACTTTTTTCGCTAAAATTGAGACAGCCAAATAGTCTCCTCTGGCCTGCGAACCCTGTGCATGATAGCTACATGGTGCAGTGAGATTAATATTTGTTTACAGCCTTATCAAGGCTCCCATAACCTCAAAATTCCTTTCACGTCTTTTCTGTTCGTAAAAAATCGAAATTAGCAGAAAGTGTGTTTTTCAGGGGTAATATCGGACATGCCTCGCACACACCATCATAAGCTAGGAACGCCTTATCGGCGCAACTATTCCCAAGAAAACATGGAAAGGGCATTGTTGGCAGTGGTAGACGGCAGATATTCATTCAAGCAGGCAGCAGATATGTACGGGGTGCCAAAGAGCACTCTTTACGATGTTTATAGAGGTGAACATTCTGACAAACTTGGGAGGCCCCCAATTATGTCTGTGACTGAAGAGCGTTGGCTAGTAGATGCCATGACAATTGCAGGAAAATTTGGGTATCCTTTTGAGAAGCAGGGAATCAAGGACTTCGTGAGCCATTATTTAAATAGTAAGGGCGTAAATATACAACGTTTCGACAATAATACACCTGGTGATGACTGGATTGAACACTTTATGGGGCGACACAAGTAGTTATCACTTCGTAATTGTGAAAATATTAAACGAGTGAAAGCTGAAATCACAGAAAATACGATTAAAGAATATTTTGAGTACTTGAACGAGACACTCCAGGGAGTTCCACCTGAAAATATTGTCAATATGGATGAAACAAACCTAACAGATGATCCCGGTAAAAAACTAGTTTTTATTCCTCGTGGAGAAAAGCATGCACGAAGGATAACGGATTTTTCCAAAACGTCGACGTCTGTTATGTTGCCTGTTTATATTTAGGTTTTTTGTTTTTTTGTAATTGGTAGTGAAAACTTTTCAAAACAAAGTTTCTCTTCGTTTGTTTATAAGCTGGGGCACTAATTATTATTTATTGATAAAATTCTCCCAACTGCTCCCTATGAAGAAAGATTTTCCGTACCCACACCTTTCGTGATTTTTTATTCCACATGTACCATAGCACATGGATATAACTTTCTCGCTATCTGATTCATTTGACAATATCATATTTTTGCAATAATTTGGTTTATTATTTCTTTAAATACTACAACGCGACAATAGTAAACAAATAATGCACATAACCTCGTTTAATAGGAAATAATAATAACAGTGCTTGCTAAGTTGGCAATATGTCTATTTCAGAGATAAACTTAAAACAAGCGCCAAATTTAAAATTTTTCATGATATTGGTGGTCACTACTTTCTTCAGTGGGACCGCATGGGATTATTTTAATTGGTGGTGGTCGATGGTAGTGGGTGGTAGTGGCTGCAGTGACACTGCGGCCTAAGTCTCATACCTACAATGAGAATGTAAAGAAAATCGGCAACTTATGTGTTATTTAATTGACGTTACAATTTTATTAAGCAATCAGAAATTGCCATTTCAGGGCTATGATGAATCGAATATTTTAGATAATCGTAGCAATTTTAAATAAATATGATTAAGCGCAATGCAGAAATTAGCGAACATGCTGAAGAAGTTAAAAACATTTTTCCTGGCCAAAAACTATTTAAAATCAATTAATTTCTTGTTGCGAGAATTATTTAAGAGAATCTATTGACAGTGAAATTAATAACGCAAATTATTTTGCAATAATTGCTGATGATACAACAGACATTAGTGAAGAATCGCAATTCCCCATTACTGTCCGGTTCGTAAATAATTGAAATTTAAACGAACAAATTTTAGGGTTTTTTGACGTAAGTGCTGATAGAACTTTAAATGCATTATTAAATCTAATAGCTAACGTTTTATAACCGTTTAATTTTAAACAAAAATTAGTTGTTCAATGTTACGATGATGCTAGCGTTATGACCGGAGTGTTAAACTGCATGAAATTGGATCTGTTGCACCTTTAGCATTATTTACACATTGGTGCGCCCACAGATTTAATTTGGTTTTGCAGCAGGAGTATTTTTCGAGCATCACCTTCCTAGGAAGGACGAGCCGCCACTGATATTAAGAGTTGTACCAATCTATTTTATTTCAACTCTTGTGAAACAGAAAGGTGGTGTTAGGAGATTTATTTGTTTGTTGTTGCCAACATCGCATTGAACCCCGTTAAGATTATTAATTCTTGCTGGATTGATTCACTGCGATTTTCTGGGAAAATAGAAAATAAAACTTGTTCAAAATAGTATTTAGTATACTTTTCTAGTGTATGAAAAGCCGATACCACTTACAAATGTTCACCACTGACATATAATATTAGTGTACTATCAAGAAGCTTGTGTATTGGAACAATAATAATTATTGTCTATGCCATCAGGTAAATGGTTCGTTTTATTATACCAACACTCATTTGTTTTTAAAATGCTATCTTTCCAAAGAAGTTCAAGTTACATAATGTAGAGACCATATTATATAATTGGCAAAAACATTGACTTTTAATTTTAGGTTGCCATAATTTTCCAGTTATTCCATGATGAGCTATGGATATAAACACTATCAAAGCAAACATACATAAATGAAGATTAATAGATAATGAAAGGCTCTAACACCAAAGATGAGATAGAGAAGAGGAACCATTTAATTTCATCAGTATTTTAGCAACTTCTAAGGAAATGAATATGAACAGCATACAAATGCTCATTCATAAAGATAAACAATTTATATGTAATCTTTAGACGTCTACTTTTGCACATTATGATTAAATCCAAACAATCATAAAAATGTTAGTATGATTTGAGAATGCTTTGTTACAAAGAACATCAGCAATAGTTATTACAAGTTGCATCACAGCACTTATTAACGATTCAATTACGGAATTTCTATGATTCAAAGGGGTAAGAGGATACCAATCATGCTAGGAAAATCTGAATAGGTGGGAGTTAATTAGTTTTCAAAAGAACGTGATGTGATAAGAAATTACAAATCGGATTTAATCAAAAACTGCAAAAGAATACAACTTTTGTAATTACAAGGTCAGTCTAAAGAGTATTCTCAAAAGAAACATGAGCACCCACAGCGGTGAAAAACGATTTGAGTGTTATACGTGCGGTTATAACTCTTTATATAAGCAAGGTCTTAAACGACACATGTTTACTCATAGTGGTGATAAGCCAATTGAGTGTAATATATGTGGTTATAAATGTTCACAAAAATCTGGTCTTAAGAAACACTTGACCACTCATAGTGGTGAAAAGCCATTTAAATGTAATATATGTGACTACAGATGTTCATTAAAACGTTATCTTACATATCACATGTTTACCCATACTGGCAACAAGCCATTTGAATGTAATATATGTGATTATAAATGTTCAGAAAAGAGTCATCTTAAACAACACATGTTTATTCATAGTGGTGAGAAGCCATTTGAATGTAATGTATGTGGTTATAAATGTTCACAAAAGAGCGCTCTTAAACAACACATGTGCACCCATAATAGTGAAAAGCCAATTAAATGTAACATATGTGATTATAGATGCTCACGAAAGGATCATCTTAAACAACATATGTCTACTCATAGTGATGATAAGCCATTTGGATGTACTATATGTGGTTATAGATTTTCACTAAAAAGTTATCTTACACAACATATGCATGCCCATAGTGGTGATAAGCCATTTAAATGTGCTATATGTTGTTTTAAATGTTCTCTAAAGAGTAGATTTAAACAACACATGTCTACTCATAGTGGTGATAAGCCATTTGAATGTAATATATGTGGTTATAAATGTTCATATAATAGTGATCTTAAAAAACACTTGACCAGTCATAGTGGTGAAAAGCCATTTAAATGTAATATATGTGATTATAAATTTTCGTTAAAGAGTAATCTTAAACAGCACCTGTTCACTCATAGTGGTGAAAAGCCATTTCAATGTTATATATGTGGTTATAGATCTTCACAAAAGAGCAATCTTAAACAACACATATTGTCTCATAGTGGTGAAAAGCCATTTGAATGTAATATATGTGGTTATAAATGTTCTCTAAAAAGTAGATTCAAACGACACATGTCTACTCATAGTGGTGACAGTGGGTAACTACCGCCACCGCAGACCCTTTGACGCGGGAGGACTCAAACCTTCAAAAGGCACTACTTTGAAATTTTATTTCGTTGGGAACATAAATTTAAAAAAACCGTTGAAGGTAAAAAAAACATTCTATGGACTATCATACTATGACATTGAATTAATTATTATTAATTATTGTGTATTTCATTTTAAGAAAAGTGACCTGCGTATAATTGTATACAGTTTATAAAAATTATCAAGTAATCCCAGTAAACAAAACTGTTAGATTTACTTGTCTGCTATGTAAGAATCAGATAAAGTTATATTTATAGTTTTACATATCTGTTATGTAAATTAGTTGATGTAACATCGACTATGTATTTTAGATATAAAGTGGGAAGAGCATGCTAATGTAAGTCTGGTGTCTTCAAATTTAGCTACATATAATACATTAATAATGTGATTTGTTTTTTACATCACACTTTTTACCAGTCAAATATATAAATATTTAACCACTAATAAGTTGTCAGCGGGATTGAACGCATCAATAAACGCGCGTATTTAGTTTGTTTTATTTATGCTGAATATAAATATTAAAATACAATAACGAGTTTTATTTCTGTGACGGTAACATTTCGGAAGTGGGATAGACAAAATAAACAGCAGTGATAAATTTAAATTTCGAATGAATCGATATTTTAGTACCGAAGTTTACGACGCCGAGTGACGCTTGAAATAAAAATAATGTGAATGAATATAGTGTGTATCTATTTTTTTATACAAACATCGAAAAGTTTGCATCAGAGACGTTATGTCTATTACAATACAATTGTAACAGATCTATTACATTAGCAAGCATCTATTATACTCTATTGCAATGAAATCTAAATCTATTACCTACATTTTTAATAATTCAAATTTTCTTTCTTTTCCTACTTATTTATTTTTTATTAAAACGTTTCAAAGCAAAATATATTAGGCGACTGTAAAAAGAGATTTGGCAAATTTCATCATGATATCATTTACTAGGAATCGAGAAATTAAATACCGATTGGCATTTGTTAAAAAAACAACGAAGAATATTGATTTTTTAGCATTTTGGTTAATGTTTATACATACATAGTTTTTGATTTTTTCTATTATTTTATTGCATGCTATATAATAATATAATAATTATTTTTTTCTATAATAAGTTATTAGTTAATAACTATATCTTTTTTTCTTTTTAAAAAAAAACAATAAATAAAATTTTTCTTCTGACTAGTCTTAATATTACAGGAATCTATTACAATTTTAAAGAAATCTGTTACATGTTTAACCTTAGAATTAGCACGAAAAGCTGCCGCTCCATAACTTGTGCCATAACAGCACTGGTTGATCTTGGCAATCTTGGCATTGTGATTCTCATTTAAATATCGAAATGACGATCTTTTACGCACGTCTGCTTAAAAGTGAGCTAAAAGCTCGTGAATGAAACTCACGTCTGGTGCGTAAAACACTACCGTTTTGCTATTTGTTGCATAAATAGTATAATTTTTGCAATTTTAATGTGTGTTTTTCTCAAAATAGAAGTTTCGACGAAAAACAAAAAATGTATAATTAATAATGTAATAAAATGAAATCTAATATTTGTTTTGTACCTTGCATCCAATTTAGTACATGTAAACAATATAAGTAATCTTTATATTAAGTGAATTAATTGTATTTAAATATAGTACATATCCTTTAAAAACTCCCACTATAAGCTTTCTACCCAAATAACGGCAGAATATTTAAAACTATTTTTGTCCTACAAGCTAAACTAATTGATTAGATTCATTGAGATTGATACAAAGTGGGAAAATTGTTGCTTTAACTTAAAGATCCTTATTCAAAGGGATTCAGGTAAGTTCTGGGTATGACTCCACTTGTTTAGGGTTATTTGAATGAGCTTTTGGTGGCGGATAAAGCTTTGGAGCGCGTTCGAATGAACCTCCAAAAAAAAGGTGGACGTCGCCTAAAAATTTGCGTGGAACAGCAATATATCGATTTTATATAACCGTGGTGATAGAACATACTCATAATTAAATAAACGTAAAATATACGGCGCTTTGTGTATGTTTGTAATACAGATTGTATTTACATATATGGTATGTATTAACAGTGACATAGAATTTACGTAAATAATAGATGCATAATGAGGCGGACATGACGCTCTTCAGATGACTTGAATTTTACTTAGCTGCTACAGCTACATAATAAAGTAGGCAGTGTTACTCTCAGTTACGTAATTAATATGTTGCTGTGTTTGCTGAGATGGTTTTTAATTTGAGGAGGTACAAACAAATATTACATATAAAAATTTCTTTGTTTATCCCGATGCATATTGTGACGTTTTTAGTGTGCTCTTATCTTCTTTTGTTTTGTTGCTATACCAACCAAATTTAAGTTTTGAAACGGCAATCGTATGCTTTCTTTGCATTTTTGAAAAGTGTTTACTCTTCTCATGCTATTTGATCATAATGAAACAAAAAAAGTAAAATTAGAACAAATAATTTCGAAAAAATAGGAGAAAAACTAATCAACAAAAAATGACTACTGGCTTGTAGCAAAATTAATTTAATAAGAATTGATTATCAATTTTGGTCAAGTATGCTGTGGAAAGACAACTAAAGTTATAACAAACTTCTGCTTCTCAATTAAATAAGCCATGTCTTCACAATAACTTCAAGTGATTGGTTTTTAGCAATAATTTGTAATTAATTTTAATAATCCTTATAATTTATAGTGCTTTATAATTAATAGAGTAATAATTATGTACCAGTTTGTTAGCTTGTTACAGTTTTAGTTGTCAAGTTTCCATAGCATACTTCGCCAAGACTGATGATCAAGTCTTACTAAATTAATTTTGCTACAAGTCAGTTCTAGTTACAGTCAGTTGTTATAGCAACAAAGCAAAAAAAAAGCAAAACAAAAACAGATAGAAGAAACAAGGAACAAATCAAGAACGTCAAAATATGCTTCGGGATAAACTAAAAAACTGTTCTATGTTGTACATTTGTTTGTAACTGTTTAAATTAAACAATTCATTATGCAACTAACTATTATTTTTAGTTCAATTGGTTTTTGTTTATGTACTAGGTTATGTATATAAATTTATTCATAACTTAATAGTACTATTTTATTAATGTCTTTTCAATACTTAACTCCTACTTATGAAACTAAGGGACAAAGCAAAAACTAAATTTAAAACATCTAAAACCGCAGCTGCATGTGAATATTATAGGATGTTGCGCAATTATACAAACATCGCAAATAAACAAGGTTTTTGTCGATAGCATTCCTTCTATGACTGTCGATCAGAACACTTTAGATTGCTATATAAATAATGCGTTAGGTAATGCTATTCTTTTTAACTTTAAGCTTATAGATTCCAAGATTGTTTTCAAAATAATTAATTATAAAATATAATAAAAAAAAATCATGATTTACTTCTCAAAATATTACATTATTTAGGTCTGAGTGAAAATGCGATTAATCCAGTCCGAAACTATTTGTATAATAGAACACAAAGAGTTAAAGTGGCTAATGAGGTATCTTCACCTGTCGATGTTATCAGAGGGGTGCCACAGGGATCCATATTGGGGCCTCTGCTATTTACCCTGTACACGCATGGTCTTTGTGGTTGTGTAGGGGCCTGTAATGTTCACATGTATGTAGATGATACTCAAATTTACTTTTCTTTTAAGACAATTGATGTCAAAGAAGCAACTAAAATTTTAAATAGTGACCTCAAAACTGTATCTGAATTTTTCTTACAACATGCATTAATGTTAAATCCCTCGAAATCATGTGCTCTAGTATTAGGAAAATCAAGTGACGCTCTTCAAGCGCCACCTATTAAAATTAGTGAAATTGAAGTACCTACAATAGAAAATGCTAAAAATCTAGGAGTAATTTTTGAGAAAACATTTCGGTTCAGGAAGCAAGTCTCTAAATAGTTACATACAAAAAGCTTATTATAACTTCAAATTGATCTATCCCCATAAAGATTATTTAAGTAAAGAATCAAGAAGTTTACTATGCGAATCCATGGTCTTATCACAATTTAATCACTTTGCTCCTGTATATGGCCCTTGTTTGGATTATGACACAACTCAGCGTATTCAATCTGTTCAGAACTCTCCCCAATAAACAAAACTGTGACATTTACTTGTCTGCTATGTAAGAATCAGATAAAATTATTTGTATTTATAGTTTTACATATGTCTTATGTAAATTTGTCGATGTAACATTGCCTATATATTTTAGACGTAAAACGGGAAGAGCATTGCTAATATAAGTCTGGTGTCTTTAAGTTTACATATATGCAACATTAATAATGTGATTTGTTTTTTACATCACACTTTTTACTAGTGAAATATTTAACTATTTAACATCTAATTTGTTTGCGGGCTGCGGGTTTGCAAACATCAGTAAAGCGTGTAACACCTGACTTTGCAGACGTGTTAAATCTTTGTCGCCCATTTAGTTTGTTTTATTTATGTTGAATATAAATATTAAAATACAATTACCAGTTTTATTTCTGTGACAGTAACATTTCGGAAGTGGGATAAACAAAATAAACAGCCGTGACAAATTTAATTTCTAGTGAATTGATATTTTATTAGTACATATTTTAAAATGGCGATGAGTGATATGAAACGAAATAAAAATAACGTGTGAATGATATTGCGTATCTATGTTTTATACAAACATATCGAAAAGTTGGCATCAGAGATGTTATTATGTCTATTACAATTGTAACAGATCTATTACATTAGCAAAGCATCTATATTATACTCTATTACAATGAAATTTAAATCTATTACCTATACATGTTTAATAATTCAAATTTTCTCTCTTTTTCTACTTCTTTATTGTTTATTTTATTGTATAATAAAATAAATTAAACAAAGTCTTTTAATAAACCATCCTCACAAGGTATAAAACAATCACTATGAATAGACATGTGCTGTTTAAGATTATCCTTTCGATTAAATTTATAATAACATATATTACATTCAAATGGCTTTCGTCCACTATGAATAAACATGTGTCGCTTTAGATGGCTCATTCGTAAACTTTTATAATCACATATATTACATTCAAATAGCTTTTCACCACTATGAGTAAACATGTGTCGCTTCAGATCACTCTTTAGCCAGCATTTATAATCACATATATTACATTCAAATGGCTTTCGTCCACTATGAATAGACATATGTCGCTTTAGATGGCTCATTCGCGAACTTTTATAATCACATATATTACATTCAAATGGCTTTTCACCACTATGAGTAAACATGTGTCGCTTTAGATCACTCTTGAGCCAGCATTTATAATCACATATATTACATTCAAATGGCTTTTCACCACCATGAGTAGTAAACATGTGGCATTTAATAGAACTCTTTTGTGAACATTTATAACCACATATACTACATTCATATGGCTTTTCACAACTATGTCTGGTCAAGTGGCTTTTAAGATCGCCCTTTTGTGAACATTTATAATCACATATATTACATTCAAATGGCTTTTCACCACTATGTCTGGTCAAGTGGCTTTTAAGATCGCCCTTTTGTGAACATTTATAATCACATATATTACATTCAAATGGCTTTTCACCACTATGAGTGGTCAAGTGTCTTTTAAGAGAGCCCTTTTGTGAAAATTTATAACCACATATTTTACATTCATATGGCTTATCACAATTATGGGTAGACATGTGTTGTTTAAGATGAGCCTTTTGTGAACATGTATATTGACATATATTACATTTATATGGCTTCTCACCACTATGAGTAAACATGTGTTGTTTAAGATAGCTTTTTTGTGAACATCTATAATCACATATATTACATTTGAATGGCTTTTCACCACTATGAGTGGAAACGTGTCGGTTGAAAGTTCCCTTATGTGAAAATGAGTAACAGCATATAAAACATTCAAATGGCTTTTCACCACTATGAGTTGACATGTGTTGTTTAAGATGGTATTTGTGTGAAAACTTATAATTACATGTAGAACATTCAAGTAGCCTTTTACGACTATGGGAAGACAGGTGCCTTTTAAGATCGCCCTTTTGTGAACATGTATAAGCATATGTATTACATTCAAATGGCTTTACAGAACTATGAGTGAACATATGTCGTTTAAGAGTACTAATTAGGGAAGCTTTATAATCACATATATTGCATTTAAATGGCTTTTCACCACTATGAGTAGTCAAATGTCTTTTAAGATTGCCCTTTTGTGAACATTCATAATCACATAAATTGCATTTAAATGGCTTTTCACCACTGTGTATGATCATGTGTCTTTTGAGAAGAGTCTTCTTATTAAACTTGTGATTACAAAGATTACATATAAATTGTTTATCACCTTTATGAACGAGCATTTGTTCCATGGTATAACTTTTCTTAGAACAGGTTTTGTTGACATTTATTAGACTTATAGTTTCGTTGTCCATATTCATTTGCCTTAAGTTGCTATAAAACTGAAGTCAAATGGTTTCCTTTCTTTCTCGATGTATATTTCACTCTTCATCTAAAATTTGTTGTTAGAACCTTCTATTATGTTGATTCATGTTGATATCTGCTTTGATTATGGTTACCTCCTTGTAGGTCATTATTGAATATCTGGAGAATAAAGTAAATTAATGAAGTTGAACTCACAGTAGACTCCTTGCGAAACATTGTATAAAATAGTTTTAAGAAAAACTGTTGTATTTAAATGATTCCATAAATTATGTAGAATGCTCAAACGAATGGTTGCAGGATAAGCCAACTATAGACCAAAAAAGAGACCATTCTAAAAAGTAAATGCTTCCAACAATATTATACTATTATATGAAAGTGTTTTCATTTGCATATGGTCTCTACATTATGTAACTTGAACTTCTCTGGAATGTATTGGACTATAAAAAAAAACATTTACCTAATAGCAAAGACAATAATTGTTCCTATACACAAGCTTGTTGACAGTACGCTAATAATAGTATATGTCAGTGGTAAGCATCTGTAACTGTTATAAGTGGTATCGCTTACTTCCTACTTCACGCCGTGAAGATTGCAGGTGTGAAGTTTACGCCCTCCTCGATTTGAGATACAAACGTTCCTTAAGGGCGCGTTATCGCCGCCAGTGTTAATAATAGGAAGCTTCAGAAACTATAAAAACCTAAAGATGGCGCTACGGTCCGTAAAACGAAATTAATTTATTTAAAACTAAAATTTGAAAATGCAATTAGAAACATTATTTGATTGCATCGTAGTTCTCTGCTTACAGTGTTGCCAGACATGCGTGAACTTTCAAAATATTTTAAGTTTAACTGAAATTTTTAATTTTTAAATGCCAAAGAATAATTTAAGGTAGTTGAAATCAAAAAGGGGAATATAAAACTGCTAGATATCTTTAAAAATATCAGTTGTTCTTGCTGGTTTTAAGAAAAAGAAAAGTATTACTATATTAAAATATTGAAAATATATATTCGTTTTAAGAAAATAATCAGGACTAAATTAAAGAGTGAAATAGTTCATTCAAAAATTAAACGTCACATGCCCTTAAGTAAAGAAAAACAACATTTACTTCGGGAATTTATTAAATAATAGTCAAAAGATTAAGAAAGTTAAATTACTTTTAAATGTCCCGCGAATATTACCACTCAATGTTTCCTGGTACAAAAAGTGTTCAACTAAAAATGACTGATTTTCGTTCTGCCATATTTAAATTTCCGCGCCGTGTACATCTATTTTATTTCAATCAATACTAAATAAGTAAGCAAAAACATTTATCCATTGTCATAGGTTTTGCTATTAAACAGTGTTATAATGACTGTATTATGTTTAGTTTGGTTATTTTTTAGAAAACGTTAATTCTACAAGATTGACGATGTTCGACTACGATTATAAAATTTATTTTAGATATCTACTCCTTACAAACTATGATCCACACTACCTTAACAGTTTAGCAATCGACATCAAACGTTATCTTCCTAAAAAACGATTATTGAAAGAAAACTGAATGAAAAACGTGAGCTATATTTTGACGCTAATATTTTGCGCCAATAACGCCCCCTTAACGGCTGGACACGTTGGAAAAAATTATGTTTTTGACAGTTTTAGTATAGTTGTGCCATCTGTCGGGCCCAGTATTAATTATTCTAATAATACGAGCTTAGAATGCGAGTGTCTAAATACAGGGTTGAATCCGCCAATCAGATTGCAGAAAATGGAGTACGAATAATAGCCCGCTAAGATTTAAATACGTGTGGGGTAATTTTAGTATTAAATGTTTAGAAACTGTTTACCCAGTTTGTATCCTTATTTTTAAGGTTTCCCTTGCCTGCTAGCTCCAGTTTACCTTTTTAACTTTAATAAAATCAACTAAAACATATAAATCAAAGGCTTGGTTTTTGAGGCAACTGTCTATAAATAATAACACGGTTTGGATCCAAAACTTTTACAACGGTAATGCTGATTAATCAACAATAGTTATGTAATATAAATAACCAATAAACCAACACTTAAACTAATACAAATAAATTGCATTGCATTCTCAGCTCTGATCCTTGCGCGGCTAAGGCTCTACATACATATTAACCTTTATAGCAAGAAGATTCTAAGTTCTTAACATGTACCTAAGTATAAAAATTTACACTGACCTTTTCCTTTAATTAATCTTACTATTTTACGTATCAGCGACGTCTGCTACCCTTATCATATAAACTCCGTTGCAGTAGACAATTGAAGACCACCCTGATCCTCAAAGGTAGACAGAATGGAGTTTCATTGCGCAGATTCAAAACAGGAGACCGGTACGGAAGTGAGCCAGCAAGTGATAACTAGAACAACGCCTTTTATATTATTTCCTTTGCGTATCTCTTGGTATCCCTTACAACCCTAATATAATTTTTATATAAATATTAGTGAATATATTCTTAATTAGCATATTTTGAAATTTATTTCCCCCCCCTCACAAATTTTATTTTAAATTTATTGGTTAAGGAAACAATCTATAACAATTTTATGTAAAAATATTCTATTAATCTATCACTATTATTATTTATTAATCTATTATTATCTATCACGCGTTCCCAAAATACAGGAAGCTAAAGTCACGTAGTCTGAAATGTTAATTGCTTTGACGGAGATTGTGGTTGGACTTACGTCTGGAATTAGTAACGTTTAGCCAAACTCAGGATACGTCTTAACCAAAGGATCTGATGATAAGAATTATATTAAGCTTTTGAAATATACAGACATAAACGCACAGTACCTTTAATGAATGAACAAACTGAGCTTAGTAATTCTCCTTTATTAGAAGTGTTAGATATTTAGTTTTTGTTATGTATTGTATCTAGTTACCTATTTTCTGTATGTATTTATCCTTAGCAACATGTTTGTTTATCAATCTTATCTACCTTTGATAATGACACAAAGTGTCGAACCAATATTGTCAGGTTAAGATATTAATAAAACTTGTGAAACTTTAACTAATCTTTGTATTTATATTATATTTCATAATTATATTATAATTTGAAAGAATTAGAATTTAATATTAAATAATTTAGAAATATATAGAACTTGGAAAATATCATGAAATAACATTTCGTGACAATAATAAATAATTTAATTACTACTAGACTACTACAGATAATAAACGAGCTTTGATTGTTATTATTACAAAATACTAAACGGTAATAAAGTTAAGCTACAAACAAATAATATCGAAAACTACAAAAAAATCAAAAAATACTCAATGATAACAAGGTAATTAGACATACGTACACACTTGAAGAAAATGAAAGGAACATAGTGATCCGGAATCTACACTACACTACAGAACGTCAAGAAATCAAAACAGCACTACACGCTCTTGGTCACACTGTAGAGAATATAAGTAGCGGATTCTTAAAAAATAAGCAAGGTATACCGAAAAACTTCTTCATTGACCTAAAGAAGAGTGATAACAACGTAGAAATATACAAAACCAAACTATTGTTAAACGCAGTTATAAAACTTGAGGAACCCAGAAATAAATCAAACTTAGTTCAATGCCTAAAATGTTGCTGGTACAGATACACAAAGAGTAACCGCACTCGCCCAATGCGGTGTTACAGATGTGCACAGGCACAAAACATGTGACAAAACAATGAATGACTGTAAGAACCAACTTACACCCAACTAACTAGTGACAGTAATATTATCAGCTTCCTGCAAGCAACTATAACAAAACCAACAATAAACCATGAAAAAAATTGCAGCAGAAAGAGGAGGAACTGCAATACTGGTTAAACAACACATCAAACATGTACCAAGTACTGTAATGATATTCAGCATAAAATCAGTCATTACATCCATATTACCTCAAGAAGGCATAGCATGCTAAGTGATTGCCATGACAACAGTAATCAACAACAAGTATAAATAAATATCTCATAGAAGTTATTATGTGTGTTTTAATATCTTCTTGAAGAGATAACTCATAAGATAGGTAGTGTACAAGACCACACAAGCAACCTGTATTACCACATTGGTCTTCTAAACACTACAGTACCAAGAAGACTTTCTGCAGGCAACGAGCATTGTTGTTGAAGACTGGCATGGCCCACTAACTATATCAGATACTTTCCCCCAAATTATCCCACAAAAAAAGAAACCACAGAATACTTCACCTCACTAGGAAATACATTTCTGGCAGGCGGCGACTATAATGCCAAAAACGTTGTGTGGCGAGCAAGATTAACAGTGCCAGGCATAGGTAGAGTAATTTATAACATCTTGCGAGAGCTAAACTTAAACTTCCTATCAACATATACTACCACATACTGGACCACAGACCCAGACAAACTGCCTGACCTATTGGACTTTTTCATAACAAAAGGAATCGCCCCTGGCTACCTAGAAATAGAATCCAACCTTCATTTGTACTCAGACCACACGAATGACAACGAAAGGGGAGAAAGACTAATGGAGTACTGTTTCAGACATAACCTCAAGATCTCAAATACATACTTTAAAAAAAGGGCTGGCCTCAGGTGGAAATGGATATCCCTCAACGGCCAATATAAAAATGAGATAGATTTTATTTCAGTAAATAACATCAATTCGGTTAAAAACACGGAAGTTTTGAATAAAGTAGATTTTAGTAGTGACCATAGATTAGTAAGAATAGCTGACCATTTCGACAATAAACTAGAACGAACAATCAGATTTAAACATTGTACAAATAGGCAAATGGGTCTAGACGAACAAGAAGCGAGGAAACTATTGAACACAAACAAGATAAATACAAATGATTGCAAAGCAATATTCGTAGCATTAAAAGATCAACAGATTGCCCATAAATACCTAGCAATAATCAAGCAGATTTATTGAAACTGTGTTGCCAATATAAAATTTAAAAAAAAGCAAGAACTTTAAAATAGAGAGTGGGGTGTGGAAAGGTGACTCGCTGTCTCCCCAACTTTTTACTTAAAGGACGGCTCTTTAGAAAGCTAAAATGGGTACATAAAGGAGCAAGAATTGGTCAATCAAAGTTATCTAACCTGCGGTTTGCAGATGATATTATTCTTCTCTTAAATTCAGCTACTGAAATGCAAGATATGATTAAAACAAGACATGAAACAAACATGAAAACAGTTTAAAGTAGGTTTAAAAATTAACAAACAAAAAACTTGTTTAATAGCTAACCGATGTGAACAGAAAATATATGCAGAAGGCGAAGAAATCCAATACAAAAATAAACAAAATATCTAGACCAAACTATCTCATTCTCACCTAACCAAAAGAATATAATACAAGAGAGATTAACCAACGGATGGAATAAATTCTGGAGCTTCAAAAGATCTGGAAGGATACTACAAGCCTGAAATTGAAAGGAAGAGTGTTTAATAGTAACATAATACCAGCAATGACGTATGCAGCCCAAACGTGGTGCCTCACAAAAAAGAATATCAAGAAACTTGAAGCTTCACAACACCTTATGATAAAGAAAATCCTAAAGATCAGAAGAGGCGCACGAATTAGAAACGAAGACCTTCGCCAAAAACTTATGACGCCTTCTATAACCTGTACCATTAGAAAATTGAAATGGAAACGGGGAGGGCGCTTAATAAGGAACAACAATGGATGGGCAAGCAAAACTACAAAATGGTACCCTTCATTATACGGAAGAACAAGAGGTCGCCCCAGACTTGGTGAAAAAGATGATTTCATTAAATTCATGGGTCCAAACTGGGAAAATGCAGCGCTAGATCGTGATCAGCGGAATCGCCATGAAGAGGTCTTTACCCGCATGCAGGATTAACTACGCGATTAATTATTAAGTAGTTTTCATAACGCTTTTTATTTTTTAAGATAAAATATACTGATTCAATTATTATATCTACTTACTATTTTTATTTGTTGTTGTAGTAAGGGCTATCAAATAAATAAATAAATTCCCAGTGAAATGTGCTTTAAACGACAACAAATCTTCTTTGTTCCAACTATTACAGGGAAATATCAAATTTCAGATTTTGATCTGGAGCCGAGGATAGGTTCACCCAAAAGCTTCTATCGACTGACTTTGTTCTTTTTTCGAGGCCCTCTTATACGTTTGAGCCAAAAACAAACACAATACACTACAAAATTTGAACAATGCGAATGTCATGACGTTACAAAAACAAACATGTGTTCATAATTAACACTAATCTTAATTCTAAAAAAATGAAGATAGCTGGCAAAAAGACAATCAAAACAGCATAATTCATATTTACAGAGAAAATCAATAAAAACAATCCACTGTCACAAATCTCATTAAAACTAAAATACATTGGGAATTCATAAATTCCCAGCTATCTCTGTACATCGAATATTTACATTGTTACACAAGGTAACCTACTCACATAGAGTTTACACAAATTATGTTCACCTACTAGAAAAAACTTAACTTAAAAATCTGTTTACAACGTTCTTAAGGTCAAACGATGCTTCTGCAAGTCCAAAATTAATAACAACATAAATTAATTCAAACATCAACCAATCTTGTCCAGAATACAGTACTCCAGGTGACAGAATCCAAACAGCGATGCAAAACATCAACTTAATATCAAAATTTGCAAAAATCAAAGAATATCCACACAGCCGATCACTGATTTATATCCCAAGTAGCGATTTTACATGAAAATTACGTAAAATTCGCGTGCCTGAGATTACATACCCAGAATTTCAAGAAAAGAACGGCCCGTAAAATTATGTAATTTTTACGTGCCATACAGATGAAATGTCTGTCTTTTTTGCATTCTTTCTACGTGACAAAGTGATGTACAAAGATGATCAAAAAAGGGTGTATTTATTACGTGCCATTGGGCATTCCAATATCATGGGTTTTTTCGTTTTGAAATTAATAGCAGTACATCTGTTCTTGAAAATCTAAGCATGGATTCCAATAGTTCTTTGATGCTGAATGCAAATTGATTTACCAAACTGTCCAATTCATCACTTTTTTAGATATAACGGCTAAAAGTGTTTTTTTTTAGCTAATACAAAGAAATAGATCTCAGTAACAGTAAAAAAAGGTGATAGTATTAGTACAAAAATATTATAAATTTAAAATTGTTTTATACCAGTCAACTTTGGTATTTAACTTATTTTCTGTTTTCCAAGATACGATACAGGGCCATCTTACGTGAGCAATCCCGTACTATGTAGATAATTTTATTAGATTAAACATCTTCGAAGGTCGTATCCACCTGCTTTCTTTTTATGGCCATGTCTTGCAGCTACTCTAGTTACGCCTTCCTGGATTCTGAAATCAAAAACCATTATATTCAATAACTCGATTGAATAAATCAGTTAATTCGTTATGAATAAATCGTTAAGCAAAATCGATAAATAACACCTACTTTTATATCTACGCCACCTTGTAGCTGTGACAAACTCTTGGCCAGATCTTCATCTACGTCTGTTGGTAACTGATGAATTGTCGTCGAGAGATCTACGGATAATGGTGATGTCATTCATACACTCATGTGTGAAGACGTAGCATGTTGCCGAACATTATCATTGTTGACTCTCTTTGTTTATCACCACATTTAAGGTGTACCTGTCCTCAATCTCTGTTGAATTGTTTAGGATACTCATGGTTCCTGTTGAAGATGAAGAACCTATAGAGGTTTGGAAGGAGCCCTGTTATAATTTGAAGAAATCGTTTCCTCCTCACTTTCTTGTTCGGTGTCTTTAGTGGTAGAAGGTGGCTGCTAAAAGCTTAACAAACCTGTTTCAAACCCTTTCCGAGTCTTGGGAACCTTGTGCACACGATACGGCACACTTGTCGAGTTTGAATCTGGAGTACACATGTTTTCTTCTTGTAACGAAGTAGAATCTACAGCTTCCAAATACGTCGTTGTGTATATCAAAAATGATATGAGTATTCAGGCAAAGTGGTAATATAACGTGACAATAAGCTGCAGGAAAAAGAATGTCTAAGCAGCAGCTTTTACGCGTAGGTTTTAATAATAATAGTAATAATTGCTACTACCCATTACCTGGCGAACCAGGCCCAAGAAGCTATGAATGTGGGAGGGAGGGGCAATTATTACTATTACGCAGGCCAATCACGTGGCAGTTTGGTATATTATTAAAAAGTAAACTATGTGGACAATATTCAAGAAAAGAAATATTACAAATAAATAACATTTGGAAAAATGTTCTGAAATTACTTTAAACTAAATACTAATGAAATGTTACAATATGAAAGATTCGCTAAACTAATGTTTCAACGTATTCTACAGGTTTACTTACACTTCATTTCCAGTATTTGACAATCATAGTGACACCAGTCAGGTTGCGCACATTCGCCTCTTTCTAGTGCTCTTTCTCTTCGTTCCAACGGATAATGCTTAGGCCAAGAACTTGAGCCGTTGATACACCAATGGTTTGGAATGATCACTTTCGAAAACCCTGACGTGGACTCAAAAATTTTGACAACAAAGTAGTAATTTCCATTGCATTTGGACACTAAGAAATAAACAAAATTATATATAAAACAAAATTAAAAACAAGTAACATTCCTCACAATAAACGTTAAGCATCTGTTAAATATCCATGTCTATAATCTCATACAGTACGGCGAAAAGTATATGCAGCATATGGGAAACTAATTGCTTTTCTACTTCTGAAAAAATCTTGATGAGAAAAGTGACTGCTTCTTCTAGAACATCAGGAAATGTTAAAAAATTTATCTCGCAATTATGGTATACGAGATAAGATCAAAAAACTAAAATCGCACTAAGAGTAACCTGTCCTTAAGTTTAGAAATAGCGGAGAATGTTATTAAGAAAACTTATAACTAATAATATTTTATTTTCAAATTCCAATTATCTATGTAGGTCCGACTTTGAAAAAATCTTCTTCTTGCTTTTCATTTTTTTTAAATTTAGCTGCTGTATAAATGAACTGTTTGTAGCATAAATTATTATTTAAATTCTAGGCACCAAATGTGAAACCAGACACTGAAATGAATGCCTGAAATCAATATCTGGCGATAATTTTTCCTAATCTTAATTTTGGTGCCTATGGTTTTTAAGTTTTAAACTGTTATGTAAATAACAATTTTTTGATTCGCAAATTTGCTTTGGATTTAAACAGATCATTTTAGCATATTTCCCCAGCTAAAATGGTGCTACCATATTTTTGAATTTAATTGTTTCGGATTAAGTGATTGATTTTATACAGCAGTTAAATTCAAAAATATTAAAAATAAGATTACTTTTCAAGTTTGGGCCTTTACAGTTGGAATTTGAGGATAACATATCATTATAAGTAAGTTTTCTTAATAACATTTTTAAATTTAAGGATAGTTTACTGTTGGAGCGATTTCGGTTTTTTGAACTTACCTCGCATACCAAAATCGCAGAATAACATTTTTTAACATTTTCTACTGTTTTAGAAGCATAGACTTTTGTCAAGAATAAACTTTTTCAGAAATCGAAAATAAAAATGTTTTCTATATGTTGCATTCTTTTTGCCAGTGACTGTATAAAAGCTTTTGTATAATATAAAAAAATTCCATTAGGAAATTCATTTACTTAACAAAATTATTTATTAATTATTACATTTAATAATTTTTTACAGGTTCTCTTACTTTTATTCCTCTAGGTCCTAGGAGTGTTATATATATGGTTGTAGCAGGCCACCCAGTACAGAATTGGTATTTGAACAGATTTAATAATAATAATAATCTTTATTCTGCAGTCATATAATTTTACACATTACACAAGAAATATACAACAAGAAATATTATAAAGAAAACTATAATGGTACCAATAATATTGAAAGCAGAATCCCAAGGCGAGAGTTCAGTACAATACTGCTCTTCCACTCTGACCTTGCATGTTAATAAATTAACAACAGTTGCCTTATATCCAAATCTAAACGAAAATGATTGATGGGTAAATTATGTAAGATGTATCTCGAGAAGATTTTCATATACATAAGTTAAAGTTGTGATTGTTGTTCGTATAAAATTGAGTGTAACTGATGCTTAAATGAGGTAATTGATAATTGCTTTAATGATGGAGGAATACTGTTATATAATTTAGCAATATTGTATGTAAAGGATCGTTCAAATATGCTCGTTCTATGTTGTGGTATAGTTATCAGACCCCTGTGCCGGAGATTTAAATTATGCACATCAGTTCTAAATGTTATTTTGTTATATAAGTAAGGCGGTTGCTTTTCAAGTATTAATTTATGAAAGAATATAGCACACTGCAAATAGAATCTGTTTTTCATAGATAACCACCCAGCGTCAAGCAATTTATGGGAGATATGTTGAAATTTCCTTATTCTAGTTTATTTAACAAATTACGATGTCACAGGTTTTCCACTAATCCTTCTTCTAAGCGGCAAGTAATAATTTTAAATTATTTATTAATTACTAGTAAGTATTGTTAGTGAGTATTTACATAAATACAACGTTGTGCCTTTGACGAAGGTATAAGGTAATAGTAGCAATGAGACAATCACACGTTATCCTAACCAAAATTTCATAAAGAGGTTTGTTACTATCAATAATGTCAAGCATAATGCACATTATTATGCGGAATATGCAATTAAAATATCACCATGAATTTATTATAGACATTCAAACACAATAATAAGCTTGTTTATTGTTTCCAGCCTTATTTTGTGGAACTCCATAATCATGAAATAAATAGATTATTAAAAGTTTCACAGTTTTATTAAAATACAACCTGACAATATTGTTTCAACAGCTATGCTGTCATTATCAAACTTTTAATAATCTTTATTTATTTCACAATAATAAGCGTAATAGCCGTAATGTAAACTTTAATAAAACCCTGATATTGACATAATAGTAATGGGTGTTCATTTAAATTCGTAATCTAGCAACCTTTGGAATTTTAATGAAAGAAGGCAGAGCGACAGATATAATATGTCGCAGATTGAGACAGGCAATAATCCAAAGGTTGCTAGATTACGAATTTAAATGAACACCCGTTATATTTTGTTGGTATCAAATTACTCATTGGATGTTTTGTGCACAGCTTTTGTACTGGATACCTCTTCTTGAAAGCAGATTCTAATAAGTCAGCAAGTATCTGTGATCGAGGACATGTGGATAATAAAGAGTTCATGTAACAAAAACAGTCTTTGGAGAAAATCGAGGTTAAACTTTTATCAATACGCAGTTTTATCAGTATGAAGGCTCTATTTATTTATTTAATTAAAGGTACTCTATAAAATAGTATGAAAATAATTGAAGCAGTTATTATAAAATGTAGTAATAAGTAATAATATACCTTTTTAACAATGTGAAAAAAGGCACGTCTATTAGAATGTACATAATGTTTATATCTTTATATTGAGCCATGTGAATAAAATGTAGCAAATGCTTTTACTACTGTTAATAAAAGATATGATTATTAATTAATAAGAACAAGATAGATGTATAGTATAAGCTTTTACTAAATTTTATTCATATGGCTCATTATTTATATGTGTAGTAAATTGTGAATACCCTAATGTAATAAAAAATGCTTCAAAAACTTTCAAGTAAATAATTACAAACACTTGTCTTTTTATAATTGTATTATATAGAATAATAAATGGTATCCTTCAAATCAAAACCTTGATTTGCTTATTTTTATCAAGTAAATGAATTATAAAATTCAATGCTTTTAGAATACAAACAGCACTATAAAACTTGAAACACTGAATTAGGCAATAGGTACTATTGTTTAATTTGCTGTCAAATTAGCGTTGTAACAGTAAATTTATTAAAATCTGTTATTAAGCAAGTTTCATTTTTTGTTTTTGACGGGATAGAGATTTTCCCATGGACTTTGCTTATAAAGTTTTTTAGTTTGTTTTTCTCACCAAGCATTATCTAAGATCAGTGTTGGACATCAATCAACTAAATTCTTAATCAATTAATCGGTTGATTGAAGATTTAATTGTGACATTTCAATTATATTTAACTTCAAATGCACCCAATTTCCAGGTTCAACTGTGGTTAGTTTTGCCTGTTTTGGTGTGTTAAGTATTGTTTTAGCTTCAACTTTTATTTTAACATTTGAATATTTATTAAAAATTTTTATGACCTCATCAAAAGCAAAAAAGACACACCACACTTTACATACAAAGCAGCAAGATCTTCTTTTGGGGTAACTTCGCATAAAATTGTTTCTTCAGCCACAAAATTATTATTCTCGCCTTAGTCACTTTCACAATCGCTGTTTTGATAAATATATTGTTCTTCGATCACTTCTACCATCGGATCAATATCCGAATTGTTCTCAGATGACCGTTAAGCTGATTATCACCTACAGGAAAACCCGGAACTGGAGCATTGAGATTAATTGGAGCATTGGAGATTAAATTTAAAATTTTTAACGTTTCATTTTTTTGAAGTCGTCTTAAATGACGAGAGGAATAAATTTTACTACCTCTTTCCATCGCACTAAAATTGAGACTAATAAGTGTTTTGTTGGTGTCACTATGTATACGGAATTTATAAATAAAATGTGTTGTTCCATTATTGACATTTCAATATGCAATGCCGAAGACATGAAAAAGATATTTTTCACGTACGTGGCAAAGGTATACCGCGGAGCACGTAATTATTACGTACCAGTGAGCATCGCTTAGGAATATTAATTTGCGGCATAAGGAATTAGAGGCAAGTAATTTTTCTATGAATTTCTATTCCAGCGCTACTTGGAAATACATGGTTTAAACCAAATACAGGAATCCGTAAGTTAGATGTAACCTTATAAACATCAAGGTAATTATCTGTTTTAACTATTTCCAGTGAAATATCTACCCGACACTGATGTAGCTTGATGGGAGAAAGAAAGATACTATCTGCGTTAAAAAACATCAAACTCAAATCTAATGAGAAGATAAAACCGTCTACAAAAGTGAATCAACTATCCTAAACATGTAACCTGAGTTACAAAAAACATGTTTAACTATAAAACGACATGATTGACTGATATGCCTTTTTATTAACTCGATTCGTTTTATAAAAGAGGGGTTAAAAGTGCACGAAAACATCGTACTCCTATATTTCTACTTTATACTAATAATTCTACACATAACCTAGCATGTAACCTTACAACTGAATAAAACTAGTATCCTAACATGTCTATCTTTTTCTTTATTGCATGATTTGATTATTTGAATGCTTTCGGAGCCTATCGTAGCCTTCAAATATTCTTAAATTATTATTAACTAAGTAAATCTTCAACTTGATGAACGATATCATCTCAATATATTACATTCAAATGGCTTATCACCACTATGGGTAGAAAGGTGTCGTTTAAGATGACTCGTTAGCAAACATTTATAATCACATATATTACATTGAAATGGCTTTTCACTACTATGAGTAGATATGTGTTGTTTAAGATTACTCTTTCGTAAGCATCTATAATCACATATATAACATTTAAATGGCTTATCACCACTATGAATAGACATGTGTTGTTTAAAACGATACCTTTGTGAAGATCTATAACCACATATATAACATTTAAATGGCTTTTCACCATTATGGGTAGACAGGTGTCGTTTAAGATGTCTCTTTAGCGAACATTTATCATTACATATATTACATTCAAACGGCTTATCACCACTATGAGTAGATATGTGTTGTTTAAGATTACTCTTTCGTAAGCATCTATAATCACATATATAACATTTAAATGGCTTATCACCACTATGAGAAGATATGTGTTGTTTAAAACGATACCTTTGTGAAGATCTATAACCACATATATAACATTGGAATGGCTTTTTGCCACTATGGATGACCATGTGTCGTTTAAGATTACCCTTTACCAAACATTTATAATCACATATATTACATTCAAATGGTTTATCACCACTATGAGTAGATATGTGTTCTTTAAGGCGACTATTTTGTGAACATCTATAACCACATATATTACATTTAAATTGCTTTTCACAACTATCAGTGGTTAAGTGTTTTTTAAAATCGCTTGATTGTAAACATTTATAGCCACATATATTACATTCAAATGGCTTATCACTACTATGAGTAGACATGTGTTGTTTAAGGTGACTCTTTTGTGAACATCTATAACTACATGTATTACATTCAAATGGCTTATCACCACTATGAGTAAACATGTGTTCTTTAAGGCGACTGTTTTGTGAACATCTATAATCACATATATTACATTTAAGTGGCTTTTCACAACTATGAGTGGTCAAGTGTTTTTTAAGATCGGATTTTCGTGAAGATTTATAACCACATATATCACATTCAAATGGCTTATCAACACTATGAGTCAACATGTGTTGTTTAAGATTGCCCTGTTCTGAACATCTATAATCACATATATTACATTTAATTGGCTTTTCACCTGTATGAATGGCCAGATGTCTTTTAAGAGAGGATTTTAGTGAAAATTTATAACTACATATGTTACACTCAAATGGCTTATCACCACTATGAATAAACATGTGTTGTTTAAGCTGACCCTTTTGCGAACATCTATAATCACATATATTACATTTAAATGGCTTATCAACACTATGAGTAAACATGTGTTGTTTAAGATCACCCTTTTCTGAGCATCTATAATCACATATATTACATTTAATTGGCTTTTCGCCTGTATGAGTGGCCAGGTGTCTTTTAAGAGTGGATTTAAACGAAAATTTATAACTACATATGTTACACTCAAATGGCTTATCACCAGTATGAATAAACATGTGTTGTTTAAGCTGACTCTTTTGCGAACCTCTATAATCACATATATCACAATTAAATGGCTTATTTCCACTGTGGGAAGACATGTGTAGTATAAGAGAATGTTTTATTGAACATCTGTAATCACATATATTACATTTAAATGGCTTTTCACCTGTATGAATGGTCAAGTGTTTCTTAAGACCAGATTTTTGTGAACATTTATAACCACATATATTACATTCAAATAGCTTATCAACACTATGAGTAAACATGTGGTGTTTAAGATTACCCTTTTCTGAACATCTATAATCACATATATTACATTTAATTGGCTTTTCACCTGTATGAATGGCCAGGTGTCTTTTAAGAGAGGATTTTTGTGAAGATTTATAACTACATATGTTACACTCAAATGGCTTATCACCACTATGAATAAACATGTGTTGTTTAAGATGACTCTTTTGTGAACATCTATAATCACATATATTACATCTAAATGGCTTATCATCACTATGGGTAAACATGTTGTATAACTTTTTAGCGTACATCTATATTACATTTAATTGGCTTTTAAACTATATGAATAGCAAGTGTCTTTTAAGATTGCATTTTTGTGAACATTTATGTCGACATATGTTACACTCAAATGGCTTATCAACACTATGAGTTAACATGTGTCGTTTATAAGATAACTCTTATATAAACAGTTATAACCGCACATTACACCTAATTAGTTTTTCACCACTGTGGGTGATCATGTGTCTTTTGAGGAGACTTTTTACATTGACCTTGTAATTACAAAAGTTGCATTCTTTTGCAGTGTATGATTAAATTCTATTTGTAATTTTTTATCACATTTCGTTCTTTTGACAACTGATTAACTCCCACCTGGTCAGATTTTCTTAGCACGAGTAATAAATAATAATAAAGGGAAGAACACTAATCCCCTTACCCCTTTGAATCATAGAAATTCCATGATTGAATCGTTAATAAGTGCTGTGATGAAACTTGTAATAAGTATTGCTGATGTTCTTTTGTGACAAAGCATTCTCAAATCATACTAAAATTTTTATAATTGTTTGCATTTAATCACAATGTGCAAAAGAATAGGTCTGAAGATTATATATAAATTGTTTATCTTTATGAATGAGCATTTGTATGCTGTTTATATTCATTTGCTTGTAAGTTGCTAAGATACTGATGATATCAAATGGTTCCTCTTCTTTCTTGATGTAGGTTTTATTCTTTATCTCAACTTTGGTGTTAGAGCATTTCATTATCTATGAATCTACATTTATGTATGTTTGCTTTGATTGTGGTGACCTCCGTAGCTCATTATGGAATATCTGGAAAATTATTGCAACCTGTAAGTAAAAACTAAATGTTTTCTCCAAATATATATGTATAATATGGTTTCTACATTAACTTGAACTTCTTTGGAATGAGGGCATTTTAAAAACTAATGTTGATATAATAAAACGAGCCATTTACCAGATGGCAAAGACAATAATTATTATTGTTCCAATACACAGGCTTCTTGATAATACACTAATCGTATATGTCAGTGGTGAACATCTGTAAGTGGTATCGGTTACTTCATACACCAGAAAAACATACCAAATACCATTTTTAACAAGTTTTATTTTCTATTTTCTTAGAAAATCACAGTGAATCAATCTACGAGTCTGATCCAGCAAGAATTAATAATTTTTATGGAGATCAACGCGATGTTGCCAATACCAAATAAATAAATCTACTAGGTCTGCTAACACCACCTTTCTATTTCACAAGAGTTGAAATAAATAGATTGGTACAACTCTCAATATACAGGGTCGCTGATATGTATGGAAACGGTCGATTATCTTCTAAAGTAAGATAGTAAAAAATGTTAAATACAAAAGTTTTAGCGCCGGTGCACACATGCGGGAATTCCCATTGCGAGCCCGCAATTGCGGTTTAAGATACTATACAGTGTTGCCAGATCTACCGAATTTTCGGTAGATCTACCGATTTTAATCGTTAATCTACCGAAAAGTTTACGATCATTGATAAAAATTTAAAAAATGCTAATAAATGTGATTTCTAGCTGTTTCATGCGTTTTTTGCAACACAATCACCTTTTCTTCCTTAATTAAGTAGGTTTCTGTATTCTGGTATTCTCCTGCATTTCCCCTACAAACGCACAATTTACAGGAACTAGCAGAAATAAAAAATGTCCTCTGGTTAGCGGTAGCTAAACTACACTTTTAGTGTGAAGTAATTTTCTACAACACCAAAAGACGCGAGGGACTTTTTCTAAGTACTCAAAAAAAGACTGATTTATAAATATTTCTTCTTATTTTTTATTTGTTGGTTTAATAAACATTATAAACTTAAAAATAAAAGTGAGTGTTTTATTGAGAAATTTTGAAAAAGGTGTATTTTCAGTGGGTAATTGGTAAAATGACAGAAAACAATTTAATCTACCGAATTTCCGCGGAATCTACCGAAAAGTTACGACCAGATCTACCGAAATTCGTTCCAACGCGTCTGGCAACACAGATACTATAAGTTAAATGGTGTAGTTCACACATACCTGCGTCACCGTTGCGAGCTCGCAGGAGAGTATCCTGCAGGCGTTTTTTTGCGCAGACCCCAACTAGCGTCTAGCCCCCGAGTATCACTACACTAATCCTGAACTAAACGCATGCGTTTCGTGCAGCGTCTTGACTTCAATTCGATAGGATATGTGCAAATTAATATTAAATATATTATTAATTACAGTTCTGATTACAAGTAGATAAATACATAATTAACTTTTTTTAGTTAATGATTGCATATAGATTGTATAAGTTAAAAAAAAAACAAACGACCAAATCCAAATTAACGTTGTTTCAAGGAAAGTCATAGTCATTACCTTTTGGTTTTAATAAAAGAAACTTTAGTAAACTTTAAATATTTGTTTATTATAATGAAATAATGAATAAAAAATAAGTTTTATCACTGCATGTTTTTACAGTAGGAAAATCGCCTTCGCTAATAGGTATTGTTTTTATTAAGTGCTAATTGCAGGGCGATGTAACTCCTATAATAAAATCTGTATAGACAAAATAAAAAAATAATTTTTATCACTGCACGTTTTTGCAGTGGGAAACAGAAGAAGAAGAGATGCAATTTAATTTCTAAAGCCACAGGTGTAGATATCGGAAACATTGCCCTGCAATTAGTACTTAATAAAAATGATGCCTAATAATAGTGAAGGGGATTTTCCCACTGTAAAAACTTGCAGTGATAAAAATATTTTTTTATTGATTATTTCATTCTAATAAATATTTAAAGTTTACTGAAGTTTTTTTTTATTGAAACAAAAAAGGTAATGACCATAGTCATTACCTTTTCAAGGTTTTATGGTTTTCAAGGTAAAGTTGTAACTTTACTTTGAAAACCCGTTAATTTTAATTATATACAATCATTAATTTACAAAAAGGTAAGTATGTACCTACTCCTAAACAGAAGTATAATTATTAATATATTTAATATTTATTTACACATGTTTTATCGGATTGAAGAGTCACAACACGCTTTTTATTAAAACCAAAAGATAATGACTTTCTTTGAAAAAAACGTTAATTTGGATTTGGTCGTTTGTGTTTTTTAACTTATATAATCTATATGCAATCATTAACTAAAAATAGTTAATTATGTATTTATCTACTTCTAATCAGAACTGTAATTAATAATATATTTAATATTAATTTACACATATCCTATCGAATTGAAGTCAAGACGCTGCACAAACGCATGCGTTAAGTTCAGGATTAGTGTAGTGATACTCGGGGGCTAGACGCTAGTCAGACCCCACAGGCCCGCAACGATGGCGTACCCGCAGTTGAGGGCTCACAGTACCTTGTGTAATGTGCGGTTCACTCCTACAGGTGTTTGACGCAAGAATGGTAATAGAATTAACAATGGTGAATTGTATAATTTTGAAGAATTATTGGATGTTGAGCTGATACGATTCGTCCATTTAATGGTGAGGCTACTGGTTCTATTAATACATGGGTGACTGGTTTTGAAGATATGGCTAAACTCATGGACTGGACTGACTTGCAATGTCTGGTTTTTGCAAAAAGATCATTAGTAGGCTTAGCCAAACTGTCTGTTCAAGGTTTACGAGGAATCACCAGTTGGTAAGTACTCAAAGAGCCACTTTTAAAGGAATTTACAGTAAAGATTAATAGCGCTGAACTGCATCGAACGTTAAATAGACGGAAGGTGTAAAAAAATGAATCTCCACATGAATATTTATTGAAAATGAAGGAATTGGCCTCGAGGAGGAATATAGAAGAGAAAGCCGTTGTACAATATGTTATTGACGGCATCGCCGATGACGTTGAGCACAAACTGTTGTTGTACGAAGCTCGTACTTAAGTACAATTGAAAAATAAGTTGGACATCTACGAGAAGGGGAAGAAATCTCGGTTAAATGTGTCCGTGCTACATACAACTTAGTTGATAAAACTGGGTTATTAATTATTTATTAGCTTGTTCAGTTATTTTATTAAGTTTATGCTGAATATTTATAACAATTTAATATTACATAAGTATTTGATTTCTGCGTACTTATCTATCTTAAGTTAGTTACCTACTTATGTTTAATTTTGCCAATTTATGTGAAATTTGGGATTGAACTTATGTTAGCTTTATGTTGACCTTATTTCAAACTTATGTGTAATTTATGTCGAAATTAGGCCAAAGAACAATTATGCTAAACCTTATGCTACTTTAACCTTATGTGAATTTGAATTATGTATGTACTAATCTGCAAGTACTTTATTAGAAACTTATTTCAAACTTATGTGTAAATGCAATTGCTGATTTTTAATTAGGTCAAAGATAACAATTATGTTTACTTATGTTCAACATTATGTTAACCTTATTTGAATTGAATGAAATATGGACTTCTCTTACTTTTTATAGTGACTAACGCTTGAGGTCAAGCGTTAAGTTAGGTTGGCCGAATCTGTAGTCAACACAAGATTCAAAAAAAAATTTAAATTCGCACCACAGGATGTAACGCACTTTCTCTCTTGCGCTACAATTATATTCAATTGTTTTTCCTGGTAGTCAAGTTTGTATCTTTTATTTTTGGGATGTCATTAGAAAATTTGTATTTCGTTTTCTATAATAAAACTATTAATGTTATGTGATTTTTTGACCATCCGAACTCCTTACATATTTTAAATTACATATTATTATGAAAAATGAAGCAAAGAAGTGGAAGAAAAATAAAGAAGGAAAACTTATATAATAATTGACTGACGACACATGACAATGAAGCTAGAAACAGATATACAAGAAAAAAGTGATAAAAGCAAAAGATGTGGCCTGGGATGAAAAAAGTGTTAGAAGAGAAAGTACGTAGAAGGTACAAAATCGAGAGAGACTTAGAATGCGATTAAGTAAAGAGATTTCGAAAGAAAACGAAAATAAAGATATGGAAGAAATAACAATAAACAAAATCAGGACAGCAGGCAGAGGAATGGAAAACAATAAGGCGCAGGAGGCATTCCAGTAGAGCGAATACAGTATGCTCCGGAAGTAGTATACGAGAAACTGAAATATATTTTAAATAAATGCCCAATAGCAAAGGATGGAATGGAAAATAGGATTTTTAACATCTATCTAAAAAAAAGAATCGAGGAAGGTATTAGCAAATTATAGGGGCATAACAGTTTCTAGCATCAACTGGAAGGCTGTACAGGCAGATAATTAAAAATGATTAGAACAAATTATCATAGGAGAGAATCAAAGTGGCTTCATGACAGAAAAAAGGAAAGCACATAAATTAGGAACACATCTAGTATGCATAGATTTACAAAAAGCCTATGATAAAGTACCTCTTCAAAGACTATTTTAAATATTAGAAAAAAGCAAGCATTATATAGTTGCAGCTAGAGAAATGTATAGAGATCAAAGTAATGTTATCAAATTGGGAAACAAATTATCACTGCCTATTCAAGTAAATAAAGGACAAGTCACTAAACGAGATCAAATTTTTATACTCTCGTATGGAACATCACATTTCAATCACAATGGAGACTAGCTTGCCTAATCTTTTACATTAGCATGAGTTTCTCTCAATTTTAGGCTGTTTACCATACACGAATTAACAAATCGAATTGCATTTTAAAGCAATACTTTAGTTGCATTACTGATGAATTTATTTTTTTGAATGTACTGCCATGTTTTATGTTACTATTTGTAATAGATTATTATTCAATAAAACTTGTGAAATAACTAATAATTTATTAACTTGATTCATGAATGATAAAGTAGTAGCATCTATTACAGCTTTACGAATAAGTATGTAACTATATTCCTATATTACTACTTACATACATACATAATCCATTCCCCTTTTATCATTCTCAATACTATTATCACTCTTCTAGTGAATTCTTTAAATTCTTTTCTTTTAAATGTATGTTTTCCACCATTTGTATCAATATTATCAAAAGTATTGCAAAGGTGGCAAACCAACATCTAAATGCTACAATTATTGAATTTTTGATTAGGCTTGATAATCGTGATAATGCAAGGGGCATGTGACTCAGTCAACACTTATTATAAATTAAGAATCTTGCAAATTAATAATCATGTTTAATATAAATAGCTATATAAGATTAAGAGGGGAACACAGGAAAATAAGCATCGTGAACTGCCATGCACCATCAGAAGAAGCAGAAGAAGAAGACAAACAAAACTACTATGAAGATTTAGAATTGTTGTATGATACCATTCCAAATTTCGATATGAAAATAGTAATTGGTGATTTTAATGCCAAGATTGGGAAGGAGCAGGATTTTAAAGAAATTATCGAAATAAATAGCAAGCATGACATCAGCAACAAAAATGGAAGAAAACTTATTACTTTCGCAATGACCAAACAACTAGTAATAAAATCAACTTTTGAAGCACGTAAAGACATTTACAAAGGAACATGGAACAGCCCTGATGGGAAAAAAATAAACCAGATTGACCACATTCTGATCGAAACCATACACGCATCTCTAATAAACAAAGTGAGATCATATCGTGGAGCAGATGCTGATAGTGATCATTATATTGTAAGAGCACTTCTAAAACAGCAAATACCAAGACTACAAAAGAAATACAAATGGCAAAAGCAGAAACTAAATTTAGACGAACTCGCTAAAGAAGAAATAAGGACAGCATACATGAGAGAAATGGAAGAAGACTTAGTAAAAGAAGAAGCAACAGCAGACATTGAAAAGGAATGGAACACAATAAAAAGAAACGTTATAAAAAATTCAGAAAAACATTTGAACAGAAGTAAAGAAAGAATAAATAAAGAGTGGTTTGACAGTGAATGTGCAAGAGTGGTTGAAGAGAGAAGGAAAGCTAAATTAAAGTGTTTAAATGATAATTGTGAACAAAACAACAGAGCTTATAGCGAAACAAGGAAGAAAGCCAAAAGTGTCCTCAGGGAAAAGAAGAGAGAATTTTTAGCAAATGAAATAGACAAGATAGAAGAAAGCTATAATAAGCAAAACATACGACTGTTCTACAAGAAAACAGCCCAAAGTAGAAAAGGATACCAACCAAAAACATTATTTGTGGAAAACAAAGAAGGCGAATTACTAGGAGCAGACACGGACATATTGAAACGATGGGTGGAACATTACAAAGAATTACTATCAGCACAAGAAGATGAACCTAACATTGACAGCATACAATTGAACCCAACAAGAAAGCAAGAAGTTAAACCTCCAAAGTTAGAAGAGGTAGAAGAAATTATTAATACCCTAAAGAATGGTAAAAGCCCTGGATGTGATGAAATACCGGGAGAACTGTTGAAGTATGGGGGGAGAGAATTGACAGAAAGAATACATAAATTAATAGTGGAAGTCTGGGAAAAATGCGAAATGCCAAAGGAGTCAAGAAAAAATGTGATAGTACCTATATATAAAAAAGAGAATGCTAAACAGTGTCAAAACTACAAACCAATCTCCTTACTGAGTGTAGTAGTATAAAATAACAACTAGAATAATCGAAAAGAGAGTTAAAGAATTTGCAGAAAACGAAATAGGTGAATATCAGTGTGGATTCAGGAGAAACCAATCGACAATAGATTTGATCCATACACTAAGAATGATACAAGAAGAAATAGAAAGAAAGAAGATATGTATATGTAATATTCATAGATCTACAACAGGCTTATGATAGACTGCGAAGAAGTGAAATAATTAAAGCACTAGACACATTAGATTGTCCAGAACAACTAGTAAACTTAATTAAAATGACACTAAAGGAAACTTATACACAAGTAAAATTTAATGGTGGACTGTCGGAAGAATTCTCATCAAGCCTGGGACTAATACAAGGGGATCCTATATCTACTACCCTTTTCAACCTGGTTTTGGAAACCATAATAAGAAAATGCCAATTTAAAAGAACCGGAACAATTTTCAAAAACCCAAGAAGAACTAAGAGTGTATAAAAAAAATTTATAAGAGAAACAAAGAAGGTGGGAGCAAAGGTAAATATAGAAAAATCAAAATTCATGATAATGGGAGCAAGAAAGAAAGAACAGCGAATTAACCTAGAAGTTATGGTGGAAGAAGAGAAATTCAGTTTTGAAAGAGTGGAAAAATTCATATACCTCGGAGTAGAAATGAACCCAAGAGAGGAAATTGAAAGAAGGCTGCTACTTGGGACAAAAAGAGCAGGTTCGCTGTTGAAGATTCTGAGAACAAAAGACTTGTCCTACGCAGCAAGGATTCGGCTGTATAAAACAGTAATCAGACCAGTAGCACTTTATGCAAGCGAAACATGGATCTTGAGGGTAGAAGATATCAAGAAAATTGAAATTTGGGAAAGGAGAATACTAAGAATGATTTATGGGGGTGTAAAGCAAAGTGAAATGTGGAAAAGAAGAACAAATCAAGAGATACAGCATCTGTACAACAGTACCAGTATAATCCCAATAATCAAGCAAGCCAGAATCAAGTGGATAGGGCATATAGCTCGCATGACCAGCAACAGAGTTCCAAAAATAGTCACATTCGAGAAAATGCATGGAAATATAAGAAGAGGAAGACCAAAGAGAGCATAGAGAAAATGTGTTGAAGAAGATTTGCAGGAATTAAATATTGCCAATTGGGAAATGGACGCCACTAATAGAAATAAATGGAAAAATGTTATTGAAAAAGCCATAGGCCTTAAAGGCTTTTCGAGCTGATATATAATATAAATTATACATCTATAATTTTACACAGCTTAGGAAACAAAAATTATTATTTTCCAGTGCTCTAGGGTCGATAACGTCTATGTATAACAATAGAATACGCTTTCAATATGCTATGTCAAAAAACCAATTTTATGTTGCGATAAAGATTTTACAAAATATTATTAAAAAATCTTTAATTAAGAAGAATCTGAAAATGTTAAGCGCTCTGAGATCCACTCCAGCTCTTGACGGCCACGACGCGCAAAAAAAATTTTCTTTTAATAAACCATATCTAAGAATACACAATTTGTTATAATAAAATAGCTTTAAAAACTACTCTTTTCTGATTATTTATAACCACATATATTATTTACATTCAAATGGCTTTTCACCATTATGAGTAGACATATGTTGTTTAAGACGACTCTTTCGTGAACATCTATAAACACACATAGCACATTCAAATGGCTTTTCTCCACTATGGATGAACAGATGTCGCTTAAGGTTTTTCTTTTCCGCGCTTTTATAACTACAAATATTACATTTAAAAGGCTTTTCACCAGTATGTATTGACATGTGTCGTTTCAAATGGGACTTTCTTGAAAATTTAGAACTACATATATTACATTCATTTGGCTTTTTGCCACTATGAATGGACATGTGACTTTTAAGATTATTCTTATTTGAACATTTATAATCACATATGCTACAATTAAATGGCCTTTCAACACTATGAGTCAACATGTGTCGTTTAAGATGACTCTTTTGCGAAGATTTATAAGTACATATATTACATTCAAATGGCTTTTCACCACTGTGAGTGGACATGTGCTGTTTAAGATTAATATTTTTTGAACATTTATAATCACATATATTACATTCAAATGGCCTTTCACCAGTATGAGTGGACATGTGTCGTTTAAGATGATTCTTATATGAACTTTTATAACCACAAATGTTGCAATTAAATGGCTTTTCTCCGCTATGACTAGACATGTGTTGTTTAAGATTATTCTTATATGAACATTTATAACCACAAAGGTTGCAATTAAATGGCTTTTCTCCGGTATGACTATACATGTGTTGTTTAAGAACACTTTTTCGAGAACATTTATAACCACAAATGTTACATTTTAAGGGCTTCTCACCACTATGGGTGATCATGTGCTTTTCGAGAAAACTCTTTACAATAAACTTGTAATTACAAATATTACATATGAATTGTTTGTTACCGTTATGAAAGAAAATTTGTTTCATGTAATTACTTTCCTGGGAACGCTTTTGTTCATATTTGTTAGGTTTACAAAGTTTACTGTCCATATTCGTTTTCCTATAAGTTTCTAAAATACTACTATTATCAAATGGTTTCACTTCATTCTCGGTGTATATTTCACACTGCATCTCAAGCTTGGTGTTAGAGCCTTCCATTATCTGTGAATCTACATTTACATCTATTTCAGTTTTGATTGTGTTTACGTCCTTGTTGTCCATCATACAATATTTAAAAAATTATTGCAACCTACAAGAAAAAATTAAATTCTTTCACCAATAATTTTTCCATTTGTATATGGTCAACTTGAACCTTTATAAATTTCAGTGATGAGAATTTGTAAGCAGTACAGCAGATTTCAAACAAATCTGCTGTAAATGTTGCTTTTTGTTTTCTTTCTTATGTTTAATAAATTTTATGCAGTTACCCCATGGAAATATACATAAAGCCTGGTTCACACTTCGTTAAAAACGCAAAAATTACTCTCAAGACTTGTTAGACACCAAAGATTGATCTGCACCCTATCGGTATTTTGATAAAACAAAGTATGTGCACAAAACAGTAATAACTGTAGAGTGCATTTACCGCAATGTACAGAGTGTTCCAAAAAGGTGTTGCCAAACTTGAAGGGGGCATTGTGGTGAAAGATTGCATATAAACCCCTAGTCGGAAATGAGCCGTTTTGGCCCTGGAGTATATTTTGTTCAAAAACGTAATGTTAACTCGTTGATAATAAAATACTTCGATATCCAATTATTTTTTATTGAAGATAACACAAACGATGATTAGAAACAAAATAAACAATTTTGTGTCTTGTGATAAGAGTTTATCAACTGGATTTCCTACACACGATATTGTTAAAAATTGATTGTAGTCGTTCGTGATCGCAGATAAGTAATTGTTTTACATTTGTTTCGTGTGCGACAAGCTTTTGCGATTAAACTGTCAAAATGGTCCGTTCCGTTCCTGCTTCCACCTCGGCTCAATGGTAACATTTACCTAAATTTCTTGCAAGACGTACTTCCTGAGCTATTGAACAATGCAAACGTTCCTATGGGTATACGGGATAGAATGTGGTTCCAGCATGACGGTGCAGCTGCACATTTTGCCCGTACTGTGCAGGATCACCTTAATCAAAAATTTCCTGGACGATGGATCGGAAGAGGGGAACCTATCAGGTGGCCACCGAGAAGTCCCGATTTAACTCCGTTGGATTTTTTCCTCTGGGGTTACATTAAGTCGCTGGTCTATGAAACTCTTGTAGCTACCCTAGAGGAACTGTTGGGGTCTTGGGGAAAGTAATGGCAGTTTGTCTTTTCGTGCAGCAAGATCCACACATGTTTCAACAGGTGAGTGATTCCATGATTCGTCGGAAAAATTTATGTAACCAGGTTGTCAGGCAAACAGATACAAAAAATGAATAATTTCGTGCTTCATTTGCCCCGATATGGCGGCGTTTTGCGGTACTTTCGTAATTTTGTGTAATTTTCGATACCAATAATAAATAATATATACACATCTATTATATCTCTTTTATTTCTTTAAATGAACTCTGGACAAATTTCTTCAATTTAATTTTTATTTCTAGGACTGCTTTTTCCAGCCAAAATAATATTTAGTTTTTTAATGTAATTAAAGATATACTTACAGAGTAACTTTTACATTCTTTTCTGAGAACAAACTTTGAAATTTAAATCAAATTTACATGACACTTCAGCATTACATACGGAGAAGTGAGGTTATCCTTAATGGTAAATAGTTCTTAATGATAGTATATAATGCATTAAGCATTTACAATTGCAGTTTTAATTAAATTAATATTAGCATATTTCAGTTTTGTACATTACTATTTTTGGTTTTCTATAGCAAACATCCATTGCATAAAAAGATCATACGACTTTCTGGGATTCGGCAGTTGAAAAACAGTAATAACTCTTCTGTTATGGCATCTCATAACAGAACAGTATTTTTTGTTTTTGTAATCCTGAGATTAAGAAAAGTATTCTAATGGTTATTTCTAAATCGTCCTTTATTGCTTTTTCTACCCGACACGTCGCACTGTGGGGCGAAAGATAAGGGAAGAGCGCGCAAGCTCTATAATGAAGTAAAATAAATAATTTCTACCGATTTTTGTTGTTCATATGTACGTTTTAAGTTATAGGAATTGATATAACAAAGTTAGAGGATTATTTATTAAGTGCAATTAATAGTTTATGGTGTTATTCTGCGTAGGTAGGGATCATAGTAAAACTTAAATACAGCCAACTTCTTAAGGGGTGATATTTAGTTTCTGTTTCTAATTACAGTTGAAATATAAGGTGTAAAAACACAATGTTGCATCATCAACAACTATGCATGAAGTAATACGAATAATACCGGTTTTTAGCTTTTTAAGTTACATAGATTTGGATTTGGTTTTTGTATGAAAATAACCAGAAAGCTTTGGCCCTTTCTTCGACATAAAATTTAAAGCGGGCATATGCGGGCGTTTTTTATAACTCCAGCAAAATTTAAATTTTAGCAAAATAAAAGCTCTTACAATTTAGGATTTCACATTTTCATATTTTTTTAATTTTTTCATTTTTAATTTTGGTTGCAATAGGTTCAATACAACAAAAGTAATTTAATTTTAAATCTCAGCCTGGAAATGTCGAGAAATTGTTCGACAAATTTTTTTATTTTTACACAAGTTGGATTTTTACCGCATTGCGCGGTTTTTGTTAAGGCTCGCCCCACAGTGCGTCGGTCGCTCGCACTGACATTTTTCAGCAATTTTGTCAGTTCTTCTTTTTGACATAATTTTTCCATTAATGCTACTAGCGACTAGTATCCGAAAGAACTTACCCTGAAGAACTTGCCTAAATAATTAACACTAAAAACTGAAAAAGTACTCTGATACGCCTACTTGGCCTGGCTGACTAGATGTAGTGACTCTGACTCAAACTACTGACGACGCCATCTAGTTATAGGAAGAAACACGAACATACTTAATGCAATTTAAGTTTTCTCCCGCTGATGTATAAAAACGAACGCTCTTGCACCGATATGTTGTTTGAGGTTATATTTATGGTTTATCGATGTACCTACCGCACGAACCGGCTGCAACGACTGGTCCACGAATAACAAAACTGGTAAATAACCCGAGCCAATTTTCGAACGTGGTTTGATATATAAATTTACATTTTCGAACAATCCTGGTGTAAACCGGTTTGGATATGTTGAATTTTCGTAAATGCCTTTTTAATGTTGTATAACGATATCTATATTTATTGGAGCGTCCCAATTAGCTGTATTTAAATATCTGTTACTACACAGTACACGCACTATGAAAACATCCTAAACGCCGTATATATTGATAAATTTAACTTTCTATTTCTTTAGCACACCACTGTAATGAATAATCAGTCCAGCGGCCTCAAATGGCAATTGTGACGCGCTATATGCTGCTAAAATGTTGATGATGTAGAGTACTTGAGTGTGTGACTTACCGCAAGAGCATAGATCAATGTTTGGTGTGTCCCTTAGAATATAAAACTTTAGGAAGGAGTATAATCATCTACCACATACGACCAGGATGGGGTCTCAATATGGCGGAGTAGGCGTTTCCGGTTTTGTAATTAGATATTTCCATTGGCGGTTCTCAGTCTCGAAATGCGCTCATAAACTACATAACCTCAATTTTAAAACATAGTATTTTGAAATTAATCTTAGAATATAAATTTTCAATTTAATATTTTAAACAAATGAATACTCACTTATGAAATGTAATTCTCTTTCTCGTATTTGTCGGAGTTTGAGAGAAAAGCAGATTTTGGTGGTGTATCAGTGTGACGTCACATCCATCACTTTTAAAGTTCATTGCGCCGGGTAGTTAAGCTCCTCTCTACAGTTTTATATTCTAAGGCGTGTTCCAATAGCTTTTTAAATTACCTACCAGAGACTGGAACCCTTTACAAATATAGGTTCCGGCTCCAGTTCGGGTTCTTGGAAATTCACAATAAGGGTTTCAGTTCCGATTCCCATTTTAATTTTCTAAACATTATAAGGTTCCGGTTCGAGGATTTTTTAGGTTCCATAAGGGTTCCGGAAGCAAAAGTAATAACGTCACATTTTATGTTGGTATATAGTGTCAAATATTTCCAAACTAATACGACCTTGATAACTGATAGTCGGTGCATGTTAGGTTAGTGTATTGTTTATAAGATGGGTGATAAATATATTTGCTGGGTTCGGTATTTCAACTATTTTTACTCTGAAAGCTCTATTGCTATAGTTACAATTATTTACAACCATGTATACCATAGGTACAGGGTACAGAGCTCTTGGTGTAAACAGATGTGAAATACCGAACAAGGCTAATTGTAAATTTTTTTCGAGATGAAGTTTGTTTGGAAATATTCAGGGCTACCAACATACAATGTGACATAACACTTTTCTAGTCAATTCACAGACTATTGGTTAATTAGTAGTGGAAGTGGATCTAGTATCAACATCAACTCATTAAGAAATGGCTATGGTAGCGCTGTTTGGAGAATTTATTTACCAGTAGAACCGAAAATTTATAACGGTTCGGGTTCTCATCTTAACATTAACACGGATTTTAGTAAGGGTCCCGATTCCGGTTTTTTTGGGTTCCTGTTTCAGTTCCTGTTACCTACCTATCTTTTTATGATTTGAATTGTTTGTTCGACTGGTTTATTATTGTTGATGCTGTAGAGACGAAGTAACGATGTCGTCTCGACTCAAATTTTATATTTTTATATCCACATAAGCATAATTTCAAAATTCTGTGTTTAGCAAAAATGGACTTTTAGTTACAAAATTTCATGTGTTCAACTATTATTTCAGTCGGCCAGTTCACCATTATTCGTGGGCGGCTATGGATTGCAAAATGATTTATTTGTAGCTGTTGAACCAATTGTTCAATGTTTTTGAAGTTTGGCTTGACAATTTAACTTCAAGGTTAATGTTGAAATGTAACATATAAATAGTGGAAATTACCCGTTTTACCAGCGAATGACAATAACGTTTTAACTACCAAAGACTATTTATATTTGTTAATTCTTGGTAATTATACCATGCGGTTTTCATTACTTCTATGTTACAATTTAACATTAATTAGGCCGCAGTCTCACTGAGCCACCGTCAACCACCCACTGCCATCAACTAAAATTTAAACATGCATTAATCAATGCCGCTGGTCCCACTAAATCACTGTTAGCCATCTACTACCATCAAACGGTGACCACCAATTTGAAATTTCGAACTTGTTCAAATGTTGGTGGTTGGTACTCAGCGGTGCTTGAAATGCGTATGCGCCAGTCAGGATGATGATAACTAAAAATTTGCATTTCCTGTCTACGGGTTTTTCGTTTTTAGTGATTGGTATTGTATTGCAACGCGACAATAGTAAACAAACCAATGCACATAACCCTATTTAATAGGAAATAATAATAACAATAAGCTTGCTAAGTTGGCAATAGCTGAGTTCAGCAATTGCATCAGATTAATCTGATTGCTCGAGGAACTATAGCAACCATTGTTAAGACAATCGTTGCTATAGTTACTTGAGCAATCAGATTAGTTAGAGGTAATTAGGGTTCCTAAATATGAACTGAGCTGTGTGTTATTTAGGGTTAAGTCATGTTTGTCAGATTTTCCTAGTGACATTTCATATTTTGGAGATATTTATCAGAAGGTTGGCAATCATGAAAATTGGTTTAATAAATTAAACTGTCAGTATGACATTTATATAAATCTGAAATTTGGTTCAATTAATACTTTATTATAAACTGTCGTAAAATTGATGTATATATTATAGTAGTTTTAAAAATTCTCTTCAAACAATAAATAAATGATAATGTGCACATTAAAGATTTTACATGCATAAAAATAAACATGACAGCATAACCTAAAATTTATATCTGACAGCTGCTGAATGTTGTCACTAAAGTAAAAAGAGAGAAAAAAAGTATCTCTGTTTCAGAGAGCTTAGTTTTGGCCTAGAAAGAGATAGATTTTGACATCCGCTAACATATGTACTTCAAAAGGAAATTAACATAAAACAAGCGCGAAAATTAAAATTTTACATGACTATCACTACCAAAGAATAGAGAGGACAAGAATGGAAGGCTAACGATCTCAAAAATAGTAGCGCCATCTAGCGTGTTGGATGTTAACTGATAGGAAGATAATTATATTTTGATGTAAGTTTGCATGCTGTTGACACGTGTTAAATCAAATAGGTTAAGAAAAGTAAACATTTCGCGGTTAATAACACTTGTTAGATAGATCTTTTTATTCCGTCTTCATTTTTAATGTATTTCGATAATTCGCGCGATCCAAGAGAGCGTAAGTCAATACAGACCTTTTTGATGGTAAACCGACACGTCTAATGAATTGCAACAAAACGATCGTTAGCACCGATTATCTCAAACGAAATCGTTTCCTGACTATTTGTATCTGAACATTGGCTTAAGGACGCCCGAAAGTCCCAGAAGGCAAACCGCGGCAGTCCATATCATCGCCCTATGCATCAGCAATGGTTGTCCAATGGTTGTAACACCGAACAACGCATCTCTAGAGATTAACTACGTATTTGCACCTACAACTAGGTTATACTGACTTACATAAACAGGAACCTAAACCTCCCGTTTCCTATAGTAGCCCGAGAGCTGGCGACCAAAAAGTGTAAGAGTTTTGTAAAGGCTAATATTTTAATATTAGCTTATATTTAGGGTGTAAATAAATATCCTACACAAAAGAACCTCGGATATGGGGGCACTCGCCGTCAGCGCAGCTTGAAAGTTGTAACAAGAAGTAGTGTCATCTAAGTGTTTTCTAAAAGCTGAAAATGATCATTAAGCAGTTTATGTAATTAGAAGCTGGAATACAGTCGTTAGACAGCGTAATGATTGAACGCGTTGCATCAGCACCAATGCGGTGGTCGCATGTCTTCAAAATGAGGTCAATGTATAGAAGTGATTTGAAAAAGCTGAGATTTGGTACAGTGTTAATTTAGTGAATATAGTTTCTCAAAAAAACAGTCGGACTTCATTTTGATAAAACCGAGCTAGTCAGCAGCCGCTAGAAACAGTCGTTACTTCCAGTTTTTAATTACATAAACTGCTTAATGATCAATTTTCAGCTTTTAGAAAATATTTAGATGAGACTACTTCTTGTTACAACTTTCAAGCTACGCTGACGGCCAGTGTCCCCATATCCGAGGTTCTTTTGTGTAGGATATTTATTTACACCCTAAATATAAGCTAATATTAAAATATTAGCCTTTACAAAACTCTTACACTTTTTGGTCGCCAGCTCTCGGGCTACTATAGGAAACGGGAGGTTTAGGTTCCTGTTTATGTAAGTGTTTATGGAAGAAAAGAACTTACTATGAAGATACTTGGACTTCCGCAACTGGACAACAGCAAGCTAAACTCTATATGTGAAAAGTAAAAGAAATTTATGCTTGTATACACATCAAATAAACACATAGATAAATTGAAAACACAGTTTTTATTTTTATTAATGAGAATAAAAGAAAATTAAATTCAAAGAAAAATAAAAGAAAAATTATTTAGAACAGAACAGTAAAGTAAAATAGGAAATTCTTTTCTGAGCTTGCTCAAATGTGTTAATTAGTCGTTAATAACCTGACATAGGGCTATAACAGTTCTCCATTTGAGCAAATTGACATCAACAATGTAATCAAATAAAAATATTTACAAATGTTAAGATAAATTTAATTTATGATAATTAAATTTTAATAAAGAAATTTAATTTATTTTATTCAAAAGAATTTAATTATTTAAAAACCTTTAAAGTAAGAAAAATAAATTCTGAAATTATTCAGATTGTCTTTATAATTTTGTTATTGAAAAATTAAATCAAAACCTTTTATTTTGACCAACCTTGTATATAAAGTACATCGAGATCCACACCAATATTATTTTAAATTGATACAACTGCATTCAAATCTGTCAAATGATTTTATAAATGTAAATCCATCGATTATTCAATACGATAATGGAAATAAATCTTCTTCAAATCAATTCAAAAATAAAGGAAATAAAATATTATGTGATAAGAGAAACACAAATCTCAGGTGTGAGATATATCTTTCAATTTTTTTAAAGCTGCCCTGAGAAGTTGAGAAAAGATCTAAAGAGGTATAATTGAGGTTTTAGGTTCGTTGTTAACATTAATTATTTATTATATGTATATTTTTTATATCTGATACACCAACTACAAACTTACTACTCGCTTCGGTTAAAAATATACATCTACTTTAGTACAACATATTGTGGTTTTACGAGTGAGTAAGCATATGCTTTTGTAAATGTGCCTTTCGCGAGCTTTTATAACTACAAATAATACATTCGAATAGTTTCTCACCACTATGAGTGAGTATGTGCTTTTGCAAAGTTGTTTTTTGTGAGCATTTATAATTACATATATTACATCCAAAGGGCTTTTCACCACTATGAGTGTACATATGCTTTAGCAAGCTTGCTTTCTGTGAGCATTTATAACTACAAATATTACATCCGAATGGTTTTTCACCAGTATGAATGAGCATGTGCTTTTGCAAATTTGGTTTTTGTGAACATTTGTAGCTACATATACTACATCCAAAAGGCTTTTCACCACCATGAGTGAACATATGCTTTCGCAAATTTGATTTTTCTGAACATTTATAATTACAAATCTTACACCTAAACGGCTTCTCACCACTATGAGTGAGCATGTGTTGTTGTAAATGTATTTTCTGTGAGCATTTATAACTGCAAATATTACATCCAAATGGTTTATCGTCACTATGAGTGACCATGTGTATTCGCAAACTGGCTTTCAGTGAACATCTATAACTACAAATATTACATACAAATGGTTTCTCACCACTATGAGTGAACATGTGCATTTGTAAACTTGCTTTTACCGAGCATTTATAATTACAAATTTTACATACAAATGGTTTCTCATCACTATGTGTGAGTACATGCTTTTGCAAACTTCCTTTCTGTGAACATTTATAACTGCAAATATTACATCTAAATGGTTTCTCACCACTATGAGTGACCATGTGCGTTTGCAAATGTATTTTTTGCGAGCATTTATAACCGCAAATATTACATCCAAATGGTTTCTCGCCAGTATGGGTAAACATATGAGTTTGCAAAAGTCCTTTACGTAAACATTTATAACCACACACATTGCATACAAATTGTTTCTCATCGTTATGACTGACCATGTGCAATCTCAAACTTGCTTTTTCTAAGCATTTATAATTACAAACATAACATCTAAATGGTTTTTTATCACTATGAGTTAGCATGTGCTTTTGCAAATTTGATTTTTCTGAGCATTTATAATTACAAATGTTACATCTAAATGGTTTCTCACTACTATGAGTGAGCATGTGCTTTTGCAAATGTACTTTTTGTGAACATTTATGGCCACAAATATTGCATCCATATGGTTTCTCACCAGTATGAGTGAGCATATGCCTTTGCAAATGCCCTTTGCGTGAGCATTTATAACTACAAATATTACATCCAAATGGTTTGCCACCACCCTCACTGACCATATGTTGTTGCATATTTCCGTTAATTAAGTGGTTGTAACATATATTACATATGATTGTTTAGTAGCAGAAACATGCACAGGATAATAGAATTTACAAGTACATGTTATACATTTACACTTTAATGTAGTTTATTTAATTAATTTTTGTTGTCGCTAACAGCTTGGCTATCAACTACAAAGAAACTAACAATTAATTTTGCTTCTTGTATGCACTGAAAGATGTGATGATTGATGTCGATTTTTTAGAGTGCTATTTGTCTTCTTGTTTCAGAAATTAGAGTTGAGACATATAGTTCATAACATCAAAACACTTCAAACTGCTGCTTGAATAGAAATATATTAGAAAGTTCCGACATGCCTAATACATAGCGTCTAATAAGGCCGTTACAATTGCAGGTGCTTCAAAAGCGCCATGTGTTAACAATTCCGATAAAAACAACGAAATAATAATAATAATAATTTATTATTGTTACAAATCAGAGTACTTCGTTGGGCTACGTTCGGCATTCTGATCTAGAGTACTCCGTAGAGTTGCATAATGACGTGATTAGAGTAACTCGTGCACACAAGAATATTCGAACGTAATCAATCACATCAGGCTGCATTTTGGTTACATAACTTCAAAGCTTACCCTTTATTTGTTAAGAAATGAAGAATTTTTGTATAACAGTTTGTAAAATTAACTAGGTATAGAATTACTAATAACATTTATCATTTTTTCTTAATCAAAGAAATAGATAACAGAATATAAAAGAACTAATATTAATTTATAAAATAATAATTTCTGGTAACCTATTTGTTTCTTTAGTCTATACTATATACTAAAGAAGTAAATCCTTTCTATAGACTCCATAGAAATGACTTTTATATTACATTCGCGCGGGAAGAGTAATTGTTAGGGTATTTTGATTTGCAATGTTTTTAAACATTTAAAGCTAGCCGTGTGTTGCTTGAAGATTTGAAAAACATGTGCTAATCAAACCTTATTAATATTTTTTATTTGATTTCGTATTTCAAATAATTGTTTATATACCACAATTAGTAAAATAAAGTATATCTTTATCTCCGTTTGAATAACACCGGAGTTCAAGACGTTCTTGATCTCGGTTGTTATTGGCAACGTTAATCATTTGATGTTGCATAACAGCCACACGTGACATGCTGCTTTTTATCTCCTTGGTTACGCGTATGATGACACAGACAAGGCAACTTGCTTCATTATACAATAAATTCGGATGAATTTTAAAAGGGAGAAATTAGGATTGAATTACAAAATAAAATAAAACAACTTATGCAATACTGAGATGAAGCTTCTTTAAAATCCTCGAAGATGTTACAACGCCTCGGCTGGCGCCTCGCCGTTATATTACATCTTCTCGGATTTAAAGTATCGCTTGATCTCCTAATTACATAATATAATTATATTTGAGATGATCTTTTGATACCAAAAGAGATCTATTTAAATACTGGAAACAGTAACATTTTACTTTTTAAAATTGGTATCACTCCTAGACAGCTGTTCTTAGAATGCCAAAATCTACGCAGTTAACTCTTATAACTGAAATCTAAAGACTGGAATGCAACGCTCACAAAACTATAGTAAAAATCAAATAAGAATAAAGTAGATGGCGCTTCGATCCGAGTTACATTAGAGTCACTCTATATTATAGTGACTCTAAGTTACATTTACACACCTAAAATTTAAAACTGCGGGAAATTTTAAAATTAATATTGTTTAGTGTTCAAAATATTTATTGAAGAATATATACAATTTATTTTTGTACTTTTGTACAAGATGCCAGTGTATCTTATGAACAATTTATAAATAGAACTAATGAATAATGCACACTATCATAACACTGTAATGACACTATCATTCGAAAAACCTTAAAAATTATCGTCTGATTCGTTGGGTTGGAACTTTCCGATCCTAAACTTATAATTTCTCCATAATATCCTCTGCCATTTCCTCTAAATCCTACCTTCAATTTTCTTCATTAATTATGTGGTATATGCAATCTTTCCATCGTTTTGCAGTAACGGTAGAAATTCCTTGATTAGGAAGCGTTTTCACGCCAGCAAGTGAATAGGTTGTAGTATGCATTATTAGCAGCTATGTAGTAATACATGTTTCCCTTGTGCCCATATCAACTCGATTGGTACTTTTCGCCATTTCATTGATTTGGACTACTGCGAATTACTTTTCCTCTTGGATTTTTGAAGGATTGTCGTTCAGCTATAGTTAAAATTAGCTACTAAAATATTATTAAGTTTATTTAAACTACGTTAAGATTGTTACATAAATCATCATACCTGCACAGTAGTAAGAATATGGCCGGTAAGTTCTAAAAGGACTATTGTTGTAATAAAAGGAATCAAAATTATTGACTTGAGAAAAACTCGAACTAAACCATAACCTCAAAAATTGTCAGCATAACTTAGACATAGATGCAACGTTGCCGGATTTTAGGTATGAATTTCCGATTTTACCATTCATTTAAAACTTTGTAGATTAATTAATGAGCATTTTGTCACGTTAATTATGAATTTACCTTAATTACAGTTCTTTTTACACACACAATAAGTTATATTTTCATAGTTGAGCGAACGTAAACCGTAACGTTTATTGTACAACTGAAACGGCGCTTTTCACATAATTTAGATACAAATTTACTTTTTTTAAGTTGTGTAAACGTGCCTCGTATTTTAGCCAATCAACGCGAAGGTCAAGCTTGCCCTATACTTTCTTTCGCTTTATTCTTAGCTGAATTCTACTATAGCTATGCAGGCGCCGCGCGCCGTAGCCCTATTATGAGCGTATCAGTTTTTACTTTATTATTAATGAAATTGTAGATTTTTGATATGCTCACGATAAACGTAATGAAATAAAATACAATTTCATAAAATTTTATATTATTACCTTATCAATTATTCAAAAGATCCAATTAATAATCATTTTTGTTAGCAAAAATCATTCTTTGCTGAAAATACTATTGCATTTATATCTCATTAATTTCTTTAACAAATAAGGTATTTATTTATAAGTATTCGTTTATTTAAAATATTAAATTTATATTATAAGATTAATATCAAAATACTATGTAAAATTGAGGTTATGTAGTTTATGTGCGCATTTCGAGACAGTGAGAACCGCTAATAGAAATATCTAATTACAAAACCGGAAACACCTACTCCGTCATATTGAGACCACATCCCGGTCGTATGTGGTAGATGATTATGTTCTTCCTACAGTTTTATGTTCTAAGGCAGCATCAATCGTAAAACAAAATTGAAGCGTACTTCTGATAATCAGTATTATATATGTATCTCAGAAAAATGAAAAAAGATCAAACTTCTAGAACAGGAATTATGTCCAACTCTTAGCTGTAACTAACCCAGTAAGCAGACTGACGTCATTTTAACGTCGATTATTGGTCAGTCATTTTCTCCTTTGAAGTGACGTTATAATGATGTTAACAAGACGGGTAAATGTCACAGCCCAAAGACGTCATTTTACCAAACCGACACAAAAACGGCAAGAAATACCCAGAAATAAAATAACACAAATATATGTTTTTTAATGCATATTTATATACAGGGTGTCATGAGTTAGAACGCATTAATTTTAAGGGGTGATAGAAGACACCAAAAAGAACAAAAAAAAGTCTCATACTGGTTTAATGAAGATTATTTCGGTCAATGCCTAATCGCAACTGTGTAAATAATACCCTTTTCTTATTAGAGTGAGATAAAGGCTGATTCTCACTATACGGCAGGCTACCAACAGTCACCGGAACGACAAAACATTGTACTGTACACTTTATATGGTCGCGACGGTCCGTGTCCGTGTGATGGTTGATGTGAATACCTTCATATAAAAAGTACAGTATATACATGTATATATACGGTATTCACATCAACCATCACACGGACACGGACCGTCGCGACCATATAAAGTGTACAGTACAATGTTTTGTCGGTCCGGTGACTGTTGGTAACCTGCCGTATAGTGAGAATCAGCCTTTAGTCACCCGACTAATCTGCTTCTAAAACTTTCTAAAACAAGGTCAAGACCCTGCTGCGATTATACTTAAGCAAGGTTGCCAGATATGGCAATGGCTTTTTTTCGAAATTACTCGAAAGCTTATTAACATAGAAAAATATGTATTAAAACCTTTTTGTTCCTTTTGATGTCTTCTATCACCTCTTAAAATTAATGCGTTCTAACTCATGACACCCTGTATGCAGTTCTTTATAATGAACGCCTGGTTGATTACAAAACTAGTTTGCCAAAATGCACACATCATGTTCATGCAGCTAAAAGGAAATCAACATCAACCAACTTTTTGCAGGTATTCGGCTCCTTCTTCATTACGTTGTTTTTCACAATTTCTACCGATACCGGTCACGTGATGCTAGAACACTCGGAATTTGAATTTTGAAACGTAAGTACCACTTCTGTTTATTTTGTTTATAAAAATGATTGAGCCTGCAACAAGAATAAAGCTAAATATCAAGTAACATTTTAGCGCTAAATGTGCAAGATATTTTTAGGTTTATTTTATTTATTCAAATTCAGTTAATATACCTATTAATTGTAAATTTATTGTAAGAATTTTGTGAAAAGTTTCCAGCAAAATTTTGGTTAAAATTTCCACAATTCTCGTATAAGTAAAATGGGTCTTACTTACATTTTTTAAGGAAATTTGCCGAAGTCTTTGGGACGTCATACTAGTATGACGTCATTATAACGTTGTAATTGGGCATTCGTCATCAGCGATCAAACATGTCTAGAAAATCACGTAAATAAGACGGCACTCTGCTTACTGGGACATTGATGAGGAATGGAACAAACTAACTGTGTGTTTAAATTCCTGTGATGTGGGACAAGAAGTAGTGCACTTACAAATGAAACTAACACATAATAAATTCATGTTAAAGCATATTACTTTTTTTTTATTATACCTTTGTTTCTTGTTTAGAGGATTTTATGAATAAAACAGTTTTAATAAGGATACACTTAATAATGTATATTTGGCTTGGTACACGGATATAAAAGTGTTCATAAAAATAGCGAAAGGATGCGATAAAGATGAGAAATATTAAAATAATAATAATTGCTACAACCCATAGCCTGGAAACCAGGCCCCAGAAGCTATAAGCTTGTGCGGGCGGGAGGGGGCGATTATTATTATTATTACGTAGGCCCTAAGTGCGTCTGCAGCCGACTTACAGATGGAACAGCGCAAATCCCACATTTGTGTCACAGCTAAGGAAAGCTGCAGAAAACCTTAACCAGATCTGCCGGCACCGGGAATCGACCTCGGGCCGCATCGAGCACTCTAGACATTACACTACCAAGGCTGTAAATAATATTCCCCTTCTTTATCGCATCATTTCACTATTTTTATGAACGCTTTTATATCCCTATACCAAGCCCCATCCGGTATAGTAAAACACAATATACTATTGGTTTCATAATAATATACGATAGTATGGCTACAATACATCTTCCTAGCAATTACGCCATTGTCACTACAAAACATAGAATTCTTCCCCGACCATATGTTGCAAAACTTTTACAATCTCCTTTATTTTTTAAAAATTATTCGCATTTGCAAAGTTTATGATCATATAATAAAAGATCAATAATTATGAAATTCCAGAACGTGAGACTGGTGACAGGAAACTCTAAAGTTTATGATATTAATAAATTATTACCGATATCCAAAGTATTCATTAAACAAGCAATGGTATAATTAAAGTAAATCTTGATAATGATAATTATATAAATCTACTGAGTAAAAGTTATATAGACTATGAACGACGTTTACTTTTTGAACGATATATTTACATATCTTAATTTCAGAATTGAACTTTATGTTACAGTTGCATAGTTAATGTTCATTACGTTTAAGATGTTTTGAAACATTTATTTCACACGTAAAAAATTTATAACACTAAATCCAGCTTATTAGAATACCAGTTTTAGAAATATCCCATCTATTAGAATAAAAGTCGTAGGGCCCGATTCATACATCAACTGGAATTTCTCTTATCTTTACTCAAATCACCGGCAGTTTCTCCAATCTAACATAAAATTCTAAACAATCATATTTTTGTTAAAAAAATGTATTAAAAATTGTGTAGACATGTTGCTCAATTAAGTTTAATGAAGTTTAACCAAATACAAACAGACAGGGTAATATTAAAGTTTTTTTAGTTCCTGCAAAAGACTTGCTATGAGTGGACAAGTGTTGCTTAAGATCACTCTTTCGTGAACTTTTATAACTACATGTATTACATTAAATGGCTTTTCACCACTATGAATGGACATGTGTCGTTTGAGGTTATTCTTATATGGACATTTATTATATTCAAATGGCTTTTCTTTACTATGAATAGACATGTGTTGCTTAAGAGTTTTCTTTTGCAAACATTTATAACCACATGTATGACATTAAAGTGAATTTTTACCACTATGAGTGGTTAGGTGTTGTTTAACATCATTCTTTCGTGAACATCTATAACTACATATATTACATTGAAAGGGCTTTTCAGTACTATGAATGGTCATGTGACGTTTAAGATTATTCTTATATGAACATTTATAGTCGCATATGTTACAATTAAATGGCTTCACACCATTATGAAAGGACATGTGTTGTTTAAGATTACTCTTTCGTGAACATCTATAATCACATACATTACATTCAAATGGCTTTTCGCCACTATGAACAGACATGTGCCGCATAAGATCATCTCTTCGTGAGCATTTATAATTATTACATATGTTACATACAAATTGCTTTTTACCATTATGAGTAGACATATGCCGTTTTAAATCGTCCTTTCGTGAAAATTTGTAACTACATATATTACATTCAAATTGCCTTTCTTTACTATGAATTAACATGTGTCGCTTAAGAGTATTCCTTTCCAAACATTTATAACCACATGCTTTACATTCAACTGGCTTTTCACCACTATGAGTGTAAATGTGTTTTGTAAGACGACTCTTTCGCGAACATCTATAATTACATATAGTACATTCAAATGGCCTTTCTCCACTATGAGTAGACATGTGCCGCTTAAGATCACACTTTTGAGAAAACTTAAATCTACATATATTACATTCAAATGGCTTTTCTCCACTATGTGTGAACATGTGTCGTTTAAGAGATTTCCTTTCTAAACATTTATAACCACATATATTACATACTTGTGGCATTTTACCAGTATGGATAATCATGTGCTTTTTGAGAAGACCCTTCACATTAAATTTGCAGTTACAATTATAACATGTAAATTGTTCATCACCTTTATGAATAAGAATTTGTTTCATGACATTACTTTCCTGGGAAAAGTTTTGTAAATATATGTTAGATTTTTTAAGTTTGCTATACAAATTATTTTGCCCGTTACTTGCTAAAATACTGATGTTATCAAATGGTTTCTCTTCATTCTCAGTGTATGTTTCATTCTTCATATCAGGTATGATGTTAGAGCCTTCCATTATCTGCAATTGTACGTTTACGTCTGTTTCAGATTTGATTGTTGTTACCTCTGCGTTGTCCATTATGGAATACTTGGAAAACTATTGCAAACTACAATTAAAAGGTATATTTTACTAATTATTATTACAGGTAAGTATACCACTGTATGAAAATGTTTTCATTTTCATATGGTCACTACAACTTGAACTTTTCTGGATTGAAGAAAATTAAAAACATGTGTGCTGGTACACTAAAACAATTTACCTCTAATGAAAAAAGAAATTCATCTTCCACTATACAAGCTTTTGTGGATAGTAACAGGAACAGATATTTTGCGGTTCCACATTTCGGTTCTACTGGTAAATAAAAAAAGTAGTTCAACATTCTCCCAACAGCGCTACCATAACCATTTCTTACTAAGTTGATGTTGATACTAGATCCACTTCCACTACTAATTTACCAATAGTAATGTGTGAATTGACTAGAAAAGTGTTACGTCACATTTTATATTGGTAGCCCTGAGTATTTCCAAACAAATTTCATCTTGAAAAGAACCTACAATATTAACCACGTTCGGTACTTCACATCTGTTTACTCCAAGAGCTCAGTTTCTATGGTATCCATTATTGTAAATAATTGTAACTGTAGCACTACAGTTTCCCGAGTAAAAAGAGTTGAAATACCGAAGAGTTTTTGCATAAATATATTTATCCAACACCTCTATATAAATACCATGTTTACTATGGTCATTTTAAATAAGGAAAGTGATTGATTACTCTTATGTTACATTATAACCTACGTTGCCCCTAGCAACGTGGATTACTTTTAAAAAACTCACTCCTTCAAAGATAAAAACCAATCACCAGCTTACGTTACTTAATATTATTAAAATCCAGTCATCGTGCTAGAGTATTACAGTCAAAATTACGGACGAACTATACATTTCAAATTCGATGTTTAAACTTAAATAAAGAGGTGTTGGATAAAATTTTGTATGGCACGCGTGAGTTAAGGATATTATCCACTCAGAAAAATTAACCCTCTCGGGCCTGCCGGACCTCGAGGGTAAATTTTTCGTTCGTGGATAATATCTTACTTAACTCACTTGTACCATAAATAACTATTATATTTATCAATTATCACCTATATTATAAACAATACTTTAACCTGGAATGCATCGACTGTCAGTTATCAAGGTCATATTTGTTTGGAGCTATATACCAACATAAAATGTGACGTCATTACTTTTGCTTCTGGAACCCTCATGGAACCTAAAAAAATCCTGTAACCGGAACCGGAACCTTAATGTTTAGAAAATTAAAGTTCGAATCGGAACCCAAACCTTTATTTTGAATTTTCAAGAACTTGTATTCCAGAGAGAAAGAGAGAGAGAGAGAGAGAGAGAGAGAGAGAGAGAGAGAGAGAGAAAGAGAGAGAGAGAAAGAGAGAGAGAGAAAGATAGATAGATAGATATGTCAGATTACTTACCGATAAAACGGCAAGTCGTCCAGGACGAGGCAGTCGGTGCACCAGGAGCTGTATCGCCTGAGGTCCTCTGCGTGCCTGACGTGTATCGGGTGTCTAAAATGAGCCAGCGCGAACTCTGTCTTACCGCAGGACGTCGGCCCGATCAGAACCTGGCAAAAAGAAGAACGACACATCCGTAAGTAAGTACAACAACAACAACAGAGTACTCACCACGCAGCGCGCCCCATCGAAGTTAAGCGGCTCCGCCCAAAACTGGTCCAGCCGGTATTCGGGACGATCGCTGGCGTCGAGGTGTTCAAGTAACGCAGTTCTTATTGCCTGCTAATGTCTCAGGTAATAAATCAGATGGTTAGACCGACACCAGCTTATCGCCTCCTCGTAGCTGTTCTGCTGCACCATTCCCCGTCAGATGTCGTCTTCCAAGCTGGCTCTGGTCCTCGGGACCAGCACTCCCGCGGCGGCCGACGACCCGTCGGTGGAGCTCCCGGCCGCGACGATGACGTCCGAGTACGAAGCCTGGCTCCCCCACGCGATCAGATCTGTGCTCCGGATCCGCTTCCTGGCGTCGGTGCAGTACTTAACGCAGGCGCCCATATCGCGCGCCGGCTGAACGTTGGCGAGACCAAAGCAGCGCGCGCAGGCGCCCACGGACATGGGATGTTTCGTGTGGAAACACACATGGTAGTGGTTCCCACCTGTCGTTGTCCCCTCTTCTTAGCCGCCCGTTTCGAGTTGCCTCCACCCGTAGATGGTGGGGAAGAGCTCCTGGGCCGATTCGCGAAGGCGGTCCAGTTTCGAGGACGAACCGGTCGACATGGTGTCCCACTCGCCGCCCACCCGGACTACCAAGCTGCTCTCGCCCTCGCCGCCGCTGGTGGAGGTGAGGGGAAGCGGCGGGGTGGTGGCGCTGCTCCTGCTAACAAACGAAACGAGAGCACGGTAAGCTGTCGTCGTAACCTGGCGGCCGGGCCGGCTGCCTTACCGCCGTCCCACAGAATGGCGGTGCGGCGGCCGGACCGACCGAACCCGGGCTCTTACACTCACCTGCCCTGCTGTCGCACCCGGGGAACTTCTTGCTCCAGCTCCGCGCTCGTCCTCCTGCGGCCGGGGCCTGGCCCCTGGTCCTCCGCCGGCACGGACGCACGCTTTCCGGTCCTTTTGTTTGTGTCGCCGAACGAAAAACAAAACCACAAAAACGGAACCTGCGAGAACAGACAAACTGAAATCGCACCACACAGCAAAGGTACCACCAAGTTACAGACCAACAGAGAGAGAGATGGAATGCACTAAAGTGTTGGGAGTCCTCCGCTGTCGCCCAGGTGATTTGTGACGACTCATTCTTTGTATTTATAGTTTAAGTATAGTAAACTGTCACCTAAATATGTTACCGGTTTATTATTCTATTTAAATGTGTTATTATAAGAGTAATATTGATGAAAAAACGTAATAAATACATTATTCATTTCGATTGTTTTACTAAATATTCTTTTTACTGTGACCGATTTTATTGTAGTTTTAAAGATTTATTAATAAATGTTTGTGGGTTTCACTAATCTTTGTTGATAAATTAGTCCTCTTTTAAATGATATAAGACCATGTATGTTAACCACTATAACTCTATAACATTATTAAAATTGCATAATTGCAAATTGCTTGTTGATGCCCTTGGTTGTTATCCGTCGTGGGTTCCCAGTACTTTTCAAAACATATGTCTTAGACTCATAGTTGAGGTCATCGTGTGTAATTGTTAACAGTTTGTAAAGATACATGCTTTAATATAATCAAGTGATTTATCTAAAAACTTCTTTGTTATTGAAATAAGATTATGTTTTTGTTAGCCATATCTTGGTTTATCTTAAATATTTTCATTACAAGCCTTTTCAATTGATCTGTAAAATTGTAAAAAATGAGATACGCCTTTTCGTTATGAAGGGGTCGATATTTCTATAACTGTAATAAAAATACAATAAAACTGTTTAGTCAATAAGGAGTAAATTGCACAAGCAAATTTGAAATAAAGTAATTCAATTAAAATCATGATTAATAAATCTAACTTTATTTAGTGAAAGAAAAATTTACATGTAATAATAAACAGTTCGAGTAGTTAGTTAAAATACGTTTATTGGCGGTAACACTATATAGCAACATTATTTGCAGTATAGGGCTTTTATAAATTAAATGTGTTGTTCAAAAAATTATTGACATACTCATCAAAAGCATGTGAAGGTTACGGTAAATAATGAAGACATGAAAAAGATGTATTTTTACATAATCTTCTCTGAATATTTATAAGTAACACATACATTAATTACATCCAAATGAATTTTCCCACTATGACTAGACATGTTATGTTGTATGAGATGACTGTGAATGCTTATAATCACGTATATTACATTTGAAAGAGTTTTCACCACTAAATATGGGTCGACACTGGACATGTGATGTTTAAAAACTTTTATTTTGTGAAAATCTATAACTTCATATTATAGATAAAGGTTGATTTTATTTTGTTTAATTAATGTTTTACATTAAATTATATTTTAAATGCAAATTCTTATTATACATAAATGACTTTTCTCCACTATAAGTACTTAAGCATATATCGCTTAAGAGATTTCCTTTGTGAACATTTATAATTTAATATTACTATAAAATGGCTTTTCACCACTATGAATGGCTATGTGTTTTCTAAGATTACTCTTTACCGAACATTTATAACCACAAACATTACATTCATATGGCTTTTCACCACCATGAATAAACATGTGTTTTTTAAGGTTACTCTTTTGTGAACATTTATAACCACATGTATTACATTCAAATGGCTTTTCACCAAAATGAGTGGACATGTGTAGTTTGAGAACTGATTGTCGTGAACATTTATAACCACATATATTACATTCAAATGGCTTTTCATCACTGTGAGTGGTCATGTGACGCTTAAGAGTTCTCCTGTCTAAACATTTATAACCACATATTTTACATTCAAATGGCTTTTCACCACCATGAATGGACATATGTTGTTTAAGGTTACTCTTTTGTGAACATTTATAGCAACATATATTACATTCAAATGGTTTTTGACCAATATGAGTGGTCATGTGTCGTTTGAGAACTGAGTGTCGTGAAAATTTATAACCACATACATTACATTCAAATGGCTTTTCATTAGTATGAGTAGACATGTGTCGCTTGAGAATATTCTTACATGAAAATTTATAACCACATACATTACAATTAAATGGCTTCTTTCCACTATGTCTGAATATGTGTTGTTTAAGATCAAACTTTAGCGAACATTTATAATCACATTTGTTACATTTGAATGGCTTCTCACCAGTATGTACGAACATGTGCCGCTTAAGGTCAGACTTTCTCGAAAACTTGGAATTACATACATTACATTCAAATGGCTTTTCATCACTGTGAGTGAACACATGACGCTTAAGAGTACTCCATTCTAAACATTTATAACCACATATTTTACATTCAAATGGCTTTTCACTACAATGAGTGCACATGTGTCGTTTAAGATGACTTTTTTGTGAATATTTATAACCACATATATTACATTCAAATGGCTTTTGGTCACTATGGGTTATCATGTGTCTCTTGAGTAGACTCTTCACACTGAACTTGTAATTACAAATATGGCATATAAATTGTTTGGGACCTTTATGAATAGGTGCTTGTTTTTTGGTATTACTTCCCTGGGAAAGGCTTTGCGGATATTTGTTAGATTTATAAAGTTTGCTATTAATATCAATGTTTTTGAAAAGTTTCTCTTCTTTTTCGGTGAGTATTCCAGTCTTAGTCTCAAGTATGATGTTAGAGCTTTTCATTATCTGCAATTCTATGCTTATGTCTGCTTCGGTTTTGATTATAGTTACTTCCTCGTTGTCCATTACGAATATGTGGAAAATTATTTCAACCTATAAAAAGTAAGGAGTAAATTATTTCACTAATAATTTATATAACCATGAAATCTTTGTCATGTATATTCTGTCACTACGTTGTGCACCTTAAATTCTTCTGGAGTGAAAAAAATTAAAAACGGGTGTGTGTTGGTATAATATGACAATCCAGATTGCTGTCAAATTATCAAGTTCCTGGAGGCGAGATTTCTAAACCTAATGGACTTTCTTACGGACGCGCTTTTGTGGCGCTGTGATTGGTCAGCTTCTGTGGCGCACAAATATGAAATGTATGCAATTCCAGTAAGGTGTACGACTATAATTTCATATCCATACAGTGTACGGATATGAAAACAACCAATCAACGTAATCCAATTTGACAGTTCTTTATTTATAATTAATTTATTGACAAGCCCTGTTATAAATATAGAAGTAAAAGTAAGTTAAATCAATGTTTCCTTCTTTCAATAACACTTAAAGCATTTGAAAATAACGTGATTTGTGAAATTGTAGCTTTAACAATTATACTTTTATAATTAAAAATACATAAATATTAAATCATTTAAATAAGTACAACCTACGTTTATAATAAGTGTAGTAGACACAGTTTGTGATGGGATTTGGTAGCTCAGTCTGTAGAAGCTAGGTATAAACTGAAGCTGGCCGACGCAGGTTCAATTCCAGCTGGTAGAATAATTCTTTTTTGATTTTTTTTTATAAAACAAAATTTAAAATAATAATTTTCTATTCGAAAATGTTAATTTCTGCAAAGTTTTAATAATTCTCTTAAAAATTCTACAATGACAGTGGAATTTTACAAACCATATTTTATTATGGATAAAAGCATAGGTTAATCCTTATATTCGATTGATCCCAAGAAGACATCTATTTTGTAATTGTTTTGCTTAGTCAAAGAAAAAAGATACTGTACAAGGGTGGAATGCCTATATCGCCCTCGAACGACTGAGGCACTTCGCCTTCAGCGTCGTGCCTCAAACTTCGTCCTCGTGCAATATAGGCATCATATTCACCCTTGTTGCACAAACTACTATTTCTTTTTACATAAATGATTATTACAATTAATTTAATCAGTTAAAAAAAGTAAAAATTGATTAGAAAATTATAAAATATAGTAATTGATCATCTAAATATCTACTTGAAATTATCATAAATATGAACATGAATATTAAATTTAATCTGTCAAAATTACTTCTACTTTGACTTACCTCTATTTCATAGAATAACTTGAGAAATAATACAGATATCAAATTACAAACATTTCCACATAGATACAACGCTATTAGCTACTTGCATATAAAATTACATTAAATTATGTCAAGTATAGTTATTGAAATATTAATTATTAAAAACGTTTTACGTCCAAACTCCCAAAAAACCCGGACTTTTTATAACACAATTCGCAAATATTCAAAAACCCAAAATCAGATAATTTTACAAATTTACTATTTTATATAAAAATAAATTGTCTATCTAACTGCTTTTGTTTGAATTAATTTGAACGGTTAGTTTTTTTGCTATGCGCATTGAAACTCAGGGCTCAAAACTTCTGCATTCGAGTAAATCCAAACATAATTAACCTCAAAACGTAATATAAGCAAACATGAAGTCAACTCTTGGTAATATCAAGACTACAAACATTGCAACCACAAATAATACTAAAAATTCAGTAATACGAATGCGTGATTGACAAGTTTTGCATTCAAAATGATATTTAAAAATTGTCAATTTTCGTGAAATCATATCAAAAAATTTATTACAAAATTCATTCCTACATTTTTGAGTATATTTAGTATCATTTCAACCGGGTTTTACGATGGATTGGTATCATATAGTAAGCATGCCACATATCAATATTTTTCAGGAAGGAATTTTGATTGATAAACTTTAGAACATCTCTATAGTCTTCTATTTTAAAATGGGGAGCTTCTAAATATTCATTTAAATGTTTTAAGTTTAATATAAATCTGACGTTTTCATAAGACTTTTTAATTAAAACATATGTAGATAGAAATTCACCTGGCTCACATTGACATACATTTATAGCAATAATTTCAATAAGTTTCTTGTTTGCCAAGTCGTAGAAAACTTTCTCAGCTGCAGAAAAATCTACATTTTTTACAGGTGTTTGATAAGGTATCCTCTTAAAGGGTATGAAACCTTTTACCCATTGCAAAGCTCTATCTTCATTGGTAATCAACTTCCAAGTGTTACAAAATATATTTAGTTTTGCTATCGTGGGTGTAGCAAAAAGGTAACCCAGATACTCGTCTCCGGATTGACACATCTCACGACCGAAATTAATAAAATAAGGAGTTTGGGTAGTATTTTCGTGACGAGCTGTGCGCAAAGCACAAGCCAAAGCGCTTAAATTATCCCATTTTTCTATGCTGACCTTTTACATAAGCTGAGATCATAGTTTTGATCACACGATTAACACGCTCGGTATTATTTACCTGAGGATGGTAATTAGGATTAAATATGATTTTAATTTTATATTTTTCCGATAATTTTCTAAGTTCGTTTCCTCTAAATTGTGTGCCATTATCACATCTAACAAATTGCGGTACCCCAAACAGTAAGAAAATTTGATCTTCTAAAACTTTACAAATACTAGTAGTCAAAGCTCTACGCAAAGGAAATAACAAACTGAATTTGCTAAAGATATCGGTTACAACAAATATATACTGATTTCCATGAGTGCTTTTTGGTAAAGGTCCAATAAAGTCAAAACTTATTATTTGCCATGGCATTTTTGGAATTATAGGTTTACCCATATGACCGGCTGGTAATTTTTGTTCAGGCTTGATCTGTTGACATGTGACACAAGAACGTACATATTTAGTAATATCAGCTCGCATGGAAGGCCAATAATAAAGTCCAGCTACTCGAAAATAAGTTTTATAAATGCCTAAATGACCAGACGAAGGTTGGTCATGACAAGACTTTAAAACTTCTCTACGCTTTTCTTTTGGAACAACTAACTTCCAAAAGTCTTCAGGATCTTTAAGTTCAGTAAAATCTAATTTAACGTGTTTATAAATTTTATTATCTAAAATTCTCCACTGTGAATAAGCTAATGGTTTCTGTTTTATTAATTTAAGCATTTTATGATACCAAGAATCTTGAATGTCGGTGATCTCAATAAGATTTAGCTCGTCTAAGTTTTTATCAGTATTTACTAACCGTGATAAAGCACAACGTGTTCTTTGCCTTTCCTATGAATAATTTTATAATTGTAGGACTGTAAACGTAATACTCATCTATCTAATCTACCTTGAGGATCTTTCAAGTTATCTAACCACACGAGACTATGATGATCTGTGATCACGGTAAATTTTGCACCTTCTAAGTAACAACGCAGTTTTTCAATACTCCAAAGCACAGCTAAGCATTCTTTTTCCGTAACAGAAAATTTCTTCTCGGTTTTTCCAAATGATCTTGAAATATAACATATGACATGTTCATGATTGTTGTAATTCTGAGTCAATACCGCACCAATCCCTACTGAACTCGCATCGGTCTGTAAGAAAAATTCTTAATCGAAGTTTGGAATAGATAAAATAGGAGATAAAACTAGAGCATCTTTAATTTTTTTAAGTGACTCATCACAAGCACTATCCCAAGTAAACTTTGACCCTTTTCTAAGTAAACGCGTTAAAGGCGCTGCCATTTCCGCATACGTAGGTATAAAGCGTCTATACCATGATACCATTAGTAACAAACGACGTACTTCAGTTACACTTTTGGGTACTGGTATATTTACTATACATTCTACTTTGGCAGAATCTACATGAAGTCCATTACAATTAACAACATACCCTAAATATTTGAGTTCGGGCCTACAAAAATGATTTTTTTCTCGATTTAAAGTGAGTCGTGCTTTAGCTAAACGTTCGAGTACCACAGATAACACTTCAATATGCTTTTCAAAATCTGGAGCAACAACTATAATATCGTCTAGGTAACAGAAGACGTATGGTTCTAACTCTGGACCAAAAATTTTGTCTATGAGTCTTTGGAAGGTGGCAGGTGAATTAGACAGACCATATCGTAACCTTTGAACTGATATAACCCTCTCCCTGGCAATGTAAATGCTGTATACTGCTTGCTATCTTTATCTAAGGCTATTTTTCAATAAGCGCTTCTGATGTCTAAACTACTCATATACATATCGTGAACGATTGCAAATCATTACAACATGATCTTATCGCCTTGTTTACTTGGTGTGAAGAAAATCATCTCTCCTTGAACATATCCAAATGCAGTTGTGGCAGTCAAAGATTCTACACTATCTTTCAATTCATTCAATTTTTGTTCACAAATTCTTAATTTATTGTTAGCATCAAATTTTGAATAAGTAGAAACAACACTTCCTGATTTCTCAAGTACCAATACACCCCCTAAATTTTTACGTAATTTATCTACCGTTCCTGATTCACTGATATCTCTAACTTTTAATTTATATTCAAGTTCATTCTTAGATAAACGATCAACATCTAAACGAAATGACATTTTGAAAATAAATTTTGAAATACAGTACACCAATTGAAAATTTATCTAAATTTTGGAAAAATAGTAATCGATTCCAATCTAACTCAACGTGGCCCCAAACGTTCGAACGACAATAAATATATGTTACAAAATATATTTAGTTTTGCTATCGTGGGGGTAGCAAAAAGGTAACCCAGATACTCGTCGCGTGGGTCGTGAGTAAACCTTAAATGGGCGCCAGGTCCTAATCTAAGACGAAATCTTTTGGCCGGACCTTCCAAAAGTGATGGTCCCACTAAAGCATTTATTAATTTGTATTTTTGGTGCACTGTACAACTAGATAAATAAAAGAGTAGTATGCTGATAAGAACTATAATGAATAACGAATAATAATCTTTAACAATGTGCATATAACTTTTCGATAACATGCAAAAATATTGTGTGTTTGTAAATATGAAGATAAATCTTAAATAGGTAAGTATATAAATATAAATTAGTATATAGGTATAATATTTAATAAATTGTATTAGATAAATAACTAACATGTAAATAATAACGTATAAACATATAACCAACAAAATAATCGAAGATAATGATAGTAGTAGTACGAAGGTTCAAGAAAAAAAATAATAACAAAAGTAATTCGGTAAGTATTTGAATTGTTTAATAAGTTTTAAACTTCTACTAATGTATTCTTTTCCTTTTGTTTTAGATTTACTAAGAAAACTAAGCTACGAAGTGTGTAAGCGCCTACTACCTACGTCAGCTCATTCGTTATCAAATTTGTACTCAATTGTAATAAGATTAATAGAGTTAATAAATTAATTAAAAGCAAAAACTTCCTTAATAATTATCCCGTTGACGTTTATTTAAACACTCAGATAGGTAATCTGTTTGAAAATTTACAGATAAAGAATTTACTATACTTTTAGTGTATATAAACAAAGGTAAATAGTACACTGCTATGGTTTCTAAATAATTAAATACATAAATCATTAATTAGATCGTGTATTCTGACCTGTAGAATGATGATGGACTGCATTCATATAGGAACAGCTTACCGGATGGTTAGTTACCAAATGTTGATTTTTTCCAAATAAACAAATCCTTCGCAATACAAGCGATATACAGATGGAAGCCTTATATTCTTTAGTGGATACTGATTGCCTCCATAACGGTAACAAAAATGAAGAAGCCAGTACAAAATGTAAGTATACTAACCAAAGACAAAAAGAAGAAGCACAAGAAGGGCTATTAAAAATAAAAGAAGAAATAAATTAGATATGTATTAATTTTAGGGAAGTCAGTACATTACCTATTAGGTGGAAAAAGCCCTCATCTTCCTGAATGGTGTGTTTGAGAAGAAAATCCCACAAATGTGGTTATTAAAAGTTTCAACAAAATAATAAGTATAACACTAATTCGATCAGTATTATCTAAAACCCAATCTTCTAAATTTTGTAACTTTCAATAAATTCCCAGTTAGATGGATCCAGAAAATATAAACTAAATTTGCACAATTTCTAACATGGAATTCTCAAAGCAATGGCTTTTTTGCAGAGAAAAGATAATGCAAAAATTTGAAGTTTTGGGGAATTTTCGAAAAGGAACCAAATTTGAAGGATAAAGATATGCATTAAAAAAATGACATATAGGCATGCAAACCAACATGCATAATAATAATAACGAACTGAATCAAATTATACCAAAATCCATTTTTAATATAAGTTGGTAATTAAATTTTAGTATAAATTAATTTATAGTAATTTTAACCGTAACACAAGATTTGAAAAAGTTTATGAGGCGACCTTTATAATTAACTTATGATTAACAGAAATACTGTCGCCTTTCAGGTTTAGGTTGCCTCTTGGAAGTTGGTATTTTGTTGACTTAGGAAAAGAACCTTGCCTTGAGATCTCTCATTTTCTGATGTCTCTTGGGTATGCCTCTCTTGATTTCTTTCTTCTTCAAATATCAAAGTGAGATATCAGGCTGTCTTATCATAACATTTGTGACTTTTTGCTTTAAATGATACGGTCAGGTGTGAATCATCAATACTACACTGTGTAATTATTGAGGAAAAAAACGAAAGGAAATATTATTTTATGTTGTTATTGAAATCTATATGAACTCTGAGTCATACAGATGTTTGTTCGATTAGAAATGGTCTAATTATTATTCAACATTTATTTTTAAAAAACCGTCAGTTTAATATAATCTAACAATCATAAATAAACCTTTCCCAGGTTATATTTGATTTGTCTTTTCATTCATTTCTATTTATTTTTCTGTTTAGCAAATAAAACTTTTGTTGTTTATAAATTTGTCTAGTTATTTTATTGCATGTTAAATCTTTCGCTTTAGCTATTTCTATGATAAGAGAGTATCGAAATTGTTCTCATCAAGTGTACTCAGTCTATCCAGATGATTTTGAGAGAAAGATAATTAAATGTAGAAATCTAGATAAGTTCAATCTATGGCTTCTATCTACGTTCAACATTTGTTTCATGCTCGAACAAAAAACATAAGACTTAGCTTGTTGGGAAAAAAGTATTGGGCATTATTATTTATGGATAACCAAAAATTATTTAATTCAATTTATTAATTTAGGGTCAGCAAACATCTCAATTATTTACTGGTTTGTCCCAATATGAGTCATATAACAGCTCTTTATATTACATTCAAATGGTTTCGCACCACTATGAGTAGACATGTGTCGTTTAAGGTTGCTCTTTCGCGAACCTTTATAATCACATACACTACATTCGAATGGCTTTTTATCAGAATGCGTGGACATGTGTCGCTTAAGAATATACTTATGTACACATTTAAAACCACATATGTTACAATTAAATGGCTTTTCACTGCTGTGAAAGTACATGTGTTGTTTAAGTTGACTCTTTTGCAAACATTTAAAATCACATATATTACATTCTAATGGCTTTTCTTCACTATGAGTGAACATGTGTTGCTTCAGATATTTCCTTACCAATGATTTATAATTACATACACTGCATTCAAATGGCTTTTCACAATTATGAGTGGAGATGTGTTGTTTCAGATCGCTCTTTTGTGAACTTTTATAACCACATATATTACATTCAAATGGCTTCTCACCACTATGGGTGAACATGTGTCGCTTAAGATCAGCCTTTCTAGTAAACTTATAATTACATATAATACATACAAATGACTTTTCACCAGTATGAGTGGACATATGTTGTTTAAGATGAATCTTTTGCGAACTTTTATAGTTACATATATTACATTCAAATGGTTTTTTACCACTATGAGTGAACATATGTTGTTTAAGATGAATCTTTTGTGAACTTTTATGATCACATATATTACATTCAAATAGCTTTTTACCACTATGAATGGACATGTGTCGTTGAAGATTCTTTTTATATAAACATTTATAATCACATAAGCTACAATTAAATGGCTTTTCACCACTATGAGTAAACATGTGTGATTTAAGATAACTCTTTTGCGAACATTTGTAATCGCATACATTACATACAAATGGCTTCTCAGCACTATGAGTAATCATGTGTCTGTCAAGATAACTCTTCATGTTGAATTTGTAATTACAAATATTACACATAAATTGTTTGTCGCCTTTATGAATGACTATTTGTGTCGTAGTGTTACTTTCCTTGGAAAGATTTTGTAGATATTTGTTAGATTTATAAAGCTTGCTATCTATGTTAATTTGGCCGTAAGTTTCTAAACTGCTGATGTTATCGAATGGTTTCTCTTCATTCTTGATGTACATTTCACTCTTCATCTCAAGTATGGTGGTAGAGTCTTGCATTATCTGCAATCCTACGTCTATATCTGTTTCAGCTTTGATTGTGGTTACTTCCTCATTAACCATTATGGAACATTTGCAAAATTATTGGAACCTACAATTAGTAAATTCTTTCACATATTGTACTTGAATATATTATGAGAATTTTTCTGTATTGAAGAGATTCAAAAACAGAAGTGTGTTAGTATAATGAAACAAACTTACCTGAAGACAAAAACATCTATCGTTCCACTACACCAGCAGTTTGCATAAGGAAGGAGAATATCAGTTCAATAGATTTCAGTGGTGAGCATTTGTAAGTGGTCTCGATTACCGCATACACTATAACAGCATTCTAAACTCTCTTTTGGCAACTTTTATTATTATACCGTTTTATTTTCTATAATAAGAATACTATAGCCATGATTACACAATCTGGCAGCCGCAAACGGGAACAATTAAATTACGGTGTTCGACTTGCTTTACGCCATTAGCAGATTAGCCACTTCCACACCAGCGTTGCCAACTTGGACGAAAACGGAAATGCTACAAGGTCATTAAAAATGAGTGATACTCAATCACTTTTTCAATTTTCCGGAATCCCTAATGTAAACGAACTAAAAGTCAAAACGATAAAACGAAATTTAATAGCATTTGATAACTAAAGAGCAATCTTTTCCATGTTACTATGCTTACTTATTTATTTTGAGGAATTTCTATGTAGGCAAAATAATAAACATTACTTCTATTAAAAGACGGCCGCGAACGCGAAACATGCAACAACAGCACTTAGTTGCAGTTTTGGTACCTAATTCTGAATCATAAAAGTATTTAATTCTATCGCTAAATTATTTATTCCTCTTTTATCAAGTTCCTATTAGAAAAATTTTATTGTTTGTTATTAACGATAAAATAATAATATAAATGATTATTATTATGAAAAGTTTTGCAGATAAGCAGAAAAGCTGTAGTACATTTGGCACGAGCTTCTGCGCGTCTCGCGCCACATGCGATCCGGCGTTTGCTTGACATCGCAGGATTTGACAATTTGTTTGCTACCAAGGTCAAACACAAAATTAATGGCCCCAATCTTAAAATTTACTTGCCGATTCAGAAAATACATACTTTAAATTCCCTGTAAAATAAATCTGTTTTATTGATATAAATTAATAAATGCTTGTAGCATAGTGTATTACACAACTAGTTATGAAAGTCATACTTTTTTCACGTGTTTATCAAGCAAATGAGTGAAATAAAGAGACTTTCTAACGTGTTGCACACGATATTCTTTTGCATATGGTAAGTTGACAAATTTGTCCTAAAAGTATTTATGCAAAATGTTAATGAAATCAGAAAAACGTAGTATCCTTTGACAATAACCTCAGAGGAGATTGAAATTTGTTTTTACAAACATAATTAAAAAAAGTGCTTAAGAAAAGTCAACTTTCATTATTATCAATATGCAAAAAATCAGATTTATCATTCCTTTTTTCATCAAGGGCAAAAATATGTTTAAGAAAACAGGATAGTTAATATTAGGTATAAATATAGTGAAAATACATTTATCAACAATAACAATTCAGGCAAAAACAATACTTACATTTACATAAATATTACCTATCTAATTAAATGTATTAAAACTAATATTATTAGCATTCCTCTTAATAGGAAAAAACAAATTATGAAGTGTATATATGGTCGAACCTTGTATGAATGTTTATAGTAACATCTGTTTTATTTAAAAGACTAGCCAAAATAATATTTTTTAGCAGGATTCGTTGTGATTCTTCTTTTATCAAACCAGCATCCCGAATATCATCTAATATGTGCACAAAAGTTGCGCCTCCTTTTAGTTTATCTGGAACCCAAAAAATTGTTTACTAAATTATGGTTTTTAAATAAGGGCGTCTATACATACTTGCAATTTTAGCTCTTGTTTCTTCGTTAAAAAAAACAGACAATGTCAAGTGAGTGACCTACATGGGTTATCTAAAACTTCACCAGAATAAGTCCCTCCTCCATCCTTAAAGGACAAGCTTTCCCAATTTTATTTGCTCCTTTGCTTTTAAAATGTCTTACACCTTTCACCTTGTTTATGTAATTATAGGTGCAATGACAGTTGTAAAATTCTTTCTTACTGCCATCGGCTAATAATTTAAATAAAGTATGCAGAACACACAACGACAAATTGCTCTCCTGGGTTTGGTCTATCCATCGATGAAGTGCTAGAAAATTTATTGAAATTAATTGTTATATACATTGATATTACTTTTTTATGACTTGCTATAAACACTATTGTGTAACATAGTTAAATAAAATATTATTATTATTATCAAATCCAGGAGCTTACCTGAAGAAGATTCAAACTGAAACTCATTCTACCCAATTTCCACTTTATGTACAGTGGTCATATGTTCTCTCAAATCTGCATAATTTCTGAAATATTCAGAACAATCTTCAAAAGCACATTTAATTCTGGAATTTCGGGTACGTTCTTCCTTTGAAGCAACAATTCCATGGATTTGTTTTTGATGACGGGAAAAGTTTGATTTATTAACAAATTGTTGACCACATATATCGCAGATTTCCCTAATGGTTTTTGGTTCAAGGGGATCCCTGTCGTGTATTCTTCTTATATGAACGTATAGATTTTTCTTTTTAGTGAATGTAACGTCACATTCCTCGCAAATAATCTCTTCCATAATTTAAAATCTGATAAATTATGCATGGCACTTATAAATAAAATGTAAACGAAACTTTACTTTTAAATAGGTTAGGTACAAAACAAATTGTCAAATTCTACATACATACAAAATACATTTTAAAAGTACATAAGTACCGGTAAACGCAATAACAGTATGAATACTATAAGTATAGTACGGTTGACAACGCTGACTTCCACCCAGGATGTTATTCTGAGAGTCTTGCAATCAAGGCCGTGCAAATGTCGAAAATTTTCATCGACATATAGAACTGGACTGAGTGTGTTGTACTGCGCATCTTACTAGTCATAGAAAGAGAAAAGTCTAACGTTTTGGCATTTGCGCTCTTTGTCTACTCAAATCTGATTGGTTCCTTGTCTTAAGCCCGCCATTAACGATCCAACGCCGCAGTACGATTGGGTTGGATACGACAAAACTGAAGTATTCTTGAACGTGTGTATGGGCGACCAACCAAATTAGTCCAATTTTGACGGCAGACAAACATGACAGACTGCAGCAGTACAATTGTGTTGGTTGGAACAAGATTTGAACGTGTGTGTGTAGTTGACCGATTCGGCTATATAAATTAATAACAGTATCCGGTCTCTTTATGGAAGGTGTTACTGCTAGCAACAATTCTGAATATGTAATTTTGTTGCAACACCATTTTCGTTTCTTGTAATATTTTATTTTCGGTTATACAAACTGCGATAACAGCTAAAAAAACTTTTTCGTCTGACATTCTTACTGCACTAATGCAAACTTCTAACTGCAAGGTTGTAACGTGAATGTACACATTCGATTTTGAACAGAATTGTACGGCAGTTGTATTCAACCCAATCGTACTGCGGCGTTGAATCGTGAATGGCGGGTTTTAGGCACAGATGTTGACAGTACCGTAACCTCAGTATGCATTTTGTTGCATTCTTTGTATGAGTTCCATTAATGTATTGTTCAACATTTTAGAATGATAAACAGTTGTTGTTTGTGCAAAAAGCGATGGACCGAAGACGAACATATTTCCTTCCATAAGTATGTATAACAAATACATCATATTACCAACATATCACATATGATATAAGGTTGAGTGCAAATATATCCAATTGTACATTTTTATTTAAAATTATAAAGGATTGAGGAATTGATAATCAATTGAGGAACGAGGAGTGGCTGAAAAACATTAATAAATTGAGTGTGTCGAAGTCAGCACTTTTATGTTCACGGCATTTTAAAAATGAAGATTAGATCGATCCAATTGTGGGACATAAAAAGTTTTTAAAAGCAGATGCTGTTCCATTAGTATGTGGAAATGTTGACACAAAAAATGATAATAATCACGAAGTAATTATCCATGTAGTTAAAACTAAAAAATATCTTTTTGCTAATAATTGTATTGAAAATAATCTGTATAATGATAATTTTTTTTTAATTTCACGCCTACACTACGGGGGAACCAACTGCTAAGGTCATCTGTCCCCCATCTAACATGCAACACGAATACACACATCCATAGTTGAGATGGCGGAATTTTCTAATTAAAAAAATCCCGCCGCTCCAAGTGGGATTCGAACTCACGACCCTTGGAATACGAGTGATGCACTGACACTACTCGTCCACCGCCGGCCCCATGATAAATGTTATAATGTTAATCGTTTCAGATCACACATACTTCGGAAGAGAATGAGACTAGTTCTGACACTAATTAATAAATAAATGTATTCATAATATATTAATGTAAAATTTACTTGAATTTTTTAATTTTAATTAAAAAAATTTTATTTTACATTACTCTAATAAAGATTTTTAATTTAGACTTGTTTAGACGTATTTACACAATTTTATTTAATTTTACTTTTTTACTTACGATATTCCTACGAGCTTCCTGTTCCGATACGGTTGTAATGATACCTTTAACATCGACATATAGAAAATGCCAATGACCTTTACGTATTTGCGTCACTGGGCAATAGACAAGGAAAGATAATGCCATAACCAAGCCATAACCTATAAGCTATCTCTTTCTATAGTAACAACGCTATGCGCAATCCGACACGCAGTCCATTACTCTATATGTCGATGGGCGATATACTGTCCTATAGCCCCTCTATTTCAAATAGTAACGACATCGTGGAGCCATCCTGATACAAACTTTAATAAAGAAAAAATTACTACTAAGTGCATGTTATTACTAAAATTTAATAAAAAGTTGTTTAAAGATTACCTTTACAAAGGTATATATTATACTAATATAATCATTTTTATAGAACACAAATCTCCATTATCAAATTAAAGTTAAACTGTGAATATTTTTGTGCATGATTATTATTAAACCTAAGATTTATTGTAAGACGAAATGTCAAATTTGGTAGTATTCAATGTCGCCAACATCGTTCGGGTGCTTTTGCTCCAGCGGCGAGATTAATCGTTGCGCTACTATTTGAAAATAAAGAGAAAGTCCTGGAACCGAATTTTTTAGAAAATTAAAATTGGCACCAGAACCGGTATCCTTATTTTGGATATCTAAGTACTGGAACCTGTATTTATAAAGGGTTGCAGTCAGGTAAATGAACGGGAATAACTCCAGCTTAAGCAATGATGAGTAAAAGTACCCGAACCAGATTACCAGTCCAAACTAAGACTTTGCTTCCAAAAGTAGAGAAAGCCGTAAAGCAGAGAAAGGAACAATATTAAAAACATTAAGCAAGAAGATATTTTAATAGTCATATAATAATAATAATTTATTTCCTGTTAATATACAAAAGTACTTACAGTTGTCTTGAAAACTTGAGAAAAATGTACTCAAATGTTTATAAAATACAATAATAAAAGTATATAACATTACAAAAACACAAAACCAACAATAAACAATATAAGGGTATGTAATAATTTAAACAATATGGCTATCTATCACATGCATCATCTCAGTACTAGGAGTGCACACATGAAACTTATGGTTTATGTAGTCCTAGCAATCATAAAACCTTTTTTAATTAGGTAATTTTTTAGTTATTTTGAATTTATTTAATTTCATTTGGTAAAATGTTGAAAAATCTGAACGCCAAAGTATTTGGACCAATTTGAGATTTGTTAAGTCTAAAGTAGTGATGGGGTCTCGACACTACCCGCGTGTCGCGACACTTGAGAGTAGAAACAATATGACGTCAGAAGTGTCGACTCTTGAAGTGTCGAATAGACTTGATTCGTTGGATTTATTATAAAAACTATTTAAAAATGTAATTTCGCTGACGACGTTGGTCTTTAAAGAACGTGTTTTTGTTAAGATTGAAGATGATACATACTTTTATTTTGGGTTTTCAGCAAAATAAATTGAATTAATTAAAATTAATGATCATTGTATTTATTTACACGTGTTTCGACAGTAGTCTTTCTTCAAAATACATTATAAGGTATAGATATAAGAAGCTGAAATAATAATTAGGTACATGAGGAACTTATTCAACTTCAATTATTGATTTTAATTTATTTTGCTGAAAACCCAAGATAAAATTATCACCGTCAATATTATACCAATACAAAAGGAAAAAATCCACAACAAAATAGTTTTATATGTACGTCTCATTCAATGATTGTTGGCCAGTTCAACAAATCTGCCTTTAATTTCTTTGTAAGAATGATCAAGCAACTTCGAATTACATTCTAATAAGAGCGATACTGTTTGACACTAAGAGTCGTGACACTTCAAGTGTCACGATCACGACACGTATCACGACACTCGACACCCAAGTTCCCATCACTAGTCTAAAGAAATTTATATATAGATTGTTACTACTCCTGGTATTTTGATTGTGAACATCACTAGCTTTTACAAAATTTTCAAGATTTACCTTGACGTAAATTAAACATTTGTAAATATGTAAACATGGTAAAGTTAGGATGCATAATTTACGAAAGGAGTCTTGACAATCTTCTTTGTATCCTTTACCATCAACGATACAGATAATCCTTCTCTGAAGGGCAAATATCCTTTTAGTTGATGGGGAATGGCCCCAATCTATTAAGCCATATGAGGCATGACTTTGAAAAAGTGCAAAATATACTATTCTTAAAATATCCAGTGAAACATGATTAGCTAGGTTTTTAATTAAGAAAATAGTCTGCGAAAGTTTGGATGACAAGTAATTTATGTGTTGTCAATTGTCTCCTATATCACGTAGAGTAAAGATTAAATTTTGAGTTTTTTCATTGTTTAGTGATCAGCTAGTCACTGCAAACCATTTAGATAATAATTTAAAAGCATTGTCAGATTTAATAAATAAGTTCTAGGAGTTTATCAGATACCTGTGCAGTAGTGTCATCAGCAAACAGAGTAAAACTCATCGCGTTTGAGTTATGTAAAATTGACTGTATGCCATTAAAGTAAATTAGAAACAGAATAGGTTCCAATATGGAGGCTTGGGGAAGTAAGTAATTATAATTAGAAGGAAGAACAAGCGATTAATAAATAATACAATAGAGGCATTGGGAAATAACAGACCTGAAACTCCTAATAATAGTAGCGACACCAACATAAGAATATTGAACACCAAAATGTTCCCAATCAAACATCAGTCATTCCTACTTCAATGAGACCCCTATATAATCGAGACACACCCAATAAATTAAATGTATATATATTATGTCTGTTAACTAATTTAATTAAAAAAAGGAAGATGTTGTATATACATACATTAGGTTTAACCTATATGTAAGCTTGGTTGCATAACATTAATGGTTGTAATATCAATATAGTTTTACAACATTCATAAGAGAATGTTCGTATTGAATAGATGGTTGTTTACCAATTAGTGTGTGTTTTATTCTTTATTAGATAAAACCAAATATATGAAAGTACCTATACAACAATAACCACATATATTACATTCAAACGAAATCTCACCACTATGAGTGGACATGTGTTGTTTAAGATGTTTGTTTCGGGAACATCTATAACTATATATTACATTCAATTGGTTTTTCACCGCTATGAATGGTCATGTGTTGTTTAAGATTACTCTTTAACGAGCATTTATGACCACATACATTACACTGAAATGGCTTTTCACCACTATGAAAGGACATGTGTTTTTTAAGATAATTCTTTATCGAACATTTATAACCACATATATTACATTTAAACGGCTTATCACCAGTATGATTAAACATATGTAGTTTCAGATGACTCTTTTGGGAACATTTATAACTACATATATTACATTTAAATGGCTTTTCACCACTATGAATTGACATGTGTTGTTTCAGATTACTCTTTGTCAAACATTTATAACCACATATATTACATTCAAATGTCTTATCACCAGTATGAGTAGACATGTGTTGTTTAAGATGATTCCTTTGTGAACATTTATAATCACAAATATTACATTCAAATGGCTTTTCGCCAGTATGAGTGGATATGTGTTGTTTAAGATGATTCTTTTGGGAACATTTATAACCGCATATATTACATTTAAATGGCTTTTCACCACTATGAATGCACATGTGTAGTTTCAAATTAGTCTTTTGTGAACATTTATAACTACATATATTACATTCAAATAACTTTTTGCCACTATGAGTGTACATGTGTCGCTTAAGATTGCTCATTTGTGAAAATTTATAACCACATATAGTACATTCAAATGACTGTTCTCCACGAGTGAGAGATTTCCTCTCTGAACATTTATATTGACATACTTTACATTTGAGCAACTTCACACTCCTTTTGAAAAGTCGATTCTTCATATTAACCTTGTAATTACAAATATTACATGCATATAGTTTGTCATCTTGAATGAGTGTTTGTTTCTTGGAATTAGTTTCCTGGGAAAGGTTTTGTTGATGGGTGTTAGATTTGTAAAGGTTGCTATCCATATTCATTTGCCTGCAAGTTGCTAAACTGCTGAAGGTGTCCAATGGTTTCTCCTCATTTTCAATGTATCTTTCAGTTTTCATCTCAAGGTTGGTGTTAGAGCCTTCCATTGTCTGCAATTTTACATTTATGTATATGTTTCAGTTTTGATTATGGTGTGTATGTGCATAGTGTGAAAAGTACCTTTCACCAATTATCATGTGACCAAATCCCAAGTCCCCTTACCCTAAAATAATAGTAGGCTTGGTCTTGACAGTTTGTTTGACGTTTCTAAAAATTTAATGTTTAGAAAACCTAAAATTAACACATATCCCCAAGATGTTTGTTGAGCCGTCTGGTGCTTTTCTTTGCTAACCATTAACTCTGTAATTATCTGATTCAATTTTTTATTTTTATAACTTAACATAGTTTATATAATTATGCAGGTACATTTAATTACATTTTATACAAAATGTCAACAACAACAAAACAAATTTTTTACGCCTCCTTTCTCCCAAAAAAAACAGCCTTCTATTTTGCAAACTGCCCAGTACTGATGTCGGATATGGACAATGTTCATGATCTACTACATATGAACACTGTCATATTGTGCAACTTTTCTAAGTTGAAGCTTAAAGACAGATTTGTATACTATAGTAGATATTGGGAAGCGCCAAAGATTGATCTGCACACTTGCGGCAAGTTGTGAAAAGAAATTATGCGGTAGCTCTGCTGCAATATGTATAATCACCAGTACAGCCAACGTATTATTGAGAGGAATCTATGAATGACAATTCCATTTTACTGACATTTCAAAAATTATAAAATCTAAATATTCTATTTAAAATTATCATAAATATTAACACGAATATTAAATTTATTCTGTCAAAATTACAATCGCCATTAAAATACAACACAGCAAAAACAACTGCTAAAAACTACTTCAACAACTACCGAATAACGAATACATTTTGAAGTTGTACAACCCTATCTATGTTGATTGGCGCGTCCCAATACAGTATTGGTTTAATCATGGCTGACTACGATTAATAAAACCTTAAAAAAGTTCTATATGGCAGGCCCATTCAATTGTGAGGACGCTGATTAACGGGAACTTGTTGCCAATTTAATAAGAGTTTTAAATTTTGTGACTTTAAAATTTTATTATTTAGTGTCAATTTGAATATCACTGTCAACGTGAACGCCTTTAAGTTATTTCTTTAACAAAATCGATTGGATTTAGTGAAATTCCTAAAAAAAGTTATTAGCATGCCTCTTTAACATATAATATAACTTTAGTTGAATAAATTACGATTTTATTATAATCCTTTGCGTTTAGTTTTTAACAATTAACTTCTATCTGTATAGTGCACCAATTTTCTTCTAAATAACAAACGAAAGTAAAGCCCGCCATTCACGATCCAACGCTGCAGCACGATTGGGTTGAATACAACTGCTGTACAATTCTGTTGAAAATCAAATGTGTACACTCACGTGACTACAACCTTGCAGTTAGAGGTTTACATTCGTGTAGTAGTGCCATCAGACGAAAAAGTTCTTTTAGCTGTTCTCGCAGTTTGTATAATCGAGAAAAGAAAATGTAACAAAAACAAAGATGGTGGTGCAAAAACTGGTTACGAAGACGGAATACATATTGCCACACTCATTTGTTGGAAGAATTACGACTCTATCCTGAAGATTGTCGAAACTACCTTCGATTGGACGAAAGTAGTTATTCCGAATTGTTACTAGCGGTAACATTTTTGATAAAGAGACAGGATACTGTTATGCGCAATGTTATAACTCCACATGAAAGACTAACTGCCACTTTGAGGTAAGTAGTGCCTCCATGTTCTGGAAAATAAATAAAAATTACTTTTAATTTTATATAATTAGGTTTCTGGCAACTGGTAGAAGTTATGAGGATTTGACGACCATCTCAACTCAAGCATTGGGTAGAATAATAGCAAAAATTTGTGTCCTTCATATACACAGCTCTACGTAAACAATACTTGAAAGTAGGAAATAAACACATTCATATAAAAAATATTTTATTTTAATAAGAACTAAACTGCAATGTAACAATAAATGCTTAAAAAACAAAATAATACGAAAATTAATGGTTCGATTCCTTGGTAGGGTTAAAGTTTTCGAATAACTGTGCTACAGAAAAAGTTATATTATGATTTTGGGAAATCATATTAGGTAAATATCTTTTTTGGCATTCCTGGAGATGCACTTGTGACTGTGAGTGACCCGTGGAATAGTCTGACTTTGCTCCGTAAAAGTTATCTGAATTTACTGTTGAAGCTCCAGGTACCAATTTCCATTTCTTGTTCAGGTTGTTGAATTCTGCTTCGAACAAAATGTCATTAATTAACTTTTCGGCCAGAATTCTTTGATCGGGTACGAGGGACCTTAATTTCATACCGACATTTTCTCCAAGCACGTCAAATCTATCCTCCTCGCGTTGCTTGTTGATTGATTTAATTTTTCATTAATCGTGAGTAAAAGTGTATCTCGAGCATCAGTAACCTGTCGTCGCTTTTCCCCGAAAGTTGCTAGTTTACTGATAACCGAACAAGTGGGGTTAGTGAAAGAACTATCCTCAGACAATTGTGTTGAATCTATAATATCATTAAACGGGGGGTGTAGTGCCTCAATGCTTAAACTTTCCTGATCAAGTATCTAAAAAATTAAACAAATAATACTGTCTTGTTTTAGTTTCCAAAGAATGGAGAAGATTGGAGGGGTATAGCAAAGGACTTTGAATACAAATGGTATTTCCCACATTGTTCGGGAGCACTAGATGGTAAACATATTCGAATAGTTCCTCCCGCCAATGCAGGTTTCTACTTCTACAATTATAAAGGATTTCATAGCTTAATGCTTATGGCTATAGCAAATGCCAATTATGAATTTATTTTATGTGACTTCGGTACCAATGGTAGAATTTCTGATGGAGGCATAATAAACAATACCAAATTTTATAAAATCGTAAATTTGCTCAAACCATTTCAAGCTAGCTTATATGAATCTAGTAGGCCGATGGGAAAATTAGTTTGCAAGAAAAAGTGAATGGCCCAGCCATCTATCAACAATTCATCCGATGACCTGAATGCAAAAACACTCGACACTCACCGTCTCGCTATACAAGCATCTTGACAGTACGCAAATGCCAGTAGATTTCAGTGGTTAATATCTTTAATATTAAAGGTTAATACACAGGGTGTAGAATCGCTTCACGCACAATACAGTTTTACGTGTTTTTTTTTCAAACCTTAATATTATCTCCCTTAATTTCATAAAACGTACATAAAAACGTTACAAAATTTCAGTGGCGGTTGCTGCATACGTCAAACTCGGGGCACACGACAAACTGGTATAATATCGCTATCATGTTCGTACGCACACATTAAAGCAATACATCATCATGTGTTGCACTGTGAATGTCCCGGGTTTACGTATGCAGCGCCCGCCACTGCAAAATTTACAGATTTATAAAATTAAATTAAAAATGTTACATTCGCTGAAGTTCATTTAATATTATTAAATCCAAGTAGGTATTGGGTGACTTGACTGTGGGAAAATATTAATGACTGTGGGAACCATAGCGCCCGGAAGGGAGGCACTTGCCCCCCCTGGAAGTTGAACAATTTGAATTTTATTGAAAATTCTTATATTCTGTCGTTTTTTTCTAGACTTGCCCCCGCCCCAGCATGCCGTTCATTCTATGCTTGCCCCCTCCTGGACAAATTTCTGCGGGCGCCTATGGTAAGAACCTAATTAGCATAATTAATTGCTCTAATTAAATTGATCGCTCTACTAATTAAATGATCTAATTAAACTGATTGACCTAATTATTTGCTCTAATTAGATTTATTGCTCTAATTAAATTGATTGCTTTGATTAAATATTGAAGACCGTGGGAGCATTTGATTCTCCATACGAGTCATCTTCGTTATGTTGTCAGCAGGCCGTCGGAATATTCTTCCACCGTGGGAATATTTGAATCTCCGTATGAGTCATCTTCGATACCTTGTCAGCAGGCGGTCGGAATATTCTTCCAAATTTTGAGGACCGTAGGAAAATATTGAAGACCGTGGAAAAGTTTTGAGAGTTGTAAGAAAATATTGAAGACTGTGGTAAAATCTTGAAGACAGGGTGAAAATCCCTAAAAGCTAAAAAAGATAATTTTTATATCCGCCCTAGAATTCTATCCTATAGGTTTCATGATGTCATCGTAGCACCCTAGGGCTTTGCCCCAGAGGGACCCCTTTCGAGGTGCAATCTTTAACCAGTTTCCACTGTGCCATGATACCGTTTTGTGTATTTTTATTTTACTATTTAATATTACTATAAATTTATTAATATGAATTAGGGCGGTTACAATAAAGCACAACTACATACTTGTTCTACTCTTTATTCACTCACTCTTGCTTCTGAATTATGATTACATTGGTTATATGTAGAACGAATGGCGAGAAATTTAAGCATTCTATAACATCTATTAACCAACTTCACCACCAATGCACACTCTAACAAACTTTCACTACTTATTTGTTACAATAAATCGGTTTTTCAGTTTAAATGAAGATGCACATTTTGAAAGTACGTTTCTCTAAATATTTATAACCACTTATACTTTTTACGTCCAAATGGATTGTCATTGCTATGACTAGACATGTGTCATATGAAATGACTGTGAACGTTTATAATCACGTATATCACATTCGAATGAATTTTTACCACTAAATATGGGTAGACAATGGACATGTGATGTTCAAGAACATTTGGTTTGTGACAATCTATAACTATATATTATAAAGCTTAATTATATTTTGTTTAATTAATGTTTTACTTTAAATCATATTTCAAATGCAAATTCTTATTTGCATATTATACAGGGCGTCCCACAATGCTGTTTACACGCAATATCTCCCTTATTTGAACAGATAAAGAAATCAACCAAAAACTATTGTGAATGACTCAAAATGGACCTTCAAAAAACATCCTTAACCGCTGGTTGCATAGCAACGTTTAATTTAAGAGATCATACCAACTTGATTAATTTTTCAAATTGCACCCTCTGTTTTTGTCACGGAAATGTACTCTTCACTTCATTCTGCATACTTAACTGTAGTATGCCTTACTTAATTATTTCATGTGCATTTAGGGGTTGAAAAAAATATTTTTTATAAATTGTACACTTCATATTCACTAACTAAATTATTTATTCAAAAAATATGGTTAGAGCTGTGCCTACAAAGGAAACTACTGAGGCACTTTAAAGTCCGTGTAGAGTCCACAGGAGGACATTTTGAGCAGTTGCTTTAGGTTTAAGATAAATTCAATTTATAAAAAATATTTTTTTCAACCCCTAAATGCACCATTAAGGAAGGTATACTACCGTATGCAGAATGAAGTTAAGAATACATTTCCGTGAAAAGAACAGAGGGTGCAGTTTGGAAAATCATTCAAGTCGGCATGATCTCTTAAACGTTGCTATGCAACCAGCGTTTATGAATGCTTTCTGAACGTCCATTTTGAGTCATACACAATAGTTTTTGGTCGATTTCTGTATCTTTTCAAATAAGGGAGATATTGTGTGTAAACAGCATTGTGGGACATCCTGTATATAAATGACTTTTCTCTACTATAAGTATATATCGCTTAAGAGATTTCCTTTCTCAACACTTATAATTTAATATTACAATAAAATGGCTTTTCACTACTATGAATGGACATGTGTTTTCTAAGATTACTCTTTACCGAACATTTAAAACCACATATGTTACATTCAAATGGCTTATCACCACAGTGGATAGATATGTGTTGCTTAAGAACAGACCTTCGTGAAAATTTATAGTTACATATATTACATCCAAATGGCTTTTCCCCACTATGAGTAAACATGTGTTGATCAAGAGATTTCCTTTTTGAACATTTGTAATCACAGGAATTACATTCAAATGGCTTTTTACCGCTATGAATGGACATGTGCTGTTTAAGATTACTCTTTACTGAACATTTATAACTGCACATGTTACATTCGAATGGTTTTTCACCGCTATGAATGGACATGTGTTGTTTAAGATTACTCTTTTGTGAACATTTATAACCACATGTATCACATTCAAATGGCTTTTCACTTATATGAGTGGACATGTGTCGTTTGAGAACTGATTGTCGTGAAAAATTACAACTGCATATATTACATTCAAATGGCTTTTCTTCACTGTGAGTAATCATGTGTTGTTTAAGAGATTTCCTTCCTGAACATTTATAACCACATATATTACATTCAAATGGCTTTTTACCACTATGAATGGACATGTGTTGTTTAAGATTACTTTTCATGGAACATTTATAACCACATACATTACATTCAAATGGCTTTTCGCCATTGTGAATGGACATGTGTTGTTTAAGACTACCGTTTTGTGAAGTTTTATAACCACACATTTTACATTCAAATGGCTTTTCACCACTATGCGTGAACATGTGTCGCTTAAGGTTACATTTTAGTGATGATTTATAATTACATATATTACATTCAAACGACTTTTCACTACTATGTGTCATCAAGTGTCTTTTGAGAAGACTCTTTGTAGTAACCTTGTAATTACAAATATTACATACATGTAGTATGCCATCATTATGAGTCAGTACTTGTTTTTTGGAATTACTTTCCTGGGAAGGGTTTTGTTGATAGTTTTTAATTTCATAAAGGTTGCTATCCATATTCATTTGCCTACAATTTGCTAAAATACCGACGCTATCGAATGGTTTCTTTTCATCTTCAATGTATATTTCACTCTCCATTTCAAGTTTTGTGTTAAAGCCTTCCATTATCTGCGAACTGCGATTCCACATTTATGTGTATGTTACAGTTTTGTGTTTCTGCGCGTGTATGTTTTATCTTGTTTATAATAGTTGTCATTATGAGATATTTGAAAAATTCTTTTACCAACTAAATATACACGACTTTATGCAAACTTTGAATAAATTTAAAGGCAGATGTGTGTTGGTGATAATGGTCACTACAGAACGTCCTAGGAAAACATCCGAAACTTGACAAGTTTTATTTTCTCACATTTTCTCGCACGCTCTGAATAATCAATAATAACCTACTGCAGCCGCAAACGGTAGGAATAAATTTACTAGAAAACGCGGTATTGCCAACTACAAATGAATAAATCCGCTAACAGCACGTTGAATAGCCACCAGATTTGAAATAAAATTGGTTCGCGGCAATAACTAACGGGGGCGTTGCAAAACATCAAAATGTCTTCGATATATGCGGTGGTTGATGGTATAGTTTTTAGCGGTTGTTTTTGCTTTGTTATATTTTAATGGCGATTGTAATTTTGTACAGATTAAATTTAATACTCGTGGTAATATTTATAAAAAATTTAAGTAGAATATTTATGTTTTATAATTTTTGACATTTCTGTAAAATGGAATTGTTATTCATAGACTCCTCTCAATAATATTTTAACGAATGGGAAACCCCTATACCCGGGCGACGAATATTACTAAAAGATTTTCGCCCAACCTGACAATGTTTGAGACGGGTCGCTTATATGACGCATCAGGCGGCTAGACAGCATTGTGGCTGGTACGATCAAGAACGACTGATGATGCGCTTGCCCACGCCTTAGAGTTTGAAGCCGCAAAACAAGCATCGCGGGGTCACGGGCGTATCCGAACGTTGCGGAAGAAAAAGAAGGGTCTAAAAATAGCCTAGAAGAGTTAGTAATAAGAGTTCTTCAGAAGGAAGAGAGTCGTAAGAGGAATCTGCAAGAAGTTCCAGGATCCCGCTGCTGGACCTGTGGCGAACGAGGAAGAGGAACGAGGACGTTGTACAACGCCGTTGTCCCATAATAAGAAAAGCAAAGCCATCGGAAAAGTTAAAGGGGGTTGGCAAGAGGGGGCGAACGTTGACCGTGAGTGAAGATGCCCCAGAGGTCATCGAAGAATGGTACCGGCAGTTTGTTTGTAGATGGGAAAATTGCTAGCCGTTCCAAAATTGTTTCACTACCTATTAATACTGGCGCGACAAAATCCATCATACGCCCTGACGTTCTACGAATAAGTATGGAGCTGTTACCGACAACTACTCAACTCCGTACAGCGACAGGTGAAGTAATACCAACACGTGGAGTGGTGAAGATGAAGATTGGAATTTAAAGTAAAGAACGTGATCATGAGTTGCTAGTAACGGATATCACTGACGACTTCATCTTGGGAATGAACCTCCTAAGAAAATTTTGTTTTGCGTTGGACTTGAAGGAGGATGTTTTTAAGGTCGGTAACGAAGAACTTCCTTTGCACCCACGAGAAGATCCTGTTGTAAAGGTCTTGCTGAAAGAAGACGTGATATTGCCGGGTCAGAGCTAGATAATTGTCAAGGCAGGTTTGGATGGAGATCTTCGGGAAAGATGTGTGCGAATGATGGAGCCTGTCTGTCATAAGAAGATCCATAGTGGAATACTGGTAGGAAAAGCGCTGATAAAGGTTGGAAAGGCAGTATCGGTAAGGATTATGAACGTTAATGTGGAGCCGGTGACATTAAAGAAGACCACATATCCGCGCGAAATAAGGCGAAAAATCGTTTTTTATCCGTTTTCCATGTTTGAATAGGCATTCAACGCAGAAAAATGTGCTGAGTTGAATGGTGAAAAATTTACAAAATCCGTCTGCTACATTCTTTTTAAATCGCATTTTATCAAAAAAAAGGCACTTTTACCATCAACTCGCTAGCCGCGACCAACTTCCGACCGCTCGTTTTCAGCGTGGTCGCAAGATTGCGCTCCCAAAACCGATAACTTTTGTGTGGACGTGTACAAAGATCATTTTGATACCAAAAAATAAAAATCCATCAACTCTGCGAAGACTTGATGCCTTTTTAAGTTGAAAATGACGTTTTGCAACTTTCTGCCCGCTAAAACGTGGGTTTGATGAGATTTGTGAAAAGTTAAGACAACTTCTCTCAAGTATGGAAATTCTTGATATTGGAACATGATCCGTGAAGTCACACGTAGCGTTGAAACTCTGGAGTTTCTGAACGAAAATAATTGTCTGACTAACATGGGTGAGGAGGGTTTGGAGTCATTGCACTCAATTATTGGCAATTTATGCCGTCGAACTAAACGTCTAAATAAACTCGAAACACTCTTATTTGCCGCTAAACAACACGCTGTTAATGTCTTACTATTTGATTTGGGTCTTATTTAATACGAAAGATTACGATCATGCTTTATATTTCTTTTTCAAGCGTTATATTTATTCAATTTGTTAATCTCGCATAAATTTAGGTATCGGAATGCAAAAAAAAGTTGAAAGAAACGCTTCAAAGACTCTTTTCGTTGCTTTGATGTAGTGGTGATGGCTAAGATTTGTCAACACAAAGCAATCTATTCAAAAAAAAACTTGTCTTAACCATTAATCCAAAATTTGCAGACACATGACGAAAAAACACAACGAGAAAAGCCAACAGAAAATGAATAAGAAAATGAACAAACACGGCTTTTCTACTTGTACACGTCCACACAAAAGTTATCGTATAGCCCCTTTATTTTCAAATAGTAGCGACAACGATTGATCTCGCCGCTGGACCAAAAGCACCAGAACGATGTTGGCGACATTGAAAGTGACCAGATTTGACATTTCGTGTTACAATAAATCTTAGGTTTAATAATAATCAGGCACAAAGATATTCACAATTTAACATTAATTTGATAATAGACAATGATATTCTGTAAAAACGGCCATATTAATATAATATACGCATATGAAATTTTAATTTTTAAACAACATTTGATTAAATTGAAGTAACTATCTGCATGTAGTAACTTTATGTTTATTAAAATTTATGTCAGGCTTGCTCCACGATGTCGCTACTATTTGAAATAGAAGGGCTATAAGTTATCGTAGTAACTCTAAGTTATCGGTTTTGGGAGCGCAATCTTGCGACCACACTGAAAACCAGCCGCCGAAAGTTGGTCGCGGCGAGCGAGTTGATGGTAAAAGTGCGATTTTTTTTGATAAGATGCGATTTTAAAATAATGTATCAGACGGATTTTGATAATTTTTTCACCATTCAATTCAGCATATGTTTCTGCGTTGAATGGCCATTTAAACATGGAAAACGGATAGGTTGGATTACGGTAGATTGTCCACGTTTTAGCGGGCAGAAAGTCGCAAAACGTCATTTTCAACTTAAAAAGGCTTCAAGTCTTCGCAGAGTTGATGGATTTTTATTTTTTTAGTATCAAAATGATCTTTGTACACGTCCACACAAAATTTATCGGTTTTGGGAGCGCAATATTGCGACCACGCTGAAAACGAGTAGCCGAAGGTTGGTCGCGGCGAGCGAGTTGATGGTAAAAGTGCATTTCTTTGATAAAATGCGATTTAAAAAAATGTATCAGGATGATTTTGATAAGTTTTTCACCATTCAACTCAGCACATTTTTCTGCGTTGAATGCCTATTCAAACATGGAAAACGGATAGAGAACACCATTTCGCGCGGACCGCATTTGGAGCACCCTTGTGGGACAGTGTGTGCCAGTATTCCAAGTATCCAGGTGTATGGATGATGTTCCAAAACCAGTGCCCAAAGACCATGGTGGAAAACTAGTGGGTATGGTTTTATTTGCTCTTGGACTCATCTCGCAACGCTGTTCAGTTGAGTATGCAACTATTTAACGAAAAAAAGATTATCAGATATGACGCTTTTGTGCCAATTTGGCATTTGAGATGTTACTGTTATGTTCTTATAAGATACCCTTCGACAATGTTCATTAATATAAAAGACGAGAAAAAACAATTTTCATAGCTATGAAGTACTACTACCATGAACCTACGAGCCTTGAATTATGGAGTAATCATGCAAACTATTAATCTATCGAGACTGGCTAAACCTAAGGGCTAAACAATTGGGACGCACCTATACTTTCGGATTAAAAACCGCACTTTTTATCATGCAAAATAAGGGAGATATGAGCATTTAGAAAATTCTTAATAACGACGTTTCTACCAATACAACCGGGGCGTCGGCGTCGGAGTGGCGATGTTCTGTCTAATGCATTACTGACTGGTAGTAACTACGTCATCACCGCGTTTACAAGCGTTTCTCTTGTAACGATATGTATTTTAAACAAACCATTTTGACAAATCAATTTATTTTATTTTTGACTATTTATAACCTGCTAAATAAAATAAAATACTACATAAATAACCCAAATACACCTCAATGACTTAAGGGGGCCTCTAACAGCCATCATGTAGGGCATGTGAAAGAGGAGATCTGTAACGAAAAAAAAAGATTTTTACACACCCATTGTTGAGGTATGTTAATGAGATATTTTGTAATATCGCAGTAATATTGCACAATTTTTTTAATATTGCATAAATATTATAGAAATATTGGTTTTAATTGCAACATAAATATTGAAAAATATTACACCCAGTGCAGTCAAATTAAAAAAATAGCGTAGGAAAGTTCAGTTAAAGTCATTGGATTTTTACATAAGTCTTCCTTGAGGGCTGTTAAATAACCTCCTAAAAGCCACCGCCTGTAGGTGGTGAGCTCGAAGAGATAATGAGGGTTAACCACGCACGTTGGAAAGTCCATTGGTTCTCCTTTCCACAAGGACCATACTTATCATGGTTATTATACAGGGTATGGTTTTATCAGCTCTTAATGTGAATACTGCATGTTATTTAAATCTCCGAAAATACGCTATATCATTTCCGGATAAACCGGAAGTGGGCAACAAACGGCTACTCAGAAAAAACTTAAAAAACTAAGAAGCAGACTGGCGAACATCGCATTACATTATCTCAGTTAGTTCAAAAGCTATATAGGTATATAAAGAGTCGAAATATAACGGGACACTCGGTATAATTCCACATGAATACAACACAACATTATTACTTATGTTAACCAAAACAAAAACAAAAAATATACACAAAAAATGACGTTACCAAGGGTGTAGGCTGTACGTGTTAAAAATCTATATACCGAAGTATGAATTTTTTCTGCTTTCCTTACTATGTAACTCCAAAACTGTTAATTATAGAGCATTGTAGCCAAAGAGACTTTTGATCAGAATAATGTAAACTAAAACGTATCACAATTTCAGCTAATCTGACCGTTATCCAATATCCGTAAGAAACGCGTGGGGTTCTCTGCACAACGGCACTCATTAGGCTTGGTGCGGCCCTGTACAAAATATCCCGCAATCTGCATCAGTTAATTATTTACTAATATTGTTAATGCTAGTTGTTAGGTTAATTCCTATGCATTTTCTGTTACATGCTTATTAAAAATAATTATTAAGATTGTTTGATTAAAAAAGTAAAAATTCTAATAAAACGAACAAATAAATAAAAATATTTTTACTATTATAACACCTTTATTCCTCATCAGAAATTTAAAATCGTGTATTAGGATAGCAGAAAAGGCTGAGGGTGGTTTTGCTGGTATCCTGATAGCCATCTGATAGCTACATTTACATATTGGTTACACCCGTATGTAAACATTGATGACACAATCTGTAATATCATCATTAATAGTGCTACTGGTTAACAGATGGCGTCCAGTTGTTACAAATTTTCAAAAATGTTTCAAATTCAAGTTTGTTAAAAGTTAAACATTATTTTAAGTTATTTTATAACAATTTTTAATAAGTATATAACGGAAAATCCATAAACGATAACGTAACAATTATTTATCATTAAGAACATAAGAAAATAAGAGAAGCAGGTGTGTCTCCAAGAAATTGTACTGCGCGCCATCTAATAAGGTAATTGTTGTTTAATTTCCTGGAAACACACCTGCTTCCATTATTTTTTATTAATGTTCTTAATGCTAATTGTTACGTTATGTTTTACGCATTTTCTGTTATGTATTTATTAAAAATTGTTATAAAATAACTCAAAATAATTTTTAACTTTTAACAAAGTTAAATTTGAAACATTCTTGAAAATTTGTAAAACTGGACGCCATCTGGTAGCCAGTAGCACTACTAATGATGATATTGCAACTCTTGTCGTCAATGGCTACATACGGGGGCTCTTCAATATGTCAATGTAGCTACCAGGACTCCAGCAAACCATCCTCCGCCTTTTCTGCTATCCTAATACACGATTTCAAATTTCTGATGAGGAATAAAGTTGTTATAATAGTAAGATTTTATTATTTTTATCTATTTGTTCGTTTTATTAGAATTTTTACTTTTTTAGCCAAACAATCTTAATAATTATTTTTAATAAATATGTAACAAAAAATACATAAGAATTAATCTGACAACTAGCATTATGAATGTTAGTGTAATGTGTATAAATGATTTTTTCTGGAAATTATGTACAGGGCCCCACCAAATCTAATGAGTGCCCTCGTGCAAAGGACTCCGCACATTTCTTACGGAAATTGGATACCATTCAAATTGGCTGAAACTGTGATATGTTGTAGTTTACATTATCCTGATCGAAAGTCTCCAGGGATACGAAGCTCTAAAATTAACAGTTTTGGAGTTACAGAGCACAGAAAGCAGGAAAAATTCATACTTCGGTACCTATATGGATTTTTAACACGTACAACCTCGGTAACGTCATTTTTTAGGTATATTTTTTGTTTTTGTTTTGATTAACGCAGGTAATTTTTTTTATTCATGTGAAATTATACAGGGTGTCTCATTATATTTTGACCCTTTATAATCGTAAATAACTTTTGAAGTAATTGAGATAATAGAATGCGATGTTTGCCAGTCTCCTTCTTAGTTTTTTTTTTAGTATTCGTCTTTCTTTTCCACTTCCGATTTATCCAGAAATGACGTACGTATTCTCGGGAATAGGGCAGCTTTGTGATTTCAAATAGATCACCTTGTATATTTTTCACAGTTGGAAAGCCCATTATTTTCCCTTTCCGAAACTTACTCAACAATTAACTGTCAGTTGCCCGGTTTCACAAAGCTTGATTAAACTGTGATTAACTTAATTGTGATTAAATTTGAAATCCAGAAATATAATTAGATAAAATTCAAGGTCTGTTAAATTTCAGCCAATAAAATGTCTGAATTTTGAATTTAATGACAATTAAGTTAATCAGAACTTAATCAAGCTTTGTGAAACCGGCCAAGTGTCAGATAAAGTTTACGGAGATGGAAAGATGGACCCTTAGTAGATTTTGACTTTTGTTGCTTTGTAACGCCATCTATATTTATTGGCGATTTTTATATCAGTTTGGCGCATTGCTTTTTAATAAATCTGGCAACCCTTAATGTAAACGTTTGATTTATCGTGATTTATCCATATTTCACTTGCTTTTAGATCTACTATCTACCAGTGCTGCCGATTTGCGGATAATTCTTCGATTTGTGGATAATTTGAAGTTCTTCAGGATAATTTTTCTAACCCTCTCATTTATTGGATATTTTGTGGATATTTTGAATACTTCAAAAATAATTTAACTAAATTCCAATTACTTTCTTTATAGCTTTATTAAATCAAAGATTCTTAACAATGGCAAAATTTAAGCTACTTTTCGTTACCGCCAATATAGAAACTTGGCAACGTTCACTTCAGGCGAATGTAAAAGTGCAGTTTTGTTGTTGGTAATAATGTTAATGTAATTCTTCTGTAACACTGAAGATAGATGATCTTCAAAAATGTCTATTCTTATATTAATTGTATTCCTTTCATTTTCATATAAAGGGTGTTTCAGGTAAAGTGTCGTTATTTTCGGTCACAAATAATTAAACGAGTTTTAGAACTAGATCAATAACAAAAACTTTATTAAAAGTTTGAACAAAAAAAAAACTTTATAAATATTTAAATTATAATGCTGAAAATGGTCTTTTTTTGACACACCCAGTAAGTTGTTTCGAAAGTTCTTAAACAGATTATTTCCCGATTCAGTTACTACTTGGTTTGAGATTCTTTGCCAAGTTGAATCCGACTTTGCCTTGAAACCTGGGAAACCCTTCACTGGTTCATTAAGAAGCTTATACTTTGCTTTACAGAAAGCTCTATAAGTCGCAACAGGTCGATACTGAGGTAAATTTGGTAGATTATCAGTCTTGCTTACAAATTGGATACAAAGGATCAAAAAGCGACGTCGCTATGAACTCTTGGCCGCCACAAGCCAGTTATCCCTGTGGTAACTTTTCTGACACCTCTTGCTGAAAACTTTTCAAGCCAAAAGGATCGATAGGCCGTGATTTCGCAGTCCCTATGCGTACTGAACATCGGGATCAAGCCAACTTTCTTCGAATAATGCGCAGGTGCAAGATCAGAATGGTTGCACTTGGTTGGTACCATTGCTGGTTGTACAGTTGCGCCGAAAATTAGCACATTTTTCTGATATTCACATCGTTTGAATCTAGCTTGTACACCATTTATGACATATCAAATTAATAAAAGCGACGCCTCTTATGAGAAGAGACGCCACACTGGCCGCCATTAGACACCACCTACGTCTGCTTTTCTCTCAAACTCCGACAAATACTATGAAGGGAATTACATTTCATAAGCAAGTATTCGTTTGCTTAAAATATTAAATACAAAATTTATATTCCAAGATTAATTTAAAAATACTATGTTTTAAAATTGAGGTTATGTAGTTTATGTGCGCATTTCGAGACGGTGAGAACCGCCAATGAAAATATCTAATTACAAAACCGAAAATACCTACTCCGTCATATTGAGACCCCATGCCGGTTGTATGTGGTAGATGATTATGTTCCTTATTACAGTTTTATATCCTAAGAGTTAATCGGTATTCAAAAGAACGCGATGTAATGTAAGAGTATCTAAAAGCACCATATTCAAGGCGAAAAAAGAATATGCGGCAGAGTATTCTAAAGCAGCGGTTCCCAACCTTTTTCGTTCGCGGACCGCCAAACGACGTAGCATTTGCTTGCGGACCGGCAGGGTAAAAAATTAACGAAAACATTTCGCAAAATAAATCTTATAATAATAAATTTACCTTTACACGTGCAAAAACAATCTAAAATAAATAAATATCCGTTCTTCATAATAACAAAAGTTGGTTTTATAACAAAAGCGGTACCTCACCGATTCCCTCATACCAAGCCTCAAACGACCAAGACGGCCCGAAATCGGCGGGTACCGAAAGGCCGGAGTTTTTCTCTTTTCGCCAAACGAAGAAACGATCGCAGGGCCGGGTGCGGCGCCAAAGACCATAACTAGGTTCTAGACACATAGGGCGCTCCATCGGCACATGGAGCGGAGATATAACCGAAAACGCTGGCAGTGGGAGCGGCGGTCAAAAAAGGGAATTGGATCAAACGACCCAGCAGCCAATCATATAAGACCTCCAGAAGTAGTTCCCACTTAGGAGTCCGATAAGGCTAGTGGCGGCGATATTACTTTAGCACGATTCTCGGGTGAAAAAAGGAAACATTTTGAGATTGCTCGTCCTTTGACGCCGTGATTGTAGTTTTGGCTCCTATAGTTTCCGAGATACCGCCTCTCAAAAACGGGTGGAGAGGGCTAGAGATACGGAAAAACCAATAGGTGCACCGCTCGTAGCAAGCCGCGTGACATCAAATGCCGCCAAAAAACCCCATGTCACCCCTAGCCCCCGCCCCCCGGAAGAGTTCAGAAAATTGCGGTAGTGCGATGGCAAACATACCGCGATCAGATTTTTGCTACGACCTACCGTAAGGCGTGGTCAATTCTTTCCCGCCTCCGCCTAAAGGGTTTACCGGAGACTTCAAATCTGAGACGGGAACTACCCAATGCATCGACACACAAAAAACGTTATTCAATTCTAAGTTCTTACATTTTCTGCATATATTATTACATTTGTTTCTTCCACCATGTTATACACATTTCTGTTGTTTCTTCTTCGCCAATTGTTCTTTCCCATTGTTCACCTTCTTGTACATATTTATATGATTGGCTAATACTGGCATTTACTTCTACTGAATGACTTTGTAATTTTTAGAGTAACTCATCAAGATCATCTTTAGTGCCTAGGCACAGTATATATAACAGTCAGTAGGTTTACTTGCGTGCGGCACTATTGATTTCATTAATCCACCTTCGAATATCACGCCCATAAACGAAGTAGTGCACCGGAGTTGATCGGTCGACATCGCCTGCAGATAATATCCAGTAACGTATTCAATAAAATACGAAATAGAATTGTTTGAATCAACAAAATTAATTGACGCCTTTGAACAATTAGTTTGTTATTAACTGAACTTAAATTAACGTACATAATTGAATATTCATTTACAAAACGAAAACTTTATTGTTAATTATGTTTCAATACAATTATCTTTTTACTACTTTTGGATGATTTAAAATTTTTGTTAACGTCTTTTAAAGTGTAATACACTCGCAGTCGAGCGTGTAAATGATATACTATATTATTATTATATTTAAAATTATTGTACGAATGTAGAAATGTTAATGTTTTGAAGATGGATAAAACGCGTTTGACCACATTTTCATTTACACAAATATCTTGGAAGTGTTGTTGAAAAAGTATTTCCATAGATAAAATAAATTAAATAAAACTCAGGTTTGCAGGTATGTACCGATAAACATTTTTTATCAAATAACTGCATATATATCGAATAAAGTTTTTTCTAATTTATCAGAAGTTTGGTAATCTTTGTCAATTAAAACAATCTCTTCATCGTTTCCTGATTCTGTGTTTATTCATTTCGTAATATGGGGCATTCGCACTTCATAATTGGAGTTATACGGGACTGGATAATTTAATGTGCTCGGTCCGGTGTATGAAGTATGCTTTCTATGTACTGCCGGCACCTGCCAGCTTGCTGTGTGGTGGATGGTAACTATTTGCGACAGTCACGTTACTGTATGTTATTTATACTATGCCCTAGGGATTTAATCATTTTATTGAAATGATTTGTAGAGGATAGTCTAATTTTTAGATCTGTGCCAAATTTTGCCTTGTACCAATCCAATGTAATAATCCTATGGAAGGAACAGCTTTACTGAAACTGCAAGAAATAACAGCCAACGGACCAATTTGTGTAATTATTGTCCTGCAGTCAGACTGGCAACATATTTTTGACATCCTGATTGCTTCTTGCTATAATACTGCCTGTGATTGAGGATGTCGCGGTTGGCCATGAATAATTTCCAGCTCAGGCCATAGTTTTACTAATTCGAGAATTATATAGTTTGCAGATTCGAGGTCATTGTCGCTTTTGTAATATGGCTGGACATCCAAGTTCAAGGAAGATTTTCAAAAACTTTTAAGCTACTTCAACAGCTTTCTTTGATTTCAAAGTACGTAGGCAAATAAATTTTGTGGGATGGTCCTAATAATTTTGTAACAATTTGTATTCTTTATCCTGACATGACTGCTAATCGATCAAATCAACTTGGCCCCGATAACAAAATTCTTTTAAAACTATAGGTTTAGTAACCAAATTTGTATGTTTCGATTTTACTTTTTTTCTTCTTAAGACGAATTTCACACGATTGTAGAAATATCCGAAAACTGGTAGTGGAATGATGTGGTCTGATTTTAAAGCAAAAATCATTTTATCTCTAGCACCATGGCCCAGTGAAATATGTGCCGAATACAATATTTAAAATAAGTCTTGTTATGGTGTCACATAGATAATATTACCACGTTTTCCGCGGAATAACGCATTACACCAAAAGTCTACGACTTACATGTATATTGAATAAATATTTTCACTTAATTGTTTGATTTTCTTGCTTAGAAAAATAAATACGTATGTATTCCTTAGGCCACCCTGTATAGTAACCTCTAACTGTGTCTTTTAACAAAATGTATAAACTCTTGCATTCTATGCTTTTTTTAATTGAAACTTCCACATACTGAAAATTGATTTCCACTAGAAATCTTAAATTTTAATAATAACTAGAAGTATTTTAAATAGTTTATGGTACTATAGCTTATAAGCAAGTTGATATGTTATGTTGTATATTCTAGTGCTTGTTCCCCTTCACGCTGTTGTTGTTTCACTACACTAAGAGGTGAATTTCCGCAAAAAATACTCCATAGGCGTCGCTATAGGGGTCAAAAAAGGTCTTCTATTTATTATTTTATTTATTTACGATTTAGTTATTTTTCACGAGAATACGTACGAGTGGAAAATTATTTGTAATTTATAATTGTTGGGGTTGCCAAGGACGTTGTTTATTAGTATATTACGATATGAGACCCGTAAGTACTTTATAACAGATAGAGAAAAAGTTGGAACATTGTTCCAATTCTCAATATGTGTTAACGATGAGAGTCCTATGATATTTTTTGCGCTAACGACACTATTTCAAATAAATAAAGATGTATTTATAATGATTTTTTTTATTTGACGTCGACGTTGGCTGTTAAACGTTCATTGTGGACATACCGCAAAATATACTAACCTTACTTTTGTAATTTTGCAAATTCTAAGCATTACTTGTCACCAAATTACAAAAGAAGGTTAGGGGTATGTCTTACGGTATGTTCACAATGAATGCTATTTTAATGATTTTATACTTATTTATTTTCACAACAGCACCCGGACAGTTATGAATCATAACAGTACTGGTATTTTCTTGTTGTCATAATAACCGGTGACATCAACTTACTGTGGCAAATAACAAATCGGGAAACACATAAAAACAGGTCGGTAGCGCAAAAATTATTTTATTTTGAACGTAACGTCGGCGTCGATAGCAAAGCTACCGGTAAGTGAACGTTATAAATGATAATGCCCGTTTATAACGTGCCCATGGTTGTTATTGTCTTGTTAGTATAGTTCGTGCCACAGATATAAGTTAACAACAAATAATATGCGTCAACAATGTAGGAGACTAGCTAAGATAAATTGTCTATACTTAGCATCGGTTATGCGATCGGTTCTGATAAGAGCGCAAAACGTCAATGGATATCACATTTGTAAACTGTGTTTCCATTGCAATGTTTGTAAAAGAAAAACCATTACCTGCCTACCTTTATCTGCCATTTCGAGTGGTAAAATCATGAAATTATTTAAAATCGAAAGATTTACCTGCTGGTACTAAAATGCTTATTCCAGAAATTATTCTATATACGCTGAAAGTAAGTTAAAAACAATCATTACTTTAATTAAATATATGTACAGGGTGGTTCACAAAGATTTATCTTTGTACCTTATTTTGGAAGCTGTAAGTGTTACGAAAAAAAGTTAAATACCAAAAAGCTGGTTGGTATAAAACAAATTTAGGTTTTAAAATATTTTTATATATACAGGGTCGTTTTGCTATGACTACTATAGTTTATTGTAAGTATTTTTACCACAGGGATCCATATTAGGTCCAACGCTATGGAATATATATTATGACGGCACATTAAAAGAAGAGATGATGAAGAAGAGAAATGAAGAGGATGGCGAGCGCTTACAGGACGGTATCAACGAAAGCTATCTGATACATCTATTGGAATGGAACGCGCCGGCGTAAATGAGGCTAAAAAAGGCAGCAAGAGAGAGTCCGTTGCAAAGATGGGAGGAAAAGTGGAGTCAAGAAGGGGAAAAAGCTATGTAGGCAAAACAACTTATACCGTCGGTCATTCCATTGATGTTAAGGAAACATGTAGAAGTAGGGTATCATTTGATCCAACTCTTGACCGGGCATGGCTGCTTTCAGACGTGTCTATATAGGATAAAGCGCAGCAATAATGAATGCTGTGTATATTGCGGTGACACAGATACACAGCAGCACACGGTGTTTGAATGCATGAGATGGGATGAAATAACACAACAGTGCATATAGGAAATCGGCGTACACTTACTTTAGCACCAGAAAACATAGTTACAAAAATACTAAACAGTTAAAAAAAATGGAGGATAGAATAGAAGCAATGGTAGTCAAAATCATAAAGACCAATTAGGACAGAGAAAGAAGAAGGCAAACAGTGGCGGCAATGTAGGAAATACGACAAGAAGGGCGAGAGGTGAATAGCACAGGTGGAAACAAAGAATATGGATAATAACACTCGTCATTGAAAGTGTTATTGCAGTATGTTGATTTCACGTTTTAAATTTTCCTCTTTAACTAGGAAGTTATGTTTAAGTTATAAACTATAATTTCTGTCAGTTGTCAGTTCAATCGGTATTTTAGACAAAGTAGAGTGTGGTGGTAAAAATTAGGAAAGAAGAGACGGAAATGGGATGAAGAGAAAAATGGCAACCTTCGGCGGTGGAGGTTTTTGGCACTGATTAATTGTTAGAATTTTAATTATTAATTAATTTATGAACAAGAATGTGAGAAGTTCCACTAGAAGTTAAGAGCCACACATGCTGAATTGTCCAACATTTAAGTGCTATCATTTCTTGAAGCCAAAATTCAAAATCCTTTTTAAAATATTAAATTTGGTTTATTGCGATTGATAACGAAACACACACCACATATACTTTTCTATCGTAACTTAACCTACATAGCTTAAACTACTTTTTTCATTTTAAAATACCCTACACTTTCTTCTTTTTAAACCATGAAATTATTTCTGTATCGTAAATACCATTAATTTTTTCAAGAGGTTTTGGAGTAACATCATAGGTGTTTTCTGGCTGAAAATACATACAAAGAAATGATATCATTTCTGATACTCATTATGAAAAAAAAACACTTACTGCTTTCTCACTATTTTGTTTACTATATTCCATATCTGGTACAGTATTAAAAGTTTCTTGAATATCGCCTGTTACCTTTGGACTGTCAAATTCTATAGGAGGTGCATCACTATTGTTCGATTTGATAACTTTAAACATTCCAAATGCTATAAATATTTCAAAAAGAAAAATAACTATTATAAATCCAATCGAACATATTGTATAAACAGTATTTGATGTGGATTCAGTATTTGAGGTAGACATTTTTAAAGTGCTTAAAGTCTGATAATGAAATGATCGGTTCTTTATTTCAATATGTACACAAATCTTCGATGATGTATGTTGTCATTTTTTGAGATAAGAAATGAACTCTGTCGTAACCTTTAGAACTGTTTTGTTGATAATTTGTTATCAGAGATCTATAAATGAATACTTAATTTGTTTATGTTGTATTGCAACATAATAATAGTCCCCTTAAGTCGAAACTACAGTTGGACGTTTTAATTTAACTCCACTAAGAGACATATGGAACATCAACATTTAATAGTCCCTCTTCACAGGCCATGATGTCCCATAGGGTATAGCATGGTAGGGTACTATTAGTGTTGTAAATGAAAGAACGTTCTGAAAATGCTGATGAGAACATTCGCGCATGACAAAAACGTATCAAAAGAACGTTCTCTTGGAGAGCATAATCCAGCACGTTTGCGAACGTTCTCATAATAATTTTCGAGAACTTTCACAATAATACAGCACAAACGTCACAAACGAGCATAAACAAAAACATTAAAAACCGAAACTAAACGATCTTAAACCGTATGTTCACGCAAAATGTACACGTGTTACTCGCAGCTGCTGTCGGCGTCGGGTGTTCAAAAACCAAACAGTTTTATAAGCATAGTTTGCATAATTTATGCCTTTGAAAGCATCATTGAGCATCAATTTGGGTTACCGCCCGGAAGCAGCTATTTTGTTTTTCGTTATATATGAACTTTTTTTTTAAATTTGCTATATTTTGTTGTTTTAACATGTATTACTTGTGCATGCGGTGGTTGGGTACTAGACGCCGGCCGTGGAACCTACGCCAACTGGAGGTTTTGGACACTTTGCCGACCGTAGACACTACACCGACCGCGAGCAATGGACATTATCCACGGTCGGCAAAGTGTCCAGTAGCAAAATTTACTTTAAGGATCGGCGTAGTGTCCGCGGTCGGCAAAGTCAGCGTTGTATCCGGTAGCCATAAAGGTGCATACCTGAGCTTCTAATCTAAATATAATGGGACGTATTCACATGTCACGATTAAAGGTGTCTCTAACTAAATTTCTAATTAAAATCAACAAGAAAAACGATAGCTTTATCTTATTATAATAGGTGGAAAAAGATTAGAATTGGTCACCATGGCAATTAAATACGTTATTGACTTAATAGTGAGATTTATATATGACCCAACGAGTTTAATATTTCCAATTCTCTTTTATTGCATTATTTTGCAACACATTACCTTCCAACAGTCAAATTAACTAAAACTACTAGCATTATAATTTCAGGAACTTTTGAAGTTTTCTTTATTTTGGGTATATCTTTGCAAGTAAGTTAAAGGTATATTCTCCAGTCCTGCTCACTTTTGAGGGTTTATTCTCGTTTTTTCTGTTTGTGCTCCGGCAATATTCTCCAAAAATAAATGCTCGAGCATTTTCCAACATTAGGTGCTATTATTTGAGCCATTCGGTACCCAAGGGTGGTAAAGTGCCTAGTTTTACGCACCAACCTAATTATTATTACCCTAGGGAATTAATTTCCCAGGTACTCATTTTCACAGGCTGATTCGGCCTGGAAGCCTTAGATATTTTAAAATTTCCAAAGTATCATCCCGATGATTCAAACCCAGGACCTCAAGATTGGTCGTCAAGTGCCATACCCATTGATCTACCATGGTTACTGCAACATAATAATAAAAACAGAAATAAAATTAAAATCATAGTCAATATTGAAAAGGAATTATTTAATTTTGAGTTCAGACTTGTTTCAAGGAAAAGCATTGCTAAAAGAGTTACTTAACTCTTATTTAAACTTACCTATTGCAGTATACTGAATTACATATTGCTGTTACTGATATTTTCCTGATAAACGAATCTTCCTCAGTTAACCTACTTATCATACAGCATTTTATAAACATTGATACAAAACCTTTCAAATTTTCAACTGCAGTTTAATCAAATATATAAACATCTTATTAAAATTAAATAAATCTAGCTTTACTTTTAGAAGGCATAATTGGTGCTTAAATCATTCAAGATAAAAATTACCTCAAAAATAGTATCTGTTTGCTCTTCTTTCTTTTCATTCGCTAAGCAAAAATATATGAATAAAGTAGACCCATGTTTCTGGAAAACGATTTTAAAAAAATAATTCGATGACAAATGAATATTTATTTTGAAACTCAAAATAGCAGCTGTCTAAAACCTTTTTCTATTTGTGATCACAAATTTCTAAAACTCTTTCAAGTCTTCAGTTCTGACAACAGACAATGTATAAGTAAAAATAAGAATATGCCTTTCCAGACCATGTTTTTGATGATAGAAGTAATTCCAATAGGAATCACATTGGAGACTGTCTGATATCTCCCCAAAATAATTACAGTCAATATTATTTGCACTGGAAGATTCAGTTACTGTGTGATAACTGTTCCCTAGGACAAAGGTTTCTGCCCAAGCAGTTTAATTTTTTAAACCTCTTTTACAGGGGTTACAAATCATTAAAAAGTTAAGACTTCTACTGATCAAGAGGAAAGAAAGGTAGGTACTTGCAGATTTTGCACTCAAAAATGGTAAAATCTATTGGAGGGATGGGAAACATTTGCGGTGGCTGGTTCTTAAGCAAGTGCGACATCAACTGGCCTCATTTTATAATGATCAGTTTTGGACATTTTGGCCACCAGAAGACCTTGAGTTCTTTAAGAAAATTTTACTGGCTCGCAAGAATGAAGAGGTACATAAAGAACTATGTAAACGCTGTCTATACAACAGTCAACCAGAAAGGCAGGATATCAACACCCATTGAGAAGGATACTATCCATATTGATCATTTGGGATCTTTAGTACATAATGCAACCACCACTTCTCATGCGAATGGACAGGTTGAGAAATACAGCCCGTACCATTTTGTCAGCAATCACTGTTAGTACTGATGATGAAGAAATGCGGATCGAACGATTCCGAAAATTAGGTTGGGCCTTAACATAACCATTAACAAAGTAACTGGTTTTAGTTCTTAGCAGCTTCTACTAGTATATGAACCAAAGGGCATTGACAACTCCTTCCTTAGCAATGAAATATTTTCAGAAATAAGATTACATAGATCAATCATTGGTGAATTGAGCTCCAGAGCATCCAAAAATATTTTGAAAGAGTAGGTTCCTCAAAAACTGCGGTTTGATAAATCTCGCCTAAAGACACCAGACTATACGATTGGCCAGCTGGTTTTGGTAAGAGGAGATAAGACTTAAAATGATAGAAAAAGTAAGAAAATATTATCAAAATTTGATGGACTGTTCACCATAACAGCTGTCTTGAATTTTGATCAGTATTATGTGGTGGAAGATAGGTACGGACGTACTTGTTCAAGGAAATGTTAGTTATAAAGGTATTTCTGCCCCAGACCGAATGAAACCGTTCATCATGCACGATGAATATGATGATGACTATAATAACGCTAGTCAAGGGTAGCATGGCCAACTGAAAGCAAACACATACAAGAATAACAAAATGGACATTGTAGAGTTAGTCTAGTCGGCAGGAAATTAAAAGTATCTGTTTTTGGTTCTTTCGTGTTAACAGCAATTTTATTGCACAAACCTATTCAGAATAGTATGTAGAATAATATATGTAGTTGCGTCCTACATCGTAGTGAGGTAATGGAGCTATTGTAGCAAGTACATTACGCTCGCCCATACTTTATCACTCATACAACTTTCATGCCTTATTTTAAGGAGCTCAACTGCGATTGTACTAAATCTTTAAAATTCAGTTGCAACCGATGTTTGAACCCCTGTCCCTCTGAACGAGAAGTAGGATCCCTACCAGTTGACAACAGAGAGGCTTATAGGACTTAATTAATCAAATATACTCGTAGCTTCATATTCAGAAATAAAGAACACAAAAATCTATTAATTTTAAAAGCATTGACTGAATTTATTAAATAATTTTCAATAGCTCATACAAAATATATTTTTCTACAACTAACTATATTTACAATCGTCTTACAGTACCTTAAATTATTTATATTATTGTCTTACATTCGCAGTGTTCTTTACATCATTTTTAACAATTGCATAAATTCACTTTCATTTTAAAATACAACTTCATTTAAATTTACAAAATAATCGAGGCACTCATTTCCATTGGATTTAAATTTCAAAGTATCCAAAAATTTTATATGAAATTCTACCCTGAAACCACAAACAGATTTTTTACATTTTATACACAAACAAAAGATTTGTATTTTGTACAATAAATAAATACAGAACACCCTTCGATGGCAGTTATGGCCCATTTTCTTAAATTGACGAGATCGTAAGCTCTACTACAATAATTATTATATAAATAATAGGGCTAAAATTTACATAACTTATTTTGTAGGAATTTTACACAAAACAATAAAAGAAATCATTAAAGCCTTTACATGTCGCTGGCTTAAGATTATCAGGTAACCTACAACCACATAATATTAAGCCAACGATTTATTATTGAACTAAAAAAAAGTCTAACTACAAGTAAATTTTGTATATCACAATGTACAATTTGTAAACAAAACAATTTCCTATTGAATCATTTGTAAATAACGGTTTTCTTCCAATAACGAACTTAATGACGATGACATATCATTGACAACCATATTAGATGTTGGCGCATCAGCACTTTTCTCTTTCGGATGTGTACTGCTGCTAACAGTATCTGCATTGCTGACCCACGATTGACAGTTCTGTACATATTCCAAAGTCCTTTGATATGCGTCTTGACGCATACCAATCGGTTGCAATGTCGTCGTATTAGTTTGATTAACACTCGTTTGATTATTGGTGACACTTGGAGACATTTGAGACTGTGTTATATCTTTACACTGAATTTCATTGTTTGAGCACTGATGATAACACTTATTGGAAGAATCATTATACACATTCACTTTGTTCTTATTACTACAATTGGCACATGAACACGTTTGATATAAGTGATTATCATTATTTGGTACACACTGGTTGTTGTAAGAGTGTCCGTAACAATTTTGGTCAAGATGCGAACACGGTCTTACCATTTGAGCTTGTTGTGGTTGATTAACCATATCAGAGGGCGCAGGTGTTGCAATGGCAGGCGATACCATTGGTTCATTGATATTTGGTACACAACCATAATTGTTCGAGTAAGTTCCATTATTGCAAATGTAACCATTCATGTGTTTTGGTTGCGGACATCCATTTGGTATATAACCATTTGAATTGTTACACATATTTGGGTACATATGGTTACCACAATGATTGTTCATCGGTATATAACCATTAGTTTGCATTTGTGGTGGCCTACAATGACTATTATAACTCATATTTCCAGTATGGCACATACTATGATTGTTTTGTACTGACATTTGAGACTGATTTTGGCACATGCGATTCTGCAACATTTGTCCATTGTTTTCCCATGTTGTTGAACCATGCTGCATATAACATACATTATGTGGCTGTCTATTATAGCAAATGCTTTGAATGGGTTGATTTATTTGAACCATTTGAGAATTTTGGCCCATCATTTGAGGAGGTATTACATTGCAATTCTGTGTTTGCATCGCTTGAGGTGTCGGACTTTGCATTGGTTGCATTGGAGACATCATTTGTGGATGACATCTGACTGGCATTGGTGATTGAATCATATGATTCATGTTTGCTGATGGCGACGGCACCATTTGATTGATCGAATTAGCGGATGGCGATGGCACCATTTGGTTAATATTGTTTGCAGCTGGTGACATCATCATTCTATTCATGTTGCTACCTGCTGGAGATGGTACCATTTGGTTCATAGCATTTCCAGCTGGTGAAGGCATCATGTGATTAACACTAGGCACAGGTGATACTAATGGATTCTGGACGGTTGCAAAGTTGGCTGAAGGTGAAGGCATCATTTGATTCATGTTTTGTGCTGGTGAATGCATCATTTGATTTTGTACTGGTGAAGGCATCATTTGACTGACAGTTTGTACTGGCGAAGGCATCATTTGATTTACATTTGTTGCAGCAGGGGACATAACATTAAAGTTTGATGCTGGAGAAGGCATGATTTGATTCATTATTTGATTAGGACTTGGAACTGGTTTTTGTGTTGTTGTTGAAGTTTGTTGAGATGATTCTTGCCATGGTATTGAGCTGAAGTCTGATCTATCAACTACTTGAGTATCGGCTACTTGATTCAAATAATGTACCATCTCATCAGGAATTACTAATTTGTTTTCTACCATTTCACCTTCTCCAACTTCGTCAAGAACTACAGCCTGATTAGGATGAAGTTCTGTAGAATTAACAGGACCTTTAAGAGGCGATAGTGTAACAGAAGCAGGCCGAGGTGGTGGACTCTTCCTGTCAGTTTGAGTGTGACATGGTTCTGACATGCGGCGGGTGTCAGCACTTATGGTTGTATTTGAAGCTGATGCCGTGCTTTCTGGAAGTTTGTTGGTTAACCATGTTTGCTGGATGGCAGTCTGTTGCAGTGACATATTTTGGGTCTGAAATAAATGAAAACAATAAGCAATCGTTGTTCTAAGCTCTTGAAAAATCAGATACCTACCTGTAAAACTAGATTACTGGAAGTGTTTCCTGATGTAGCTGCTTGTAATCGCTGTAACTGCCCCGCAAGTAGCTGAGAAGGAGGTGGAGGAGGTATGCCAACGCCACCTGTTGTAGCTGTTGATAATTGGCTGGATCTTCGGGAACTTCCGACTGAAATTGGGTCATAGAATGAACTGGACCCCATACCTGGGCGCATACTGGATGCCTAAAACATGAGAAGATGAAAGATGAAACAAACAAATACGCCAAACAAATCTAATGGAAATTTTGAAATAAAACTGCAAATATCCATTTTTTTGTTTGTCCTAACAGCTTAATATTTCAAAGTTTCAATGTGTCCCATAATAAAAGCTTCAAAATTTCCAAAACACTGGTCATTTCCAAATAAAGTTTAGAAGATTTAGTGTTCCAAAACTTTCAAAGTATGTTAAAGTTTCAGAGATTGACAACATTCTCGTAAATCTACAGTATCAAATCTCAGACCTTTAGGAAATCAAGTTCAGATTTTAAAAGGCTTAGAAATACAAATTCTCAGAATTTTAAAGCTCTAAGTTTTCATCATTTTAAAATTCGTAGCGTTTGATACCCCCATGGCATCCTGCCTTGAGACACTAAATGACCCGAAATGACAAGAATGAGGTTACAGGATGCCGAATGCCAATGTGTCTACAAAGTTTCAAACAAATTTGTCAAAAAATAAAGCTATGAGGAAAAACATGACAATTCTTCTTTTGCTTATTCCAAAATTTCTAACTTTAAAATCATTATAAAAAGAGAAAAAGGCTTTAACACGTAATACTTAATTTTAAAAACTAGCAATGTCTAAAGACCTTAAGAGTTTTCAAAAAAGTGTTGAAGCTTACCTGTGAAGCAAGACTGCTTTTTCTGCTCATATCCGCACTGCGCATACTTCCATAATATGAACTAACTGTAGAATTACTATCCCTTCTAATCTGCCCTTGGGTATTACCAGGCGGTTGCAACCTCTGTTGTAAATCAGTCAATTGAGTCTTAGTTTGATTCTGTGTTGTTCCTCCTTCAACTTTCAAATCTGTGATCCGTCGATTCAAATCCGTGATGCCTATATTTTTGCGTTGTATCGACGTGGGTGGTGGTAAAGTGGCTGATGATTTATTTTGGAGACGTAGTTTGATTCTATTCCGATTCATTGCAGTAGGACCGCCCACTGTTAAGCTACCCCTATCCGTTCCAATACCCACCATTGCTCTAAGTACTTCAGGTAAGTCTTCAATCTGGAAGAAAAAATAATTGTCAATTAGTTAAGAAAGTTTGTTAAGAGAAAAATAAAGTTGTTACCTCTAAATCTTCAGCATCATAAGGCCAAGCAGGATCATCAAGAGGTCCATTTCTTTGTACAGTTGAAGCTGCTTCACCTGAGATATCATCGTGGCATCCACCGGCTAATTGTGTGGTGCCCAATGGAGATCCCTGTTGTTGTCCAGGTGAATTAACATCAGACTAGATTGAAGAAACAAGATTAATATTTCTAGAACGACAAGAAAATTGTAAAAAGAACTAACCTCGGATTTAATGCTAGGACTGCTAAGACTGGCAGTCTTATGACTTTGCATGTCTTCACTACGCGGACTTGAGTCAATACCAGCAGATCCATCCTCATTAGGTCCATCAATACCTTTATGCTTCTTATTGGCATAGAATTCAGCACCATGAACAGTCTTGACATGTTTCCTTAATGAACTAGGGTCAGTATATCGTTTAGTGCAACCAGGTGCTTTACAGACGTATGGTTTCTAGATATAAAAAGGAAATATTTGTTAATTGACTGGAAGTTTGATGATTTAAAAAAAATTTACCTCACTACTGTGTGTCCTATTTTGATGTTTTGCCCTATCTGATGCATTGCTGAAAGCTTTGGAACAACCTGGATATTCACAAGTGTATGGTTTTTCTCCCGTGTGAGATCTTAGATGGGTCTTTAAATTTTCTAACCTTGAGTATGCTTTGTAACAGCCTTCAAACTAATAATCAAATTAAATTTTTGAATGCAAGAATGGGATTTAATATAACTTACAGTGCATTTATGAGGTTTCTCTCCAGTGTGTCTTCGCATATGCACAACCAACATGTATTGGGCCTTAAATGGTTTTTCTGCCCTTGAACAACCTTCCCATCGACAAACAAATGATTTCTTATTTGCATGTATGTGATCATTATTAATATGCTAAAATAATTAATTTATCGTAAAAAGATTGATAATAATCATAGACATTTTATCGATACATACCTTAACAAGATCATCTTGCGTTGGAAATTCTGTAGCACAGTCTTTCCAATGGCAATTTGTTTCTATGAAGTCTCCAGGTTCATCTTTAAGATCCGCTTGGTCGCCTTGCGTTTCCGAAGATGTCACACAATGTTGACCAGGTACATTTGACGATTCTTTTTTATTAGCACGAGCCTTGTTTCTATTTGGGTCAGGGTCTAATGACGTTAAATTTGTGATTTCAGGTTTTTTTCTAGTATCATTTAAAATCTGCAAATCCAATGATTCTTTTAATATGGGAAGGTTTGAACATATGAAGAAACTTACATCAGTCTTAGGAATATTTTGACCAGTTGAAGAAGTATGAAGCGGATGATGTGGAAGAGAGTACATAGGATGAGGAGGTGCTGGAGCTGGAGGAAGAGGTAGTAATGAACCCGCACTTCTGATTAGATGGGCTTGTAATTGCTGCAGATGCATGCTAGGATGTACTGCACTAAGTGCAGGACTAATAGCGCCGGCTGAGAGGTGTCCATATGAGCCGCTGGCGCTAGATGATCTCGATCCATTTACTATAGAAGCTAATGAGTTTGGCGAGAAACGAATCATGGAATTGATGTCGAAGGAATCAGAGTATGGGGATGAAGAGAGGGCTCGTTTGCGGGACTGCCGCAAACTGCCTGGACGAGGACTACTTAAACGAGACCCTGAAGCAATAAATAAAACAGTTAAAATTGACATTCTGAAGTTTTGCTGAGTTTGTCTTACCATCTAGACTAAATGGAAAATCACTGCTGGCCAATGTCGAGTTTGGATGTAACTCAGTTAGGCCACGTGCACTCAGGTACTCAGGAGACAAGCCCAAGCCTGCAAAAAAAAAGAAAACTGAGTTAAAACTCAAAATAAATAAATCATTTCACAGAAATGTGACACAGTTACAATGGTAGCTACTAAAAGTTTGTCCAAATGTCAGGGACTTACAAGGATTTACATGGGTCTTATTAACTATTTTGGTCCCAAATAAACGTATCCTAAAGTGCAATATTGGATAAAGAGGTCCAGTTAGCTTAAAATTTGTTTGACTCATTTCAGTCTTTATACTTGATTTATTTTAATGCGATTTGTTTTACATGAGCACACGATTCCATCAATGGCCCAGTTTTACTATGAATATCGCAGTTAAATAAATATCCAATAAACTGAAAAACATGTTCGCCTAGTAAATGCACATGATAATGAATATACCTGAAGATGGTTTTAGCAATACGGTGCCATTACACATCATACATAAAAACTTGTGATTTCCATCACCATTCATCCCCTTTTAATGTTCCAACATCTTGCTGTTTTAGTTACACACGCACAAATAATAATTACGAGCGGACAAGTATATGGAATGCAAAAATAAAGAATACGGGTTAAAAGCGTTTAAAAATAACGCTCGATTTACATGAAAAGTTATGCGTCCGCATTACAACGACTCGACTTGAAGAGGATCGGGCAGAAAGAAAAATCATCATGGAACAGTTTAAAATTAAAACATAAATATTATTTATTAACCGTCAAGAGGGTTAATGCTTTATGAAAAATAGGAAATTGGAAAAATTCACGGGTAAATGCACACAGGCGCACACGCATACTATTCATTTTCTTTCAAAAAACAAATTAATTTTTCAAAACACACACGCACAGAGAATGCTCTTACTGATATAATTAATGAGATTGAGTTTGTTGGCATTTCAAGTCAATCATTCAAATTTTATTGCGCGTAGCGCTTCTTGATACAGTCGACCAATTGCTGTTTTCCTTGTTTGTTTAAACTGGGATAAACATCGTTTGTCTACGAATAGGGATATTCTTATCAATCAAACACTCGTTTTCTTAAGTTAACGCAACAGAAAGTCAAATTTAATCCGTTTGACAAATTCACTCGATGGAGTGGTGTTCCACAGGATACCTCCCAAGGCCCGCTTTTATTTTAATTTTGAAAATTAAGTTAAAGATTTAAGGAAAAAATCGAAATGACTACAGGATTTAGTTTGGTTGATTGTAGTACATACTACACATGTGTGACGTATGGTTCTTGTTGCACCAATATTCGGGATGTTTAAAATTAACCCACGCCGACCAACGCACACTGCGTATAAACTCAAAATAGAGAGGGCAACGGTTCATTAAGTAAATCGTCAGGAATTCCAGCAGCCAGCACCTACTTACATCCGTTTTTAATAGCGGGACAAATGGAATATTAAAAAATAATAATAAAGACGCTGTCTTTTGTTTTACAAAAAAATCTGTATACTTAAAGAATATTGTTATTAATAAAATCCTCCACCACAACAACGCAATGCATCAAAAGATTATAAATACGTATGCTACATGAGACAAGCGAGTTGTGTGAGAAGGACGAAGAAGGAGGAGGGACAGCACAGCTTACTGTGACCACTTGACAAACTGGGTAAGAAGAAAAGTAATCCATGCGTAATCATCCATAAAAAGTCTTGCTTTAATAAGTATGTTGTATTAAAGGAGATGCTTTTGAAAGCATACAAGACCTGCTGTATGCATCTGGTTAGAATGAAATATATACCGGCCGACTACTCATAATCTATTTTCGTTCAGCTTTAAAATGTATTATGTCTTATTTTTGTGTTCTCTTTTTTTTCTTGTTGCTGACAGATTTCTTCTGCTGTAAATAATTTTCAGGAAATTTCCCAGAAAATTATTTTAACATCAACTAGCACATTTAGCTACCTTTAAATATTGTTAAATTACCAGAAAATATTTTTTTTCCAGACGTGGTGTTTCACAAGGATATTCTCGAGGATCACTTTTGTTAAAAACTCCCTGAAAATTATTTTAACATAATCAGTTATACCAGTCCGGCTGACGCAGTAGTGAAGATGCACCTTTATAGGAGCATAAGACGTTTAGTGAAGCAAGGCCATCTTTTCGGAATAGATTTTTCGGGTCTACTATCAATCTCAGGTATTTACGCTCGAATTGAAATTAAAACCAATCTACTTACCAAAAAAATCCATTTTATAATTCGTGGGGTCCCCCAAGGACATCTCCAAGGTCCACTTCTGTTACAAATCTCTATCTACTAACTTCACCTTCAACTTACCAATAAAAAAAGTTTTTACCAATTATAAACGTATAATAATGAAAATCAGTAAACTCGATTATAATAAAACCAACGCAGCCATTGAAAATCAGGAATCAGCCCCCCGCGATAGATGGTGGGTATACACATAATATGAGAGGTATGTGTATACCTAATTAATATGTTCCGCCTACAATGTAATTTTTTATCAGTTCCGTGTGATGTAGTAGAATAAATTGCGTATTCAGATCGAGAAAATTGATTAAATAAGTGGAAGATTGAAATTAACCTTTTATTATTTTGTAAAATACAATTAATTGTTTGCGTTTTGTGGTTTTTACAACTTCCGCATAACGTGAAACTGGCATTAATTAACATTAAGAGACTATTCGATGAATTGCAATTGTTTATTGTAAACAAGTTAACTGTTTACTGTTAATCAATTCCTGACGACCTACATAATTAGGTTTTTCGAAATTCAATAATTATGAAAACTGTATCTCAATTGTACAATTGAATTAAAAAACTTGATGGAGCAGCTTCGACTTAAACAGCAGTTGACATTATTGTATAAATTGTTTAAAAAACAACAAACAAGGTGCCTCTGGGGACCGATACTTAATTATATTTAGCAAGGAATTTTTATTGGTATGAAGTGTCGATCTCCGGGGACCTGCACGGCAATATTTGTATGCCGTTGAAAGGAATTTATCTTACATAAATATTCATGTTTTTAATTGTTTATCAGATTCTTACGTTAAACGGGTTGTTGTAGTTTTTTGTATCAATTAAAGCACCACGGTAAACTCAAGAAGTAGTTTACTGCAAGTTTGATGTGATAATGACGTGATAAAGACGAGAAAGTAGCCAGACATGATTTTTGGCTGTAATCGGGCTTCATAGCCATCGAAAAAAAATTGTTACACTTCTTATTATCTGATCAGTTATTTTTCTTGGAGCCTCTCTGGGTTGTAATCAATTTCTTATTTTATTTGGTCTCGTGGTATTTGATTGAATGATGACATTATTCATACATATGACGTCTTTGCGACGTCAAATCGGAAATTACAGCGTTCTAATGAAATTTAATAGATTATAAATTTGGCAGGTCTTTTCAAAAACCAAAAACGCAATTTGGTATTTGGTTGTACTGTAAATAAATCGGCTCGCAGCTCTCGATATCGCAATATCGCAAATTTATACCTAAACATATTCTAAATGCGGAATTTACATAAAATTACAAGCCTGGATTTAGAAACTGTTTGGCCAAAACATTCTAAATGCTTCCCTCTTTCAATTGTTAACTTCCTTAATAAGCCCCTTTCACTCAAACAACATAGGCACCATTCTTTCCTTGTTCATAAGCATAATGTAGAAAAGAAATCTGAGAATGCGGGTTGTCATGTTGTATTTAGAAACCTTTTTGAATTTATTGTCTAATAAAAAGAAATACGTGTTGAGTTTTAATTAAGACGAGCGAGGGTGCATTCTATCCACCACATCCGGTGTTTGAAGTGCCCATGCTAATAATAATAAGAACTCCTTACTCCAAGGTTGAAAAATCGAGAAAATTCTTTTTAAAATATAAAGTTTTTTTCTAAAGAGCCTGTCGACACGTCAGTTCAATAAAACAATCTAGCGCGCCAGGGAAAAGAGGCAAACACAAACATTCATAACTTATTCGTCTAAAAATATATAATCGAGAAATGGAACGAACACTGTTGCAGGGTTATGAGAGAAGAGAGGAGCAGCACGTTTTAATTTTCCGTGGGCATGCATAAATAAACATAAATGTTGTATTCAAAATAAGCTGCTGCTGGATATTACAATATTATGTGTACATTGAAAAACAAACAAGAATTCTCAAGTTAAATAAATCATTAATGCGTCTTATGTAAAATATTGCTTGTGGCTGATGCATCTCTGTTGTTATTGTAACGTGAGGAGTTAAACTCAACCTTATTGCTTATTTATATGGAAAAGATGAAATTGTAGGTAAATTAGAAAACCGCCACTACTTTGGTGGTAACTCAATTGTTGTTTTCGAAGATTTGGACTACATTTAATAAATTGCAAAATAAATGAATATAATTTATACATGCATGTATAACTAATAACTAAGCACACAATTACTTAAATATTATAACTAAAACACAAATAGTTATTAAAGGGGTTTATATAAATTGTTAGGCAAGCAGCTCACGGTAATTCATATTTGCTTTATTGTAACTAAAAAACTACTCTTTTGAGAGCTTAGTGCTAGGTGTAGCCCTTATTAAATTAAACTTTTTAAGCAAAGACGATCAAATTATACTGTTCAATTCCTAATAATCTAGGGTAATCCCCTGCGTTCAGAATCATTTCTTCAATGATATATCTGAATGAGTATCTTTAGCAATTCAGAATTTCGTTTTCCATTTATGTTTGTATTTGCTCCAAATCTATTAAAAAAATCCAAAACGAAAAATATCGGGTCGTATATACCTTCACTGGAAGTGGGTTGTTTATTTATTATGATTGATCAGCCCGAGTTCAATTCCTGTAACACCAATCTGCTGTGATATCCTGATTAATCAAATTCGGCAAACAACCTTCTGATGGCGATAGCAGAGTAATAACGCGATGCAAAACTGGTTAACTGTTTCTGGTCATTCGTCAATAATTGTCAAAACGCCATATCGGAGCATTTGATAATGTCAATCATTTTCATCTGTATGGCCAAAAATCCGCCTTCACGCATTCTAAACACATCTATTAAAAAATCCTTCTACTATATTTAACCATTTATATCGAGAAGTAACGAAGAAAAAACTATGCCATAAATGTCCGTTCGTCATTTTTTATAGCCGACCCGTTCGATATTTTAATATCTAATAAAATAACACAACATTCTCTCAGCTTGATTCCAAACATGCCTTTACGTCATAAAATAAAGACTTTATTGATGTGTACTATTTTATACCAGCTTTATTAAAAATTACTGTCATTTATATATTCTAATCTAATCTTAATCCCATGTTGAAATATTACCATTCTGTTGGAATATTATATAAGGAAGAATATTACTTAGTAATTTCGTTTAAGATTTTATTCATTTTTTTAATAACTTCTTGTGGATATTTTAATTAAAAAGCTTCATTTACATAAAAGCTAATAAAAATTTTTAAAAAATTAAAACTGTAATTTATTCAACTATTAAAACTAATGCAAATTCCTTCACTCATTTTTAGGTTATTTTTATTTTGTTGTTATTATTAAATTTAGTAATTATTTGGTCTTTAACCTTCTGTAAATAAACATGTTATTAAAAAAAGCGAGATGAGGCTAGAAACTTATTATTAGGTTCTCCTTTTTTTCCTTTATTTTGGTTGTTTTTTATTTTACAATTTATTATTAACTACCAATTACAGCGGTTCAACATTTTATTTATTAAATCCTTAATGATTTTTAGATGGTTTCTCACCAGTTTAGGCGAATTTTTGCTTATAATGACAGTAATGGAATTACAGTGGTATTAATGCCATTGCTGTAGTGTTACGCAGTATAAGCGTTCTTATAATCTCTGAAGTATTTAATCAATATGTAATTTCAATGTAATTGCAACATATGTAGTTGCGTAGCGGTTAGTGTTACGAGCACTATAAACACTTTCTAGTATTTTCTAAAGTAATTATAAATCATATTAATCAAGATGCAATTATAGTGAAACTGTAGTGTTACGATAACACAGATTTCTTGTATTTTATAAAATAATTAGGAGCATACGTACATATAAAAATAGCACTGTAATCATTAATAATCTTAATGAAATCACACTATGAAATTACAGCGATATCGCCGATAAGCTACAATAACTTTATAAACGTGCTTCTGGTATTTTATGAATGATTTATGAACATATGGTAATTACAACAACATGTAATTGCATGTAAATGTACCATTAGATTACAGTGACATCTGTAAAACTACTTTAGTGCTGTTTTATATGGCATATATAAATATCTATATATACCACTTGCACCATAATAAACTTATAATTTTAATGTAATTGCAACATAAAATTACAGTGCTCACTGATGCTGCTATAGTATCATGATATCATTTCTTATATTTTCAGAAATATTTATGAGCACATAAAATTGACAATGAACATAAAATTACAGTGATTCTAATATAGCGTTACAATAGCATTATCAGCGTTCTATTATATGTATTTTGTAAAATGCATATAAACATATACGAATTGCAAGTAGTGCTATAGTGCTATGATATCATAAATGCTCTTCTGGTATTCTCTGAAGTATCTATGAACATACAACAATTGCATAATAATAAAAATACATTTGCATTGTAATTGCAACATAAAACTACACTTATATCACTGGCACTACTGTAGTGTTGTTGTATTACATTGGCAGTACAAGAATTCTTTATTTTCAGAAATACCTATAAATGAATACCGTTTGCTATAATGAACTAGTAATTTTAAAGTAATTGTAGCATAGAATTACAGTGATTCACACATATGCTACTATAGGCTATATGTCTAAAGCATTACAAGAGTTCTTGTATTTTCTGAAACATTTATAAACCCGTGCATCTGCAACGTAATAAACATGCAACCTCAATGTAAATTCAACATGAAGTTATAGCGCCACTAGCGATACTAATGTAGTGTTACGATAGCAGTTCTCACGTCAGCGTTCTTGTATTTTCTAAATGTTTATATACTATCCTACATCAGCTACATTACAATCAACATGTAATTTCTATGTAACTGCAACATGTAATGTGATATAGTGATATTCCGATACTACTGTATATACTTACATTACGGTAGCACTGTAAATGTTCCTATAGTATCTTCTACCGTATCTAAACATACACAACCGCATTGTAATTAACTGTATTTGAACTGTAATAAACTTTCTAATTGCAACATAAAATTACAGTGATCATCAATACTGCTGCCGGCTATAGTTTTATGATATCACTATAAGCGTTCTTGTATTATCTGAAATATCTATAGGCACATAAAATTGACAATTGACACATAAAGTTACAGTGATATTACCAATACTAATATAGTGTTACAATAGCTTTATCAGCGTTCTTGTATTTCGTAAAATATATATGTAAACATATATATTTATATCAATTTATTATATGCAACAAACAGCTGCCAATAAATATATCATATCTTATATCTTATCTTATACGAAATGTATGCATTGTAATTCACATGTTTAATTCAATGTAATTGTAATTAGTGCTATAGTCTTATGGTAGCATATTATAAACGTGCTGCTGGTATTTTCTGAAGTATCTATGAACATACAGCAATTCTATCATAATCAAAATGCAATTCCAGTGTAATTGCAATATGAAATTACACTTATATCACTGGTACAACTGATTGTTGTATTACGATGTCAGTACAAGAATTCTTCTTGTAATTTCTAAAACATTTTCATTTGCAATAATAAACTTTTAATTTTAAAATAATTGCAGCATAGAATTACAGTGATTCGCTAATGCTACTATAGATTATAGTATTTCTAAAGATTACAAGGGTTCTTACATTTTATGGAGTATTTCTAAACCCGTGCATCTGCAACGTAATGAACATGTAACTTCAATATGAAATTACAGCACTACTAGCAATACTAATGTAGTGTTACGATACCAGTTCTTACGTTAATGTTTTTGTATTTTCTAAAATGTTTATACGCTAACCCACACCAACATGTAATTGCAACATGAAATTACAGTGATATTACCGATGCTACTATATGTACTTACATTACGATAGCAATGTACGTGTTCCTATTGTATCTTTTACCGTATCTGAATCTACACAAGCGCATTGCGTTCTTGCTTTTCTGAAATATTTATGAGCACATAAAATTAACAATAAACATGCGACTTCAATATAATTGCAACCTATCATTACAGTGATAATACCTATACTAATATAGTGTTACAATAGCATTATCAGCGTTCTTGTATTTCATAAGATGTTTATAAATATATACCAGTTGCATTGTAATGAAAATGAAATTTCAGTGTAATTGCAACATAAAATTACACTTATATCGCTGGCACTATTGTAGTGTCGTTGTATTACGATGTCAGTGCAAAAATTCCTCTTCTTTTCTAAAGCATTTTCATTTGACACAATAAACTTGTAATTTTGAAGTAATAGCAGTGATTATAGTGCTTCGGCGAAGCTACTATAGGCTATAGCATTTCTAAAGCATTACAAGGGTTCTTGTATTTTCCGAGGTATTTACAAACCCGTGCTTCTAACGTAATAAACATGTAATTTCAATGTAAATTCAACATAAAATTACAGCGCTACTAGCAATACTAATGTAGTGTTACGATAGCAGTTCTTACGTCAGCGCTCTTGTATTTTCTAAAATGTTTATATACTGGCCCCCACCAAGTGCATTACACAACATGCATTCAACAGGTAATTTCAATGTAATTGCAACATGAAATTACAGTGCTAGTACCGATACTACTGTATGTACTTACATTACGTTAGCAATGTTAACGATCCTATTAGTATTTTTTACCACATCTCAACATATACAACCACATTGTAATTAACTGTAATTGCACTTTAATAAAACTTGTAATTGCAACATAAAATTACAGGAATCACCAACACTGCTGGTGACTATAGTATTATAATATCACTACAAGCGTTCTCGTATGTTCTAAAATACTTATGAACATACCACTTGCACCGTAATGGACGGTGATCTTAAAATAATTGCACTATAAAATTACAGTGATATCACTAGGCTATAGTATTACTGAAGCATTACAATGGTTCTTGTATTTTCTGAAATATTTATAAACCCGTGCATCTGCAACGTCATGAACATGTTATTTCAATGTAAATTCAACATAAAATTACAGCGCTACTAGCAATACTAATGTAGTGTTACGATAGCAGTTCTTACGTCAGCGTTCTTGTATTTTCTAAAATGCTTATATACTAACCCACACCAAGTGCATTGCACAACATGCAATCAACAGGTAATTTCGATGTAATTGCAACATGAAATTACAGTGCTAGTACCGGATACTACGTATGTACTTACATTACGTTAGCAATGCTAGCGGTCCTATAGTATTTTCTACCGCATCTCAACATATACAACCACATTGTAATTAACTGCAATTGCACTTTAATAAAACTTGTAATTGCAACATAAAATTACAGGAATCACCAACCCTGCTGTAGACTATAGTATTATAATATCACTACAAGCGTTCTCGTATGTTCTAAAATATTTATGAACATACCACTTGCACAGTAATGGACGGTGATCTTAAAATAATTGCACTATAAAATTACAGTGATCACTAGGCTATAGTATTACTAAAGCATTACAATGGTTCTTGTATTTTCTGAAATATTTATAAACCCGTGCATCTGCAACGTCATGAACATGTTATTTCAATGTAAATTCAACATAAAATTACAGCGCTACTAGCAATACTAATGTAGTGTTACGATAGCAGTTCTTAAGTCAGCGTTCTTGTATTTTCTAAAATGCTTATATACTAACCCACACCAAGTGCATTGCACAACATGCAATCAACAGGTAATTTCAATGTAATTGCAACATGAAATTACAGTGCTAGTACCGATACTACGTATGTACTTACATTACGTTAGCAATGTTAGCGGTCCTATAGTATTTTCTACCGCATATCAACATATACAACCACATTGTAATTAACTGCAATTGCACTTTAATAAAACTTGTAATTGCAACATAAAATTACAGGAATCACCAACACTGCTGTAGGCTATAGTATTATAATATCACTACAAGCGTTCTCGTATTTCCTAAAATATTTATGAACATACCACTTGCACCGTAATGGACGGTGATCTTAAAATAATTGCACTATAAAATTACAGTGATCACTAGGCTATAGTATTACTAAAGCATTACAATGGTTCTTGTATTTTCTGAAATATTTATAAACCCGTGCATCTGCAACATAATGAACATGTTATTTCAATGTAAATTCAACATAAAATCACAGCGCTTTTATTTACTAACACATGTTCAATGTAATTGTAACATGGAATTACGGTGATATCATGGATACTACTGTAGTGCTATAGTATTACGATACGCCGATGCTACAAGAATAATACGACAGTATTTTAAGCGTTCTGGTATTTTCTACTGTATCTACAAACATACACTGGAATCGACAGTAATTGCACTGGTATAAACCTCATAATTGCAAAGTATATCATGAATATTACTACAATATTACCGATATACATTAAAATCGCAGTAATATTACAGATACTACTGTAGGGCTATATATTACAATACATTTGTAAGCCTTTTTTGGTATGTTCTACCATATTTGTGAACATGCATAATTTTACTGTATATTGTACTGTAATTATAATATGTCTACAGAGATATTGCCGATATTTTAGAAGTGATACGACAGTATTGTAAATGCTCTGGTTTTTCCTACCGTATTTGTGAACATCCACAATTGCACCGCAATCAATTCTAATTGCACTGTAATAAACATTGTAATTGCAATGTAATCTCAAAATGCATTGTAGTGTTACGATAGTCTTGGTTATTTAAGGTCCAAATTCCTTCGGATTCAATGTCCTCTGGTGACCCTGTTTGTAGGTCCATAGTATATCAGAGCGTTTGTTTGATCCCAACAATCAAAAAGCTGCATTCAATAACAAAAACCTTGAAAAAATGTGATGTCCGAGTGGTGCAGCAGTCGAAAAACTCTGTGGCCAAGAGAGTGCGATAATTGACAAGCTGCTGTTACAGTGATCTTCCTTTGTATCTCTGTTATTTATGGGTTAATTTGCATGCGGTTTGTTTTGTTTGATTTGGGTCATTACGACCGAAAAGTTCCTATTTATTTTTTGCACAAGGAGGTAATTCTGCCTTGTACGTCTGATAGTGCAACCCTACCTTATTCGATATTTGATAACTCATTGTAATAGCGAGTAAATGACTTTTTTAGTATACCGATACTGTCCTCTGGGACCAAGATCAGACGGTTGAAAGTTGACAATGAGGAGGAGACAATATGATATTGGAAAAAATACGCCAAAAAATATTTTTTTATCGGAGTTGACATGGCTGAATAAAGATCAAACATATTTTTTGGGTATTTCTGAAACTTTACACGTGTAAAAGATTATTAGTTGTCGGAATAGTGAAAATCTTTTGGGGTATTTGAGATTTTGAGCAAAAAGATCATTTACCCAAAAACTTAATTGCTGTATTGAGAAGGAGTTCACTAAGAACCTTGGCCTTGTAAACCAAGACAAAACTTCTCAAAAACCATATTCATAAATTTACTGTTAAAAAATGAATCAGCAAACTGATAATTCCAAGTTTTTGACCTAATAGAACGTCCTGGGGATGGTCAAAACTCAGAACTAGTCTTTCTAAACATATCTTGGTATATAAGACTCGCAATTATCAACTAACCAAGAGTTGTAAACTGGTCAGAATATCGTATGTCTTCAAATCAAGTCCTAAGGTATAATTTACTTATGTAATGCAATCTTTATCAGACATTATTTAAGACTTACCATGAACAGAAGTGGCTGTGGAGTGCTGCAAAGAGTAGAGGTACTCCATGTGGGGCGGCAGACGGTAGGCGGGGTGCAGCTCCCGGCCCAGCAGCTGGAGGCCGCCGCCAGGGCTACCGCTCACCCTAGAAACAAAAAAGACATGCATTATTAAAACTGTTGGTTAACTAACATCGTTTGTTTTTAAGATAGCAGATTAACAAGAGAATGAACACTCCCACTATGTATCAATAAAAAAAAGATCCTAGTGTACTAATATGTACCATAAATAGAACAAAATAGGTTGATTAAGATCTACCTCCACTGTTTTCAAATACCAACGGATAAAACAATATTCAATTATCCAAAAAATTATTGGTTTCTGTTTAGTATTTGTAAACAAATCACGGCACGCTAGATTAACTTGACAGTTAACATTTTAAAGCTTGTAATTCTCCTTCGATTGGAATCAATATTGTCACATAATTTAATTTCCAATTAATTGGACAAACATAATCCTAACCTCATTTTTTTCCCTTCAGTCCATGGAAAAACGAGAAACATCGACAGATGGGAAAAACAAGCAACAAACAGGCGAACGTGGTGTAAACGTCTTATCGAATTAATTTTCCATCGTGTAATTTCAAGTTTTAAAATCTAAAACCAGTATTGCTATTAGATTGGAACGGATCGTGTTATAGTGGAACGCTATTGTCTTCTTAAAATGTGTGTATACAGGTATAATAGCAGAAAGACATCATCGATACCAATGTCAAACAATTATTTCAATTTTCAATCACTTCTGCCATTTATTAACGACGTATAACGGAAATAGCATTGAAACGGAAAATGTCTATATTTGTGGTAATCAAAATATGATTGAATGATAATTGGCAGGTATTATATGCTAGTCTTTTTTCTTCTTTCTCTGTTGGTATATGTAGGATGGTGTGCCCTAAATGATTGTAGGAGCTTGAAGAATGTAAATGGTTTTTGATTTTTTTATATGATTGTAGTATTCATCAGACATTTTCAAATGGTGTGGCTAGTCCAAATTGAATTCTTTGATGGACTTAGCTCTGCTTTGACCTACTATTGGATTTTCTTGAGCCTAAGATGATCAAAATGTTTTGAAAGTTGTTATTTCGTTTTCCATTTTTTTTTACCAACAATCAATGAGTAAATCAGTAGACTTATACGTAGCTTCTTTTTGTTTCTTCCAATTTCTTGTTTGAATTTACAAATCGAGGCAGTTCGCACTAAGAAAGTAGTCCTACAATTATTCGTAAGTATAGTATATTCGAATTTGCACAATTGGTTTTTCTCTAGCAATACAAACTGGTAAAAAACCATTGCATTGGAGTAGAGATTGTTTAATTTAATTAATTTAATTGGTTTTTTACACACCTTTTATCAAATTATCGATTGGATCCTTAAATACATCCAAGATTTCCATTCCTTAATTAAAATTCTTTACACTTCACAGATAGATCCATCTATCGGAGATAGATCGCATACACATAAACCAATCCCAACTTAATCTCCAATCATTAAATTATAGTTTCAGGAAACCTAAGAAAAGCGGTGGGGGGACAAGTGGGGGAATTTTATTAACCTCTACCACCACAACACTAGTTTCAAATTGTAAGTTATCAGCGATGCCGACAAGGAATGACATGGAATTAGATACCGCTTTTAAACAGTAACACACCTTTGTGGGGCAGGACGTGTTCTATGCAAATGCATTTATTTAAATAATGTGTATTTAAAACGATCTCTCTCTAGTCTACTCGCTCGATCGAACAGAGAAACGATCGCCTTCTACTAATAATTAATTCAAATTACTTGTGCAAGAACGGGCATACGAGCAAGTTTTTAATTGATCTTGATTTAATAATACATCAACGCCTTTCAGCCTGAGAGAGAAAAACCCACGGGTCGAATAAAATTTATATAACCTGACGATGATGATTGTTGCATGATAAGAGGATGATGGAATAAGAGGAAAAAATGAAATTCACACGTGTAGGCCCTTTTTGTGTAATTGTTAAAGTTTATGGAGTTATTATTGGCGTTTTGGTGTGGTAACATCGGAAAGATGTTTTAATTTTACTCACAAAGCGTATTGTGTGTAATCGATTCTTGAGTAATCTTTTGATGCGAATTGATTTCCAATCAATAAAGGTTAATTTCCAGGATTACTTAAACAAATAAACGTGGATGTGCGAAAATAACCAACAAAGGAAAAAAATGATTATTGAGAGGTTTTGCTATATAGGCTATATAGACTAGCAAAGTTGGTAATTTTCATGATGCAGTTGCGTCGAGGAGTCTCAAAGAGCAATAAAAAAATGATCGATGAAACGCTATTGTAATGATTAGAACAAAAATCAAAACCATTTTAAAGGTTACTCACTAGTGTTAATGGAGAGAAACCATCTTACCAGGTTTTGTAAAATAAAATTCTGCCAGTAAATACCAATACATCATACGAAATGCATGGTAAAAAGAAATAAACTCGAAATAGGCTTCACAAACCATTAAGATGAAGAAAAACTAATCACGATGATAGTCATTGAAGCAAGGCGAATCACATAAAAAACTATCACCCAAAATTCTTCATCTCCACTATTGGATTCTGATTGAATTAATCACAATTGAATCCATTATTTGAATTAATCCTTACCACTTTATTAAACCTTCTCAGATGTGGGCTAGGAAATTTTCTTATGTATCTAATCTTTAAATTCCTTGAAAAAATTTCGGAATCACTTGCATCGTTACAATTCCTTTAAAATTCTTGAACAATTTTTCATACTATATACCTTTCGGTGTGTCATGGTTCAAGCTTCTTGACATGGCACTCAAAATCCGGTTAGACTGTTAGAACCATCAGAGTTCTTTAACTCTGGTGATGCAGAGGTACTTTAGCTACCGCTATGGTTAAAGATAGTATTGCAGCACAGTTTTTCAGAATAAACAGGGCAGTCACATTAATCAATCCACTTTATCGAATCGGTAGTGGTCATTTTGTCCGTATCAACAAATAAAGTTTTTATCAGAGTATGGAAGAAAAAGAAAGTATTAATTGCTTTGTAAGAAATCTTTTAGGGAAATACCTCATTGGATGTGGTAATTCTAATTCTTGGGTTGGTGATTACCAAGCGTCCAGAACAATGCCCAAAATGTGCCATACATGAAGCAGTCTTCTAGAAGAAAGGCGTCTTTAGATGTGCTAATTCTGATTATTGGGTTTGTGGTTGCCAAGCGTATGTAATTGTGAAAAACAATGCTAAATTAGGCGGAATTTTCGAAAGTAACGTACAAAAAAGCGAGGAGGCCATCAAAATTGGAAGTATCATCCACCAAGAGTGTTTTCATATCCAATTTGTTTCTGCTCCAAAGAGGCTTCAAATACAAGTTTAACATAAGTCTTTAAATTAACTGTTTAAATTAACATTGAAAGCAATACGAAGCCATGAATTCGATTTCAGCGTCGATAAATCTTTTCTCGAATACAGGCTCGAACTTAGCGCCGCACCTAACCTAACATATTATCATAAACTCTATTCTAAGATTAGTGATGAAAGGTCGTAAAAATCGAGAGAAACAGCAAAACTGTCGACCTAAACAAATACCATGTTTGGTCAGTACCATGGTCATGGTTTTAAATTTTAAGGCTAAACTAAGATCAGGAAAGAAGTTCTGTACTCATCAAAGCACATTAGAGGCTAGATCGACGTATGGATTTGAGCTCGACAAGATCGATTAGCCGTTCTTCATGTGTGAGCAAAGGAAAAATAGCAAATAGCAATACATCTGAGAAAGATAGATACTATGGCATAGTTGCCAAGTCTTAAAATATAGTAACTTTTTTGTAAGGTTGGTGCTATAGCTAAGAATTTTTAAATATAATTGACGTTTGTCATTTTTATACAATAACCTAAAATGTTTGAAACTTTCTAAAGTCAACAATACTTGTACGTTTAGTAACGTAAAGATAATCAACTGATAATTCTGCTGCGGTATTAAAAATATTTTATTCTTTAAACAAAATGAACAATTAGTTTTAAAAGTAGAATAAACTTTCAAACGTCAATTATATTTAAAAATTCTTAGCTATAGCACCAACCTTACAAAAAAGTTACTAGATATATTTTAATACTTAACTATGTATAATATAACTATGTCATAATATTTATCTTTCTCAGACGTATTGCTAACTAGTCGCTAGTTTTCCCTTGTTCACACATGAAAATCCAATTCCTAGATGAAGTTTTTCTAATACTGTATACTTTAATACAGAACACCTAAAAGTTGTAAGTATTCCGTCTTTTCAACTACCTTCAGGTTGCTAAAAATGTTGTCTGGTCATGTTACTGTTATAAAGGAAAAAATCCCCAAAAAGTGTTTGCTCTTCGCAACTACCCTAGCTGCCCCGAATCAACTGGTAGTTACTGATAAAGATTTAGATCAAGGTTGCTAAAAATGTACAACAGCAGCTGCTGTTCGTAAAATGGTGAAACGTAATGCATATAACCAAAAGGTTTCTGGTCTTCAGGGCCAGGCGGTATACAGCATACAACAATACTTAAGAGGACAAGAGTTCAGAATTTCGAAACCCAGAGCCTGTCACTATGTAGAGTTGGGTAACCAATAATATAAGACCCAAAACTTTAATTCCTGAAAGTAGGCCTGATGCGTGGTAGGGGGGGAGCAAGGAAGGGGAAAATTTGCTCAAAATCAATATTAGGAAGAAATATGGAATCCTTTTTCCAAAAGAAGAAAGTTAGTATTAGACATTGCGATGAAAGTCTCAGGTTTGATTTTTGGGGCAGATGACGTTTCCTCTTCTATTTCAGTACGCTATGCCTAAAAATAACCTAGCAACTTTCCCACGACTTGCCTTTTGGAAAACAGACTCAAAATCTGCATTTCTGCCTATTAACCGATTCTGCACAAGAAGCATCCCTCCACTCCTCCACGGTTTCATTAACAAGAGTTAAAGTTTTTATGCCTTCTTAATTGCCCATCCCCAAATGATGAAAGGGTTCTGGGCTTGCTGAAACCCATTTTAAACCTCGTGCTTTCATTTTGGAATAATTAGAATAATTTGAAAAGCGGCAAGAGTAAAGTAAGACGGCAGCCATTATTGCTCAAGAGATCTCTCTAGACTTATTAGTCGTGATTCTGACAGTTATTGTTTTAGATCCATGATTGCCACAAAATGATAAAATATGTAGAATGGCAAACAGCAAAATACTGGAATCCGAGTGATTTTTCTTCCCTTTATGATCATGCAAAAAAATCATAAGGTTGCATAACAAAAATTCTGAGAAAAATCGATCTGATATCAATAACATTAAATGTTCAGATCGATTTTTCTCAGAATTTTTGTTATGCAACCTTTTGATTTATTTGCACGATCATAAAGGGAAGAGTAATCACTATCGGATTTCACTATTAAAAATCTATATTGTCATTTAAAATTTTTTGTGATGACGTCATAACTTAGAAACAAATGAAAGTCGGAAGAAGAATTGCACATATTAATGTGTATTTTTAAAAACAAAATTGACGTGTTTCAGCATTTTAAAAAAACCGGTTGAGTTCGCTATTTTTTTTTAATATCCCATACTTTAATCCCACCCTGTATATGCTTCCAGTGCTTAAAAGCTTGGGAAAGATTGGCCTAAATAACTGTTGACTCAAGGTGATATCACCAAAAAACACTTGAAATGAAGTTAGCAAACGTAGAATCTTTTTTGAACTGACACTATTTTCAAACTGACCTTCTTGTTCGCCAGATCTAGATAAAAATGAGTCTAGTTATTTAAATTTAACCTTAACAATATAGAAATTCTTATATTTCTAGGAAATAAAAACCTTTTCTGTTATTTCTCCCGTTCTCACACCTATTTATAAAGGCCAATAAATAAACACTGGAAATAAAAATATTATAGCACAGTCCAGCACATTCACAAAGACGTGTTGATTACAGGTTTATATTAAAAAAAAGAGAAGCTGACAGAAGTAAAAGAGAAAAAAACCAAAAACCAATATAAACACGCCTTAGAATTTTTATAGTCGTATAAAAATTAAATTCAAACTACATTAACAGTCGCGTCATGTTACAGAAGCCCTGCCAAACTAATAAAATGAAATTCCACTAGTGTATAGGGGTTAAAACGATCGTCACTTCTTTGGCTCGCACCATTCGACCTTACATAAAACGAGAGAATAAAGTTAATCGTATTCGAATACCCGTGTTTAGTTCGCACCTCGGATGTGGGAGGTTTATACAGTTGTTCCGCAACAATGCTGGCGTATCTTCTTCTCCTTTTAAAAAAAGAAGGGTTTTCTTCAATTGTTCTTTTTTTCTTTTGTTAAATAATAATGATAGGTAAAGTCCACTTGATGATCGATATTGCAGGAATTAACAATAACAAAACTTATTAAATATGCACGCACGAATTGAAAAGGAGTAAGGAAGATTAATATTTGTTTGTTAAAAAAAAAGTAAGGTTAGCGTACAGCATACTGTAGTGTAGGAATTAGCAATGCAAAGTAATGCCTGCCGTAATACCGGAAGGTAATTTATTATTCATTTGTGTAAAGGTGATGGGTTTAAATTAATATAATTAGATTTAATTGTACCTGTAACATTCAGGGAAGTCCGTTTTTAGAATAAGTGAGTTAACTTGTAATGAAAATGAACTAGAGTGAGGTTAGATGCATCTAATTATCAATAAACCATTGAATTCTTTAAAAAAGACAGATGTGTGGTGACTACATCCTACCGAAAGTTTTCATATTCCAAAAAAGATAAACTAACCTGAGAAATGTAAACCATATCCGAAACGTCCGATATGTTGTAAAAATAGTGCACAGCCGAACAATAAAGATTTTTGCTCAAGATCTGATTATACCGAAAAGTAAAAGTTTGGTAGCTTAGAAAGTTTGACTGGTCTGGCAATACCGCATTCAAATCCGAAAAGTCCTATTAATAGGATATATTATAGTAAACTATAGCTTTTTATCAAAACCTGACCGTACGAAAAAGGTCAACATGCCTTGAAAACTTCACAAGCGGGAATGGATCAATTGATATGAGCTTAAATGACTATTTCAAGTGTGAAAAAGTCTAAATTATTTCAAATAAAAGATACTTCGTCTAAATTCGATCGTCCCGGAAAGTGTGAAATCCCGAAAAACTTGATCGACCTGAAAATCTCGAATGACCTAAAGTAGGTAGTATTTAGAAAATAAGACAGGCCAGTAGGGAATCATGAAAGATCTTTTACCAAAAACGAGATCGTCCCGAAAAGTGGGACAATGTGATCGGTCTGAAAACGTTGAATGTCCTAAATCTGTTGCAAAATCTTTAGAAAAAAAAGTGGGTAGTATTTTAGAAAAAAGACGGACTAGTAAGTCACCGTACAGCCTTGGTAGTGTAATGTCTGGCGTGCCGGACTTTCACCCAAGCGGCCCGGGTTCGACTCCCGGCGCTGGCAGATCTGGTTAAGGTTTTCTGCAGTTTCCCTTAGCTGTAACACAAATGTGAGATTTGCGCTGTTCCATCTATAAGTCGGCTGCAGCCGCACTTTGGGCCTACATAATAATAATAATCGCCCCCTCCCTCCCGCACAAGCTTATAGCTTCTGGGGCCTTGGTTAAGGTTATGGGTTGTAGTAATTATTATTATTATTATTACCGTGAGCGAATCTTTACCAAAATCAAATCATCCCGAAAACCAAAAAACCCATAAAACTTGATTGCCTGAAAATTGTGAATGTTCTAATCAATCGATTGGAAAATTTAAGCAAAAAAATAGGTAGAAAACAAACTTACTAATAAGTAATCATAAAAGAGCTTTTACCAAAAATCTGATTCACCCGATAATTGGAAAACGCGAAAAACTTGATCGACCCGAACACTTTGAATGCTCTAATAAATCTTGTAAAGCTTAAGTGAAAAAGTGGGTGATATTTAGAAAATAGGATGTGTTAGTAGGTAAAAATCTGAGATTTTTTACCAAAAACCAGATAATCCCGAAAAGTAAGAAACCCGAAAACCATGATCGACCTGAAAATCTTGAATGACCTATATCTGTTGCAAAACCTAAGAAAAAGAAGTAACTAGTATTATAAAAGTTAGAAGGTCTAGTAAGTAATCCTGAGATAGTTTTTACCAAAAGCCAGATCATCCTGAAAAGTGAGAAACCCGAAAACCTTAAACAGCCTAACAATTTTGAAGTTCCTAATCTGTTGCAGTTTATGCGAAAAAGTAGATTACTTTAAAAAGGAGAATTTTTACTAAAAATCAAAACATCCCGAAAAGCAAAAACCCGGAAAACTTGATCGACTGAAAACTTTGAATGTTCTAATAAATCTGTTGCAAAGTTAAAGCGAAAAATTAGGCAGCATTTGGAAAACAACTTAGACTAGTAGGGAATCATGAAAGGGTTTTTACTAAAAACCAGATAGTCCCGAAAAGTGAAAACTCGAAAAACATGATCGACCTGAAAATCTCGAATAGTAGGTATTCAAAGAGTTTTACCGCAACAGATCGATAAGTGGAAATTCCGAAAAACCTGACCTGAATCTGTGGCAAAGTTTCAGCAAAAAAGTAGTAGGTATTATAAAAATTAAAAGGTCTAGTAAGCAATCCTGGGAGAGTTTTACCAAAAGCCAAATCATCCCGAAAAGCGAGAAACCCGAAAACCTTGATCAGTATGACAATTCTGAAGGCTCTAATAAACCTGTTGCAAAGTTTAAGCAAAAAGTAGATACTATTTTAGAAAGAAGACGAGCTAGTAGGAATGACGAAAGAATTCTTGCTAGAAATCCAACCAGAATCAAAACATCCCGTAAAGTAAAACCCCAGAAAATCTGATCGACTGAAAATTTTGAATGTTCTAATAAATCTGTTGCAAAGTTTAAGCGAAAAACTAGGTAGTATTTATAAAACAAGTCATGAAAGAGTTTTTACCAAAAAACAAGTAGTCTCAAAAAGTGATAAACCCGAAAAACTTCTCGACCCGAAAATTTCAATGATCTAAATTTGTTGCAAGACTTAAGAAGTAGGTATATTATAAAAAATTAGAAGGTCTAGTAAGCAATCCTGAGAGAGTACTTACAAAAACACAGATCATTCCGAAAAGCGAGAAACCCGAAAACCTTGACAAGCCTAACAATTTTGAAGGCTCTAATAAATCTGTTGCAAAACTTAAGCGACAACGTAGATACTATTTTTAAAAAAAGAAAGGCTAGTAGGTAATCAGGAGAGAACTTTTATTAAAAATCAAAACATCCCGAAAAACAAACCGGAAAATTTGATCGTCTGAAAATCTTGAATGTTCTAATGAATCTATAGTTACAATCAAAATTAAAGTAAAAAATTAGTGTTTAGAAAACAATACGGGCTAGCAGGTAATCATGAAGGAGTCTTTACCACACATCAGATCGACCGAATAAGTGGAAATTCCGAAAAACCTGATCGACCTGAAAATCCTGAATGACCTGATAAATTTGCTGCAAAGTTTAAGCAAAAACGTAAGTGGTATTATAAAAATTAGAAGATCTAGTAAGCAATCCTGAGAGAGTTCTTACCAATAGCCAGATCAACAACAATTTTGAAGGACCTAATAAATCTGTTGAAAAGTTTTAGCGAAAAAGTAGATACTCGGGCTAGTAGGTAATCGTGAGACTTTACCAAAAACCAGATCGTCCCGAAAAGTGAGAAGCCCGAAAAATATGATCGACCTGAAAATTTCGAATGACCTAAATCTGTTGCAAAACTTAAGAAAAAGAAGTAGGTAGTATTTTAAAAATTAGAACTGGGCTAGTAAGCAATCCTGAGAGAGTCTTTACCAAAAGCCAGAGCATCCCGAAAAGCGAGAAATCCGAAAACCTTGATCAGCATGACAATTTTGATGCAGACCCTAATTAATCAGTTGTACAGTTTAAGCAAAGAAGAAGGCAGCATTTAAAAAATAAGACGGGTTAGTAGGTAATCATGAAAGATATTTTACCAAAAACCAGATCGTCCCGAAAAGTGGTAAATGCGAAAAATTTTTATCTGCTGAAAACGTTGAATGCCCTAAGTAATCTGCTGCAAAGCGTTTAGAAAAAAGTAGGTAGTATTTAAAAAACAGACGAGCTAGTAGATAATCATGAGAGAATCTTTACCAAAAACCAAATCATCTTAAAAATCAAAAATCGGAAAACCTGAAAATTTTGAATGTTCTAATAAATCTTGCAAAGATTAAGCAAAAAAAGTAGGTAGTATTTAGAAAACATGACGGAAGACTTTTATCAAAAATCATCGACCCGATAAGAGGAAAACGCGAAACACTTGATCGGGCTGAGATTTTTGAATGTCCTAATAAACCTGTTGCGCGAAGTTATTACCAAAACCCAGATTGCCCTATAAAACCCGAGATCTTTGCAAAATCTGACCTGCCCAAAGAGTTCAAATAGTTCAAGAGTTCAAAAACCCCGAAATTACTCAAAAAACTGAAGGCATAGCAGATAGTAAGTGTAGCTTTCTCATCTACAGCAGATTGTTGAAAAACTCAAATCACATTTGAAAATCTTGAAGTATTTTGAAAATAGGGCGGGACAGTCGCATTGCAAATCCAAAAAGGTCAATTCAAAATAGCTTGAAAATAAGAAATCATAAAAAGTATGATAAACCTTTGTCCCGAAAACGCCGACGTACCGACAAATCTGTACAACCCGATCTAGAACCAAGGCACAACAATAGATTTTTCTGTGAAAGCCTGATAATCCCGAAAGGCCAGAAATGCTTTGAAAGCTTAACGAGTTCAACAGATCAATCGCTTGCAATTTTCATAGCAAATCCACCATAAAGGTCATAGCACGTGATTGTGCCGAAAATCAAGAGTAGTCCAGAAAACGTATCCAGTATAGACAGCTCAACTTATTTGAAATTTTAATAAAAGGTATAATCGCCCGAAAATTCTAACATCTTCTAAACAACTTGATCATCTCGAAAAGTTAGTTGGATTGGTATGAGAAAACTTGATATTTGAACTTAAAATTCGATTATCGCAAAAGCAACTGTTCTCGGATACTCGGTTGGCCTAAGAATTGATTTTCTTAAGCCAAATTTTAAACGCCTGAAGATAAATTTCCTTGTCAAAACCCAATCACTCCGAAAAACGAACTTCATCGGTTGGATTTTAAAACTAAACTGCCATACCAATTGTTCCGAAATGTCCACCACGGAAAGGTTCTTCGTCCCGAAAAATCTAATTGGCTTAAGCAAATTTAGCAAACTCGAAAAACCCGATGTTTTCGAAAGTTAGGTAAGCAAGTTGACCCGAAAACTCATAAGATGTAACTGACCCAAACCTCGATTGGCCCAACACACAATACAAATCTTAAAAGCTCGAAACGTTTAGAATTCGAGTTTTGGCTAGCAGATAATAAACAATAGGTTTCTAGTCAAAACCCGATCGTCCCGAATTGCCTGACATACCGGAAGACTTGGTCGGATTGAAAATCTAAATTCACTTAAGCGATTCAATGCAAATCTGAACTGTTTAATATGTTGCAAATAAGGCATGGTGTAATAATAATTAGACAGATGATTATAAAAACTCAATTGTCCCGAAAAATCCGAGGGGATCGTGACCGCTTTACCGGCCCATACTCTCGATTGACATGAGAGGTGTAAAACTAGAGGTACTAAAGATAGCTTTTATCAAAATTCAGTCGTTTCGAATAGCCCAAAAAGATCTGGAGAAGATTACTGCCAAATTAAGTTCAGAATATTTTAAATAAGAAATAAGGCTGGCATAATAAAAGATTCCTTTTCATGGTAAAACCCGATATTGCTGTATCTGACAAAATCTAATCTAAACTAAAAAAAATGGTAAGAGGTGCAAAAATAAACAACAGACATAAAAAAATAACATTTTTTTGTTAAAATCCAAATGCCCCAAAAAAAACATAATTTGTTTAAAAAACGTCCCTGCCCGGATAATTGGATTAGAGTAAGAAATCAACCGTGAGATGTTGGCTGGTCTTTAAACTTGATTGGTTAGAGAAGCTGAAATTAGAAAGGCTTAAAGTATTTTAAAGAGCGATCGTGGTTCAGACAGTCTAGTAATCAGTGGTTCGGAGTCCTAAAACTGTAAGATGCTCTATAGTTGTGTTTACTGATACTTAACATACCAGAAACCACTAGGGATTATAAATAAGGTATAGCATCTGCAACATAACTAAACTCTATCTTCCCGAAAATCATGCCGTACCTGGAAAACCTGAACCGGGTAGAAAAGTTCGAGTGTACTGAAAACTCCAGTACAAAAACGATATGATGATAGATGCTTTTTTGTCAGAATCTTATTGTCCCGAAAATCCAAACAGACCCGAAAAATGTGAGATGCTCAAAAAGTTTGGATTGTTTGAAAATGTTGACAAAAGTAAATGGCGTTTTAAAGCATTTAAAAGGTAACACACCAAGCATAGTAAGAGATACCTTTTAATCAAAGTGCGATCATCCCGAAAAATCTGACATGATCTGAAATTTTAATCATTAAACTAAATCATTAAACATTTTGGAAGTAACAAGGTTGCAGAAATACTAGATAAGAAATATAATAGAATAGAATAAGAGATAAGATAGTTAATAAGAGATATCAAATTCGATTGTCCCGAAAAGCCTGTCATGTCTCGAAAAATTAATCCGTTCAAAAAGGTTGGAAAATCCAATGTAATTTCGAAAATCCTGAAGTGTTTTATAAACAACGCACATCAAACATAATAACAGGTATAGGGACAAAGATTGTCCCGAAAATCCCCGAAAAGTTTGGTTACAAGAAAAATCTTCAACAAATCCTAAAAATCTAAAATAAAAAGTAAGTTCGTGTCGATGATCAGGGCAAACCGGAAACCTTCAGGACGAAAAGCTTTATAGGCCTGATAAGTCAATGTAGACCCGAAAACCCCAAGTTTTGAAAATAATAAGCTATTAGGCAATAGGAAAACCTACCGATGAAAAGTACCCGACGGGCCGGAAGATTTTATATATAAGAACCCGAGAAGCTCGATGAATACATAATTAATATTTCAAGAAATAAGGTTGGGTGCCCAAACAATACCCGAAATTCCTTAGCGGTTGCAATGACTTATACAACCCAGTTCAGATTTTTAATGACCAGTGTATGGTGCACCAAATCTATGTAGGAGGACATGATACATCAGGGAGGCTTTTAGCCTTTCCTAAAGGGTCGACTTTAGACTAAAAATCCATTTATTTGGAACATAAACACTTTGAATTGAATTGAAGAGACTGTTGAACCATTTTTCTCAATGTCAGTCACAAATATTAAATATAGACTTTCATTAACTTTTTTGTAATACTAGAGTAGCTGCCTACACACAAAAGACGAGGGCTTGGTCAATTTTCATCTCGTTTCTTTCGCCTGTCGCACAACAACACAAAGAAGAAAGACGTCATCATAAATATTAAAACGACAACAGCAAACATAAAATCAATAAGCTATAATTATAAATTAATAACGGAACAACGGGCTTGTTTCTCGATTAAGCATTGAAATCACTTGGCTGCTGCCACTTTCACGACAAAACTCACGGATTCAATTTCATATACTTAATAAAACCGCTGAAAAGATGACTTTTACACTATTAGCGAGCTTTTCACTAGTGCGATTATCCTGATTTCAACACATTCATTGTTTTTAAATGTGAATTGTCAGGTTTTTCACCACTATGAATAATACGTTAAAGAATACGTATGAAAGCTGTAAGTGACAATAAATCTCGAGGTTATTAGTATAAAATATATTTTGCGAGTTGCAAGTTTTCCAATGAACAGCTAAAAACGACAATCCTTAACAAGGAGTGCCTCTTATATGTGTTTTGCGAGTGTGTGTATATACGTCTCCATTCATGAATATTTAATTCACTGATCGAACTCGAGATTGGAGAAATTCACGACACTACAACTACCTTCGTGCCAATTACCAGGTTCACTTCGATTTATCGACATTATAAAATGTAGAATCCTTTAAGAAGGGAAAAAAAGAGGTGTCCTTAAGAACATTTTTATTTTGTTTATGTTTGTTGTTTCTTGAGACTTTCAGCAAATAGAACACACTGCAACGGAATCAGTCTGTTAAAGCTGCTTAAATAAAATTTTAAATTTCTTTGTCACAATGAGAAAGCTTTAAACAAGTTCGTAATTGAAATGCATCAATCATTTGAGCTTAATAATTTATATTCATCCAATCGATTTGTGGTTTATATTCCTAGTAAAGTTGAACATGTACACATAAATGCGTGAGACAATGTTCGTGTATCGAGTTAGTTCACCAGACTGTATAATGCACAATCACATGCCCTATTTATTTATTAAACGAATCGTTAATTGCTACCAATGTCGTTTTCTTGACTCGTATTAAAAAAATAACCAATGGAATTTTCATTGCCGCCTTTTATTAATCGTAATAACACTCTCGATATAATTATTTTAAAGCTGGGTCTTAAAATATCAAATAACAATGAGTGTTCAGACTAGCCTTGAAAAGTTGTTCGCCAGTGTGATTAACATGGAGTTAACACCTGCAAATTATTATGTTTTTCAACACGATTAATAGCATAAAATGAATACTTCCAATACTATAAGAATCATTCAGTACAGAACAATTGTGATAGTTTGGCACCTCCACCGAAAAATGTCATGTGACTAAAGTTAATGAATCCTATTTAGCTTGATTATGTATGCATATCATAATTTTACAGCATTATCAATCAAACTAGCCAAAATAATAATTTGTGTCTGTCAAAAATATATTAAAAATCTGTACCACACTATTAAGAATAAAATATGCGAAGCAAGATGAAATATGCAAAATATGCATGATTTCGTCTCTTGATTTTGCAAGACAAAGAATTGACTGATTGAAATTTTGGACAAAACTACCAACTATTACGAATTATTTCAGGAAATGTGAGCACTGAGACTGAAAATATGCAATGTAAAAATATGCAAAATATGCATGGTTTCCATCTTAAACTGGAAGAAACTAGATTAATTTTAACCAAATAAATTCTTAAATCTCCAATAAGACTATTAAATATGCAAACTATATGCATGGCTTACATTTCACATTATCACCACACACTATCAGGGAATACTATAAACTGTAATCGTAAAAATATGCAAGAATATCAAAACCTTCACATTTGTCATCTTTTTACTTTATTAAGGCTCGGATATGCCTTTAAGTAATTATTCCAAAAAAGATCTAACACTGCACAAAAATATGCATGAATATCAAAACCTCCACATATTTCATATTTTTGCTTTAGGAAGCTTTACACGTATGCATGTTCTTCAAAACCTTCGTGACTATCGCCAACCGGCAATTATCATACCGCTCTGTTTTATCAAGACAAGAGTACGAGACAAGGTTCCTATTCCAAAGATACTAACTTTAATCATATGGGTAAATATGCAAAAATATACATAATTTTCAAAACCTCCAAATATTTCATATTTTTGCTTTAGGAAGGTTTGCACATATGACATAAGGTAGTTACTCCAAAAAGAAATTTTGAACACTGTAGTTAGATATAGCAGACACAAACATATGCAAAAAATATGCATGCTCTTCAAAACCTTCGTGACTATCGCCAAACGGCAATTATCATACCGCTCTGTTTTATCAAGACAAGAGTACGAGACAAGGTTCCTATTCCAAAGATACTAACTTTAATCATATGGGTAAATATGCAAAAATATACATAATTTTCAAAACCTCCACATATTTCATATTTTTGCTTTAGGAAGGTTTACACATATGACATAAGGTAGTTACACCAAAAAGAAACTTTGAACACTGTAGCTAGATATAGCAAACACAAACATATGCAAAAAATATGCATGCTCTTCAAAACCTTCGTGACTATCGCCAAACGGCAATTATCATACCGCTCTGTTTTATCAAGACAAGAGTACGAGACAAGGTTCCTATTCCAAAGATACTAACTTTAATCATATGGGTAAATATGCAAAAATATACATAATTTTCAAAACCTCCACATATTTCATATTTTTGCTTTAGGAAGGTTTACACATATGACATAAGGTAGTTACACCAAAAAGAAACTTTGAACACTGTAGCTAGATATAGCAAACACAAACATATGCAAAAAATATGCATGCTCTTCAAAACCTTCGTGACTATCGCCAAGCGGCAATTATCATACCGCTCTGTTTTATTAAGACAAGAGTACGAGACAAGATTCCTATTCCAAAGATACTAACTTTAATCATATGGGTAAATATGCAAAAATATACATAATTTTCAAAACCTCCACATATTATTTTTTTTTGCTTTAGGAAGGTTTGCACATATGACATAAGGTAGTTACTCCAAAAAGAAATTTTGAACACTGTAGTTAGATATAGCAAACACAAACATATGCAAAAAATATGCATGCTCTTCAAAACCTTCGTGACTATCGCCAAACGGCAATTATCATACCGCTCTGTTTTATCAAGACAAGAGTACGAGACAAGATTCCTATTCCAAAGATACTAACTTTAATCATATGGGTAAATATGCAAAAATATACATAATTTTCAAAACCTCCACATATTTCATATTTTTGCTTTAGGAAGGTTTGCACGTATGACATAAGGTAGTTACTCCAAAAAGAAACTTCGAACACTGTAGCTAGATATAGCAAACACAAACATATGCAAAAAATATGCATGCTCTTCAAAACTTTCGTGACTATCGCCAAACGGCAATTACCATACCGCTCTGTTTTATCAAGACAAGAGTACCATACAAGACCCCTACTCCAAAGACACTAACTTTAACCATACGGTTAAATATGCAAAAATATGCATAATTTTCAAAACCTCCACATATTTCATATTTTTACTTTAGGAACGTTTACACGTATGACATAAGGTAGTTACACCAAAAAGAAACTTTGAACACTGTAGCTAGATATAGCAAACACAAACATATGAAAAAAATGCATGCTCTTCAAAACCTTCGTGACTATCGCCAAACGGCAATTACCATACCGCTCTGTTTTATCAAGACAAGAGTACCAGACAAGACCCCTATTCCAAAGATACTAACTTTAATCATATGGGTAAATATGCAAAAATATGCATAATTTTCAAAACCTTCCTAGCTGTCACTTTTACTTCATCAAGACAAGAGTACGGTACAAGGAAGTTATTCCATAAAGATTCTGACTTTAATTGTCGCATATAAATATATGCAAAAATATGCCTCTCGAAACTCTCAAATATAGTATTTCAGTACGGTAATCCTTTTTTGCATCATAAAAGCCGAGGCAGCACATTCACAACGAATCCAATTTTGAACACCGTAGATTCGTATATATGCAAACACAAAGGTATGGAAAAATATGCAGGATTCTCAAAATATTTTATTTTACTTTACGAACACACGAATCTTGTAAGAAATCAAGGTTTAGGCGTTACAAATGTGCAAATCGTATGATTTGACTACTCTTGGCTTCAAATTCAATACTTTATATGTAGGTATATTTCAAATTTGCTCATCTTGAATAATCCCCATATATATAAACTATTACGATCAAAAGCATCTCTTAACGCACTATTAAGCTCAAAAGTTTATTCAGTTTTTTTCCTCTTTCTCCTCTTCTTTTTAACCATTCATACCATCACTAATTGATTAACATTGTGTGTAGATGTCATCATGATTCTTAACAAAACAATCCTCACCTCATGTTATATTCACTCCTACACGAGAGAGTCAGTGCAGGTTCATTTTTTGCCGCCCCTGCACGCATACTATAATAACATTAACGACCAAACGAGTTTCTTGTCGGATAAAAAAATATCCTATTCCTTCAAGGGGTTTCTACTTCATTTTAAAACGAGAAGATATTATCGACAAAGGGAGACAAAAATTTATTTTAAAGGTTGACTTTTTCTAGTAGTTAGTACCCAATTTTAGAGGCACCCTTAAAAGGGTTAGTTCAAGCAGGTAGAACTTAGATTTCCTGGCTTTGAAGGCAAAGATGTTTATTGTTTTGCTATGCGTGTAGTGAAAGCGGAAACATGTAAAAAAATCTTGTTCTAATATGGAACTTTGGATCTTTGAACGTGTTCACTGAATTCCTAACACCTACTAACTACATAATATCACAATTACTCGACTTCCTTTCTGCGTTCAAGCGCGTGTGTGTTCCACCTATATGAATTACGTGACAATCATTACAAGAATCTTGAAAATACCAACTAATACATAATAATTAATTATTGTAACCGGAAATAGTGGGGGTTTTTCATTATTATCATTATTCTGCTGCCAATAAAATAGTATATTATTTGCATTTATATTCAATAATAACAAGTTTGAGGTTATGTTTTTTGTTTGGTTATTGTTAAAGTATACAAAACAGAATTAGAACACCTACGGGCAGCCAATAAACGACAAAGTGTCAACTAACAAGCATGAGTTGCTATTAACCAAGCGACCCATAACCTGTATCCACACAACTCACAATTTTACGACGACTTTATTACGCATAAACAGGAGTTGCTACTTTCTTTCGTGAAAAGATCAACCCAATTTTTATCATTTACAAGTAATCCCACACCTTTTCATATCTCGTAAAATATTATGGTTATTGTTGCAAAAGCATAATATTATTATTCTTAACTGTTTTGTTTTGTTTCAAAAGTTACAAGCGCAATGTACTTTTTCTAAAACTTAACCTCACTTTTTCAAACCTTCTTTGTGACGTACTGTGTCAATTAAGAATAATTTATAAAACTGTCAAGTAAACTTATAAGTGAATGGTTTCTGAGAGTTCTACGAGATTCATTAACTTGTCTTTAATTATGGTACTACTTGGTACCACTGAGCTTACAACTTACTTGTTTATTTCGTCCCGGGATGCTAATACACAATTAAAACTGCAGCCTGTCAAGAATTTAATTAAACTGACATGAGTTTCGTATTGGAACCATTTTTTTGGTATTGGTACTACATAGAAAAGATAATTTTCAACGTGTTTCTCGAGGGTTTCATTAGAGTTATCTTTCATATTATGTTTATGTTTTATCTTGTTTTACACCATGTTAAATACATTTCGGTACCACTAGTATAATAAAGCATTAGAGAAGACAATTGAACTCTTTGAACTAATAGACTTTTATAAGAAGTTATATGCTTTTAATAATTGAATCTCAGCCTGTAGGCTCCTAAACTGTAAATATTCTTGATATACATTGGTACCATATTAAATATTACTTTGTTGCTTACATTGAGGACTTTATTACTTGACGTCTTGACTAATTACTGACATAGAAGTTAATAACTATAGATAGATACTGAATAAGACTATAAGGGCTCCATCAGCATAAGCACTGCTACCATATCATACATAATTCTGTATATTATCCAAAATTGAATAAAGGGTTGAATTTTGTAATTCCTTAAAATTTTTTTTGCTGGAATAAGTTTCTGTACCATATTGGGTTTGCTCTTTGCCAGAACATGATATGGATTCGATGAGGGTTGGTACCATATTATGTTTATCGAAAATTGTATAAAAAAATCTAATTAAACTCACTTTTACAATCTAAAGAGCTCTGGTACCATGTCAGTATGTATCTGCTTATCGCTTATTATATGTATTTTTGCTTCTAGAAGCTAATTGAAAGCATATGAATTCTATTAGATTTGCTTTTTATGGCCTCTAGTTGATATTGCATCTATTTAACACTGGTACCAAATCAGGCATAACTTTCATTACGTTCACTCGTTATCGAGAACTAAACGACAATGGGAGAATTCCATTACAATTACTTTTTGCCTTCTACGATTGGTATTCCTTTTGATAAATCGTGGTACCATATCAGGTATTATTTTATTTGGTCTATTTATCGCCAAAAAATGAATGAAACTGCCATAGTTCTATTGAATTATGTTTTTACCGACTATCCCTCCTATCATGCCATATGGTAACACTGGTACCAAATCAGGCATAACTTGATCAGGCATAAGAACATGGGTTCATTGAATAATGTTTTTACCCGCCGATTATTCCTATCATGTCATATGGTAACACTGGTACCAAATCAGGCATAACCTTCTATACGTCCATTCGTTATCCAGAAGGATTCCATTATAATTACTTTTTGCCTTCTACTACTGCTGTTCCCTTTGGTAATTACTGGTACCATATCATGTATTATTTTTAATTGGTATGTTTATCGTCAAAAAACTAATGAAACTACGATTGTTTCATTGAATTGTTTTACCGACTATCCTTATTACGTCATATGGGCCATATGATATAATAGCGGTTTGCCATATGATATGGCAACACTGGCACCAAATCAGGCGTAACTTTCAATTCGTCTATTCGTTATCGAGAACTAAATCACAATGGGAGGGTTCCAGTACAAATGCTTTTTGCGTCTTCTACTAGTATTCGCTTTGGTAATTACTGGTACCATATTACGTATTATTTTTATTTGGTATGTTTACCGTCAAAAAATAAATGAAACTGCGATGGGTTCATTGAATCATGTTTTTACCGATTATTCCTATCATGTCATATGGTAACACTGGTACCAAATCAGGCATAACCTTCTATACGTCCATTCGTTATCGAGAAGGGTTCCACTACAATTACTTTTTGCATTCGACTACTGCTATCCCTATTGATAGATACTGGTACCATATTAGGTATTATTTTTATTTGGTCTGTTTATCGTCAAAAATGAATGAAACTGCGATGGTTCCATTGAATTATGTTTTTAACGACTATCCCTATTACGTCATTTAGTAACACTGGTACCAAATCAGGCATAACTTTCTATACGTCCATTAGTTAGCGAGAAGGGTTCTATTACAATTATCTTTTACCTTTTACTACTGCTATTCCTTTTGATAACTACTAGTACCATATTATGTAAAATTTTTATTTGGTCTGTTTATCGTCGAAAAATGAGTAAAACTGTGATTGTTCCATTGAATTATGTTTTACCGACTATCCATATTATGTCATATGGGCCATATGTTATAAAAGCGGTTTGCCATTTGATATGGCAACACTGGCACCAAATCAGGAGTAACTCTCAATTCGTCTATTCGTTATCGAGATCTAAATCACAATGGGAGGGTTCCAGTACAAATGATTTTTGCGTCTTCTACTAGTATTCCCTTTGGTAATTACTGGTGCCATATTACGTATTATTTTTATTTGGTATGTTTACCGTCAAAAAATAAATGAAACTGCGATGGGTTCATTGAATCATGTTTTTACCGATTATTCCTATGATGTCATATGGTAACACTGATACCAAATCAGGCATAACCTTCTATACGTCCATTCGTTATCGAGAAGGATTTCATTACAATTACTTTTTGTATTCGACTACTGCTATCCCTATTGATAGATACTGGTACCATATTAGGTATTATTTTTATTTGGTCTGTTTATCGTCAAAAAATGAATGAAACTGCGATGGTTCCATTGAATTATGTTTTTAACGACTATCCCTATTACGTCATTTAGTAACACTGGTACCAAATCAGGCATAACTTTCTATACGTCCAATCGTTAGCGAGAAGGGTTCCATTACAATTATCTTTTGCCTTCTACTACTGCTATTCCTTTTGATAACTACTAGTACCATATTATGTAAAATTTTTATTTGGTCTGTTTATCGTCAAAAAATGAGTAAAACTGTGATTGTTCCATTGAATTATGTTTTACCGACTGTCCATATTATGTCATATGGGCCATATGATATAATAGCGGTTTGCCATATGATATGGCAACACTGGCACCAAATCAGGCGTAACTTTCAATTCGTCTATTCGTTATCGAGAACTAAATCACAATGGGAGGGTTCCAGTACAAATGCTTTTTGCGTCTTCTACTAGTATTCCCTTTGGTAATTACTGGTACCATATTACGTATTATTTTTATTTGGTATGTTTACCGTCAAAAAATAAATGAAACTGCGATGGGTTCATTGAATCATGTTTTTACCGATTATTCCTATCATGTCATATGGTAACACTGGTACCAAATTAGGCATAACCTTCTATACGTCCATTCGTTATCGAGAAGGGTTCCACTACAATTACTTTTTGCATTCGACTACTGCTATCCCTATTGATAGATACTGGTACCATATTAGGTATTATTTTTATTTGGTCTGTTTATCGTCAAAAAATGAATGAAACTGCGATGGTTCCATTGAATTATGTTTTTACCGACTATCCCTATTACGTCATTTAGTAACACTGGTACCAAATCAGGCATAACTTTCTATACGTCCATTCGTTATCAAGAAGGGTTCCATTACAATTACTTTTTACCTTCTACTACTGCTATTCCTTTTGATAACTATTAGTACCATATCATGTAATATTTTCATTTGGTCTGTTTATCGCCAAAAAATGAATGAAACTGCGATTATTCCATTGAATTATGTTTTACCGACTATCCTTATTATGCCATATGGGCCATATGATATAATAGCGGTTTGCCATATGATATGGCAAAACTGGCACCAAATCAGGCGTAACTTTCAATTCGTCTATTCGTTATCGAGAACTAAATCACAATGGGAGGGTTCCAGTACAAATGCTTTTTGCCGTCTTCTACTAGTATTCCATTTGGTAATTACTGGTATACATATTACGTATTATTTTTATTTGGTATGTTTACCGTCGAAAAATAAATGAAACTGCGATGGGTTCATTGAATCATGTTTTTACCGATTATTCCTATTATGTCATATGGTAACACTGGTACCAAATCAATCGTATCTTTCGATACGTCTGTTCGTTATCGAGAACTAAATGCCAATGGGAGGGTTCCATTACAATTACTTTTTGCCTTCTTTTACTGCCATTTTTCTGTGGTATGTTTATTGTCAAGAAATGAATAAAACTGCAATGGTTCCATTGAATTATACTTTTACCAACTATCTCTATTATGGTATATGAATAGCAGTGGTATCTACCACATCATATCTTATTTTTGTTATATTCATTGTAAAAAAGAAGTGAATGAGACTGGGAGGATTCAATATAATGATTTTTCTTGGTACCATTAACATTTTAGTATCATGAACGCTTATAATAGGTACTGCGTTATCGGAAATATTTTAATGACGCCCGATTTGTGAGTCGTCTAAAATAGCAAGTCGAGGGAGAATTAATGGCTCAAAGTTTAAAAGCGCTTAATTTTTATTTTCTATCGTAATTTATTATCTAATGGGCAATGGTACCAAATCAGATATATTGCCGTTAGGTCTGTACTTGTTGCTATAGAAAAGTACTCGAGCTTCAGCAAGATATAGTTGCTTTTTCTATTCCTCTTGTTCTTAGTGAAGATTAGTGCCAATAAACAATGTTTTGTTTATGCTATCAACCTAACCATTGAATGTTATGGTTCCTAAAGTAACAAAAACAATTGTCCGAAAAAAAGTATCTACAAAGTGATTTCAAGTATTATTCAGATTATTGATCTCAAAGTGTCCTCAGTATTAAGACGGATCTTCTGGAAAAAACTGTATTCCAGTCTTTGTGATTTAGGGAGATCAATAAATTTTCGTAGATATTCTGTACCTCTTTTAGAAGTGCTTCTAAATGTCAAATTAAACCAAACAGAAATACACAGAGCAGACTATAAAATACCTCATATAGAAATAATGGATCTTTTCGACTGCCATGCTCAGTAGTTTCTGAATTTATAATTGATGAATGCTATATGGGTAATTACCACCAGCATTCCACAAAGAAAGCCATTATCTCTACAGATAGTCACATTTTTCGTTTGGTGATGAACTTTTAACGATAAAATGTAAAAGTGCAAAGCGTATTTGCACTGAGTTCCGTATCAAGTTTTCGTCTCAGTGTCTATTCCAAATCTTGGTAGTACTTCCAAACCTTGCTTTTCAAATTTAGACTTTCATGTTAAGGTCCATATATCCTCTAGTCTACTTTCTATAATGAACGAACAGCTTCTTCTAAAAGTGCATACAAATTATAATTATTTTAATTAAGAGCTCTTCGAGCCAACTTCAAAAATGCCCAAACCAGTTCTCTTCAACTCGACCATATTAAAATATTCAAGACTTTAATAACAAGTAATTATTGATCGAAACCAAACACTCTCATTAACATTCAACCTTTTTTCTGCAAAACCAACAAAATCATAACGTGATAACTATGGTGGATTTTTAAAGCAACTAGGAAATCCTTTTTTCTCGAAAGGTTAACGTAGAAGAACAAGCGCACATCCTGGAATTGAAGAGATAAGACTTATTAACACCTGGAGTCACGTGAACGCTGACCAATCTCACCCGAGGGTGTGTCGTTTACGTTAATTGGCATACTTAACTAGACCGTATCTGATGTGATTATAGTTGTTCCATTGCAACCAGGCTTCTGGTGCACCCATGGATGGTAGAAGCGCGACGACTTGGTCAACTGTAATGCAGAGTAGTACGTGTGTATCATCCTCGGGTTATTTTACATGTTTTGCTGGTTAATTGTTTAAAACTTTATTTATATACATTAAACGATAAAAGTAAATTTCATAATTAGGGCTATAAATGGTAGAAGCGAAAATAAGTCGAGACCGGAAGAATAATAAGATAAAAGAAAGGTTACGTAACAGAAAAAAAAGAATCTATTGAAATCAATCAAGATTTATCTAAGAAATAATTCACAATCTATGTAGCACTATTAATAAATCATGGAAATGTTAATTAATTGCTCATATACTTTCTTTTGTTACGACACAACACAGACCGCTTGTTTCACTGATACCTTACTTGCTGACGATACTTGAATACGAAACATCTGTACTGGGCTAAAATATTTTCACTGCCAATACTTTTGGAAACAAGTTGGAAATTAAGTTTAGTAATGAAGAAGAAAATTGGTAGTTTTCAAATAAGGCAGTTCTCAATTTCTTAAATATTTAGTTAGTCCAAAATTTATGGAAATTTCCAAAAGGCACATCTTCTTGGAAACTGATTTTTCTTTACTGAGATAAATTATTTGAGATAAATACCGAGTTCAAGAGTGTTACTTAAAGTTAAATGAACTAGTAGGGATATTTAAAAATTGTAAATTCTTTTCCATGAAAATCTCCAAGAGATGAACTATCTTGGAAACTGATATGTATTATTTTTATTATGTATTTTCAGGTTAAGAAGTATTACTTAAAAAATTTATTTCCAATTCCTTCCAACTTAACAGATACCTTTATGGATATTTTAAATGTTTAAATATTGAGGAATTTACGGTAATTTCCAAGAAATGGCTTAAAACGTTTTCGGGTTAATAGTCATTATTATCTCAAACAAAATAACAGACTTCTTTTGCAATTGTTTTAGTTGTTTATCAATAGCATCATTTATGGAAAGATTCAAGAGGTGCAATTTCTTGGAAACTAATATCACTTATGAGATATTCCTTAGAGTTAAACAACATGTTTTTTGAACGGATATACTTCAACATTGTAAAATTTATAGAAATCTCCAAGATATGCAATTTCTTGGAAACTAATATCACTTATGAGATATTCCTTAGAGTTAAACAACATGTTTTTTGAACGGATATACTTCAACATTGTAAAATTTATAGAAATTCCCAAGATATGCAATTTCTTGGAAACTAATATCACTTATGAGATATTCCTTAGAGTTAAACAACATGTTTTTTGAACGGATATACTTCAACATTGTAAAATTTATAGAAATTCCCAAGATATGCAATTTCTTGGAAACTAATATCACTTATGAAATATTCCTTAGAGTTAAACACCATGCTTTTTGAACGAATATACTTCAACATTGTAAAATTTATAGAAATTTCCAAGATATGCAATTTCTTGGAAACTAATATCACTTATGAGATATTACTTAGAGTTAAACAACATGTTTTTTGAACGGATATACTTCAACATTGTAAAATTTATAGAAATTTCCAAGATATGCAATTTCTTGGAAACTAAATTTGGCTACGCAAGAGATTTCCAAACAAACTTTAAACTCAACAATCTGCTTTTACAGATATTTTAAATGTTGCAAAATTTATGGAAACCTCCATGAGGTGCAATTTCTTGGAAACTAATATCACTTATGAAATATTCCTCAGAGTTAAACACCATGCTTTTTGAACGAATATACTTCAACATTGTAAAATTTATAGAAATTTCCAAGATATGCAATTTCTTGGAAACTAATATCACTTATGAGATATTACTTAGAGTTAAACAACATGTTTTTTGAACGGATATACTTCAACATTGTAAAATTTATAGAAATTTCCAAGATATGCAATTTCTTTGAAACTAAATTTGGTTACGCAAGAGATCTCCAAACAAACTTTAAACTCAACAATCTGCTTTTACAGATATTTTAAATGTTGTAAAATTTATAGAAATTTCCAAGATATGCAATTTCTTGGAAATTAATATCACTTATGAGATATTCCTTAGAGTTAAACAACATGTTTTTTGAACGGATATACTTCAACATTGTAAAATTTATAGAAATTCCCAAGATATGCAATTTCTTGGAAACTAAATTTGGCTACGCAAGAGATTTCCAAACAAACTTTAAACTCAACAATCTGCTTTTACAGATATTTTAAATGTTGCAAAATTTATGGAAACCTCCATGAGGTGCAATTTCTTGGAAACTAATATCACTTATGAAATATTCCTTAGAGTTAAACACCATGCTTTTTGAACGAATATACTTCAACATTGTAAAATTTATAGAAATTTCCAAGATATGCAATTTCTTGGAAACTAATATCACTTATGAGATATTACTTAGAGTTAAACAACATGTTTTTTGAACGGATATACTTCAACATTGTAAAATTTATAGAAATTTCCAAGATATGCAATTTCTTTGAAACTAAATTTGGTTACGCAAGAGATCTCCAAACAAACTTTAAACTCAACAATCTGCTTTTACAGATATTTTAAATGTTGCAAAATTTATGGAAACCTCCATGAGGTGCAATTTCTTGGAAACTAATATCACTTATGAGATATTCCTTAGAGTTAAACAACATGTTTTTTGAACGGATATACTTCAACATTGTAAAATTTATAGAAATTCCCAAGATATGCAATTTCTTGGAAACTAAATTTGGTTACGCAAGAGATCTCCAAACAAACTTTAAACTCAACAATCTGCTTTTACAGATATTTTAAATGTTGCAAAATTTATGGAAACCTCCATGAGGTGCAATTTCTTGGAAACTAATATCACTTATGAAATATTCCTTAGAGTTAAACACCATGCTTTTTGAACGAATATACTTCAACATTGTAAAATTTATAGAAATTTCCAAGATATGCAATTTCTTTGAAACTAAATTTGGTTACGCAAGAGATCTCCAAACAAACTTTAAACTCAACAATCTGCTTTTACAGATATTTTAAATGTTGCAAAATTTATGGAAACCTCCATGAGGTGCAATTTCTTGGAAACTATTATCACTTATGAGATATTCCTTAGAGTTAAACAACATGTTTTTTGAACGGATATACTTCAACATTGTAAAATTTATAGAAATTCCCAAGATATGCAATTTCTTGGAAACTAATATCACTTATGAGATATTCCTTAGAGTTAAACAACATGTTTTTTGAACGGATATACTTCAACATTGTAAAATTTATAGAAATTTCCAAGATATGCAATTTCTTTGAAACTAAATTTGGTTACGCAAGAGATCTCCAAACAAACTTTAAACTCAACAATCTGCTTTTACAGATATTTTAAATGTTGTAAAATTTATAGAAATTTCCAAGATATGCAATTTCTTGGAAATTAATATCACTTATGAGATATTCCTTAGAGTTAAACAACATGTTTTTTGAACGGATATACTTCAACATTGTAAAATTTATAGAAATTCCCAAGATATGCAATTTCTTGGAAACTAATATCACTTATGAGATATTCCTTAGAGTTAAACAACATGTTTTTTGAACGGATATACTTCAACATTGTAAAATTTATAGAAATTTCCAAGATATGCAATTTCTTGGAAACTAATATCACTTATGAGATATTCCTTAGAGTTAAACAACATGTTTTTTGAACGGATATACTTCAACATTGTAAAATTTATAGAAATTCCCAAGATATGCAATTTCTTGGAAACTAATATCACTTATGAGATATTCCTTAGAGTTAAACAACATGTTTTTTGAACGGATATACTTCAACATTGTAAAATTTATAGAAATTATCAAGATATGCAATTTCTTGGAAACTAATATCACTTATGAGATATTACTTAGAGTTAAACAACATGTTTTTTGAACGGATATACTTCAACATTGTAAAATTTATAGAAATTTCCAAGATATGCAATTTCTTGGAAACTAAATTTGGCTACGCAAGAGATTTCCAAACAAACTTTAAACTCAACAATCTGCTTTTACAGATATTTTAAATGTTGCAAAATTTATGGAAACCTCCATGAGGTGCAATTTCTTGGAAACTAATATCACTTATAAAATTTAAACTCAACAATCTGCTTTTACAGATATTTTAAATGTTGCAAAATTTATGGAAACCTCCATGAGGTGCAATTTCTTGGAAACTAATATCACTTATGAAATATTCCTTAGAGTTAAACACCATGCTTTTTGAACGAATATACTTCAACATTGTAAAATTTATAGAAATTTCCAAGATATGCAATTTCTTTGAAACTAAATTTGGTTACGCAAGAGATCTCCAAACAAACTTTAAACTCAACAATCTGCTTTTACAGATATTTTAAATGTTGCAAAATTTATGGAAACCTCCATGAGGTGCAATTTCTTGGAAACTAATATCACTTATGAGATATTCCTTAGAGTTAAACAACATGTTTTTTGAACGGATATACTTCAACATTGTAAAATTTATAGAAATTCCCAAGATATGCAATTTCTTGGAAACTAATATCACTTATGAGATATTCCTTAGAGTTAAACAACATGTTTTTTGAACGGATATACTTCAACATTGTAAAATTTATAGAAATTTCCAAGATATGCAATTTCTTTGAAACTAAATTTGGTTACGCAAGAGATCTCCAAACAAACTTTAAACTCAACAATCTGCTTTTACAGATATTTTAAATGTTGTAAAATTTATAGAAATTTCCAAGATATGCAATTTCTTGGAAATTAATATCACTTATGAGATATTCCTTAGAGTTAAACAACATGTTTTTTGAACGGATATACTTCAACATTGTAAAATTTATAGAAATTCCCAAGATATGCAATTTCTTGGAAACTAATATCACTTATGAGATATTCCTTAGAGTTAAACAACATGTTTTTTGAACGGATATACTTCAACATTGTAAAATTTATAGAAATCTCCAAGATATGCAATTTCTTGGAAACTAATATCACTTATGAGATATTCCTTAGAGTTAAACAACATGTTTTTTAACGGATATACTTCAACATTGTAAAATTTATAGAAATTCCCAAGATATGCAATTTCTTGGAAACTAATATCACTTATGAGATATTCCTTAGAGTTAAACAACATGTTTTTTGAACGGATATACTTCAACATTGTAAAATTTATAGAAATTCCCAAGATATGCAATTTCTTGGAAACTAATATCACTTATGAGATATTCCTTAGAGTTAAACAACATGTTTTTTGAACGGATATACTTCAACATTGTAAAATTTATAGAAATTCCCAAGATATGCAATTTCTTGGAAACTAATATCACTTATGAGATATTCCTTAGAGTTAAACAACATGTTTTTTGAACGGATATACTTCAACATTGTAAAATTTATAGAAATCTCCAAGATATGCAATTTCTTGGAAACTAATATCACTTATGAGATATTCCTTAGAGTTAAACAACATGTTTTTTGAACGGATATACTTCAACATTGTAAAATTTATAGAAATTCCCAAGATATGCAATTTCTTGGAAACTAATATCACTTATGAGATATTCCTTAGAGTTAAACAACATGTTTTTTGAACGGATATACTTCAACATTGTAAAATTTATAGAAATTATCAAGATATGCAATTTCTTGGAAACTAATATCACTTATGAGATATTACTTAGAGTTAAACAACATGTTTTTTGAACGGATATACTTCAACATTGTAAAATTTATAGAAATTTCCAAGATATGCAATTTCTTGGAAACTAAATTTGGCTACGCAAGAGATTTCCAAACAAACTTTAAACTCAACAATCTGCTTTTACAGATATTTTAAATGTTGCAAAATTTATGGAAACCTCCATGAGGTGCAATTTCTTGGAAACTAATATCACTTATAAACTTTAAACTCAACAATCTGCTTTTACAGATATTTTAAATGTTGCAAAATTTATGGAAACCTCCATGAGGTGCAATTTCTTGGAAACTAATATCACTTATGAAATATTCCTTAGAGTTAAACACCATGCTTTTTGAACGAATATACTTCAACATTGTAAAATTTATAGAAATTTCCAAGATATGCAATTTCTTGGAAACTAATATCACTTATGAGATATTACTTAGAGTTAAACAACATGTTTTTTGAACGGATATACTTCAACATTGTAAAATTTATAGAAATTTCCAAGATATGCAATTTCTTTGAAACTAAATTTGGTTACGCAAGAGATCTCCAAACAAACTTTAAACTCAACAATCTGCTTTTACAGATATTTTAAATGTTGCAAAATTTATGGAAACCTCCATGAGGTGCAATTTCTTGCGAATATTTAATTACTGTATGATTTATAGAAATCTCCAAGAAATGCAATCTCTTTGAAATTGATACCACTTACTAGAGAGATTTTCTAATATTGCTTCCAACAAAACAATTTCTATGGATACTTCAAATGTTTAAAAGTGTAGATAATTATGGAAAGATCAAAAAGATGTCAATTTCTTGGAAATTGATAATTATTTCCGAATTTGCCTTCAGACTCTTTTAGGAATATTTAAGATATTACCAAATTTATGGAAATTTTCTGTGATATTTAATAACTGCATATTTTATGGAAACTGATGTATTTAGGCAAGGGAGGATGCTTAAATAGTTAATATAAAATGGAATTGAAATGCTACTGCAAGTGTTTCAAAGTTTCAGTATTTGGAAGTTTACAAAAGATGCAATTTCTTGGAAACTAATATTACTTATGAGATATATTAAACAACATTACTTAAACAAAATTTCCTGAAAATTTCAACTTCATAAAATTTATGGAAATTTCCACGCAATAAAACTTGAGACAAATAATACTTCTATTATGCATTTTCAGGTTAAGGAGTATTACTGAGGACAAACTATCTTAACCGAGAGTTTACATTTTAGAAAATGCAGAATTCATGGAAATTTCCAAAAAATATTATTTTTGGAAACCGAAATGCTTTCGCAGGTGGCTATCGTACTAAATGCCTCTTATGGATGTCTTAAATATTTAGATAAAGTAATAGAATTACTCACGTACGTCATTCTTCAGTAAAAGAGTATTATTTCAGATTTAGGGATAGTTTTGATATTTAAAAATTTATGGAAACGTCCAAAATATGCAATTTCTTGGAAACTAAAAGGAATTTTTACGGAAATTCCAAAATTTGTAAATCCAAGAGATGTATTGGAAACTAATATTATTCGCGCAAGTCATTTTCCATTTAAATGACTATTATTTCAAATTTAGGGATAGTTTTGATACTTAGAAATTTTAGAAATCTATGGAAATGTCAAATATGCAATTTCTTGGAACTGAATTTGCATTCATTTAAGTTTTTCATTTTGAATTTAAAAACTGTAACTTCAAATTTAATAAACTTCTTTTATGGATATTTTAGGTAGTATTTAAAAATTGGTAAAATGGGAATTTCCAGGAAATTAAATTCCTTGGAAAGTGACATTATTTACAAGAGTTACTCACGAATTAAAAAACATTATTTCAAATCTCAATAACTGCTACAGATATTAAAGGTATTTAGAAATATTAAAATGTATGGAAATATATTGGAAACATTGCTCACGTGTCATTTTGCAATTAAAGAGTATTATTTCAAATTTAAAAATAGTTTTGATATTTAGAAATTTATGGAAATGTCCAAAATATGCAATTTCTTGAAAACTAAATTTGTATTCATTTAAGATTTTCATTTTGAATTTAAAAACTATAACTTCAAATTTAATAAAATTCGTTTATGGATATTCTAGGTAGTATTTAAACATTGGCAAAATGGGAATTTCCAGGAAAATTAATTGCTTGGAAAGTGACATTAAAAGTTATTCACGAATTAAAAAACATTATTTCAAATTGTAATAACTTCTACATATATTACAGGTATTTAGAAAATTTATGGAAATTTAAGAGATGAATTTTTATGGAAATCTCAAAATTTCCAAATCCAAGAAATGTATTGGAAACTAATATTACTCACGTGTCATTCTGAAGTTAAAGAATATTATTTCAAATTTACGAATAGTTTTGATATTTAGAAATTTCCGAAATTTATGGAAATTTCCAAAATATGCAATCTCTTGGAAACTTAATTTATATTTAATTAAAATTTTCATTTTAAATTTAAAACCTTCAACTTCAAATTTAATAAACTTCGTTTATGGATATTCTAGGTAGTATTCAAACAGTGGCAAAATGGGAATTTTCAGGAAATTAAATTCCTTGGAAAGTGACATTACTTACAAGTTATTCACGAATTAAAAAACATTATTTCAAATTGTAATAACTTCTACAAATATATTATACGTATTTAGAAATATTAAAATTTATGGAAATTTAAGAGATGATTTTTTATGGAAATTCAAAAATTTTCAAATCCAAGAAATATATTGGAAACTAATATTACTCACGTGTCATTGTGCAGTTAATGAGTATTATTTCAAATTTAAGAATAATTTTGATAGAAATTTCTAAAATTTATGGAAATGTTCAAAATATGCAATTTCTTGGAAACTAAATTTGTATTCATTTAAAATTTTCTTTTTGATTTAAAAACTTCAACTTCAAATTTAATAAACTTCTTTTATGGATATTTTAGGAAGTATTTAAACATTGGCAAAATGGCAATTTCCATGAAATGAAATTACTTGGAAATTGACATTACTGACAAGAGTTACTCATGAGTTTAAAAACATTATTTCAAATTGCAATAACTTCTACAGATACTTTAAATATTTAGAATTATTAAAATACATGGAAATTTAAGAGATGGAATTTCATGGAAATTCCAAAATCTCCAAACCCAAGAGATGTATTGGAAACTAACATTACTCACACAAGTCATTATGCAGTTAAAGAGTATTATTTCAAACTTAGGAATAGCTTTGATATTTAGAAATTTTAGAAATTTATGGAAATTTCCAAGAGATGCACTTTCTTGGAAATTTCGAATTAATAAATATTATTATTAATAACATCGAATTTATTCATTTCTTATGACTACTTCAAATATGTAAATATTGCAGAATTTTCCAAGAAAGAAACTGATATTACTTAACAAACTTATTTTACGCTAACAACAAAAAATCTATGGAATCTTCAGTGTAGGGTAGAATCTTAGAAATTGGCGCTACTTCTTGAAAATCATCGAAATTATTGAAGATAAGAAATTAAATGTTTGCCTGTTCATTCATTTTCACTTGTTGCAATCATCCCAATTTTTAAGGAAATTTACAATGTTGTCACATATCACATTTTGTACCCAATAACCAGGAAATCACCCTTTACGATCTATAATGTCAAAAAATAAAAAATATATATTTAACTTCATTGTGTGTGATGTGAACAACCTCAAAGAATTTAAGAGAAGTCAGAGCGAGTATTTTTTCCCTTGAAATCCACACATACAAACACAGGTGTAGCTGCAGTTGCGTTTTGTGCAAATTGCAGCATGTATGCCATGATATATGGCACATACGAAATTCTCACTCTTTTGGAATTTTAAAGTTCATGTTGACCCGACCTAAATGAAATAATAATTTCTTTTCTTCTTAAAAAACAAGGAGAAAAAGAGCAAGGCACTAACAAACTTTAAATGATGATGAAGTTAGTAAAGCCGGTTTTTCTTGGAGGGCATAATAAAGTCGTTTATCATCTTAACTCCGAGCCTGCCCACCGATATCCGATATACCTTATATAAAAGTTTATTTAAATTTATCTATATTTTATTCTAATTCGTAAACTTAGACGCTAGAAAAATCCGAGATTACAGTTTAAAATTTAGGACTTCTAACCTGGAGGCTTTATTACTGGAGGTTGGCTGTCTTGGGTTTTTTTCTGTTAGGGGAATATTAAGTTGAAAAAGAATGTGAGAAGTTTCGGAATTTTAACATCGAATTTTAACACTGAAATAAAACGATAATTTTATTCTTAATTAGAAAAAGAAACAGATGGCAACATTTTTGTGTATATATAAAAGATGCCTTTTTAAAGAACACGTTTTGGACTTTTTGGTCAATTAGAGTGGTCATTCTCGACTTCCTAGGAATTTTTCGAGCCTGTCTGCTGGCTGCTCTGTCTCCGGATATATTTTAATAGGGAATATTTTTTAACTAAATTAATGCATTATTTCATTTTGTTTACTGATTTTAATTAACTTAATTAACTTGTGCTGGTTCTTTTCAAGTTTCCTTTTGCACTTTTGAACTTTTCAAATAAAAATAGGGGAATAATGAAGACATCAAATCATCATAACCTCAAATAAACAGCTGTGTGCTGTTTATTACCTTCAAAAAAGGACAAAAGACAGTTTCATTTATTTAACCAATTATTATTACCCGCGAAGAAGAAACTTTTTATAAAAAGGATCGAAAAGCCTGTAAATTCCGTGGTCGAGTGGGCGACCAGGCGTACCACCTGCCGATAAAAGATTGCAGTCTTAGTAAAATCCTCTGTCCGATAGGATCTTACACCGACCGTCCATTTCACACACTACGAAACGCTGTTTATCTTGCCAAGCCCTAGCTACACTTGTTTAAGATATCATTTGAATGCGGCATAATTCATTCCCTATTGTGAGCTTTTGACAATGGAAAAAATCTATGATTATGTTGAACGTATGAAAAACAGAACGTGTTGTTATTGTGTGGTTGGTTATCAATTCACTGGATTATCGCTCTGTTGAATCTGAGTGCGAGGAAGAATCTTTCGAATTTATGTATCCTTAAGTTAGCTTCTTAAAACCATAAAATGGTCATCATCTTTATTGTTTCCTGATTATTGTGGCAAGGGAGCAAACGGATCAACAACATGTTCACATGTGTAGGTGTTTTGATTGGAAACCGCTATTGTCCGATTAATCGAACACATTGTAATAATAAGAAACGCCGATAAGTTTCTTCCCACTTATAGAGTGACCAAAATAGACTCTTCTTACAATAAAGCATATCATTTTAATTTCTTGCTTTAACAATAATTTTGTATAATAAGGTTAGGTAGTAGCTTGTGAAGATTCTCGAGTAAGCTATTTTAGTTTTCCCCAAGATCAGCCTCTTGGTAAGGCAATATCTGTGTGTATCTAACAAACAGCATTGGTAAGGCAACATTTGGTAATTGCAATGGCTGCTTGAATGGACAGTTGCGGTTTAAAAGAAAGCTCCTCATTCATCATAGATTGTTTTGATATTTAATTTTCTATAGCCTATTACTATTCTCCATTTTTGTTTCCCTGAAGCGTCTAGATTTTTTAACGATCCAAAGGAGTGATGAATATGATAAGGTACTGGATCTAAGCATTCCATCTAGTAGCATTTTATCGATCTAGTAAGTTCAAAGTATTTAATACAATCAAATCCAAACAGAAATAGCTAGCTGGACCGTATCACATCATATACATTACAAATTATTATCGACAAGTTGTTTTAATAAAATTCAAAATAATCTATTAGTGCAACCTAAACCTTTACAGGACCTTCATTTTGCGTTTCTAACTTCACATTCAGCATGTAAGGTTACAGTTTATGAGTTATCGCACGAGTTGTGATTAGGTATTGTTCTGCGTTATAAAGAGCAGAGCTTGTTCGTTCTTATGAAGACCATATAAAATGCAAGATTTTCGTCCAATGAGCTTTTGGTCTAACGGAACTTCTAATCTAATGGTCGTTTCTGGAACTTTTTGTCCAATGACACTTTTTATTAGACAAGACTTTTTAGTCCTATGGACGACTATCGGTAGCTTAAAAGGCAGGCCTTATTATTGTCCACTAATCATTTGTTAATCTAACCCAACCTAACCTAACTTCACCTCACCTAATCTAACCTAACCTATTATTGTCCACTGGCTGTTTGCTAACAGTATTTCCTCGTCAATAAAGAATTTAAAGAATAATATTTGATTTGCTCTTGATTTGCTGCTTCAAAAGTGGTCGTTAGACTAAAATCTCTATAGGGTCTAAAGTACCATTGGACGTAGCCTGTAGGATCAAAAATCTCGTTACACCAAAATTTCCATTAAACCAAAAGTCCGTTAGACAAAAAGTCATTGCACCAAACGTGCATTAGACAAAGTCATTGCACCAAAAGTTGGACACCAAGGGAAGATTGGTATTGAAAAAACTTTCGAAAGGACCATATCTCTTAACAATTCTTGTACCTTATAAGACAAACTTCAAATCAATTGGGTCACTTTTGCTGTTTAAGAGACTACAAAACGTTGTGTCAAACCAATGTATTGGAGAAGAACAAGTAGTGTTGTGCTATTCTAATGTCTTATGCATTATTAAATTGCAAAATACTATGTTCAGAAGAAAAGAAAGGAGATCTCTACAGCGATTAGTATACCATCAGAATTAGTTGCAACTAAATGATAAAAAGAGGTTGTCCAACCCATTTTAGATAATCACTTTCGGTCTTGGAATAGCTCAGGTTTTTCTTTTCATAATTTCTTCATTCTTTCAGAATTTATATTAAATTACTTCTAAACATCTAGCTACATTTGCTCATAATGCGTTTCTTTTAACGTTTAGCTTGTCCAATGACTTTCGGGTCAAAGGAATTTTGGCCCAACGGGTTTTTCAATCTAACTGATGTTTGGTCCAATGGAACTTTTTGTCCACGAGACTTTTAGTCGAATGAACGTTTGATCCATTAACAGACCCTACTGCTTCTTAATTATTTGTTAACCTAACCTAACCTATTATTGTCCACTGGTTGTTTGGCTCATAGTGTTTTTTCGTCAAAAACGAATTTAAAGAAGAACTTTTGACTTGCTATGTTTTAGAAAACATTGTTATGGTCCAAAAGCCCCAGTGAGCAAAACAAAGTCTCGTTAGATAAAATGTTCTGTCGGATTAAAAGTATCATTGGACGCAAAGTCTATTACACTAAATGCCGATCTATTCACCTCCTTATAACTTTATCTGCTAGTTATTTGTCATGGATACAATTGTGGGAACAATTGTAACTATAGCAACTAACTTCCAGATAAATTTAAAAGGAGGTGAATAGATCGGCACTAAGTCTTGTTGAACCAAATATCATTGCACCAAAAGTTTATTATACAAAAAGTCCTTGCATCAAAAATCAGAGGCCAAAGAATGATTGGTATCGAAAAGACTTTCGGAGAGGCCCTTAAATAGGTATTTTAATGTCTGGTCTAACCTACCAGCTTAATTATAACTATTGAGTCCCAAGAAAAAACTGTGTAGAAAAGATATGAAATAGAAAGATCTCCACATCTATTAGAACATCAGAATTGGCTGCAATACTAAGAATTGGTGGTATCTTTTACACAGTATTTCTTCATTCTTTCAAAATTCCTATCAAATTATTTCTAAACTCCTAACTACATTCTTGTTGAACCAAATATCATTGCACCAAAAGTTTATTATACAAAAAGTCCTTGCATCAAAAATCAGAGGCCAAAGAATGATTGGTATCGAAAAGACTTTCGGAGAGGCCCTTAAATAGGTATTTTAATGTCTGGTCTAACCTACCAGCTTAATTATAACTATTGAATCCCAAGAAAAAACTGTGTAGAAAAGATATGAAATAGAAAGATCTCCACATCTATTTAGGTATAACATCAGAATTGGCTGCAATACTAAGAATTGGTGGTATCTTTTACACAGTATTTCTTCATTCTTTCAAAATTCCTATCAAATTATTTCTAAACTCCTAACTACATTCTTACTCATTTTTACAATTTGTCTTCAATGCCTTTTCTAAGATTTTGCCATAAAACCAGATCAAATCTAGGGATTTAGAATTTGGTATGTAAAACATGATCTACAAACCCTTACGGGAAAGATGGCGAGAGTTGATTAAATAAGAGAGAAGTTTTAGTCATTATTCCAAATGCTATGTAGTGTCACTGCCTCCTCCATAAACGTGGTCTCAGTAGTTCAATGTTGTAGCATGCTCTCTTTTAAATAACAATGAACCAGAGCATTTCGTCACAATTACTGTCCAAATAGTTCATTTCTGCATACTTTCCTGATTTTGCTCCCCAAACTTTAAAAATATTCTAGGCGGGAAAGCCTTTCGTTCTCTTTAAAGGCTACTACAAAAACTTGATCTATTTAATAGAGTGTAGGCATTAGGATACACTTGCTGGGAAACAAGTCTTGGTATATCTTAGAGAAGAGTATATCTAAAAATAAATAGTCTTTTGGATTCTGCTTTCTTCAACTATATAGAATTTTGGCTGACTTTCGAAAGAGCAATTAAGAACTCCAGTGTCGAAAGATGAAATAGAAGAATAGAAGCTGTGTTGGTAGATTTTATAATTTTGTTCATCTTCTGAATCATACCGCAAAATGTGGCTACATTTTGCGGTATGATTCAGAAGATGAACAAAATTCGAAAAAGTAATCATGATCAGCATTGGTAGTGTAGTACTTTCACCCAAGCGGCCCAGGTTCGACTCCCGGTGTCGGCAGATCTGGTTAAGGTTTTCTGCAGTTTATCCTTAGCTTACATAAGACATTGTTATGAGGCTTCTGAGGCAAATCAAGCAAATATACTCCGCCATAAAAAAATCCTCAAAAGCAAAATAGAAACTGGAAAATCAACTTATAGAAACAACTAGACTCTTGAAGATCTTGGCCTTGAATTACCAAAAAAGCCTGTAACTGTTATTAAAGATGTGATTAATGAGAAAAGGAATGATTGGTGTAAAGTTAACGCAGTTTTTAACATCGAGCTCTTGATATACCTTATAGTCCATACTGTATTGTTTTATAAGTTTTAAACACATTATTAGCAGAATAAAATCAATGTTCTAGTCAGAATTTGAACCCATTTAGAAAAAGAGTTCTAGTAGTAGAAAAATAGTGTTCTTGCCACAATCGTGAAAAATCGAGTAAATTACAAAAAAAATGGTCATGCGTTCAAATGGTATACCATGGTATGTGTGTGCAAATTAAAACAAAACCATATTTTCTTCAAAAGGCTCGTTTTTCTGAGAATAACACATTTTACTGATTTTAAAGATTCTGTGCTCAATCATTCTGGCAAAATTTTGTTCTTTTCGCGGGATCGCTTTATGTTTTGAGGAGGTATTAAGAACCTTCGAGAACAATTCTTAAAATTAAGTTCTTTAAATGGTACTGAATGACTTTCAAGAATGTATCCCATCATCTGTAAACTCCTACAGCTTCTAAAAAGAATGCCAACATTCCGATTTTCAAGAGGTACGAATAGCTATTGAAAATAAAAAATAAGTTTAGAGATATCTTTCTTTTCGATAATTTTGGATAATTATCAAACTTTACTTCTCCCATTCCTTTATCTGCACGTATCCTCAATTTGAATGAACCCTCAGGTAAAACCTTTTAAGCAGTCTTTGTGTAAGTAACTCATAAATAACCTGACGTACCGATTCTATTGTTATGTTAGGGTTTCAGAGATTTCAGAAAATAGAAATTCGGACCTTATTGTCTTTTGAGATGTTTCAAATGAATCAAAAAGACTTACTTACTCCTTTTATAATCCTCATCTAAAGTGAATGTAGTAGTACAACCACGTGTAATCCTCGGGTTTGTTTCTTGATCGATCATTGAAGTCTCTCAAGTATAACATGGCATTTAAATTAAATCCACACTGAACTCACCACATTTGCCTCATTGGCGATTTGCTCAAACACTTAATCAGAATGCATCCTTATCCATTACACTGAGTGCACTTTTTTCCCAATAACTGTACCTTCACGAAAATATTCACAAATTGACTTCTTAGCCAAAAAGGCAAAAAACAACACCATAAGATTTTCATAATTTTTCACATTTTCTTATTTAGCCCAAAATGCACACACAAATCAAGAAGAACAAGAAAGAAGAAAGTTTCAAAACAAATCGCGTCGAGTAAGATGTAGCAAAGCACGAGTGAGACTGAACTTTGTGTCTTGAAGGAGTCGAGGTCTCGGAGGGAGAGTCGACCACCCAAGCCGCTAGACCAATCTCTGCACAGAATGTCTTATTCTCGAACCGACATTATAATAAAACACAATCACGACGAAATAAGACCGCGAGGATGATTGAGTTGTGGATTGCGAACCGCTGGGGGCGGTTAAATTCGCCATGAGTACTCTTCTTCTTCTCTTCATCCTTTGAGAGAAGAGACGACGACGAGATGAGGATGACAGCCCTAATGACGGGCAATGTAATTAAGGGTCCACACAGCTTGAACTTTATTAAGTTTATGTTGGTTGTTATGAGATGAGGTTCGTGTTAAAAAGAGGTCTTACATTCTTTTTTTGATTTGTAATCGTAATATACCTACAATGTTTAAAAATGGAACCTTGGAATTTAGTAATGTTTATCAACAAAATATACTTGAATTAGCATAAAACAAATAAATAAAAAAATTCTAAACAGAAGAAACTTTTTTTGGGTAGAAGAATAATTCTTCTCTTGGACAAAGAGGAAGTCCTTTTCCGATTTATAAAAAAAACTGACTTATTCTTATTGAAATGTACCATTAAAATAGTCAATTAATCAATTATACAGTTCATGGACGGTTTGCAAGCAGAATCTGACTTTGACAGAAAGCTTTTTTCATAGTATGGTACATACGTCCAAATAAGTTTTTTGTGCTGTTTATAAGTTTAGAATGAATGATTATATAATTGAAGAAGTATCGTTCAGAAGTACTTATGTTTTTGAAAAATGTTACCCAGGTGCTTGTTGAAGAAGAAGAAAGTTTTTGTTGCCCTTTTTCTACGTTTTTTATAGGAAGATTTAACACTTTAAATCAACAATCCCAGAATACCCCACTTTCAAAAATCTAGGTTGGGTTGCAGCATCCGTACCTAACCTCTTGACTGTTTTATCGTATAAAGCTTTGTCTTTAGAATGACTGTTAGTATTTATAGTCCCATCTTAAAATTCACTGGTTCAAATTAACTAACTTCTTTGGTGAATTCCGAAAACTGTCCCAGGAGATCAAACATTATCAACAATCTTTAGTCAAATTATTTGGACATGGTTAGACACTAAACATTACAAACGTGTTTTTCCCTACCGTAAATATAGATTTTCTGGGACTTGGTTTCCCGAATATCAACCCTCCACATCAGCTTAGTACTTTATTGTTTATGGCTACTGATGGATGGCTACTGATGCTATACTTTTGAATAACTCTAGGTAGGTGTTCTATTTTATTTTAGATTAGTTAGCTTTCAGAACATATATCTTTTGGTCCTTTTAGTCTTCAAATGCGATTGGTACAGAGTCTAGAGCTTGTCTATGGTTATGACTTCGAACATGAGGACTATGGGCATTACTGGACTTAAGGCAAGATATCTTTTTGGGTCAAGTAGCATACAAGAAGAATAATATGAAAGAGGGCATAATGAAAGTCTAACATTTTTTGTTAAAAAGCTCCAAACATTTATAAACCTCTTGGTTGCAACCAGTCAAATATTCAATCATAATATATCGAACAAAGAATGTTGTGACCATCTGATTGACTACCGTGGCATAAAATAGTTGGTTATAGTTTTGTGTTATTAGTCGAACATGCTTTCACCATGGCTTCCAGCGATTTCGACATATAAAATGTTAGAATTGGAATTCTTTTGGGATCTAAAATATACATATCTACATTTAGAGTTCTAGATTTTATTGGAAGAATCTCAGGATGTAGGCTGCAGTTAAGATGGACTTCATGTTAAAAAGGCTACGAAATTGATTTATTTATAATCTGTGATAAAAAGAGTTCTAGTAGCTTTGAGGTCAATTTCCTGTTCAATCAGAAAAGCTTCTTGGGAACGGACCCAGATTCCACCCTGGATTCCAATACGAGAGTGATAGTAGCAAAGTCTATCCCGGCAGTGAACCGCAGATCACAGTCTTTATTGAAATCGTTTCGCAGTGTGCTTCCCTTGGTGTAGTCATTTCGGTACTGTGCATCGGGTGTACTCTGCTATGGATCGGTGGCTTGAGTGTACTCAAGAATTACAGGTATGGCTGATCACAGTAAACTACCCCGGGCGATCACCTTATAAGGGAAGTTGATGCGAACTTGAAGCGAATACGACTTGTATTAGCCTCTCACTTTTAAGACAACCTGCACATCCTAGTTGATATAGGCCGGGTTTCTACGTCGGACGGAGCTATGTCGGATCTCACCAAGCTTTAATTATGGTAGGGCGGGGTTGCTAAATCCTGAGATATCTTAGGCGGACCGAGAATCCAAGTTCCAGCCACACTAGAGGTTGAGTCCAAACTCAAGTGTGGCTGGAACTTGGAGTCTAGGCAATGACAATCCGCAAGCTGGATTAGGAGTCATAGAACTCCCTCGGCGACGGACCCCGACGGGTAAGCACGTAAATCGCTCCGGCACTAGCCTGGAGAGCTAGTATACGGTGGATAGGCAACCTCACTCTCATCAGTGTGAAATGGTGGATTTTACAAAAGTGACGGGCTAATTGACCGTAAGTCAATTAATTGACCCCAAAAAATTAAATTATGTGCACCTATTTCACCTTAACATTGTGAGAAATATCCTGTTTAAGTTAAAAGATCTGCTGTCTTACTGGGTCTGCCTAATGACTATCTACCGTTCTACCATTTTAGGCCTTTAATATAATCCTTCCCTTAATAGCCTTTTCAGTAAGTTTTCATAGTCTCAGTATAAAAACAATAGATAGCAATCTTTCTTTGATTTAAAGATGCACTGCAATATTATAGATCTGCCCAATGGTAGATATTTCGCCAATTTGGATTTCGTAGATAATCTATACAACAGAGCCTTTGAGCAAAACATCAAAAACTGCAGCAACCGTTTGAGTCACCAGAGTTTAATCTAAAGAATCTGCTGTGTCACTAGTTCTGCCCAATAACTAACGTTCTACCTTTATTAAACGTTCTGTCAGCAAAACATTTTTATACAGATGACAGATTCGTCAAGACATTTCATTGCAATATGTTCTTGGTCCAAAGATGTAGAGCAACCTTACAAATCTTGCCTAATGGTAAGTATTTCACCAAGTATTTAGTAGTAAGTATTTAGGCTATGCATAGAATTCTTAGAATATCTTTTGGCAAAATCAGTGCAACTTTTTGATTCAAAATATAATTATGAGCAATGCTCTTCTCAATTAAAAAGGTCTGTTGTGTTACTGGGTCTCTCCAATGATAAACGTTTACCATTTTAAACCTTAAATTGAAATCTCCAATGAATAGATTTTTGAATAATCTTTATACCAATTATCAGTTTTGTCACGGCATCCGATTGCAATATTATCTTGATTAAAAGACGCAGAAGAATCTTACAGGTTCTGCCCAACAGTAGATATTTACCCAAGTTGAGCTACGGAATTCTTAACCGAATACCGTTTGTGACATAAATTAAGAATATGTGCAATTGTTTCACCATACCATTGCAGCTTACTTGCTTAATCTTAGAAATCTTCTGCTCTACTGGTTTTGGGCCTTATATAGAATTATATAACGAAAAGCTTCTTCAACAATATTTATACATATTTCAATTTTTGCTTTGATTTAAACACAAGGGGAAACCCTACAGGCTCTGCATAGTAATAGATACTCTCCTATTTTGAATTTTGCACGCAATGCCCATAAGAGAAATTTAAGGCAAACAACTCAAAATGTTGAAACAGTTTGATTAACCATGGCATTTTAGAATATCCTGCTTAACTTAAAGAATCTACTGAATTGTTGGTTCTATCTAATAACTACCGTGCTCCCATTCTGGGCCTTATTTAGAATTTTCTCATTAATACCATCTTCAGCAATTTTTATATATTTAATAGGTTTGTCAAGGTATTTGATTGAGGTAGTTAGATGAAGGTATTGAGCAATGTTTTCATAATTCAAGAATGCTGCGCAATCTTACAAATCTATGGCCAATGGTAGATATTTTACCAATTTGGGCTTATGTAAAGAATTCTTAATTTAGAACTTTTCGATAAGAAACTTAAAATCTGTTGCAACCTGCTTTGTCATCTTGCTTAGCTTAAACAATCTACTGACTTGCTGGTTTTGCCCAATGACTGCCGTTCTACCATTTCGGACCTTATGTAGAAGCTTTCCATGAATAGCTTTCTCAACAATTTGTATGAAGACTAACAGCTTTGTCAAGATATATGATTGCAATCTTTCTTTGATTTAAAATGTTCTGCCCAGTGGTAGATCTTGCCCTATTTTGGGTTTTGCACACAATCTCTACAGTTGAACCTTTTGACAGAAAATCTAAAATTTGCTACAACCGTTTGATGTACAATCGCCTTGCGGGCAATATCTCAGCTATAACTCAAAGAATCTACCGAGTGAATGGTTCTGCCCAATGGCTACCGTTGTACCATTTTCATCATCAATAGCATTTTCAGCAATTTTTATATAGATGAATAGATTTGTCAAGGTATTTGATAGCAACGTTTTCTTGATTTACAGGTATGCAGCAATTTTACAGGTTCTGCCCAATGACAGATATTTTACAAATTTGGGTTTTGTAGTTATATTATTTTCATACTAAGACCTTTTGACAAAAAAATCTACATATAATTTTTCCACCGATAGCTTTTTTAGCAATGTTTATATCGTAAATATTAATAGCTAGCAAGGCCTTTGATAGCAATATCTCCTTGATTTAAAGATGCACAGCAATCTGCCCAATGGTAGTTATTTTATCAATTGAAGTGTTAAATTGCAATTGCAATGATTCGATTCACCATACCATTGTGAACTATATGGTTCTGTCCCAAGACTAATAGCCTATCATTTTGACACTTCAATCACTAGAATTCTTCACTAAAAGCTTTTTTAAACAGTTTAACAGCTCTGTCAGGGCATTAAATTACAATGGTTCATCACTAAAAGATAACATAGAAATTCTACATTATCTGTTTAATGGCTACAATCTTGGGTTGTGGATGGGAGTTTCGTAGAAATATTCTGAAAAGAGATTATGGTGGTGTATCCGTCTAATTTATTATGGTTATGCACAGCTTTCTGTTTAATCTAGAGAATGTATTACCTTAGACGCCCTGCTCAATGACTAACTATGGTATGACTATCAGATTCCCCAATGACTGAAGTTCTACGAATTCTACTTTATATAAAGTACTTAAATTAAAATCTCTTGCAACCATTTCTATCTAGTCTATGTCTCTTAGTTAAGAGGGCGTATAAGTAATTGGGAGATTTCCTTAATTTGAACGATACAGATTTTCCCTGGTTTATAGAGGCGTAGGTAGAGGGGACAATGTAAACCTTGAAATTGTGCTAGCTCAAAACTTTGTGGCAACATAGTTGGCTATAAACAGCGAATTGCCCAGTTCGCCATCTTTGGTGGAAAATAGGTTTTCTTTAGATGCTCCATCTATCGGTGCAAGCTTGGCTCGATTTGCTTTTGTTTAATTTCCCCCACTCCTCAAAAATTACGTTTTCGCCCATATCTCGGGAAGGAAACGTCGAACTCTCATAAGACTTTCACTGTCGTATAACACATAGAAAAGGGATAAAACTCGTTGGTGGCTCAAAATCCATAAGAAGTGTAACATATCTTTTGAAGATTTTTTTCTTTGTATCGGAGAAGCTGTTGCCCAGAAGCTCTGCGTGTTAGGGGATCTGCTACCGTTTCGACTCTCTCTAATGATAGACATTTCATGATGCTAGATTGTGTAGAGCTAAAAAGCTTTGAAGGCTCAAAGCTTTTTAGCTCTGAAGCCAACGATCAGAATAGGCATTCTGATCGTTGGACTTTTTTCAGAAGTGATTTGAGGTGGTATATATCCGGTGTCCAAAAACCAATTGAACTGGTTGAAGAATTTTTCTCTTTCCCAACACGGATTGAAAGCTTTAGGGCAAACTATTATAACATATACATCTTTTCATTTACTGCTTCCAAAAGATTCCATTGGACTGCGGAAATTGATTAAAATTTTATTTATTACATAAAGAAATCGAGCCTTTTTTGCTCTCTCTTACACATGATAATAACATCAAACGTCTACAAGTTAATAAAACGTATATATCATCATTAAATTTTTAAATGTTGGAGGCCTCAGAGATATCTACTGCACAGAACACACACTCATAAACATAACCTCTAAACTAAAATCTCTTTTAAAATATATACCTGTATAAATATAAATCATCGAAGGTAATCTATTGATAAAGATCTTATGCTAATCAACATTACTGGTTTAGATATTAATTAGTTTTTACATGTTAATTAGTAGTGGCACTGGTTTCTTATAATTCTTTTTCTGACAGTAATTAATAAGTCAACCGAACGGATCAATTAAAGGTAAAAAAAAAGATAAAAATTTTTCTCTCAACAAATTTGTAACAACGTCCAAAATGCTTTTTTATTACTACCTTTTTAGTACAAAATCCAGATTAAATAAGTATGATTCATCGATTATTTTGGTTAATGGATGGACTAATTAAGTGGTCAAGGCGGTTTCTCACCAAACTGGAAATTTCTTTCTTTCTTCATCTTGGTGGTTGGTGATGATGACAAAAATTTTTCCTTTGTTCTCAAACTGTTTAAAATGCACCGTTGATCAAAGGAATTCTAAGATAAAAAAGTAGTTATAGAGAACCTTTTACTACTATGTAGTACCTACCAACCGCTTAATTGTTTAGCTATATACTAGCAAATTTAGCTCGAGGTCTTTAACAACTATTCATTTCGATATTTCAAGCATGAAGAATGAAAATTACACTGACTACTCATGTTTGCACACACTTTTGTCTTTTCTGCTATGTTCGTTTCGATTTAACATCACATCCTCACACACACACATACACAGAAATAGTTTAATGTATGCGAAGGCATTCCTGCAGCATCTTAGGGGTCCAACATCTATTTAAAACCTGTCAGACTATTAAACTTAAGTTCTTTGTTTAGAATATAAAATTTGCATGGGGACCAAGAAGAAGAAGAAGAAAACCATCCACTCTTCTCTCTTGTAACTAACTTCTCTCCAAAACGACCAATCCAGTTTTGGTCTTACTATACTTTTTGTATCCCATCAGCAGCGTTGGCTTTCAGGTTGTTTGTATAACAGGTGGCGATTGTAACCTTATATTAAAATTGGATCAAAAGTTAATTTACTCTTTGTGGCTTCGCAGAATTTACTTTTAAATGCTCTCCACTGCAAACCATGGCATGGTAGATGGATATTGTTATTGTTATTAGGGCGAAAATTAAAATTCGTGCACTCGCTAGCTTCACACTAATTTTAAAATATGGGTGTTGTTGTTTCCAGACTCTTAACATTAACAGAAATTAATTAATTAAAAATATTCGGAATTGATCTAACGGAGAAGGATGTTGAGTGGGTGGAAGAACTGGAATATAACTTTAAGATTTTTATTTGTTTACATTTATGTTAAATTTGTTTAATAGTTAAATTATGCATGAAGATGAACACTGACCTCTTCTTCCTGTATTTGCCTATAGTATCGACTGCATTGATTTCATATAAAGAGATCCATATCTAGACGAAAAAGATAGATTAGAATGGAAATGGGAATTCCGTAGGTTTGTCGAATGGACTATTTATGCAATGGGATTGCATAACATTTAAAGAAAGACACCATATCAAATATTTTCCTTAACGGTATCACACTGTCTAAAGATCTCTAATGTCAATCTATTACAAGAGGGAAACACATCGGAACTATATCAAGCTGTTTCTGTATCACAACTGCGACTGCATATGTTTTCTGACAACTATACAATAAGACTATAAATACAAAAGTAGAGCTGAACTATAACAGATTATTTTCTTGACAACTCCTTTTCTATCTTTTCAGGCTATCTAGCAACCTTGTAGTGTCATTCTATTTGAAGAGAGAAATACGTTGGAACTATGTCAAACTGTTTCTGTGACAAAACTGCGACTGTATATGTTTTCTGACAACTCTACAATGTAAGGTTCTAAATACAAAAGTAGCGCTTAGAAATACTATGACTATTTTCTTGACAACTTATTTTCTGCCTTTTTATGCTATCTAGTAATCTTGTAGTGTCAATCTATTACAAGAAAGAAAACCGTTGGACCTATATCAAACTGTTTACAGCCTACAGAGTAAGGCTCTAAATACAAAAGGTTATCTAGCAGCCTTGTAGTGTCAATCTATTACAAGGCAGAAAGATGTTGGAACTATATCAAACTGTTTCTGTAACAGAACTGCGACTGTATATGTCTTCTGATAACTTTACAATGTAAGGCTTTAAATACAAAAGTAAAGCTGAGCTACAGCAGATTATTTTCTTGACACCTCCTTTTCTGCCTTTTCGGGCTGTCTAGTTGTAACCTCAAAAAAAAGACTAGGCCCCGCGGAGGGCGCCAATTTGTAACCTCAAAATCTATAAGCGAAATAATAATTATAAAATTGTCATACTTACGTTAACAAAAAAGCTCAAGATTACCACGGCTTGAGATTTAGCTCTATCTTACAAATTTTTTGTATTCAGGTCGCAGGTATTGGTTCTGCAGTTATCTTATTTATGAAAAGGAGCAGATATGGGCATTCACGCTTGATTCGCGACCTAACAAACAGAAGTAGGGATCGAAAAATAACGCGGAAACAACCGCGTCACATGTGCCGGCTAGACTTGCGGACGGTGCAATTTTCAAGTTAAATACGCAGAAAAGCCAAGCTGAATTTTGAACACGTGTAAATGTCACCTTTCGAACAAAGAGAAAAGTTGATCTTTCACTAATGCATTCCCGGGATACAGACGGAAATGTTTTTATGGAGCTAGATGACTTGAATACATTTTATATTTTATCAAGGTCTTTTAATTTTTTCAGCAACGCAACCATTCCTACGAGGGGACAAACAAAGCTCTAAAAATATTATTTATTACCTCCACGTCCATTAAGTTTATAGAAGTTCGCAAACAGTCTTTTGAGATATTCGTTATAAGTGTGATTATACAACAAAATTTTAGCTACAAATAAAATACAATTTTACAGGACCGAACTTGAAGTTTTTCAGTAAATATACATACAAAATTCACATACTTGAGGCCGATAGAAAATATACCGTTACATAGTAACCTTGTAGTGTCAATTTATTACAAGACAGAAACACGTTGGAACTATATCAAACTTTTTCTGTAACAGGACTGCGACTGTATATGTTTTCTGACAACTTTACAATGCAAGGCTTTAAATACAAAAGTAAAGCTGAGCTACAGCAGATTATTTTATTGACAACTCCTTTTCTGCCTTTTTAGACTATCTAGCAACCTTGTAGTATCAATCTATTTGAAGAGAGAAATACGTTGGAACTATACTAAACTGTTTCTGTAATTGAACTGCGACTGTATATGTTTTCTGACAACTCGACAATGTAAGGTTCTAAATACAAAAAGTAGCGCTTAGATATACTATGACTATTTTCTTGATAACCTATTCTCTGCGTTTTTATGGTATCTAGCAACCTTGTAGTATCAATCTATTTCAAGAAAGAAACACGTTGGACCTATATCAAACTGTTTACAGCCCACAGAGTAAGGCTCTAAACCCAAGAGGTTATCTAGCCACCTTGTAGTGCCAATCTATTACAAGACAGAAACACGTTGGACCTATATCAAACTGTTCTGTAACAGAACTGCGACTGTATATGTTTTCTGACAACTTTACAATGCAAGGCTTTAAATACAAAAGTAAAGCTGAGCTACAGCAGATTATTTTATTGACAACTTCTTTTCTGCGTTTTTAGACTGTCTAGCAACCTTGTAGTGTCAATCTATTTGAAGAGAAAATACGTTGGAACTATACTAAATTGTTTCTATGGCAGAACTGCGACTGTATATGTTTTCTGACAACTTTACAATGCAAGGCTTTAAATAGAAAAGTAAAGTTGAGCTACAGTTGATAATCTAGCGTCAATCTATAGTGTTAGTCTGTAGTGTCAATCTATTGCAAGAGAGAAATACGTTGGAACTATATGAAACAGTTTCTGTAACAGAACTGCGACTGTATTTGTTTTCTGACAACTCTACAATGTAAGGTTCTATATACAAAAGTAACGCTGAGATATATCAGACTATTTTTTTGACAACTCCTTTTTTGCCTTTTCAGGCTATCTAGCAACCTTGTAGTGTCAATCTATTAAAAAACAGAAAGACGTTGGAACTATGTCAAACAGGACTGCGATTGTATATGTTTTCTGACAACTTTACAATGCAAGGCTTTAAATACAAAAGTAAAGCTGAGCTACAGCAGATTATTTTATTGACAACTTCTTTTCTGCCTTTTTAGACTGTCTAGCAACCTTGTAGTATCAATCTATTTGAAGAGAGAAATACGTTGGAACTATACTAAATTGTTTCTGTGGCAGAACTGCGACTGTATATGTTTTCTGACAACTCGACAATGTAAGGTTCTAAATACAAAAAGTAGCGCTTAGATATACTATGACTATTTTCTTGATAACCTATTTTCTGCGTTTTTATGGTATCTAGCAACCTTGTAGTATCAATCTATTTCAAGAAAGAAACACGTTGGACCTATATCAAACTGTTTACAGCCCACAGAGTAAGGCTCTAAACCCAAGAGGTTATCTAGCCACCTTGTAGTGCCAATCTATTACAAGACAGAAACACGTTGGACCTATATCAAACTGTTCTGTAACAGAACTGCGACTGTATATGTTTTCTGACAACTTTACAATGCAAGGCTTTAAATACAAAAGTAAAGCTGAGCTACAGCAGATTATTTTATTGACAACTTCTTTTCTGAGTTTTTAGACTGTCTAGCAACCTTGTAGTGTCAATCTATTTGAAGAGAGAAATACGTTGGAACTATACTAAATTGTTTCTGTGGCAGAACTGCGACTGTATATGTTTTCTGACAACTTTACAATGCAAGGCTTTAAATAGAAAAGTAAAGTTGAGCTACAGTTGATAATCTAGCGTCAATCTATAGTGTTAGTCTGTAGTGTCAATCTATTGCAAGAGAGAAATACGTTGGAACTATATCAAACAGTTTCTGTAACAGAACTGCGACTGTATTTGTTTTCTGACAACTCTACAATGTAAGGTTCTATATACAAAAGTAACGCTGAGGTATATCAGACTATTTTTTGATAACTCCTTTTTTGCCTTTTCAGGCTATCTAGCAACCTTGTAGTGTCAATCTGTTAAAAAACAGAAAGACGTTGGAACTATGTCAAACAGGACTGCGATTGTATATGTTTTCTGACAACTTTACAATGCAAGGCTTTAAATACAAAAGTAAAGCTGAGCTACAGCAGATTATTTTATTGACAACTTCTTTTCTGCGTTTTTAGACTGTCTAGCAACCTTGTAGTGTCAATCTATTTGAAGAGAGAAATACGTTGGAACTATACTAAATTGTTTCTGTGGCAGAACTGCGACTGTATATGTTTTCTGACAACTTTACAATGCAAGGCTTTAAATAGAAAAGTAAAGTTGAGCTACAGTTGATAATCTAGCAGAACTGCGACTGTATATGTTTTCTGACAACTCGACAATGAGGTTCTAAATACAAAAAGTAGCGCTTAGATATACTATGACTATTTTCTTGATAACCTATTTTCTGCGTTTTTATGCTATCTAGCAACCTTGTAGTATCAATCTATTACAAGAAAGAAACACGTTGGACCTATATCAAACTGTTTACAGCCCACAGAGTAAGGCTCTAAACCCAAGAGGTTATCTAGCCACCTTGTAGTGCCAATCTATTACAATACGTTGGAACTATATCAAACTGTTTCTGTCACAGAACTGCGAGTGTATATGTTTTCTGACAACTCTACAATGTAAGGTTTTATATACAAAAGTAAGGCTGAGATATATCAGTCTATTTTCTTGACAACTCCTTTTCTGCCTTTCCAGGCTATCTAGCAACCTTGTATGTCAATCTATTACAAGATAGAAAGACGTTGGACCTATATCAAACCTTTTGTGTAACAGGACTGCGATTGTATATGTTTTCTGACAACTTTACAATGCAAGGCTTTAAATACAAAAGTAAAGCTGAGTTACAGCAAATTATTTTCTTGACAACTCCTTTTTTGCCTTTTTCAGGCTATCTAGCAACCTTGTAGTGTCAATCTATTACAAGACAGAAATACGTTGGAACTATATCAAATTGTTTCTGTAATTGAACTGCGACTGTATATGTTTTCGGACAACTCTACATTGTAAGGGTCTAAATGTAAAGCTGAGCTATAGCAAATTATTTTCTTGACAACTCCTTTTTTGCCTTTTTCAGGCTATCTAGCAACCTTGTAGTGTCAATTTATTAGAAGAGCGAAACCGTTGAAAATATATCAAACTGTTCCTGTATCAGAACTGCAACTATATGTTTCGTGACCACTCTACAATGTAAGGCTCGAAATTCAAAAGTAAATTTGGGCTATATCAGATTATTTCCCTTACAACCTGCACGATCAGGTTATTTGACAACCCTGTAATGCCAATCTTTTATAAGAGAAGAGCATTCTAAAACGATATCAAATTCTTTCTGTAACAGCACTACGTCCCTATATTTTCTGACATCCTTAAAGTGCAAGGCTCTAAATAGATTAAGAGAAGAAGAATAAATTAAACCTAAATAAATATGTGATAGAAATCTGAAGGTTGGTACAGACATTTGTTTTTATAAAACTAATCATATTTAAGAGCAAGATTACAAGTGGATCTTGGCTATGACGTCATGTATGTAGTTCAATAAAATCAAACATGACTGACAAATTTTCACAGATCATTTCAAATCTTCCAATTTGCTTCAAGTTAGGCACAAAAGTTCATGTGTACAGATCATCAAACGAGAACTTCCGTGTGGGTGGTGGAGTCAGGGCACTCTTACCTTCCATCGGTACATCTGACTGTACCCGAAGTGCACCACAAGACATTTAAGTAAGAAATGCGCTACCGGATTGATAAGACAGTTGTGCCACTGCGCATCCTAAGATCACCGGAAAGCTTTCGTTCGATGGACTGTACATATCAGTACATATATGTATAAGGGTATATTACACTTTCATAGTTCGGAACCAATTTTTAATTTTCAATGTTGTCTATGGGAAACGTGTACGTTAGCCATTCGTGTAGATAGGTTAGGAAGCTAAATTAGGTTGTTAGGTTAGGTTCGGAACAAATTTAAAAGTCAACAGAGATTGAGTTTAATTAAAGACATCAAGTCCGATAGACTTAACACAAAGCTTTAGGTACATAAAGACATCGAATGCCATTAGTCTCGCCCCTAGAGGACGTATCCCAATAAACTTCGCTACTACACGACTTCTTGTACCCACTGGCCACAACAAATAAGTTCTTTGTATGCCTCCCGGATTATTCCATCAATCTGCTTCCAGCCTTAATGTGACAATCTTTGCATTAGCACTAAACTCTGGCCTTCAAACACGTTAAAGAGCAGCCCCTTGTGTTTTTAATAGTTCTGTTGCCACTTGCAAACGTGAATTGGCGAACACCGTTTATTCCATGCAATGTACAGCAACCGGTAACAACATGGAAAAGGACAGAACTTCACATATAGTGTGATCCAAAATGATTCCCAAATTTCCAAAAGTTGAAACATTGAGAATAACCTTGGTAAATCTGCTGAAATGTCTACCAAATCTTCCAATTAATGTCTAAAAGATTTTTACTGTTACCCAAAATCTCTTCTGTTGAGAATTTTACAGGAGGGTTTTATGTTGCATGCTGGATACTAACTTTGGATTGGAAACTTTTCAGAAAAAGAAGCTTACAGCTTACTTCATTTTAAGTTTTATTCTTTTGCATTCTGAATAATTTTGAGTTTTTAAAACAAAGGTATACCACATTTTGGTTTTGGTGTTGATTACCGTAAATAAAAACAAGACCCATTGTGATATTGATGACCTTTTGATAAAAGGCCAAACAATATGAAGGTTTTGGTTTTGATGATTCATCTTTGATCTGGTAATGGAGGGCCTTGATCTTAAGTTCTACAAAAAAAATCTAAAGTTTATACATTGTAAGTGCATTTGTATATTTACAAGTGCATTAAGAGGAGCTATGGAAGATCTTAGACCTAGATCTAAATTTCAGAGAAGATTGGCCAAAAATGCCAAGAAACAAATTGTTGCAAAAAAATTAGAAAGCCTTTTTATTAGTTTGTTTAGTACACCTTGCGAAGCAAATTACAACGTTATTTTTTTGGTTTTAAAGTTAGATAATTGATGGGCAATCATTTTCTCTAATTTGTTTCAAATTTGCACAGAAGTTAATTGCGGACGCCATGTGTGTTGCCCATACCATGCTATTTTCTTTTACCCCAATTGGCTTCTTCCACTTGAGTCGCTATTATCTGTAGCAAAAAAAGTAAACATTCTTACAAGAACCTATTCATTAATAGAATCTTTTCAAGTCCAATTGAACGTTGTCAAAAATAAAACTCTCAATTTTATAACAAACTTTCCTAATGAGATTTCAAAGTGCCTAACAAGAATTGAAGAGAAGTGAATCTTCTTCTTATATATAATTGCTCAATCCAGATTTCAAACTGTAAAGCTACTAGTTTTAGACAAAGAAGTGTTAATAGTAAGTTAACCCGAGGCGAAATATAGCCTCTCCTCGCGCGTACAAAATTACTTATTTAAGCATTCAATGGAAAGAGAAAGAGAACGAGATAGAATTATGCTGTAGTATGTAGAAAGTGGAGGTTGATGATGATGATGATGAGTCGGTCAACCAAAACAGAGTCTTTAGACTAATATTAAAAAACAACTCACGAATCTCATCCCGAGTGCCCATCAAAAACGAGCCGAAAGGCGTCATCAAGCAAACCTGATATAACCAAAACGAGCACACCAAGCGCAATGAAGTATGAGAAAACAAAATTGCCGCAATTATAGGTTTCGGGATCGTGGTCGAAGACCGCCCATGTAACCACAGCTTCGAAGAACCCACAAGCCGTGCTTATTCGTTCCTCATATCTCAATTACATTATAGAAACCTTGATACGATACGATTGTTTCGTAGCACTTCGTTTCATCACACGAATAATTGATAATAAAAAAATGAATCTTCCAAAAATTAAGATAACAAGAAGTGCCACCACAAGCTGGTAGTTGTTGGTGGTAGGTGGATAATGTTGGTGATAAGTGAACGATGGTGGTGGTACTACCATCCGAAGAATCCAATTATAATTAGATGTAATTAAAATTGATTGTCAAAATCAAAAATCAAATCACACCAGCAACCAAGAACTTGCTCCCTGGAGTACAACACCTTCTAATTTATAATCAAAAACCGTCACTCAACAGATGATTTATAACATACGATGTGATTAAAACGAGCTGGTGTGCCTCTTGATGAGGCAGGAGTCAGGTGAACGAACAACACTTTTTTAAAAGCGAAGTACCACTACAGGTAAGCTCATTTGTCATAATAATGAAGTTTGAAGGTATCCAACGAGACTGCTTTGCACATTAAGACCTTGGAAAAATTCTTTTGAAGATCAACCAATTCTAAGTACATACATACATTCTTGTACTTAATTGAGAAAACAAACCTTTTTGAAGATCGCCAAATGAAGAAGAACGTTAACGAATTAATTAATGATTTAGATTGAAAAGATTAATGGATTGAGACATCCTAATATTCAAAAGCTTCTAATAAAATTAAGAGAAGAATCGCCAGGAGGAGGTCAATGAAGACCAATCTTCTTTTTCTTCTTGTTTAGAGTTATGCAAAAGGTTGTTGATCTTACGGTACCTTATGTTTACAACATATAAAAGATGAATATTACCTAAGGATAAATCAATTTGCTGCCAGCTACGATATGATGATCGAGTTCATAATTTTCGAGTATTGATATGGGCTATAATTTTTTATAGCAACTCGTGGCTCTATGGAGATCTAAATTATAGTCTCATGGAGTAAAAATACAAATTGAAAACGCCGTTTGTATTATAATAGGAAAGTTTATGGAAGTGCGTGCGAACGGTGTCAATAAAATGTATGTAATGTCTACTTCACAATTCCGATTTCATCGTACGATTCGCGTGACGATCGTCATTATTTATTTCATCCGCAATTGACGTACAAGAATGTATGAATGAAAGAAGCTTTATTTATATTTATAAAGGTGCTTCGTTTTCGAAGAGAAATAAAACGTGAAGGTCAGAGATGCGTGCTTTTTGATGTAACAATTTTCTATACCTGGACGTGTTCAATTTGATATAATCTAATTAAAATTATTTGTATGGAATTGCGATACGTTTGCATGCGATCGGGCTATAAGCATTTAAAACCTTGCAAAAAGTGAACACGGTTTGGAATTTTAAATCAATTAAAACGAAAAAAATACAAACACACTACATGTTTGTGATGACCGAGAAGATCTAAGACTGGACCGATATCGGATCATCATGTATAGATTTCAGTTGAAAACACCCTGTATGTGTCACCAATCATAATTAAAGATAGATGCAATGATGTACTAACGGTCACAGCCTTTTGGGAAAATTTTCTAGTTTATAGATTCATATATATATACGACCCTAAATACATATTGCCCATTATGAGCGGGTGAAAATTCTAAAGTTTCTATTCAGCTGATTATGACTGCAATTTTTAATGTATACCCGTAAAACACAACAGAACTTTCCCTAAACAATGAATTAGGAGATCTAAGCATCCAGAACCGGAAATGATCTGAGAAACCTTGAAACTTAACCGCAAAAGGCTCATCGATCAGAAAAAATGATTTAAAATTTCATTCCCGACTGGTTTGAAAATTGCGATAAATGCGCAAAATTCGACCGGTCAGAAAAACCCAACATAAAGATGGCCGAAAAAGGCCCAGATTATGGCATATCCTGATCGTGTTTTCTCAATATATATTGCGATGTTATGCAGCTATGCAAATAGAATGCCTTTATGTTTTAGTTTAATTATGAACTGCACTCGCTAGATTGTTATCTCTCAGGGTCGCCTTTACTAATTTTTATTTGCCTTTACTATATTTTCTCTACACAATGAGACTAAAATAATTATAATTGAATTTTCAAGTATGGGTTCCTTTTCTTGAAAATCTTTAAAACTTTAACTAAAAATATTATTGAACAATGGAATTTTAAGTAATCTTTAACTATTGAGAAATTTATTTAATGGGAAACTTTGCTTAACCTTGAAAAATTAATATTTTGACGTTTCGTCATAACCACACATATGAATGTGAACAACTTTATAAAATGAGGTAAGTTTGATCAATATTTTAGTTTTAATTAATTAATTAAATTCTTTATTACTTTATAGGTGATGTGCATCCTCTGCTTGAAGCCTTTTTACAATAATAATGATACGTTGATTTAACCTCCGAATTAAATTATAAAATCGCACTTCAAACCTCTTGTCACTAATGCTCTGCTTTTTAATAACACTTTCACAAACCTTTTTGTTATGTAGTTAATAATGCTTCTCCCTTCTTGTAGCCCTTTATCAGGAACCGGTATGCCGCTTGCTCTCTCGAACTGCCCTGGATTCAGGAACTTGCGTAACTCAGGATACGAAGAATTTCCAGACAGCTAAAAATGTTTTAGGTCAAGAGTACCTGTTTGTCGTTACCTTTATGATTTGAAATAACTATTCTCTTCTTCTAGGATCAAAGAGAAACTTTGAAGACCTTGCGCCTGTATTCATTTCGAACATCTTTTTGTAGTGAGTATTTTCCCCTATTTTAAACTTCTTCTTCTGTAGACTGCTTATTATGTTTGTTGGTTAAATAAATAACACCTTTATTATATTTTAAACTGGTTTTTAATCTTTATTTTTCATTAACAAAAATTATTACATGTTCCATTTTAAAGAATTATTATCTCTTTTTTTAAAATGTTTTTTCTAACAACCTCCCTAGAAACCATATTTTTCTTTCTTTGTTTCAAAATTTAAAATACAAAATTAACTTTTCTTAGATGATTATATAGTTTCTCATTATTTATATATCTCCATTGCAACCATGCATTATTATTGAAGAATGGTTGTTATGGATAAATTTTGATTGATATTTAAAATGGAATGCTATGTTTGTACTATTTTTAAATGTACTAAAAGCTATTTTACAACTTTTCCTTAATCCTAATAACAATTTTCTTTTCAGGTTTGAGCTTCAGATGTGATAACCTATATAGCCCAAATACTTCTTTTATGTAACAACAATAAACTAAATAGATAAATTTAAACTTGAACTCTGTTTTCATTAATGATTTTATATGAAAGTCAATGTTATGAATGTTCAACATCACAACTACCTCTTCTCTGTTCATCAAGCAATTTTAAAACAATAATGAACATTTATTAACTTGAACTTGGTCAAAATATCATTACAATATATATAGACACCAAAAGGTGCGCATGTGTAATAACCTTTGTCATCATTTGTCCCAAAATTTAGTCGCATGCTGTAAAACCACGTTATTCTTGGCGAGTTACCATTCGGTGATTTTATATTGTGTCATTGGTTGGGTTAGGTTGAGTTTAAAAGTTCCCGTTATAGTCTGGCGCCCAACGTGGGGCGTAGGTTAGGTTAGGAAAAGGTTAAGTTTAGGTTAGGTTAGGTGAGGTGAGGTGAGGTTAGGCTTATGTTAGCTTAGGTTAAGTTATGTTTCGGTTAGGTTAGGTTATGGTTAGGTGAGGTGAGGTTAGGTTAGGTTACGTTCGGTGAGGTTAGATTAATTGTAGATAAAATAATATCAGCATTGCTTTGAAATTCAATTATAATTTTATTCTAAGCTATAGAGAATACTGAAAAGTGTAATAATTTCATTTTAATAAACGCCTGCTTTATGTGCCATATTATTCTTTACACTTTCTTCCTACCCTGACTCATCAAGTTATGCACAAGGTTGTTATCGACTTTCTGAGCTGTCCAAATCCACTTAGCACGGAAATATTAATTTTTTTTACCACGCCAACCTTTTTCTTTAATATCCCCGTCAATGGGTAGTAGCAATTATTATTATTATTATAGACTAGTATTGCTCTATTGGCCTCACTGGTTTTGGGTTGTCTAGGTTTTGGCAAGTGTAGATTTTAGGTGTCGGGGTATTGGGCAATGCGTTCATCCCGATAAATACCAGTGCATACTTAATTTCGTATTTAACGACTCTTACTCTTATTTATTTTGTGTAGAGAAAAAAAACCTTTAAGTACATTCGATTAAATCATGATGTTTAGTCAAATACTATCCTTCTAAATACTAAATTTAGCCCTGGCGGCTTCCGGTCAAAGGGACTTTACTTTACCTAAAAGTAGGCCTATTCATTATTTTATATTTAGTCGTCGCTTCCGCATTCGAAATTATTTTCCATTTTAAAGAACAAAATAATAAGATGAGAGGGGTATAATAAATGGCGATTAAATATTTTCTTTTTAATATAACTTAGCATTTTCTTAGACTACTCTTGCCCTGTCCTTCTGGCAAAACGAAGGCGAAAAAGAAGATAAATTTACACGCCCAAACAGTTCAGATTTGAAAGTTTCGATTTTTGAAATCTCTTACCAGCGGGCATAAGCGCATTAGGCTTTGGTTAGTAAAATTCATCTTTTAAAAATATTAAATAGTATGATTTATCGTGTTTCCTACCCATCATTCCCATTCTAATACCCTCATAAGTATTTGGAGGTTATCGACATGATGATCGATGAATCATTCCGTTACCAACTGTAGAAGTTAACCCTGAATTTAATCGAAAATGTCTTCCGTTCCATTCTGAATTGTTCTGTAGTTACTTGATCGTCTGTTGGAGTTGGTTGGTTGGAGAAAAATTCATTTTACTGTATCTGTGTTCTCTCCATCGGACAATTGTAGGTCTGGTAGGAAATTGGCGGATATCATTAAATGTCATGGATTTTGGCCAAGAGTCAAGAGTTTGGCTTAGAATCATCAGCGCTGTTATTTATGGACCATTATGAATAAAGATTTTTTCAATTTTGCTTGTATTTTGGAATTTTTAGATTCCAACTAATATAAGTTGATTTCTTTAACTAAATAATTGTCACGTTTCGTCTTATACGTTTTTGAATAAACCCCTATGTGTTCTAAGAGTCCAGACAGCGACCTGATTTCGAATTTCCTGAAACCCTAAATCAGCTCAAAAAGAACAACCGATTCAAAACTTATAGAATCGAAACCCTCATAGGTCCCAAAGATTGATCCGTCAAAAACCAACCAAAACCTAACTGATTATCAAAGCAATGAATAGTAGTCTCTCTCATGAATGAGTGATAAAAAGAATATGCAGAATTCGGGTCCTAGAATATTTGTCTCATCAAATCACCTTCTTTGAGTTGATAACTCTTTTTATCAATGTTCCCTCCAGAAACAACGATCGAAGACATCCGTTCATGATAAAAGTCGTTTTAATGTGATGTCCAATATTATGTCATATTATATATTATGTATCATGTACCATGTATCACGTATCAGTATCATGGATCATGTATCATATCATATCATAGTGTAGGTAGTGAAGCGACTAGCGTGATAGGTCTCTCACCCAAGCGGCCCGAAATCGACTCCCGATGCCGGCAAATCTGGTTAAGGTTTTCTACAGTTTTTACTTAACTGTAACACAAATATGGGATTTGTGCTATAACATTTATAAGTCGGCTGCAACCGCACGATGGACCTGCATAATAATAATAATAATCGCCCCTCTCCCTCCCGCACAAGCTTTTAGCTTCTGGGCCCTGGTTTCCAGGTTATGGTCAGTAGTCGTTACTATAATTATTATTATATGGCCTTTGATTCCTCGAAGACTTCTTGAAGAAGGTTGTTGTCTATAGTTTTGTATTCTCTTCCGTATCTTCCATTCTTCCCATGCTTCCATTACTCTGTATCAATGACTTAGCCATGTTTGCATGTGATGTTCGGATTCATTTATGTACTGTGCAGAAGGTGAAGTAATTGAAGTAACTAATCGTATCTGAAATTTTGAATGGTTTGATCAAACCTAAAACTTGTGCTCACACATATATTGAAAATCGACCGTCGACGATCAGGGATTTAAAAAAATGCCCTTTACCGACCCTATTTGAAGTTCAACTTTGGAGAATTAATACCGTCTGTTAATTTGCTCTACTCGACATCTTGAATAAATTGCAAAAATATGCACCCAAATCGACAATAAACAAAAGGTTGAAAATATTTGGAGAAAAAGTGGTGGGGATAAAGGACCATCTTTTTTAGTCTCCCTATTTTCGTTATTTTTATGTTTATTGGAATGCAGGTTTAGCTCTTGACGCGCTACCTTGTAGCTTGTGAAATTTGCTCACTTTAAATTTTTTTGAATTTTCCGATTTAAAGGATCCGGAAGTATGCCAGTTAGGCAAGTACGGCTTTTAATCTAAAGCCGTTAGTCTATACTAAAAACTTAATATTACGGATTGATTGCAAAAACCCGCTTGGAGATAAATCAATATACGAGTTGTCAAAATTGCACGACAGTGTCTCGCTTATTTATGGGCCGATCTGGATGCGGTCTTCTTTATTCGACTCGGTTCGCAACGCTCGATATGACTGGTAATATAATATCATATTATAAATTGGAAATTCTAGAAACCTATTTAATGTATACAGTAAAAGTTCATTAAAGCGAACATTCTGTAAATTAATATACAGTAAAACGCTCTAAAGTGAGCCCTTAATGCATGCATATACTAAAATGCCAGATTAATTTAAAAAACTTAAAGAAACCAACATTCTAGAAATTAGCAACGAAGAAAGGCATAGAAATTCCTAATATGATGTTTCATTTTTTATACATCAGCAAACTGAAAAAATCAATTAATCTCTGCGTTCAATTTATTCAAGCAATGCCAACTATTTATTTGCAAATCATATCAAGTTTCGCAACTCAAAGGTGTTAAGCTTTCACTGCAAATCAAATAATAACGAAACTGATTGAAAATAAAAAGAAATCGAGGTCACATATTATATATACAAAGATAATTTTTAATATTTACCTGCCCATATATAAATCCATCATGCTAAAGGACGTTCAAAAAAATTTAAAAATGAAAGGAAAGCACTTAGAACAACAATCGCAGAAAACAAGAATACGAGAATGATTGACTAGTAGTTTAGGTTATGAAACCAGCAACGTCCTGCGTGTGCATATAAAACATCAAGGTAAAAATGTTATCTCATTATCATATTCCTATCGTGTAATCTTTTGTTTAACGATTGTGGACAACCATGACAATGAGCTATGAATGTTGGGTACTTAATGCGAGTTCCGATTAATAGCTAGGTTTGTATGTACATGTTTGTTTGTACTTTGTGTGTAAAGGACATAATAGTTGACACAGCACCAGTGGCTAACCAACTTTTAACACTTATAAATATACCTAAGGGCTAAGAGTAGGCCGCCCAAAGTATTTTTGTGTTGCTCATCAGAGTAAAAGTTGTCTTTTATAAATACGTAAAAGTCTAGCTACGTGCCTGATTAAATTCGTATCAAAGGAATAAACAAAGATAGCGATAGCAACACGATCGACAGCCATAAAATGAGAGCGTGCATCTTGCATGGCAATTGAGACATTCAGTTGATTTCTGGAGAGCAGGCATATCAGAGAGGAGAGATGAATACAGCATTGAATCAAAACACTCATTATATCTGATAATCGTATCCTAACTCAGCGGAGAGAGATACATATCTCTCTTTATAACGACAACCGCAAGCATTGGAAACAAGTTATAAAAGGCAATAATCAAACCAGTTCAATAAATGATTATTATGACTAATATTCTTGCGTGCTGTGTTCTAATAACTTTGTGTGTTTCTATTGTAAGAACGGGATATGACGGCGCGTTCGTTTCGACGTATATAAAATATTATATTTATTGGGTATACGTGGCGTGCTCGAAATGAAAAATTATTGCTGATAGTTTACAGTTCTTATTGTAATAATTGTGCTGGGAAGAGAATTGAGTTTCTTGGCCGTATGGTATTCGATTTTGTTGTTATAGACTTGGTCTTAGAGTTGATTATAAGATACTATGTTGTGAAATTAATCGAAAGCCAAGAAAATAGGTACAAAAAGGTACTACATAAAGTCGTTCTGAAGAACTCGATATGGAAATAATGCACTTTAACTTGCTTTGATGACTTGGTTCAAACTTTGCAAGCTGCGTGTTAATTGCTACATTCTATGAAAGGGATAGGTTTTCAACAAGAACATTCTGTAAAACGTTTGTTGATTGGAGATTGTTTAATCTTATGAGAAAGCTATTCTTATTAATGATGTCTCATAAACTATTTTAGTGCTATAATGGCACAGTAATGCATTTTCGACTTCCAAACCTACAGTTTGAGGAGAATTTCTATTGCTGGTACTTCTGGTGGTTGGTTCTTTTGCTAATAACTGCTTTTGACCATGACCACTTGCTGATAGGCTTTTTTGCCCACAACTCAGAAACACCTGTTAAGATTCCTGCAAAAAAAAAACTTCTCCGAAATTGTTCTAAAATTTAAGTTATATCTTTGCAAACATCTTTGCTATATTGTAACTTGAAGACAATAAAATGAATAGTATCCATCTCTAGAAGCTGCTATCCGAATGAAATTCGTCAACAGAATTAAAAGTATGATTGGCTATTCCAAATCTAATAAGTAGCAAAACAACACTATCGAGTCTATTACAAGTAGGTACTTCCGAACCAGTCAGAAAAGGTGTAAGAGCACCTGTTGGAAATGAAGGATTTGCTCATAAAGAATTTTGAAGGATTTTCTTAGTCTAAAAGTTTCTCAATAAGCAATAACTTTCTAGAATGTTATTTCTCAGTATGGAATTATACTTTGGACTCGAATACAATAGTACATGGTTCAAACACTCGAGGAATCCTGTTTTATTATCCGTTTGCATGAAAAACTTTTGGCTTTTGGTCTTGTCTTTCAAGTTTTCTTCCCGAAGAAGAAATCACTTTTGGGGCAAATTTTGAGCAATTTTGCATGATCCTAAGAATTACAAACTAAATCCATGGAGAGGACTTCAATAGCGCTATAATAGAAATTATTTGAAATAGTACATCGCACAATTCTGGATGCAATGGAATTCTAACCCCTAAATGAGATAAAGAATATTCTGAATGCTTAAGCATTTGGGGTGAGAATTAGACAATATTAGGCATTCACAATCTTAACATAGCCCAACCGTAACACTTATCTGAGAGTCTAGAGCTGTTTTTGTGGTAGATCCTTGGGCTTAAATTCTCATTCAGAGTTAGGCTTAGAAAAATCTGAATAAGGTCTACTTTTTAACCTCAGAATAGCTTCTACTTGGGCAGTATTCAAAAATCCAATCTCAAACACAGTTAAATTACAAGGCCAGATGTGTGTTGACACTTTGAGTCAATATACTCATGGTCTTAAAATTTTGAACCGAATATTCGTTTTTGATCGGTCTTTGTAAAGACTAGTAAAAATTTTTGGTTTGGTTAAAAAAGTAGTACAGCAAAAAAGTTTAGCCCGATAGGGCAAAGTATTTTCAAAACTGGTTAAAATACAATTTTGGCTTGACCAAACAGAGTTACTATCAGCAAAATAAGAAACTTTTGGCTCAGTCAAAACGCACTATTAACAAGAAGGTGTGTAATTCATTGTCATACAAATATCTCCACAAAAACCTGTAATTATTGCAGGTTTTTGGTTTACTAGAAAAATGTACTATCAACAAATAGATGTAATAAATTGCCGAGCATCTTGTTACAATCTTTATTTGGCTTTTCTCCAGTTCAATTTCACTTTAGTGTTTAATCTAAAAATTTTCTTTTTAAAAGGCATTTCCCCATTGTGATAATATCAGTTTTGTCACTCCAAATATGGTTGATTGTGGGCACACCTTTTTATTGGTTATTCCTTATTTGGTGATGTTTCTGTTCAGGCTTCCTCCTTGGTAAATTCGGCTTTATCACTGTCTTCTAAAAACTTTTCATAAGATAACCATTTTTCTCCTTTTGTGAAGTTAGTTGTAAGTTATTTTACGAGTAGTGAATGTGTGCCTTGTTCCTGATTGGGAAATTTTGTTAATTTCCTTCTTTAAGGGATTCCCTCTTTGCGGATGAAGTACATAATAATTCCTGGTGATTAGTCAGTTTCACGAAGATGACAGTTTAGTGTCGCAGGAATCCAACTTGTTGGCCTTTAATCGCTATCAAGAAACACTTCTTAACTAATTTATTCATTATGGTTATCTCTAACAATTTCTTGGTTTGTACCTTTCAACTATATATTTACAAGAGGTAATAATCTTCCCTCTGTGCCTCTATTGTTTTCAAGCCCATGAAAATATCTTTTTCCGGTAGGTCATAGTTTACGTTGTTAAACTGTTAATTAATGCAGAATTCCTTTCTAGATTTTTTCTTGTCTCTATCTACGTTTTTACTTTATTGGCAAAATACCTTCCAAAACGTTGGGTATAGTTATCACCATCACCAACCTACCTACCAATTGGAGCCGCAACCAAAAAGATTAGTGTATTACCAACAATCACCATACAGAAAGAAGACAAAAACCATAATATTTTCTAACACAGAATTACCATCCATCTATAACTGTATCTATAAACATTTTCTCTCCATTATTTTTAGGTTATATAATAGAGTAACTTTATTATTCTTTTGCTGTTTCAAATATATTAGTGGCACAGTTGCCAGATGAAATCTAAATTACCTTTTCTGCAGAGATTGTAAGTAATATTCGAATATTCGTTTCTGTTAAGATCTTTAATTAATTTATTTTTTTGATTGTGCAATTATAGTATTTTAAAAACTGTATAAAAATCATTGATTTTGTCAAATTATTTATATTGATAGGGATTATTTGCGAATTAATTTTTGTGTGATCTATAATTGCTCTTTTGGTTTTATTTTGAATATTGATTTTGATATTAATCTTTACTGTTCAATATTTGTGTTCTTTTGAATAAATCTCTTTGTTTCTTTTGTATCCTGTGTGCTTTACTTCTATTATTGCTTGTGCTGAGTTCAAACGGCGGCTGTTATCTTAAAGCAGACGTTTACGGGGCCCAAACATTAAGTACAAAAGTAACACAAAGATACTCAGACAACTAACATAGCAGGGACCATTTTTTTAATGGACTAATTTTAACAATACAGGGAAAGATGCCAAACAGGACTTCCACTTGGTTCTTAATTATCTCCTATACTGTTTTATTTATTAGCTTGTTTATGAGTATAGTAAGTATAGATGAGTAGATGATCTTTTTCCTGTATACAAGTATCAGTGTTCCTTTTTATTGACTGCTAATAGTTACTCACCACGAGCCTGTTGCCTTGAATGTATTGAGGTGTAAAACCAAGACTTACCTGCAACAGAAAAAAGGCAAAATTAACAAGAAGAAGAAAAACGACACTTTTAAAACGTTAAAAGTAACAAGTTACATCATAAAAGAGTTTAATAATCATCAAGCTCAACTTCTCAAGTAATACACAAAAAATAAAGAGTAAAAAGTCCGTAGCGAAAGCAATTCGCATCTCGATTTTTCATTACCATTCGATCTTGCGTATCGTGTTACACTTCCATATACAACTTGTAATAGTTGTAGGCAATAAATCCTGAATATATTTCCATTTTCATCAAGCGCAACCGATGGATACACATATATCGGCTTTTTTCGCGTAATGAGCGATTACGATGCGACATTATTAAATTCCTTTTTTGCCCTTCATCTTCGGATCTCTTCTTCTTTTTTGCCTTACTCTACTTAAGTGTATTATACAAGAGGTCTCTTTAAAACATAGACAGTAACAAGGCAATAACTTGTCTAGAATGTGTGCTTTGAGAAAAAGCGTGCATGTATCAGAGGCCCGCTGTGAATCGAACTAACAAAATCATGCAGCTATATCTAATAGAGGTTGATCAAAGTGCCGACAGAAAAGAAGAAGGAAACTAGTTTAGGAGTAACCATGAAAAACCGGTTGCTTCAATGGACATTGAAAAATTAACAAGTGCATTATCAAAAGTATTTTCTAAAAAAAAAACTTTTTGACGTCTTCTTTTTTTTGTTCTGTTGATCAGATTATTTGCAATTTTATATTTCCTATTCTCTTGGGAAAATTAAGTTAATAGCACATGCTTGGAATTTTTGTTCTAACGAATCAATTAAAATGTTTTGATGTACCTCAAATGTTTATTATGTTGTTAAATTTCACATAACCTCAATCTATTTTAGGTGAGTTAAGCGTAATCGCTTTAATGAAAATTAATTATGCAAGCCCGATATAGAGTCATCGGGTTTTTACTTACATCTTTTGGGCAATATATGTCAATATGATTGTTGTCTATGGCAAGCTTTGCTACAGAATGATGATTGGAGGTCATTACTGTATTACTGATAACTACCTTGTGCTATACTGTTGAGGTGTTGAGCAAGTTTTGGAAATAAGAATGGTGACTATTACAGTTGCTTTGATACATTCATATATAGGATTCAAGTGCGAATAGTGTTTGACCATGTTTTGACAAACACCAGTTTTAGCTCATGGTGTATATAAATAATATTTGGAAAAAGTCTTAGTAGTGTTAAATAAATAGTTTTACTTGTGCCCTTTTGACCAAAAAGTCATGCTTTAAAATATAAAATTACACCATGCAAAATCGAGTTTAGGAATTATCGATGCTAACCTCTGCTCCAATGCTCCATCGGAATAGTTTTAGACCTATTTTGGGCAAACTAGTTTTTTAGAACAAAACGAATGATCTATCTACTACACATCAGTAGCATCTTTGGCTACTAAATTTGTAGATATTAAGTTATCCAACCATGATAAATAGTCAATCCATGCATTAACTGAAATTTCTGATCTTGACATATCAGTAGTATCAAAACGGCGCTGAAAAGGGTATTTGATTATGTTTGTGCAGAAACCAAGTACAGTTCTAAGTATGGCCTGTAAAACATTAGATTTATTTTAACCAAATCTGCCTTATGGAAAAAAGACTCAATATGACCTCCAATAGCACGTTAACAGTGTGTTCATCTTCTAAGCACGTCCCTCTTGAGTCTGTTATTCTGTACCTTCTTGCCAAAAAAATGCCATTGCAGTGTTTTATTATTTTTGTCGCACACTAACGGCACTTTTAGGGTTTGATCTGTATAAATAATATTAAAAACGTACTGATAGAGTATGTGATTACGTTTGGACAGACACCAGCTGCTGTTCTAGCTCTAGAGATTTTATTTTGGGTAAACTCATCTTTTTGAAAAATATAGTACAGAATTTGACCATGTTTGGTGAAACACCAAAGGCTGTCTTAGTCTACGTATATAAATAGTATAAAAAAAGTGCTGATAAAGGTATTTGATTTTTTTGGTCATATACCAACTAATATTCTAGATGCTGCTCTATATAAGTAAATATTTGGAAGAATTTTGTATATATAGCGTTCAAATTCTAAATATATCTACCTCGAGTTAATAACATAGAATCTTCTCTTCAAAAAATCCAGTGTGGCGTTTGATTATACTTGTACTACAGAACTATACACGTTCTATGCTCTATGTTAGATGATTCATGTTCTATGCTCTATGTTCTGTGTCCTATGTTCTATGTTCCATGTTCTATGTTCCATGTTCTATGTTCCATGCTTTATGTTCCATGTTCTATGGTCTATGTTCCGTGTTCTATGTTCCGTGTTCTAGGTTCTTAGGATGGGAGGGTATGGGATGAGATGCGATGTTTCATGCTCTATGTTCTATATTTTAATCTGACGTAGTTTACATCACAACAATTTTGTCAATCAATCTTGTCAGTATGGGATGGAATTGGCATGGGATGGAATGCGTGTGATCCATGTTCCATGTTCTACGTATTCCGCCCTATGTTCTGTGTTCAGTGTTCTGTGGTATGTTCTATGTTCTGTCTTCTATGCTCGAGGTTCTTAGGATGGGAGGGGATGAGATGGAATTGGCATGTGATGGCATGGATTGTGATACAATGTTCGATGTTCTATGATCCATGTTCTGTATTCTATGTTCCGTGTTTTATGTTCCACGTTCTAGGTTCTTAGGATGGGAGTTTATGGAATGAGATGGGATGCGATGTTTCATGTTCTATGTTCAATATTTTAATCTGACGTAGTTTACATCAGATCAATCTTCGAGCTATGACATGGGATGGGACTGGAATGACATGGAATTGGCATGGGATGGAACGCTTCTACGTCCTATGTTATATGTTTTATCTTCTATGTGCTAGGTTCTTAGGATGGGATCGATGGGGGCGGGATGGGATTGGAATGAGATGGAATTGACATTGGATGGCATGGTTGTGATACAATGTTCGATGTTGATCCATGTTATATGCTCTATATTCTGTGTTCTAGGTTTTTAGGATGGAATGGATGAGGTGGGATGGGATTGGAATGAGATGGAATTGGCATAGGTTGTGCTACAATGGCCGATGTTCTATTTTCTATGATCCATGTTATACACTCTATGTTCTATGCTCTTAGGATAGATAGGATGGTTGGGGTCCCATTGGATGGGATGGGATTGGAATGAGATGGTATGAGATTGAATTGGCATGGGTTGTGATACAATGTTCGACGTTCTATTTTCTATGATCCATGTTAAATGCTCTACGTTCTGTGTTCTATGTTCCATGTCCTAGGTTCTTAGGATGGGATTGAAATGAGTTGGAATTGATGTAGAATGGAATGCGTGTGATCCATATTCTACGTCATATGTCCTATGTTCTTTGTTCTAGGTTCTTAGAATGAGATAGATGGGATGACGTGAAATTGGCATGGGATGGAATGGGTTGTGATACAATATTCTATGTCTTAAGTTCAATGTTCTAGGTTCATAGAATGAGAGGGTATGGGACGAGAAGGGATGAGATGTTCCATGTTCTATGTTCAATGTTTCTATCTGAGATAGTTTACATTCGATCAATCTTGTCAATCTTGGAGCTATAGCCCTATATCTACGGGGGTCAACCAATGAATTGCGATGATGAAACCGTTACAACTTCTTTGGAACTACGCTGCAGTCGTGAATATCGTCTGATATGGATATCTGGGGTATCGTTTGATTTGGTAAACCGCAGTCACATTGTGGATCGTCAGCCATTTCTCAATGGTAAAGACTGATACGCCGTAGCCGGTTCTAATTCTGTTACATCTGCTTTAGATGTTACAAATTGCGACATTCATATTTTCTGGTCTGTCGTGGTCTCAATATTTTGTGTATAGGCGCTTCCCTTAATGCAGGGGGGTTGATTTTATTCCAGATTATGTCAGTTGCTTGCTTTCGTCTGAGGTCAGGGGAAGCAATATTTAGACAGAAAATGGAAGTAAGGCAATGGGGTGGATTTGAACGTTCTAGATACAATTCTCATTGTGTCATTCAGGTTTATGTCTACCTTGTTCACGTGTCTGCTTCTATACGTTACAGGGGAGCAGTGCTCGGCAGTAGAGTAAACAAGTGACTGTGCTGCTATTTAAAGGGCCCTAGTTTTCGAATCATATTTCTATCTTTGATTTTTCGCTTGTCATTTCAAGATGCTTTTTGTATGTTAATGAGCGGTCAAGGCTGACTCCAAGATATTTAGGGTGGTGGTTATAAATATTACAGTTTCTGCCCGTGGAAAAATACATTCAGCTCTTTGCAATTTTTTAGCATTTGATTCAGGGGTTTGTTCTTTTAAGTTTCATCAAGCTATACGGTGCCATAACCAGCAGCTAGGTCAATAAAAGCTAGATGTTTTTAGATTCCTCTGAAAAACCTGCTTCTATAAATGAGGTTAGTAATAGTACTAAAACTGTTAGTAATAGCACTGCAACCTCGGTTGCCTCGTAATCCTGCTTGTTCAGGAGACTACTTTGTCAATGATTGGGTATATCTATTGTAGATTAGGTTCTCCAGTAAATTATAAAAGTTGCTGAGGCTATGGAGCGATAGTTTCGTGGGTGATCTTTTGGCCTCCATGGCTTTACTATGGCAAGTGTTTCGGCCACCTTAAACTGGTGGGGAGCTCGACCTTTATTCAGCATGTCCGAATATAACCTTTTAAACCAATTTTGTGCCAGTGGTCCTAAATGTTTAATAAATCTTGGGAATATGCTATCAGCTCCCCAAAGGCAGCCTTAGATATTGGTCTACATATGTAAATAGTTTTAGAAAATGCAATTGCAGTTTTGCGTTTTTCTCCAAGTCCCCCTCACAAAATCATAACCAAACGAAAAACTTTTAACAGGTATTTTCAATTGCATCAATGAGCAAGTGAGCAGGGCTGATGACCTCAAAGAGTTGTTAAGTATTCGCCAAAGTAATAATCAAGTTGAAGGGGTGTATAATTTGTACCTTTAACGAGAAAATCAAATTGTTGAAGAGTCGATGATGACTTCTGGAACGATCACTTCTCCAGATCGTGGTAAAAACGTTTTGGTATCACTATGTTACTTATGAGAAAGGTGTTTATTGCAACTTTGGAGCAACTCGTTTATTCAAATCATACCATTAGAGGAGGTGAATAAAGGAATCGATCACCGGGAGCAAGAAGCATCGTGACAAAAGACAAGACAATAACAAGACAAGTCTCTTAATGTCTGTATCTGTAAGATCATAGAAGGTTTTCTTGAAAGGTAATTTGTTTCGAATAAGGGGTCAGATCAGTTACTGTAGGTATCACAAATTGATCGATTTTCCTAAAAGATGTTTTAACTTCCTTATAAGCTTGAAAAGATTCTTGTACCAGAGAAATGTGTGATGACCAAAGAGATGACTATGCAATCTATAATCTGCGAACTTTAATTTTATATAATGTTTTGCGATCGTGGTGGGCAGGGGTGGTGATTGATGTATGGTACCGATGATGGTTATCGGGTGATGTATAGTAAATGGTCTGTAGTCTAATCTATAACCTACGCTTTATAGTCTATATTCTTAAGCCATTTATAGTTTGAGTCTATAACTTATGTAACATCGTAAGATACTTTAGGGCGCAGAATACGCTTCAAAGAAAATCATATTTAGAAAGCTTATGAACCTGTTCATACCATTTCAGATCTGCTATCATGATTCAATGCTTGAGTGATCTCTACTAAGAAGTAGCACACTTTTATCTTAGTAACCGCCATACCGATTATCTCCAAATTTATTTTGCACTCAAAAAAGTTAAAGAAGGCAAATTCTATCTTTTGAGCATCATTTTAAATTGAAGATTCTTGATGTCAAAAATGTTGTCCAAGTCTAGCAACGACCAATTTAGCCAAAACCGCCGATAACTCTACATGTTTGGATGTTGGAGATGTTTGGAAATCTGCTCGGATAGAATGGGTAGATATTTGGATCATTTCCGTAACCGACGTACATATCTTCTGATTGCATCTTCTTAAATGCTTATCAAGAATATCAAATTAATACGGCGTTTGTTTACGCATTCCAAATAATTGCGTTAAACTCTGCCAGTTATTTGGCTTTTATGGTTTTAACATTTGCACTTCAGTCCTATCTCGGATCTCAAATGAAAAATTAGCCTCATTAACTATAATACCTTTTGAGGGAAAAAAAGCCTCGTTATGCGTTCCCTACACTTTCATTATGTTTTATGCGAGTAGCCATTTTAAGAATTTTACGATCCACTCCACACTTAATCTACGTTACCAGTTAAATGTTAAATAGCAGCAGTTATTAGTGTTTTTAAAACTTAAAACTTGCTCGTGCAGGGGGCAAAAAAAGGAAGGAAGAAGAAGAGGTAGTAGCGGGGTTCGTTTTGTATTCAGTAATAAATTTTGAACTGAGGCCTCATGTTTTTCTTCTCCCTGTTGCTGTTGTTTTTTTCCCTCATCCTCTTTCGCTGTCCGGTTGGTAATTAAGTACAAGCCCAGTAATTGGCTTTGTCTTATAAGAGGTTAGAGCACCATATACAGGAGCTCATCAGGCTTTTTGATGCGCCCAAAAGAAATTTACGACACCCTTAATTGTTGGAATAAATATAACTTTATTCGGGGGACACGTCAAATATTAGTGTTTTTGTTACTTGAACAGAAAACAATGGGCTTTAAGTATTGCATGGTAGCGAGACGAAGAAATCTTCGGACTTTGCTTTTTTGTGTCCATTCTGTGCTGGAAGATTCGAAAGAGCTGACCATGCCCCGAAGGATGTATGAATTATTCAGAATGAATGCTTAAGTCATTCTAGAGCTTAGAATTTCTAGAAATTCCATTAACTTGTAATAAACGAGAGTAATGTAATATGTAAAGAAGAAAAAAGAAGAAGCATCTCAGAACTATCTATATACAGTAAATATGTGTGCGTTGTTTAGAGATGATTATTTCTTCGCGGTTGATTGCGCGGTCTGCGGGTTCGGCGGCTTGCTGATGTTCTTGTAATCATTGAACTGCTCTTGGTCAAAGCAGCACCGCCGCTCTAAAAACGTCGCCTCCGTTCCTGTACGTTGATGCTCGAGAACACATGTACCCGCCTTCTTCAAGAGCTTTTTGCTCGCCTGTCTGCTCGCTGTTCAATTAGTACTTGTATAAGTACATACATACGTCTTCAGCTCGAATTCATGCTTGTTTAATGATGCCATTTGCTACCGCCGATGTGTGCTTATTTCATATTTATGTCGTATGCCAAAAGTTATTTTGACCCAGAAGTTATTTCTACTCTTTTGCAAAAATCTAAATTAAATCCGTAATTATCGCCGCCAATTCAATTATTGTTGGTATTTTGCCATTAAAATCGAAAAGTCCAATTCGAATTCATCGAGTTCATTCTTAGGCCAACTTTGAATTTTTTTTTAAATAAATTATAGGCTAGTTTCGCTTTCGCTTGGACTCTCACCAAGTTATACTGTGCAGTACCTTACATTATTTCTCAGAAACTTCAGTAATCAAAAACTTTATATAACCAGGTATGTAACCAGAAGCTTATCTAAATGTAACACAGAAATAGAAATATGATATTGATTTTTATCCACGACGTAGCTGACGTCTTCCCGGTAACACTAACTACTACGACTAAGTAAAAATAGAATTCTGAATTCTGCTCTTCTAAATGCTTTTACTTGGCCTGCTGTTTACCAGAGGGGAAATAACACCTCTTCTATTTAGAATAACGACTTCTAAAAAACTGTATATTTTGACTACTTTGTGACATTTGGTGGAGGCGCCAGATAACTAAATACCATGGTGTCAGTCAATCTTTCTGATTCTATTATCAAATTACAGGTATCTTGTGTTATCTTAGACCTTTTGGTATTTAAGTATCGCTTTTGCTGAACGAGTATTGAGTTTCGAATCAAGCGTCAAATTTATTTTTCATGGACAGATTTATATTCCCATGAAATCTTTCATAAATTCCTTATGCGCCAATACAAAAATTCCTCACTTCATAGATATTCCTATAGATATCTTCCGGAAATCTCTACAACATTCCTACAATTCATCTAAATCCCTAAAACTCCAAATAACTCTATTTAATTTGTTAGCAAAAACATGTCGAAATCCATCCTCAAACAACGAAGAAAAGACCAAGATAAAGTACAATATGTAACTTGCATGTTGCAGTGCTGCTAGCAGGGAAATGGGAGATCATGAGAAAAATGATGGCTCAGACGAAATGGAATATGGCCTTTTAATCCCGTGAATTGCCTTAGATTTGTACTTTTAAAACTGTTTAATTTTAAAAAACACCTGCTAGATTTTTCTAATGCCTATCTCTTACCGAACTTATTATTGTTCATGCAGTATTGGAGCTTAGCAAAGAATTATTTTCACTGCACGCAGTTCATGCCTTATCAGCCTTATTTTCTATTCTAGTAAACAACTCCAATCAATCTATTCTGCTCCTATTAGAATTTTTTCGTCAATAATACCTTATTGCAATATCCGCTGTAGACTCACAAAACTCCAACATAAGTTATCTTCCGTTCACCAACAATTTTCAGCATACAAGGATATACTCCAGTCGTTTCCAGAAGACAAGATCTCGGTGAAGCATAACCTAGAAGTTAAAAGATCAGTGGACTTGGATCAAGTTCTGTAAACAACCATGACCTTATAGATCTTTAAAAACTGCCAAACACCTGATTACTATGTCGGGATTCTTCCCGTCCTGGGTTGGACTAGCGAGGGTCATCCGGCAGCATACTCTCATACCCGGCCCTGGAGATTTTTGTTTTGAGTCGTGTTACGTGGGGAGAGGGCTAAGATGCAAAGGTAGTCCCGATCTGGATCGGGGCTCGGTGGATGTCCGATGACGATCTGAAGTTGGGTTGGTTAAGTCAGGGCGGCGAAAAACCGAACTCCCTGTCAGTACTTCTGAGTGTAAATCGACATCCCGAACTTCATTTATAAAATAATTTTTTGCAATAGGCGGGCATCTAGGTGCGGGCACTATTAGGTATCTTTTATAATATCTGGACTGTGCTTAGGGCACTCGTCCCTTAGTTTGTCCTAGAACACGGCTGGACTCCAGGACGCGACAGACACTACCATGGTTTATCCCGGCAGTGACCCCCTGCTCACTGTTCTTGTGGAAACCGTTTCTCGAGGTGCTATCTCTAGCTGCGTCCTACGACCGATCCCGTTAACTGTTTCGCTTTTCTTGGGGTCGGCTTGACCTTTTTTCTGTTCGAGTCAAAGCGACGAGCCTGACATTGAAAGACGTAGTTTCTCAAAATCCTTAAAATCTTTTCCCATGAGTTACAGTCAAAATTGAACAATTTGACGTTATCTTAAACTGCGGCATGTAAAAAGGTAAAATTGCCGCTACCGGTCTAATTATGCACGGAACTCAAAACTGCTTTAGGATGTCTTATGTACCAGCGCCAGAACCGTTGAGCGCATTCACGCCCTCGTCGGCGCCCCTATTTCCAAAACCCACTTAGAGCGCTTTCCATCATACCTCCGCTTCCGGTAAAATATCTTGTTCGGGTTCTCGACGTCGAACAGTCCTGAATATCCTCGAGTCGTTTTTTGCCCTCGTCGTGACTCTCGCTTCCGGCCGCTGCCCATGCAAACTGCTTCTTGCCGGAAGAAAGGACACCGACAGTTTTTTCGGTAAAAAGAGAGTACATACAAACGGTATTCTCTTCTGGCTGAGAAGCCTTGTTTCTCAAGTATATATGAAAAAAATGACTTAGTCAGAGTTGTAATTTCTAAAGTTAATTGAAAACAGTATCTTTGGGACTGCACAAAGAGTTTCCATCATCTCATTTTTTTAAATATAAGTAAATGTCTTGTGTTGCATGTGTTTCATTGCAATGTTTTAGTAGGATATTCACATGCAAGCAGATCATTTTTTGGAAATGAAAATAAGTACATAGATACTAAAAGATTTCTTTTTATATGATTAAACGGCCCTATATGATTAAGAATTCCCATATTAAATAAATGTATACAAAAGAGCATTGTTGCTATGCTTTTTTGAGCACATGCTTCAATAGTCCTAAATGACTATAGTATAAGTCCTACCATAAATAGATGAATTGCAAGTGCTTCATTGCAATATTTTTCTACCATGAATGTGTAAATAATGTAAATTTTCTAGTACATATATGAAAGTGTTTCATTCCAGTGCTTTCGTAGCATATTCAAAGCTAGCAGATCCTCATTTTTCAACAAGATGAAGACCTGAAAAGTTTTATTTATTTATGAATTTTGGCATACGTATATAGTCTAAAAGTGGGGTTTTGAGTGCTGCAATAGTTCTAAAAATGACCACTTAAGTCACAAATTAATAAATTTGCAAGTGCTTCATTGTAGCACATTCTAAAGCTCACATGATCAATTTTTTATCAAATGAATATAAAAAGCACCAAAAATTCTTTGTGGGTATTTAAAAGCCCTAAATAAACCAGAATCCCCATTTTATACAAATGTGTTGCAAGTGTTTCATTGCAATGTTTTGGTAGCATATTCTAAAGCTAGCAGATACTCTCAGCTAGCAAATATAGAAATAGTACAGTACAGTCCAAAACGAGCAAGATTTCTCATAATCAATAAATGTGTTTGCAAATGTTTCATGCAATCTATTCATGGCATATTCTAAAGCTAGCAGATACTCATTTATTAACATTAACAAATGAATATATAAAACTTAAATGATTATCTTTGGTTATTATAAGTCCTAAATGAGCAAGATTTCTCATATCAAGCAGGCGTATTTGCAAGTGTTTCATGCGATTTCTTCGTAGCATATTTTAAAGCTAGCAGAGACTCAACATCTAACAAATGAATGTATTATAGAAGCAAAAAGATTTTTATTAGCTGTGTAAACAACCTTTAAGGAACAAAAAGATTCTCATTTTGCATAAATGCGTTTTCAAGTGTTTCATTGCAATGTTTTCGTAGCATCTTATAAAAGCTAGCAGATACTCATTTTTTTAACAAATGAATGTATTAAAGAACCTAAAAGATTTTTATTGGTTGTTTAAACAGTCCTTAAGGAACAACAAGATTCTCATTTTGCATAAATGCGTTTTCAAGTGTTTCATTGCAATCTTTTTGTAGCATATTATAAGGCTAGCAGATACTAATTTATTAATAAATTAATACATACAGATTAAATTATTTTATGGTTACTTAAACAGCTCTAAATAAGAGATATTTTTCATACTAAATAAATGCGTTTGTTCGTGTGTAATATTCTATAGCTCATATGTACACATTTTTTAACAAATGAATACATAGAGCCTGAATGGTTATATTTTGGTGGCGTAGGTGCCTTCCAAATGAGCAAGATCTCCTGTAATAAATGTAGTATTTGCAAGTAATTCATTGCAATCTTTTCGTAGCATATTCCCAAGCTAGCATATGTTTATTTTTGTTAACAAATGAATATATTATAAAACCTAAAAGATTTCTTTGAGCATTAATGAGCAAAAAGATTGTCATCTTCAATAAATGCGTTTTTAAGTGTTTCATTGCAAAGTTTTCGCATCATATTGTAAAGCTAACAGATACTCATTTTTTAAACAAATGAATGTACTATATTACAGAACCTAAAATATTTGTATTAGTTGCTTAAACAACCCTTAAGGATAAAAAATTCTTATTTTGCATAAATGCGTAAATTTGTGTTTCAGTGCAATCTTTTCGTAGTATATTGTAAAGCTAGTAGATGCTCACTTTTTTTAACAAATTAATATAATTATGAAACCTAAAAGATTTTTATTGATTGCTTAGAATAAAAGAAAAGTTTATTTTGCATAAATGGGATAGTGTTTCATTGCAATCTTTTCGTAGCATATTGTAAAAAGCTAGCAGATACTCATTTTTCTAAGAAATGAATGTATTATAGAACTAAAAAGATTTTTATTAGCTGTGTAAACAACCTTTAAGGAACAAGATTCTCATTTTGCATAAACGCGTTTTCAAGTGTTTCATTGCAATGTTTTTGTAGCATATTCCCAAGCTAGCAGATGTTTATTTTTGTTACAAATGAATATATTATAAAACCTAAATGATTTCTTTGCGCATTAATGAGCAAAAAGATTGCCATCTTCAATAAATGCGTTTTCAAGTGTTTCATTTCAAGGTTTTCCTATCTATAAAGCTAGCAGATACTCATTTTTTAAAAAATGAATGTATTACAGAACCTAAAAGATTTTTATTAGTTGCTTAAACAACCCTTAAGAAAATCTAAATTTTATTTTGCATAAATGCGTTTGTGTTTCATTGCAATCTTTTCGTAGCATATTGTAAAAAGCTAGCAGATTCTCAGATACAGATAGTGTTTTTTAAACAAACGAATATATCAAAGAACCTAAAAGAGAAAATGCGTTTGCAGTGTCTCATTGCACTCTTTTCGTAGCCTATTATAAAGCTAGCAATTTAGCTCATTTTTGTCACCAAATTAATATGATAGAACCTAAAAGATTTTTCTTATCCTTTAAGAAGCAAGAATATTCTTATTTTGCATAAATGCATTTGCAAGTGTTTCAGTACAGATTCCTCGTATTATATTCTAAAAGTAAAAACTAAAATTCTTTATTGGTTAGTTAAACAACTATTTTTTTTTTGTTTTTTTGCAAGTGTTTCATTGCAATGTTTCCTAGCCTACTCTAAAACTATTAGAATATCACTCTTTTTGCAAATAAATATGTAGAGGCCCAAAGCTTGGTTTGTGAGCTAATATGCAAATATTTCAATGCAATGCAATTGCTATCAAACTATCGGAATTTCTTTTTTTGCAGTAATTTTTTGTTTTTGGTGCTGAAATAGCGCTAAATAAACCATTCTCATCACAAGTGTGTCTTTGCCATGTAAGGAAAATGTTAAAGAATTACGTATTGTATTGATTTATTGAATATTATACTCTGATTCTCATGGAAGTAAAAAAGTGGACCGACTAGACAAGGTCATAAATCTTAAAAACAATTTTCTCTGCATAATAAATTCAATTAATAATAATAATAGCATGTTCAATAAAAAGGCGACCAAGCATCTCAACGTTATCAAATTACTATTAATAATAACAAATTTTTAATATAAATAACTCTTTTATAAATGTATTGGAAATCTATGCCAACAACCTGATAACATATGAACTAATTGACCTGTCAGATAAGATGACATCTTCTATAAATCCATTACGTAGGCATATACAGATCCAGTTTTAAATAGTACCAGTAATATTCCCTCCTCCTCATCTTGATCTTCACATTTCGTTTATGGGTTATCCCAAGTTTCACTTAGCACTGTAACATCCATGTCTGATTTATTTCTTATTGTTGTATTGTTACTATTTTTCCTTACTTCTTAACAAAGCAAACAATAGTTAAGAAATACATTAATCTTTGTCAGGCCTGAAATTTAGAAAGAAATGGCCAAAAAGAAACTCCATCTCTTTCTAACCCGAAAGGTAAATCTTGTCTCTCCAAAAAGTTTGCTTAAAATTAACAAAACCAAAAAGACAGAGATAGAAGAAACTTTTAAAAGCAAGACATTGAGCAAAACCAGATAATTTGTATACATCAAACCATCCACGGACCAATTACGATGCGTTCGCCGACTGGAACTTTAGAAGAATCCGACAAGCAAGGTTTTTATATGGGATTGATATTTGGACGTAACAGCCGGAGAATGTCGTAACAATGGATCTATTATCTACCTGATGGAATTCGGGCTTTAATTATGCGCGTTGCTGTTGTGGTTGTCGTGTTGTTTAACGCAGGTGAAAAGCGAACTTGTTTACACATATTTCCAGTTCTCTGAAGATTTTGATCTTTTTCCGTTAGAAATAAAAAACAGAAATATAAACACATATAAATGTCAGGAGATGTAATTTATTAATTTAGAAATACATAGATTCTGAAAATAATTTATGAGCCCATCTTTTCCACCTTTCTAGACGTTAATTGATAACCGACAGGAATGAAAGCAACTGTGATAAGTCTATTTTTATCCAATGAACTTAAAGAGAACTTAAGAAGGCAACTTAAGGTTTTACCCAAAAGACACACACTTCTTTTACTTTCTGATAGCTTAACACGAGTATATAAGCCCTTTCCAGGAGAAATCGTATTGTCTTTTGAACATAGGCCGAAACTTTGCCAAAGGGTTCTCTTTGAAATTCTAGATCAATATTGCCTTAGAGTCTTGGTCTTGCTAGGGAATCAAATCTGTAGCAAGTCTTCGAATTTGATCTGATAACTGTGATAAATAATCAGACTTAGTCAGAATAAAACTTTTGGTTATACATTGTTATGGTGTATGAGAAATTTACTTCTTGATTTGCTTGGAGTCTTGGTTTTGCTTGGGAACTCAATACCATGGTCTGAACATCTTAGTAAGAAAAAGTCTAGAACTTGTATACAGTTTGGCTTGTTTTTGGCATTCCATCATAAGTTCAAATCTGTAGCAAGTCTTCGAACTTGATCTGATAACTGCGATACATCATCATACTTGTCAGAATAAAATTCTTGTTGGTGCATTGTCATGGTGCATTGAGGAATTTATTTCTTGATTTACCTTGGAGTCTTGGTCTTGCTTGGGAATCTAAAACCATGATCTGAAGATTTTATTAAGACAAAGTCTGCAACTTGTATACAGTTTGGCTTGCTTTTAGCATTCCATCATAAGTTCAAATCTGTAGCAAGTCTTCGAACTTGATCTGATAACTGTGATACATCATCATACTTGTCAGAATAAAATTCTTGTTGGTGCATTGTCATGGTGCATTGAGGAATTTATTTCTTGATTTACCTTGGAGTCTTGGTCTTGCTTGGGAATCTAAAACCATGATCTGAAGATTTTATTAAGACAAAGTCTGCAACTTGTATACAGTTTGGCTTGTTTTTGGCATTCCATCATAAGATCAAATCTGTAGCAAGTCTTCGAACTTGATCTGATAACTGTGATACATCATCATACTTGTCAGAATAAAATTCTTATTGGTGCATTGTCATGGTGCATTGAGGAATTTTATTTCTTGATTTGCCTTGGAGTCTTGGTTTTGCTTGGGAATCCAAAACCATGATCTGAAGATTTTGGTAAGACAAAGTCTGCAACTTGATAAAGTTATCACTGATAACTGTGATAAATCATTAAACTTGTCAGAAATAAAACTTTTGTTGTTGCATTGTCATGGTGTATTGATGAATTTCGTTTTGATTTACCTTGGAGTCTTGGTTTTGCTTGGAAATCCGAAACCGTGGTCTCAATATTTTGGTAAGACAAAGTCTACAACTTGTATACAGTTTGGCTTACTTTTGGCATTCAATCATAAAGTCAAATCTGTAGCAAGTCTTCGAATTTGATCTGATAACTGTATTAAATCAACAGACTTGAAATAATAAACCTTTTGGTTATGCATTGTCATGGTGTATTCAGGAATTTATTTTTTAATTTGCCTTGGAGTCTTGGTTTTACTTGGGAAAGCGACGCCATGCTCTAAAAATTTTGAAAACTTATATACAGTTTGGCTTGGTTGGCTGAAAATGTGGGATGAAGACCTTCAGGAAAACCTTTGCAAATCAATCCATAAATCCATCCATATGGAGACTTTTTAGACTTTATACACTACGTGTCAAAAGTTTTATAACATACGTGTTCAAGCGAATCTTCCACGCTAATTATAAGAAGATGAAGAAGCCACAAAATAATCAAAGAAAACCGGATTTTAATAAGTAGCTAATTGAAGTGCCAAAAACCACATCGTTTAATAAACTAAAAGAGAAACGAACGGTTTTGTAGGAAAAAAAGACCAAGAAGGCGTTTATCCGAATACAAAAGAAAACGACGACAAGTTGAGCAAAAATGAACAAATAAAATCCAGTGAGCGCCGAGAGCAAGTGCAACACAATACGAAGGCAACACAACATAAAGAAATCCGAGACCATAAACAACTAAAATTCGCACATGGTGCACGAAGTGCATAAATATTTTAAACTCTCGCAGAGTGTGCAGAGTTGTCCTTTTACTCTCTCTCAGAACAAGTAGAGATACTTTGCTATATTCCGATAAAATACAAGACCCAAAAAGCTAAGAGAAAAAAAAACTAAAAGAGGAAACAATTTCGTTGTCTCCTCATTCCGTAATAATGACGTTCGTTAGCATAATCGTCAGTCACGCCCAATTTTACATATTATATGATTCGAATCATCATCATAAGAATAAGATATCACCAAAGTGTTTAAAATTCATGCGTTCGACCTGTAATCTGAGATCTGCTGAGAGCTTGGGCAAACGAGTATCCTTACACGTGTCATAAAACAGACTTGCCAGAAGAAAAGAAGACGAACCAACCCAACAGCCAGCAACAAGCAAGCTAGGTTTTCTTTTCTCTCGTACCGTGCAAGCGAGCAGCACATCTTGAATTATGTATTAAGTGATTAATTCGTAACCAGCCACTTTTATTCTTCTTCTTTGCTTAACTCGCCTATATGTGTGTATGTGTATTCTTCAAGTTTATCTCTATCTCATTGTGTGTGTGTGTTTTGTTGTTTAGTAAACAAAGATCGTCTCGCGCATTCCAGTCGCAATCATCCACCTTGAAAAACGAAACGTTCTTCTTGACGTTTTAGAGACGATAAAAAAAGATTCATGGGAAAATTGTGCATTAGACTTGCATTTTAAAATCTTCAAAATTCTCCATATGAAATAGATTATGCTACTAAAGATATCATTAATGTTGTACTATTAGAAGCAACGATTTTTAGAATTGCATTAGCTCGACCATTAAATTGATCTTCATTTCTTCAAAATTTACCATAGCGAGTTGTTTGTGATAACTGTGGGAAGGAAGATCATTTTGTAACAAGATGTCTCTTGTAAACGGTATTGTACCTATTTTATTATTAGAAACATCTGTTAACAAATGTATGTTCAAATTTCCATAAAAGACATGTTTATGTCTATTGTTCGGGTGTTGTTATTCTTTTGTTTCTTTCAGAATTTTCTTTTATAATACACTTGAGAGACGGTATATTCTGGACATAAATTCCAGAACACCTTAATTTTTCTTCTTGAGAATTTCTATTGCGTCTATGTCTTTTCCGTTTGTAGTAGTAATGTATGTATCTAGTATGTAATTCGATAACGTCATTTGTTTTTATAAATGCCGTAAGCCACTAGATCTTTGAATTTATGGAAATTGAAGGAATGCTATGATTACCGTTTTGATTTATTTTCTTTTGTTAGGTACAAGATGGTGTAATTTGAAGTTTAATACATTTGTAGAAGTTTTATGACTGCACTATAACCGAAGTGGAGAAAGAACAAGGATGGTCTCTATTTGAGGGGATGCCTTACACAAAGAGGAAAACAGAATCTGCAAATTGCTGCGTAAAGATAGATTTCTTCAGTAATGATGTACGAAGTGCTTGCCAAGAGCTCCTGAAATGTCTTTGAAAGAAGTAAAGAATCATTTAATGTCAAAATTCTTGAGGTTTTACTGATACGTCCAAAAGCTGTCCTAGACGTCAGAGCTTTGATATATTCATATATAGATTTTCTCTAAGTCCTATTCCTTGGTATTCTTTTTAAGTTAATAAATAAAAAGTACACCTGCACAATCATTGTCGCCTTTTTTCCTGGACTGTATCCAGAGGATATACCATAGGTGCTATGCCAAATAATATCTTCTTTACACATCGATTATGGCTTTATGTTTTATTGCTAGAGAAGCTGCTGATCACTGCCAATGGCAGTATTGAAACTGTAGGGAGTGCTGCCAAAAAATATTATATTTCGCTGCTAACAAATGAAATTCTTTATAATGGCCACCGAAGGCGATAATGTTATAGAATTTTGGGCAGTTGCTTTTGGAAGGTTTGTTTGCTTCTGGAACTCGCTAAAGAAATATCAAGGTTAACTTAATTCGTTTCCCAAGGCGGCGTTGCTGGGTATCTTTCTCAGCTGACGGTGGTTGTAATATTAGAAAAATCTTGTACACCGTCTTTTCTCTCGTCACCATGGAGATTTTGCTAGTTTAGGTACGATTTCTGGCAAAGCCGATGACGTTATTCGCCTGCAAGGCGACGTTACCATACATATTTCTGAGCCTAACGCTGGCTTTTAAAAAAACTATGATTGGCCGTCGTTGATCTCTTAAGAACCTTCTTCACAAAATTGAAGAACGGATTAAACGGAAAGTGTGAATTAGTGATCACGAGAAGGACCTGATGGGCTCCGCTCTTAGACGAATCTCTGGAATCTTGTCGCCGTGGGTGAAACGTGGACTTTATCACTATATTTCAAAATCTAAGCAGCAGGCACTGTCATGACGCCACACACACACACACTCAGAGCAAAAAAACTGCCAAAATCATGCCAAAAAGGTATAACTATAGTAAATAGCCGCGGTAGTGTAGTGTCTAGCTTGCTAGGTTCTTACCTGAGCGACCCGATTTTGACTCCCGGGATGGACATATCCGGTTAAGGTTTTTCTGCAGTTTTTCCTTATCTATAACACAAATGTGGGATTTGGGCTATACCATCTGTAAGTCGGTTGCTGCCTACCGATTGGCCTGCGTAATAAGCTTTACCTCATGGGGCCTAGTTACTGGTTAGCCAGGTAATGGGTTGTAGCAATTATTATTATAAAAAACCATGGCGTCAGCATTCTATGACGGAAGAGGCATTTTGCTGTTCACTTTATGCCCTTCAAGGCGCAACAATTAATTGAGATGTCGGTGCAGATACTGGCAGACCTTCTGACGACTTTCATGAGACACGTTTACAAACGGCGTCTGTCTACCTCACGACAACGGACGTCCTCACACCCCGCATCGACATTGCTGGGAAATTTGCAAAAGTGGGACGTTTGAGATGATTACGTTTAGAGATTTTCAGTTTCATCTTCATCCGAAGAAAGAAACCCTTACGGAGCGGTTCGAAGACGCTAATGAGCTGAACGAAAAGGTCATGCCGTGATTCAAAGCATTGGTGCAAAGTAGACTTCTTTGACTCCAGGTATATATGCTGGTTACAAGACTGAATAAATGTTTGCACATTGGGGCGATACAACGTCGCGGTTTTGTTGGACGCCAAAGGTGGCGACGCTAGATGCGACTTTCGACGAAACGAAAAGCAGAGAGGACTTTTACAGGAAGACGCTGTCTTAGATTACTATATGTGGCTTTGAAAACGATTTTCAACTTTTTCATCGCTTTTGGGCGAAGTGGAACCCAGTGGGGACGAAAATTCTTCAATTTCTGTATGTGAGGTCAGCTTTTGAATTTTTGGTTTCAAGTTCAGTTCAATGTGGTTAATTTTGCATCTAAAGCGTTTGGACCATTACGGCGCTATTTTCTTGCCTGGAGATAGTTTTCTGCTGGCGTGAAGATTTTTTGGGAAGAAATCTTGAGTCATCCTTGAGGCGCTGAAGCTGCTTCAACTACAAAGGCGGATGCATCCAAAATACTTGTCTTCAATTTTTAATTGCCATTCTCAATTTTGAAAAAACATATACAAATTACAACTTATCATCTAGTAGCACACTTACAACAGCGTGCCCACCTTCCAATTTAAATAAAGAAACAGACAAGATAAAAAAACAAACGAAATAATCTCAAATGTTGGGTGTTCATAATCTAATTCGATGACAAACAAAAATAGCTTTTGAACAAGGTGTGCCTAACAACAAACAAACATACAAATGACAGTGGTTTTAAATTATAATAAAATTTTACTCATTGAAAAAACAGACAAGAACAGAAACACTAAAAACTGGGGTGTTTTGGTATCCCGCTAAGAAAAGGTAGTTGGCTCATAGATCGTCGTGGCTGCGCATCTCATTTAAGGTAAAAACCATCGCACAAGAAGAGAGAGGACTTTTATCTATACTATACACTATATAGGAAATTGATTTAGTTGTCTAGAGAATTGTGGGCGTGTAGTGTTTGTATCTCGAGGTCAGATGGTATCTCTGGGAGTCGGGGATGCGCACGATTTATGGCTGTGAAATCCATCCGCTATAACTTAAAAGCTTCTTCGTGATACCACGGGGTTGCTACGACCATTGTTATTTCGAATAGTGTTGAAGAATGACCGCTTTTAATTCTTATATTATAGCACAGTTTCGTGTATTATTATGGTATCAGTGTTGGTAGATAGGAAAGGAGAAGATGAAATATTAACCGCGCCTACTGGGATACATACACAGCTTAAGTATGTGTTGTTTTAAGAAGAATCCCACGTACGAAATGTTTCAAGTCGTTGCTTTTAAGTATTTGGGTCATAAACTCATAAATATCGAGCTAACTATAATCCATTTCTTAGTTGGCCATGGAAATGTTTGCGATTTAACTTTTTGAATACAGACAGGTATTCTGTACTGATTTTTATCTAATTCTGCTACTACATTTGATCTGTTTATAGTGTATTTTTATTAAAGATCTATGTAAGCCTATCTATATAAATTACACAGTTACCGATCTACAATGCACTACTGCTCCACCCCACTATAACCTTAGCAAGCACAGTCGACGCCCCTTTTATCTATCGTCCACAATCAAAGCCTCTTCACCATCAGCGTATGCTTTCTGCGCGTCGCCGGTATCATTAACGTCATAATCTTACGGAAAAACTGCAAAGCACTAGCTCCGTCTCCAGATTCCATTCTCATCAATGTAAACATTGCTGTAGATGCCATTTAAGCTGCGACAGACTTTTGATGCGCAAAGTTAAATCCCCAACTAAAATAATTTGATCATGTCTGGGCATTCATGTTAGTTTACGTCCCAGTACCAAAACCTGCAAAATTTCGAAAATTTGAACTCTTCAGCTCCGAACCTGTTACTTCAAAATAAAAATCGGCTAACTCAACGTTCTGGCCAAACACGTGCCCTGTGGGTCAATTTTCCCCGAAAACATCCGAACACAAACGGTCAAACCTTCATCGATTCGTAAGTTCCACAGAATCCTTCAAACCGGAATTCGATATCATTAACCGCTCCCGAAGTAGACCTAATGTATTGCTTGCGGTTAGCATCCTCTCGCTATCGATTGCAGAAAACCGCATCCAAATTGACCATTAATTAAAAAAAAAACTGAGAAAGCCTTCTTAACCGGGTTATTTTCGCACGTATCCCTGTTATTTGTAAAGTCAGCTGGGAAGTACGTGTATACCTTACGGATCTTGAAAAAAGTGATTTGCAGCTACTTCTCAGCTGCCAATTTGTCTCATAGTGTCAGCTGCAAACGTGTCTGCATGGTCTCTACTTTAGGTAGAGAGACCAAGAAGCGCTGTCGAAGCCCTTGCAAGCCTTTAATATAGTAGATCAGGGTGGGGAAGTCCTAGGCAATGTCTAGGCTAAAGCCCTGTTTACACTTAGAATGAACGAACTTCCTAAGGGAGAATGGTCCCACCTGATGAGCACGTTAATAGCTCCAACAATAGCCTGGAGAGCTAATAAAAGCCGAAATCCAGAAAACAGTCAACTCGACGGTGTTCTTTTCCTCTATATACACTGATGACGTCACCAGGCAAAAAACTTTCAATGCAGGCAGTCAAGCAGCAATCACCTAGGTAATCTTCTTCACAAATCAAGAAACATGGCCGGCGTTAGGTATCGCTGCACTATGACTGAACTGATCTTAGGGTTCCCATCCCTTAGTTTGGGAATGGCCCCGGTACAAGACTGGACTCCAATACGAGAGTGATACTAGCAAGGTTTATTCCAGCAGCGACCCCCTGATCGCTGTCTCAATGGAAACCGTTTCGCTAGGTGCTTCATCCCGATGTAGTCACTTCGGTACTGTGGATTGGACAAGGTAGAGACAACTTTGCGATGAATCGGTGACCTTGACCGGTTTACCTTGGGGTGACTTGGGATCACTTTATAAGGGGAGTTGATGTAAATACGACTAGACTATTATCCTCTCACTCCTTAGACAACCTCACCTGCTAGTTGGTATAGGACGTGCCTCTACTTTTCGGTAGAGTCGAACAGGGATCTGTTGGGGCTCACCAAGCCTTAATTATGGTAGCTAAATCCTAGGATATCCTAGGCTGACCCAGTTTTCAAGTCCCAGACACACTTGATTTTGGACTCGTCCGGGAAGTGAGTCCTCATGCTAGACTAGGGGTAAAATAGACTCCCTCCGAAACTGAGTTCGACGGGTGAGCACGTGGATAGCTCCAGCAATAGCATGAAAAGCTACCAGTAGCTCTTACAAAAGCAAGTAACGCGCTAATTGAGCGTAACTCAATTCGTCGACCCTTAAGAGAACCGTGGCCATTAAGCTCAGCGCAAGCCACGTTAAACAAAATCTTGGAGTAAAATCGAGAAACAGCGATATGATCTAAGGACGACGCTGCCACCATGGGTAGCTGCTGTTCGTTTCAATGTCAACGGGTCCACCAACCACGACGACGGTTTTACCATAATTTCGGGTCTCCAACACTGAGCCGCCATAGGCAACGAACACATGCCCATCCCAGATAGCCTAGTAGCCAACCAACTCAGTAGTTTAGTGTCCCAAAAGTGATCACATGTAAGTGTAGTGCCTCTGGCAATGTAGGAATGTTACTCTCTGTCTGGTTTTGAGTGGAACCAGCTCTTAAAACGCTTTCACTACGTAAAGAGCTATCATTCTATTTCAGTGTAGGCAATCAGACAGTACCCAGATATTCTTTTATAAAGATCAACAAGCAGCGGTTTAATACAAGGGTGACACCGCGACGCTCTCACGGTTAGTTGTTGTACGCTTCTAACGTACCCACCAACTGCGACATCAGCTGTTCCATAGTTTCAGGTCTGCTTCACTCAGGTCTCATGCCACATTATACTATTGAAGCCATCTTTATTTGCGTACTAAGTTGCTCGCCTTCACCTTCACCCGTCTTAAGGTTCGTTCAACGCCAACAGCATCAACTTTAACAGACAGTTGACAACCCAATAATAGCCAGTGCACTGCTTTGCAGAGCACAAACTAACTTTGACGATAATGACAAATGTCGATCGGGTTGTGATTTTTTCCACATTCAAACTCTACCTAGAAGTTTCACCCACTTTCACACTGCACAACCTTTTACTACCCCGAGCTTGCACATTATAGTATCGAAGCTACCTAAAGTTGCCCTCCACCAGCTTCAACCGACTTCAGGGCCGTTCAACGTCAACACCATCAACAGACAGCTGACAACCCAGACTGAAGAGGTTATGAAAGCCAGTAATACCCAGTGCACTGCTTTTCAGAACACAAACCAACTTTCACGATGATGAGAAATATCGATCGGGTTGCGATTTTTCCCGCTTTTACCCCCTACCAAGAAGAGTGATGAAAAATCCATTCAATCTCAATTTTCTACAATCATCCGATCGAGTATTGGGGATAATAAATTGCTCTTCTGGCCAGTCATTCTCGCTCGCGTCTGTACGCTAATCGGGATGTTTTTCTGCTCGATTTCAGTTGTTCCCCCATTTGAAGACTGTAACAACCCCCCAGCCCTTGATTGTCTAAATTTCTCATTGGCTAGGATCACTAGCGATCTGATAATTTCAGTTAATTGTATTCGGTACTCTGAACTGATTGAAAAATTAGAAGACGAGGAGGAATCGCCCAAGACCAAAGAGGGAATAATAGTTAACAAATAGCCAGTCTCGGTGGATTAGTGGTTTGCATGTTTGCTTCATAATCCAAAGATCGCAGGTTCGATCCCCGGCAGAGCTGGTAATTTTTCATAGCGGAGAAAAATTTAAAACATGCCTTCTTTTCGGATAGGAAGTAAAACTGTAGGTTCCGTGACAATGCGATGTTTGGCACGATAAAGATCCCCACTGGGGGTGGAATTCCCCCAGATTCGGCTAAATTCTAGTAGGGTCGGCCAAATGATCATAGTAATCGGCGCCATGAGGTACGAAGGATGCTCTGCCATTCTGATTCCTCGCCCAAAAATAAATAAAATAGTTAACAAAATGGCGTTGAATTAATTGGATTATATTTTTCTGTATTTCCTTTATTTGTAGGCCGATTTAGGTGCGTTTTTTTTATATTCAATTCAGCTCGTCATTCCTATCTATAACAGTCACTGTTCTGTTTATATACTAAAAAAATCATGACCTACTGTATTCTACGCAATTAGACTGATTAGGACACCTGAACTACTAATCTGTATCAGAACTACTTCTCGTTTAGCATAATTCTCACTCTTTAACAGGATATGCCTAATAATAATTTATATCATTATTTAAATAAATTGTCTATGTCATTGCGCAACTGTATATTAAATAGTTATTAATTAGCAGTTACTTTTCCTGTCTTGTACTCTCATAAGTTGTCATAAATATTGTCATAATTTGATGACGACATCATAGTGTAAAATGCGAAAACGTGCTTTGTAAATTGCACACACATAACCTAATAGAAGGGAGACGGGTTTTTAATGATAGAATTTGAATGCCACGCACAATATATTCAAATTAACTACAAATTTGTTCGTATTTACTTGTAATAAAATATAAAACCAACCTTGAATGCCTACTGCATTTAAATTTCGCACATTACATCCATTAATCAACGTTTTTCGTTTTAGTTACATTAATCTATTGTGTGCGGTGTGGTTTGCCCCACTGCCATTTAAATAAATATTATAAAATAGTTAAGACAGAGAGAATTGATTTATTTAAACTAGAACAAGCACTATATAGATGAGATAAAGTGGTGGGTGTATTAAAATTGGGACAACGTTGGTTAAAAATCTATCAATCTTGTTTTTACAATTTGACAGGATCATAAGATAAAAATGAACCAAACTTTTAAAAGCTTTTTTTATTTATCTCTGTTTAGAAGGAGGCCATGGGCGTTATTGTTATTACAACAAACGAAGGTGCCACTCAACTCATTATTAACTAATATGTTCTGGAATTTTTATTAGAACCATATAACATCCTGTTTTATTAGTCATTACAATTTGAATGATTGCATATGATTATAGCGTGTTAACATGTAACTGACAAAGCACCAAAGTGTGAATCTGAAGGCCTACTAAGCTCAAATAATGCTGAATTGGGTACTAAATAGACACTGATCCGCATTGAACGTCAACAGTCTTCTTCTCCAAAGTCAATGATTTAATATTATCAAGATTTGAAGAAATAATATGAACACCCTGTACATAAATAAAACTTAGAAACATCTTACTAGTGTTTGTAGGACTCTGATAGTATTGCCTGCAAAGAATATTTTTAATATTCGAATTAAAAAACAGTCCGTTATTTAATAAACAACTGATAGGGGAATCAATTCCGGGTAAAATATATAGCCTGTCACTCTTAAGAAAAGCGTAGTTTCATTTGTGCCGCATTTGTAAAACACCCTGTATTGTTGTAAATACTTTTAAAGCATGCATCTTTGGCAACCAAGATACTTTTGTATAGAAAGTTTGCTCGATGTTTAGTAGTATAGAAGATATCGAATAATTGCCCACTAAATGGACATCCAGTATAAAGCTGTCACTGAAGTTCATAGTACGACAACATCTGTCGTAGTGGCAAGATCACCAAACCCGGCAAACTACTGTGTGGCAATATTTCTAGAATATCTAGACAGACTATATTTTCCCAAAAATCTTTTAACATTAAAAGTAAATGTTGTAATACAGTAAAACCTGACACATTACTCAAAAAAACTTGGAAAGTCTTAAGTTTACATATATGTAGTGACTAAAGGTCATATGCATGTCATGATTCAACTGTGTTATCCAAACGTCACTAATTATTATCATATGAGCTCAACCTTAATTTATATATAATGAATAAAGGTCACATGCCGCAATTTTATAATCAAGTGAAAACTGACAGGGTAAAAGATACTGTTTCAAGGTTTAAATACTATTCTTAGGTGAACTGTATTTCAACTGTCATTCAATGGCCACTAAATATCATATGAGCGAAATCTTAGTTTTTATATACAGCGACAAACGGTTACATGCTGTAAAATGCAATGTTGTAATCCAATGATATTTGGTAAAGCAGCAGATAATATTTCAAGGTTGACATAATCTAAATATTTTTCGGAGAACTGTAATTCATTAAAAGGTCACTGAAGATCATACGACCTAAATACTATACATAGTGACTAAGGTTACATGATGTAAGAAGCAATGTTATAATCCAGTAAAACTTGGTAGCAGAAAATATTTTTAGGTTTAGTTAAGCTATTTTTAACAGAACTGTGTTTTAACTATGTCATTCAAAGGTCACTTAACATCATATGAGAGAAACCTTACATTACAAATAGTAACTAAAGGTCACATACTATAAAATAAAATGTTATAATCCAGCGAAACTACATATAAACGGAGAATTGTGATTGAATTATGCCATTCAAAGGTCGCTAACGATAATATTTTGAAGGAAATCCTAGTTTAGATATAGTCATTAACGGTCTCATATAGTGCAGTGTAAGTTGGCGAAGTAGCAGATACACTATTCTTCGTAAAGCTATGGTTCAACTATGTCATTCAAAGGCCACTATACATTATATGAGGAAAACCTTAGTTTATACATAGTGTCTAAAGGTCACGAACGACGCAATGTTATATTGAAACGCAATGTTATATAGTGAAACGTAGGAAGATAGCAAATATTTTTTTAAAATCTACGTAACCTATTCATCAGAGAATTGCAGTTCAACTAGTCACTCAAAGGTTGCTAACGATCATATAAAAGAAATCTTAGTTTAGCTATAGTCATTAAAGGTCTCATAACAAATGCAATTTTATAAGGCACTGTAACATATAATGTTTTAAGGTTTAGATAAACTATTTTTCAGAAAGCTGTTGTTCAACTATGTCATTTAAAGGCCACTAAAGATCATATGAGATAAACTTCAGCTTATATATATAGTGAATAAAGGTCACCTGCTGTAATATGTTATCTTTATAATCCAGTGAAATTAGGCAATGTGATAATATTTAAACGTTTACATATGTAAACTATTCTTCGGTGAACTGTGATTCAACTTTGCCCCTCAAAGGTCGCTAACGATCATATGAAGGAACACTTTAGTTCAGCTATAGTCATTAAGGGTCACATAACATAAATGCAATGTTATAAGTCAGTGCAACTTGGCAACGTAACAGAAAACGTTTTAAAGCCTAAAGTCAGGCTGGTTTGACTGTGCGACTCAGGGGTCATATGAGTAAAGCCTTAATAGTGCAGCTATAGTGAAATAAAGGTCAAATAAAGTAAAACTCAAAGGCAGAGACCTGTAGAGATAGTAGTTCATGTTTAAAGGTTTACCTAAAGGTCACTAACGATCACATACACAGATTCAACGGTTTGCGGTGTTGGAAGAAGATCATTAGCGAGGTAGCTCCTAATGTTACGAAATGATAAAAAAACGTTTTGACAAAAACGCAGAGAAAGAACAACTTAATGCAATTAATAATGTTTTGGGAAGGTTTAACTAGGTAATATTTCTGAGAACCACAATTCAACTACGTGAGCTGCAGAGGTCACTAAAGGTCACATCCAGTAGTGTAATAAATTGATAAAGATTGTCACCTTCGACGAAGAATGCTTAAATAGAATATTTTGCCATTGGTTTCCAGAAGTCACTAAAGACCACGCCAACAATTAGATATGGTCTACATGAAAAAGGTCACGTTTGATGAAGTTGTAGCCAACTGTGTTTAAACCGAGCATCTCTCGGAAAACCATAATTCAGCCTTGAGTTGACACAATTCTCATAATACAAACGCAATCTAACGAAGCTTATAACGTTCCGACAAGATTTAACTAGGCAGTTTTCTCGAAAACTATAATAATCAACCAAATGTTCTGTAGAGGTCATTAAAGGTCACATAAGGTAAAATGCTTAGCTTAATAATGTAGTACTTGACTGATTTAAATAAAACATTAACCTTAGAACTTTAAAGGTCAATAAAGGTCACCTCTCGTAATAACGTTACGTAAATAATACATTTTTCTAAGATCCATAATTCTACTTTTGCTTCCAGAGGTCACTAAAGGTCACATTAGATAGAACGGTCGAGGCTGTTTGTAAGGATCGCAAACTTAGTCAGGTGCAAGTATCGTAAATGTAGTCTAGAGAAGGATGAAATGTACCTTTTAGCCAGCAACGTGATTCAGCTGTGGGTTCTAAAAACTATAACAGATAACATATATGTTAGGTCTGGTATATGACCTGAGTTAAAAGGTTAATATAGAACAATTTAACGCAATTTACAATGTTTCGAGAACTTTAACTAATCAGCATTTCGCAGATACACAATTCAACCATGAGGTCACTAAACGTCACATCAAGTAGAACGCGTAGCTTTGATATGAGACAATTACACCTGATAAAATAGCAGCTAAATCACCTAATAACCTGTAGGCAGAACACCTTTCAAAGATTCGTAATTCTAATGTTTCCAGAGGTCACTAAAGGTCACATTACATAAAACGCTTGCAAAAAGATCAGCCAAACTTGATAAGATAGCAGTTGATGTTATCTGAAATGGAATTAACCAATTTAGCGAGAAACATGGGTCAATTGATAATTCTAAAGGTTACAAGAGGTCACATATGAAGAGACTGAATCTGCGGAAGTAATGAGAATAGAGAAGATATGAGAGAAAGAACAATACTTAATACAATTAATATTGTTTCGGGAAGGTTTAACTAGGTAAATATTTCTGATAACCACAATTCAACCAAGTGAGTTGCAGAGGTCACTAAAGGTCACAACCAGTAGTGTAATGAATTGATATAAGATTGTCACCTTCGATGAAGAAGTGGTTAGATCACCTAATAGCAATGCTGAAATAGAATATTTTGCCATTGGTTTCCAGAGGTCACTAAAGACCACGCCAGATTTGATGAAGTTGTAACCAACTGTGTTTAAATAGAGCATCTCTCGGAAAACCATAATTCAGTACTGAGTTGACACAATTTTCAGAATACAAACGCAATTTAATGAAATTTATAACGTTCCGAAAAGATTTAACAAGGCAGTTTTCTCGAAAACCATAATAATCAACCAAATGTTCTGCAGAGGTCACATAAGGTAAAATGCTTAGGTTGATAAATGTCTGGGTTGCTTAATAATGTTGTACTTGACTGATTTAAATAAAACATTAACCTTAGAACTTTAATTCAGATATGGTTCTCGGAGGTCAGTAAAGGTCACACTTGGCGATTCAGGTTAGCGAGATAGTAAGTTATATTGAACTCAACGGAATAAGTTAAGGTTACGATAGCATTAAATTCAATTGAAATTTGAGTTCAAGTAGGTTCAATTTCAATTAAATCATCCTAAGATAAACGTTCCTCTAATCTCAAAATTCATCAAATTGTTAATAAAATTATTTCTGTTCGAAACACAGAAAAATCTAAACAAAAAGTATCCAAGAAATATATGATTCGATATTATCAAAAAGTCAACATATATTTCTTTCAACATCAAAGCCAAGTCGGTTCTTCTTTGTTCCTTATAGCCGCTATAATTTTCACTTGGAGCCTTTACTTCTTTAAATTAATCAAGTTGATGCGTCATTAATAATTCCTTCTAATCCATCTCTTTTAGAATTTCTTTTTTCATCCTTAAATTCACGTCAATCCTTTTTAGTAGACATTATTTTAACAAGTCTATATTGAAATCGCCTAAACAAAAATAATTATTTGTTTAAAGAGTTAATTACGCGCGCGAGTGTCTGTTAAAAATTAAAAATAATTGCGTGTCCAAGTTATTATTATTATATAAAGAAGGAGATCTTAATCTGTTTGTTTTTAAAAGGAATTTAAACTTTCTCTTCTTTATGGCGCGTATTAACAAAACACGTACCGCGAAGTAAACTGTGAATGCCGAATGAAAGCCCCAAAAAACCTCTTTCCTGCGCATCTTTTTTTGCAATTCTTTGTGTTATATTTATGATGAGATGCAAATTAAGTCAATTAACGCAAACATAAACTTCATTAGTGAAGAAGATTAGGTTAATCGTTCGTGTAACATGGACGAAAAACCTCGCTAATGATTTCATTACTCGCAACGTTCTTCTTCTTCTACCAACAAAGCAAAAATTTATTATTTTACCTACGACAAAATAGCACATGTTTGTTTTAGACTTTTTCAAATGTGTTGTGCGTTTACGTAATTAATAATAAGTTGCTGTCATTTTTCAAGCAGCCAGACGGCTTCTTAAATCTAGCGTGATAATCTCTTACAAAGCATGCAAACATACTGGGTTAGATGACAGAATCATCAGTTAACGTATCTCTCCTCTTTAGACTTCTCCTTTTGTAAACCACTTAGTGGTGTGTGTATTTGTATACCTTGGCATGCATCGAGAAGGAGTAATCCCACTTCTTCTCTGATTATGAAATTATGATGAATACCTTGTTGTGCCTTCCTATACATTTTATTTTATTAAATCCCACTGTGCCAGTCTTTGTGCAACTTAACAAATTACTTTTAGCAAATTAAGTTGGTAGAGCTTGCAGCATGGAAACGCTAGATTGAATTGCAATTACTGAAAAAGGCATCCATTAGTGGAACGCTCAGCTTCACATTTATCAACTCTCAGACGTGTTTTAAATGTGCAAGGTGCGGTCAGCCAGGAAAGTATAGTCGCCGTAACTAGAGTCTCATCTCATTTAGACTCTCCAGCGGGGCGGTAGCTAAACGGAAAGAAAAACCATTGACAAGACCGTCAACTCAAAAACACAATTGTCCCTTCTCACCCATTAGAGGGCAAGACATTTACTATGTCAAAATCATGAGGAGATGGTGCTAGCGAACGCACTCCGAAAATCGCCCTCTCCGAGCTAAACCTAAACCGTCCACAGGGAATGGTCGAGACTTCGAACTGAAGAAAGCATGGAGGGGGAGGTACTCAAGTACCCACGGTACGCTCAATTTGGTCGCGATCGCATCACTTTTACGGTTTCGCTATACCATATACCGCGTGACCTCGCAAACCTAATAATAGCCGCGTTGGCCGCTGGCGTGCTGGCCACCCAAAACGAAAATCTTCCGGATCGGATATACGATGCAGCGAAGGTACGAGTCCCGGTATCGGATCCCAAATGAGAAGTAGCTTCGAATTATTTATCGAGTTCTAATGTATATATTATTAATATGATAATTAAATAATCCACCGACTGCGCCAATTATGATAGATTCATTAATGAATCTGACACACTCACAATACTAGGTCGTAGAGCATAGACACGTTAAATTGAATTGGAATTAGTAAAAAGGGCAACCATTAGTAGAACTTTAGTTTCCGACTTATCAACTGTTTTAAATGTGGAAGGTAAGGTTATTCAGGAAGATACGGCTGCTTCAATTTAGGCTTACACGATGCAGTATCCTACTAGCTGCGCCACTTATTGTATGAATAGTAGAACAATTGTTTTAATTTAGGGTCGCAACTTAGTGCTGCAGTCAGATTTAGCTTGTTGTACACACAGTATAACGACTTACTTTAATTTTTCTATTCACATCTGCCATTCTTTATGAATAAATAACTTCTGTCCTGATTCTTAAACCTTGATGACAGCTGGAGTGTTCACTTATTTTCCTGGCATTTCCGTGATTTAATTAGTTTCCACAATAATAGCTTACCAATGCGTGAAAGAATTCTTTTTTTTTGTCGAAACTCACCTGAAACAAAAGAAATATTTATTAGATTCATCAAACAAACATTTTTATATCGAAAAATTCTCAAAATATTGCATTTCAGAGAGATTTTAAAAAGCTTTTCTAATTCCACACTTGGGAAAAACGTTTTAATTATATCATTTTTATACTTTTCTCCTTGAAATCTCCTTTTGCATCTGAGAAATTGTTTATTTTAAACTATAAATTAAACTTTTGCTTAAAATAAAGTGAGAGAGTATGAATGAAAAGTAAACTATCACTTTTTAAAAGCTTTTTTTTCCTCCTGGACCAAGGATGAATATTAAGCTAGTAGTTCACATTTTTCGACATGTTTATAATTCTAACATTTCAAAACAAACATTAAACTTTGCAGATTTATGTAAACTATGAGTTGCGGAATTTATTTATTACTTGTTATATCACTTCACTATTACTGTTTTCTTTTTTCTTCCATTTAGATAAAAATAACAATTTTTTATGTGAGATGCGGTTTGAGAAGAAGAAAGCTTCATAGTTGGTTTGTTTGCTTTATTCTTTTTGCAAATTTTTAATTACAAAACTTCCAACAATATCCTTTTGTTGAATTTTATTGCCTTACATCGCACCGCCGATAGTACGACCTGTAAAAATTTCGAACCACATTGTATATCAATCAATAGTATTGGGTAGCTTGCAAAAATATCTACATATTTTCCATCTAAGATCTTGGACACAGTCAAAGGTCTCATTCTTGAGTTTGATTTATACTAAAAAAAAAAACCAATAACTCGTTTTTGACCTTTGTCCGTCTCGTTCTCCCAATCTATACCAACCTAATCGAATCTGTTCTCATCAACGCCATAAATTGGTAATCAACATTACTAATATCTATCTATGCGTTTTTTCTAAGTTCATCAAGCAAAAATACAATTTGAATGATCCTTATGGTCTATGGTGCGCACTTCAACTTCACGACCTTGTCTAATTTCGAGGCCACAAGGTCATGAATATAAAAAAATTAACAAGGTCATGAAGTTTAAACAACTTGCTTGCTAGACAATCTTGTTTGAAAAGATTACCTGTATTTGCCTGTTGCTGGCCTATTGAATCGTCTTCAAATGACCTTTTTGGATCTACAAGGTCAAAATAGCTCCATGCTGTCAACGCTGAAAATATACACTTATCCCATTAATTAAGCTAACTCAATTTAAGTGGCGTTAAATTCTACATTATAGACTATAGACATTATATTTTATTTGTAGACCTTTTATGACCTAGTTTAGTAAATTCTGTTCGGTTGTTTCGACCGTAAGAATTTACAAATGTCAAAAGACTTTACATTTCAACTAAACTTTGGGTAGGTATATCTAACACAACTTTTAGTGACCTTTAAAGGTAACATAGTATTGATTCTGATATTGAGGTAATAATGCGTATTGCACATGACATATCTCTTGACCTAATAGGTCTAAATTTGCCTTAGGAAGTTACCATCTAGTTACCAGTTAGGGGGTAAATTCAAATAATTTGTGCGTAAATACATGGGAAATTGGGTTCTCATACGTCCCCCCCACTGCATGAATTGAATATTTTGACCTTTATGACCTTAGACGTAGCAACTGACTCAAATGGCAGGTGGAGGTGTATAAAGCGTAGGTTCCCTACATGCACTATTCTATAACCTCAGTTTTAATGACGTTGTTTGACCTATGAGACATTGAATGTATATCCAAGTTTGTGCTTTTAAAATTTAAGATGGCGTCAGGAACGGTCTGGATTGGAACATTTTTAATATAACCTCATCTTAAGTATAGTATGATCAAAAAGTTTTTGGATCAGGGTTGTCATGAAATTAACAGGCTATCTATGAAATTATTTATTTCTATTATTTTTGACATTTACTTCACAACTGTCATGTCAATAAATAACAGTTCAAATAAATTCCATTCTGTGCTCTTTTTTAAATGTTGTTAAGTATTACTTTAAATAATTGCAAGCACAAGAAATAATAACAGCGTACGCTAACCTAACATTTTCTGTGTAATACGGGGTTTAGCTTAGTCGGTTGTCTGCGCGTCGTATTTTCTTGACACAGGTGGCTGTGTCTCCATTAGCACTACTCAAGATACATTGGCGCTACTCTGTACAGTTCACAAAAACTGCGGGCAGTAGAAGTAAATAATTCTATAGATGGTTTTTTACATTCCATGGCTATTGCGATTCAAAGACTCTTTGATCATACGATAAAATTCCAATGATAGAAGTATGACCTTTATTGACCTTTCCAAGCCTTATTTATCTTGAGAGACTACTTTCTATATTCGGTAGTAAGCTCAAGTGCTTTCAAGTAACTTCAAGAAATAAGCGATGGACATTGTACAACCACTGTCCTAGGAACCCATCATGACCTTTATTGACCTTAATACACCGTATTAAATGTAATTTGTATTGTGAAAAAAAATCAACGGACAAGAAAGATATATTTAAATGGTATTTTTGGGATTAGAAATTAATGAATACTCTGCAATCTTTTTTAATGAATTCAGACTGATGGCCTTTATTAATTTAGGTCGCATCAGACAATTTAGACCTTCTTCTGTATGTAAATTTAACTATCGTGGCCTTTATTTACTTTTGAAGGCGATATTAAGTTAATCTGTTAAATCTTAGTGAATTGTTTTGACATACAGGAATTTCTTGGTTCTTCTTTTTGTCTTTTTCTAACCACCTGTTGGTTAATAAAGTCATGAACCAATCTATATTTAGTAAAAGTTCCCTCGAAGAACAAGTTTTTTCGCTTTCGGCCTCTTGTCTTGTTGGGTAATCTAAGCATAAAACGGAAGTATAGCGTTTGGTTCCAATTAATAATTATAATAGTCCGGGCCTAATTGTTCTCTAAACATCTCGATCCATCCAGGTGAATGAACTGTATAGAACTTTATTAAAGAAGAAGAGGAGAGGCGAGCAATTTTAGTGTATTTTCTTCCATCGAAAATAATTTCTTGATAAATAGAACTGGTTATAATAATTGGGGGCCCGTTGTTGGTTGCTTTGCTGTTGCTGACGTTTCGGTTCGAGAAGAAAACGAGTAATTACACAATTAAACATGAAAGCATTTGTATAAAAACAAATTAAACCAAGAACAAACCCAAAGTTTGGATCAAATTATCGCCGTTGGGGCACACAGAATGGGACTAATTATTACATATCGCCTCGTTCGTTATCTTTACTTATATTCTTTATACTTAACCGACTAATTGCTGTCTACGATTTATACTCTTGCTGGGCGAAAATCGCTTGGGAAAGTTCTTCTTCTTGGTGTTCAAGAAGAATTCTTCATTTAGTTGGTGTCTTGCTCCGTTTGGTTAATTTAGAAAATTGGAATTTATTGCAGGAAATTGGTCATTACGTACAGGCAGGAATGTTTCAGCAAAACAGCGTTTTTGACAAATTTACAGTTGAAGCAAATTGTGTAATGAAGCTGCTCGGTTTTTTCTACTGAAATACTTGTGCTCCACTTGTTTCAGGTTGCAAGTTTTTGTTCTGTCTTTAACACGAAAGGAAACAGAATTCGGAGAATGGTTTTCTTAGTTTCAGGTGTACTTTTGGAACTATCGAAAGATGTTTTGGTCAATTTTGGAAACTACAAACTGACTTTAAAGTTTTTTTAACATTTCAGTTAAAACACAAATAATTGAATCTTTCAAGATGTTGCTAAACATTCCGATTAACGTTTTTCAGATCTTCAGTCCCAGTCTAAGACCAAAATTTGGTGTCATGTTCTTAATCTTGACCGTCATTTGTTCAAATGCAAAATCTTGGCTTTGTGTTTAGATCTGAAGCAAAGTAGTAAAAGCCATAAAGAACTGATCCATGAGATAATGCTCAAACATTTATCAAAACTGCAGGCAATGCAATATAAATAAATATTTTTTATCGTACGGTCGTAAGATCAATAAAGGTCTAAATTTACTAATCAAGGCCAGCTACGCCAGCTGCGGGTCAAGAATTTTTCAAAGCGAGGGCTAAAGTTAATAAATGCACAAACCTGCAGTACCAACTTCACCAAGCTTCATTTTATCCAGTGTAAGTTTGGAATCAAAGGGGGGGGGGGCTTTAGCCTCCATTAACCTCTCTCTGGATTCGACTCTGAGACTGACGTTTCAGTAAGGTTTAAAGAAGCAATTGTATGAATCTACCGACAATGTAAGTCGCCAAAGCTTAGATTAAAAATGTGTAGTAAGATACATGAAGATTTGACAGGAATCTAGAAATCCCTAAAGGTCACATAAGACAGATCGTTAGATAATATCACATAATGTATTTAAAAGATTGGCTAAACTGATCAGGGTAGCGGTCTATACACATTTTGACAAGAACGTTAAGCTAACTTAGGTTCTAGAGGTCACTGAAGGCCACACGAGTAGACATGGTTCAAACCTACCACTGTAGTAGTCTACAGTTTTTGTCAAGGTTCCAATAGTCTAATTTTTTCGAGAGTCTTAGTCCAAGATTGTCCCAGAGGTCACTGAAAGAATGTAGGGGACTTAAGTTTCTAGGTTTAGCAGCCCAATTTTCCAAGCCAAAATTTTACTACGGGCTCTTTACATGATAGGTCACCAATAGTCATATGAAGAAAAACAGTCGATGTTTTCGAAAGATCGAAAAACTTGATAGAGTTCACAATGTTTTAAGAAGGTATATAAACATTTTTCTCGAGAACATAGATTTCAATATAGGTCCAAAGGTCACAGAAAGTAACACTTGATAAGGACAGCGTTTATGGTGTTGATAATAAAACATAAGAATGTTTTATTAGGTCATTTTGTCGAAATCAGCTATGGGGCCCAAAATATATCAAAGGTCACATTTTTGTTCTCAGGTTATCAAGGTTCAAATAATGTTAGATTTAAACATATGTAGGCCACACAAGAGGCAACTCAGTAAACAACCTTAAATAGTTATGTTATTTTACAGCTCGAATTTATAACCTCATGATCTATGAAGATTTGAAAGCTTAAAGGTCAGTAAACGTCACATAAAATATAATGTTGGGAAATGTCATAATGCACCATTTACTTGAGTACGGTCTATAATAATGTTTCAAGAAGGCACAAACATTCTGACGTAGTAGTTTTTGCAAGGTTCAAATAGACCTCCAGAAATCATCAAAGGTCACATGAGATCTCTTGACTCTTCAAAAAAGTAAATGCTTTGCTGTTTTGAAAAGAGTGAGGGTTTTGGGGGCCCCAAAAGTCACGAAAAGTAGCACACTTGACGTTGCCTTAAGACATGACAAGGATAGTTGATGCTGATGATAACTTATGATCATTTAATCATTTTGAGAAAAATTACAATTCAACTGTGGCGCAAAAGTCATATTGTTGATACAGTTGATACTTCGTAAAATTTCATAAGTTGTCAAAGTAAATAATTCATGTTGCTTTGAGGTTTAAGGCATCTATTCAAAGAGCAGTAGTTACAGTGTGAGCTGCACAGATTGACAAAACTGCAGAATGACCTTGAATTGACCATAATGTCAAAGGAAGCGGTAGTAGTTAATAGCGGTAATAGTAGTGTAGGTTCTGTAGATCGCCAGAGGGCACATTAGTCGGAACGGTTTACGCTATCGTAAGATGAGACAGTTGGCTGAGGAAGCAATTCAAGGTACTTTAAGCAGTTGAGAAACCTTAAATGGACTTATGTGGTGTGGTGGTTTTTAAAGTCTTATATAGAACCAGGTTTGTCATCAAAGGTCACAAAATTAATGTGAATGTAATTATAGTGTACAAGCAAAAACTGATGTTTTGCTGATTAACACAGTAATTTAATAAAGTTCACGAATTGTCTTAGTGTCCTGACCTTGTGACCCCCAGAACCATGAAAGGTCACAAAGTAGGTAATTTTAAATAAATTAGAGCTGAATCTTTAGAATCTGGACAAAAAGAATTGCCTTTCCTGGATTTAAGCGCTATATGGAGAGATTCTGGAAAGCTTGACGTTTAAGGTCAAATTAGGTCAGTATTTGAATTTCACTATTAGAAGCTGCAGCACCGCTCAATTTAACTAATTTTATTCCTATTATTATAAATGAGTTATAAAAGCCAAAAACACGCCAAATGCAATTTTTAAGATGAAAGGTCACCAAAAGGTCATTTTAAATATGCGTTTGTGTAAGATCATAAAACTTGAAAATGTAGGTAAACTCATGGTGCTTTGGAAAGGTTTAAACAGACGTTTTTTTTAATAAATGTGTCCCAATTATAGGTTCTTTAGGTCACTAAAGGTCACATGATATATAATGACATAAGTATATAATGATATAATGACAATAAAAGTGTTAATGGATCACTTGTGGGTAAGATCCTCCTGTATTCTCTAAAGGTCACAATAGGTCACATACAGAATTGAGTCAGCTGTGACGAAGCGTTTTGTCAGCAGGTTCCTACGAAAAGGTATGTGTTAAATATTTTAGGTTGATATACTGCTATGAATTACTTCTTTTTAAGTATCTAGTGTCGTCTTGCCATGCTGCTTCAAGAAAAAGTTTTAATGGCCTTTAAAGGTTCCAGTTGATAGGTTCTGGGTCCCTTCAAAGGTCACAAATATAACTTTTGAGAAAATGGCGACAAAAAAGAATTTTTAAGCTAAGATATTGCAGGATGGTTAATATGTGACAATCCATAGTAAGCCTTTTCAAGAATCTAGTCAAACAGAATTTCTCCATAAAATCATAGTAAGAATATGCAGGGAGGTAAGAATTCTACCACCTAACTAAATTAAAGATGTGATGTGATTCGAACAAGGTGAGCGCATTCCACGAACCTTGTTCGAATTCTTCATCGCAAATAAAATTACCGAAAATAATTGATTTCCTGTACGCGTGTGGGTATGCGACCATAAATTACCTACTACCTAATTTTGCAGTAATCGAACTTATTTTCTTTGTTATTGATTTTATTTATTAAATAATAATGATAAATAATAATATAATTGTAACCCCGACTATTATAAAATATTAATTGGTAAACCACGTTCCGCACCGGAAGGGCGTAAATAAGCAGTAAAAACTGAATTTACTTATAGAGTGTGTGTGTAACTAAATTAATTAAAATGGGTTCATTTCATTACTCCTTCTTCTGATTTGAATAATTATTAGTATTATTTCAATTTATTTAATAAATGGGATTTATCTCATTTAGGAAATTAACCTATCAATAGATATTATTTATTTAATAATTAAAGGCGCTTGTTTTCCGGCAAAAGTCTAATTATTCAACTAATCGAGTATGCTGGGTGGCATAGAGATTTGCACAAGTTGCTTCCTAACCCAAAAGTTAGCCATCATCGACATAGGGCGGGATATCGGTACAATATGAACCTTTAGCGTTGAGAAGTTCTCTGACATTTGCCCTCTAAGTAAAGCATTCACAACTAGTTGTTTTATTTGACCTTCTAAAGTCCAAACCAAAAAGGTCTAAATCCACATTTAAATTATATAAACCTGCGTCTATCTAAAGAATACCAAGACGTATTCTTTATAATAGGCAATATGTCTTTTTAATTTCTAAAACTTGTGACCTCTGAAGGTTCAAAATGACCGTACATCAAAATAAAGATCAGCAATCTACTAAATCGAACTTAAGAAATACTGAAATTAAGGTAAGAATTAAAATCTCCAACAGTAAAGCGTTAATGCTAAATGTGTGTTCGCATTTAGTGACCTTGTGACCTCTGCAGGTCTAGAAACTGATTTACATTTAGACCTCTAAAGATTAGTAAGATCTAATGTAACTAACTTCATCATGGAGGGTCTTAAATATGTCATAACCGGTTTCTCGAAATTATAAACCTTTTGATCTATAAAGGTCCAAATGGCAATCTCTAGTTTCCTAAATTGTCTTCAAATATAGTAAACTTGAATTAGTTAAGTTAATTTTAATAATTATCCATCTTAAGATTCTGAGGTTCTAAGAAAATTAAAGTTTGCTTTTACCAGGGCAGGCCTACAAAGATCAGAAGATCGAATTCATAAAACACATACGTTTGCAGTGACAACTAAAAAATATTCTCTCAATCAAAATCTTCATAAGTGTGATTTATACAATATTATTAAATTGATTAATTTATTGATCTAGTGACTTTCAAAGCGATAGATGACCTCGAAAGATCATCGTACAGTAAATGTTGATTGTGAAAAGAATAACTCAAATATAGAAACGAATTGATCGCGAGATTTAAATGTTAATTAAAAAATAGGCATTTTAAGGTCATAAAGGTCAGTATTTGGATATCACTATTAGCAGCTGCAACACAATTTTACTAATTTTGTTTCTATTATACTATAAATGAATTATAAATGCCAAAAACACTAAATACAATTTTTAAGGTCAAAGAAGGTCACAACATTAGAAATATATACTAAAGCCTCCAGTAGCAATAAAAGCTTAAATGACATATGTAAATACGGATTTAAAGTGGGCGTTATTAAAGCCTTCCATCGAAGTTTATTATCAAAGGTCAAAAAAGATCACAAAATTAGTGTTAATGTATTATAGAGCGTATAAGCATAAACGGTTTTTTTCTGATTAATATAGTTTAAAGTTGACATCAAGTCTGAGTGTCCTGATCTTGTGATTCCCAGGACCAAGAAAGGTCACAAAAATAAGGTCATACTAAACACATGAGAGCTGATGTTTGGGATGTGGACAAAAATACAATCACCTTTAATGGATTTAAGCACCATCTGGAGAAATTTGGGGGAGGTTTACACGTCTGTCTATCTATATAGGTCAGATAAGGTCACACTGAAAAAGCATGGCTTTTGAAATTAAATCACCAGTTGATCAAAAAGTGCTTTTTGGACAGTTCTAATAAATCTCTGGCATTCTTCTGGCCTCATTTAAAAATTCATAGACGTCGGATGTGGGGTGGCTAATGAGATTCCAGGATTACCGTTATACAATGTCCTTCGAAATAAATTTTAGCGCGCAGGCGGTAAAAGGGGAGGTTAATATGAAAAATATATTTGGGAGTATATCTTGAGAATGAAACATCGTATCACCGTAGGACTTTTACTGTTTATTGTGTAGGGTGTGGCGTAGGCCATCACAACAGCACACAATGTCCGATCGTCAATTGTTTGTAAGTATCTTAAAAACCGATTGCTGTATTAAGTTAAATAAAAGATTTATTAATAGTACATAATGAAAAGATTTTGTTGAACATGCCGTCAGTCTATTCAACTTCTTTGTTCGTATAAGTACCAACTGTGTATAAATTAAAACACAAACACTATTTTATAACGATTAACATTTCAAGTATGTTAGTTATACTTAGCTATGAATACACTAAATCATCCTTTTGTTCCTTAACCTTATATAGTATAAAGAACAATTATCAAAAGGAAATTAATTGTAACAATTGCTTATTAAATACGGGAGGCAATTTAATCACCACGAAAGAATCTGGGAAAAACTAAACGATCAGGTTTGTTGTTGTGAGTGTTTTATTTAAAAGCTAGGGAGAGAGGTGTAAAGACCTTGATTTTAAAATTGTTAATTTAAAATTTTCACGCAAGAAAAGCCAAAACTGTAAAAGGAATAAAAAGAAGTCCTACAGCAGCAACCCACTTAATAATTAATATCTTATCACACACAATAATAACTGCGTGTACTAATTTTACAGCCGAATTGGAAATTAATACCGAGAAGGCTAACGCATTGAGAATATCCAATTAATCCAATCAATCTACTCGAATAGCTTTCCTAATTTGTCAATTAACTAATCAGTGGTTTAATGATGCGTTAAGTATGACCTAACTGCTTTAAAACGGATGTAAAAAATATTTTTTTGCACATTGGCTGTAAAAATAGATTATTAATATACAAGTGTAAAAGCCATTCTTTATTGCGCGAACGGTTTAATACACGAGTGAGGTACGAGCGAGTGTCTTAAAGAATGTAAGTGCAATGAAGAGACTTTCTACACGTGTATCTTACAACGTTTTATCTACGATCATAACGCTTTACTAAAGTATTCATCGTATTTGATATTTTTTAAAATTTGTGACTTATGTCATGTATCTTTAGTATCACATATATTAACGTGCTTAGAGTTTTATGTGCTAAGTTGTTTAGCAACCAGTTTGTAAACTACTCAAATTCATTTATCATACATATTTTGTTGACGTCAGCGTGCAATAAAAATTTGATAACACTAGCTCAATAAACTCTTTAAACCAAAATCAGTGTAAAAAGTAGTCACTTTTTGAGGTATGTTAAGCTGGCACCCCCACCACAAGATTTCTATTTTAAATTTACGTGATATTTACGGGCTTTTTACGGGCTCTCCAATCCCCCCAAAAATAATTTTTGGGCTCTTGCCTATTCGGGAAAAACCATATAAAGTGTGTGGGGGTGCTAGCTTAACGTTAAGCTAGCGCCCACTTTTTTCTTAAGATAGTGAGACGTTTCTACTTAGATTTATGGGCTCTTCGAATATGCAAATCTTATTTGCATTGGAACTACCCTTTCGAAGTTAATCGCTATTCAAAAATTTTGAAAATTCGAAAAATAATTAATTTTTCTCTAACTTTGCGTTATACTTATGAATGAATTATGGGCTCTTCAATGCGCCTAATTACGATTTTTAGGCTGCACTCGAATAGCAATACCACCCTCGAAGACATATCAAAAATCGTTAATATCGCCATATATCAAAATTTCTTGCGCGATAATTACAAGCTATTTATGGGCTCTCGAACCCCTTCAAAAATAATTTTTGGGCTCTTGCCAATTGCGAGAAAAACCAAATTAAAGTGTGGGGGTGGTAACTTAACGTTAAGCTAGCGCCCACTTTTTTCTTAAGATAGTTAGACATACCTACTTGGTCTTAAATTTATGGGCTTTTATGGGCTCTTCGAATATGCATATTATCTGTAATTATCGCGCAAGAAATTTTGATATATGGGATATTAACGATTTTTGATATGTCTTCGAGGGTGGTATTGCTATTAAAGTTCAGCCTAAAAATCGTAATTAGGCGCATTGAAGAGCCCATAATTCATTCATAAGTATCACGCAAAAGTTAGAGAAAAAAAACTATTTTTCGAATTTTCAAAATTTTTGAATAGCGATTAACTTCGAAAGGGTAGTTCCGATGCAAATGAGATTTGCATATTCGAAGAGCCCATAAATTTGAGACCGAGTAGGTATGTCTAACTATCTTAAGAAAAAAGTGGGCGCTAGCTTAACGTCAAGTTAGCACCCCCACACTTGAATTTGGTTTTTCTCGGAATTGGCAAGAGCCCAAAAATTATTTTTGGGGGGGTTCGAGAGCCCATAAAAAGCCCGTAATTATCACGTAAGTTTAAGAAAAATCTTGTAGTGGGGGTGCCAGCTTAACATTTTGTATGATCGTAGATAAAGTTCATTTTATTTGTTAGCTCAGGAGGTAGATGGTGGTACCCCTGATTAGGCTAGATTAAATTCTAGAATTTATGTATTCATAATCCAGCCGAAATAAACTTGGTGTTTGGTATAGCTTCTCAAGTCACTACCCAAGCAGCATTTTTAGTCGTCGCTACGTACCAGCAACTACCGGTGGAACTATTAAGTTTTAGCCACTAGTCACAAGCACGTAATTGCTACGGTTTTGTTACGTGCCTGGAACCAAAATGGGGAACAATTTTTGGGTAGCAGGTACGTGACGGCGTAGTAATTGCTACTTTCGTGGAACTTCTTTTCTCTTTGACACATCGTGTCGCGTGGTTGCTCTCTCTTGCTCTTGCAACTTAACAAATATTCTATCATTTTCTATACTATATAATGCTGGATCGTGTCACAAAATGAATTACCAGTTTATTTGTAATACGTACTTAATACAAAGAGCGATGAAATGTTTGATTATTTTGTCATTCCAGTACACCAAAATTATAAACCATTGCAACTTTTCTCTTAAATATGATGATGATAGATCGAAAAATAATAACGCGCCTTCTTTAAATATATTTTTTAGTAAAAAAATGTCTTTAATAAAACATGATAAATATACACGAAATACTTATAAGTGATACACATGATAGAAACCGTTTTTATATTATTCCTGTTATGTTCTTTTATGTGTTTAAATAAAAGATACTCAATTATTGTCATTAATTAACTTTATTAATATTGAGTGAGCAGGGCGAATTACATACACAATGTATAGACTGTAGAAGCCGTGTATCCTCCAAGCCGGCTCGAGTGTTACTGACGCTCGCCCAGGGAACGGGCCAGGATGCCAGGATTGGTTAGTTACGTCACTACAAATAAATGTTGCCAACTTCAAGCTACATACATAACAATCCCTAAGGCACAATTTGGCACCAATTTGTTATTTTTATTGAAGGTTATGTAGTAAAACATCTATTAACAACCATAACAAATTGCAAATTGATTAATGATTATTGATTAATCCAACATTTTACAAGTAAATATGGAGATGGAGTAGTTTACGAAAAATTACTTTAATGTGATTCTCCTGGGTAGCAAAAACGTAAGTGTTACATTCAATACTACTGTAAGGTTTTAAAAACTTTAAAGTAGCTTCGGGCAAGTTACTGCTACAATCATAATACCACTTTAAAGTTGCAACGACTTTAAAGTAAGTATACTAAGTGGCAATACCGTTCCACATACTTTAATAGTTACTCAGAAGTAATGAAACTACATAGTTCCAATAAATAGTAGAAACAACTACACAATTACTAAAATATTCCGAATTGAAGAAATTAAACCTATAAAGTCATAAATTTAGTTGCAGTTACGTAACAACTACTCAATCAAAGTTCCGATCTCAGTTACTGCTACTTAAATGCTGCTTGGGTACTACATGATAAGATGTTAATCGTGGTGGTTCGGAGTTCACAATAAACTGTAGCTGCGTGTTCTTTAGATACATTGATTTAATAGATGTCAGCTAGCCTGCTAAGGCTACGCACAAAGATATTTGCTTGCTGCATTTGGTATCCATGTTTATTAAATTTTATTAGTTGCCATTATTTTATGATGAGAAGCTAAAATCAAACAAAAAATTAAATGTTTAAAATTAAACAGATTGTATGTAAGTGCTTTTACATGAGTCTGCACAGTAAGGTTTCCAAGAAAAACAGAAATCCAAACCGACACAAATAAAAGAAACTTTAGAAGAAGCGTTAAGTATGGTTAATGTCTTGAAGGATCTCCAAGAGACTCAAACCTCAGAGGAAATTGAATTTGAAAAATGAACGAATTCCTTCTTCTTGACAGAATAAGTGAGAACATATTCCTTTTTACAAGAAAACTAAAATTTATATACCGATGTCAGACTCAGAAATGATTTAAACAACATCATTCGTTGAAATATGAGACGTCTCGACATCCGCATGGAAATGTGGAAGCCGACTGCAAGTTTGGAAGCGTTTGAAGTTTACGGCGTGTCGGTTTTATTTAATTTAGTGCGTGTTGACGTTTATGTATCTCAATTTTAAAGTTAAACGCTTTTTGCAAATCTGAAACTGGAAAGGTTTAAAAGATTTAGGTCTATTTAAAAAGCTTTTCGCCAGTGTGTAAGGTAATAAAACCATTTTAAAGCTCAGAATGGGGCGGTTTTTATTCTAAAGCTTGTCCATTATGAATATTATCAGATTGAATAAGGTGCTAAAGAAGAATTTTAAGAATAAAATAAGAACAAAATAAAAGCATTCTGTTTTCTTTAAGAGTTTATTGTCTTGTGCAGAGCACTGTGTGCACATACACACGCATGGCCGCAGAGCACACATACACACACCAACACACAAAGCTGATCGTAAAATTTTATTACAGCGTCTGTGACCAAAACGACTGCCGGCGCAAAAAAAGAGGACAAGAACTGTTTAATGTTTATTGTTGATGTTTTGATTTTTTCTGACAGGATCTTTCTTAATTGATGTGTTAGTTTCTGGGAACGCCGACAGTTTGAATTGTTCTTTATTGTCCGACTCGTTCAAAAAGATTTTCTGGTTCTGGCTTTTACAGTGGGTTTATAAAAAGCATGTAGAAATGCCTCTCATTATGTAATAAAATACCCGAGTTATCTACTCTTCGATTTTTTGCTCCTTGGATTTTCGAAATGCCTTGGATAAATAATAATCATTGGTTTAGTTCATCTTTTTTTCAAATTTTACAATTTAAGTACAACTTCAGAAAAGAATAAATCTTGAGGTTTAAGAGGGGCCGGAAATGCAATGTTGCCATCTGCAAATCATAACTTTAATAAGCAGTTTCCTATAAATAGTTCATATAGCTTTATTGAATTACAAGACTGTCAGCTATGTCATTATCATGCAGATGTAATATTTTGCAGCAGTGGTTCTTTTCCCTTGCAAGATTGATTAAATTACCATTAGTCTATAGAAAAGTTCAAGATTTTCATGGGAACGTGACAACTAACCTCCAGGCTGTACCTCCACTTCAAGAAATGGTACAAGGTTTTTTAAATATTCAAAAATTAATTCCTACTCTATTATTATTTTTTAATTTTAGATTCCACTGACGAAAACGGAGCTTAACAGCCTTGAAATGAAATGCTTAACACAGAACAATCAAAGGCTATTTAAATATCCAAAAATTAATTCCTAGGCTGTATTAATTACGGGTTCTGCTAGCTTTAAAAAAGTTAGCAGCAGCCACTGACGAAAACGGAGCTTAACAGCCTTGAAATCAAACGTTTAACACAGAACAATCAAAGGCTATTTAAATACCCAAAAATTAATCCCTAGGCTGTATTATTTTTTTAATTACGGGTTCTGCTAGCTTTAAAAAGAGTTAGCAGCACCCATTCACGAAAATGGAGCCTAACAGCCTCGAAAGGAAATGTTTAACACAGAACAATTAAATGCTCTTTAAAAGCTGTTATAACATTGAAATTCACAACCCATTATTTGTTTGATGGTCACTGTTTAAAACCAAGCTTCTCCGTTGTTTGGTTGTCACTGGTTTTCCCTTTCTTTCTGTCTATAGTAAAGTCGCACCGGCGCGTTTAAGTTCCTTCTCAATAGGAGAGTGGAAGTAACAAAATGGCTGGTTTTGGTACCCGAAGTTGAATGTACGAGATATATTAGGAAATTGGTTTTATATATAATTCGCTTTAGCGGAATAAATCTCACATTCAACAGAACGATCGCTTGATTATTTATATGCGATCAATCGTGAAATTGACGGATTAAGTTCTAGTGCAAACCATTTTAGGTAAATTCTTTTCGTTTCCTTTCCATGCGCTTAAAATCTTACAAATGTCTTTTATTTTAGGTAATATTATTTCCCTAGCAATCACCTTGAGGGAATTGTATTGTAAAAGACCTTTCAGTTTATAGAAAGGTAAAAATCTTCAAATAATTAAACTTAATACAATATACAGGGTGATTTCTTTGTAGGTCTTTCTTTTGGATTTTGGGTTTTGTTGTTCGTTGTCGTATTTGTGTTCCTGCTCCCTGATCGTGGGTTTCATTTAGAAGGTCCTTCCCCTTTGGGTCCGTACCTACATCTGTACAGGTATCGGGACGGAATTAAACAACAAACATCGAAGGGTGAAGTGATAACCCCTAAGCAGGGTTTTAAACATACAGCCGTGGATCTTCGAATGGTGGGACGTTTGTGAAAATTTGTATGTATTATATGTCTGTGTTTTATTTATATATATATATATATATATATATATATATATATATATATATATATATATATATATATATATATATATAAATATATATATAAAAAATCCCCCCTTAAAAAAGCCCTACTTAGAAAGTTTACATTTCACTACGTGTGTTTTATTTATTTATTATTTATTTATTTGTACGATTTTAATATTGCTTTTCAGTTCATCATTTGCAAGTATATATGTACGGTACGGCCAAAATTGTGGAAGTTGCCCATATTTTAGTAGAAGATCTATTTCTTCGTTTGTCTGATAAGCTTGAAGCTTTAGTAATAAGCATTGTTTTTAAACGAAGTGGCGCTTGTTTTTTTTATCTTTTATATTTTGTATTACCCCGCCCTTCTCCGACTTATTGGGGGCTAGCTGGCAAAAACTAAAGCAGTGTTATTTGGATCAAGCTGATACTTCCAGCACAGCTACATTTTGGTTGGTTAAGTATTTCTTTATATAAAAATAGCCTTTGTGTTTCTGTAGGTTATAACGTAAATACCTATTAATTCCTAAGCTAGACTATTATTTCTTTAAATGACGAGTTCCGCTAGTTTTAAGAAATGTTAGCAGCACGCACTAGCAAAAAACAGAATTATAGAATAATTAGAGGCTCTTTAAAGGCTTTTTAAATACCCAAAAACTGATTCCTACTGTGCTTTTTTAAATTGTGGGTTTTGCTAGCTTTTAAAAAGTCAGCAGCACCCACTAAACAAAATGGAGGTTAACACCTTCAGACGAAATATTTATTACAGAATAATTAATCCAAAAATTAATTCCTAGACTCTATAATTCATTTGAAACTGCGGGTTCTACTAGCTTTAAACAAGTTTGCATCACCCATTCATGACAACGGAGTTTAACAGTCTTGATTCTAAATATTTGATACAGAACAATTAAAGGCTCTTTAAAGGCTGTATAAATGCCCCAAGATTAATTCCTAGGCTAGGCAGTATTTTTTGTTTTTAAATTACAGGTTCTGCTAGCTTGAAAAAAACTGAAACGAAATGTTAATTACACAATAGTTAAAGACTTTAAATACCCTAAAATTAATTCCTAATCCATTTTTGCGGGTTTCAATAGCTTTTAAAAAAGTTAGCACCACCCACTAAACAGTTTAAGTCTTAAGTTTAACGCCTTCAAACGAAATACTTATTACGGAATTTAATAGCCTTGAAACGAAATGATTAATATAGAACAATTCTTCTTCTTCTTTGGTTGACTTTCTTTTTGTCCTCTCTTGAGGATATGGTCTGCTTCTTTTAGCTTTCAAGACTTTGTTTGGGCTGGGGGGCGTCGGTCCCTAGCCTATATAGAATAATTAAAGGCTATATAAATATCCAAAAATTAATCCCTAGGCTGTATTATTTTTTTGAAATTACGAGTTCCGCTAGTTTAAAGAAAAGTTTAAAGCAGCCTCGCTCACGAAAACGGAGTTTAAAAACCTTGAATTGAAATATTTAATACAAAACAATATACCCAATACCCCAAGATGAATTCCTAAACTAGGCTGAATTTTTTTAATTGTGGCTTTCGCTAGTTTTAAAAAAGTTAGCAGCATCCACTAGCAAAAATAGAGTTTAATAGCCTTGAAACGAAATGTTTGTTGAAACGAAACCCAAAAATTAATTTCTACTAGATTATTTTTTTTAATTACGGGTTCTGCTAGCTTTAAAAAAACAGCCTTGAAACGAAATGTTAATGACGGAAAATTAAAGACTTTTAAAATACCCAAAAATTAATTCCTACTCTATATTCTGCTAGCTTTCAAAAAGGTAGCAGTACCCACTAAACAAAATGGAGTTTAACGAAATATTTCAACCTTCAAACGAAATATTTATTACAGAATAATTATGAAAACGGAGATTAATAGCCTTGAAACGAAATGATTAATATAGAACAATTAAAAGCTATATAAATATCCAAAAATTAATTCCTAGGCTGTATTATTTTTTTGAAATTATAGGTTCTGCTAGTTTAAAGAAAATTAGCAGCACTCACTCACGAAAAGTTTAACAGCCGTGAAATGAAATATTTAATAAAAAAACAATTAAAGGCTCTATAGTATAAATACCCCAAGATTAATTCCTAATCTAGACTGATTTTTTTAATTCTGGGTTCTGCTAGTTTTAAAAAAGTTAGCAGCATCCACTAGCAAAAACAGAGTTTAACAGCCTTGAAACGAAATGTTTATTATTACAGAATAATTAAAGGCTTTTTAAAGACCCAAAAATTAATTTCTACTCGATTATTTTTTTAAATTACGGGTTCTGTTAGTTTAAAGAAAAGTTAACAGAGTTCACCCACGAAAACGAGTTTAACAGCCTTGAAACGAAATATTCAATACAGAACAATTAAAGGTTCTTTAAATGCTATATAAATACTCCAAGATTAATTCCTAGGATAGGCAGTATTATTTGTTTTTAAATTACGGGTCTGCTAGCTTTAAAAAACAGCCTTGAAATGTTAATTACAGAATAGTTAAACGCTTTTTAAATACCCAAAAACTAATTCCTATTCTATTTTTTTTGCGGGTTCCCCTAGCTTTCAAAAAAGTTGTCAGAATCCACTAAAAAAACGGAGTTTAACAGCCTTGAAATAAAATGTTTAATCCAGAACAATTAAAGGGTCTTTAAAAAGGATATAAATACCCCAAGATTAATTTCTAAGCTGGACTGGATTTTTTTAATTACGTGTTCCCCTAGCTTTAAAAAAAGTTAGCAGCATCCACTAGTAAAAACAGAGTTTAACAGTCTTGAAACGAAGTGTTAACTACAGAATAATTAAAGGCTTTCTAAATACATAAAAATTAATTTCTACTCTATTATTTTTTTAAATTACGGGTTTTGCTAGTTTAAAGAAAAGTTGGCAGGGTTCACCCACGAAAACGAGTTTAACAGCCTTGAAACCAAATATTTAATACAGAACAGTTAAAGGTTCTTTAAATGCTATATACATACTCAAGAATTAATTCCTAGACTGTATTATTACTTTTTTTCAACTACGGATTTCGCTAGCTTTAAAAGAGTTAGCAGCATTCACTGGCAAAAACAGAGTTTAACAGCCTTGAACTAAAATGTTTAAATTAATCCCTAATCAGCTCTGTTATTTTTGTTGAAATTACGGGTTCTACTAGTTTTAAGAAGTTAGCAGCACCCACTAAATGAAATTGAACTTAATGGCCTTGAAACGAAATTTTTATTGCAGACTTAATAAAGGTTATTTAAATGCTCAATAATAATTAATTCTTAGGTTCTATTGATCTTTTTGATTATGGAATGCACGATTGTAGGTTATCTATATAAGTATGTAATTGATTTTAGTTTTTAATATCCATATCTACAATTCTACATATTTACAGAAAATCTTTGGAAATATTTGGACTCCTCACTCCTAAATAGACAATAGACTCGTCCGTTAGATTTCTGAGACATTGCGCACCGTATGTTATGATCTCAACTTAAAGGCTCCACCATTTTATGGTTTCATTAATATTACATTTTTATATTGGTTCATTTATATTAATTTTCTGTACCCTGTAACCCGTTCTGTGTAACCCGTAATTAAAAAACAATAGAGTCTAAGAATTAATTTTTGGATATTTAAATAGCTTTTAATTATTCTGTATTAAACATTTAGTATCAAGGTTGCTAAGTTCCGTTTTATTTAGTGGGCGTTACTAACTAAAGCTAGCAGAACCCCTAATTCAAACAAATAATAGAACCCAGAGATTAATTTTTGGGCATTGGAATAGTCTTTAATTATTCTTCAATAAACATTTCGTTTGAAGGCTGTTAAGCTCCATTTTGTTTAGTGAGTTTTGCTAACTTTTTGAAAGCTGGCAGGATCAGCAACTTAAAAGAAAATAGAGCCTAAAAATTAATTTCTGGATATTTAAATAGCCTTTAGTTAAGGTACCATTTTCGTTAGTGGCTGATTTTTTTAAAGCTAGCGAAACCCACAATATCAAAAAGATATAATAGAGCCCAGGGAATATTTTTTTAGTATAAAGATAGCCTTTAAGGAGCCTTTAATTGTCCTCTAACATTTTAAAGCTAGCAGAACCCACAATGTAAAAAATAATACAGCCTAGGAATTAATTTTTGCTTATTTATATTGCCTTTAAAGAGCCTCTAATGGTTCTGTATTCAATATTTCGTTTCAAGGCTGTTAAGATCCATTTTCTTTAGTTGGGTCTGCTGACTTTTTTTAAAGATGCCTGAACCCATAAGAACAAAATAATCAATAGAGCATAAAGATTAGTTTTTGGGCATTTAAATAGTTATTAAAGAGCCTTTAATTATGAATATAGTTAGAACCGTTTCTGCTGTAATGCGTCTGCTATCTTCACAGATGTCAATCGTGAGCACATTTACTGTTTTGGCGGGCGAAAACCACACTAGACCACAGTTGCCGTGTTCGGATGTTGTACAAAACGAGTATGACATTATAAGTTGCAAAAAAGTCCTCTACATCAATAAAAAGAATCTTTTCTAGAACAGTAAATTCTGATGATGTTTTCAACTTATCCAAAGGATCCAGTGGGCATCTCGGGTCGATGAATCGGGCTTTAGCGGGCTTGAGCTGTTGATTATTAATTATAACGCAGTTTTTGTAGCTAAATAATTGAACGTTTTGCAAAACTGAATGAATTGACTAATTGCGAAATTAGCTTTTTACATAATTAGTCAAATGCAATCATTGTCAACTGCGCAATGTCTGCACAAAATTTATTATATAACTAAAGCAGAAACGGACTCTTCGGTTGAAGCCGATGCCCGCGCGTAATATTATAATGCATTCTCTTGCTAGCAGAGGCCAAGCTGTGGATAAAGTGATGATAGTGAGATAGATTCTAGTAAGCAAAGTGAATAATAGGACATTGCCATGGTTATGGAGTTCCACAAGGTAAGGCTAGAAACAATAAACATAGGACATTTGCTTGAATCTGAATAAAAGTGTCCAGAACTCAAACTAAAAAGTTATCATTAGAATTTCATAACCATGATCAGGGTCAGTCAGAGCCAATAATGACCAGAGCAACCAGCAAGGTATACGCGAGACACGTTTTGTCAGAAACTTAGAATTTACAATTTGGATCGGAGGATCCCCAAAACTCCATTCGTGAGCCTTTCCTATTGCGAAAATCTATTCTACCCGTCATTGGAATTCTAAGAGTACCTGACTAGCAACTGAATTTATGAGAATTCTAAATGATCTAAGGAGAAAATCTCGTGGTGAGTAGCGAAAGAGAGAAGTGTCAGAGAAGAAACGATAGCTTCAATAACTTCAAGACACACTGAAAGCGGGGGAGCACTTCTAAAAAACAAGGTATTCTATGGGACCATGTCTTCCTAGTCGAAGGCTAGTTCCTAGTTAGGAACTTCTTAAGGACAACATCTGAATCTTTGTGATTGGAATTACATATAAGATCTTTTTTTTTCTAAATTGAAGCCCTACCATTCAATCAACTCTTCAAAGTTTGACATAAAGTTAACTTCGTTTGACCAAGATAGACATGATTTTTTCATCAGGCTGAAAGTTACATTTATTGTTTACAGGCTTTTCAGGCTTTCTGATTAAGGGAAGATAATCCTGTAGTCTTGAACAAGTGTTAGTGACTTCAATGAGTCTATCACAGTCTCAGAACTAACTGCAGAGTGATTAAAAAGCCATATAGTATTTTTATACGTGGGCGATATGTTGGATACTCGAAAGACCACGTTACTCTGCTTATCATTTTTTAAATAAGACCAGATAATTCGATCCAATAGGTAATAATTTATTTGATGTGACAATTAAAATCAAAATGTAAAAGTTCATAGGAATATCTCAATGCCAATTCTCGTTCACAGCAACAGATAAAATAAACATAAAAGTAGAAAACAAATGGAACACAATGGAAAATAACCTTCAGAAACATCAATCATTGAAAAAAAAACAATTTTTAGATTAACTTTTTAATGAGATTTCATTAATATTCGCGTAAGTCATCCATCTTGTGTGTGCCTACAACTCTATTAACGCGCGCTCAGTTGTTACCTAGTAAAATGCATTTTTGTGCATATTTTAATTGTGCACGTAATTATTAATTAATGATGCATCCATAATAACAAGAACTTGATTAAAGATTACTATTTATAAAATTGCTGCATTCAATACGCTCAGTGACTTCACACTGGAGAAAAATCCTATTAATAATATACATTCCAGTTTTTCATACTGGTGAAAAACCTTTCAATTTAAGTAAAGCAATCTTGCTTGAGGTAATTGAATAAGAAATATTATTTAATAACAAAACAATGAGATTTTTTTTCCATTTTTAAGTTAAACTTTGATAACCTCACAATTTCAGTGGTCAGTGTCGTCGTCGTCAATGTGGTCGCCTCTGTTCTTAGGAATGCGGCTCTATTATGGAATCAAGTTCTACAAACATACGCATTAACACTAAGAGCGTCCAGCCTCCAATTTACATCTCAATATCGAGAGTGGATATGTATACAGTTTTAACTTTATGGCCAATCTGAGTGTTGTCCGAATCTTGTTATTTCACAGATTCTTTTATTTCATCTCTTTCTGTTTTTTTTATAATAACTCTTTTTTTTTCAATAGCTCTGCAATTCCAATCATCCTGTTTTTATTATCTAATATAAATTATTAAAATGGGTTAACAAATTGATTGGTGAATTTTTAATTAGAAAAAACTTTTTATTCCTATAGAAGCAGTAGTTTTATGTTTTATCATCAAGTTGGTTTGGATGCTTGGAATATGATTGGGTTGTTGTTATGAGAGGAAGGCTTTGTATTTTTACCTATAGTGGACGTGAGTCGGCACATTTTTTTCGGTTTGAATATAACACCTGAGTTTACCTTTAATGGTTTTGCCGACTATTCTTTGTATAATCCGAAGAATATTGGAGTATATACAGAAGAGTTCTTTCAGCGACCAAAAAAGAAGTTTGAATAAATACAAGAGGAAATCTGGGCTTGCATTTTGCATTGGCATCACCGTGCCAATACAAAAATGTTTTGGTACCGGCTAAAGTTGTAATAGTATTTTTTTTTTACTTGAGATAGTTACATTTTTGGTATTTTTGACACATTTGAACTGAGCCAAAAAGATTCTCTATCTAAAACTGGAAAAACCTTGACCTGTAGAATAGGATTCTATATATATTGCGATGTTATGCAGCTATGCAAATAGAATGCCTTTATGTTTTAGTTTAATTATGAACTGCACTCGCTAGATTGTTATCTCTCAGGGTCGCCTTTACTAATTTTTATTTGCCTTTACTATATTTTCTCTACACAATGAGACTAAAATAATTATAATTGAATTTTCAAGTATGGGTTCCTTTTCTTGAAAATCTTTAAAACTTTAACTAAAAATATTATTGAACAATGGAATTTTAAGTAATCTTTAACTATTGAGAAATTTATTTAATGGGAAACTTTGCTTAACCTTGAAAAATTAATATTTTGACGTTTCGTCATAACCACACATATGAATGTGAACAACTTTATAAAATGAGGTAAGTTTGATCAATATTTTAGTTTTAATTAATTAATTAAATTCTTTATTACTTTATAGGTGATGTGAATCCTCTGCTTGAAGCCCCTTTACAATAATAATGGTACGTTGATTTAACCTCTGAATTAAATTATAAAATCGCACTTCAAACCTCTTGTCACTAATGCACTGCTTTTTAATAACACTTTCACAAACCTTTTTTGTTATGTAGTTAATAATGCTTCTCCCTTCTTGTAGCCCTTTCTCAGGAACCGGTACGCCGCTTGCTCTCTCGAACTGCCCTGGATTCAGGAACTTGCGTAACTCAGGATACGAAGAATTTCCAGACAGCTAAAAATGTTGTAGGTCAAGAGTACCTGTTTGTCGTTACCTTTATGATTGAAATAACTATTCTCTTCTTCTAGGATCAAAGAGAAACTTTGAAGATCTTGCGCCTGTATTCTTTTCGAACATCTTTTTGTAGTGAGTATTTTCCCTTATTTTAAACTTCTTCTTCTGTAGACTGCTTATTATGTTTGTAGATTAAATAAATAACACCTTTACTATATTTTAAACTGGTTTTTAATCTTTATTTTTCATTAACAAAAATTATTACATGCTACATTTTAAAGAATTATTATCTCCTTTTCTAAAATGTTTTTTCTAACAATCTCCCTAGAACCACCATTCTTATTACCTTCATATTTTTCTTTCTTTGTTTCATAATTTAAACTACAAAATTAACTTTTCTTAGATGATTATTTAGTTTCTCATTATTTATATATCTCCATTGCAACCAGGCATTATTATTGAAGAATGGTTGTTATGGATAAATTTTGATTGATATTTAAAATGGAATGCTATGTTTGTACTATTTTTAAATGTACTAAAAGCTATTTTACAACTTTTCCTTAATCCTAATAACAATTTTCTTTTCAGGTTTGAGCTTCAGATGTGATAACCTATATAGCCCAAATACTTCTTTTATGTAACAACAATAAACTAAATAGATAAATTTAAACTTGAACTCTGTTTTCATTAATGATTTTATATGAAAGTCAATGTTATGAATGTTCAACATCACAACTACCTCTTTTCTGTTCATCTAGCAATTTTAAAACAATAATGAACTTTTTTTAACTTGAACTTGGTCAAAATATCATTACAATATATATGTATATCGAAAGGTATTGGAAACTCTATAGAAGAACATTGTTGTTTATTGTTTCCAGCCTTACTTTGTGGAACTCCATAATCATGAAATAAATAAAGATTAGTAAAAGTTTCACAGTTTTATTAAAATATAACCTGACAATATTGTTTCGACAGCTATGCTGTCATTATCAAAGGTAATGTAAATATAAACAAACACGTCGCTAAGGTAGATACAAAAATAGGTAACTAGATAAAATAATAATAATAATCAGAATTAAATATCTAATACTTCCAGTAACGGAGAATTACTGAGCTCAAGTTGTTTATTCATGAAAGGTACCCTGAGTTTGTGTTTGTATATCTCAAAGGCTTCTAAATTGTCTAATTTGCGTTTTTTATTACAAAAATGTAGGAATTTAATATTATTTTGAGGAGTCATTGTGTGATTTTCTTCTAAAAGGTGTTTGGCGTAATTCGATTTTTCAGGATGTTTATTTTTGTAATGACGTACGTGTTCTTTATATCTTATGTCAAAATTTCTAAGTGTTTGCCCAATATATACCGAACTACAAAAAGAACAATTTAAACGGTAAATGCCCGATTTCATGATATCATGTGTTCTGTCTTTAGCATTAAATAAAAATGAAAAAGTGTTAGTGTTGGTTTTAAATGTTATTTTATAATTGTTGGTTTTCTTAGTATATGTGCAATTAGTATATGGACAAGTTCGAAGATCAAATATTTGAAGTAAACCTCTCTAAACACATTATCTTCTGGTTTCCTTATGTTGATGACATTTTAGCTTGTTTTGACAGTTCTTTTGAGGTTATCAATGAATTTTTAATTCTTATTAATAGTATCCACCCTAACATAAATTTTACACTAGAAATTTTCCATATACAGAAAACCAACACAAACAGACATAACAATATCAAATGAATCTTGTCACCATAATACACATAAAATAGCAGCCTACTGATAATTAGTACACAGAGCTTTAACTATTCCACTAACAAAATCAAATTTTAGCAAAGAGATATCAACCATTAAACAACTAGCACATGCAAATCATTACAATCCGAACATGATTGACACTTTAATTAAACAAAAAGATTATAAGTAAGCTATCAAAAGAATATATCCCATTGACAATCAAACAGAAGACACAAATTACATATCTATATCATATTTTGGCAAAATATCAGAAAAAATTGCACATATACTAAGAAAAACCAACAATTATAAAATAACATTTAAAACCAACACTAACACTTTTTCATTTTTATTTAATGCTAAAGACAGAACACATGATATCATGAAATCTGGCATTTACCGTTTAAATTGTTCTTTTTGTAGTTCGGTATATATTGGGCAAACACTTAGAAATTTTGACATAAGATATAAAGAACACGTACGTCATTACAAAAATAAACATCCTGAAAAATCAATTTACTCCAAACACCTTTTAGAACAAAATCACATAATGACTCCTCAAAATAATATTAAATTCCTACATTTTTGTAATAACAAACGCAAATTAGACATCTTAGAAGCCTTTGAGATATACAAACACAAACTCAGGGTACCTTTAATGAATGAACAACTTGAGCTCAGTAATTCTCCGTTACTGGAAGTATTAGATATTTAATTCTGATTATTATTATTATTTTATCTAGTTACCTATTTTTGTATCTACCTTAGCGACGTGTTTGTTTATAATTACATTACCTTTGATAATGACAGCATAGCTGTCGAAACAATATTGTCAGGTTATATTTTAATAAAACTGTGAAACTTTAAAGCTCGATTTATTTTAAAGTTAAGTTTCATTGAACCAATTAGAAAGATATTAAAGTTCATCTAGGTGGTATGCTACAAGAACACATTTCTGAGTCTCTGATAAATAATAGAATAGCACAGCGTTTCTCAACCTTTCTTTACTTGCGTACCCCTTGACCTATCATCACTGCTCCACGTACCCCAACCCCACCCTCATTATATATAATTACTAACATCTACATACAGGTACACAACACTATAATACAGAGACATTTTTATTTTTACCAGTTATACAAACCCCGTTAACGCAGGTCTTATTTAATTATTTTGATTTTTCATAATGAAATATAATTTCGATTGGAAATGCCAGTTGTTACAATAACTTTTTATGTTTTCTCTTATGTTCAATCTATCTATCAATGTCCACCATTACATCTTTTTTTCCGCGTACCCACGTACCCCTGGTGGTACGCGTAACCACAGGTTGAGAAACGCTGGAATAGCAGATTGGTCAATAACAAAAGCTATTCAAATTAAATTTTTTATTTATAGTTTCTGGAGAAGATTAAATAAATAAATCAACCGGACCTCATGTTCAATAACTTGAAAAGGTTCTAATTTTAGTCTGTCAGCATTTATCATTTTCTGGGATGTTGCAACACTGTAATTATTATATACTAAAACAAAATGAACTGAACTTAATCTTGGAATGCTGTGAACTCACTGAAATTCTGGAAACATTTGCTTTATTTAAAAAAAAACTTTATAAAAAATTTTATTCACAATGCGGTGATGCAACATTTAAAATAATACGTTAAATTAGACAAAATATAAGCAATTAAAATTTACATTAAAATAAATTAAATTCAGGTTAAGAGTGTATCATAACCTTGATAAGGTAACAATTATAAAAATAGCATTAGATTTGTTATAAACTATAAAACTAAAGATTCAATTAAAACCTACACATGACCATTCAAAAAGCATTTAATTTACACAAACTCCCCATTCAATAGCCTGGCTATCCTTCTTATCTAAACAATTCGATCTTCATTTGAAATTGAAACATTTGAAAAACATACAATAAACCAGCAGCTGTTAATTCTATTGTCAATTATTTATTTATTATTAACTCTGCATAACCTTAAATAATATCAACCGACACTAATAATATTTAGAATGGGATCAAGTCAACATTATTGTGTAGGCGCAAATAATTTAGTTGTCATTTATTTTCATAGCCTACTCGTTAAGTTTAATATTATTATTGTTATTATTATAATAATTATTGTTTTTTAAAAGCAATTGAAATCGCTCAAGAGGCGACTTGATTAAAATGTTCATCTATTATAGTCGGACGCCGAAGCTGGAAGGATACAATATTATTATTTTTGTTTTTCAAGTATACAATTGCATTGTGTTACAAATAAGCTGCACTTCGGGTGTTCTCTAAATGCACGGTCACTGAAGCTAATTTACTTAAATGTGATTGTCGACCACTGACCAAAGTCAAAGGTTAAAGTGTGAAGGTAATAAACAGTTAACTAAAAATGTTATAAATATGGTTATTACTGGAAAAACCCGACACTCCAAAGGACACTCGAAAGGACATAAAAAATTACCTTCTCAAACCCTAAAAATATGGGTATAACTCGTAAGATAACTGCAAAGATCTCGTTGTATTTATAACCTTACTTATGATTGCGCAGCTTGCCTTCTTACTTCTCAACAATCTCGAGCATCGTTGGATGGTTCCATCTCCCAGAGTGAAAATAGTCATACACTTCTATTCGTTATCTTATCTGTAAGTGCGGAAGCAGGTCAAAGATCACAAACAATTTCCTGCACAACAACCTACGTGAACAACGGGTTAAAGCATATTACATAACTTGCTATTAATGACCTTACTTGTGACCTCGTACACAGGTCAAAGGTCACAAGAAACTTCCCCTCTTAAGCCTGAACGTTATGGGTAATTCTAGAAATTCCTCACTTGCCACAGTAAAAATATACTACACACTTGTTATTTATGACCTTATTTGTGAACACGCAAACAGTCCATAGGTCACAAAAAGCTTGTCTTCTCAACCCCTAACTTTATACCCATAATATAGCTACCCAGCTATATTGGGGAGGTCTCGCCCGCTAGAGTGAGCATATACCCACACACTTACTGTATAGAGCCCTATCTATAAGTGCGGTTGAAGGTCAAAGGTCACAAAAAATGCGTTCTCGACCCCTAGCAATATTGGTATCGCTGAAATGGTTTCGCCTTCCAGAGTAAAACTACGCCACATACTTGCTAAAATAGTTTAAACAATTGAAGAAAATTACAAAAATTAACATTGAGTCCAAAAATAATTATCTGTGCGATTTAACAAATGACTAAGAAACGACTATGACTATTCCCTCTGGAAATCCGCCAAGAAATTAAAAAGGTCACGCATGCATAATCCGACAATGCAAACTTCAGATGGAAGTTGATCATGAAACTGTTGATTCTACCTACAGACAAACCTAAGCTCCTCCAATAACAATAAACAATACCATCATTCCGTATAGCAACATAGCGAAGTACCTTAGTATGAACCTTAACGTCCAGCAGTCAGGAGCATATCAAAAAAATTAAAGAACTATATCTCAAATTCAAAAAAGTGTATTGGCTAATTGATAGCAAATCCCAATAGATAGTACACAATAACCCCTGCATAAAAACGCTTTAAAATCTCTATTGGATCCCATAGGTCTGGGATCCAATAATGGGGATCTGCCAAAGGTTATGATATTAATAACATACAAACTTTCCAAACTAAGCTCCTCAGAACATTGACGCCAATCAAGCACGAGGCGGAGAGGCTAAACCCACGTAAACGTCGGGTCCGCAGCTTCTGGATAACGCTAACCTAAAACGAAGACTCCACATTGCCAAACCTTATGTGTGGTATGTATTGTAATTAGTGCAAAAGTCGAGTCTAGTGTTTAGGATCCACATAGGAGAAATCTTTGTAAATGAGGAGCTAAATTGAAAAGTTTAGAAAAAAATTGTAAATTAGATGGTAATAATAGAAACTTCAATACAATCTGTGATTTTGCAAGCAGGTCAAAGGTCACAAAGGAATTACCCTCTCAACCCACCAAAATATGGGTATCGTTGAGAAAAGTCTCACCTCCCAGAGTGATAATATAGCTGACACTTGTTACCTATGACTGCTGCGACGAGCAGGTCAAAGACTGCTATTTGTGACCGTGCAGGCAGGTCAAAGGCCGAAAAACGCTTACCCTGTCGTAAGTAGTCAGTATAGTAATAGTCGTATCGTTGCTATATATGGCCTTATTTCTGAGTGCACAAGCACGTTAAAGGTCAAGCGCTCAACAATATGGGTATTGTTGAAAAAGTCTCACTTCCCAGAGTGATAATATATCCCACAATTGCTGTTTATGGCCGTATGTGTGAGGGCGTGAGCAGGTCAAAGGTCACAAAAGACTTGTCTTCTCAACGCCTAACAATATGGGTACCGTTAGAAATTCATCTGCTTCCAGAATAAAAATATATTACATACTTGCTGTTTACGACCTTACTTAAAACCGCGTAGACAGGTCAAATGTCACAGGTCATGCCCCGTAACATTATGGGTATCGTTAGAACGGTATCACCTACCAGAGTGAGAAATACTACATACCACCTATCTATGGCTTCATCTCTAAATGCGCGAGCAGGTCAAAGGTCACAATAAACTTACCCTTTCAACCTCTAATAATATGAATATAATTGGAAAGGTCTTGCATCGCATAGTGAGTATTTTTTCTACCTTATTTGCGATCATGCGGCCAAAGTTAAAGCTCACAACAAACTTGCGCTCTCAATCCTTAACAAGATGAGTATTGTTGGAAATATCCAACTTTCTAGAATTAGAATACATCACACATTTGCCCATCTATGACCTTGTGAATGCGCGAGGTCACAAAAATGGTCTCGTTTCCTAACAATATGGGTATCGTTAGAAATGTCTTACATCCCAGAATGAAAACATATTACGCACTAGGTATATATGACCTTATCTGTGAGTTCGAAAACAGGTCAAAGGTCACAATAAACTTGTCACCTCAACCCGTAACAATATGGATTAAGAATACACCGAACTTTTACTGCTTTCCTTGCGAGCCCGCAGGCATGTTAAAGGCCACAACAAATTTGTGTGCTTAATCCTTACTAATATAAGTAGCGTTAGATAGATCAAACGTTCCAGAGTGAGAATACAGCACACATCTGCTATCTATGACCTTGTGCGTGAGTACGCAAGTAGGTCAAAGGTCACAAATAGCTAGTCTTCTTGTTTCCTAACAATATGGATATCGTTAGAAATGTCTCACATCACAGAATGAAAACATATTACGCACTAGGTATATATGACCTTATCTGTGAGTGCACATGCAAGTCAAAGGTCACTATCAGCTTGTCCTCTTAACCCAGAACAATATGGATTGAGAATATACCGCATTTTTACTACCTTATTTGCGAGCGCGCAGGCATGTTAAAGGTCTCGACAAATTTGCGCGCTTAATCCTTACTATAATATAAGTAGCATTAGATAGTTCTAACGTTCCAGATTGAAAATACACCACACATCTGCTATCTATGACCTTGTGCGTGAGTATGCAAGCAGGTCAAAGGTCACAAAAAGCTAGTCTTCTCGTTTCCTAATAATATGGATACCGTTAGAAATGTCTCACATCCCAGAATGAAAACATATTACGCACTAGGTATATATGACATTACCTGTGAGTGCACAAGCAGGTCAAAGGTCACAACAAGCTTGTCCTCTCATCCCGGAACTATATGGATTGAGAATATACCACACTTTTAATACTTTATCTGCGCGCTTAATCCTTGCTAATATAAGTAGCGTTAGACAGATCTAATGTTCCAGAGTGAGAATACACCACACATTTGCTATCTATGATCTTGTGCGTGAGTACGTACGCAAGCAGGTCAAAAGTCACAAAAAGCTAGTTTTCTCGATTCCTAACAATATGGATATCGTTAGAAATGACTCGCATCCCAGAATGAAATATGTTTTCATTCACGTACTAGGTATATATGACCTTATCTGTGAGTGCATACGAAGTCAAAGGTCACAATAAGCTTGTCCTCGCAACCCGGAACTATATGGATTGAGAATATACCGCACTTTTACTACTTTATATGCGAGCTCGTATGCATGTTAAAGGTGAAAACAAATTTGCGCGCTTAATCCTTACTAATATAATTAGCATTAAATAGATCTAACGTTCCAGATTGAGAATATACCACACATTTGCTATTTATGACCTTGTGCGTGAGTACGCAAGCAGGTTAAAGGTCACAAAAAGCTAGTCTTCTCGTTTCCTAACAATATGGATATCGTTAGAAATGTCTCACATACCAGAATGAAAACATATTACGCACTAGGTATTATATGACCCTATATGTAAGTGCACACGCAGGTCGAAGGTCATTTCAACCCGGAATAATATGGATTGAGAATATACCGCACTTTTACTGTTTTATTTGCGAGGCCGCAGGCATGTTAAAGGTGACAACAACTTCGCGCGTTTAATCCTTACTAATATAAGTAGCATTAGATAGCCCTAACGTTCCAGATTGAGAATACACAACACATTTGTTATCTATGACCTTGTTACCCTATTACGCACTAGGTATATATGAACTTATCTGTGAGTACGCAAGCAGGTCAAAGGTCACAAAAAGCTAGTCTTCTCATTTCCTAACAATCTGCATATCGTTAGAAATCTCTCATATCCCAGAATGAAAACATATTACGCACTAAGTATATATGACCTTATCTATGAGTGCACACGCAGGTCAAAGGTTAAAGGTCACAACAAATTTGCGCGGTTAACCCTTAACAATAACATTAAAAAAATTGTGATTGTATTTATGAAGTTAAACTATTTATATGTTAGCCTTTAAAGATAATAGGAAAATGTCACTGGCCGGATCCTAAATATTTATCTTTAAAATATTAGTAGTAAATAAAAGGACAGGTAAGCATATCAGGTAAAGTAAATTTAAATACTTTCGTAAATACGAGCGTTTAAATATTGAATAAACGAACACAAATTGTACGTTTACAAACGGTGCGCGGTAGCAAAACCGTGCGCTAATATTTATTTAACTATTTGTTTCCACACACAAACCATAAAGAGTCTATTATTTTGTATATTATCTTCTGCCTAGTTTTACTTCATTACGAACACAAAAGGCGGATAAACAAGTTGTTTAATAATGGGATAAATAAAAACGGCATTATTATGTGTAGTACACACACGCGCGCGCAGCAAAATTAACATTTGACATCTTAATATGGCCGGAACGTTAATCATCTTGAACTTTAACTTTGAGCACTAGACTTTTTACACTTAGGACGCGTTAAAGTCTTATCGGAATTCACGATATGTCGCTTTTAAATATATTTTAATGCATAGGCGATGCAAAAACGTTAATTCTAAATTGCGAAATTATGCACAAGATATCTTCGTGGTTAATCTTAATGTATCCTACGTATACACACGTAAATATACCTATTTTTTTCTTTTTTTGCCTTTTTAGCTTTTTCTTTTCTAATTTAAGTGTACCTTTAGCTAGTTTAATATTGGCAATTTATATGCAACAGACCTGGCTTTTATTTCTTTCAGTTTAATTTAATTCTACAGATGAACAAGGAATGTTACACTATAGATGTAGATTATTGCGTTGGGTTTTTAATATTTATTATGTGTAGTGGCTAGAAAAATAAATTCTTATGTTTAGAATTAACATGGTATTTATTTCTTTAATTAAAAATGGGAAATTCGAATGGTATATTTATGTGTTGTCCGCGGAGTGAATAAGTATGGGTAACATACCAATAACGATGCTACCCGTGCAGCACTTGACGTCCGATATATCGAGTAAGGTATTCCTTATTACGTCTATAGAAGCTGAAATCCAAAAAGCAGTCTGCAATGTCGATGCTTTACATCAACCTTGTCTAGAGGCGACCAACCAGGTAAATATACATCATTCCATTTCAATTCCAAATAAATGTCATGGCAATTCATTATGCCAAAGCCACCAATCATCGTATCTACCTCCATATGATGGTACTCACCATGTAACCTCCGGACTGTACAACTCGGCGGCTAGTTCCTCTGAAGATCGAGTCTCTTTGAATTCTTGGCAAATTCTCTGAATTCTCAAAAGGCCACACTAAAGTGCATCGATTAGAAGAAATTTGATTCCTCAAATTTCTTTATATATATTCCCCCCTCCTCTGTATAACATTAAATTTGTAGTATAGTAAACATTCCCTCAAGAATTCAGACAGATTTTTCAAAATTGCCTCAATTCCTCAAAATTTGTATTTTAAATTCCTAGCAATTGTTTTAATTTAAGGACGTTTATATTTTAAGAAGAAATTCCTCATTTGTCGATACTTTTTTAAATTCCTTTAATCCATTATAATTCTTACCGATTGCGTAGACTCGTCCTAAACTGCTTACAATTTCTTCTTCAAATGCCCCGGGGATATATTATACACATTCCTAACATTTTGATTGACTTTCGGTAGTTTTCTGAATTCCGAGAATAAAATTCCTAGATTAAAAGAAATGTAATTTTTCACTAGTCATTTGCAATTCTTTTAAATTCCTTGTAATTTCTTGATCCAATTCCTGTTTGCTTAAATAATTCCCCTATATGTTCCCTACCTTTCATACTTCTTTGTATTCAGCGAATCGTCGTTTTATTTCGTATTAATTCCTATCTCACTATTCACTTAGATAATTTCTCTTACTTCCCCGAACTCATCTATACTTTCCTGTAATTCTCCGTACTTCATGAATCATCGTTACATTTCGTACTCATTCGTATCTCAGTAGGTTCCGATGCATTCCCTTACTCCTTTGGATAATTCCTCTTTCTTCCCCAAACTTCGCGCTTCCCCGTAATTAGTCATATTTCTCTATAATTCTCTATGGTACATCGTTATATTTCGTATTCATTTGTATCTTACTAGGCTCCGATAGATTTCGATAATTTCTCTCTCTTTCTCAAACTCCATTTATACTTGCTCGTAATTCTCAGTACTTCGTAAATCATCGTTATATTTCGCTCGTATCTCAGTAGGCTCCGATACATTCTCTTACTTCTTTTGATAATTCCACTTTCTTCTTCCAACTTCATCTATACTCTCCCGTAATTCCTCATACTTCCCCATAATTCTCCGTCTTTATGATTCATCGTTATATGTATTTCGTATTCATTCGTAACTCAGTAGGTTCCGGTACATTTTCCTGCTTCCCCGAACTTCACCTATACTTTCCCGCACTTCTCCGTACTTCGTGATTCATCGTTATATTTCGTATTCCTACGTATTTCACTAGGCTGCGCTACATTCTCGTACTTCCTTGGATAATTCCTCTAACTTCTCCGAACTTCATCTACACCTCCTCATAATTCTCCGTACTTCGTGAACCATTGTTATATTTTGTATTCATTGTATCCTAATAGGCTACGATGCATTCTCTTGAATGTATCCTCTTTTTTTCTCAAACTTCATATAGATGAAGTTATACTTCTCCACGTAATTCTCCGTACTTTCTGAATTATCTGATATTTCATATTCAATCGGATATTACTAGGCTCCGCTACACTGTCGTAATTGCTTGAATAATTCCTCTGACTTCCCCGAACTTCATCTATACTTCCTCGTAATTCCCCATACTTCATCGTGAATGATCGTTATGTTTGTATTCGTTCGTGTTTCAGTAGGTTCCGGCACATTATTTTGCTTGCTTAGATAATTCCTCTTGCTTCCCCAAACTTCCATTATACTTTTCAGTAATTCCTCATTCTTTCCCTGTTATTCTCGACTCCTCGTTATATTTTGTATTCAATTGTATCTTACTAGGCTTCGATATATTTTCACACTCATTGTTATATTTCATATTCATTTGTGTCTCAGTAGGCTCAAATAATTTTTCTTGCTTCACCGAACTTCAGCTAAATTTTTCCGTAACTCTTCATACTTCCCCGTAATTATCCGTACTTTGAAAACATCGTAATATTTCGTATTCAATCGTATCACACTAGGATATATTCTCACACTTCCTCTTACTTCCCCTATATTCTTCAATCTATACTTGTAATTCTCCGTACTTCGTGATTCATCGTAATATTTCGTATTCATTCCTATCTCACTAAGCTCCGATACGTTGTTGTACTTCCTTAGATAATTCCTCTTACTTCCCCGAACTTCATCTATACTTCTTCGTAATTCTTCGTAGGTCGTGATTCATCGTAGTATGTCGTATTCATTCGTATCTCAAGTAATCCCTGATGCATTCCCTTGTTTCCTTGAATAATTCCTCTTGCTTCCTCGAACTTCGTACTTCCACGTAATTACTCAGGTTTCTCTATGTATATCTACAGATCTGTGAAGAGGTATCGAATTTATATAGAAAGCTAATTGTGATCACTTGATAGCTGGGAAGTTTCGTGTTGCGTTAATATTTCTCTATAAGGCCCCATACTTCATTTCGTTTATACTTCATTTTATATTTCGTATTCATTCGTATCTCACTAGGCTCCGATCCGTTCTCAAACTTCCTTCGATAATTTCCCTCACTGCCCTGAACTTCATTTACACTTTCCCGTAATTTTCCGTACTTTGTAAATCATCGTTATAGTTCATATTCCTTCGTATTTCAGTAGGCTCCAATACATTCTCTTACTTCCTTGGATAATTCCTCTTGCTTCTACGAACTTCATCTATTTTTGTTCGTAATTCTCCGTAGTTCGTGAATCATTGTTATGTTTCGTATTCATGTTTCTGTATGTTCCGATGCATTGTCTTGCTTGCATAATTACTCTTGCTTCCCCAAACTTCCACTATGATTTCTCGTAATTCCTAATACTTCCCCGTAAATCTCCGTATTTTCTGAATTATCTTATATTTCGTATTCAATCGTATCTTACTAGGCTCCGCTACACTCCCGTACTTGCTTAGATAATTCCTCTTACTTCCCCGAATTTTAATCTATACTTCCTCGTAATCACAGTATAATATAATACAGTAGTTTCACTCCCTGGTTTTTTTGTCACATAATTTCTACGCGCATAATCGACTCCGGGCGAGCAGCGCAGTAAATTCTAACCTCTAAATCGTACTGTTAAAGTGTTAACACCACGTGTTTAAATGCGATCGGTTTCCACAGTGTGCTAAGTTTTCACCAAGATAAAAAATAGAGAAATGCTACGATACAAGTTTTAATTAGTTTGTTAATATATTTATTAAAGTGTTTTCTGCTGTATAATTTGTATGTAAAAAATTAAAAACTTATAAGCAAAATAAAATATATTAATGCAATTATCTACTTTTTATTAGTAAATGTATATTTGTATTAAATATAACATTTCTTACAATGAATTTTCAAGATAAAAATATAATCCTGGGGTACAGAGCTTTGCTCAGAGCTAATTCACACTGTATAAAAGGTATCACCTATGAATTTTATAAGATTCAAGATTTCTCCAAGGAACGCAGAAGGACAAATAAACAGTTTGAAGCTCTGTAGTTCTAAAAATACTAAATTTTTTAAATATCTGTTTTGCATGTTAGTAATTTAAACATTCAATGTTTGCTTTAGGGTATATTTTATCTAAATAGAGAGCAATTTATGGTATCATTTGAGGTTATATCTTATGTTTGTCGTCCAGTAACTTGATACTTTTGGATTACCCTATTATGTTTATTATGATTATTCTTTCTACAAGAATTAAAGAAACAAGAAATTTAAATTTTGAAAACTCCACGTCATTCAATTATTTCTCAGCATTTTTTTTGTTGGTTTACAACGGAACTTTTAGAAGGGCCGTACAAAAACCATCACTAAAGAGGTTAGATATTCAAATATCCCGCTACAACAATTTGAAATTGCCGCTAGAAAATAAGCGGGCATATCGACTCCTGGGTAGTTGCGCCAAAACACGACGGCGACACAAACATCAAAGAGACCGACACAGAGTGAAACTACTGTATTATATTATACTGTGTCGTAATTCTCCGTATTTCGTAAATCATCGTTATATTTCGTACTCATTTGTATCTCAGTAACCTCCAGTATACATACTCTTGCTTCCTTGGAAAATTCCTCTTGCTTCCCTGAAGTTTTCCTATATTTTCACGAACTTCATCTACATTTCCCCTGAATTCTCCGTACTTTGTGAATCATTATTATATTTCGTATTCAATCGTATCTCTCTAGGCTCCGATACATTCTCACACTTCCTTGGATGATTACTTTTACTTCTCCTAATTTCATCTATACTTCCTCGTAATTCTCCGTACTTTGTGAATCATCATTATATTTCGTATTTATTCGTATCTCACTAGGCTTAAGACTTCCTCGCAATTCCTCAATACTTCCCCGCTGTGTACACCATACTTCACAAATGGTTTCCCCTCGTTATTGGCAGTACTGAGAATGACATTGAATTCCTGACAATACCTCTGAATTCTAAGTGAAGTACACCCCGGTTAGAAGAATTGATGTAACTTCTTTGAAATTTTCAAACCTGTTCAACTTTATTGTATTGTCGTAAATTTATCCGTTAAATTATTTAGAATTACTTCATAGCACCTAAGAATTCCATTGAATTGCTAGCAATTTCTTTGAATTAACAATAAAGTACATTTAAATTGTCCTATTATAAGAAATTAAATTCGTAATAATTCCTTTTTTCTCTCACAGCCTTGCAATTCTCAAAAATATTTTATAAACTTGTAATTCCTTCTAATTCCTATATTTTGTTTTAATTAATTCCAGGTGAATTCCATTAAATATCCTTATCCTTCTTTAACAAATTTTTACAAGAATATACTTAAAATTTCTTAGAATGTTTCCAAAATACTAGATAATTCTTCTAGACTTTTTGCAATTCCCTTTGATTTCTACATCAAAATTCTCTATTTAGAAGAAATTCATCGAGGATGAATTTGAAGAGTGCCTACCAATACTCTAGAAGTCTTTCAAATGCTCTAGAGTTTTCCTAAATCTTGCTTTAAATATAGAACAATTTCATTCAATTCCTGATAATAGAATAGATAGTACAATAAAATTTATCGTTGAAAACAAATTCTCTAATATAAATTCCTGTAATAGTATACTAAAAGTCTCGTACTTGCAATTCCTTTAAATTCCTGAAATGCGTTTACATACTTATCAAATAAATTACATTGATTTTTTGGTAATCCTAATAAATTCACACTAAACTATTTTAATGCTGCAATTTCTTTAAATTCCACAAAAATACTCGTCTAAGGCATTTTAAAGTTTTCTGGACTTCTCTAAAGTTCCTTTCAATACTCAAGAAATTCATAACAATTTCATTAAATTTTTAACAATTTCTTTAAATTTTCTTCGAATTTCTATATATAATATGATATTAACGTGGTTTCGTTAAAATTCCCTCTAAATTCCCCACTTTTCTAGAATTTGATTAAATTAATTCTTTTTTTTTAAATAATTTATTATCACCGGATCGGCTCGCAAGGGCAATACACAGTAGTATTAAATTAATATTAGATATATACACAAACATGGTATAGGGCTAGTTTAATGCGCACTAAACAAGTGGGTGGGCATCATTAGTCACTGTCACTTAGTAGCACGTCCTGTGGCAGACGAGGTTTCAGTCGAAGATTTCTAGAACGTTGTCCTAGTGTGTAGTGATCGGCAGCTGGGCTGGTTCTTAGGTTTGCTATGAATTTTTTGGTGGTGCTTTTGATAAAATCTTGGTTGTGAGAAATATTCAGTTCGCGGTGTAGCTGGTCGTTGCGTTGGTTGCCATTCTAACGATCTTGTTCTGGAAAACCTTCAGTTTGTTAATATGTGTTTTTGACGCAGCACCCCACACTACGCAGGCGTACATAAAGGCCGATCGCAAGATGGATTTATAAATTAGCATTGCGCACTCGATTTTCAACGGTGAGTTTCGGTTTAGGATAGGATATAGCAATCTCAACTTATGATGACAGTCATTTACTTTGGAGTTTATGTGTATCCCCCAGGTTAATTTTTAGTCCAAATGAAATCCTAGATATTTTACAGCCTCGTTTTTAGGGTTCCATGGGATATTATTACCATTGATAACAATGGGGATTGGGTTTTGGAATCTACGGAGAGTGAATATTTTTGCGATGATTTTAGTTGGTTAGTGGGTTTAATGTAATGTTCCAACGGTTAAACCAATGTTGCAGTTGATCTGTTGCACTTTGGAGATCTTGGATCGCGTCGTTTAGGTCACTATTTTGCGTTATCATCCGCAAACATCGCTAGGGAGCAGTTGTCAGGCACCGGTATGTCATACATTGATATGTTAAACAGTAAGGGACCCAGAATAGATCCCTGGGGTACACCGGCTTGGATGTTCTTGGTTCCCGATACGGAAGTATTGACGATACTAGCAAAGGTACGTTCCTTCTTTAAACAAACTCTTTGTGGATATAACTTTCCGAAAATCTTAGTACACAAAATTCCAGATTGAGAAAAATATGTAAATTCTTTTAAATTTTCCACCTATAGAATTATCCCTAACTTCCCAAAAATTTGATTATATATCGTACTTAATATGTCCCATTTCACGCATTATTGTAATTTTCTAGAAATTTGTACGTCGAAACTTCTAAAAAAAATGTATGTTCCTTCAGTTACCCTAAAATTCCATCGGATTCCAAAAGATTCATTTAAATTCCCAGGTCAATTTAATTTTTGGTATTCAGCTTGTCGTATAATCTTTAAGATACACAGATTGGTATAATTGGAACATTTGTGTTACGTTTTTTGCTCCTTATTGTTCGCGTTAATTTCATTTCATAATGATTAAAAAGTTTTTAAAGCTGATACCTTACAATTTTATTATGATTTTTTGCAAGAGCTTCCTTCAGAATCGATAATGCTTGAGCCTTCGATTACGCGCGCCGATACTCTAACGCACATAACCTATAAAAACGTTGATCAACGGGTCAATAGGAATGACCAGCAATCGATAGCCAACTCGGATAAAAATATTTCGTAGTTATGCGGATGTTATTCGATCAAAATATGTTTCGGTATTAGATTCTTATTAATAAAAGCCAAGTAGGCGAGATATTTGTTTCATTCATTTGTCAGTCCATTGTATTCCTAATTGGCCGAAAGCAACCACCAACGTATGGTGATTTGAATTTGTACGTTTAATTGGTAGATAATAAAAGGAGTATACTATATGACTTTGGTATTTACAAACTCGATTGCCAAACCTGTAACATGCATTATATTGGTCTCACAGTCTATCGCCAATTAATGAATTATCGTTAGAACTAACAATTATTAAGCATTTTTAGAACACAATCATTGTTTTTAAGTAACTATTGCAAACATTAAACATTGATTTAGTGTAAAAGTTATTTTTTTTAAGTCTTAGTTCTTATCGATGTCAAGACAGGGGAATATAAATTTTCCCAATTTGTACCAATTTGTGTAGAACAAACTGATATAAACTTCCTGCAAGTCCTTTAGTTCTAATTTCCCAAATATCCAAATTCCTTTAATTTCATTGCGCAAAATGAACCACATGTGCCACCCTGTACAAGACTATACAATTTTCGGTTGTCGAACTGTACATTTGCACAAGATGGCTCACATGAGATGTTGTATAGTACATTTGTAATTACACAAACTAATTTGTGATATATGGAATAGAGGTAGTATGTCGTAAGTATAGAAAAAGATGAAAAATTTCATATGTTACTTATTTCTCATATTAGAATTTGTGTTAGCACGAATAATTTCCAAACGCCCTTGTACTCTGGCACTCAGATGGCATGAATAACAAACATTCAATCTTTTAGAATGTCTCATTTTAGTGTTGATGTTATCAAGAGGCTGATGTTGAATAATGTGCAGTGATTCAACATTAAGTTTGAAAATTAAAAGCCCTCTGGACTTACCAATAAATAACTCTTTCGTCATTTTCTTAAAGACTCACCTGAAAAAGAAAACAATGAATTAATAAAGTCAAAGATAAGAAAATTTAAAAAAAATCATTTTCTAATTTGTCATTTCTTATTCTTAACTAGTTTTAAAAATAATAACGATTCATTTAACTATTATTCGTAACCAATATTTAGGATTTCTTTAACAGATCTAGAGAATATGAATTGATTGTGCAAATCAAAAATGATATAAGGATTATCTAATCTTCTTATTAAAATTCTGCTTTTACATGTTACAACGTAACTATGATTGTTAGATATAACTAGATATATTTCCAGGTTAACCTAGCCTAACCTAACCTACCTTTTTAGAACTCAATCTAAATTGAGTTCTAAGAAGTTGGGTTAAATTAGACAAGGACTTTATTATTCTGTGTGCATTAGGTTCTAGACACTAAAGTTAAGTTGCGAACCAGTAATTCCAGCTGGTCAAAAAGAGCAGTGTGCACACTTCTTGAGTGACAAAACAACACTAGTAGAGCTTATTTCTTAAAAACAATGAATTTTTGAGAACTACGAGTAAAACAATTGAGTGCTTGGTGATTTTTCAGAATATCTTCAAATATTCTCAGAATGTTTGCAAAATATGTTGAAAAATATTTTAAAATACGTTCAGCTCCCAGTTTTTTATTTGGGTACTAAGATAGCCCTTAAAACCACTATATATTGAAGAAAACAAAAGAAACGGGTAAATAAATAAACAAAAAAATTGTTTTATTACGCAAATTTAGTTAGCACTAAATTATTTTCGTATTTATAAATTTTTTGCATTAAAATTTACATAAAAAAATCTATATACTCTGCTAACTTTACTTTAAGGTAGCAAAATATTTTGTTTAAACGTTAAGCACCCAGTTTTTTATTTGGGCACTAGGGTAGCACTTAAAAAGCACTATATTATTGAAGAAAACAAAAGAAAAAGGTAAATAAATAAACAAAAAGATTGTTTTATTACGCGAATTTAGTAGCACTAAATTATTTTCATATTTATAAATTTTTTGCACTAAAATTTACATAAGAAATATACATGCTCTGCTAACTTTACTTTAAGGTAGCCAAATATTTTGTTTAAACTGAAGCACCCAGTTTTTTATTTGGGCACTAAGGGAGCACTTAAAAAGCACTATATTATTGTAGAAAACGAAAGAAAAAGGTAAATAAATAAACAAAAAATTGTTTTATTACGCGAATTTATTGAAGAAAACAAAATAAAAAGGTAAATAAATAAACAAAAAATTTTTTTTATTATGCGAATTTAATAGCACTAAATTATTTTCGAGTTTATAAATTTCTTTGCATTAAATGTTTATTTTAGAAAATGTTAAACACCCAGATTTTTTATTTGGATACTAAGGTAGCACTATGTTATTGAAGAAAAAAAGAAACAGGTAAATAAATAAACAAAAAATTGTTTTATTACGCGAATTTAGTAGCACTTTGTCGTAACATTTACTTAATGTTTATAGAAACAGATTGTAAACTTAGTTGAAATTAAAAAAAAAATAAAAAGATATTCGAGGTTATAATTTTTTTTGTAATAATTTACATTAAAAAATATATAATTATGCTCTGCTAACTTTAAGCTATAAAATGTTTTTTAAACTTTCAACTCTCAGTTTTTTAATTTGGCATTAAGATAGCACTTAAAAGCACTATATTATTGAAGAAAACAAAAGAAAAAGGTAAATAAATAAACAAAAAGATTGTTTTATTACGCGAATTTAGTAGCACTAAATTATTTTCGTATTTATAAATTTTTGTACTAAAATTTACATAAAAAAATATATATACTCTGCTAACTTTACTTTAAGGTAGCCAAATATTTTGTGTAAACGTTAAGCACCCAGTTTTTATTTGGGCACTAAGGTAGCACTTAAAAAGCACTATACTATTGAAGAAAACAAAAGAAAAATGTAAATAAATAAACAAAAAATTGTTTTATTACGCGAATTTAGTAGCACTAAATTATTTTCATATTTATAAATTTTTTGCACTAAAATTTACATAAAAAAATATATATACTCTGCTAACTTTACTTTAAGGTAGCCAAATATTTTGTGTAAACGTTAAGCACCCAGTTTTTATTTGGGCACTAAGGTAGCACTTAAAAAGCACTATATTATTGAAGAAAACAAAAGAAAAAGGTAAATAAATAAACAAAAAATTGTTTTATTACGCGAATTTAGTAGCACTAAATTATTTTCGTATTTATAAATTTTTGTACTAAAATTTACATAAAAAAATATATATACTCTGCTAACTTTACTTTAAGGTAGCCAAATATTTTGTGTAAACGTTAAGCACCCAGTTTTTATTTGGGCACTAAGGTAGCACTTAAAAAGCACTATATTATTGAAGAAAACAAAAGAAAAATGTAAATAAATAAACAAAAAATTGTTTTATTACGCGAATTTAGTAGCACTAAATTATTTTCATATTTATAAATTTTCTGCACTAAAATTTACATAAAAAAATATATATACTCTGCAAACTTTACTTTAAGGTAGCCAAATATTTTGTTTAAACGTTAAGCACCCAGTTTTTTATTTGGGCACTAAGGTAGCACTTAAAAAGCACTATATTATTGAAGAAAACAAAAGAAAAAGGTAAATAAATAAACAAAAAATTGTTTTATTACGCGAATTTAGTAGCACTAAATTATTTTCGTATTTATAAATTTTTGTACTAAAATTTACATAAAAAAATATATATACTCTGCTAACTTTACTTTAAGGTAGCCAAATATTTTGTGTAAACGTTAAGCACCCAGTTTTTATTTGGGCACTAAGGTAGCACTTAAAAAGCACTATATTATTGAAGAAAACAAAAGAAAAAGGTAAATAAATAAACAAAATATTGTTTTATTACGCGAATTTAGTAGCACTAAATTATTTTCGTATTTATAAATTTTTTGCACTAAAATTTACATAAAAAAATCTATATACTCTGCTAACTTTACTTTAAGGTAGCAAAATATTTTGTTTCAACGTTAAGCACCCAGTTTCTTATTTGGGCACTAGGGTAGCACTTAAAAAGCACTATATTATTGAAGAAAACAAAAGAAAAAGGTAAATAAATACACAAAAAGATTGTTTTATTACGCGAATTTAGTAGCCCTAAATTATTTTCATATTTATAAATTTTTTGCACTAAAATTTACATAAGAAATATATATGCTCTGCTAACTTTACTTTAAGGTAGCCAAATATTTTGTTTAAACGTTAAGCACCCAGTTTTTTATTTGGGCACTAAGGTAGCACTTAAAAAGCACTATATTATTGTAGAAAACGAAAGAAAAAGGTAAATAAATAAACAAAATATTGTTTTATTACGCGAATTTAGTAGCACTAAATTATTTTCGTATTTATAAATTTTTTGCACTAAAATTTACATAAAAAAATCTATATACTCTGCTAACTTTACTTTAAGGTAGCAAAATATTTTGTTTCAACGTTAAGCACCCAGTTTCTTATTTGGGCACTAGGCTAGCACTTAAAAAGCACTATATTATTGAAGAAAACAAAAGAAAAAGGTAAATAAATACACAAAAAGATTGTTTTATTACGCGAATTTAGTAGCCCTAAATTATTTTCATATTTATAAATTTTTTGCACTAAAATTTACATAAGAAATATATATGCTCTGCTAACTTTACTTTAAGGTAGCCAAATATTTTGTTTAAACGTTAAGCACCCAGTTTTTTATTTGGGCACTAAGGTAGCACTTAAAAAGCACTATATTATTGTAGAAAACGAAAGAAAAAGGTAAATAAATAAACAAAATATTGTTTTATTACGCGAATTTAGTAGCACTAAATTATTTTCGTATTTATAAATTTTTTGCACTAAAATTTACATAAAAAAATCTATATACTCTGCTAACTTTACTTTAAGGTAGCAAAATATTTTGTTTCAACGTTAAGCACCCAGTTTCTTATTTGGGCACTAGGGTAGCACTTAAAAAGCACTATATTATTGAAGAAAACAAAAGAAAAAGGTAAATAAATACACAAAAAGATTGTTTTATTACGCGAATTTAGTAGCCCTAAATTATTTTCATATTTATAAATTTTTTGCACTAAAATTTACATAAGAAATATATATGCTCTGCTAACTTTACTTTAAGGTAGCCAAATATTTTGTTTAAACGTTAAGCACCCAGTTTTTTATTTGGGCACTAAGGTAGCACTTAAAAAGCACTATATTATTGTAGAAAACGAAAGAAAAAGGTAAATAAATAAACAAAATATTGTTTTATTACGCGAATTTAGTAGCACTAAATTATTTTCGTATTTATAAATTTTTTGCACTAAAATTTACATAAAAAAATCTATATACTCTGCTAACTTTACTTTAAGGTAGCAAAATATTTTGTTTCAACGTTAAGCACCCAGTTTCTTATTTGGGCACTAGGGTAGCACTTAAAAAGCACTATATTATTGAAGAAAACAAAAGAAAAAGGTAAATAAATACACAAAAAGATTGTTTTATTACGCGAATTTAGTAGCCCTAAATTATTTTCATATTTATAAATTTTTTGCACTAAAATTTACATAAGAAATATATATGCTCTGCTAACTTTACTTTAAGGTAGCCAAATATTTTGTTTAAACGTTAAGCACCCAGTTTTTTATTTGGGCACTAAGGTAGCACTTAAAAAGCACTATATTATTGTAGAAAACGAAAGAAAAAGGTAAATAAATAAACAAAATATTGTTTTATTACGCGAATTTAGTAGCACTAAATTATTTTCGTATTTATAAATTTTTTGCACTAAAATTTACATAAAAAAATCTATATACTCTGCTAACTTTACTTTAAGGTAGCAAAATATTTTGTTTCAACGTTAAGCACCCAGTTTCTTATTTGGGCACTAGGCTAGCACTTAAAAACCACTATATTATTGAAGAAAACAAAAGAAAAAGGTAAATAAATACACAAAAAGATTGTTTTATTACGCGAATGTAGTAGTACTAAATTATTTTCATATTTATAAATTTTTTGCACTAAAATTTACATAAGAAATATATATGCTATGCTAACTTAACTTTAAGGTAGCAAAATATTTTGTTTAAACGTTAAGCACCCAGTTTTTTATTTGGGCACTAAGGTAGCACTTAAAAAGCACTATATTATTGTAGAAAACGAAAGAAAAAGGTAAATAAATAAACAAAATATTGTTTTATTACGCGAATTTAGTAGCACTAAATTATTTTCGTATTTATAAATTTTTTGCACTAAAATTTACATAAAAAAATCTATATACTCTGCTAACTTTACTTTAAGGTAGCAAAATATTTTGTTTCAACGTTAAGCACCCAGTTTCTTATTTGGCCACTAGGCTAGCACTTAAAAAGCACTATATTATTGAAGAAAACAAAAGAAAAAGGTAAATAAATACACAAAAAGATTGTTTTATTACGCGAATTTAGTAGCCCTAAATTATTTTCATATTTATAAATTTTTTGCACTAAAATTTACATAAGAAATATATATGCTCTGCTAACTTTACTTTAAGGTAGCCAAATATTTTGTTTAAACGTTAAGCACCCAGTTTTTTATTTGGGCACTAAGGTAGCACTTAAAAAGCACTATATTATTGTAGAAAACGAAAGAAAAAGGTAAATAAATAAACAAAATATTGTTTTATTACGCGAATTTAGTAGCACTAAATTATTTTCGTATTTATAAATTTTTTGCACTAAAATTTACATAAAAAAATCTATATACTCTGCTAACTTTACTTTAAGGTAGCAAAATATTTTGTTTCAACGTTAAGCACCCAGTTTCTTATTTGGGCACTAGGCTAGCACTTAAAAAGCACTATATTATTGAAGAAAACAAAAGAAAAAGGTAAATAAATACACAAAAAGATTGTTTTATTACGCGAATTTAGTAGCCCTAAATTATTTTCATATTTATAAATTTTTTGCACTAAAATTTACATAAGAAATATATATGCTCTGCTAACTTTACTTTAAGGTAGCCAAATATTTTGTTTAAACGTTAAGCACCCAGTTTTTTATTTGGGCACTAAGGTAGCACTTAAAAAGCACTATATTATTGTAGAAAACGAAAGAAAAAGGTAAATAAATAAACAAAATATTGTTTTATTACGCGAATTTAGTAGCACTAAATTATTTTCGTATTTATAAATTTTTTGCACTAAAATTTACATAAAAAAATCTATATACTCTGCTAACTTTACTTTAAGGTAGCAAAATATTTTGTTTCAACGTTAAGCACCCAGTTTCTTATTTGGGCACTAGGGTAGCACTTAAAAAGCACTATATTATTGAAGAAAACAAAAGAAAAAGGTAAATAAATACACAAAAAGATTGTTTTATTACGCGAATTTAGTAGCCCTAAATTATTTTCATATTTATAAATTTTTTGCACTAAAATTTACATAAGAAATATATATGCTCTGCTAACTTTACTTTAAGGTAGCCAAATATTTTGTTTAAACGTTAAGCACCCAGTTTTTTATTTGGGCACTAAGGTAGCACTTAAAAAGCACTATATTATTGTAGAAAACGAAAGAAAAAGGTAAATAAATAAACAAAATATTGTTTTATTACGCGAATTTAGTAGCACTAAATTATTTTCGTATTTATAAATTTTTTGCACTAAAATTTACATAAAAAAATCTATATACTCTGCTAACTTTACTTTAAGGTAGCAAAATATTTTGTTTCAACGTTAAGCACCCAGTTTCTTATTTGGGCACTAGGCTAGCACTTAAAAAGCACTATATTATTGAAGAAAACAAAAGAAAAAGGTAAATAAATACACAAAAAGATTGTTTTATTACGCGAATGTAGTAGTACTAAATTATTTTCATATTTATAAATTTTTTGCACTAAAATTTACATAAGAAATATATATGCTATGCTAACTTAACTTTAAGGTAGCAAAATATTTTGTTTAAACGTTAAGCACCCAGTTTATTATTTGAACACTAAGGTAGCACTTAAAAAGCACTATATTATTGAAGAAAACAAAAGAAAAAGGTAAATAAATAAACAAAAAGTTGTTTTATTACGCGAATTTAGTAGCACTAAATTATTTTCGTATTTATAAATTTTTTGTACTAAAATTTACATAAAAAAATATATATACTCTGCTAACATTACATTAAGGTAGCCAAATATTTTGTGTAAACGTTAAGCACCCAGTTTTTATTTGGGCACTAAGGTAGCACTTAAAAACCACTATATTATTGAAGAAAACAAAAGAAAAAGGTAAATAAATAAACAAAAAATTGTTTTATTACGCGAATTTAGTAGCACTAAATTATTTTCATATTTATAAATTTTTTGTACTAAAATTTACATAAAAAATATACAGGGTTATGATAATGTAATGCACAAAATTCATAAAACGTACAACGATCACTTTGGAACAAAATGCAAAAACACGTCAAATGTTTTTTTTTATTCCGCATCTTTTGACATAAGTTACAAAAATAACACGTCAAATTTGTCAAAGTTATGACGTCATTAACATATTTTTTTAATGGGAAGCTAAGATTTTTATTACATTATTGGAGAAAGCTTGTTTTGTTACACTAGGGAACAATAGTTGCAGTAGGGCTCACATAAGAAAAAAAAACGAGAAAATGAATAAAAAACGAAATAAACGTAAGTTTCATAATAATCGTTGTACGTTTTATGAATTTTGTGCATTACATTATCATAACCCTGTATATACTCTGCTAACATTACATTAAGGTAGCAAAATATTTTATTTAAACGTTAAACACCCAGTTTTTAACAAACAAACAGTTATTAAACAAATGAACAAAAAATTGTTTTATAAAGTGAATTTAATTACGTAGCACTAAATTATTCTAGAGGTTATAAATTTTTTACATTGATTTACAATAAAAGAGGTGCCCTGCTAACTTTAATTTAAGCTAGCCAAATGTATTTAAAAAAACAAGGAGCACTCATTTTTTTAAATTTTTTGAAATATGTTAGAAGTAATTCTGTTCACTTTGCTAAGCTAGCTTAAAGAGGTTTAAAACTCAGTATCTTAGAATTTGATGCACAAAACATCAGATGACAAACGGTTTTGAACTGGTGAGATTCTAAAGAGGGATATTAGTTTGTGTATTATGTGGACGATCAATATAATCTGAACGCCCTATAGATTCCTTTTAGCGAGTCCAACCTGTTTGATTCGCCGTTTCTGGTCCCAAAAGATTCCTAGCAGCCGTTTCAAGCTGCGACTTTAAGTATCCGTCCAGAAGACTCTTTAGGCCGTTTACGTGTTTCAAATCTTGACCAGGAATAACCCACGATACCAGACCTTCTTTAAGAGCAAGCGTAGAATAAGGCCCAATTGGGACCCCCCTTCGAAATAATGGTAACCCACCGTACTTTGAAGGTGAAAGAGCAAATGGAAAGCTAAGTAAACAACGGAGACTGCGAAAAAGTAATGAGAGGCGTAGATTGGTGAGAACAAAAGTACAAATAACGTACGTTTTTATGAGCTACAAGAATGTCTGATATCTTTGCGTCAGCCTGAGCCACATAGTAATTAAACAGTTTCCACATAGTCATTAAACAGTTTCCATATACCACAGTTTGGTAATCTAGTTTATGATTTGTACCTCGTCGGTACAAAGGATGCAGTGGTTTTTTGTTAAGCCATTTGATTCTTTGTGTTTGGAACCTTTGGCATTGGATGCTTCAGAATGGGATCATTTTACATGGAACCATTTGTAAAAAAAAAGATTAAAAATATTTCTTTTTCTAATTTTTTCAACTTTTAAGATTTTTTTTGGGACTGGATATGTGTTTACCCTGTATTAGGGGTCAAATATAAATATTTTCATATAGGAGACATGTGACATTCGAAAGTAGAGGTTTCAAGCTTTAAAATGAGCCTGCACTGGCCTTTCTAAGTTGCGCCAATTTTTGGAGCTAGCCGGTGGTTGAGTTCAGAAAGAATGACACTTATGTGGACATATTTTTATTCTACGTCATGGGCGGGGGCGGGAGGAGGATTATGACTGTTCTTAATGTCGGAGCTGAACATTTACAGACCACTGTCGTCAGCTTCGGTAGTTTCTCGTAAATATAGGTATGACCCCGGTACGGAGAGTATAGTTAGTAGATCATGTCCCCATGTAGAAGACTGGGTACGTATCTATCAATTCCCTAGTAAGTAATTGTATTGCTCGACTTCCAATGAAGGTCGCGGAACTGCGTGTAGATCGTCCGGCGAGTCTGGTCTTCCAAGATGACTCCCCTTATGTTGTGAACTCCAAATAACTCCAGTACTGGGATCCTAGTAACCCTGCATTGACTGATATCTTAAAATGGGCGGTTGATGCGACTTCAATTGCCTCTGACGTCGCCTCAAACCTAGCCTAGTTTTGAGTTGACTTCAATGTATAGCACTGAAAAGTCCACATGCTGGACTTTGGAGGGTATGTGTAGCCTGACGAGTGAGCACGTAAATAGCTAAGAGCACAAGTGGAAGCCGTGAAGCTAGTAAAGGGTTGATAGTAAGTGCCGCGCTAATTGAGCGTATCTTAATATATGAGGTCATAGAAATGGCCACGATCTTGATGAGATCTTTTTGATTAAAATATTGCTGTTCACTGGATGTTGTAATGACATATGGTGACCTCAATTAGCACTGAGCAGGTCAGCTCCACACATTTGATGTAATGGTTACTATTCTTCTTTAGTCAAGTTTTACAACATATCTAAAAATATGGAAGATACGATACGTGGCATGCATGTTGATTGCTTAAAATTTAGTCAAATATGCTACTTCCAGATGCCAATATGGATAGGTACACTTAAGTGGCGAGAGATAAACCTCTAAAGAGCAATCGAAGTTAAATTGTTAATTGTTTTCGAACATTAGGTAAATGCAAAAGGAATAATGACGGTCTCTAATAGCTTATTTTAAGAGTCTTAAATGAAGATAACTCTCACAATGCAGCTCTGGGAATTACATAGATATAGGGCGACCATTTTTCCACCTTTTGCTATTAGAAGAAATCTGCGTGGTTCTAAATGACTGTTAACTGTTATTGATCTTTAGGTCAATAGAAGGAATGATATAATTTTAATAGCTTCCTTTAAGAGGGCAATGGTGGGTCTTAAATGAGGATAGCTCTCCGAAGATTAGATTATAGGAGTTGATTGGATTTTTTTCAAACTCAATAAAATCTGAGCATCGCAATCAGAATGTCTACAATTTGTAGAATATAAAAATACGGCAACCAATAATGCATTCTTGTCTTTTTCCAATGTGTCTAATGAATGTCATTTGTTTGAAAGGAATTACTTAATGGTTGGTCATTTTTACAGTTTTCTGGGAAGCTCCTCTCAAAAACACTTTGGAACTAATTTAGAAAACTAATGAATTAATTATATGGGTTTATTTTGAGAATTCGTCGTAACTGCACATACACGAAGTTATTGACCTACGTCACGTTGGAAGAAGAAGGAAAGAACAAGTATGCTCAGAACCAAATACGCAGACACTACTTATCCATCCACTACTGCTCTTGTGATTTGCGACCGATCTCATTTATATGTCTCTATAAAACGAGCTTTCGCACAATTAAAAATTGCATTTAATGATAACATTTAAATGCGAACTGGTGCATGGACAATTATTTAACAGCGGAGGACGCTCTGTGGCAAAAACCACAATATCCAGACAGCAGCGTTAATTGCACCGGTCGAGTCAATTATCTGCTTAACTAGACATACCTATGCTGAAAATTACCTTTAATATGAGGAAAGATTTATGATAATAAGGCCGATGGCTAAAATTATTCATCTCTCTAACTCTTACTTTTGTTATTGTTTTTTAAATCCGATTTTAATCAAATTATTTTCGTTAAAATCGTTTTTAAATAATAAATAATACAGCGAAAAGTTGCAAGTCAATAAATATACAAAATCAAATTTAACACAAATTAACTCTAACCTTATTCTTTGTAAATCGAGTAATTCCTTATAGCGCGATAATAACGTTTGATGCCAATTTATCGATAATGTAGGAAAATTAGTCGCTACATTATTTTCTAATTTCCATTATTATAGGATAATTTTCGAAATAATTCTATAAAATAGTAGATTTTTCGACAAATTACAACATTAAAAGTGCGATAATAAATTTTACGGCTTAAATTTAATATTTTAAATTTCTCGAATTCGCGCGCTTTTTCACGCATTGCCCTGTGATTTCTTTTGACACACTTTGTATGTACTCAGATTTTGTATAGAGTAAATGGACTTGAATTTCTGCATAAACCATTATAAAAAAGTATTATTTCGTCAAATTACAACAATAAAAGTGCAATAATAAATTCAATAGCAACTTAAAATTTTGAATTTTCATTATTCGCGCGCTTTTTGTGTGTAAAAACTCTTTGACACGGTTTGTATTTAGCAAGATACTTAAAAAGCGAGGAGAGTTAGATTTCTTCATAAAATATAAAAAATATATTTTTTTCGGCAAATTACATTAAAAGTGTAATAATAAATTTTCGAATTTTGTTAATTCGAACGCTTTTAATACCTAAGACCCTGCGATTATAATTACAACATTTATAGAGCGAGGACAGTTATGATCTCATCATAAACCACTATAAAAAACAATTTTTCATCAAATTACAAAGTTAAAAAGGTGCAATAATAATTCAGATCAATTCAGATTTTTAAATTTTGCGATTTCGCGCACTTTTTATACACAGTACACAGACGACCGATTACTGCTGACGCGCCTTGTATGTTTCCATAACATTTAATATGTAGTGTGAAAATATTAAGTTTCTACATAAACTGTAATATAAAAGTCAGGTGCTTGGTAACGTTGTTGAATAAAAATTAAATTATTAAACTAATTGGATAATACATCATGATCATGGTGGTGTAATAATTATTTAAATTTTCAGAAACAATTTATACTAATAATAACCCATCGCGTTATTATAAGTTAAACACTACCTGGCCATCTTTAAAAGTTAATTTTACGCTTATTAATATTTAAAAGCTTGGCTTTTCAAGAATAAAACACAAAGAAGAACAACGACGTGTAGTATAATAAGCAATAGCAGTCATTATCGTGTTATTGTTTTAACTTAAAGGGTTGTTAAAAAGTTTTATTCTAATTAGTTGAGTCTTATACAACTTCAGCAACTTAATTGGTGGGATCTTAGCTTAGAAACAATATATCATACCATATCTTTAATTCTTAGTACTTTTATATAATTAAAAATTATATAGGCTATAATGGCGACGAGGATGGGATTTTCCGCCACATGTGAACCATAAGCAGATCCGGTTTTGAGTAAAAACTCCTAAACTTTGAGTACTTTGACTGTCTAACTCTAACCAATACGGCTACTGTTTTATTGAAGAAATTGACTGAACTAAAAATTTGTCAGCGAGAAACAGACTTCCTCAAAAATGTATTTTCTGGCAAAGAAGAAGGAGAACCGAAAAAAATCATGAAATTTGCCACTTGAAAGTACTACAGTAGAGGCCCGCTATTCCGAACTTCGCTATTCCCAAAATCCGTCTATTCCGAACAACAGAGTTCAGAAAAATACCAATTGTCATTTTTAGTCCTTCTGAACTCGTGCATGGGTTCGGTATGGACTAGTTTTTAGTTAGAACGATGGTCCCTATTGATAATTTAAAGGTAGTTCTTATTATAGTTATATGTGATACATTTTAATCTCAGCAGAGTCTAAAACTCAACTGGCGTTACACAGTTAAGAATCAGATCAATTGATAAGAATAATAATACGTTAGGTTAGGCCAGGAGAACAGAAATGCCTAACTATACAATATAATACAGTACAGCACAGCACAGTGCAGTGCAGTGCAGATCAGTGCAGTACAGTACAGTACAGTACAGTATAGTACAGTACAGCACAGTAAAATACAATACAATACAATAAAATATACTAAACTCAACTAGCGTTAAAGTTAAGAATCAGATCAATTGGCAATAATAATACGTTAGGTTAGGTTAGGAGAACAGAAGTGCTTAACTAACCTAACCTAGGCTGACAATAATATTACAATACAATGCAATGCAATGCAATCTAATCCAATAAACTCCAATACAATACAATACAATGCAATGCAATGCAATGCAATACAACATAATACACTCCAACACAATACAATACAGCACAGGACAGGACAGGACGGGACGGGACAGGACAGGACGGGACGGGACGGGACAGGGACAGGGACAGGGACAGGGACAGGGACAGGGACAGGGACAGGGACAGGGACAGGACAGTACAGTATAGTACAGTACAGTACAGTACCGTACAGTACAGTACAGTACAGTACAGTACCGTACAGTACAGTACAGTACAGTACAGTACAATATAATACAATACAAAACAATACAATAACAATTCAATATACTAAAATCCACAACGTGTAAAACTCAACTACGTTCAACAGTTGATCAGTAGACGATAATAATTTGCAGGATGGGTAAGCACTTTTGTTCATCAAGGTGAGTTTAGGTTAAGTGAACACTTCTGTTCACCTAACGTAACCTAACCTATTAATATTATGTATTACCATCAACTGTTGAGTATTTGAGTTTTAAGCTCCGTCCAGTGTAGTCGCATTTTCAATTGTCAATTTAATTTGTCTTTTCTATTGGTTAAAGCTTTTTTTCGTATTAATGACAATTAGTGATTTTATATGTATTAAGTCTAGCAAGTTGACAAGTACATATGTTGTGGACCGACTAAAAGTTCCATCTTACAAAACATCTCATTGGACAAAAAGATCATTTGGACTAAAAGTGCATTGGTACTTTTAGTCCACTTTTACTTTTAACTGGTACTTTTACTTTTAAAAGTACATATAGCGTAATCTATTTTAAGTGAGTTTGAGACGTTTCGCCTAACCATTCTTGGTCCAATGAACTAATGACGTTTGGTTCAACGGGGTTTTAGTATAGTGAAAGCTTGGTGCAAAGAGATTGTATATCCAACGGGACTTTTAGACTAATGGACATGAGACTTTTTGATCAATGATGTTTTTCGTCTAATAGTATTTTTAGTCTAACTGAACTAGCGATGGATTGGGTATGGACTAGTTTTTAGGTTAATTTTAGTTAAAATGATGCGGCGTCTAAAACTCACCTGGTGTTAGGTTAGGTCAAGAGAACAAAAGTGCTTAACTAACTTGACAATAGGTTGACAATAATTAAGATTAGATACAAAAAATAATACTATAATATACTAAAATTGACGCCACCTAAAACTCAAATGGAGTTCAACAGGAATCAGTAGACAATAGTAGGTTAGACTAAGTGAGTACTCCTGTTCACCTAACCTAACCTAACCTAACCTATTAATATTAAGTGTTACTATCAACTGTTGAACAACAGTTGAATTTTAAGTGCCGTCCAGTGTAGTCGCATTTTTAATTATCAATGTAATTTGACTTTTCTATTGATGGATCTAAGCTGAACCAACCAAAAAAGTTCCATTGTACAAAATATCTCATTGGACAAAAAGTCCATTTGGTTTAAAAGTACTATTGGTCGGAAAGTCTATTGGACCAAAAGCTCCATTGAACAAAAAGTTCAAAAGACCAAATGTTCACAAAAATCCCATTAGACCAAATGCTATTGGACTAAAAATTCATTAGACAGAAAATTATTGGACCAAAAGCGAGACTACTCTAATAGAATTTATCTTTTAGCATAATATTGCTTTCACCTCCTGGCATAACTTTTAAAACTCTCCTGTTTGAAGATTCTCTGGTGAATAGGCAAAGATTTAAATAGTATATTGTTTCTGAAGATGCCAAAATGTTAATTTTGAACCTTATAGATTATGTAAGCGATGGTTATTTTTAATTCAGCCGTTAAAGTGCGTATAGCGTCTTTAAAACCTGTTTTAGACGATCCCGGCGTTTTTGTCGTAAGGTATTTAAAGTAGCATGGTTCGTAGCATGCAATTAACTCTGCAAAAACTAATTATGGGCTAGGTAGAGTTGGGCTCTTGAATTTACTAGAGGAAAACTGATTTTGAATTGACGTTATAAGATTGTCAAGTAAATTAGTTGTAATTTTGCTTTTGATATGATCCGTTATGTAACCAAAGCGATTCGTGAAAATCTGTAACACAGTCACCAAACATTTTAGGTGAACTACTTAGAAAGATTTGGACGTAGCTCCCTCTTCCCAATGAACGGGAGCGAGAGATTAACGCAGATAACATTTTTTCACTGACAACTGACAGATGGCGATCTATATCATTTATTGCCACTAATGGAAGGCAGAAGGCTCGAATAGACAAATCGACTGCATACAAAAATCATACTGGATTTTGGTCATCATATAGAAGTAGAATTGGATTTTTGGATCACTTAGGTTTACAACAATGGCGGCCAAAGATTTCGACAATCTTCGAGCTCAAAATGTTGCAAAAGTAGAACCCTTCATGTCTTCAAAAGCAACCAAATTTCTCATCACGCTTTGACACTTAAAGCTGGGCCCCATATCAACACTAACCATCTCATCTGCCTGATATGGCACTCCTTAGACTTTTACATAGACCTCTACTCCTTCTGACGTTCTCTTCCGTCTTTTCTCAAATAGTCAGGTCTGTCAAATCAGAATCAAAAAATCGAACAGTTTAGCACTGTTAATATGAAGATTTTATATAAGTATCTAGACTTTTAGTTCACTTTTAAAAAACGGCGCACAGTTGGACTGAACAATAGCAGCTGTATCTGCTGTCTTCCCAAACATGCTAATAAAAGGACATGACGAAATGAAGTTTGCTATCATTATTCATGTCTCTTACAAATCCCACCTTTAAACAAACGCACATTTTTATTAACGCAAAAATAAGTAATTAATTTATGAGGAACCGAGCGTGGAGAGACAAAAAGTCTCATGTTATCGAGTTCGTTCTAAAAATCAAATAACCGAATAAATACAGTGGACATGACCAAAAGAATGCGGCTGACAACACACACAAAGCCGAGCATCGTGACAAAAACCAGCTCAATCATGAGAGTTGCATAGTATAAGGCGACGAAGAGGGCCAGGGGGTGGTTATAGACGGTGATCAGTGGAGTATTGACAGGACAATCCTGCTGATAAATGGACAGTGTGTTGGTATGACTGGCAACAACCTAACTAAACCGTTTTTAAAACATCGAACTCACCTGCAAGAAAATTCCTCCTTCAAAACTTTTTTTTATATAACATGAACAGTTTAAATGCCGTACTACATATTATACTGGACTTTTCTTATAATTAATGTTTTTTGAAGGAAGAAAAAAAGAAGCGATCATATCCCGTAAGTTATAAATAATTAGATTAACGGATTCAGTTTTTAAAAATGTAGTATAATCCGATTATAAAGGTGATCGAGTTCAGGTGTGCGTTTTATCGAGGTGGAAAATCTGAATGAACGTTTTTCAATTTCTCACCCGTGGATTCTTATAATATGGGATTATCTTTGGATGTTATAATAAGACTTGATTATAAATTTTGGTTTTATGTAAAGCGAGATGTGTAATTTTATGTTGTTGGGTATAAAAAAGGTGCAGCTTGTAATTTTCATTTATTATGTAACCAGTGAGCAAACACGATTCTTGAGAAAAGTGTATGTGAAGATATTAAGTAAACCTGAAAATTATCGTTTTCTCTGAAATACCGTGTACCAAAATTTTAAACGGCATAATTTCTTGGAAATGATTTTATTAATAACTTCTTAAATTTTCGCAGTACTGAAAATTTGAAATCCAAAAACTTGTTAATTTCTAAATCTTGAAACCCTAGACATCTTAAACTCCAAGATCTGAAGAACATTTTAACTAAACACACTACAGCTAAAACTTTCGACTCAGTTTGTTCGAGTGAAACTTTCCGGTTTACACTCGATTCTGTTGAATTTCACATGAATTAAAAATACCTATGCCAATATATGCATGGTTCTCTAAAGCTTGGACTCTATTAAGATATTTCTTATTTTATCATTATGCAAATTTTTTAGATCGGAATTATCATTAGGACACCTGAACTAAAAATATTCAAGAATGGCAATATGTAAAAATATTCATGGTTCTCGTGGTAGTTTTCATCTAAGATATTCAATTGAGTACTTTAGTCGACTGAGCACAAACACTTCACTGTTGAATATGAAGTGATTTCTACGGATTTAAAAATATGCAAACATATGTATGGTTCTCTACAACTTGAAGTATATTAAAATACTTTCTTATTTTTTCGCAATGCAAATTTTATATCTCAAAATTATCATTTGGACACCAGAATGAAAATAATAAAAATATGCAAAAATATGCATGGTTCTTTATGTAGTCTTAGACTAAGCTTATTGGAATCTTCTGGTTAAGTAAGCATACACTCTATTGAACATCACGTGATTTAGAAATATGCAAATATATGGATGGCTCTCTTGAAGTATAGAAAAATACTTTCCTATTTTTTATATATAAATATGCGAGAATGACAATATGCAAAAATATGTTTGGTTCTCTACATAACCTTCCACTAAGCTTATTTAATTGGAAACTTCTGGTTGAGTGAAGCTAATTGCTACTGAACATAAAGTCATTTAGAAATATGCAAAAATGCGTGGTTCTCTAAAGCTTGAACTGTACAAAAATACTTTCTTTCCTATTATACCATGATACAGATTTCTTAGAAAAACATTTTGGTTTGGATAGCAGACCTAAGAATATCCAAGAATGAAAATATGCAAAAATATGAATGGTTCTCTACATAATAATATTCAACTAAGTTTATTCAATTATAATCTGGTTGATTGAGCATAAACACTGGGTCCGCTGAAAATCGCGTGATTACTATACGATTTAGAAATATGCATGTTTTTCTATGCTTGAAATCTGTTAAAGTACTTTGTTTCTATTTTACCATCATACAGACTTCCAAATAAAATTATCGTTTGGATACCAAACCTAAAATATCTAGAAAACAGCTTAGAAACGGAAATATGCAAAAATATGCATGGTTCTAGAAGTAATCTTCGACTAAACTTATACAATTAGAATATTTTAGTTGACTAAGCACAAATACTTGATTGTGTGGAATATTACGTAATTTTTAGGCGATTTAAAAATATGAATGGTTCTCTAAGTAATCTTCGACTAAATTATCCAATTGGAATGTTCTAGATGACTAAGCACAAACAGTTAATTCTGTGGAGTAATATGTAATTTCTAGACGATTTAAAAATATGCAAAAATATGAATGGTTCTCTAAGTAATATTCGACTAAACTTATCCAATTGAAATATTTTAGTTGACTAAGCACAAACAGTTAATTCTGTGGAATAATACGTAATTTTTAGGCGATTTAAAAATATGCAATAATATGAATGGTTCTCTAAGTGATATTCGACTAAACCTATCTAATTGGAATGTTTTAGTTCTCTAAGCACAAACAGTTGATTCTGTGGAATAATACGCAATTTTTAGGCGATTTAAAAATATGCAAAAATATGAATGGTTCTCTAAGTAATATTCGATTAAACTTATCCAATTGGAATACTTTAGTTGACTAAGCACAAACAGTTGATTCTGTGGAAGATTACGTAATTTTTAAGCGATTTAAAAATATGCAAAAATATTCATCGTTCTCTAAGTAATCTTCGAGTAAACTTTATCCAATTTGGATATTTTAGTTCACTAAGCAGAAACAGTTGATTCTGTGAAATAATACGTAATTTTTAGGCGATTTAAAAATATGCAAAAATATGAATGGTCCTCTAAGTAATCTTTGACTAAACTTATCCAATTGGAATATTTTGGTTGATGAAGCACAAACGGTTGATTCTGTGGAATAATACGTAATTTTTAAGCGATTTAAAAATATGCACAAATATGAATGGTCCTCTAAGTAATCTTCGATTAAACCTTATCCAATTGGGATATTTTAGTTGATTAAGCACAAACACTTGATTCTGTGGAATATTACGTAATTTTAAGGCAATTTAAAAATATGCAAATATATGAATGGTTCTCTAAGTTATCTTCGACTAAACTTTATCCAATTTGGATATTTTAGTTGATTAAGCACAAACACTTGATTCTGTGGATTATTACGTAATTTGTAGGCGATTTAAAAATATGCAAAAATATGAATGGTTCTCTAAGTAATCTTCAACTAAACTTATCCAATTGGAATATTTTAGTTGACTAAGCACAAAAACTTGATTTTGCGGAATAACACGTAATTTTAAGGCGATTTAGAAATATGCAAAGGTATGAATGGTGCTCTAAGCAATCTTCGACTAAACTTATCCAATTGGGATATTTACACAAACACTTGATTCTGTGGAATACTACGTAAACTTTAGGCTATTTAAAAATATGCAAAAATATGCATGGTTCTCTAAAGATTAAAGACTCTAGAATATTTTCTGTTTGCAAGTAAGCATATTGAAACTAGAAAATATCCATTTCACTTAATCTCGATTAACATTATTCGTCAGCAGCCTACTATTTTACTAGTGTATCGAAAAAAAACCTAACGCTGACGCTGTTAATAACCATGTGGTGGTTTCCATGCAACTTAAAAATATGCAAATGGTTCTCCAATGCTTAAAATCTATTGAAATGCTCTTCTATTTTATCAATAAACTATTATTTTTCTCAAATGAAGATTTGATTGATTTAAATGATCACAGGTATTCTTTCTTAGTATTTGCCATTTTGGACAAGTGTATAACAACACTCTAGCACTTTTGCGCCAATCAGATCCTTGGATGAGCTATGGTCAATCGAATACGCCAGCTACCTCTAAAGACCATAAACAACGGTTACAAACAGTTTTTTGCTATTTTGGACCCTCAAGTGGTAGAAAGTAATCAAAACATAACCCAATAACGTACCTTCTCGATCACACAAAAAAGGATAGAATTTATATTATTCATTCAGTTATGTGATTCAAATAACGACTTCCCCCACAACACCATTATTTATTAATGTTATTAATTTATTATTTAGCATTTTAATAGCTCAAAAGAAGTTGAGAAAAAGATTTATATGTATACGTGCATTATTAATAGTAAATTAACAATTAAAATTATTAAAAATATTCCGGTTGCGTTCAATTATTCACGAATGTTCTCAGAAGATTTATTGGCTGCTGTTTATCATAACGTATGACGTCATGGATGTACATACATATATATACATTTTTAAATAATTTATATGGACAACCCTGTAGAAAAATAAAAAGATAATTAAAATTCTTTGAATGGATAGATTTGGTTACATTCAATTATTCTTTAAATGGTCTTTAATTGTTTAATTTATTAACTTTTATATTAATTATTATTACAAGATTTGATTACAAAATAATGCATTCATTTGTTTATAATAGGTTGTTTGTCATTTCGAACTGACAAATTAAAAAATTATTTACTGAGCCCATTCATAGTGACTGATTTAATTAATGTGGTACATGAACCTATTGATTGGATCTCAATTAAAAAATAGAAATTGAAATTTGAACATCAGGAGATCAATTTATAGGTTTTTCGCTTCAGACTAATTCAGTCCATTGTGTCTTTACCATTTCCATTAGGTAGGAGATAGTTACACAGCTCAGTTTATTTAATTTTCTTTGGTTTTAGTATCAACCTATTCTTTAGATCTCTTTAGATTAATATACTTTTGCTCTTAGTTCAGTTGTAAGACAAAGTGACTACAACCAAGACACTAGTTTACTTAGCTGATTTTAGAACGAAGTCTCTCCAAGAGTTTTGCTCAAGATGTATGAAATTAGGGGAAAGTTTACCCTTGGCATTCAGAACAAGGCTTTCATCATCAGAGAGCATCGTTTGTATTCTTCAATCGTGTATATGCTTTTAGGAGTCCAGTCTAAAATCATAACTTTGAGCGAACAGTTTTAGTTCCAAGTCTAAAGTCATGGATGAATTGAGAGCCACACTGAAAAAAGGAATAAGAAGGAAGACAATGACGTAGTAAGTAGACATTATTAAAGATGTGGAAACCTTGCGGAAGAGATTTGAAAGCACAATAAATCTAAATTAGTTCGACTGGGAGTGCTGAGAAGCCTCTTCTGTAACACTTCTAACAGTATGGATTGGTTGATGTTGAAGCTTTTCAATTCTGTAGATTTATCTGAGACACGAAAACATGTTCCTTCTCACATTCTAAATAAGGTTGTCAAAATTATTAAAAGTCCACGTCAATCCCAAAAGAAAACAAAAGACTCCCATTAAACCGTTATACTATACACAAGAAGTCCCAAGTGAAAGAGACAACGCTTTTTTTACGGCTGTCTAATACATAATATAAATCGTCAATATAATGTAATGGCAGCATAAAGACATACCAACGAGAATGTACTTCTCAAAAATAATCGTTGAGCACACATCCATACGTCAATCCAATATAATATACGACTTGCAGTTTGCAAAACGTGTACAGTCAGTAAGGTTGTTCTCGTTTTTACCGAACCGAACAAGTCCTGTGATATGTCGGCATGTGCTCTCGCCAACTCTCTGAATCTACTACACTGTACACAAACACCGCTATTTTCAGCCTAAACGACAAGTTCGAGTCGTCGTTGTCGTCTCGTAGGGAATTTTTAAAAAAATCGTCGTCACTAATCATTGTCTTTGAAGTAAAGTAAAATATTAGCAAGGCGACTCGTTAAGTGTTTTTCACCTTATCAAACATGGCTGTCCACTCGTTCCTCTCAAGTCCACTTGGTCCGTGAAAAAAATTGGTCCCTGGGTTTGTCAACTCAGCTAAAAATAATATTTTAAAAGCGACGACTTTATTGCAAATAACTTTTAATAAATCCTATTCATTAGTAAGACATACCGGACTAAAGGAATATTTCTTTGCAATAAACGCTGCTGCGGTGGTGTCATTAATAAGGTGGATACCATGGTTGTTGTTGGTACGCCTACAAAAAAGTGACTTAAACAAATTTAACGAGAAATTATTAATAAATTAGAGGTTTCATCGTTTAGTTTTTTTAAGGAATGCTTATGAAAAATGAAACAAAACTGTCAACTGAACGTTTTGAAATTATTTTGCTAGAGGAGAGACTATTCATCAGTATTCTCTTACAAGAAATTACTCAGGTGACAAGAATTTTTTGATAGAATATTTTTCTCAATTTAGAAATTTCTCGAGAGATAATTAATTGCATTTCTCAATCGCAAGAACTGTCACATTATTCATACATTTTTCTTTCTGAAATAACACTTCATATAAATATGTTGAAGTGGCTAAGACTATCCACAAAGGCTTCTACACTGAGCAACAAGAAGATGCACTAAAACAATTGCCTCCGTTGCTAGAATCTTTAGATTCACATTTGGATTTCTTCTTTAAACAATCAAACACTTCTTATGGTTGCGTTTCAGCTGTCCTCTACTGTAACACATTTCTTTACGTTCTATATCTTTCTAATAATTTGATGACACAGCTATTACAGAACTATTTGCCTTCTTTCCACGCACCATGTTAGCTTAAAATCGATAAGACGGTGAAACAATGAAAATACAATGATTTAATGTAGTAACGTGATGAAAGATCTGTAGAAACTAAAACAATGAACCAAGCTGGATGTATAATAATCTTTTACAGCCGGCTGCTATAGTATATTTCTATAGAGCGAGTAAAAATTAACATAAGTAGAACTTATAGAGTAAGTCTAACAATATAGAGTCATAGCAACATTCTCTGACACACAAACTTCCAACGATGTCCTAAGAAAGATTTACAGATGTTTTTGTTTTTTCCTCTACAGTCAACAAACGTGTTGCTCAGAAAATCAGATGTCAAAGTCTAGAATTTCATAATATAGAGCCTATAGAGAAATTATATAATTATAGTTTCTTTCTGGATCCTTTTTTCTAATAAACAAATAGCTGTCCAAAATGGCGTCCTCCTAAAAGCACTACAAGACGATAGTATAACACACACTATAGAGCAGGGTGCTTATAGTTAGAGCTTATGGAGTAATTATAATACTTTTAGACACTATCTGGTACCGTTCACTAAAAAAACAGACTTCTATAGTTATTTAAGTAGATTGAACAGATGTCAAAATTTTCATAATATAGTCTATAGAGAAACTATATAATTATAGAGCTTTTACATCGCCTCTTTCTGTTATAAGTATTTCAGGATTGAACTTGATACTTTATATTACAAAGCTTATAGAGTATCGGTAGTAATTATAGTCGTTTAGTCTTTCTGGTAACGTTCACTGAAGAACAGGTTCTATCGTGTTATACTAAGAAGCTTGTTCAGATGTCAAAGGCTAATATTTCAAAATATGGAGCCTTGTGAAGAGATTATACAAAGGCTTTCTTGTCCATTTTTTCTAACTAACCAACGCATCCATCTAAAAAAATCACATGCGATATTATAACTCACATTATAGAGCAATATATTTTAGTTAAACCTAATAGTATTAGAATTTGATATTTCATAACAGAGTGCTTCATAGGGTACAAGTATAGAGTATTTTTTATAGCTATCCTATAAGAATGCCCTGCAGATAATATTATATAAATAGCCAACAAACGCTCGAGTTTGATAATTGAGAATATAGCGTTTATAGAGTAACTCTAGATGTTATACAATCTTGCTATAACAAACAATCCTCTAGAAAAATCAGTGTTATTCTTAAGCTCAGACTTTTAATTTTCATATTATACAGTTTATAGAGAACTGAGAAAACTTCGAAAGCTTAGACCTTGCCTTTACATATTATAGAGGATGTATCTAATTATAGAGTCTTAACATATTAATACATACTATTATAAATCTTAATGTTATCCTTGCAAAACGAACGTGCGAACGGATTAACTAATTGAGGCAATTTTGGAAGCTTAAACTTTGCCTTTTCATATTATAGAGTTTATAGAGAACGTATCTAATTATAGAGTTTTAACATATTAACACATACTGTTATACATCTTAATGTTATCCTTTCAAAAAGAACGCGCGAACGGATTAACTAATTGAGAAAATTTCGAAAGCTTAGACTTTGACTTTTCATATTATAGAATATATAGAGCGTGTATCTAATTATACAACCTTAACATATTAGTAAATACTATTATACATCTTAATGTTATCACTTAAAAAGGAATGTGCGAACGAATTAACTAATTGAGGAAACTTTGAAAGCTTATACTTTTCATATTATAGAGTTTATAGAGCACGTATCTAATTATAGAGCCATAACATATTAATACATACTATTATATACATCTGAATGTTGGTGAAAAGCTTAGACTTTGACTTTTGATATTATAGAGTTTATAGAGCACGTATCTAATTATAGAGCCTTAACATATTAATACATACTATTATACATCTTAATGGTATCCTTTAGGAAATAATGTGCGAACGGATTAACTAATTGAGATAAACTTTAAAAGCTTAGACTTTGAATTTTCATATTATAGAGTTTATAGAGCACGTATCTAATTATAGAGCCTTAACATATTAATACATACTATTATACATCTTAATGGTATCCTTTAAGAAATAATGTGCGAACGGATTAACTAATTGATAAAACTTGAAAGCTTAGACTTTGACTTTTCATATTATAGAGTTTATAGAGCACGTATCTAATTATACAGCCTTAACATATTAATACCTACTATTATACATCTTAATGGTATCCTTTAGGAAATAATGTGCGAACGGATTAACTAATTGAGATAAACTTTAAAAGCTTAGACTTTGCCTTTTCATATTATAGAGTTTATAGAGCACGTATCTAATTATAGAGCCTTAACATATTAATACATACTATTATACATCTTAATGGTATCCTTTAGGAAATAATGTGCGAACGGATTAACTAATTGAGATAAACTTTAAAAGCTTAGACTTTGAATTTTCATATTATAGAGTTTATAGTGCACGTATCTAATTATAGAGCCTTAACATATTAATACCTACTATTATACATCTTAATGGTATCCTTTAGGAAATAATGTGCGAACGGATTAACTAATTGAAATAACTTTGAAAGCTTAGACTTTGACATTTCATATTATAGTTTATAGAGCACGTATCTAATTATAGAGCCTTAACATATTAATACATACTATTATACATCTTAATGGTATCCTTTAGGAAATAATGTGCGAACGGATTAACTAATTGAGAAAACTTTGAAAGCTTAGACTTTGCCTTTTCATATTATAGAGTTTATAGAGCACGTATCTAATTATAGAGCCTTAACATATTAATACATACTATTATACATCTTAATGGTATCCTTTAGGAAATAATGTGCGAACGGATTAACTAATTGAGATAAACTTTAAAAGCTTAGACTTTGAATTTTCATATTATAGAGTTTATAGTGCACGTATCTAATTATAAAGCCTTAACATATTAATACCTACTATTATACATCTTAATGGTATCCTTTAGGAAATAATGTGCGAACGGATTAACTAATTGAAATAACTTTGAAAGCTTAGACTTTGACATTTCATATTATAGTTTATAGAGCACGTATCTAATTATAGAGCCTTAACATATTAATACCTACTATTATACATCTTAATGGTATCCTTTAGGAAATAATGTGCGAACGGATTAACTAATTGAAATAACTTTGAAAGCTTAGACTTTGACATTTCATATTATAGTTTATAGAGCACGTATCTAATTATAGAGCCTTAACATATTAATACATACTATTATACATCTTAATGGTATCCTTTAGGAAATAATGTGCGAACGGATTAACTAATTGAGAAAACTTTGAAAGCTTAGACTTTGCCTTTTCATATTATAGAGTTTATAGAGCACGTATCTAATTATAGAGCCTTAACATATTAATACATACTATTATACATCTTAATGGTATCCTTTAGGAAATAATGTGCGAACGGATTAACTAATTGAGATAAACTTTAAAAGCTTAGACTTTGCCTTTTCATATTATAGAGTTTATAGAGCACGTATCTAATTATAGAGCCGTAACATATTAATACATACTATTATACATCTTAATGGTATCCTTTAGGAAATAATGTGCGAACGGATTAACTAATTGAGATAAACTTTAAAAGCTTAGACTTTGAATTTTCATATTATAGAGTTTATAGTGCACGTATCTAATTATAGAGCCTTAACATATTAATACCTACTATTATACATCTTACTGGTATCCTTTAGGAAATAATGTGCGAACGGATTAACTAATTGAGATAAACTTTAAAAGCTTAGACTTTGCCTTTTCATATTATAGAGTTTATAGAGCACGTATCTAATTATAGAGCCTTAACATATTAATACATACTATTATACATCTTAATGGTATCCTTTAGGAAATAATGTGCGAACGGATTAACTAATTGAGATAAACTTTAAAAGCTTAGACTTTGAATTTTCATATTATAGAGTTTATAGTGCACGTATCTAATTATAGAGCCTTAACATATTAATACCTACTATTATACATCTTAATGGTATCCTTTAGGAAATAATGTGCGAACGGATTAACTAATTGAAATAACTTTGAAAGCTTAGACTTTGACATTTCATATTATAGTTTATAGAGCCTTAACATATTAATACATACTATTATACATCTTAATGGTATCCTTTAGGAAATAATGTGCGAACGGATTAACTAATTGAGATAAAATTTAAAAGCTTAGACTTTGAATTTTCATATTATAGAGTTTATAGTGCACGTATCTAATTATAGAGCCTTAACATATTAATACCTACTATTATACATCTTAATGGTATCCTTTAGGAAATAATGTGCGAACGGATTAACTAATTGAAATAACTTTGAAAGCTTAGACTTTGACATTTCATATTATAGTTTATAGAGCACGTATCTAATTATAGAGCCTTAACATATTAATACATACTATTATACATCTTAATGGTATCCTTTAGGAAATAATGTGCGAACGGATTAACTAATTGAGAAAACTTTGAAAGCTTAGACTTTGCCTTTTCATATTATAGAGTTTATAGAGCACGTATCTAATTATAGAGCCTTAACATATTAATACATACTATTATACATCTTAATGGTATCCTTTAGGAAATAATGTGCGAACGGATTAACTAATTGAGATAAACTTTAAAAGCTTAGACTTTGAATTTTCATATTATAGAGTTTATAGTGCACGTATCTAATTATAGAGCCTTAACATATTAATACCTACTATTATACATCTTAATGGTATCCTTTAGGAAATAATGTGCGAACGGATTAACTAATTGAAATAACTTTGAAAGCTTAGACTTTGACATTTCATATTATAGTTTATAGAGCACGTATCTAATTATAGAGCCTTAACATATTAATACATACTATTATACATCTTAATGGTATCCTTTAGGAAATAATGTGCGAACGGATTAACTAATTGAGAAAACTTTGAAAGCTTAGACTTTGCCTTTTCATATTATAGAGTTTATAGAGCACGTATCTAATTATAGAGCCTTAACATATTAATACATACTATTATACATCTTAATGGTATCCTTTAGGAAATAATGTGCGAACGGATTAACTAATTGAGAAAACTTTGAAAGCTTAGACTTTGCCTTTTCATATTATAGAGTTTATAGAGCACGTATCTAATTATAGAGCCTTAACATATTAATACATACTATTATACATCTTAATGGTATCCTTTAGGAAATAATGTGCGAACGGATTAACTAATTGAGATAAACTTTAAAAGCTTAGACTTTGCCTTTTCATATTATAGAGTTTATTGAGCACGTATCTAATTATAGAGCCGTAACATATTAATACATACTATTATACATCTTAATGGTATCCTTTAGGAAATAATGTGCGAACGGATTAACTAATTGAGATAAACTTTAAAAGCTTAGACTTTGAATTTTCATATTATAGAGTTTATAGTGCACGTATCTAATTATAGAGCCTTAACATATTAATACCTACTATTATACATCTTACTGGTATCCTTTAGGAAATAATGTGCGAACGGATTAACTAATTGAGATAAACTTTAAAAGCTTAGACTTTGCCTTTTCATATTATAGAGTTTATAGAGCACGTATCTAATTATAGAGCCTTAACATATTAATACATACTATTATACATCTTAATGGTATCCTTTAGGAAATAATGTGCGAACGGATTAACTAATTGAGATAAACTTTAAAAGCTTAGACTTTGAATTTTCATATTATAGAGTTTATAGTGCACGTATCTAATTATAGAGCCTTAACATATTAATACCTACTATTATACATCTTAATGGTATCCTTTAGGAAATAATGTGCGAACGGATTAACTAATTGAAATAACTTTGAAAGCTTAGACTTTGACATTTCATATTATAGTTTATAGAGCACGTATCTAATTATAGAGCCTTAACATATTAATACCTACTATTATACATCTTAATGGTATCCTTTAGGAAATAATGTGCGAACGGATTAACTAATTGAAATAACTTTGAAAGCTTAGACTTTGACATTTCATATTATAGTTTATAGAGCACGTATCTAATTATAGAGCCTTAACATATTAATACATACTATTATACATCTTAATGGTATCCTTTAGGAAATAATGTGCGAACGGATTAACTAATTGAGAAAACTTTGAAAGCTTAGACTTTGCCTTTTCATATTATAGAGTTTATAGAGCACGTATCTAATTATAGAGCCTTAACATATTAATACATACTATTATACATCATAATGGTATCCTTTAGGAAATAATGTGCGAACGGATTAACTAATTGAGATAAACTTTAAAAGCTTAGACTTTGCCTTTTCATATTATAGAGTTTATAGAGCACGTATCTAATTATAGAGCCGTAACATATTAATACATACTATTATACATCTTAATGGTATCCTTTAGGAAATAATGTGCGAACGGATTAACTAATTGAGATAAACTTTAAAAGCTTAGACTTTGAATTTTCATATTATAGAGTTTATAGTGCACGTATCTAATTATAGAGCCTTAACATATTAATACCTACTATTATACATCTTACTGGTATCCTTTAGGAAATAATGTGCGAACGGATTAACTAATTGAGATAAACTTTAAAAGCTTAGACTTTGCCTTTTCATATTATAGAGTTTATAGAGCACGTATCTAATTATAGAGCCTTAACATATTAATACATACTATTATACATCTTAATGGTATCCTTTAGGAAATAATGTGCGAACGGATTAACTAATTGAGATAAACTTTAAAAGCTTAGACTTTGAATTTTCATATTATAGAGTTTATAGTGCACGTATCTAATTATAGAGCCTTAACATATTAATACCTACTATTATACATCTTAATGGTATCCTTTAGGAAATAATGTGCGAACGGATTAACTAATTGAAATAACTTTGAAAGCTTAGACTTTGACATTTCATATTATAGTTTATAGAGCACGTATCTAATTATAGAGCCTTAACATATTAATACATACTATTATACATCTTAATGGTATCCTTTAGGAAATAATGTGCGAACGGATTAACTAAGTGAGATAAACTTTAAAAGCTTAGACTTTGAATTTTCATATTATAGAGTTTATAGTGCACGTATCTAATTATAGAGCCTTAACATATTAATACCTACTATTATACATCTTAATGGTATCCTTTAGGAAATAATGTGCGAACGGATTAACTAATTGAAATAACTTTGAAAGCTTAGACTTTGACATTTCATATTATAGTTTATAGAGCACGTATCTAATTATAGAGCCTTAACATATTAATACATACTATTATACATCTTAATGGTATCCTTTAGGAAATAATGTGCGAACGGATTAACTAATTGAGATAAACTTTAAAAGCTTAGACTTTGAATTTTCATATTATAGAGTTTATAGTGCACGTATCTAATTATAGAGCCTTAACATATTAATACCTACTATTATACATCTTAATGGTATCCTTTAGGAAATAATGTGCGAACGGATTAACTAATTGAAATAACTTTGAAAGCTTAGACTTTGACATTTCATATTATAGTTTATAGAGCACGTATCTAATTATAGAGCCTTAACATATTAATACATACTATTATACATCTTAATGGTATCCTTTAGGAAATAATGTGCGAACGGATTAACTAATTGAGAAAACTTGGAAGCTTAGACTTTGACTTTTCATATTATAGAGTTTATAGAGCACGTATCTAATTATAGAGCCTTAACATATTAATACCTACTATTATACATCTTAATGGTATCCTTTAAAAAAGAATGTGCGAACGGATTAACTAATTGAGAAAACTTGGAAGCTTAGACTTTATCATTTCATATTATAGAGTTTATAGAGCACGTATCTAATTATAGAACCTTAACATATTAATACATACTATTATACATTTTAATGGTATCCTTTAAAAAATAATGTGCGAACGGATTAACTAATTGAGAAAACTTGGAAGCTTAGACTTTGCCATTTCATATTATAGAGTTTATAGAGCACGTATCTAATTATAGAGCCTTAACATATTACATACTATTATAATCTTAATGGTATCCTTTAGGAAATAATGTGCGAACGGATTAAGTAATTGAGAAAACTTTGAAAGCTTAGACTTTGCCATTTCATATTATAGAGTTTATAGAGCAGGTATCTAATTATAGAGCCCTAACATATTAACACATACTATTATACATCTTAATGGTATCCTTTAGGAAATAATGTGGGAACGGATTAACTAATTGAGATAAACTTTAAAAGCTTAGACTTTGACTTTTCATATTATAGAGTTTATAGAGCACGTATCTAATTATAGAGCCTTAACATATTAATGCATACTATTATACATCTTAACGGTATCCTTTAAAAAAGAATGTGCGAACGGATTAACTAATTGAGAAAACTTTAAAAGCTTAGACTTTGACTTTTCAGATTATAGAGTTTATAGAGCACGTATCTAATTATAGAGCCTTAACATATTAATACATACTATTATACATCTTAATGATATTCTTTAAAATAGAACGTGCAAAAAATTAATTTATTGAAAAAACTTGGAAGCTTTGACTTTCACTTTTCGTATTATAGAGTTTATAGAGCACGTATCTAATTATAGAGCCTTAACATATTAATACATACTATTATACATCTTAACGGTATCCTTTAAGAAAGAAAGTGCAAACGAATTAACTATGTTAAGAAACTTGGAAAGCTTAGACTTTGACTTTTCATATTACAGAGTTTATAGAGCACGTATCTAATTATAGAGCCTTAACATATTAATACATACTAGTGTACATCTACATGTTATCCTTTAAAATAAAACGTGCAAAAGAATTAACTAGTTAAAAATTTGAAAAGCTTATACTTTGACTTTTCATATTATAGAGCTTATAGGGTGCGTATCTAATAATAGAGCCTTAACATATTAATACATGCTATTATACATCTTAATATTTTCTTTAAAGTAATCCCGTGCATAAGGATAAACTAATTGCAAACACTTAAGACTTTTTATATTATAGAATTTACACGGCGTTTAAATATAGAGCCTTTTCTGGTATTCTCTGATAACTTCTGTAGAAGTCAACAATAGCCCATTCGACGATCCAAAAAGACCATTCAGACAACTTTATGATAACACTGTATTTCTCAGATACATTTACCAGTCTGGAGTATTTGTGGGTAACACCCGAATAAGAAACTTCGCTGAAAGTGATGTCATGAAAAGAAGACTATACACTAAAGGTTCTTATAAGACTATGATAATATTGTATTTCTCAGATACGTTTACCAGTCTGGAGTATTTATGGGTCGTCACCTGAAGAAGAAACTTCGCTAAATTGATGTCATGAAAAGAAGACTATACCGCACAGGATCTTGTAAGACTAAATAAATTTATAGGGCCTCTATAATTTCTGATAATTTCTGTAGAAGTCAACAATAGCCCATTCGACGATCCAAAAAGACCATTCGGACAACTTTATGATAATACTGTATTTCTCAGATACATTTACCAGTCTGGAGTATTTATGGGTAACACCCGAAGAAGAAACTTCGCTGAAATTGATGTCATGAAAAGAAGACTATACATTAAAGGTTCTTATAAGACTAAACAAATTTATAAGGCCTCTATAATTAATTTATAGTAGCTGTGACTGCGGTTTCGCTCGCGTGGAAGTTACGTTTCATTAATAAACACAAAAACGATATATCACTTACGGTTACGCCAGGATTTTCGAGAAATCGCGCTCCCGTATCAATTTTTCTTACCCTGTGTTTTTCATTTTCATCTATTGCCCAGCTCTCTAGAGTTGCAACATAATGATTCAAATCTTTAAAGATACATGAGATCTCTGTATAGAAACAAACGGTTTCATCAACATCTATTCTCAAGATAAATTATAATATAGAGCATAAACGCGCATTTTTCCCAACTTTCCACACTTGATGGTCAATGATATCTAGCCCAATGTATTCAGTAAGATCTAAGCTATTCACGTGCGAAAGAGTTTTCAAATCGGGTCGATAGCTTCTGCGATTATTCCGAATGATAGAATAAACAAACTTTATCTCTTTATAATATTAGTGTAGCTTTTTTCTGGTGTCGCCTGATAACTTCTAGTATAGAAATCGATGATTTTCTATAAAGGTAATTCAGACGATTTTATAATAATCAACAAACGCTACAATTTGATAATTTACAATTTAGAGCTTATAGAATTACTATAGTCTATAGAGCCTTTATGATTTCACATCAGCCGATGAAGAAAGATAGGTAACGATTAAGATGTTCTTCTAGCTTGATACATCAAATTTTAGTAATTTAGTTTTTATTCTTGTTCTGGATAACGCCTAGTGGATCGACAATATCTTCTTCGAAATCACAATCACAAGTTATACTGCCATATTGAGTAGCATCAAAATTCAAAAATTACTAAAACTTTAAAAATCCAATCTTGTATTTATTATACGAGCACAAGGTCGAGTTCATCTTAATTTAGTCTTCTTTGTTGATATCATAATCCTTAATCTACTTTTTTAGTTTTAGACAACCTATAATATTAAAAGAATTTCCTGCATTTAGAAATCAAAATTACCCTAAATTAATGTATTTTACCTGAATGTAGTAAGAATTTGCTAAAGGGTAAAAAGAAAATAAAAAAAATACGTGCGATTCCAAGGTTTCTTCTTTCTTCTGTTGGTGTTTATAAAGTAATTTGTGGTTTCCAAATTGAACCACTATGAAACAATTTACCTCTAAATGAATTTTTGATAATAATATTTAGAAATTTCGAAAATCTCATTCATGAGGTTGATGAGCGTGTGAGCAATCTCCTATTAACAACCGATCCTAAAAGCCTCCTAGGTATACCGGAACAAACCGAAATAACAAACACATAGTACAGGCAAATGCCTGTACGATTCGAGAGCAACGATTCGAAGATTTCAGGGCGCATTATTGTGCGTTCTTTTGAAGAATGTTTAAAGAAGTGAAAGAGACGGAAGGTGGGCGATAGAGATATTTCAATGGACCATAAAGACTTCTAACAATATTTTTTCTTCGAATGGACAGCACGTAACATTGACGCATTGCACTGAAATCTTTTGGATTTCAACAAACTCATGATCTCTTTTGTGTCTTGCTTGAAAGCGGCACCAGCAGGTTTTAAAATGTGTCTATTTTTGCTATTCTGAATTATTATTGCCGTGTGGAGGAATTTTTAATGCTGAACGGACCGTAGAGGTGTATTGGTGATTGTGTTTAGACCTCACTGTAAAGGTTATCTCTTATTAGTGATTTATGGGTTTGGTGTGATTTTATTTGCTTGGTCAGTTGGTAATGACCATATTGTGATAGTGATGAAAAATCAAAGATAGAGAAATAGATTCAACCACTGTCGTAAAAAACATCTTCAAAGATTTACTTACCATTTCCTACTGTTTCAATGGGTACTATCGGAATAACAAGAAGTTCATGATTTAGTCAGTTAAATCGATCATTCTGAAAAATTAAGCATAAATCTCAAGTATCTAGTTCAGATTTCACAAAAACTCGAAGAGCAGACATTTAGAGGTTAAGTAGTTTGCAATTCCAGATATCGGGTATCGGAAGACGACAGAAATTGAATATGTATAAGCTTCAAGGGTTTCATATATTTAGATTTCAAAATTTCATAGAATTGGAAGCTTTCAAACTGTAGAATGTAGTGCCCCCGATCTCTATTCGAGATTCTTAAGAGTTTTGTAATACAAATTTTTGAAGACTCAAAATATCCAAGTTTCAAAGATTCAGTATTCAGAAGTAATTTCAGAGTAGGAAATTTTTGTATCTCAAGATATTCAACACAATAATTGTATTGTCAATAATTGCAAGGCAGAATTGGTTTTTGAAAAAAATTATTTTAAATTCCGTTACTATACGTTTTTTACAACAGCTTCTTTAAATTTCAACGCAATTCCTTCAAATTTCAAGCAAATTCCTTTAAACTCCACCACAATTCCTCTAAATTTCAACTCAATTCTTTAAATTCCCCACAATTTCTTTAATGTCCCTTAAATTCATAGAGACTTATTGTTAATTCCCGGAAAAATCTTTTTAATTTCCTATTAACTGAATATGATTTCCATCATTTGTTTATCCTATAGGCTTTAAATGGCAAATGTCGCCAATCAAATGCATTTTTAACTGCTAAATAGATTAAAATGTTAAAGTAAAATCTTATAAAGAGGTGTGCTGTGAACGATGCTTGTGAGGAAAAACATTAAGAGCCAAGAAGCTTTATATATCACTTATTTATGGACCAATTTTCTTCTTAAAGATTAGAAGTTTAGTATTGATATTAAAAAGTACCATTAGGAGCATGGGTGGAAGGTACTATCGTTTTATAAGTTAAGAAATTAATCTTCGTCAGTTAACAAAAATAAGTAATCACCCTCTTAACACTACTATAGGGTACAAGTCAAGAAGTTTCTGAGCAATTACTTTTTAATTGTTCACATCAAAAGATGTAATCAGAAAGTTTCTAAATTATTATTCAATTAAAGGAAAAGGCAATTTCTAGGCACATTTAAGTTGGTGTTTAATGATCCACTTGTATATATACTTAACATGTATGTATGTATGTGTATGTGATGAATAAACGGTGAACGCTTAAAAGACCATGTTTACAACATTCTCGCAAGAGTGTGGATGCGTGTAAAGAAAATATTTCTAGCACCCAAAGTACGCTTGTTAAATGTTTTAACTAGAAAGAAAAAATGAAGAAAAAGACGTCTTTTTAATATAGTAACACTTGTTCTAGTCACGATGTTGTTAAACAAAGATCTTTTTTTGTGGTACAACAATTGTTGGATAATTATTTATGGGTTTGTTAGTGCTTCTGTTGGCAGACGACATGGACTTTAACATACATACAAACATGCATCGTTAGTTCAAGTAATAAATAAAAACAAATGAAGGTAAAAATCTTGTGAGAAGAAGCAATGGGTTTTTGGCAAGTTTTTGATTTGGGGCCTAGTCAGTAAATATTATCTAATCGAAACACCAAAGCATCTAGGTACACTTGTAATTGGTAGATTGGTGGTAGTCTAAGTATTTTGAGTTTTGAGAAAAGAAATGCTTCTGATCTGCCAAATCGGCATTCGTGGTTTGGCACTACCGCGCAAAAGAATGTCAACCAGCACACCTTCGGCGTTCAATGGCTTTCAGAGGATATGACATCTAATGCCTGTCGACTGAATATTCAATCATCGTTGTTTCGACAATGGCAACAAAGATGATTCTTGAAGACCCCAATTATTAGAGGCTTCCAAAAGTTTAATCCAGCCCTTCTTTAGAAGTTTTTAATACCTAATACATTCTGGAAGTTTTCAAAGACATTCTTTTGGAAGCTGTTTCTTACAGAAACACCGATGGACGAAATAGTGAAGAGTTTTAAAGATTATTCTGGATCTTTGTTTTTTAAATCATGGAAATGTCAATTCATCATAATTGTTGTTTACGGAATATAAATACTGACATTTCCAAATAAGGCAATTTCATGGAAATTCCGAAATGAAATTCTTTGGAAATTTGACAGTAATTCTTTTGGAAAATTATTTGCAAGGAAACTATTTGATATCATATGCAAAAAATTCAGATTGAGACATTTTAATTTTCCTAAACTAAAGGAATTGGCTATTGTTATTTCAACCTTTTAAATTGTTTTAAGTTTATAGTGTTACAAACTTATTCTTCATTTTTCTCGCTTGTTTGTAATTGCAATGTAAGTGAAAAACTTCAAAGAAGCCTTGAAAATTTATCACTTATAGAAGATATCAGTTTTTCGCAGTCCAACAAACACAGTATCTACGGAAGTTTCCAAACAGAACAAACCCTTGGAAATCAATACTCTTTATGGAAACAGTGGAACTATTTGAAAATAGTACCCAGGCGGTTTGGAACACAAACACACCCTTTAGAAAAATCTTAAAATTATTCACTAACATTTAGAAAACGTCTTTGGCCTTGTACGCGTCCGTGGACAAGCTCAAAATGTTTAGAATACAATCTGCTATATTTATGAAACAAATAAGGTGGATAATCTTGATAGTAGGTATCTGCAAAATTTGTGGAATGAATGGATTCGAACTTCATTACAGTAATCAGTAACCGAAGAATCTTTAAAGAAGAAATCTAAGCTAGACAGTTAAAGGTAATCATCATCATCAGAATTGTTACCGTCGATTTGTAACTGCTATGTGTTACAGTTCTATGACAAAACCACCGAAATATTGTGCGGAATTTAGTCTTTGAAATTTCCATCGCACAACTATAGGAAGGTTTTTTTATAAGATACTCATTCAAATAAGACCAAGAAGCTCTTTTGCTCTTTAATTATCAAAATCGCGCTTGTAGCAAAACAGTCACTAAACTTGGCAGCGGTAACCAAAAACTGCATGTCCAATTCTCCTTCATAACTTGATTGGTTCGATTCAGATACTGCAACTTTCCAAGAATTTCGACGTCTTTTTGCCGGTGACAGTTTTCTGAATTTAATGAGAATTAATTGGCATGCTAAGATGTTAAGGTAACTTAACGAAATGTTAGCTGCTGATTTTTAAGTGAATAATGTTGAGATTGTGGGAGTTTTCTCATTTACTACAGATTTGAGAAAGAGGTGTCAAAAATGATATACAAACTGTCTTGTCGCAATCAAAGCCAGCCTTTTCAAAAAACTCGACTTTCTCTTTTTTTGAACAAAACCCATTCCAACCAAGACAATAAAAATGCCCAGAAAGAAGGGAAATAAAAGAAACTTACCCTGGTGGCGATGGATGATGAAAAGGCGCTCCAGGAGGTTGCATCCTGGGATCCCAGACGTATCGTCCCTCGTGGGTTCTCTGATCGACGGGAAGCGGTGCATGGAACGCAGCAAAAGCCGACGGAAACTGAAGCGGCAAACCTGCCGACATAGCTGCTTGGAAATCCGCCTCCTTTTCGGGCATCGCACAACAAATCACACAAGTAACAACATAATCCCATTCATTTGTTTTATAAACAAAACTGTTTTAATCATTCACTTGTTTTTAATAGTAAAAACGCGCGGTAAATTTAAAATGATATCTTTGAATTGGTCCGATTGGTCGGTTTGAATTTAAAATTTTCTCGAATCATGGTTTTGTTAAAACAGCAGAGGAATGGCGAAAAAATTGAATGTTTCATTTATATGGAAGATGAAACGACAGCAAACAATTTAACACTAAATAAGATGTCTCAATTAACAAGCCAAACAAGGAAATGTTCACGACGAGTTACATGCCAACAAGGAGAGCCACATGTTTTCCAAGTTTCTCCCGTTTTTGTGTGTGTATGTGTACACCATCGAGAGCACGATGAAGACGACTTGGCGAGGTTCTTCTGTTTATTTTTAATCTCCTTATAATGCTGATGATACTGTCGCAAAAACTTCTCCAACAATTATTAACATTGAACACAATCAAATTTGCATGTTGATTGTTGTTGATGCACCAAGAATAATATAATTTTATTATTATTGTCTAGACACGTCAATCTTTATTTACAATCATAATAATCTAGAAGGCACTGCATGTAAAAACAAAAACGTAACTAAAACAATTAATTCCTGGAAAAATCCTTGGATAACATTCATTTGTTTTTGCGACTATAGGCACTAATTGATCAAATATGCATTGTTTTCGGTATTTCAGGATCTATCTGTCAAGTTTCAGTTCATCGATCACTAAATTAACTATAGTAGTGTGTAATAATGTAAGGCACATGTTCTATTGGTTAATCGGTCTAAATACAACACACCGAAGTTAAGGACTACGGGGAACTAACTAGAGGCAGGCGAGTAGTTGACAGCCAGGCCTTACAACTCAACTAACGAGTGTGGAAGAGGGGGCTGAAGGGCGGGTGCATTATACGTCCAGCAACTCCAGACTGCAAGGGAATGGTCTCACATTTTCTTAACACTCTCCTCAAACAGTGGTGGAGAATAAGGGCATAATATAATGAAATTTCTTAATTTTAAGCAAATTTTTTTAGTAAAAATCGTGTTGGCTTTGGTCAGTTTTTAAAATCAAAGTGCTTTTGTTTCTAGTTTCCAGATTTTTGTTATAACGGTTTGCTTGATTGTTTTTTTTTAATCTAGTAGCTCACTTTTTTGAAGTTATTAAATCAAGTGAGCTTTGATCAGTTTTTAAAATGTAGTGCCTGTGTTTCCAAAAATTTTATAGAAATTTCCTCTTTCCAAGAAATTCTATAATAAAACAATTAACTCCCTTGAACGAACTCATTTTTTTTATTTAGTGTACTTGGTATAATTTTATTAAATCAAGTTCAACGTTGATTGATTAATTTTTTAAAACAATGAAGTGCTTTTGTTTCAAACTTTCAGTTGTTTGGTTATTATTGATTAAATAGCTGTAATTGCGTGTCAAATAACCTAAAAATAATCTCACTATTATAGGCAATTTGCCGAAAGTGATGCGAAAATTGGCCGATTTATTGAAGCAATTACATTTTCTACAAGTTATCAAATCGAGTGTGCTTAAATCTTTTTAAACGCAGTGCTTTTGTTTTAAGTATCCACATTTATCTTATAATAAAACAACTCACTGGATGTTTTTCTTCAAATCAAGGTTGACTGTTTATAACAATTATTTTTGGCTTTCAGCTGTTTTAATGTTGATTAAAACAACTCAATTGATCTTGCTCAAATAATCTACACCAAAATGTCCAAAATGATGAAAATGGCCAATTTCTTGATGCATCAACAAACTTCTTTAATAGGTTTTCAAAACGAACTAGTTTTGTTTATATCTTCAGATGTTTTCTTAATATAGTTCACTCGATTTTTATTGTTAAATCTTGAGCATAATTAAAAAAAAAGAATTCAAATCAATTTGACGCGTTTGACGAAGTTTAAAAAGAGCATTTGTTTGAAGTTTTCAACTGTTTTGTTAACAAAACAGCTCACTTGATTTTGCGTACAAAATAACCCAATAATAATTTTCCGGTCAATTTGTCCAAAATGCTGGAAAGTGGCTGATTGATTGATGCATGAATGATTTCTCCTGTTTGGACTGAAATTAATTCGAGTGTGCTGTTGTAAAACTTTTTACGATTTTCGGATGTTTTAATAACTGTTCGGGAACCATTCAAGTTAGCTGTTGTCGATTTTCTAATGTTTTTAATGGTTAGTCTTTTGTTATGACAAATCCTTAAAACAAAGTGTGTTTTGGTATTTAACAGGCAGACGTAAACTTTTATTTCAATCTACCGTCATTTGTTTAGCTTTAGAATTTTCTTTCTTCTTTTGATGTAGTTACTTAAGGAATTTGTTTTGATAAAGATTTACTAATTTCATTTGTTTAAATGTATACACACTAAAGTTGACAATTAAATGTCTCATGACAACTGATCCAAAGAGCCGGATAATGACAAAAGAAAAAAAATCAAAAGTTAAATACAGGATAATCAGTTTGTTTGCAGAAATGTTATGTCACTAAATAGAGATTTCTTCATAGCAAACTAGATATGATATAATTAAATAGGCGATTAAATCAGGAAATTTTTGTTTGAAGATGCAGTCTTTTAAAGTGAAGATGCAGGCGCAGGTGCGACAAAAGGAAGTTCTTTAAATTATTTTAAATGGCGATTATCTCTCGTTCTCGAAGTCATTGTTTTAGTTGTTAAGTCAGTATTTGAGTTTCTTGTTAACGTTTCTTACATATTTTTAAGACACATCTTCATTCAGTGACCAATCAAATGGGCAGTAAAATTTCTACGAAAGAAGAAATTCTTCAGTGCCAAAAGAAAAGCTTAGCTTCGGAAAAGAAATATTTTCGTTACAGAACAAAAAAATTACAAAAAGTTTAGATATGCAGAGAGACGTAAACGACACCTAACAGTGGAAACATAAGTTAAGCACACTTCGAGTTTCCTGTGCTAGATTGGCAGTAGGAGACTTTGGTTACTTTTCTCGTCGCGGTCTTGGCTAACCATTTTGATCCAGATGAGTCCAATATGAAAGTTTACTGATTATTTTCTTCTTTGTTCTCGGAGTGAGTTTTACTTGCAGAGTCGCCGTTTCGAAAATGAAGATTTTAATAAAGTTTTTGTGTCTTTCAAGAAGTATTTCTAAAGCTTCAAGAATCGAGACATTTTTTCGTTTATAGTATGTATTGTAATGATATTTTGACCAAGTTCTAGTTAATAAAAGTTCATTATTGTTTTAAAATTGCTTGATGAACAGAGAAGAGGTAGTTGTGATGTTGAACATTCATAACATTGGCTTTCATATAAAATCATTAATGAAAACAGAGTTCAAGTTTAAATTTATCTATTTAGTTTATTGTTGTTACATAAAAGAAGTATTTGGGCTATATAGGTTATCACATCTGAAGCTCAAACCTGAAAAGAAAATTGTTGTTAGAAATAAGGAAAATTGTAAAATAGCTTTTAGTACATTTAAAAATAGTACAAACATAGCATTCCATTTTAAATATCAATCAAAATTTATCCATAACAACCATTCTTCAATAATAATGCATGGTTGCAATGGAGATATATAAATAATGAGAAACTAAATAATCATCTAAGAAAACTTAATTTTGTATTTTAAATTATGAAACAAAGAAAGAAAAATATGAAGGTAATAAGAATGGTGGTTTCTATGGAGGTTGTTAGAAAAAACATTTTGTTAAAAAGGGGGATATAATAATTCTTGTAAAGGGAAGATGTAATAATTTTTGTTAATGAAAAATAAAGATTATAAACCAGTTTAAAATATAGTAAAGGTGTTATTTATTTAACCAACAAATACCAGAAGCAGTTTACAGAAGAAGAAGTTTTAAAACATGGAAAAATACTTACTACCAAAAGATGTCCGAAATGAATACAGGCGCAAGACTTTCAAAGTTTTACTTTGATCCTAGAAGAAGAGAATAATTATTTCAATTATAAAGGTAACGACAAACAGGTACTCTTGACCTACAACATTTTTAGCTGTCTGGAAATGCCACGTATCCTGAGTTACGCAAGTTCCTGAATCCAGGGCAGTTCGAGAGAGCGAGCGGCGTGCCGGTTCCTGAGAAAGGGCTACAAGAAGGGAGAAGCATTATTAACTACATAACAAAAAAGGTTTGTGAAAGTGTGATTAAAAAGCAGAGCATTAGTGTCATACAAGAAGGTTAATAAAGTGCAATTTTATAATTTAATTCAGAGGTTAAATCAACGTACCATTATTATTGTAAAAAAGGCTTCAAGCAGATGATGCTCATAACCTATAAAGTAATAAAGAATTTAATTATATTATTTAACTAAAATATTGATCAAACTTACCTCATTTTATAAAGTTGTTCACATTCATATGTGTGGTTATGACGAAACGTCAGAATATTAATTTTTCAAGGTTAAGCAAAGTTTCCCATTAAATAAATTTCTCAATAGTTAAAGATTACTTAAAATTCCATTGTTCTATAATATTTTTAGTTAAAGTCTTAAGATTTTCAAGGAAAGGAACCCATACTTGAAAATTCAATTATAACTATTTTAGTCTCATTATGTAGAGAAAATATATTAAAGGAAAATAAAAAAATTAGTAAAGGCGACCCTGAGAGATAACAATATAGCGAGTGCAGTTCATACTAAAACATAAAGGCATTCTATTTGCATAGCTGCATAACATCGCAGTATATTGTTGTTAATACTCTATGGAGTATGGCTACGTCGGCCTCGCCTTGAAGTAAAGGTTGTGTTGGTGTAATCGAATTTATCTTTAATTCTGAATGATGGAAATTTAAATGGCCATTCTGTGTTGCGAACTCGTGCCTTCGAACAAAATAAAACCATTTTGAGATATGAGGCTCAAAGGAAGTGTTTAGGAACTTCTAAATAAGATTTATTTAGCCTACAACCCACAACATACAGTTGATATGCACGGAATTCAGTATGAAGAGTCATGTACGGCGATTTTATTAAGTTAACGTTATAAATTATCTAGTTATAAATTGGGCGATTTTAATTTGGTAAAAATATAAATACTGATATTAACATGCTTTGGCCAATTATTACGATAAGCTTAAATTCATTTCATAACTTCCTTATCTCTGATCTTTTTACATAAACAGTTCTTTTAAAAACAATTGCATTGTTCCTCAATCCAGTTATAGGCTTTATCCATAATAGGAAGAACAACAAAGATATGGTGAGAACTCTTATAAAAACAATTCTTGTGCAAAAACATAAAATAATGTAGTAAATATGACTGGAACCACAAGTCTCCCCAAAACAATTTAGACATGTCTTGTAGAGAAATAGAAGAAACCAACCTGAATCATATATAATATTGTATATCATGTAGTATATCATACCTGATACCATATCGTATGTCATTTCCTATATCATTTCGTATATCATATCGTATATCATGCCATTTAACACTTCGTATTCCTATATCATGTCGAATATCATATCGTATGTCATATCTCTTATATCATGTCGTATATCATATCATATGACATATGTAATATCTTATCTTGACAGACGTAATGATCACATCTTATATTGTATCGTATATCATACTGTATAACATATCTTATATCATGTCGTATATCATATCGTATGTCATATCTCTTATAACATGTGGTATATCATATCGTATGACATCGTACATCATATCTTATATTGTATCGTATATCATACCGTATAACATGTCTTATATCATGTCGTATATCATATCGTAGGTCTTGTCGTATGTCATATCGTATCTTACATCAGGTCGTATATCATATCGTATAATAGTTCGTACATAATTTCGTATAATTATCATATCGCAGATCATAACGTATGTCATAGCGTGTATCAGATCGTATATAATACCAAATTTTATATTGCTTGTTGTATCGTATGTCATATTCCATATTATTTCGTATATCATATTGTATATCTCATCGTGTATCATATGGTAAGTCTCTCCAAAACAATTTAGACATGTCTTGTAGAGAAATAGCAGAAACCAACCTGAATCATATATAATATTGTATATCATGTAGTAAATCATACCTTATACCATATCGTATGTCATTTCGTATATCATTTCGTATATCATGCATCCTATCACTTCGTATTCCTATATCATGTCAATATCATATCGTATGTCATATCTCTTATATCATGTCGTATATCATATCATATGGCATATGTAATATCTTATCTTGAAATACGTAATGATCACATCTTATATTGTATTGTATATCATATCATATACCATATCTTATATCATATCGTATGTCATATCTCTTATATCATGTGGTATATCATATCGTATGACATATCGTACATCATATGGTATATTGTATCGTATATCATATCGTAGGTCATATCGTATGTCATATCGTATCTTACATCAGGTCGTATATCATATCGTACAATATTTCGTATATAATTTCATAATCATATCGCATAATTATCATAACGCAGATTATATCGTATGTCATATCGTATATAATATCAAATCTTATAGTGCTTGTTGTATCGTATGTCATATTCCATATTATTTCGTATATCATATTGTATATTGCATCGTGTATCATATGGTAAATTATATGGTCTATCATATCATATATTATATTATGTAACATACCATATATCACATTACATAATATGTCGCATAACATATCATATTGTGTATCATATCGTACATCATATACATATTATAGCATATTACTTACATATTAATTTTATGAGGAATCCATTTTCATAGAAATAATAATGTGAACCAATATTTCGATTAATTTCAGATGTTAATACAATTTTTATTTTCATATTTGTTCTGTTTGGTTTGTATAGTAGTATAGTATGAGCAAAAAGTAACTTGATCAAAGGTGCCTTTGGAATTTTGAACTCATGTGTATCATAACACTAGAAAATTGTACAAAATAATCAGTCCTTTGACTGTGACAGTTATCATTAATTTGATATAATTTTCTGGCGTTATAATACACATGAGTTCAAAATTCTAAAGGCACCTTTGATGAGTTCTTGCTCGTACCATATATTTGAAAAACCAAAACCGTTCCAAAACGAAGTGGCGCTCAATCTTATGTTTTTTCAGTTGGTTAAATCAGTTGCAATAGATTAATAATCCTTTTAAATTAAAAGTACAAACAAAAGCAAAATGTCAACAAAAAGTTTCTGTTAAATATTTAAATAAACGTGTCACTGTTATTTTTCTATTCGGTAGTTCAAACATTTAAAAAAAATAAAAACAGCAAATTTTGTTTAAAAACAAAAGTTTATACAAATAATTGAAAAGAAAACAAATACCAAACACACGTGTACAAGTTTTAAAAGAAAATTAACACATTAACATTTTAAAACAAACCGCGACGTTCCCTTCCAGTAAAAAAGCAGGTTTTTAAGGTATTTTCGTCTTTAATATTCCCAACATCTTTTCTTATATTTTAATTTTAAAAACAGATGTTTCGAAATAATGTCTTTATTACTTTTAATTATTTATTTTTAGAATAAATAAAGGCGCAGAGAAAAAATATTTTTTTTATACCATCCCTTTCAGACCCAATTCCTCAATTATGTATTTAAAGAGTTAATGACGTTACAGGCGTTTCCTTTTTGAGGAAACACTGGTGGGGAGAAGTTACTTTTTGTACAATTAATTACGTACATAATTAATTAGTTTATGTACAAAACAAGAATATAGAAAGTTTGAAATTTACACGAAATTTACTTTTTTCTACTCTGCCAATTAACGTCAGTTAAATAACATAACCTCAAAAATCTCACTACTGACATCTTTTTCTTGCGGTTTTTGCAAATTTAATAATGATGTCCATACATGTTATTTTTGATTTCTTTGTTTGTGTAATACATATACAATGAATGTAAAAGGGAATCAATCAAAACATTATCTGCCTTTTTGTCTTGATGATGTGGTTTGGGTTGTTTGTAAACGTCGTCATCTAAAACCAGAAATATCTGTTTGGGTGAAATTTAATTGTGATTGATTATGTGGAAGAGGGCCACATAATAATACAAATGTAAAATGTAAAACTTTTTGAAATTGTATTTATTTAAACGAGATAAAAGAAAGTCTTAATATTGGATTATTTATTCAAAAACAAAACACGGTTTTCTTGTTCACCCCTTATAAAATAACTTTAAAAGGGTGACGAATTAGAAGATTTAAACATTTTGACACACATATTTTTCCGTATGTAGGGGGATGGCAAAACTAGGGAAATCAAAATCTGTCAAGTGCTAGTGCTAGTGGTTTTTACAGCGTTACAATTTTTACTGCAAATGAATACTATGCAGAGGCTCTAAGCAAACTGGTTACTCTTGAGGCCCACGTCCAGTCCGAGAATAGAGATCCAATCAGAAATCATGGCTAATACAACGGTTTGCTTAGGCAAAATTAATTCTAAAGTAAACTAACAAGGATTTAAAATTCTACAAATTGAAATAACTACTTAATAAGACAATTTAAAGATCACATCATGACCGTGATATAAAAGAACATAAATTTTGCACCATACAAGACTGCCACAGAGAATCTCTTCTATGGGACGAAATCATATTCAGACGAACGCATGATGCGTAGTGTATTATAAAGCAGTATAAAGATAATAGTGTCCAGTATCCACTTTGTTCTAATGACCATTTTGTCTAATGAACATTTAGTCCTATAACATTTGGTCCTACGGGACTTTTGTCCTTTATACAGGTGTTTCACACGAGGCTTTGAGATGCATGGAATTTTTGGACATATAAAGTTTACGTTCAGTAGTTCATTGGACCACAACCAATAATAGGTTAGCTTAAGTTAACAAATGAACAACAGTAGGGCCTGTCTGTTAAGTTAGTCCGTTAGAATGGACGACGCTTAAGTTGAGTCAGTTTATTGTTCTCGTTGGACAAAAAGACCCATTGGTTTAAACATTCATTAAACTAAAAGTCTTGTTGTCCAAAAAGTGTTATTGGAGGAAAAGAGACGTTTGATAAATGTTATTAATGTTTGGCCCAACAAAACTTGTCAGTTAATGGGACTATTCGCCCAAAGGATTTGCATCTAATTGCATTTACGTCCATTATTCTTTTGGGCCACAATCAATAATAGGTTAGGTTAAGTTACGTTTAACATATGACCATCTAGTTATTCTGTTTTACTTTGACGAAACATACAATTGGACTAAAAGTATCATTGGACGAAAAGAGACGTTTTGCTAAACACTATTACTGTTTAGCCCAATAAAACTTGTTGATTAACGGGATTATTCGTCCAATAGAATTTTTCGTTCAATGATCTTTTGAACCACAATCAATTATAGTTAGGTTAAGTTAGGTTTAACATATGACAATCTAGTCATTGTGTCTTAGTTGAACTAAAAGTACCATTGGACGAAAAGCCCCATTGGACCAAATGTTCATTAAACTAAAAGTCCAGTTGTCCAAAAAGCATTATTGGACGAAAAGAGACGTTTGGCCAAACGTTATTAATGTTTGGCCCAACAAAACTTGTCGATTAACGGGAATATTCGCCCAATGGAACTTTTCATCCAATAGGATTTGCGTTTAATGATATTTTGGACCACAATCAATAATAAGTAGGTTAATTTAGGCTTAAAATATGACTATCTAGGTATTGTGTCTTAGTTGGATAAAAAATACTACTGGACTAAACGTACCATTGGACGAAAAGATCCATTGGACTAAACGTTCATTAAACTAAAAGTCCCACCCCCTAAAAATAAAACTTATTAATGTTTGCCCCAACAAAAGTAGTTAAGCCAGTTAACGGGACTATTCGCCCAATGGAACTTTTCATCCAATAGGATTTACCGTCCAATGGTCATTTGGACCACAATCAATAATATAGTTAGGCTTAATATATGTCTTAGTTGCTTAGTTAGCTTAGTTGGACAAAAAATACTATTAGACTAAAAGTACCATTGGACGAAAAGACCCATTGGGCTAAACGGTCATACAACTAAAAGTCCCATTGTCTATAAAGTGTGATCGGATGGAAAAGGACGTTTGGCTAAACGTTATTAGTGTTTGGTTCAACAAAACTTGTCGATTAACAGGACTATTCGTTCAATGGAACTTTTCGTCCAATGCTCTTTTGGACCACAATCAATAATAGGTTAGGTTAACATACAACAAGGACAATAATAGGCGCTGTCTATTAAGTTATTAATAGCGACTGTCGTTAAAGTTCATTGCGTCTTAGTTGGACGAAAAGTACCACTGGACGAAAAAACACATTGCATCAAAAGTTTATTAGACTAAAAGTTACGTTGGTCGAATAGTGTTATTGGTCGTAAAATTCCATTCGATCAAACGTCCATTAGGATTAGTCCGGTTGGGTCAAAACTTAGACATCAGATCCTACGTGGTTAGTCCAACGGGACTTATCCATCAATTAAGATCAATCAAGTTAGATTAACAGATGACCTTTGATAAATAATAGGGACTTCCATTAAGCGGTTTAAGTTCATCCAATTATTACGTTTTAGTTGAACTGGAAGCACTATTGGACGAACAATAGATACCACTGGACGAAAAGGCTTATTGAACCAAACTTTGTGAGGCTAAAAGTACCGTAGATCGAAAAATGCTACTGGTCGAATAGTCATATTTCACCTAAACCTCATTGAACCAAACGTCACTAACGGTTGTTGATTTAACAAGACTTTTCGATCAACGGGACTTTTGGTCTAATGGAATTTTCTAATGGAACTAGCACGCGTTTATTTAACTTGCGTTGGTTTTTGAGTTTAAATAAACTTATTTGAAGTCAAAACCGACTGTTGCTCATGGATATTAGCAGTTGCAAAATTCGCCGAGATCACGTCATTTATTGACGATTTTCGGCCTAAGATGTCGTCTTCCAAACGGGATGCGTGTCTATGACGTTAACTAAACGAACTAAATGATATCGGATTGGTTGCAAATTATCAAACAATGGTGCAGATAAAAAATCTCGTCAAAATCACGTAACTTTGTGTCATTTTTCGGTGCATCGCGCTTATTGGCTTAAAATGAATGGAAAGATGAATATAAGTGTCTACTTTTGACTTAAAATAACGGTAACTTAGCTGAACAGGTATAAAATCATCTACAGTGGATGTCTGAAACAGTTCATGACCCCATATCAGTGATACTTACTACCTCAACTAGGATGTAGGTCAGCAAAGCTCGTCGAAATCACATGATCTTTTTTTAGGTATTTTTTGATTAAATGACGTCATCTGTGAAATATGACACCTACATTTTATGACTTTTGCGAAAATCAATTACGGAATATACATGCATGCCTGATATTATATTTGATTTGCATATGGCCTCGATAAATTTTAGTAAATGGAAGATGATAGAAATCACGTGGTTTCTTGGTGATTTATGGCATGTTACGTTATTTAATCAGTAGGACACGTACATTTTACATAAGTAAGGGTAATACTTACAGATACCTTGTTAGCAGTTACTTCATATATCTAGTAAAACAGCATTTCTTGTAAAATGAATCATAGGAAATAAATTTACTAACTCATTTATATCTAAAGCCCTTATTTACTTACAGATATTCAGTACGGGTACCAGAACGGTTTGAGTTGCTTCGTCCAATGACTTTTTATCTAATGTACTTTTGGTTCAATGGTGTTTGGTTCTACAGGACTATTAGTTTAATGAACGTTTGGTACAATGGAATTTTGATTCTAATAGACATCTGGTGCAATTAGACTTTGTATCCAATGGGACGTTTCGTCCAGAACTTAAATTGAGACTCACTTTTAAAAATATTCCAGCTGTGTTTTATAGACACTCAAAGTGTAGACGATCTGAATGTCAGAGTTTCTGCCAAAACAATAGTCCGAGGATGTTATCGTCAAGAGCTCATAAAAAATAAGACCTTAAATAAGAATTTAAGAATTGTGCTGAATAGGATGAGGAGCAACCTCCACAACAGACTGCGGAGAATAGGCTTGCAAACACCAAGGGGCACTAAAGACTCCATTCTACTTGCTGTTAATTGATTTCAAAATGACACTCGATTATTGTAAAAAGGAGCGGAAGTACTACGAAGTTATTGCTCAAATGCTTTTTACGATGACAACAGCAATAGCAAGTTGCCTGAGTCTTTCAGTGTTCAAGCAGGAGTCAGGCAAGAAACCTTTATGCTTGAAACTGCGGGATATGAAAGGAAAGCTTGGAAGGTGTCTGAAGATGTGCTTTACAATGATAGGAGGACAATACAAGGAGCAAGTGGGCTGATTCTGTTAACTGGGTGAGATGTATATATTTAAGAATCTAGGAGGTGCATGTGACATCAAAAATATGACAAAGAAGATGCAAAAGGCTTAAAGATAACATTGCTAAAATAACAGCTGCCAGAACTACCCGAGGCAGTAGAAATGGTTCATTCCAGCACAGGAAACTTGTACGACCCAAGTTAATTTTTTTTATTTGCTAAATTTTTTGGTTTGTTGTAATTAAATGTAACAATTCAATTTTACTGAAGCATTCCCCTGTTTCCGATATTTGCAACAATAATACCTTTTACAATAGGCAAGACAATCAACTCATTTCAAGCTTGTTAATCTTGGGTTTTCAAACAAGTTCTTTAAAAACATAACTGAATTGTTTTCAACATTTTTGCACTTCATTGTTCTTCTGAAGGTTTAAACAATTTTAACATGACAAAACCACATGTAGCATAACGGTTTCATAACAACTAAATAACGTTTCTCTTATCTCACCCGGAGTGAAGTATAATATAGCAACACCTACAGAAGTCATAGTTGGAGTAGGTTTCGAAAAAAAGATAATATGAAAAAAACCAGATCATAATAAAAAAACAAGTGAGTGTATCTAGTATATATATATTTTAATACCAGTATTTATTTTATTTAAAAAAGAGAACCAGATTTAAAATCGTAGGTGTATTTAGTTTCTTTCCTCGGCGATAAAGTAAATAGAAATATTGTTCGAGCAGTCGGGCCGGTCTTGGACAAAGCCTAAAACTGACCAAGTTGAAGTGAAATAGATACATTAGCATGTATGCTAAAATGTAGGTTGAAAGAAGATGGAGCACACAGCGGGCAGTGGAGTGAAAGAACCTGCATCCAAATTCCATAGGACCTACTTCAGTCCATATAACTTAATACACATAATTTCTTCTTACACTAACGTTATTATTAATAGTAAGAAACCATATAGGATTTAGAAGCTGGAAAAAGACAATTAGGTTGATTGAGAATTTTTTGTTTCAGATGCGCACATCCTTCACGAGTGATCTTGACTCGCACACTTACAACACGGTTATGTGCTTTAATGGAAATCGTTTGAGTTTTCTTGAACGGTTGAAGTTTGTGTTTGTTGGTTGGTACTACATAACCTCTAAGCTGACAAATGAAGCAAAAAGGTTTTTTATCTTAACCAATGCACGAGTGTGTATGTATTTCGCCGTAAACAATAAAAACGAATGTAAAAGCATTCAAGAATGAGGTAGAGGCGGATCAAAAACGAAGAACAACGCCCGCAGCCATACGAGTGTAGAAGATTGGGTTGACCTTGAATACATAAATGAAGTTATTAAGACATTAGGCGGCTGTGGCCACACTCGCTCGCCTCGCTTGAATTATATTATTATATCTCTCAGCAAAATCACGGGAGCTATATCTAATTTAGTCGATGTATTAATTATAGGAAAACATGGCCCCCTGTCACAAACTAAATATGCTGGATTCCTTCTTCTTTATGGTTTGATTATTGTTGAATCGTAAGCATGGTCGTTGCCCCAGGGAGATGATTGCTCTCTTATATTTAAGATGAGAGACGATCATAGGACGATGAGAGATCGTCCTCCGTGATCTCCGTGGAAATTATTATTACCTTTTTTGTGTATACTATAGTCCTAACCTCAAACCCAAACAGTTCCTGCTGTCAGATACGGGTGGTTATGCAATAATTATATTGTAAATAAGGTCGTGTTGTTCACATAAAAAGGGATCCTCGTTTATAACACCACGAGCTATTTTTGAAAACACCACCCATGTGCTGTTTGTGTCAAGATAGATTTTTATTTTCACATCTCTTTTTTAATTATCTTCCCAAAAATTACTTTGTGGGATAAAAAATTGGACATAATTAATCATAAGGACACGATTTGATGTTTCTTGGAAATTCTTGTTAATTACATTGTTAGAGTTTTTGTTTCTTTGCGCTTAATCTAGGATTGTCTAATAATACAGCATTCTTCTCTTTTATGTCTTTACTAGAGAAGAAATTATTTCCTTCTTTGATCTCATGAAGAACTTTATTGCACTTTTTCCATGGCCTTAGATTCTAGAAGCTTTTTTATCGATGTTGTTTGTACTATCTAGCCAATTGTTATTTCCCAAGCCGCCACTAACTATTAGACGGGTCTATATTTCGGATCTAACGTCTCCATGGTCTGTAATGCTACTAATTCAGATTGGATGACTAGTAACTGGCCCAAACTGGGTGCTTGTAATTTAATCCTTTTTTTCTTTTTCTCTTTTTTTCCTTTTACAAACGGTTTAATAGGTTTTTACAGTTTGACACTTGAAAAACCCTACAATGGCAGATTGAAAACGGATTATTAAATCAGAATTATTTAAAACATAAAGACTCGCAGCCTTTAAACAGTTAAGACTCTTAAACAAGTAAACCTGTAAAACGTCTAAACCTCTATGAATCTAAACCTCTAAACCTTTAAACCTAAATCTCTGAACCACTAAATTCCTGACACCCTGAACCTTTGATCTCCTGAACTTATGAGCCTCCGAATTACTAAACGTCTGAACGTTTCAACCTATAAACTTCTAAACATTTTAGGCTTCGAAACTCTGAACCGGTAATCCCCTGAATCAGTAAATATTTGATCCTCTGAACCCCTAAACCTCTGAACAACTGCGTCTTTGATCCTTTAGCTCTCTGGAACTCTGATTCCCTGAACCTCTTAACCATGCAGCCTATAAACCTTTAAACTTCTAAACGTTTAAGCGTTTAAAGCTATGAACATTTAAATCTCTAAACTTCCAAACTTTTAAACTTCGAAACCTCTAAATTCCTAAATCTATAGGCCACTAAACCTTTAGACTTTTAAAGCTCGAAAATTCTAGACGCCAAATCTCTAAACCTTTATACCTCGTTTCTAAATATCTAAACCTCTAGACCTCTAAATTTCTAGATATATAATCCTCAACACTCTAAAGCTCTGAACATCTAAACCTTAAGACTCTGAACCCATAAACCTCCAAACTACTGAACTTCCGGCCCTCTGACCACCTGACCATTGATCCTTTAAATCTGCTACCCTCTCAATTTCTAAACCGCCAAACCTTCAAGCCACGCCCCAGTTCGTAAAACCTCCAATTTTGTAAACCATTAAACTTTAAAACTATGATACTTTAAAATGTTGATACCTGCTTACGGTTTCTGATGAACATTTAAGACAGTGAAACCTTGAATCCTTCGAACTTGGCCTAGAACCCTAGAAACCTAGAAATCTTGAAACCTTCAGCTTGAAACTTTGAAACTTCAGTAACAAAATACCACGAGCCTTCATGTCCCAAAACCTCGAAACTCAAAACCACGAAATCTAAAAACCCTAGAACCCATAAAGCTTTGAGACCTTGAAACCATGGAACATTCGAAATTACAAATTAAATCTTTTTTGTTACAAGTGTTAGTTTTCTAGTTTGAATTTGAAAACTTGAAATTCCATAAAATTTTAAATTCTTAGTTCCAAAGTTTTAAAATTTCTGGTTTGAAAAGTTATGCAACTTTAGTAACGGAGAACGAAGTCTGAGAAATTTCAGCATCAGTTTTCAATGGCTTTTCAGGCTATTCAGCACAGCACAGCACAGCACAGCACAGCACAGCACAGCACAGCACAGCACAGCACAGCACAGCACAGCACGCACAGCACAGCACAGCACAGCACAGCACAGCACAGCACAGCACAGCACAGCACAGCACAGCACAGCACAGCACAGCACAGCACAGCACAGCACAGCACAGCACAGCACAGCACAGCACGCACAGCACAGCACGCACAGCACAGCACAGCACAGCACAGCACAGCACAGCCCAGCACAGCACAGCACAGCACAGCACAGCACAGCACAGCACAGCACAGCACAGCACAGCACAGCACAGCACAGCACAGCACAGCACAGCACAGCACAGCACAGCACAGCACAGCACAGCACAGCACAGCATGCACAGCACAGCACAGCACAGCACAGCACAGCACAGCACAGCACAGCACAGCACAGCACAGCACAGCACAGCACAGCACAGCACAGCACGCACAGCACAGCACGCACAGCACAGCACAGCACAGCACAGCACAGCACCGCCCAGCACAGCACAGCACAGCACAGCACAGCACAGCACAGCACAGCACAGCACAGCACAGCACAGCACAGCACAGCACAGCACAGCACAGCACAGCACAGCACAGCACAGCACAGCACAGCACAGCACAGCACAGCACAGCACAGCACAGCCCAGCCCAGCCCAGTCCAGCACAGCACAGCACAGCCACAGCACAGCCCTGGACAGCGCAGCTCATACTTAGTAATAGAAAACATTTTCTGGGGCAAACTACATACATATTGTCGTCATATTTGGCTTACAAAATAAAGAATGCAGAATGCTCGATAGTTTGTCATCAAGTTTAGATATGACTTTTCAAACGACGCGTTAGATGGGTTGCCTAACCTCACTGTCAAAATTATTATTTTGCGCGATTTATCTTTTAAAAAGCTATAAAAGGGTTTATTATAGTAAACATGCACATTAGCAGACAATAGTTAGAAAAAGGATACTTGTAAAGCAGATTTTCTTTAGAATTTAGGTAATTTCCCTTAGTTCAACTAACGATGTAAGACGATGATCAAAAATAGCAATTAAATTAAGTTGAGGCCATAATTCATGCAAAATTTAACCTAAAACAGACAAAGTGTGTTGTAATAGGAAGGTATATGTAGAAGTATTGACTAGCTTACCTGAGCTTTTTATAAAAGAATAATATGTTTCAAGTTAACGAGATTTTGATATCATTAGATTTTCTTCTTTTCCAAAATTTTACAGTTTTTGGCTAAATAACTTTGATGAAGTATTGTGAAGTAGTTTCTTTACCACGAAATGGAAACTATCTTGAATGTTGGGACTGATTTTTGCAGATGAAATCAGTGGAACAACATACAAGTATGTGTGGATTTGCATGGTAAACAAAAAAATAATGTAATTAGCTTGAATCTTTATTTTGTTAATATATGAAATTATGTAAATAATGTTTGTTAGTATATAAAGTTTAAATTTGTGAAGATAAGAAGTTGTGAAGAGATAAGTAATTAAGTTAGCTTTAATTAAGTAATAGTTTTGTAAACATGAGATGTCATCGATAATCTATGGTGGGCTTTGTTTTTTAATGTGAACATAAATGTTATATACCAATAAATAGGAATTTCATAAGCTATCTGTTTATTTAAAATTTATAAACAATAATTTGGTTATGGTTCAAATCAAATGTCAAAGTTCTTTTGTTTAGACCAAAATTTATAGTAGAGTTCAATTGTTTCCCAAAGGGGTATAAAAGCTCTACCATTTTTATAACAAATTCTCTTTAAATTTATATCTTGCAAACATTGCACCTGTTAAGAGCAAGAATTAATTTTAAGGTTATGTTGTGGGTTAGAAAACATGTAAACAAAAATGTCACAATTTATAGGTTATCCTTTTTGAAAAACCTTAAAGTGTTTTTATTTATCAAAGTTCTGTGAATACAAGAGTTTTAATAATAATAACAAGCGCATTAAATTTATTAAAGTGGTAATTTAATAAGAAATTAAATTTTTCTAATTTCATAATAGTTTTATCAAATCTTTGTTACGATTGTATGTTGTATATGGATATAAAAAATAATCATTACATTAATTGACTTTTCCACAATTCAAACGAACAACTGGATTTGGAATTCGATCTATTAAAGCCATTTATTTGGAAATATTGGAAAGAGGTGTTTAACCTTCTTTCTTCATTTTATTGTTCAACCATATGAAAGCAGAGAGCAGAGACTCACTGAGTTTCGAACGATACAGTTGGCAAACTGATGGCGACAAACATTTAAATATCTAAACTTGAGGTATTTAACAATAGTTTTGATTAATTTTAGTACTTAAGAATTATGTTGATGTCAGAAATATTACTCCTCAGATAAAGATAATTCAACTATTTTGGGAATGATTTTTCAAAGAATTGGCATCCAAATTTTATTTTCTTTTATTTTAATGAAACGACCCGCCTGAGAGTCTCAATTTTGTGAAAAGTTCGATGCTTCACAACAATTTAATTAGCCGGAGCAATTGTAAATTAAAGGTAGGTGAGTTTGTTCCCGTCTGTATTACAACACCGCCGTCTGGTTATATTCGTCCACTATATCAGAGCAATAAGTGGAAGAAACTACATACAATTTTAAACATCTACCAATACACACGTAATTTATTTTAGATTTTTTTGTTTAATACAAAAAGATTATTTTGCGAGACATCCCAGGGACCAGATAGTAAAAAATAATTGAAGGCTTTGCAAAAATTTTAGATTTAATTTTAACAGCTAATTTTGATGTCTCTGTTCTTAAGCGTTCTTAGGCAACTCCTAATCTACTTAAAGATGGACGCGGCTTTACCACAGGAAAACAATTTCACCTGAGTAATCCTGTTTAGGTCAATGATGATAAGATGATAACTATCAACAGATGACAGTATGCAAAATGTTTGTTTATCTTCTTTCGTTACTTAAATTTATATTACATAATATTGTTTAATAACGATGATTAACAACCTAGCGTTATATTGCATTAGTTTGGTTAGGTTACATTAAGTAACGGAAGATGCTGATCAAAAACTCGACAACATTAAGTTACCTTCGCCTTGTTTTTCTATTGCATCCTCGTGTTTAATAATACCCTATTTTATACACAGCAAGGTTGTTTACTTCTTATGTGAACCGGCTACACAGTTGTGATAAAAAGCGATTTAAATCCAAATGTCCTGCATTCTTATAATAATTATTGTATTTTTTGCTGGCGACCAGGTCATTCTGTTCGAAGTTGTATAAAGCTTTGAAACTTTTTTACAGAAATCCTATTAGGTTTACTTGTCTATAATATCTTTGTCTAAGATTTTCTGTATGGTTTTTCCTGAGAAAACTAACACGAAGCGAAGGTTCATTTATTAAAAGAAATTTTTTCATGTCCACTCGATGATCGTGAAGCAAACAATGCCGAGTTAAAATAGCCATAGGGTAAAAACTCGAGTTCTCAACGTAATCATTAGCATTAAGGCAGCTCAGAATGATCCTTGTAACGTATGAGAACAAGCATAACGACACTCTGACTAGCTTTTAATGACAGGTTTCTTCCACAACTAGACACCGAAAGCTGTAAAAATGTTAGTTATAAAAGTTAAGATTATTAATTTTATGTGCTCACTTTTACACGTTTAAACTCCATTTTTACTATTATTAGTTAGTGTTTCTTATTCTTCTTTCTTAACAATCTTCAATTTATGGCATTTTTAATAAGTTCTCTCTTGTTAGGCCAAAACGTAAGATGACCGTTCGTTAAAATTTAAGAAGTAAGAAAAAACCAAATCAGTTTGGTGTAATCTCGAAAAGCAGAATCGCAGAATAAAATCGAGCGAATCGTATTTTGACGAATCTACATTACCGCTAGTCACATTTCAAATGTATCTACTCGTCAATCTGCAGTATGCGACTGTGAAGAAAGCCGCTTTGAATTTTCAACTTGTTACTTCGTCCTCTCTTGTATGTATGATTAAGTTGTTGATTCTCACGAGCTCCATTTGGGAATAAACTGCAACTTTATTTGCTTTTATGTTCTCTCTTTTTGTTGAATTGCTTGAAAAGTCAGTGTATAGATAAATTATTATTGCAAAAGATGTGTTTGTGAAGAATGCTATTCATTCTGTAAGAAAATTAATAAGTGCTAAAAGTTGATAATTAAAAATAATCTTTTAACATGAATTCATTTAGTTAAAAGAAGCTATGATTATTTAAATAAGTCAATAGCTGAATGGCGTTTAAGTATTTAAACTATCGCATTATATTCTCACAAAAATTTAGTATGAAATTTAGTTACCTTCTATCGGAAGAAACATAATCAGTTCAGATAGTCTTCGTTTTTTAACATGAGATCTCTCAAGCCTGACAAACCGTTTAACTATTAGAATCTATATGAGATTCTGATATGGTATTAATTAGTTTATTATTTGGTTGAGACAGGTCTTAACCTGGGAACCTTATTCAGGCTTCTACATAACACAAACAATCAAATTGTCCACCAAACTGGATGTATAGCCCATTTGGATTTGTAACATCGGACCTCCTAACACCGCAAAAAACTCTTCTTTTTGGTAGATTTCTAGCTATAATCTTATTGAAGAAAAGAACAGGGGTAGACGCCATGTGCAGAGACCAATAAATTCAGCTGATCGCGTGAGGCCGAATCAACTCACGGCGTAGGTCCGATCCTGAAACTACTACTGAGAGGCTTGGACAGAAAAACCTGAAACCTTCGATGCAACGGATAACTTACACAGAATGCACGTAGTCACCGGTACCTCCCACACATGGTGAGTGTGGCTTGAGTAAGTGTTCACAAACTACAACATGACGTTCAACGTCAGCGTTCGACACCGGAGAGAGTCTGGGATTCTGGAGCCTGCCTCCGTCGAGGAAATCCAGGAGGCTTGCATTGTCCGAAAGGCTCCATGCTACGACGGTATAATGTTGTTTTTAAAGCCTCTGACTGACTAGGAAATCGTGGCTGTAACCGCCATTATTAACGCCTTGGCATTTCCCTAAGAAATGACGCTGTGTGGATGCGAATATTTTGCCAAAACTACGCCAACCGGAGACATTCCCACATAACTGTACTCGAATTCGCTTCTGAATGCACTTGGGAATATTTCCGAAGACGTTGTGCGGATCAAACTAGATTATATAAACGTCATTCAGCACAAGCAGTTTGGGTTCAGAAACACACATTTCACCGTGCACCAGGTTCTACGTGTAGTGGAACAGATCACGGAGGGATTCTGTAACGACAGTCTATCAAGGCGATTTTGTTGGATGTGTCTTCGTCGAAGTCTGTGACAAGCGACTACTGTACAGAATGCTGGAAATTAAAAACTCTCACGCGTGTTGAGCTGATGGCGAACGGTTCTAGGTCGGGGGAGTTACCGCGGGTGTGAATCTAGGTTTTCTTCTTTCTCTCTATCCCGAACTATTCAGCATTTACGTGAGGGACCTCACCTCGCGTCGGACGCTCACCAACATTGCACTGTACAACGACGACACTGAAATACTAGCCCGTTCTTTATCTTCAGCGTTCATCGGGCATTTCTAATAATCCAGCATAGCTTAGTTCTGAGAACAAGTTGACATCATACAAGGTGACTGTCTAACCGACGATGACATATGAAGCGATTATATGAGCGCAGCTCCAACACACACGTACGGGTCACTTCAAGTAATCCAGCTCAATGCATTTTGAATCTTCGTTGCTCATCCGCAACTCCACGTTGCACGAGGACGTCAAAATTATCACCATCAAGGACTATATCAGAGAAACAGCCGTGCAGTTCTGCAACTCGCTTGCGGGTTATTGAAATCTGCTAATCAGTGTGATAAAAGATTTTTGACATAGACTTACCTTACCGCCGTACTCATTCTCACACAAGCTGCTATTGCTTCATTAGTAACGATCGGTTGACTTCCTGAGCCAGAATTTAACTTCCTACATTTCAACATGTTTGTGAAGCTTCAGATGACGGATATAGAGGACCATGTTTATAGATACTTTCTTCCCTATCTTATTTTCCCCTTCCCTCTCCTTCGCAAACTTTATCTACCAATAGTTTCCAATTATAAAATACAACAACCAATCAGTTCATAAACTACTGATGTGGAAGCTGTATCTTACTCTTAGTTCAACAGAAAATTCAATTAATTTAAAGCGTACAAAAATGTAAATATTCAACTAAACGATATCGCAAAATAAGGTAAGCAGCTGTTTTGTTAATTAATTGCATAACCTAAAAATGAGAGAAACGACAACTTTAAAATTATTAAAGTGGCCAAAAAAAGTAATAACAGCAATGGAATGCAAAAGGTGCTGCCTGTCTTTTTTTTTGGTGTTAAGGAAGTCTTGTTGTAACCACTCCGGGTTAACAACCATGAACTGATAAAAAGTTTTTTTCTTCTAGGTTTTCCGGTCCGTTATTGACAACGGGGATAGTTTCAATAGCTTCCAAATATAAATTACAACAATCAATCAGTTAATAAATTACTTAAGCGGAAGCTGTATCTTACTCTTAAATTAAACATAAAAAATTAATAGTACTTATGAACACTTTTTCTGTAGAAGAAATTGCATAACCTAAAAATGTCAGAAATGACACATTTACAATTATTACAGTGGTTAAAAAAGTAATAACAGCAGTAGAATGCAAAAGGTGCTGCCTACCTTTTTTTATGTTAAGGAAGTCTTTTCATAACCACTCCGGGTTAACAACCTTGAACTGATTAAAAGTTTTTTCTTCTAGGTTTTCCGGTCCGTTATTGACAACAGACATAGTTTCAATAGCTTCCAAATATAAATTACAACAATCAATCAGTTAATAAATTACTAACGCGAAAGCTGTAACGTACTCTTAAATTACACAGAAAAATTTAATGTTACTTATGAATACTGTTTCTGCAGAAAAAGTAGCATTCATTTAAATCGTACAACAATGTAAATATTTAACTAAACGACATCGCAAAATAAGGTAAGCAACTGTTTTCTTAATTAATTGCATAATCTAAAAATGAGAGAAACGACAAATTTACCGTTACTAAAGTGGTCAAAAAAAAGTAATAAAAGCAATGGAATGCAAAAGGTGCTGCCTATCTTTTTTTTGGTGTTAAGGAAGTCTTGTTGTAACCATTCCGGGTTAACAACCTTGAACTGATTAAAAGTTTTGTCTTCTAGATTTTTCGGCTCATTATTGACAACGGGAATAATTCCAATAGTTTTCAAATATAAAATACAACAATCAATCTGTTCATAAATTACTAACGCGGAAGCTATATCTTACTCTTAAATTAAACAGAAAAAATCGATAGTACTTATGAATACTTTTTCTGCAGAAAAAGTAGCATTAATTTAAATCGCACAACAATGTAAATATTCAACTAAACGATATCGCAAAATAAGGTAAGCAACTGTTTTTTTAATTAACTGCATAACCTAAAAATGCGAGAAATGACAGATTTATAATTATTACAGTGGTTAAAAAGTGATAACAATAGTTTGATGCGATCTTTTTTTAGGTGTTAAGAAACTCATTTTATAACCACTCCGGGTTAACAACCTTGAACTGATTAAAGTTTTTGAAAGGTTCCCGTTATTGATAACGGGAATAGTTCAGGAAAAAAGCCTAAAGAAAATTCTGCAATTAATTAAAAGGTTTTCCGAGGGCCTGCCGAACAGTTGGTCTACTGTTTTAGAATAGTCGAATGATGTCCTCAATGAATGATGCTAACCAAATACTTCTAAGAATCTACTAGTAGTATTGTTAGCAACTACATGACACCTACTAACTGCGTCATGGTATATGTATAAGACTAATAATAATCAACGAATTCTGAAACGTGTGATAGCTTGATAACATTTTTCTTCTTATATGTTATCAACTTTTCAACACAAACCTAATAACCTATTAACAAATATAACGTTTGTATTTTTTTTCAGAATTGGATTGCATCATCAGTTATTGGTTATTATTTTGCCGAGCCCCATCAAATATTAGTCATTACATATGGGGTCTCGTTAAGTTGTATAGAAATTAAATATAACTTGGTTGTAGGATCTAAAATCTAATAATTGAATTGACAAGATTCAAGAAAGGGAATTTAAATAATGGTAACCACTATTTATTATAAGCCAGGTGATAATTCTGCAACCTTCTTTAATTGCTTAATCCACATCTATTATGTAGACAGTCAGGAATGTTCTCAAGATTACCCAAAGAGAAAATTTATTTAAATATACCATAGTTGTATTTAACAAAACAATCCACATTAATTCTATTGCACAGAACAGAACGGAATAATATATAATTTTCAATATTTCAAGTATTTAAACTTTCAAGCCTTTCAACAGTAAATAACCGAAATTAGCTTCCAGTGGCTGCTAAAGGTGTTGCGTGTTTAAGAATCATTACATTCTTCACCGGTAGCTTCTTAAAAGCATTTGCATACACTGCAGGTTCAATAATGAGCATGTCCTTGCTGCCTTGTTCGTTTACCACTCGAAATAAATTTCAGATTTACAACGTTTCAAAAAACCCAAACGACCAAATCATTTATTTAAAATCTAAAACTTCCAATTAGTAACAAATTTCTACAAAAACACTTCTTTTGGCACAAAACAGAGTGGCCGCTTATCTTGCTGAGTTGTCACAAAATCTACCTGGGTAAACTTCTCGACTGGCCAAAATTGGACCTTAAAGACAGTAAACATAAAACTAATCCCCCTAACTACCACTGTTGCTACTAATAATGACCGACACCCAAAGAACACTCTTTTAACAAGTTCGCCCCAAATATATAGCACGAACTTTAGAATCGCAAATCACTTCAAGGATGTGGTGCCAAGAAACGAAATCGGAAAAGGGCACTGTAATGTATTGATGGTATGGTAAAATAACAGTTTGTGATAAATATATCATGGTTGTTACAAAGGCGAAAAATTCTTTTCTACGGTCGGAAATGTTGAATAGACTAACTCGCTTCAACCATCCTTGTACGAGGATAGGGAACAATTGTTCAACCCCAAGTAGTGGGATTATGACAAAAAGAAGCTGTGGACCATGCAAATGGATTATGTACTAATTCGTTCGCTTGTCCTTCGCTGATTTTTTTCCCCTTTAGTAAAGTAGCTTTGAATTTTTTTTTGCAGATTAGGAATTAATCGATGATCACGTCTTTGAGATTTTTTAAGACAGCTGGTGCTTATAAAAAATAAAGATTTAAAAAATATACGTTTTTCTTGTTTCCTTAGAAAATCATAAATTATTTTGCAACATTAATGAGTCGTGCTTGTATATTTAAAGAAAAAAAAGTATTTATGAATTATAACCTAACAAATTTGTGTTATTTATCACACATAACTGACTCGTTAAAAAGTCAAAAATGAGATTATAATTTATGTATCCATAAATGAGGAATCATGAAGGAAATTTATTAGGACGTTACTAAATAGATATAGGTGATCATTTATGGTTTTAATAATTAAGGAAACATGGGCGGAGCTAAATAAAGATTTAAATGACATTAATTTAGATCCACAGTATAAATCTTTCATATACAATAATGTTGTAAAAGTAAAACACATAAAAAAGTAACTAGAATAATAGATTTCAAAAAATGTGAAGTACATAACTTCGATTTACATTTTTATATTCTTGATTTTCATATAAATTATTATGTTTCAGTTTTCCTGCTGAAACTTCATCTTATCGCTGAATTAATCATATTTGGAGGCCCACAATAGATTCAAAGTAGGAATCTCCAGCCAGCCCCTGGGATTATGTTAAAATGACCCTACAAGCAGAAAGTCTTGAAAGCTACTAATGAATCAAAATCCTATAAAGTAAATAGAGTAGACCATCAAAAAATTCGCCATGATCTAGCTTCTAATCTAGTCTCGAACGCAACCTAACATGGCCTCTAAACTAACTTCTTAACTAACCTCTAACCTAACCTCTAAATCTCTAACCAAACTTTTATTTAATTTCTAGCCTAAGATCTAATCTAAACTCCGATCGAACATCTGATCCAGTCATTAATCTAATCTCTAAGCTAACCTAGGTGTCGAGTGAATTCCGATATCTCTAATCTCCAACTTAACCTTTAACCTAACCTCACTAACTTGATCTTTAATTTAACCTCTAACCTAACTTCTAATCTAATCTCTAACGTAACCTTTAACCTAGCCTCTTTCTAACTTCTAAACTAACCTCTAGCTTAATCTCTTATCTAATATCTCATCTAGATTTAATCAAACCTTCAACCTAACATCTAATCCAATTTCTAATCTAACCTCTAACGTCACCTCTTTCTAACTTCTAACGCAACCTAACATAACATCTAAACTAAGTTCTAACCTAATCTCTGTGCCAAGTGAAACCGAGAAATCCAGTTCAGACAAACCCAATTCTGATCAAACAAGTTCAGACCGCAGTGAAGTTCCAAGCAAACCACGAGAAAACTGGGTAAGTAATAAACTGAGTAAAGACAAAACGAAAAAGGTCATAGTTGACATGACGTGAAGATACATAAGCTGCTACATACCTATATAGAAGACTACGCATTAGAGGGCAACTCACAGTTGAGTGAAGTGAGAAAACCTACAGCTGCAATCATTCACAACAGGCATGGAAACAATGGTTGTAGTGAGGGTATACTCATATGATCAACTCATTTATGCAAATATACTATTCATACATTTAGGAATGTTATGTATGAGATAGGTTTATAATGATTTTGTTGTATATTAATGTTGTGTTTCTTGGGTTTGTTTTTACGTAACTAGTCTTTTAGAAACTGGATTTCCTAAACTGGTTTTCTTGGATCTGTATTTCTCGAAACTGTTTTTTTTCAATTTGCATGGAATGGTTAACCTAACCTAAACTTCTACCACAACTTCTATCCGAGATTCTAACTTGACCTTTAACCTAACTTCTAGCCTAGCCTCAAACGTAACCTAATCTAATTTCAATATTCACTACTTTCTTGCTGCTTTCTAGTATTTGGTCTGTTGCGTTTTAACCTGAAAAGAATCTCTAAATCTCGATACAGATATTTGCAAATAAAATTTTTAAATCGATTGATTTCGCGTCTCAAAATTGATGTTTTGGAATTTCACACATCAATTACTTTCAAAAGAGGAAGACTCAGTCAAGTGTTGTACGCATTAAAACCAGTCGAACCGCCTTCTTTTATTTGGAAGATGAACTTCGAAAAATTGAGTTCTGTGCAGTTAACTCAGTTGAGGATTGTTGAGTACTGAGCCTGTTGGACAAACAGTATCGAAGAAGGTTTTTTCTATTTCGTGCAAGACTTTTTAGGAGCTCTATCTGCCTCAAATGCCAACTTTGAAAGTAGTTTTAGAAATTATAACCAAAGACTTTGATGATACCAATTTTAAGGTGCGGGTATGAATTTCTAAATGTACGCTTTACCTATCCTATTATTACCTATAATCGAACTTTTAACCTAACACAACTTCTAATTTCTAAAGTAACCTCTAACCTAACCTAGGCTAACATCAAACACAACTAATCTTTAACGTAATGATATAACGTAACCTTTGACATAATCTAACCTTTAACCTAACCTCTAAAGTAATCTCTAACCTAACCTCAGTCCATACCTTTAATGTGACCTTTAACCTAACCTCTAATCTAACTGTTTCTATGTTTTTACTCGCTCTGTTCCTTTACCTGTTTGCATTTTATACATTTTAACTTAACTCCTAACCTAAGCTTAATCTAACCTCTAACCTAATGTCTAATGAAACCTCTAATCCAAAATTTCACCTGATCTAATGTTTTTCTATTATCTTTTCTCAGTTTTTTTTGTTTGTTGCTTTTTCTCTCGAAAACAATCTATAATTAAAGTTCGCATAAAGCAATAAAAAATCATAAGTAGAAGCTGCACTAACTTTTGCGTTGATTTGCGCACCTTGTGTCATTCATCGAGTGCTTTTAGGAAAGGTGGATAGAGTTAAGATTGTCGTGTCCAGAAGAAAGTTAAGAATCCTGTTTTTTGCGTCACGAAAGACTGAGTTCTGATTAGTTCAGGACTGCAGAAACTGAACCGTTGGATAGGGCTGTGCTGAAGTACCGCTTTTCTATTTCGTACTAGAGTAAAGGAGACCGGAAGGTATCTTTGTTGTTTCAAACCTGAATGGGACTATAAAGCTCTGTCTATGTCGGAAGTTTTTTCCGAACACCTTCATATTGATTAACAGGCTTTACAATTGTTCTGGTAATTAAATGTGTCTGCTCAATACCTCGAATCAACTCTAGTCTATTTATATAACAAAAAACAATAACAGTTTTCGGAGCAGATCCTGTATATATTTAAATATTAATAACGAATAAATAATTTAAATATTTCAAAGTTCTATGAATGAATGAATGATAAGAACCTATCGCTGAGGCCGGGAATGCCTGATAACGTCAATATGTTACCATAAACAAAACCCTCGATGCCAAACACAATTCTGAGAAAGTATTAAAAACTTAAAATAATACAGTTAAAAAACATAATTAGAAATGATTGCTTAGAAATGATGATCTAAGCCTTAGTTGTTGAGAAGAAGATTACCGGTTCCTGCTACGAAGGCCTTAAGTGCACTTCCACCGGCTTGCAAGTTGATTCCCAATGATTAATAATTTGGGAGAGATGATAGTCTCATACAAACAGTAAATTGACGGGAAAGAGAAGAATAAATTAGCCAAGAAAGTTTCTTAAAATACCCCCTAGTTAGGAACGAAAGAGCTATTGTAAAGAGGCAAAATCCTATCAAATGGAAGGTGCAATAGAACAAAATGGGTCAATCTAATAATTAACTAAATAAACCCATAGACCACTAACGAAGTTGGCGTAAATCCAGAAAATGAAAAATTCGTCGAACTTTTACCGGATAGATTTCTTCGTTGCGTGCACTCGTGAATCTAAATTACTTTCTGAATCGACTCTTGAGATGCATTCTAAATATTAGAAGTTCTTGGTGGGCACAATGGTGTGATGTTTTGTGACATACATCAACGATAAAAGTCAAAGATAGTCAAGGAAACCCAAATAATGCACTTTGCTATGGGGATTTATCGTAAGGAAAGTATCTTAAATTTTTGATTATATCTTATCAGCTTCCTTCAGTTCTTATCGCGGTTTCTTAATGGAATATCGGCCATTGAATGCAAACGAAACGCAAATTGCATCACTAAAACTCTTTTCTTTGTCTCATATTTGAACCAGACCAAAACCTTACTTGCCCTCGTAAATTTATCTTCTCTAGTTTAACTTTAAAAACTTTACTGATACTCTATTGGAATCAGATGAAACAAGATCTATCTGCTTTTTCTTCACATTACCAAAAAAAAGATAGTGATGACGTCAAAATTTCATTTTATTAAAAAAATGGTGTGGTTTTCCTCGTAAAATATTTCGTTCCAGCCCGCCCTAAACTGTCCTTCGTACATAAACGGAAGATATTGATATAGATGAAGAGAAAAAGACAGACACGCAGGATACCGCTTATTTAATAATAAATAACGAAAAATATCTTCATTCCGTTACTTCACGCGTCAGATTCGGCTGTCACAAAAAATCGTTAGTGTATTTCGGAACCTTTTGAAACGCCTCGTTCTGGTTAAATGACACTGTTCTTTTGTAACCTGCCGTATTATTATATTCCGCTTTGGTTTTGCCTTTTATACATAACTACACAAGAGTGCTCTACACTTCTTTCTTTCGGGCCAAGCCGGTTTTGAATTATATTTTTATGACCTTTTGTTTCTGATTTAGGCGTTAAAATGACAATAATTATACAGATTCTTTTTGTTTTATTTATCTTTCTTGGTTTTTCTATTGTTTTCATGTTGTAAATTTTAGTCGACTTCTGTATATTTAAGTTTGAAAAAGTTAGGTTATGTTATATGAAAAATATCTATCTCTCACATATTCAAAAAAAGAACATCTGAATGATTGCGTAGGTTCTGGATCTCCTAGTTGTGATTTAGTAATTCAGGTGTGATGTGTTCTAATTGGCGGAGAGCGTACATAATCGTCGAGATAAATCGATGCTATCATACAATTAGTCAGTGATAATGGAAATAATCAATTATTTATGAATGGTTAAGAAAAATTGATAGTGTGGCTTTTTCAAGTATAGTTTATGGGTTTAATTTATGAAAAGAATAAACATGAAATGAACAACCGTTATAGATATCTCTTAATATATTTTTAGATTTAGTTTACCCATGTGAAGACTTCTAAATGTTTGCCCAAGGTTCAGCAAGTTGCAAAAAAATTTCAAAAACGGTAAATGCTAGAATTCTTGATGCCATGTGATTTGTCTTTATCATTAAATAAAAATGGTTTATTCGTAGGTTTTTCACAGAATATTAACAAACTTTTCTAATGTTTTGCTAATATATTGTGTTGTCATGTAATTTGCGTTTTATGTTAGAGTCCATATTTACTTCATAGCTAAACTATATTTTTTTTGTTTAATAATAATAAGAAAGTGTATTGTTGACGTCCTTCTTTATGTAATTTTCCGTGCTTGCATTAAATTAATAATGTAATGATTTTATAATTACAATGTTTATGTTAAAAAATGAGTTATAATTACTTTAGTAAGTTAGCGGATGATTGTTTAAAATTGTTTTGAATTGCAATAAGCGACAATCTTTAAAAGTCATTTCAAGTTATTGGTTGTTTTGGTTTGTAAACATTTGGGATATAGGTACCTAAATCTAATGATGAACGTAACCCGAATACTGTGAGTCTCATTATTATACAGTGATTTAGTTAACGTCTATTTTCCTCATTCTTTCACACTATCCCAACCCGCTATGAAAATAATTGAGTGTATGTATAGATCAACTGGCAATAAAATTTTGTTGGATACTAGGAAATACCCCAAAACTGTAAATAAATCGTAATAGAAGAAACTACAGTAGAGCCTGAATTGGAACAGGTGAAGGCGAACTGGAAGTAAAACAGTGGCACCTCATGCTAGTATATACTGACCTTTGATGACCTCCGGAGATCATCAGATTAATTTGATACCTTATTACACTCTATTGTGAATAGTCTCTAATAGTCGAATTCTGAATGTATAACAAATCGACGTATAACCTGAGTTAAGATATGTGCTTTTTGGTGACACATAGAGGTCACCGATTAGGAATTTTACAATGGTGCTTCGTAAAACGTTGTTCAGCATCATTTAAAGGGACAAAATCCTGAACTCGAAACTAATCAATGACATAACCCATATTACAATATTGGGACCTTTAATGACGTCTGGAGGTTAGCAGCTTAAAGGCTCGTATTTGTTTCCTATTCAAACAAGTCATTAAATCCTGAGTTTAAAGGAAATTCGTAAAATGTTTTATGTTAAGGTATTATAATTTTAACGTCCGCTAAATGTAGAACGATTGAAGCACTGTAAAAGTATACAAGAAACACAATTTTCCACGAAATTCTCGCAGGAATCAAGTACAGCAAAAAACACTTTACTGCGAATGACAATTACTACAAAAACGTTTACTACGAATAAGCATTCTTATAAAGAAGTTAAGTTAGGTAAGGTTAGTTTAGGATAGGTTAGATTAGGTTAGGTTAGGTCAGATTAGGTTAGGATAGCTTTGGTTAGGTTAGGTTACGTTAGGTTAGGCTGACTAGGTTATGTTAAGTACGGTTAGGTTAAGTTAGGTTACGTTAGGTTAGGTTACGTCAGATTAGGTTAGGTTAGGTTTAGGTAAAAAAATCGTATATCTTTAGCCGCTATATATATCACCAAACATAAATATGGAAGTATTTAAAGACATCTGGAAAAAGATCGTGGAATGCGCGGAAGATAAAGCAAGAAACGGGAAATCACCTGGTATAATAATACTAGCTTCTGGGGAAAACAAATCCTAGAGGAGAAATCATAGAAGAATGGCTGTTCGAAAAAGACTTTGTAATATTAGATAAAAAAGATTTGTCGACTTTTGAACAGGAAGAACAACGGTTAAATACAACGACATAGCTATTGTCAGCAAGCATATTGCGAATAATTGTGTAGAATGGAAAGTGGAAGATGAAGAAAACTTTAGTCTCCACCACAGTATAACGTTTAAAATCAAAACACCACAAATATAATAGATACAAGCACGGGAAGTAAAAAATGGATCCTAAACGAACCTAGTATACATAGATTAGAGGAAGAGCTTAAAAAACAACTAAACAAAAGTGCAGGACAGACCACTCCGGAAACATATGTCACTATACTACAACAATTGTTTGAAAAATATTTAAGTGGACAAAAAATGGAACAAAAAACCGCGTTTACTGGTGAAGCCAGGAAATTGCAGAAAAAAGGAAAATATGCTTGCAGAAGAAAAGACACCTGACAATAATTAACAAGCAAACTGTAAGGGAAGAAACCAAAAGGCATGCTAAAGAACAATACGTTAACGCGAGAAACGAATATAGTCTACAAATACTAAAAGACAAATGGGATGAATTAATATCAGAAGTCGATAGATACCCATGGAAGCTAGGGTACAAGATTGCAATGGGAAAACTACTTAAAAAGCCTAAAGTAACCCTGAAGGAAGAGGAGATGTACGATATATAATAAGAGAACTTTTCCCTCTTTGCGAAAGATCTACCTGAACAAGACAGTCTGCGACAGCAGTGAGGACGTTTACGGCGGATGAACTAAAAACAGCAATTAATAAAATGAAAAAGAGAAAAGCACCCGGTGCTGACGGGTTGACAGCTGAAATCTTAAGCATGGTCTGGAAGACAGACGAGGACAAAATACTATCAATCATGAACGGAGTGTTAGAACGGGGAGTATTTCCTGCAACCTGCAAAAAGGAAATTATGCCTAATAGAAAAATCCACGAGTAGTAACAATAAAAAGTATAGACCTAAGTAAAGTAAGGTACTGGAAAGACTGATATATAGGCGATTAGTGGAAGAACTGCAGATAAAAGGCGATCTATTGGACAGGCGATTCGGATTTAGAGCCGGAAGGTCTACCATAGACCCTGTGCTAGAAATAAAGAAAAAAATACAGAATATCAGAAAAAAAGCATACCAACACAGGGAATTTAGTCACAGAAAAAGGCATACAATATAAGATTAGCTGTGGAGTTCCCCAAGGCTCAATATTGGTCCCGCTACTATGGAACATTTATTTCGACAACATAGTCCGAACAGTATTACCGGAAGAGACAGAAGTCTTTTGCTACGCGGATGACACTGCCATGCTAGTATGTGCAAAGACAGAGGACCTACTAAGAAGCAGGGCGGCTGTCGCACCTCATACGATCAAAGAAGCCATTGAAGAAAGAAAGTTAGAAATCGCTATGGAAAAAACGGACATGGTTATTCTGAACCGAGCACGTAAGCTAAAGAACCTCGAAATGACCTAGATGAACAAACCATTCGTACCAAAGATCATATAAAATACCTAGGCGTTATTTTTGACAAGGACCTTCAAATGAAGAAACATGTAATGCACATTACCATTAAGGCAGGAAAAAATATCGCTGTAGCAAATAGACTAATGCAAAGAGTTGACGGTGCAAGTCAAAGTAAAAGAAAACTCTGCCATGCGGTTTCTAATTCCATTGTCTTATATGAAACCCCAGTATGGTTAAATCGTGTAAGCACGGGGAAAATATAAACGCATGCTCTTAAAAACACAGAGGAAAACATTGATAAGTTCTACCTGCGCCTACAGAACAGTATCAAGCGAAGCTTTACAAGTAATTGCAGCAGTGTTACCTATCGTCCTCATGATAAGGGAGAGAACCAAGACATACAAAGTAAACAAGGACAAAAAAAACGAAGTAAAAATAGAAATGTTCAATACATGGCACCAAATATTACAGACAAAAAACAGTAGAACCGGGAAAGGAGACTGGATAAAGACACTGGTTAACAATCAACAGAGTTGGTGCAATAGAAAATTCGGAAGTACAGACTACTATCTGACACAAATGTTAAGTGGCCACGGCTGCTTTAACACATACCGACAAAAATTAGTATGTCACATAATAGGCACTGTTACCTGTAGTGTTTTTGTATACACCGTGTTCGTTCTAACATTTGCTATAGGAAATTAGTATGGGAAATCTGAAATATGCCAAACAGTTCGTTCTCGAATAAAAGTCGGTGAAATGAATAGTTGCAATCGATAGATAAGATATTCTAACGTACTGTCCAAAAATATTATCCTTAATAACAATCCCAATTCTTCAAAAATTATAAATTCATGAATTATTTGCAAAACATTAATTTAAAAGCCGAAACCTGAAAAGTTGACGTGACGCCTCCGTGGATCAATGGCAACCGTGGCTTGCTAAAACGCACGGGCTGGTGGAATGCAAGATCGAACCTCGTTACAAGCAAAACTTTTTTTTTAAATTTTATTTGTCATTAATCTTTAATTTAATAACAATTTAAATAATTTGTTATTATTCTTTTATTCGAAAAACGTACAAGAAATAATAAATTAGAAATGAAAACTGACGATGCTTTTTCATACTGCATACTACAAAAACCAATTTTTACAATATTAGTTAATTAACACTCAAAATCCTGAAGATTTAAATACATTTAAAGTTTCAGTATTGACAAGTACTTATTTTACATTTTACTTATTTTAATTTGAAATAAATACGTAATGAGAATTCTTGAATTCAGTGGCGTAACTACGTAAGATTGCGCGCCCCTGCGAAAACTACGTTTGCGCCCCTTATGTACAGGGTGTAACAAAAGTATAAAATAATGGCTGTAACTTTTTATTTTAATAGTTAGAAACACACGTTAAATACATTTCTTAGTTAGCAGGTAGTAGCGGTATCTCATGTCTGTTAATGGGGGAGGGGGATCGAGCTCTTGAGATTTGATTAATTTAAATATCCAATGATAAAGCAAAATTCTTTTTAGTTTCTCAACATTCGGGGACAACTGCCCCCCCCCTTTGCCATCTCAAATCCTGCCACTGGTTCAAGATCTATAGAATTTTAAGGTTATAGGCTTTTAGCATTCGCAGTTTCAGTATTGCAAAGAATTACATAATACATATTACATATTGAATAATTTAGGATCTTAAGAGGTTTATAGTTTTCCACTACAGGTTCACGGAAGCGATCAAACGCTTTACAGTTTTCTACCTCCAAAGAATATTAAAGTTTGATAATTATCACAATCTGAGACTTCTTTAAGTACAGTTTTCAAATTGAAGAGACACTCAAATTTTAAACGTCTCGAAGTTCAAGAATTTGAAGTTTCATATTTTATAGTTTCAAGCAATGATTTCGCACACTTTTAACCCTAGCACAAAGATTCGAGATCATTTTCGGAAACATTTTATACTATCATGAAGTTACTGTATAGAAAACCAAACTTCGTTTCTATGCAAACACCGTTCTAGGTACTTCTAACCGGATATATTTCCGATTGCTGATTCATCATGAAAGAGATCTTTGATCGCAACGTTGATACCTCGCTTACAATGATTATTTATTTCTATCGCCAATAAATTCAGCACAAATCTTCAGAGATTTAGAATATTAAGGTTAAGCCACTAAATAGTTGTTTAAATCTTATCACAACTAAACAATGAATTACCGGGTTGGGTAAGTTGAGTATTTGGTAAGATTCGAAACCTATTTACATACCAATAATAAGCTAACTTCAGCTTGCAGTTTGCAGAAAGGCAGCTACAACCTTAAAGAAGGTAATATGAACTATGCGAAAAAAATATTTTCGTTCGATACCAAGCACATACCATTCTTATAGTTATATTTTATGTTTATACTATTCTAAATGTTATAGTCAACTTCTTGTCCACATTACACAATTATTTCTATATCAGGGTGGTTTTTAAGTAGGCTACTGTCAAACTAAAGACGTTCATGTACAAATTATATTTATATAATATTATTACAAAAAATAGTTATTCGATTTCTAATTGACACATTTGTCAATGACTTTTCGTTGGTATCTGAAGGACGTTTAGTACATAATGAATCATCTTTAAGGCGTGTGGGTGTTGCATTTTGGTGTAGAACATATATTACAAGAAAACACTTTCATTGCCGTTGGAAATTGGGCAGCAAGTCGATAAAGTTGAGTACACAAATCCGGTACGGAACGTTGTGTACAACCTCTATCAAATGTTCTGATACCTGCAAAGTCAATATTGCATTAAGTCTGTAAGAGGAATTACTCTTCAAAGGTTGCTCAGAAAGAATGAGGATATTTGGTAATACTTACTTCCTGATCTTACATCTGTTTGCCTGCACATAGCTTTAGATCCTCCTGGACATTCAACTACCTTCATGGAAGATACTGCACCCTTTGCACAATCGCTGGTTTCTGCTTTACCCTCGCATTCGTAACACTGGAGTGCTTCAACTAACAAAATAAAACACTGGATTAATTCAAAAAGAACATTACTGAAGAATAACATTTTATGAATGGTAATCATAACTACTTAAAAATAGTAATCAAAGTATAGACATAGTCACCTGAATAGAGCTGAAGCAGCACAACGGGGATGACCAAAATGAGAATTTTTACACAAGACGTCATTGTTGATGGTCTCACTTTTATAATTAGTGAAAGGTATAGTTAAGTAAAGGCTGAGAAGTTACTGATGCCAAACTGTGTTTGAACATAGCTTTTTATATGAATTTTTAGCTTGTTCTCAGAATAGTTTTAGAACTCCCAACCAATCAGATAAGAATTCTAACTTCCTTAAAAGGAACAATATTATTCACAACAGGTGCATAAGTCCACCATATAATCATAATATAGATAAGATAGTAAGTATTTGCTAAGGTGAGATTAGATTTGTTTATAAAACCGACTGTGATGGAATTTACCAAGTAATGATTGTCTATGTAATCCAGATCTTGCAATACTATAAGATAACAGAGTTAGTAATAAGGAAAAATACTTATTTCTAAATTTATTTTAGAATTCTCTGAATTTGCTTTCGGAACAACAAAAAGACAAAAACCCTCTATAGGTAATGTATGCCAGATTTCATATACCGAAATCCAGAGTTTTGAAATGAATTTTCTGTTTGCATTTTTTGGCATCGAAGATTGACAATGTTATCACTCAACAACATTTTAGAACTTTTATTAAACTTGATTGACTGTTCAAGCATCAAAATTCTATTGATTCAACATTTCAAAACTGGAAAAAGTTTTCGATATTCTCAAATTTTCAGTTTTTATAATTTCAATGCTTCAAAGTTATTAAAAGAACGTGAAAATGACGTGAAAAACTGGTCATTGAGTGACGTAAATGTCGTCGTTGTATGATGTAAATATGACGTGGTAATGACTTTCTAATATTTCAGACCAATGACGTTATATGCTAGACGTTAATTTCACGTCTTACAAACACGTTAATTGAACGTCTTTTTTAAGTTACATTTCTTACCTCACTTCCCCCAGATCTTTAGGAATACGTATGCAGCTACTAGTACTTTTTAAGGTTATATATTGAAAAATATAACATATATTGAAAGTTTGTAGTATACTAAAAAAAACATTTAAAATTACAAAGAAGAATTTGCTCAGTAAATATAACATAGTTCGCAGTCTAGTTTCATTGTCTGATTATTTCTAATGAATGGCATCTAAAGTTGCAATGTTTCTTTTGATCCTCCGTCATTAAGTCGTTGACTTTTGATACACTGACCTCTTATGACGAATTATCACCAGATGCTGACGTCATTATGACGTACTTTTGCTACCTGGGAACTGTATACCTTTAGAACCTTACCCTCTATTTAGTGGTTCGACATTCCACTAATTTCTGAGTGTTTCAAATTTAGAAGGTTCCATGTGTTGAAAGGACTTATAGGCTTGAATTTCTTAAAATCTAAAAGGTGGAGGTTTCAGAATAGGTACTAATACTTTTGAATAGAATTTCATAATATTATAATTCCAAACTTATTCAGCATTTAATATCAAAGTTTTTATAATTCGTAAGATTTGGCTTCAAAGATTCCAAGCTTAAACTATTTCTTTGCTGTAATAGTTCTACACTTTCCTAGTTTCAAGATCAAAATGTTTCAAAGATTTATATTTCAAAGTTATGACGAAGGTGTTGTAAAAGCCTTCGTAAGAATTTTTGACTTTTTTAGATCAATTATATACACTAGATGAAATAACTTGCTTGTCTGAAGTTAACATTGAAACCCAATCAGCAACCTAAGACAATCTAAGGAGATCTTCGTTTCTTCAAACTTTCAGCAAAATCAGATACTTATTAGTAACTAGAATACGTAGAAAAACTAAACAAAGATGTTTGTTTGGGATCACTATAACGGAAATAAAAAACAAATAATACTTGCATACAATTCTTATCTTAGAATATTTGTGCTGCACTAAAAATATTTATTGCTTCATTTGTTAAATGCAATCTTATCTATTCAATAGATTAATGCCATTTGCTAATACACGGACTTGTATGTAGTAATATTTTTTATTAAGCAGTCTTATATGCCACATGAGACTAGAATATGAAATAAATAACTATAAATCCGCATTCTAATTTTTATCTTTTCTTTTTTATATGTAAACAGTAAAAATTGGAATTTATGTGAGGTTGTGTGACCTAGGTCAGTGAATAAGACCTATTTTTATTGCATGTATATGTAAACTTTAATCCGTATTGATATCAATCGTTTTACTAGAATACTACTTAACTGAAATTAAAAAGACTAATAGAGATTAAAAAGACAAAAACAAGATGTTCCTTAGAACTTCAGTACCTACAGGTACCCACGACATTACAGAATTAGGATCGGTACTGTTATCCATAAAGAATTACACTTTGATTTGATAGTATTAATTAGTATTGTAATAGCCTTAGTTGCTGTTAGCCGATAATTAGTGTATTTTAATTAATTAAACACATAAGCCATAATTAGTTAATTACAGCCGTGACATTTAGGAAAGTACGAGAATTTCGGGAATTTATAGTCTGATTAGAAATGTAAGCGAGGTATCAACGCTGCAAAGAGAAGCAAATGGTCAAGATAATCATAATGAATCGACAGTGTATAGTACAAGTATAAGTGCAAACATCATGTATTGAGGATCAGCGCTTTTACGTTAAGTGGAGTTATTTGATTTATCGCTTAGTGGAGCTGTGACTTTCTTCCGGCAAATTCAGGGCGTACTCGATGAAAACTTAATTCGTAGTAAAACTCATCCTCACACTTTGAATGTCATCTGGATTTTCATTCATTTTCATCTCATCCTTGCTAGTATTTCTGGTGGGATGGACTTCAACACTGCGTCATTATTCGTATTTCTTTTCACAACTTGGAAGCCTCCATCTGTGTGGATTGTTACTTCTGAAGTGCGATAGTGTCTTTTTAATTTCTGCTCCTCTTAGAAAATTACCGACATAAGTAACTAAAGTTAAGACAAGAATATAAGGTTAATAGGATTACTGTCAAACATACTTTCTGTAAGTTATTTCTAATAAACTTTTCGAAATATCATTCACGATTGCAAGAAAATTAGTCAAAATGTATCTAAAATGGGATCTCAAAATAAGTTAAATTGTAGAATTTTACAACCCAAGCTGCATGTTTAGTCATTGCTACCGATGGAACTATTAAGTTTTTGCCACTAGACACAAGCACGTAATTGCTATGGTTTTATTGCGTGTCTGGAACCAAAATGGAGAACAATTCTTGAGTAGCAGATACGTTGCAATGACCTCTGGAACTTGTCCAGACACGTTTCAATTACGTTTAGACTACGTAACGGGAACGTGGCGGCGTAGTAATTGCTACTTTCGGGGAACTTCTTTTTTCTTTGACACAACGAGTCGCGTGGTCGCTCTTTGCAACTTAAAAAATATTCTACAATCATTGTTATACTAATGCTGTGTTCGTGCCACAAAATAGATTAGTATTTTATTTATAATACGTACTTAATCATACAGGGATGAAATGTTTTCATTATTTTGTCATTGCAGTGTACCAAAATTATAAATAATTCTAACTTTTATGAAAATGTGATGATAATAGATGAAAAAAGTGCCTTCTATATAATATATTTTTTATAAAAAGTTTCTTTAATTAAAAATGTTGCATAAAAAATGTCAAAAATACATATAAGTTGCTACACATTGAAACCATTTTTATATTATTTCCAAGACACAATTTGGCATCAATTTGTAGTTTTTATTGAGGGTTATAGTAAAACATTTATTAACAATTATAACAAATTTTAAATTGATTAATGACTTCCAACATTTTACAAGTAAATATGGAGTAGTTTTCATAAAATCACTTTAAAGTAGCATTCACTCTAAAAGGAGTGTCTAAAGTTTGCACCATTTAATTGACTTAATTGCCAGTAACAAGAACTAAACAAATTCTGTATCAAGGTTATTATTACTACGAAGTGTAAAATAAGTAAAAAACTCTGGAACTTTCAAGTGACTCTTATTATAAAACGACGTCAACGTTTTCTGCAAAGTTCCCATTGGAACTTTAGAAACGTTTAAGTTTAACCTCACATTCAACCATGAACATGAACATTGTATTTTTTTATACAGTTATTCATTGTAATTTTTAATAGTAACTGAAACTTTGCAGTAATTTGGATGCAAACCTATAAAGTCATAAGTTTAGTTGTAGTTACGTAACAACTACTCAATCAAGGTTCCGATCTCAGTTGCTGCTACTTAGATGATTGCTTACCTTAGAAAGTTTTTTCGCGGAATCCGATTTACGTAAAGCTGCACCTACTTAGAAGCTGATCGACGGACCAGGAAGAAGAATATTGCCAGTCCGCTCCTCAGTCAAACAAAATTGTGGATCTCCAGTCCACAGTTAGACTGAATTAAATTCCGCACGAGCAGTGTTGTTTGTGCAATACCCATTACCTTATTTACATTGTAAAATAACGAAAAAAAGACTTTATTCTGTTTATTTTGGTGCTTGAATTGACACATATAGAGGTTGGTATTGCTACCGTTTCGTTGTTTGGTTAGAACAAAATTTGACTCATCGATCATTAGAGTTCGACAAGCCACAGCCGATGCCAACTTATAATCGTAAAAAATGTGATTGAAATGGACAGTGTGAATGAGCTGTAATCGTTGTGGAAAAGGATGACGAACACCATAGCTTTACTCAAAAAGAATCTCAGATTCAGCTTGTTCAGCTTCAAACATCCTGGAAGGATGTTTAACACTAAGGAAATATTTTCTTACTTAGAACACTTTCGATTACTGATTGTGATATGATTTCAGCTTTAAAAGAAAAAGCGAAGAAGATACGAGTGGTGAATGCAGCAGATGTATTCTGCAAGCGATCGCGAGTACAGTCAATGACCCATTCGCTGATAAATAAAAAAGTAGCTGGTAGTGAATTCATCATGAGTATGTACAGTGGACAATAATTTTCTTGCATAGACCAGCGACATACTGGACGCAGTTTGTTACCAATAGCTGCTGACAAACCAAATGACTGATCTTCCTGAATTGGTGCGTTAGTTTAGGCTGTATAGGGCTCTTAGTTTACAAACGTTCATATTCATGACTTCTTAGACAAATGTTTTTTTCAGTTAATTAAAGAGGAACCAATTCTAAAAAGTGATGAAACAGTATTAGACATCAATAGAATGGTTTTGGGTTACGAAATTGTAATTACTGTGACGCTTTTGTAAGTGATTAAATAATAAATGGTAAAAGTACAGTTTAGATTTAAAATAGTTTATTTTTAACTCATAGCTAATTGATCAAATAATACTAAATTATAATTTATTTGGTACCAAACGTATCTAAGGCATGCTGGTATTGCACAAATCTGATGTACAAGAATTGCAAGAAATCACGTTCATTGCTCCAGGATTTCGAAAGGCCATGAAATACATTAGAGTGCAAAAACTCGGTTCAGTATGTTTCGTGCAGCTTCTTCGAAAGGTTTTGGCGTCTGCAAATGAAACCAAGTGTTAAATTAGGAGGCTTTGGATGAAAGAATAAAAATAAGTAATGGTTACTTATTTGCTGATTTTACATTATACGTCAAACAGCTAGCTACTACTGTTTCGTGGAAGAGGTTATGCCCTTAGCACACTCACTGGTTCCTACGTCACCCTCACATTCGTAACATTTCAATGGTTGTTCAGCTGAGGAAAAAACAAGATTAAGCAAACATATAATGCAAATATGCTTGTCGATCAGTTGCCTAATTAGTCTCTGGTGGTAAAACTGGTGGTTTTACATATTTTAAGGGCCACCATAAAAGAAAATAATATATCACCTGAAGAGCAGTCAAGAGCTGCGATGCAGAAGGCCAAAATTGCTATTTTCATGTATTTAATGTACTTAATCAAAACACAGATGATGATGACGTAGGTATAGGATTTCTATGCATTTGCATGTTCTTCCTGTTTATAGCAAACATATGCAGAGTTATATGTCTACATGTTTAAGCCACATGTTTAAATATGGATCACATATGTCAATTTGAAAGTGCATATAAATGCATATTTAGGTGTTTTTTATAAATACATGCATATTTTAGCATTTTTGAACGAGTGTGCATATTTTACCACTTTTTGAGCGTTTTACATGCTTTAATTTTGAAATTTCTAATATTTTTAAATAATTTTAGCATTTTAGACAACCAACCAAGGGTGGCTTAGTTGAGTCTATGGGAAACCCATAATTTAAACTTATTGTTAAATACTAGGCTTTAACATATTTTACTGCCTTAACCATCTGTGTAGTTGTTAATATTTTGTAAGAAAGAAAAAATTTCAACTAAAATTTAAATACTTACATCCTGCGGTATTGTGATAAATAGGTATTAAGAAATTCCAAAGACCCTTTGACAACTTCCTGTTCATAGAGAAATTTGCCTGTACTTTTGTTTACTAATCTTGTAATCTTTCAATTAAGACAGTTCAGAAATTGCAAACTGCATTTCAGTTTTAAATTTTAGAGTGTAAAGATGGGTAAAGAAAAACGGTCTGTGTCTGCTACACTTCGAAGTTATGTTAAGGAATTCAGTGTTCTTACAACTGACGATAAGGTGTTGTATTGTACAGTGTGCGACGATGAAGTGACTGCAACGAAACGCTTTCAAGTTACACAACATCTGAACACGGTGCGACATCAAAAGTGTGTTGCCCTGAAATCAAAAAAAACAAACATTGTTACCGGGGTACCTTAATAATTCGCGCGGTGAGTCCAGCAAATCGATCGAATTTAATAAAAAACTATGTAGTGCATTAGTGGCTGCAGATATCCCGTTAAGTAAAATTAATCACTCAGCATTTCGTAATTTTCTGGAAGAAATTTCAAAAATGCCAATACCCGACGAGTTTACACTCAGAAAAAATTATTTACCTCGTTTATACGAAGAGACCATAAAATCAATTAGAAAACATGTAGCGAATAACTACATATGTGTTTCCATTGACGAATCTACTGACACTACTGGAAGGTGCGTAGAAACTCCATTTCCTTCGTTTTGTTAGTAAAATTTAACTAATTAAAAACAGCAGAGCAATTTAGGGATGTTTTATTTTCTATTTTGTTAATTACATATTTAATCACAACAATATTTTTGCTTGATTAAAATATATTTTTTTTAAATAACTGTTTTGAGCTAATTGTTTGTAACCGGCTAATTATGTAGTTCGATAAAATAAAAATCAAATTTTTTGGTTTTCAGATACGTGGCTAACGTTATAATTGGCGTTTTAAATTCGGAGAACAATCCCAAAATCCTATCTATTAGCAATGGACGTTTTCAAGAGCACCAATCATTGTTCTGTGGCAAAATTGTTTAATGATTCGATGGCTATTTTGTGGCCGGACGGCATACAGTACAACAAAGAACTCCTGTTCGTCACCGACGCGGTACCGTACATGATCAAGGCTGGAGCAGGCTTACAAGTTCTGTACGAAAAAATGATCCAGTTAACTTGTCTTGACCATGCAATGCTAGAGTTGCGAAGAAAGTGCGGAAAATATATCCTAACGTAAACTCTATAATTTCAGATGTAAAAAAATTGTTTGTAAAGCTCCATATCGCATACAAATATTTAGGGAAACTGCTCAAAGAGTGCCTCTCCCACCTGAGCCTGTAATAACAAGGTGGGGTACTTGGCTTTCTGCAGCACAATATTATGCAACTTATTTTGATATTATTAAAGCATTTGTAAATAAACTTAATAAACACGATGTACTATGCATACAAAGCGCACAGGATGCTTTTAATACTAAGGAGATGAGGGCAGAAATATTGTTTGTTTTGACAAATTTTGTACGTTTAGCTAAAGTAATTCAGAAATTAGAAAATCAGGGAAATTCATTAGATGAATCTCTTGAGCTTGTAAAATTGTTAGGTGTTTCTTTGAATAAAGTAAAAGTGCCAAAGGGTTTGACTATAAAACAAGAATTTAAATCCGTTATAGACAAAAATCCTGGTTTTCACTTAATTAAAAGCATAAACGATGCATTATCTGGCCAAGACATTTTAGACGAGCTAAAACATTATTCGCTTGTAGAATTAAACAATTTTAAGTATGCCCCAATTACGTCTTGCGATGTGGAACGGAGTTTCTCAAAATATAAAACAATATTTAGGGATAATAGGCATATGTTTACTTTTGAAAATTTAAAAATGTACATCATTGTGAACTGTAACGCTCTATGTTTAGAAAATATAATTAATTAAATTATTGCATAGGATGTCTAATTAAAATAATTTCTGTAAATAAAATGTAAATAACGCTAAACAGGTGTTTTTTAAATAATGAAGTGCATATATTTATTAAAAATTTCTAATAAACGCATATTTAATGATCTTTAAGTGCATATTTAAGTGCATATTTCACGTTTTTATAGTGCATAAGTGCATGCATATTTCAACATTTTTAAGTGCATACAAATCCTATACCTAATGATGAGTAATTACAGTTCTAAAGTTGGAAATGTAACTGATACAGAATCTTAGCTGCCAAAAGTGTTTATACTGATGTCTCTTAGTATCTTTGGCCTGATTTATTGTTTTTATTGTAATCTTAGTCGTTTTTTTTTCATATTTATCTGCTGAGTTCAGGGAATAACATTGAGTAAAAGCAGATAAACCATGTTTGTATGTATGCAAAATCATGTATGACTGTTGATATTGCATCACCATTTAGAATAACTAAGCATATTAACCAACTTTAGCAACAATAGAAAAATAAGGAGTGCATTCTGCATCCATTGGTACTTTACAAAAAGTATTTTTAGAGTAATCGTTTCTATTCACGTCATGTTTACCTGCAAATGCTATTGATAAGTAATGTTTTATTTTGGATGCATCTGCGTTAGGGTTAGGAGCGGTTCTCATGCAAGATCTCGAAAATGGTAAGCAAGTGCCTTTCTCTTTTCCCTTTCTGAAAATTATGTATTGTTACATAAAAAAATGTCACAATGTTCTGTCTTCAATTCCAATGTTCTATTGTCAAGAAAATGTTCGTCTTGATTAAAAACCGAATTAATTGGTAATGATACTTTCGCCATATTTTATTAATATACACCTGCAATATTTTATTGGACTTCAGCGAAACAGGTTTGCTTCAAGCCAGTCTGAAAGAAAGAAATTGTTCACAAATAATTTTGTATCTCAGTTCTATACACTTTCCGTAACGTAACCGGTAAGAAAAGTAAGGAAAATATTTCGGAATTGACCGCAATCGATAGTGTTGTTATTAGCCATAATTAGCAAAGAATCGACGATAATTACGAGACTTGACTGTTGTTAGGAAGACGATGCAAAGTGTGGAAGCCCTACTTAACAGCACAGAACTCTAAAATGGTGCCCAAAGTGTAGAAGATAGTGTTGGAAGATTGGGAAATTACTGTCAATGCGGTAGTCATGACTGTAAAGATTGAGGAAAGCGGTTAGCTTGATACTGCATGACATTCTGTATATGAATAAGAGTCTCAAACAGATTGATGTCTCGAATGTTGACACCTTTGCATAAACATGATCTAGTGAACATTCGTTTTTAACACAATTGTCTTCTCTATGATCCTGATACCAAATTATGCTGCCTGCGGCATCGGTTCGGCTCAAGTTGTCATCAATGCATTCAATGACTTCAGAGAAGCCAACATAACAATTTTAAACAAAAATTTAACCAGATATATCGATTCCTTGGAACTGTGCTCCAGAAACACACCAATAAAGAGCTACACAAGTTTCGTGTCAAAGACGATGCTCAATGTGGCTCAAAATGTTATAACATTAATCACCTTAAGGTGGTTTTGACAAGTTCACCTTGATGTATTAAGGCGGCCAGACAAATGGACGCTGACGTAACTGTGGACGGAAATCTATAGAGTATACAAGCACATAATGTTAGGTCTCTTAGTGAGATCATTTGACATCATAAAGACAAAAATCTAAATAAAACATTAAATGCTTTTCACCAGTTTGCAATAACCCAACTACCAAATCCTACCAACTGCTAACCACAGGTACTACGTTTAGTCTATCGATTTTAACTGTATAGTCATCGATTCAGATTGAAGCTAAGTTAAGTATTGAAATCTTATATTAAATATGTCGAGCATTAGTTGTTCAGGTATTCGTTAGTCATAAAAAGTTTTATAAAAACGTTTAAAGGTTGTTTTGCTTTAACCAGAGGTACTCAAGCAGTTTCTTAAAGTGTTTCTGTATTTTAACTAAATACATCTAAAAATCTAACGATTGTAGCCTAATGGTTCTTGGAAATATTATCGTGGTTTCGTTAATGTTACTATCTGGTTTTACTATGATGTTAAATATTTCATAGTGAAGTCACATATTTAACAATTATTATCGACTTGATTATAGATTACTTTAGCTTAAAGATACTATAGTGTGGAATCGCTGAAGAATTTGGTAGAATAGCAAAAGTACTTACAGTACTTAGTGTTTAAAATTTCAGCAGTGACCACAAATATCTTTTTAATATCTACCTTTACGCTTTTTTTTAAGTTTTCTAAACAAAGCCATTACGGACGACATGAGTTTCTGCCTGGATTTGAGACGATTTTTCGGCTTTAAGATCAAATTCATGCAAACATGTGATCTCAGATGTAAATGCTTATAATGAAATTAAAAAAATATATATTTCTATAATTGTATCCCAAGGCGTTTAAAAGAGTTTTTCTGCGAAACTTGTTGATAAGCTTCGTTCTCCGCTTTCCTGACCCTAAATTAGATTACAGTAACAGTGTTGATGATTAATTTCATACATAGACAAACATTTATCGGTGTTTTTTAAGTTATATTTCCTCTGAGTTCAAAGAGATCAGTACGATTAAATAAGAGGAAACAAATAAGGAAAGAAATGAGGAAAAATGTTAAAATACATTGATATAAAGACGTTGTGGTCCAACTAGGTTAGATCAGTTTCATTTTACTGCAATCAGCTATTGTTTGCTTTATAAGTATAATTAAAATATATTGATAAAATGGCATGCAGTGTCCAAATAATAGCGTTGGTCATCAGCGTAGCAGTCTTTCAATACTTCTCAGGTGACATAAGCTTTTGATATGACATTTGGAATTGAAAAATACTATTTCCTTTTTATTAACAAAAATAATTTTTCAGCTGAAGCCCTGCAGTGCTATGAATGTGAGGGTGAACCAGTAACTAGTGATTGTGCAAAAGCTACAGTATCTTCTATGAAGGTTGCAGAATGTCCAGGAGGGCCTCTTGCAATCTGCAGACAGACAGATGTCAGGAGCGGAGGTATGTGTTTGTTATCTAACTTGTTCAGTAACATACCTTTTAGTACAGAAGTATATAAAATATAAAAAAAATAATGTCATATTTTTATTTCAGATGATAGAAAATTTGATAGAGGATGCAGTAAGCTTTCCACACCGGATTTGTGTACTACACTTTATCGTTTAAGTGCCCAATTTCCAACGGCAATGAGAGTGTTTTCTTGCAATACTTGTGACACACCTAGGTGCAACATCTAAACGTCTTGAAATATGCTACACAACAATGATGGTTTACTTTAAACTAGGCCAATCTTACTAAATAAAACTATTTGTGTTTACATTTACTGTTGTTAATTTATTTTATCCATTATCCAATCCATTCAGTATTCATCTCCTTTCCTCACTTACAATTATTTAGTAAACCGTAACAAATGGTGAATGTATGGTCTTGCTCCTATTACCAACTTACCTATCATTTTTGAATCACCTTTATGTTATGGTGGTGAAAGATTGGTAAATTAAATGTATATCACTCTGTAAGGTTATGAGAATCTGTAGAGTAGATGGAAAGAAGGGTTGTTTGGTTCATCCTTCCTACCAACGCTACATTCCACTGCCCGATTTCGGAGGCCGTTGACGGAATCCACAATGTTCTAGCCTAAGGTCGACAATAAATTCCAGTTGACGTTTCTATTTGAGAAGAAGAACTTGACCGTCTTCTCCAGAGGAAACTGGCTTGGCGATCCTTTTGTTTACTGGTTCTTGAGCTGTTGGCCGCTCCCCACGATGGCAACTATGTGCTCTGGTGATAGCAGGACATTTCTTTCGCTAACGATTTCAGAAATGGTCGGCTAACAACTAAACAAATCGGACAAACACCGGCACACTGGCCCCTAATTCTCAACCACTACAGAAAGGGAGTAATTGAAAGGCCAGTTGACAATGTTGATCTCGCTTAGCAGGGTTTTCTCAGTGGTGCATTTGTCTGCTAAAACCAGAGCAAGTACTTTTTTCACGGACCTTACACTCTTCTCCCATGCATTCCCCATGAGTGGAGATCCAGGGAGAAGGATAAAGTGCCAATAATCCGCTTTTATTTGTAAAACGTTACAGCTTACTTCCTTAATTTTTTGGAGAGCTCGCTTCAGCTTTTCGACAGCTTTTCGAAAGGAGAACAATGACTTCTAAAAGACCGAAAGATTTTTAAACCAGATCTCCACAAATCTTAGTCATTGCTACAGCACGTAGAAAGTTTGACAATTTTTCGAAAGAAGCAACTCTGCATGAGATTTATATTGTTCTAGCTGCTTCGGAAAGTACTTTCTTCTTGCAGTAAAAAGTCGGATCTCCTATAGTATCACCTACAGTATCATCCACGTCGATTTTGCTTCAAAGTTGATCTTCAGGTCTAGACGTGTTTCTTCAGTAGCGATATTTATCTCAATTGGAACACTTTATTTGAAACATGACGAATGACTTCTTGGACATTCATGTTCTTCTTCGATATTTTTGCCTTCAAATTCTCAATGACGAATCTGACCAAAATCTCGGTAATGTTGCTTGTGAGTCTGCTCCATACCACCTGCTTTGTAATATGTTAGCCAATATTACAACTAAGTACCGCCACCTGTAATCCCGTAATACGTTACTGACCGTTTTAAACTTTAAGTAGCTGACAGCACACATCGCTTCTCGACTGGCATCAACAAATGTACCAAGTTCTTCCGCCTTCAGAAATCTCGCACCGAAAAAAAGGCGCTTGACAAGTTCCAAGAATTTTGTTTATCTCCCGTAAACGACGCAATTTACTTTCTTATCCTAGTCCGTTTCTGCACTATAACGAGTTAAAACAGCATGACTAATCTTCCAATCATAAAGAGACATGATCTCTCCAGCCATCAGCCCCATAGTTAGGCTACTTCCATTCATTACTTCAGGTTTCACTTTGTGAAAGTTTAGCTTAAAGACGAATGCATCTACCACTCTGTTGATGTAAATTCCAAGAGATTGTTCCTCTACGTTGAAATTTGCACAATAGTTTTCAGTGCGAAACTAGATAGGAACTTGCTCCAAACATTTGTGCCGTCTCGAACTCCACTTGTAAATTCTAAATCCGCCGCGGCGGCGTGAATTACTTGTTGCTGGACCAATAAAATCTTTATTTATATAGTAGTAACCACAACCTGATGATCACTAAAATTAGTGTTGGTAGGGTTGCGGTTACTGTTATGTAACTACAATGTTTATTAGGATGAAGCAAGATTGCTATTTTGTTTCTGCCCCTCCCAAGGAATCGTCAACGTAATGGACATGGCCGATGGTATCTTTGTTCTTAACATATACGGTGGAGGCTGCGCAGAAAGACATTCCAAATAACATAACTTACATTTCGTACTCGTCTGGAGATCAGTCCCAATATTTTCCCCAGAAAATGCTAACTCGGCAAATACTCTTTCCGAACTAGGCATCCATGGAATATGTCTTTAAGGTCCCATGTTGAGCACTCTATTTCACCCGCCACGGACCATCCAAATTGACATCAAACTCCAACCGGAATTACTTCTGGAGTTTTCTCAGGATGCTGTTCTCTGCTGGTAGAAGTTGTTACCAACAATTATTACGGGTTTTGCATTGAACGGTGATTTTTTCTTTATTCCTCTGAGATGGGCGTATTTCATAGGGGCGCAGTTTTTCGACGTCCATCGTTTGGGTCAGTATTAGGGCTACTTACAATCGGCATAGTCGACAGGCAAGTCAGTCTTTTTTCTTTTAAATTCAGAAACAGTGCTGCGAGGACTGGGTTTACTCGTCTTAACTGCTCAAACGTTTCAAATGGTTCCATGGGTCTACTTTTTCGAAGTGATTTGCAATGCGGTCCACTATCATGCTGCGCTGGCACCCAATGTCATGCATTATGCAGTTCTTTTTCTACTCGCTTTTTTCTTCGACCCAGTCATCTATACCAGAAGAAAGTGGAGAAATGGATTTCACACCACTGCTGCACCAATCATAGCAGGAAGTTTTGTGGGCTTCTCTTCCTGAGATGTTTTTTTTCAACGGCAAATTATTTTATTTCGATGTGAACGGTAAAAATGGTTGGTTTCACCAATGTCTTTTTGTTCCTTTTTGATTTTCCCATTGGACGTGTGCAAGTGTTGATGATCAATCCATTTTGGATTTCTTCTTTGAAATGCACTGCTCAGCATGTCAACTCTTAGTACAGGAGAAGAGTTTCTTTTCTTTGATTAACTTGCATTTGTCATCTGGACTTTTCACACAATAAATTATGCTTCCGGTTGCAGCTCTAGGTCCACGTTTATCACACCACTTTGGTTTTTAGTCTGAGCAAAAATTCAAGTTTCTTTACCGTTCTGGTAGTGTCGTCCCGCTCGTTCAATCAGGTAGCAAAAGCTTCTTCCATTCTGTGACATCCATTACACCCACCTGGACACAGGGAACCTGGACAAGTACCTTGGTCAAATATGGGTTCTTAAGGCAGTGCACTTTCCAGTCCAGGGTTTTTGAAGTTATCACCAAATTCTCAACAGTTCTGCAAACTTAATAGTACACGTTGGCAGAAACGCGACCGGATGTCATGCTAGCGATTTTAGAGGCTGTTGTTTTGCTCCCAGGAGTTTTGCTTTTTGTAAATTTCAGAGCGGATGTCAGTATAACCCTTACAAATGACTGTCTAAGTGCAGTGTAGTAGAGTTGTGAAGGTCCTGTTCTTTTTGTTGATTTCGATTCAAGCAGGAAATTTTTCCAAATACAGCTTCGACTCGAAGAGCCATATCCATCAGGACCATAATCATCCAGTATAATGCTAGAATGCTGGGTCTAGCCTAGATTTCTGGTCCCTTTGGCAGCTGCACTTTAAGTGATACGCTCCTGATACTACCGTCTTTCAGAAAATTCCAAATTGATTCTACTGAGTTCTTAAAGCAATTTCCTTGTTTCGTTCTTTTATCGACCAGACTCAAAACAAAAGTAATCAATTAGATGTAATGTCTTGATGTCCAAAGCTACTACCAAACTATGTCTGACTGCTAAAACAGTTGTATACATTATAAAATCGCATTGCTTTTTCAACAGCCCATTATTTTGCAGGACGTAGCCCTCAAGCCAATTGGGTGTGAACATATCTTTTACCGTTCAAACACTATTAGTCATCGATAGAATGGTTTGAGATTACGAATTGTAATGCTTTTGTAAGTGTTTAAATAATTAATAATTATTAAGTGCAGTTTAGATGCGAAATAATTTATTTTTTAACTAACTAATAACTAATTAATCAAATAACTAATACTAAGTACTAAATTATAATTCTGTACCAAACTTATCTAAGGCACGCTAGCATTGCACAAATCTGTTTTACAAAGATTACAAGCAATCACGTTGATTGCTCCAGGATTTCGAATGGCCATGTTATACATTTGAGTGCAAAAATCCGTTGCAGTATGTCTCGTACAGCTTCTGCTAAAGGTTCTGGTGTCTGCAAATAGAACAAAGAGTTATATTAGGCGACTTTTTATGGAGAGTGAAAATAAGCAGTAGTTACTTACTTGCTGCTCTCATATCATAGGTCAAGCAACTAGCTGTAGATCCTCCAGCACATTCAACTTGCTTCATGGAAGAGGTTATACCCTTAGCACAATCACTGGTTCCTGCTTCACCCTCACATTCGTAACATTTCAATGGTTGTTCAGCTGAGGAAAAAATAAGATTAATAAGAAAACAAATAATGCAAGTATTTTTCTGGCGATTAGTTTTCTAAGTTAGTCTCTGCTGGTAAAAGTTTTTCATATTTTGGAACCCCTATAGATAAAATATATCACCTGAAGAGTAGTGTAGAGCTGCGATGCAGAAGGCCAAAATTACAATTTTCACACTGGATGCCATTATTGATGTGTAATTACAGTTCTAAAGTTGGAAATGTAACTGATACAGAACCTTAGCTGACCAAAAGTATTTATACTAGTGTACCTTATTATCTTTGTCCTGTTTTTATTGTTTTTTATAATCTTAGTGTTTTTTTCATATTTATCTATTGGGTTCAGGGGAATAACATTTTGCAAAAGCAGTATTTTCAAAGTAATCGTTTCTACTCACGTGATGTTTACTAATAAATCCCACTGATAAATAATATAAAAGAAAAAATAAGCTATATAAAAGAAATTGGCTCACTTTCTTTCTTCAATTGCGATATCCAATTTTTAGGAAGAAATCACCTTTGACCCCTTCGTAGTAGATAACAAGAAATACTTATACAAGACATACCAAATTAAATTGAAAACAAAATTAATTGGTAATGATAAGGTTAACTCTCACCACATGTAATTACTATGCAACTGACCCATTTTATTTGGACAAAACAGTGTCGCTTCCAAAGAAACACATTTTTCACAAATAATTTTGTACATCTTTATATCAGTTCTATACATTTTCTATAAACCTGACTGTAACGAAACCGATAAGAGGGGAAAAAAGATTTGGAAACTGACAGCAATCGACAATGCTGTTGTGGTCGTAATCAGCAAAGAATCGCCGATAATTACGGAGCTTGTTGTTTCTGAGTCTAAGATCTAGTAATCGTGAAGTTATTCTGCTGAAAACGAGCTTCAAGACTCTGAAATCGTCCTAACACACATCGAATCTAAGATTCCATGAATCTTGTTACCTGTCATTTTGTATCTTGTCATAAGTCAGTTTGGAAAGTTTCGTACCCATTCATATAAAACTTTAGATTTTATAATTGATTCAGTAGAGTGTGTTGTAGTACTCACCATCAATTGCGACCTTCTGATCTAACCTTCCAGATGAAACGCCGTGGACTACTGGGATGAGGAGATCTCTTGCAGCACGGGAACGTTTTGTTGCACAAAAAGCGGTTAAAATAGGCTTCGAAATCCTGCCACACCCAACCTATTCACTCGAGTTCGCACCCTCGGATTTCTTCGGAACATTGAAAGATCTCCTTCATGAAACGCATTTCAGAAACAATGTCAACTGAATAACTGAGGAGACTTCATTGTTAGAGAATCAAAGTGTGGACTGCTATCAACAGGACTTTATGAAATAGAAACATTAATGGACCAAAGGCGACGGTTTGGCAGGGAGCTATCTAAAAAAGACCTAAGATGTGTTTAGAATTTCAAAATTAAAAATTCTGGACAACGCCATGGGTAGCTGCAGATTTATGTACGATAGCCTAATTAGTGGTCTCCTAACCATTTGCCTTTGAAAGACTGTGCTGCCAGTCACTTGCTTGGTGTAGTCAAAGCTGTGGATCAGCTACTATATATATATTTCTGTTTTTTCTTCTCGGAGTTCTCGGTGCACCGGTTTCTTATTTCTAGATAGAGTCAAGCGGAGCTCTGTCACTAGGCACATCAGGCCTTTAATTGGTACGTCGGGGCAGGCAAATTACGTTTAAGCTCACTCCACACATGGAATGAATTTGCCGAAGCAGCGTAAAGCAACCTTGCTCCCACCAGTGGGAACTGGCAGCAGTCTCATAAGTAACTAACACCGTAATTGGGAAAATTTCAATTCCGACCCAACGAGGGCGTGACAGTAAGCCAGCAAGTCAACTACGTCACGTAAAGCAACAAAAATGTCAAGAATGTTGAAAAGGAGCACCATTCTTCAGCACTTTACTGATGTACACATTTCGGTCTTGTAGCTGAGACGTATCGGAGTCTTGACCAGGGACAGCTTTTTGGCGTTGTGGTTATATACTTTATTTGTGAGCTAAGTATTTTTGTAATTTAAGTATTTCTGTACTGTATATGGATTTTAGCAATAAACATTACTATTATAATAATATTATTACTACTACAAGACAATTCAAACTATTTCGTCCTTTCCATTCTAATACAAAAGATGTTCTTTCCGTTTTGGTACATTAGATGGTATCAAGCTGACAAAGCATTCCATTATTATTCTATGACAGCTAGAAATGACGAGGAATCCTACAGCAATGGCTGCAATATTGTCATCAGACGCTTAAGATATCTATAACAGTTAATTTGCTAATTCGAGGACATCCCCTAAACGTAACGCATTATTGTTACAGCAACATAACAATTTCAAAAAAAAAAACTCCAACAAAATATACCAATTCCTTGGAACTGTGTGCCGGAGCTACAACAATGAAGAGACACACAAGGTTTTCTTCTGAAGACGATGCCCAATGCAGTTTAAAATGATATATAGTACCAGAAGACCGATAATACAATATTAACCACGTTAAGGTGAATTTGCCAGATTTGCCTTGGGTTATTAAGGCGATCAGTTGGTTGCGAGAGAAACTTCGCGCGATACAGGTGGATGCAAAGACATTTTAACATAATATGTTGTCGCACTCAGTTGTAGTTGGGCCCACTTGCCTCGATGTTCCTGTTTAACTTTCAAATTTTCAAAGTTTCAAATATTCATCTTTTTCATGTTTTGAAGTTTTGAAAGTCCAAGAAGTTACATAGTAAGTATCTCGGACGTTCTTACGTGGTTTCACTGAAGCTCTCATTAACTACGAAGCTTCATCGATTCTGTAGTTGTAATGGCTAGATGTCAAAATTTCAGTGTTTCAAGGATCCAAGAGTCTTAGAGTTTCATGCCTTGGCTGGCTACTCCAAATCGGCCAACAGCATTTAATACAAAGTGTTGGTTCGGATTCTTTCTTTTGAGGTCAAACGACCCTAATAAGGGCCTTATCATTGTCAGTAGCACGTCGCTAAGAAAAAATGCTTCCATTGCAGATTATTTTGTTACCTTAAAGAATTCAAGCGGCCCTTTCTAAAGGGATGTCACACACCTGTTAATTAGTAACCCTAATTGTAGACTTATTTATAATTGAGGAAGTTAGAGGAAGGGTGTCCTGTTTAATGTGATTAAAATGAAAAACAAAATGTGTAGGATGTAAATATTTAAGGTGACCTCGTCATCTCGTGATCTTAAAAATTTGATTAAAGCCTGATTGATTATTTTGACTAAGGCAGCATTGGCACCTTTTCACTTTTGGATTTTGAAACACTTTTTGGTTTACAAAGTTATAGCAGATGCTTCTAACTGTTTGTGACTCAAACGGAAAATATACTCGGATAATTAAGGGTCAAAAGCTACCGTCTGACAGTAATCCCATTCGACTTTCACTTTCAAAATTTCTGAACTTCAAGCTTTCTCAAAACAGTTTTAAAATTCTTAATGTTTCTAAGATTTGAGAGATTTAGCATTTCAGAGTATAATAGTTTTACACCTTTAGAGTTTCTTGAATGTACCAGAAAATTATAAGTTTCAGGTGTTCAGTTTTCAGATTTGAATGTCTCAAAAGTTTTGCACGGAGAGTTGAAAGTACTAAGGACTTCAAACGGGAGGACTACAAAATGGTCTATCGAATGCTTCAGACTTTTGCAATAACGGTTTTCTAAGAATCTAGAGAGTTATCGTTTTGAGTATTTTAGATTACAGACAAGAAGCAATTAAAGTTTTAGGACTCTGCTTAGAAGTTTCAAAGTTTTTGAACATATAACTTCTAATTTGAGAATTCGAAATCAGGGCTGCATTTAATATTACCAGAACTGTTCTTCACTTATCAGAACTCTAAACCACTAAAATGCTTGATGGATTTAGTGATTACAAATAGAGACTATAGCCATTTTTTAATTGGGATAGTTTTTAAATTAGGATACAGCTTAGATTTATTGTAGTTTATTTCTTCAACTAAAGATTACTTAATACTAATTAACAAAAGATACTTCTTTTCTGTTATAACCCCATCTATACGATTGTATTGCACAGTGTCGTTTTACAGGTTTTACACGAAACTAAAGTGACTTCCTTAGGAGTCCTGACAGCCATTTGCTGCATTTGAGAGCACAAGTCTCCTACAGTATAACCTGCACAACCTCTACTAAATGTTCTGGTATCTGAAAATAACATAACAACGTATTAGACCGTTCTTATTTAATCAGAAAGTCATTTTAAATACTAACTAAATCAAAACTTACTTGCTCTTTTCATATCCCTAGCAAAACAACTAGCTGCAGGCCCTTTACCGCATTCTACAACGGCCATGGAAGAGGTTATACCCTTAGCGCAATCACTACTACCCGCAGTGCCTTCGCATTGGTAGCATTTTAGTGGTTGTTCACCTAAGGAAAGAAAGTAAGTAAGATTCAGAAAGAATACCATGCCTTCAATGAGAGGGAAATGTTTTGCTTTGGTTAAGTTACGATCATTTAGTAACTGCCAACTCAAGAATTACTCAGTGGCAAAGCTGATGCATATTCATACTACGGGGAATACCATAGTTGAAAATATATTACCTGAAGAAGAGTGGATAGCTGCGATGCAGAAGGCCAAAATTACAATTTTCACACTGGTTGCCATTATTTAGTAGTGTACATATATTGATTGAATAATAAGTGATGTGTAGTTAACGACTTCCAAGTTCGCGTTGTAACTGATACAGTATGATAAATAGTTGAATAATCTCTTATCTCTTGAGTTCAAGGGGTATTAGGGCACACAAAGGCAGATAAGTGCGTATTTTGTTTAAAAAAAATCATACGTAATATAACATTATAGTTTAGCACACCGAATAATGTCCAAACAAGTTTATTAACAAACTACAGCATTAACAAAAACTAAAAGTAAAAAAAAAAAAAACATTACAAGTTTACTAGCAATCTCAACCACTATCTCTAGATATAAATTGAGCAAAATAACTAACTTTCTTTTACCTTAAATTTCTTTCAAAATCACTTTAACAGTGTTATGTGTTGCATCTACAGCAAACTATTTGGTGAACCATATAAATATGATTCAATATTTGAGATATTGCAAGGTTGAAATTCATATTTTGGTACTATCCAATCCGAACATCTAAGAGACATTAAACCTGCTAAACTTCTTTTCTAAAATTTTCTAAAGCCCGGAATCTCCAGTAACTGTAAATTGCATTTGTAATTTGTACACTGAATCTGTATAGTGATCTGTATAGTGATCTGTATATTGTAATCTGCATACTGTAGGTAGTATACTGTAATCTGTATATTGTAATATGTATACCTTAATCTCTATACTCTAAACTGTGTGCTGTACTACGTATATACTTTAATTTGTATACTGCAATCTGTATATTGTAATCTGCATAGTATATCTGTACGAGTCCTGGCGCACTGTTTTGCACCAATCCAAAAAAATTATTTTTAATTTTAAAGTTATTTATTTCCTGCTAATATCAGGCATAATAAAAAAGATAGTCATTTCAATCTCTGACAATTATTTATTAAACGATGGATTTTATTTACAGGAAGCTGTATACTGTAATCTACATGCTGTAATCTGTATAGTGTAATCTGTATAGTGTAATCTGTATACTGTAATATGTATACTTTAATCTGTATACTGTAATATGTTATATATAAACTGTATACTGTGCTGTAGTCTGTATAGACTAATCTGTATACTGTAATCTGTATACTGTAATCTGTATACTGCAATATGTATACCTTAATCTCTATACTGTAAACTGTATCCTGTACTAGTATACTATGTATTTATTTTAATTTATATACTTCAATCTGTATTCTGTATAGTATATCTGTATGAGCCCTGACGCACATGAATAGTACTAATCCAACAAATTTTGTTTTTAATTTTAAAGTAATTTATTTCCTGCTAATGTCACAAACGGAATTATTTCGAATTGAATAGTTTCATAACTCTTCTATTCGTCTATGCAGCGGCGGTCCACACGACAAGACCACCTGCAGAAAGCATCGCATGCAAATCGCCATTTATATGATAATGTATGCATCTCATTAGAAGTAATATATTCATTTATACAGAATGCATTTATATATACATCTCATCTCATTCATTTATGCAGCTTACTTCAAGTTTAATATTCAGTCGTGAATCGACTCCCATCCGACCATGATCCTGAAGCAAGCTGATAAGAAACATTTTATTAATTAATTGTAGGCGATCTAGAATCTGGCGTCCAGAGGCACTGATTACCTGATCCCCAATGTGCTTAGTTGTAGGATCTTAAGAGCCTAGAAGCTAGTACCCAGGGGTACCGCTTACCTGGTTTCCTAACGCTTAGTTGTAGGACTTAGGGCTTACTTGTGCTAGTACAGGGTGGTACCGATTACCTTCATGTTTATGTTAGTCTTAGGAGGAACTAACCGTCCTCATACTTATGTTTGTAACCTATTTTATTATGACTTGTTGTTCAGTATATAATCAATTGTTACCTGTGTTTACTTTCTCTGACTTCGTCCCTCAGTCACGAAATTCCACCTGACACTAATATCATGCACCATTTAAAAGACAGTCATTTTAATATCTGACAATTATTTGTCAAACGATGGATCTGATTAACAGGAAGCTGTATACTATAATCCGTATACTGTAATATGTATACTGCATACTGTAAACTGTGTACGGTAATCTGTATACAGTAGTCTGAATAGAAATAATTATCCTTTTGTTTACAGTAATCTGTATACTGTTATCTGTACACTGTAATCTGCATACTGTAATCTGTAGAGTATAATCTGTACGTGCCCTGACGTACATGAATTGAACCAACTCAACAAATTTTGTTTTTAATTTTAAAGAAATGTATTTCTTGCTACTGTCATGCACAATCGAAAACATAATCATTTTATCACTGATAGTTATTTGTTGAACGGTGAATCTTAATTACGGGAAGCATGCTGTGGTAGAGTTCATGTGCACCAGGATTCGTATGCTGTAATCTGCATATTGTAATATGTAGATTATACTGTATCCTGTGCAATCTATATACTAATTATGATCTTTGTAATGTAATTTGTATATCGTAATCCGTATACTGTAATCTACATATTGAAGTCTCCATACTGTAATCTGTATGCTGTGATCTGTATACTGCAATCTGTATCTTGTAATCTATATCCTGTAATTTGTATCCTGTAATCTGTATCCTGTAATCTGTATCCTGTAATTTGTATCCTGTAATCTGTCTTCTGTAATTTGTATACTTTACGATACTAATCGATATAGTTATATACATACTTTAATCTGTATATGTAATATGGAAACCTTAATCTGTATACTACACTCTACATACTGTAATCTGTAAAGTGGAATTTCTACGTGCCCGGACGCAGTAATTTTGTTTTTAATTTTAAAGTAATTTATTCATTGGTAATATTATGCAAAATCAAAAACATAATCATTTAATCACTAATAATTATTTATTGAACGATCAATCTTAATTACAGGAAGGATGCTGTAGTACAATTCATTTGCGTCGGTGTTCGTATACTGTAATCTGTATACTACAGTCTGTATATTGCAGTATGTATAGTGTAAATTGCATAATACTGTAATCTGAATACTGTAATACGTATACTTTAATTTGTACACTGCCATCTGTATAGCATATCTGTACGAGCCCTGGCGCACATTAATAGCACAAATCTTGTTTTTAATTTAAAAAAAATTATTTCTTGTTAATATCATGCACAGTCAAAAACATAATTACTTAATCACTGATAATTACTTGTTGGACGATGGATTTTACTTGCGAGAAGCATGCTGTGGTCCAATTCATGTATACTGCATCTACATACTGTAATCTGTAGAGTGTAATCTGCACGTGCTAGGGCACACACGAATGGATCAATCCAACAAATTTTGTTTTACATACTGCAGTTTTATACACTTTAATAAAACAAAACCACAATACAACCGTATATCACAACAATATTTTTTTACATAACAAATTTTTGCCCCGTCACTAGCTCCAACTTTAGTTTCAGTAAAGCAATCGACAAATATCTCTTAAATTTGTAATACATCAACCTTACCTTACCAATTTCCAATATCAGTGGGTCCACCTGTAATACTAACACCCGGGCTGGGAAAATTGTAACACTCTGCAAATCACAAATTATTTCCACACAAGGAAGAAACATGAACAATAAATAAAATTTAAATATATCGATAGAAACATAATTTTTATTTCTGCACACATAAATAATAAATAAACAATTAACAAAACTACTAATCAGCCTTTTATTTTATTTATGTTATGTTAGGGATTTCTACGTCAATTTTTTTTATATACCTTATAACTAAACTACTAAACAAAATAATTTAAATAAAAATCAATGTAGCAAATTTTCTAAATTCTTATTTTTTTAATATTTAAACAAATATGTTAAGTTCTCTCAAATGTTACGTTTTATTCTTTTCTTTAATAAAATATTTGTCCGAAATGATTATTTTACTGGCCAGTATAAAATTCAAATTAATGTCACTTACGATTTTTCCGCACACTCGACACTTCCTTAAAATTGGTCTCGTGAAAAAAATACCGCTATAATATCCACAACCAACCTCTTGACTGGTGGCGAGATTTCAAAATTGCAAGTTTGCAGAAAATTAATTCTTCTTGAAATATTTTCCAAACTAATAAGTTCTATAAGTTGTGAAATTATCCAAATCAATTCAATAAATTATTATTTTCTTGATATATCGACAAACAGGTAAGTTATATCCATTTATATGCACAAATTTCATCTATTCAAAAATTTGTAACCTTACTTTATTTTTCTAAATTATTGAAATGCATGTTTTTTATAGGTTAATAATTATGCAAACAACACGTCCTTTTCTCAATACGTTCTGGAGATTACTCATTGTTTTTCACAATACAAATTACATAAAAACATATAGAAACAACAACTATGTAACATTATCAAGTAAACCATGGACAAAAATTGACATTTAAAATTGTATAATTAAAATATTAATTTCTTTAAATTTTAGATTTAAACACATAAAAAGAATTCCCAACACTACCTTAAACTAATAAAATAACATATTTATCTCTAAAACCCAACAATAACTCACAATTTGAGTCGAACAAACAAATTTTCACGCTTGACTAAAATTGTCATAATTTCGATTTAAATCTGTCCAACCACCAATTTTACCCTTTAATCTTTACACAATATGCTTATATAACTATACCCATTAGTTTGACATCAATAACTAACACTTATAATACAAAATTAACTTTAAATGAAAATTTCTTCACGGCACAGGTGTATGGACATTTTTAAATTGAATTGGCTGAGAAAACACATAGAACTACAAAAAAAACTTTATACAACTTACACAGCCAAGATGTTATCCAACGAAATTCCACAATAACATCATGAACCTAAATTAATTAAATTAGAACGGTAGCTCGACAAACCAATACCATAAATCGCAAAAGGAAAAATCACTCATTTTGAAAATTAAGCAAGGTAAGTTTCTTTTATATATGCTAATTTACTCAAAATAGCCCGTTTTATTATATTCTAGGTGCAGTTTACCAAGTTTGAGCTATTGACGGAAGATCAAGAAAAATAATTCAACGTACCAAACGTTGTATTAAGATTTACAATTATTAAATTATATACACACTTAAATAGTATCCTTTTGTTGAAATATAAAACTTTTTATGCATGTTAACATAATGTGAATAAATTATTCCTCTAAAGAAACCCATTTTGAAAATTATTTTCAAAAATTGAGGTTATGTAATGAATAGATCGGATCGTTAAATAATCTTGCATGAAATGCAACTTTAACAAGAAATTATCACGAATAGGATGTATTTAACTTAATTCCTGTATATAGTTAGCTTCAACCGTACTTCTGAAACTATTAAATAAACCTTTTAACAAAGATTCAATTACGAACGCCTGAAAGATAGGCAACCCAAATTACCTATTTAACATTTCTACCTGCAAATAACACAGCAATACTTTAATCTGTATACTGTAATACGGAAACTTTAATCTGCATACTGTAGCCGGTATACTTTAATCTGTATGCTGTAATCTGTAATATACAGGGTTAGTAAAAAGTATGGAGATGGCGATTTGTTGTCGTTAATATTCATTTTACAAAATAATGTTCTATACAAAATTTTTTTATAAAGTTTTTATCTACATTTGAGAATACTTAATTGCATACAATAATTGTATGCAATTTAATGCTGTTAATATTAGCAATGGCAAGTTTAATCTTAGATGTACCTACTATTCGTAAATACTTGAACCGACGTTTCCTTGAAAAAATGTTAATAGAATAAAATAAAATAAAAATTTTTTAATGCTGTTGTAAAGAGAAAAAGTTGCTTTATCGAATGGTATCGTAAAATTAACAAGTTCCCACAAGTAAGAAAATTTAACGGAAAGGCGTAACTTGAAAATAATTGAAGTAAAGAAAATTTTCAAGTATTCGCAGATGTAGATAACAATTTCATAAAAATATTTTGCATTGAACATTATTCCCAAAAATGAATATTAACAACAATAAATCGCCGTCTCCATACTTTTAACTAACCCTGTATAAACTGTATTTTGTAATCTGTATACAGCAATCTGCAATGTATACTATAATCTGTATAGAGTAGTCTGTATACTGTAATCTGCATACCGTAGTCTATATTTTGTGTGTAGTCTGTAGTGTGATACTTTAATCTGTGTACTATAAACTGTATACTGTATTATGTACTATACTTTAAACCTTATACTGCAATCCATATCCTGCAATCTGCATACTGTAATCTATAGAGTATAATCTGTATGTCCCCTGAAGCACATGAATTGGACCAATCCAACAAACAAATTTTGTTTTTAATTTTAAAGAAATTAATTTCTTACTAATCACTTAATCACTGATAATTATTTATTGGACGATGAATCTTACTTACAGGAATCATGCTGTGATCCAATTCATGTGCGTCAGGGCTCGTATACTGTGATAATATATATATATATATATATATATATATATATATATATATATTGTAAACAGTATACTGTAATATGTAGTGTCATCTGTATATACTAATTTATACGAGGAGGTATTGATAAATAGTTGGCCTAGCCTAGAAAAAAACTACATGTTTTCGAAGTAATAGTATTTTATTCAACATAATCACCTTTCAACTCTATACTTTTAATGCATCTATGAAAGAGTTATTCTAATCCTTTAGTTTTATCCTGTCCTGCAAACTCCACAGCATCAATTACCATCTTGTTTGATGTAAATTCTCGTCCTTTCAATGATTTTTTGAGTTTCGGAAAGAGATAATAATCCGATGGGGCCAAATCGGGAGAATATGGCGGATGGTCGACAATTTCAAAGCCGATTTCATTGATTTTTTGTAGGGCAATAAGTGATTTGTGGGCAGTCGCATTATCCAGCAAAAACAAGACGCCTTTGGTAAGTTTTCCTCGCCGTGATTCCACAATTTTCGCTCGAAGTTTGGTTAATAGAGATGCGTAATATTCTCCCGTGATTGACTTTCCATGTTCCAAGTAATCCACGAAAATTATACCATCTTTGTCCCAGAAAATGGAGGCAAGAACTTTTTCAGCAGACTTCTGCACACGAAACTTTTTGGGCCGAGGAGAGCGAGAATGTTTCCACTCCTTAGACATTTCTTTAGTTTCTGGATCATAATAATGAATCCAAGTTTCATCCATTGTAACAAGCCAATCCAAAAAGTTTGATTTTCTATTGTTAAATTGATTGCATATTCACTGAGAGATGTGGTCACCCTCAATCGCTTTTGATCAGCATTGAGACATTTGGGTATCCATTTTGCGGATAGCTTTTTCATTCCCAATTCATTATGAACGATATGAAAAACGCGTTCGTATGAGATATTCAAAGTCTCTGATATGCGTTTTAGGCCGATTCGTCTATTATCCAAACTCATATCATGGACAGCATCAATGTTTTCTTGCGTTGACACAGAAATCGGTCTCCCAGACCTCTTCTCATCGGTGACATCTTTTCTTCCACGTTTAAAATCAGCAACCCAGTTTTTAATGGTTGAATAGGATGGACATTGATCTCCTAACGTTGTTAACATGTCATCATAAATTTCTTTACCAGACAATCCCTTCAAAAACAGGTACTTGATAACCGAACGATACTCGATTTTGCTGAAGTTCCAATCTTCATCTGACATGGTTTACTTTTCTTAATCACAATTTCAAAATAACATCACCTTTTGGGCTGACACTTTGCACGTGCACTTGTCGAAGTTTCAACTTGTTTTCATAGCAACGCGATTTATTTTTGCCTGCTAGAACTATTCAAGGCCAACTATTTATCAATACCCTCTCGTAAATCTTAATCTGTATGCTGTAATTGATAACCTGTATCCCGTGGCATGTACCCTGTTTCTTGTAACCTGTAAATCTAATTCCCAAACCTGAATTATCCGAACTTTAAAATATGAAATTCTGAAGCTTTCAGTTTTCGAAGTCTTGGTACCTTTAGGTTATAAAACCCTAAACATCTGCAACTGAAAAAGTAGTAAATAAAATTCTATAAGAAGAATAAGAATTTATAAATTATATAAATGCATCTGTAAAATGTTTCAAAATTCTTTGGATCACTTTCCATGTTGCAGTTGTGGACTTATCAAACTACTTTATGATAGCGTTTACTGTCTCCAGCCTTACTTTGTGGAACTCCATAATCATGAAATATAATATAAATACAAAGATTAGTTAAAGTTTCACAAGTTTTATTAATATCTTAACCTGACAATATTGAAACAATATTGTCAGGTTAAGATATTAATAAAACTTGTGAAACTTTAACTAATCTTTGTATTTATATTATATTTCATACTTTATGATAATTTGTCCCGACAATGAACCTACGTATGAAAAGTTAAAGTTCTGTAAATTTGAATATTAATTTTCTTCACGAGCTGTAAGTCTTAAACCCTAAACGTGATGAAGTATGATACTAAAACTTCTAAAACTGTAAATACCTAAGCTTTTAAAATCTGAGTCTCAGGAACTTTGAAACATGATATTGTATCTATGGACTTAGTATCTTTGCTTTCCAGCTACGTTTGTTCAACTTCTTCAGTTGCTCTTATCATTTTTCCGGAGATCTGCTGTTTCTATCACATCTATAAGGTCTACTATCTAATCTTTTGGAGATCTTGGTACACAACAATTTTAAAATTTTAAAACATCAATTGTTCAACTTTAATTCTGTATCTAAAACTTAAAAAAATTGGATCCTGTAAAGGACGTCAGAATCTGAATCTGTTTCTGCAACTCTGAGTCCAAAATTCAAATTGTTCATAGTTCATGAATTTCCAATCTTATCAAATACCTAATACGTTGTAACGCTGATGCACCGTGAATAACAGTTCTAATTATTATTATAAGTTTATTTTTCTACAATTGCCTTGTAGCAGCTTTGTTTTGCTAAATTAAAAAATCGCACATGTGTATGTATTACATATTATTTATTGTGTGAGTTGATTTATCATTATGTTTCTAATTTATTTGATATATCTTATCTTCTTAGGTATTGGGGAATTAAATTTAGTAAATACGCGGTTAAGTACTTCTTGTTATCTACGACGGGTCATAGATGTTAAAATATAAAAGCCTAAATTATACTAATCTAAAAGTAAATTAATATTAGTGTTAACAATTGGTAAACGTATTAATGGTCTCCATAAAAATCCGAACTCTGGTCATTTGCGCCATGATGTTCTTTCAGGATTGTTCAGGTAAACACATCCATTTCACAATCACCATTCTAACTAATTCAATAGAGCCAAACACTTTTGTATCAACTGCCTAAGTTTCTGGTTCATTAGATTTTAATTAATTTTTTAATAGGTGAAGCTTTAGAATGCTACCAGTGTACAGGAAGCCCAGACAGTGACTGTGCGAGAGGTGAGATTTCCGCTATGACTGTGGTAGTATGTCCAGGAGAACATCTTGCAATGTGCCGGCAGGTAGATGTAGAATCAAAAGGTCGGTATTTAAGGTAATTTAGGAAAAAGATCAGATAAATCTATATTGTTTGTTTCAGATGGAAGAAAATTTGATAGAGGCTGCACGCGTGTGTATTCACCCTTTCAACCAAATTTGTGCAGAACACTTCACAGTATTAATAATAATAGTCGATATCCATCAGTAAAGGTGTTCTCTTGTTATGTTTGTGATACTCACAAATGTAACACTTTAATAACTAACAAGCCTTAGCATAAGTGATCTTTTTGTGATTTTCTAATAATAATTTAATTTATTAGTAAAAGGTAATTCAATAAACTTTTTTATTCTCGACATTAGAAGTATATGTTATAGCCTACAGAATCACAAAGGCTGCTTTTATATATGTAAATACCAAACCTACCAAAATATAGCTGTGCTAGAAGTATCAGCTGGATCTAAATAACAATACTTTAGTTTTTGCCGGCTAACCCCAATAAGTCGGAGAGGGGCGGGGTAATACAAGATATACAAGATAAAAAAACAAGCGCCACTTCGTTTTAAAACAATTCTTATTACTAAAGCTTCAAACTTCTTAGATAAACGAAGAAATAGATCTTTTACTAACATATAGACAACTTCCACAATTTTGGTTGTACGGTGCATATACACTTACAGTTGACAAGCTGTAAAGCAAATATTAAAACCACACAATAAATAAATAGAAATAAATAAAACACAAACATGTAGTGAATAGTAAACTTCCTTAGTAGGGCTTTATTATTTATCGCAAATTGTAAACTATTATTGTAATATATTGTAATTATACTGATTAAGGATTTTAATGTTTAGTAAAATTAACAGATTGGTGATTTGTATCACAGCTGGTTGTAAATCTTAAAAACTACCCTATGATAATTTCACTACTCGAGATCTCGTTTTATCTAGCTCTTAAAACTAGCATCAATAAATAAATTGTATAAACGTTTTATAAATATATAGATAAAATGACACAATATACATATACATACAGTTTCAAACAAACATCCCACCATTCGATGACCCTCGGATGATACGGTAAGGTTTAAAAGCATTGCTTAGGGTTTTTCGTTTAACCCTCCGATATAATCTTGTTACACACAGCCCTGTACGCATGTATGCAGGCACGAACCCAAAGGGGAAGACCTTCAACTTAAACCATCCAAAGTCAAAGGGGCAGGAACAGGAAAAAACAACGAGCAACGAAACCCAAAAGATAAAAAGAAGAAAAAAAAGACCTAAAAATCAAAACACCCTGTATGTGGTATTAATTTTAAATATTTGCAAAGAATTTTACCTTTCGATAAACTGAAAGGTCTTTTATTACACGATTCCTTCAGGGCAACCGATAGGGAAATATTACCTAAAATAGAAAAAGCTTTTAATGAGATTTTAGCACATGGTGGAAAATAAAGAAGGTTTACCTAAATGGTTAACACTAGAATCTACTCCGTCTAATTGACGATTGATCACATATAAACAATCAAATGATCATATTGCTGGATGCGAGATTTTCTTTGCTAAAGCGAATTATATCAAAACCAATTTTAAAATTCATCTCACATTCAATTTCTAATGCAAGCCAACCATTTTGTTATATCAACTCCACTATTGAGAATGCGCTTGGCAGCGCTGGCGCGAATTTACGATCAAGAGAGGGAAGGGATAACCAGTGTCAACCAAACTAACGAAGAAGCTTGGTTTTAAACAGTGACCGTCAAACAATCAATGGGTTGTGAATTTCAACGTTATAATGTAGCAGCACTAGAATTACAGTGCGATATAGCATTACAATACCACTGCAATTCCTGAAGTATAACCTAATGGAAATAATCTAAAGATTTGCAGATCACTAACAAACTTGTAATTTATTCTAACAAACCTCTCACTAGAGTGGAATTACCAAAGAATTACATCGCAACTGGTACAATCTTAGTGGCATTACTGGTAGTGCTATTTAAATTTTACACCCTCAATATCTTCTCTGCTGGACTTACAATATATTAATGTAATTTATTCTAATGTAACGCTCCTGGAGTGGGATTATCGAAGAATTACATTGCACGTGGTAGAATTATAGCAATATTACTGGGCTCTATTCTAAGCTTCCACTCTCAATGTTATGTTTTATATGAATGTCGTTATTGTGATATCGAACGATATCACGGAATACGGAACGGATATCACTGTACGGAATTAAGTACAGCGCCATTAGTTCGACTGTGATATCATTGGTATTATTTACATATAGATCTAACACTTTGAAATAATGAAAGACATTTAGCAAGAGATAGTGATAGCGAACCCCACAGTGATTAGAATAACAAGAAATTGAAAAATGAGTGGCGAACTATTGTCCGAATAACTGCTTTGACGATTAATGAGCAGGACAAGTTTGAAATTAATTTAATATAGGTTGGTAGCCGCTTCTTCTCGTCTAGTAACAAATTGTAGAAAAACATTTTAGGTACTGCTGCCAGACGACTACAGAAGAGAATTGATCTTGATTGCAAGATACTCTGTTCTTGAAAGACAACTCAGCAGATTTCTGAACCAGAAGAGATTCCAAAAACTGAAAAGAAGCGAGTCGATTCTGATTGATTGTTGCTTCTTTCAAGTCAATGCTATAATTTGGCACGACAAATTGTTGGTGTTTATAAAATAAATTTTAAAATTAAATGAAAGGAATGTTAAATTGAATTTAACGCAAATTAATAGAGAAATCCATTCCCTAATTGTGGATTTCTCTAATTTTGCTATTATTTAATAATATCAAACACTTTAGATGACGCCCTTTATCTTATTATTTATTCCTGTGTTCTTTCTAATCACTAAGTTTTTGCGATTAACACCTACGACACCTGAGTATATTTTGAATTAATAAGACGTCTCTGCCGGAAGGTATGTTAAAGTAAGTATCTGTGATTTATGTGTTGATTTGATTTCGGTAAACTGGTCAGTTTTGGGATTAGTTGTTTAGGCTAAGACCGCGGTATTTAAAAATGTGAAATATCATAGATTTATTCTCTCACAAAACATTTATTTCAGGACTTCCACTGTTACTAAATAAATCAATAAAAACCAAAAAAGGGAAATATGAGTAGTGACTCCATCCTGTTGAAAGCACGTCCAAGTCAGGTCGTAGATATCACTAAGTAAGTTGACTATGAGTCCTAAAGGGTCATTACTATTTTCAATAAGACACTCCAAGTTGATTTACTCAAACAAAAATAACACCTGATTTTAATAGCAAACCGTTTCCTACACAATCAAAATCAGAATCGCAACTAACACAACAAGGCGTTGAGTTAGTTGCGCGACTTCCAGGCCGACGTCGTCACAACAGAAAAGTCAGCATTCGATGTCCAGGACAATCAATGAGAGGAAGGTCAGCAATTTCACACTCAACATGGGTGGTGAGGAAAGAGTTAAATTTTTTAATACAACATTCCGCCATAGGCGTACTTTAAGTATTACCTATACATGAATAAAGCTGTTCGGAAAGTAAATTTTAATCGAAATACATAATTATTCGAACAGGACTGTTTTTCTATGTCAACTCTAACAGGAAAGCAAAATTAGGGTTGTTTAGAATGGCATAGATTGGAGTGTTGTGAATAAAAAAATTTGAACTATTTAGAAAATCATAAAAATCATTCATAGTAGATACTTTATCACGCCTGTTTGTTCTTGTATATGTACGTAATATTTCTTCGTTCTGCCAACTTGTTTGTGTTTTTACTAATATTTCTTATTTACCACAACTTTTAAATTCAAAATCGCCTTGCGGGCTGCATGTCAACACTCCCTTCTCGAGTAATTTCTCAAACATACAATTATACGGCTCAAGAGGACCAGGCATGGTATACTTGGTCCTCTCGAGCCAGATAATTATATTAATAGCAATTAATAATAATGTTTATTTATTCTACATGAATGAAGAGATATCTTTTTCTAACTCTTCTTTATCAATCTAGTATTTACTATATATTATTAGTCATATTTCTAGAAACAGAATATAAATTTTGTTTGCATTTTCTATCAATGACGACGACAAGCAGGAGATATTCAAGTACATAGAAGGTACTTGAAGTTCCTAATCGACAATCAGACTGTTAATGATGACTCAATTTGCATGTAGCACGCACGCAAAGGCAAATGACCCGACATTTTGGCCTTCAGAATCTTCCTCTGTTAAACGATGCAAGTGAACTGAATCCGGTATTTTAACAAGAATAAGCCATTAAAAGCTTACAGAAGCTTTTTTTTTCTTAACATTTTTTGGTGATATTTTTTCTTTTGTCAGGAAAACGTGAAGATATTTAAGAAAAATAAGAAATAGAAATTAATTTGTCCTAATTAAATGGTTTTTCACCAATATGTGTTTCTCATATCTTGAAATTATTCAAGGACGACTATTTTGTCCTCAAACGATCATAATAACTATTAATGTTAATGGTTGATAGTATTAAAAAAATTTAAAAGGTTTTTTCATACTGTTCATTGATTTTGCACCGGAGAAAGTTTTATAGCAATAAGATCAACAAAAATGTAATCTCCTACATCGACTGAATATCAATACCGTATAATTTCCTGCCGCAAGCTACAACCATTACTTAATAATCCAAAGTAATCCCAGCGAATAATAACTTACAACCCGATAACTTCCTGCGAAAGCAGTTTGCACCAATTGCTCCCTTCTTTATCAAGTCATTATTAGGTTACTCGTATACGTAAGACGAAAGATGAGGAATTCAAGAAAATCGTGCCTCTTGTAGGTGATGTTTAAGCGTTTATAAAAGCATAGCGTGAAGAAGGTGCATGTGTGTGTCGTGTAATAAGGGCGGCTTTTATATGAAGTCATCTAAATGGTAATGAATAGTTTTTACCTCGTAGATGCTATGCACCTGTCTTGAGTTTTTTAGTTTTCTTTTAAAGATTTAGGCACGGAATTCATGATTCACGATTAGATATCTATTTCAGTAGTTGGTAACTCTAGAAAAACAAATATTTTAGTTGAAATAAGAATAAATAATAAAAGGGCATATCACTATACTGCCTCCGGTCTTTTGTAAGTAAAGTCGAATCTGCAAGTTGAAGGTATGGGAAGATCACAAATATTACTGTTCAGAAATAGAACGCAAGATTAGGTATAGAGGATAAGATAGAGGACGCCACCAAAATTTTTTGATGGTATTAATTACTTAACCGAAATTGAGAAATCCACAATTTGCGAAAGGATTCCCCTTAAAATTTATATTAAATTCAATAAAATAAATCTTTCTGTTAATTTTAAAATTTACTTCTTAACACATCCCCACAATTGGGATAACACAATTGTGATGATTCGCTCAAGTAAGTTTTGATTGAATTTATAATTGGCTTTTATTATTTTTTAGGTTATGTGACTTATCACTTACAGCTTTACAAAAGGCCTTATAAGAAATTATGGTGAGTTATTTCAACCTTAAATAAAACATACCTAAAAAAAATAATTTTACTCTTCTCTTTCTTTAGAATAACAATAGATGTGCTTTTATTTATCACACTTTGATTAATGACAAACCTGATATCTTGATTTGTCGATGTTCCTTTGTACAACTTGATATACAGAAAGAGCACCAGGAATCTGTCTACTGCTTATGAGAATCTGGAACTTCTCTCAGGATAGGATGCACAGCCGAAGCTAAATCGTTGTGGTGAATCGCACCTAATTCCTTAATTTTACCTTTTAATGCCGACTTTTGAATAGCGTTCAAGAATGAATTTTGTTTCTTTTCTTTTTATCGAACCAGCTGGATACGTCTCCGAGTCTAGTAGCACTCACTGCACTTTTGTCTACTAGTAAGTTTTTTAATTCTCTTTGAGTTGTTGAAATAAATTTACTTCTTTAAAGACGTTTGTTAAACTTTTTATTTATCTTACTTTTAATTCAATTCTTTACAGGAAATTTTACAACCTTTCTGTTTTAATACATTATTCTCATTTTTTTTGTTTACCTAACTACCTCTTAGAAACACCCTTTCTTTCAGATTGCAATTATTCCTCCTATCTTACTGTTGTGCATATTTCATTCTAAATTAACCTGCCTTTGGGTATTATTTTATATCATGATTATTGTAATTTAGTTGACAACGACGTACTTGCATTTCAATACAGCGATTGGTTTGTCAGTAACCGTAGTAAGGACTATTTTTGGATTGTTGTATCAAACCCAAATTATGTTATATCGTTGTCAATAATTTATAGAATGTTTTATATTTTTCTAATCGTATTTACATTTGCTTTTTCAGAAGTGGCTGCGAGTGAAAATTCTATCATCCCAAATAATTCCCTTAACCAAGGTATTATTATGTACATATAACAAATCAATAAAGTCAACTCAAACTTGAATCGTTTTGTGGTAAATTCTTTATAATTGTCAAATGACAATTATAATGATAAACGGAAAATGATCAACACTCAACGTTTCTTTATTGTGTATAAATAAGAATCCATGAATCATCTAACCAACTATTTTTTTTAAACCTCCACAGATGAGACAATTACTTTAATGAATGTTACAATAAAAAAATCAATGCAATATATTGATATAAATAAAGAATATCTGTTACACAATATAAACATCAAATACGATTGGAAACTCATAATGGTGATAAATACTTTCTAACTTATTTTTTGGGATTCCATTCTAAATACATTTAACCAATAAAATCTCTAATCTAAAAACAATCTAAAATTTCGCTATCAACTAAAGGAATTTCGACAAAACATTTGTAAACACTTGCATAAAACACGTGTGACGTTAATCCTCTCAAAAACAGCTCTCCTTAGCAATTCTTTATTTCACAATAACTTTACAAACAAATACTTAATTCACTAAAACAAAACCAATCATCACACAAAACAAAATCTCACTAACACTGCAATTGTAAGGAAACGTGACGAAAACAAATGAATTCTGAACAATTTTACATTAACAACGAAATATTCAAACGGAATAATTTCCAATATTAACTGGTTTAATTATTCTTGAAATATTTTTAAACTTGAACACCGCTTAAATACTGATTTTAAATTTTTGCTTGAACTTGTAACAACCATCCCTCATAGGAGATAATGGACGTTAATTACTTATTAGTTAAGCACCTCACTTCCTGCGTATTTACAATGTTTAATATTTTAAATAAGTTTTCTAGAAAGACACTTTATTTAAACGGTATGATCTTGCAAAGACAAATTCTCCATGTCCTCAAGTACACTAAGTCGCGTCAGATCACCTTGCTGAATCCCCACACAAATACTGGTCTCTACATAGACCGACAATACAACACGGAAATGCAAATAAACTTTGTACAAAAACTGGTCTTTAATTAGACTTAAAATACGAAATTATCAGAGATTCTATTAATTAAACTGGTCTCTAACTAGACCTATATTACGATTTATATGCGGTTTTTGGATTTAACCACTAACACTTGAATGTGGAGACAGGCTTAGCTAATAGCAAGATTGAACAAATTTATCTCTATTTCTGTTAAAAGGTGTCAGTAATAAACTGAAAATTTGAAACGATAAAGACTTGTCAATCTAATAAAATTTATCACAATTCTAGCTCATTATCTTTTTGGAATACTACGAAATTCAATATTGTACAAAAGATTATCTACTCAAAATAAAACCATAAAATAGTTTTTTTAAGGGGAATTTTGAAGAATACGTGCATACAGCTAGGTTTAAACCATGAGAAAATATTTTTATTTTCCTGTAAAATTGAATCTAATAAAATTTGATACCAAGAAATTTAAATTAGGCGAGACTGTCTGCATTCCTGAATGTTTATTTAAATGCAGCTGTCTTTGATATTCAACGATGAAGCCTTTTATATTTTATACATCAACTTAAATTTCAGACAAAGTGGAATAATTTATGTTTATACTGTAGGTTAAAGATTTAAACGACATAAACTAAATAACCACAAAATTAAGCTAGGTACACTAGAAAGAACATTAGAAAGTTCGTATTTTTTAAATGCCAAATATGACCTTACTTCTTTGTAAGTCTAAAACAAAATAACAGTATGTTTTAGTGCTATTCTCATCATGGTTGTGGAATCGAATTAATGGCGGATAACAAAAGGAAATCAATTCTTAAAGAATTTGTTAATGAAAATGGGAGTTTCTTTGTTGTCTTTGTTTTCAGGGAATGACCTGTTAACTAACAACCTTCATAACTGATATAATCTGCTGAAGGTAAGATATCTTTCTAATATTTATCTCTGTATTTTGAGAATTATGCCAGTCAGTAATCTTTATTTTTGTAGGAAACTTGTAATGGAAATTCGTTTATTAAAAGTTTTTGATCTGGATCCTCGTTTACCCTGAACATGCTGTTGTTGAAACCAGCTTCTTGATTAACTTACACAGCGACATTGTTTTAAAAGTTGGATGGACATTTTGCTTAACAATTGCATATATTAGAAAACTACGTCTTCGAAAAGAAATTTGAATCTTTTATGACTTGTGCAATGAGTTTGGTAAAAGTGATTTTCATTATCGCTATTGGTTGAACAACGAGTAAAATAAGTGATAGTCTCTAAGTTGTTTGAAACTTTTGAATAAAGAAAACTGTGATGATTATTTTGTAATAATTATTAAGGCTTAGGATTTATTAGTAGGAAAATTAAAGAGAAAATCAAGGTTTTGGTTTTAACTAATATAAGCAAACTTTCAGCAAGTAATAACATTTTAAGTAAGTTTCCTTGCATTTTTGCTAGTTTTTTCGAAGGAGTTTGAAACAATTTTTACTTTTACTCTTTTATAACATTTAATTGCCTAAGAGATTATGTTCATTATTAACTCTACACCTTTTTTTAAATTTAAATGAAACGTTCTGATTAATAATTTACTTCACGATGTGTTTTATGAAAATAATTATTGTATGTCGTTTATTTATTGTGTACTAAGCAGCTTTGTTTGTTTAAATCGGTTTTAACCGTTACAGATTGCGTACACCCATATTGTGAAAATTCCACGATACTTAAATAATATCTAAAAATATTTAAATTTATAACCAAACAAGTTGGTGCTCATAAGTAGTCATAGTTCCATTTAAATCCGCCTACCTTTCAATTTTCCCATGCCCAAACTCATCCAAGTTGTTGTTATGTGTGTTTGGCATGAGTATTTTGAGTTTTCGATGTATCAATTTGTTTGGTAGCCAAACACCATAGAAGCAACCGATCAACTAATTAAGTAGAAAGAGTAACAAAGTGTTTACATTTCAACCTTTAACAACTCAATAAGTGATCATACTAGTAGAAAAAAGTAAGTGCCAACTCAACTTTCTTTAGGCAACAAGGGAGGCTTCCGATGGCACTTACGTTTTTAAAGTAACTCGTGTTGTAGTGGTAGATGGTAAACTCCTACCCACTACACTTTCACGGCCTTAGTCAATGGACAAAGAACGCCTTGCGGGTTTTTCTATTGTTCTCAATATGACATGGACAGTTGTTTTCTGTCCATCAAGGTTTCAGATAGTAAAAATAGATATTTACTATTTTTCATTTCTACAATTCATAGTAAATAGTAGCGTTATATTTAACTTAAATTTAAATTCAATATTATAATTTTATTCTACTAACATAACTTAAAAATGTATTTAAAATAATGCGCAACCATTTGTTAACTAATTATGGGTAATTTAACTGTAATGACGCGATAATAAGAATAATTAGAATTCTCTGACAATCAAACAATAATAGCTTCTAATTAAAAAGAACACTTTAACATTTGTAAATAGACACTAGCATTAATGTTAATAGCAAAAGTGAACAGCAAAAACCCATGTCAAATGGTTGTATTCACGCGTGTATCAGCTCAAGCATGACTTCATTATCATACATAAATGCATAACCTCATAGAAAATTACGAGCAACATCTCTTGTTTTCCTTTAACAACACAGAATGAAGACAGCATTGACAATGGCACTCGATTGGCAGCTGACTTCTTATTTCCATTTCAACACGCGAGAGCTCGCCTTTATTCAAATCGAGTTATTTACCTATTCGTAAATCGAGAGCCACGATTTTACCTTTTAGCAGCAGTTCTTTACAGGCATATATTAAAATAAGCAAATCGGACCAAAACATCTCTAGCTTTTTTCTGCCATGGAACCAGAAGAGAAAAAAAAGGAAGAAAAGAAAGAATTTAAATAAACGGCATTAGCGAAACAAAAGAAGGCTCTGACAAAACTAAAAACGTCAAGAAGACATCACGAAACCAATAAAAAGTACACGAAGAAAAGCGAACAATCATTGAATGTGAACTGTGCGGAGGCTTATAATGGCGAAGGCTTCTTTTGTTATGTTGGTAACATCACTTTTAACTTTCAAATGAATTTCTTTAAGGTGACAGCGGGACATGGAATTTTAACTTTTTCAATGAAGTACAACTTACCTGGAAGTGTATAGGTTATCACTAATAATGTTTAGTTTTTGTTTCTGTCCCACTCAAGATCATAAAGAAAAAGGTTATAAATAATTTTCTAAAATTTTGTGTTAAATGATATAATATAATGATGGAATATAAAATTCCAAATTCATCGATTTATCAGTTAGAGAGTTTAATTCTATTTTCTATTTCATATAAATATTCAAAAGCTTTGATAATATATTTATGGTTTTTTATTGAAACTTTTATTTTATCGATTCGAAAGTAAAAACTTATTTCTTTATTAGTAAATCGCACAATCGCTTTTTCATATTTCAATTCACAGTTTTGTTAAGTATAAATTTTTCTCAAAAATTGCCAAGAATTATTAAAATGTTCAAAGTTCTTGCAATTTACAAAAGCTTCAAGCTCAAAATTTTAATTTTCTTGTCAAAATATTTATTTAAATTTATTTAAATTATCATTGTTTAACTTATTTTTAATTTAATTAGATTAATTAGATATTTATTTTAATTAAGTTTTAAGACAAATCTACACATTTTAGATTTGTGATAGTTATAAAGCAATTTAGAAAATTATATGTTTTTTATGAATTATTAATTTTGATTGCGATTTATAAGTTATGTATTGTTACATCTACTATATTTCTCTTCTATTATAGGTACTTTTAAAATATCTTGCTGTCGATTGCATACTGTAACGATTTTCCATCATAATATTAATAAGAATTAATTGCCTCAGTTGTTGAAGTTAAAATCATGAATTCTTATTGTTACTCAATAAAGAAATGCTAAATGTTTACTGCGTTTATCATTAACATTTATAAAGAATTTACTATAAAACAATTAAAGTTTGTGTTGATTTTATTAATTTGGTGCATGTACAGAAAAATATTTAGTAACGGGAGGTATCTTGGAGTGATAGGATTTTCACTTGCAGTTACATCTGAAAGAAAGTAAACGTATTAGTTTAGTAAAATTATAAAACATTACATATCTCATTCACAATAATATAGCAATACAAAAATAGCCTTGACTACGGTTATTAAGAAACTAATAATAATAATAATATTTATTCTATAATATACAATCGTACATAATAGAATCTCAAGGAGGAAATTCAACAGAGTTGCTCTTCCATCCCTCCTTGCAAAACTTAAACTTATAGTAAATTAAGTCGGATTGAACAGACAAAAAAAATTAGTAAGTTATAAGTACTTAAATAATATATTATAGTCAGTACAGACAGTTTACGGTTTGGCGTATCAATAACGATCTGCAGTTAACTGCTTAACTAGAGCTTTTTTAAACTGCTTCACTGATAATGTCTTTAGTGGTGGCAGAATATTGTTATAAACTTTCGCGACATTGTAACTGAATGAGCGTTTAAAGAAAGTGGTATTATGCTTTGGTACAGTCAACAGACCCCTATGTCGCACATTTATATTGTGTACATCGGTTCTGTACCTTATTTTATTGCATAGATAGGGTGGCTGCCGGTTAATTAATATATTATGGTAGAACGTTGCTATATGTATAAAACGCCGTTGTTTCATATCAAGCCAGCCCGTTTCTGCTAGTTTTGCTGATATATGTGCAAATAATTTAGGTACTCCATGAATCAAACAAGCAAAAGTTTTGTACACGTTGTATGCGTTGGGATGTTTCGAAATCAAGACATGGACCATACAGAGGTACGCAATAATTAAATTGTGATAACACAAGGGACTCGCATAGTACGGCCTTTGATTCTTTGCTTAAGTAGTCTTTATGTGGATATATAAGTTTTAAATTACAATACGCATTTTGTATAGGTATATTTATTCATTTGTTTCTTGAATCTAAAAGTTTTAACAAAAATTAATCCTAAATCTTTAGCGCTTTCCAATATAGGAATGTTCATGTCTCCAATCTTAATGGGCGGTAATTGATAATTACTAATCGGTTTACCTAAAATTAAAATGCAAGATTTAGACGGATTTAAATTTAACGCGTGTTTTTTTGAAAATTTAGATGTAGATTGTAAATCATTATTTAATAAATTAGTAGCATTTTCGATATCATTAGCATTGAATAAATAGTAAATCTGCGTATCAACTGCATGCATGTGAATATTACAGGTCGCCACACAATCACAAAGACCTCTGGTATACAGGGTGAACAGCAGAGGTCCCAATATAGATCCCTGAGGCACCCCTCTGCTAACATCAACAGGTGTAGAGACAGCAGAAGATGTCTTGACTCTTTGTGTTCTATTATTTAGGTAATTCTGGATCAGACCAATTGCATCATTACCAAGACCAAGGAAGTGCAATATACTAAGCAATAACTCGTGATTTAGTGTATCAAACGCTTTGCTAAAATCTAAAAGAGTCAGTAATGTACATTTTCCTTCATCCCGAGCTTTCATGATATCATCAGTTATTTTTAACAAAGCGGTTGTGCAGCTGTGAGCAGGTCGAAATCCTGATTGGCACGATGGAAGCAAGTGATTACATTCTAAATATTGCCTAAGTTGCGAATTAATTACTTTTTCAAATATCTTTGACAGTATTGGTAATATACTAATTGGTCTGTAATCCTTATAGTCTGCAGGTTGTTCAACCTTCGCTATTGGTGTTACCAGAGCCGACTTCCAGCTGTCGGGAAATATTTTTTAAAATGCAGGAGTTAATGATATGTACCAAGTACGGTAATATAGAAGGACAACATAATTTTATCATTGAAACATTTAATCCGTCCGATCCCGTTGAATTACTTTTTAGTGAATCGACAATTTTTAATATAGGACTGTCATCTATGAGGTCAAAACTAAATTCTCCAGCTTTATCTAGTTTATTATTATAATAAAAGCTTAACACTTGTTGAGGAATGGACATATGTGGAATACTGTTAACAAAATAGCTATTAATTTGATCAACATTACCATTAAAAGCGCTGTTTTCATTAATCTTAGAAGCTAGTACATTTAATGCTCTGAATTCTCTCCATAATACTTGAGAGTTACTAGTACGATCAAGTTTAAATTGTAAGTAAGCTTTTTTCTCGTTCTTTATTACGTAATTGCGCAACGTCCTGTAATATTCCCATGCAGCCGCGGTTTTTAGGTATTTGAACTTATCTTTTGCCTTGTCCCTCAAACGCATTAGTAATCTAATATTATTCGTTAATTACGGCAAATATCTTCTTGTAATTGTAATAGTTTCCCACGGAGCATGTTTATTAAAAAGATTTAATATGCGACTGTTTAAGATTTCGACCTTTCGATTGATGTTATTTTCATAAACTAAATCATCATAAATAAAGCGTCTGTAATTCAGAATAGAATTGGTCATAATTAAAATTTCTAAAATTTCTGTATTTATGAGGAGTGGGAGGATATGTAACCTTTTGACACGCGATCTCACAAGCTGTTAAATCATGATCTGAAAAATGACAATTTACAACACTCGTTTTCTGAATAAGTGAAGGTTGTGAAGTGATAATAATGTCTAATAAGGAATTTTTCCTGGTAGGTTCTGTGATTATTTGACTAAAATTTAATGATTCTAGCATATTATTAGAATATTCTGTAGATGGATTGGCTGCCATGAGGAAGTCCACGTTTCCATCCCCTAAACATACAATATGGTCTGAATATGGTGTACACAACATAATGGAATTCTCAAATTTATCTATAAAGTTCTTATAGTTAAAAGTTGGGGGCCTGTAAAACACTCCCAGCACAATTCTCTTATTATTAATTTTCACTAATACCCAAAGCTGCTCTATTGAATTGCTAGTATCAATGATACATTTGAAAATGTTATGTCTTATATATGTCGCAGGCAGATGGTCAAATCCTGCAAATAACTATATGCATAGTCATTTACTAAGTGACGGGGCAGATAGCAAAACGAGAATAAATCTATGCGATTTTGCTATATGCCTAGGCTTTTACTAAATGCCGTTCTTTAAAACAGGCAAATAGTAAATAACGATATATTGTGCCGCTGGTCGGCATATAACGCATGCGCCCTTTCTGGAAATTATGGCGTTTGATAGTATGTTTATTTGTAACGAAAAATTCCTGTATCTGTGAAGTGTGTGACATTATTTAAGCTTTGATATGTATTAAGTTGTAAGTGCAAGTTGTCTCAAGCAAAAGTTATCATCATCATAAATATGAATCCAGAAAGGCTTTATATGGAGGAGAACCCAAAGTTGGTCTGCAATCAACAAATATACCGAAAGAGTTACTAGGAAATATTATGACAGAGGATGATCTCGATAGCTACATGCAAGAACCCGAACATTCTAACGAGCATCTCCAAACTGAAAACCATGAAGATGATTGTATAACGCAAGAAGAAGACTCCGAGAACTTGGGGATCCCTTTTCAGGAAAAAGATACAGCCAAGCATGCTGAACCTGCAATACGCGAAGAAATTTTGTTTGTTGTGTCTGCAGTAAGGAAAACAGTTCGGGAACCCAAATCTGCGACTATTGCAAAAAAGTTGTACATGTGATATGCAGCAGAAAAATACATAACCAGAATGAAGATTATGGTTCCACATTGATCTGTAGCATATGTGAACAGCAAAATTCTATTATTTTTAATAGAAAAGCTCCAAAAAACGGCCAAGAAAAAAATGAAAATGTCATCCGAGACGAAGTTTCCGTCAATAGAGAAAGGCACACCGGTACTGGTTGCTGTTCCAAAAGTTGATAGAGCTCCCTTAGATGACCGTAATATTCCAGGATTTATAATGCAAGTTCGAAGCGGTCTGTACCAAGTTGGAACTAGTGCTGGTATTCTTAAACCATTGTGTGCAAGAAACCAAATTCAGCAAATTGAAAACGTATCACTGTAACGGTACATTTTCCACCGGCATTCAGTACGTAAAATTTTACATTTATATTTATTAAAAATCTAAAGTCCGGTCCTGTAAGACTGCGCTTTATTCGAAATAGAATTTCGTCATGTAAATATTTCCTATGAAAACATCTTAAGAAAGGATTGTTTTATATTTGATATAATTAAAGAACGTAGCGTCATAAAAATGATGTTTTTTTTGTATTTTGTTTACTTATATTCTGGTGAAATATCAATTACATCGTGAGAGATCTTGACACAGAAAATTATGGGAAGTACTTGATCATCAATTTCATAAAAACATTCCAGTTAATATTCCGAGAATGCAGGACTCAAAAACAAATTTTTCTTTGTTTGTCATATGCGTTTTAAATTTTAAGTCAGGTTGTCGCGTAGCGATTTCGGCTAGACACCAGATGGGTGTTATTTTGTACCATATTCTTTCAGTACTACTTTTCATTCCTTTAGGTCGAAATCTCTGCAGACGGTTAGTTAAAAAACTTCCTTACGGCCAAATAAGACGCATGTTTTTGCGGGTGATCAGGGTCACGGAGGCTGGCTTCCTTCGCGCCTCGACAGGTTAGCGTGAAAACTTGCTTCCCGTTCGTGCTTCAAGCTAGACCATCTCGGTCAGATCGTGCTATGAAGGTCGATATTAAGAAACTTGCGGTCCATCTTTGAGATTAGTTAGTCGATTTTGAAGTCGGGCTTATTGTGTTATAATTCAGTGTTAATTATACAAAAATAATGCAATCTTTTGTGTACAGTTCTCGTACAGTTTAGTTGTGATTTGTGGTACAAGTGAACTTTTGAAGTTAACTGATTTTTGAGAATTTTCGTTTGAGAAGATTGACTAATATCGTCTCGTCAATAAACATTTATAGTTGGTTTATGTGTAATAAACCATTAAAAACAATTACGCTGTTTGCCTGCGTTAACAGAAGAAAGTGTATTTGTTATTAAAAATTACGTAAATTGAGTATTAATTTAAATTGTGGATTGTCACCTTATCTGCCGATAAAGACAGACAGTTATTTGGTTTAATCCGTGAGTTTTAAATAAAGGAGATTACAACTACTCCTCGAGAATAAATTCTAACAATAAACACTAATCAAATAAGATTGTTTAAACTGTGTTTAACGAACATTGGTGCTGAAATTGTATGGATGATTGACTATTGTTATAAAGTATTTCTTTGGATCTGCTACTATCAAACTGCAATTTAATACCATCGAATCATCGAGAATCAACTACGGTTCTTTCCAAGAGAGGTCTTTTCCAATTTCTAACTGACCAGTATGATTTGCTTTGTAAAGTAAATAAACAAAAGGTTTAAGGTATTGTACTTTAAGAATTGTTTATCTTATTTATTATTTTGAGGATGGATTATTTTAAATAAGCGAATTGCGTTGTTCTTTACTAGAAGAGAGCTCTCAGTAGTACTGAATTTTAGTCCATTATTAATAGTGAAAATTAAATTTATAAATCTTCGAAATATTTAATTAGATTTATTTTAGTTTAAAGTGATGGATATTTGTTCGTCAAACTTTTCAAAAGATTTCTGGTTTAAATAAATTCTTTAGTCTAATATTATGTTGAAATACTTTTTAGCTAATAAATCCGGATATCCTTCAGATCTTGTTGAACTTTTGGGATAATTAATACTTATTAGAATTCTAATAATATTTATTCAAGACTAATATTCAAATTACCTTTGAAACTGCCTTAAGTCTATCAATTATAACGTAGTAGACTATTATTTACTAAATGCTTAGTCTTAAGTTTAATAAATTCATACTGTTTATGTGTTTTTTTATGTGTTTGACTATTATTATTATACCTGTGTTTGAACTATTTTCTGCTTTTATTATTTAATAAATATGTGTTTAGTTTATACTAATGATCTAAACGGAACCATATAATTATGAAAGTTTTGTTCAAATTTTACTTTAAAATTAAAAAAAAAACATTTCTAAATTTTTATTCAGAAACCTATTATATTTAATTCATTTTCTGATTAATGAATTTAATATCAAATCAGGCTTAATTAAACAACAATATTAAGCTTCATAATCAGATGGCGCCCTTTTAGTGTTTTTATTTGTGTTCTAAACCCTTATCTACTCCTTTTCACAAAATAAGACAACTGCAGAACCAATACCTGCGACCTGAACATTTCAAATTTGTAAGAGAGAGTTTAAATCTCAAGCTGTGGCAATGATTTTGAGCATATATGATAATGTAAGTATGATAATTTTATAGTTGTGTTCTCGTGTAGAAAAACCTTTGTTTCACTGGCGCCCAATCGCGGGGCCTTGTTACGTTTGTGAGATTTTAGTTTGTTTCACTGCCTGTCCAACGTGAGCCAGATCTTTTGTTGTTGCATCACTAAGTATTCAAGATATCCATATAAATAAGGAGATTTCTTTACAAGAAGCGAGTTCTAAGCATTCTCTTTACAATGGGCAAGGATTTCCCAAGTGCTCTTGTAAAAAAGAATGTTCCACGGCGAAATGTGCATGTTTGCGCAAAAAGCAATTATGTGGAAGTAGATGCCATGGAAGTCGAACGTGCAAAAATAAATAACATGTTACTCTTTTTTATTTTGAACTTTTTTTATGCTGAAGAGCATAATGAATTTACGTTTTAAGTAGGTATTTATTTATTTTTTTGTTATTTAAATAAACATGTAATATATTTCTATTGGTTTTTTAAGAGAATGATGTTCTATAGTTATGTTCGATAATTCAGTCTAATAAATAATTAACTTACAGTCCAAACATAGACAGTGTTTACTGATATCTTATTTGCCGACAGCACATTAAGTCATTTACTATTTGCCTGCTTTAAAGGACGGCATTTAGTAAATGCCTAGGCAAATAGCAAAATCGCATAGATTTATTTCCGTTTTGCTATCTGCCCCGTCACTTAGTAAATGACTAGGCACATAGTTATTTGCCGGATTTGACTATCTGCCTGCGACATATACAAAACATAATATCTGTCTTGAAATACAGTTACATGGTTAACAATAATCATGATATTAAAATAATGACCAACGGCAAGCGTTTTTGAATTGAAAGATAAAAAAACAGTAAAACATGAAAAGTAATTGGAATCTAAAATAATGTTGAGTTATTAAGAGGGTAGTCAAGTAAATATGAAGAAATAAAATTTTTACTAAAAGAAAATGGTTATAAAATTTATTTTTTTCCTGTAAAGAAAAGTATAAAAAGCAAGAATAATTAAAATTTAATAGTTTATTAAGTGTAAAACAGGCGTATATTTATTTTAACTATAAAACTTAAAAGAAGAAAAATAAAACTTAAGGCATTAGACAAGAGAGCAGTCAAGTTCCATTCAACTAGACCTGCTAGACCCAAAGAAACCGAAACCAGAGAAAAGAAGAAATAAATAAAATTTATTTTTGAACGTTGTTCAAGAAGTAGCGTAAAAAGGTAATTTAATTAGGCGCAATTTACCTCAACGTTTTAGCTGCCACTGAGCATTCAAACCTGAGGGAAGCACCAGAGTTTGGAAGCAGTAGGAAAATTCCTAAATGGTGATTTTCTAGACAGCAGGCTAAAATTAATTTTGTACTTCTTTTATTATAAGTTCTGATTAATTAGTATCGATAGGCAATTTAATAAATTCTAAAGGTTTTTATTAATTAAATAAAATTTTATTAATTTTTATCATAATCATCGAACTGATGTAATAGTTAATTTTGGCATAAAAGTTGATTATTCATTTGTATAAAGTTTCAAGAAGTCGTTATTATTACATGAATCCATAAATAATGGTTTTATGTAATCGATCTGTTTCATGTATTACGAAACTATGTTTATAATCAGTATTTTGTTGTATATAATATTGTTATATTGGGTTAAGATATAATGTAAATATATTGTGTAATTATTATGATAAAAAAGACTATTGTACTACTAGTTCTATATAAGATAAGGGAACACTAATTTTTAGCACTATAATAGATATCACTGAACAGAACAGTGCTCTGCTAATTAATATACAAATGTTAATAGTCATTTCTGCTAAATATTGTTAAAGATAACAGTCCTCTGCAATTAACAAATATAATACTTGTTGAAGTTAAAAATCTCAACTGAAATATCGTAATAAATATGTAAAAGGAAAAATAACCGTCGTTAATAAGACTAAATATTCTACGGATGTAGAAATGGTAGTTTACCTTTAAATAAAAGTGAAATCACAGTGATTTAATCACTGTTGTATTCACATTTGAAAAGGTGAGCTTAGATGGTGGATATATTAAAATTTATTTTGCTTACAAAATCAAAGATAGTGGAATTGGAAATGATAGTAGTATGGAAAAAAACTGTAACAAATCAACAGAAACTGAAAGGACTGGCTCGACTAAGAAAGGTAGGAAAGTGTTTCCTGCTACTTATTTTGGAATCTGGTGGAAAAGAAGCTTGAACTGTGGAGTGATAATTAATTCAATAGTTTGACCAATTAAATTTTATTTATTAGCTTTATTTTAATAGCTAGTTAGTTTTATATGTATTTATGTTTACGTCACCTAAAGAATCCAACGTTGCCTCGAGATAAGTCTTTCGCATGAATCTTTTAACTTATTAAGTTAATTTCAGTTTTATATGGCTCCCAACTTAATTATGTAATCTATAAGTAAAATAAGCATTCACGTAACTTTATTTGAGTCATGCTTTAGTAAACCTGTTTTAAAAGGTATTTTAATTTATATGAAAGATCTAACCTTTTATTTTACAAAAATTATTTTATTTAATTTCAACAAGCTAGTGGCATCTATTTACTCGGTTTAGCAGCATATTAAAATATTTAGAAAAATCTAAAATAATTGTAATTTTATTATCACAGTTCACCGCATATTTATTTGGTTTCGCTAACCAACTTGGAGTGGATGATTAATTTTGGTATATTAAAGCATATTAAAATTTATTTATTTCATTGCCTTTTTCTTAGTGTGATTCACCGATTATTTACTTGGCTTGTCTATTCTATACTGGCTATTAATATAACAGAATTAGGATTAATTTAATATAATTTAATTAATTAATATTAATTTTTAGTCAAAGTTAATATTTTTTTCAATCACATTCAATCATTTTATGTAATTGGTTAATTCATAATACCAGGTAATTAAAAAATGGGCCAGATAAGTGTGTTTCATCTATTATGATTTGATAAATAATGTAATTATATTTATTAGTTTTTAATTTAATTTTTTAATCTTTCTAAATATACAAACATTTTGTTATTGCATTTGACTTGCAAATATTTGTTATATTTACACAGTTGCAAAATTTAGTCTAAAACGACCTTTTCTGCAGAAATCTTATACGTAAGTAATATAATTTTTTGTTTAGCTCTAAAACAGATTTGATTGATTGATACTGTTTAATTCTAATATTTAAGAAGTGTAATGGTATTTGCTTATTGTTAAAAATTACTGATCTATTTGATTTCAATTTAATTAATCTACGAAAAAAATAAAATCATTTCAAAATATTTAACTTACTACTAACTATTTTACAAATATAAAAGAAATTATATGGAATATATAACATGGTTGGCATTGTAGAGCTTGAATAGATACCAGATCCAAATGAGTCAAATTGAGTTAGGCCCTATCTTTATTTTCTAAGAAAAAAAAAACGAATTTGGAACATGACTGGTGAAACAACAATTTCTACTGGATTCTCTTTAGTTAAATTTTAGATCTAAATATTTGAAATGGTGTCCCTTAATCTGTCCTAGCGTAACATGATTTTTCTTCTACAGAAACCACAATCGCCTGTTTTAACATTTCTTCAGAAGAAAAACAAGACACTATATTATAGTCGCTTAAAAGTGTACCAATTTCCCAAAATTAATAAATCTGATCCTCTGAACAAAAACCATTTAAAAATGCATAATCACTAAATATAATAGAATATGTTGAAAACAACTTATTAAAATTTTTAATCAGCTGTTATAAAAAAAGCGGGAATATTTTATTATTCGAAAAGTTTGACATTTTTATGTGTGTCCTCGTTTTGGAAGATTATATTACGTTTATTCTGTATCGAAGAAGCGACCGCTGGAGTCGCGCTAAAGTTGTTAGGTCCGGACTTTTATTGCCATAAATTATAATTAAATGAATTATAAAAATTCCTGACTCCCCAGAACTACAGTTATACTATGTAATCTTTTAAGGGGGGCATAAAATCTTAATTTATTTACATTTTCTGTTTGTATAGTTAATTTGCTTTTTTTCCACTCCTTGGACTTTTAGTGTTATGAATTTTTTCATTAACATTTTTAACGATGAAAGTAAAACTTTTTTAAAAGGAGAAATATTTTGTAAGACAAATAATCTTGTATTTTTAGTACTGCCGTCCATTTATAATAATATTAACTAACAGCCTCCACTGCCTACTTAAAGTTGTAGTAGTTAACTTAGAAAACACATCAATCAAGATGCTAACATTTGTCATCGTTAATGAGACGTTGTTGCATGCTTAGTTTTTGAAAACGAACAAGAAAGGTTTAACGTTTTTATCTGCTTTTATTAACACCTCTATGGATTACGATTTAAATTGAAACTGAAAGCTTTGCGTTCAACAAAACGATCTTAAGTTATAACTGAATTGGAATTGAATTCCAAATAAAATAATCTTTCATATTACGAGTCTAGCAAAGTCATTCGTCTTTTTTAATAAGGTGTCTGTATTAGAGGGTTGGAATAAATTAAAACGAGGTTAGAATGTTTGTTGAGCGTCACTGTGTTAGCATTAAGACTTAATCAAGTGCAGATAATTTAATTATTAATTTAAGCTTCATGAAAGCCAGAACGGGGAGTTTAACAAACTAGTAATATTTATTATTATTATAATAAATCAGGAATAAGTTTTTTTATGTTTATTGCACAAACAAGAACGGCGTAATAATTAAAATGGCTAGTAAATACGCTTTGATAAATCGCTACCTCTAAGCCTCAAACTATAATGAAAAAGCCTTTTTAAAGAGCCTTTTAAAGGTTGTCGTCGAAGATTGTGACCTATATCAAAAGTCAAGTCGCAGGTCAAAGCGGACTCCAGAATCAAAAATCTCATCTCATGGGGCAAAATCGGTGTTTGGCCTTTGACGCAAACCAAATGTCATGTAATACATATAATTATTACATGTCATACATATAATTCCAGAACTAAGCTGCCCGTGGTCAATTACTCTTAGTCCCACTATCAATACACATTATAACGTGCAAACTCTGGACCTGTGCTTTGACACAAATCAAAAGGGAAGTCTTAGTTCAAATGTCCAATCACAAGTCAAATTTGATTTCAGAATTAAACTGTGCAAGGCCCATACATCTGTCATCTGATTACTTCGTTGTCCCAGTTACAAGTTCTTAATATGGACAGATGGACACCAAACAAACTAACACATAGACTACTTTCGTATAGAACGCCTAGAAACTATCATACATATTGCGCCAAACAAATTAAAAAATTATTAAACTTCCAATTGCAAGAGAAAGGAGGAAACATTAACTATTTTAGCAAACAAGCTAAAAAAATTCTTTGGGATTAAAGATTTAGAATTTAATTTTTTAGAAATATTCTTTGCGATTAGGATTGGGGATTAAATATTGAAACATATTTCTTTGAGATTAGAAATTATGGATTGGATTCTTTAAACATATCTTTTGAGAATAGGTAATAGATATTTTCAAATTTTTTTGGGATTAGGGATTGCAATTTTTGTTTTTAAAAACAGCTGCGGGATTAGGATTCGATTTTTCAAGAATAATATTTAGAAATATTTTTTTGAATTAGTTTGGTATTAGATTTTTTTAAATATTTTTGGGTTAGGGATTGAATTTTTAAAAATATTTTTTGGAATTAGAGATAAATATTAGAAAGAGATAAAGAATTAAATTTTTTCAAATATGTTATGGGACTAGAGATTGAATTTAAAAAAATTCTTTTCGGGGTTAAAGATAAAGGATTGGGTTTCTCAAAATATTTTTTTAATTGTATTTAAATTTCTTATTATCTTCTTATTTAAATTAGGGATTAAAGATTAAATTTTTAATGTATTTTAAGGGAAATATTTATGGGATTAGGGATTGGGTTTTTAAACATATTTTTTGAATTAGAGATAAAGATTTGAAAGAGATAAAGGATTAATTTTTTTAAAATATGTTATGGGATTAGAGATTGAATTTTTAAAAATACCTTCCGGGATTAGAGATAAAGGATTATTATATTCTCAAAATATTTCTTTAATTGCATTAAAATTTCTTTTAAAATTAGGGATTAAAGATTAGATTTCTTAATGTATTTTAATGGAAATATTTATGGGATTAGGGATTGAGTTTTTAAAAACATTTAGGATTAGGGACTAAAAATTAGATATTTTTAAAATATTTCTTGTGATTATGAATTGGGAATTAGCTCTATTCAAAATATTTTTTGGGAATAGTGATTGCATTTAATTTTTTTTAAATAAGGGATTAAAGATTAGATGTTTCAATAAACATATTATAAGGGAAATATTTATGGGATTTAATTTTAAAAAATACATTTTAGAATTCATTTTAGGATATTTTCAGGGGTCGAGTTTCCAGATTATGGGTTGTAGCAATTATTATTATTATTATTAGGGCTAAGATTTTTCAAAATATTTCTTGTGATTATGAATAGATCTTTTCAAAATATTTTTGGGATCAGGGATTGCATTTAATCTTTTTGGAATAGGTATTAAGGATTAGATTTTTCATATAACTCAATATATTTTAGGAAATTATTTATGGGATTAGGGATTGAGTTTTTAAAAATATTTTTTAGGATTAGGGAATAATAATTAGATATTTTTCAAAATATTTCTTGTGATTATGAATTCGGAATTAGATCTTTTCAAAATATTTTTTGGGATTAGGGAACTAAGTATTAGATTCTTTTCAAAATATTTATGTGAATATGAATTGGGAATTAGATCATTTTAAAATATATTTTGGATTAGGGTTTGCATTTAATTTTTTTTAAATAGGGACTAAGGATTAGATTTTTCAATATATTTTAGGAAATGATTTATGGGATTAGGGATTGAGTTTTAAAAATATTTCTAGGGCTAGGGACTAAGAATTACACTCTTTTCAAAATATTTTTTGTGATCATGAATTATGGATTAGATCGTTTCAAAGGGTTAGGGATTTCATTTAATTGTTTTTAAATGGGGGTTAAGAATTAGATTTTCAAGATGTTTCGGGGAATTATTTATGGGATTAGTCAACATATTTTTTGTGATTAGATTGTGGATTCGATCTTTTCAAAATATTTTTTGGATTAGGGATTGCATTTATTTTTTTAAATAGGGATTAGAGATAAAACTATTCATATACTCCATATATTTTAGGGAATTATTTATGGGATTAGGGATTTAGTTTTAAAATATTTCTAGGGCTAGGAACTAAGCATTAGATTCTTTTCAAAATATTTAAGTGATTATGAATTGGGGATTAGATCTTTTTAAAATATTTTTTGGATTAGGGTTTGCATTTAATTTTTTTAAATAGGGATTAAGAATTAAAATTTTCAATATATTTTAGGGAATTATTTATGGGATTAGGGATTGAGTCTTAAAAATATTTTTAAGGCTAGGAACTAAGAAATAGATTCTTTTCAAAACATGTTTTGTGATTATGAATTGGGAATTAGATCTTTTCAACATATTATTTTGGATTAGGGATTGCATTTAATTTTTCTAAATAGGGATTAAGGATAAAATTTTCAATACACTTTAGGGAATTATTTATGGGATAAGGGATTGGGTTTTTAAAAATATATTTTAGGGTTAGGGATCAAGAATTACATTTTTTTAAATCTTTTTTAATTTAATTTAATTTTTTTAAAATAGGGATTAAGGATTAGATTTTTCAATACATTTTAGGAATTATTTATGGGAGTTTTAAAAAATTTTAGGACCAGGAAAATATATTTTGTAATTATAAATTGCGGATTACATCTTTTCAAAATATTTTTGGGATTAGGGATTGCATTTAATTTTTTCTAAATAGGGATTAAGGATTAGATTTTTCAATATATTTTAGGGAATTATTTATGAGATGAGGGGGGGGGGGGGGTTAAAAATATTTAAGGTCTAAACCTAAGAATTTTAAAAATATATCTTGTGATTATAAAATTGTGGATTAGATCTTTTCAAAATATCTCTGGGATTAGATATTGCATTTAAGTTTTTTAGTAGGGATTAGGAATTTGATTTTTCAATATATTGGTAGGGAAATATTTATGGGATTACAGACTACGAATTAGATTTTTCAAAATATATTTTGATGCTGAAAATTGTGTTTAAATTTTGCTTAGAATTAAGGATAAAGGATTAGATTTTTCAGTATAGTTTAGGAAATTATTTATGGGATTAGGTTTTTATTTTAAAGTATTTCTTGTTATTATGAATTGAGAATTAGATCTTTTCAAAATATTTTTTGATATTGGTTGGTTGATGATAAGGGATTAATTCAAACCTTAATCCTAAATGCGAATTAGTGTTTTCTAATCCAGGAATCGTTTAACCTTGAGAAATGATTATTATTAGGACATCTACTCTAGATTAAACGTCCATTAATCAAACTTCATTGAATTAAAGACGGTTTAGATCGAAATATATGGGACTGCTGAATTTATACAAATTGGAGAAAACAAAACTTCGCAGTGCTAAAAATGAGACAACTTCCTAAAGAAAGATTAATAAGATCTTTTAACCGTTCAGTAATGTAGAAATATATTTTTTCGGATCAATAAAGGACGACGAGTCCACACACCAAGTCCCATCCATAGCAGTGCCTCTAAACCATCCGATGAAAATGTGTTGAAGTGGCACTAAGACATCCGTGCCCGATGAGAGAATGACACATTGTTTTAGTATGTGACACAATTCTTACATCAGCTTCTTCAAGATTCGGGAAAGACAACTTCATCTACTCTTGAACCCCATGATTACTTTGCATCGATGTACATGAACATGGCCAGTGCAGCCCGCTGTGGCCAGTGGCTTTGCTGCATTCTATAAAAATAAAACCCATAAAAAAACCTATGCAATTTCGTTTTATTTTGCTTAACTATTTTATTAATATTATATATTGCCTTCTGCATTCCTTTACTATTTTGTTGAAATAATAATATAAACCATAATAAACAAAAAATAATAATTTGCTATAAGAAAATGGAAGCTTTCCTTCTTTAATCTTGTATTGAACACGGATACATGAATAGATTTGACTGGTTGTGGCTTACTCTAAGATCGAAGTCATGAAGGAGCTGCCTAAATGCTTCTAGGAAACTAGCTCACATTATCACTATTCCTATAGGTATAGGTATATCAACTAAAACTGTATCTGGGAAATAAATAATCAAGAAGAACTCAACCGTTTTATTAACAAAACAAGTATGTACACTTACAAAGAAATATTAACACATATTGAAACGATATATTTACACTAAATATATAATAACAAAAATAAAATAATAATAAGCTTCGTTTAAACCAGCAAAGTCCTCAAACTTCTGCAAAAAATACAAGGAATTATACCATCCAAAAGAAAAATATTTCAAATTTCCCGCCTAAAGCTTGATATATAAACAATACAGGAGTAATCTAACCACAGATAGAAATCAAGATACAAATCTAGAAGAGTTCGAAAACTTACTTAACTTTTTTCCTGCCCTTCCATTCTTCCATTCTGTTATAACGATACTGGTTTTGCTCCTTTTCATAGCCTCTTTACGGGGCTGAGGTTTTAACGATCTGCGAAGTAGGCTTGCAGCTATAAACGAATAAAAAACGTATCTAGAATTAAAATAAATTTGAAAATAAGTTATAGGTTAATGTACGCACAAGAAAGTTACTATAACACTTACGTCATACCCGCAGTTCTCCAAGCTTCCATGACTATTTCTTAATAAAAGAAAACGAACAATCTAAATTCTTTCTAAAAAGTTATCACAGATAAACAATTATCTTGAATATAAATTCTGAAAGATTTCATAAAAATTGATGTTTCAAAGTGATACCAACTGTCAAAATTAACGCCATCTGTAGGAGTAAGTTTGTTGTAATCAGTATATACAATTTACGCGCGAATATATTAACTTTAAACATTAATCATGTTTGCTACTTAATAGTGGCAATTTTAATATTTTGAATACTAAACCATTCAAACTTTTAAAAGTTTGTTTTGTTTATGAAACTCTCTTGAAACTGAAAACACTTAATAGACTACTAAAATTGCTATAAACCGGAACGTAACGGAACCGAGAAAATCAAAGAAAGTGCTGCCGTACACAGCATTCAGACAGCTAGTAAGGTATGGTTGATTTTAGTATAATGAATAGGATCAAATGCAACCAATCGCAATAATAATAATCAACAATGCAAAAATTAGAAAATAATAGGTATCGCATGGCATCAAGTTATTTTTTGTGCTAGTACAAAAGATGATTAGTTTTTGTACAGTATCTATAGTGACTCGTAACAGTTCCTAAATAAAACTTTGTATTAAATATTGTAACGTTCTTTTCAAATAATAATACAAGTGCTGTTTAAATCGTCTATTCACAAACAAATATTTATTTCTATACACTAATTAATACACTATAAATTAACGCTATGATTATAAACCATTAAAAACTATTATTTACAGACTATGAATTTCTAATACAACATTTATATTCACTATTTATTTTGTAATACACAGTTAATGACTTGCTGTTCACTGACTCTCTTTTATCCGCAATCCGCTTTTATATCCTCATATAAACGCACCAGAAATCGCTGGAACCTTCTATGTATTCTTAGAAATTGCTAGAATAAACCACGTCTGATTTACATGCTTGTGCGATGCGTCATTTTCTCGAAGGCGGCAGAACACACCACCTGTCGCTCGAAAAGAGGTTCGTTCCTTTTCTCTCCCGTTACACTGCCCCCCTCTTCAAGTCTGTTCTGTCCCAGAACAGGTTTTATGCTCTGGTTCCTGTAGAACGGGTCATGACGATATCGACAGTCTTCACCTCGACTACACGTTCCATTACGGTAGAAATAACAGTCTACACTCTTCGTTGGCCTTAATGCGGGCTGTGGGTCAAAACTGCAAACGAAGATCTTGACGTCCGTACCTCTAAAGACAACTTCCAGCATGTTTCTAACGATTCTCCAATCCAGCTGGTCCCGCCCACAGCCGAGTTTGGGAACTGCCAATTTGTTAATTCCCCTGGTAAGCAACTCGATTCTCAAATTCCATAGTGCCCTCCACAAGTCGGCGTAACTCGGTTTCTGGTAGTAAAACTGCTTGGTTACCAAGTAGTAAATGGATCGGTCATGATCAGGCAAACGTAAGGATTTACCAACAGAGGGATTTTGTTCTCGAAGTTCATTCAGCCGTCCAAATTTATTTCTAAACACTACTGCGATCCCCCTGGACATACGGAGATCCGCGGAGACACAGTGGGCAATGGAATAATCACCAGGGACCCGGAAGAGATCTTGTTGCATCTCAGTCGTGACTCCGAATCGCGCTTTTCTAGTTCCAGAGAACGCAGCCATAAATTCTCTAAAGGTTGGCTGATCATCTTCAGGCCTTACGATATTGATAGCCACCTCGGCCTCATCTTTCCGATCCGGGACTGCGTCATTATTTCCCTCATAGTGCGCCAGACGATTGGAGTGTACCACCTTTGGTTTCCCCCTTGGCAATTTCTGGATGCGATAAATCAAGTCATTTATTCGTTTCTTCACCTGGTATGGACCCTCCCAATTTCGCTGTAACTTTGGAGAATAGCCACGACGCCTTTGCGGTTGTATAACCAGACAAGCTCTCCAGGTTGAAACCCTCCTTCTTGGGCTCTCACATCGTACGTAGCCTTCATCCGGTCACTCGCGATTCGACTATTATTTCGGGTTCGGTCGTGAATATCCTCCAACTTCTTCTTTAAGTTGATGACATAATCATTCCCGGCTACCTCCTGCTCTATAGGTGGAGACCCAAATTCCAGATCACACGGTAACCGTAACTCGCGTCCAAACATTACAGACGCTGGTGACTGACCGGTTGTTTCGTGGACCGATGCACGATAAGCCATCAGGAACAGATGCAGGTATTGGTCCCAGTCTCGTTGATGATCGGAGACGACCTTGGCCAAATATTTGCCCATTGTCCGATTCATGCGTTCTACCATTCCATCGGACTGCGGATGTAACGGTGTGGTCCGAGTCTTGCGAATGCCCAACAATCGACAGACTTCTCCAAAGAGTACAGACTCGAAATTGCGGCCTTGATCCGAATGCAGCTCCATGGGCACTCCGAAGCGACTGAAAAACTCTTTGACTAATACGTCAGCAACAGTCGCAGCTTCCTGGTTTGGTAGGGCATATGCTTCTGGCCATTTGGTAAAATAGTCCATTGCCACTAATATGTATTTATTCCCATCGTCGGTTTCGGGAAATGGTCCGGCAATATCTATGGCTATTCTTTCCAGAGGACTACCCACATTGTACTGCCTCATAGGTGCTCTTCGTTTCCCCAAGGGTCCGTTACCAGTGGCACATAGTTCACATTTCCGGCACCACTCCTTCACGTCTTCTTTACAGTTGACCCAATAAAAACGCTCCCTAACTTTCTCCAAAGTCTTTTTCACACCGAAGTGTCCTCCTGAGGCACCGTCATGGAGATGTCGCAATACTGTAGCCACTCGGCTTCTTGGAACCACGAACTGAGACCTAATGGTGGTGCCATCTTCACTCTCCAGTACTCGCTTCAGGAGATCGTCTTCCACCTTCAAGGACTCCCATTGGGCCCAATATGCTTTGAGCGTTCTGTTAAAAGGGCTGACGGCCTCCCAGGCAGGCCTTTCTCCCACGCGCTTCCATTCCAGTACCATTTTTAGTTCGGGATCAGCCTCCTGCTGTCGTTGCAATTCTTCCGGCAACCAATTGTCGTTGACGATGGTAGTCCTTAATACTTGGCAAACCCTCTCTTCCAAACGAGAGCAATGACGGCAATCCGTTGGACAGGGTCTTCTTGAAAGAGCATCGGCATTTCGATGACTAGTGCCCGCTCGATGTTCGGTGTCAAAGTCGTATCCTTGTAATCGTTCGATCCACCTTGCGACCTGGCCTTCAGGATTACGGAATTGTAGAAGCCATTTCAACGCTGCATGGTCCGTCCTCAATAAAAACTTCCGTCCGTACAAGTATTTGTAAAAGTGCTCAACGGACTTCACGACGGCCAATAGTTCTTTTCTGGTCACACAATAATTCTTTTCGGCTTTAGACAAAACCTTACTAAAATAGCCGATGACCTTTTCTTGTCCATCCTGTATCTGAGAAAGTACACCCCCAATGGCCAGATTACTTGCATCTGTGTCAAGTATGAATTTCCCTTCTGTCCGTGGATAGCTCAATATTGGTGCTGTTGTCAGGGCACGCTTCAGCTGTTGGAAAGCTGTTTCACACTCTCCGCTCCAAACATACTCGCGCCCATCTTCAGTTAACCTTGTCAGAGGTTTCGCTATATTGGCAAACCCAGGAACGAAACGCCGGTAGTAGGTACATAACCCAAGAAAACTACGAACTTGGTGTTTATCTTTCGGTGTTGGCCACTCTTGAACTGCACGAATCTTATCGGGGTCGGCTGCCACTCCATTTTGTGATACGACGTGCCCGAGATATTTCACTTCCTTTCTGAATATGTGGCACTTTTTCGGACTCAGTTTCAGATTGGCTCCACGTAGTCTTCGGAACACTTCCTCTAGGTTTTTCAAATGTTCGTTGAATGATTTTCCGACTACAATCACATCATCTAGGTATACCAGGCAGGTCTTCCACGACAGCCCTCTCAGGATGGTCTCCATTAAACGCTCAAAGGTGGCCGGAGCGTTACATAAACCAAAAGGCATAACCGTAAACTGCCATAGTCCGGAACCAATAGTGAACGCGGTCTTCTCCCGGTCTTCAGGTTCCATTTCAACTTGCCAATAACCACTCTTCAAGTCCAAAGTCGAAAACCATCGTGAACCAGACAGGGTATCTAACGTGTCGTCGATGCGTGGTAAGGGATAGCTGTCTTTCTTGGTCACGTCGTTAAGCTGCCGATAGTCCACACAAAATCTCGTTGACCCGTCCTTCTTACTGACCAGGACCACCGGTGATGCCCATGGACTACTGGATGGCTCGATGACCCCTTGTTCTTCCATATCAGTAATAATCTTTTCGGCTTCTGCTCGCCTTGCTAGAGGTAGACGCCTCGGCTGCTGACGGACAGGCATAGAGTTGATTTTATGTTTTACTATATTTGTTCGTCCCTTCTGGCTATCGTCAAGAGCGAAGATATCTTGGTATCGGTGAACCAAACCCTGTACCTCTTTCACTTCCGTTCTGTTAAGGTCTTCGCACGAACTAGTAACCATACCCACTAATTTTCCACCATGGTCTTTGGGCACTAGTTTTGGAACATCAGCCATACACCTGGCTACTCGGAATACTGGCACACACTGTCCCACAAGGGTACTCTTCTTCAATGTCACCGGATCCACATTAACGTTCATAAGCCTCACCGGTACAGTCTTTCCAACCTTGATCAGCGCTTTTCCCACCAATATGCCACTATGGATCTTCTTATCACAAACAGGCTCCATCATTCTCACACATCCTACCCGAAGATCTCCATCCAAACCTGCCTCGACAACCATCTCGCTTTGACCAGGCAATATCACATCTTCTGTCAGCGAAACCCTTACGACAGGATCTTCTCGTGGGTGCAACGGAAGTTCTTCGTTACCAACCTTCAAAACACCCTCCTTCAAGTCCAATGTAAAACCAAATTTTCTCAGGAGGTCCATTCCCAAGATGAATTCGTCAATGATGTCGGCTACCAGCACCTCATGATCACGTTCTTCACTTCCAATACCAATCTTCGTCTTCACCACTCCGCGTGTTGGTATCACTTCACCTGTTGCTGTACGGAGTTGAGTAGTTGTGGGTAACAGCTTAATACTTGATCGTAGAACATCAGGGCGTACGATGGATTTTGTCGCCCCCGTATCAATAAGTAGTGGAACAGTTCGGTTAGCAATCTTCCCATCTACGAACAAACTGCTGGTACTGTTCTTCGATGTTACGGCATGGATGGTGATCTCCGGGGCATCTTCACTCGCAGTCAACGTTCGCCCCCTCTTGCCAACCCTTTTTTAACTTTTCCGACGGTTGTACTTTTCTTATTTTGGGACAACGGCGTTCTACATGTCCTTGTTCGCCGCAGTTCCAACAACGAGGCCCTCGAACTTCTTGATGATTCTTCTTACGGTTCTCTTCCTTCTGAAGAACTCTTATTAATAATTCTTCTAGGCGATCTTTAGAACCTTCATCTTCTTCCAAAACGGTCCGAACACGCCCGTGACCTCGGGACGCTTGTTTTGCAGCTTCAAATTCTAAGGCGTGAGCAAGCGCATCATCAGTTGTTCTTGGTCGTGCCAGCCTCAATGATTGTTGTGTTTCTCCGTCTCTTAACCCATCAATGAAGGTCTGCACAGCCAGCTGTCCCAGAAATGAATCGGGTGCCGTAGGGTACGCCAATCGGACAAGCCGCGCAACATCGGCGTCAAACTCCTGCAGGCTTTCTCCATTCTTCTGGATACGATTCTTCACTTGCGCGTGATACACTTGTTGAAGATGCGCGTTTCCATATCTCATTTCCAATCTAGACACTAACAATTGGTAATCATTTTCCTGTCCTGCTGGGATTGTTTGCAGGACATTCAACGCGTCTCCACGCAAAGCCACAGTTAAAGAAACGGCCTTTTCCTTGCCTGTCCATCCGTTGGCCCCAGCGGCCGCCTCAAATTGTTTGTAGTAGGTGGACCAAGGTATCTTTCCATCGAACGTGGGTGGTTTTACTTTTATCCCTACGGCAGGAACCTTTTCTTCTTTAATTTGCTTCTTTACTTCATTAAACTCAGAAGTTGAGGGAAACCGTAGTTGCCTCATTCTATCTTCCAACATATCGGTTATGTCGTATTTCTTAGCTGTTGATGGTAATTGCATTTGGGCTATTTTCTCTTCTACCATCTTTATTACCCTATCTTGTTCCGCCAATCTACCTTCCAACAGTCCTAACGCACTGGCATTCTCAAAAAATTCTTCGAAAACTTTATCTTCTAACGCTTTGACATTGTCCTGCAATTCTTCTTTAAGCCTTCTGGAATTTTCTTCAGATCTCCTGGAATTCTCCAGTATTTCTTCCTTTAGCATTCTAACATTTTCTTCGGACTTTCTAGAATTTTCCAAAACTTTTTCTTCCAATGCTTTAGTGTTTTCCATTAGTTTTCTAGAATTCTCTTCGGCCTTCCTAGAACTTTCCAGTAATTCCTCTCTTAAAATTCTAGAATTCTCTTCGGACTTTCTAGAACTTTCTTCGGCTTTTCTAGAACTTTCTTCCATTTTACTTAACAACAAACTAGTATCAATTGCGGGTCCAGGTATTTCGAAGCGGTAATTTTCAGGATCTTCCTTCTGTTCTAAAAGCCATTCTCTTAGCCGATTTATCAAAACTTCTTTCTTTCCATTACTATCCAAGTCCCTCTCGTCCAACTCCCGCTTCAAATCTATTACTAAGAGATCCTTTAATAGTTTCATCACCATTTTGATTGTTTGTTGAAATTATGTTTTAACACCAAAAATTTTATTCTCACAGCACTTTAATTAATTATTACGCGATTTTATTTATTTTAAAACCCTCACACCTGTAACACCACTGTAACGTTCTTTTTAAAATAATAACACAAGTGCTGTTTAAATCGTCTATTCACAAACAAATATTTATTTCTATACACTAATTAATACACTATAAATTAACGCTATGATTATAAACCATTAAAAACTATTATTTACAGACTATGAATTTCTAATACAACATTTATATTCACTATTTATTTTGTAATACACAGTTAATGACTTGCTGTTCACTGACTCTCTTTTATCCGCAATCCGCTTTTATATCCTCATATAAACGCACCAGAAATCGCTGGAACCTTCTATGTATTCTTAGAAATTGCTAGAATAAACCACGTCTGATTTACATGCTTGTGCGATGCGTCATTTTCTCGAAGGCGGCAGAACACACCACCTGTCGCTCGAAAAGAGGTTCGTTCCGTTTCTCTCCCGTTACAATATAATGCGATTGGAGAAAATAATAGCTTGCATAATCATAATTTAGGTAAATAACTTAACATCCTACGTACATAGCTATACATCCTATAACGTTGAAATTCACTACCCATTATTTGTTTGATGGTCACTGTTTAAAACCAAGCTTCTCCGTTGTTTGGTTGTCACTGGTTTTCCCTTTCTTTCGGTTTATCGTGAAGTCGCTCCTGAGCGTTTGAGCTCCCTGCTCAATAGTAGAGTGAAGTAACAAAATGGCTGGTTTTTGGTACTAGAAGTTGAATGGGCGAGATATATTAGAAATTGGTTTTAGATATTAATTCGCTTTAGCGGAATAAATTTCACATTCAACAGAACGATCGCTTGATTATTTAAATGCGATCAATCGTCAAATTGGACGGATTACGTTCTGGTGCTAACCATTTAGGTAACTTCTCTTCGTTAAAACCTCGTTGCGCTAAAAATCTTACAAATGTCTTTTTATTTTTAGGTAATATTTCCCTAGTAGTCACCTTGAGGGAATTGTTTTGTAAAAGACCTTTCAGTTTATAGAAAGGTAAAAATCTTCAAATATTTAAACTTAATACAATATACAGGGTGATTTCTTTGTAGGTCTTTTTTCTTTCTTTTGGGTTTTGGGTTTTGTTGCCCGTTGTCGTATTTGTGTTCCCGCTCTCTGATCGTGGGTTCCATTTAGGAGGTCCGTACCTACATCTATACAGGTATCGGGACGGAATTAAACAACCAACATCGAAGGGTGAAGTGATAACCCTAAGCAGGGTTTTAAACATACATCCGTGGATCTTCGAATGGTGGGACGTTTGTGAAAATTTGTATGTATTATATGTCTGTGTTTTAGTTATATATATATATATCTATATTTATTTAATGTATTTACAATTTCGTCATGCATGTTAATTTTAAGAAACAACAATTTATTCATGCATGTTAATGTTAAGAAACGAGATCTCGACTAGTGGAATTGTAGGGTAGATTTAAGTACAACCAACTGTGATACAGATCACCATTCACCTTTTTTTTCTCTCTATTAAGCATTAAAATTGCAAAAAATAGCCTTTGTGTTTCTGTAGGCTATAATCCTTGAAAATTGTAACTTTGGTACCTCTTACCTAAACATGCGCAGAAAATCCACCCGTGACATATGTCTAGCAATAATAGTTGAGCTATATAACAAGAATAATAAACTATTCATTCAGGAAATGAAGGTTAAGTTTTGAATCACCTCCGCATATAATAAAACTACAATCCATTCAGATTTATTTATTTGCTTTCTTTTATCATGCAGCGTTGAAACATTTAAAAGATTACTTTAACAAAACATAAATACCAAAAAAAGGCATCCTGCCATAAAAATTGTTGCATAATATGACACCCACCTAAGTAAATTATGTCTTCTTATATATCGATATGTTGTATACAACAAGCGTGTGTGTGAATGTTGTCACCAAACGTTATCGCCATAAACAATGTAATAGTTTTAGATAAGCAGGTGGTACCTACTTTGTTATAATATCGAACAAACGTCAATTGACGATATTATATAAATAAACAAGCTCCGGCCAGCGCAGCCTCCAACAAGAGAAAAGATCGTTCCAATTTAAATTTTACATTCGATTTAATTTAATCAATAGCTACCCCTACGCAAAACAAAACAATCTTCAAATGCTATTACATGGTGCACAATGCAATATAATAAATACGGCCTACGGAATGTAATTGATTTTATTAAAACAAAATACCAATAACGGTCAACAAACAAAGGAATCTGTCTTTCTCTCTTTTGCTTTGAATTTTTTGCCTCTCAGGAATCCTATTAAAGATTTTACAAAAAGAAGGCATCGCTCATCGACTCGTGTATTATTTTCATTATTAATTAAATACAGGAATTAAAAATCAAAATCTTATGTATCGATGCACGAAAGTTGTTTTATATTCCAACTATTATTGCCTTTTAATATTTTAAAAAGTACTTACCGAGAGAAGATGAGAAGTATGTACTGCAAGTACTACAGATAAATGTTTCAATTACTCTCATGCCACAACGAAGCCCGGTTATGAATATATTTTCATATTTTATTAACCTGCGTCAAAACATTCATTACTTACGCCGTCAATGTCGGGGAAATTAAATGGGTTTCATTTTAGAATTTGTTATTCAATTATTGCCTCCTGTCAATACTGAGCTGTAAAGAGAGGATATCTTAACACTTACTCACTCTCTCTTTAAACCTACTCCTTTATTGATTAATACCTTCATTATAACGATCTATATTTTTAATATGAAACGTGTAATTACTCATTTTACACTTTACAACGTCTACCTTTACCAACATCTAAATTAAAATTTATCCTGTTGTAATTCACTCCATAAGCTTTTTAAATAAATATAAATAAAAGTTAATTTAATTAACAAAATAAAATGCTTAGTGCTTACCTTTCGTTGTCGGATTTTATGAATGAGAAACAAAAAATATAGTTTGCTTATAATCATTACACATATTTCCCATCCCAACACACAACTCAGATAAAAATAATTCAATTCTTCAAACATCAGAAAGGGGTCTGTCTCACCACAACATTTTTAAGTAAAGATATCGAAGAGAAGAAATGAGATACGAGATAAATCGATATGAAAAAAGGAATTATTACCAATCGCTATCTGATTACGGCAATTACAGTAAGAATGAAAAGGCCGTTAGAAAAAATAAGTAAGATTTTGACACCATCGCCATTAGAGTGGACTGAAAAAGGTTTTGGTTTTTGGAAATAAAATTATTTCTAGAAAAATCTATAGACGCTGCTTTAAACAAAGGTACCGTTTTTGCACATGATTTACCACATCTTGTTTTCGTGAAAAAGAATATTCTCGAATAAATTTGTCTCCTTAATTTAAAAGGCCAGCGATTTCAGTTCATGTGAAAGTACATTTTATTTATTCTCATACACGTTAAGTTGAAATTCTATGAAAAAATATCATTAAACCCTATCTTGCCTTAATTTATGATTTCCTTGTACGTGCTTATTGGTAAATTTCAAATACACATCTGCGTTTCGAAAGATATTATGTCTGCAAATCTTGTTGTGAAACCCCGGGCTCTGAGTTTTCTTTGTGTAAAAATACTAATTTCGGTTGGCTTAAAAAAAGTCATGTCATTCCCTTATTGGTCTATACGAAATGCTCCCTCTTAAGATTGCCCGTCACCATGCAAGTTTGAATCCTTTTTTTAACCAGAGCGTCCGAAATAAGCTTTTGGAGAGCATGGAGCTCTGGGAATCTCTCTTGGATGGATGCCCCAGGTAAAGTTTTTGTTAATCTTTATTTTAAAACACTACAGTTTTGAATATGAATAAAGTTATCGTCTTCGAGAGTATAATTAAGTTATACTACTATCGTTTTGTGCGTTTAGTTCTGTTATCGTACCGGAAGCTCACTTGCTTCAATTTGTCGTTGATTGTTTTTTGGGTTGATGGGTTGGCCAAACTATAAAGTTTCCCGTTCTTTAAAAGTTGTAAAAAATACAGAAAGTTAAGTGATTAATTAGGAATCGCGCTTACCGAAACGTAATAAATAATTTACAGTGCAGTTAAGTTAAGTATTAATTACTTTGTAAGGTGATGTTGGCGTGAATTAATCGACGAAGGTATTGTGACTTTATGAATTTTATTTTGTCAATGTTAATATAAGAGAATTATCATTGTGTATTAAATATTTTTGACCTTTTATTTTTATTATTGTTTACTACGATGCTTTATATGAAAGTTTTTTATTTTTTGTTGGTTTTAAATAAACTTATAATTAAATCTAATTAATCTGAATATTACAGGACCATATATTTATGAAAGTCTTACAATATTTCACTTAACCTAACTTTGACATAACCGATTATGACTAAATAGAAAAGATCAAATTAAATTTATTGGATCTGATTCCAGTTACTGGTTACTGGTATCGAGTCAAAATTTTTATAAAAATTACTGGACTTTCCTAATCAGATGGCGCCCTAATAATATGTATTTTCTTATGTCTTAAACCTTTATTTATTCTTTTACAATTTAAAGCTATTGGAAACAGTACCTGCGACCTGAATTTAAATTAAAAAGATAAGATCTCAAGCCTTGGCAATTTTGAGTTGTGCAGTAAGTATTAAAAATTTTGTGTTGTACAGTTTGTGTAAGAACTTTTTAAAGTTAATGTAATTTGCTTTGCTTTTGTTCCGGTAAAAATGCTTTGTTTCAATATATCCAATCGCAGTTTTCACGAGGTCTGCCGAAAACAATTACAAAAAGGTCGCTAACAAACGGATTCTGGAAACAATGTGTACATAAATACCTGCCCACATTGGTGAAGTGAACCAAATGACACAGAAGAATGAAACCTCTACAAGTTGGAGGAATCACTATAACTGTTGAGAATCAGGCGCAGCTCAGCTCAGGAGAAAAATAATCGTTGTAAAAATGTATCCTAACAAGGACGGCCATGTCAGATTCATCGACTTGAAGAAGGAATGGATTCATGCGAACTTCAAGAGATGACAATTACATTACAACAAGCAACTCAGTTAAAAATACCCTAGATCAAATGATTCCCAACAAATCATCAAAACACTTTTAAATAAAGATGTTGAAGAGAAGAAACGAAATTCGAATAAATCAATATGAGAAAGAGATAAAAAGTCTGTCTGATTACGGCAAAAAATAAATAAGAATCTTAAGAATCCTAGAATCTGACACCATGAGTATTAGGGTGGAGTGAAAAAAACTTTCCTTTTAGATACGGTTTTTCGATAGTCAAAACTTGAGCATGGTGCTTATAAACTGTTCCTAAAGCGTTTTGTCCTACGACCTCGTCTTCAGGTTGCGCGTCACCGTCAAAGTTCTTGAGCTTTAATTAAATCTACCAAATTTCGTACAACTTTAAACTCATTGCCAGTGGCCTTTTAACGATTCCAACTGGTAATTTTTAATATTTAGCTGTGGTGCGAATGTCTTTTTATCCAGTAATCGGTCTCCAAAATTTACATGCAGTGACAGAAAACGGAGAGAAAAAATGTAAGAATTGACAAAAAAGGTATTTGTGTATTACAAAACCGACTTTAAAATTTTGAATGTAATCAATGTGTATGTGAATAAATGTGTTTTGGAGAAGCTCATTCGAATGGAGTTGACACATTGCTCGCTGCAAAAACCTATTTAAAGACAATTTCAGCATATGGTCTCATCTTTCGAACTTTAGTTTACGAAATCCGTATTAGAAGACTAGAACCCATTTTATAACATGTGTATATAACGTCATCGCGATTTATTTAAATGGAACCACCAGATTTTAAGTATTCGAATCGATAGCAAGTGCGATTCTGAATAAAAAGTTATTGAGGTACAATAGGTCTAAAATGCATAATAATGGAGCTAGAACCAATTAACGGATTCTGTCCCGTTTAACAGTCACACAATTATTAGGACAATCTTCTGGCTCTAGCAGTGGAAGTAAAAAAACTGTATATTTCGACTTCTAGTCTACGAAATCAGTATTATTAAACCTCATTTTAGATCATGTGCAGGTACCGCACATGACGTCGTTACGATTTTCTTTAGTGGAACCTTTAGGTTTTAGGTATGTAAATCTATAGCAAGTGCAATTCTGAATAAAAAAGTGTTTGGGGTACCACAGGTCTAGAATGCATAATAACGGAGCTAGAACCAATTCACGGATTCTGTCCCGTTTAACAGCCTACATACAATCATTCGGACAATCTTCTGGCCTTAGCAGTGACAGCAAAAGAACTTTGTATATTTCGTCATCTAGTTTACGAAATCAGCATTAAAACTCATTTTAGAACTTGTGCTGGTACCGCACATGACGTCAACGCGATTTATTTAAATGGAACCATTAGGTTTTTAAGTATTAAAATAGCAATTGCGATTCTGAATAGAAAAGTATCAATGGGTTATAGGTCTAAAATTCATAATAACGAAGCTAGAACTAGTTAACGGGATCTGTTCCGTTTAACAGTCTACACCCAATTATTCGGACAAGTTTCTGGTCATAGCAATGGAATTAAAAGTACGTTATATATTTCGACCTCTAATTTACGAAATCAGTTTTATAACCCATCTTAGAACTTGTGCTGGTATGATATGACGTCATCTGATTTTTAAATGGAACCATTAGGTTTTAAGTATGAACATCGATAGCAAGTGGGAATCTGAATAAAAAAAGGATAAAAGATCTAAAATGCATAGCGGAGTTAGAACTAATTAACAGTACCAGAACATATTCTGAAACGGGTTATAATACTGATTTCTTCAACTAAAGGTCGAAATATACAAAGACTGTTAAACGGGACACCTCCGTTATTATGCATTTTAGACCTTTAGTGTCTTAATACTTCTTTATTTATTCTTTATTATTCTTATTCTTGAACACTTGCTCGGTTGCGGAAACACGCTTCTGAAAAGTAAAATTCACTATCATGTAACAACCATTACCTAACTACGAACCAGTAACAGCTTCGAAAGAAAATAACTAAAAGCTACAAACATGTACAAATCTAACTAAAATTTTGAAAACGTATACTATAGTAAATTGTACAGTGAGATCCAAATTGAGTGAAAACGAATTTGGCGCCTTAGGTTTTAGTGTATTTCACGTTGTTAGTGTAGCACTATTGAAATGTGTTGTGTCAAATTACTGAGTCAACTCGTCACTTTCTCGTTTACATCGTTGTACATTGTTTCGTTGTTCGGGTTTACATTGAATTTCTGCTTTATTTTGCAAAAGTTTTTTTAAGAACTACGGTTTGCTACACGATTTTGTTATCAAGTAAGTTTATTATTTAAAATTAATGAAGTTTAAAAACTATATTATTTTTGAGACACGCTGTAAAATAAAAGAAGCAGAAAAGTATTCATGTTGCCAATGTGACAATAATTTAATGTGGTCGTAAATTTGGATCACCCTGTATATTACGATTAGTTCTGTGACTCATAATAAATTGGGAAAAAGTTGAGATTTTTCATTTCCGAGATCGGAGACATAAAATCAGCGGTCAATTTTGCTCAAGTGCGCGAGTGTTGCTTCTTGGTTGTATAGTGACTAAACAACAAAATAACGTATGATCAATTTAATTCTTACTTTAATTTTAATTTGATACCAAGTTGTTGCCAACATAATTTATCTTTAAATAAATTGTAAAATAATAACTACTACATCCCATAACCTAAACCAAGGCCCCAGAAGCTATAAGCTTGTGTGGGAGGGAGGGGGCGATTATTATTATTATGTAGGCCCAATGTGCGGCTGCAGCCGACTTACAGATGGAACAGCGCAAATCCCACATTTGTGTCACAGCTAAGGAAAACTGCAGCAAAACCTTAACCAGATCTGCCGGCGCCGGGAGTCGATCGCGGGCCGCTTGGGTGTAAGTCCGGCACGCCAGTCATTACACTACCAAGGCTGTTTAAGGCTCCCTAGACGGCTTTTTTTCTCCTAAATTATTAAAATGTATTTTTTTATTATACTTATTGATAAGTAATTCGTCGTGATTAATAAAAATATCCACAAATATTTTCCTCCATCATTAATTTCTATTAATACTTATTTCTCTTCATAACCGCACCTTTTTGTAGCACCTAGACATAAATCATAACATTTCTATGATTTGGTTGTTGTAGTATTCGAAAATTAAGCCTATTGTGGCAGTTAACAAAGCGGGAATCAATAGCATATTATATACCGAAGGACTAAATTTACTCTTTTAATCCCGAGGGTGCAGTTTGTTGCCCGAGATGCAGTCGAAGGCAACAATCACCCGAGAGATTAACATGCACTTTAGTTCCGTGGTATATATGCTATTTTCTACATTCCGTTCTGCCTAATACTTGACTAAGTTAAAGTCATATTATCTGAAAAAAAAAGTTAAACATGGACAGTTTTATTGCATATTTGTTAAATAAATGTAAGCACAATTACAAAACCAGTTAAAAATGCTTAAGCCCTAAGCCCTTACCAACTCCGGGTCATGTTATTTAACACTTTAACACAGTATTTATCAATAATTTATTGTGGAATATATGCTACTTACCCTTTCTCCGAGTCCTTCCGGGTTATCCACTCATTTGAATCGTCTAACTACCCAACGAGTATTTTAATAAATCTAAATGGTAGTTTATTATATTCTTTATTATTGCCTACCCTCTTTTTCAAAGTATTCAATTAAGGAAGCAATCAAAGTTAGATTGTAGCCTTGTCTATACTGTAGTGGCAATTTGTTTGCATTGTTGATGATGTAACTGCACTGTTATCGTAAAAATTGTATTGGGGCGCGCCAATAAATATAGATGGCGTTGTACAGCAACAAAATTTAACAAAATTAAACAAAATAACGTCGATATGAGGTAGATGATAATAACCAATAACATAACCTTCAAACCTTCTAGTTTGACAATTATCCTACCGCATAATTGGATTAATAAAATTCGGTTAGAATGCAGGTCAATCTTTGGCGCGTCCCAATAATAAATTCTCCAGTGGTATTACATAATAACGGGTGTTTATTTAAATTTAACGTCGTACGTTGGCTGTGAAACGTTCATTGTGAACATACCCCAAATAAAGTTAACCTGACTTTTGTGATTTTCTAGCAGATGATAACGCTTTGACATTACAAAAGTAAGGTTAGCACGTTTTGGAGTACGTTCACAATGACTGTTTCACCCACCAACTTCGACGATAAATTAACATTTTTAAACCAGCCGGGATTAAAAAAGTGCAAAAATTTAACCTTTCACTTTTAATCTACGGAGTGCAAAAAAACAATTACATAGATCTGTAGCGCAAAAATTCTGTATTAAATATAGTATACCAAAGGACTAAAACGCATTTTTTTAATCCCGACTGTAAAGTTATTTTTCTCGAGCGTAAGCAAGGGAAAACACACGAGAGATTGGTATTTTAGTCCTGTGGTATATATGCGTTTGCATAATCTTTTGCACGACCTAAAGAATTTAATCGCAAAAATTCTCGAAATTTTCGAAAATAAGAGTCAAAAGTCATCCTTATAATTAAACTCTGTAAAACACCAAAATCACATTGTTTCAAGATTTCAAGTTTTCAGTTATTGACTTTACTTCCTAGGCAGTTAAACAGCTACTGCAGTTCCTCTTTTGATGAAATAAAACATAGCTTTATATATAGATACTGTAAAAACACATTTTCAGTCGTTAGAAGGTTACACAGGTAAGAGGGTGACCAGGTGGTACAATTTACTAGTTACGGAAATGTCGTATGAGATGGGTGAAGTCATTGAGCAACCTTGTATATGCATTTGTTCTGCAAATTTAGACGTCGACTGGGTTTATTGCGGAGCTTCGCCCTAGAAGAAAACTGAAATTAACAGTTATATCGGACGCCATGCTTTGGAAGGATGTAGTATGGTTCTTTATGCAATAACGACCTGCTTTACCATTACTTCTACGATTCCTGCTTATGGAAAGCAATAATTGCCTCGTGTATCAACGTATAGAATATTGCAATTTCTTTCTCTAATAGTAACAACCAAACCTGTGTATGGATGAACACATGATCCATCTACAACCACTCAATTGCAGGTACCTTCTGTTTTTTTCTAACATAACGTCGTTATGCAATGCAAAACTCTGCTTTGAGTTTTCCGTTTTCAGAAAAAATAATAACGAAGGACTTCTTTGGATCGTGCACGCTAAGTTCTTGCTGGCATTCTCTGTCTATAGAGCTAATAAACTTTATGTACCTAATCTTACCTTATTTTATGCTTCTGTTTCGAAGGCTCCTGTCAGTTGATAGAATGGAGTAAGAATAGAAAACAAGGACTGGAAAGAAACCTTTTTTTTTACGTTATATTTTTATCAGACTCTCGCAGGCTTTCTTCTAGAACGAAATACCTTCAACGGACTCGATTTACTCAACGAAAACTTATGATCTCAGGAAGTTTTGGAACAAAACTTGGATAAATCATCTTGAGACGACTATACTTTTTTTACGATGTTAATTACGCCGATCCCAAGTACGTTTAGCGCTTTTTTTATTTTCAATTTCAAATATAAAATTAATGATCTAAATTCCAACACTTGATACAAAAAAAAAGATAGTCCAATATGAGGGCAGTTGGCACCGACATACTCATCAATTGTCCCAAAAAGTGGTTTTATTTAGATTTATCAAATCCTGGTACCAGGGACGCCTTTCCCGTAAAGTGCCTTTTTCGATTGATTTGATGAGGGGAATCAAAGAGTTACTAGGTTAGTGTATCTGCCCATAAAATAATTTCTTAACATAAACGGAGACTGCACTTTACACGCTAAGGTGGTTGAGGTAACGGTAAGGAATGAGCAGAATGCGGCAACACCGTAAGTAAGTAAGTGTAATCTTCTACTACAGAGCTTTAACAGGAACCAAAAAAGAGCTAAAGTTAAAATAAACAGCAGATAATCTCTGAGAACCGAGTCATCTAGGTCCAGTCATCAACTCCGACTGATTGTGTTCTGCTCAACAGAACAGTGGCTGCTATAAGAATTTTAGTGTCCTTTCAGTTAGATGGAATGTACATTGAACCTAGATTTGCTATTCGTGTTCAAAGTAAAAATACCGACGGTTTTGTGGGATACATTGATAGTGACGACGGTGAGTGATGCTGATGTTGTTATTGTGTGTGATGTTAGCTGCGTTAGCAGCTTCGTAAAGGGTATATTTGAGCAGTCAAATTTAGTTGCAGCGATAAATAAGTGTGGTGTATATTTTTGGTGGAATATATAAATACGGTGACATAACAGAAGGAGGAAGGGCTAAAAGTGGCAAATAATCTGAGTTGTACAGGAAGTTAGGAATAGATACGAGTACATACTTCTATTTATAACTGGATTGCCCGCGTTCGAATCCTGGTCCCGCCTTGTTGCACAGGTTGAAGGTTCGCGCTCACTTCATCCTAGGGAGTCCCGCGAGTCCCACGACCCAACGATCGATAACGTCCAGAAGTTTTGACTACGCCAGGAAATTAACTGGCCACATGGTCTCCCATAGACCGTCTTCAGGAGGCGACTGACGAGATAGAACTAGTCTCTCCGTATTCGAGTCCAGCTTTGATCTGCGACTACCCATCTCCATAGTTCAGGATAGAAACCTGATACTGATCTAGTCAAGATATATAGAGTCATAGATCTCGTGCCTGGTTGGGGTATGCTGCAGTAGCGATGGTTTACCTGAAACATGATTCCGACAGCAGAGATGATTATTGTTCAGATTTCAAAGATTCAAACAGTTAAAGATAGTTAAAGATATTAAGGTCCTACCTACAAACAGGTTGACAGGTTGATAATTTTATAGACTAGTAAAAAATGATATGCATAACTGCTTGGAAGATTGTAAAGTCAGAAAATCTCAAAGCATCAAATTTCAGAAATTCTTAACTGCACAAGTTCAAGGTCTTTGATAATTAAATCAATCTTTTTTATATGTATGTTCTAACGTGGTTAGACAATACGAGTAATTGCTCAGTGCTCTCAGATACCGGTAACGCTACCACATTTGGGGGAAAAGACAAAAGTGTTAAACTATTATGAACCTAACCTAACCTAACCTAATCTAACTTAGCCTAGCATCTAACCTTACTTCTAAGTTAGTTAATGTGGTCGATAGTAATATTAGTTAATGCCTAGTTAGGTCGTTTATGAGTAAACAAATGAATTAAAACAGAATACGCCGATATAATGCTGGAGATATCAACGATAGGTCAAGAATAAAACCCGACGCACTGTCTGTTATTAAAAAAGTTTTTATTATGTACTTCATTTTATTTTCAGATCTTTAAGGATGCGGTTAACAATATCAAGCCAAAGCCCTCACCGTATACATTTTTAAGATAAGTTAATGCAAATTACTATCAGGATTACTTACTAAAGAGTTAAGAATATCATTACTGCTAACAACCTTAACGGATAATTCGAATTATGCACGGCAATTTTGATAACATCATAATTATTACGTTTATTATTTATAAGGTTATGTTATCTCGTACAGGTAAAGTTTACGAATACAGTTACTAGTCAGAATTACAATACTTTTGTTTCTTTTTGCAAGCGTGTTAAACCAAAGGAAATACAAAATGAAAAGAATGGTAGCACTTAAAATGAATACTTCGAAAAATCAAGATGGTCCCCGGGTAAAATATGCATCTCCATGTATATTACTATACATGCACACTTACAAACATAAGCATGCGAAAGAAATCGAGTGTGCTGTGGTGTTGTTCGGGGTAGAACTGCAGGTACACCGGCCAAGGCAAGTGTTCTTGGAATTGAGCCAGCTGTGGCGGCTCTGCAGATGAAGATCTTGGACCGCGGTGGGAGGAACGGCCGCTGTTTGTTGAAGACGTTATATATTACACCCTGTCACGGGCGCGACCCCGCCAGCCTCTTACTAACGGGCTCACACGCATTCCTTGTGTGGTAGGTAACACTAACTGCTTGCCTCACACGCCAGACTACGCCGCCGCGGTTTGGACAGGGCTCGAAAATATTCACCCGCAGGGGACCTGGTGCTAAATTTTATCTTCTAGTAAAATCGTCGCTTTTGTCTATTTGATGCATAGAAGAAAAGAAATTCGAAAAGTGAGGTTATAATATTTCATTTGATGTTCAAATTCTGGTAGTTAATTTAGAAGATATGTTTTGATCATTAAAATTTATTGATTAGGGTTCTAGTCGATAAATAATAATTTATTAAAGGTAATCCAATAAAAAATTTAAATGATATTTCAATCTGTGAGTCTTCGTTTGAAGTTAAAAGTTTTAAACCTTACATAAAAGCATTTCTTAGAAAAGAGCTGGTTGTAATATTTTACAGCACTCCGGTAGCAGTTACAGATTAATCGGAAATTTATAATATAACATAACATTTCCAACACTTGTTAACCTTATGACTGGCGCATCTCCATAGTACGCCACACGAGGGTGACGAGTTATGCAAAACGAAACAAACCGTATTCAAATCGGTCCATAATTAGCGGAGATACAATAAAGAATCGTGCTGGCAAGATGGCGGAATTATTTATCCCCACTACTTGATCATTTGATTATATGATTCATATCCGTCTTCTCTCACAAATCGAAAAAAAAAATTAAGATTGCTTACTCAAACGACAAAATAATTCAGGCAAAAAATAACACAAATATCAACATATGAAAAATGATATTCTATATGAAAATAACTTTTAACAAAAAAACACTCTTAATAAAAACAACACAGATAACAAATTGCCGCAAAAATAGCACAAATGTCAAAAGAAACCGCCAAATATGAAATAAGATGATGATATTTTACATGAAAATAATAATTAATAAAATAGGTAAATAATTCAGGCAAGAAATAACACAAATATCTAAAGAATTCACAAATATCATCACATGAGCTCCATGATAATGATATTCCATATGAAAAAAAATCGTTAATAAACAAACTTCTAACGACAGAATAATTCAGGCAAAACCACAAATACTAAATAAACTCGCTAATATGATCATATGAAATATAATGATATTCAATACGAAAATAATCTTTAGCAAAAATAGCACAGCGATAAAATAAGGCAGGCAGAAAATAACACAAATATCAAAAGAACTGAAAAATATCATCACACGAAATATGACGATATTTCATACGAAAATAGCCCGTAACCAATATATCTAAACTAATTTAAGAAAAATATAACACAAATACTGATGATCATCATACGAAATGTGATATTTCATACGAGAATAACCTAATTTAATAAAAATAACACAACGACAATATAATTCAGACAAAAATAACAAATATCAAAATCAAATGCCAATATCACAATTCATCATATGAAACATAATATTCCATACGAAAATAATCTTTAACAAAAATAACCCAATGACAAAAAAGACTAGTCAATAGGTAACTCAAACATCAGAAGAACTTACAAGTATCATCATATGATAATTCATATGAAAATAAATATAGAATCTAATTAAATAAAAATATCTCTAAAAATAAAACAGTCAAAAAATAACACAAATAAACAAATGAACCCCACAAATATTCTACTTGAAACTAATCCTTAACTATAATAGGCCACTCTTTTAACTAAAATAACACAACCACAAAATAATTCAGGCACGATTATTTTCATATGGAGTATAAACATATTTCATACGGTATTTACGTTTTTTTGATATTTGTATTATGTTGTGTCTGACTTATTTTGTCGTTGGGATATGTTCGTTAAAGATTATTTTCATATGGAATATCATCATATGTCATATGATTCATATAATGATATTTGCGAGATCTTTTAATATTTGTGTTATCTTTTGCCTCGATTATTTTGACATTGCATTATTTTAGTTTGTTAAGGGTTATATGCAAGTGAAAATCTTCATATTCCATATGACAATATTTGTGCGTTCGTTTGATATTTGTATTATGTTTTGCCTGAATCATTTTGTCGTTGCGTTATGTTTGTTAAGGATTATTTCCATATAGAATATCATTATATTATTTTGGCGTTGCGTTATTTTATTTTCTTAAGGGTTATGTTCATTGCTGCGTTAGTTCGAAAAAAATTATTTTCTTATCATTTCTTATCATCATATTTAATATAATATGATATTTCATATGTCATATATTATGATTCATATGATATTTGTGGATCTTGTAATATTTGAGTTACTTTTTTTCTGAATTATTTTGGGGTAGCGTTATTTTTGTTAAGGGTTATTTTCATATGGTATATCATATTTCATATGATTCATATAATGATTTGCGGGATCTCTTAGTATTGTGTTATTTTCTTCTTGGCTTAATTTGGCGTTGCGAAATGTTAGTTTGTTAAAAGTTGTGTTCATGTGGAACATCTTGATGTTATATATGACAATAGTTGTGCGTTTTTTGATATTTATATTATTTTTTGCCTGAATAACGCAACAAAGTAACGTTATTTTTGTTGCGGATTATTTTCATATGCAATATTATCATACTTCACATATGATATTTCATATAATATTTGAGGTATCTTTTGATAATTGTATTATTTTTTGGCCTTTTGTTGTTGCGTTATTTTTGTTAAGGATTTTTTTCATATGGAATATCATCATATTTCATATAATGCTTGTAATGATAGATGCGGGGAGATCTTTTAATATTGGTGATATCTTTTTCCTGGATTATTTTAGTTTGTAAAGGGTTATGTTCATGTGGAATATCTTCAATATGTATGCGTTCTTTTGATATTTGCATATTTTTTGCCTGAATTATTTTGGTGCATTATTTTTGTAAAGATTATTTTCATATGGACTATTATCATGTTTCATATGATGCATATGATGATATTTGCGGGATCTTTTAGTAATTCTGTTATTTTTTCCCTGAATTATTTTTGCATTATTTTAGTTTGTTACGTATATGCATGTACAATCTTTTCATATGATGATGTTTGTGGGTTCTTTTGATATTTGTTAGTTTTTTTCCTGAATTATCTTGTCGTTACCTTATTTTTGTTAATGATTATTTTCATATGAACTGACATTTAATATAAGATAAGGTATTTGTAGATATTTATTTAGATAATTAGGTTATTTTTTGCCTGACTTCTTTTGTCGTTAGATTATTTAAATTATCTTCATAGGGAATATTATCATATTTTATGTGATGATATTTGTGGGTTCTTTTGATATTTGCCTTACCTCTTTTGCCAGATCTCTTTTATCTTTGGATTTTTTTATTAAACATTATTTTCATATGGAATATCATCATATTTCATACATTATGATTCATATAATGATATTTTCCGAATCTTTTAATATTTGAGTTATATTTTCTCTGAATTATTTTGGCGTAGTGTTATTTTAGTTTGTTAAAGGTTACGTTCATGTGAAGTATCTTTAGATTTCATATGATGAGATTAGTGGGTTGTTTTAGTATTTGTTATTTTTTGTCTGAATTATTTTGTCGTTGCGTTATGTTTGTTAAGGGTTATTTTCATATGGTATATCATAATATTTCATATGATGATATTTGCTAAATCTTTTACTATTTGTGTTATTTTCTTCCTTTTAGGCGATTTTTTAGTTTGTTAAAAATTATGTTCGTGTGGAATATCTTTATATTACATATGCCAATATTTTTGCGTTTTTTGATATTTATATTATTTTTTTGTCTGAATTATTTTGTTCGTTATTTATGTTGAGGATTATTTTCATATGGAATATCTTCATATTTCGTATACTTGCGATTTCTTTTGATATTTGTATTATTTTTTTGCCTGAATTATTTTGTTGCGTTATTTTAGTTAGGATTATTTTCGTGTAGAATATCAACATATTTCATATGATGATATTCGCGGAATCTTTTAATATTTGTGTTTTTTTCCTGAATTGTTCTGGTGTTGCGTTATTTTTGCTGCGGATTATTATCATATGGAGTATCATCATATTTCATATGATGATATTTGCGGGATCTTTTTATATTTGTGTTATTCTTTCCCTGGATTATGTTACCGTTGCGTTATCTTAGTTTGTAAAGGGTTATATTTACGTGGAATCTTTTCATATTTCATATAGAATTGTGTTTTTTTTTTGGTATTTGTTAGTTGTTTCCTGAATTATCTTGTCGTTGCTTTATTTTTGTTAAGAATTATTTTCCTATGAACTGACATTTAATTTAAGATGAAGATCATATTTTATGTGATGATATTTGTGGGTTCTTTTGATATTTGCGTTACCTTCTAGCCGGATTTCTTTTGTCTTTGGGTTATTTGTATTAAACATTATTTTCATATGGAATATCAATATATTAATTTTCATATGATGAATTTTGCTATTTGATATTTTATTTTGATATTCGTGTTATTTTTCCTGAATTATTGTGTCGTTGTGTTATTTTTGTTAAAAGTTATTTTCATATGGTAAATCGTCATATTTCATATGATGATCATCAGTATGATAAGTTTTTATTAAAAATGATTATCTACTCTTTAGCTAGATCTCTATTCGACCTGAACTGAACTGAAATAGGAATAAAAATTATTAAATGGACTATGAAGGCAAGAAATCGCAAATTATTTTGAATTACAAATAACTTTTCATTAACTAACATTGTTTATCTTAACAGAAACTCATTAACTGACACTATAACTTCATGAATATATATGGATTGCATGAATAAATAGTACGGCACATACGATTACTTATTTATTACTTAAACGTATCGTATTCTCAAGATTATGTCCATAATTACAAAAGATCGTTTCAATGGATAACTAAAATTAGCGTATCCTCCCACAAATTACTTACTATATAACATGTTCTCGACTTTTTATCTTTTTTATTAAAACGAGCATGTACGTCTTGTATAAATTAAAAAGTCATATTACCTCATGCGTGGTGGATAAGTTAAATAAAGATAACATCGGAGTTTTGTTTATCTACAAACATTTTATGCAGCAATATAAAATATATTAAAATGTAATATTTTAATAGAATAGTTAACTTTTTAAAGCAATAGGAAGCGCTAGATTTCAAAGCGCCGAATCAATTTCGCAAAACTTAGAAGCGTTTGCTAAATTAGTTTTTATATTCGGTGCATGAGTATTTGCGCTTAGAGTATAGGATAATTATTACGCCCTCAAACCTGCACAGAGCAAAATCTCGCATTGAATAATTCAAAATCATTAATCAATTATTCCAAAAAGAATCCAGAAAAAACACCTGCCACATACATCAAAACTAACAAGAGATTTAAAACAAAGTAAGTGAGACAGACAAAAGTGAGTCAGTCTCCTGAGTTGGTGCTCCCCTTGGTGCTGGTCAATTTTCTGAAAATATTGTAGCAAGCACTGACTTTTCGTTTCGTCTTTTCCACGTGAACCCTGTAGAGTCCGGTCGAAAACGAAACCAAGGTACACAGGGTGGTGTTCCATTTACTTTACTTATTTCAAATGATACGTCCGGCGAACATGGAAAACAGTTGCGTAGATTTTGACCGCATTTGGTCTCGAATGATTTTTGTTTAGTATATTGAAAAAGTTCTCCCGATGATGGTAAAAATCTATTGGATAATTTTTAGTTGACTGCTGTATACATTGAAGATCGGCTTCCAAAATCAGATTTATTTACCTATATGTTACTAAATATAACACGGAACAGAACATTGAACACCAGAGTTGTCTAAATTTAGTGATCAGAAAGTATAGATATAAGTATAGATAGAGGTATCTGAAGTGAAGTTTCTTTCTGAACCTTTCCCATGTATAACCAGGGCAGCGATGCCATTCATAGAGTGCTCTGACAAGAATGGATAACTTTTGTGAGAAGTGCCAACCATGATCTCAGTAACTCAGATGCTCAAACTGCTATTTAACATGCTAGATCGATTTTGGGAAAAGTCAGCTCTACTGTTGCTAATTCCATTTACATTAAGAGCTTGTTACTTTGAGCCTAAGTGAATTTAAGGTAGGGTATTTCCCATGCTAGTGGCAATCCTTAGAAATCGTAGCCAGTAATGTTGTCTTGACTCTCTAGTTTAAAAATTCAAATAGGATCTTCTGTTCTAGGGGTAGCTAATTTTCAAAGACTAATTACTATTAATAAATAGTTTTTATAAAGTATTCAGGTGAGGATGACCAAGTATTCGTTTAATGGTATATTGATTGCAGTCAGAGCACTACATCTGCTGAGCATTCTCACCTTTTGCTAATAGCATTAACATAAATTCGTGTCGAAGGTGTTAAAAATTTTAAAGAGGACGAATTAACAAACTATGCAGCAGTTGTGCAAATAATGGCATAAAAAACTCTATAAATCGTCGTACAAATGGGCAGATTTTTTTAAATACGTATAAGGTATTCGGCACTTCCTATTCGTTTAATTATGATGACAAATTTATTCGTGCAGATTTCGTGTGTTTTGTCGTGTTATTTTCTTCAAAATAATAAATTTCTGTGTTATTCCTTCTTGGAAACGATCGATACCATTCCCTGTTATCCGCTTATTTGTGACCGATTACTTCCTTTCCTATATCGATGCCTCAAAGGGAAAAATCACCTGCTTTTTCGAGAGTTGTTATAAAGGTCGGACCCTCCGAAGATGAAGATGATGATTAAGAAAGTTAACAAGCAGAAAGAAAGCGAACAACACAAACAATTTTATGTTCTAATTATGAAGAAATAATAATGGCCTTTATCTTTAGATTTACAGTCTAATCGAATGTTACCTTAATTTTTCTTTCTTCTTTCCTCACTTTTGTCTGTCTCACTTACTTTGTTTTAAATCTCTTGTTAGTTTTGATGTATGTGGCAGGTGTTTTATCTGGATTCTTTTTTGAATAATTGATTAATGATTTTGAATTATTCAATGCGAGATTTTGCTCTGTGCAGGTTTGAGGGCGTAATAATTATGCTGTGCTCTAAGCGCAAATACTCATGCACCGAATATAAAAACTAATTTAGCAAACGCTTCTAAGTTTTGCGAAATTGATTCGGCGCTTTGAAATCTAGCGCTTCCTATTGCTTTAAAAAGTTAACTATTCTATTAAAATATTACATTTTAATATATTTTATATTGCTGCATAAAATGTTTGTAGATAAACAAAACTCCGATGTTATCTTTATTTAACTTATCCACCACGCATGAGGTAATATGACTTTTTAATTTATACAAGACGTACATGCTCGTTTTAATAAAAAAGATAAAAAGTCGAAAACATGTTATATAGTAAGTAATTTGTGGGAGGATACGCTAATTTTAGTTATCCATTGAAACGATCTTTTGTAATTATGGACATAATCTTGAGAATACGGTACGTTTAAGTAATAAATAAGTAATCGTATGTGCCGTACTATTTATTCATGCAATCCATATATATTCATGAAGTTATAGTGTCAGTTAATGAGTTTCTGTTAAGATAAACAATGTTAGTTAATGAAAAGTTATTTGTAATTCAAAATAATTTGCGATTTATTGCCTTCATAGTCCATTTAATAATTTTTATTCCTATTTCAGTTCAGTTCAGGTCGAATAGAGATCTCTCTAAAGAGTAGATAATCATTTTTAATAAAAACTTATCATACTGATGATCATCATATGAAATGTGACGATTTACCATATGAAAATAACTTTTAACAAAAATAACACAGCGACAAAATAATTCAGGAAAAATAACACGAATATCAAAATAAAATATCAAATAGCAAAATTCATCATATGAAAATTAATATATTGATATTCCATATGGAAATAATGTTTAATACAAATAATCCAAAGACAAAAGAGATCCGGCTAGAAGGTAACGCAAATATCAAAAGAACCCACAAATATCATCACATAAAATATGATCTTCATCTTAAATTAAATGTCAGTTCATAGGAATATAATTCTTAACAAAAATAAAGCAACGACGAGATAATTCAGGAAACAACTAACAAATACCAAAAAAAAAACACAATTCTATATGAAATATGAAAAGATTCCACGTAAATATAACCTTTTACAAACTAAGATAACGCAACGGTAACATAATCCAGGGAAAAAATAACACAAATATAAAAAGATCCCGCAAATATCATCATATGAAATATGATGATACTCCATATGATAATAATCCGCAGCAAAAATAACGCAACAAAATAATTCAGGCAAAAAATAATACAAATATCAAAAGAAATCACAAGTATACGAAATATGAAGATATTCCATATGAAAATAATCCTCAACATAAATAACGAACAAAGTAATTCAGACAAAAAAATAATAGAAATATCAAAAAACGCAAAAATATTGGCATATAAAGATATTCCACACGAACATAATTTTTAACAAACTAAAAAATCGCCAAGGAAGAAAATAACACAAATAGTAAAAGATTTAGCAAATATCATCATATGAAATATTATGATATACCATATGAAAATAACCCTTAACAAACATAACGCAACGACAAAATAATTCAGACAAAAAATAACAAATACTAAAACAACCCACAAATCTCATCATATGAAATCTGAAGATACTTCACATGAACGTAACCTTTAACTAAAATAACATGCTCCACAGCTCCGGGTAACTACAAGTGGAGAAAAGATAATCCAGGGAACTGCTGAGGTTGGCCCTGTCTGGATCACTCCACGGTCTCCACCTATTCCTACTAAGACACTTAGAAAAGGTAAACGGGTTATCAGCAAATAAAAGACACAATCAGAATACTAAACAGCAAGCAGTTTATTCTTAGTACTAATTCCTACAAACTTTATTACTACTACCCTAATAAGCTTACGGTTAATAACGGAATTCCAGGCAAGCGGGGTGCAACAACACAGCGTAGCAAAAGCGAACCAAACGTGCGGGTACGGTGCTAGAATACAGGCTCGGATAACGGGGTGTCGGATGGTAACGGACGTACCGGGTAAGGAATGCAAGGAACGGGGTCCTCCGGAATACTCGCAGTGAGGCCTGGGAAAGATCGGATAAGGTGTGTGGATTGAGACCTCCCGGAATACTCGCAGTGAGGTCACGGACAGGGTGCAAGGGATGAGACTCCCCGGAATACTCGCAGTGAAGTCTCGGACAGGATTGCAACGGACGGAAAGGGGATCGGTTTATCGGTCAAAGATCTTACTCTTATATTGCCCAGGAACGGTTCGGTAGACTCTGGCTGGCTGGTCGGCTGGGCTGGGTGGTCCTGCTGGGAGTCTTGGACGCGGACTGAATAAATCGTCGCTCCGCGCCTGTTTATATAGGCGCTTTCGAAACGTGGGGGAAAAAGTATGAGTAAAACGGAGCGGCGCACGCCAAATATCGGTTAGGGAAGGGACGCGTGCACTCGCTTGAGTCGGCCGCTTATCCGAACGGTATGAGATTGCACGGGAAGATACGGTTTTAATTCATATACCCAAAATAAACAACCAAAATTAAGTAACTTCGTTACATCAATATACAAGGCACTCTTAACATAAAAAATAGACAGAAAAGCTGTCTGTTACATAAAGACCAAGAAACTGCGAAGGAAAAGCTATTGAGAATATAAGGAAAGGATGTAACAAAGAGGTTAAGAGAAGAATTAGGAATTGTGTGCATATATTGGCCAGATAAAATAATAAACAAAGATGAAAATTGAAGCTAATTCTGTTGTCGGTAGCATTCTTATTGCACTCTGGTTGTCCTAACTAGGGACATTCTACTGTTATTTATAATAATAGCTATACGAATTATCTTTTATTACTACTTGCCTTGTCAGGCACTGAAAAAGAATTTGTAAAATATGTTAGAGGCAAAAATGTCAATTAACAAATAACTGAATCAGTGTTAATTCGTTTCTCTACCAATTGACATTTCAAACTAACAAAATGTAAGATACTAGTAGCAGACAATAAATTAATTTAAAAAAAAAAAGATAATTACCCTTAATGTTTGCGGCAAGAATTAATTAAAACGAAATGTGGTATTACTAGTTGAAATTCACAACATTATTTCAAGAGATTTCATGGAAATCGTAAAACGAGATAAACAATACATTAAATTAATCGAGGTAATTCTCTTGAGATACTGGTAATCTTCTCTTCTTCTACTCGAAAGATATGTACAAGTATAATATACATACACATACCTACTCTCGCGAGTGTGTGAGTATATAAAACTAGGGTCCGTAATTTTTCTTAAAGAACTGCTTAATTAAGCTATCTGGAATCGAACTAACGAACCAGTCCGGCCACTTGCAACATAATAATAGGAATAACGTTCAACATTAACACTGATTAAACACCGTCTTATCTCCGACATTATCGGAACCAAGGAATAATTGCTAATTACCTTTATTATAATTTACGGTTTCTTTTAAAGGTAGTTAAATATGATAATTTTAATTTTAGGAATTTTCTTTTTATCTAAAGAATTTTTTCGAGTAATTATTAATCGATTTGATCAGTCTGGTGTCAGAAGTGGAGAAAACGAAAATTTCGTGTGTAATAACACCGAAATCTCACGGTCGGTCAGAAATTTCGGGAATACTCAAAAAATAATATATAGTAGTGGTATAAAGAATCACCGATCGTATTGGAGATCGTGATTACTCGATGATTACAATGTAAATCCCGTTAGCACAAGGGAATACTCTGGTGGTATGTAATCGTATCAAGTAGAAAAACCACTGGACCGACTGGTTGCTCACCGTGTAGTTAGAGAGTATCAATCATTGCTGACAGGTTTATAACTTAGTTCAATTCAGAAATACATCAATATAAATTACGTTTGGAAATTTTTAAATATAATTACAGAGAGGTGAGTGTTCTGAAATCGTGTGTTTGTTGTCGCCAATTATAGCTATTTATGATATATATGCATCACTTAATTTTTATTATTTCAGTTGTAATTGGACGACTTGCTGTGTTGTAAGTTGTTATGAACTCTCTTTCTCTTATGGTTCAATGGCATTATTATTATATAGAAGAAAATATTCAATCACTGTGTTTAGGTATCTTCGTTATAGGGAGTTATGTAACGATTTATAAGAAAAAAAGTGAACGGGTTATGTTTATGGTCATTTTTTGCCTCACGTATTCATTCATGAAACTTTCGAATCATTTTAATCTTGTACGTGCCTTAAAAGAGTTATAAATTCTGAGAAATCAAAATTATCGGGTTTCGTTCTTGATCTATCGTTAAAGTCTCCAGGTTTTTACATGTATCGCTACGATTCACTTTCTTTAAAGGCTGATATACATTTTATTATTGAGAATCGGCTCTCATTATTTTACAGGTAAGGATAAATATTATTAGTTACTGCATTTTAAGGTTATGTTTAATCATTAAGGTATATATGTATTAATATGTATTTCTTATGTGCCATAACCGTTTTAAATAACCCATCTCTTCCATAAAATAGACTAACAAGTAAAAATTAATTCTATTTCATTTGTATAGGAAGAATTTAACCAAATAGTGTTGGTTGAAAACGGTTGGACATCTTCACAGATTGTACAAAATTAAGTGACATTGTTTTAAAGTGATTAAAACGTACTGATAAATAAATGAGTACTAAATTATAAAATTAAATTAATTTATAATAAATATGGTTTTATACGAAAGCCTAGATATTTAATCTCATTTGGCTAGCTTTAATAAAAACTAAAATATAACAACCCAATAGCTTTTCTCTTTCCCAGTAGAATGATTCAGTTTTAATTCGATTGAGCATGAGATAAATCAATTGATCTTATTAGTTCCTGTACCTGGAAAGAAAAACCTACTACAAAGCACACCTGGAATCCTGCATCTGGACGAGAAATAATCTTAAACTATGTATTGAGATGATATCATATCTAATTGAAAATTTGTTTAGTTTTTAACACACTAAGAACATTTAATAGACTACGATAGGGTCCGGAAGCTTCCAAATAGTCAAACAGCACTTATACGTAATATTCATGCAATAAAAAAATATATACTCATGCTAGGATATTAGTTTTATTCATGCTTAGGGATACATGCTTGGTTACAGATAATGTTATCAAGTTAAAGTAGGAGTACGATTGTCTTAATACACATTTAACCTCACTTTATAAAAGGTTGGTAAATATAAAAAGGCATATCAATCAGATAGATTGTTTTGTAGTAGAACATGGTTTATGTAATCCGTGTTACATGTTCAGGATAGTTTATCCACTTTTTAGAGGCTTTCTTTCTTTATATGGGGTTTGACTATAATTAACGTAGAAGAGAATTTTCTTGATCCTACTAAGCTGAACTAGTTTCGGAAAAATATTTCTCTGGAAATATGTAAAACGGGTCATTATTGTAATGTCTCTAACAGTACATTTTACTTACAAACTCCTGTATTTGAAAAATTTGTGTTAGTCTTTGTAAAGGTATTGGCTTTGCTGATATGCTTCAATTTTTCCAAATATTGATTTTATTATAATATCTTACACCGTTGTATGAATGCAGGCACTTGGAGAGTTTGGAACTTGCAAAGCATCGTTTGGCCCTAAAAACGTGTAAACAGATTTTTTATTTATTTAAGTTTTGCCTTTATTGTAAATATTATTCTATATAAACTGCATACGTATGTGTTACCTTGGGTAGCTATGTAGTCGTTTCGTGTATAGGCATAGCTGGAGTTAATGAGTTTGCATTGTAATGAAGTTTTAATGAGATTTTTGACCGTTGGTCGTTTTCGTTGATTCTCTCAGTTATCGTTTATTTTAGACCATAAGTGTGTTATATTGTTTTAATTGCTTTTTCGCCAGCTACATTTCTGTCTTATAAGATTTAAGATTAGTGCTAATTATGAACACATGTTTTTCGTTAGTGAAATCTTGATGCGCCTTTTTTTGAGAATTTGTGTTGTGAATTGAATAGTTACCTGAATATTTAAATCAAAGAAAATTTATTTTCGTCCTTCAACAATTATATGGAATTGTGAACGATTTATATAAATTAAATCAAGAAGATTTATGTTTACTTTATTATTGATTTGGATAATTCGGTTTGCATGGATATTACAGATCAGCTGTTGAATTGAAGCTGTCTGCATTACCGATAATACAACAGAAAATACATTTGAGTGAATTCGTTGACGTTTATATACAAGGTAGATCGAAAATAAAAGGATTTGGTTCACATTAGGAACAACTAGGGCTGTGCATAATAATCGATTAATCGTACCTTCAATTATTTTTTTTAAATAATCGATTAATCGATCAAGCGATTAAATTGATCAAGCGATTAAATCGATCAATCGATTAATCGATTTAATCGATTTAATCGATTAATCGATTTAGTCGATTAACCGATTTAATCGATTTAATCGATTGAGCGATTAATCGATTTTTAGAAAATAATTGTAGTTGCGAATAATCGATTAACTAATCAGACGATTAAACCGATTAATCGATTTATTTTTTAATCTATTTTCATTATTGATGTTCATAATCGCACAACCATAGTTGCTTCTCAAACTTTGGTTGAAGTAGCATTAACAACGACCACGAATTGCACAAATTGTTTTTCTACTAAAGCACAACATTGGTGATGATAGTGTCGTATTACTCGTATTCGTACTATGTATAATGCAAAATAAGATTTATTAGTATGAGGTTAAGTGGAAGAGCAGAAACAGAAATAAAACTGATTGTGAACTTGATACTGCCTCGTGATGACATTTATTTAGTTATTAAGGTGTTAGACCAATGTATTGCGGTGTATTAAACCCTAAATAAAAATATGCGAAACGTTCAAAGTAAACATAAATTATATGCATTGAATTAAAATAAAAATACACCCCAAATATTTTTCTTTTTCCCAATCGGCCAACTCAGGGTTTATTTGATAGAGCATGAATTATTTGAGTTATTAAACTCTTATTGACTCTTACACCTGAAAGAGGAGAAAAACTTATGCTGCAGACCGTAACCATCCGTTACAACAAACGGGTACCAAATGAAGCATTATACAAGTTCAACCTTTGACATTAATTCAAATGAAGTCAATTTATGGTCAAATTGTCCAGCATACAGTCCTCCAAGTGTTTACATTAAAACAATAGTGAAAAAAATAGGATAAGAGTCAATAATCGTCAAAACTGGAACATAGCAACAAGATCGAAACCTTCAATAATAAAAATGCTCAGGATTATTATAGAAGAGTTTAAAAGGTAATTGTGCTATATTAGTCATTACAAGATTGACCTAATTTATCTGTTTCTAACTAACTGGCAGCCCGAAACTAAGTTGGTCTCTTGGAAAATAGAAAAATTCATCCTACGCTAAGGATCGTAAACTCTATATTTAAACAAGAAGATTACATCTTCCTCTACAAATGAAAAACCCATCCCAATATGCAACATGGGTTGTATAAACATGTATTATCATAAAACAATCTAAATGATTGATATCCTTTTTTTAAAAATCACACCTTTTATTATGCATATGAAATGAGGTTATGTTTGCATGAAATTCTATTCTTGATTTCTATTTTAAATATTGATGAGCCTAACTGTGACCATTGGGTTACGTCACAGGCTACATATTGATGTAGCCTTTAGATTAACTATGCCTAACACCTAGCATATCCATCTTTTAATTTAGATTTGATATGTGAAATAATTGTCTTCACATTTACGATCTTATCGTTAAATAAAATTTTCAATGAGGTGGACTTATTACACCTCAGTATTTATTTTGGGAAAAAATAAAGACCGTTATTATTATTATTATAAGTACAAGGTATCACCACAGCACCAGACTGTGATCAACCAGAGCATACACTGCTTGACTGCATACAAATTGAAGTGGATTTTTAAAAATATAATTTATATGAAAATATACTTTAGCAAAATTTCAGTAGATGTTACTATTTATTTATCAGTTAATTCAGAAAAGGCTTTAGACTATAATATAGAAGACACGAATTATCACAAGTGATTAATCGGACCTTCGATATATATATATATATATATATATATATATATATATATATATATATAATATTCCAATTAACTTATATATATATATATATATATATATATATATATATATATATATATATATATATATATAATATTCCAATTAACTTATATATATATATATATATATATATATATATATATATATATATATATATATATATATATATATTTTTTTTTTTTTAAATAATTGATTAATCTATCATATATATATATCTATATATATATATATATATATATATATAATATTCCAATTAACTTATATATATATATATATATATATATATATATATATATATATATATTTTTTTAAAATAATTGATTAATCTATCAATCGATTAATCCTATAAATCGATTAATCCGATAAATCGATTAATCCGTTAAATCGATCAATTGATCATTCGATTAATCAATCAAGCAACTTAATCGATTTAATCGATTATTCGATTATTCGATCAATCGATTAATAAATCAATAGATTTAATCGATCAATCGATTAATAAATCAATCGATTTAATCGATCAATCGATTAATCGGTTTAATCGATTTTTTTTCTAATCGATTTTCGATTATTGATTTCGATAATCGCACAGCCCTATGAACAACAAAATCATAAAAACAATTTTTTTAATAATTTCAGAATTTATTTTACTTATTTGAGAGTGTTTTCAATTACAAAGTTGTAACATTTAAACAATTTCAATTTGTTTATTCACAAAAATAATGAATTTTTCGTTAGACAAATTTATTTAGTAATTGTAAATATTTTTCTTATCTGATAAACTTATTTGATGTCAGTTTGTTCAAATGGAGACCAGTTACAATTCCCATGTCAGGTTGGTAACTAATATTTAACACATTTGAGCAAGCTCAAAGAGAATTTTCCATTTTTTTAACTTTTCTGTTTAAGTATTTTTTTTATTTTCTCTTTTGAAATAGATTTTCTATTTATCATAATAAAAATAAAGATCTGTGTTTATTCATTTGATGTTTATGCAAGCATCCATTTATTTTCTTCACATACAGAGTTTGTTTGCTGTTTGTCCAGTTGCAGAAGTCCAAGTGCATTGGTAGTAAGTTTCTTTTTCCAGGTACAGGAATTTATAAGATCAATGTAAATTTTTATCTCATGCTCTATCGAATTAAACCTGAGTCAGCCTATTTGGGTAAAAGAAGATTTGGGTGTTATTTAAATTTTTTTTATTAAAGCTAGCCAAAATAATTTGAACATCATTAATTTATTTAGTTTTTTATTTAATAATAACATCTCAGTATATAAAAAATCTATTTTATTTTTCAGATTCTAATCTGCAACCGAGCATTACATAGGTTCCGCCTTTATGCTTTTATCGACTGACTTCGCACTAAAATTCTGAACATCGAAAATGTCATGACATCACAAATAAAAACATATGTTAAAAATTAACACCGATCTTAATTCAAAAAAGATGAAAAGATATCTAGTAAAAATATGATCAAAATAATATCACACACTTACGGCCTAAAATCTATATTTACAGAAAAAATCAATAAAAACAACTAGCTGTCGCAAAACTCATTAAAAATTAATTACATTGGAAATACATACATTGCCAGTTATCTATGTACATAGAATATTTACATTGTTACACCAGGTAACTCAATCATATGGAGTTCATACAAATTATCACAAAATAATAAAAAACACTTAACTATGATTTCAAGCCAAAATGATGCTTATGCAAGCCCAGGATAAATAAAGACATAAATGGATCAAAACTATACCCATTCTCATCCAAAACATAGCACACCAGGTAACTGAATCAAAACAAAGGTGCAAAACCTCAAAATTATATCAGTCGATATTTTCATTTAAAGGACATGATTTCTACCAAATACAGGATTCAGTAAGTTAATTGTAATCTTATATACATCAAGGTAATAATCTGTTTTAACTATTTCCAGTGAAATATTTACCCGAAACTACTTTAGTTTTAAGGGAAAAGCAAAATACTATCTGCGTTAACGAACGTCAAACCCAAATCTAGTGAGAAGATACAACATTTAAGAAAACTGGATAAACTATCCTAAACATGTAGCTGGTGTTACATAAAACTTATGTGGTTTTACTATAAAACAACATAATTGACTTATATGCCTTTTTAAAAACTTTAAATCTTTTTATAAAACTGAGGTTATATTTGCATGAGAATCATATTCCTGTAAATTCTGCTTTAACTTGGTAAATCTATTTGTGACCTAGCATTTAACCTTTTGATTATTTGGATGCTTCGAAAAATTCAATAAAGCATTAATAATGTGGTTAGATAGATATACCTAGATTTATTAATGTACTGTTAAGAAATAACTGAACAACGAGCAAGATTTTGTGAAGAAATGGTAGAAAGGTGTATGTTCCGCGATCCGTGGGACACACGGTATGCACTTGATTTCTAATTATTTATCAATTGCAATGTCATCATTACGATTTTTCTTAGGAGTTTATATACACATATACGTTATAACGGCTTCAGTCATAATATTAAACTATTATTAGTAATCATTATTGATTGTGTAACTTAGTAATGCTAAAAGCAACATTGTATGATTATTAGAATTATTACTAGTACGTAAGCAGAAAATTTTTGTTTCATGTTAGGCGCCAGAAGATTGTACAAACCCATTAAAAAAAATAGTTCGATATGTTTCGACAATCAGCGGGATTGCTTAGGTAATGTGTTCAAACGCTCCTACAAAATTATAGATAGCTCAGGAGCGATAGTCGAGGGGTTTGTGAACTACTACAGAAATCCAAACTGTTTCGGTATCGAAAGAAATTAAAATAAGGCACCACTAGCACAACCGCTAAACACAAAAAGCTTTAAAAGGTTTTATACACCGGAGTCAGTCGATGCTGATAAATACTAATTAATACTCCAAAACCCGCATGAACTAACAATGACCACTGTTCCGCTTTTAAAAGAACTAGGTAATAAATAGTATAAATAAAATCTGCAAAAGACACAATTAAATAAATAAATAAACAAACAATATAAATAAAGCGACAAATAGAAGACCAGAGGTTGTTGGAAACTTAAAAGTTGGTTGAAGAAAAGCATAGAAGCTATTCTTTCTTAGCAATGACCAATGAACAAACGGTTTAACGTGCGGCATCAAACCATGCGACAATCTGAAAGTTGGCGATTAAATAAGAAAAAACAAAAAAAATATCTAGCAGTTGGACTACCTCTACAATCAACCTTGACCAGCTGCTGGTCATAACTGTGTAAAGGGCACTTAGAGCAATGAAAGAAAAGTAAAGTGTAGAAAATAGAACATTTTCTTCTAGATGGGATTTTAAAGAGGAGAAAAAGAGGAAGATTTTAAAGACGAAGAGAGGACAATTACACACACTGACTGAAACAAACCATGCACAAAATAGTATGATGACAGACAGGAAGAGCAAAGCACAGGGAAGGAACACAAGTCCTTGGTGGAAAGGCCGAAAGAAATGTCTGGAAAAGAAAAGTAGACATGCCCCAAAGAGCCAACCAACCAACACTTTTTTTGCTGAACGAGTTCCCACTTCCCACCAAACCGAATAAACGTTACTTAGCATCCAATATCATCAATCAGCTCTGTGGTCTGGTTTGGTTGGAATTTCATTTAGACGTAGGATTCCATGTCATGTGAGTTTGTTCTGAGTGATTCTCTGTCTGACATACAAGGCTTTGCTATCCGGTTGGGCACAATAACGAAGCAAAGTAAGATCAGAGTCTTCTCCGACCAGTGTAGTTGTTTTTGTTAAAGAGACTGCAGTCTTTACTATTTCTCTGCATGTCATTTGCAAAATGATTGTCAGATGCATCACTAGAATCATCGATCAGATTGCAATGTCTTTCTCGTAGTTCATCACAGCAGCGACTTTTACTGCTGATTAGTTTCCAAAGGTTATGACTTTGTCCTTTCTACTAAACTTCATGGTTAATATGGTCATTCCAGACACAACACTATTGACGATATTTCTTAACAAAGGGTCTTCAGAGAATGGAGAGGATCAAATCGTTTGGAACTAATCTTTTCCAGATCAACAAGGTGTTTTTTCTTTCTTGCATTAGTCTGCTGTTCAGATGTCGTGCGTGACACGCTTGCAAATTCCTGCATTGCCAAGTTGTACTCTGCTGATTTGGAGCTCGCCGAGGTCCAAAAGGCTATCTGCTCTTTAGACAATCCAGTTTCATTTGCTAGACATCAGTGTCTGATCAATTCGAGCCCGCCTCAAAACTAGTTGTTGTGTCGTATAAAGTGTAAACCTCCTCAAATTTTCCGATTACACGTCTGATTACTGTAAAGTTAAACCATTTCTTGGACATAGAAGTGTAAGGATTTCATGTATTTATAAAGTCTGATATATAGTTGCTGACCAAGCTCCAAGCTCCTATTCGATCTGCCATTTATTAATGACATGGCAATTTTTATCATGTCTTGATAAGTAAGCTACAATTTGTTAGTTTTAAGCCGATTATGCAGTTACTATTTCTTTATCTCTACTTCTTTTGTCAATCCAACTCAATATATTAATGTTAATATTTCTTCTAATCTCATTTCACCAGGCGAATATTGGATATATGGATATCAGATGATATAATAGATAAACTTATAAACCTCAATTTATTAAAATCAAAAGTGGTGGGATTGGATTTCAAGACTCAGTATGGAATGGTACAAATTAATAATCTTGTATGTATCCTAGAAAATACGAATTTATAAAATGAAAATTGCCAAGTTTCGTTGCTGATCTGTCGTTGAAATCTCTAGCTGTTTACTAATATGTGTCAGAATCAAATTGGCTACATTAGCGTTTTTAGCGTTGTAGTCTCCAGCTTTTTATTTTTGTGTGTAAGCATTCCGTCGGCTACCTTATCGTTTATAGTATTATAATCCTTTTTCTATATGATTCTTATAAGGCGTTTACAAATATTTAATCGAGTTGATCCGGTTGCTATTTCTGTTACTGTTATAAACATTCAAAAAATGTTCAGTGGTTTTCCTAGTGATCGCCATCACTCATCAGGTTAAAAAGTACACGTACCGAAAGTTATCATGTTGTCAAGCGTATCGTATGAGTTTCTAAATATATGGTCTACTATTAACCTATCGTTGCTCGGTACTTAACCTAACAATCTAACCTAACCTTTAACTTAACTTCTAACATAACATCTAACCTAATATCCAACCTAACCTAACCTAATCCAGCCTCTAACCTAACGTAACCTCGCCTCTAACCTAACTAAATCTTTAACCTAACTTAACCTCTAGCCTAACCTAGGTAACCTAGATAAGGTTTACTGATAATATAACTTTACTCTTACTCTTACCTAATCTTTAACCTCACTTTCTTTACCACTTCTTTTATATTTAAACGATTTTTTTTATATTCAATTTATCTTCTTAGTCATTGTTTTATTTTTTATCTTTCTGGGTGGAAATGCAGCTCGGAGAACACCTCGACCTGTGACTAAAGAAGGTAAGCTGATACAATTAGCAATAGTAAGCTGCAAGTAAAAACAGTTCTCAAATAGTTAAAATTGATTCCATCCACGATGCAAAGGCCCACAGGTTTGCATATGAATGTGCACAGATTTTTACCCGATTTACTGCTTTCGAAAACGACCCAGAACTCACCACGTGTAGGTGGCTGTACACCTTACTGAGTATAATCTAGAGCGACTACTGCAATGGCTAAAGATGCTTATTGAACTGATTTAATTTTACTTACTTACTGAAGAAAACTGATGAACACACAGCAGGACCTCCTACCTCCATACCTCCAAGGTTCGATTAATCTTCAGCTTTTTATCATGCCTTTTCCTGATAATAAAGTTGATCTTCCGGCTGCCAGATATATTAATAAGCTCAGCACATAAAAACATATTTGCTAGACATGGCTTAAGCAATTAGGTGTTCTGGCAAGTTATCACCTAGTTTAGCCCTACATTTAATCACAGAGTTAAGAAAGTTCTGCGGCTGTAATCGCAACAGAAAAATCTTATCAGAAATTTGAAGATGCTGCAAGTCATAGTGTGTAGAAGGAGCAACTTTTTGAATGTACCGTCTTTCTAGACATCATCATACTTTGCTATGCGGGTTGCAAAGTAAAACATTGTCATTCAAGCAAATGTTGACCATCCCTCAAAGGTATTTATGGTCGACGTGTCAACGAGAACCAGAGTACAGGTGTCGAACTGAATGCAGGTCGGCAAGAGGAACATAATAAATAAAAGTTAACACGAAGAGGTACTATCCATCATAAACCAGGTAGTGTGGGCTAGGAGTGTAAAAATAAATAGTGTGTGAAAATTAAATTATCTTCACAAAGTTTAAAAAGATATAAACAAAGAGAACAAGCATCCCTCATACAAGGTAAAATACTGTGACATAAAGAAATTTAGAAGATTTAGAAAGAATTAGTTTACTTAATTAGTTACAAATTCGATTTGTAAAGTGCTGGCTAGTTTCATCCTGATAACTAAAAAAGAAAATGAATATATTTAAATATCCTTTCACATTAAGAAAGAAAAAGCTTGCCTGTTGAAACAATCATAGTGGGTTGGCCTCAGTTGGTTGGCAAAATTGACATATGACAAATAAAATTTCTCTTTGTGGTAAACTATCGACAGATGCAAATGGTAACACATCTGATTCTCATTAACGGGAAAAATTAGGAGAGAGTTCAATTACAAATGCAGCATTGAAATCTCTCCTAGACTAAACTAGAATACAAAAATAAAACGACTGAAACTAGAAAAATCATATGCACAGCGCGGAGGGAAATTTAAAACCACAAACAGTGTAGTACATATTTATATGGTACAGTGGAGGCGGCGTACTGAAGGCATCAGCTCATATTAGAGGCGATGTAGATGCTACTGTATAGTGTTGCTGACAAATTAAATAAGAGGAACCTTTCCTACTCTTTAAAGGCAATTCTGCCTCTCAAAGTAAACGCATGTGACTTTTCATCAATCTAATCTGATCAAACTAATGGCTATCAATTTCAAAAGTAAAGAGGATGATGAATCAAAAGACAATCTATTTGAAAATTGTGTATATAGGGGTAATTATTTAAGTATTTTGTGAGAGATCTTGTGATCTTCAACAAATTAGAAGATGCCAAAGAAGTTGCTTTGCGTTGTTCAGAGGAACTAGCGGAAGCTCTAAGAATCATTTTATGATCAAATCATTGATTTGATTTGATTGATGGAAATGATGGATGATCTCATTGTGTTCGACACATCCTAAGGGCTAAAGACACTGATTCTACTGATCTGGGATACTTGAAACTACTATTTGACTTCTTAAATTTTTATCTGTAATATTTACAAAAACAACAATTCAAGACTGAAACATCCACCTATAATGCTGAAATTATTGTTTAGAATAATAGTTTTAAAAGTTTATAGTTTATAAAAAATATATAAACATAAGCTTCGTTCTTAATCTATCGTTAAAGACACTAGTACTTATAAAGGTTTAATAAGAGATTAGATCTTTTACAGCTTTTTAATCTCGCAGCGCTTTAAGCCTGTTTATATTACTACCTTCTTGCGGAAATAAAGCAACAAAGTAACTTAAAGTAGCTACTGGTAACAAAATACGTGTACTTAGTACCCCTATTAACATTAACATTAACATTCCCACGGTTTCCGCCATCAGCTTGACCTTTCTACTGTCATCTATCGTACCATTAGTCGATTAAACCACTATTACTTTACTTAGATAAATATCACAATTGTTGCCAATATACTTACTATACATAATTAAAGCTGTTATGTTTTTTAAACTTGAATAGATACATTTTGTTATAAATGATGGTACTTATTTTAATGTTGCTTTTCTAGATTAGTCATAAACTCTATTAGAGCTTATCGCTAGTGCCTATAACAAAAGCAACTCTAATGGTTTCAGTGATTTAATACTTATTACACTGATGTGATGTGATAATACTTATTATACTTATTACACAGTGATTTAGTACTGAGCGTAAATTGAGTAGAAAACGTTTGTTTGGAGGTGTCAAGAAAGAAGGGGGTTACACAAAATAAATATTATATTAAATAAAAAGTACAAAAAATTACATTTAAACCATTTACATTTTACAAAAAGATTCTTCGTGTTCGACTTGGAACTGAATGTATTTTCTTGGCATTTTGGTTTATATAGCAAAAAAACACCGACGAAGCTGTTGCTTGCCTTTTTGATTTGTGTGTATCTGAGTGTTACTTTCACATACTTTGCACAGGAACCTACAGTGATTGCAAATACTTTGACAATAATAATGAAATACAGACATAATACAGTGAATAGGTGCAAACAAAGAAAAACATTTGATAAAGGTATACGTACGATTTGAAGGAAACCAGAAAAGCTAACCCACCTTAAAAACCGAGGGAGCTTGAGTAGATGCCTGCTGCAACAGTATTTTAACGAGTCTAATTTTTAGTAAATTGGAGACTGTATGTGACCCTTTCCTATTCGTAAACCATGTGAATTGCCCATTTTTGTTTTTGAGCAAATTAATGATTTTGATTATGGTTCTCTGATCTAGCATGACATATTGGTGGAGGTCCCAGGTCGGAGTTAACCAGGAAATTTATAATTGTAGAAGCATTAAAATGCCAGAACCGGTTATAAGTAAGTGTAACTTGAGAAGGAATGCAAATGGCAGCAACACATGATGTTAGGTGTTCATTTAGATAGAGACAACCAAGATTTTTGTTAAAACTTTATTAGATACCATTACTTTCTTTCGTGGTAAGATCTTTAATAATATAGTAACTTGCTCGAAAACAAAAAATGGGCAAGGCAAGATTTACGATTAGAAAATGGTCGCATAATAATAATAAACTAAAATATCTACTTAAGACGCTTGAATTGACGTTTCGACGTAGAACCCTTTTCAACCATAACACTACATTTTTTAACAAACCTATGCCAAAATGTCGAAATATAAAAACAGCTCTATTACCAAATCAGAAGAATAAAATAAGTTGGTCGTTGGGTCTAACAGACCAAATGCCGTTGCTGACATCAAACTGTAGGAGTTGAAATATAAAAAACGCTTTTATTAATTTATGAAGAAACATAGAAGTAGAAGTATTTAAAAATAATTACAAAAAATTTAACACAAACGATTTTATAAAACTGGAAGGTAAGTTTGACAAAAGTTGATTTCGTGTTTTATTCTTTTCCGCGCTAGCTCAAATGCTAACATAAAACGGACATAGTGAGTCTCTTGGACACACAACTACAAAAAATGTACAGTAAGTGTTACAATCGCGAGATTGTAGAGATTCGCAGTGAGCCGCTGTATTGATGTGCCCCTGTCTTATGTTTGGAGTCCCTACCGGCTCCGATGTGCGGTTTAGGTGAGGGCGGCAAAGGACGGCAAAATCGGGCGGTTTTTTGTCTTCTCCACTTTACAGTACCCTGAAAATAAAATTAATCACCGCAACGTTTGCTAGTGCCATGTTTCTATCACTTTGACCTAATTCCAATATCTCGCTCTTTCTACTTATTCTGGAGGGGTGGGAGAGGAGCAATTGTGAACTTCGAGGTAATCGAAATTTCTTTTGCGGAGTTCAGTATTCGGCAACTTCTTGCAACCGATTATTTAACGATTTCCTAGCGGCGATCATTTATCGTCCTTCCACTGTCCCTCGAGGGGTCGTAGAGTGTCGAGATTTCTACTCTTCTTCGGGAGAAATTGTAGAATCCAAAACTACAAGTGGGGTAGCAAAAGGCAAGATTCCACATAACTTGTCTCGCAAATGGTAAACAGAAAAAAGAGCCTCCTGCGTCGTTTGCTGTTCTCTTCCCAGATTGCGACCCGGTCACTAATTCGTGGACGGTTTCTGTCATATCTTCGATCAGGATTGAGATTTTGGCATTGGATAGCCCTCTGCTTCTAGCATACTCCATAGCCATAAATACTTTCTTACTTCTGGTTTATGACGGAAAACCACGGGAACAGACAATCTCATTGCATATGCGCACGAGGAGTTTTAAGAAGTTCATAAGTTTTTTTAAGGACCGTAGCGCCCCGTAACCCCCACTTTAATTACATTTAAAATTCTTTAGTTTATAATTAAGTACTTATTAAAGATTAATTTATACCTAACTAAAAACAAATTGTACCTAACCCCGTTTATCCGTAATTTAAGCTTTAAAAGTTAAGCTTGACAAAAGCTGAGCTAGCACTCCCACTTCAATTGGATTCAAAAAATCCTAAGCCTATAATTAAGTAGTAATTAAAGACTAATTTGTACCAACACATAAAAATTGTACCTATTCCCGTTTAGCCTTGAGAATTTTGTTGATATAAATTAATCTTTAATTAGTACTTAGCATTAAATTAAATTTTAATTTTTTTAACTAACTTTCTTTAGCTATGTTCAATCACTTGCCACGCAGCAAATTTTAAACAATTGATTTTAATAACGTTTATATTGCGATAACTATGAAAATTCTGTTGGTACGAGTTATTAATTAGTACTTTAGTATAGGCTGAAAATTAGTAAGGGTGATAGCTTAAATTAGCTTTAAAATTTAAAAGGATAGGTACAATTTTTATTTGTTGGTACAAATTAGTGCTTAATTATAGGCTAGAAACTTTTGCATTTAATTCAAGTGGGGGTGATAGCTTCAGCTTCTGCTAGCATCCTCATTTTTAAAACTTATATTACGGCTAAACTGGGATAGGTACAATTATTCTTGTATGTACAAATTAGTCTTTAATTAGTACTTAAGTATAGGCTACAAATTCTTGAATTTAATTGAAATAGTTGAATTTAATTGAAGTAGGGGTGCTAGCTTGTACAAGTTTTGTTGGTACAAATTAGTCTTTAAATAGTACTTAATTATAGGATAAAATTTTTTGAATTTAATTGAAGTGGTTGAATTTAATTGAAGTAGGGGTGCTAGCTTGTACAATTTTTTTTGTTGATACAAATTAGTCTTTAATTAGTATTTGATTATAGGCTAGAGATTTTTGAATTTAATTGAAGTGATTGAATTTAATTCAAGTGGGGGTGATAGCTTCAGCTTCTGCCAGCAGCCCCATTTTTGAAACTTAAATTACGGCTAAACTGGGATACGTACAATTTTCTTTGTTGGTACAAATTAGTCTTTAATTAGTACTTAATTATAGGATATAAACTTTTGAATTAAATAGAAGTGGGGGCGATAGCTTCAACTTCTGCCAGCATCCCCATTTTTAAAACTTATATTACGGCTAAACTGGGATAGGTACAATTTTTCTTGTTGATACAAATTAGTCTTTAATTAGTACTTAATTATAGGCTAGAAATTTTTGACTTTAATTGAAGTGGCTGCATTTAATTGAAGTGGGGGTGCTAGCTTGTACAATTTCTTTTGTTGGTACGAATTACTCTTTAAATAGTACTTAATTATAGGATAGAAACGTTTGAATTTAATTGAAGTGGAGGTGATACCTTCAGGTTCTTCCAGCATCCCCATTTCTAAAACTTAAGTTACAGCTAAACTGGGATAGGTACAATTTTTTTTGTTGATACATATTACAATTACAAATTATACAAAATTCTTTAATTAGTACTTAATTTTTGGCCAAAAGCTTACGAATTTAATTGAAGTGGGAATGCTGGTGTTACGAACCTGATAAGAACAGGTTTCTGTTTTATAACTTAAAGGTTTTAGAGTTGTAATGTTTGGAACTGCTTACATTTTACAATTTCATAGTTCAGTTGCAAATATCTAGAATAACAGATATAAAAAATTCAAGACATTAAAAGTTAAAAATTAACTTAACTTAAAACTAACGGAAATTAGATGACAGTGTTGTAGGTATGAAGGTAGCTCACTTATTCTATGCGAATAGTCATCAGGATTCACTGATCTCCAGTTCTCTATATTTATATAGGTATATCCTGCAGAACCAATTTACAACAAACTTAAGTACCATAACACCTTTTTGCTATTTTCTTCAAACTTTAAAGAACTAATTTCATGCCTACTAATAAAAACTCTATTATACGGCAAGAAAAGAATTGAATGAGCCAGGTAATCTTAGCCTTCTTTTTTCTATTCTTCTCTACAAACCAAGGTTGATAATTTTAATCTACACTGTTTTTGTCGGGTTTTGATTGAAAAGTTGGCGCCATCGTTTACAAAGAGACAGTGGTGTGCCATCTAAACTTGGCCATCGAATTATTATTATCTCCCTTGTTAAAATGATGTTATTACATAAAATAATTTAAGGAAATCCTACATGAGCTCGATAAAAGCTCTACAAGCACTTTGTAACCGGACCCACTGGACAAGGATCAGATTCCACCTGTCGATTCAATCTAGCAAAACCACGGGGCCACTTCTTGTTTGGCAACTCTTCTTTCGCAAGTTCGATTATGAATTTTGTCGCTCAGTTGATCGTCGGGTAAAAAAAATATATTTGATCGATTTTTGGTAGCGATAAATTCTTTTTTTATGTCTGTGTATTCCATTAAATTATATTGAGATTGAGGTAGTATAAATTTGTTGAATTTATATGACTGTGCAGGTTTCTTTATCTCTTTTTTTATGTATACTTTAATTGAAAGGATCTATAAAAAAGAGAAAGAGAGAAAAAAGGGTATTAATTATGACATCAGGATCTTTGGAATATTTAACCAAGACAATAAAGATAAAAATAGGCATGCGTGTTTGTATGTGTTGTGTGACTGGGACTGTGAGGTTATGTAAGTATGCAGTTCTTAAAACTGGCAAACAATACCTGCTGTTGACGGCTCACTTTTGACGGGGTTATTGTAGACTCCACGGTCCATCAACCAGCACACAATAACAATTCCACCAAGAATATAAATAAAATCCAATAATATAAAGTTGTAAGGAACTTTTCAAAGCCCATTATCACTGCACTCAACCAAGCGAAACCTGTATGGTTAACACCACTGAAATGGAAGAGCGCGAATTTCTTGGTTGCCCAGGTTTTACAGTTCATACACAGTAGGTTAAGCATAATCAAGTTGCAAGTATTTACTTGTATTTTTTTCGCTACGTTTGTCGGCGAGTTAGCGACGCCCATGGTTCAATCGTAAAGGTAATGTAGTTATTATTGTCGAGCCAAGTCCACCACCACCATCACCAACAACCATTCGATGCCCAGACGATGACGGTGACGTTTGATGGCTGTTCCCTGCCGGCTTTTACTCTTTATGCGAGGACATGACATGTGATGTGTTGAGTAGTAGTTATTCAAATGCCAATGGTTTAGCAAGAATTTATTATACGGGGTATTTTATTCTCCTTTTCATTCCATTTTATGTGTGCGTGTGTGTTCGTGATCGTATATGTACGTTATTACTATTTTTTCTTACGACCAGTTATTATTTTAGCATTCTTATTTGAGTTGTTTATCATTGCAGTGAGAGACAAACCGACATAAACAGATAATTATTAAGATGGTTTAATTCGACAATTGCGGTCGGTAACATTCCTCGAACTGCACTATAAGAGATTATCAACTCATTATAGATATCGAATAGAATATTCCTCATTTTGAGGAGACAAAGGGTTCAAAAATTATACGAATGTGCAATTTTCAATGTTAAGTCTGTGACAAACCAAACTCACTGCTTAGAAATAGCGACAAAACAGTCTGCAGCAGTTAACTTAAGTTCAGTTAGGTTAGGTTAGGTTAGATTAGGTTAGGTTAGGTTAGGTTAGGTTAGGTTAGGTTAGGTTAGGTTAGGTTAGGTTAGGTTAGGTTAGGTTAAGCTAGGCTAGGCTAGGCTAGGCTAGGCTGGCTTAGGTTAGGTTAGGGTAGGTTAAGTTAGGATTCATTAGGTTGGAATAGGTTAGGTTAGGTGATGTTAATTCCGCCAGCACATCTTACCTTAACTTGTCCCAAGCCCGGAGAAAAGAAGAATCTTTTCTCTTCTAATTTCACTTTTTTGTCTACTTGTCGGTGAAGTCCTATCTTGTTCTCTATTGGTCTCTTTTGACCGCTTCTTGTTTTCTTCAGGTCCCGATGCTATTAGTTTAACCGAAGGCTAGAGAACCTTCTATTTTAATTTTTTAAAATTCTTTTAACAGACGACCGATACACGAATAAGGCCCATGAGAAGGATTATGAACTGGATAAGAAACATTGAACTTGCGCTGTGGGGCGTGGCTTTACCTCTCGAAGTGGAGTAAAGCTTCCAATATGTCCCATTGCAAAGTCAATGTCTAGACATCTCCCAGTGCAGCGGTAGGACTTGCTGGTGACGGGGAGGTTCCTATGACATGGGTATAGCCTCCACTGGGGAACAACTGCTTAACAGATGGAAATATACGAGTAATTGATGAAAATACAAAAAACGTTTTTACTGAAAACAAAAAATCGGAATATAATAGAGAACGACAAAAAGCAAAACATTTTGCCATTAAATCAAGATGTAAAAATGTCTGAAAAATAGCAGATCCTTTTCGAAAGAAGCGAGAAGACTATGAGAACCCCACCGGAAAGCACTGGCGCATACTAGAAGATAAGTAAAGTAGAAAATATTATAACTACTCAAAAAGGAAACAAAAACAAAAGCAAAATGAAAGCACTCCTAAGCTCCATGAAATGAAGAGGAAAAGACAAGTAGAACGAGAGAAAATGTCATAAAGAGATTAAGAAGCTGGAAACAATAACAAACAGACTAATTATAGAAATGATATTATAAATAAAATAGTAAAAGAGAACATAAATACAAAGAAAGAGATTGATGAATCAGTGTCTAGAATGATATGTTAAAAAAATGTTATAAAAAAATTTAAAAATCCAAGATGTACTTATAGAAAAGGCAACAAAAGAAGCACGCACGCAAACGATATATGAAAGAACCAAAAACAACAAGGGAAATGCCGGTGGGAACAAGAAACAAATCATTTAAAAAAGATGGTAGCATGGATAGATTCTAGATGGTAGCGATGTTGAGATTAATACAAGGAAGAAATGGATGTAGACCACATATCGGAAGAAAACTTTGACGGACGATGTTGATGATGGTGAAGGTAAGGAATGGAGAATAGTAAGAAGGGAGAGGAAACCTACAAGAAATGTAGCAATTAACATTAAACCTACAGTAGAACAGAAAAGTTATGGTAAATTTATTAAAGAAATAAAACAGAAACTAGACCTTGAGGAAGGAAAAATAAGAGTAAATAAAATCCAGAGAAAAAGAGACGGAAATATAAGACTACGAATAACAGGGAGGGCTGAGGTAAGCAAGATTTTTATAAAATAATTTAAAAGTAGAATGAAAATGAGTTGAAAAAACACTATGATCAAAGATTTGGATGAGATAGCAGACGAAATAGAAAAAAATAGCAATTAGTGAAGATAGGTGATATTAAAGTGAGATTAAAGCTGGGTGGCTAAGAAGCAGAACTGTGGAGTTAATAAATACAAGAAGATGTTTTAAATGTGCCAAATTTGATCATCGTTTGAAAAACTGCAAAGAAACTAGATACACGTCAGAATTTAATGTTATAGGTGTGGACAATGGGGACATGTAGCTAAGACGTGTAGTAAGCAAGCTTTTTTCTACAGCTACTAACAAAACGGACATGGGAACGGGCAAGGACAGACGAAACGAAATATTCCAAGGATGGGGAGATATCCTTCCAGCTGTGGATATTAAGGTTCTTAAGTACACGTTGGATGGAGTTGTGGTTATACGCCGCACTTAAAAAACTATTCCCAAAACACGAAATTATCAATATAAAAAAATATCACTCTGACTAATAATAATAATAGATAAACATGGGTAGTGGAAGATGAGGAAAATTTTAGTTTGCATAACAGTAGAACTTTTAATATTGTAACAGACAGATTTTATTATTGTCTTTCTGGTGTACACTGCGTATGTGGCATTAAATTATTATATCTTGTATCTCCTTTTTTGGTATCACCCCGTATATTGCCATTAAGTTTTTATGCCTTGAATTTGGTATCACCCTGTATATCACCTTAATTAATATTTCTTTTTGATTAAATCTAAATTTTATATTTTTGAAGTGCCATCTAGTTTGTAATTTAACTATATCAATATCGATTTTTTTCTATCTTCCCAATAAGGGCATAGCGATTGTCCGTTTCTTTGATTCATTAAAAATCCATTAACTTAAAAACATAGTTGCATTTAGCCTATTAAAAAAATAGTCTGGGCTACCACGTGACTGCTATCTCATGCGTCCCATGCGACAGTATCTTTTGGCTGAAGCTTCGTCTTCTTGTTGAGACTTCGTCAAGTTAGAATCTCATATTTGGTGGTGCTTTAAATTGTTATTTTATGGTGTAAATTCTCTTTTGGTGGAAAATTCGTATGCCTTTAAGTGCATAAAGTGAATCTTTAAAATTTGGAAATATTAGTTCGTTGTTTTATAACTTAAAATACAACATTCACTTGTAGAGATTGAACGTAGTCCACCAGCTTAGAACCAAAATCAATTTAATTTGATTTCACTTGCCATGCTACTGTAAGATTTGAGTATGTAGCAGTAATAATAATTAATTAAGATGAAGCTTTTGGACTACCTGGTCATAGTAATCAAATGCCATCTCTGAAGCACACATGATGATATGGATGAACTTACACGAAGTGTCCATTTGAAATGACGCCTACACAGGCAAATTTATCTTCTTAAATTGATAAAAGGTTGGTTTTTTATACAATTTTGTTTTAATGTAGAAAGATTAATTATTCGTACGTATATTTATATCAAAATTTATAGAAAAGTAGTCTGTTATCTTTTTACAATCATTATCGTCCTAACACTCTTACAATTCAAATACTTTCAATAATATTGCCATTATCTGATTGACAATACTTTGATCTATTAATTTGTACAAGGAATTGTGTTTTAAACTAAAATAAATTTAATTTCAAAGTGATACGCAACAAAATCTACGAAGCAGGGAGATGGAGCTACGGAGAAAAGTGATATGGTGCAATCGAATGTTAAAGAGAAGTGTGGTTTAGGTAAGCGGGGCCAAAACTTGTTGAGGCTCTCTTTCAATAATGATATGATACTCTTTTATATGTAATAACTCTAATAGTCGCGTAATAAAAAAGTTGAAGAAATTGTTTACTACAATTTGCCCTGTATATTTATACTACAACTAATTATTGAAATAACTAGTGCTACAATAATTACCACACATTATACCTTCTACATTTCAATGATCGCGTGTTGAAAAGCTTGAATTTTAATATGTACTTTTAATGTCTTTATTTCAAAATATTTTCGCAACGCTGATGAATTGTGCGAAAAGAAAAAGGAAATAAATTCAAATCAAATAGGAATATTTTACATTAGCGAAAGAATTTAGTACTAACTTTGCTTAATTAATTATTTTAATCAGGTGTTACGCGTCAAAAGCAATTAATGTTATTTGTGGTGGCTTTCGAGAATGCCCATTAATAATTAATGTAATTTAGGTACACACACTCAAGTAAAGGTAACCTTAACAGTTACCTAACGGTAATTAGCATTTTCAAATTGATTACTATAGATACAATAATAAATATTGCAGGTGCAAATGCATCCACACATTATTAATAAATTTGACACTTTTCTTATTTATCATCACCGTCCTTTCTATTGTGACAACCCTTAACAAGTCTAACGATCCTGAAGAGCTAATTAACAAAAAATGATAATCATAATAATGTCTTTAGTTACCTATATTAAATTTTAATGAAATTCAGCAATAAGAATAAGTAAAAAAAATATTTTTTACGCAAATTCCACAATGCAGTCGGTCGGCAATGCTAAACTGGTTTCAGCGCCTCTATATTTATCACCGCCACCGTTTTGTGTTGCATGCTCAACTGGCCCTAAACGACTCGGGTTTTGGTTTCCCAAAAAAGGAATAACATAAATACATTATACACAAAATATATCCAAAAAAAAGGAATAAATTGCTAAATGTCTTAGTCGGTTTTTGTGTACAGTCTGAATCAAAAAAGACTTTTTTCAAAGGAAACTCGATATTTTCATTAAAAACCACAAAATCGCCGCCACCGATAGATTGTCATATTATTTAAGTATGTTGCAGCCTCTGGATTTATTCATTTTAATATTTATTTACCGCGTTTTTGCTTTGCGGTAAATAATGAAGCAATGGTGCAATTTAATCGAACCACGTAAAAGAGACTTAACTTTAAATTAGATTTGAATTTCCCGCCAAATATCAACAAATATCATCAAATTTTTTATTGTCTGTATTTGACTTGGTTTATTTAACTAGTATTTCCTAAATTTTCTATTTAATTAGTTGACTTTCCCCTAATGCTGCTTCTTGGTATACTAGGGACGCGGGTACAGCCATGATGGAATAAGAATTCCAGAAGGATTTATGTTAGGTTATGTTACTATTAAGTTTTGGTGAACGATTGGAAAAATCTAAACGAAAGCCCAAATCTTTCAAAAATCTTGATTCTTCAACAATTTAAAAATTTCACAAATGAAACTTAGAAATTCAATAATGTAAAATATTAGTATCATGATACAAAGAAGTTAAAAAAAAATCGTAGATTAGAAAAACTTGAAATAAAAGTTAAAATATTGGTTTTAATTCTTTCAGAATAAAAATAGGTACATAATGACACCACAAAATAACATCAAATTCCTACACTTTTGTAAGATCAAACACATTTTAGAAGTTTTGGAGGATAAACAGACATAAACACAGCATATGTACCAGCTCATTGAGCTTAGTAAGTAAGCCGTTATTTATCTCTTGAGAACTATAAAGTGCTGAAATCTTAGAACTTAGTGGCTTTACTATTTTAACGCTTTCAATATTTAAAATTGTTAAACAACCAAAGCTTTATAGAAATTTCAAGAAAGATTTCTATATTTAGATGTTGTTACGTGCTAATTTCGTAGCACACGATAACACTCACTACGATTTCCTACGCTCGTCAGACTACTTCTTTTTAAAGAATATTTTAATGGACATCGCCGTTTAATTAATCTTTTCCTTTTTGTTGTGAATTGGGAATTGCATTGGTGCAGATCTTGGTTGATTTTTGGCGATGATTTCCAAGTTTATTGGAACCTTTTAAGAATGTTTCCACAGTTCTTTATTAGAGGTTATTTAGAAGCACACGTTCTCGTAAGTGTTTATAGGTTAACTTTTCTATCATTTAGTCTCTTATACTTGATTCTTTTGATAGGTTTCGATACATAATCGTCGTTATATGGAGGTGATATAATTATCTCTTAGGTCATATTGCACCGAAGGTATTTATAATGTGTTTGTGTAGTGCATTATGGTAATTTGATTCTATTTGTTACAGACCTTTTTTTTACTTTTGGGTTTACCTTTACCCATTTTATAACTTCCTGGTTATCTTACAATAATTACATACACTACGTTGTATATCTGGGTGGTTAAAAGACCATTACGCCGACTCGGTTCCTGTTGTCTCGTTGGATCACGCTACGTTCGACCTGGTTGGTGACGTTCCTCTTCAGTTCGAAGAACACACATCTGTATCGTGAGTTAATTATATTGTAGCAACTATTTACAACATAAATAACGTCCGACAACCTTTATTGTATATAAAGCACTGCTGTATATTTGTATATTATAATTTTATGTGTTAAATAGTTTTTCCTCAGTGTGCGTGTAGCACTTATATCTAGTATCTGTTTCATATAAATTATCTTATCACATGTTACTTATTTTATTATATTGTTAAAAATTGTTAAAAATCTGACGATTAAAGATTGCGCAATCGACATCACAGGTACTCGCGTTAATTTACCGTGCCCTTTGCTTATTGCGTGTTTTGAGATTTGAAGTCAAATTTAGAGTAAATAAATCGCTCGCATCAATCCTTACCCAGATCAAATTTGTGAATAGAAATCAATAACTTGCGTTTAATTTCTGCCAAAGCTCTATGTCCTTGATTAAGATATAACCATACTTGCCTGATTTATTTTAATTGATCTACTGTTTATATTAGACATAGAGTCGTTATTTTGCGCACAGGATTGATTTCTAGTCTACTATTCCTCACTACGCCGGCCGCAAAATGTGTACGACGGTCAGGCATTCTGATACTGCTGATATTGTTTTATTTTGTTAATCTTTCTCGGCTATGAAAAAGTACCAGCTCGGTATCACTATATTGGCACTATATACTCTGCACTAAATATTTGTTTGATGCTAAAATACTCCACACCAGAGCAAAACGAACAAAAATCTATAAATAGTCAATCTGCCTCATCAGCAAACAAACATCTGCCGGATGCAAAAGATGATGCAACTGCCACTTACGCGAGATTGCACTCCATATCCAAGAATAAGAATAGTACTAGCGACGCATGGCTCTGCATTTAGACCTCATACAGCCGAGACCAAGAACCTGATTTTATCATGTGCGAATATGTCTTGTGCACGTAAGCTGCCGTCTCTGCAACCTTCACATTGCCTACTCAACAACCTTGACACGTGCCATTTATTGACCAACTTTCTGACGCTGTGCTGGCAACCTCTATCAAATTCTTTGTCAGAGCTCTGTTTTGGTATATGATGAGACATAGCTTTAGACTCAGTTACGAGCCTTAAAGATTTTCAGGCAGTCTTCAATAAGTGTTTAAACAACGTCTTAGCAAGTTTAGCTTAACCTAAGAAAAAGTCTCACGTCTAGCATAGTTCACATGCTGAGTGATTGTGCCCTTTTCAAGTCACGTCAACCTCTAACGTGACAATATCGAGTAATGTGATTAAGGAAAGTTATATAAGATGTCTTTGTCTTTGTAATTTGTAGTTGACTCATGGTTATACATATAGTATTCTATATAAAGTGTAGATAAGGGCTTCCATATTTTTGCTCTATACATTCTATGCTAATTGTAGTAGCTGGAATGGAACTGGAATGCTAATGCTAAATGTACAAAAGCTTCAACTCTGCTTATAAGTCACTTAAAATCATTTTTGATTACGTCTGTACATAAAACATAATAAACCAATGAGGTATGTAATATATCATATTTGTATTATACCAATATCATACATAAAAAGCTATCAGGTCACTAAAAACCAACACCTACAGACTAAACAATTCTTACCACGCTAATAAGTTTATGTTTGTGAAAGGCACGTATAACGTGTAATAACATTCGGAAAAGAAACAAAAAATAACCTCAAACTGCAGGTGTATATAAAACAATGCAAATGAAATAATAAACTCTTGATCGGAAAGAGTTCAATGAAATTTCGAACCCCAAATCTTTCGCACCCATGTAATTATAATCCAATACCTTGATCACCATTCTGGGCCACATGTTGATGTGGCTGATCCGTAATGATGTGTATAGGGGCGCACCCCATTAGCACGTGGGAATAGGCGTCACTTGACAAGGAGTGGTTCCAGACAACCCCGCCGCCGCCGTTCAAATCGGTTAATAATGAGCTCAACACGTCCTTAAGTTTTTCATGTGGGCTGCAGATGATATTATAACCTTTTCAAATACTCATTATTATTGAAGTTGAATTGTAATGAGCAGTGGCGATAATTGAAGAGGTGTAAGTGAATCAGTTAAAGGATTAATATTTTATTCGATTAAATGTTAAGAATTCTCTCTGTAAATAAATGATGATGTATGCATTTGGAAAATATTGTTACTTTGTAGATCTTAGATTTAAATCCTTCCGAAAAATCTTAAACGAGGCTCTATCCATTAGGTAGGAAATGCAAGTCGGCATTCCCCAAGGTTCTATAGTTTCTCCCTTACCTTTTATACTTTTCGGATATCAGCACATACAATTTATGGATAAAACGCTCTATAGATATATATTTTTTAGATTCGTTACCAGTTCTTACGTCCTGTTGGTACTCAAAACTTGGACATTACCCGGTAATCCTACCCCCCCCCCGCATCTCTAATTTTTACCTACATTATTTTATTATTAGTATCAACACAGAACGTTACTATGGTATACAACCATCGATTTCGTTCCATTTTTAAAGTTATTGGTGGCCCACATCCTTCGAGGAGGCTTTAACATTCAAAGGAGTTTGCTAAGTCTGTGGAGGCACTTCTGTGCCTTTCGTTTTCGAGCAATGAGTATCTTCAACACTAAAAATATCGAAAGGTATAATTAATTATAATGAGTAACATTCTGCGTAAGATGAAGTAAGTAACAGAGCCAAGTTGAGACCGCTGTTTGAAAACGCGCATGCGCCGAGCTAACATGACTGCGCTAGGCGGCATTGTAGTAAAAGAAGGATGTGAGAAGGATCAGTGATTTTTTGTTCAATTCTCAATCTTCTAGACGTAAGTAAGTTATCAATCTATCTCCCTTTTGGAGTGGTGTGGTGGTAGTGATTCAGCATGTCTCAAACATGCAAATGCCTGACAATAGCAGGCCCGCCCTCCACACCGGTGTCCGCACAAAAGAACATGATGTCGACTGTTTCAAATGCTGTATTCGTCAGGAAGGTACGAATGACCCCCTGATATGTTTTGCTCAAATCCCATCCAATCCGTCGATTTTCTGTATAAGCCGCTCTCGCAAAGTTTGTCCAGCAGTTTGATGTCCTAGGTCTGCTTCCATTGAACGTCCGTATAGATACCCTGGGCAATGGCGAGTTACAAAAACCTGTAACCAGAAACACAGTGATTCCAGGCTTGAACCAGCTCGACAGAGAAATGCTAAAGGAAAAGTCAAGAGTGACGAATCAGGTGAATTGTCTAAGAGGCGTGCTACCAGCATGTCTACCCTGGAACTTGGAGAGATGAATTCAGGAACGAACCCACGCTGAAACTTGGTAAGAAGTTAAGACAGTACACAGCTAAGTTGTGTGATATTAACCTGTTGGTCGGGTTTGGACGTAAGCTTCGGTACATCCAGTTCACCAGATCTTAAAACTCCTTAGGTAGTTCCATTGCTAGGTTCTACTGCCCTACCGGCTTGGACACAATACTCGAAAAGGAAAGCAATCAGCTTTTAGCACATGGAAGTCATTGATACGGGGAGATTGATTATACGTTCCGTGTTATATAAGAATTTAAAGATATAAGGATTCCTCTTACAGGGAAGAACCCGCAAGAGCTCTGGACAATGACACGTTACCGTCTTGGATCGTTTTGTGGTTTTCTGCTATATGATGGCGATAGCAGCTTGATGCCAGTGAATGAGGCGCACAAAATGATGTTCACTTTCAAGAGCAGAACGTTGATGCTGCATGGATTTTGGGGGACTTTTTGGTATACATTTCCAAAGTTTATAAAGGCATGCCAAGAACTAGTGTGGGAATGCAAAGATGTTCTTGTGGTGCATCACACGTCGCTTGCACAATTATGTGCAGCAATTGCAAGGACGGGTGCAGTAATGCTACGTAGATTTATTATTAACCTACTAAAAAGTAATAATACTATGGATGTTATTTTATTTTTCTAATGCATTTAATATCAGTTCTAGCAATGATGGTGACTAGGAATAGATTAGGGTGGTGGGAACATGGCAAAGAGACAGTAGACAATTTCCTGTTTTATACGTACTTATTTGATCAAAACTGAGTTACTTCGCAACTTATTCTTATTTTAGCAGTATAAATACAAATAATGACTCTAAATCACCTGAAAACACCTAGCACTCTGTGATTTGCGCTACAAACTACCATGCGAAAAGAACATGCCCAATCCATGAAAAAAATTAGGGTGATATATTTTACTACCTTCAAAATAATAGCGTTGTCAACAATCGCTAATCAAAGCTAGTGTGACATTCTTTTATTTTCCTGATACCCTTCAAATGCAATACTATTCGTAAAACTACATAAATGGTCTATAGGGTAATAGTGATGAATATGCAGTACCCTCTTATTGATGCCTGTTAGTCGGAGGACCACAGGCCGGTGGTTTTATGAAATATTCCTTTAGTGTCGAGCCTATCTCAACGGCCGCGAGTTAGTCCATAGAAAAACCCAAAGAATGGAGTATATTCTTGCTCTGGAAGTTGAAGGTTTTTCATTGATAGGGGAGAGTGGGGCAGATATGGCCAGATATATTTGATGTACAAAGTCCTTTGGGAAATTACAGTTCCAACTGACCTATTATCAGTGTAATGGCCGCTCATCAAGCTTAATCGTTGTCTATGTAATAATTAGTCTAAATTAGTACCTAAGATTTCGAAATAAAAAGTAAGTATTCTGCTTTTATCATCCACTGTCTTGCATATCAATGCTGATTGATAAAATTAACTGTACAAAAGATAAACCAAATAATGATTCATGCAGTGGAGATACAAGAGATCACTGTCTCAGAAAAAATTCCGGAGCCAGTCGTCAGTTGGCAAAAACATGGCAACAATTTTCTGGAAGAGAGACGACATAATTTTAATTGATTGCTTTCACCACAAAAAGTCGATCACAGGGGAGGATTATGCAGGTGTTTTCAAGAAATTGTAAAAGACATTGTTGGAAAATAATGAAAAAAGGATAGCCCATGAGAAATGATAAAAGATTGTTCAACGAGATTTACGGCGGTATTTAGTGGATCAGGTTAGATGAAGAGGAATGGTTTTCTCGTGGTTCTGAAGTATATTCACGAACATATTTCAACTTCAAAAAGCAAACCAATTTTAGATTTTAGTCTTTAGACATGGCTCTATTCGGCCGTTTTCAAGCGAAATGTAAAGTAGCATTTAATGAGTGAATCCTTGCCGAAGAATTACTTTATACACAATAGCAAAGCTTGCATCAAACCATTCTAAGAAAGTTTTGTCACTTCAATTCGACTTCAGAACTGCTGGCATCTTTCCACCAAAAAAACAGCATACAAGAAAGTGATGCAGCAGTATCTGATCAACCTAAGAAAACAACCTCTGGAAGCGATGAAGTGTCTCCTCGACCTTTACCAGCAGTCTCAAATTTTTAACATTGACACCTTAACAGTCAACCTCTAGAATCCAACTTGTAACTTCAGATGATATCAGGCTGTTTCCAAAGTAAAACTCGTCTGTTATGGGGAAAATTCTAGAGAAATATCACAAAGAACTGTTGGAGAAACAAACCGCAGATAAAGGGCCAATTGTTACATTTTTATTTCCAATTGTTTATAGATTCGTTTCAGGGGGTAAAAATATTCGAAATTATTAGCTCTATTGACAAGAGTCTTCATTTTTTGTAAATTTTTAAAAATTTTGTTCCTTCTTCTTATTGACATCTGTATAGCAGGAACGTTGAAATACATTTGATTCGTTTGTTAGTGCACGCAACGAACATATCTATCCGGCAGAAGTTGGCGAATTTTGGTAATTCTTTTTTATATTTACGATCTAATGGGTATTAATTGTTAAATCGAGTCGATGTGACTAGTTTGGCCCTATTGTACCTACCATTTGATGGATTTTGCCGTTTAGAGTAGTTGTTTCGTCACCAATCAAGGGAGTAAGTTGTAACTATCGTTTCAAGCGAATTTCTTGACTAATTGATTCTTCTCTTTCCCGTAAATTCAGTGTTTGGAGTAGGCTACCATCGAAAGGGATCTTTCGATTCATTGAACTTTGGGAATACATTGCAAACGGGCGAATTTACAACGAGGACCGTCCGTAACTTTAATTTATAATAATTTTATATAATTTTATTTATATTCTTGTGTTGTCTCCACTTATAATTTATTGTTGATCATTCAACTAGCTACTCTTTTAATTTTACGTAGTTTGCATAAACATTTCCAATAGGAAGCAGTAAGACTAATCTAATATTTTTAGCGACTCTGTTAATAATTTTCATTTAAAGTGGCCGAGTATATAATAACGCTAAAACCATTTCAATTCACTTTAGCGCAAGCAATTACACATTTATATATCTATCTATACAATAATCGTTTATCGATCTGATGTAAAAGGTTAATGTGGAAATTGATGTTACGTACAATAATATTTTGAATTAATTAATCTATAAGGCGTTATCTGAGATCTCATACAATGTTAGGTACCATTATTTTATGGGGCATCATTTTCGTCAACTTTAACAATCACAGTTAAGGTTATAAGTACAAATTGCAGAGTGAAGACATCTCTAGACTCCTAGGCTTTCTTAATGATCCTCATGTTGGTTGCTGTTTTCTAACATTTAGTCGACCTCCACGCTCAAAGCGAGACCGTATGGGGCCAAGTGTTGGGTGTATTCTTGTTTTGACGGCTAAGAGCTTTTCAAGGATTTCCTTATCTTGGTCCGTGGTTGGCTTAGAAAGTTGCCCAATTTCATGATCAACTTTGTCATTAAATTGCTAACACAATTACAATTTAACTATTTAAGTGAGAGAAAGTTCAAAAGATATTAAATTATACTTTTTTTGCTACCATAAGATATCTTTTGAACAAAATTATGAGAATATGTTGTAAATCCTCATTATTACTTAATATGATTTATACATTTAAGCTTTACTAAAGTAAATTTTAAAAACCACACCGGAAATACCGTCTACAGTTTCACATTTGTTTATTTATTGTTACCCTGCTGTTTGTCTCGAATCAGACGAATCAAGTAATAGCGCTAACAACTTTCATTTGTCAAATGTGTTGTAAAACAAAAGAACAAACTTCCTTTATATGAAAAATGAACACATCCATCCAATAGCTACCTAGATATTAGTACGTATAAGTCGAATACATAAATATTATTAAACTAGACACGGTCATATCAAATAACAAAAGCTTGAATTTCCGCTACCACATGGTTTTTAAGGTAATCAGTCAAATGTTTGGCAACACTAAGTGACGACTGGTCGACATATTCCACACCCTTAACCTAGTTTTAGTTAATGATAAGCATTGGCGTTCATTTAAAAATATAATTACAGACTCATTTCTCAATTGTTTTCACAGTTTGTATAAGAGCGCAAGTTATACTTAAAATTGTATTTAATTCCGGGTACTTCGAAGCTACTCATTAAAGAAAACCTAACCTAACTTTACGCCTGGAAACTGAGATATGTTACGCCTCTGTATAATAAACACAATTCCTTAGTGTCGGCAACTACTACAAGCGCACATGTTTAAAAGGGTCCCTTTTCCGGCCTAACAAATCTTCGCTACCATTTTTCATTTCGGACTTGTAAAACCAACCAGCGAAATTCTCCGAAAAACATGGTGGCTCGAAAATTGAAATTTACGATGTTATAAACAAGCTGTTTGAAAATTCCAAAAATTCTAAGTCTGTAAATGGGAAGAAACATCCTCTCTTCTCCTATGTTGCGGTTATTACCTTTTTGTTAAATAACCATTTTATTATTTGTCGGTGTAATCTTACACCTTTTGAAATTATTTTTTATTTATTATGATCTGCGGTTTTTCTAGGCTGTTATTGACATTATAAACGAGACAAATAAATTCTAATCTTGTTGTATTAATTAATTGAGGATTTTTTAGTAGAAATTAGTTTTTTGGTGTTGGAGGTATCTTATGTACCTATACCTACATTATTTCCAATATTTTTAACGGTTGCTTTGTAGGTGGAAGTAACCAACCACATGGAATTTATGCATATTTAACAGTTATTGACAGCTAACATGCAAGACTGATAATTTATGGTATTACTGGGCAGCTTCTGAACAGTTACGGAAATAACATCCACATGTTTGGAAATTATTTATTAACTTATGGAAATTCTTGCTTGGGTACTATTAAACAATAATTTAAATTTTATTGTCAATTTATGGATGTTTTATGATTTGAAACATAATTCCTTCTATCAATTTTTTATATTTATTATCTGCTAAAGAGTGTAAATAGCTGTGTTCGTCGTTATCATAAAAATGCGGCTGTTGAATTCATTGAAATCCAATCAATTATGAGGTGTTGGTCAATACATAAGTATTTATGTTACAGGCAATTTCGCCAGTAGGTACTCAAAAACCATACCTCCCAAATAACATATTGTTGCGATTAATGTGGGGTTATAATAAAAATAAATAAATTTGTAGTGAATAATAAACCCTCCAACACTTGATGAAATATGAAAGGTTATAAATTGTAAAATAAACCTGTTATTGTTGAAATTCACAAACACAAAATCTTGGTAAAACAGTCCGAAAGTATACACAACTAAATGTCACTTACCTTTATAAAAAAATTCTCCGGCTATAATTTCTAAACTGGAAAACAAGTTCCATAAATGCATGAGACGAAATCAGGTGGGTCGCTAATTAATTAGAAAGCTATTTAAATTATATCTGTAAAACGTTGTTAATAGACCAGAAACAAATAAATACACAAATAAATTTCTTTTTAAACATTTAAATGGATAATTTTATGTATTAACACAGAAATAAAAATTTAAAATTCCATTAAGAGAAAAGAAAACAACTATTAAAATTTAAAACTAAAGAAAATTAAAAAATCTCGGTGTCAAATAGATTTAACAAATTAAGAATTAAGAGACATTCTAATTCTCTTTGTCTTTTTTAATTCTTATCTGATCAATCCCACAATCTTAAATTACTATTAATAAAAAAAATTGAAAATTATTTGAAATTTTAAAATTATTTGCGCCACACAAAAAAGTTAATCACCCTAACTTGAAAGTTAGTAGATTCCTGTTATAGTTTGTAAAATTACCTGTTTATTTGTTGAGAAGATGTTCACATTCAATGTCATCCTTCAAATGGATTTTATTTGTGATTTTTGAAGATAATTATAATTATTAAAGTTGCAACATGTATCTTCCATGATATGAGTATATAAAATAATTCGGTTATTTGTAACAAGATTCTATTACCTTCCTTTAATTTCTTCCATACAAAATAACTTTTCAAACATTTCTCCAAACAACAATAACAGTCTGATCACCAAATTTTGAAACACTGCACTTTCGTTTTATTTCACTTTTAGTTCACTTTGATTGCTCATTTAAATTATTAAGAACTTATAAAAAGATTTAAAAATAAAACAAGATGACATTTGTCATAATCTCACTTTGTTGATATTTAAGTGACATAAAATTCCCCAACATAACCTCGGAACTTTATCAAAATAACGTACAAACTGACATGACTTTTGCTCTGTATGAAAATTCAAGAGAGATTAACCAAATTTTCGTGTTGTTTTTATAATAATTGGAAAACAATTGCGAATCGCTAGTGATTTTCCTAGTTTGAACTAGAAACAAAACATATTTTCCACCAAAAACCTTTCTAACCAAATTGTTGATAAAAAATTAAATTAATTGTTTATATAAATGTCACGAAATGAAAGAGGATAATTTTTCCTTCATTTTGGTACCCAATACGGCTATTAAAATGCAAATTTAGAGTTAGGATTTATTGGCAACCGTATTGAGTTTTTTTACAAACATTGCTTCACAAAAATTCAAATAAAAACATTTTAACAACTTGCTACATCCTTTTCTTATCATAAAATTAATCCTAAGATCCTATCAAACAAAAATTACATAAACTTTGACACCAAAATTATAATTAATTAACTAGATTTTAACGTTCTAGCAAACCCTGCTGACACGTTACAATTTTGGGATTTCAAAGGCCTAAAGCTTCTCTAAACAAAGTTACCCACTTTGACATTCTAGTGTCAAATGCACCCTAGAACCTGGTTAACAATATTGCAGTAAAATATTTCACTTAGAAATACAAATAAAATTGGAAAATATCCATTTACTATGGAAAATTATGAATCGTCAAAGAAATAGAACATTTTCTTGAAATTCAATAATAAAAACTGTAAGTAAAGTAATAAAAATTTGTGTATACCTTTTCACATATGCCTTTAATAATTTTCAGGCGAAAACATGCCATAATATGGCTTAAAAATCTCTAAGTATGAAAAAATCAACCGACAGAAAATCGTTCATCTTAAAATTGAGTTTGTGAAATTCAAGTGAAGAATCTGTTTAAAACTTATTTCCTATCACCTCACAGTGTTGTAGTGTATGTCTTAAACATAATTAATGCAAAATTTTATTTGCATAAAAATTTAATTTTATATGCAAATTTTTTTTATATTTTTAATATAAAAAAAAGTAATCTCAGTCAAATGGTATGACTTATAGGTAAGTACACCTCTTCTTATGTCTTCCAGCTGTAGCGATATTTGGTAAGGGATAAAGGGACTTGTATAGCAGTACTTTCCCAGTAACGTATGCAGAATGCCATCCATGTGGCACACCAATCGACTTGTCCATCTGTCAGAAGTCGAAGAGTACTGCTCTTGAATTATTACATCTCTTCTTTTATGTCTTCCAGCTGTCTCTTATAGTTCGTAAGAAACTTGTATCACAATACATTTACAGTAACAACTTGCTAAAGATGCTATGCTGTGTGACTTCTCTCGCTGTCGCAAGTCGAATGGTACCACTACTGAACCATTACACGTTTTCTCATGTCCTCCAACTTTTTCTATAGTTCACAAAACACTTGTATGGCAGTACTGTCTCAGTAACTTATTCTACTGAATGTCATACATGCAACACATCAATCGACTCAAGTCGAAAGGTACCACTCCCAGCAATTACCTCTTTTTGATACTTAGTACTTACACAACTTATGAAGTTATATAATCCTAGAGAGTGATTTTAGCACTTTGTTTCAGATAAAAAGTTTCTTTTAAATTGTTCAATCAAAAATAGAACAAAAATGGTAGTACAATTGTTGGCTCTACTGTATTTGATTACAAATTACTTACAGGCCCACGAGTGACACTATCGACTTGTCCTTATCAAACTTTAGAGTTTACTGTACACGACTGAAGAGACATGATGAACCTAATCAGCTACTGCTCTGCGAAGAAGGGAAGGTCAATCTGAGCTTGAGGACCTCACTTGTGTAGGTTTTCCTCTTAGACTTTCTTTAGGCACCAAGATCTTAGAAACCAAATGGCCAAAATAATGGCACGCCTTTCTGCAGTTATCTCTTAAGAACTTTAGAGAAACTTTAGGAGCGACTGTACACCAAAAGCAGAGGTACAAATGACCCATGAATATTACCATTCTTGTATTATCGAGATTGGTTGATTGATATGCTACACGTAGACACGTGACTGCAGTACAAGTCTCTTACGAACTTACTTTAGAATTTAATTCATAAGGCTGAATAGACATAATGGATTAAAACAAAATTACAATAACAACAACAATTTTCAATATTCTGTATAGGTTAGAATAAAATTATAATTTAATTTCAAAGCAATGCTAGTTTTATTTTATTTGTAATTAACCTAACCTAAACATAATCTATCGTAACCTAACCTAGCCTAGCCTAAACCTAAACCTAACCTAACCTTACCTAACCTAACCTAACCTAACCTAACCTAACCTAACCTAACCTAACCTAACCTAACCTAACCTAACCTAACCTAACCTAACCTAATCTAACTTAACTTAAACCTAACCTAACTTAAACCTAACTAAAACAACCTTAACCTAACCTAACTTAAGCTAACCTAACCTAACTAAATCGAACCCAACCCAATCCAACCCATCTCAACACAGCCCAACCTAACCTAACCTAACCTAACCTAACCTAACCTAAACCTAACCTAACCTAAACCTAACGTAAACCTAACTAAAACATAACCTAAACAGAACCTAACTTAAGCTAACCTAACCTAACTAAATCGAACCCAACCCAATCCAACCCATCTCAACACAGTCCAATCTAACCTAACCTAACCTAAACTTAACGTAAACCTAACTAAAACATAGCATAACATAACCTAAACAGAACCTAACCTAACTAAATCGAACCCAACCCAATCCAACCCATCTCAACGCATCAAAACCTAACCTAATCTAACCTAACCTAAACTTAACGTAAACCTAACTAAAACATTACCTGAACATAACCTAAACAGAACCTAACTTAAGCTAACCTAACCTAACTAAATTGAACCTAACCCATCTCAACACATCCCAACCTAACCTAAACTTAACGTAAACTAACGTAAGCTAACCTAACCTAACCCAACCCAATCCAACCCATCTCAACACAGCCCAACCTAACCTAACCCTTTTCTTTGTGGAGGAGGAGAAATATTCATAGATGCTCTAGTGCCCGCTGCTCTAAAGTGCGTTGGAGTTGGATGTTGGAAAGACCTACTAACTAAAATTCCGACCCATTTTCAACTCTTCTAGTCCCGGAAGAGCATTAGCACAACTTCAGGGCTAAAGTTTTGCTTTTCTCCAGTTAAGTATCTTCTTGCTTCCATAGCTTCTCTTTTCTTAGTTTTCTCGTTCGATTTTTTGGTTCAACAACCTCTTTAATATATTTGTGTATGACCTCCCATTTCTCATTCAAGTTTAAAATTTCTTGTATAGTGTTTTCAGCTGTCAATTGTGTATTTATGGTCTCCTCCATTAGTGTTTTTATTTGTTCTCACCTTATGCAATTGTAGAAGGTATGCTATGCTGTATCTTACTGTCTACAGGAAATGCAGCTGTCATCGTTTCGGATACCAAATCGTTTCAGGTATGTTCGTTCCTATACATCCTAACTTAATCTAACCTAACCTAAACTAACCTCACCTTTCCTAACCTAACCTAACCAATGACCACATCTTCGCGTTCGCAACCATTAATTATACACAATATAAAATAAACTACAGAGTGGTAAATCGCCAGGAACAACGTGGTTCTACAACTTGTGTCTAGGTTTTGGGACAAATGATGACGGCCGAATCCCAATATCCAGACACCCAAACTCTTATCAAAATCAAATAAATGCGCACCTGCCTGAATTATAGGCTTCTATATATTGGGTCAACGCTTGTTGTAGTAAGGGTGTCTACATTTTGGGTGTCGATATATTGAGTAACACGCAACCATTAGCTGTCATAGACTAAGAAGAGAATGAGCGAGTTACAGCTCAACGACAATTCCTAAATCTGTTTCACTGGTTGAAAGGCTCTCATGAGTCTAAAACAACTAGAACTCAACATAGACCACAAACAGTCGCAGCTGTAGACTGGTAATGAGGAGGGGTATCATGATTCAGCAGGCGTGGCATCATTCTGTTTGCGGCATCCAGGATAATCGATTGATGTGGCATATGTTTATAGTCGCAGGTGAACATTCTGCCTTGCCTTCTAGGGAATAGGGCATGAAGTTGGAAGCAGAACGGTTAATGCTGTTTTATTGAACATTCGCAATAATTTAGATTCGAATGATTTTACTAAGTGGGTCTTTGAAGGATATCTCAATGGGGCTTGGGGGATAAGAGGGTGGATGTGGAACCATGGAGTGGAGAGCAGAGAATTTAATTGGACCTACTACGATGGTTTAATGATTATATCAATGAGGTTTAGAGAGTTGAAGGTTGGTGTAGTGCAGGCATGTGGTGGGGAGCAGAAGTCTTAGAGTTATTTTATTCGACAGTTTAGCGCATCTCAGTTCATCGATTTAGCGCATCTACGCCAAGATATGTCGCATAAATATAAAATGTCACATATAGAGCGTTTTTGATAAATATTTCAATAACACTTGAGGTTAAGAGGACAAAGGTGGAGCTATGTAGTGGGACCAGAGTGCTTAAAGTTGTTTACTGAACATTCCTAGTGATTTACATTTTAAAAATATTTAGAGGTGCTAGGGTGTAATTTCCAAGGAGATTTGGAGTCGTATAGTACGTCGCATTAAGGAAGTTTTCTATGAATATTTCCATGGGACTTGGGAGCTTAGAGGGTGGGAGTAAGAGGTACGGGAAGGGGAGCGCTTAAAGATTTATTGGACTTCTATGCTTGTTTGGAATCGACTAATATGTCAAGCTCAAGAAGTTTTCGATAAATGTCTCAGTGGGGCTAAAGGAGTGAGGTAGTGGAGCCATGGGGTGGGAAGCGGCGAGATTGAAGTTGTTTACTGAACCTTCGAATTACTTTAGATTCAAATAAGACCTCACATTCTCATAGTTTTTAATTGGTGAGTGTGAGTCGAATAATATGTCACATTAAGATCGTTTTAGATAAATATTTGAATTTGGAAGGTACGAATTTGGGAACAGGGAGCTTAGGACTTAACTAGACTTCTATGACGGTTTGGAATCGAAACATGGGTTATCGTTATGTTATTGCTAAATTCTTCAATGGGTCATGGGGGGCTAAAGGAGTGAGGTAGTGGAGCCGTGCAGCCGTGGGGTGAGGACCAGAGCGCTTAACGTTGTTTTTGAATTTTTGTTCTGTTTTAGACTCAAATGAAATCTCAGATTTAGGAAGCTTTTGATAAAAATTTTAATAGGTCTTGAGGGCTAAAAGCGTCGGAAGATGACACACAGATGTTTTATTGGACTTCTGCGGTACGTTGGAGTCGAACCATATGACACATGAGAAGGTTTTTGAGAAAAATTTTCAAAAAGCTTGTAGGGTAAGATGATTGGAGGTAGATGTCGTGGGTGGTGTCTTTGGAACTCTTTAGATTATGAGAAATCTAGTGGCACATTACAAGTAGGGATTGCAAATTCTTTTACTGGTTTACGCACTTGCGCAAGTATACCACATAGAGCTTCTTCAGGCACCAAGGTCTCACAAACCAAATGATCAAAATAATCATATGGTACGTATGGTCATCTATGGTATATGTGACTAGACCAGCACTGCGGTACCAGTACCTTACGAATTTTAGAGGCGGCTGTAGACCATAATAAAAAGATATATCCAGGGGGTGGTATCATACCAAGAGCTCTGACATCTAGAGGAGTTGCTTGATGTATCTCATTAACGGCCATCTTGCTTGATATTTTGGGAGAAGCATGGGGAGCAGAATGCTTAAAATAATTAATATTTAATATTATATTGAATTAGTAATTTAGATTTGAATGACCTCATATTATGGGAGTCTTGATGAATACTTCAACGTGGCTTGGAGGCTAAAAGGGTGAGGGTGGAGGCATGAAAATGAACTGTATTAGTCTATTAAGTAAAGATTTCCTAATGACTATTAACTGAATTGTGTAGTATAAAATGACCGAAGTTTAACAAAATAAGTCGCAAACAATTTATAAAATAGGCATATAGTTAAATATCAAAGCTGTGGAAAATTCCGAGAAAAAGGTAACATCGTTACCGAAATACGTATTGGCAATAGTCAAATACAATATGTGGTTAGGAGATTTGTTATAGTGTTGATAAAAAACATATTTATATTTATAATAAATATTGAATTGGAGAAAATCGGAGTTTTCTAACTAACTTTTAAATTATTCAAAGAAAAACAAAACACAACTTCCAAAATCAATAATTACTATCTTCGGAATAGATTCGAAACAAAGAGGGCGCTCTCTGTTAGAAAGAAATGCCGTTTTTGGTATAACAACACAAAAGTCGTCTTTAAAAACGGGAGGGCAAAAGATTAAAGGAGATGACTCGTCAAGCGAGCCGAGAAGAAGAACAGCAGATTGATGTTCGCATCCTTCAACATCAAACGAGTGAGACATCAAGTTGGCCGGTTCTAGTTTCCCTTATAATGATCGGCGCGGCGCTTTTAAGACATGTTTGTATAGCAACACTATTATCAAGATAATATGTACGTAGCTACGTCATCTACCCACGTTCCGCCGTGTGTCTTATTTTCCAGCGTATGCCGGAGGAGGAGGAGGGATGCTGCTATAGACTTAAGTATAGTATACGTTAAGTCAGAAGAGAAACATCCCCATTTCTAGGATCTCTAAGGTTAACTTTTTCTCTGTCTTCTTAATATACTGAGATCGTTAGTAGATGAAAACGAGTTCGTAAATATGAATACACTAAGTTGGATAATAAGTAGTTGTTGTACAACATAGTTTAGATTTTTGTTGAGAAAAACATGAGATGCACTAAACGTGCACCGTTTTTATATACTACAATAAACCTGGTAATAATATTCAAGCTTGTTTGTTTGCTTCACGCGAGAAATTGTTGTAAATTCACACTTGACAAAAGTTATGACTTGGTTTATCTTTATTTGAGTTAAACAGTTTGATTCTTTGCATTTCAATTAGAATAAACAACCATTTTGTACAACCCAATAGTTGTGGAAGTTGTAAAACGTGCAAGGGCAATTCGTTCTTTTAAACAAAAGTTTCTAAACCATAAACTACATGAACTATACGCTTTAGTAAACAAGTTTTAATAAAAATGAAATTTATTTATGTAGCTGTTATAGCTACAACTTCGTTTGGATGTCAACTTGTAGCTAATGATGAACTCAAGAGCTACGCCTGTGTGGATATCTGGAATGTTAAACATTCCAAAGCTTTCTAAAATCCAGAGCAGTAATAAGAAGTAAAAAATAATGTCGACTGTTACTACACTAAACGTGAATTAAATTAAACGTTATTCTTGTTACAGACAAAGATTTGAGACTTGAGAGGGTTAAGATACGAAACTAGCATAAGAGTACTATGAAAAAAAAACGACCAATCATTTTATGGTCTAATTTCCCCTAAGGCGCTAGATGTCGCAACATTCTCTACAATATCATGGCCATTCATATTCGTTGACGACTGACATGAATGAAGCTGACCATGATATGACTGGCGCTGAGTTACGAGCTAATAGAAGTCCCCGGAGTCTACCTACAACATCATTGCTACAACTATGAAAAAAACGACCAATCTTTTATTGTCTAATTTTCCCTGATGTCGATGTAGATGTCGCAACAATCTCTACAATATCATGCCATTCATATTCGTTGACGACTGACATGAATGAAGATAGTCATGATATGACTGGCGCTGTGTTACGAGCTAATAGAAGTCCCCGGAGTCTACCTACAACATCATCGCTACAACTATGAAAAAACGACCAATCTTTTATGGTCTAATTTTCTCTGAGGCGCTAGATGTCGCAACAATCTCTACAATATCATGGCCATTCATATTCGTTGACGAATGACATGCATGAAGCTGGCCATGATATGGCCGGCGCTGTGTTACGAGCTAATAGAAGTCTCCGGAGTCTACCTACAACATCGTCGCTTAGCTTCCAATCTTAACTATCTCTAATTTTTGGTTACGGGCAGTTAGAAACGGTTTCTCTTCATAGAAAGTGATTGAATGTCGATATGTAGAATGTGATATACAAAAAGTGTCACATTCTTACGAATGTACAGATTATTTTTACCTCACCTTGGTATTCCAAGACATGTCAAGGCAACGATATCAAGATATCGTCAACGTGCGTTGCCACAACTCAGCCTGGATTAATGAGCTATATCAATGATACTACACTACATGCATTCGAATGTTTGACAGAGTGACTCATACCTCATACTTTCATAACAGAGAATATGTTTCACAATAATCAACCTGTTACAACCTAACGTAATACCAAAATTCATAGTATTGCCGTAATAAACAATCCATCATGACCCTCATGGCGGAATTTATCCGCCACTGTGAACTATATCGACTGACTCTGTGATCTATTCTAAACAACATCGATTTAACCCACGTCCACCCCGTGATAAAGTAACAGACCCTAATCCCATTGCAGAGTTTATGAGTCACAATACGCAAACCATCAAAACCGAATCCTGACCTCATGGCAGAATATATACGCCACTATTGTACTTATTTCCAATCGACCTCGATTTCGACCTCGTGATAAAGGAAATATGCAAGACTCTTTTGTAGAAAATGTTATTATTTCTATTATGTTGATGGTTTTTTTTTGTGGATCATTGAATAAGAGTAATGTATTTCATACCTGGTTTGGATTACTGTAAAGGAATTGAGGTGAATAGGAGCATAATTCACGTGAGTGCTGCCCCATCGAGTCCATTCTAAGCAAGGAATGAACTTGAAACAAAAAACTTTACCCACACCCAACGTAACCAATTAAAGGCCTGATGTTCTTTTCGACAGAGTTCCGCTCGAAATTCCTCCAAGTAGAGTCCTGGCATCTACTGAGTAGAAGTGGATTTGTTTTAGACGTGAGAGACTGTATGTTCACATTAACTTTACTTTAGATGATCTTTTAGGATACAGATAGAATCATTTATTTAGCTCAGACGTACTAACCAGTGGGATTCTACGAACCCTCGAAACCTGAGGGGCTCTAGCAAACCGGGAACGTACAGAGTGCAGAGCTGATTCACACTTTTGACTACATCAAGGAACTATATGGCGGCACGGCCTTCCACAAGATATAGACTACGGCCTATACCTAGCGATACTTAACGAGGTATTACTGCACTATGACTGGACTGGTCTTAGGTTTGGGGCGGTCTCAGAACAGTCTCCAGTACGAGGGTAATACTAGCAAGGTTTATTCCGGCAGCGACACCCTGATTGCTGCCTTAATTGAAACCGTTTTGCCAGGTGCTTCACCCTGGGGTAGCCGCTTCAGCACTGTGGATTGGATGCACGCGGAGGCAACTCTGTGATGGGCGAGTAGTCACTTCGGTTGCTTAAGATTTATAGGTATAGCCGATGCCAGGAAGGCTACTCCTGGGAATTATTTACTTTACAAGGAGTCTTGATGCAAATACATTGCATCTCACATCTAAGCCAACCTCACCTCCTAGTTGTTATAGGCTCTACTTTAAGCCTAATTATGATAAGGAGGGGTGACTAAATCCTAAGATATTTTAAGCAGACCCAGCATCCAAGTTTCACCCACAATTGAGGTTGGACTTGTCCTGCTAGTGTACTAGGGGTGATGTCACTCCTTCGGAGGCGGAGTCTGACGAGTGTGAACGAGTGTGAACGGCACTAGCCTGGCGAGCTAGTAGAGGATAGTTAGGCAACCTCGCTCTCACTAGTGTATAGTGGTAGCTCTTATGAAAGTAGGTGACGAGCTATTGAAGCGTAATTCAATTCGTTGACCCCTAAGGGGTCCGTCACCATTAAGCGTAACGCAGGTAGACGACGTTAAACAAAACTTCGGATTTATGATAGGGTATATTAAGGCAGGCAAGGCGCGAGAGTAACAAGCAAGGTGTATCCCGGCCGTGGCCTCGTTGGGACTGTTCTTGTGGAAGTCGTTTTGCCAGGTAGAGTCGGACGGGACTCTGCCGGGACACACCAAGCCTTTTATTATAGTAGGTCACGGTGGCAAAATCCTAGGCACACCTAGGACCAAGTCCCGCCACATTGATGTTAAATTCGACCGGGAAGTGCAAGTAAACCTGCATACTAGACTAGTGGTCAAGGGACCCCCTCTGGAACGGACCCCGAAGGTCGAGGACATTAATAGCTCCGTCACTAGCCTGGAGAGCTAGTAAGGGGTGGATAGGCAACCTCTCTCCCATCATGTAAACGTATTTAGCTCTTACAAAAGTAAATGACGCGCTAATTAAGCGTAACTCAATACGACCTCTTCGGGGGACGTGGTCATAAACTTAACACAGGTGGGTGTTAAATAGAACTTGACATTTATGATAGGGTACACTGAAATATACTAGTAACGCCAACCTTATACGAGCTTACACCATGCTAGCCCATAACTTTCACAGCCAGAACTGGATGGAGGGCCAGCATTATTATATACGCACTAAAGAATTACTACAGGAGAGTCAGTGACAAAAATATTTACACTTGGGTTTGCCTACTATGACTCATGAATTATATATTCTCGGCTGTTAATCTTCACTCGCAGATCCCCTCAGTAAGAAAAATGATTTAAGTTTGGTAAAAATGTGACAGCTTCAGCATTGCTATCATCCACTTGCAAATCGTGGTGTGTCATCTTTTGCACACTAAACTATCTCTCAAAATATCAAAATCACAATAGCCTGCTAGGACTGCCTGAAAAAACTTTTTCATCAATCTATACTTCACTACCTCCACTATCCAATGAATCTTGGTCACCAGACGACAATAATTTGCATCTTGAGTTTCAAATTGCTTGTCGTTTTTTGACTTTAGGTCTTGAAGTGATGAATATAGTCCTAACGTCGAGGAAGTCCTTGTCGACGGCATAGCTGTGCTAATGGTAGTGTGTTGGGTATGGTTCTCCAGAACGCATTGACTACAAAATCTTCACGCCATTCGTTATGTTTGTTTACGTAGAAAGGACCATAAAATAAGTCAACAAAAGATCGACCAACATATACTTAGTAAGGTTACGTTTTTTCTAGACTAGAGACCAGTAAGTCTTCTTTTTCAGTGTCTGCGTCTCCTTCGTTCTAGTTTAGATTTTCAATATGCACGAACAGCACGAAGAGCTCTAAGTGGTACTTTAAAGAGATCAAAATAAATATTCTTGGAGTAGTATTCAATGCTTGTTCAACGACTCCCTCTGTAATCCGCATAAGTCAGCAAGAAATATCCCAGAAAAGCCCAAATGAACATCTGCCTGGAAGTCCGGTTAACACTTTCGTAAACTGCCCCTGGTGAGATCCTATATAACTAGATTCTATCGAGTTAATGCTTGGCTACTCAATCAATAGCGGACAATTACTCTCCGGTACGTCATGTAGTTATCGAAATTGTAACACCGTCTTCGAGGTTCTCGATACGATCGGTTAAGGGCAAGTATGTCAACGTTCTTCATCGGTCATGAGAACACCTTCAGCTGGAGGTGTTTTGTCGGCTTATACCTCTTTCATAAAACACGGTTCAACAAAATACCAACCTTAACATTCGTTGTTATGTGAAGATACAAGTTCCTTTGAGAATGATCTTCTTTGAGTCTCGAACTGGACAGAAGCACCAATTGTTTTGCATTAAGATCGTGGAATTAAGTATCGAATTTTAGGTAATCTTTTACTGCTGGTTATAATGGAGATATTGTCGATGCCAGAAAAAAAAACGAATAGATTGGTTGTCGGAGTTAACATTCGATGACTAGCTTTTAGATGTCATCCTTTGCCAACTAGCAGTGCATCGGTCACACTTGTTTGTAATTCTTTTCTCTATCTAGCTTCAACAAGGACATGATGCTGGAATGGAACAGAGAAGTTCATCTTTGCTCACGTTGGAAGTGTTTATATCATGGATGGCTCTAGTATACTATAAGAAGATCGATCGTGAGGTATTACCTCAAACTTTATCTTTAAGCTTTCACAACACTGGTCTTCGTAATTGACCAGGGGAATTATGCTTTCATTCTTAGGTTAGGGATAGAGTTTTTATATCACTAATGATTTGGTTCTTTGGAATTGCAAAATGCAGCACTGTAGCATCCACTACAAGTAGGAAAAAGAAAGTTTATTCAGTCATATAATATGTTTGTAAGCAAGGAATTTAATCATCGAAAATCGCCTCCGAAGTTGAATAACAAAGGGCCTTCTTTTGAAAGGTAACCTACCATTAACTGTTTAAGGTTTCATGTTCATCTTACTCTATTGTGTAAAACATGAGCACCCGTTTAATAAGATTATAAAGAAATAAAAAGTTAAAACACTGCTGCTACGAATATATGATATGTCTGGATATCCGTAGCTATTAAAATAAACATAAAACACCTTTAAAGGGCTACAAATTCTGCCAACAATTATTCTTGCTGTATCGAAATTTAAAGAAGATTTTAACAATACAATTATCTTGACTGAAACCCATTAACTAAGTCAAGATTTTTCATATAATATTAGCTTAAATGGTATGTGCCTAAAAGACTTCTCAACTAGCGGAACAATTTTACGAAAGATACCAATATTATAATAATAAATCAAGTACATACAAAAGTATAAGAAAAAACATGTATAAATAAGCTCCTAAACTAGAAATTCTTTTTATTTCTAAATCCAGTAGTAAGCAACAAAACTTTTTTTTTAGAAAACCATATAACATCTGAATTGTTTATCACACGGACGCCATTACCGATCACATGTAGCTTTACAAAGGTCGGCCGCATTTTCTAAGCAAAATAACCTTAAAAGCAGGTACATATACAGTCCAGTTTGGCACTTTTCCCCCTATAATCCGCTTTGCACAAATTAGCTGTTAATCCCTTACAGTGGTCGCGTTTCTCGCTTGGTCTCACATGTAGAATGTGGACCAGTAACAGTAACGTTTTGTTATACATACATTAAATGTTGTGGTTGTATTGTGTTTAATATTAAAAGGGATGTTATACTGTAAATCATTATATAAAATGAAGATGTATGTATTTATACACATACATACATGTATGGCGCAGTCAGGGGTAGATTTTTACTATTAGCACCCTCTTGATTGCAAAAAATAATAATACTCGATCAAATTTGCTTGTTTCTAAACATCTAATTATAATAATAGAGGAATCTTTGCTTCTCAAAACTGTAATCACCTCAGCGACGAATAATAATAATCTGAAAGAATGAGGTTCTGATGACGGCCCATTATGTGCCAAATCATCCTTTCCATTTATAACTAAAGCGAGAAAGCCTATCTTTTTAGCTTCGTGTATAATTGTCTCTCCACAGGAAGTAATTATGTTTAAATATATTCGGCGCGCATATGGTTCCAAACACAAACGTTTTCTGCAATGGTTTTATAGTTCGAAACTATATAAGTTTAAAATTAGTTCAGCTGGAAATTTATTAGTTTGCCGTTTCTTTTTTTTCTTGTCTTTGACAAAGAAAGAAGCAGGTTTTTAATGAAAAAGTAATTATTAGATGATCTAAACTAATTTGACTTTTAAGTCTTGTTTGAATAGAAAACTCAGTAGCTGATGACGAGAAGCGTAAACTTGTTTCATAAAAACAAAATCAATAACAACATTGCTGAGCAGATCAATCTGGTTTGCTTTTTTCCTATAGGTAATTATAAAGATGTTGTGGAGAGTTTTACAAATTATCTTGTGCTCAATCAATATTTAATATTATCACAGTGAGAGACAAAGCTATTTCAGGAGATTTAGAGTTAGTGAAACAAAAGAGCAACTTGCAGGTTAAAATTTGACGTATGGCTATGAAATGCAATATTACTAAAATGCGCATGTTTGCCAAAAATTTAAAGCAAGCATGTTGAAGCAGATTTTAAAGATCCAGGATATAAAAGTTTAAAAAAGGAAACATTTCGGCGATTAAAAGTTTCAAAAATTCAGATTTCAATAGGTACAAAAATTCAAGAGCTGAAATTAAAGATTTTAAAAGTTTAATCAGCAGACTGCTAGTCGAATCGTACCTTCACAAAACCTAAAGTAAGTGTGACGAGAATACATCTAAATCATATTATTGGTTTAGAATTTTTGATTACGTAGGTTAGGTTGTCTTAGGTTACCATTGGATCAAACGTCTATTTGAATAAAATTCCTATTAGACGAAAAGTCCCACTGGACCAAACGTCCATTAGAATAAAAGACCAGTTAGACCAAACGCCGTAGGTGCAAACGTACATTGGATCAAAAATTGTTAGACGAAAAGTCTCCAACCTTTTTAGATTTGTGGTCAAATCACGGATTCTAAATTCTCAATCCTAAGACTGAAAGAAGGGGAGTTACCTATGTTTAGTTTTTTGCATCGGTTGAGATTTTACTAAAATCTTGCACACAGACACTTCTCCTTGGACCAAAACAATCAAAATGTTCCAATATAACAATCCGCGAAAAATAAGTCTGTGGCTGCTAAAGATTATAAAGGTCAAAAGTTCATTAAAAATAAATAGTGAAATGCTGTGCAATTTGAGCATCATTCATCAAGATGTCTTCTAATGATCACTAGCGGTCACCAAATGTTAAATTCAGTTTGAATTTAAGTAAACAAGTGCGATGTCATTTGAAAGCTATCGACTAACTGATATAATCCATGCAAAGGACACCCATTAAAAATTGTTTCAGTCATCTCTAAAAATCACTCAAGGTCAAAATACCAACTTTCAGGTTATTGGATTCGAGAGCTGTTTACACAATGATAAAGACCATGCAAGGGACATCCAGTTAAAGTTGTAAAACATTTAGTGGCCTTTAGAAATCACCAAAGGTCAAAAGTCCAACTTCAATGTAAGTAATTAAATGATATACTGATAAAGAGCATACATGGAACATTTAGTAAAAATTATCCAATTAACCTTTAGAAATCACCAAAGCTCAAAGGTCAATAAAATGAGGTGTCACTCGACAGCTATTTAGATACTAATAAAACCATGGAAGGGATATTCAGTAGAAATTGTTTTAGTGACCTCTAGAGATCAAGATAGTCAAAAGTCAAAATTCACCATAAGTAATCAAATGCGATATTATTCGACGGTTATTTCATAGTAATAAAACCATGCAAAATATATTCACTAGGAAGTATTCAAATGACCTCTAAAGATTACCAAAGGTCAAAAATCAAATTGCAGTGTAGATAATAAAATTTAAATTTATATACTAATAAAACCCTATAAGGGATAGCCAATAAAAGTTGTTCCAGTGACCTCTAGAGATCAAGAAGGTCAAAAGCCTAACTTCCTACAACATAAGTAATCAAATACGGTGTTATTCGACATCTGTTTGCATGCCGATAAAGCCATGCAAGGGATATACAGTAAAGTGTTCCAATAACCTCTAGAGGTTACTAAAGGTCAAAGTTCAACTTCTACATAAGTGATCAAATGCGGTGTCAGTTGAGAGTTATATATACATTCCGTCAAATAACATGCAAATTACATCTACATAGTGAGAATTATTCCCGTGACCTATAGCAATCACCAAAGGTCAAAAGTCAAACTGCAGCGTAGATAATAAAATTTAAATTTATATACTAACAAAGCCCTGTAAGGGATATCCAGTCGAAATTGTTCCATTGATATCTAGAGATCAAGAAGGTGAAAAGCCTAACTTCAACATAAGTAATCAAATACGGTGTCATTCGACATATATTTGCATACCGATAAAGCCATGCAAGGGATATACAGTAAACTGTTCCAATAACCTTTAGAGATCAGCAAAGGTCAAAGTCCAACTTCTCCATAAGTGTTCCAATGCGGTGTCAGTTGAGAGTTATATATACATTCCGTCAAATGCCATGCAAAAGACATCTACATAGTGAAAATTGTTCCCGTGTCCTATAGCAATCTCAAAAGTCAAAAGTCCAACTGCAGCGTATATATAATAAAATTTAAATTTAAATACTAATAAAACCCTGTAAGAGATATTCAGTCGAAGTTGTTCTAGTGACCTTTAGAGATTAAGAAGGTCAAAAGCCTAACTTCAGCACAAGTAATCAAATACGGTGTTATTCGACATCTACTTGCATCCGATAAAGCCATGCAAGGGATATTCAGTAAACTGTTCCAATAACCTTTAGGGATCACCGAAGGTCAAAGTCTAACTTCTACATAAGTGATCAAATGCGGTGTCAGTTGAGAGTTATATATACATTCCGTCAAATGCCATGCAAGACTACCTACAGAGTGAAAATTGTTCCCGTGACCTATAGCAATCACCAAAGGTCAAAAGTCCAAATGCAGCGTAGATAATAAAATTTAAATTTATATACTAATAAAGATCTTTAAGGGATGACCAATAGAAGTTGTTCCGGTAACCTCTAGAGATCAAGAAGGTCAAAAGCCTAACTTGTCATTTGACACAATGTAAATAACTCTCAACTGACACGGTGACCTATAGCAATCACCCAAGGTCAAAAGTCCAATTTCAGCATAGGTAATGTGATGTCACTCGACAGTTTTTAGAAACTAATAAAATCATTCAAGGGATATTTAGTAAAAGTTGTTTCCGTGACCGACAGCAATCGCCAAAGGTCAAAAGTCCAACATCAGCGTAGGTAATAGAATGCGATGTATCTCGACAGCTATTTAGATACTAATAAAGCCATGCATGGAAATTTTCAATGGAAGTTGTTTCAGTGACCTCTAGAGATCGCCAAAGGTCACAACTTTAATTTCAACATAAGTAATCAAATGGGGTGTCATTCGAGAGCTATTTATATACCGACAATTGCCACGCAAGGGATATCCAGTAAAATTTGTTCTAGTGATCTCTAGGGGTCGCGAAATTGCTTTGGTGGCATTCAACAGTATCCTCTAATGGAAGTCTTCTTATCAGCTACACAATTCACAAGAAAATCCTTTGGCGTTGAAATTGTGGACCTAAAACTTACTTTACCCGAGATTTGTAAGATAAGTTTAAAAACAGAATTTTTAACTTCACTATAAAAGCAACAACAAAATACGATTGTTTCGAAACATTTCCTAAAGAACGCTTGTAGTAGAAGAAACCAAAGATGTTAGGCCAGATTCTTTTTATAGTATGATCTTATAAGTAAACAAAAATCTCATATAAAGGACCTCACGATGCACGTAGCCTCCACACAAATCTTAGTATATCGAAAAATGTAAATTGTCGAATTAAACTTGAAAATATGGAGTAAGAAGCTAAAAGAAGGAATTTAAACAAAAAACAGAACAGAGACAGAACAAAAACAGATTCAGAAAATGCATTGCAAAAAAAAGATGACAAATGTTCTCGTTTTACACATAGTAAAATAAATATTTTGAGTTGGTTTCGATGTTTTTAAGATTTTCCAGTAAAAAGAATTCGTAGTTTAAGAAAAGCTTTAGTGAAACGGAATCTGTAACTCACATTAATTCATAACTAAATATGTAATTAATAGAGAGACAAGGCTAAATGTCTTTTGGATCTGGGTTTTTTTTATTCAATGACTTTTGGTGTAATAATCATTGGTCCAATAGGATTTGTTTAATGGATGTTTGGTTTAATAGAACTTTTTGTTTAATGATACTCTTTGGTCATTAGCACTTTCAGTCTAATTATAACGCAATAACTGAACTAATCTAACCTAACCTAACCTACCGTATTATTGTCCAATTGTCATCTGTTGAACGTTAATTGAGATTTAGGCGTTGCCGCTGAGTGCAATCACACGTTTAGTTATCAGTTTAGTTTGTATTTTTATTGATTAAAGCTATTTTACATGAAGTTTTGGCATTAATTACTAGTTGTATATATATTATTTGACAAGTACCCTCAAAGAGATAAAACGTCGTCTCAAGCTCCAATCGGAAAGTAGCTCAACCCATAATTATCCATAAAGTTCTAAAAAATAATATTTTATTTGCCGTTCAACTGAGAATTTTGGTGGGTCAAAAGTTTCACTAGACAAATATTTCTGTTGGTCCAAAAATACCATTGGACGTAAAGTCTATTTCCAGACAAAAATTATTGTTGAGCAAAATGTTGGACGAACAGTCTTGTTGGATCAAATGTGCACTGGGCCAAAAGTTTCGTTGAATCGAATGTCATTTGACCAAAAATGTTTTTAAAACAACATTCAAATCAAAAAACTTCACAATTATTGTACAAGTTTTAAGCAGTAATAACTCCTCCTTCGCAAGTAATAAGATTTTTGGCAAAATCTATAATTCAAGAACTTCCAATGAAAGAATATTTCTAAATAATTTGAAACCCGTCTTGTTAGCAGCCTTTATTTAGGATTTTTTTGTCACAAGAGGGTTCCTTTTTGAAATGCTCTACAATATCCACCACATAATCCGCTAACACAGGAGGGTCCTTTTGTTTACGTAAAAACTAAATCCCTCTAATAATCCTCACCCTTTCATTTTGTGTGGTTTAATTTTTTTCTAAAGTATCTTCCTTTGTTAAACTTTTTATCAGATATTTGTTAGTTTAGTTTAGATTTAAGCAGATTTTGTCAGTATTTTATTTTACAAAAGCATTTCTTTGACAGTGGCGTAGTTATTTCGACTTTATTCGTGTAAGACTAATGTTATTTAGTAAAGTAGGAAAACGTACGTATAAGAGGAAAAATGATGTTATTCAATACTTGCCTCTCCACTAATATACCAGCACCAGCTTTTTTGAATGCCTTTATGCAAATTTGCTCGGAATATGCATTGAAAGGTAAAGGAGATAGAACGCATTCTTGGCGTACTCCCCGTTTTATATTGATAGCGTACGTTCGCAGTTTGTGTCCATAGACCTTGGCCGTTAGCCCACTTCTTCGAATAGATGCGATGCGTCTATCATATTGTATATGTAAAAATTAAGAGCAAGAGATTGCATACGAACAAATCTAGACAATCATTCTTAAAACCGCACATTTAAATCGTTGAGCCATTGAACCGTTTCCGGAGAGGCAGTGGTGAAGTCTGTGCAAGGATTTGTTAGGTATAGAAAGATTTAGTACATGCTATGTCGTGAATGGCTACTCTCAGCGTAGGTAGGGCTCCCTATCTGAACAAAAATTGAAACCATGAGGCGGGTCACTAAGATTGAATATATCCATCGAGTCTGGCCAATCCTGCTAATCCAAGATTGCCAACCCTTGAGATTGGTAACCCTCGGAGATCAGGTTGGAGGAAACCTGTTGATAGTCATTGATAGGTGACTGCCAGTCTTCGTGAGTTAGCAGGGTTGGGTTGAGTAGATTTTTTTTAAATTCCTAATTTAGGCACCTAAGTTTTCTTTCTAATTAAGAGTAACGGGTAGCCAATATGTTGATGCCGATTTTATGGAGACGCTGATGGTTCCCAGTCTTTCATTGAAAACAGTGTAAATTGCGTTGGTCTGGGCGCAGTATACTAGTCCAGGGCGGAAGTAGAAAGGATGTGGACAGAAGCACCACATGAGCTTCTAGCTAGTTTCTAAAAATTATTTTTTCGGATTTTAAGCTTTGCGGCTGCATTACTCTTCCATACGCTGAGGTTGGTATGGGCTATTTCATAGTTAAGGTGGAAGCAGCAAGTCTCTGACTTACTAAAAAAGGTCCATTTCTCAAGATTATTGGCAAAGTATTTCAAAATCTCTGTTCAGGATTTTCTTTGACATAGAAATAAAATGACGCACTGAGCCTTGAGGCAGTCTACGGTTCAGCAATCTTGGTCTACTGTTGTCACCCAGCCTATCAGCAGGCTTACCAGGTTTTAACAGGGCAAAAATCTCTTTCAAAAGTTTTCCGTTAATTGAGAGGCTAAAGTACCTGCAGGAAGAATGCTAGAAAAGAACTCAAACAGCCGCTTACGAACATTGTTTTTAACGAATTGATTAGATGATTCCATTGAAGCCAAGGGCTTTACGTTGATGGCATTCTCAGTGGAACTGACGGATAGTCTCAACACAGCAAAGCATGTTGCTTATTATCTACCGTAACTGTAGACAACTCGACTACATGATTAGCAATTTGGATTAGAAATACTTTGTTGTGTTTTATAAGGTTGTGGAATATGTCGTCCACTTTCTAGAAAAGATCGTCTGCTAGAGCAATTCCGCCAGTGTTCTGGTATAAGGTTTTGCACACGTCATTCTAAGCTTTTTGACCCGCTTCAATGTTACAGAAAACTGTAACATTTCATTTTGCGGCCAATTTAAAGGATTACTGGGCTATATTTGTTATATAGGAAGCCGTTGAGATTCTTTCGAATCCATGATAAATTGGGATTATGTGGATTGCGGCAGACGAAGCAAAAGCTGAGGGTAGTTTCATATTGATTGGCCTATTCAAGTAGTTATCCCATTCAGGTTATTAGCCCTATACTTCCAGTGGGTATGGTTGGTGTTAAAGTTTCCCACTTACACGTGAGATGTGGATATGAGTGTATTGGAAGCACATTTAGCTGCCATAACATAAAACTGACTTATAAATGTTTGGAGACTGGCGATGGTCGCAGATTATAGATGGTCTGTAGTACGAAGAGACTAGTTAAGTCTTATAGGACCGATGGGAATCTGTAAGCTCCATGATGTAGACAACGAAAATTAGTTACTCTGGACTTTCTCGGTGAACTCGAGCCCTCACGGTCCTATGAGTCACGGAACTAACGGGTTTTCGGGGGAAAATTCGAAACAGTAGTACCCTATCCTAGGCGAAGCCCAAGACGCACTTAGTCCGCATGCTGGACTAGGGATACAGGTACTCCTAAGGGAAGGTGCACTAAGACGGGTGAGCCAGACAATAGTTTAGACACTGGTCTAGAGAGGGTTGGATAGCAAGCAGACTTCCACCATGAAATGTAAACCTGTAGCGTTCATATAAGTAAGTAACGCTCTAGTTAAGCACATCTCAATTCCTGTCCAAGCAGATCATGTTGGAAAACAATTAAGACAAGTATGTCATGTAAATATGCAACATACGCACATTAATTTGACAGACTTTTATTACTGGTCCGAAAGCGTTTGTTGAAGGAGGAGACCCTGCTGTAGTCTTGGTCTGTGTGTCTATTGTTACCAGAAGGTTGTAAGAAATAGTCTCGTAGCAGAAAGGTTCTAGTCTTTACTAGTAATACCCAGGGTGCCTTACGAGAAAGCAAAGTAGATTTACAAATCTTTGATATGATAATAGGTGGGCCCGCTGTTACGATTCTAATAAATTTAGGAGTTTTTCGAATTGGAAATGATCTTCTAGTTAACCGTGAGATATATTGCAGCCTTTTATCATTTATAGACTGAGGCCGTTGTATTTGGTTCAACCACAACTGATTGTACTAGGGAAGATCTCCGCGGTGGGTTACTATTGCCTTCTACGGGCTGTATAACTTTGCCTTTTTATGGACTCTCAATTAACAGATGTAACTGGTTCAATACTTATAATTAAAACAAAACTACCCGTTTCATGGGTGTGCTTATTTCAGTCCCCATTGACTTTAATATTGACATAAACTCGTGAGAGCCTCAGAGAAGCTTCTTCAGATTCATCCTCTGCCTGCTAAACTCATCATATATACTCATCATAAACAGCTACGTGCAAAAGACGACACTACATTTATTCTACAGTTTACAAAATCCTCAGACTCTACATCAACTGCAACAACTTATAAATCTTCCTTCGAGTCCAAGTCTACTCATTTACAACTTTTATATTCTAAAGTTTGGCAAGCGTTGCTTAACAAGAACGATTATAGTGAGTCTCTCGGATACACCACTTACAAATAACAGCAAAAAATAGTACAAGCGTAATTAAACACAGTAGGTTGGTATATTGGTGTGTCCCATCGTAAGTGAGTCCAATGCGCTCTTTTAGGAATCTTAGGTGGGGGTGGCGAAAACCCTGTAGAGAGGACGAGTGTTTACTAAATTCGAAATCCCTAGCGACAGAGAGTGTCAAAAGAAATGAAACCTGGAAACCTTCAAAGAGTTTCAACATGGATCTTGCAAATCGCGAAGAAGAAATTACAGGAAAACTAATGATAATTGTGCCCTTTTTTAACCTGAAGCGTGTGAAAATATAGAGTTGTCGTCGTGCGCTTAATCATTGGAGACGTCTCATGTATGAGCATCCTGAATCGTTCACGTCCATTTTGGAGCCCATCGCCGATCCTTATTAGGCTACGGACCGTTTTGTCTAGTTCGAGTTCTCTACAATGGTTAGACATATGCAACTAGTATACTCTACGATCATAAATGCTTTTTCACTTCTGGCTTAAGACGGTGTAATAGTCTCTGCTCGGGCGCCAAATTTGCAAACGTCTATGACCGGGCGCCAAGTTGCTTACGAAGAGCGCTGTGTGGTTTTCGGTAATCGTCGGGAACTCTTGGGAGCCAGTTATTTTAGCTGCTTTTGTGGAGATAAGGTGATGCAGTGAAGGGCTAAAGTCGTACAGGCCAATACTGTCTGGATGACTTTGATGGCGTCTACCGGTCTTACTAAAACACTTAAAGAGAGTAATGGTGTTATCCATATTATATACCTTATATACCTTATCTGTATTAAATGATACCCCACAATATTTACATCAAACAGTTTTATTACCACGAAAAGCTCTACCACTAGGTTTAACTCTTTAGAAACGGTAAGAGTAGTACTAAAAGGCGCGCGCACATTGCACGCCAAGGGAAGAGTGCATTTGCTTGACACAACGACTTATCCGGTCGGCTATAGATTGCAACTAAATCTACTTACTACTCTCACACAAATAACGATTAAAATAAAGTAACTTCGTTACAATTAATTAGCTTAACTGCATTAAGCTAAAAATGAAGTTTTTTCTTGTAGAATAATAATGAAATAATGAATTTTAATGAGATTTCTATCAATATGACGCATCAAACTGTACGTACCCACGGTGAACAGTGCTCGGGATTGCTACATCAGAATTTTCGAATAATAAATAACACGAAGACGTGCAATTTAATGTGTCATATTAACGTAAACACTGGGTTCGATCAAAGTGCATTGTTTGATTATTATTCTACAAGAAATAAGCTTTATTTTGAGCTACGTAAATGAATTACATCGCATCTTAAATTTAGTATTTCTTATCTTTTCAAATGCGTTAGCTTGCAGTAGTCCTATTAGATTTTTTAATCTTCTGTATATTTTAAAAGGCATGTTCGAGTTCGTTGGTCTAATTAAATGAAAGATTATAATAACTCCATATTTACCCCGCCAATATATTTCATTCAAATGAGAAATTCTTTATCAATGAACTGCGGTTTCTAATGGTTTATTAACAGAAGGTTTCTGGAACAAAACGTAACATAACAACATATGCAAAACACAAATCTACATTACTAAACTCAAATAAATTGTAAATTTTAGAAAGATAAACTGAGTTTCAATAAAGATCAGTAATAAAATATTGTAAATAGTGTAGTGACGCTTCTTTCTGCTTGTTTTTAATTAAATGTAATCATTCATTTATCAATAAATTAGTTAAATGCGTTGAAACAATGCGTTTTTATTAAACTAACTAAAATTATTGTTGCAATGTGGAGTACAAAAAATTTAATGTTCAGTAATTGTACCTGTCTATCATGTAGTAAAGTTATTAAGCGGAACATCTCTTACATACATTTGTAGCAAAACGGCAACAAAACATAAAAAAATGCTATAAGCAGAAAATTACAAAATAATTCAAAGTAATGTTCAACATAACAAAAGTTGCGTGCGTAGGACGATGCAAATTAAGTTCTAATATTTTTTTATAAACCAGAGCATTAACAAGTTTCTAATCATTATTCTCGCTTTAGTACATAATTAGTTAATTAATACTTTTATTATATCTATCGTGCCTCAAGTTACTTTTATTTACATGCAAATGGGATCGTTTCTTATTTTAGTAAAAAATAGAAAAAGAAAGGATCTGGAAAAATGTTTAGTTACTTTATCAGAAGTTATTTCACTGAAATACATCATCGTGCAAAGTAGTTTGCATAAATTTGTTTCTGTAATATTCCAATTAAAAATAAACTCCGTTCATAATTATTTTTTATTACCTGTGCAAGTTTGCGGTGGAATATCTATTTTTATTTGTATAATAATTAAATGTTAAACATTTATTCGGAAATTTAAAAAATGATATGTTTATAAATAATTAATAATAATATAAATAAATAAAGGTGTTAATTAATGGACTATTATAAAAAAGAATGTATGTTAGGAGATAAGGATGTAACCTCTGGGACTTCTAAATATTTTTAATCATTATGAAAACGCTTAGCAAATTTAAGTCTTCCACCGGCCCGGATGGTTTAGCTGTGAGGATACTCGCCCCGCTACTCTTCATATATGCTAAAATAACTTTAATGATTGTCAGCATTTTAAAGTTGGTCAGTTTTTCATTTCCTACGTTATATAACAAAGTTTACATGAAATTAAAGAGCAGCTGGAAGGACCTCTGTAATTTCCAGGCGAGCTTGTTTAAATTTTAAAAGATATTAGAATCTTTAAAAGAATTAATTATAAGTAAGCTTGCGAATAACCAACATATATTGCTGCATAAAACTAATAATACACAGAAAGCTTTGCATTTCAAAGGATCTGTTAAGGCTTAACCTGTAGGGCAGTTTTCCACGGAACACCAGTTGAAAACCACTGCCACAGAGTGTCGATGCTAACGCGCAGCGTGAAGCCAAGGTTTACGTATTACGTGAAGCCACGCCGAATCGACGTTGATTAACAATTTAACAACGTAAACTATGGTCTACCGCAATAAGACGTTTTCATCGACTTAAAAACAATTGAGGCACAGAGGGAAGATTATTACCTTTTGTAAATATATAGTTGAAAGGTATTTATACAAAACAAGGAATTGTAAGAGATAACCATCATGAATAAATTAGTTAAGAAGTGTAACACGTTGGATTTCTGTGACACTATACTATCACCTTCGTGAAACTAACCAATCACTAGGAATTATTCTGTACTTCATCCTCAAAGAAACTCTTTAAGAGGGAATTTAAGAAAATTTCCTAATACAGGAATAAAGCACACACAATACTTGCAAGACACCTTACAACTAATTCTACAAAAGGAAGAAAATGGTTATTTTATCAAAAGTTTCTGGAAGACAGTGGTAAAGCCGCATTTACCAATGAGGAAGTCTGAACAGAAACGTAACCAAATAAGGAAGCAAGCACCAATAGAAAGGTGTGCCTACAAACACGTCCATATTTGGAGTGACAAACTGATATTATCACAATGGGGAAAAGCTTTTTAAAAAGAAAAATTTTAGGTTAAACACTAAAGTGAAATTGAACCGGAGAAAAGCTACATAAATGTAACAGGTTTACGAACGATCGATACAATCTTGTGGTGAGGAAGTACAGTGAGAGGAAAAACAGAAAAATGTGGTAATTGCGCAAACAGATACAAAAAATATATTAGTCAAAAGAATTGATTGAAGTAAAAATGTTATTATTTTCTTTTTTTTCATTTTTATTTCTGTTACGACATTTGTTACTATTTCTTTACCAGGTAATATTTACACTTTACACTCAAATTATGCACAATTTGATATACTCGCCCGCTTCTTTTTATACAAGTGTTAGGTCACTAAATATATACAGTAGTGTTATAAGCGCTGTCCTCAAGTATGTCAATCATTTTAGTTTTTAGCTAAAGAAATAACAAATAAATAATAAAATAAATATAATAAAATACCTACCGAACATTGTTCTTAAACAATGGCTATAAAATTAAAGGATAATTTTATGTAATATTATATTTATAAAAAAATTGCTTAGTTATAAAATATATTAAATATTTATACAAACAACTTTTGAGGAAAGATGGGGTTAGAACTCGGGTTTTTGGACTCGAAATCCAGAACGCTCTGCATTGGGCTATGGAGCTGTTACTTCTTTAATAAATGTCCATTTATCGTTTCTTTCTTTATTATTAATTACATTTTAATTCTTCTTTACAATATTACTAATTATAGTACATTTACTTATCAATTGTGTAATATTAACTAACCAATAATTAATATTAATCCATTTACGTATGTAATAATTAAAATATTTTTTCATCTTTCGTTGGAATTCTATAACGAGGGGAAATGAGTAGGAGAGAGAGATGCATAATTCCCACTACTCAATATGGGCGTATAATTTTAGCAAACTAATTCATCTACATTACAGAAGATTATTTCGAGGTTATGCCTAAAACGATAAATGCTCTGTATATGAAATTTTACCACGTACCGAATTTTCTACCCTGATTCTCTTCTTCCACTAAAACAATAACATTTCAAGCAGTTAACGCAGCAGTATTCTTTATAGAGTCCTAAGACTTGGTCTTAATCTTCTCCGTACTCTCAAATCTTGAGAGAAAAACCCCTCTTTCCCGATAACTATCGTTATAAACGTTTCCTTAAAAACCGTCGAAGATATAGTAGTCTGAACCATGATAATAATATTTAATCGGAAGTAATCGCCAACTAGTCCCTGATAAAAACATTAAAAGAATAACGTAAGGACTATTCCCTATAATGACACTGAGGTCACTATCGTCTGATTTATGTGGAAACTACTGGGTTTATTACAAATTTTGTCGAGTTGCAAGATGTCAAGAAAGCTTATCTGCGCGAACTCTAAAAAAGAAACTGTTTATATTAAGGACAAACAGTATACCCATTAAGCTAGACAGCTGATGTTTTCTGTATTAATTTCGCTAGACAATTCCTATTCTATTTCCATTAAGCAACCATCAATTTGCCTGCCGTTTAATTTTGCCTTTAATTAGAGTCATTATTTTTTTAAATAGTTCCACGTTAAAAACAGAAAGGACCAAAAGGAAACATGATTAATAGCTCCAGTTTTATAACACTCTTCATTTTACTACTACTACATATAAATAGATGCATGCATATAGTAATTATTATTTATTCATTCATAAACGTATAATTATTTTAATAAGTTAATAAATATTAAATAAAGGCGATAAACGTAATCACAAAATTGACTTCATTATCCTATTTTGTTGAGAAGAATGTAGTACGTGTACTTATTTGTGTATACAACACGGTTACAATGACCTGACGATTTATTTCTTGATGCTGTTAATTGCTTTGGGTTATTGAGGTGTTGGCGGTGAAATTCATGTTTGTTTTGACAGTTGGAAATGGTCCAGTTTATAAATATCTTTACTACTGTTTAACTAGACATGCTTGATGACTAAAAGGAAAGTCAAATTAAATTATTATTGTGCATAACTGAAAAATGTAATGTATGGCTCACTCAGTATTATTTAGCTATAAGTTACGATCATTTTGGAAACACAAGTTAATTTCAAATGGCTCTTAGCATTTTTTGGTAGTTTGCGACCTGGTTAAATCTAGAAAACAAAATTAAATCCAAGTAATTGTGATGAAGGGATTATGTCTTACTATAAAACTAATTCATTTTTTCCACTGTACGTATTCTAGGGTTACCTGAAGTCTAAAGTTTGAAATTCTGGAACTGTGAAAGTTCTTAAAACTAAAATTTTGAAACGTATACCCAAACTATAACCAACGTGTAAACTATGATGCCTGGACACTCAAAAACTCATATTCATTAATACTTGAAATAGATACTCCAAAATCTTAAAACTATAGAACTTTGAAACTCTTCCATGAAGCTTTAAAATACCAGAAACATTCAGAATTGAAAGTTGTTAAATTTTATAGATTAGATTTAGTAAAACTCCTGTTATTTTGAAATTTTAAAATTGAAAACTTAAAAGCATCAATTTTAGAAACGCTAGCTCTACAACTTCTATACTCTTCGTCTTCTTCAAAATTTAATATTTCTACTAAAAAAAAGATTTAGTTTTGAAATATTAAAATGTAAATTTATCTAAACTTATATATTCAAACTCTTGGATATTAGAAATGATGATAGTTTTGAAACTTTGAAATCTGGACTCAGTTTGATTTTTATAAATCTTTGAAACCCTAAGGTTCACATAATAATACTTGAAGCTCTTAAAGTTAAGTTTTAAGTGTCAGTTTTTAGTTAAGTGTTAAAGCTTTAGGGTTGCTAAATTAGTGAACAGACCCTCAATTTTGCTATTCTTTTACACTCTTCAGCTCTTCAACTTTTTACCTTTTAAACCCTTCAACTTTCCAACTTTTCAATTCTTCAATTTCTTTAGTTCTTTAACTTTTCAGCTTTTCAACTCTCCAACTTTTCCTCTCTCTTCAACTTCTCAACTTTTTAACTTCCCAACTTTTCAAATGTCCGATTTTTTAACTCTTCAACTTTTTAACGCTTCATCTTTTCAATTTTTTTACTCTTCAACTTTATAAATTCTTGAACAAAACTTTTAAAATGCAAAATTCTGAATTTTTCAGTTTTTCGACACTTGAACACTTTTAACTCTTTAATTCTGTAGCTTTTTGATTTTTAAACTCTTCAACTTTTTAGCTCCTCAGCTCCTGGACTGGTTTAAACTTTTAACATTTCTCCTTTTTGACTCTTCAACTTTTTCCCCCTTTTTTAAACTCTCCAACTTTTTTCAACTTTTTATCTCTTTAAATCTTTTAATTATTCAACTCTTTTAACTCTTCAATTCTCTAACTGTTCAACTTTTTAACTCTTTAGCTTTTCAACTGTCTAACTCTCCAACTTTTCAAATTTTCAACTAGTTAACTGCTCAACTCTTCAACTTTTGGGCTCTTTAACTATTCAATTCTTCAACTCATCAAACTCTTCAATATTTTAACTCTTAAGCTCTTCAACTTGCTAACTTCTTAACTCTTCAAATTCCCAATTTGATAACTTTTCAACTCTTTCAGATCTTCAACTCTCCAACTTTTCAACGCTTCATCTTTCATCTTCATCTTCTGCCTTTCAACTCTTCAAATCTTGAACTTTCCAACTCTTCAACTCTTTAACTCTTCAACTTTTCAAATTTTTACTCTTTAACTTTGTAAATTCTTAAAGAAAACTTTCAAAATGCAAAAGTCTGAATTTATCAGTTTTTCGACTCTTTAACACTTTTAATTCTTTAATTCTATAGTTTTTGACTCCTCCACTTTTAAACTTTTTTAGCTCTTCAACTGTTTGACTGATTCAAACTTTAAACTTTTTTACTTTTTTACTCTTCAACTTTTTTCCACTTTTTTAAACGTTCCAGTTCTTTTCAACTTTTTAATTCCCCAACTTTTAAATGCTTTAAATCTTTAGCTTTTCAACTCTCTAACTCACCAACTTTTCAACTCTTCAAATTTTCAACTATTTAATTGTTCACCTCTTCAACTTTTTACATCCTTAACTCTTCAATTCTTCCACTCATTAAACTCTTCAAGTTTTTAACTCTTCAACTTTTTAAATTTTTTACTCTTTAACTTTGTAAATTCTTAAACAAAACTTTCAAATGCAAGAGTCTGTATTTCTCAGTTTTTCGACTCTTGAACACTTACACTGCTCAACACTCTTCAACTGTTAGACTGGTTTAAACTTTCAACATTTCTACTTTTTGACTCTTCAAGTTTCTCCCACTTTTTTAAACTTTCCAACTCTCTTCAACTTTTTAAATCTTTAAATCTTCAACCTTTTAACTTTTCAACTCTTTTAACTCTTCAACTCTCTAACTCCAACTTGTTTTTAACTCTTTAGCTCTTCAACTACCTAACCCTCCAACTTTTAAAATTTTCAACTATTGAACTTTTCAACTCTTCAGCTTTTCAACTCTTCAACTTGTTACATCCTCAACTCTCTAAATTTTGGGCTTTCTAACTATTCCATTGTTCAACTCATCAAATGCTTCAATATTTTATCTCTTAAGCTCTTCAACTTTTTAACTTCTCAACTCTTCATATGCTCAATTTGATAACTTTCCAACTCTCCAACTTTTCAACTCTTCTTCTTTTTATCTCTTCTGCTTTTCAACTATTCAAATCTTGAACTTTCTAACTCTTTAGCTTTTTAACTCTTCAACTTTTTAATTCTTTAGTTTTTTTTAACTTTTTAGCTTTTTAACTCATCAAACTCTCCAACCTTTTAACTTTCAGCTCTTCAACTCTCTAACTTCTTAACTCCCCCACTTTTCAACTTTTCGAATCTTCCACCCTTTAACTTTTGAAATCTTCAACCTTTTAACTCTTCAACACTTTAGACTCTTCAACTTTTTAACTTTTCAACTCTTGAGCTTTTCAACTTTCCAACTTTTCAAATCTTTAAATTTTCGACTTTTTAACTTTTCACGTTTTTAAGTCTCCAGCTTTTCAACTCTCAATTTTGAATGTTTTAACTCTTTTAACTCCCCAGTCCTTTAACTTTTGAGCTCTTTAACTTTTCGATTCTTCAACTCATCAAACTCTTCAAGCTTTTAACTCATCAGCTATTTACCTCTCCAACTTTTTAACTCTTATCAACTCCACAATTTTTTAACTCCCCAACTTTTTAAATCTTCAACCCTGCAAATCTTCAACCTTTTATTTTTAACTTTTTAACCCTGTAAATTCTTGAATAATACTTTCAAAATTCAAAAGTCTGCATTTATAATTTTTTCAACTTTTAAACGCTCAATTCAATTCTACAGCTCTTCAATTCCTCAACTCTCCAATTCTTTGACTCGTCAAATCTTTAAATACTCAACATTTCAATTTTTTTTACTCTTCATTTCATCTCCTCGACTCTTTAAATCTTCAATTTTTTATATTTTTAATTTTAATAAATTTTTGCTTTTGTCCGTATGATTTTGAAGTTCTTAGATGAAACTTTAAAATTTAGGAAATTATGAATTTTTGAACGTTAGAATGAAGTTAGGTATTTCATTATCGACACTTTAATTAATATTAAAAGAAGCTTTAAAAGTTTATTTAGGGAGATTAAATATGCTATTATCCGAGTTCTGAAATAGTGAAAATTCTAATTTAAAATTTAAAATTCTAAAGCCCTGCAACTCTAAAAATCACCTATCACTTCAAAAACCTTTGAAAAGCCAGGAAGGAATTCGCAAGTGTACGAATCGTGGAGACTAGGAGCAAAATATTGCATAGATTGCACCAAGCATTCTAGTCAGGTCATTAAAGCACAGACCCATCTTGTTTCGTTAAAGATCAGACTAGACACAAAAACAACTGACTGACCAATTTGTCAGTTGGTGAATCATGAAGACGTTCTATTGTTTGACGATTGAATATCGATCAATACTCTTGTGTGCTACTAGTACGACATATAAGGTACTAGTTATTATTTTTCACTGTATGTTTGTAGGCATGGTATGTTTAGAGTTCCTGTAATATAATTATAGGTTATGTATTATTATTATTATTATACAGGAACTATAGGTATGTTTAAGTGTTGGACATTGATCTGTAAGTTGGCACGGATTTCGGAAACGCATCTTAAAAGAAGGGTTATAGATTTTCTTCAACTTCACTTGAAATGAAACGTTGATAGATTTAAAAGGTTGATAAGTGGAAGAATACGTTTAATCAAAATCCAAAAATCAAACACTATTCAATCTGTCTTTTATAACCTAGCTTTTCTATAGTGATCCACATGAGAACCCCGAAATCTCCCCATTTAACAAAACGACATAACCAAACATACAAGCCAATATCATAAAGCAGATTAAAAAAATAAGAACCGTGTCCTCCCCAGGTGGATGGGACTACCGAAGCGGATTTTATTTGTCAGTGTCCAAAACAGCAGCTGTCAGTAGTGGTCGTGGTAGTAGCTGTAGAAGATTATTATTATAACACGAGAGTGTGTCGATACGTTTGGCTGACCCCCATAATAATATCGTGTGTATTTTTCACGTGTGGGGAACAAGTAAAGTCGGTTTCGTACATGTCAGATTAAGGGAATTAGCGGTAAATGCGGTCAAACCGTCATTTATCAATTACAGCTTAATTTTCACACATCTTTTTTTCTTTTCATTTCATACAACCCCCTTATAATCGATTCGGAGTGCACATCAATAAAAACAAAACAATATCGTCGTGATATTGTTGGGACTCACAATTATTAATGTTTTGTAAAGACGCTGTTAAATGCATGGGGCGGATCTCGTGCTCCAGTTTAACCCTTTCAAATTTTTTATGCATAAAATTATTTTTTACTTCAGTGATTTTTTTGAATATATTAGAGTTGTATGAAAACTTATTGCGAATCAAGCTGTGCGTTTTCCTTTTTTAAAATTTTGACGTCAAAGCAAATTTATTCCATTTGGAATAAACTTTCCAAAAGAATAATCCCCTACATTGACATATCTATAGTATAAAAAAACAGTTGAATTAACCGAACTATTACCACCTTAATAATAATTTTTAGATTCTAACCTCAAACAAGTGTAGAGATGCATTCCACCTGGCAAGTTATCATCATCTTCGTCTGGTATAACAAATTAATATTTATCTACCTTGTTTTAATCAAGTTTAATCTTTGACATACCAATCGCAATAGTTCCTCAACTAGACAATCTATATTCAGAAGACGCCAAGGCTATTTTAACGTCTTTATTAATATCAATAATGAAAAACAAATGCCGGTAGTTTAGATGTTGATAATAAGAATCCGGAACAATTGCTCTATTAGTTAAAAATGTTTATTAGCTCTGATCAATATTTATGATGTAATCGTACGGGTTAGTAACCTAAATGCCTCTACTAAATGATAATTTTAGGTTATGTTTCTGTAGTAAGCAGGATGTAGTAAATTTCTAAAGGTAGCTTTTAATTGATCTTATCGGTAAACAATAAAAATTTTATATTTTCTGAATATAAGATTACAGGGTTATGGTTAATAATGAAGATAAGGTTATGTCAGAGTTAGGCTTCTTAATTACCTAAAGTTTACATAATGAAGCCATTGATTAATCTTTTTTTCTTTGGTTTAACTAAATAGAACATATTTTCAAATTTAAACATCCCGCCTTTATGCCTTTGCTATAAAATCTTTCGAATTTCGAACGCGAATTTCTCAGTCTATAAAATTATCAGTCTTTGTAATTCAACGACCTCTAAATCTTCAATCTTTGAAAATCTGAATCTCAAACTTCCGAAGTTTTCAATTTTTGTGTTTTATTCTTAATTATCCCGAAACATAGTAATGTTTTACGCAATTATTTTAATATCTGATACGTAAAAACCCTTCCATATGACGTCGAAACTATCGTGCGTCGAGTTTTTAAATTTAACTATCTTTTTTTTTAATATAACCATATAACTAAAATAACTGTCACCAATAACGGTTTTCTAGTTTTTATTTTTATTGGTTGCAGTTGCAATAATTCGTATTCAGTTAACATGAAAGTTGGACATCAACAAAAAATATATTTTTTTAAATTTCGTTAACTCAATGCGAATTATTGCAACTGCCATCAATAACGGCTTTTTTTATTCTTTTATTGGGGGCAGTTGCAATATTTCGTATTGAGTTTAACTTAAAATTCGACATCAATAAATCAATATGCTAACTCCAATTATTGCAACTGCCTATACTTTTTGTCTATACTATACTTCTATAAAATGAGAGAAGCCATTATTGGTGGCAGTTGCAATAATTCGTATTGAGTTAACATGAAAAGTCGACATCAACAAATCAATATATTTTGTTTTTTTTCTCTAACTCAATGCGAATTATTGCAACTGCCAACAATAATGGCTTCTCTCATTTTACAAATATATACAACGAGAAAAAGCTGTATTGGTAACAGTTGCAATAATTCGTATTGAGTAAACGTGAAATTAGATCAATATATTTTGTTTTATTCTGCGAACTCAATACGAATTATTGCAACTGCCACCAACAACGGCTTTTCGCTTTCTATACTCTTATTGGTGGCAGTTGCGATAATTCGTATTGAGTTAACATGAAAATTCGACATCAATAAATCAATATATTTTGTTTTTTTTTCTCTAACTCAATGCAGATTATTGCAACTGCCAACAATAATGGCTTCTCTCATTTTATAGAAATATACAACGAGAAAAAGCTGTATTGGTAACAGTTGCAATAATTCGTATTGAGTAAACGTGAAAATTAGATCAATATATTTTGTTTTATTTTGTAAACTCAACGCCACCAATAACGGCTTTTCTCGTTTTACACTATTATTTGGCGTAGTTGCAATAATTTGTCATGAGTTAACATGAACATTTGACATCAACAAATCAATATCTTTTGTTTTATTTTTTAATTCAATGCGAATTCTTGCAACTACCACGAATAACGGTTTCTTTCATTTTATAAAAGGATAGAACGAGCAAAAGCTGTATTGGTGATGGTTGCAATAATTCGTATTGAGTAAACGTGAAATTAGATCAATATATTTTGTTTTATTCTGCGAACTCAATACGAATTACTGCAACTGCCACCAACAACGTCTTTTCGCTTTTTATACTCTTATTGGTGGCAGTTGCAATAATTCGTATTGAGTTAACATGAAAATTCGACATCAATAAATCAATATATTTTGTTTATTTTTTCTCTAACTCAATGCGAATTATTGCAACTGCCAACAATAATGGCTTCTCTCATTTTATAGAAATATACAACGAGAAAAAGCTGTATTGGTAACAGTTGCAATAATTCGTATTGAGTTAACGTGAAAATTAGATCAATATATTTTGTTTTATTTTGTAAACTCAACGCCACCAATAACGGCTTTTCTCGTTTTACACTATTATTTGGCGTAGTTGCAATAATTTGTCATGAGTTAACATGAACATCTCACATCAACAAATCAATATCTTTTGTTTTATTTTTTAATTCAATGCGAATTATTGCAACTACCACGAATAACGGCTTCTTTCATTTTATAAAAGGATAGAATGAGCAAAAGCTGTATTGGTGATAGTTGCAATAATTCGTATTGAGTAAACGTGAAATTAGATCAATATATTTTGTTTTATTCTGCGAACTCAATACGAATTATTGCAACTGCCACCAACAACGGCTTTTCGCTTTTTATACTCTTATTGGTGACAGTTGCAATAATTCGTATTCAGTTAACATGAAAATTCGACATCAACAAATCAATATATCGTCGGCTTCACATAAAAAGTGCATAAGTCCGAAAAAACTGTATTTACAAGAAAAGTAACATTTTTCATGTTACCTGTCAATGCTTTTGCACTTGTGCCTGATTTTATTTTTGCTATTTAAACGATTTCTACTAATTATTTTCCGAATTTCTCATATTTATTTTATAGAAAAAGTAATAATTAACCATATAACGTTAAAATCTCAATTTTTCCAATTTTAGCACTTTCATATGAAGCCGACGATATTTTGCTTTTTTTTCGCTAACTCAATGCGAATTATTGCAACTGCCACTAAAAATGGCTTCTCTCATTTTATAAAAATATAGAACGAGCAAAAGCTGTATTGATGACAGTTGCAATGATTCGTATTGAGTAAACGTGAAATTATTTTGCGAACTCAATACGAATTATTGCAACTGCCACTAACAACGGCTTTTCGCTTTTTATACTCTTATTGGTGGCAGTTGCAATAATCTGTATTAAGTTAACAAGAAGATTGGACATGGAAAAATCAATGTCTTTCTTTTGTTGTATTTTATTAACTCAATGCGAATTACTGTAACTGTCACCAATAACGGCTTTTCTTGTTTTATACAAATATAAAACGAGAAAAACCTTTATTAATAATAGTTGCAATGATTCGTATTGAGTTAACGTGAAAGTTAAATCAATATCTTCTGTTTTATTTTCTGAACTCAATACGAATAATTGCTACTGCCATTAATAACGGCTTCTCTCGGTTTATATTCTTATTGGTGGCAGTTGCAATAATTCGTATTGAGTTAACATGAAAGTTGGACATCAACAAAACAATATCTTTTCTAACAATGCCTATTCTGCAGAATCGGGCAATTAAACCTAACTTTAGCAAGGAGTGCTTGTGATTGCGGAAATTAGAAACATGTTTAGAATATTCATTTGAAGAGCGCCGCCGCCGATTTATAATACTGCTGAACATGATTGACAGTAACAAATTGTTGAATTGGTAGGATTCTTACTAAAATAACATAACAAACAATAAAACAGAAAAATCAACATGTCTTATCACTACAGTAAAACACTAGTGTAAGTTTGATTAATTTATCTATATTTATTTATACTTAATAACAGTGTTTTGTTACACCAGGATTGATTTAAGTAGTAATAACAAAGAAACTCCCCTTTAAAATATAATGTAATTATAAACACAACAAATGTTAAATGTTATTTTGCTATGGCTAGCTGTATCCTATTTATAGGGTCAGTTTAAACAGGAATTGTAAATTTCAAACCTGCTTTGATTTCCACGATCAGATTATCGAGTTTGTATTATTTGCCCATGAATTTAATTATCCTAACTTGATTGTTATATAGTTTTATTACAGTAAGTTGAATCACCATAGGTTTACAACAATATTACATAATATTAATGTTTCATAATATTAATTCATGATTAAACCTAAATTATCTAGACTCACAGGCGGCAAGCGGTAGCAGCGACGAGACATCGAAACCACTCGGCATTCTACATCTACCAGAGGATTGTAGCACAGAATAGAACAATAAGGTTGGTAAGGGTAGTCTGTGTCAAGGCTCATTGCGGTACTTCAGGGAACGAAAAAATAGTTAGTAAAAAGAGTAAAGTGTTGAATGATAATTGCAAGAGGAATCTTCTGGCAGATGAAACAGGCTTGGGAGATGGCTGCTCAGGAAGGATCTTTTTCAGGATCTGTCAGGAAGTCGACATTGAATATTTGAGGGAGTTTGGAGGTGCCTCATCAAAACCGTGTTAACACGGAACCTGTTTAACCTTAGGTGATTCGTAGAATCAAAGAAGTGGCATATTTATTTACATTTATTTACCAGGGCAGTTACTACGAACGCTTTTGAATGTTCTGCTATCAAGCGGAAAACGTTGTATGCCTGTTGTAAGTAACCGCGAAGCTTGCCGCTCGCTAACAGAACCCCAAAAGAGTATGTAGTAACCGCCTCTGATATTTATTACAACATAGCCTCTCATGTTCAAGACAACTTCACCTTAACGGGTACACACCGGGATGCTACTTTGATGGGCTCTTAAAGTAGCCTCGAAACGAAGCTCTGTCGGGGGCGCACCAGGCCTATAACTGGGAGATCGGGATGGCAAAACCATTTAAAAACCAAGTCCCGTCACACTTGAGGTTGGATTCGATCGGGCAGTGGCCCCAACCCTGGCTCGGCGAAGGAACTTATGAAGGTGTGAAAGGGGACTGGAGGGTTCCGATGTACTGACCTAGGTTGGGGGAATAGTCCTAATGCTGGACGAGGCACTTGGCCCGTATAAAAGAGGACGGGAGGGTGCCGGCGGGTGAGCTACGCTAGTAGAGGGTGGATAGGCAACCTCGCTCAGACCAGTGAGTAACTGGGAGCAATTGCTGTGCAATTGCGCGCTGATTGAGCGCATCTCAATTAAATTAATATTTACTACAATTTAAAATTTATTTGTTAGAACCACCAGCAAGCCACGATCTAATATGCGTTGCCTAGATCTAAATCAGGATAACTATTTACGTTATTGGTTCTAAATTATTTCCCCTCTGTCACCTTTGTGTATCGAATACAACACTATATAGAAAGGTAGTCTTAATTAGAAGAGCCACAACTCGATTAATTTAAAAAATAATTTTTATCGTTCAGCTTCATTTGTCATGTTCAGAAACCTAGAAATTTTAATAAGATGATGTATTTCTTAAAAGAAAAAAAGAAGATGCCAAAAATTAGCTAATCGAGTTCTCGAATTCCTATACCTACCACCTAGTTAGAAACAGTTCTAAATATTAAGCTGGTTTATGAGAGGATAAGCAAAGAGTAGAGGTTAGGTAAGCCTTTAATTATTTACAACCGCTTTATTTTCGAATCCTTTTATTTTAAAAGATGGTGCCGACTTCGCGTGTGGGTTTTGCCACCCTAAACTGACCACTTATTTTACATAACAAGTTAGATTATAAATAATATACATTTCGCTGCATGGGTGTAGTATAATTAAATTTTTTAATCGATTCATTAATATTAGTCATTTCTTGTATATAGAAATAACCAAAAGATGATGAAAAAGTTGTTTAATGAAGAAGTTTTTAAGTCGCTTAAAAAGCGTATGAAAAATGTTTGTCCATATCAATTTAGTTATTGTAATTTTTCTTGAGTGGTAGTGAAGACTTTTCAAACACCTTTAAAATGATAAGTTTCAGTCATATTAATTTCGGTTGGTATCTTTTTTTTTGTTCTAAATCAAAAAAGTTGATGGCGTGTGTTGGTCGCCACTTTAAATCTAACGGCGGCGCCGCCGCCTTGTGGTTTGACACTGACGAAGAGATTATAGTGTGCGTGTCCTCCACTTTTAACTAGACCGGTCAGGATATGACTATCAGTTTTGGTATTCCTATTTAGATAACCGGAGGTAAAAATATATGAATGAAAAGAGTATACGATGGATGGCTATTAACAAAAACGTGCTCCTGAAAAAAGTACCCTTGGGAAAAGAAATAATGTAGCTCATTTGTGTAATTACCAGTTATGGGTAAGTTAAAACAACGCAACATGTGTAGGTTTACTAAACTTAAAAGGAAATTTCAGAAATTGCCAATTTACTGTAAACTGGAATCTTATAATTTTTTCGTAATTTTACAATAAAAAAAATTGAAGTTTCCAAAATTATAAATACTAAAAATTAAAAGTTTCAATTTTAACATTATAATGATTGAACTTTAGTTTTAAAGTGTTAAAATCAGACATTAAAAGAGTTTGAAAATGTTCAAGTTTTAGAATCAAAGAGTTTTCCGCTATTACTATTGTAATAGTCGCAATTACAGAATCTCTGAAACTTCGACATCCTGAAGTCCGCGACCATGAGTTTCAGTTTCAAGTTTAGGTCCTAATGATTAAGAATTTCTATGGATTCAAGTCTTTACGGTTTCTGATTCTGACCACATGAGGAATGTTAAATAGGACCGCAAGACATGTGTTCAGCCGTTTGACCTCTAGATGGCGCTAGGCCAAGTACATTAAAATATAGAATTCCGTAGAAACTATTTTACATACTTACCAATCTTGAGCTGCCGAACATTGTTAAATAGTGCCACAAAAATCTGTTTAGCAATTTGACCTCATAGGCCATTATAGTTCAAGTATATTTAGATATAAGATTCCGTAGAAATTATTACAAATTTTAAATACTTACCTATCTTGACCTCCTGAGCATTGTAAAATAGTGCCACAAAAAATCTGTTTAGCCATTTGACCTCATAGGCCATTATAGTTCAAGTACATTTAGATATAAGATTCCGTAGAAATTATTTTAAATTTTACATACTAATCTTGACCACCTAAACATTATTAAATAGTGCCGCAAAAATCTGATTAGCCATTTGACCTCATAGGCCTTTATAGGTCATGTACATTAAGATCTAGGATTCCGTGGAAATTATTTCAAATTTTACATACTTACCAGCCTTGACCTCCTAGACATTGTTCAATAGTGCCGCAAAAAATATGTTTAGCGGTTTGATCTCATAGTCCATTGATTATAGGTCAAGTACATTAAAATATAAGATTCCGTAGAAATTATTTCAAATTTTATATACTTACCAATCTTGGCCTCTTGAACATTGTTAAATAGTGTCGCAAAACGTCTGATTAGCCATTCGCCATCATAGGCCATTATAGGTTAAGTACATTAAAATATAGAATTCTATAGAAAGATTTTAGATTTTACAAACTTATCAATCTGCACCTCCTGAACATTATTAAATAGTGTCGCAAAAATGTGTTTAGCAACTTGATCTCATAGGCCATTATAGGTCAAGTACATTATGACATAAGATTCCGTAGAAACTATTTCAAATTTTACATACTTACCAATTTTGACCTCCTGAATATTGTTAAATAGTGCCACAAAAATGCGTTTAGCCATTTTACCTCATAAGCCGTTATAGGTCAAGTACATTAAGATATAGGATTCCGTAGAAATTATTTCAAATTTTATATACTTACCAATCTTGGCCTCTTGAACATTGTTAAATAGTGTCGCAAAACGTCTGATTAGCCATTCGCCATCATAGGCCATTATAGGTTAAGTACATTAAAATATAGAATTCTATAGAAAGATTTTAGATTTTACAAACTTATCAATCTTCACCTCCTGAACATTATTAAATAGTGTCGCAAAAATGTGTTTAGCAACTTGATCTCATAGGCCATTATAGGTCAAGTACATTATGACATAAGATTCCGTAGAAACTATTTCAAATTTTACATACTTACCAATTTTGACCTCCTGAATATTGTTAAATAGTGCCACAAAAATGCGTTTAGCCATTTGACCTCATAAGCCGTTATAGGTCAAGTACATTAAGATATAGGATTCCGTAGAAATTATTTCAAATTTTATATACTTACCAATCTTGATCTCCTGAACATTGTTAAATAGTGCCTCAAAACGTCTGATTAGCCATTCGCCATCATATGCCATTATAGGTTAAGTACATTAAAATATAGAATTCTATAGAAAGATTTTAGATTTTACAAACTTATCAATCTTGACCTGCTTAACATTATTAAATAGTGTCGCAAAAATGTGTTTAGCAACTTGATCTCATAGGCCATTATAGGTCAAGTACATTATGACATAAGATTCCGTAGAAACTATTTCAAATTTTACATACTTACCAATTTTGACCTCCTGAACATTGTTAAATAGTGCCACAAAAATGCGTTTAGCCATTTGACCTCATAAGCCGTTATAGGTCAAGTACATTAAGATATAGGATTCCGTAGAAAGTATTTCAAATTTTATATACTTACCAATCTTGATCTCCTGAACATTGTTAAAAAGTGCCTCAAAACGTCTGATTAGCCATTCGCCATCATAGGCCATTATAGGTTAAGTACATTAAAATATAGAATTCTATAGAAAGATTTTAGATTTTACAAACTTATCAATCTTGACCTGCTTAACATTATTAAATAGTGTCGCAAAAATGTGTTTAGCAACTTGATCTCATAGGCCATTATAGGTCAAGTACATTATGACATAAGATTCCGTAGAAACTATTTCAAATTTTACATACTTACCAATTTTGACCTCCTGAACATTGTTAAATAGTGCCACAAAAATGCGTTTAGCCATTTGACCTCATAAGCCGTTATAGGTCAAGTACATTAAGATATAGGATTCCGTAGAAATTATTTAAAATTTTATATACTTACCAATCTTGATCTCCTGAACATTGTTAAATAGTGACGCAAAAATCTGTTTAACCTTTGACCGCATAGGCCAATATAAGTCTCAAGTACATTAAGATATAAGATTACGTATAAACTGTTTTAAATTCTGCATACTTACCAATCTTGACCTGCTTAACATTGTTAAATAGTGCTGCAAAAGTCTGTTTAGCAATTTGACCTCATAGGCCATTATAGGTCTATAGAATTTTAGATAGTATTTTAGATTTTGCAAACTTATAAACTTGACCTCCTGAGAATTATTAAATAGTCCGCAAAGAATCATTATTATCGAATTGTTGTGTTAGTGTTTTCAAAGATCATTATATAGTATATTAAAAGTATAATAAAATACATGATTTAGTAGAATTTATTTAAAGTTTTACATACTTACCAATCTTGACCTCCTGAACAATGGTAAATAGAGCCGCAAGAATATCGGTCCAACTACTTGACCTATAGAAGTCTTTAGAGGTTAAGTAAATTAAACTATAAAATTTCTTAGAAACTTCCTCAAACTTTGCCTTCTTTTAGACCTTAGCCTGCTGCACAATGTTACATAGGATAGCAAAAATTTTATTTAGCCGCTTGAACTTTAGAGGTCGCTCAAGGTCAAATACCTTAAATATATAATTCTGTACTTATTATTATATAAAGAATTATCTTTCAAATGTTACATCCTTATAAATCTTGTCTTCTTAAGCAATAGGACCGCAAAAATCTGTTGAGCTCTTTTCATTTTTACATACTTATAGTTTGTCCTTTTAAACAATGCCAAATAGGGTCGCAGAAGGTTTGTTTCGCAGTTTGACTTTTAGAAGTTGTCTGAATACATTTAAATATATGATTCAGCGTAAATTCTTTTAAATTTTAAATACTCATAGATCTTGTTATTATAAATGATTGTGAAATAGAGCCGTGAAAAATCTGCTCAACCGTCTGACCTGTAGAGGTCGGTAAAGACCAAATAGTATAGGATTCTGTAAACATTATTTCACATTTTCGATACTTACGACAAGAACTAGTCCTCCTAAACAATGTCAAATAGCGCGGCAGCAAAAAACATACTCAGCAATTTGATCTCTAGAGGTTATTTAAGGTCAAAGTACAATAAGATTTTGTAAAAAAGTTTCATAGTCATAGGTCACGGTTTATGATTCTGTGAAAAATGCTTTAAAACTTTACGTACTTTTAGATCTTGTCTTCTCAAACAATGTCAAATAGGGTCGCAAAAAATTCGCTCAGCCGTTTGACCTTTAGAGGTTGTTTAAGGTCAAGTACAATAAGATTTAGAATTCCATAGAAATTATTTCAAAGTTTACATAGCTTTGATCTTGTCCCCCTCAGCCATGTTAATTAGCGCTACAAGAAACCTCTTGAACCTTTTGACTTCTGGAAGTCATTAGAGGTCATACATACCTTTGATGTTGTCCTCCAAAATAATTTTAAAAGAACAGAAAAATAAAATTTAGGATACTGTAAAAATTCTTTCAAACTTTACATACTTATACTAGATTAAAGTACTCTCAGCCGTTTGACTTCTATAAGTTGTTTAAGTCAAATACAGAAAGATATAGAATTTTGTAGATTTTAAGTTATTTTAAGTTTGTTAACAAGAGTTAAGTAATAAATCAAACGAGAATCTTAGAAAAACGACTTGGAGGATAACTAAAATACACATTGGTATAATAATTATGATTTCAGGCGGAACAGAGGTGTGCAAAATGCTTTTTATCTTCAGGTAGAGTAAGAAGATGACAATACAGGAAGACGTAAATGTGCATTTATGATATATCGACATAGAAAACAGGGAGGATATAAGGGGAATTTTAAAGAACATCGAAGTGAAGTACAAGGTTTATACCAAAAAGCAAAGATTAAGAACCGTGAATGTTTGAAACAATGAAAGGAGTCAGACAAGGATGTATTTTAGGTCCCTTATTGTTCTCATTGATTCTATAACATACAATAAAAGAATCAGGAAAAGAAAGTCAGCAACGTGAAGTGGGCAGAAGACATCGGATAGATGTTATACGGATGTGGAAATAATAGCAAAAGATAAAGGTATACAAAAGAAAACTAGGTTTGTACCAAACATTGTGCAAACTCTGCCTGATTTACTACTAATCATTGAAGTTTACAATTACAACCTGAAATTGCAAATTGGTAACTAAAAATGATTTTGAGAGGCCAAGGCTGAGTAACTAGTGATACCTGAAATACTAAAATACAAATAAATACACCAGTATGATCAAGCCAAATGCCAAGTCAAAGAAAAATAAAACTACAAATATTATTTAATTAGTTTAATTGAACACAAAAAATATGCGTGTAAAAACAATGTTATTTATCTCGATATTAATTACACAAATTATGTTAACACATACAGTTAAAAACAAATTACTATATTTTGTTAGGCAAGCAGCTTCCGATAATAAATGTTTACTTTATTGTAATTAAAATAGTTTATTAATAGCTTAACACATGTACCATGTATGTATATACAAGATATTAGATTAGATAGTTGTTTTTAACTACTTTGATAGCTAATCAAAAGCAGCCTTTTAAATTGAATCTTAAATTCTTCGAGCAAAACAAATAGATTTTTATATTTACTTTATATAAATATTCATGGCTTTTAGTTCGTTTATATCCATAATTGCAAAATTATCTCATTTTTGTTTCAAGTACTACATGCAAATTAGCCTTCGGAAACAAGCTCTTAATGTAACACACATAACCTCACATAATCGTTTTGTGCTGCGAGTGCAAAAACTTATTAAAGGAAAATAACACTCTTCAGAATTAAAACCTTAAAGAACGGTTAAATTAAATACATTGTCTATTGGTGAAATTATTTAACCTAAAATATTTCTTTGCTCTACATAGTGAACTGTTTTGTTTGTTTAAAAAATCGCAATTTGTGTTAACTGATTTAAAAAAAATCAAGAATAAAGCCAAATGGTTATACAACACAGTCATAGCGACAAGAACATTGCAAGCCAAAAATACGTCAAATAGAAAACATCGCGAACAAACATCGCAAGCTAAAGTTCTCGCCAAACAAAAATATCGCAAGATAAAGTAATGCAAAAACAGAAATATCGCAAGAAAACAGCATTGCGACAATTTTCTATGGCGAGGATGAAACATCTCTTTAAAATAATTTTAGGTTAATAAGAATATCGCAAATTTATAATTGCATAAAGATTTAAATCAATTTTAATAAACTTGATGTTATTAGTACATAATACCACCACTGTAATACAAACAAAGGTAATTTAACAGTGGTCAAAAATGCACAATTTTAACTGATAAGTAAATTAAGATAATTCAAAATTACAAAGAAAAAAAACCGGGCATTTTATGATGATGAGTACAAAAGTTTGAAATGCCAATGTCAGTAATATTCGCACACAATTCCTATTTTTTATTTAAATGTTAATTCGTGATGTTTGTTTTTACTATTCTGTAGCACGAAATTATTTTATCACGATGTTTCATCCTTGCAATAAAAAGTATCACGATGTAGGTAGGCTAGATTGCGATGCTTTTGTTTCGGCGATGTTTATTTGGCGATATTTTCGACTTGCAATGTTTTTGATTTTCTAAATTCTTGTTTCGCGGTGTTTTCGCTACTATTAAATATCGTGTCACTAAACCACAAAGACATATACTCGAAAGGATAGAAAAAGCATATGAACTAATAAGTATGAATTAAATTTTCTTTTGTAAAGAATTCCAAAATAAAAGTTTGTAATTATTTTACTCTTACTGAAGATTGGCTAGAAGTACTGCAATAAGAGTAGCCTTATGTTAAAAAAAACATTTTGTTTTACTACCAACCATTCTAAAACAAAATTAAAAAAAGAATCTAACGAACTAATTTAACAACCACCATTTCTTCCCGTTTATCTATTACCACTTACCACCAACACCGACGGTTAAAACTAAAAAGCCCCAAATAAAAACAAAAAAATGAAAATAATCTCTAAAAGTAGCGACACTGCCTCTATCTGTTTATCTACCTACGAAAAAGTCATTTGGTGGGTAAAAGCAGCCGGAATGAAGACATCACTTGGAAATCACACAGTGTGATGATCCAAGCGGCAGGTAACAAATCAGTTCCGGAGGCTGACCACCATACACCTGGGCACCTGTTGACCAATCCAGCACACCTAGATTAGATCAACCACGCCTTAATACGGGGGAATTTAGTTCTGGTGGTTCACGGAGTAAAATATTGAAAGAATAAAGCTATAATATACACACCTATGTATATCTTGTTTGATGGCTTGTTGATACAGTGAAAGGAACATTTGGTATTTTTATTGTTTTCAAGTTTGTAATAACGACTTTCATATTTTTTAACGCCTACTTTGATATCCAAATGATATAGTGAAAATTAAGAAGAATGAATAATTTTTGTTTAGAATATGTTCATTTCAATTCTATTTAAAAGATACAAAAATGAATGACTCAAAAATGAGCGCATTCCTCTTCGAAAATACACCCGCCTACTAGGTATAATAAAAATGAGTAAATTATCTCAGACAACTAACCTAACCTAACAAGGCGAATTGATCGTAAAGATGATTCTCGCTGATTATGATCCTGCCTACCATGAGTAGGACCATGTATAATAATATAAATGTTAGTTTTTATCATAATCGTGTTTTGTTTTACATAGAAAAAAATGTGGCAAAACCAGGGATTTCAGGTGTGGCTTTTGCAATAAAGAATGCTATTCTTTGTCAGGGAAAAGACAAGAATATAAAACAAATTTTATCTAAGATTGTTGTGTACGACTTTGTATGTCAAATTAAATTAAATGTTTCCGTAATGTGTTATTTATATTATAGTCTAATTTTTTATTACGGAATCGTAATAGGCCATGATTTCACTTCATTTTTAGAGTGTATGCCAATCAAAATTACGAAAGTTATTAATTATAAACAGAATATGTATGTATGCTGTAAACAGTAGCAAACCTGGAAGAAAAATGAAAGAGAATGAAGTCCTCTTCATGTTGATGCGAATTAGTACGCGTTTTCTAGTGATTAAGAACATTATTTTTGCTGTACTTTTGAGTTTTATGTATTTTGTAAAAAATCGTCATGTTTCACTTTGCCCCCTTCTTCGAAACTAATATGAGTTGCCCCCTTCTAGTTCAGATCCTGGGTACGCCTTTGATAAGCGCCCAGATAAGCAGGTGATCTTAACAAGTCCACTGTAACATCACGAAGACAGATTGCATTATTTATCCACAAACGGACCAACTACCGGTAATATGTTTTAATTTTTAACTATAAAATCTTTTTTTCTAAATTTTAAATATACAAACTATATGTAATTGCGTTCATTTAGTTGGGTATATTTGTACGCTACACGGTTGCGAGATTTAATTTAAAGCTACCTTTTCTACATAAATCGTACGTGTACAAACCTGGAATTTTTGATAAGTTTTGTTTGTTGTTAAATTCTAAAGTAGGTTTGACTGATTGATCTTAATTGATTTAATAATTTTGCTGTTTCTTACTGTATTTTTGGTTTACAACTTTGTTACTGGATAAAAAAATCTCTGTTTCTTTTGTAACCTGTCTTTTGTTTCATATTTGCAAATATGAAAATATGCATCTTGATAATTCTTTTGGAACGTTGTTTTTATGAATTTTTTGAACGAGAATCCGTAAGCGAATTTATGATACACGTTCACAAGTTAACTCTGCCGATTTGTCAACGGTGTTTCTTCTTACGGCGTCTTTCATCTCAGGTGAGATATGTTTGCGAATGAATGTTGATATTTTGAAGTGTATTAATCTTTTCTTGTGTTTTAGCTTTTTTTTGTCGGGTTAAAAACCTTTTCCTTGAAGTTCGATTTGAAGTGTAATCTTTTAAATATTCTTTCGAATAAGTAGATTTTGGTAGGAACATTTATTACTAAACAAATAAATAGGGTTAAACATTTAGAGATACTGTTTAATTTTATTTACTGCTTTAATTACTTCATCGGGAATTATTAAATGTTTATTTTCTTTATGCAATTACCTATTTGCAAATTATGTACTTTCTTCTGGAATTCCAGCGATGATGAACGTTTTTTTAGCGACATGATGATTGTAATAACAGCATAGTTGAACGAACATAAACTAACTCAAAATATGTACAACAAAAGCTTAAATACAAAATAATAATAGGGTTTTTACTAATAAGCTTTATTTATAACAATTACGCATCAAGATTGGACCGTCGATTGTAACACTTCTTGTCGTTAACTTAGTTACTTCAGAATCAATCAAAATTTTAAATAACTATTGTTTCTGCAACGATACTTACTTTAAAACTTATTGCTCCGACAGACAGCCAGCTGACCACAAAATCTTTTGCTTAAAAATAGAACACAGGAACAAGTTAAAGAAAAACAAAGGGCGCCACCCAAACTGACCAGGTGTTACATAATTAAACAAAGTCGGGAAATCCACAGTCTGGGAAAAAAATTTCCTTAAAATTTACGTTAAATTAAACTGAACACATTATCCTTAAATATCAAAATTTTGGCTATGAAAGAAACATCAACAGTTTGTCGTACCTTAACTATATACTATTAATAATTATTAATATTGAAATCTGTATATTGAATAAAAATAGAAATAGAAAATCTATTATACATAAAAAACCATAACTGTTTGTTTGTTAGAAATTCTACTTTCAATACTAAACCATACATTTAATTATTTCGGTATCCAAACTAGGCATATTTTACATAAAAAAACGTAAGCTTTAGACAATCTAAAATTTCACAAACAACCAAAAACAAGTTTAAGCAAAAATTTCTAGACACTTCCATTAAGCATTAATGACCTAGACCCTTTGTAAGAGCTATCCTTAGCAATTCTTAATTTCACAAAATCTTTACAAATCATGGCACAAACTATTAACACAATAACTTCATACTGGAATTATAACATTAAATTGTTTACTAAACTTGAGCTAAGACCAAAAAATCGTTGCCCATTACGCCCAACGCCTAGGTAAAAACGCGCCAGGCGACCACTGAACCGCCGCCTTTTTCACTAGCTTGGAGCTACTGAAAAGAGGTGCAAATGTTATGATTTTTTTAAACCTAAAAAATGAGGTGTTTGAAACAATCACACAAAATGAAGTATGACGATATTTCATCCAATCACAAAAATGGTGGTAAATTCTCTACATATTAATTTAAAAGGTGCGTATCGCAATGGACGGAAATAACAGGTAATAAATCGTGTTAATTCAAAAAATAATTATTATCTTTTTGCCTACCTAAATTCTCTGAATATTAAATGTTTTAACATGAAAAATTTTGTTTTTCAATTGAAGCAGAAAGAGGTTTGAATGGATAAAACGCGATTTTTGTTGGAGCAGGCTCATAAATTAAACAGCACTTATTTTTATTGCAAACTTGAGTTTGAATTGACAATATAGAGAGGTATCAGAATTATTTTCATAAAATAAATACCGTAGTTTTTAGCACGTTACAAGGTACATATTAAATCATGATATTTAACTGCCTATAAGTTTATATATAACAATTCTATCAGGTCAGATGCTTTTATTAACAACTGGAGACTCGTGTAAGTTGTACAACAAATACTATTGCACATAACTTCTTTCTGGAATTCCAGCAATAATATGTTGTTCAATACCGCAATGATTTTCTCCACGAAGTATTTTAAAGTATCCATTAAGTCCATATTGGGTGCTCCAAGAATTTGCAGCTAACAAATAAGGTTCACCATCTTCATTTCCCCAACCCAAAATTTTAACAATGTGATTAATTTTGTGTTCGCCCTTCTCGTACCGATAAACACCTGAAATAAAATTAATGTTCAAACGTCAATCTTAGCACTTCTTGTAAATATATTACCAGTTCTATAGTTCAAAAAATCTTGATGTACTTTTAGCCAAGCCGTGACTGGGCCATTTTTCATAATCTCTACTTGTATTTGTTTGGGATCTTTTGGAATCGCATAAAAAGATTTTCCAAAATGAAGATTTGCTTGGTAAGTGCTTGAATAACCGGGACGACACGTTCTCTCACATTCTAGGTAAGGAACATGAATTAGACGGTCGCTGTATTTAAAACCTGCTGGAGGTATTTTGTATGGCCGACAACCCTAGAAGATGTAGTAGAAGTATATGTGAGAGTTTCGAAAAAAAAAGTACAAAGTGCAAGTCGGAAATATCGTACCTGAATGGAATTAAAGGCCCCTCCACTTACAATTCCCGTGTTCGTCCAATACTGAAAAGCTATTCCAGGACTTCCACCTTTTCCATCACAAGTTTTGTTCCCATTTGCCCAACAATTATTACAGCAGGTCATTAAATCATGTTCTGAGATATAAACATTTAATTTTCCTTTGGAGTTAATACAAATTCTATCCGACATGACTTCTGCACTAGCAACAGCCTGAAAAATTAAAGATATTTAATATCAACTGTTCTTTTAGTTAGAAATAAAAAATTATATTTACCCAACATGAAGAACAATTAGGGTGACCAAGGTGCTTGTGCCTTGGTCACCCTAATTGTTCTCAAAGAAGTGCAGCTAGGGTAGTGGTGCCGCCAGTCAAAATGATCTGGAATCTTAATGTTTACATTGTGTGGCATTTCTGGAATTTCGTTTCGTGGTGTCGGTGCCAAGAGTTCTTTTGACCCTTTCATATATTTCATAGAAGTTTCTTTATCAAATTCCTGCTACCCATAACGATTGGTCGCGGTTAATGCTTTCTATGAATTCGTCCGAAAAAGGATCTATATCAACACTGGCATAGATCAGAGTATTTACTAAACATGCTACCACCACCACGAATGAGAGAAGTTTGTTCATGGTTTAGTTGTTCATAGAATGAAGTGCTTGTTAAAAATTCTGCCAAAACCACAAACGCAAGGAGTTTAACCACTTTGAGGGAAAGCTTTGAACACGACTATCACGTATCAAGAACAACGATTAGAAAATCGTGGAGCATTAAAATTAACTACTTACGCTAAAACCTGTAAAAAACTGTATTATATTCGATGATGAACAACTATACGTTCAAACACATTTCAAACAAAATTATCTATTATTGACATTATTCACATAACCTATTTTATTATTATTATTTTCAAAATTGAATTCTAACTTTACAAATTAAATTTTTAAGCAGCTAGGAACACACCTTGTTCCTCTGATGGAATATTGCTACTAAAAAATGGATTCCTTCTTTATACTTTTTTGGAAAACAAAATGATTCTTTAAAAAACAAAACAGCATAACCCAATTATAATTTATAAACTTTCATTAATGCAAAAACTAATTATATAATCTTATAAAAAATAAAATTCTGAATTCAACCTTATAAAAAACTTGGGTTGAAAACTAAATTCTAATGTCGACAAAAAAACAATTGTCTATTACTAATAATTAACTTAATTCCATAAAAACGCGTTTTTACATATTCCATTCTGCACATATCTAAACATTTAATAATTAATAATATTATCTGAATGTTTTTAGATGCCAAAAGCTTTAATATACAGGCCAAATTGAATAATTCAGTTAAATGTTAGAAGCTTGTCAAACGTTTTCATGTGATTCTAATAACAAGATCCAACTTTTACATTAAAATGTGTATCAATTCTTTGGTTATAATGTTACTATACTTATTTCAACTAAAACAACTTAGCAAACAGCTTTTAAGTTTTAAAGATTCAATAATACTGCAAAATTAGATTATTTCGTTAACATGAATTTTATGTTAACATTGTACTACAACAGGTAAGTTGCTATACATTCACATGCACCTTCAATGATCTATAACATATATTGTGTATTAGAGATGATTTATAACATTAAAATTGAACTAAACTTTATTAAGTTGAAAAAATGCATAGACAAACCCCAAATCGTTAAGTTATGAAAAAATATATCTAATTTCTATGGAAATCTGGATTCCCATATATCCTTTATCTGCTTAAAGAGTTTTTGTGTGCATGTTAGTCTTAATTAAATAAATTGTATTTTCAATAAGAAAATCTTTTTAGCAATTTATTATTTTAAAGGTGAGGTTAATCTACTAATAAAACCAAGGTAGTTATAGAAATTGCATAAAATCTGCCTATTAAATATTATTGTGAGAGTAAATTCTCTCTAGTATGATCAAATATCATGACATTATGTATATTCTATCCACAAATGAGGTGTAAGCATCAATAAACAACATTAAATCTCAAACCCAACAAACGTAAAAGATAACAATAAAATTGCCAAATATACCTAATTTAGAATCTAAATATTGAGGAGTCGAGCATGACTCCTAGGCTAGTTTTACTAGCGAACGTTTCACGCCTTACTTTAGTAATATTTTTTTCTACGGTTATAAAATAAACTAATCAAATCGATATTCGCAGAATTTCTAACATAATCTTTACTATGTAATAAATCGACAGTGGCAACAAGCCATCTAAAATTAATTAGGCCAATTAATATGGCTAATTATGTAATCTACTATAATATTCGCCTATTCGTATAGCTTTATTATAGTCATAAGCTAAATTTATAGTCTGAGTCATATCAGACCTTTAATTGTTGTACACGAATTTTCAAATCCCTTGTGGTGGAAAGCCTTTAAAAAATATTGATCTAAGATTAAATTAAAACATTTAACAAAATTAACAAATTATTTAACAACGATATGGTAATACTTGTGTCTCTTATAAATTAATTCAATTATATATTATATTGAATTGTATATTAAATTCTTTATTTTCTTATCTTACATTAGTTACGTAAAATCAATCTGTGTTGGACAGAACTCGACACTAAAAATTGAGTTAGGTAGAAGGATGATTTGAAATGGAGGTTGAAACACTACTTTTTTTGGCAAACCATACTATTTTTGTCGGTAATTTAATTACTTCAGAATCAATCAAAATCTTAAGTAACTATTGCTTCTGCAGTGATACTTAGTTTAAAACTTGTTGCTCTGGCAGAGACGTCTCATTAAATCAAATTATACTCAAGTGTCGTAGGTGTTAATCACAAAAGCTTCTGATTAGAAATAGAACACAGGAACAAATTGAAGAAAAATAAAGGGCGCCACCCAAATTGTATATGTGTTACGTAATTAAACAAAGTCGAGAAATCCACAGTCTGGGAAGGTTTTTCCTCTCAATATACGATATATGTTAAATTGATCTGAACAAATCTTTCTTAAATATCAAAATTCTGCCGCATAAGTTTATATATAACAACTTAATCAGGTTAGGTACATTTATTAACAACCGAGACTCATGTAAGTTGTACAGCAAATACTACTACAGATATCTTCTTTCTGGAATTCCAGCAATAATTTGTTTTTCAATACTGCAATGATTTTCTCCGCGAAGTATTTTAAAGTATCCATTAAGTCCAAAGGCGGTGCTCCAAGAATTTGCAGCTAACCAATAAGGCGCGCCATCCTCATTTCCCCAACCCAGAATTTTAACAAAATGAGAACCATTTCTCTCGCCATATTTGTGCCGATAAACACCTGATATAAAATTAATGTTGAAACGTCACTCTTAGTACCTCTTGTAAAGATGTATTACCTTTTCTGTAGTTGAAAAAGTCTTCATATACTTCTAACCAAGCCGTGACCGGGCCATTTAATATAATCTCTATTTGTATTTGCTCGGGATCTTCTGAAATTCCATAAAAGGATTGTCCAAAATAAAGATCAGCATGGTAAGTGCTTGAATAACCTGGACGACACTTTCGGTCACAGTTCGAATAAGGACGAGGCATGAGACGTTCGGTATATTTAAAACCTGCTGGAGGTATTTTGTATGGCCGACAGCCCTATAAGATGTATTACCATATCGAATAATAGAAACTCTAAAGAAAAAATACAGAGTGCAAATTAGAAATATCGTACCTGCATGGAATTATAAGGTCCTCCGCTTACTATTCCCATTTTCTGCCAATACTCAAAAGATTTGGGCGTGTATCCACCACCACTATTACTGCAAGTTATGCTTCCATTTGCCCAACAGTTCTTACAACATGCCATTAAATCATATTCTGAAATATAAACATTTTTCTTTCCTTCGGAGTGCATGCAAATTCTATCCGACATGACTTCTGCACTAGCAACAGCCTGAGAAATTAACAATATTCGATATTAATGGTTCTTTCAGTTAGAAATAAAAAATTATGTTTACCCAACATGAAGCACAAGCACCTTGGTCCCGAATACTTCTCAAAGTAGTGCAGCTAGGGTAGTAATTCCGCCAGTCAAAGCTTTTTGGAATCTCGATGTTTACATTGTGTCGCATTATTGGAATTTCATATCGTGGTGTCGGTGGCAAAAATTTACTTAAACTATTCATATATTTCATAGAAGTTTCTTTATCAAAATTTCTTCCTGCTACCCATAGCGATTGGTCGCGGTTAATGATTTCTATGAATTCGTCCGAAAAAGGATCTATATCAACACGGGCATAAATCAGAGTATTTACTAAACATTCTACCACCACCACGAATGCGAGAAGTTTGTTCATGGTTTAGTTGTTAATTAGCACCTACTACATGATAGGAAATATGTCGGAGAATTTATACGGCGAAGAGATGAAATTAACTTTAATTGTACCAACATGATTATCATGTTTCAAGAATAAAGATTAACAGTTTCATGGGTATTATAATTTAATTGTTAGACTTATCATTAACCACGTTAGCTATCAGGATAGGATACATGAGAAATTAAAGTTTAAAGATCACGTTTCTAGGTGACATTACACGTGCATGGATAATTAGAAGACCTTGAAACAACTGCAAAATGCGTTTTAGATTTATGATAAAATGTAATTCTAAAATGAATTTTTCAAATTCAAAAAGTACCTTTTATCCTGCGAGTCCGTATTCTTGGAGTTTTATCTTCAGAAGATACATAGTAACAATAGAGACATAAGAATAGAAGCGTAGATACGTAAAAGCATAGAACCTCAGAAACGTAACGGTTTAAAGAAATAGAGTCGTAGAGATGTACCATCGTGATGTACCAGGACCAGAGGAAGAAATGTACAAATGTTATTGGCGGCTCGTGTTAAATGTTTTTGGGTATGCTACATCCACCATAATTTGAAATAGGTATTTCTGTATTTCGAATAACACGCGAAACGCGTAGCACAAATATTACACGCGACAAAATCGTTCTACTTGAAAACCAACTAGCAACCCAAAATAGGAACAATAGTTATAGTTATTTTTGTAATAAGGCACTAAAGTTAAACTTTTTTCTAAAATAATAATAAGATTACCACCTGAGCAGTACTAAGAAAAGATTAAATTTTTTATGAAATTGTGAAGCTATAGAAAATTTAAAACGGCATTTAATTTTTAGGTTAGTGCACACAACTAAAATAAACGTACATGCAAAAAGTATTTGCAACAAAATGTATTAATTTTATTATAAACACTATTAATATTTATTGTAATAATTTTGGTTTGAAATAGTAGTTGCATAAAAACTTACAATAATGGTTTACTCTACTGTCGATTAAGTTATGTTTTTAAATACTGATAGACCTGTTTTTTCAAACAAGAACGATTCTAAATTTTATTATTATCATTTTTAATTTTAAGCGTGCACCATTTAAAAATGCTACAATAAATTACGCAACATTTCTCTAAACGCTAGTGAAAAACATACATTTTGCGTCTGCGCAAAGAATACTTTGCAGTATTGATTGTCTGAGCTCCTTTATATGGTTCTGACGGTTTCCTGGCCCTGTGATTGGCCAAAGGACCATAACTGTCTTTGGTGTTAAAACGAGCTGGAACCTACAGGAAGATATAGTGGAAATTAGTCGATTAGAAAAAAGCTTGAGTAGTCAGGTGACTTCCGCCTTCCTAGAAATTGAACGGGTTGTAGGTAGGATTGCCAGTCTTGTTTACATTTTCACGAGATATTGGAAGGTACCGAGAAGATAAAGAGAAATAGTTTTAAGATCAAAACTTATCAATGCAATATCAAAATTAATAAAAATCAAGGTACAATCTTACAATGATCAATAAGTATTTAAGTATTTTGTAAAAGCATTAATTGCTTTTACTAACTTTACCTGAATTTAAAACCGTGCGCAGGCCTTCCCTTATCACGATTTGATTACTGATAATATTTTATTTTGTGTTAATAAGTCAATAAACGATATACTTGGTGTTAATTATTTTCTATTTTTTATTTTGTTATGTTGTATACTTATGTGCTACAAGAACTAAGAATATTCGGCTTTTGCGCAATTGAAGCTGACTCATCGTACTGTAATATAGAACTCAGTTCTTGAAGAAGATTGTTATTAATTATTGATTTAATATTTAAACCAGTTGCGCTGGCGCCCATCTCGATAGTTCTTTAACCAATTTATCGATGCTGTATTTTACCTACGTCCTACGCTAATTTTAATAGCGGTCGTTACTAATGCTGTTCGAGTTAAGCCGAAGCACAATTATTAAGCAATAGTAAATTATAGGTTATAGAGTATTTATTTGTTGGTTGAAAATCCCTTTTATACAAATTGACAGCTCAATCGTGGAGCATTTAGAATTAATTTGTTTGAGTAGTTTTGTATGCTATAACTTACTGGGTACATATTACAATGCCCATTTTGAACGTCTATGCATTGAATATCAACATTAAATTGTGTATATATTTTCGTTTATTAAGTTTGCATTTATTTTAATTTAATTAATAATGTTAATTATTCTTCATTAAAATTATAAAACAGATTTGAAAAATTTAAAGAAATGTGAAGTGGTGCAAACATCAACGTTACCTTATGAGGGATGACACCTTAATATTTTTGATTCACATCGAATAAATAATTAAATTGCTAGGCTTATATAATTACAGTAATAACCATTTTGCTTCTAAATGAAGTAAAATATTAATTAAAATACATATTTTATGTAGCCCTAAGCGCACATGCATTGAATTACCTTTTAACTTCCGTTCGTATAAAAATATCATAATATAGGTACTATTATTTTTCTTGATGTTATTGCATACTCCTCTAACCTCAAACAGCAAATCTTTTTTCATAGTCATGTCATCTTTCAATTCTAATTGTGAAGAAGTGGCGAAAAGATTTATTGAAATGGTTTAAAATATTAAAATCTACTTTGCAGTTAAAACACATTAATCTTGCATTTTATAATTATTTCTTCTTTTCTAGATTTTAACTTTTAACTCTTTAATTTTTGCTAAATAATTTCGTTATCTTTGCCAATAGGTTTGAACAACTTAGAGACTATCACTTACGTTTTTTATTTCTCAGATTATAATGGTATTAATTAGTTATTTAAAAAAGTTTAGTTGAAATTCACAAATCTGCAGTTTTGCAATTTATTCGCATATTGAAAATCTAAGTCAATCCAACTATTAAAGAATGCCGTTATAATGTACCCAAGAGAGTGTCCCCAAAATCAGCGTGTTTAAGGTAGAACAAAACTCCAGGCCAAAAAACTTTAATAAAGGAATTTGCATTAGATTGTTACAAAACAAATATTGACTAAAAACTTTCATAAAATAAGGAGAAGGTACTTTGTCGTTACCTCCTACATTTTGTCTTTGACGAACATCGATTCTTTCTTTTCCCTATCTGCGCATTCTGCCGGCCATCTTACACTCGACAAGTTGTAAGACGAAATATGAATATAGTATAAAAAGAAAAATAATTGTTATTGTTATTTGAAGGATTATATATATTATTCATATGGAACATATTATTAAATTTTTGCGTGCAACGCTGAAGAAATTGATTATTCTTCATCTAGCACTTAATAAGTTCGGGTGGTTGTTACGGCTTATATATTTTTTAAGTAAGTAATCTGTTAATAAATTTGTTTTGCTAATTTCCTTGTTGTTATTATTTGTTGCACCATGCTTTATCAGTTCTGCAAATGCAGGATTAACTCGATGTTTCCTTCTTTTGTGCCTTTTGTTCCCTAAATGCCACCAAAATAAAATCGCATAATTAGAGTTGACAGATGATGACATGATTGTTTGAAATTGCTACACAAACTAAAATAGACCAAGAGCCAGCAACGTATTTCGAGTTGTCATTTCAACAGTCGTGAAAATTTTGGTACTAAATCTTATATACCTGCTGAAGACTAAAAGTCAATTCTGGCAGCCCCCTGCGGCCTGGTTATACCACCCCAACATTACTGAGAAGGTGAAAAATAAGATTCTCTCTCTAACCGGCAGGCCGCTATATAACTGTCTCGCTCGCACTAACATGTAAACCTACATATACCTACTTTATTCATTGTGTCAAAATTTCAAGACTTTTAAAATAACACAAACGTCACTTTCTTAAATCAACATTTACAGCGTTTCTCCTGAACCTCCTGAAATTTCATGACTGTTACTTTAAATAAATTGAATCTTATTCCTCACCCTCTTAGTAATTTTGGGGTAATATCCCGGCCGCAGGGGGCTGCCAGAATCGACTTTTAGTGTTCAGCAAGTACATAAGATTTAGTACCCAAATTTTCACGACTACGTCGTGAATACTTGGAACTCGAAATACGTTGCTGGCTCTCCGTCTAAAAGGACTCAGTTGCTTCATTGTGAGAAGTAGTCAAAAATAATATTGTCTGTTGGTTATATTGTCAATTACTATAGTTTCCCATTACCTCAGTGTGAGAGCTTAAAGAATTCATTTTAGGAATTGAAACAGCAACTTTGCAGTTAAAAAATACATATTGCAGTGATATACTCATAAAAAGAAAATTCAAAGTTCTGGGCACCAATTATAATTGAGGTGATATTCCATAAAACAATAGTATAAATATTTAAAGTATAAATATCACTACAATACTTTTTTAAATAACAATTTTGCCCTGTCACTAGCTCAGATTTAATCTCGGTTAAGCAATCGACAAATATCTCTTTTATCTGAAATAAATCAACCTTACCTTGCCAAATTTTGTATCAATGGGTCCACCTGTAATGATGACACCTGGGCTGGTAAAATCTGCTAAACAAATTATTTCCGCACAAGAAAAAAAATAAACAACAAACAAAATCCACAATTATAAAATAATATAAACACAATTTTATTTAAACATAAATAAACAAAACAAACAAAAATAATGGGAGAGAGACTAATTACTCTACTGACTACCAATTAGCCTTTTTTTTATTGTTGGGGATTTCTACCTACTTTTTATTTTATCTAATCTACAAATCCAAAATCAAATAAAAATTAAATATTTTTTTTATAAAAAAAAATTATCTCAATTTAGTAAATTTTCTTTTTCATGAAATTAGGTTAACCTTTCTCAAAAAATTTTAATTATACAGTTATATTCTTTAATAGTTTCAATGTAAAATAGTTCGATATCTCTTTAATAAAATGTTTGTCCAAAATTATTTTTGACTGGCCAGTATAATGAATTTTAAATCACTTACGATTTTCCACACACTAGATGCATCCTTTAACCGATCCCAGGAACAACAGACTGCTTTAATAACCACTGCCAACCTCTTCACTGGTGGAAGTGTAAAATTGCTTGCTTGCAATATTAAATCTTAAAATTTTTTTTATCAGATTAAACTTTTGATCTGATATGAAGCCATCCAAATCAATTCTATAATTTATATTCTTCTTGAAATTATGACGATAGCGTAAGTTATATATATTTTTCTTGCACGAAATCTTATTTTGTTTTATATCCATAACCTCCCTTTATTTTTTAAATTATGAAAATGCATGTTTTTAAAGGTTAATCAACATAGAAACAACACAACCTCCTCTCACTGCATTCTGGAGATTACTGATTGTTTTTCTTATTGTAATTTACATTAAAAACATATAGAAACAAAAACAATATAATACTATCAAGTAATCCATGGATTGAACTGTCATTTAACATTTTTCAATAAAATATAAATTTCTTTAAATTTTTTGTTTGATTACATAAAAAGAAACCCCAACACTTCCTTAAAGTAACAATATAACATTTCTATCTAAAAAACCCAACAATAACTTACAATTTGAGTCGAACAAACCAAATTCACACGGTCGACTAAAATTGTATAAATTTCCATTTAAATAGGTCCACATACCAATTTTACCCGTTAATCTGTACACAATATGTTTATTTAACTTTTCCCATTAGTTTGACATCAAAAAGCAAATACTTAAGATACGAAATTAACTAAAAATGAAATTTTACTATCGGCACAGGTCTGTGGACATTTTTAAATTGAATTGGCTAAAAAACACACATTGAACTACAAAAACTTTATACAGCTTACACAGCCAAGATGTTAACCAACAAAACTCCAACAATAACTTCATAAACCTACATAAATTAAATTAGAACTGTGGCTCGACAAACCAACACTAGGAACCGTAAAAAGGAAAAATCACCCATACTTGAAAATTAAGTAAGGTAAGTAACTTTTATATATGCAAATCTACTCATAATAGCCCGTTTTATTTAATTATAGGTGCATTTTATCAAATCTGAGCTATTGACGGAAGATTAAGAAAATATTTCAACGTACCAGTCGTTGTATTAAAAATTACAATTATAAAGTTATATACACACTTAACTAGTATCCTTTTGTTGAAATATAAAACTTTTTATATATAATAACATAATATGAATAAATGATTCCACTAAAGAAACCTATTTTTAAAATTATTTTCAAAATTTGAGGTTATGTAATGAATAGATCGGAACGTTAAATAACCATGCATGAAATGTAACTTTAACAAGAAAATATCGCAAATAGGATGTATTTATCTTAACTCCTGTATTTAGCTGGCTTCAACCATACTTTTGAAACTATAAAATAAACCTTTTAACATGGATTAGTTTATGAACAACGCCTGAAAGATAGGCAACCCAAATTACCTATATAAAATTTTTAACTGCATATAACACAACAATCTGTACAGAATAATTAATAATCATTTATTACCTACAGCCTTGGTAGTGTAATGTCTGGCGTGCCGGACTTTCACCCAAGCGGCCCGCGATCGACTCCCGGCGCCGGCAGATCTGGTTAAGGTTTTCTGCAGTTTTCCTTAGCTGTGACACAAATGTGGGATTTGCGCTGTTCCATCTGTAAGTCGGCTGCAGCCGCACATTGGGCCTACATAATAATAATCGCCCCCTCCCTCCCGCACAAGCTTATAGCTTCTGGGGCCTTGCTTTAGGTTATGGGTTGTAGTAGTTATTATTATTATTATTATTTAAAAGATGAAAAAGTGAGAAAAATCAACAAATAAAGATTTTAGTGTAAGGTATGTAATGTCGAAAACACATTTCAAAAGCAGTGGCGTGCGGTGAGAATTTAGGCTAGGGAAGCAACCACGATTTTAATTTTAATATACCTAGGTACAATAAAAAACAGTGTTATAATTATTAAGCTTAAAAGTTTTTAAAGAAGAACTTTTACACTTCAGTAGTATTATTTTGCTTTATAATGATTAATCGGATTGGTAATTCTTTAGCACATCTCGTTCTTTTGAATACTGATGAAAAAACCCCACCTATACTCGGGACGCTGAACAGATATAGTAATTAAAACCGCCTACAATTACCCCCTCTTTTTAACAAAACATTTCTATTGGTAGCATTCAAATATACCGCTCAAATTGAAAGGCATGTTTACTTGTACCAAAAAGATATCAATTAGTTTCCTGTCAAACTGTCTTACTCACGAACTTTTAATAACATTTTTATTAAATTAATAAAACTGCAATTTTTTAAAATGTATGGTTATTATTAATATTAGCATCTCTCGAAGAGACATTATTTATAATGAATTAACAATTCATATGCAAAAATGTTTTATTGTAAATTTCACTTTCACATAAAGCCAATCAGTACAATCTGTGCTGCCTTGATTTTTTTTGTACTATATCTATTCGGCGGCCCCAGTATAGTAAGATGTTTTTAGCATGATTGGTAATCCCCTTTGAATCGTAGAAATTCTGTGATTGACATGATTGAATCCATAAAAAGTGCTGTGACAAAACTTGTAACTATTGCCAACGTTCTTTTGTGACAAAGCATTTTCAAATTTTTATGATTGTTTAGATTTAATCACAATGTGCAAAAGAATATGTCTTTTATACTTATGTAATTTGTTGACTATTATTCTTTATTTAAAAAAAAGTACTACTATTTATTTATAATGCAACTTGATTTTTCGGTTTTTTTTAGCAAAATACCTGTTGCAGGTTTTATTCTTTGTTGTTAAATTTGAAAGTTCGGGTTTTGATCTGCCTTTCTTAATAATTTGTAATTTCTTTCCAACACTGTATGCAGAAAATTCATTATTAATAATTTACAAACTGGAACAAAAAAATCGTTCCAATTCGGATGTATCGGCAGTACTCGAACCTTCCACCGAAGCAGCTGAATTTGCAGTCATGACGATAAATCCAGTTTAAATGTTGCATACAGCACAAACTAAATAGAATTATTTGTCTTTAAAAAAATCTTAACTTATATAAATTGAAATAATAAAATGTTCCAAAATACAGTCTCATTCGCAGATTTACATTGCTAAAGTAACATTTAACAAACACGAAAAATCGAACAAATAACGAAATTATAATAAACATCTGATCACGGAGCACGCCAATAAAAATAACTCGACTTTATACGATGTTAACTGTAGCCCACAACACACCTGCAAGTGCAGTAAGCAACGAAATCAGTGCTTATATGCAGTGTAAGTAACACATTTGAATCGGTATTACCTTTCTGCGCAAGTTTAATGAGCTTAATTTAAAATAGTACACTAAATAATTATACTTTTTGCTGTACGGAATTGATATTGAGCTTTAAGTTGATTAAATATTACAAATTTAAATAAACGATAACCATAATTTTATAAAAATATTTTTGTTAGCATTGGTTTTTAATTTTAATAAATTCTTAAGGGAAGCATTGCTTCTCTTGCTTCCATGGACCGCACGCCATTATTCAAAAGATATGATAACAATTTGACCACTGGAGACTTTGTTCTGGGTATAAATCTAACGACTCTCCAATCTCCACTATATGAAGATCGAGCCTTCCTCCTTGCCACCTCCAAATCACGCCACTGAATCTCAAAATATTACATACTAATAGCAAGCACTACATTGAACTTAATAAAACATTCCAACTTCTTCACTGCATGAAATATTTACCCCTATTACTTTAATCATTCTTTGTTCGAGATTGACAAATGATTTTTAACTATAAATTGTAAAATATAAAAAAGAATAACATAATTTGAAAATAAAACAAGCTTTCTAAATCAACATTGCATTTTCATACTTGACCATTGATAATACTTGATCATATATGATGATACATCCATCATAAGATAATTTAACTAACAAAATTAAACATATTTCAAAACCACGTGCTATGTTGGAGATAACACTTTCGTACCAGGATCACATAAGCACGTGAAGGTATAAACTACCAGATATTATTTTTAATGGAAAAACTTTAATTTCTCGATGCGATCGCCATCTGCTGTTCACTACATAAATTCATACATGTAGAGGTTCGGATCTACAATTATCTTAGTTCCGCAGTTGTGGTTGGAGATGGCGCAGATGCAATTTATTTAAAAATTGTTTCTTTAAAAGATAAATCACATTAAAGCAAATACAAAAATACGTTGCGTTATATTGACGACAGAACAACACTTTAATAACAGAAATACATAGGCAATTAAAGGTTTAAACTACTAGAAATTATTTTTAATAGGAAAACCTGTATTATTCTATACTATTGCCATCTGCTGTTCACTTTATGAATTCATACATAAAAATATAGAGAGGTCAAATCTATTTTCTTAGTTCCCAGTTACAGTTGGAGATGGCGCAGATAGAATTTATTTGAAAATTACTTTTTTAAAAGTTAAATAAATTACAATGAAATACAAAAATACGTTCCGTTATGTTGAATTCAGAACAACACTTTCGTAACAGGAACACATAAACACCAGATGGTTTAAACTACTAATAAAAATATTGTTTAGGATTTTATACACACAGGGAAGGTGTAATGGATTAATGTTTACGTTGAAAGTCGTAATGCTGAATTGGCGGAACAGTGGAGTGGATAAATAAAATTTAAAGCTATAACAAATTTTTATTTATTGGTCTGAAATGTCTTTCAACACAATAACAATATCTGGCTCTTTTACTATACGAAATATCAGCTGTACAAGATAGAATTAAAATTATGGCACTTGAAAACTTGAAACGCTAAAGCTCCGCAATTCCTTTTAATTTTGAAACTTACATATTACAATTAAATGTTCTATTCCAAAAGTTTTGAAACCCTCAATGCCTGTTGTTTTAAAGATTACAACTTATTAAGACTTAAAAAAGGAAATTAGATTTCTAGTACGAATTCTAAAAATTTTAATATCCGTATGTTTATGTATGAAAAGTTTTAGATTTAGATTTAACTGTCGAAACTGATCGAAACCATAATACTATATATGCTATACTATATATGTTACTAAATAACAGTTTAAATTCTCTCTCTAACCTTACACAGTTCGTAATTGAAGTTTGTTGGTAGACCTGTATATATTAATAGAAATGTATAAAACATTTCGTTTGTTTGAGTACAAACAAATCCGTCTCTTACTTCTATACGCCAATTTAATAAATCCTTTATATGAGGCTTTATTTTATAGGAAATCGACCTTGTATTTTGTATAACGTTCATATTCTCTCTTTCAATTTATACGAGCTACTGATATATTGTTATAAATTTTTTCTTTGTAAAATTTAAGTTTAACTATAACTATCCTAGTCCTTGGAAGTTACTAAATTGATATCAAGGTACGCCATGGCTCAGTCGCTCTTAAATCGATTTACTCAAGAATCTCTTAGTGGAAATAGAAATTTCTTTGCTTGCCTTGTTCCCGAATAAATGATGCACCAATAAAATGATGTAACATTCGCTTAATCTATTGAAAGTTTTTGACCTGAGATTTTGTCTACCCTGAACACGCTTTTTCTGAAACCATTCCCGTCGTAAATTATATTGCTGCATCCTTTGCAAGTTGGATGAATCAGGTATTGTGTTTAATAATTGGATACATTACAGAAGGACATGATTTTAAAAGTAAATTTTGTAAATTCTTCTGCGGCTTATGCTAAACTCTTTGGTTTGAAAAAATTCGTTCGTTATAGTACCATTCTTGGTTGAACAATAAGAAAAGTAAGTGATAGTCTTTAAGTTCAATACTATTTTGAAATAATTTAAGCGTTAAAATTTAAAAAACTGAAAGTTTTAGTTATTGGGAAGATATAGGGATTGTATCTGATGGCGGATACAATTCAAGTCAGGTTTGTGTTTTGTTCATTCTTTTGTAGCGGACAACGGATGAAAGCAATTACTAAATTCGTGCGACTGTTACCAGACATGAAATCCATGAGATTCTCTAAGGCGGCTTTCTATAATTAGTCTGCCTAGCCTCTCAAGTCCAAAAAATATCAGAACCATTGAGCACAAATAATTTTGGTCTCAAACCTAAGCTTCGATTAATGATCGTCTTGACAATCCCCAACTAATTTTTGTTTAGGGTTGCTACGTCCATGGGAACATCATACCAACGAAACACGTCCTCAATGTTCTAAATTCTACTTCGGCACTCCAAAACTTGTCGAGATGGTTATCCTACCACGTATGAGAATGATGACGTCGAACCAATTCAAATTGAAATTATGAAAAATGAACCTGTGTCAGCAGCTTTTGTTGTATATGATGATTTTGTGCATTACCAACATCGTAAACTAAGGTGTTTGTAATAAATAAAGTCAAGTTTTTTATACATTTGTTGCAGGTGTATATAAACATATATTATTAGATGGATACATCACATAGTGGACATGGCGTCAAAATTCTTGGTTGGGGAATCAAAGATGACACACCTTACTGGTTAATTGCAAATTCTTGGAACACAGATTGGGGTGAACTAGGCGGATTCATTAAATTTCTTCGAGGAGAAAATCATTGCCATACAGAAGATGTCGTAATTGCTGGAAAAACATTGAAACGAATTAATATAATTTAGTTTCTTTGTCATAAGTCGCAATAAATTAAAGGCTAGAATTCAATTCGCCTTTTATCGAATAAAATACATATCTATATTAATAATAAATATCTTCAGATGATGTAAAATTATCATATTGAAAATTCAATAATCACAATAATAAAAATAGAACGTTTAAAGTCTTCGATAGTGTTGGAAAGCATAGAATTAAGAAAATTGTGTTTATTTAAAGCACACATGTAATAAAGATAACTATAGACAAGTTAGGACATTATTTTCTGTTTTCTGTGAAAAGTTTCTGCAATTCTTTTTAACAAAATGTTTAAAAGGACCTACAAGAAAAAGCAATTACAGTCAGTAGAAATCAGAAGACGAGATCTATGCCTTTCTGACTCCGAATTTATTAAATAAAAGTTGGGTTATGTATATTCATGTTGTTTGTAACAACAAAGTAAACAAGTTTCAATTATTACAAGATTTATAGTACCTGTGTGTACTTTACTGGACTCAAGAAAAATTATTATCTCAGGCCGAAGAATTATTATATAGAAGCGCCACTGTTATTTCTATTACTTACTTCCCACTTCTGAAAGCATAAAACAGCAGGGAATTGAAAGCATACAAATATTCTGCAGATGGGTCTAGGAGAAGCAATTGGTTCAATGCATGTTTGCATGTGACTTTACTCCTTAGTCATTTTTACATTTGATAATATGAAAAAAGGAGTTAGTTAAATCAGCAGCATTACATACATGTATATAACTAAATAACAAATGAATTAAACGATACTCTGAAATTTATTGTAACCTATTATAACATAAGAATTAAATTATATTTAATTGTTCTGAATGTTTTTGCCGTGGTATTCCAGCAGATACGTTTTCTTCTATACCGCAATGGTTTTCTCCTTGAAGAAATTTAAAAAATCCGCCTTGTTCACCCCAATCTGTGTTCCAAGAATTGGCAATTAACCAATAAGGTGTGTCATCCTCGACACCCCAACCAAGAATTTTAACAGCATGTTTCCCAAGCCAATCGCCCTTACTATGTTCATATATTCCTATAACAAATTAATAACAATATTTAATTTATTTGCTAGAACAGACTTAGTTTACCATTTTGGTAATGCATAAAATCATCAAACACGTCAAAAACTGCTGATACAGGTCCATTTTTCATAATTTCGATTTGAATTTGCTCGACGTCGTTATCTAATCTATAGGCACTCATTCCAAAATGATGATCATCCTTATATGTAGTTGCATAACCATCTCGACAAGTCTTTCTACACTTTGGAGTTTTAAAGTGGAATTTGGAGCATTGAGGTCGTGTTCCGTTGGTATCATGTTCGCATGGAGGCAGCTCATATGGCCAGCAACCCTAATAAAAAATTAGTTGAGTGTACTTTAAGACTTAAAATCATCATCATTTCTGTCAAAATCCGAGTCAAATGTATTCAAAGGCTTTGGTATTCTGCACTTGAAGATGTGATAGACAGCTTGTAGAATGTTGCTTCAAAGGATCTTGTGTTCGGTAATAATCAAACGAATCTAGTAACTGATGTCGTCTGCTGTGAGATGAAAACGGACTACAGATTAAAGTGATAAATAAAAATACCAACCTGATTGGAATTATATCCACCGCCAGACACAATTCCTGTAATTTGCCAATAAGAGAAACCCTCTAAGGGATCACCACCATCGCATCCATATCCACAATCCTGACAACAAGACAGTAAATCGTTTGCAGAAATATCGATATCTATTGTACCCTTAGAATGGATACAAATCCTATCCGATATTACTTCCACTGTTGAAAAAGCCTAAAACTGTTTTCTTTTCTTTCTAAGAAAACATATTTCTCTATACATACCCAGCAGGAACCACAAGAACTTTGGTCCCTAATTTCTCTCAAAGTAGTACAGTTTGGATAATGATCCCTCCAATCAAAACTGTCAGGTATTACCAGATTTGAAGTGTCATGGAAAAGCTTCGGAATATTAGTTTGGCTTTTGGATGGTCGGTATCCCAAGAGATTTTTAATGTATGACATAGGAATGTCTCTTCCAAAATTTCTGCCTGCTTTCCATAGCGATTGTTGTTTGTTTATGGAGTTTATAAACTCATCTGATAGCGGATCAAGATCTATGTTGTTGTTTGTAACAACTTTCACTGAAATCGCGATAAAAATACTATACCATAAAAATGTCTTCATGGTTTTCCACTTGTCGGAAATAAAAGTGATTCGATCTGAAATGATACCCTTTTTATATCAATATTTATCTTTAATAGATGTACAGAACGTTCTAATTGCTATCTTAATATTGTGTTCGTTTATGTTTAAGTATCATGTAAAATGTAATTACAAGTCTTAAAAAGTCTGTCCTTTCAGAGTTGTCACAATTTTTTTATTTAAGGTCACTGTTTTTACAGCAATATACTAACGCATCATTTTACCAAATTTTTTCAGGTTCTTTGATTTGAAACAAAAAACTAATAAAGGTTTTTGATTAGAGAGAGTTAAAATTTTTAGTAATTTTGACCAGACGGTTTTAAAAAGAATATAAAATTACAAACGCATTTGTGGTGATAACGTTAATAACTTAGTGCCAGCTGAAATTTGGGATATACAAAATATTTTGTCAATACAGCACAGTGTTTGTTTATGTTGTTATTTATATTAAGAATGGAAACTTGAACTTGAAATAAATTCAAGGTCTAGTAACAGCTTTAAAATAAATCAGATATGTAACAGGATATTTTCTGATTTCTAAAGAGAACATTTGAGGCATTGAGAGTTTGAAAACTTTTGGAATAGAACATTTAATTAAAATATGGAAGTTTCAAAATTAAAAGGAATTGCGGAGCTTTAGCGTTTCAAGTTTTCAAGTGCCATAATTTTAACTCTGTCTTGTACAGCTGATATTTCGTATAGTAAAAGAGCCAGATATTGTTATTGTGTTGAAAGACATTTCAGACCAATAAATAAAAATTTGTTATAGCTTTAAATTTTATTTATCAACTCCACTGTTCCGCCAATTCAGCATTACGACTTTCAACGTAAACATTAGTCCATTACACCTTCCCTGTGTGTATAAAATCCTAAACAATATTTTTATTAGTAGGTTAAACCATCTGGTGTTTATGTGTTCCTGTTACGAAAGTGTTGTTCTGAATTCAACATAACGCAACGTATTTTTGTATTTCATTTAAAGTTTTTTTTAACTTTTAAAAAAGTAATTTTCAAATAAATACTATCTGCGCCATCTCCAACTGTAACTGGGAACTAAGAAAATAGATTTGACCTCTCTATATTTTTATGTATGAATTCATCCAGTGAACAGCAGATGGCAATAGTATAGAAAAATAAAGGTTTTCCTATTAAAAATAATTTCTAGTAGTTTAAACCTTTAATAGCCTATGTATTTCTGTTATTAAAGTGTTGTTCTGTCGTCAATATAACGCAACGTATTTTTGTATTTGCTTTAATGTGATTTAACTTTTAAAAAAACAATTTTTAAATAAATTGCATCTGCGCCATCTCCAACCACAACTGCGGAACTAAGATAATTGTAGATCCGAACCTCTACATGTATGAATTTATGTAGTGAACAGCAGATGGCGATCGCATCGAGAAATTAAAGTTTTTCCATTAAAAATAATTTCTGGTAGTTTATACCTTCACGTGCTTATGTGATCCTGGTACGAAAGTGTTATCTCCAACATAGCACGTGTTTTTGAATTTTCTTTAATTTTGTTAGTTAAATTATCTTATGATGGATGTATCATCATATATGATCAAGTATCATCAATGGTCAAGTATGAAAATGCAATGTTGATTTAGAAAGCTTGTTTATTTTCAAATTATGTTATTCTTTTTTATATTTTACAATTTATAGTTAAAAATCATTTGTCAATCTCGAACAAAGAATGATTAAAGTAATAGGGGTAAATATTTCATGCAGTGAACAAGTTGGAATGTTTTATTAAGTTCAATGTAGTATGTATTATTAGTATGTAATATTTTGAGATTCAGTGGCGTGATTTGGAGGTGGCAAGGAGGAAGGCTCGATCTTCATATAGTGGAGATTGGAGAGTCGTTAGATTTATACCCAGAACAAAGTCTCCAGTGGTCAAATTGTTATCATATCTTTTGAATAATGGCGTGCGGTCCATGGAAGCAAGAGAAGCAATGCTTCCCTTAAGAATTTATTAAAATTAAAAACCAATGCTAACAAAAATATTTTTATAAAATTATGGTTATCGTTTATTTAAATTTGTAATATTTAATCAACTTAAAGCTCAATATCAATTCCGTACAGCAAAAAGTATAATTATTTAGTGTACTATTTTAAATTAAGCTCATTAAACTTGCGCAGAAAGGTAATACCGATTCAATTGTGTTACTTACACTGCATATAAGCACTGATTTCGTTGCTTACTGCACTTGCAGGTGTGTTGTGGGCTACAGTTAACATCGTATAAGGTCGAGTTATTGTTATTAGCGTGCTCCGTGATCAGATGTTTATTATAATTTCGTTATTTGTTCGATTTTTCGTGTTTGTTAAATGTTACTTAAGCAATGTAAATCTGCGAATGAGACTGTATTTTGGAACATTTTATTATTTCAATTTATATAAGTTAAGATTTCTTTAAAGACAAATAATTCTATTTAGTTTGTGCTGTATGCAACATTTAAACTGGATTTATCGTCATGACTGCAAATTCAGCTGCTTCGGTGGAAGGTTCGAGTACTGCCGATACATCCGAATCGGAACGATTTTTTTGTTCCAGTTTGTAAATTATTAATAAAGAATTTTCTGCATACAGTGTTGGAAAGAAATTACAAATTATTAAGAAAGGCAGATCAAAACCAGAACTTTCAAATTTAACAACAAAGAATAAAACCTGCAACAGGTATTTTGCTAAAACAAACCGAAAAATCAAGTTGCATTATAAATAAATAGTAGTACTTTTTTTTAAATAAAGAATAATAGTCAACAAATTACATAAGTATAAAAGACATATTTTTTTGCACATTGTGATTAAATCTAAACAATCATAAAAATTTGGAAATGCTTTGTCACAAAAGAACGTTGGCAATAGTTACAAGTTTTGTCACAGCACTTTTTATGATTCAATCATGTCAATCACAGAATTTCTACGATTCAACGCGGATTACCAATCATGCTAAAAACATCTTACTATACTGGGGCCGCCGAATAGATATAGTACAAAAAAAAATCAAGGCAGCACAGATTGTACTGATTGGCTTTATGTGAAAGTGAAATTTACAATAAAACATTTTTGCATATGAATTGTTAATTCATTATAAAGAATGTCTCTTCGAGAGATGCTAATATTAATAATAACCATACATTTTAAAAAATTGCAGTTTTATTAATTTAATAAAAATGTTATTAAAAGTTCGTGAGTAAGACAGTTTGACAGTAAACTAATTGATATCTTTTTGGTACAAGTAAACATGCCTTTCAATTTGAGCGGTATATTTGAATGCTACCAATAGAAAGGTTTTGTTAAAAAGCGGGGGTAATTGTAGGCGGTTTTAATTACTATATCTGTTCAGCGTCCCGAGTATAGGTGGGGTTTTTTCATCAGTATTCAAAAGAACGAGATGTGCTAAAGAATTACCAATCCGATTAATCATTATAGGGAGGCTGCCGGAATTGACTTTTAGTCTTCAGCAGGTATATAAGATTTAGTACCAAAATTTTCACGACTGTTGAAATGACAACTCGAAATACGTTGCTGGCTCTTGGTCTATTTTAGTTTTTGTAGCAATTTCAAACAATCATGTCATCATCTGTCAACTCTAATTATGCGATTTTATTTTGGTGGCATTTAAGGAACAAAAGGCACAAAAGAAGGAAACATCGAGTTAATCCTGCATTTGCAGAACTGATAAATCATGGTGCAACAAATAATAACAACAAGGAAATTAGCAAAACGAATTTATTAAGAGAACTTATTAAGTGCTAGATGAAGAATAATCAATTTCTTCAGCGTTGCACGCAAAAATTTAATAATATGTTCCATATGAATAATATATATAATCCTTCAAATAACAATAACAATTATTTTTCTTTTTATACTATATTCATATTTCGTCTTACAACTTGTCGAGTGTAAGATGGCCGGCAGAATGCGTAGATAGGGAAAAGAAAGAATCGATGTTCGACAAAGACAAAATGTAGGAGGTAAAGACAAAGTACAATATGTGGTACAAGTATTTTCAACTCACAAAAAGGGTATAAATTGGAATTTACTTTAGCGATACAAATCTTTATTATACCCTAATGTAAAATTAATAACAATCCAAAAATAAGACTTTTCAGGTAGAAGGATTAAAACTAACGAGTTTTTGTGATAAAATCTTAACGTGTTTTTTTCATATATTGTATACTTTTTCATAGAATTTACCGATCTGTACTAGACGAGAACGTTAGGTGAAATGAGCTATCCCTACCCTAATGCCGCAAATATTATGCGCATCCAAACTTCGTCGGCAAGCTGAATTTGACAAGTTGTACATCACCCACTGACAGTGGCGGATTTACCATTAAACTAAATAAGCTACAGTTTGAGGCATCGACTTCCAGGGGGCCTCAAATATTACTAAACGACATTACAGATTTCCTAAATTACAATGGAAAAAATGGTTATATGTTTATGTAATGAGCACAACGTGTTAATCCAATCTTTAACGTTTTTAATAACCAATATTTTACTCTTTTCTCAAATTAGTGTTTATTAAAAATGTTAAATTTGGAATAAAAATATAAAATATTCAGTCGAAAATGTAATTATTCCTTAAAACCGTTTCTCGTAATTAAAATGTTATTATTGACAATACGGCGAGGGTCCTCTAAACTGGTAAATCCGCCCAGCCCACTGACCTGATAACCTTGACTTATATTGCCACCAAAATCATAAAGCTAATAATTCCAGTAAACGTAAACCATAAAAAAATAATAATTTTCAAATATTCCTAAAATATACTAATAGCATAAATAGTATATCGTAGTTTGTTAGACATATATGTCTTTATGTTTCTAAGAAATGCTGAATCGTCTTGCATGTCTGTGTATAAATAATTTTAAAAAAATACAAAAAATGCCACTGTCTGTTTATAATAATAATGCAAGTAAGTAACTTATGTTTTAATAAAATTTGGAGACCAGAATTTAATAAAGTATTTATTAGTAAATACACAAATTTGTCTAGGTTGACAAATCTGACTCTACGTTACAAACACTACACTTTCGTTGCTCGGTGGTCAAGTACGTTACTTGGTGGATGGATTATCTCCAGCAAGGTTGCAGCTCGACGCTATATTTAGGTTGTGCATCCAGGGTGTGGCTGGATGCGAGTTTCTTTGTTTGACTTCATCCTTACTTTGACACCCACGATTCTCAGAAAGAATGCATAGCAAAAGTGGCCTGATAAAGTTGCCACATTTAGCTTGTGCTCGGTTTCAAGGCGACCTTGGCGCTCTAGAACTGACTTAATTTAAATAACATTTACATTAAGTGGAATTTAATTAGAATAAATTATAATATACTATGGAATATAAGTAGAATAAATTACAATATATTAAACTGCATAAGATAGACTTGCAGTTTAAGTATTAAAGTAAATTGATGTATGGAAATGAAAGATATATGTAACTAGTACTGCTCTATATTGACACGATAATATCGGCAAGTATTACAACAAGTAGCTCCCGTGTGAGACTTCTGATTAAATTCTATGTAAACAACCCAATAGCAATAATATTGCGTATTGCCAGTTGCTAATTGCTTATTGGATCAATATGAGAGCCGCCTAATATGCGAAATATATTTATAATAAAATTTATAATAAAAAAAATCATATATGCACAGTTGACAGTATACCATTCTAGAAGCAGTGGTGACACAGAAACCTCTGTAGATTTTGCTATATCCTTACATACAAGAACATGTATTGTAACATTATATCAAAGCTATGTCGACATAGATGCAGCCTTGTCTCTATCAGAAGATGTATTACTTGTTGTTAGAGTCTTGCTTTTCATACGCTAATGCTATTTTTACATGTTTCATTGAAAATAATAACATTAAAACAAAGAATTGTAGACATATTTGAAGAAAAATTAGTAAAACTTGAGACAAAAAATATAACTTCAAAAATATAGATCAGCTATTGTCTTAAGTTATTGTCTAAAGTCTTAATACTAAAAGACTTTTATTACTGCTTTGCGCACAGACGATTGGGACTCACATACACTTACATACGTACTATACTTTCACTCATCGGGCCATTTTACATATGCCAAATGGGCTTAAATTTATTTGCAAAAGATGAAAAAATTACCAACCAAAATGGACCCTGAAGAGTTCAGGAAGTTTAAAGAAGGATATACGTTGGGATCAATATTCTTCTGGCATTTCCACAGAATAAATCATGAGCAAACCATGATGAAATACGCGAGTGTTTCAAAAATTTGTAATTTTTGACCTTGAATTCATATTTACCAACCCAAAAAACATAAATAATGATATTTTTGCCCATAGAACTTAAATTACTGCGGGGACTTTAATAATTTATTTACAATTATTTCTTGAATTATTTAATCATCTAACCAAGATCGGTAAATACTAATTTATAAACATTTTAGTATTGGATCTTAGCAATACAATGCAAAACATCTCATAAAAGTATATTCACTGTTGATCTTGTTCGAGAATTCTAATTTCTTACGGCTCACGATTCTCCTCTAATATTTAAATTAATCGCCAGCCTCGGCGGTTTGGATGTTTGCTCATTATCCAACTGTCGCAGAGTCGATCCCCGGCCGAGCTTGTAATTTCTCATAGCGAAGAAGAATTAAAATACATGCCTTTTTCTCGTATACGAAGTTAAACTGCAGATCTCCTGTCAATGCGATGTTTGGCACGATAAAGTCCCCACGGGGGGGGGGGGGTGCAATTCCTCCAGATTCGACTAAATTCTAAAGTAGGGTCGGCCAAAAGATCATAGTAATCGGTGCCATGTGAGGTGAGAAAATTAGTTGTAATTTATAATTGTTGGGGTTGCCCAAGGACGTTGTTTATTAATATATCACGACCGGTAAGTGATTTATAACAGATATAGAAAAAGAAAAAGTTTTCCAATTTTCGATATCTGTTGTAAGCACGTAACGATAAGTACGTATCGTATGATATTTTTTTGCTAACGACACTATTTAATAGTTATTTATGTACCAAGAACATTAGAATAATGATAATGCCAGGAAAGCGACGATGTTCCAGCCTAAGGGTCTGAAGGATCCGAGGGAGGAAATCGCGCAATGGCCATTATCATCTAGTTGCAACGTAGTTTTGCAAATATTCGTTATTTATTGGGTTGCAACACACTCGTACGCAATCATAGCGTTTCTGGCCTAATGATCTAAATTGTATTTTGCAAAGCGATTGCAAAGTAAACGATGAGCGGGAGTTATAGACTATGATGCCCGCTTATAAAGCCCTAGTTGTTAGGGAGTTGTTTGTATAGTTCGGTCTAGTGTAACATGATACCAAATCATCTTATAGCTTAGTAAAAACTTAAATTAAACAAATTCAAACCATTCTAATCCAGGGTACACTACTTCAGGTAACGGAATTAAAACAATTGGCAAAAACATACAATATTACATGAATTTCCAAATTGACTTTGGATCGACATCTTCAAACAGAAAAATTAAAATCTAACCAGATATAAATACAGGTAAGTTAATTATTGCGTAAAAGCATAATAGAGACAATGACTTAATTTACCTATTTTCAGTAAAACATCCACTCGAAGCTAGTTAACATTTAGTCATTATTCAAGCGAAGTGTGACCTAATTATAAATGTATGCGAGATAAACGCCTCGAGCGGAGCGCCATCGATTGCAGGTGCAGTATCAAACCCACGGCCACGTGTGTGCATAGCAAGCAGCTGCAATACTCAGAACTGTATCTAATGCATTTTCTATGAATTCCTAGAGGAAGTAGAATGCTATCATCACGTAGGCACAGCCCACGGCCACGTGTGGAAAGAGTATATAAAGACCAGAGCTTGGTGGGACAAATTAGTCTGGGTTACGACGAAGCTTGAAAGATAGAAACTGTTTACCAGGGTAAATGTTTACCTTCTTGCAAGCCATACTCACCCAGAAAGCTGTAGCAGCTATGGTTACTGTTTACCTCGGCCTTTCTGAACATCATTATTACCAGTTTTAAGTTGAAATTGTATAATAGTATTTAAGTGATTATGCAAGTGCATATTGTGTAAATTCACGACGAATAAATATCTTATTGTATATAACAGTAAACTGTGTTTATTTTGTAACTTGGGCTCCGTCTTTTGCTTTTTTTTAAATAAAGTACCATTTTTAAAAACGCCTTTCTTCGTCAAGAAAAGTTAATTGGCGCAGTCGGTAGAATAGGCAAAAGGACTCAGGACACCGTTTTTCGAAAATTAAAAGCATCGTCGCGTTCCTTGGCTTTTAAGTCTTTATTTGCCTATCGAGTCTGCATCTGGAAACCAGCGATTCAAAGAACAAACATCGCCTGAGTCCGTAGCCGTTTCCAGAGCATCACCTGTACATAGCATCGTCGTTTCCAAGGGACAAGCATCGCCCGAGGTACGCACAGCTGCTGCAGAAGTCCAACTATTGGAGTCATTCCTGACTATTGGAGTCATTTAACGGCAAAATTTAAGCCAACAATGCAGATAGAGTAAGAAACTAACTATCAATTATTATTATTGTTAAATGCGATTGCGCAAGCAAATATCAAACAAGTTTACAAATTATATTCAAAAATCAAACAAGATTAACAATTTATTAATTTTAAGTTTAATACATACTAAACCCTTTATATTTAAGTTTACGTTGCTTGTAGTAAGCGAGACGGATTGGTGTATCAACTAGTGATACTTAATTTTCAGCCCACTTGCAAGCAATAGGTAGGCACCTTGAATAGGCCCTTACTAACATAAAAATCATTTTTATTAAGTTTAGAATATTTCAAACTTTGTTAAAAAATTCATAGAATTTGTAAGTATTTATTTTTAAAGTGCAAACGATTTACTAATAATTTAACATTCCACTACTTTGAAATCACGAATTCATTTTCATGATTAATACTGATACATCATCAGATAGTCAAACGGAATTACCGATTAACAAAACTTTTGTAATATCTGCACCACGACCAATACCTTTACGTCCATCTAAATTATCGATCAGCAAGCAAAGTGCCATACCACAATGGCACAAGGTAATCAACCTCAAGTACAACCCCAAGTAACACCACCACCTATCCAATAGGGCTACCCTCCTGGCTTTCATACAAGCCTTTTAAATGAAATTACAACCTACCTAACCTACTAACCTATGACGGAAACCCCGTCGAGTTATCCGAATATATTCGAGCTGTAGAAGACATTTTCTACCAATTTTGGGAACGAAACGACCCAACGGCATGTATAAATAGACTTTTGCTTTCCTCAGCACAAAACCGATTAAAAGGCCCAGCCTTAGAGGTCGTAACTGGACAAGGATTTGATTCATGGAATTCTTTAAAAGACATCCTTCTTAGTAATTTTGGAGACCAACGATCGGAACTGAACATCCGGATCGATCTGTCTCGTATGAGACAATTATCACGAGAATTTCCCGTAGAATTTTATAATCGAATTAGATCCTTATTAGCCATTCTGAATTCTAAAATTGCACTAGGCTCAGAATACCAGAAATACAAAAGTACAAAGCCCGAGATGCTAAAAATTTAGCTCTTAAAACCTATTTAGGAGGACTTTCCGAACCTTTTGGAAGTTTCCTTCGTAGTAGAGCACCAACATCGCTCGAAGTAGCCTTAACTTATATAAAAGAAGAACTGGACATACGATATTTTCAAAATACACTACAAAACCACTCACAACCTAAGTTTTTACCACAACCAGTTTCCCTAAGCAATTCCAATAAACCCATAGCATTTGAGTGATTATAGTTTATAAACATAAAAGAAATATGCGTAGTCTATCCTGGGAAGTTCGACTGGCATGACGGCGTGACAGCTGTACACTTACTACTAAACTATATACTTACTGAATAGCGCCGCTATTTATTTGGAAGCGTAATAATAGTTTGACGTAATCGAAACCGATAGTACAGAGCGATGGGGAGTGGAGACGCTAACGCTAGTTTGCCAAGTGGCGACAGTGCTGCAAGTTGAAAAATAAATTAGAATTTGGCGGGTTTTGGTTACATTTATTATTGTTTTTTTGTTGGCCTACGTTTTTGATGTACTATATTTATTTTTTTTGTTCTCGTGTTTTATAGAATAGAAATTAAAACTTAAAAATCCTGAGAATGATAAACCTCTCAATTCTTAGAGTTCTAAATCTTTACTTTGAGTTAATGAAACTAAAACTTTAATTACTTAATAATAAACTAATTATATGAACTCATAAATTATGTAATCCGAGACTTCAAAATTTCTAAATCCATAATATATTCATCTTTGAAGGTCAGAAATTTTAAGTTCTGAATACTACATCATCAGCTCTGACATTACCAAATTGTACAAAACTCACTTAAAATTATAAAACTTGAGAACCTTGTAATTAGATGTAAATAAATCAACTCTAATACGTAACCCATATTGTGGGTTACTTTGTTTATTCTGAGATATAAAATCATCATATTGCTTTCTATTTATTTAAAGGTTTACATAGCAGATTAGGCATAAAATGATTAATATAAAGCAGGATAAAAGTAGTACAATCCTTTAAAGCACACATAACCTTACTTTAGTAGAAATTATTAAACAATAAAGAAGGAATATGAGTAAATTTAGTTGTTATATTTTAAAACATGTCTAGGTTACAAAATTGGGATATCATTTCAGCTTTTATCTTTATTTTATATTTAAGTACTGTCGTAGGATATTGTAGATAGACTTTTTCATTTACTAGGAAGCTAACACAGCTAATTAACTTTTCTTGACGAAGAAAGACGTTTTTAAAAATGGTACTTTATTTTAAAAAAGCAAAAGACGGAGCCCAAGTTACAAAAGAACACAGTTTACTGCTATGTACAATAAGATATTTATTGGTCGTGAATTTACACAGTATGCACTTGCATAATCACTTAAATACTATTATACAATTTCAACTTAAAACTGGTAATAATGATGTTCAGAAAGGCCGAGGTAAACAGTAACCATGGCTTCTACGGCTTTCTGGGTGAGTATGGCTTGCAAGAAGGTAAACATTTACCCTGGTAAACAGTTTCTATCTTTCAAGCTTCGTCGTAACTCAGACTGATTCGTCCCACCAAGCTCTGGTCTTTATATACTCTTTCTGTGGGCGTAAAAATCCTTCAGTTGACCACACGTGGCCGTGGGCTGTGCATACGTGATGATAGCATTCTACTTCCTCTAGGAATTCATAGAAAATGCATTAGATACAGTTCTGAGTATTGCAGCTGCTTGCTATGCACAGACGTGGCCGTGGGTTTGATACTGCACCTGCAATCGTGGGCGCTCCGCTCGAGGCGTTTATCTCGCATACATTTATAATTAGATCACACTTCGCTTGAATAATGACTAAATGTTAACTCCTCCCACGCAAGAATGAAATATACTTTGAAGAAGAATATTTCAGTGATTACAATAAAGTGACTGGCTAAATGAAAAGTAGGAGGCGTCACATTTTACAAATATACTGATGATAATAATAAGAATACATAATAAGACAGTAAATAAAATAGTACTTAGTATATGGAGATTACATAGATACATAATAGGAGTATAGAGCACATAATATAATAATAGAACAGAGTAATAATGTAATGATAATATATATATATATATATATATATATATATATATATATATATATATATATATATATATATATATATATATATATATATATATAATACTAATGTATAATTAGTTATGAGGTTAGTATTGATAATAACAATAATAGTTATGTTAAAGGTGATCTGCATTGGACCAGAGGACTTGAAGTTGGGTTAAAAATTACACTGTTGGGTTCTTTAAGGGGTGACGTTAGTTGATACTTTTTGGTGGCAATTAATCGGTGTTTGTAGTATACAAAGAAGATAAGACTTATTGTTATGATAGTCATGATCAGCGTGAGAATTAAAGGGCATAATGTAATGGTGTATATCTGATAGGATTGATACTTTCGAGTGTAGACATGTCCTTTGTTAATTTCGCTTGATCCTGGATTAGTTGATGAACATTTATAGGCGATAGGTCAATTTTTGTAATTTCGGGTACATGGACTGAATCGGGTTGCAATTTTCCGATGGATGCCATAGCAATTTGTTTTCGCACAATTTGGAATTTGGGATTGTGAAGTAGTTTGTTTGTGAACAGAAATAATGTGAAGGGGCTATTGTTGTCGATTAGTTGGTGAATCGTTACGTCACAGTGAACGAGGGTCCAGGTGAAGAAGAGGATCTTGATTGTCCTGAAAAGTTCATCAGGTCATTAGCATGTCTTTTTAGCAATGCCTTTGTAAGTTCATTTCTTATGTCATATGTGTCATGTCCATGGATCTTTTTGATTATGTAGTTCAGCAAGATTTTTAGGGGTTGTTTATCGAATTCGCCGTCAACGACTAATATTTTCGACGTGGTATAGATTATAATGAAATGGAATAATCGGTCTACAACATCCATGAAGTTACTTGATTTTAAATAGTAGGGTTGAGCAAATTTTGAAAAGCATCTTATGAAATTTGGAGGTATTTTCATTTGCTATAGACAGTATAAAATGGGAAAAGTCCTTATATAGAGAATCATTCGGAAAGAAGCAGTGATAATCTGTGGTAAACAATGTTCCAGTAGTAATTCACGAAATTTATCGTTTTGATTTTGTTGGTTAACAAAAACTTGTATTAATCGATTTCCGTCAATAGTGGTTGAATGTATTTATCGTGATAAGGTAGTTTATATGAATTCAATTTGGGTTTTATTAAAAGCAAAGTTGAAGGTTGTTTTAATTTCTTGCATTTTCTCTCTATTGTAATGAGTTTGCAGAATGCCTTATTATCAGTAGGAGTAACTTGAGATTTAAAACAGATGGTCTCAGGGTTAAAAATAGATTTCGCTGTGTCAAGGTCAGTTTTATTGTATATAGTACAAACATATAACTTGCATACCAGTATGCACTTTTAAACTTCGTAAAAGGGGAAAAGCAGGTACTACCAAGAAGGTTAATTTAGAAAATATTTAATTGTTGTTCTAGTAGCAAATTTATAAATAAATTATTGACAAATGATTCAAAGGTGTTACGTTTTACGCAATCTGCTTATTATAGGAACACAACGTTGAACAACGTCTAGCCTTTATTGGAATAAAGACCTTGTATTTGCAAAAGTGATTATTTATTTAAAAACAAAGATTCTTATTATTAAGGATTGGCAAAAGATAGTATGAATAGTGCAGACTCTACCGTAAGCTTATCTTTAAAATGTATTTTAATGTTGCATCTAATTAGCATTTCATTAGATAATAAATAGAGGTCATATTCCGAGATTTGCTCTATCCGACTCTTATAATATGTACAGTTTGAATTTTGCAAAAGGGGGTTTTGTTAATTGAAATCTCTTTAATATATTAATAAATATGAGTATATGAATGTATTTTCGTTTTTAAATCGTATTCAAGGTTCTTTGCCTGCAAGTCATTTTGATCTACTTGAAATTTAGTTTGTCAGATGATTATTTCCTTTTGGGTTTTAAATATGTAAATCGTCTATTATTTAGCGGAATAGGATTTATCTGTTTATTTTTATCTTGAAATTTTAGGTATTCCATTAGTCGCATTCGGTCGCTTATTTTTGTGATTCTAGTCGTATGTCGACTTGCCTTGTGATTGACTTTTCGTTTACGAACAGCATTGTTACATTTTTGTGTATATGCATTACTTTTCGTTTTACGGAAACCGTTTTTGAGTGTTTTATTTATTGGGGCCTTATGTTTTAAGTTTTTTCTTCTTCGATTCGAGCTTTGTTTCTTGGGGAGATTTGCGTTTTCTTGGTCTTTGTACGACTTTACGTAATTTTTGGGTTTTAGTGCTATTAAGATTATTGGTTTTAACACGAATTGGTTTTGGAACAATGATTTCTGTATCGTTTAAATTGGATTGATCCTTTTGATTTGATTCTTGAGTTACCGTCGCGACAATGTTGTCTCTATTTGATTGAGTTAGAAAATTTTGGAAATAAAAAATATTTTCAAAGTTGTTATAATAAACATTGTTTGAAGTTGATTTTTGTTGAACATTTTTATGTTGTTCCGACAGGTTTTGCGAAGGAAAATTATTTTCACGTTAGTAGTACAGTAATGTATGTTCTCCGACAGGAAGTGACGTCATAAGCACACATGTTATAGGTAATAGGTAAACAAACATGGCCGCCGGATGTAAACAATATGGGCGCCGGATGTAAACAAATATGGCTGCCGGAAGTGACGTCATACGTAAACAAATGCTCTTATTGGTTATGCCCACCAAGCATATGTTATATGTAAACATACAGGGTAACCAAATGATATTTAGTTAAATAAAAAAATTACTAAATAATTCCCCCAAATGTAAACAAAGCAGCCGATTGGTTGATTTAAATGGCGGTATGCATGTAAACAAATAAAAAAAGTCACTAGATTTGAAATGTAAACAAAGCAGCTGATAGGTTGATTTAAATGGCGGTATGGTAAATGCTCTTAGTAGATAAGCCCGCCAAGCATATGTTATATGTAAACATACAGGGTAACCAAATGATATTTAGTTAAATAAAAAATTACTAAATAATTCCCCCAAATGTAAACAAATGCTCTTATTGGTTATGCCCACTAAGCATATGTTACATATACGTAAGCATATACGTAAACAAAACATCTGATTGGTTAATTTAAATGAAAGAATGCATGTAAACAAATGCTCTTAGTAGATAAGCCAGTCAAACATATGTTATATGTAAACAACATTCAATAAAAAGGAAGTTTAAACCACAAATATTTGACTGTATTCATACAAGCTAAAATTAGTACATTTTTTTATATAATTTCAAGCTTTAAAAATAATGATTTACGCGTGTGCACGTTCAGGTGTATATAAAAGGCTGTTCAAAATATACCGCGGCATTAGTTTAGAATTGTATGTAAACGTGTTAGTAGAATCATGGAGATGAACAACACATTTATTGATACCTGCGATGCAGGTAAGCTAAACAATAAATAATAAAAAGCAATATACAATATTCTTCTATTTTCTAGTTAGATTATTGCAATCGCAAGAAATTAATTTCTTCATGGGTATTTTTTCTAAACAATAAGAAAAGAAATCTGTTAATGGTTGAAGTAGGATGTATTAATACAGACAACTTTAACCCAGTCGTACAAATAACTAGCATTAACAATAAGAACTGTTTACGACTTGATTATGATGAATGGGAAAGCTTATCGTCTATTCGAAATGAACATTTATTTAGAAAATTTAAAAATAATAATGAAACCACCAAGTTTATGGGATATTCGGTAGATAGCTGCATTAAAATTCGATTTGAAAGCGATGAGAATAAAACAAAGACTGTTAAAATAATAGGGTTATTTGGTTGGATATGCTTTAGTTTGGAAGAAATTGAAAAACTGTTCTCAACAAGAGATGTAATAAATCAAAAATTAAACACACTTCAAGAATATACTAACCAGTGGACTTATACCAGTTTTATTTCGCTTGTTGCTTCCGCAGCACATAAGGAAGATCTAACAGATGACTCAAGTATTTTATCTATGAACAAATTTTTATGTATAATGATGAAACCAATGATGGAAGTTGTATCATGGAGAAAAACAGATTGTGATTGTTCTTTTATAACAGAAATTTTGAACCTTTATCCAGATAAATTTATAGAAGATGTTAGAAAAGAATTATTGCTATTGCCTAATAATCCTTTTCCTATGCAAATAAATAATGTATTGTAGATGCTATTTTAATATACAGAGATAATGTAATATTGTTGTTTTATTTAAGGTAATAAGAAAAAACAAATGTTTTTAAAAAAGGTTTTTATTTAAGATGCTATACATAATACAGTTACATATTTTTATTTAAAATGTTTGTTTTATTAATCCAAGAGTCTTGAGACTTGGAGAGACCAAGCCAACGAACAAATAACTTTTCATTTTTTCCACTTCCTTTTCGGCGTAACACTTCTTCTATTAAAAAAATATTTGGGTGATTGGTTTTTTGCAATTCTTCAGAGTAAAATTGTCCAAGGATAGGTTTACCCTCCACATCCTTAAGCAGATAAGTAACAGGTTTACCACGCTTGATTTTATCAATTTTAAAAATTTCTATAGACCAGTTTGGCGTATATCCCTTGGCAAATACTGATTTGAACTTTGAAATTCTAACATGATCACCAACCTTATACTTTGCCTAATTAACCCACCTGTTTATTATTGTTGTAAACAGATAGCTTTGTTGAGGGAGTAACATCTTTAGGTTTTTTA